>JASDFA010000019.1:130603750-135570000 GCA_035772735.1 Datura wrightii
TTTGTGATAGTATTTATGGATGATATTCTGGTATATTCTCGTTCAGAGACAGATCACCAGAATCATTTACGAACAGTACTCCAGATCCTTAGAGACCGTCATCTGTACGCCAAGTTTTCCAAGTGTGAGTTCTGGCTGAACTCAGTTGCCTTTTTGGGGCATATCGTGTCTGATGCTAGTATACAGGTGGACACACAGAAAATAGAGGTGGTCAAGACATGGCCCAGACCTACCACTCCAATCGAGGTCCGCAGTTTCCTAGGTTTAGCAGGGTATTACCAGAGATTTGTTGAAGGATTCTCCATTATAGCAGCACCTCTGACAAATCTGACACAGAAAGCAGCAAAATTTCAGTGGACGGAGGCATGTGAGCAGAGTTTTCAAGAGTTGAAAGACAGATTGACCTCCACCCAAGTACTAGCATTGCTAGAGGGAACAGATGGGTATGCGGTGTATTGCGACGCTTCAGGCATTGGACTGGGTTGTGTGCTGATGCAGCATGGAAAGGTATTTGCTTATGCTTCCAGACAGCTGAGGAAGCACGAAAAGAACTATCCGACCCATGACCTGGAACTGGCCGCAGTGATCCACACTCTGAAAATCTGGAGGCATTATCTGTATGGCGTTCATGTAGAAATTTTTATAGATCATAAAAGCCTGTAGTACATTTTCACACAGAGGGAGTTAAATTTGTGGCAGCGTCGTTGGTTAGAATTGCTGAAAGATTATGACGTAAATATTCTCTATCACCCAGGAAGAGCTAATGTAGTAGCAGATGCCCTCAGCCGTAAGTCAATGGGGAGTTTAGCGTATTTGCGACCCGAGAAGCGGGAGTTAGCCAAGGAAATTCATCAGCTAGCTGGTTTAGCCGTTCGAGTAGTAGAAACAGAAAATAACAGAGCGGTGATTCAGAACTCTGCTGTGTCATCGTTAGTTACAGAGGTAAAAGAACGGTAGTACGAGGACCCTGACTTAGTCCAGCTTAGAGATAGAGTTCAGAAAGGTAAGGAGCCAGATTTCCAAGTGACTGAGGATGAAGTGCTGCGTTGTAAGGGCCGCCTATGTGTCCCGAATGTTTCAGGGCTTCGCCAGCAGATCATGCATGAGGTACATTACGCTCGCTATTCCCTCCATCCAGGAGCAATGAAAATGTACCACGACATCAGAGACATCTACTGGTGGCCAGGTATGAAAGCTGAAATAGCTGAATTTGTATCTAGATGTCCTAACTGCCAGCAGGTGAAAGCAGAACACCAGAAACCAGGTGGTCTGACATAGGATATAGCTGTGCCTTTGTGGAAATGGGGAGCGATAAATATGGATTTTGTAGCAGGGTTACCCCGTACAAGACGTAGAAACAATTCTATTTGGGTAATCATTGACAGATTAACAAAATCAACCCATTTTTTGCCAGTACGAACTACATTCTCTACTGAGGATTATGCTAAACTGTATATCAGAGAGATAGTCAGATTGCACGGTGTTCCGGTGTCTATTATCTCAGATAGAGGGGCACAATTTACAGCGAGATTCTGGCAGTCGTTCCAGAGAGGCCTGGGGACACATATTAACTTAAGTACAACCTTTCACCCTCAGACAGACAGGCAAGCAGGACGAACTATCCAGACGCTCGAAGATACGCTACGAGCGTGTGTACTAGATTTTGGGGGTAGTTGGGATGAGCATCTGCCGTTGATTGAATTTGCCTATAATAATAATTATCATTCAGCTATCTAGATGGAGCCCTTTACAGCATTATACGGGCGGAAATGTAGATCACCCATTGGCTGGTTTGAAGCGGAGGAGACAGCACTGATTGGGCCGAATATTATTCGTCAGTCAGAAGAGGCGGTGAAGCTTATCAGAGAACGCCTACTGACTGCTCAGAGCCGCCAGAAGTCTTATGCAGATATGCGGTGAAGAAATTTAGAATTTGTAGTGGATGACTGGGTATATTTGAAAGTGTCTCCGATGAAAGGGGTAATGAGATTTGGAAAGAAAGGAAAGCTTAGCCCGAGGTTCATTGGGCCATATCAGATTCGGCGAAGAATAGGCCGAGTTGCATACGAATTGAACTTGCCCCCAGAATTAGAGTTTGTTCACCCAGTATTCCATGTATCTATGTTGAGGAAGTTCGTAGGAGACCCTTCCACAGTTGTTCCAGTTCCGGATGTCCAGGTCATAGAAGAGTTAGCATATGAAGAGGTTCCAGTAGCAATACTAGACAGACAGATCCGTAGACTGAGAATGAAAGATGTTGCTTCCGTCAAGGTATTGTCGCGTAACAGGAACCGAGAAGAGATGACCTGGGAAGCCGAGGAGGACATGAAAGCCAGATATCCCCACTTATTCCAGGCATAGGCAAACAGAAGGTATGTTAGAACTGTTTCTCCATATAAATGCTTATATTTCATATATGAAAGCAGGCGATTGATTATAGACAGTTATATATGAATATTATTATATCGTGTGGAGTACCTGTATTGGGCTTTTCTGCTTTTCAGGAATTTTGAGATAGTCCGTAATACAGGGGAAACTTTGCCGAAATTTTTTTAGGGATAAGTAAGCTAGTTAAGATTTCTATAAAGCAGAATGTCATTTGAGGACGAATGTTCTTAAGGGGGGGAGGTTACACCCCATAAATTTTAAATGAATAAATAGCCTAATGGCATGTTGGTTAAGGGATTTAGAAGGCAAAAAAAAAAAGGGGAAAAGTCAGTTTTTCCATTTATATCAATAAAAACCAGAAAAAAATAGAGGGTATAGCCAAGTTAAGGCAAAACCCACGATTTTTATATATATTTCCTTCCGATTACGCTTCGAAACGCGGTCTAAACTCCGTTCTGGCTTAGATACCGAGGTATAAAGCTGCAGAGAGTAATCCTACGGAGTTGGTTTCGTGAAATTTGGCCGGCGAAACATCGTGCTACCGAGGTAAAGTAAATAGCATTGCTTTAAATTAGTACCAATGTGTTCCTAGCCTTACAGTGAGCATTTATCCCTTTTGGACTATCGAGAAATAACGAGATTTCGACCGTTTTCCGATAAGTCGAAGCTTGGGATAAATATATATCAAAAGTGATAATTTCTCCCGGATATTAATGTATTTAGTTCTAATTGAAATGTATATGAATGTAGTTGGGAGAAACAACAGAAGTACCGACAGAAATCACATCGGTCAGTCAAATACTCAGAAACCAGGTATGTGAAGTTATTCTTTCAGCAAGCCAGGAAGTACAGTCTAGTAAATAAATAGAATAAAGGCTATTAACAGATACCCAGCGTACAGGAACGATTTCAGTACAATTTTCAGCAAGCATGCTAGTATATCATTACGTATCATGCGATAATCAGAATAACGGATAGTCAGATGATTTTAGATAGTAATGTGGTATCCGCTAGTAGCTTAGCATGTTCTTACGTAATACCCAGAATGGAAGTTGTTAAAGAAGTATAATGAATTAGCAAGATTACAGATAGTATGTATTACATTTGTTGAGACTGTATCTGGTAATAGATGACACATTTTATATTATTAAGCTATATCCAGTTATAGATGGCATGTTCTATGTTATTGAGTTATATCCAGATATAATCAGATCCGTAATTAGATACAGAAATAGCTCCAGACACCGATATAGCTCCAGATACAGATATAGCTCCAGAAACAGATATGGCTCTAGAAACTGATATATCTTCAGATCACGGATAACAATAATCAGATAAATAGATGGAGGCCAGGTAGCAGTTAGCCCAGCAATCAGAAACAGTGTAAGACAGAATATAGCATCAGTTGTTTAATAGGGCTGACCTTGAAATAAAAGAAGAGAATATGTTTAGTATTTTCATTTGAGCATGCTTGCTGTGTATGTGTTTTGCATGTTGAGACTTGTTATGGCATGTGGGTATCCTTTAGCATCCCCGCCGCCCCTGGGTTATAACTGTGTCGATACCAGATTCAGATACCGCCCCTAGCAGGGCGATGCCGTCCGCCTAGAGGACGATGATGGCTGACCACCATAATAATATGGTCCAGATTACCCTGCTTACAGGGGCAGTTCAGTTCACTCTGCGCAGAGCCAGATTGCCCTGTTTACAGGGCAGACTACTCTGTGTGCGCTTGTGGTCGGGGGCAGTTTCAGATACAGATTTTTATAAAATTACCCTGTTGCGTGTTTGCACCCAGGGGCAGTTTCAGTCACAGATACAGCAGCAGATTACCCCGTTGAGCGCTTGCGCCCAGAGGCAGGAGTCTTCGGACTCAGACACAGTTCATTGTCAGAGGCTAAGGCCTGAGCTACGTACCCAAGGGGGCTGGTATGAGGAGCTCACAGTTATAAGATGAGTGGAGTGACTTATGTTTGGTTGGTTTAGACCTAGGTAGGGGTAAATAGATTGTTCTGTTGGTTGGCACCTTCCGGCTTATGGGGGTCGTTCAGGTATTGTGTTTATTTATATGTATATCTATATGTGCTATTAGATACTGATAGACAGTAGGACGACACGAAATCAGGTATGCCCAGTTTAGTTACAGAATAGGTAAACTCTCCCCAGTTATCCTCAGCAAGATAGACTCAGCTACTTCCTGCTTATATGTCATGTTATTGTTGTTACCCATTTCAGTTGTATATTTCAGTTTGCTTTACACGCTCGGTGCCAGTGGTACTGACGCCCGTGGGATCTCTGCATTGCTTGCCTGCAGGTACACATAGACGAGGAGTCGATCCCTCGTGATCCAGTCAGCAGAGTTATCAGCTCCTATCCTCCGGAGCTAGACAGTCAGAGGTTGTTCCTATTTCCTTTTTGATTACAGTTTGGGTAGGTCGGGGCCCTGTCTCGACCATTCTATTATTACTTCCTAGAGGCTTGCAGTCTGATATTTCCCTATGGTGGTGGAGCCGGTCGTGTGGGGCCATGCATGTATATATGTGTTTAGTTGTTGATGTTGGCCACGTGGGGCCTTCTTCTTGTTATAGTTAGTGACCTTGTCGGTCACAAATGTAAATAGAAGTAGCTTCGGATTATAGTGTCAATGTTCTGGTTAGTTGTTGTGCATTGCAGGTGGCTATAGGCCTAATCGGCCGGGGGCTGCATTTACAGCCGCTATATAGCCGGTTCGTTTCTTGAAATAGAGCCAGAGTCTAGCAGGCACCAGGTGCCTGTCATACCCCCTAAGGTGGGGTGTGACAGGTAAGATACAAAAAAGTTTGCAAACTAAAGTCTCGTATAACGGATAACTCCTACGTGTCGTACAAACTTTTAACGAATCGTCCTGTGTGGTTGTGGAAAGAATTAGAGAAATTGACCAAAATCCGGCTGGGTACAATGGACAAACAGGACGGGACGTACTTTCTAAGGACGGGTCATTATGAGGGCTCGTACCTTTAGGTTCAGAAATAATGATCAAGCAACAAGGAAACAACAAATAGGATCAACAACTCATGGGATCTTACAACGAGTCGTTGTTTGGGGCCGTATGTTGAAAGAAGTCAAGTTTGAGGGAATCAACAACTGGAATAATGGGACACTCTAACGATCCATTAAATCTACCAATGGACCGTGGTACCTGCCTACACCAGAATCCAAATTGATTTAGGAAAGGATTTGTTTAATGTTTATAAATAATTTGTTTAGGTTTATTTTACACGTTATGAAATTTTACAGCTTTGAACACTAATTTTAGGTGTTATTGACTCCTATCAAGTTTCAAGAAATGAAGTTTATAATTTTGTTCTTGAATTTGGAGGATTAAAACAACCTTGGATTTTTGTTCTTTGATTTTGGAGTTATATCCAATTCACTTGGTTTTCTTCTATGAATTCTTGTAAGTTACAATTATGATTTATTCTTTATTTTGGGATTGTGATTATTCAAGCATGAGTAGCTAAAACCATAACTAGAGTTGTGGGAACCATGATGAATTAACACACATAGGTTAAACACTTAGTGATTCTTGAACGGGGTTTAATGCATGTATTGTTTTCCCCTTCGTTTTAATTATTTCTTAACGGTTGCAAATGTTAGAACTCACCTTATTCTTGCTTACCGGATCAAGGAGGTAGTGAATGGGAAAAGGGATTAACAACGGAGATTTGAGGCTATCAACCCTCATCTAATAGCTTGAACTTGTCCGGGGATAGCTAATCCGATATTAAGGTTAAGGGTTAATTAAGCATACACCCATATACGGACCAAGTTGCGTGGTGATAATCATCTAAATAGGGGACCAACCATTTAAGTGAACCTAAATTACCAATATTGCATGTTAAACACCGGAATAGATCACTAGTGTAAAAGCCTTGTGGTTATGAAGTCTTGGGGAACACAAGCCTTGTCAATTTGTTGATTGAATACAAATCTAATTTGACTCAAGCATTTAGTAGATTATTTCTTTTCCCCTTAGGAAATAAGTAACCCGATAGTAATAGCTATTCGCATTAACTCAAGTTCTTTCAATATTCCCTGTGGGATCGACCTCAACCTTTGTTGGGTTCTATATTTGATATTAACCACTTTATAACTGAATTGCAAGGTGTAATTTGGGCGACATAAAATTTTGGCGCCGTTGCTGGGGAATACGACTAAGACTTTTGTTAATTGTGTTTTCTTTATTGTTGGTTCTTATTTCCTTTTTTTATTTTTCTTTGTTGTTTTTGTTTTAACAGGTCTTAGGTTCGTGCACTCCTAATACTAGGAGCCAAGGAAATCCCCTGGTTCCAATCGATCACGAACTTGAGCGGACACTAAGGACTCTAAGAAGAATGGCCAACATACAAGAACAGGAGACAGTGGACCAAGCCACAACAAGAATGTTGGCTAAGGAGCAAGCTTGGGCTAGAGATCGTGAGTTAGCTAGGGTTGCTGAAGAGAAGTGTCTAGCTGATGAAGAAGAACGAGCTAGAAGACATAGAGGTCCAGAATAACAGAGACACCGGTATTTCGATGAGGAGGATGATGCTAATATAGATGAAGCCGGTGCCACTGGAGCTATTGTCCCTCCCCCTTTGCCTGCTGGGGCGAAGTTTGATATTACTAGTGCTATGATCCAACTGCTCAACATGAAGGGAATATTTGCGGGTCATGCAATTGATGATGCCCATACCCACTTGAAAAATTTCGTGGGCATATGTAAGGCATACAAACAACCGGGAGTGAGCCGGGATGCAATCAGATTGTGGTTATTCCCTTTTTCATTAAGGAGTGAGGCAACGATGTGGTTGGCTGAGCTGCCAAATGATTCTATCACTGCTTGGGCGGCTTAAGTGAGCTTTTATTGAAAGATTCTTCCCACCTTCCAAAGCTTTGCAGCTGAAATATGAGATATATAACTTCAAACAATTGAATTTAGAGGCACTTCACGAGACATGGCAGCGTTTCAACAAAAAGCTCAAAAGGGTGCCAAAGGATTCCAGATGATACATTGTTGGAGATCTTCTATAGGTCTCTGAATGCTAACACCAAGGCGGTGGCTGATACCATCTCTGGCGGAACCTTTATGAGTCACACATATGCAGAAGCTGCTGAGTTACTTGACAGAATCACCAAAACCCAACTGCGCTTGGCACACAAGAGAGTTGGAGATTCCGGCTGGTTCTTATGCGGTTGGTATGTCCGCAGAACAGAGAAGAAAAGATGATGAGTGTGATCAAGATATTTCAGAGATAAAGAACACAATAGGGTTGCTTGCTATGCATCTGATGGAAGCCAGAGCTGAGAAGGTTAATGCTGTGGGTTCTCAGGGTAAGGCCCTGAGAAATGATGGAGGTGAATCTGAATCTGAGGAGGAAGTTAACTATCTGAATGATCAAAGGGCGGGTTTTCAGACCAACACCCAAGGGTCTAACCAAGGCTCTTGGTGACAAGGTCAAGGGAACCAAGGTCGGAACTTTTATAAGGATAACAATTACAACCGAGACCAATATAGAGACAATGAAGATTGGAAGAAGCGCGAGGAGTACATGAATGATAGAAGCGGTCTATATATTCCTCCAAGGGACCGTGAGCTAGAGTCTAGTGGTTCAAGGGTTGAAGACATGTTGTCCAAAGTACTTAAGCAGATGGACACAACAGATAGCCATTTTTAGGAGCTTTGCGTTGATATTTCTGGTATGAATCAAAAGGTGGAATCACATGCCGTGGCGATCAAGCAGATTGAGTAGTAGCTGAGTCAAATATCTGTTGTAATTAACTAGAGACAGAAAGGCACACTTCCAACAACACAGTACAAAATTTGAAAAAATGACAGTCACTGCATGGCGGTCACTACTAGGAGTGGGAAGGCGACAGTTGATCCTCCGAGGCCGGTTGTGATTGATGAAATAGAAGAGCCCATAGCAATTAATGATGACAGGATAGCAGATTCCAAGGATCCAACTTTGGTTGGAGATTTAGTAAAGACAACTCCTAGTAATGCAAATGAGCAAGGATCTGGCAATGAGAAGGAGAAGAGACTCAACAAAAGTTCACACCAATCCCTAGACCTCCTTCTCCTTTTCCATAGTGGTTGAAGAAAAAGGTTGAAGATGGGAAGTATCACAAGTTCATTTCCATGTTGAAGCAATTGTCCGTGAACATCCCATTCGTCAAGGCACTTGACCAGATGCCTAGCTATGCCAAATTCATGAAGGACCTTGTCACTAGAAAGAGGACTTTGAGTTTCAAACCGGCAGACAATTTGCACCATTGTAGTGCAATAGCATCTCGTTCTCTTATTCAGAAAAAGGAGGACCCTGGGGCATTCACCATACTGTGCACTATTGGAGCCTTTAATTTTGCTAATGCATTATGTGATCTTGGTGCTAGTATTAGTTTGATGCCATTAGCAATTTTCAGATAATTGGGCTTGGGAGATCTCAAATCGACTACAATGCGGCTTTTGATGGAAGATCGTACGTGAAGAATCCGCTGGGAATTCTCTATGATGTTCTAGTGAAGGTAGAGTCCTTCATATTTCCGACTGATTTTGTCATCTTGGACTGTGAAGTTGATTTTGAGGTCCCCATTATCTTAGGGTGATGATTCCTCACCACCGGACGTGCTCTTGTAGATATGGAGACTGGACAGCTTAAATTCCGGTTGAACAATGAGGAAGTGACATTCAATGTGTGCAGATCCATGAAGCAACCTAATGATATGAGGGTGGTGTCTGTAATTGATGTAGTGGAACCTGATTCCCCAATTCTGCCTATGGAGGAGTTATTGATTCTTGATGACTTAGCAACAGTTTTGATGGATATTGGTGCTGAAGAGATCTATGCGGGTGAGGAGATTGTTAATGCACTTGCTGGTATGGGGTCATATACTTATGCTCCAAAGAATATTGATCTAGATTTGAAGAATCGGGTGACCACACCAGCCAAGCCATCTATTGATGAGCCTCCATTATTGAAGCTTAAAGGACTCTTGTCTCATTTACAGTATGTAATTTGGGAGCTGGTAACACTTTACCGGTCATTGTTGCAGCTGACTTTGGAGGAATGGCAAGTGGAGGCTTTGGTCTCCATCTTGAAGAGATACAAAAAAGCCATTGGGTGGACCATTGCAGATATTATTGGAGTCCCAGCCGGTATATGCACTCACAAGATCCAGCTGGATCCAGATTGTATTTCGAGTATTGAGCATTAGCGTAGGTTGAATCCACCTATGCAAGAGGTGGTCAAGAAAGAAATCATAAAGTGGTTGGATGCAGGTGTGGTTTATCCTATACAGACAGCAAATGGGTGAGCCTAGTCCAGTGTGTATAGAAAAGGGAGGAATCACGATGGTCCTAAATGCTAACAATGAGCTCATTCCTCTAGGACCAGTCACCGGTTGGAGAGTATGCATGGATTACAGAAAGCTGAACCATTGGACATAAAAAGATCACTTTCCGATGCCATTCATGGACCAGATGTTAGACAGACTTGCAGGCAGAGGATGGCATTGTTTCTTTGATGGTTATTTGGGGTACAATCATATTTTTGTAACCCATGAAGACCAAGAGAAGACCACATTCACTTGCCCATATGGTACATTTTCTTTTAAAAGGATGCCGTTTGGGTTATGTAATGCACCCGCCACTTTTCAGCGTTGCATGATGTCCATATTTTCTGACATGGTGGAAGACATCATTGAAGTCCTTATGGATGATTTTTCGGTGATGGGTAATTCATTCGAAGATTTTTTGGCTCATTTGAGCAAGGTGCTGCAGAGATGTGAAGAGACAAACTTAGTGCTTAACTGGGAAAAGTGCTATTTCATGGTCAAGGAAGGCATAGTGCTAGGCCAAAAGATTTCTGGTAAGGGTATTAAGGTGGAACGGACCAAGATTGAGGTAATTACTAGTCTTCCACCTCCAATTTCAGTGAAAGATGTTTGAAGCTTTTTGGGTAATGTATGTTTTTATAGAAGATTCATCAAGGACTTCTCCAAAATTGCACATCCATTGTGTAAACTGTTCGAGAAGAGGTGAAGTTTGTTTTTGATGAGGCATGTATGAAGGCATTTGAATGTCTTAAAGAGAGAATTGTTCGAGCCAAAACTACACGCAAGTGCACGTGGTCGTACAAGTAGTAAAGTGGCTTTATTTCAAGCCAAGTATCGATCCCACAGGGACTGAACTACGGTATTAATTAACTTAAGCATCATTGAACGATATCTCTATGAATGCAGGCAACCAAATAAATAATATTTTATGAGTTAAGATCACTAAGTAATAAGAATATAAGTCAAGATTATAATTTGAGTCTGAACAATAACAATGAACAAGCTGAGGTTAAGGCAAGCATGCAGGGATGTAATTTATTAATTCAATTCAGCTAATCTTCTCTTCGGTTGCTAGTCAAGAATTAATTGCCTATGAATTGGATCTTTCGACTCCTATCCAATTAAAGAATCATGAGACCTTATTCTACATTTCTGTGATATAAGAATCTCATGCTCTAGACATACATACCTGATTCCATAAATGACTAATAAGACTTTCAGATATATTTCTATTTTGAACGTAAATCAATTCTCAATTTTCTCAACTAAGAAAAAATCATATCCTACCTATTCACATCTGTCCAATTCCTTTCCTTTTCAGAATCAAAATTGGGTTTCTAAGATATACATTAACATTGGCCAAACATTAATGCAGTAAAAACAAGAATTGATAGAACAACCATTGAAGAAAAGATGAAAACTGAAATGATTAATAATTACATTCCTCTACAATTATCCTTAACCTCAGCAAGAGGTGAATTAGCCACTCATTTGTGAATTAAACATCTTCAAATAAGTAGAATTCATACAAGCAATTGAAATTAAAGAGAAAAAGGAAGAGAATAACCCTAGAATTTTCGTCCTCTCAACTGCCTGCAACCCACGTTCTTGCTCAGCCAAGTCAGAATGTTTAAAATAAAACCTAAGTATGCTATTTATACTATTGAGATTTTTTCCCGGAATAACAAGCAACATGGCACAAAGTGTATCGCGGAGCACTGCCTCCGTGCCACGGTGCTATCGCGCACCTTCACTGGAACTTGAGGTTCTAGGTAATTACACTCAACGTGACACGGAGTGCATCGCAGAGCACTGCCTCCGTGTCACAGAGGTAACGCGAACCTCCATTGGAATTTGACATATTTTAATCATCCCAGGAAGAATGCCTCCGCGATGGTAGCGTGACACGGCGCCATCGCGGAGCCTCTATTTTTGCCAACTTCCCTTTTCAACTTCCACTTCTTGCTTCGAGTCCATTCCCGCACTTCACCAACTTGTAGATTAGCTTCCAAAAGTTTCTTCTACCTACAAAACAACACTAATCATGTTGGTTAGTATAAATTCACATTTATTTAAGAATCACATGAGAATGTACACATAACAATAGATAAACAAATAGAAATGAAGCATTTGAGTATCACTTGGGCATGAAATTCTGCCCAAGATCACTTACCCCACACTTAAAACCTTGTTTGTCCTTGAACAATATGCTCATATCTCATGCAATTTAAACCCACGCATAACTAATTTGGCTCGACCACTCAAGCTACGGCTATACCGATTATTTAAGAGAGCAAATCATCAAAAAAAACATGCATGGTTTCTTCAATACAATGAAGTACACCATATTAAGACCTCCTAACCTCAAGAATCGATTCTCGATCTTGGTAAACTCGTTCAAATCAACTGATCAAGACATTCGACATGAAATTCCATCTCTCGTCAAGCATGTGCCCTTACAACACAAGAGAATTACCCCATTTTCTATCATAAGATTTCCAAAGCTCTACGTGTAGGGGTATACAAATACGATTTGGCTCTCTCTCCCAAAGAATTCACATGCATCATGTCATGAACCATAAGCTTGCATTTAGTATTTTACTCCACTAATATAAGGATGCGTGATGTAAGATCATGTAGGACTTAATGAGTTGTAAAGTAAGCTAAGGAACTAGTCAATACTGGGCTAACCAATAATAGCAACTAGCTTTCCTAAGCACTTTTCAATACATCCCACCTTCAGTACGGGCATTGCTTCTTCCTCCATCCTCTCATTCTTGAATTTTCTTCTTTGTTTTTGTTCCCATTTCTTTAAGCACACTCGACTTACTAGCAAAGAGTATTTATGCATCTTTATTTTTTTTCTCATTCATTGATTTTCTTACTCTCTACTATTAATTAACCAATTTCAACAAGTGCACCTTTGACCTTTTCTTTAGCTTTCGAAACTTCCGCTTTCCTTCCATTTCACACTTCACACTCCTTTACACTTTGGGAAAAATTATTTTTCTTAAGAGCTTAAGGGTTTTGGATCAAATTCACGGCTAATGAAAAGAAGGGGTTAAACTCGGTTTGTACCTCTCAAAGATAGGCTAAAGACTCAATGGGACTAACTAGGATGTAACATTCAAGGTAGGTATGATAAAGGAGAAACTTTCGGTTTATTCAAAGAAATGCCTACATCCTTTCCTACAATCCACATCCTTCATTTCGCTTAATACACACACCAGGCAAGTTCTAGACACCTCACTATAGCATGGAATAGTCGAAACCTCACCTCACACTCATTTCACATGGTCAACTTAAGACATATTCACAGACTCTTCAATCAGCTAATTACAAGAATTCACTATTAAGCCTCGATCACACCGAATCGAACTCTATAGCCTAGGTATCTCAACATGTTTAACACATTTATATGCTTTCATACGAATCACACTTGCATCATAATATCATGTACAACACGTAACAAGAATTCCGAACCATTAATTAGCGATACATTTTGGAAACAAACAAAATATAGAAGAAAAAAAGAAAAAAAACTACTCCTATCGACTACATTTCCCTTAAGATGGTCGTCATCCATCCATCATAGGGAACAGTCGCTATCTACGACGTCCGTTCAATGGGACTATTCTCAGAAAAAGCACCGAAAACAAAAACTGAGAAACCCAACATAAAAAAAATTTCAACAAAAAAAATTTCGATAGAAAAAGATAAAAATATAATTGAAAAAAATATTTACACATCACACACAACAACAGCTCAACACAACAGCAGCTCACGATTCATTACAACACCAACATTAATTACAGAACACGGAACACATAGTCACAGGGTCACATTTAGCACAAGCACAACAAACATAAACAAAACATAAACAAAACAGCTAGCACCTAACTACTCCCACCCCACACTTAAGCCGAACACATAATTGCAAAATATCACAAAAGTTGGGTGGTAAAACTCCCTGATCAATCAAAGTATTCAACTTCTTCATCAGGTGCCAGTGCTTCGTCTCCCATATCAGAATCGCCCCCGCCGTCCTCGTCTGACTCAACATCTGAGTCCTCCCGGCGTATCTCCTCGTTGGTAAGGACATCATCATCCACGGGCTCCACAAATGCGGCCCCCACTTGGCATAAGGCTCGGGCATTTTCGTTGAATGGGTAATCCAACTCGAGCTGCCACAGCTCATCCTCTATTGCGGGCCTTCCTCCGATGCGCAGCTGCAACATCTGCACCCTATACATGCGGGCCATGCACTGATCATCCCGAGCATGTCGCTCGGCTAGTGTGAGCACCGACCCATAAGTAGTGTCAGGTGCCTTGGTTTTGGTGACATCCAAGGCACACCTGTCGATCTGAGGGATGTAATCTAGGGCCTCTTTCTCAATATCGTGGCCCCTCAGGAACGTGGTAAGCAGACCACCGAACCCGTATCTATGCCCCTAATGTATTCGGGCTCTTTTCATGGCATAGATGATCACCGCCCCAACATTGATTTCCAGCCCCTTCATCAGTGCGTACACCAGACAAACTCTATCCCGGGTGACATCTGCCATGTGCATCCCCGGGATCAGGCACAAACAAACAATCTTCAACCAAATCCGAGCCTCCCTATTCATCTGAGAATAGGGCAATGTCTGATGGTAGCCCCTTTCCTTGTGCCTACCCCACCTGGCTATCGATCGGGCTCCACATAAGGTGCGTCTGATGTCCGCATAGGGTGTAGTGATGTTCAGCTGACGAAGGACATGAGCGTCTGTGTCCCGCGCCCCCAGGATTGCATTCAGATGATGGGGTTCAAAGGTGACAACCTGCCCTCTGATTTTTATGGTGTGGCTGCGTAAGGTCGGGTTCCAATTGGCATAGAACTCCCAGATAAGATGGAGATTGCACTCCCTGGGTTCTTCAAAAATGAAGTTCAGCCTAGCGGTGTCAATCCTATGTGCAATCCGCGGGAATTCCTGTGCCAGTGGTTCCCGTGCTATATGCTCCTCCGAGAAGTATTTGATTTCTTTGAGTTTGGCATACCACTTCTTCCCCTCATCAGTCACCTATCTTGTTCCGTATTGTCGGCGTTGCCCTTTAGGAACCGCTGGTGCTGCTGGAACTGCTGTCCCCAATCTTACCGTCTTTTTGCTGGTGCCCGATGTGGATGCGCCCTTTCCCTCGTCTTGTCGGCCTGACATTGTTCCTATACATTCAAACATACAGTTTCAATGTTATTCAAGTCATAATTAGCTACAACTAAGGTTGGGTTTAATTGGATCACCCCACACAGAGTCTTTAGTCGCAATCAACACAATTTGACAAGACATTCATGATTTTGCCATTCTTAGCATTCAACATGCTTAGTGCATTCATATAAGTCGAAGGAACAATTACTTTGTACTACTCAGACTTCGTACAATGAATAAAAATTCTCCATCGATTCAATTACCTCATCATTAGCACTTTGCAATTTTTTTTCACAACAGCCTATGTAATTCTCCAATTACATTCTCCTGAAAATCCCTCTTCTACATTGGCATATTCAACATCAATCACAATACATTTCACTTCAAACAACATGCACAACCCAATTTATCAACATTTTCATGTATTTTGTCTTCTTCCTATTCAATCCTCAACCCTAGCTCACAATATAGTAAGAATTTCAATAATTGCAATCATTGAGCTAATCTATTAACAACGATACTATGAACATCATTCAAGCATAACTCAATTGATTTCAACCTTATTTCTCAGTTAGGGCAAAGTTTCATCACAAAACATGTTCAAGAAATGAAATTTTGAGCAATACTAAGGAAAAATTCAAGAACATACCTTTACTTCGATGAAATTGAAGAAAACTCAAAGAATTTTGATCACTAGGTCCATGTCACGTTGGGAGAGAAGGAAATTTTGGGTGTGGGTCGTGGAGGGATCGAAAGAATAGAAAAAAATGAAGGAAATTGGGGTTTAAAAGAGGTTTTTCGCGCGGGTTACCCGTGACCCGAGGTGACCCGACGCGAAATACACCTCAACGTGGCACGGAGGGTAACGCGGAGCACTGCCTCCGTGACATGGAGCCATCGCGCAGGTATTATGGAAATTTTTAGAAATCCGAAATACACCTCAATGTGTCACGGAGGTTAACACGGAGGCCCCCCTCCGTGACACGGAGCCATCGCGTAGGCTCACTGGAATGTGCCAATTTTTATTTTCTTACCTTGATTTTGTTCCTTTGCGCCTTTTTCTATTTTTTTGCCCTCCGTTCCACCTGAAATTCATTTCACCACAAGAAATTGGTTAGAAATCATAGGTTGCAACGCAACAATTTTTATTTTTATTTTTCTTTGTTTTTCTTTTTCTCTTTTTTTTTTCCTTCAAATAATTCTACTCTTCTATTACAACACAGTCACGGGTTGCCTCCCGTGCAGCGCCTGATTTACCGTCGCGGCTCGACGCTATTCATTCTCAATCATCCTCTGGAGTGATCGACATTTTCTCTCGAATAACGTCCTCACCCCAATAATGCTTACATCTTTGTCCGTTCACTAAAAATGTGGCACTTCTATCTTCTTGCCACAACTCCACTGCCCCGTGTGGGGTCATTCTCACCACTTCAAATGGCCCTGACCACTTGGACCGCAAGTTTCCTGGAAAAAGCCTCAACCTTGAATTAAATAACAACACTTTCTGCCCTGGCTCAAAGATCCGATGCACCATATGCCTATCGTGCCACCGTTTTGTTTTCTCCTTGTAGCATTTGGCACTTTCATAGGCATGCCATCGAAACTCATCTAGTTCGCTGAGTTGCATCAACCTCTTCTTCCCTGCTAGCTCCGGATCCATGTTCAGCTCTCTCATGGCCCAAAAAGCTCGATGTTCCAGCTCCACAGGCAGATGACATGCCTTTCCATAGACCAATCTGTATGGAGAAGTCCCAATGGGTGTCTTGTATGCAGTTCTATAAGCCCACAACGCATCGTTGAGTTTGCTTGACCAATCAATTCGTTGTGCATTCACTGTCTTCTGTAGAATCTGCTTTATCTCTCTGTTTGACACCTCCACTTGCTTGCTAGTTTGGGGATGATACGCTGTTGCTACCTTGTGCCGCACCCCATATTTAGCTAGCAAGCTCTTGAAACTCGCATTCACAAAATGAGCCCCTCCATCACTGATAATGGCTCTGGGTGTCCCGAACCTGGTGAAAATTTGCTTTTTCACAAATGTCATCACCACCTTGTTGTCATTCTTGGGACAAGCTGTTGCCTCGACCCACTTAGATACATAGTCAACTGCTACCAAGATGTAACGATTACCAAATAACGGTGGAAACGGGCCCATTAAGTCTATTCCCCATACATCAAAAATCTCCACTTCTAATATCTGCTGCAGTGGCATCTCTTGTCTTCTACAAATTGTGCCTGTTCTTTGGCATCTATCACACATTTTTACGTATGCTATAGAATCTCTGAATAATGTAGGCCAAAAGAAACCTGACTATAGCACCTCGTGAGCTGTCCGCTCTCCTCTGTGGTGCCCTCCATACAACGATGAGTGACAACTCAATACTTCTGCAACCTGGCTCTCTGGGATGCATCGTCTCATCCCTTGATCCGGTCCATGCTTAAACAGATACGGCTCATCCCATATGTAATACCTGCAATCATGTCTCAACTTCTTTCTTTGTTGAGCCGTAGCCTCAGGTGGGTAGACTCCACTTACCAGCAAGTTCATAATATCTACATACCAAGGGATTTCAGCTTCCCTTATTGCCAAGAGCTGCTCATCTGGGAACTCTTCTTTAATGCTGTCACCTTCCTTTACATTCAACCGACTTTCCAATCGCGATAGGTGATATGCCACTTGATTCTCGCTCCCTTTTCTATCCCGAATCTCTAGGTCAAACTCTTGTAGCAACAATATCCATCTGATTAGTCTGGGCTTTGCATCCTTCTTGTTAAACAAATACCGAATTGCTGCATGATCAGTATACACCACTACTTTCGTACCCACCAGGTAGGACCTAAATTTATCAAAGGCGAACACCAATGCTAGCATCTCCTTTTCTGTGACTGTATAATTGACTTGGGCTGCGTCAAGTGTTTTGCTTGCATAATGAATGGAATGAAAAATTTTATTCCTCCGCTGCCCCAATACAACTCCTACAGCCACGTCACTTGCATCACACATTAATTCAAACGGTTGCTCCCAATCCGGAGAGATGAGAATAGGCGCTTCTACCAACTTCTATTTTAGCTCCTCGAATGCTTTAACACAATCCTCGTGAAACTCGAACCTCATCTTTTTTTCTAGCAATCGGCATATCGGTCGAGAAAGTTTAGAGAAGTTCTTGATGAACCGTCTGTAGAACCCCGCATGTCCAAGAAAACTGCAAACACCCTTCACTGACACTGGTGGTGGTAGCTTTTCGATCACTTCAATCTTTGCACGATCGACTTCCAACCCTTTGCATGACACCTTATGGACAAGGACGATACCCTCCTTGACTAAAAAATGACATTTCTCCCAGTTGAGCACAAGGTTAGAGTCTTCACATCGAGCTAGCACCCTGTCAAGATTCTGCAAACATGTAGCAAACGAATTACCGAAAACAGTAAAGTCATCCATAAATACCTTGACAAAATCTTCCACCATATCGTGAAAGATCGCCATCATGCATCTCTAGAATGTGGCTGGTGCATTCCATAGACCAAATGACATCCACCTGAAAGCATATGTCCCATAAGGACATGTATAAGTGGTCTTCTCCTGATCCTCTGGAGCTATGGCTATTTGATTATAGCCGGAATATCCATCAAGAAAACGATAATACTCTTGCCCTGCCAACCTGTCCAAAATCTGATCAATAAATGGAATAGGATAATGATCTTTCCTCGTGGCCTCGTTTAGCTTCCTGTAACCATGCAAATTCGCCAGCCTGTGACTGTGCGGGTGGGAATCAGCTCATTCTTTTCATCGGTGACCACAGTCATCCCTCCTTTCTTTGGAATACACTAAACTTGGCTAACCCATTCACTGTCTGAAATGGGATATACCACACCTGCATCAAGACACTTTATCACTTCCTTCCTAACTACATCCTTCATCACCGGATTCAACCTCCGCTGATGTTGCACATTTGGCTTGGATCCTTCCTCCATAAAAATCCTGTGTGCAAAAAGCTGGATTAATTCCTCTGATGTCCGTCATTTTCCAACCCATTGCTTTATTCCGCCTCTTGAGGACCACTAATGCATGTTTTACTTGTGCCTCTGTCAGTTCTGTGTAAATGATGACTGGCAAGGTGTCATCTTCCCCCAAAAATACATACTTCAGATGTGGAGGCAATGTCTTCAACTCCAATTTTGGTGCCTCCTCAATTGATGGTTTTGGCAATGGTTCCAATGACCTCATCAATGGCTGAAAGTCTTGCTTCCTGGGAAACCATTTTGGCTCGTTCAGCGTCTGCACCATCTCATACGTAGCAATGTCTCCAAAATGATCCGAGCCCATCAAGGCTCTCTCCAATGGGTCCTGTGAGTCAACAATCTGCTGAATTGATTCCTGATTTAGCACATTGATTGATGATAACTCCTTATAAATGGCCGGTAGTTTCATGGCCTTATACACATCAAAAACCTCTACTTTGTCATGTGCTTGCATGGTTAGCTGCCCAGCAACCACATCAATCAAAGCTTGCCCGGTTTCCAAGAAAGGACGTCCCAAAATAAATGGAACTTCCGCATCCGGCTCGAAATACAAGATAATAAAATCCACCAGAAAAACGAGGGAGCCCACTTGCGCTAGCACATCCTCCACAATACCATCTGGTCTGGCCAAAGAACGGCCAGCTAGCTGCAAGATCACTGTAGTTGGTCTAGGGCTACCCAGCCCCAACTTCTTGAACACCAATGTTGGCATCAAGTTTATGCTTGCTCCCAAATCACATAATCCGCGAGCTCGAATACTTTTCCCAATTGTAATCTGAATGGTAAAGCTCCCAGGATCCATGAGCTTTGTCGGCAACCTGTTCTGTATCCGGGAGGTGCACTCCTTAGTAAGCGCCACCGTAGCATACTCCGTCAATCTGCTTTTGTTTGCTACGGTGTCCTTGATATACTTGGCATATTTCGGCACTCCCTGCAAAACATCAACTAGAGGTAAATTAATGTGTACCTGTTTTAGCACTTCCATGAATTTCTTAAAGCAAGATTCTTCCTTGTGCTTCTTTAATCTCTGAGGGAACGGGGGTGGTGGTCTTTCTATCTCAGCTGCCTTTTCCTTCCCCCTCACATCATCATGTTCCCTATCTTTTTCCACTGCTCCAGATTGCCATGGTGGTCTTTATGGTTCCACCTCCTTAAGTTGAATGCCACTCCTTGTTGTAACTGCATTGACCTGCTTGGGATTTGGGTCAGTCTCACTTGGAAGTCCTCCCCTGGGCCTGGTGTTTTGAGCTCCAGCTAACTGTCCAAACTGATACTCTAACGCCTTTGTAGCTAACTGCTGATTTTTCATATCAGCCGCTAATTTCACATAATCAGCCTGCATCTGCGCTTGGTTAGCTATAATTGTTTTGAACATATCCTCAATGTTGTTGGGTGGTGGAGGAGGTGCATTGTTTCCTCTGTATTGAGACAGAAAATTCTGATGCCCCCCTTGATTTCTCTGCACGCCCTGATTCGAACTCTGTCCTTGGTGGCTATTACTCCCCCAAGAGAAATTCGGATGATTCCTCCAATTTGAGTTGTAACTGTTTCCATATTGTTGATTATTATTCCTCTGGACATTCCCAACAAAATTTACAGAGTCTGGATTGGCATCACAACACTCAGCTGAGTGTTCACTACTCCCACATACTTCACACCATACCTGATGAACGACATTAACTGGGGCTTGTGCTTGATTCAAGCTCATACTGCTGAAGTGGGTGTTGATCTGATTTTGCAACGCAGCTATCTGTGCAGCAATAGCTGTAAAACCATCCACCTCAAAGACTCCTGCAGCTTTCCTTGTTCCTCCTCGCGTTGAATCCGCATTCCATTCTAGATTTCCTTGTGAAATACGGTTTAACAAAGTGTAAAGCTCCTCATAAGTCTTCTCCAATGCCTGCCCACCAGTTGCTGAATCTACCAAAATTTTAGTATGTGGTTCCAAACCCTCAGTGAATGTGTGCACCAACACATCATTAGACTGGTGATGATGAGGACAATGCCTTAACATCGAATTGAACCTCTCCTAAGCTTGATACAAATTCTCACCCTCTCTCTGTTTGAAACTTAGAATCTGACTTCTAAGTCTGGCTGTCTTCCTAGATGGAAAGAATCGTATCAAAAACTTCCTTGCAAGATCATCCCAAGTGGTGATAGAATTAGGTGGTTCAGCGTTCAACCACCTCTTTGCTTCCCCCAATAATTAGAACGGGAATAATGTAAGCCGCACATAGTCGGATGATGCTTCAGCGGGAACATAAGTGTCACTTATCGCCAAAAAGTTTTGGAGATGTTTTTGTGGATCTTCATGAGGGAGACTTGTGAATTTCCCGTTGGTGTGCAACAACTTCACCATATTCTGCTTAAGCTCGAACCTCCCTCCTGGCTCTGGTCTGCGAATACTAGATGTAACGTTATTTGCATGTGGGATTGCCACTTCACGGACCGGCCTTGCTGCCATCTCTTCGGGCACTAAAACTGCCCTTACAAACGGTGGATTCTGTTGCTGCTCCAGAATTGCCTGTCTTAGCAACTGCAGTTTGTTCTCTAGAGCTTCCCTTCGTTGGCGATGAAATTGTCTCTCCGGCTCTATAAATGAATCCACCAACTCCTTATCTCTTGCCAGCGTTCAGAAAAATTCAGTACCTGCAAGAGAAAGGCTAAGATCAAGTTGTCAGTACTTATATTGAATTTGTAAACTAACACTAAGAAAATAAATCTACCAATTGCCAGTCCCCGACAACGGCGCCAAGAACTTGTTCGATCCAAAACTACACGCAAGTGCACGTGGTTGTACAAGTAGTAAAGTGGCTTTATTTCAAGCCAAGTATCGATCCCACAGGGACTGAACTACGATATTAATTAACTTAAGCGTCATTGAACGATATCTCTATGAATGCAGACAACCAAATAAATAATATTTTATGAGTTAAGATCACTAAGTAATAAGAATCTAAGTCAAGATTATAATTTGAGTCTGAACAATAGCAGTGAACAAGATGAGGTTAAGGCAAGCATGCAGGGATGTAATTTATTAATTCAATTCAGCTAATCTTCTCTTCGGTTGCTAGTCAGGAATTAATTGCCTATGGATTGGATCTTTCGACTCCTATCCAATTAAAGAATCATGAGACCTTATTCTACATTTATGTGATATAAGAATCTCATGCTCTAGCCATACATACCCGATTCCATAAATGACTAATAAGACTTTCAGATATAATTCTATTCTAAACGTAAATCAATTCTCAATTTTCTCAACTAAGAAAAGATCATATCCTACCAATTCACATCTGTCCAATTCCTTTCCTTTTCAGAAGCAAAATTGGATTTCTAAGATATACATTAACATTGGCCAAACATTAATGCAGTAAAAACGAGAAGTGATAGAACAACCATTGAAGAAAAGATGAAAACTGAAATGATTAATAATTACATTCCTCTACAATTATCCTTAACCTCAGCAAGAGGTGAATTAGCCACTCATTTGTGAATTAAACATCTTCAAATAAGTAGAATTCATACAAGAAATTGAAATTAAAGTGAAAAAGGAAGAGAATAACCCTAGTATTTTCGTCCTCTCAACTGCCTACAACCCACGTTCTTGCTCAACCAAGTCAGAATGTTTAAAATAAAACCTAAGTACGCTATTTATACTATTGAGAATTTTTCCCAGAATGACAAGCAACGTGGCACAGAGTGTATCGCGGAGCACTGCCTCCGTGCCACGGTGCTATCATGCACCTTCACTGGAACTTGAGGTTCTAGGTAATTACACTCAACGTGACACGGAGTGCATCGCGAAGCACTGCCTTCGTGTCACGGAGGTAACGTGAACCTCCACTGGAATTTGACATAATTTAATCATCCCAGGCAGAATGCTTCTGCGATGGTAGCATGACACGGCGCCATCGCGGAGCCCCTATTTTTGCCAACTTCCCCTGTCAACTTCCAGTTCTTGCTTCTGAGTCCATTCCCACACTTCACCAACTTGTAGATTAGCTTCCAAAAGTTCCTTCTACCTGCAAAACAACACTAATCATGTTGGTTAGTATAAATTCACATTTATTTAAGAATCACATGAGAATGTACACATAACAATAGATAAACAAATAGAAATGAAGCATTTGAGTATCACTTGGGCATGAAATTCTACCCAAAATCAAGAATGACCACTGCCCCCATTATAGTGGCACCTGACTGGTCATTGCCCTTCGAAGTTATGTGTGATGCTATCAGTGTTGTCCTAGGAGTTGTGTCGGGTCAAAAGCGTGAAAAGATTTTTCATCCGATTTATTATGCTAGCAAGGCTCTAAATGTAGATTAGAAAAATTATACCGTGACAGAACAAGAACTGTTGGCTGTAGTTTTTGCATTTGAGAAGTTTCGGGAGTACTTGCTTGGAACTAAGGTGATATTCCACACAGACCATGCAACTTTGAGATATCTGATGGCAAAGAAGGATGCCAAGCCACTGTTGATTCAATGGGTTCTGCTGCTACAAGAGTTCGAGTTTGAGGTAAAAGACCGAAAAGGGACTGAAAATTAGGTGGCAGATCACTTATCAAGATTGGAAACTGATGCAACACTTAGAGATGAGCATGACATAGATGATGTGTTCCCAGACAAGAAGGTTCTAGCGGCCTCACAAGATCTCATGGTTTGCAGACTTTGCTAATTATCTGGTAAGTGATGTTGTACCGGAGCACTTATCTTTTCACTGGAGGTAGAAGTTTTTGTCTGATGTGCAGAATGTTTTCTGGGATGAGCCCTGCTTATTTCACATATGTGATGATGGGGTTATTCGGAGATGCGTGCCTGAGGTGGAGATGTTGAATAAATTGGAGGCCTGCCACTCATCCCCTGTTGGAGGCCACCACAGCGGGATCCACACAACCCACAAAAATTCTTCAATATGGGTATTATTGGCCAACCATTCACTAGGATGCACATGATTTTTCAAAGGCATGTGATGCATGTCAAAGGCAAGGAGGCATATCACGGAGGCATGAGCTTCCTCTTACTCCCATCCTAGTCATTGAGCTATTTGATGTATGGGACATTGATTTTGTGGGCCCATTTGTGAGCTCAAACGGGATGAAGTACATACTTGTTGCTGTTGACTATGTTTCGAAATGGGTGGAAGCAGTTGCACTTCCAAATAATGAAGGGAAGAGTGTCCAGCATTCTTGAAGCAGAATATATTTGCTAGATTCAGGACTCCCAAAGCCATCAATAGTGATGGGGGTTCGCACTTCCGTAATCGGTTGTTTCACTCTTTATTGGAGAAATGTGGTGTAAAACACAGGGTGGCAACACCCTATTATCCGCAGTCTAGTGGACAGGTTGAAGTCACAAACCGGGAAATAAAGACTATCTTCGCGAAGACTGTGAAGCAAATCGGACAGATTGGGCAAGAAAGCTAGATGATGCTTTAATGGGCTTACTGGACTGCATTCAAGAATCCTATAGGTATGTCTCCGTATCAGCTTGTGTATGGAAAAGCATGTCATCTTTTGGTTGAACTTGAGCACAAAGCTATGTGGATACTCAAGAAGTTGAATTTGGACTGGAATGAAGCTGCAAACTTGAGGCTTGATCAGCTAAATGAGCTTGATGAATTTTGGTTAAAAGCCTATGAGAGTTCTGAAATTTACAAATTAAGGATAAAAATTTAGCATGACTGGAAAATTGAGAAAAGAGAATTCAGTCCGAGTGATATGGTGTTACTATTCATTCTAGACTTCGTTGTTTCCCGGTAAGTTGAAGTCTAAATGGATGGGACCTTTTCGAGTGGTCCAAGTATTCCCCCATGGGGAAATTGAACTAGAAAACCATGATGGAAAGCGTTTTAAAGTTAACGATCAATGGGTAAAAGCATATCTTGGGAGAAGTGAAGAACCGAAGCTGGTAGATCTCTGGGCTCTGGGTGAAATCTGAGTAACCCAAGGATTTGCGTCGTGCCACAAAGTTAAATTAGGCACTGCATGGGAGGCAACCTATGGAGGTGTTTTGGTGAAGTCTGAGTAGCCAAAATACCCAGATCGTGCCGCGATGTTAAATCTGACGCTATTTGGGAGGCAACCCAATTTGTAAATTTTAATGTAAATATAGTGTTCACGGTTATTGAAGTATGCAGGTCTAAAGCAAAGGAAAACGTGAATGATTTAGCTAAAAGTTGAAACCACGACTCTCAGAATGGACCTTTTCAAGAATGAATGGTTCGTGGTTCATGGCCGTTGTTACTTATCTGGAGTGCCCTATTTCTGAGTCTAACCAATGGGCACACAGAACGGGACGTCTTTCGCTCATATGGGTCATGGTATCTTGCCGTTCTATCAATACCTGCAAGCTTGACAATCAATGAACAAACCTACGGATGAATAGAACGGTTTGTTATGCTAACCAACGACTTGTGCTATTAGTTCGTGGGTTCCATAGGTAAGTTCTCACAACTGTAAAACAATGATACATAGGTACGGGTCTTTGTATCTTCATTTGACCCATTGGACGAGTCATTGCTAGAATTAAATAATTCCCAGACCCGACCCCACTCACCCAACCCTAACCTATTTAAACCTCAAAACCCGATTTCCCTTCACACTTCTCATTCAAAAGCAACTGAAACTCGAAAAAAGCATACCCCTCCTCAGCTTAAACTAAGAAACCAACATTGATGCACCATATTCTCCAATCATAAACACACAAATTCAAGCATTTCTTGTCCACTAAGGTGAGTATCTATTCGATGTGACAAGCTTGAATTTTTTCCTTTACCCTGATTGTGCTGTCAACATGATACCCGTTCGACATGTAGTTACTTTGTGGCAAAATCACTCACTAGACACTAATGCATAAGGAGTTCATGCTATGTGAAATTACTTAGATGGGGTAGCTCTGTGCAATCGGGGATATTACTTTGTCTCAGTGAGTAGAATAAAATTCACAAAAACTGGAGGTTATGAAATCTTGATGGGGGTGGAGGGTTAGTAAATCCTCCCATGATCGATTCAAATGCCTAAACTACTACTTATTGGGTAGATTGCAGCTTGAAAGGTGAAATTAGATTGCACGACCAAATCAATGCCCCGTTGTTCTTCAAAACGGCTTGTTGATCGAGTCGTTGGACTACCCAGATAAATAAAACCTAAACCCTCCCACGGACCAATCAGACGGACCATTGTATCTCACAACGGACCATTGTATTGGCTCATGGGTATGAACAGAAGACCCACTTTCAGGAGTTTATTCAACGACCGCAGCAACGGGGTGTTGTGAGTAAACAATGTGCTGACTAGGTTCATTTTTTTGTGAATGTAACAATATGTCTCACAGGTAAAATGACTTCATCAGTAAACAAGAAGCAATAGGAAGCTGCTGCATGAAAGGAAATTGCAAAAAGGCGGCAACTTCGTGATGAATCAGAATTGGATAGATCTAGTGGTTTGGAGGTGCACTACAATATTACAAGATCTGACGAATCTCCAGTGGTGACCACCAGGGAAAAGTCCAAAGCCCAAGAAGCTGCTGCGACTATTACCTCACCTCCCAAGTCTGACGAGGGAAGTGACGAGGCCGAATCTGATGGTGAGAACCCTCCTGCAGATAATGTATAGAAGGGTAATGATGATGCTGAGGAGTCTCGGGATGATGATACTAATGCGGAGGAGTCCGATGATAGTGCTGCTAAAGAGACTAATGAGAAGGTAGAGGACTCTGAACCTGGCACCACACCTGAAATAAGGTTAAAGTGATGGTTCCTACAGGGCTATAGAGATGTTTATTTTGTAGGATAAATCTCAACGAAAAAGGAAATCCCAGCCACAGTATTAGGAGGATCCAAAGATCTAGATCAATGCCCTAAATGATGTTCCAAAGCTTAAAAGGCTTTTTGAGGGCTACAATATGTATTGGATGGCAAAGACTCTGGGTAAATACAACATGGAGATGGTGCGTGAGTTATATGCAAATTACTACTGCATCCTGGAGAAAAAGGCCCCCTCAAATAAGGCAATTAAGAAGGAGCCCGTGCTAGACTCTGTCAGGGTAAGAGCGATTCCAGTTGACATATCAGAGAGGACCATCACCAGAGTACTGATGGGTGGTGACTTTACATTGCCGTCCAGAACCATTGAATATGATTACCGCATGGAGGCAATGAAGGGGATCAGAAAGTTGAGAACTAAGGAAAAGGTGTTGCACTTTCATTGGATGGCCAATATTATTGTTGAATACAAGGAGGGAGCAGATTGGGTCATAGGCAGAAAACTAATCTACAAGGATTCTCTAAATTTTTTGGCCAAGTCATAGTGGTCCATTATTAGACATCGCCTCGTGCCGACAATGAATGATAATGTTTTGAGCGCAGACAACGCAATGTTGGTGGCATGCATTATGTATGAGTACCTGCTGAACATTCCCAGGATTATTTCCATAGAAATTCGGGAGCGAGTGGTCAAAGAAAACTGTCACGCCCCGCTTTGGGGGGTATGACTGGCACCTGGTGCCTCATAGGACCTGAGCTACTAGACTACTGAGCCTGAGCACATCTGGTGCCTGGCTAGCTCTAACTCAGATTTCTGGGAACAAAGGGCTATATAACGGCTGTAAACACAGCCTCCGGCCAACTGGGCCTATAGCCACCTGTACTTGTACTAACAGCTAACTAGAAACATATCAATATAAGGGAGCCTATGCGGGCCGACAAGGCCACCATGCTGTCTAGTTATCTGTAACTCAACAATGAAATACTGGAAAGCTATGTTATCGGCGAGGTCACCACTACTAACAACAGAGGCCTCACACGGCCAACATAAACCGAAATGCTAAACAGCTACAACAAACTGCACGGCCTCACACGACCGACTCAGCTGACCACAGGGAAATATATATAGATTGCAAGCCTCTAGGAATACTGATAATATGGTCGGGACAGGGCCCCGGCCTACCCATGCTGTACAACAAAAGAAAAGGGATAAACCTCTAGCTATCTAGCTCCGGATGACTGGAGCTGATGACCTTGTGAGCTGACTAGAATCACGAGGTATCGGCCCCTCATCTATGAGTACCTGCAGGCAAGTAATGCAGTGCCCCAAATGAGCGTCAGTACCGCTGGTACTGAGTATGTAAATCAACAACTGAAAAATATCTGAAAAACAACAATACAACTGATGGAACTGAAATAGAAAGGAATAGACTAACTGATTGAAAATGTAAAGCTTAAGCCTACTCTTAACCATGCTGGAAGGAGTAGGAGTCATACCTGGAGATGTATCGCTCTACTGTCGATCTACTCGTATCTAGTGTAACATGGCATAACCCAACATAACATAGCATAGCACACACAAACCTTACCCGGCCCCCATAAGCCGGGAGGTACAATCAACACGCAATCTATACCCCTACCCCGGTCGTCCCATCTCCTATAATAACTTTAAGCATCCTGCCGATCCCCTGGGTATGCACTTGGGCTCGCTGAGCCCCTGACTATAACTATACCTGAGTCCGGAGTACTCCTGAATCAACACCCTGGGCGTACCCGCTCGACGGAGGTGTATAAGGGCCGACCAAGGCACCATATGGGGAAAACCGGCATCCCATCTTCGTCCCCTGTGGGACGGCATGCCACTCCGTAGAGAGACGTATACTCGCCCTCTGGAGGACGAGTCGATATAGCTATTAACCCTGGGGCAGTCATGAATGCTAGGTAATCCAACCCCAAGACAATACAGTGGTCTCAACTAGTAATACTATCTGCATATATCACATGCTGAAGCTAGTGATGATAATGTATCTGCACATACTATATGCTGACTAGTGATAGTGATATGTATGTGTTCAATATATGCTGAGACTGATAATGGTATATATATATATATATAATCTTCTGTCATATTGTGCTGAGTCTAATGTTGAACAAGATATAGTTTTTCTGCTGGAAATGATGCTGTATAACTGAGCTTCTATAGTAACATGATTTACTATTTCTAACATGCTTTCTAAACTTTATTTTAATCTACCATTCTACTTCTGAGATACCCTTCAGATACTTATATTGCTTTACTAAGTTTCAACTGAATACGATAATATCCTAACATACTTTACTAAATCACATACTAGGCATGCTGTACAGTTCCTAACACTTTCTATTAGAATTTATATCATGCTAGCAAGTTTCACTCTATACATAACATGATGCTTCTAATACCGTACCAATATCCATAATAAACATAACACACGACTCCTGAACATTCTACTGGCCTTTAAACTATTTTACTATACCGAGACTACTAACATGTCGAGGAAACTAGCTTTACATACCTTCGGTTATGATTTCCTGACTAACTGGCGTAGCTCGGTCAGTTTTTCAGCTATTTCTCCCAACTACATTCATATATATGTCAAGCAGTACTAAATACAACTTTATTCTGAAGGACGACATCACTTTCGATATAATTATAGCCTAAACTTAGGCTTATCGAAAGACGGTCGAAAACTTGCTATTTTCCAGAAGTCCAGAAGGGAGAAGTATTCACTTCACAGCTAGGAACACATAGACACTAGTTTGGAGCAATTCTACTTACCTTAGTCCGGTCGCTCGACGATTCGTCGGCCGTATTTCGCGAAACAAAATCCGTAGGAATGCTCCCTGCTGCTAAATACCTCAGTATGTGGAGTTAATTTAAGTTTAGACTATGTTTGACAGCGTAATCGACGATTATAATATCAACCCTCTTCATCTCTCTCTGTTACCTCACGAGTTCTGGAAATTATTTGGTGGAAAAGTGAGATTAAAACCACAGTGGGGCTTTATATACTTGGCCCTGGACAGCCCCAACGTACCACGGAGTCAACGCGGAGGCTCCACCTCCGTGACACGTTGCCATCGCGGAGGGGCTCTGCCTCGGCTCCTTCTGCGATGGTTCGACAGGTTATCCCTCCGATCCTTCCCCGGGCCTTTCTCTAGCACGTAGGGCTTTCAAATATGCTTAACCAACGTGCGAATAGGCCATCTAAGTGTCAGGAATCTTAAGGGGTATAACATTCTCCCCCCCTTAAGAACATTCGTCCTCGAATGTAAACTTCTATCTAGAGGTCTTCTCAACTTACTTATTTAGAAAATTTTTGGCAGAGTTTCCCCTGTAATATGGACTATACCAAAAACCTGAAACGCAGAAAAGTCCAATACAGGTACTGCACACAATACTTTAAGATTCACTGGATAGCTAAGCATCAATCTTTCTCATTTATTCATACACAACTATAAGGTATTGCATAAGTAATATTACGGACATACCTGTCGCCTGACTAGGCCTGGAATAATTGAGGATATTTAGATTTCATATCTTCCTCAGCCTCCCAAGTCATCTCTTCTCGGTTCCTGTTACACCATAATACTTTGACAGACGCAATATCTTTAGTCCTCAATCTACGAATCTGTCTGTCTAGGATAGCTACTGGGACCTCTTCATAGGTCAGCTTTCTTGTAACCTGGATATCTTGGACTGGGACTACTCTGGATGGGTCTCCTAAATATTTCCTCAGCATAGACACGTGAAAGACCGGATGAACGGATTCTAGCTCTGGAGGCAAGTTCAACTCGTATGCCACTTGGCCGATTCTTCGACGAATCTGATAAGGCCCAACAAATCTTGGACTGAGCTTACCTTTCTTGCCAAATCTCATCACCCCTTTCATCGGGGACACTTTCAAAAATACCCAATCATTCACATCGAATTCCAGGTTTCTGCGTCGCACATCTGCATATGATTTCTGGCGGCTCTGTGCAGTCAGTAGGCGTTCTCGGATAAGCTTTACCTTTTCCTCTGATTGCTAAACAATGTCTGGCCCAACCAACGCTGATTCTCCTATTTCAAACCAACCAATCGGCGATCTGCATTTTCGCACTTATAAAGCCTCAAAAGGCGCCATCTGGATGGCTGAGTGATAGCTGTTATTATAAGCAAATTCAATCAACGACAAATGCTCATCCCAGCTACCACCGAAATCTAGCACACACGCTCGCAACATATCTTCGAGTGTCTGAATAGTGTGCTCAACTTGTCCATCTGTCTGAGGGTGGAATGCTGTGCTCAAATTAATCTGCGTTCCCAGACATCTCTGAAATGACTGCCAGAATCTAGCCGTAAACTGTGTCCCTCTATCTGAAATAATGGATACTGGCACTCCGTGCAATCTAACTATCTCTCAGATATACAACTCAACATAATCTTCGGCCGAGAAGGTGGTTCTCACTGGCAGGAAATGAGCTGATTTTGTCAATCTGTCAACTATAACCCATATAGAGTCATGTCTGTGTTGGTACGAGGTAATCCTGCAACAAAATCCATATTTACTGCCTCCCATTTCCAAAGAGGCACAGCTATATCCTGAGTTAACCCGCCTGGTTTCTGATGTTCTGCTTTCACCTGTTGGCATTTAGGACACTGAGCTACAAATTCACCAATTTCTCTTTTCATACCTGGCCACCAGTAGTTTTCTTTGATATCGTGGTACATTTTTGTCACACCGGGGTGAAGAGAATAACGGGCGTAATGTACCTCGTTCATAATCTGCTGGCGGAGCCCTGAAACATCTGGAACACATAGGCGACCTTTACATAACAACACTTCTTCCTCAGTTATCTGAAAATCTGGCGCTTTACCCTGCTGGATTCTGTCTTTGAGCTGGATCAGGTCAAGATCCTCATATTGCCGTTCTTTCACTTCCATAACTAATGATGACACGATGGTGTTCTGAATTACCGCTCTATCGTCCTCTGCTTCTGCTACACGAACGGCTAGGCTAGCTAACTGATGTATCTACCTGACCAATTCCCGCTGCTCAGGCTGCAAATATACCAAACTCCCCATGGACTTACGACTGAGAGCATCTGCTACAACATTGGCTTTCCCCGGGTGGTACAAAATATTTACTTCATAATCCTTTACCAGCTCCAACCAGTGACGTTGCCGCAGATTCAACTCCCTCTGAGTGAAGATGTACTGTAGGCTCTTGTGATATGTAAAAATATCAACATGGACGCCATACAGGTAATGCCTCCACATTTTCAAGGCGTGGATCACTGCGGCTAATTCCAGGTCGTGGGTAGGGTAATTCTTTTCGTGTTTCCTCAGCTGTTTGGAAGCATATGCAATCACTTTACCATGCTGCATCAACACACAACCTAACCCAACACCTGATGCGTCGCAATACACTGAATAACCCTCTGTACCTTCTGGCAATGGTAGCACTGGGGCGGAGGTTAATCTGTCTTTTAACTCCTAGAAGCTCTGCTCACATGCCTCTGTCCACTGAAACTACGCTGCTTTCTGCGTCAGTTTGGTCAGAGGTGCCGCTATAGTAGAGAATCCCGCAACAAATCTCCTGTAATATCCCGCTAAGCCCAGAAAACTGCGGACTTCGGTCGGAGTGGTAGGCCTAGGCCAGGTCTTAACTGCTGCTATCTTCTGCGTGTCAACCTGTATACCAGTATCCGACACAATATGCCCCAAGAAGGCTACTGAGTTCAGCTAGAATTCACACTTGGAGAACTTAGCATATAACTGGCAGTCCCTGAGGATCTAGAGCACTGTCCGCAAATGAGTCCGATGATCTGCTTCAGAGCGAGAATACACCAGAATGTCATCAATAAATACTATTATGAACAAGTCCAGGAAGGGTCTAAAAATACTGTTCATCAGGTCCATGAATATTGCTGGGGCATTCATTAACCCGAAGGACATGACTAAAAATTCGAAGTGTCCATATCGGGTCCTGAACACCATTTTAGGAATATCTCTTGCACGAACTCAAACCTGGTGATATCCGGACTGCAAGTCAATCTTGGAAAAGTATCTGGCTCCCTGTAACTGATCAAATAAATCATCTATTCTGGGGAGTGGGTACTTGTTTTTCACGGTAACTTTATTCAACTGCCGATAATCTATGCACATACGGAGCGAGCCATCTTTCTTCCTCACAAATAGAACTGGTGCACCCCATGGTGAAGTACTCGGCCTGATGAAACCTTTATCTAGCAAATCTTTCAACCGCTCCTTCAACTCTCGGAGTTTTGCAGGAGCCATACGATAGGGAGGAACTGATATAGGCTGAGTGCCTGGTAATAAATCAATAGAGAAATCTATTTCCCTCCCTGGGGGAATACCAGGTAACTCATTTGGAAACACATCAGGGAACTCGTTCACCACCGGAATAGACTGGAGCATCGGAGATTCTGCTTGAACATCCTGAACTCTGACCAGGTGGTAAATACATCCCTTAGATATCAATTTCCTCGCCTGAAGGTAGGAAATAAACCTACCTCTTGGCGTAGTGGTGCTGTCCTTCCATTCCCGCACTGCTTCTCCTGGAAAGTGGAATCGGACCGTCTTGGTCCAACATTCAATATTGGCAAAGCACGGCACTAACCAATTCATACCCATTATGGCATCAAAGTCTATCATTTCTAACTCGGCTAGATCTACTGTGGTCTGACAGCCAGCAACCTCTACTGTACACGCTTGGTAAATTCAGCTAGCTACAATAGAGTCACCGACGGGCGTGGATACTGAAAAGGGCTGCTGCAATAATTCTAGTGCAATATTGAACTTTCGTGCCACAAATGGAGTAATGTAGGACAAAGTAGATCCTGGATCAGTCAATACATAAGCAGGGTGTGAGCAGATAGTTATCATACCTGTCACAACATCACGTGACGCTTCTGAATCCTGCCTTCCTGGTAAAGCATATGTGCGGCTTGGACCCGCACCTACACTGGAGGCCCCTGATCTGCCCCGCCCCCTGCCTGCTGAAACTGAGGGCCTGCGCCCTGCCGAGGATGCTGTAGCTTGTGACCCTGCGGATGCCCTGTCCTGTCTATCCCGATCCTCCTGACCTCTGGCTGGGCAATTTCTCATCAAATGGCCCTCTTGGCCACAAATATAACATCCGGTGGAGCCATACCTGCATGCTCCAGAATGGCGTCGTCTGCATATAGGGCAAAGTGGTAGGGTACTCTGCTCCTCCCTCCACTGTAATAATGAATCTGCAATCTGTGAGCCTCTGCCGGTCTCTGACTGCCCCCTGCGGCTAAATCTACCCCTCTGCGGCTGTGCTGGAGGCGGGGGCTTGGGCGACCTACCTAACAATCGTGGCCTAGGTCCTCCCTGAGCCTCCCTCTGTAACTCAACTGGCCTGTCCCAGCGGCTCTGTTCCTGATTGGTTCTCCTGATCTCCTGATGCCGCTGCCTGATGCCCTCAATATTCTGGGCAAATGCCTGAACTCAGGCAATATCCATGTCCTCACGCAGTGTGGCCGTAATACAAGTCTCAACATATTCTGAATTCAACCCCATGATAAAGTGGTGTACTCTGCATGCCATGGTATCAACAAAGGCCGGTGCGTACCGGGCTAAAGAATCAAACTGCAAGGCGTATTCCAGAATGCTCATGGCCCCCTGCTCTAGATGTAGGAACTGGTCCACCCGGGCTTGTCGAATCTCCCATGGCAAATAGTGATCTAGAAAAGCTCCTGAAAAGCTGGACCAGGTTGGAGGGGAAACATCTCTCCCTCGAGACCTTTCCCAGCTTTCATACCATAATAAGGCGATGTCCCGTAATCGGAATGCTGCCAACTCAACCGATTCTGTAGGCGTGGCATGCATAACCCTGAAAATTCTCTGCATCTGATCTAGAAAATCCTGAGGGTCCTCTGTCCGGTCCGTACCTGTAAACTGTGGGGGATTCAGAGCCAAAAACTCTCGGACCCTCGAACTATCGGGCCCTCCTGACGACTCCGCAACTGTAGACGGCATCGGCTGACGCTGAGCAGCCATCATCTGTGCTAACATGACTACCGCACTCCTAACCTCCTGATCGGAAGGTATCGATATAGGGAATGCTGGAGGTAGTGTCGCCCCAAGTGGCTCATGATGTGGTGGAGACTGCTGGGAAGGCTGCGACGATGCCTCTGTAGTGCCCTCTAATCGGGCTGTTTCTAAACGAGAGTGAGGCATCCTGCTGGTGCCTTCCCCTGTTGCCATATCTAAGCTCCGGCCTGTGATAGGATGACGCTGGTCTGACATTATCTGTAACCAAAGAATACAGTAAGCTCTAGGGACTCAACCCTATACTGTACCGCTCTGCAGCATGACTGAATAAAAAAAGGAGAGTAACCATCCTATCATGCCTCGCAGCCTCCTGCCTATAGTATGTGGTGCACAACACATCCATAAACAAGACTCTACTTAGCACGGCTTGCAGACTCCCTGGGACACGACCTGCTCTGATACCAAGTTTGTCACGCCCCGCTTTGGGGGGTATGACTGGCACCTGGTGCCTTACTAGGACCTGAGCTACTAGATTACTGAGGCTGAGCAGATCTGGTGCCTGGCTGGCTCTAACTCAGATTTCTGGGAACAAAGGGCTATATAACGGCTGTAAACACAGCCTCCGGCCAACTGGGCCTATATCCACCTGTACCTGTACTAACAGCTAACCAGAAACATATCAATATAAGGGAGCCTATGCGGGCTGACAAGGCCACCATGCTGTCTAGTTATCTGTAACTCAACAATGAAATACTGGAAAGCTATGTGACCGGCGAGGTCACCACTACTGACAACATAGGCCTCACACGGCTAACATAAACAGAACTGCTAAACAACTACAACAAACTGCACGGCCTCACACGATCGGCTCAGCTGACCACAGGGAAATATATATAGATTGCAAGCCTCTAGGAATACTGATAAGATGGTCAGGACAGGGCCCCGGCCTACCCATGCTGTACAACAAAAGAAAAGGGATACACCTCTAACTATCTAGCTCCGGATGACTGGAGCTGATGACCTTGTGAGCTGACTGGAATCACGAGGTATCGACCCCTCGTCTATGAGTACCTGCAGGCAAGTAATGCAGCACCCCAAATGGGCGTCAGTACCGCTGGTACTGAGTATGTAAATCAACAACTGAAAAATATCTGAAAAACAACAATACAACTGATGGAACTGAAATAGAAAGGAATAGACTAACTGATTGAAAATGTAAAGCTTAAGCCTACTCTTAACCATGCTAGAAGGAGTAGGAGTCATACCTGGAGATGTATCACTCTACTATCGATCTACTCGTATCTAGTGTAACATGGCATAACCCAACATAACATAGCATAACACACACAAACCTTACCCGGCCCCCATAAGCCGGGAGGTACAATCAACACGCAATCTATACCCCTACCCCGGTCGTCCCATCTCCTATAATAACTTTAAGCATCCTGCCGATCCCCTGGGTATGCACTTGGGCTCGTTGAGCCCCTTACTATAACTGTACCTGAGTCCGAAGGACTCCTGAATCAACACCTCGGGCGTACCCGCTCAACGGAGGTGTATAAGGGCCGACCAAGGCACAATATGGGGAAAACCGGCATCCCATCTTCGTCCCCTGTGGGACGGCATGCCACTCCGTAGAGCAATGTATCCTCGCCCTCTGGGGGACGAGTCAATACAGCTATTAACCCTGGGGCGGTCATGAATGCTAGGTAATCCAACCCCAAGACAATACAGTGGTCTCAACTAGTAATACTATCTGCATATATCACATGCTGAAGCTAGTGATGATAATGAATCTGCACATACTATATGCTGACTAGTGATAGTGATATGTATGTGTTCAATATATGTTGAGACTGATAATGGTATATATATATATATATATAAAATCTTCTGTCATATTGTGCCGAGTCTAATGTTGAACAAGATATAGTTTTTCTGCTGGAAATCATGCTGTATAACTGAGCTTCTATAGTAACATGATTTACTATTTCTAACATGCTTTCTAAACTTTATTTTAATCTACTATTCTACTTCTGAGATACCCTTCAGATACTTATATTGCTTTACTAAGTTTCAACTGAATACGATAATATCCTAACATACTTTACTAAATCACATACTGGGCATGCTGTACAGTTCCAAACACTTTCTATTAGAATTTATATAATGCTAGCAAGTTTCACTCTATACATAACATGATGCTTCTAATACCATACCAATATTCATAATAAACATAACACACGACTCCTGAACATTCTACTGGCCTTTAAACTATTTTACTATACCGAGACTACTAACTTGCCGAGGAAACTAGCTTTACATACCTTTACTTCTGATTTCCCGACTAACTGGCGTAGCTCGGTCAGTTTTTCAGCTATTTCTCCCAACTACATTCATATATATGTCAATCAGTTCTAAATACAACTTCATTCTGAAGGACGACATCACTTTCGATATAATTATAGCCTAAACTTAGGCTTATCGAAAGACGGTCGAAAACTAGCTATTTTCCAGAAGTCCAGAAGGGAGAAGTATTCACTTCACAGCTAGGAACACATAGACACTAGATTGGAGCAATTCTACTTACCTTAGTCCGGTCGCTCGATGATTCGTCGGCCGTATTTCGCGAAACAAAATCCGTAGGAATGCTCCCTGCTACTAAATACCTCAGTATCTGGAGTTAATTTAAGTTTAGACTACGTTTGACAGCGTAATCGATGATTATAATATCAACCCTCCTCGTCTCTCTCTGTTACCTCACGAGTTCTGGAAATTATTTGGTGGAAAAGTGAGATTAAAACCGAAGTGGGGCTTTATATACTTGGGCCTGGACATCCCCAACGTGTCACGGAGTCAACGCGGAGTCTCCACCTCCGTGACACGTTGCCATCGCGCTCCTTCCGCGATGGTTCGATAGGTTATCCCTCCAATCCTTCCTCGGGCCTTTCTCTAGCACGTAGGGCTTTCAAATATGCTTAACCAACGTGCGAATAGGCCATCTAAGTGTCGGGAATCTTACGGGGTATAACATAAAACATTCTGAGGGCTCATACCTTTAGGTTTAGAAATAATGATCAAGTGGCCAGGAAACAATTAACAAGATCAACGGCTCGTGGCATCTTACAACGAGCCGTTGTTTTGGGCCGTATGTTGAAAGGAGTCAAGTTTGAGGGAAGCAACGACTGGAATAATGGGACACTCTAATGATCGGTTGAATCTACCAACAGACCGTGGTACCTGCCTACACCAGAATCCAAACTGATTTAGGAAAGGATTTGTTTCATGTTTATAAATAATTTGTTTAGGTTTATTTTACACGTTATGAAATTTTACAGCTTTGAACAGTAATTTTAGGTGTTATTGACTCCTATCTAGTTTCAAGAAACGAAGTTTATAATTTTGTTCTAGAATTTGGAGGATTAAAACAACCTTGGATTTTTGTTCTTTGATTTTAGAGTTATATTCAATTCACTTGGTTTTCTTCTACGAATTCTTGTAAGTTACAATTATGATTTATTCCATTATTTTGTGATTGTGATTATTCAAGCATGAGTAGCTAAATCCATAACTAGGGTTGTGGGAACCATGATGAATTAACACACATAGGTTAAACACTTAGTGATTCTTGAACGGGGTTTAATGCATGTATTGTTTTCCCCTTCGTTTTAATTATTTCTTAATGGTTGCAAACGTTAAAACTTGCCTTATTCTTACTTACCGGATCAAGGAGGTAGTGAATGGGAAAAAGAGATTAACAACGGATATTTGAGGCTATCAACCCTCATGTAATAGCTTGAACTTGTTCGGGGATAGCTAATCTGATATTAAGGGTAAGGGTTAATTAAGCATACACACATGTACAGACCAAGTTGCGTGGTGATGATCATCTAGATAGGGGACTAACCATTTAGGTGAATCTAACTTACCGATATTGCATGTTAAACACCGAAATAGATCACTAGTGTAAAAGCCTTGTGGTTATGAAGTCTTGGGGAACACAATCCTTGTCAATTTGTTGATTGAATACAAACCTAATTTGGCTTAAGCTTTTAGTAGTTTATTTCTTTTCCCCTTAGGAAATAGTAACCCGATAGTAATAGCTATTTGCATTAACTCATGTTCTTTCTATATTCCCTGTGGGATCGCCTCAATCTTTATTGGGTTCTATATTTGACATCGACCGCTTTATATCTCAATTCCGAGGTGCAATTTGGGCTACATCACCTCTTGATCCAGTTTTAAGGGAGGCAGGCATTGAAGAGAAAGAGGCAGACCATCACTTACCTAAAGCAGTCCCGTAGTAGGTAAGATGATGAATGTGACAAAAGTAAAGGAGCCCATCACTTTCACAACTTCATCTCTTACTATAGCTGATTGCCAAGTATGTGATGATAGTTGGAGAGATCGTATATTTAGTATGCTTAAGTTGAAGCTGAGGATCGGAGGCCAATCTAACATAGATGATGAGATGACGACCCTAGAGGATAGATATCCATTCACAGAGAGTGCCATGTAGATGTGTAGAGTGGTACCTACCTTTGAGGAGCCGCTGGATGATGATGAGGCCACGGTGCTCACTGATGGAGTGGATGATCTAGTCAATGATGACGAGGAGGATGATATTGCTACCGGAGCAATACAGATTGATGGCGAAAATGATGAAGATGATGATTATCAGGAGTACAATCCTAATGATGATGCATAACAGCCAGGAAGCTCCTTTTCTCTACCTATTTAATATGATTGTGTGTGAACTGAGGACAGTGAACTTTTTATGTGTGGGGTGGAGGAGGTATTCCTGTTTTCTCTTTTTTTAATGTATTTTTAGTTGGCCATAACATAGTGTCATTCCCTGTGGCAGTAGCTCTATGATTTGTTAGGTTATTTTTTGTAATAGTTAGTACTGATGATGACTGATGACTTGGATGCCTTGTGATGTTGGATAATCTGTTTGTCTCAGGTAGATGAGATTTTTAGAGTTTTTTAGTTTAATTTTAGAGTCACAATTTTCAAAGTCAAGGGTGAGTATGCCATCAAGATTTGTGTGATAATCTTTTGAAAATAGCATTTCTCATCCACTCTTCGATTTTTCTTCTGACCTCGGTTCTTTTCCAAAGGGGAGACTTTTGAACTGCGTAATTTTTCATTTTTAGGAGTCATTTTAGTCATAGAGTAGTGACCCTTCCCTATGGTAGATGGATGACGACCGTCTTAAGGAAATTTAATCACGTTCTATTTTTTATTTTGTTGGAGTCAGACATAAGTCACTAGTGTGTTCTTTGACATTCCACTTAGATGCTAAGCTAGAGGAAATGAAGTGATCATCTAAAGTGAGAATTTCATAAGAAACTAACAAAGTTCTTTAACTCGACTCAATATACTTGTAGGGCTTAATAATAAAAAATGTCATTCAATGTGATTGTATGAAGGTGTAGCTATAGGAAGCTGACTTGAGTCTTAATGCCATGTGAGGTGAGATTAATTGTTTTGTTTTATACATGTTGTATCATTTAAAACTTGCCTTAGTGTATGTTGGATAGCTATTTGTGTGGAGAGTAAAGAGATGATTAAGACATTTCTTTGACAAAGCCATGTTTCCCTATGTTTGTTTTACCTTCCTAAACATATTCCCTAGTTAACCCCCTTGAAACTTAAGCCTTATTCTTTTCTTAGTCACAAAAGTACCGTATTCCTTTTTGTGGTGTGGCCTCCATAATGGTTGATCCAACGTAGTCTTAGGCACTTCGAGACTTAAAAGTGAAGGTCCACCGAAGCACGAACGATAAAGGAAAGAAAAAAATGTGTGGAAGTAAGAAAAGAAAATAGGAAGTAGGGGTGTCAACAAAAATGTGTTGTTTGCTTGCTTATAGGAAAATGAAAGAAAGATGGAAAATTCTTAGTGATTCTATTAGCAAAGACAAGCAGTCAAGTAGTGAATAGAGGGGCATGAAAAGAAAATAAAATGAATAAAGTGAAGGGTGAAACAACAAGGAAAAGGTGGCGGACTTGAAAGATAAAAAAATATGTGTTAAAAGTGCTTAGGATTGGTAGTCACTATAAAAGAAAAATCAATCCTACCCGTCCCTTAGCTGACATTACAACCAAGAAAAGTCCTTATGATCTTAATCTCTTGAAATAACTAAGTGGTCTAAGTGTATATAAAGGGCAAGCTTATGGTATGTTGCGTATGTATGATACATCTTTTTTGAGTGTAAGTGTGCCTTACTTGTTATGTTCCATACTTTACATTGATAATATTAGAGAGGAACATCACAAAAAGTGAGGGTCATAAGATTCTAAGTCGGTGTACCATATGTTGCGCGTTTTGTATTTAATCATGTTAGCCCTGTTTTGAAAGAGTGAGTCGGTTATAGAAGTTGCGTAGTCTTGAATGTGAAAACTTTGCATGTGCTTGATGTGAATTGCTTGAGTCGATAAACCACTTATTCATATTTTCTCTGCTAGTTGTTTGAGTGTAAATTAATAGAGGTGATAAGTCATGAGAAACTATGGGTTTATGCATGGAGTTGACGATTGTTCAAGGACGAACAATGGTTTAAGTGTGGGGTGGTGATGTCGGGCATATTCTTATGCCCATTTGCCATGTTTTCACCTATATTTTTCCTTATTTTGAGTTTATAATCCTTATGAAATGTATGAATTCATGTTTTCATGTGTATTGTGAGATAATAAATATTTTTAGATGTTTTGAGCAGGAAACTAAGGAAAAAGGACCTAAAAATGACTCAAGATGTGAAGAAGAAGAGTTTGCGAAAGTCGACATGGGGCTATAGCAGGCGTGGCATGCCCAACACTTGTGTTTCATAGAAAATGCACTAAAGTTAATGTTATAGATGGCATGGGGTGCCAGGTACCTTAGCTTCGAAGATGAGAATTTGACTAAAACCTCGGCGAGATAGATGGCGTGGAGCCCAGAAGCATTCCAGACTTAGGAAATTTTCCTAACATTCTGGTGCTATGGTGAGAGTGGGGCGCCAGAAGGGTCTTCAAGATCACAAATATGACTAACACTCTAGTTCTATGGTGAGAGTGGGGCAACAGAAGTGTTAGACGTTCAGAAATTTGGCTAACTCCTTGGTGCTATGGTAAGAGTGGAGTGCCTGAAGCCAATCTTCAGAGGAAGTTTGACTAACTTGTGGTGCTATACATGAGGCGGCATGCCAAACCCTCCTGGATGGGATTTTGCTGACTTTTAAGTCAATTACTTGAGGGAAAAAGTGACATTTTAAGACTCTCCTATATATATAACATCTATGGGGCTTCTAGTATATCGATCATTATATCGTTCATCATTTTGAAGGTGGTAAACACAACTTTTGATGGAGAGACAAGTTCTACTTAGGTTTCTTCTTTTCTTTCTTATTTTACTGAGAATGATGATGTTATCTTTTTTTTTTCTGCTTGTCTATGAGTGGCTAAACGCCCATTCTAGAGTTTTGGTCATAGTTGATGGTTGAAGTTTAAAAGACCGTTGATTGCTAGTTTTGGTTCTTTCATAAAGGTTGTTTATATTTACTTGTTATAATTGCTTATTCACTAGCCTGATCAACTTGTGAGCAAATCTGTTGACTTTTGGTTGAACTTGGGAAAAAGAACCGAAAGGGTTAAAAGTAAATATAAAACAGGAATTTGAAGATACTTTGGCCTATTGGTTAGAGGTTAGAAGTTGTTGCTGAGGATAGGGATATATCCTTCAACCCTGTTTAGTTGAAATACAAGTATGCATAATCTTCGTTTCATGTTTCTCCTGCGACTATAGGATATAGCGGTAGGGTTCATGAAATAGTTCTTGGATGCTTGGGAGAGTGACAAGAAATTGGATAGTAACTTGCAACTCGCAACCTTAGGAGGAATCAATCTAGCGTAATCACGTCTTGAGAACTCATCCTAATAAGAAAGTGCCAATTCCCTAGATTTTTATAATCATTTGAAGTACAAACAAGTTTTCAACAATCTTAGTTTTAATTAATTTTACATTTCAAGTATTAATAGTTTAATTCTCCAAAACCATTCTCCATTTTATATGTTTTGTTAGAATAGAAAAATAAAGTACCAACCATATAATGATTGATTTGACAAGTCTCTGAGGGATCGATAGTTGGGACTTCCAGTCTTATATTACTTGAAGATCACGTGCGCTTTCGTGCGGTTGGCTGGCATCAATGCTCAAGAAGAGGAAGATTAATGTAGCTTGTGTTTAGGAGACCAGATGGGGGGGGTACCAAGGACAGTGATGTGGACGGGTATAAGTAGTGGTACTCAGAAGGTCCAAAGAATAGGAATGGAGTAGAAATCCTAGTAGATAGTGAACTTAGCGAGTACGTGGATGAGGGTCAATGATAAATTAATTTGGATTAATCTAGTCAATGGGGGGGGGTCTTACTTGAACTTTATTAGAGCTTACGTGCCGCAAGCGGACCTGAGTGAGGAAGACAAGAAGTGTTTTTGGGAATCATTAGATAAGGTGGTGCGAGGTATACCCCACACTGAGAAGCTATTCATAGGGGGATATTTCAATGGTCACATTGTGTCAACCCCTACGGGGTAGGATAATGTGCGTGGAGGGTTTGGTTTGGAGACAGGAATGACGAAGGAGTCTTGCTATTGGATTTCTCTAGAGCTTTTGGGTTTGTGGTAGCCAATTCGAGTTTCTCACAAAATGATGAGCACTTGGTTATCTTTCAAAGTACAATGACTAGGACTTAGATAGACTATTTGATTCTTAGGAAGAGTTATAGAAGACTACGTAAGAATAGTAAGGTTATCCTGAGTGAGAATCTTACAATTCAGCATAAACTTCTAGTGATGGATTTGGAGATCACGAGGGGAAAGAGGAAGAGGGTGGTGGATGTTCAGCCGTGGATCAAGTGGGGTGGCTTGACTATGGATAGTTCTCGCGAGATGGGGGAAAAACGGATTGATATGGGGGCTTGGGAAAGTTTCACGGAGGCGAACAATATGTGGGATAGGATTGCTAGCTGCATCAGGGAAGTGGCTAGAGAGGTGTTGGGGGTCTCTAAGGGTCATTTGGGTGGGCATTGAGGGGACTGCTGGTGGACTGGAGAAGTCCAACAGAAGGTGGAGGAAAAGAAGGTGGCGTATGTGAAATTAGTGGAGAGTAAGGATGAGGAGGAGCGAAGGAAGAATAGGGAGGAGTATAAGACAATACGAAAGTAGGTGAAGCTAGCGGTTACGGTGGCGAAAGCGACAACTTTTTAATGCTTGTATGTCGAATTAGAGGGCAAGGGAGGGGATAAGAAGTTGTAAAACCTAGCCGAGGTGAGAGAGATGAGAGCACACAATCTGGACTAAGTAAAGTATATCAAGGATGAGGACGACAAGGTGATGGTGGAAGAGCCACTTATTAGGCTTAGATGGCAGGCGTACTTCCATAAACTTTTAAATGAAGGAGGGGACAGAGGCATTATGCTGGGGGTGCTGGAGAACTCAGAGGGGCGACATGATTGTGGCATTGTAGATGGGTAAGTGTTGAGGAAGTTAAGGGGGCCATGCATCGGATGCATAGGGGTAGAGCAACCGGACCTAATGAGATCCCGGTGGAATTTTGGAAGAGCATGGACATGATAGATATGGAGTGGCAGACCAAGTTATTCAATATCATTTTCAAAACAGTGAAGATGCTTGATGAATAGAGATAGAGTACGATGGTTCCGTTGTACGAAAACAAGGGCGACACTAAAAATTGCAACAAGTATAGGGGTATCAAATTGCTGAGCCACACTATGAAGTTTGGGAGCGAGTGGTGGAGAGTAAGGTAAGGAGGGGTGTGGAAATTTCTAAAAATCAGTATGGATTCATATCGGGACGCTCGACCATAGAAGCCATCCATCTCGTATGGAGATTGGTGGAGCAGTATAGGGAGAGGAAGTGGGATCTTCACATAGTATTTAATGACCTAGAAAAGGCCTATGACAAGGTCCTAATGGAGATACTGTGGAGATTCCTTGAGGCTATAGGGGTGCCGGTGATGTACATTAGGGCGATCAAAAATATGTATGATGGAGTCAAGGCTCGAGTGAGGACGGTGGAAGGAGACTCAGAGAACTTCATAGTTGTGATGGGGTTGCACCAAGGATCAATGTTTAGACCATTTTTATTTTCCTTGGTGATGGATACATTGACACGAGGGAATCAAGGTGAGGTGCCTTGGTGTATTTTATTTGCTTATGGCATAGTTCTAATTGACGAGACTTATGGAGGCGTAAATTCTAAGTTGGAGGTGTGGCAACAAGCCCAGGAGTCTAAAAACTTTATGTTGAGTAGGATCAAGAGAAAGTATTTAGAGTGTAAATTGACATGATACATGGGGAGTATGAGGAAGTGATGCTGGGTACGTAAGTCATCCAAAAGAGAAATTTTTAAGTACCTTGGGTTTATTTTCTAAGAAAGTGGAGAGATCGACGAGGATGTTGCTTACCATATTGGTGTAGGTTAGATGAAATGGAGGCTCTCTTATGGAGTTTTGTCTGATAAGAAGGTGCTGACAAAACTTAAAGGCAAGTTTTGTAGAGTGGTGGTTAGACCGACTATATTATACGGGGGTGGGGTATTGGCCAGTCAAGAACTCCCATGTGCAGAAGATAAAGGTTGCAAAAAATGAGGATGTTATGGTGGATGTGCGTGCATACTAGGAGTGATAGGATTTAAAATGCCGATATTCAAGTCTTGGAGTGGCTGGGGCGGAGGATAAGATGTATGAGGCAAGACTGAGGTTGTTTGGGCATGTGAAGAGGAGGTTCCCGAGTACCCAAGTATGGAGGTGTGAGTGATTGTGTTTGGATTATTTTAGGAGAGGTAGGGATAGACCAAAGAAGCAATGGTGAAAGATGATTAGAAAGGATATGGTACATTTGTAGCTTACTAAGAACTTGACCTTAGATAAGAAGGTATGGGGTACACGAATTAGCATAGCAGGATAGTAGGGAGCTGTGTGTGACACTGCTTTCTCGTTCTCAAGGGTAGGCCTAGTATTGCTCTTATAGTTCCTTGTCTTTCATTGTCCGTTCTTACCTGTTGTTCATTTTTTTATCATTTAGTGTATTACTGTTTTGTGTTTTGGTGTGGGTACTAGTTGTTGTTTTGATATTATATGCTCTCTCCTGTGCTGTTATTATGTTGTTGGGTCTGTCTTTCTTAAAATCGTGGGTTTATTGGAAACAACCTTTCTACCCCAGAGGTAGTGGTAAGGTCTGTGTACATTCTACTCTCCCCAGACCACACTTGGTGGGATTACACTGGGTTGTTGTTATTGTTGTTCTTCTTCTTCCTTCATACTTGGGCTCTTTTTGAGTTCTTTTTCCTTGGTTTCCTGCTCAAAACATCTAAAAACACTTGTTAGCTCACAAAACACACATAAGCATAAATTCATACATTTCATAAAGATTATGATCTCAAAACAAGGTAAAATGTGGGCAAAAGCATGGCAAATATTCAAAAGAATATGATCAACATCACCACCCCACACTTAAACCATTGTTCGTCCTCAAACAATCCTTACTTATATGCATGAACACAACTTTTTCTCACCACCTGTCACCCTTGTTAATCCTCACTCAAGCAGCTAGCATACTGTACATGCATCAGTAGTTCATTAATTCATACAAATCACATCAAGAACACATATAAGTTTTCACATTTAAGACTACATAACTTCTATAATTGACTCATCTTATCAAAACAAGCTCAACATAATTAAGCATGAAAAATGCAACATATAATACGCTGATTTTGACAATCTTTTGCCCACACTTATTTAGTGATGTTCTTTCCCTACTATCAATCAAAGCTTGGAACATAATAAGCAAGACACACTCACTCTCACAAATGATGTATCACAGACATGCAACATACTATAACCTTGCCCCTCATGTACATTTAGACTACTTAGTTGCTTCGACAAGAGTAAGATCATAAAAACTTTTTTCTGGTTATAATGATGGCTAAGAAATGAGTAGGAATGATTTTTCTTTAGTAGTGGCTACCAGTCCTAAGCACTTTAAGACATTTTTTTAATCTTTCTTGTCCACTACTTTATCTCACTTCTCACCTTTTTTTTAAAACTAATTCTCATCTTTTCTCATGCCCTATTTTACTACTTGACTGCTAGTTTCTACTTATAAGTTCACAAGAATGATCAACTATTAAAATCTTTTCCTTTATGTTCTAGCAGTAAGTAGACAACATCTTTTTGTGGGCACCCCTCTTCTATTTTCTCTTCTTATCATCCATACATTTTTTTTCTTTTTCTTTCCTTTTTCTTAGATTTTTCTACCTCTGTGGACCCTCATTCTTAATTCTAAAAGTGCATCAGACTATCTTTGGATAAAAAATTCTGAAGGTCACACAACAAAAAGGGATAGGCTTCTTTTGTGTCTAAGAAGAAAATTAAGGCTTGAAGCTCAAAGCGGTTAACTAGAGATAATGTTAAGGAAGGTACAACAACAATGGATAAAATGAGTTTTTCAATGAAATTCCTTAATCACATCTTACTTTATTGGCAACTCGCTATCCTATACACACTTAGGAAAGTTTCAGATGTTACATTATGTAAAACACACAACAAATCAAGCTTACCTCTCAGGGCATCATGATGTGAGTCCGTTTCCTATGGATACATATCCACACAATTAAGTTGAATGAAACTATCATTATTTGGTCCTCTGAATTTTATTTTTGAGTCAAGTTAGAGAACCTATGTGTCTCTCAAGGAAATCTCACTTCTTATGCATTCAAGATGAACACTTCATGCTTTTAGCTTATCTCCCAAGTGGAATATTAAGAGCACACGAGCGATGATTTTTGACTCTAAAACAAAAAATAAAAACCTGTGATTACTTTTCCCTTAAGACGATCGTCAACCATCCATCATTGGAAAAAGCTCCTAAAAATGAAAAATTTACCCGGTTCAAAGGTCTTCGTTCGAAAAAGAACCAAGGCCATAAAAAAAACCAAAGGATGGATAAGACATGCCATTTTTTCAATGAACTTTCAAATAAAACATGATGGCATACTCACTCTTAACCTCAAAATTTTGGAAGATAATCCCTTACCGCACACATAAAATCATTCTCTATCCTTAGAGCATCTACAAAATAAAATAAAACATGGGTGAGACATACTCCCTGAGGCCCTCTAGGGCCTAGCTAGCAGCATGTCTCTTTGAGTCATGGGTCACACGACCCCATACTTAAGCTCAAAATGCGCTCCTTAACTTTGATTTTGGGTACTCAGACTTCCCCTTCTCTGCACACATGACGAAAAACAAAGGTGACACTACATAAAAAATAGGAAAAACTACACTATTATAAATTAATTTACCTCTCAACAAGCGCCTGATTTAACGTCATGGCACAATGCCATCAAGTTTCACCATTTTTCCTTCCACTTTGGGCTTATAAATTTCACCCCTAGTTTCTTTTCGGATTTCTGTTATGCTTAAAGGGGCGGAGGTGTAAACATGAAGGGACCAAGTAATAGATGTTGCATCTTGTACTTCTTGGCTCTAAGTGAGGGATGTCGTTGTGTGTCTTTGGCATAGTAAAATTTAGAATATAGGGGCATTGTTCCTCATCTACACATCTCTCCTAAGGCTTGGAAGGCTAAATTTATAGGTTGCCCACCAAACACAATGGCGAAAAGTGTTTAGAATGAGGACCAACAACCCCTAACTCCATGATTGCATTATTCTTGACAACCTCACTTTTATTCACCTCCTCAACATCAACATTAGACAAAAAAGAATAGTCTAATAGTTGATATTTTTCTTCCGGTTCCATGCATTGGCTAGGATCCGTAACACTTTGTAGTTGGGTCTCAAACGCCTCAACGTTTTATGTCAAAATACCCTGTAGGTCATGGATACTTGAACTAAATTGGCTGATCTCTTTCTTGAGATCTATTCTTCCTTCCATGAATTGATTAGCCATGTTCGTAGGACCATCACGAAGAGGCCCATGAAATCCTATTTGTTGAGCTTGTTCCAAAAAGTTGCTCATTTCTTCCACTTGAGGTTTCTCTTGAGTATTGGCTAAGATCGCCGTGAACTTGTCGCTCATCCTTTCTAAGGCTTTTCTTTGTTCAGTAAGTTGCTCCCTCATTACTTCAATACCAGGATCAGTTTTTTCATATCGCTCATTTGAGCATGATATTCCTCCTCTTCATTATTCCTGTAAGTATGAAAAATAATAGGAGGAGCATAATAGGGGCTTGAGCAAGGGGAATAAGAATTTGGGCAACTACTCCAATATCCATCCAGACCACCACATACACCACAATACTAAATCTAAAAAAAAAAGAGTGGTAAAATACTCCAAGATGTCATGTTAAAAAAAGAGTGGTAAAATACTAAAACAAGAAAAATAAAAATCTATACAATACAGTTACAAAAATTAAATATTTGAATAGTGTAATAAAAAAAATCCTAACCAAAAACAATTAATCAATATTCAACCGCGCCAAAAACTTGATGTCTCCAAATCATACGCAAGCGCACGTGGTTGTCAAGTAATATAGGACAGTGAAGTCCCGATATTGATCCCTCAGGGACTTGTTAGATTAATTGCTTAAGGTTAACACTTTATTTCACTGGTATAATAAACACAAATAAAAATCGGGAATGATTTGGAGATTATACTACTAAACTTGAAAAGTAAATTAACTAATGCATTGAACGTGAATTCACAAATGCTGTAATTTAAATAATGATGAGAATCTAGAGTTTTGGCACTTTCGCTTCAGATTAAGTTTTAGGATTTAAATATGCTAGAGTAATTCTTCCTAAGGTTGCTAGTTGCAAGTTACTATCCCATTTCTTATCATTCTCCTAAACTTCAAATAACTATCTCATGAACCCTAATGCCTATATCCCTATGATCATAGGAGAAACATGAGACGACGGTTGTGGCTACTTGTATTCAACTAAACATAGTTGAAGGGCATATTTATATCCTCGACAACAAAATCTATTTTGAACCCATTGGACAAGAGTCATTGAAACCTGTTCTAAACTTACTTTTAACCCTCTTGGTTCCCTCTCCCGAGTTCCACCAAAAACCAACAAATTATATTCCTGAAGTAATCAATCTAATGAATAAGCAATGAAAATAAGTATAAACAAACTCTAATGAAGAATTAAGAACTAGTATAAATAAAATTTCAAACTTCAAACATCTACTATAGCCAAAACCCTAGAACAAGAGTTTAGCCACTCATGTTTAAGCGAAAAACTGCTATGACCAAAACCCTAGAACAAGAGTTTAGCCAATCATGTTCAAGTGAAAAACTAAAGAATTCATCATTTGAATCAAAAGCATAATTTAAGAAGAAACCTAGAAAATGAACTTGTCTCTTCCTATCACGACCCGAGCTGGGATCCCAAACAGAGACACAAGACCTAGAACTATGAATGACTCCAAATCAACCCATGACATAAACATAGCAACGAAAGAGCATATATTAAAGTGGAAACTAATAACTTAAACATGAATAAGTGAAAGTTTGAATAACATAAACACAACCCAAGCAATAGTATTACAATACTAAATCTCAAGCTGAACATACTAGTCTATGCCCGGAAAGCCTCTATTAACTGATGAGATGCTGGGACAAGCCCCCAGCTCTTTTGAAGTTTGAAACAAACTGACATCACAAAAATTGAAATAATAAACGACCTCAAACAATGAGTACTCACCCTAGCAAGGCTAAACTAAGTTGATAGGGAAAGCGAGCTACCGAGAAGACTGAACTGGGTCACCTGAGCCTATATCATGAAATGATATAACATAAAATATGCGGTTAGTATTTTGCATATACTGATTCTATAAGGTAAGTAAAACACTCTAAGTAAATGTTAACTGAAGTAAGGCATATGAATATAAATTATTAGATCATGAGAGTAAGGACTATATACTGAAAACTGCATCTGAGACATACATAGTCATAAACTAATTATCATAACTGAACATAGTGATCCAAAATTTCGAAATAGAAATCATATGACTTGTCATAGTTCAAATCGAATGTAGAACCTCATAAACTAATCATTGGGTCAAATCTGTTGTAAAACATAATATCATAAGCCATGAATATAAGTAACTGAAGTCATAAGGAACAATGGGAGACTTGTCAAAACAGAAACCATCACGACAGACCTTACACGATGCCCCAACTATCACACTCAAGTGGGCAGAACCATCCAAAACGTTGCTAGAGCTAAGAATGATATCATGATACTGATATCAAATTGAGGCCCCTTGGGGGAAGGGTAAAACTCTCTTGAGAGGTCCCCCAAAAATAATATATACCTACGTTGGTGCGTACTTCTAAGATTGGGAAACATTGGAACCCCAAGTCTATTCGGTGCTAGACACTACTCCCAAAACATGCATACTACTCCAATTATTTTTCAACGAAGCTGAAATCATAATTACAAGAATAGTATGAAATATGAACATAGGGAGTCTTGATTCCAAAACATATCATAAGATGATCTTATTAGCCTTGGCTAAATCATGAAAACATACTTAACTTGTGTGGGCTTGCCCAAATTGTAAAATCATGCATACTTGAAATAGGCTTCATAAGTCAAAATCATGGATTCATACATGAAAAATTTATAAACATTCATTCATGCTAGATATCTCTTTACACTTGAAAGCATGGATCATAAGCTTGACTTTTTATAAAACTTGCATAATATGACATAATTTCTAATAACTTGAAATCATAAAATTATAATCAAATTGTGCATAAAATCTGTCATTAAATTTAAAACATTTTTTGAAATATGAGGGGATTAGACTCATAAACATATTATAGAGAATTTCATAAAATTGGATTAAAACTCTATAAAATCATATACTTGAATTAGAACTTAAATTCATGAACTTGAGGAGAAATTTGGGCATGAGAGTAAACGAGAACTCTCATTCATAGCCCTACATACCTGAGTAGACTGATTCTCTAACTATCCTTGAAAGCCTAAGAGAATTGGGGAAGCATTGAGAGAATTCTAGCTAGATCCTCAAGAAGAAACTCAAAACTTTTCATAAACGGGAGCCTAATGGCTTAGAGTAGGTTAAACCCCATTAAAACACTCTTTTCAGTGCTTAAAATGACGTAGTTTAGGACTTAGGAATTTGGAATTTATGAAAATACCCTTAATGATTTCGTAGGAAAAGCCTCATTGCCAGATGCCACGGCTCGTACCACGATTCATCCTTCCATATCTGACTCATGGTATCACTTGCCACAGCCATCCAATTTTTCCCAGTTCTAAGTCCTTCAAATGACAGCTAGACAAGATAAGTCTTTACTCGCAACAAGGAATCATCATTTTCTCTCATTGTCACCACTAATATCATGCATGGTTTCTGGAATCCTCCTAATGGATACATGCTACGGATCATTACTAGTGACAACGGGTCATTGCACCCTTCTGTTGCCATTGAACCAAGCTTCCAAACTTTACTGTTTCTCACCACGACCACTTATCATGACTTGTTTCTCACAATGAGTCATACCATAAATCATACTATCCAGCCTAGGCACACTATAATCAAACAACGACTAATGAAAATGACCCGTTATAGGGACCTATGAGTCGTACTATGACTCATCTTCCCCGGATCTTTCCCTGTAGATACTGACCATGGCTCGTAACTATGAGTCATCACATCAACCAATGGGTCATACCTTGGCTTGTTAGTCCAGGACCTGTCAACCAGAAGCTCACCACAACTCAATCCCACGACCTTTTACTCCACACCATGACTCGTACTATGAGTCGTTCTGAGATATTTTTTAAACTTTTTCTACTGATCATATTTCCAATCCCCAATCTAGTCTTAGATACTTTTGGGGTGTTATACTTCCTCCAAGAACTATAAACAAAGTGATCTTATGATGACAAATTGTTTCTAAGAAAATGCTCTAGATGTTATATTTATAAGCAAGGTGTCCGATGACTCTTTTGTCCTTGAAAAGTACAACTTTTAAACTTGAAAATCCATCCTAGAATGCCTCTGGCATGCCGCACCATACAATGAAACCAGACTGTGACTTGTATTTCCTTTGAAGTTTTGCCTCTAGTGTGCTACACCAGCCAACATAACAAGGTGTTAGTCAAATTTTTTGAAGTTTTGATCCTGGTGCATCATGCCACTCAATGCATCAAAGTGTTGAAAAAAATTTCTAAGTCCCAAATGCTTCTGGCGCGCCACTCCTCTCAACTCACCAAGGTGTAGATCCAAATTTCTTCTAAAGTTAAGGACCTAGTGCCTCATGCAACCCAATGCACCAAATTAAGCACAATTTTCTCTGAAGTTTGGGGTCTGGCGTGCCATGCCAGCTATCTCACGAAGTCAATTTTTGCGAACTCTTCTTCCTTCACATTTTGGGCCATTTTTGAATCCTTTTTCCTTAGTTTCCTGCTCAAAATATCTAAAAACACTTGTTAGCTCACAAAACACACATAAACATGAATTCATGCATTTCATAAGGATTATGATCTTAAAATAAGGTAAAATATGGGTAAAAACATGGTAAATGGGCATAAGAATATGCCCAACATCAGCCACCATTATCGGAGTCGATAAATCATAGAATAAAAAATAAGGTATGGAAGTCTTTTAGTAATGTTGAGGAGACCGATAAGGTTAGATGTAATCTTTGTGCTCAACCTTTTAAGCATGTCACCAAAGGTAGCAAGGTAGGGGAAAACACACTTAGAAGACACCTGATGGATAAACACCCTTTAGAATGGGATGTTGATAGCCTTGATCAAAAAACCATAAATTCAGAAAGTGGAAGATACTATAAATATGATAAAATGAAGGACCGTGAGGAGTTTGCAAAAATTACTGCTTTAGGTTGTCTTTCATTTTTCTTTGCATTCTCTTCTTATCTTATTACTTACATACAAAGAGTTCATAATCCTTTATCTAAAAGTGTTCCTAGAAGTGCTAGTAGATCTAATATCTTTTGGCTGCATGGATAATATTTATTTTTCATATAATATATATTTAACAACCTTTCTTGTAGAGTAAGTCTTACTTCTGATATTAGTCATGTTGTTAATGAAAATGATTATTTGACAATTATATGTCATTGGATAGATGAAAACTTTATAATTCAAAAATCTATGATTTCTTTTAAACATGATGAAGATTAAATTCATACAACTACATTTATAAGTGCTCCAATTATTGAAGTTGTGGCAGAATATAATCTTTCTCAAAAAGTGTTGTGTATGACCTTTAATAATGCTTTTAATAATACTGTTGTTGTGTCACTATTAAAATTGCATCTACATCCACCACTTGATGATATTTCTCATGTTAGGTTTGCATGTCATGTCTATAATTTTAATTGTTAAAAGTGGCCCTAAATTATTTAATCCTGAGATAACTTTGCTTAGAAGAGTTGTTGGTATTATTTAAGAAAGTAATAAAGCTTTTATAATTGGTTGGGTCCGTAGTACTATAACACCCCAAAACTTTTCTAGACCAGACTCAGGCATTTCAAGAAAATTCAAAAGAAAAACCAGAAATTTTATTCCAGAACAACCCAGATAATAGGTCGTGGTTAGCTCCAACAAACTGTTGTCTGAGTCTTGTCAGTGTAGCGGTTTTTTTTCGGGGGAAACAGCAAGGCATAGGATGACCTGTTGGTCGAAAAAATGAGCCCTCCTATCTTCCATTGGATCCCAAGTTCAGAATCCTATCGGACTCTTCCCTGAGGCAATGAGTCCATGCGATGACCCATTGGTTTTACCAACTAGTTGTGGTGTTGACCGGTTGTCTTAAGGCCCACTTTCCTACCTGTAATAACGAGAGGTACCAATGACCCATCTATTGTTCCAATGAGTCGTGGTATTCTCCTGTGGCCCCATTCCAGTGAGTATGGTTTTTGGACCTGGAGCCAACAGTGGGTTCCAACAGGTCGTGGTTTCAACCAACGACCCGTTCTAAGGCCCATTATTCTGTGTCAGCCAGTTTTCAGTTTTCTCTTCGAGGGGTATGTTGGTAATTACCCACCTTTTTAATGGTTAAACTACATTGTTTTGGGTTCGTGTAGGAGGGAGTTAAAGGGGTAGAATGACCCTTTCCCCTTCATTTCACTCTTTCCTACAAAGTTTAAGCATAGAATAGTCAGAAGTTCAGAGAGGAAGCTAGGGAAGACGATTGTCTTCTCAGAAAATTTCTCAGGGATCTCTCCATAAATTATTAACCAGATACGTAGGAATTCAACAAGGGAATAGTTCTTCCCTTGTGCCCCAAAATTCTCTTTAATTTATCTTTAAGTACTAGCCCTAAAACTTTTGAATGTGAAGAAATTATCTGTCAGACTTTGTTTAATTCATGTGGAATATTCTTCATGGTAACTGTAGATATTTTTCCGCCAGCTTGTGACTGTGTTGTTGCTTGTTCCTGTAAAGTGAAATCTATCCCTAGTTCTTTAATGCAAAAAAAAAATAGAGTCTTGCATAAGTGATTAAATATCGAATTTTTGCTTGATTATATCAGTTTTAGGGATTCCCATAATGTTTGTTTGCATTGAAATCTCAGGCTGATTTATGTCAGTTCAGTTTCAGACAGAATGTTAGAATACCCAGTGTTTGTTAGAAATGTTAGCTGATTAGTTTGACTATAGAAATTCTCGAGGTGTTAATAGTGCCTCCCAGTTCTTTGAATTAGACACAGTATTAATTTTTAGTGGTTCTTTAGGCAGTCATGACACTTTCAGATAAGAAGCTCTGACCAGCCTTAGGACCCCAGCTTTAGATTACAGTTTGTTCTTTAGACGATTACGACGCTTCCAAATAAGCAGTTCTGACCAATCTTAGAACATAGTTACGGAATCTGGTCTTATAAGACTCTTAGGGTGCTTCCAAATAGGTACTCCTGACTTAGTCTTGGGCCCCAGTTTTGAGCTATCAGCTAAGTAGTCAGTCTAGGACTATCTAGTGGGAGCAGGACTTAGTATCGAGCGAACCGGGGTTCCAGCGCACCCAGGTTCCCAGAACTATGTTGCCACCATAGGTATATTTTTATTGGCCTCATGACCCCAGAACTATGATTACCCAATTCATGCCTTTATACCCTGTGAAGGTATATTGGGTCCTACCGATGCGGTGTACACATCGGACTCCACGTCTAACTCACGTGGTTATATGTCAGTTATAGACTTTCCCACTAGTTAGCTCAGTTCAGTCTCAGGTTAGTCAGTTCAGATAAGTTTAGTGTAGTATTTTAGATTAGTATCTCAGACATAGGGCATGTCCTTGGCCATCAGACAAGGTCATATAGACCATCTCAGTTATTACAGTTATTCAGTTTCAGCAGTTTCAGTTGGTCATTGCATGTCTTTTTAGTTCAGTTATTTCATTCCTTGTGTATGGTTTCTCTCACTTACTTAGTACATTTAATGTACTGACGCATACCTTTTATGTTGTATCATTTTATGATACAGCTGCAGGTTCTCAAACACAGCACCATTAGCTAATCGCGCTCAGACTTTCTCAGCGGCATCAGTGGTGAGTCCTCATCTTTCGAGGACGAAGATTATTTCTATCAGTTCTGTTTCTTTTATTTAGACTTGAAGTTAGCTGGGGGATTGTCCCAGTAACTCATCAGTTGTAGTTGGCTTTCAGATGAAGACATGTTTTTAGACTTTTAGCTTTGTTTCACTTGATTTAAACTTTATGATTCAGCTTTATTTTCATAAATGTTTTATATCATTATCTTAAAAGCTTCCACTATTTATAGTTACTCAGAATGCCAGTGTCATGATAGACCATGGGTTGACTTGGGGTTACTTGTGACTCCAAGTACCGTGTCCCGTCCAGGGTGTAGACTCGGAACGTGACAAATTTGGTATCAAAACCCTAGGTTTAGAGTATCCTCGGATTTCTAAAACCACATCGATCAGAGTCCTTTTAGTGGGTGTGAAGAGCGCCACACTTATGACGGAGAGGCTACGAGAAGTTAATAGAAAAAACTCCCTTTTGTTCATACTCTTTATCATACGTTGAAATTCAATTCCAGAATCATTCTCTTAACTCGTTCTCTATTTCATTTCAGTGAATCATGCCTTGGTAATGGAAGGAGGGCCGATAACGCTCACCGACCTTCCCCACCAGCTCCAGCATGCCCTTAAGACGACTTAGTGTCCACTGCAAGAGTTCAGGACAGCTATCCAGCTGCTTGCACAGAGAGTTACCAACAAGGTGAACCAGTAAGTGGTTCCAATCAACAATAATTGGTCCACAACAACTGCCCGAGTTCGGGACTTCACTCGGATGAACCCTCCAGATTTCCACGGATCTAAGGTGGGAGAGGACCCATAGGAGTTCGTGGATGAGATTAGAAAGATCACCTGGATTATGGTGTCAATTCCTTGGAGAGTGCCGACTTGGCTGTCTACCAGCTGAAAGGGGTAGCCTAGATCTGGTACGAACAATGGAAGGAGGGGAGACCAGTGGGAGTAGGACCGGTGGAATGGGAGGAGTTCACTACAGCCTTCCTGGACAGGTTCTTCCTCGGGAGCTCAGGGAGGCAAAAGTGGAGGTATTGATATATCTAAAGTAGGGCAACAAAATAGTAGAAGAATATGCACTAGAGTTCACCAAGTTGTCTAAATATGCTCTAGAGATGGTAGCCGAGCCAAGGGCTCGCATGTTGAAGTTTGTGAATGGAGTTACAAATTTTGTCCTTAAGGAGTGCAGGACAACAATGCTTATCAAGGACATCGATCTCTCCAGCATTATAGTTCATGCGCAACAGATTGAGGTAGAAAAATTAAAAGATTTGGAGTAGGAAAACAAACGGGCAAGAACCGGCCAGTCAGATTATGGCCATCAAAGATCTGGCGATAGTAGCCGTCTATAGCAGCAGCAGCAACAGAGGGTTCCAGCACCCAGTTCGGCCAGCAGCCCTATCTTTCGGTCCCGCAAGGATCGAAGGGATGGAGCCTCTGGATCACAATCCCAGAGTCATGGCGCCAACAACCACTACAACTACCCAACTTGCCCTAAGTGTGCAAGAACCATCCAGGAGAGTGTCTTCAGGGTCGAGATGGCTGTTTTGGTTGTGGACAGCTTGGTCATTAGCTTAAAGAATGTTCGTCAGTAGGGCGGGGGAGGTCACAATCCACTACTTCAGAAGCTCCACCAGGCCAAACAGCTCAGCAGGCTAACACTTCAGGTACAGATTTCGGCCAGCGCCAAAGCCATTTTATGCATTGTCTTCCCGTTAGGATCAGGAAAGCTCACCTGACATAGTCACGGGTATGTTACGCCATTTTCATCTAGATGTGTATGCCCTACTAGATCCAGGAGCCACACTTTCGTTCGTGACCCCCTATGTAGCAGTCCAGTTTGATATCAGTCCCGAGGTCCTCTCAGAACCATTCTTAGTCTTCCACCCCAGTTGGTGAGTTAGTTAAAGCCAACTGAGTGTACACAAATTGCCCAGTCTCAATCTTGAATAAAGTCATTCCAGATGATCTGGTAGAGTTAGACATGGTTGACTTCGACCTCATTCTTAGTATGGATTGGTTATACTCTAGTTATGCCTCAGTCGACTGCAGAACTAGGGTCGTCAGGTTTTAGTTCCCTAATGAGCCTGCTTTAGAGTGGACGGACAGTAGTTCAGCGCCTAAGGATCGGTTTATTTCCTACCTTAAGGACATAAAGCTTATTTCAAAAGGGTGCATTTATCATTTAGTTCGGGTCAAAGATTCCATCTCTGAGACCGCAATACTCTAGTCAGTTCCAATTGTTAAGGAGTTCCCTGATGTGTTTCCCGAAGATCTTCTCGGAGTCCCTCCTGAGCGAGAAATAAACTTCGGTACATACCTTCTTCTAGATACTTAACCCATCTCCATCTCTCCTTACAAAATGGCTCCAGCTATGCTTAAGGAGTTGAAGGAGCAACTAAAAACCCTCTTGATAAAGGTTTTATTAGACCTAGCATCTCTCCCTGGGGTGCTCCAATACTATTCGTGCGAAAGAAAGATGGTAGCCGTTGAATGTGCATCGATTACCGTTAATTGAACAAGGTCACAATCAAGAACATGTATCCCTTACCCAGGATTGATGACTTGTTCGATCAGCTTCCAGGGAGCCAGTTGTTTCTCCAAAATCAATCTCAGGTCGGGGTATCATCAGCTGAGAGTCAAAAAACGTGACATACTGAAAATAGCTTTTAGGACTAGGTATGGTCACTACGAGTTTGTGGTTATGTCCTTTAGACTCACAAATGTCCCCGCGACTTTTATGGACCTGATGAACGAAGTCTTTAAGAAGTATTTGGATATGTTCGTCATTGTATTTATCCACGACATTCTGGTATACTCCAAAAATGAGGAAGAGCATGCTAATCACCTGAGTATAGTGCTTCAGACACTCAGAGACCGCCAGTTGTTCGCCAAGTTCAGCAAATGCGAATTTTGGTTGAAGTCCATGATTTTCCTAGGTCATGTGGTCCTAGGTGAGCGTATTCAAGTTGATCCTCAAAAGATAGCAGTGGTGAAGGATTGGCCCAGACCTACCTCCCCAACCAAAATTAGAAGTTTCTTGGGTTTAGCCGGTTACTACCGACATTTTGTGGAAGGATTTTCCTCTATAAAATCCCCTCTAACTAGGCTGACTCAGAAGAAGGTGAAGTTTTAGTGGTCAGATGCGTGTAAGAAGAGTTTCCAGGAGTTAAAAACTTGACTCACTACTACTCTAGTTTTGACCTTTCCAGAAGGAACAAATGGGTTTTTATTGTATTGCGACGCTTACAGAGTTGGACTTGGTTGTGCTCTAATGCAGCGAGGTAAGGTGATAGCCTACGCCTCCAAGCAACTCAAGGTCCATGAAAACAATTATCCGACTCATGAACTGGAGTTGGCGGCGGTAGTGTTTGCATTGAAAACATGGAGACACTACCTGTAAGGGGCTCACGTGGATGTTTTCACCAATCACAAGAGCCTTCAGTATGTGTTCAGTCGCTAAGACCTAAATATTCGTTAGAGAAGGTGGTTAGAGCTACTAAAGGAGTATGACATGAGTGTGCTTTATCACCCGGGAAAAGCCAATATGGTGGCTAATGCTCTAAACAGAGTGTCTATGCAGAGCATGGATCATATTGAGGAAGGAAAAAAGGAACTGCCAAAGGATATCCACATATTAGCTCGTTGGGAGAATAGTTGGTTGATACTGGAGAGGTTGGAGTAGTTGTACAGAGTGGATCAGATTCCTCATTGGTAGTTGAAGTTAAGTCAAGGCAGGATGAAGATCCTGTACTGCTTAAACTGAAGGAGGCAGTTCTCAAAAAAGAAATGGAGGCTTTCTCCCAAGGTGGAGATGGTGTACTCCATTACCAGGGTAGATTATGCATACCGGATATGGGTGATTTGAGACAGCAGATACTGGCGGAATCACACAATTTGAGATATTCCATCCACCCTGGTGCTACCAAGATGTACCGTGATTTATGGGATATTTACTGGTGGAACGACATGAAGAGAGACATAGCTGAATTTGTAGCTAAGTTCCCGAACTGCCATCAAGTCAAAGTGGAACACCAGAGACCGAGAGGTATGACTCAGGTTATCAGCATACTCACATGGAAGTGGGAAGATGTAAATATGGACTTTATTACGGGTCTATCTCTGACTCGTCGGCAACATGATTCAATCTGGGTGGTAGTAGATCGGATGACTAAGTCAACACACTTCCTCCCAGTTAAAACTATAGATTCAGCTAAGGACTATGCTAGACTTTATATTCGGGAGTTAGTCAGACTTCATGGGGTGCCCTTATCCATTATCTCAAACAGAGGTACCCAGTTCACCTCTCACTTCTGGAGGTCCTTTTAGAAGGGACTTGGTACCCAGGTTAAGCTCAGCACAACTTTTCACCAGTAGACAGATGGGCAATATAAGTAGACTATTAAGGCTTTGGAAGATATGCTGAGAGCATGCGTGATCAGTTTCAAGGGCAGTTGGGATGACCACTTGCCTCTCATCGAGTTTGCGTACAACAACAGCTACCACTCTAATATCCAGATAGTGTTGTTTAAGGCATTGTATGGCAGGAGGTGTAGATCCCCTATCGGGTGGTTTGAGGTTGGTGAAGCTACTCTAATCGGGAAAGACTCAGCTCATGAAGCTATGCAGAAAGTACATGTCATTAGAGAAAGATTGAGAACAACTCAGAGCCGTCAGAAATCTTATGTCGATGTGAGGACAAGAGAATTAGAGTTTGTAGTGGATGACTAGGTTTATCTAAAAATTTCACCTATGAAAGGGGTGATGAGATTTGGGAGGAAAGAAAAACTCAGTTCAAGATATGTGGGACCCTACAGAATTCTGAAATGAATTGGCAAGGTAGCTTATGAGCTGGAATTACCTTCAGAGTTGGCATCTGTGCACCCAGTATTCCATGTGTCACTATTGAAGAAGTGCATCGGTGATCTAACTTCAGTTGTGCCATTGGACAGTGTAGGAGTGAAAGATAGTCTCTCTTACGAAGAGGTCCAAGTTTAGATCCTTGACCGTCAGGTTCGTAAGATGAGGGACAAGGATGTAGCTTAAGTCAAAGTCTTGTAGAGAAATCAGCATGTAGAAAGAGCTATTGGGGAAGCCGAAGTAGATATGATGACTAGATACTTACACTTAATGCCTTCCAGTTCAGTTCCGGCATCAGGTACTAAACTTCTCCTAAGTACTCCATTCAGTTCCATACTCATCAGCTCTATTTAGATTTTCTATGTGCATTTTAGTTGCATCAACTCTGTTAGTATGGTTAAGTTAGTTCGGAGTCAGTTACTCCTTCAGAAACTAGCTCATAGTCTCAGTCTAGAAATCTCAGCTCCTTTCCTATTTTTCCAGAAGTTTTAGTCTTCATTAGAGGACGAATATATTGTAACACTCCAAAACTTTCCTAGACCAGACTCAGGCATTTCAAGAAAATTCAGAAGAAAAACCAGAAATTTTATTGTAGAATGACACAAAATATGGGTCGTGGTTAGCTCCAACGGACCGTTGTCTGAGTCATTGTCAGTGTAGCAGTTTTCCTTTGGGGGAAAAAATGAGGCATAGGATGACCTGTTGGTCGAAACAACGAGTCATCTTGTCATCCTTTGGATTCAAAGTTCAGAATCCTATCAGACTATTCCCTGAGGCAACGAGAGGAACCAACGACTCATGTTTCCTCCTAATAAGCTGTTGCTACCACCCGTCGCCCAGTCCTAGGCCCTGGTAGTGTAGACCACTAGTCGAAGCAATGACCCATTATTTTTACCAACGAGTCGTGGTGTTGACCGATTGTCTTAAGGCCCAGTTTCCCTACCTATAATAATAAGAGTTACCAATGACCCGTCTGTTGTTCCAACGAGTCGTGGTCTCCACCCGTGGACCTTTTCCAGTGAGTATGGTTTCTAGACCCGGAACCAACAGTGGGTTCCAACGGGTCGTGGTTTCAACCAATGACCCATTTTGAGGTCTGTTGTTCTGTGTCGGCCAGTTTTCAGTTCTTTCTTCAAGGGGTATGTTGGTAATTTCCCACCTTTTTTATGCTTAAACCCCATCATTTTGGGTTCCTGTAGGAGGGATTTAAGGGGTATAATGACCTTTTCCCCTTCATTTCACTCTTTCCCACAAAGTTTAAGCATAGAAAAGTCAGTAGTTCATAGCAGAAGCTAGGGAAAACGATTGTCTTCTTAGGGATCTCTCCAAAAATTCGTAACCAGGTATGTGGAAATTCAATAAGGGAATAGTTCTTCCTTTGTGTCCCCAAAATTCTCTTTAATCTCTCTATCCGTTATAGCCCTGAAACTTTTGAATGTGAAGAAATTATCTATCAGACTTCGTTTAATTCATGTGGAATATTCTTCATGGTAACTATAGATATTTTTCTGCCAGCTTGTGACTATGTTGTTGCTTGTTCCTGTAAAGTGAAATCTATCCCTAGTTCTTGAATGTAAAAAAAATTAGAGTCTTGCATAAGTGATTAAATATCGAATTTTTTCTTGATTCTATCAGTTTTGGGGATTCCCATAATGTTAGTTTGCATTGAAATCTCAGTCGGATTTATGTCAGTTCAGTTTCTGACAAAATGTTAGAATACCCAGTGTTTGTTAGAAATGTTAGCTGATTAGTTTCACTATAGAAATTCTCGAGGTGTTAGTAGTGCCTCCAAGTTCTTAGAATTAGACACAGTATTAATTTTTAGTGGTTCTTTAGGCAGTCAATACATTTTCAGATAAGCAACTCTGACTAGCCTTAGGACCCCAGCTTCAGATTACAGTTTTGTTCTTTATACGGTTATGGCGCTTCCAGATAAGCAGCTCTGACCATTCTTAGAATCCAGTTACAGAATTTGGTCCGATAAGACTTTCAAGGTTCTTCTAGATAAATACTTCTAACTTAGTCTTGGGCCCTAGTTTCGAGCTATCAGCTTAGTAGTCAGCCTAGGACTATCCAGTGGGAGTAAGACTTAGCACCGAGCGGACCGAGGTTTCAGCGCACCCAGGTTCCTAGAACTACGTTTCCACCGTAGGATATATTTTTATCAGCCTCATGGCTCTAGACCTGTGATCACCCAGTTCATGTCTTTATATCCTGTCAAGGTATATTGGGTCCTACCGATGAGGTGTATACATCGGACACCACATCTATCTCACGTTGTTATAGTTATTCAGTTTCAGTAGTTTCAGTTGGTCATTCCATGTCTTTTTAGTTCAGTTATTTCATTCCCTGTGTATGGTTTCTGTCACTAACTCAGTACATTCAAAGTACTGACGCATACTTTTTATAATGTATCATTTTATGATACAGGTGCAGGTTCTCAGACACAACATTGTTAGCTGACCTCGCTCAAACTTTCTTAGCGGCATCAGTGGTGAGTCCTCATCTTTCGAGGACGAAGATTATTTTTGTTAGTTCTGCTTCTTTTATTTAGAATTGAAGTTAGCTGGGGGCTTTTCCCAGTAACTCATAAGTTGTAGTTGGTTTTCAGACACAGACATGGTTTTCAGACTTTTAGCTTTGTTTCAGTTGATTTAAACTTTATGATTCATCTTTATTTCCATAAATGTTTTATATCATTATTTTAAAAGATTCCACTATTTATAGTTACTCAGAATGCCAGTGTCATGATAGACCATGGGTTGACCTGCGATTAATTGTGACTCCAAGTACCGTGTCCCATCCAGGGTATAGACTCGGGGCGTGACAAGTAACCTGTAAGAGTCCCCATAGTGAAAATGAACTAATAAAACTCAAGGATGGGGAGGATTAAAAATTGATATGGTGTTCAAATGTTTTGTTGTAATACTTGCCTTATAAAAAAGAAAAAATGTTCAGTTTGACGGAGCTACTGGTTAGGGCACCGCTGAAACGGTTGCATTTTCACTGCAGAAAAACCAATATATCAGTGGAGTGCCCCCGTAGCATCATCAAGGAGGTTTTTAAGTTCTCTATAGAGAGATCTTTGTTCGGCTATTTTGAATAACTACACACAAGTGCATGTGGTCGAACAAGTAATAAAGTGGCTCAAGTAAACCAAGTATCGATCCCACAGGGATTGGGCTAGGGTAACAATCTACTCAAGCGTCAATAAACTTTAACTCTAAAAATGCAGACAACAGTGTTAAGAAGAGTTTGATATTTTGGTTTCTAATTTTATACTAATTCTAAAACGAATATACAGTTTGAGTCTGAACTATAAGTATGAGCATGTTGAGGTTGAATGAACATGTAGAGAAATAAATTATCGATACAATTTGATTTATCTTTCCTCCGGTTGCTAGTCAAGAATTATTGCCTATTGATTAAAACTCTCGTATTTAACCAAACTTAAGAAGCGTGAACCTTCCACCTACATTTCTGTGATAAGACGAAATTCATGTTCTAGCCATACAAACCCGATTCTGTAATTGACTAATACGACTTTCAGGTATATCTCTATCCTGAAGGTAAATCAATTCTCAATTTTCCCAAACTAAGAAAAGATCATATCCTATTAATTCACAACTTTCCAATTTCTTGCTCTCTCGAGTGAAACGGAACTTTTTAGATGTACATTAACGTTGGCCATACATTAATGCAGTAAGAACAAGAATCAATAGAACAACCATGGAAGAAAGATGAAAAACCAATTTATCAATAATTAGATTTCAATACAATTGTTCTTAACCTCAGCAAGAAGAGGATTTAGCCACTCATTTGTGGATTAAACATCGTTAAATGAGTGTAAATCATACAAGCAATTGAAATAAAGAAGAAGGAGATAGAGAAAAACCCTGAGATTTTCGTCCCCTCAACTACCTGTAACCCACATTCTTGCTCCACCAAGTCAGAATTATTAAAAATGAACCTAAGTGTTCTATTTATACTAGCGGAAATTTTTCCCGGAATAACAAGCAACGTGTCACGGAGTGCATCGCGGAGCACTGCCTCCGTGACACGCCACCAACGCGGACCCTTACTGGAATCCGGACGTCCAGGTATTTAGGCCTAACGTAGAACGGCGTGCAACGCGGGGCTAGGCCAACGTGCCACGGCCCCAACACACACCTTCACTGGAATTTGGCAAAAATTCCATATCTAGGCAGAAGGCATCCGCGATGGCAGCGTGACACAGCTCCATTGCGGAGCCCCTTTAGTTCATGCTGTCCTTGGCCTTTTCCTTGCTTGCTTCGAGTCCACTCCCGATTTCTCCCAACATGCATTTTAGCTTCCCAAAATTATAGTTCTCCTGCAATACAACGCTAATCATGTTGGTTAGTATAAATTCACATTTTATTGCAAATCACATGAGAATGTATAAACATCGATAGATAAACAAGGCAAAATGACACATTTGAGTATCACTTGGGCATACAAATTTGCCCAAGATCACTTAACCCACACTTAAATCCTTGTTCGTCCCCGAACAATAATCTTACACCTCATGCAATTGACACCCCAACCTGGCTACTTTGGCTCGACAATTCAAGCTACGGTTATACCGATTATTTAACACAGCAAATCCTCAAGAAAACATGCATAGTCTTATCAATACAATGACCTTCAACACATTAAGACCTCCTAGACTCAAGAATCGACTCTCGATATCGGTAAACTCATGCAAATCAGCTGATCAAGATATCTGACATGAAATTGAATCTCTCGTCAAGCATGTGCCCTCACAACACAAGAGAATTTTCCCCTTTTTAATCACATGAACTCAAAACATTACATGCAGGGGCATATAAACACAATTTCGCTCTCTCTCCCAAAAGAATTCACATGCATCATGTCATGAACCATAGGCTTGCCTTTAGTGTATTACTCCACTAATATAAGGAAGTGTGATGTAAGATCACGTAGGACTTAACGGGTTGTAATGTAAGCTATGGAACTAGTAAATACTGGGCTAACCAATAATAACAACTAGCATCCTTAAGCGCTTTTCCAATACATCCTATCAACCTTATGGTCATTGTTTCTTCCTTCATCTTCCCATTATTGAAGTCTGTCTTTATTTTTGACCCCATCTCTTTAAGCACACTTGACTCAATAACAAAGATTATTTATACATCTTCATTATATTTAATTTATAACAAGTGCACCTTCGACCTTTTCTTTCCTTTCATCACTCTGGTTTTTCTTTTCTTTTCACCATTCTCACTCCTTGACACTTTGGGAAAATTATTTTCTTTTCTTGAGCGCTTAAGAGTTTTAGATCAAATTCACGGATAATGAAAAGAAGGGGTTAAGCTCGGTTTACACCTTTTTGAAAAAAGAAAAATAATAGGCTAAAGGCTCAATGGGCTAATTAAGGTGTACATTCAAGGTGGGTATGATAATGAAAGAAAAAAAAACGTTCGGTTAAAGCAAAGAAATGCCTACATCCTTTCCTACAATACACATCCTTCATTTCGTTTTGTACACACACCAGGCAAGTTCTAGACATTTCACAATAGCATGGAAGAAATGAAACCTCACTATACGCTCATTTCACATGCTCAACGCAATACATATTCACAGACTCTTCAATAAGCTAATTACAAGAATTCAAACATTAAGCCTTAATCACACTGAACCGACTCTATGGCCTAGGCATCTACACATATTTACAGATTTGCATGCTTTCATACGAATCATCTTTGCATTTCAAACATCATGTACAACACGCAACCAGAATTTCGCAACCATAAAGTAACTACAGGTTTTGGGATGCAAACCAACAAAAGAAAAAAAACTAAAAAGGACAAAATGAACAAAGAAATCTACTCCTAACGACTACATTTCCCTTAAGACGGTCATCATCCACCCATCATAGAGAACATTCACTAATTACGACTTCGGTTCAATGGGACTATTCTCGGTAAAAGAACCGAAAACAAACACCGAGAAACCCAAAAATTTTAAAATTCATGAAATTTTTTTAAAAATATCGATCATTTCGATAAAACAAAAATGTGTACGAAACCAGCTAACAACATTCAACAGCACACAACAGCTTCACCTTAATTACAATACAAACATACACAAAAGAATCACAGGGCCACAAGTTTATCCAAGCACAACAACAGAACAGAGACATACATTAATAACAACAACAACAAACACCTAACTACTCCCACCCCACACTTAAATCGAACACTGTCCCTAGTGTTCATAAAATTCAGCATAGCACAAAAATGGGTGGTGAAACTCCCTGATCAATCAAAATATTCCACTTCTTTGTTAGGTGCTGCTGCCTCATCTCCCATGTCTGAATCGCCCCCATCGTCATCATCTGACTCCACATCGAAGTCATCACAACGTGTCTCCTCATCTGTGGGGACATCATCATCGGTGGGCTCCACAAAAGCTGGCCCCACTCGGCATAGAGCCCTGACATTTTCGCCAAAAGGGTAGTCTAGCTCGAGCTGCCACAGCTCCTCTTTTGTTGCCGGCCTCCCGCCTATGCGCAGCTGGAGCATCTGTATCCCAAACATGCGAGCCATGTACTGATCATCCCGAGCATGTCGCTCGGCTAGTGTAAGAACTGGCCCGTGGGTGGTGTCGGGTGCCTTAGTTTTGGTGACATCTAAGGCCCACCTCTCCATCTGCGGGATATAGTCAAGGGCCTCCTCCTTGATATCCAGGCCCCTTAGGAACGTGGTCAGTAATCCACCAAACCCGTACCTATGCCCCTGATGCAAACGGGCTCTCTCCATGGCGGAGATGATCACCGCCCCGACATTGATCTCCAGCCCTTTCATCTGGGCGTATACCAAGCATACACGATCCCGGGTGACATCTATCATATGCACCCCCGGGATCAGGCAGGAACAAACAATCTTCAGCCATATCCTGGCTTCCCTGTTCATCTGTGAGTACGGCAAGGTTTGATGGTAGCCCCTCTCCTGATGCCTGCTCCAACGTGCTGTAGACCGGGTTCAACACAAAGTGCGTCTGATATCTGCGTATGGTGGAGCGATATTCAGCTGCCGAAGCACATGGGCGTCTGTGTCCCACACCCCCAAGATGGCATTAAGGTGATGAGGCTCAAAAGTAACTATTCGCCCCCGTATCTTAATGGTGTGACTTCTGAGTGTCGGGTTCCAGTTGGCGTAGAATTCTCAAATCAGGTGCAGGTTGCACTCCTTGGGCTCTTCAAAGATGAAGTTCAATCCGACTGCCTCAATTCTGTGGACAATCCTGGGGAACTCCTGTGCCAACGATTCCCTAGCAATGTGTTCTTCGGGAAGTATTTGCTTTCCTTATGCTTGGCGTACCATTTCTTCCCCTCCTCTGTCACCCATCTGGTTCCGTATTGACGGCGTTGGCCGCGTGGAACCGCTGGTGCTACTGGGACTGCTGTTCCCAGTCTAATTCTTTTCATTCCAGCGTCTGATGTTGATGCGGCCTTCCCTTTATCTTTCCTGCTTGCCATTGTTCCTGTCAAACCAAACAGACAGGTTCAATGTTAAGCCAAATCAAATTAGCTTCGTCTAAGGTTGGGTTAAGCTAGGCCACCCCATACTCAGTTTTTAGCCACAATCACAGCATTACGGAAAGATCCTATTTATTTCCAATTTACAAAAAGAAAACAAAAACAAAAACACAACAAATATGCCTCGTGCATTCAGAGAATTCGACGGTCTAAATTCTTCTATACTACTCAGACTTTTTACAGCTACCCAGAACATTACCATCGTTCATATTTCATCACATAACACTTAGCAAGGAGAAACAAGGAAAAACTTTATCTACATGAACCTACACAATTCACCCATTTCTTGCAATTTCAACAATTTCATTACCCGACAATCCGTCGCGCCTTAATCGTCTTAACGTTAAACAAAACATCATGTTCCTCACCCAACATGCACAAACCAAGAGGAATTTCACTTTTCAACCCGATTTTAACATCTTCATATTCAAATTCTGACCCTAGCTACCATTTTGCAAGAATTTCAATCAAACATGTATTTATCGAGTTCATACCATTACATAGATACTATGAACATCAATCAACAATAATTTACATGAATTCATTCTCAATTTACACTTAGGGCAAGCTTTCCTCACTTACTATGCTAAAAATCAGAAAAATAAGGTAAGAAATGAGATGAAGTTAACAAACATACCTTAAATTCGATGATATCGAAGAAAAGTTGAAGAAATTTAGCTTCTATGTCCGTGTCACGTTGGGGAAGGGGGGATTTTAGGGTGTTTGTCATGGAGGAGATGAAAAAATGGGGAAAATGAGGGGAAAACGGGGTTAAAAAGAACGTTTTTCGCGCGGGTCACCCGGCGACCCGGTGTGCCCGTCGCGAAATACACTTTAACGTGTCACTTTTTATTAATTTTCTTACCTCGATTTTTCCTTTGCACATTTATCCTCCGTTCAACCTGAAATTCATCTCACAACAAGAAATTGGTTAGAATTATAGGTTTCAATTAAAATACAAATTTTGTTTTTATTTTTATTTTTTCCTTTTTTTTCCTTTTTTTTCTTTTTTTCTTTTTTCATTTTTTTTCTTTTTTTCTACGAAATCTATTCACATTTTACAAAATTTTCACGGGTTGCCTCCCATGCAGCGCCTGGTTTACCGTCGCGGCTCGACGTCATTAAGCTCAGTCATCCTCTAGGGTGACGAACGTTTTCTCTCGACCACCTTCCTCACCCCAGTAGTGCTTACATCTTTCTGGTGGTTTCCCCAATAACTCCCGTGACTCAATTCTCTGAACAACATTAGCTCGTTTAATCACATTGATCACCGAGGGTTCCTCATACACAGCCGGGAGCTTGGTGGCCTTGTATACATCAAACACCTCCACCTTGTCGTGTGCTCGCATGGTTAGCTACCCTGCAGCTACATCAATTAGTGCTTTCCCAGTAGCCAAGAAAGGACGTCCCAAAATAAATGGGACTTCCTCGTCTGGCTCAAAATCCAGCACAATGAAATCTACTGGGAAGATAAGGGAGCCCACTTGCAGCAGCACATCCTCCACAATAACATCAGGTCTGGCTAAGGAACGATCCACTAGTTGCAATATCACTGTTGTTGGTCTAGGACTCCCTAGACCCAACTTCTTGAATACTGATGTCGGCATCAACTTAATGCTCGCTCCAAAATCACATAATCTGCGAGCTCGGATACTCTGCCCAATTATAATTTGTATTGTAAAGCTCCCAGGGTCCTTGAGCTTTGTGGGCAACCTGTTTTGTATCCGGGAAATACACTCCTCCGTAAGAGCCACCGTAGCGTACTCAGTTAACCTGCTTTTGTTCGCCACGATGTCCTTAATATACTTTGCGTACTTCGGCATTCCCTGCAAAACATCAACAAGAGGTAAGTTAATATGTACCTGTTTAAGCACCTCCATGAACTTTTTGAAACACGCCTCCTCCTTGTTTTTCTTTAATCTGTGAGGGAACTGGGGTAGTGGTCTTTCTGGTTCAGCCTCCTTTTTCTTCCCCCTCTCATCACTTTGCTCCCTCTCAGTTTCTGCTGCTCCCGATTGTTGAGGTGGTCTTTCCGGTTCCACATCTTTAAGCTGCAAACCACTCCTTATGGTCACTGCATTCACTTGCTTGGGGTTGGGATCCGTGTCGCTCGGAAGTCCTCCTTTAGGCCTGGTGTTTTGGGCTCCAGTAAATTGCCCAAACTGGTACTCCAGCGCCTTTGTAGCTAACTGATTGTTCTTTACCTCGGCTGTCAATTTCACGTAGTCAGCCTGCAATTGAGTTTGGTTAGCTATCATTGTCTTAAACATTTCCTCAATGCTGGGTGATGGTGGTGGAGGAGGTGCATTGTTGCTTCTATATTGTGCCTGATAGTTCTACTGCCCTCCTTGATTTCTCTGCGCCCCCTGATTCGAACCTTGCCCTTGATGGTTATTGCTACCCCAAGAGAAATTTGGGTGATTCCTCCAGTTGGAATTGTAGTTGTTGCCATATTGTAGATGGTTGTTTCTCTGTATATTTCCCACAAAGTTCACCGAATCAGGATTTTCTCCACAACACTCAGCTGAGTGTTCACTACTCCCGCATACTTCACACCAAATCTGCTGCACTACATTCACTGGGTCTTGAGACTGGTTAATGCTCATGTTACTGAAGTGGGTGTTGAGTTGATTCTGTAAAGCAGCTATCTGTGCAGCAATAGCTGTGAAACCATCCACTTCTAATACTCTCGCTGCTTTCCTCGTTCCTCCTCTTGACGAGTCCGCATTCCACTCCAAATTTCCCTGCGAAATATGATTCAACAAGGTATACAGCTCCTCATAAGTTTTCTCCAATGCTTGCCCCCCAGCTACTGAGTCTAGCAAGATTTTTGTGTGGGGTTCCAAACTCTCTATGAAAGTATGCACCAGCACTTCATTGGATTGGTGATGATGAGGACAATCCCGCAACATAGATTTGAATCTCTCCCAGGCTTGATATAGATTCTCTCCCTCTCTCTGTTTAAAACTTAGAATTTGACTTCTAAGTCTTGCTGTTTTACCGGATGGAAAAAACTGTATCAAGAATTTCCTTGCAAGATCATCCCACGTAGTGATAGAATTAGGTGGCTCAGCTTTCAACCACCTCTTGGCTTCTTCCAAAAGTGAAAATGGGAACAATGTAAGCCTGACATAATCTGATGACACTCCAGCGGGGATGTAAGTGTCACTTATCTCCAAGAAATTTTGGAGATGTTGTTGTGGATCCTCATGAGGGAGACCTGTGAACTGCCCGTTGGTGTGCAGCAATTGCACCATGTTCTACTTAAGCTCGAACCTCCCTCCTGGCTTAGGTTTGCGGATGCTAGATGTGACATTATTAGCATGTGGGATTGCCACCTCGCGAACCGGCCTGGCTGCCATGTCATCGGGCACTAACATTGCCCGTACAACTGGTGGATTCTGTTGTTGCTCCAGGATTGTTTGTCTGAGCAACTGCAGCTTTTTCTCTAGAGCTTCCCTCCTTTGACGATGAAATTGTCGTTTCGGCTCTAAATATGAGTCCACCAGCTCCTTGTCTCTTGCCAGTGTTCACAGAAATAAGTTATCTGCAAAATACAGGCTAAGACCAAGTTGTCAACACTAAGAAGAAATAGTAAACTAACACTTAAGAAAAATTTACCGATTGCCAGTCCCCTGCAACGGCGCCAAAAACTTGTTCGGCTGTTTTGAATAACTACACGCAAGTGCACGTGGTCGAACAAGTAATAAAGTGGCTCAAGTAAGCCAAGTATCGATCCCACAAGGACTGGGCTAGGGTAACAATCTACTCAAGTGTCAATAAACTTTAACTCTAAAAATGCAGACAACAGTGTTAAGAAGAGTTTGATATTTTGGTTTCTAATTTAATACTAATTCTAAAACGAATATACAATTTGAGTCTGAACTATAAGAATGAGCATGCTGAGGTTGAATGAACATGTAGAGAAATAAATTATCGATACAATTTGATTTATCTTTCCTCCGGTTGCTAGTCAAGAAATATTGCCTATGGATTAAAACTCTCGTATTTAACCCAACTTAAGAAGCATGAACCTTCCACCTACATTTCTGTGATAAGACGAAATTCATGTTCTAGCCATACAAACCCGATTCCGTAATTGACTAATACGACTTTCAGGTATAACTATATCCTGAAGGTAAATCAATTCTCAATTTTCCCAAACTAAGAAAAGATCATATCCTATTAATTCACAACTTTCCAATTTCTTGCTCTCTCGAGTGAAACGGAACTTTTTAGATGTACATTAACGTTGGCCATACATTAATGCAGTAAGAACAAGAATCAATAGAACAACCATGGAAGAAAGATGAAAAACCAATTTATCAATAATTAGATTTCAATACAATTGTTCTTAACCTCAGCAAGAAGAGGATTTAGCCACTCATTTGTGGATTAAACATCGTTAAATGAGTATAAATCATACAAGCAATTGAAATAAAGAAGAAGGAGATAGAGAAAAACCCTGAGATTTTCGTCCCCTCAACTACCTGTAACCCATGTTCTTGCTCCACCAAGTCAGAATTATTAAAAATGAACCTAAGTGTTCTATTTATACTAGTGGAAATTTTTTCCGGAATAACAAGCAACGTGTCACAGAGTGCATCGCGGAGCACTGCCTCTGTGACACGCCACCAACGCGGACCCTTACTGGAATCCGGACGTCTAGGTATTTAGGCCCAACTTGGCACGACGTGCAACACGGGGCTAGGCCAACGTGCCACGGCCCGAATGCGCACCTTCACTGGAATTTGGCAAAAATTCCATATCCAGGCAGAAGGCATCCGCGATGGCAGCGTGACACGGCTCCATCGCGGAGCCCCTTTAATTCATGCTGTCCTTGGCCTTTTCCTTGCTTGCTTCCGAGTCCACTCTCGATTTCTCCCAACATGCATTTTAGCTTCTCAAAATTATATTTCTCCTGCAAAACAATGCTAATCATGTTGGTTAGTATAAATTCACATTTTATTACAAATCACATGAGAATGTATAAACATCGATAGATAAACATGACAAAATAACACATTTGAGTATCACTTGGGCATATAAATTTGCCCAAGATCAATCTTGGTCGCCATAGCGGGACCACTGTAGCGAGAAAGTGACCGCTGTAGCAAATGACATGAGTGTTACGCGTCGATTTTGAACCGAAGTTTGAAAATCTTTTCATAACTTGGCACTATTTTATTTCTCAAAAATAGAGTTGCCACTTAATTTTAGAAAAATTAAGAACCTTATTTAAAAGGTATTTAAAGAAAAATAACCTTGTTAAAATCAAAGATTTTGGGTAAGGGTTCAAGTTAAATTCTTAATAAGGTGTTAGGCTCTTAAGAAATTTCACAAATTGTGGGTCCCAATGAGATCAAAATTATTTTGGCTAATTTGAAAAATACTTTTTAAGTTATTTTAAAAATAAATCTTTTCTTAAATGAGTAGAATACCTTTATCATTTAGACATTTCTTGAATGTCCAATTTCTAGATACTCCACTTTTTCAATATTATCCGATCTTAAGATTTTGAGTTAAAGGGTTAACTCAATATCTCAAGCATGGACTAAAGCCAATCCTTGACTACAAGGGAAGAAGAAATATTTCCCAAGTTAGCCTCAAAGCTAACATTTTCCTAAATAAATACATTTTTGTCAAAATTCATAAATATTTCCAAACTTATTTTGAAGGCATGCTAAGCATTGTGAAACAATATGTAAATATATGAATAATGTAATAATGTAAGTCACAAATCTCTTTTGGGAAAAAACATCTAGAGATTTAAAAAAGTTAGCATTCAAACAAAAGTAACACTAATAATAGAGATGAGGCAATGAAAGAAAAATATGGGCTCTCAGCCCAATTCAATTTTCAGACTGCTGCTGCAATTTTTTTATGGGCATTAGCCCACTTCTGCCTGCTGCTATTTGGGCTGTTAACCTGATAACGCTCAAACTCACACTCTTGACAAAGTATGAAGCGGCCGTTGTCAATAAAGAACCCAACAAAGGTTGGGGTCGAAACCACAGGAAATATGGTAAGAACTAGACTAATTCCAGTATTTAAGATTTTAGGTATGTTATCTCCAAATTGAGGGGTTTATAGAATAATAATTGTAAAACAAGAGTGAAAATTCAGTTGTTATTTATCAAGATTTGCAATTAACTATGGTAAGTGTTCCCTATTGGTTCATAACTACTTAGGGTTTACACTCGTGATTTATCCCCAATGCTTACTTGTAGAACTGATAACTAGGGTTCATCCAAATGACCGTTTTGGTCCCTCTTGAATGACTATACTTAGTCACCGAGTTAGGTCTCATGAGCAATTTCAATTAAACCGTTATCAACTTGTCCCAAATTAACCATCCTGCGACCACAACTCAAGTTATATAATTATCATAAAAATCAAGGCTTTGTTGTAATTCTCTTTTCTTAATCTCTACTTCTCTAGGTCAAGTAAGTGAAGAATTTGGGGAAGTATTTATGTTGCGCTTCATTAAGAAACATTCAAGATGAAGAGAATACAATACAAGCATTTAGCATTGGTTCGAATCACTTTGTGTAATCCTAGTTCGTTAATCCACCATGGTTCCCACAATCCTAGTTGTGGAGGTTTTAGCCTCTCATTATTGTAAGATTATGATTAGCATTCATAGATTAACACATTAATAACGACTTACAATGATGACTGAAAGGAAACTTGCTTTGAATATTGCAAGATAAGATGTTGAACAAATTTAAGAACAATTGAGAAAATCCAAGTTATGATCTCAAGAATGCTCTCCAATATTGTCAAAAACTAATTACAAACTTGATAATAATCAACCTCTAACTTCTCCTGACATCCTCTAATAAATATCTAACGTCTGCTAATGAATTCTGAACTAAAACAAACCTAAAAAGTATTTATACAGATAATAAAATCCTTTTCCTAAGTTAATAGGGAAATATCCAAATCTGGCGCCGACACATCTTACGACTCCTCATATGACCTGTAACAGGATTGTAAGGGTCATGCCTTGTCTCGTACATCCCTTGGATTCTGCATAATTTGCTAAGTGTTGGCATCAGGTATGACTCATAACATGATTCTACGAGTCATACAATCAAGTCGTGGTTTGACTTTGAGAACTATGGCATCTTCTGAAGTTTTCTATGAATGTCTTGGTATGCCTCGTACGTTGCTCCTACGACTCATAATAGCTTGTTGTAACATGAGATCTACCAAGTCCCAAAAATCACTGAAGTTCTCCACTGCTTGATACGGGTCGTAGGTAGATGCTATGACCCGTAATTGCTACCGTATCAGGACACTTCAACTATATAAATCTCTCAAGAGTTTTCTATAACTCAAGTTATGGCTCATACCAGAATGGTACAACTCGTACTGAGAGTCGTACTTTGCCTATGCCTTGTACTAATCTTCTGAGCGTTTTCACGAGTTTTAGTATGGCTCGTATTTAGATCAGTACTTGGCCTCTTTTCTGCACTTTTCACATCTTTTTCACGTTTTCACTCCAACACCTATTTTCCCTGAAAACAAAGTAAAAGAACTTTATATCCATATAAACGCACCTAATTTCATGATATTTTCCTAATTTTAAGCATTGAAAATGCTGTAAACTCACGACACATCAACACCCTCAACTTAAGACTTTTGCATGTCCTCAGGAAAAGAAAAAAAAATTAAAAACAATGCTTAAGTAGAAAATAAACCTAGGATACTACAACCAACACCAATAAAAACTTGCACTATTAACACAAACAACTTTTGACCCTTCTTCATTGATGAAGGGCGTACTTACGCACTTTATAGACATATTTTGCCCGTACTTTACTATGTTTTGAGAACAAATTTATGTGCGTTTGCATGTTTTTATGTTATATATTGGTGAAAAGATCTAACATATGTGATTAGATGCTTTTATGGCTAAAAACTATGGATTTGAATATATTTGAGGCTTATGGAATGAAGATGAGGAAGTTGGAATGAATAATGCAAAGAGCAAGGCATATCGCACTACAGAGCACTGCTGCACGACCAGATGCATGAGGCACTGGCCTTGCTGCATGACCAGATGCACGAGGCACTTGCCTTGCTGCGCTACGAGATGCGCGACATGGCCCTTATGTTGCGCGATTTCATGCGTGAGGCGCCGGTCTCTCTGCGTGACGTGGTGCAAAAGCTGTGCGATGACATGCGCGAGGTGCAACCTTTCTAGTGCTACAGCAGGCGCGAGGCGCCCTTCCACTTGCACGATGCAGCTCGTGACGCAGCAATAGGTTCAAATGGCCAACAATAAGCAAATCCCACTTCAACTAGGAAAAGGAACTTTAAATCCCAAGTCAAGTTTATCAAGTAACAGACAAAGAATAAATCTATTACTATAAATACCCATTTATTTTCATGTAATAGATAAAAAGTTTCAAGTTCAAAAGTCTTCAAGTAGGATTAGAGTTATAAGTCTCAAGTTTTTAGATACAATTTTGGTGTCTTACGTTTGGAACTTTGAGACGATTTTTGAGTTCTTCTTCTTTATTGTTGCATTAATCAAGTAAGTTTCTTCCTATCAACATTGTCAGTATTAATTTTGCTTTTGTCTATGAATGCTATGAATTTACATATAAACATGATAGGCTAAAACCACCACAACTAGGATTGTGGGAACCATGACAAATTAACACACATAGGTAAAATACTTAGTGATTCTTGAATGGAGTTTATGCATGTATTCTTTCTTCCTTCGTTTTAATTGATTTTTAACGGTTGGAATTGTTAGAACTTGCCTTATTCTTGCTTACCGGACCAAGGTGGTAGTGAATGGGAAAAGGGATTAACAACGAAGATTTGAGGATATCAACCGTCATCTAATAGCTTGACCTTGATCGAGAATAGCTAATCCAATATCAAGGGTAAGGGTTAGTAAAGCATACTCCCATAGATGGACCAAGTTGCGTGGTGATAATCATCTAAATAGGGGACCAACCATTTAAGTGAAATTGACTTACCGATATTGCATGCTAAGCATCGAAATAGATCACTAGTACAAAACACCTTGTGGTTATGAAGTCATGGGGAACACTTACCCTTGTTAGTTGCATTAATTTGGAATCAACCTTCACTTTCTCTCAACGACGTTGTTTGTTACTTTTATAAATTTGCCCCCTCTTAGAAGATAATCGACTAAAAATATTAAGCGCTAGTGTTTTTCTATATCCTTCTATATTCCCTATGGGATCAACCCCAACCTTTGTTGGGTTCTATATTTGACATCGACCGCGTTATATCTCATTACGAGGTGTAGTTTGAACAACATCAAATTTTGATCTCCATGTAAACTAAATCAGCTATGCAAATCAAGTGACCACAAACAATGACAAACAGGGATCAAGATATGCCATCCAGTTACTAGTAGAGAATCAAGTTATTACCAATTACTTTTCACACAGACTACTGGCAAAATAAAACACAAACCATGTACCTCACAACAAATGAAGTCTTCAACTCACACATATATAAAAATATGAAAGTTGGACTAAACAAGTAAGACTCTCACTCTTACAAGGAAGTTCCAAAGACTGCACATCGGATACCATACGCTTACCCTTATTTTTTCTATGTTGGCTCTTCGGACAACTAAACTAGGATCACTATAGGACTTTGTTCGACTTGTAATATAGGCTTTTGGATGGGTATGGTAAATATGGGATTTTAGTGACTAAACCCTCCTTGGCACTACATACATATGGCTCCACTTTACACCATTTTACCTTATTTTTCATTTTTTCAATTCTTTCCTCCCTTTTCTCCATTTTCATGCAGTATGTGGATGTGGTGTGTTTTCAACTTTTTCATTTATTTTTTCTTTTGTATTTTTTTTTCAATTTGTTTTAGCTTTTTTCTTTTCTTGTCACACCACACCTCATTTTTTAACTTTCTTTTTCTTTCTTTTCTTTTTCCACCTCCCCACAATCTATGCACCCCTACTATAGCCATCCTTAATTTAGGAATTTTTCCTGGGTTGAGATTCACAATGTCCAAGGAGGGACTAGGACCAAAGCAGGTTCATTATAAAAAACGGGTGAAATTAATCAGTTAATCAAAGAAAAATAGTAATTTAAGGCTCAAAATCGGGATCAAGGGAGTCATCATCATTTGGTAGGGCATGTTAGGCTAGAGTGATTAATCAATCAATAAAAGCCTATGATCATCTCTTACCCAACTATCCTAAAGTTCATGCAAAGACAACCTGACAAGCTCTGGATCCTAAGTGCAGTATTGAACTAGGTATATGACCTCACTCACTCGTGGTACATGTGTTGCCTTCATTCTACCTATCCAGTTCATACATGGCTAACTATAACTACTTATGCTAATACATTAAATGAAACAAAAAGATCCACAATAATCATGCTTTGCAGTCAAGAAGTACAGCTAACATCCAAAAATTTTTAAATAGGGGTCATTTTTTTCAAGACTTCAAAACAAGTGCATATTATTGGCTGAGTAATGCTAAGCTACTTTATAATTAAACAAAGACATCATTAACATGTCGTTTCTACTTGCCCGAGGGAAAAGAAACACGACAAGAAAAAACCACAAACCAATCAAAAATCCTAAAAAAATACAAGTACACCCCCTCCCTTTTTGAAAAGCATGTTTCATCACCTAAGCATAGAATATAAAAGCACAAGGGAAAGAGGCATACTTGTGGTGCACTAAGCACTCCTGTAATCCCACGGAGGTGGTACCTCTACAGCATCGTGGTGCTAGCAGTGGTCGGCTTACTCAATGGTACATCTACGAGGGAAATTGTTACCCCCTCAGCAGTAGTGGTCGCCTCTGCGACCTCGGTAACAACTGGGGATGAATATGGATTTCCTAAAGGATCCTTGCCACCTGCAAGCTCAACATGGGTAGTGGTGGAGCTACCCACACCTCTAGCTCTCTCAAGCAGCTTCAACCTATGCTCGTCATGAATCTGCTGACTCTCCAATCTTGCTCGCTTGCATTCTTTCTTCTCCTACTTTTTCTTCTTTTTTAAGGTCTCATCTCCAACATCCTCCGGGACCCTTTCCCTTTTCCTCCCTCTACTCTAGTCAGCTCAAAATATGCCACCAAATCAAGTTCATCATCAATCTTAATATCAAAGCCAGGAAGAGTAGGGGTTGCTAGAATTGCTGGCTGTCGAGATGACAATTCGGTCACTTAGCTCCAACGAGCCCTCAACTCCTCACAAAGACTATTTGTGTCAGTCTGCTCTGCGATGCGGTCATTGAAGCAATGCCCAAAGCTATCAAGTCTAGCATACAAGACCCGTGCAGTCGCCTTAATCTCAGCCTTCACCCAAGGCTTCACATTCTCCATCATAGACTGCACCTTTCTCTTAGTCACGGTGAGCCTCTTTGCTGTTTTCTTCAGAAAATCTGGAGGCACTAGCATATATCCTGTTGGTGTCTGGCTCGAAAGGCCCATAGAAGTTTGACAGATGTGCTAGGAGTCGTGTTTGAATAATCGGCCTTTAGAGACGGTGTCTCATCCTGCTCCTGTGAGGTGGGGGTATTAACCTTCTCTCCCTTAACTGCCCATACCGGGACTACGGTAGGAAATCTCACTGGGGTCACCGGGTTTATTTTATCCCCAATCAACCCTATGTTCTCTATCCTCTACCCTCCAATCAACCGCTCTTTATTAGAACTCACCTTAAGAGCTACCTCCATACATAGTCTGAACACGAGACTCGGGAATGGGATAGTAATGCTCAATCCCATAGCCTAATCTTGGAAATTGTCATGACCTGAACGTACACCCAGATTGTAGACACGGGACAAGGGACCCTGAGAGACCCCAAGGCAATCCATGGCACATGCATACATCTAATCTCATTAAATAAAGAAGACTTAGCGTAAAACATAGAGGAAACATAAACATAGCATAATAATCAGAATTACCAGGCATATACATAAGCTAAGTTCTACATCTTGTCTGAAAACCTTTACTACATAAGATGGGTTGATGGGACCACATCCCCAACTAACCCGACCAATACTGAAACATAAATAACTTGAAAGTTTGACAAAAAACCCTCGAAACATGAGGACTCACCAACAATCTGAGAGCATAAGCTGAGATGGACTAAGGATGAGGATGAGCCTGGGATCCGGACCCTATATCTTGAAACGATACAACATATAAAGTATACGATCAGTACGTGGAACGTACCGAGTATGCAAGGTAAGTAAAACGGTCATTAAAAGTAAAATAAACTCATAAATAAACATAGGAAAAGGACATCACGCTTGTATCATAAATTTTGTAAGAAAACATAAGGCTCAAGACTTTCAGATCATCCATAAATCATTCATTACCATAATCGGAAGTAAACTTTATCAAAACATAACTTGAGCCAATAACATAAACATAACAATGCATAAGACATTCGTAACAATGGGAGGACTCGTCATAACCAACACCATCATGGTAGAGCCTTTCATGATGCCCCACTATCTCGCTCAAATGAGCAGAGCAGACTTTGACTTGCCAGGCGAGGGTCGTGCATTAGGCGTTATATCACATTTGAGGGGATCATTATCAATACATCATACCATTAGAAACCCACGGTGGCACGTGGTTATGAGATACCGGCGTAATCCTTTGCATATAGGCTCATACGTGAATCAATGACATCATGCATTAAGATTCATTGGCTAAAATATAACATTTATCATCATTGATCCTCTTTAAAACATTCTTAGCCAAGAATCAAAGGACCTTTTCATCGGCCAACATCATAATCGATAAATCATACAATTCGTGCATAAAACGTAACTCATTCTTCAACATGCGGGCATGGCCCAATACTTTGACATACTCAATTCTTTCAAAGATATGCTCATAGACATGGATAACTTGATGTCGTGCCTTTACATCATCAATAAACTCAAAATATTGAATATTCATCACAAATCATAACTTTCATGAACTCTCATCAATGGGTGTTTTAGATTTAAAAAGCTTGAAACATGATTTTATAGAAAATAATATAAAGTCTGCCCATCATTCATAATTCAATAATTAAAACTCAATTAAATCATACTCATAAAGAGAAATCATATTTTCATGCACTTGGGTAATACCCCATAGAAGTTGAATAGGAGAATTTATGATTTAAATCAAAATAGGGCATGGGTGTGAAAGCATTTCACCCATTCTAAAACCCTATATACCTGGGGATGGACTGATCTCGAAGTTCCTTGTAAAACCACAATGAAATTGATGGAAACTTGGAGGAGAAGACCTTGAATCTCCCTATAACCTCTCTAAAATCTCTTGCATGGGAATGGGTATGCATTCGGGACTTAACCCACCTTAAAGACCCTATTCCGACCTTAAGACGACATAATTTAGGCCTTAAGAGTTTAGGAAATTAGGAGAAGGCCCTTACTAATTCGTAGAAAATAACTGCCAGGTGACCCTAACGGGTGACCTGTTGACTCGTCAGGACGGGCAATGACTCGTTGTGTTGAACATCAAGTACACTGCCTCATCCTCCATTAAAAGTCCATAGCCTTGCTCACGACCCACCTCACGAGTCATTGGGACAGGCCACGAATTGGTCCCATCCGTTAGGTACACTGGGAGCTTTTTCTAACTTAACCCTAACCTCACCCCACAAGTGACATGACCACTCATGGGGACTGGCCACGAGTCGTTATCTCCCTCATGGGGACCTCGATCCTTCCTTTATTCCAAACCTACCCACGAGTCACTTGACGACTCATAGGGTCTCCTCACGAGTCATCCCACGACTCGTCCTGCGCCTACAACATAAATTCCAAAATTTTCCCGTTTTAACTCCCGATTCTGATTTTTTAGCTTCCGAGGTATAACAATATCTCCCCCTTGGGAACATTTGTCATCAAATGTTAGAAACACATAGAAAATGCAAAAACATGCAATCATCATATGCAAATACTGATTATCAAAATTGAAAACAGACGGAATGGCTACCTCTGAAAAGAACTACATAACTAAACTGAATTCAGACATCTTATACATATACCATGTCATAAAAAACTTGTACTCATGAACTGAACATGAAAAACTGATTATAGGCTTAGGGAAAAATTGTTACCTCATGAAACTGAGCCTGTAGGGAACATGTGTGGGTATTTAATCATCATATCCGCTTCGGCTTCCCACGTAGCTCCTTCAACATGATGGTTTCTCCATAATACTTTAACTGAAGCTACTTCTTTGTTCCTTAGATTACGGACTTCATGATCCAAGATCTCCACCGGAACTTCCTCATAGCTGAGGCTATCCTTTACACCAACGCTGTCTACTGGGACTACTAAAGTTGAATCACCAAGCACTTTTTCAAGAGCGATACATGAAACACGGGATGAACTAAAGCTAACTCTGAAGGCAAGTCCAGCTCATACGCCACCTTACCAACTGTCCTCATAAGCCAGTAAGGACCAAAATATCGGGGACTGAGTTTTACCTTTTTTCCAAACCGCATGACCCTTTCATGGGAGATACCTTTAGAAATAACCAGTCGTCCACATCAAAATCCAAGTCTCTTCTCCTCACATTGGCATATGATTTCTGATGACTCTGAGCGATTTTCAACCAGTCCCTTATAAAATAAACCATCATCATTGCCTCGTGAATCGAATCTGGCCCTATCATAGCTGCCTTGCCAACCTCAAATCATCCGATGGGAGATCTACACCTTCACCCTTAAAGAGCCTCGAAAGGTGCCATTTGAATACTAGAGTGATAGTTGTTATTATAAGCAAACTCGATTAAGGGCAAATGATCATCCCAACTACCTTTAAAATCCATAAGACATGTCCTCAACATGTCCTCAAGAGTTTGGATTGTTCTCTCGGCTTAGCCATCCTTTTGCGGATGCAAGACCATGTTGAACTTGACTTGACTCCTAAGTCCCTTTTGAAAAGACCGCCAAAACTGAGAGATAAACTGAGTACCTCGATCTGAAATAATAGACAAGGGCACTCCATGAAGTCGAACCAACTCCCGAATATACAACTTGGCATAATCATCCGTTGAATTCGTGGTCTTGACCGGTAGGAAGTGTGCAACCTTAGTTAACCTGTCTACCACCACCCAAATGGAGTCATAGTGTTGGCGAATATGAGGTAGGCCTGTGACGAAATCCATATTTATTTTCTCTCATTTCCAAGCAGGAATGCTAATATCCTGAAGTACACCTCCCGGCCTGTGATGCTCGACTTTCACTTGCTGACAGTTTGGACATTTAGCTACAAACTCCGTAATATCCTTCTTCATACCATACGACCAATAGATTTCTCGCAAGTCCCGATACATCTTCGTGGATCTCGTATGGATAGAATATTTGGTACCATGTGCCTCATGCAATATCCTAACCCTCAAATTATTGACGTCTGGAACACATAGTTGACCCTGGTATCATCGCACACCATCTCCACCTTATGACTCCGCACTGCTTCCTTCAGCTTCCTTAAAGTCGGATCCTCATCTTGCTTAGATTTGACATCGACCACTAAGGATGATTCTGACCCATTCTGCATAATAACACCGCCATCAGTCGAGTCGATCAATCTAAATCCTAGTCTTTCAAGTCGGTGGACATCCTTCACCAACTCCTTCTTCCCTCATCCACGTGGGACACACTCTCCATAGAGAGCCTACTAAGTGCATCCGCAACCACATTGGCCTTGCCCGGGTGGTAAAGGACTCTCATTTCATAGTCCTTAAGTAACTCCAACCACCTCATTTGTCGAAGATTTAGATCTTTCTATGTGAACACATATTTCAAGCTATTGTGATCCGTAAATACATAGTGGACCCCATACAAGTAATACTGCCATATCTTCAATGCAAACACCACCGCAGCCAACTCGAGATCATGGGTCGGGTAATTCTTTGCATGAACTATCAGCTGTCTCGAGGCATATGCTATTACCTTCCCACACTGCATCAACACACATCCTAGTCTAACTCTCGAAGAATCACAATATACAACAAAGCCATCAGTACCCTCAGGCAAAGTCAACACTGGTGTTGAAGTGAGTCGGGTCTTCAACTCTTGGAAGCTTTTCTCACAAGCTTCCAACCATTGGAACTTCACCTTTTTATGAGTCAACTTAGTCAAAGGTGCCGTAATAGAGGAGAAACCCTCAACAAACCTTCGGTAGTAGCCTGCTAGACCCAAGAAACTTCGAATTTCCAAAGGGTTCACCGGCCTGGGCCAATTCTTCACCACTTCAATTTTTCGCGAATCCACCTTTATGCCTTCGCTTGACACCACATGAACCAAAAATGCCACCGACTCCAACCCAAATTCACACTTACTAAATTTTGCATATAGCTGACGATCCTTGAGGGTCTGAAGCACTACTCTTAGGTGAGCGACATATTCTTCCTCGCTCCGCGAGTATATCAAGATGTCATCAATGAACACAATCACGAACATGTACAAGTATGCCTTGAACACCCTTTTCATTAGATCCATAAAAGTTGCAGGGGCATTAGTTAGTTCGAAAGACATAACAACAAATTTGTAGTGACCATACCGAGTCCTGAAAGCGTTCTTTGGGATGTCACTCTCCCGAACCCTGAGCCGGTGATACCCGGACCTGAGATCAATCTTGGAGAAGCACCTGGCACCCTGAAGCTGGTCAAAAAAATCATCGATCTTGGGTAAAAGGTACCTATTCTTGATGGTAATCTTGTTCAATTGATGATAGTCAATACACATGTGAAGGAAACCATCCTTCTTTCGAACAAATAGAGCTGGTGCACCCCATGGAGACTGGCTCGGTCTAATGAAGCCCTTATCCAACAGATCCTTTAACTGATCCTTCAATTCCTTTAGCTCGGCTGGAGCCATCCTATAGGGAGGAATAAAGATAGGCTATGTATCGGGTAAAAGATCGATGCTAAAGTCAATTTCCCTCTCAAGAGGAACACCTGGCAAATCGTCGGGAAAAATATTCGAATACTCACACACCACCGTAACTGATTGAATTGTTAGGGTCTCAGACTCAACATTCTTAACCCTAACTAGATGATACATTCATCCCCTAGAAATCATCTTCCTGGACTTAAGATAGGAAATAAATCGACCTGTTGATACCGCCTGAACTACCTTTCCACTCCAACACTAACTCACCCGAAAAATGAAATTCCACAGTACGGGTCCTACAATTAATAGAAGCATAACATGCAAAAAACCAATCCATGCCAAGAATAACGTCAAAGTCAGTCATGACTAACTCTACAAGGTATACGGAGGTAAGCTTATGCAACATAGTGACCGAGCATTCTCTATATACTCGCCTAGCTATGACCGAATCACCAACAGGGGTCAAAACTGAAAACGGTTCTGACAAGGTCTCATGAATAACTCCAAGGCTACTAGCAATGTAAGGAGTCACAAAAGATAAGGTAGCTCCCGAATCTAGAAAGGCATAAACATCAATATGAAAGACACGCAACATACCAGTGACCATGTCTGGCAAAGTCTCCTGCTCCTGGCGTGAGGCAAGGACTTAGAATCGGTTTTGGCTCTATCCGCCACCTCCAATAGTCAATGCTCCCTGTGGAGCAGAACAGGCTGGAGCTGCTGCTGTCCTGGGGGCCTGTGCACGACCCCTATCATCACCTTGTCTAGCATATAGGCACGCTCGACGCATGTGCCCAAATCTACCACACCCGTAGAAAATATCTGAATCGAGAAAGCACTCCCCGGTATGACTCTTACCACACTTCCCCCAAGCTGGAGAGGTATACTCTAACTAGGTTCCCCTATGATCCCTCGACCCTAACACCCTGCTCCTCTCTAGATGGAACACTGGCTGATGATGGAGCTGGGGCTAGTGATTTCTGCTAAAACTATGGATGGTAACCGCCGCCGGACCTCTGATGTAAAAACCCACGGCTATCCGTCCGAGCCCTCTTTGCCTCCCTCTCCCTCGCATGAGTCGCCTCCATCTGTTGGGCGTACAATACTATGCGAGGAAAGTCCATATCCTAGTGAAGCATGGAAATCCTGCAATTCTTGTCTAAATAACCAGCCACACCATGAACAAATCGGCTCATCCGTACCCTATGATCCATCACTAACTCTGTGGCGTACTTTGACAACCGAGTGAACTCGAGTGAATACTCTAGCACTATCATCTTTCCCTGCTTGAGGTTCACAAACTCCACTGCTTTCAACTCCTTCATCTCCTGAGGGAAGAACCTGTCGAGAAAAGCCATGTGGGACTCATCCTAGCTGATAAGGCCTACCCCCGCTGCCCTGTTGTCCTTCAATTGCTTGTACCAAATATAAGCGACCTCTTTTAGCTGATAAGAGGCCAAGTCAACACACTCCCCATTTGTCACCCCCATAACCTGACCTTCAAGATCCCTTCAATGAACTCTAGTGGATCCTCTTCCACCTTTGACCCCATGAACTCAGGAGGGTTCATCCTTAAGAAGTCTCTAATCCGAGCCGCCGCTGCATTGCCATTCTATGGTAACTGTGCAACAACCTGCTGGTTGACTTGAGCGGTCAAGGCCTGCGCCAATATCTAAATAGCCGCCCAACAGTTAGCGTAGGCAGCTGGCTCTAGTGCTTGGGGCTCCTGAACAGGAGGGGATGGCTGTTGCCCATGGTCATTGCAACCTTTGTGGCCTTCATCATTTCAGTTCCTCCTTCTGTTCAGTCTTCTAGGAGCCATAATTCTGCAATCGCGAATCGCATGAATTAGAAGGATGAAGAGACTTTTCATCGCATGACATAGAACATGAAAGAATGTGAAATTTCCTAAATGTCTAGTAGCCTCTTCTTCATAGGTGTGGCACGCTTCACACCCATGTAAAGGACTCCACTAATGTGGCTTTCAGGCACCCTAGGACACTTCAACCCTATTTCTCTAATACCAAGTTTGTCACGATCCAAACGTACACCCAGATTGTAGACACGGGACAAGGGACCCCGAGAGACCCCAAGTCGACCCATGACACATGCATACAACTAATATCATTAAATAAAGCGAAATACTTAGCATAAAACATAGCGAAAACATAAACATAACGTAATAACTGAAAGTGCTGGGCATATACATGAGTTGAGTTCTACATACTGTCTGAAAGCCTATACTACATAAGATTGGTTGATGGGACCACATCCCCAACTAATCCGACAAATACTGAAACATAAATAACTTGACAGTCTGACAAACGGCTCTCGGAACATGAGGACTCACCAACAATCTAAGAGCATAAGCTGAGATGGACTAAGGATGAGGATGAGCCTGAGATCCGGACCCTGTATCATGAAATGATACAGCATATAAAGTATGCGATCAGTACATGTAATGTATCTAGTATGCAAGGTAAGTAAAACAAACATTAAAAGTAAAATAAACTCATAAATAAACATAAGAGAAGGACATCATGCTTGTATCATAAATTTCATAAGAAAACATAAGGATCAAGACTTTGAAATCATTCATAAATCATTCATTATCATAATCGTAAGTAAACTTTATCAAAACATAACTTGAGCCAATAACATAAACATAACAATGCATAAGACATGCAGAACAATGGGAGGACTCGTCATAACCGATACCATCATGGTAGAACCTTTCATGGTGCCCCACTATCTCGTTCAAGTGGGCAGAGTTGTCCCTGGCTTACCAGGGGAGGGTAATGCATTAGGTATTATATCACATTTGAGGGGATCATTATCAATACATCATATCATTAGAAACCCACGTGGCACATGGTTATGAGACACCGGCATAGTCCTTTGAACGCTGGGCTACTCGGTGCTAGACATGACTCCCAAAAACATGCATATAGGCTCATACGTGAATCAATGACATCATGCATTAAGATTCATTAGCTAAAATATAACATTTATCATCATTGATCCCCTTTAAAACATGCTTAGCCACGAATCAAAGGACCTTTTCATCAGCCAACATCATAAATCGATAAATCATGCTATTCGTTCATAAAATGTAAATCATTCTTTCGAGCATGGCCAAATACTTTTACATACTCAATTCTTTCAAAGATATGCTCATAGACATGGATAACTTGATTTCATGCCTTTCCATCATCAATAAACTCAAAATATAGAATATTCATTACAAATCATAACTTTCATGAACTCGCATCAATGGGCGTTTTAGATTTAAAAATCTTGAAATATGTTATTAAAGAAAATAATAAAAATCCTGCCATCATTCATAATTCAATAATTAAAACTCAATTAAATCATACCCATAAAGAGAAATCACATTTTTATGCACTTGGGTAAAACCCCATAGACCTTGAATAGGAGAATTCATGATTTAAATCGAAATAGGGTATGGGTGTGAAAGGATTTCACCCATTCTAAAACCCTACATACCTAGGGATGGACTGATTATTAAATTCCTTGAAAACCCATAAAGATATCGATGGAAACCCAAAGGACAAGACCTTGAATCTCCCTAAAACCTCTCTAAAAGCTCCTGCATGGGAATGGGTATGCATTAGGGACTTAACCCACATTAAAGACCCTATTCCGACCTTTAAACGACATAGTTTAGGCCTTAATAGTTTAGAAAATTACGATAAGGCCCTTACTAATTCGCAGAAAATAACTGCCAGGTGACCCTAACGGGTGACCTGACGACTCGTTAGGACAGGCAACGACTCGTCGTGTTGCCCGTCAAGTACACTACCTCATCCTTCATTAAAAGTCCATAGGATTTCTCATGACCCACCTCACGAGTCGTTGGGACAGGACATGACTTGTGGGGTCCCATCCGTTTGATACACTAGGAACTTTTTCTAACTTAACCCCAACCTCACCCCACGAGTGACATGATGACTCGTGGGGACTGACCACGAGTCTTTATCTACCTCGCGGGGACCTCGATCCTTCCTTTATTCCAGGCCTGGCCATGAGTCACTTAACGACTCATGGGGTCTCCTCACGAGTTGTCCCACGACTCGTCCTGTGCCTGCAACATAAATTCCAAAATTTTCCTGTTTCAACTCTCAGATCTGATCTTTGAGCTTTCGAGGTATAACAGATCTCCTCTGCAATGACCCTAGAAATGTTGTGGCATATCTTGACATGATACAGGCCACCAATGCTTCTCTGTCTACACTAAGGGTGTTGTCGTTTATGATCGGTGCCAACATGTGGAGAACTAGCATCTAGCAGGCCATCACTATGAAATTCAATGAATTTTTGGTGACCTACTTTCCACTAGTCACCTATTTTGCATCCTCATTATACTCAACAATGACTCTAGGTAGCCACTTTATCTGATTCTTCCTCTCCTCAATACCTAACTGCTTAATATTTTTCATGGCATCCACCTGGTAATCAAACTCAGGCATAGTATGTGGTGGTATGAGCTAAGGCCCATATAATACCCGAGAAATAGTATGCTCGGATATATCAACAGTGCAGCCTCGCACCATTACACTCTCCACTTGGACTGATCTTTCAACTTCTGCCCATCCTTTTCTTTCTGCTACATAGTAGCTAAATAATTAGCATAAAACTCCCGGACTATCTTTGAAGTGTATCGATTCGGGGTTCTAGCCATCCACTCGAATCCATAGAAGCAAATATCCGCTTTATATCCTCCACCTCATTCAGTGCATTGGTGAAAATCCACGGCTCTTCTTGAATACCCCGCTTAGGATGGTTGTTGGCGGTGAAAGAGAGACCCTGCTCATAGATCTCTTGTACACCGGGTACTCTCCACCAAATAGTGCGGTTCTCCTTAGGAAAAGTTTTCACACCCTCATTATCGGCTTCCTTATCCTCAAATTTGGACTCACTATCTCTATCTCTGGATTGAGCCTCCTCGGACCACTCATCATCATTAGAACGACTCCCGGACTCTTGGACTTGTTCCTCAGCTCCCTCCTCAGACTGGGGAGCATTGGTAGATGTGGCAGTGGCCACCTTAGCCTAGGATTTAGCTTATTCCTTAGTGGTTCGTATCCCATCGGTGTCAGATGTATCAACCCTGTACTCTTCCACTAAACCACTAGGAGAGTTGTCTGCATGTTTAGAGTCGGAGGGCTCATATCTCAATTCCCTCTGAGCAGCTATCTCTAACCTGGCGGCTTTGGTTGATTTCTTATTCAAAGTCATTGTACTTGTGGAGAAAAAGGGCCAGAACTTCATATCTAAGAAAAAGTAAACAAGAAAATACCCTCTGAAATTATCCACAGGTCTTAAGTACGAGTTGTACCTAGAAGGTATGATCCGTTCTAAGACTCGTAGTATCTTGGATCACAGTCACAACTCTGAGGTATTACTCGTACTACGAAGGTATGATTTGTAGCACTAGTCGTATGAGGATACCCTTTGAAAACCATCATTTTGTATTTTTCCATGACTGTGGTGTGACCTATAAGTCTATTCCATGAGTCGTAGTAAGGATCGTACAATTGCCTTTGGACTTTGACCCTTTCAAAATTTTGGTACAATTACCAGGTATGACTCATAGTAGGATACCAGGGGTCGTGCTAGGTTCCATACTAATTAATTTACATATATTTGGATTAGGAAAGTCCCGACGAGGCTTCCTACGAGTCATATCATGAAACCACGGGTCGTAGGAAGGCTTGTGAAGTCTGTCCTTGCCTTTGTTCATGTCAGTTGTGTAGGTAAGTTTAATTTTGTGTTGGGTACCCAGAATTCACCAATTCTAGGCATGAATTTTTCACACTTGTACAACTACCCAGTTCTCCCATTATGATTCACAACCCGTAACTCAGTTCTTTACAATTTATGTTTGATTTCACCCAGCCAACATAATCACATAGGAAGCAACTAATCATTTTCCTCATCTATTTTCATGAATTTTGAGGAATCATAGTTGATAAACAAGTTTGTATAAGCACGAAGGTGTTTTTACCAAACTCAAAGAATAACTACTTACTCGATTTTTGCAAAATCTTGCTCAACTTCGTGCATAAGTCAGTGATTTGGGTAGGAATTCGACTTATACAGTGTTAATCGTGCACAAATCCAAGCTCTATGATGATTTTTCTTGAGTTATGGGTTGAGAGAGTTGTGGGAGGTAATTGTGAGTTCAAAGTTTGATTGCATGGGAAAAGAGTTCGAAAGATTTGGAATTTAAATATGTTAGGGCAAATTTTAAAAATTTAGGCCGACTCGGGTCGATTTAAAGATTTTGGGTTGTCACGACTAGTACCACAAGTTGTAAGTTTAACCTATAACTTATCCTTAGGACTCGTAGAAGAGGTTTAAGAAAACATACTTGTTGACCTACGAGCACATCATACAATGCGTACCATAAAGGTAAGAACCGTACCACGACTCATAGGTCACTTTGACTGGAGTTCCATACTTTGCGTAGTTTGTAACTACAGCGAATACTACGACCCATACAATAGAGTTACAAGTCATAGGACCAACCATACCATGAACTCATGCACCAGGACATATCTCTGCTTCTTACAACGACTCATACTACGGCCTGTATAATACTATTATGAGTCGTATTGAGACTTGTAGTGCAAGTCTATACTACAATTTTTCTGCAACCTAGTTTTGTTTCACCTTCACACTGAGCACACATAAGTCAATAAACTTGGGTTGCCTCCCAAGAAGCGCTTGATTTATCTTGCGGCATGACGCAGGTGGTTCAGTTACTCAGAATTCACCAAACCACCTCATGAATTGCCTCCCAAGAAGCTCCTGATTTAACATCATGGCACGATGTGACTTTCTTGACTACTCAGACTTTGTTAAGAAATTCAGAATCATCCTCAATTGTTGTGACCACCCTAAACTCATTTGGCTACTTCATTGACCGACAGACATTGAAAGTGACCTCCTCTTTATTAAGCCTAAATCTCAGTTGGCCAGCCTCAACATCGATTAAAGCCCTCCCAGTGGCAAGGAATGGTCACACCCCAAATGATGGGGACCTCAAAGTCAACCTCGGAATCTAGGATCACAAAGTCCACTAGGAATATAAATTTGTCCACCTTGACAAGCACATCAAATAGGATCCCCATAGGCTTTTTCTCCATACAGTCAGCCATCAATAGTCGCATAGTAGTCGGTGTAGGGGCTCCCAAGCCCAACTTCTTGAACACAACTAATGGCATCAAATCGATGCTTTCTCCCAAGTCGCAGAGTGCCTTCGTGAACCCAACGTCACCAATAGTACATGGAATGGTGAAGGCACCTGGATCCTCCTTTTTCTAGGCAAGGACCCGTGAGGCTATGACACTGCAATGATGCAAGTTACCCACTGGCTCATAGCTCATGGACCCTTTCTTGGTAACAAGGTCCTTGGCGTATCCAGGCATCTGCTCCAATGCCTCAACCAATGGTATGTTTACAGATAGTTGTTTAAGCATAGACAAAAATTTCTAAAACTTACCATCTTCTACCTTCTTCTTGATTCTTTGAGGGAATGGTAGTGGTGGTTGTGGGATAGCCTTATATATCTATGTGGCCCCTTGTTTCTTACCCTTTTCAGCTTCAGACTCCTTTTCATCAATTGGAGCCTCAGTCAACTCAGCCTCTTCCTTATGCTCTTGCTCAACAACCTCGTCATCATAATCAATCACGATCTCTTTCTTCCTTTGCATTTCAACTAAAATATAAAGAGGGGGGATTAATTATGGTCTTTCCACTCCTAGTCATCACATCCATATAGTGACTATCATTCTTTGGATTTTGGACTGTGTTTCTAGGTAGTGTTCCCTTTTTCCTAGGGTTTAGGGATGGCGACATTTGACCCAGCTACTGCTCTATTTGCTTGATCGCCGTGGCATGTGACTCAACTCTCTAGCCCATGCTCGATATGTCTCCAAAAATGTCTTTCAGCTGCTCCTCAGTGGATTTCACCTTTTTGAGCATCTCATCCATCATGCTCTCCAATTTTGACTATCCATCCTCTCCCTCACGTGCATTAGGAGGCACATACAATCCTTTTCGATTGTTGCGGTAACCATCATTCCTTCTCCATTCTCCCTCTCAATCATAACCTCACTGTTTTCTCTATACCCATTTTGTTTGTAGTTGTCCTGGTATTGGTTCTGACTTGATTTTTGAAACCTTGGCATCAAGTGTCCTATCAAGACCCTCGGGCATTGGACCGAAAAGCCACCACCTGGTTGTCCAAGAAGTTTGTGTCCTCCTCGAAATCTGAATGCTTCAGCCTTGGTTCCTATCCCTGAGCTCCCATTGCATTTACTTTTCTGGCCCCAGCACCTATGATATGCTTCATGAGCAGGTCTAATGATGTATACATATGGGCCAATTCCTGATCACGCTCCTCCTCCTTCTTTTATTGGTTTGCATTCATACCAATATCATATGTACCAGCTGCTGCTCCCGCTTCCTTGGTGTTCCAGGCCCTGTTAGTTTTAGTCACTCTATCAAGAATAGTGCAACTTGTTCCTATGTGTGACTCATCGGTGCTCCTCTCACCTCAGTATCTGCTATAGCTTTAGTCCTATTGTTTAATGACCTATAAAAAACCTCCAATAAACTATCATCAGGAATATTATGGTTTGGGAACTTGGTCAACTTCTTCTTAAATCTCAACCAGGTTTCATGAAGTGCCTCCATTTTTAGTTGTCGAAAATTGAAGATCTCATCCTTAAGCTATAGCATCCTAAGGGTGGGAAGAACTTTTCATGAAAAGCCTGTTTGAGCTCCTTCTAGTTGGTAATGGAGTTGTTAGGCAACTCTGATAACTATAAAGTGGCCTCTCCAGACAGAGAGAATGGGAAGAGTCTTAGCCTTATTGCACTCTAACTGACTCCGGGCAACCTGTATGCCTTGCATATTTCGACGAAGTTCATTAAGTGTGGGTTGACATCATTAGCTGTATGAACACTAAACAACCCTTTCATATTAAACAACTGTATCATGGTGCTAGTGATGTCAAACTTTTCCGTAGTAGGAAAATGTGGCGGTATGATAGCCCTAGTTGACCCGACCTCATCAATATCAGGGTCATCCTTATCAAAGAATTAAGGGGCATATCTCTAGCCTTTGTTGCCCCTTCCATGGTGGCCAGCATTTACAACTTCATCCTGAAGTCCAGCTTGCCGAGCTAGCTCGACTTGCCTAGCTTCTTCAGCAAGATGGGAATCTCTTTACTCTTGGTTCTCCATTTTTAGCAGTGTTCTTTCTATTTAAATATCCAAAGGAATCAGGGGGTTTCCACTCCGTCGAGTATTTATCATTCACGAAGAGACAACCCGTGGATGTCAAAAACCAAAAGAAAACATAAATGAGAAAATAACAACCAAAAGTTAAACATAAGCAATTAATTTAATCTTAGCCGTATTCCCCGACTATGTGCCATGTTTTGATAATGCTCAAACTCACACTCCGGACAAAGTATGAAGTGGATGTTGTCAATAAAGAACTCAACAAAGGTTGAGCTCGGACCCACAGGGAATATGGTAAGAACTAGAATAATACTGGTATTTAAGCTTTTAGGTATGTTATCTCCTAATTGAGGGGCTTATAGAAAAATAATTGTACAACAAGAGTGAAAATTCAGTTGTTGTTTATCACGATTTACAATTAACTAGGTAACTGTGCTACATGGGTTCATAACTACTTTGGGTTTACACTCGTGATCTATCCCAATGCTTACTTGTAGAACTGATAATTAGGCTTCGTCCAAATGACTGGTTCGTCCTTATTGGATGACTATACTCAATCATCGAGTTAGGTCTCATGAGCATTTAATTGAACTGTTATCAACTTGTTCCAAACTAACCATCCTGCGACTGTAGTTCAAGTTATACAATGATCATATAAATCAAGGCTTTGTTGTAATTCTCTTTTCCTAATCTCTACTTCTCTAGTTCAAGCAAGTAAAGAATTCGAGCAAGTCCTAAGTTACGCTTTATTAAGAAACATTCAAGATGAAGAGAATACAATACAAGCGTTTAGCATTGGTTTTGAATCACTTTGTATAACCCTAGTTCGTTAATCTACCATGGTTCCCACAGCCCTAGTTGTGAAGGTTTTAGCCTTTCATAATTGTAAGATTATGATTGGAATTCATAGACAAACGCATAATTAAAGACTTACAATGATTATGGAAAGAAAACCTTCTTTGAGTATTGCAAGAAAAGATGTTGAGCAAATTCAAGAACAATTGAGAAAATTCAAGTTATGATCTCAAGAATTGCTCTCCAATATTGTCAAAAACTAATTAAAAACTTGATAATAATCAACTGCTAACTGTTGCTGACATCTTCTAATCAATTCTCTAATGTCTGCTAATGAATTCTGAACTAAAAGAAACCTAAAAGATATTTATACAGATAATAAAATCCTTTTTCTAAGTTAATAGGGAATTATTCAAATCTGGTGCTGACACATCTTACGACTCCTTATAAGACCCGTAATAGGATTGTACGGGCCATGCCTTGTCTCGTACATCCCTTGGCTTCTGTAGAATTTTCTAAGTGTTGGCATCTGGTATGATTCGTAACATGATCCCATGAATCGTACAATCAAGTCATGGTTTGGCTCTGAGAACTCTAGCATCTTATGAAGATTTCTACAAATGTCTTGGTACATCTTGTACCTTGCTCATACGACTCGTAAAAACTTGTCGTAACATGAGATTAGCCAAGTAAAAAAAATCAATGAAATTCTCCACTGCTCTTGGTATGGGTCGAGGTAGATGCTACGATCCGTAATTGATACCATATCAGGAGACTTCAATTGTGCAAATTTCTTTGGAGTTTTCTATGACTCAAGTTACGGCTCGTACCAAGATGGTACGACTCGTACTGAGAGTCATACTTTGCCTCTACTTTATACCAATCTTCTAGGCTTTTTCACGATTTTGAATATGGCTCGTACAATCTTGGTACGGCTCGTACTAAGATCAGTACCTCTTTTCTGCACTTTTCTGAATCTTCTATGCATTTTCACTCCAACACCAATTTTCCCTAAAAACAAAGTAAAGGCACCTCATATCCATATAAACACACCTAAATTCATGCTTTTTTCCAGTTTTAAGTGTCAAAGGAGCTGTAAACTCACAGTATATCATAACCCACAATATTAGCTTCAGAATTTTATTTTCTAGGGACGATTCAAAGAAATAAAGGTATGGGCCTTAACGCCTTAACACCTTTTGCAGAGCAGCGAACATAGATGAGTTAAGGAAGATGATTTCCACAACTCTTCCAACCGGAGAACTCCGATAGAAATGAAATTAAAAAAATTTATACTAACGTCCCGATTTTTTGAAATTTAAAACAAAAAATTATTCTTGCTTCAAAAATCTAGGAAACGCTGAAAAAATCTGTGTGTTCAACAGTGGAGAAGAGAGAAAATCTCCTAAAATAGAAAACCCAAATGATGTGGGAGAAATGGGATTTTCACAAATCCCTTTAGAGATAAGATTGCAAGGCTAGAGTCATACATTTTAGAGGAAAAAAATTGAAAATAAAAAGAAAAAGAGGATAATACTGCTTCCTTCACAATGGGTCAAACCCTGGCACCGTATGAGGCATTCCATCTACTCGTACAGAGGAAAGGGAAAGGGGAAAAGGAAATGAGCGATATGGGATAAAATCCTTTTTGGGTTTTGCTTGGTGTTGGTGTTGTTTAATGTTCTGTGGGAGGGAGATGAAGCTTTGTTTTGTGAGGTTGGTGTTTTCATTTGGTGAGATGCTGATTGAGAGGAAGGTGAGATAGATTAGGGGTTTGGGACGGGTTACGCTTTGGGTTGTGTTGGCTAGGGTAGAGAGGTAAGTGGATTGGGGAGGATTTTGACCCAATGCAGGGTTATAGTTAAAAGGGCTGAATGTGGAGTTGGGTGGTGTGTTTGGTCAAAAAGGAAAGCAATTGAGACCAAAGGATGTCAGCCAAATTGGATTGAAGATACTGGCCTCTTTAATGCAGATCTAGCCAAATTAAATTTAAATTACAACCTAATTGACTCGAATAATTAAAATTAGACATGCTCGGTATAAAAATTATAGAAAATTTTTTATCTCAATTAATTAATCAAGTTTCTTAACTTAATAGAGAAAAATAATTATTTCAGAAGGACTAATTATAAAATGAATTATATCTTTCTTGATTTGACAAAAATTATTAAATGACACTTAGTTAAAACTTGTTTTTGAGGCGACTAAATATATATTCAAAATTTACATACTAAATTTATAAAAATATTTATTAGTGTATTTTAGCAAATTAAATGGAAAAATTCACCTAAGAATGACTTCGAAGTATTTTTATAAATAATTATACTTTCTATGTTTGAGATTGAAGAAAAAACAACAGCCTAGTGTAATCCCACCAAGTGGGGGTCTGGGGAGGGTAGAATATATGCATACCTACCACTACCTCAAAGGTAGATAGGCTATTTCCAGTAGACCCTCGACTTTAAAAAATACAGACCCAATAACAAATAGCAACACAGGGGACACATATAATGACAAAACAACTAGTACCCACACCAAAACTCACAACAATAAAACACTAAATAGTAAACAATTAAAAAAAGGTAAGAACAAACAATGAAGGACAAAATTGGGTGTTAATAACTGCCCCTTTCTTTGGCCAAAGATAATGAAAAGAAGGCTTGGGCAAAGAAGATTGGAAAATTTAATTTTGTCCGACCACCAATTCACCTACGAAAAATAGCATGATATAAAGGAATTATGGCTGGACCCCATTATTGGATTTCCTACACATCTCATATTGCTTGAGAATTCAGGACACATGTAGTTCAAGATGTTTGATTTATGCACGATTTCAAAAACTTCAAAAGTTGTTCCAGTTTCAAATTATGGAGAGACTGAAAAACTTGAGAATGCAATAAGTAGAGAATCTTTGGAATACAACCGAGATCTCAGCATCGAGTTTGCCTATATATTCCCAAAATGAAAATCAGACTACTTGTAGTTCTACTCAATTTGTTGAAAAAGGTATCTTTTATGTCAAGGTAACCTTTGTAGTTTAAGAGAGAAAATAAAATAAATCGATAATGGAAAAGAGGCTTGCAACTTCTCAATCATGAATGTGGTGCACTTCACATTCATAAATAAGAACTTACATGGACATAATTTACAAGACTCTAGGTGCATTGTCACTCGAATTTTCAGGAATAATGATTAATCTCCAGTGTGAGGTCAAATATCATCCTGGACGGAAAACCGAAAAAGCAAAACAAAAGGAATAACCCACATGCCTTCTTACAGATGTGTGGTTTGAATGTGGTGAAAGTCAATCCTCAACTCATGTCCAAAGAGTTTTATATTCCTCCTCGAAACTATGCTCCAGTTCGTTGCTAAGAGAGTTCCACATTGCTCTGTATGCACCTAGGTTCTCATATATATATATAATAGTATCTAATGATTTTGTTGGATATTAGCATCTTGTGGTTCTTTGAACATTCTGATATACTATTCGAGAATGAATGTTGATAGCCTTTATGGATGACAAATATCATTCTCCATATGACCTTGTCTTTTTAGGCAAAATAAATGCAAATTCATTGTTAGGACAAATAATGACTCTTCAAAAACAAATTTCATCCTCCATTAATATTTAACGTGAATGAATCGATGGACGTAGTCCTCTATCGGTATTTTATATAATGGTCCATCAACAGGAGAGTAATGAATGTCGGCCTTCACTAGTATCCGACATAATGGTCCACTGACAGAAAGTGATTAATGTCGGCCTCCACCAGTATTCAGTCCATCCTCCACCGATATTCGACATAATGGTCCATCAATAGGACATTGATGAATGTCAGCCTCCACAGATATTCGACATAATCGTCAATCAATAGGACAGTGAGGAATGTTAGCCTCCAGAAGTATCTGACATAATTTTAGGTATCATTAGCCTTTTGGCAATAAAAATTTTCCTCCACTGGTATTCAACATGATGGTCCATCGACAGGACAATGATGAATTTCTACCTCCACCGATATTTCACATAATGGTTCATCGACAGGACAGTGATGAATATCGGCCTCCATTGGTATTCGACATAATTTTAGGTACCTCTGGCCTTTTGACAATAAACATTATCCTCCATCGATATTCAATGTGATTGTCCATCAATAGGATAATGATGAATGTCGCCTCCACAGGTATTTGACATGATGGTCCATCGAAGGACATAGATGAATGTCGACCTCCGTCGGTATTCGATATAATGGTCTATCGACAGGACATTGATGAAAGGTTGGCCTCCACCGATATTTGGCATGAGGTCCATCGATAGGACAGAGATGAACATCGTCCTTTATCGGTAATCAACGTGACTGATAAATATGAGGAACGTCGGCCTCTACTGGTATTTGATGTTTAAAGTGTGATCTTTGTCCATGATAACATCTGTTACTCCAACTGATTTTCAAAAAATTGTATACGATTTTTTATTTGAAAATATTGCTATTTTAATGACTTTTTGAGGTGAGTGGGGCCCATGTCCAATGTCATTTATAATATCTAGACTAGAGAAATAAAATAATTGATAAATGGATATTTTTGGTGATCCTCCGGCATCCTGCATCCACAGAAAAGTAGTTAGTTTGTGACACTCATTTGTGTTGGCTGTTAAATTGCGTTGCTTCTTTGCATGGTTTACTCCTAGCATTTTCTTATCTTCATTCTCCCAAATAGAGGGATGAGTCAAACAACACATAAAATTTCTCAATGATTTCATGTCAACCTACATCCACAGAAAAATTATTCTTTTTTATGAAACTGATCTATGTTGACGTTTTTCTGATCATCTCACTCCTTATTTGATTAGCTTCGGGTATTTGATCGATCCTCCAAACTTTGGTAGATGGATGACAAAATTATATAAAAATAAAATATTTTTATAAACTTAATGAAAATGCTTTTAAAAGGTAAATTTTTTCTTAAAAATTTCTGCCAATCATCAAGACAGATACGACTTAGTGAATGTCCTTCGATTCAAAACTTGATAGACTTCTTGTTGGAAAATGTTGAGGATCTTCAAAGATTCTATTGTAACTGACAAGTACTATTTTTTGAAACACGATGAATTTTTGAGGCTTCCTAAAAAGTTTTTCCTCAGTTACATGCTTCAAAGCAGATCTCGTACTGTTGATAGGAGAAAATGACATCTCATAGAATTTTTGAGATCCTTCTCGAAAATTCTGCCCGGTTGCAGGTCTCAAAATAATTTTTGGACTCTATCACGACCCAAACTGAAACCCCAAACCGAGACATGGAACCTAAAATCACGAATAGCTCCAAGCCGACCCATGACATGAACATAATAACTAAGACATACATCAAGCGAAATCTGGTAACTGAAACATAAATAAGCGGAAGTCTAAATAACATAACAATCGAAAACAGGGTTAAAACTCAACAAAGCTGAAAATCCACACAATGTCTAATAAGCCTCTAACATGTCTGATGAGCTGATGGGACAACATCCCCAACTAGCTCGCTAAAGTCTGAAACTTAATATAACATTACCAAACACTAAACTGAAGGTCCTTAGAAGATGAGGACTCACCAATGATGGGAACTGAGCTAAACTGTGGAAATCTGGACTAACAGCGGAACTGAATCTAATCATCAAGACCTGTATCATGAAATGATACAACATAGTGTACGCAATCAATACTTGGAATGTACTGAGTATTCAAGGTAAATAAAACAGGTTGGGAATATCTTAATTAAAATCATGCATATAAACATAAATCATAAGATCATGAGAGTAAGGACTGCATGCTAAAATATGAATCTGAAATATGTATAGTCATAAGCTGAATATCATATATGAATAGAATGACCGAGAGCTAAAAATTAAATTGTATGACTTGTCATAGCTAAAATCATAAGTAAAAGCTCATAAATCGATCATTGGGTCAAACCTGCTGTAAAATATTATATAATAAGCCATGAACATGTATAACTGAAATCATGAGGAATAATGGGAGACTCTTCATAACCGACACCTTCACGATAGAGCTTACGTGATGCCCCAACCATCACACTCAAGTGGACAGAACCGTCCAAAACCTTCCCAGGGCTAAGGACGCTACCATGATATCGATATCAAGCTGAAAGCCCCTTGGGGGCGGGGAGAACTCTCTTGAGAGGCCCAAAATAAATATATAAATCTATGTTGGCGCGTAGTTTTGAGATCGGGGAACCTTGGAACCCCAAGCCTACTCGATGCTAGACACTACTCCCAAAACATGCACAGTGCTCCCATCACTTTTCAACGAAGCTAAAATCATAATCACATGCATAGTTTGAAATTTGAAAATGCGGAGTCTTGACTCCAAAACATATGATAAGCTGATCTTAGATCTTATTAGCCTTGTCTAAATTATGAAAACATACTTAACATATGTGAGCTTGCCCCAAATCTTAAAATCAGACATACTTGAAATAAATTTCATAAGTCAAAATCATGGATTCGTACTTGGGTAATTTATAAACATTCATTCATTCTAGATATCTCATCATACTTGAAATAATGAATCATAAACTTGACTTTTCATAAAAATTGCATAATAGGGCATAATTTTTTTAAAACTTGAAATCATAAATTTATAATCAATTTGTATATAAAATCTGTCCATAATTCTTAAAACATGCTTTGAAATATGAAAAAAAATTAACCCATAGACATATCATAGAGAAATTCATAAAATTAATTTATAACCCTATAAAATCATAAATTTGAATTAGGACTTGAATTTATGAACTTGAGGAGAAATTTGGACTTGAGAGTGAAAGAAAACTCTCATTCATAGCCCTACATACCTGGGTAAAGTGATTTTCAACTTGTCTTTGAAAGCCCAAGAGAATTGGGGAAGAATTGATAGAACTTCCAGATTGATATTACAAGGAAAATCAAAACTTTGCATGCTTGGGAAAGCCTAATGACTTGACATAGGCTAAACCCTATTAAAACACTCCTTTCAAGGATTAAAACAACATAGTTTAGGACTTAAAAGCTTAGGATTTATGAAAATATCCTTAATGATTTCGTAGGAAAAACTGCACTGCCAGTTGCTATGACTCGGACCACAAGTCATACAATCCTCCTATGACTTGTGGTTATTTCCCGTTACTAGCCATTTCAATTTTCTCCAAATCTCTGAAGATTTCCACGATCACCTATCATGACCCATAACTCCATACTGTGAATCGTACAATCACTAGTACAACCAGCACCTGAAAAATCCAATGACCTATTATGGCTCCTGACCATAAGTCGTACCCACATACCACGACTGGTGGTGAGGACTCATGGTTAGAAGGGTGAACTTCTGGCTCTCCACCACAGATCATCCTACGACCCGTACAATCATCTTACAACTCATACAATGAGTCGTACTAAGAGAAAACTTTTAGATTTTCTGCGGAAACATACTTCAAATCCCGAACCTAGTCTTAGAAACTTTTAGGTTATACAAACTCATCTTCGAAAGAATGCTCTATCTTATAGAATTTTAGAGATCCTCTCAAAATCTTTGCCCCAGTTTCCATTATAAAGAGAAATGGAAATCTTATGGGAAATATGACCAAGCCAGTTTGGTGCCTACGTATTCGGTTTTTGTAGAAATTAGGTCAAACTTAGTTCTAATTTCACGAAAGATGCTCAAAATTCGATAAAGATATGGACAAAGCCAAAATGGGTCACCTACGTATCCCTTCTTGGGAATTTATGTCATCATGTAGTTCATGGTTATAAGGATTATATTTAATACTGATAAGGATGTCAACAAAGCCGAAATTGGCTGCCTTCGTAACCCACCTGTGAAATTCAGGTCATCATAGTTCATAGTTAAAAGGAATATATTTCTAGACGTTATAAATCATAGTAACAGTTACAAGGAACTATGCAATTATAGGGAAAGACAGGAAAAGATGAAACAAACTTCAAATATAATATCTCTTAACAACATCTGAATTGATAGATTTCGGCCACACTTGGCCACCAATTTCAGCTAAAACCAAAGCTCCTCCTGATAATACCTTATGAATGATGTAAGGTCCTTGCTAGTTCGGGGAAAACTTGCCTTTATACTTAACCTGATTTAGAAATATGCGCGTTAGCACCAACAGTCCTATCTCAAAGGTTTGAACTTTTACTTTTTTGTTGAAAGCACAAGTCATTCTTCTCTGGTATAGTTGACCATGACATACAATATTTAGCCTCTTTTCATCAATCATTGCTAGTTGTTCATATCGACTGCGAACCCATTCAGCATCACTTAAGTCAGCTTCTTAGATAATCCTCAACGAAGGTATCTCAACCATAGCCGGTATGACTGCTTCTGTTCCATACACCAATAAGTAGGGATTTGCTCCAGTTTGCGGACCATTATGTGATAGTCTAGTAAGGCATAGGGAAAATTCTCATGCCAAGATCGATCATTGATGTGCTGTGGATTTACAACACTATTGACGCTCAAAACTAAGAAAATAGCATGGACTTAGGTGTATTTATGTGGATATGAGGCACTTTTCCTTTGATTTCAGGATAAATGGGTGTTAGAGCATAAATTTACAAAAGAAACCTAGAAGTGTGCAAAAAAGGGCAAAAATGCAGTCCATAGTATGATCCGTAGGATGGACCTATGAGTCGTACTGATGGTCGTGATAAGAAGCAGAAGGCTGAAGCTGGAAGAATGAACCTATGAGTCTTGCCACGGATCATACCATGCTTGTACGAGTCATGGTAAGATAATCGTGATGAACTCCAAAAGAATTGCACAAGAGGTTGATTCTCAGTACGAGAGGATACCACGATTCGTGAGAGCTTGTACGAGTCATACCATACCGTTTGTGGTGAACTTTAGACAAATTGCAAAGATTCAAAATCAAGCCACAGGAGCCTGGTATGAGTCGTAGGAAGGAGGTACAAATTATACCTTAGCTCAACACTTAGCTAAAAAATCAGCCAAGAATCCAAACCAGGAGATGCTGTCACGGACCGTAGGATGATCCATGATAAGGTCGGCACCAGATATGGAAAATCGCCCTGTTAGCCTAGGAAAAACATTCTTATGTCTATATAAATACATTTTATGTTTTAGTTTTCAGAAGTGACATTGAGAAGAATTAATTTTTGTTTGAAAAGATTATACTAGACAATTTTACATCTTTGAAAGAAAGAATTGAGTTGGCTCAACCTTGTGATCAACCTTTTCTTGAATTCATATTGTTCTTGCTACTTGTTCTCAAGATTTTGCAGATTAATTAAAGAAAGCGTTTTTCTCAATCATATTTGTAATTATTGTTTTTATATCTTTAATCATGAACATACTTCACAACCTTGCAACTATGAGAGGCTAAAACCTCCATAGCTAGGGTTGTGGGAACCACGGTGGATTAACAAGCTAGGGTTGCACAAAGTGAGTCTAAAACCAATACTAGTTACTTATATTGTATTCTCTTCATGATTTAATGATTCTTAGCGGTCTACAACATTAGGAAGCACCCGAAATCTTTACTTGCTTTGGTCGAAGAGGTAGAGATTAGGAAAAGAGAATTAGAACGGAGCCTTGATCTTGATGATCATTGTATTAACTTGAGTTGTGGTCATGTGATAGTTATATCCGAAACTTAGTGATAATGGTTAGTTTGGAAACACTCATGAGACTTGGTCGAATAATTGAGTATAGTCATTCAATAGGGATTGGTCGATCGTTTTATTAAAAATAAGTTGTCAGTTCTGTAAGTAAGTATTGGTGAAGATCATGAGTGTACACCTAAAGTTGTTATGAATCCATGGGGAACACAAATCCTAGTTATCCTTTAATTATTAATTCACAACCATAAGCTTGACAACTTCTTTGTTTTTATTATTGATTATTATTAGAATCCCCCCCAATTGTGAAGTAACTACCATACAAGTTCACTTATCGACTGTAATCTAGATCTTCTAAATTTCCTGTGGGATCGACCCCAACCTCTAAGTTGGGTTCTTTATTGACAATGTCCACTTCATAGTTCATTTAGAAGTGTGGTTTGATTGTTATCAAAAAGTGGCGTCGTTGCCGGGGAATACGGCTAAGACTAGGTTATTTATTTGTATTTGACTTTTTAATAGTTATTTCCTTAATTACATTTATTTTTGTGTTTTTGATACCCACAGGTTGTCCTCTGGTGAATGCCAAGCTCTTGGAGTAGAGGAGACCCCCTTGTTCCACTAAATCTCGAAATTGAACGAGCACTGCATTGAATAGAAAACCCTGAGCAAAGAGAAGCCCGCTTAGCTGAAGAAGCTAGGCAAGCCAAGCTAGCTCGGTTAGCTGCACTTCCATAGCTGATGATGGCAGAGATGAGGTGGTAAACGCTGGTCGACATGGGAGGGGCAATCGATCTCAGAGATTTGCCCCTCAGTTCTTCGATGATGAGGACCCAAATATTGATGAAGTTGGGTCAACTGGAGCAATTGTGCCACCACCACTACCCGCTGGGGCCAAATTTGATATTACTAGCACCATGATTCAATTGTTAAACATGAAGGGGGTGTTCAGTCGTCATGCAGCGGATGATTCCAACCTGCACTTGATGAACTTTGTAGGAATATGCGAGGCGTATAGGTTTCTTAGAGTAAGCCAGGATGCCATACGACTCCGACTCTTCCCTTTCTCTCTATCAGGGGAAGCTACTTGTGGTTATCGGAGTTGCCCAATGACTCCATAACCAATTGGAGAGAGCTTAAACATGCCTTTTTGGAGACATTCTTTCCCCCATCAAGGATGTTACAGCTAAAAGATGAGATCTATAATTTTCGACAAATTAAGACGGAGGCACTTAATGAAACCTAGCTGAGGTTCAAAAAGAAGTTGACTAAGTGCCCGAACCACAAAATTCCAGATGACAGTTTGCTGGAAATTTTTTATAGGTCTCTGAATAATAACACTAAGGTTGTAGCAGATACGGTGGCTGAAGGAGCATGAGTCACACTTGGGAGGAAGCAACCATTATCCTTGACAGGGTGACTAAGACAAACAGGGCCTGGCATACGAGGGAGGCTAATGCAGTGGTAGGTACATATGTTGTTGGTTTGACTGCAGACCAACGACGGAAGGAAGAAGAACGCAATAAGGAGTTGGCTCATATGCACACATCATTGGAGTTGCTGACAAAGCATATGATGGGAACCGGAGCCATAAAGGTAAATGCAGTGGGAACTCAAGGAAGGGAGCAGGGAGCTGATTACTCAGATTCTGAGGAGGCAAACTTTCTAGATGGCCAAGTGGCGGGTTTTCGAGCCAATGCCCAAATGTCTGGACAAAACAATTGGTGCCAAGGTTCTGGAAATCAAGGTTTGAACCAATATAGAGACAACTACAACAGGAACATGTTCAGAGATAGGAGCGTGGTTGTGAGCATGAGGGAGAATGGAGAAGGAATGACAGATACCGCAATGACCGGATTGGAGTCTATGTGCCTCCTAATGCACGTGAAGGGGAGGCCGTACAGTCAAAGTCAGAGAGCATGATGGATGAGATGCTGAAAAAGGTGAAGTCCACTGATGATCAATTAAAAGAAATTCAAAGTGACTTATCGAGCATGGGTCAGAAAGTGAAATCTCATGCCACCACCATCAAGAAGATAGACACTAACTTGGGAAACTGTCATCATCAAAGAACCCTAGGCAAAAGGGTACACTCCCTAGCAAAACTGTCCAGAATCCAAAGAACGATGCTCATTGCATGACAGTGATAATTAGGAGTGGTAAGACCACAGTTGACCCCCCGTCCCAATTGAAGTTGAAAGGATGAAAGAGAGCGTGATTAAGGAAGAAGAGATGGGTGCTGAGACACAAAATGGTGAGTTACAAGAGGCCCCTAGAGGTAAGAAGGAAGGCGACATTGTGCAAGGGGCAACCCAAGTGCATAAGACTATTTCACGACCACCACACCATTCCCTCAAAGGATGAAGAAAAAGGCAAACAATGGTAAGTTCCAAAATTCCTTTCAATGCTTAAACAACTATTGGTGAACATACCGTTGGTCAATGCACTAGAGCAGATGCCATGGGTATGAAAAATTCATGAATGACCTGGTAACAAAGAAGAGATCTGTGAGCTATGAGCCAATTGACAATGTCCATCACTGCAGTGCCATAGCAATGAGGGTCTTAGCTCCGAAAAGGAAGATCCAGGTGCCTTCATGATACCTTGAATTATTGGTAATGTCAAGTTCACAAGGGCACTCTATGATCTGGGAGCTAGCCTAAATTTAATGCCCTTGGCGGTTTTCAAGAAGCTAGGATTGGGAGTCCACACACCGACTAACATGCAGCTATTGATGGCTGACAGAACAGTTAAGAAACTAGTGAGCATCTTAGTTGATGTGCTCGTCAAGGTTGACAAGTTCATATTCCCAGGAGACTTCATGATTTTTGATTGCGAGGTCGATTATGAGGTCCGCATCATTTTGGGGCGACCATTTCTTGCCACTGGGAGAGCTCTAGTAGATGTGGAAGTAGGTCTGCTGAAGTTCAGACTAAACAAAGAAGAGGTCACTTTCAACATCTGCCAGACCATGAAGCAACATAAGGAATTTAGTGTGATCTCATCACTAGAGGATGAGTATGAGTTACTTGATGAATTCTGAGTAGTCAAGACACTTGCGTTGTGCCGCTATGTTAAACTAAGCACTTCTTGGGAGGCAACCCAAGTGGTGGTTTCGTGATATCTGAGTAATCAGACCACCTGTGTCGTGTCGCAGTGTTAAATAAGGCGCTGCATGAGAGGCAACCCATGGAAGGCGAAGCTTGAGTAGCCACAAGTATGTTCTCTTCCCTACATGCTTATAGTTTACACTTCGTGGACGAAGCTCACTTTTTCAAAAAGGGGAGGGGGTGTACTTATGTTTTTGGGAATTTTGGTCATCTGAGGGTTTTTCTTGTCGTGCTTCTTTTTCCTCAGGCATGCTATCTAGTAGAACCGGCATGTGTTAGGATTTTTTTAGTTGTGATTTTTGTTTGATTAGAAAGTAACTTAGGAATACTCAGCCAATAGAAATGAACTAGTTTTGTTGTTTTTATGAAAAATTGACCCTGTTCAAAAATTTTTCTATGTATTTGCGACAACATGCATGATTTCTGTTGATCTTTTTATGTCATTTGGGTATTAATAGTAGTTATTCTTGTTAAGCCATGTATGAACCAGACAGGTGAAGTAAAAATAGTTCATGTACCATGTGTGAGTGAGGTTTTAGTATTCATTACAGTATGTTGTTGAGGATCTAGAACTTGCTTGGTTGGTCTCTGCATAGGTTAAGGACGGTTGGTTAGGATATGATCATAGGACAATTTTATTTTAGTTCACTTTTAGCCTATATTGCCCTACCAAAGTTTCATGAATCCCTTGATCCCAAGTTTGAGCCTTAATAGATCATATTTCTTTGATTCACCTGTTAACCGTACCCATTTATTTATAATAAACCTGTTATGGCCCTAGTCCTTCCTTGGATATTGTGAACCTCAACATAAGCAAAATGCTTAAGTTGAGGGTGGCTAGAGTAGGGGTGCATAAATGGTGGGAGCGGGAGAAAGGAAAAGAAAAGAAGAGAAGAGAAAAGAGAAAATATGGTGAAAAATGAGGTGTGGGTGAGGTGAAAAAGTAAAAGAGCTAAAAATCTTGAGAATCTTGAAAAAGAAAATTTCAAAAGAGCTTGAAGTTGTTTGAAAAATGCGAAAAATCACCTCACCCATGAAAATGGGGTAAAAGGGGAAGAAAGGAAAACAAAAGAGTGAAGGGTGAAATAGGTAAATGGTGTAGCCAATGTATGTAGTGCCAAGGAAGGGATAATCACTCATAAAATCTCTCATATTTATCATGTCCAGCCCTAAGCTTACATTACAAGCCATATAAAGTCCTATAGTGATCCTAACTTGACCATCTGACAAACCAAAGCAGAGAAAATAAGGGCAAGCCTATGGTATCTGATGCATAATATTTGCAAACTTCCTTGTGAGAGTAAGTGTTTCACTTGCCTAGTCGCATGTTGTGTTTGATACTTTAAATTTGAGTGGGGACTTCATTTGTGGGAGGGTACATGGGTTATGTTTGCTTTTACCATTGGTCTGTGTGGAAAACATTGGTGATGACTTGATTGCCTGTTGATAGCTAGATGGCATGTCTTGATCCCTGTATATGATGTTTTGATGTTGCTTGTAATGCATTAGCTGATGATGGTCTATGAGGAAGGGTCAATAGAGTGTATATAGAGAGTGCAAAAATTTGTTTGAGTATTGGAGGTAGTATCTTAAGTGTATTTTCTAGTTGAGTGTCGTGTTTAGTTTTTCTTTTTCTTTGCCTAAGGACATGCAAAAGTCTTAAGTTGAGAGTGTTGATGTATTGTAGATTTACAACACTATTTGTCGCGCCCCATTTTTCCCTCGCGGAAAAGCGGGACCCAACATGTGACGACTCTTAAGGGAGGAAAAGAAGAGAGTCGCCACCTAACGAATTTAAGGTGCGTTAGGGCACCGTTCCAAGCTATTATTTTGTTTCCTAAGTTACCAGAGTTCGGGTAAGGGCTTTAATTACCTCGAAAGGAAGGTGTTAGGCACCTTTCGAGGTCCACAAATGTGGTTCCCGGCCGTACTCATTAAATGGGGGTATTAACTAAATGACCAAATAAAGTCCGTGGGTTATTAAGCATAAATAAAATACTTACACAAATACCAAACTAGCAAATTAAGAAGTTAACCTAAAAAGTGGGATCAGGTTTTGACAAGGCTGAAAACGGGCCCAATGCGATATTACTCCCATCTATTCTATTTTGAAAATCAGGATAGTATGAAGAGAATACTATATATATATATATATATATATATATATATATATATATATATATATATATATATAATTTGAGTAAAATGCATTTTAAGAAAATAAGGTATATATATATATATATATATACATATATGTATTTTTAAACATTTTTATTTTTTAATGAAAGTATGTCAATGTTTCAACATAAATTTTTTTTTAAAAAATCTTTGAAAGCTTATTTTAAAAGAACATGAATTTAGAAAAGATGGGAGTAACGATTTGCTTTGAATTTACAAAGCTAATATGCGCTTCATACAAGAAGTCAGCTAGCCTATCTGTTTCATCATCTCCCTTCTACCCGCCTAATTATTTTAATTATTATTAAGCCTAAGCATTCTAAGTGGGGAAGACTAACGTCCTAAGAAATGCCTACCCGCTCCAATCTTAATGTCCAAGAGGCGATGGACTATTACTTTGGTTTTTGGTTCTAAAATCTTAAGGCTTTTTTTTAAAAAAAAAGGTGATTTAAACGAAATACAAACAAGTAAATAAATAAATAATACTTAGCGTGTAAGGTTCCAGATACGCCTCTTTTAAACCTATGAACATGATTTCTAAAATGGGGCAAGGGATATTATAAAACATGATCTCTAACACGAATATGCCAAATTCATGTATAACACCCATTTGAAATAAATGTGGAAAAGAAAACAGAATTTAATGTAAAAGAGCTAATTTTGAAACAGACTCAGAAATGCAGATTTAATGAAATGAAAACTTAATGTAAACGTAATTCAAGCCTAAAATGAATGCAGAAATATAGACTAATGAGAACAAAATTTAACATAAGGTAAAAGTAATTTAAAAATGGATAAATATAATGATGATTAAATAAGAAGTATGCTTTAAATAAATTAATATCTTAACCTAGATGCATGATTTCTATGTGAATCCTATAAAATAAAATCTCTAATGCAAAAACTTTATTTAGATAGCATGTAATGCAATTTACCTAGGGATTACTTCTTAACAATATGGAACGATTGATGAATTTTAGTATAAAGAAATACCAATTTGTAGCAGTTAAATAAGAAGTACGGTCCTACAGGCATGATTTCTAACTTTACATATATTATTGAATAAATCAAATTTCTATAGGCATAATTATTAACTAAAACAAACACATTTATGTCGTTCTTACTAGAATTTAAACATTGCAAATACTTTTAATCAAATTATTTAAGGCCCTATAGACATGATTTCTATACGTTCATATCGAATTAGATTCTTATAGGCATGATTTCTAATGTTCATATGATATTTACGTTATTCCTAAAGGCATGCTTTTCTAAGTGGGATTAGCAGTAAAAAGAACAATAAGAAAAATACAATCCCCACCCCCAAACCCCTTTCCACTATTATGAGTATTCACTTACATTATTACATAGTAACAAAATAAAACAACCGAAATAAATACAATACAAAGCACAAATTTAAACTATATCCATCCAATTCCGGCGAACTCTTCCTTCCAAATCGAAAGGGTAACCTGTTAATGAAACTCATGGAACCAAGTTTGCACACCTGTTAATTAGTAACAATAAGACGATGACACAGATATTTTTAAAAAAACAGCTTTCAGTAATCAAAAACCGAACTCAACACGTCAAGATCACAAGGATCTCATGGATCCCGAGCAGTGCTCGTGTTGAGACGGGGAAACGAAAGAATATGAACTTAAAAGTGACAAAGCAATAGTAGAAAATGATTTCACCGTGTTCTCTTTTTTTTTTCGTTGGATGAAAGCACTGTCAGAACACAATATTATTCTAGGAATTCAAAAGATGCCTCCTTTTCTAATGGGAGGAGGGTCATTTATAGCCAAAGGGGGTAAAGGAAAGGGAAACAATTCAGCCATCAATTTAGAGAAATGAGAAGGGAAAAATAAGGAAAGAAAAATAAATTATAATATCCTTTCCCGAAATAAATTCCTTCTTACTATAATTAATTCAAATCAATTGTCAGCAAAGGAAAACATATACTTAAAAGATAAATAAAAAAATGAATTGAATAAGTCACATAAATTGATCATTTAACAGATTATGCAAAGACATGAATTAATCAAAATTTACCTTAATAGATCGAACTAATTCGGTATGAAATCAAATCAAGGGATAAGAGGGAATTAATAATAGCAAGCATCAATCAAAGGAATTCTTTTCCTTAATGAACGTGAGTACATTAGTAAATCAATGTTTACCGTAACTGTTTGAGGAAAAAGAATGTCCCAAATCAAATAAAAAATAAAATTCAATCGTAATTTACCAAATTCATTAACACAAGGATCTGTCCGAAATTAATTCAAAAGGAGAAAAGACAAACTCAATCAAGATTTTTAAACAAATTGCCATAAAGCTGATACTATACCAAATAAACAAAAATACCCCAATGTATGTTCTCATGCTTTGATAAAAAGGAAATAAATCGAACAGACAGATTAATGTTAAACATATATTAGTGTTAGAATTCTAACAGCAAACAGATTTGTATATTAGTAATATCAAGAATTAATCAGAGGTCAAAGAAGCAATACTTGGAGCTTGATACAAATATGCATATACACACATATTGACATATAAAATTACACATTGGTTGACTTCTAACAAGATTAAAATTCACAGTTTTCAAGTATAATGACCAAGATGTAATTACAAACAATAAATCTATATAATTGCATGAACTTAAGATCTAAACATATAAATTATGAATCAGCTGTGCAAAAATGAGAAATATAGGCAATGTCATATTTTAGATAGGTTCAATAAGAACCTGCCCTTAAAGCGAAAACCCGAACAAAAGAAAGAGAAGATGAAGAGGGGAGGAAATAGGGGTTTGCTGGCAGTGTTGCTGTTGGTTTCCGGCTACCGCGTCGCCGGAAAAAATGGGGTTGGTGGTCGGCCGGAAAAACAAAAACGACGGGAAATAGGGGAGTTTGAGGGTAAAAATCCGGCGGCTGTGGGAAGAGGGTAGAGAAAGATGCTGCCATCAAGGGCTGCTGTTCGGTGGACGGTGGTGATGCGGCCGTTTTACTGGTGGTGCGTTTCCCGGTGTTCATGCAGCGGCTAAGGGTGACGGCTGGAGCAGTGGTGGTTGGCGGCGGCTGCCGGTCGTTTGGTGGTGGCCGGCGATGGGAAGAGAGAAGAGGGAGAGAGAGGCGGCGGCCATTTTTGGGAGAGAGGGGAAAATGAAAGATAGATTAGGGTTTTGGGGGTGATGGGAATATTAAAGGAAGTTAGGTGGGATTTATTTGTAGCCGTAGGATTAAATTAGATGAACGGTTAGGATTGATTATAGGGTAAATGGATCGGGTTTCGGGTTAAAAAAGGGTGGTCCGGATGGGTTATTGGGTTAGGTATTTATTTAGGCTGAAATTGAGTTTAAATTGTAGCCAAAATTGATCAAAAGTGGCTAAATTGACATAAATTCAATAGAAAGTGGCCAGATTTGAAATAAATTGAATGAAATTGAATAGAAATGACTATAATTTAAATAAATTGAAGGAAAATGAATTTTGCTGCTATTAAATTAATAACTATACTACACTTTTAAATAAAATAGATAATAAAATAGTTTAAATTATAAGAAAATTATATAAATATTATTATTAATAAATAAATCCTAAATTTAAGTATACTTATGTAAATATCATATAATTAAATATTATATTTACGAATAATTTAATGACTAAATATATATATATATATATATATATATATATATATATATATATAAAATCAAGTTATCAAATATTATAAAAATTATATTATTAACATAAATAATTTATAAATTCAAATAATATTATTAGTCTAATAAATTTGTAAAATTTAGTAAAATTAGGTAAATAATTTATTAAATAAAGAATATATTTCAAAATAAGGGCACATATTAATACGAAATATATTATATACAATATAATTATTTAATATCAAAACTTAAAGTTAATATAAGTCATATATATGTAACTTAAAATAATTATCACAATATTATAGTAATAAATTACTTTATAAATATAAAAGTAAGTCGAATATTTGTATAAAAATAAATAAATAAATACATACATATAAAAGCAGCATGTTAAGGCGCAGGTAGGTCAAAATTGGGTGTCAACACTATTGACGCTAAAAACTAAGAAAATAGCATGGACTTAGGTGTATTTATGTGGATATAAGGCACTTTTCCTTTGATTTCAAAATAAATGGGTGTTGGAGCGTAAATTTACAAAAGAAAGCTAAAAGTGTGCGAAAAAGGGAAAAAATGCAGTCCACGGTATGATCCGCAGGATGGACCTATGAGTCGTATTAATGGCCATGATAAGAAGCAGAAGATTGAAGCTGCAAGAATGAACCTACGAGTCTTGCCACGGATCGTACCAAGCTTGTACGAGTCATGGTAAGGCAGTCCTGATGAACTCCAGAAGAATTGCACAAGAGGCTGATTCTCAGTACGAGAGGATACCACGACCTGTGAGAGCTTGGTACGAGTCATACCATACCAGTTGTGGTGAACTTCAGACAAATTGCAAAGATTTAGAATCAAGCCATGGGAGCCTGGTACGAGTCGTAGGAAGGAGGTACGAATCATACCTTGGCTCAGCACTTAGCCAAAAAATTAGCCGACAATCTAAACCACGAGATGATGCCACGGACCGTAGGATTCTCCTACGAGTTGTAGGATGATCCATGATGAGGTCGGCACCAGATATGGAAAATTGCCCTGTTAGCCTAGGAAAAGGATTCTTATGTCTATATAAATACGTTTTATGTTTTAATTTTCAGAAGTGACATTAATAAGAATTAGTTGTAGTTGGAAAACATTGTAGTAGACAATTTTACATCTTTGAAAGAAACAATTGAGTTGGTTCAACCTTGTGATCAGCCTTTTCTAGAATTCATATTGTTCTTGCTACTGGTTCTTCAAGATTTTGCGGATTAATTAAAGGAAGCGTTTTTCTCAATCATATTTGTAAGTATTGCTTTTATGTCTTTAATCATGAACACACTTTACAACCTTGTAACTATGAGAGGCTAAAACCTCTATAGCTAGGGTTGTGGGAACCATGGTGGATTAACAAGCTAGGGTTGCACAAAGTGAATCTAAAACCAATACTAATTACTTATATTGTATTCTCTTCATGCTTTAATGATTCTTAGCGGTGTACAACGTTAGGAAGTGCCCGAATTCTTTACTTTCTTTGATCGAAGAGGTAGAGATTAGGAAAAGAGAATTACAACCGAGCCTTGATCTTGATGATCATTGTATTAACTTGAGTTGTGGTCGCAGGATAGTTATATCTGAAACTTAGTGATAATGGTTAGTTTGGAAACGCTCATGAGACTTGGTTGAGTAATTGAGTATAGTCATTCAATAGGAATTGGTTGATCGTTTGAACGAACCTAAGTTATTAGTTCTATAAGTAAGTATTGGTGAAGATCACGAGTATATAGCTAAAGCTGTTATGAGTCCATGAGGAACACAAACCCTAGTTATTCTTTAATTATTGATTCACAACCATAAGCTTGACAACTGCTTTGTTACTATTGATTATTATTAGAATCTCCCCCAATTTTGAAGTAACTACCATACAAGTTCACTTACCGGCTATAATCTAGATCTTCCATATTCCTTGTGGGATCGACTCCAACCTCTAAGTTGAGTTCTTTATTGACAACGTCTGCTTCATATTTCAGCAATGTGGTTTAGCATTATCAATCATTTTCAACCATCTTTCTCTATATCTTTTTGATGTTCTTGTTGGCTACTTCTACAGCTCCATTCATTTAGGGACGGTAGGCAGTCAAATTATGATGAGAAATTCTGAATTGCTCACACATCTCCTTCATCATTTGACTATTCAAATTTGCTCCATTATCTGCAATAATGGATTCTAGAGCTCCAAATCGTCATATTAGATACCCATGGACAAAGTCATTTACTGCCTTCTTTGTCACAGACTTGTAAGATGCGGCCCCAAACCCTTTAGTAAAATAGTTAATAGCAACTAGAATAAATCTATGTACATTAGAGGCAGCTGGTTCTATAGGACCAATAACATTTGTGCCCCATGCTACGAAAGGCCAAGGTGATTTCATCGTATACAGTTCATTGGGAGGCACTCATATTTGATCTCCATGTATTTGGCATTGATGACGTTTCTGAATGAAATTGCTACAAACATTCTCCATGGTCATTCAAAACTATCCGGCCCTTAGGATCATTCATGCTAAAATGAACCCGTTCTTGTGCGGTCTACTTATTCCTACATGTACTTCCTCGAGTAACTTTGTAGCTTCTTCGTGTCAACACATCTTAGAAAACCCATGTATGGGGTCCTCTTATAAAGGATTTCCCCACTTACGAAGAAATTGTTGGACATTTAATAAATTGTCTTCTTCTGATTACTTATTGCATTTTCCGGATACATTTCACTTTCTAAGTACTGCATTTTCTGCATACCATGGTTTCCGTCTAGCTTTGCTTCTACCTGTGAATTGCGGGTAGGTTGTTCCTTGAGATTTATCTCTAATGGATCAATATATTTCTTATCTGCATGTTGTGTTATGGATGAAATAATTGAAAGGGCATCGACAAATTTATTTTGCACCCTGGGTGTGTGTCTAAATTCAATCTTCTTGAACCTTTTACACAACCTTTGCACCAAATCTATGTAAGGTAGGAATTTGGAATTATTTGTAGCCTATTCTCCCTGAACCTGATGAATTAGCAAATCCAAATGCCAACTACCAATAGTTCCTGAACATTCAAATCGAGAACTAGTCTGATATCGAGAATGCAAGCTTCATATTCAGCCATGTTGTTGGTGCATGGGAAGCGCAACTTCGCCGTCACTAGATAATGATGTCCTAATTCTGATAGCAACACTGCTCCAATTCCATAACCCTTGAAGATTATCGTGCCTTGGAAGAATACTCTCCAACCTGGATACGCTTCACCAATGTCTTCTCCCGTGAATGCTACTTCTTCGTCTGGAAAGTAAGTTCTGAGAGGTTCATATTCTTCATCTACTGGGTTCTCCGTCAGGTGATTGGCTAAAGCTTTTACTTTAATCACCTTTTGATTTACATATGTTATGTCAAATTCACTTAGCAACATTTTCCACTTTGCCAATTTTCCAGTTGGCATTAGTTCCTGAAAGATATACTTTAAAGGATCCATCCTAGAAATAAGGCAGGTAGTATATGCCGACAAATAATGTCTCAACTTCTGAGTAATCAACTTCAAAGCACAATAAGTTCTTTCAAACAGAGTATAACGAGCCTCGTATGGTGTGAGAAATTACTCATTCTTTTCTTCCTGACTCATCATGTTGCCCTAATACACATCCAAATGCGTGGTCTAATATGGAAAAATATAGCAACAAAAGGACTTCCTTCACATAGTGGTACCGACACTAGTGGTTTAGATAAATAACCCTTGGTAGTGTCAAAAGCGTTTTGACACTTTTTGTTCCATTCTATCAGTGCATCTTCTTCAACAGCTTTAGTATGGGTTCACAAATCACAGTCAATTGTGCTATGAATCAATTGATGTAATTAAGTCTCCTAGGAAACTCTTGACTTATTTCTTAGTCTTTGGGGGCGCCAACTCTTGAATAGCCTTGATCTTGAAGGGATCGAGCTCAATACTTCTTTTACTTACTATAAAGGTCAACAACTGGCTAGCGAGAACTCCAAATGCACACTAGGCCAGATACAAATTCAAGTTATACTTTTGTAGACTTTGGAAGAACTTTTCTAAGTGAACAAAATTATCCAAACTCTCGCGGGACTTGATGATAATGTCATCCACATACACCTCAATCTCTTTGTAGATCATATCATGGATAATGATTGTCATATCCATCTTGAAAGTAGCTCCAATGTTTTTAAGGCCAAATAGCATCACTCGGTAATGGTAAACACCCTATGGTATGATAAAGGCAATTTTCTCCCCGTATTCTATGTCCATCAAGATTTGATGATATCCGGCAAAGCAATCCACAAATGATTGCATTTCATGCTTGACATTATTATCAATGAGAATATGGATATTTAACAGTGGAAAGTTGTCTTTGGGACTGGCTTTATTGAGATCTCTATCATCGACAAATATTCTAAATTTTTCCATCTTTCTTTGGCAGAGGGACGATATTGGCCAACCAGGTTGGATACTTGGTCAGTTCCACAACCTTAGCCTTAATATGCTTAGTGACCTCATCCTTAGTTTTAAGACTTAGATCTGTCTTGAACTTCCATGTCTTCTGTTTCACAGGGCTGAAATTGGGATCAATAGGCAACTTATGAGACACTATATCAATGCTCAGTCTGGCATGTCTTCATAGGACCAGACAAACACATCAAGATATCATCAAATAAAGTTGATCAATTCTTTCATCTGTTCTTTTGTTAAAGAAATACTGACTCTGGTTTCCTTGACCTCGTCGTCATCTCCCAAGTTAACGACTAAAATCTCCTCCAAATTAGGCTTTTCCTTATCCTCAAAATGTCTTAAGTCTTCTGTAAATTGCTCAGGTGTCATGGCCTCTTCATCATATTCTCAGCCTCATAGTTATCAAGTTCACTTTGCTCATTGAGCTGGTGACATATCATAACCTTAGCAAATTTAAATTTTACTGAAACTAAAGCAAATTTTCTTAGGGTTGAGTAATAATAATAAAATAAAATAGAATTCAAGAAATAATAAATAAAATAAAATAAAATTGTTAGTTTTAAAATTGGGAAAGGCTTTCATTAAATATGTAATAAAAATATGCAACTTTGGCTAGCGACTAATAGCAACATAAGTCATTAGCCTTCTTAAAACTTTGCAGAAAAGTAAATACACAAATAAGGAAAATATAAACATAAAGGGCGGGTCTCAGGCCTCATCCAAGCCACACTGATTTTGAACTCATAAAAACTGTCCATCTATCTCTACCGAGACTTTTAAAGGATCTAGCATGGAACCGATGTCCAATTTGGTAAGGTCTACTTAGGTTCAGCATCTCTGATGGTCGGAATTAAGGAGCCTTCTTCATTGAACAACACTTTAATCTGATGGTTGGATGGTAAGGTCTCCTCAGGTTCAGGATCTCTGATGGTCTAAATCAAAGAGCCTTCTTCTAGAATAACAACACAATCTTCTTCACTGAACAACACATCAATCCCTTCCGTCAGACCATCATCCTTAGACTCAAAATATCCTAGATAAAAAAGATTGGTACAAATTTCAAATCAGTTTGGGCAAATAATGAGCACTTTTCTTTCCCATCTCAGCATGAGTCAGTTCTTCATTTGTCGGGATATATCCTAACCCGAAACAGAAAACCTTCTGAGGAATAGGGATGAGTTCTGGCATGCCCTCTAGGTCCTTTCCTAGATCACGACTAGGTTCAACTCCATTTTTCAGCATAGTCACAACCAACATCTTATAAACCGAAGGCATAGGTGTTTGCAGTGTAGTATCTTCATAAGAAGCATTTACCACCTCCACAGTATAAAAATATTGGCTCTTGGGGCTTCTTCAATAGCCGGAATAGAAAAGTCAAGATAACTTTTGTTGGTTCACTCTCTGTGCAACTATTTCATGGTCTTCCAAAATGAATTTCAATATTTGGTGCAAAGGCGAGGGCACCGTTCCAGCTGTGTGGATCCATGATCATCTTATTAACAGATTGTAACTGGTTGAAATGTCCATCACCTGAAACTCTACAGTGAACTTAGTTGTCCCTACTTGGATGCACAAGTCAACTTCCCCAATTGTACCCCTTTGGGCGCCATCAAAAGCTCTCGCATTCATACGACTTTGACGGATTTTCCCAATGTCATAACCTAACTAAGTGAGGGTGATCATGGGATATATATTAATACCGTATCCATCATCAACCAAAACTCATGATACAAACTTATTTATGCATTTAATTATAATGTTCGGGGCCTTATTGTGCATCTGATCCTCAAATGGCAACTTGTTTTTTTTGAAAAGAGATTTGATGGTCTCCTATGACACAACTTACCATCACCGGCAAAGTTTTCACCACTCTTCCCTATTGGGACATAATCTTCGTCGAGTGCTTTCAAAAATGCCTGACGATGATGCTGAGAACTCATAAGTAAGGCCCACATAGATATCTGGGCTAGCGTCTTCTCTAAGTATTTCATGATAGAATACTCTTTTGGATGCATTCCCCTCCAAAACTTTTTGGCCTCACCCTCTGTGATCAGCCTTTTTTGATAATTTCTCTTGGGAGTTTCTTGTTCAAGCTCTTCCAGAGTGTAACACCTCCCAAATTAGGTTATTCCCTTAGCAGCTACCATTTGCATAATGAACTCGTTCTTCTCCTTGATAGGGTTGTTTTTCGGGAATAGAGTGAATGTCATATCTGGTGCGAAAGCCACAAATACAGGTTTCTCATTCACAATTAGTGAGGATACCACTTGTTCAAGGTTTCAGGGTTAGATCTTAGTCAAGGTGTTTCTCACATGCCAATCTTCCTCTAATTCAATCATGTTTATTGTCCCTTCCCCTTGGTTCGATAGCGAATTTTTATTGACACTAGGAGAAAGGGTTTGCAAAGTGATAACTTTCTGATTATCAAATCTTGAATTTTACACTTTATATTAAGACAATTCTCTATATTGTGTGCGATTCCTCCACGGTGATAGGCACACCTCTGGTATGGCCGAAAAAACCTTGAGGTAGTATTGATGGATTTAAGTTCTATGGTCTGGATTTTTCCGACTGTCTTTGTATGCTCAAACAATTGAATGCGACTCTCAGCAAATTGGATAAAGGTATGAGGAGGTTTTTCTTGGTTAAGTCGGGGTAGATTATAATTATTTGGGTTATTTGAAGGACCATTTTGGTTAGTAGGAGGAGGTGTTTGGTTGTATGCTGGAGGGATTGGTCTGATGGGTTTAAATGTTTGGTATGTTTGAGGAGGATTTTTATAGGTTGATGGTGCTTGAAAGTTGGGTTGAGCGTAGAAAGTGGGAGGTGGATTATATGGAGCTAAGGGGTAGTATTTTGAGGGGAAAAGGGAAGAGGTTTCTCGAGGTAGAGCTAGAGACAGAATATCTTTGTTTCCTTGGACCAGAAGCCCGATACAGAAGACACATCTTCCTTCTTTTTATGTGAAAATCCTGCAGAACCAGTTTGTACTATCAATAGCACGAAAAGTATAAGGAAAATTACTGATAATTTCCAAAATTATGAGTTGCTTACAGTTTTTTCCTTGATTTTGTCATTCCTTTGTTTGCTATGTTTCCTCGCTCATCCTACTACTCCTATCTTATTCCTCACATCTGGAGTCAGAGTTGCTAGCCTAATGCTCAACCTCAATGGTGTCAATTGCTATATAACAACAGGTAATATCTCATCCCGTTACATTACACTATATTAAGCATTGTAGTTTGTTAATTGTATTCTAGAATGGGTATTAACTATTTTGATCAATTGGTTGTGAGAAAAACGTGAAGCTAAACATTTTTGGTTGTTTAGTTTAGTTTTTGTGATCAATTCTTTATGAGCTCTCTGCTAATATCCAATAATATATTTTTTGTGTTTCCTTTATATTTTTGTTTCATATATATATTTGTATTTGATTTATTCAATAGGGATAGGAATTGAGATATCATATATGCCTCTTTGAAGTTTCTTGTATAATTAGTTGTTTCATCTCTTTAACGTTTCAGTTGCATTATTGTAGTCTAAGATCATATATAATTGAGAGCCATAAGTTTCACAACGTGAATGGAATGTTCGGTAGTTCCTGATCTTATTTATTTCAGTCTTTTTTGTTCTCTCTATGATTGAAAATCTGTCTTATAATGGGGTTTGCGAATTTTATTCTCTTTCAGAATTCAGTCTCTCTCCTTTTATAAGGAATTTGAGTAGATATTGGTTGGTCTGTTATGAATGTTTTTTCTTTCTCTTGTATTTCTGCTCATTAGGTTTCATGTCTCTGAGATTGTGTGGAACATAAATATTTTTTATGCTTAGTTACTTTCCCCTTCTCCCATTTCATTTTTTAGTACGAAATTGCTCGTTTGTTTTATTTTAGTCTTGTTTGAAGGTATGTTGCATTCATTCCAAGTATTTAGATATATCTCACAGACTCTAGTCTAGATAACAATAAAAAAAGTGGCTGATATGTACAATATTTCATTATGGTGAAAGTTGTCTTATTTATCTTCAAACTAACTGTTTGGCTTCACATATTTAAAATCGATTTTGAATTTATGCTTTTAGGTAACTTAGAAATTGTTAGTTATGTGAATTTTCTTCCTATTAAATCAAAATACTTGGATATGTCTTTCCATTCCTGAATTTATTTAAGTAGGTTTAATTTTCTCAATTGTTCAAATGTTCATGTGATAATCACTTAGTAATAGTCTAGCTAAGATAAGAAATGGTACTAAATAAGTTCATGAACATGGTCAAGTTTTTTCTTCCATTCTAACTAATTGTTGTTCCAAGAACCATTGTCTTTCTTCTCCAAATCTCTAAAGGCACTTCTTATGAATTTGTGCTTTAGATAGTAAGTTATCAAAAAAGGGGAAAAGAATGTTAACATGAGCATGATTTTGTTAGCCTGTCCTCAAGTGAAATTGTCTCTACTATTTTCTTTTTTATGCGTTGAATGTATATGGTTTAAAAAGGGACTTTGACTAAAATGATTAACAAAGAAGATATGAAATATTTAATATTTTTATTAAGGATGTCTTCTCCATTTTAGTCTTTGTTGCATGTTTTGAGTTTCAATAATTATATCTTCAAATTAATTTAGTTTTCATTTGCAAGCTCTTCCCTCCCTTGAAACAAATGTGACTTATTTAAAGTACTGAAAAGGCTATTTTATATTTTTGGAACTTGACTTTTTAAACTTATCTTATAGTATGCCTGTTATTTTGACTGACTTTGGAGAAATAGAAATAACTATAGAGATTTTTTTGTCTAAGAATAATTAATATCCCTTTTTGAATTTTGAATGCTATTGCTCTTAAGGATTTCTTCAACTACTACATAAACTACTAGTTTGAAAGCTTTTGTTGAGTTAGCTCTCTTCATTATGTATTCTCTTGATTAGCTGAATGGTCTCTAATCCTTTTATTCTTTTCTTTTTCATGGTATCAATCGGAGTTGAGAATCCTCCTGTGAAACTCAACCTCGCCTCGCACATATTGGCAAGCAGCTAATAGGATTCTCGCATCTCTCCGAGTCAAGTATTAGAAATGGAGCTCTTGAAAAGAGCTCAACGATTCTTATGCTTCCTCCTTGCAACTCTTTTCTTTTATATGATATTTTTTTTGATATTGTTTGCTAATTTTTATATGTTTTGTGTGATTTCTACAAACTCACAATTTGTTTAGTGTTGACTTCCCTTCCCTTACGACGATTTTCTCTTATTGAGTATGTTGCAAATAAAATTGTTTGACCTCGTTTTGTCTGATGATTTTTCAAGAAAAGGGGACTTAAATATGACGTTATCTTTTTTTTTAAAGGGTTAATGACGTATATAGCTTTCTTCCTCATAAATAATATTTTTTTAAACAAGTTCATCTTTTCAAGCAAATGAGTAATAAAAGAGGCAACAAATAATTTTTTTTTGTTTTCAAAGTTTAAATAACTAAGTTCAAACACTAGGTCCAATAATAATTAGAATCTGTCAATTTTTACTAAATGGGCTGTAGGCCCAATTTTTTTACTAATTTTGTTGCAAAAATTCAAGTTTTTGCATGGATAGTCCATATTTTGGGATGGTCTTTAGTTTTTGCACCTCAAATTGATAGTCTTTAATTTTTTCAATTTAATATTTTAAGTAATAAAAACAGGATAAAAAAATCCTAAACTTAGATGGTATGGTCGAATATAATATGCTAGCGCATTAAGGATTCAAACGCTCTTATTACAATCAATAAATGAGTACTGCAACTACTCCCTATGGTATAATTTATTACATGACGTACTCTTTTATTTAGTTTATCCAAAAAAATATTTTTTATAATTAAAATTAGTTTAATTTAAACTTGATGAAATAATTTATAATCATATAAAAAAATTTAGAATTATAAATTTTAAAATATATATTATAAAATAAATAATATTACATAAAACTAAGATAGATAAAATAATATTTAATTGATATTGAAATTTCTAAGAGTATTGGGAAGCATGTTTGTGTCACGTCCCAAAATCCCTTAGACGTGATTGACACACGCTAACATCACCCGCCAAGAAAACCTATTTTTTCATACATTTAACCTTCTCTATAAGCATTGAAATAAAATATGTGCAACTCCAAATGCATCAATAGTCATAAAAATAAAATAATTATTGAACCATAAATCAAATTTCAAGTTATAAGAAATCAAACGACCGTTAAAGGAATATATCTCTAGCTCAAATCCCACACTAAGATCATGGAGCATCAAATAGAGTTGCATGAGTTTAGTTGCCGAGCATGCAAATCCCAAGAAACTAAATATATAAAGGGTAGATAAAACAGAAATGATAACCTTTACGAATCAATGTGAAGGCTCACCTTAACAACAGAATCTATGCGAATGAACTCATCAACTATTAGTCTCACCTCCCGTACTAGTATCTGCATAGACATGCAAGTAAGAAGTGAGCTATATATAAATATATCTCATTAAGATCCTCGATCCCCAAATTTAATACCCCTAGAACAAGTGTAAAAAAAATCCAACCACAACAAGCACAAAAATAATATGCATAATAGTATATTCTCAAAATATAATACTCAATAAAGTCCAAAAAAATGTTCAACATGATCACTGTATATATAGATATATATCTCAACACAATTCACACTCAAGACTTGTCAAATGATAGTGAAAGAGATCAACATAACATCCCGACTAGCACTAAACAACATGTATAATGCCCCAATAGTATACTATGGCAGCAAGTACAAGGTCCCTAATATGCTAAGGTAGTGCATGTATGCCCCTAGTACTGATATCACGGTAGCGAAAAAAGGATATCCAACGCCTAATGCCATGGTATGAGATTACGCTACACCACAAATCAATTATAAAATAATTTTTTAAAAAAAATATTTTTCTCAAAGTAACATATATGCAGTTGGTCAAATACCACCGAGTCTTCCAAGTACACGCTTGTCCCAACACATGGACCTAGCAGATAAGATACATTTTTAAAATAGATTTGAAAAGTAAGCAGCAAAACTTAAAGTCTCACTTACCTTGAATTCACAACTCAAGCACACTTTTCAATAATTCATAACTATACTCTCGAGTCTTCCGATCACCTAGAAACTACACAAAAATGGGCTTAGAATGGTCAAAAAGCCTTCGGTGGATATTTTTTTAATTTTTAACAAAAGTCAAATTCGCGGTCAAAGGTTTGACCGAAAAAGTCAACTCTGATCAAGGGGGAAGAATTTCTGAACTATGACCACCAACATATTCTCCTCAATGAGAGGGTTCCAGAACATTAATCGAAATCGAATTCTGATAATGTTTTCCCTTTCGAAATGATGATTTTGGTTGAAGAACCCAAGGGCTAAACTTTCTCAATTCTTCAAAATTTCTCCATGTTTCTATCTTATAAACTTCGTATAACCACGTAATAAACTCAAGCAAAATATTTGGATCATTACCTTGAATCTTTGGATCAAAAATCTTATTTTTCTCTCCTCTTTTCTTCCCTTTTCTCTTCCATTCTTCTCTCCTCTTCTACGTTTTTTTCTTTCTGCATTATGTTTTTTTTCTACTGCGTTATATAGCTTTTCCAACAAAAATATTGTTGTTATTATTATTATTATTATTATTATTATTATTATTATTATTATTATTATTATTATTATTATTATTATTATAGTTCAATTGGGTTTTGGCCCTTATTATTACTACTATTACTATAATTATTTTTAAATTCTTGTCTTTCTTTTCTTGTACTGCTTAATTACTAAATAACCCTTTATTAAATTAGGGTTATTACATTCTCCCCTTCTATAAATAATTTTTGTCCTTGAACAGGTCTAGAATCATACCTATAGTGTCAAATAGATGAGAGTATCTATCTCGCATGTCCGCCTCAGACTCTAAAGTAGCCTCCTCGGTTGGATGATTTCACCATAACAATTTGATGGAAGCCACCTTCTTAGACCTTAATTGTCACACTTGCCTATCAATAATAGATAATGGACCTTCCTCATAAGTCAAATTCTCATGAAGTTCCACATCCTCAGGCTGGATCTTATGACTATCATCATGAACATATCGTCTAAGCATGGACACATGAAACATAGGATGAACAACGGAAAATCTCGGAGGTAAAGCAAGTTTGTAATGCCACCAACCCAATATGATCCAAAATCTCATAAAGACCAATGTATCTAGGACTTAACTTACTTTTCCGGCCAAATCTCATAACTCCTTTCATAGGGGAAACTTTTAGAAAGACTTTCACACCCTTCATAAACTCCATATCACGGACTCTTATCTGGATAGGACTTTTGTCAGCTTTGTGCTCTCTTAAGTCGTTCTCGTATCAATGCAACTTTCTCCAAAGCTTTCTGAAATTGTGCTTAGCCAGATTCAAACCATCCAACTGGAGAACAACACTTGTGACCATATAGATCCTAAAATGGCGCCATCTATATACTCGATTGGTAGCTGTTATTATAAGCAAACTCTTCCAAAGGCAACTGGTCATCCCAATGGACACCAAAATCAATTGCACAAGCTCTAAGCATGTCCTCCAAGATCTGAATAACTCATTCAGACTATCCTTCAGTTTGCAGATGAAAAGCTGTACTCAACTTAACTTGCCAACCCCATGACTTCTGAAAAGACTTCTAAAAATCAGCAGTGAATTGTGCACCTCGATCAGATATTGTTGATATCAGCACACCACGAAGCAGAACTATCTCACGAAGGTAAATATCTGCTTACTGCTTCACTGTATGAATAACCTGAACTGGTATGAAATGTGCTGACTTTGTGAGTTTGTCCATAATCACCCAAACTGAGTCGTGTTTCTTGAATGTATCTATCAACCCAAGAACAAGATCCATAGTAATCCTCTCCCACTTCCACTCTGGGATAATCAAGTTTTGCATTACTCCTCTAGGTTTTTGATGTTCATATTTGACTTGTTGACAATTTAAGCAACTAATCACATGCTCCAAAATATCAGCCTTCATACCTTTCCACAGTAAAATCCACGCAAGTCTTGATATATTTTAGAACTCCTGGGTTGACGGAGTATCGTGAGCTATGAGCCTCTTCAAGAATTAGTTGTTTCACATCACCCACAATGGGAATACAAAATCTACCATGTCGACAAAGCACGCCTTCACCATCAATACAGAATGACTTAAAGCCCTCATCCTGCACTCAATCTCGTAGCCTAGCAAGGTAGGGATTTTCATATTAGCGAGTCTTGACTTGCCCAACTAAGGATGATCGTACCATCATACCTGCTCGTAACTTTCCCGGCACTGTATGATCAATTTGAACTCCCCGATTGTCCAATGCCTGAATATTCATAACCATAGATCACTTTTCAAAGTGAACCTGGCCAAATTATCCATAGACTTTCTACTCAAGAGATTCGTCACCACATTCGCCTTCCCAGGGTGATACAAATTGGTAAGCTCATAATCATTAAGTAACTCTAACCATCATCGTTGTCTCATACTCAGATCTTTTTACTTGAATATGTATTGTAGAATCTTATGATCAATATAAATTTCACATGGCTTACCATAAAGATAGTGATGCCAGATCTTCTGTGCAAATATGATTGCAGCCAATTCCAAGTCATAAGTCAGATAATTCTTCTCATGACTCTTTAGTTTTCGAGACACATATGCCACAACTTTGCCATTTTGCATTAAGACACAACCCAACCTGACTTGAGATGCATCACAATAAATGGTAAAACCACCCTCCACTATAGGTAAGGTCAAAATTGGAGCAGTAGTCAACACAGTCTTTAATTTCTAAAAACCTTCTTCACATCCGTCAGACCACTGGAATGCTACACCTTTCTGAGTTAAACGCGTCCATGGAGCAACTATCTTTGAGACGCCCTCCATAAATCTTTTGTAATATCCAACTAGTCCTAAGAAGCTATGTATCTCTATAAGACTAATGGGTCGAGGCTAATCTCAAACTAATTCAATCTTCCTCGGATCAACTTGGATTCCATCTCGTGACACTATGTGTCCCAAAAAGGAAACAACGCCCAACCAGAACTCACATTTCGAGAACTTGGCATAAAGCTTTTGTTCTCTAAGTGTTTGTAGCACAACTTTCAGGTGTTGTTAATGTTCTACCTCTCTCTTAGAGTAGATCAGAATGTCATCAATGAACACAATCACAAAATGGTCCAAGTATGGCTTAAATACCCTATTCATGAGGTCCATAAATGTTGTAGGTGCATTAGTCAATCCGAAAGACATCAGCAAAAATTCAAAGTGCCCATATCTGGTTCGGAAAGCTGGCTTAGAGATATCCTTGGTCTTGATTCTCAGCTGATGGTAACCCGATCTCAAGTCAATTTTGGAGAAGTGTGTAGCACCCTATAGCTGATCGAATAAATCACTAATACGAGTCAATGGATATTTATTCTTGATCGTCGCCTTTTCAACTGTCTATAGTCAATGCACATTCTCATTGTACCATCTTTCTTTTTCACAAATAACATAGGTGGACCCCCAAGGTGATACACTAGGCCTGATGAACCCTTTATCAAGTAGCTCTTGGAGTTGAACTTTAAGTTCTCTCAACTTAACTGGAGCCATAATATATGGAGGAACAGAAATAGGTTGAGTTCCTGGGACTAAATCAATGCTAAACTCAATTTCTCTTATTGGGGGTAGCCTAGGCAAATCTTCTAGAAGCACATCAACAAATTCTCGAATAATAGGAACACTATCAATAGTAACATTATCCGCTCGAGTATCATGAACGGTAGTGATAAAACCCAAACACCCATGATTAATCATTCAATATACCTTTACATAAGATATTATCTTTCCTTGGGTAACAAGAGTCATGCCTTTCCACACTGAAGGTGGTTCTCCAGGAAAGCTGAAACATATAAGCTTAGCATAGTAATCAACTAAAGCATAACATGATGATAACCAATACATACCCATAATCACATCAAACTCCGACATCGATAACTCTAGTACATCAACTATGGTGTCCCTATCCTAAACAGATATTATACAGTCTGTATAAACTGTATCCACTGCCAAAGACTCCACCACTAGGTTCATAACCATATATGGTACAATAAGAGACTCAACTCTTCGTTCTAAGTATATAGCAAAAGATGGAGATACATATGAATACGTAGAACTAGGATCAATAAGAGCATGTGCCCTATGAGAATTGACAATGATAATACCTATGACTACTGCATTAGATGCCTCGATATCCTGTCTAGCCATAGAGAAGATTCTCGGTGGTGCACCCGCTCCTTAAGCAGCCTGTGCACTTTGTCGACCCTGTCCACGAGCACCTTATTGAGGGGCCCTAGCTAGCTGAGCCTGAGAGGTGTACCTGTAGCAGTTCCCTGTAGATGTGTCGTAGCTTGAATAGTACCAGCATTCCCCTTAGGACAATATTTAGCAATATGCCCCTTTTTACCACAGGTAAAATAAGGACCAGCAACCCCATAGCAATGACCACCATGATGCCTACCACAATTAGGACTTCAGATATGGACTTGATTGATATCAGTTGTTACCCTTTCTCTGCATCTATTGTGACCCTATCTAGCTGGATAATTACCCCTCGAAGATTGTGCCACTGACTCTGGATGCATAGGCCTGGACTATCCATGGTGATGACCACTCTTGCCTCTAGATGGAGCATCGTTGAACCCTTCCGTGTTACGTGCCCTTTTGCTTTCTCACTCAGCTCTTTCCATTTCTAAATAGGACTCACAACGGAGAGCAGTGTCAACTAAATCTAAATAGGTACCACCTCGCACATCTCGTACCACAAAAATATAATAACAATGCTCAAGTCTATCCACGAATATTCTCACCTTCTCCCTCAGGTCTTCAACTAAAACTGGAACATACCTAGATAACTCAGTGAATTTAGCCTCATACTTTGTAAATGTCATAGCTCCTTGGTGCAACTTATTAAACTGACGTCTCATGTAGTATTGTTTGATCAAGGGAATGAACTTGTCCATAAACATTGTTGAAAACTCTGACCAAGTGATATGTGGTAACCCTGTTTGTCTTCCTCTCTGAATTGAAGTCCACCATGCCTCTGCAGACCTGAGAATAAGAAAGTGGTAAATTCCACACCTCGAGTCTCTTTCAACCCTAATGTAGTCAGTATCTTTTAACAATGATCAATGAACTTCTAAAGCTCAATAGAAGTTGGCTGCGCATTGAACTCTGGTGTCTTAAGATCCATGAAACTATTAAGATCTTTGGATTGCCCAATAGTTGCAATTGATTGAAAAGTCGACCGAGGGGTCAACTGGGGTGTCTGTGTAGCTGCAACATTCAACTGAACTTGTGTTTGCGCTTGCAAAGTAGTTTGAGGAACTGGAAGTCCACTATAATTAGGCACCAATGCCTCAAACATATTCAACAATATCATCACTATATTTGTAGACAGGCAACAGTAGGTATAATAGCTGGTACTGTCAATGGAGCATCCTGAACAACCTATTCCTGTTCTCGCTGTGGAGCAACAACTTGGGGTGACCTTCAGGCTGAGGATTGGCCTATGCCCTAGTCTGACCCTTTGGTTGATGGCCCCTAGCTTGACTACCACTAGGGGTAGCACCATGCCTTGCACCCCGTACAACGGGTGCCTTTGATCGACTAAAAGATGAAGATGCACGTTTCTTAGCCATATGAGAAATAAATATTTCAAGATTAGACTTGAATCAATTCAACGCACTAATAAAGAATGAAAGAAGGGAAAATATCCTAAATGTTCGATAGCCTCAAGGTTATATGTATGGGCGCCTACATAGCCATGAAATCGACTCTACTAAACACTGTTCCATGACCCGGTACTTAAAGCTTAGGCTCTGGTACCAACTGTCACGTCCCAAAATACCTCCTAGATGTGATTGGCACCCGCTAACACCACTCACCAGGTGAATCTATTTTTCCATATACTTAATCTTTTCTATAAGCATTGAAATAAAATATGTGCAATTCCAAACACATCAATAGTCATAATAATGAAATAATTATCCAACCAAAAATCAAATTTCAATTTATAAGAAAACAAACGACCGTTAAAGGAATATATCTCTAGCCCAAATCCCACATTAAGACCTGGAGCATCTAATAGAGTTACATGAGTTTAGATGTCAGGCATGGAAACTCCAAGAAATAAAATATATAAAGAGTAGATAAAGCTAAAATGATAGTCTCCGCGAATCAATGCGAAGGCTCACCTCAGCAACGAATCTACGCGAATGGACTGGTCGACCACTAATCTCACCTCCCGTAACAGTATCTTCATAGACATGCAAGCAAGGAGTGAGCTATATATAAATATAACTCAGTAAGATTCTCAACCCACCACTTTAATGCCCCTGGAACAAGTGTAAAAAAATGCAACCACAACGAATAATATGCACAACAGTATATTATCAAAATATAATACTCAATAAAGTCCAAAAAAATGTTCAATATGATCACTATATATATAGATATATATCTCAACACAACACACACTCAGGACTTATCAAACAATAGTGAAAGAGATCAACCTAACACCCCGGTTAGCCCTCGGCAGCGTATATAATGCCCCAATAGTATACTACGATAGCAAGTACAAGGCCCCTAACATGCTAAGGCAGAACATGTATGGCCCTAGTAACTATATCATGACAGCGAAGGAAGGATATCTAATGCCCAATGCCATGTTACGAGACTATGCCACACCACTAATCAATTATGAAATAATTTTTTTAAAAAAAATATTTTTCTAAAAGCAAGAGATATGTGGTTGGTCAAAGACCACTGATTCTGTCAAGTACATGCTTGTCCCAACATATGGACCGGGCAGACAAAATACAATTCTTAAAATAGGTTAAAAAATCAAGCACCAAAGCTTAAAATCTCACTTACCTCGAATTCACAACTCAAACACACTTTTCAATAATTTATAACTATGCCCTTGGGTATTCAGATGTCACGACCCGAGTCTATACCCTAGACAAGACACGGTACTTGGAGTCACAAGTAACCCCAAGACAACCCATGGCATATCATAACACTGGTAATTTGAGTAAATCATAGTGGAAGCTTAAATAATAAAACCATTTAAGGAAAACTAATTAATAAAAGTTTGAACATCTGAAAGCATATTGTAAGTCTAAATCTATGTCTGAAAGCCATCTTGGTGGGACAAGCCCCTGGCTAACTCTAAAGTCTAACTATATGAAAATAAATGGAGAAAATAAACATCGTCCTTGAATTATGAGGATTCACTGTTCGGTGTGTTATATGGGTATATAAAACAACACGCAAGTGCACGTGGTCGAACAAGTAGTAAGTGGCTTTAGTAAGCCAAGTATCGATCCCACAGAGACTTAGGTTAAGTGCAATTTGCTCAAGTATACTATATTTTACCTCTAAATATGCTGACAACAACGTAACCAAAAAGTTGATAGTTTTTTTGATAAATTTTATACTAAAACTAAGAACAATTATCTACTTTAAATCTGAACTATGGATAAGAGCATGCTAAGGTTAACCGAACATGTAATGAAACTGATTATCATCATAAATTGGTTAATCTTTTCTTCCTGTTGCTAGCCAAGAACATTTGCCAAGAGATTAAAACTCTCGTATTTCATCTCACTTAAGAATCATGAACCATCCGTCTACATTTGTGTGATCAAATGCAATTCATGTTCTAGCCATACAATTCCGGTTCCTAAATTGACTAATACGACTTTCAGGTATATTTCTATCCTGAAAGCACATCAAAACTCAATTTTTCCAAACCAAGTAAAGAACAATATCCTATTAATTCACAACTTTCCAATTTCGTGCTCTCTCGAGTGAAATCAGACTTTTTAGATGTACATTAATGGCGGCCACACACCAATGCAGTAAGAACAAGAATTAATAGAACAACATGGAAGTAAAGATGAAAAACCAGATAATCAATAATCAAATTTCATCACAATTGTTCAAAACCTTAGCAAGGAGAGGAATTAGCCACTCATTTGTGGATTAATCATCATACAACGAGTGTTAATCATACAAGCAATTGAGTTAAAGAAGAAAGAAAGAGAGAAAAAACCCTGAACTTTTCGTCCCTCAACTACCTGTAACCCATGTCCTTGCTCCACCAAGTCTGAATTATGAAAAATGAACTTAAGTGTTCTATTTATACTGCTGGGAATTTTTCCCGGAATAATGAGCAACGTGTCACGGAGTGCATCGCGGAGCACTGCCTCCGTGACACGCCATGAACGCGGACCCTCACTGGAACTGGGGGTCCGGGAATTCAAGCTCAACGTGGCACGACGAGCATCGCGGAGCACTGGCTCCGTGCCACGGAGCAAACGCGGACCTCCACTGGAAATTAGGTGAAATTTCCCCATCCAGGCAGAATGCCTCTGCGATGGCAGCGTGACACGGCTCCATCGCGGAGCCCCTTTAATTCATGCTGTCCAATGCCTTTTCCCTTGCTCACATCCAAGTCCAACTCCGATATCATCCAACATGCATTTTAGCTTCCCGAAATCACATTTTAACTGCAAAACAATGCTAATCATGTTGGTTAGTATAAATTCACATTTTATTGCCTATTACGTGTAAATGTATACACATTGATAGATAAACAAGGCGAAAATGGTACTTTTGAGTATCACTTGGGCATATAAATCTGCCCAAGATCACTTACCCCACACTTAAATCCTTGTTCGTCCTCGAACAACAAACATACAATTCATGCAATTTACATCCCAACCTCGCTACTATGGTTCGACAATTTAAGCTATGGTCATACCGATTATTCAATATTGCAAATCATCAAGAAAACATGCATGGTCTTAACTATGCAATGACCTTCAATATGTTAATAGCTCCTAGACTTTAAGAATCGACTCTCGATATCGGAAAACTCATGCAAATCAGCTGATCAAGATATCCGACACGAAAATTAATCTTTCATCAAGCATGTGCCCTCACAACACAAGAGAATCTTCCCATTTTTGCTCATGTGAGTCATAAACATTCAAACAGGGGCATGTACACACAATTTCACTCTCTCTCCCAAAAGAATTCACATGCATCATGTCGTGACCCATAAGCTTGCTCTTAGTGTACTACTCCACTAATATAAAGAAATGCAATGCAAGATCACGTAGGACTTTAATGGGTTGTAATGGAAGCTATGGAACTAGTAAATATTGGATTAGCCAATAATAGCCACTAGCATCCTTAAGCGCCTTTTCAACACATCCCATCACTCATGGACATTGTTTCTCTTTTCATTTTTTTCTTTTTTTTTTCATCATCCCATTCTTGATGATTTTTTTTAGTATGGCCCATTTCATTAAGCACACTTGACACAACAACAAAGATTATTCATGCACCTTCATTATCGTTTATTTATAACAAGTGCACCTTCAACCTTTTCTTTTCTTCCCTCACTCTGCTTTTCTTTTTCTTTTCACCTTTCTCACTCTTTGACACTTTGGGAAAATGATTTTCTCTTCTTAAGCACTTAAGAGTTTTGTATAGAATTTACGGCTAATGAAAAGAAGGAATTAAGCTCGGTTTACACTTTTTGGACAAAAGAAAGAAAACAATCGGCTAAAGGCTCAAAGGGCTGACTAGGATATACAATCACAGAAAAAAAGGGGTGTATGAAAAGGAAAAAAAATAGAAACTCTCGGTTAAAACAAAGAAATGCCTACATCCTTTCCTACAATACACCTCCTTCATTTCGTTTTGTACACACACCAGGCAAGTTCTAGACACTTCACAATAGCATGGAATATCAACACCTCACTTCACACTTTATGCACATGCTCGATTCAAGATGTATTCACAGACTCTTCAATCAGCTAATTACAGGAATTCAAACATTAAGCCTCAATCACACGGAATCGAACTCTACAGCCTAGGTATCTCACCATATTTACAAAATTGCATGCTTTCATACGAATCACCTTTGAATTTTTAATATCATGTACAACACACAACCAAAATTTCGCAACCATATAGTAACTACAGGTTCCGGGATGAAATCCACCAAAGAGAAAAAAACTGAAAATTACTCGAAAAAAACTACTCCTAACGACTACATTTCCCTTAAGACGGTCATCATCCATCCATCATAGGGAACAGTCACTAACTATGACTTCGGTTCAATGGGACTAATCTCGGTAAAAGAACCGAAAACAAACACCGAGAAACCCAAAATTTAAAAGTTGAAAAATTTGCAAAATATCGATCATTTCGATAGAAAAAGAAAAAAATAATTTATGTACACAATATTTTAAAGAAATTTTTTTAAAATATTGATCATTTCGATAAATAAAAATATTTACAGAATCAGCTGGCAACATTCAACAACATACAACAATTTCACAAATATTTACAAATACAGAACAATTCTTAAACACTTCACAAATCAGAGGGACAAACAACATACACAATAACAGAGGAGAACATACAAACAAAACAGCCCAGCCCAGCACCTAACTACTCCCACCCCACACTTAGTCCGAACACTGTCCCCAGTGTTCACAAAAATTAAATTGCACAAAATCGGGTGGTGGAACTCCCTGATCAATCAAAGTATTCCACTTCTTCGTCGAGTGCTGCTGCCTCATCTCCCATGTCTGAGTCGCCTCCGTCGTCATCATCAGACTCCACATCAGAGTCCTCCCGACGCGTCTCCTCGTCTGTGGGGATGTCATCATCTGTGGGCTCTATAAAGGCTGGCCCTACTCGGCATAGAGCCCTGGCATTTTCGCCAAACGGGTAGTCTAGCTCGAGCTGCCATAGCTCCTCCTCCGTCGCTGGCCTCCCACCTATCCTTAGCTGGAGCATTTGCATCCCATACATCCGTGCCATGTACTGGTGATCACGAGCGTGTCGCTCGCCAAGTGTCAGCACTGGCCCGTGGGTGGTGTCGGGAGCCTTAGTTTTGGTAACATCTAAGGCCCGCCGCTCCAACTGCGGGATATAATCGAGGGCCTCCTCCTCAACATCGAGGCCCCTGAGAAAGGTGGTGAGTAGTCCACCGAAACCATACCTGTTCCCCTGCTGCAACCGGGCTCTCTTCATGGTGGATATAATAACTGCCCCAACATTGATCTCCAGCCCTTTCATCAGGGCGTACACCAGGAAAACACGGTCCCGAGTTACATCAGTCATATGTACCCCCGGGATGAGGCATGAGCAGACGATCTTCAGCCAGATTCGGGCTTCCCTGTTCATCTGTGAATAGGGTAGAGTCTGGTGGTAGCCCCTTTCTTTGTGCCTGCTCCATCTAGCTGTAGATCGGGCCCCACATAATGTGTGTCTGATGTCAGCATACGGTGGGGTAATGTTCAGCTGTCGAAGGACGTGGGCGTCTGTGTCCCGCGCTCCTATGATGGTATTGAGTTGGTGGGGCTCCAGAGTGACTATCTGACCTCTGATTTTGATGGTGTGGCTTCTGATTGACGGGTTCCAATTGGCATAGAACTCCCGAACCAAGTGCAGATTGCATTCCTTGGGCTCCTCAAAGATGAACTTGAGCGCAGCTGCCTCAATCCGGTGAACCATCCTGGGGAACTCCTGTGCCAATGGCTCCCGTGCTATATGCTCCTCGGGGAAATATTTGTTCTCTTTGTGCTTTGCGTACCACCTTTTCCCCTCGTCCGTCACCCATCTTGTTCCATATTGGTGGCGCTGGCCGCGTGGAACTGCGGGTGCAGCTGGGACTGCTGTGCCCAGTCTGAGTCTCTTCCTTCCGGTGCCTGAAGTTGATGCACCTTTCCCTTTATCTTGCCGCCTTGCCATTTTACCTGTCAACCCAAGTAAACAAGCTCAATGTTAAGCTAAATAAATATTAACTTCGGCTAAGGTCGGGTTACGCTAGGTTACCCCACACTTAGACCTTAGCTACAGTTACAACAATACGACAAGAATATCTTTATTTACACAAAACAACCAACTATACAATCATGCTTAGTGCGTTCAAAAGAAAATTCGATGGTATAACTTCTGCGTACTACTCAGACTTCGTACAGCTAATCACAATCACTACCATTGCTAACATTTTACCTATCGCACTTAGCCAAGAAAATAAAGAAACAAAAATAACAACAAAAATTTATATACATGAACCTATCCAACCAACCAAATTCGAACAAATTTCAACATTTCCCCCAAACCCGAGAATCTATCGACTATTAACATCCTAACAATTTGTCAATCGACTCATCTCATTCAACACGTACACCCCGGCATAAAATTCACGATTTCAACACATCTCCAACTTCAAATTCAACAACAAGCCTTAGAATTGATTCTATCAATCAAATTCGAATAATTTATGCAATCGACAAGTTCAAACAATCATAACGACATTCCGAACATTTATCAATCAACAAATAACTCGAATTCATGCTTGATTTCGATTTAGGGCAATTTAGCACACCTCCCATGCTTAATTTCGAAGAAAATCGACAAAAACTTGAGAGGGAATCGGAAAACATACCTTGAAGTTGAAGAATCGAAGAAAACTCGGTAATTTGTTGCCTTAAGTCGTGGCACGTTGGTGGGGGAGGGGTTTTGGGATGTTTGGTCGTGGAGGAATTAGAAAATGAGGGGAAAAGGGGAGGTTTCGGGATTAAAAGGGTAGAAAAATACGCGTGTCACCCGGCAACCCGGTGTGACCCGTCGCGATATACACGGCAACGTGTCACGGAGTGCACCGCGGTGCACTGCCTCCGTGACACGGAGCCATCGCGATAGCATTCTGGAAATTTTAAAATTTTCGGGTTATACCTCAACGTGTCACGGAGGGTAACGCGGAGGTCCTCCTCCGTGACACGGAGCTATCGCCCCAGCTCACTGTTTTCTACTTTTTATTAATTTTTCTTACCTCGACTTTTCCTTCACGATTCCGTGCACATTTTCCTCCGTTTGACCTGAAAATCATCTCACTAAACAAAATTGGTTAGAATTATAGGTTTCACCTAACTAAAATTAAAAACAATAACTAAAACGAAAATTTTTGTAGTAAATTAAGAAAAAGAAAAAAAATGTATTTACACTTTACAAAAAGAAAGAAAAAAAAAATTTTCACGGGTTGCCTCCCATGCAGCGCCTAGTTTACCGTCGTGGCTCGACGTCGTTTAAGCTCAATTGTCCGCTAGGGTGATGGACGATTTCTATCGATCACCGTCCTCCCCCCAGTAGTGCTTACACCTATCCGGTGGTCTTCCCATTAACTCTCGGGAATCCTTCATCTGCTTGTCATTACCATGATCAATCACATTGATCACCGAGAGTTCTTCATGCACCATCGGGAGCTTGGGTGCTTTGTACACATCAAACACCTCTACCTTGTCATGTGCTCGCATTGTGAGTTGCCCCGCAGCTACGTCGATTAATGCTTTCCCGGTTGCCAAGAAGGGACGTCCCAAAATAAATGGGACTTCCGCGTCTGGTTCAAAATCCAGAACGACAAAATCTACCGGGAAAATTAGGGAGCCAACTTGCACCAGAACATCCTCAACAATGCCATCCGGCCTAGCTAAGGATCGATCCGCCAACTGCAAGATTACCGTTGTGGGTCTAGGAATACCGATGAAGGCATCAAATTTATGCTCACCCCCAAGTCACACAATCCACAAGCTCGGATGCTCTGCCCAATAGTAAGCTGGATAGTAAAACTTCCAGGGTCTTTTAGCTTTGTGGGCAGTCTATTTTGGATCCGGGAAGTGCACTCCTCCGTTAAAGCCACCGTAGCATACTCAGTGAACTGACTTTTGTTGCCCACGATGTCCTTTATGTACTTGGCATATTTAGGCACTCCCTGCAAGACATCAACAAGAGGTAAATTAACATGTACCTGTTTAAGCACCTCCATGAATTTCTTGAAACACGCCTCCTCCTTGTGTTTCTTGAGTCGTTGAGGGAACGGGGGTGGAGGTCTTTCTGATTCAGCTTCTTTGGTGTTCCCCCTTTCCGAACTTTGCTCCCCCTCAACTTTCGCTGCTCCCGAGTGTTGAGGTGGTCTTTCTGGTTCCACCTCCTTCAGCTGCATACCACTCCTTGTGGTCACTGCATTTACCTGCTTGGGATTCGGATCCGTGTCGCTTGGCAGTCCTCCTCTAGGCCTTGTATTTTGGGCACTAGAAAATTGCCCAAATTGATACTCAAGAGCCTTGGTAGCTAACTGATTGTTTTTCACTTCGGCTGCCAATTTCACATAGTCAGCCTATAATTGAGCTTCGTTAGCTATCATGGTCTTGAACATCTCCTCAATGCTGGGTGATGGTGCTGGAGGAGGTGCATTGTTGTTTCTGAATTGAGCTTGGTAGTTCTGTTGCCCTCCTTGATTCCTTTGAACACCCTGAACCGAACTTTGGCCTTGATGGTTGTTGCTACCCCATGAGAAATTAGGATGATTCCTCCAATTTGAATTGTAGCTACTACCATACTGCTGGTGGTTCCTTTGTGCATTACCCACAAAGTTTACCGAGTCAGGATTGGCTCCACAGCACTCAGCTGAGTGCTCGCTGCTTCCACACACTTCACACCACAATTGCTGAACTGCATTAATTGGAGCTTGAGGCTTGTTCAAAGTCATGTTGCTGAAATGGTTGTTCAATTGATTTTGCAATGCAGCTATCTGTGCAGCGATAGCTGTAAACCCATCCACTTCAAGCACTCCTGCTGCTTTCCTTGTCCCACCTCATGATGAATAAGCATTCCATTCTGGATTGCCCTGTGAAATCTGGTTCAACAAGGTATACAGCTCCTCATAAGTCTTTTCCAGCGCTTGCCCTCCAGCTGCTGAATCTAGCAATATTTTGGTGTGGGGTTCCAAACCCTCAATAAATGTGTGCACCAACACCTCATTGGACTGATGATGATGAGGACAGTCCCGCAACATGGATTTAAATCTCTCCCAGGCTTGATATAAATTTTCGCCCTCCCTCTGTTTGAAATTTAGAATTTGACTTCTAAGTCTTGCTGTTTTACCAGAGGCAAAAAACCTTATCAAGAACTTCCGTGAAAGATCATCCCACGTTGAAATAGAATTTGGTGGCTCAGCTTTCAACCACCTCTTGGCTTCTCCTAGTAATGAGAATGGAAATAATGTAAGCCGAACATAGTCTGGTGACACTCCAGCGGGTATGTAAGTGTCACTTATCTCCAAAAAATTTTGGAGATGATGTTGTGGGTCTTCATGAGGGAGACCAGTAAATTGCCCGCTTGTGTGCAACAACTGCACCATATTTTGTTTCAGTTCAAATCCCCCTCCATGCTCTGGTTTGCGGATACTTGATGAAACATTATTGGCATGTGGGATTGCCACCTTGCGAACCGGTCGTGCCGCTGCTTCTCCGGGCACTAACACTGCCCTTACAACCGGTGGATTCTGTTGTTGCTCCATGATCGTCTGTCTGAGCAACTGCAGCTTTCTTTGTAGAGCTTCTCTTCTCTTACGGTGAAATATTCTTTCAGGCTCTATATAAGATTCCACCAGCTATTTGTCTCTTGCCAGTGTTCACAGCAATTAAGTCTGCAAAATACACGCTAAGACCAAGTTGTCAACACTTAAGAAAAAAATAAAAATACAGTAAATTAACACTTAAAACAAATTCAACAATTGCCAAGTCCCCGACAACGGCGCCAAAAACTTGTTCGGTGTGTTATATGGGTATATAAAACAACACGCAAGTGCACGTGGTCGAACAAGTAGTAAGTGGCTTTAGTAAGCCAAGTATCAATCCCACAGAGACTTGGGTTAAGTGCAATTTGCTCAAGTATACTATATTTTACCTCTAAATATGCTGACAACAACGTAACCAAAAAGTTGATAGTTTATTTGATAAATTTTGTACTAAAACTAAGAACTATTATCTACTTTAAATCTGAACTATGGATAAGAGCATGCTAAGGTTAACCGAACATGTAATGAAACTGATTATCATCATAAATTGGTTAATCTTTTCTTCCTGTTGCTAGCCAAGAACATATTCCAAGAGATTAAAACTCTCGTATTTCATCTCACTTAAGAATCATGAACCATCCGTCTACATTTCTGTGATCAAATGCAATTCATGTTCTAGCCATACAATTCCGGTTCCTCAATTGACTAATATGACTTTCAGATATATTTCTATCCTGAAAGCACATCAAAACTCAATTTTCCCAAACCAATTAAAGAACAATATCCTATTAATTCACAACTTTCCAATTTCGTGCTCTCTCGAGTGAAATCGGACTTTTTAGATGTACATTAATGGCGGCCACACACCAATGCAGTAAGAATAAGAATTAATAGAACAACATGGAAGTAAAGATGAAAAACCAGATAATCAATAATCAAATTTCATCACAATTGTTCACAACCTCAGCAAGGAGAGGAATTAGCCACTCATTTGTGGATTAATCATCATACAACGAGTGTTAATCATACAAGCAATTGCGTTAAAGAAGAAAGAAAGAGAGAAAAAACCCTGAAATTTTCATCCCTCAACTGCCTGTAACCCATGTCCTTGCTCTACCAAGTCTGAATTATGAAAAATGAACTTAAGTGTTCTATTTATACTGCTGGGAATTTTTCCCGGAATAATGAGCAACGTGTCACGGAGTGCATCGCGGAGCACTGCCTCCGTGACACGCCATGAACGCGGACCCTCACTGGAACTGGGGGTCCGGGAATTCAAGCTCAACGTGGCACGACGTGCATCGCGGAGCACTGGCTTCGTGCCACGGAGCAAACGCGGACCTCCATTGGAAATTAGGTGAATTTTCCCCATCCAGGCAGAATGCCTCCGCGATGGCAGCGTGACACGGCTCCACCGCGGAGCCCCTTTAATTCATGTTGTCCAATGCCTTTTCCCTTGCTCGCATCCAAGTCCAACTCAGATATCATCCAACATGCATTTTAGCTTCCCGAAATCACATTTTAACTGCAAAACAATGCTAATCATGTTGGTTAGTATAAATTCACATTTTATTGCCCATTACATGAAAATGTATACACATTGATAGATAAACAAGGCGAAAATGGTACTTTTGAGTATCACTTGGGCATATAAATCTGCCCAAGATCATTAACCACTGGTAAAACTGATTTCACCTGAAAAAGATCTACTAGCGGTGTTGAGATTGAAAACGATCGTCTGTATCATAATATGATACAACATGGAAGGTATGCATCAGTACTTTGAATGTACTGAGTGAGTGGGAAAACATAACAATAAAAAAAAAATAACTAAACTGTAATGACATGCAATGACCAACTGAAATACCGAACCTGTATAAACTAAAATATAATTGAAATGGTCAAAATGATCCTGTCTGATGGTCATAGACATGCCATGAATCTGAGATACTGATCTAAACTAACTGTATTGAACTGAGTAAACTGAAACTGTTCTAAGCTGAGTTAAACTAAGATTGTGCTGACTAGTGGGAGAGGCTATAATTGACATATAACTATGTGAGCTAGACGTGGAGTCCGATGTATACACCCCGTTGATAGGACCCAATATACCTTGCTAGGGTATAAAGGCATTAACTGTGAAAATCACTGTATGGCCCACTTGGGCAGAAATAACCTACGGTGGCAACATAGTTCTGGGAACTTGGGTATGTTGGAACCCCGGCCCCCTCGATGCTAAGTCCTACTCCCATTGGATAGTCCTAACATGACTACCACTACCAAGCTGATAGCTCGAAATTGGGGCCCAAGACTAAGTCATGGATACTTATCTGGAAGTACCCGGAGAGTCTTATCAGACCGAATTCTATAACTAGTGTTCTCAGACTGGTCAAAGCTGCTTATCTGAAAATGTCGTAACCATCTAAAGAACAGAATAAAGCTGAAGCTGGTGGTTCTAAGACGAGTCAGAGCTGCTTATTTGGAAGCGTCGTAACCATCTAAAGAACTAACTGGAACTGATAACTGAAAATTGATAATTGATATTTGGGAGGCACCACTGACACCTCATGAAAAGACCATAGTCAAACTGATAACTAACCTTTCTGTAAAACTCTAAGTGTTTTGAGTGTTGACTGAGACTCTGAGGCTAAATATACCAAAATATTAATTTCTACTCAAGGATCTATATTAATCAGTCATAACTTGAACAAAATCTAACATATCAACATAATATTTCTTCTTGAGTCCAAATCATTCAAGTTCTACCCTAATTTATGATAAGGACCAAGGCTAAGGAACTTTCAGCTAACTAGAGGCCTGAGAGTTTAGGGAATTCATAGACATGCTTTTTCTTACTCAATTCATAAAATCATAAACCAAGGGCATAATATACATTATGGGTTCCATATTTATGCAAAATAATATATTCAAATCATACTTTAAACATATATAGTGAAATCATTGTAAAAATCATGTACATACTTCATAGGAGCCATAACTTGAAAATAGTGCTAATGCATAGCCAAATTCTAGAAAACATGCTATTATCATTTCACATATCTAAATCATGAATTTGGGAGATATTTCATAACATACATTGCTTCTTATCATGAGGGTCTTGAAACCAATGGAAGATACGTGAGGGATCACTTAGATTGAGATCTTAAGGCGTACTTTTCTAAAATAAGTAACTAGGGTTTAAACATGAAACTCGGGACACAAGGACGAAGGAGATCCTTGTTGAAGTCCCACATACCTAGTTGAAGGATCTCTCTAAAGATCTTGAAGTTGCTGCACCTTGGAGAGGAATCCTAATTCCTGAGCCTTGAGAGAAAAAGGGAGAAGAAGGATTTGTGAGTGCTTTTGGATGGAATGAGGGGTTAGGCTAGATATTCCCCTTAAAACCGTCCCATCTGATGCCCAAAATGACGTAGTTTAGGAGTGAGGATCTTAGGAAATTACAAAAATACCGTAGGAAATTCACAGGAAAAAGGACCCTACCAGTCCTCATGAGGCACTCCATGAGTCGTAGGGTCAGGGACGACTCATGGTGCCAAGTCATGAAGTGTACTGAATATTTTCTTCAAAATTAACAACTTGCCAATGATTCACTTAATGAGTCGTGAGGTATCCCACGACTCGTGACTCCCTTCGTTACCACTGAAACTAATTTTTTCTCCTTCGCCTTACGACCGGACATGACGAGTCGTTACCTGACCCAACGACTCGTCCTTTCCTCCGTCATCATCATTGCTTCGGGTGATATACTTTTTTGAAAATTCATCCAATGACCGGTATAACGAGTCATTGCCTTTCCAAATGGCTCATCGTGTCATCTGTTGCCTCTGAGCCATACGTGCACTTTTTTCCGAACTTACATTTGACGACTCCTCAGGAAAACTCATTACCTGAACTGACGAGTTTTCACTTCCCTCGTGGTCCACCGAAAACTTAACCCTCACTCACTGAACTACTGCTCGTAACGGTGGACTCCATGTCTCGTTACCTCACTTCACGAGTTGTGATGTAAGTCGCTACACCTGAGCTCTGGAAAGGAACAGTCACTGTCTGCTTGTCACGAGTCTTACCATGATTCATAGGGTCATCTATGGTTGTACCATGACTCGTTCAGAGCAAATTTTCCACTTCCAACTGAATTCTTTCTTTAAGTTTGGGGGTCTGATCTTAGGAACTTTTGGGGTGTTATAATATCTCCCCCTTGGGAAAATTCGTCCTCGAATGTAGGTTAAACATACTGAAAGGATAGGGATGGAACTGAAATCCAAAATACTGAGCACTTGAAACTGAGAACAAACGGAGTGACTGAGCTGAAAGGCTAGGGAAAGAGTTGCAATCCCCAGAACTAAATGCTAAGGCTGAATGCCAATGGAGTATATGTCTTCGAGCTGAACTACATATCTGAACTGAGTTTCTGACTCATACATGTATGCTAATATATGAGAAAAATAACTAAAGGATATGAAGCTAACATGGAACTAAGTAGGGTACTAAGGATAAATTGTTCCCCTCAAGCTGGAATTGAGCTGTTAGGGATGGAGTTGTAAATCCCATAACTACTTTTTGATATCTGAATAGGTGGCCTTATTTGAATTCGATTTCGTAAGTAGTTCCTCCTACTAGCTGAGTGTTCCTTAAAACCTTCACTGAAACAACTTCTTTATTCCCCCAACTTACGATCTTGATGGTCAAAAATCTTAATTGGAACCTCATTTTAAAAGAGACTTTCATCCTAACCAATACCTCATCACCCCTTTCCTGGGTAAAATCTTTAGAGACACCTTGCTAGCTAATAATTTCCCTAAATACCACCACATCATTCAAGCCTATCACTAAAATCATCTTACGACTCCTCTGTAGCATATACCATCCAAGAATTTCCCCGTCTCCCTATTATGACTAACAACTGTATCTCATGAACTTCTGCATATGAGCATCTAAGGTATAAATAAAAAGTTATTCTAAGTATATCTATTACAACAATCATTCCTGATATAGGTGAACATACACATAACTTAGAGTAAGGAAATTGCAAGCATGAATTATTCAAGGAGCCTAATCTGAGCATACACATGATGTACATGATCTGCTAAACCATAAAGGAGAGTTTCAGGGACTAGATTCTTGGAGCTAAACATATTGTGAGACATGAGTATTTACATAATGAGTTTCATGACATGAAGCTGAGATTTTCGAAACTAGGGAGTAAGATTGGGATCGTTGTCTGAAACGATTATCTATAATTCTAGGAGTCTGAGCATAAGCATAAGTAGAATGTAGTGTCAACTAAAATACAAGAGAAAATAGTTGAATAGGAAGGATTGACATCCTATAGCTATTATTTCTGGAGCCCTTCTACTAAAATATATAGGGCTTGACTTGGCCTTATTAACATTTCGTCTCCCCCTTAGTTTAAAGTCACCATTCTCATGCTCTTAGGTCCTTTCTTAAGTCTAGGTTAACATCACTAACTCTTTACTTCTCACTCGCCTTTAAAGCTATCATTGAAGGCTTCATACTTATAGCCATTTCATATCAGCCACGGGATAATTCTCATACTAGCATTCTAAAGGCAACTCATACCTTATATTGTGGCTCCTTGGCCTAACAACATGAAAGGATCAACATAAAAGTTCATAACATACCTGCAACTATATCTGGAGTTGTTTTCCATCTGCACTAAATGTTGGGCCCTGCGTGAAATGGGCGAGCTGCTGGAATGGTTGGCTAAGTCTTTCCACATCCAGCAAAAGGGTAATTCTTTATTCTACGGCCCGATTGACCATATTCAAAGCATCCTTTCGTACCAAGCAAACAATTATCAGGGTGGCTCCTTCCACATTTCTCGCAAGCTGGCGACCTGACAAGGCTGCAGGAGAGGTAGCCGAGGCTCTACCTTTTCCCCGTTTGGCTTCTGGGCAATCTCTATGTTTATGGCCCAACTTGCTGATCTTGGCATATTTATATGAACAAACACCGTATTTTCAACTTATGGGAGCCTAGTTGAGGATAATACTGATGTATTCATGAATATTTTGAGTTAATTATGCTTGTGGACTAATAAATGCAATGTGACTATTTTGCAGGTGGAAAAGACAATAATTTCAGCTTGATGTTACAGATGACACTCGGATTTGAAGTATGGGAATTTTAGAGAGCTTAAAAACTGATTTGGGAGTTCACTCCCGTGTCACGAAGGAGATATGGCATGTTGATCTTCATGACACGGAGCTTAAAATTTTAGAACTCCCATTATTCCAGTGAGGGTCTGCATTTGGTCTGTGTCATGGAGAAAGAATGGCGCATTCAGCTCCATGACACGGAGCATGGATTTCCATATTTTCAACATTTCAAGTGCACCTCCACGACAGCTCCATGTCACGGAGTGATTTCTCCGCGATGAGCTCCATGCTACAGAGCTAGTTTCTCAATGTGTAATTTTTCACCTATATAAATAGAACACTTAGATTTTAATTTTTCATTATCTGAAATATTGGCCAGAACATGCAAAATGGCAGTTGAGCTGAAGAAATTCTAGGGTTCTTTCTATTCTTTTTTCTTCTAAATTTTAATTGTTCCTATGTTAGAAACTTGTTTGGAGATGTTTAATCAATGAATGAGTGGCTAATTTACCTCATTCTGTGGTTAAGGCTATTTGCATGATTGTATGATTTTATTTTATTTTCATTTGAATGTTCTTCTATATGAAGAGTTGTTCTTCTATTCCTGCTTTTGGTATTTTAGTGTTTGGCGAACATTAATATAAATTCATAACCTTAATTTGACTCTGAAAGGAGAATTATTAGGGTAGAACGAGAAATAGGGAAATATATTCTTATCTTTGCTATAAATTGGAGGTAAGATTCGCATGCAGGATCGAAATGTACCTGCAATGCCATATTCGGTTAACAAAGGGAAGATATTCTACTAGAACAAAGATGAGTTATTGCATCACAAGTTAATGTGTAGTTGCAAGGTTCATAATTAGGCAATTGGCTAGAGGTTCGAAAGACCATAGTCAAACTTTAAGTTTTCCCAACCATCAACCTGATAGAGAACGTAGCTGAAGAAAAATATAAGTTGTACATTATTGCATCCCATGCCTTAACCTTAGACTATTCTTGTTTATTGTTTTAATTAACGTTCTTAGCTTCATTTATTATTACTTTCTATATTATTATTTATCAAACTCTTAATTAATTATGTTACTTACACACTTGCATAGAATAATTGTGAATACTAAAATAGGAAAAATCATTAAGTCATAGTGTCTGTGGGTTCGATATCCGGCTTGAAAGAGCCACTATATTACTTGTGTGACTACATGCCCTTGCGTGCATTTGGGAGACAACAAGTTTTTGGCACCATTGATGAGTACTAGAAAAATTAGTGAAATTTTTGAGTTTCAGTTTTGCAAATTTTTGTGCAAGTGTTGACAACTTGATCTTAGCTGCTACACTTGCAAGTACAGGGCACTTTTTGAAAGCTGGCAAGGAATAAAGAATTGGTGGACCCATTTTTGGAGCCTGAAAGATAGTTTCATTTGCAAAGGAGAGAAGCTCTCGAAAGAAAGTTGCAGTTGTTGCAGAGAGAAATTCTGGAACAATAACAACATCCACCAGTTGGGTAGGCAGAGTTGTTGCCCGAAGTAATGGCACCAACACCAGTACGTGAGGTGGTAATCCCACACGCAAACAATGTTACCTTTAGCATTGCAGGCCAAAGCCAAGAGGTAGATTTGAGCTGAAATAGAATATGGTGCATGTCTTGCATACCAGCAGACAATTCACAGGTCCCCCCCATGAAGACCCACAGCAGTACCACCAAAATTTTCTGGAGATTAGTGATACGTACATACCCACAGGGGTATCATCAGATTATGTGAGGCTTACATTGTTATCGTTTTCCTTGCTGGGGGAAGGGAAGATGTGGCTGAAAGCTGAACCACCTAACTCTATAACCATATGGGATGATTTGGCAAGGAAATTTTTTATCAGCTTCTTTCCTTCCGAGAGGACGGCAAGGCTTAGAAGTTAGATTCTAAGTTTCAAACAGAGAGATGGTGAGAACCTGTACCAAGCATGGGAGAGGTTCAAGTCTATGTTGAGAGATTGTCCTCACCATCACCAGTCAAATGATGTGTTGGTGCAAACTTTTATAGAAGGCTTGGAGCCTCACACCAAAACCCTGTTAGACTCTGCAGCTGGTGGGCAAGCTTTTGAAAAGTCTTATGAGAAACTGCATATACTGCTTAACTAGATTTCACAAGGCAACGCAGAATGGAATGTTGACACACCTAGAGGTGTGGTGAAGAAAGCGGCAGGTTTCTTGGAGGTAGTCGAACTCACAGCTATTGCTGCACAAATAGCTGCATTACAGAATCAGATGAACACTCATTTCAGCAACATGAGCTTGGGGTATCCCCAAGCTCCAATCAATGTAGTCCAGCAAGTGTGGTATGAAGTTTGTGTTAGCAGTGAGCACTCAACTGAGACATCTGGTGCCAACCTAGAATCAGTTTATTTTGTTGGGAATTTGCCTTATGGCAATAATTACAACCTTAACTGGAGGAACCATCCAAATTTTCCATGGGGCGGTAATAGTTTGAATCAGGGTCCGCATAGAAATCACGAGGCACATCAAAATTTCCATCCCTAGTTTAGAGGGAATAATGCTCCTACTCAATCCAGCAACATTGAAGACATGCTGAAGACAATTATAGCCAACCAAGCTCAGATGGTGACTGACCAAGTAAAATTGACGGCTGACATGAAAAATCAACAGTTGGCTACAAAGGCTTTGGAGATTCAGCTGGGACAGCTAGTTGGAGCACAGAATACTCAACCCCAGGGTGGGTTGCCGAGTGATACAGACACCAACCCTAAGCAGGTAAATGTTGTCACCACCAGGAGTGGTAAACAACTAAAGGAGTTGGTGCCGAAAAAGACAACACAAAAGGCTATAATTATCGAGGAGGAAGCCGAGGAAAATGATAGAGAAGTAGGGAGTGGAAAGTCAACCAGAGTTGTGAAGTCCCCACCACCCCTATTCCTGTAGAAACTGAGGAAGCATAAAGAAGAAGCATGCTTCCAAAGATTTATGGAAGTATTAAAGCAGGTACACATTAATCTTCCATTGGTGGATGTTTTGCAGGGTATTCTGAAGTATGCAAAATACATAAAGTATATTGTGGTGAACAAGATAAGACTGATGGAGTAGGCCATAATTCACTTACTAAGGAGTGTACATCACGGATACAGATCAGACTGCCTACAAAGCTCAAGGATCCGGGGAGTTTTACTATCCATATCACCATTGGGAAATCCATTAGAGCCCATGGTTTATGTGATCTTGGGGTGAGAATTAAATTGATGCCCACCTCATTGTTCAAGAAGTTGGGTTTAGGTAGTCCAAGATCCACCACTGTGATTTTGCAGCTAGCAGACCGCTCGTTGGCCAAACCAGATGGAACTCTAGAAGATGTGCTAGTGCTAGTGGGCTCCCTTATTTTTTCAGTGGATTTCATAATTCTTGATTTGAGATGGATTCAGAAGTTCCATTTATTTTGGGACGTCCCTTTTTGGCAATCATACGATCCTTGATCGATGTAGATGCAAGGCAGCTAACTATGAGAGCCCACGATAAGGTGGAAGTATTTGATGATTATAAAGCTATGAAGCTACCTGCTATTTATGAGGAGTTGTCATCCATTAATATTATTGACCTGGAGTCTGCAGTTCAGCTTATTAGCCCAAATGATCACTTAGAAAGAGCATTGGTTGACATGATCAGTTCGGTTGAAATGGTGCAAGCTTTGGATGAGGCAAAGATGTTCTTTCGAAAGAAAGAGTTTGAATCCCTACAGAGATCTTTGGAGCCTCCATCCAAGCCATCTATCAAGGAGGCCCCTAAAATGGAGCTGAAAGCATTGCCTCCACACCTCCAGTATGCATTCTTAGGAGAAGTCGATACATTACCAGTCATTATTTCTTCAGGACTAACAGATTCACAAGTTCAAGAAGCATTGGTGGTCCTGAAAAGGAGAAAGATAGCCATATTATGGAAAATGTTAGACATCCGTGGAATCAGTCCGGCCTTCTGCATGCACAATATATCAATGGAGGAAGGATGCAAACCGATTGTGCAGCACCAAAGAAGGTTGAACCCGGTGATGAAAGATGTAGTGCGGAAGGAGGTAATCAAGTGGTTAGATGCAGGAGTGGTCTATCCGATCTCTAACAGTGAGTGGGTCAGCCCGGTTTAGTGTGTTCCAAAGAAAGGGGGCATGGTAGTTATCCCCAATGAGAAGAATGAGCTAATTCCTACTCGAACGGTCACATGCTGGAGGATTTGCATGGACTATAAAAAATTAAATGAGGCCACCAAAAAGGACCACTATCCCGTTCCATTTATTGACCAGATGTTGGATAGAATTGCGGGCCAGGAGTATTATTACTTTCTGGACAGATATCCTGGCAATAATAAAATAGACATAACCCCAGAAGATCAGGAGAAGACAATATTTACCTGTCCATAGGGGACATATTGTCACACCCCGCCTTGGGGGGTATGACTGGCACCTGGTGCCCTACTAGGACCTGAACTGCTGGACTGCTAAGCCTGGGCACATCTGGTGCCTGGCTGGCTCTAACTCACATTTCTGGAAACAAAGGGCTATATAACGGCTGTAAACACAGCCCCCGGCCCATTGGCCTATAGCCTCCTATTCCTGTACTAACAGCTGACCAGAAACATGTCAATATAGGGAAACCTATGCGGGCCGACAAGGCCACCATGCTGTCTAGTTATCTATAATTCAATCATGAAATACTAGAAAGCTACGTGACCGGCAAGGTCACCACTACTGTCGAACTATGGCCCCACACGGCCAACATAAAGGGAACACAAGTTCTAACAGCTATACAACTGCACGGCCTCACACGACCGGCTCATCTGACCACAGGGAAATGTATACAGACTGCAAGCCTCTAGGAATAACAATAGAAATGATCGGGACAGGGCCCCGACCTACCCGTGCTATACAACAAAAGAAAATGAAATGCACCTCTGGAATTCAGTCTCCGGATGACAGGAGCTGAATATTCGATCGCTAACAGGAATCACGCGGTATCGCCTGCTCGTCTATGAGTACCTGCAGGCAAGTAATGCAGCGCCCCACCGGGCGTCAGTACCGCTGGTACTGAGTATGTAAAGAAATAACTGAAAGAAATATCTGAAAACAACAATATAACTGATGAAACTGAAGTAGGAAGGAATAGATTAACTGGCTGATAATGTAAGCCTTACCTTCTCTTAATTCTACTGGAAGGAGCAGGAGTCATACCTGAGGATTTATTGGTTTACTGTCGATCTACTCGTATCTATTATAACACGACACAACATATCATAACATACATAGCACACACCAACCTTACCCGGCCCCCATAAGCCGGGAGGTACAACCAACACGCAATCTATAACCCTACCCCGATCATCCCATCTCCTATAAACCCTGTAAGCATCCTGCTGGTCCCCAGGGTTTGCACTTGGGCTCGCTGAGCCCCTGACTATAACTGTACCTGAGTCCGGAGGACTCCTGAATCAACACCCCGGGCGTATCCGCTCGATGGGGGTGTATAAGGGCCGATCAAGGCACAAATATGGGGAAAACTGGCATCCCATCTTCGTCCCTTGTGGGACGGCATGCCACTCCATAGAGCGACATATCCTCATCCTCTGGCGGACGACTCGATACAGCTATCAACCCTGGGGCGGTCATGGATGCTAGGTAGTCCAACCCCGAACAATACAACAGTCTCAACTAGTAATACTATCTGCATGTCCCACATACTGAAGCTAATAGTGGTGAAGTATTTGTATATACTATATGTTGAGCTAGTGAGAGTAATATGTACGTACTTAATACATGCTGAGGCTGGTAATAGTATATATATATAAATATAGTCTTCTGCCAGACTGTACTGGGGCTAATGCTGAACAAGATATAGTGTTTCTGCTGAAAACTATGTTGTATACTGAGTTTCTATAGTAACACGATTTACTATCCCTAACGTGCTTTTCAACTTCATTTTAACTTATCATTCTATTTCTGAGATGTCTTACAGGTATTACATCGCTTTACTGGGTTTCAACTAAATACAATGATATCCTAACGTTCTGCGTCGCATCACATACTGAGCATACTGTGCAATTCTTAACACTTATACTAGAATCTATATCGTGCTAGCAAGTCTCGCGCTGATCATAACATAATGTTTCTAGTATCGTACCATCATTCATAGTAAACGTCAAACATGGCTTCTGAATATTCTACTGGCCTTTAAATTACTGTACTGTACCAAGATTACTAACTTGCCGAGGAAACTAACTTTACATACCTTATCCTCGAACTATCCGTCTGTCGGACGAGGCTCGGCCAGTACTTCAACTATTTTCTCCCAACTGCATTCATAAATGTGTTAATCAATACTAAATACAGCTTTATTGTAAAGAGCAACGCCACTTTCGATATAGTTTATATCCTAAACTTAGGCTTATTGAAAGACGATCGAAAACTCGCTATTTTCCAGCGGTCCAGAAGGGAGAAATATTCACTTCCCAGCTAGGAACACATAGACACTAATTTAGAGCAATTCCACTTACCTTAGCTCGGTAGCTCGACGGTTCGTCGGCCGTATTTCACGAAACTAAATCCGTAGGAATGCTCTCTGCTGCTAAATACCTCGGTATCTGAGGTTAATTTGAGTTTGGACAACGTTTAGCAGCGTAATCGGTAGAAAATTATATTACTACTTCGTTCCTTTTCTTCTCTCTATTGATTGCTCTCTGTTTTCTGGAAATTATAAGTGATTTATCATTTAAAACCGAAGTGGGGATTTATATACTTGGGCCTGGACAAGGCCAACGTGTCACGGAGCCAATGCAGAGGCCTCACCTCCGTGACACGCTGCCATCGCGGAGGGGCTCTGCCTCGGCTCCTTCCGCGATGGTTCGACAGGTTTCTCGTCCGATCTTTTCCCGGGCCTTTCTCTAGCACGTATGGCCTTCAAATATGCTTAACCAACGTGTGAATAGGTCATCTAGGTTCCGGGAATCCTACGGGGTATAACATTCTTCCCCCCTTAAGAACATTCGTCCTCGAATGTACACTGTTATCTAGAGGACTACTTAACTTACTTTCTGGAAAAATTTCGGCAGAGTTTCCCCTGTAATATGGACTATAGCAAAAACCTAAAATGCAGAAAAGTCCAATACAGGTACTACACGCAATATTTTAAGATCCACTGGATAACTAAGTATCAATCTTTCTCGTTCACATACATACAACTATAAGGTACTGCATAAGTAATAATATGGACATACCTGTCGCCTGACTAGGCCTGAAATAGGTGAGGGTATCTGGCATTCATATCTTCTTCAGCTTCCCACGTCATTTCCTCACGATTCTTGTTACGCCACAATACTTTGACAGACGCAACATCTATAGTCCTCAACCTGCGAATCTGTCTGTCTAAGATAGCTACGGGAACCTCTTCATATGCTAACTCTTCTGTGACCTGGACATCCTGAAATGGAACTACTGTAGAAGGGTCCCCTACGAACTTCCTCAACATAGAGACATGGAATACTAGGTGAACAGATGCTAACTCTGGAGGCAAGTTCAATTCGTATGCAACTCAGCCTATTTTTCGCCGAATCTGATATGGTCCGATAAATCTCGGGCTAAGCTTGCCTTTCTTGCCAAATCTCATTACCCCTTTCATCGGAGACACTTTCAGATATACCCAGTCATTTACCGCAAATTCTAGATTTCTGTGCCGCATATCTGCATAAGACTTCTGGCGGCTCTGAGCAGTCAGTAAATGTTCTCGGATAAGCTTTATCTTTTCCTCTGACTGCCGAACAATGTCTGGGCCAACCAATGCTGATTCTCCTATTTCAAACCAACCAAACGGCGACCTGCATTCTCGCCCGTATAATGCCTTGAATGGCGCCATCTGGATGGCTGAATGATAGCTATTATTATAAGCAAATTCAATTAACGAAAGATGCTCATCCCAGCTACCCCCAAAATCTAGCACACACGCTCGTAGCATATCTTCGAGCATCTGAATTGTATGTTCAGCCTGCCTATCTGTCTGAGGATGGAATGCTGTGCTCAAGTTAATCTGCGTTTCGAAACCCCTCTGGAACGACTGCCAGAATCTAGCTGTAAACTGTGCTCCCCTATCTGAAATGATGGATACCGGCACTCCATGCAATCTAACTATTTCTCTGATATATAATTCGGCATAGTCCTCAGCCGAAAAGGTAGCCTTCACTGGTAGGAAATGAGCTGATTTTGTTAGCCTGTCAGCTATTACCCAAATGGAGTCATTTCTGCGTCTGGTATGGGGTAACCCTGTTATGAAATCCATGTTTATCATTTCCCATTTCCACATAGGCACCGTTATATCTTGCGTCAAACCGCCCGGCTTCTGGTGCTCTGCTTTCACCAGCTGACAGTTAGAACATCTAGATACAAATTCAGCGATCTCAGCTTTCATACCTAGCCACCAGTAGATGTCTCTGATGTCGTGGTACATCTTCGTCGCTCCTGGATGAAGGGAATAGCGAGCGTAATGTACCTCGTGCATGATCCGCCCGCGAAGCCCTAAAATATTCAGGACACAGAGGCGGCCCTTACAGCGTAGCACATTATCCACAGTTATCTGAAAATCTGACTCCTTACCTCTTTGAATTCTATCTCTGAGCTGAATTAAATCAGGGTCCTCGTACTGTCGTTCTTTTACCTCTGTAACTAATGATGACACAACAGAATTCTGAATTACTGCTCTATTTTTTCTGTTTCCATTACTCGAACGGCTAACCCAGCTAACTGATGAATTTCTTTGGCTAACTTCCGTTTCTCAGGTCGCAAATATGCCAAACTCCCCATTGACTTATGGCTCAGGGCATCCGCTACAACATTAGCTTTTCCCGGGTGATACAGAATATTTACATCATAATCTTTTAACAGCTCCAACCAGCGGCGTTGCCGTAGATTCAACTCCCTCTGAGTGAAGATGTACTGTAGGCTCTTATGATCTGTGTAAATATCAACATGGACGCCGTACAGGTAATGCCTCCACATCTTTAAGGCGTGGATCACTGCGGTCAATTCCAGGTCGTGGGTAGGGTAATTCTTTTCGTGTTTCCTCAGCTGTATGGAAGCATATGCAATTACTCTACCATGCTGCATCAACACACAACCTAACTCGACGCCTGACGCGTCGCAATAGACTAAATAACCTTCTGTGCCTTCCGGCAATGCTAATACTGGGGCGGAGGTTAATTTGTCTTCCAGTTCCTGGAAGCTCTGCGCACATGCCTCTATCCATTGAAACTTTGTTGCTTTCTGTTTTAATCTGGTTAGAGGTGCCGCAATGGTCGAGAACCCTTCAACGAACCTCCTGTAATATCCTGCCAACCCCAGAAAGCTACGAACTTCAGTCGGAGTGGTAGGCCTAGGCCATGACTTAACTGCTTCTATTTTCTGCTTGTCTACCTGTATGCCAGCATCCAACATGATATGCCCTAAAAAGGCCACTGAGTTAAGCCAGAATTCACACTTAGAAAATTTAGCATACAACTGACGGTCCGTGAGAATCTGGAGCACTGTCCGCAAATGAGTCCGGTGATCTGCTTCAGAGTGAGAATACACCAGAATGTCATCAATGAACACTATCACGAACAACTCCAGGAAAGGTCTGAAAATACTGTTCATCAGGTCCATGAAGACTTCCGGGGCATTCGTTAACCCGAAGGACATGACTAGAAATTCAAAATGTCCATACCGGGTCCTAAACGCTGTCTTAGGAATATCTCTCTCACGTACTCGGACCTGGTGATATCCGGACCGCAAGTCAATCTTAGAAAAGTATCTGGCTCCCTGCAACTAATCAAATAAGTCATCAATTCTGGGGAGCGGGTACTTGTTCTTTACTATAACTTTGTTTAATTGCCGGTAATCTATGCACATTCGGAGCGAGCCATCTTTCTTTCTCACAAATAAAATTGGCGCACCCCACGGTGAAGTACTCGGCCTGATGAAACCTTTATCCAACAAATCTTTCAACTGCTCCTTTAATTCTTTGAGTTCCGCCGGAGCCATACGATAGGGAGGAATTGATATCGGCTGAGTACCTAGTAGCAAGTCAATAGCAAAGTCTATTTCCCTTTCTGGGGGAATACCAGGTAACTCATCTGGGAACACATCAGGGAATTCGTTCACCACTGGAACAGACTGGAGCGTCGGAAATTCTGCTTGAACATCCTGGACTCTGACCAGATGGTAAATACATCACTTAGATATCAACTTTCTCGCCTGAAGGTAGGAAATAAACCTACCTTTTGGCGTAGCAGTGCTGCCCTTCCATTCCCGCACTATTTCTCTCGGGAAGTAGAATCGGACCGTCTTGGTCCAACATTCAACGTTGACAAAACAAGGTACTAACCAGTCCATACCCATTATGGCATCGAAGTCTATCATTTCTAACTCGACCAGATCTACTGTGGTCTGACGGTCAGCAACCTCTACTGTATACCCACGGTAGATTCGGCTAGCTGTGATAGAGTCACCGACGGGCGTGGATACTAAGAAGGGCTGCTGCAATAATTCTGGTGCAATACTAAACTTTCGTGCCACAAATGGAGTAACGTAGGACAAAGTAGACCCTGAATCAATCAACACATAAGCAGGGTATGAGCAGATAGTTAGCATACCTGTCACAACATCAGGTGACGCTTCTGAATCTTGCCTCCCTGGTAAAGCATATGTGCGGCTTGGACCCGCACCTGTACTAGAGGCCCCTGATCTGCTGAAACTGAGGGCCTGCGCCCTGCCGAGGATGCTGTGGCTCGTGACCCTGCAGATGCCCTATCCTGTCTATCCGGTCCTCTCGACCTCTGGATGGGCAATCTTTCATCAAATGGCCTTCTTGGCCACAATTATAACATGCGGTGGAGCCATACCTGCATGCTCCAGGATGGCGTCGACTGCATATAGGGCAAGGTGGTAGGGTATACCTACTCTGCTCCGCCCTCCTCTATAATGGTGAATCTGCCATCTGCGAGCCTCTACCAGTCTCTGACTGCCCCCTGCGGCTGAATCTACCCCCCTGTGACTGTGGCAAAGGCGGGGGCCTGGGCGGCCTATCTAACAATCGTGGCCTGGGTCCTCCCCGGGCCTCCCTCTATAACTCAACTGGCCTGTCCCGGTGATGCTGTTCCTGATTGACCCTTCTAATCTCCCGATGTCGCTGTCTGATGCCCTCAATATTCTGGGCAAATGCCTGAATTCGAGCAATGTCCATGTCCTCTCGCAGTGTGTCCGTAATACAAGTCTCAACATATTTTGGATTCAACCCCATGATAAAGCGGTGTACTCTGGATGCCATGGTATCAACAAAGGTCGGTGCATATCGAGCCAAAGAATCAAACTGCAAGAAATATTCCCGAACGTTCATGGCCCCCTGCTCCAGATGTAGGAACTGGTCTACCCGGGCCTGTCGAATCTCCCGTGGCAAATAGTGATCCAGAAAAGCTCCTGAAAAGCTGGACCAGGTGGGAGGGGAAACATCTCTCCCTCGGGACCTTTCCCAGCTTTCATACCATAACACGGCGATGTCCCGTAACCGAAATGCTGCCAACTCAACTGATTCTGTAGGCGTGGCATGCATAACCCTGAAGATTCTCTGTATTTGACCCAGAAAATCCTGAGGGTCCTCTGTCCGATCCGTACCTGTAAACTGTGGGGGATTCAGAGCTAAGAACTCTCGGACCCTTGAACTATGGGCCCTCCTGATGACTCCGCAACTGTAGACGGCATTGGCTGACGCTGAGCAGCCATCATCTGTGCTAACATAACTACGGCACTCCTAACCTCCTGGTCAGAAGGTGTCGGTATAGGGACTGCTGAAGGTAGCGTCACCCCAAGCGGCTCCTGATGTGGTAGAGACTGCTGAGAAGGCTGGGACGATGCCTCCGTAGTGCCCTCTGATCGGGCTATTTCTAAACGAGGGTGAGGCATCCTGCTGGTGCCTTCCCCTGCTGCCATATCTAAGCTCTGGCCTGTGATAGGATGTCGCTGGTCTGACATTATCTGTAACCAAAGAATATAGTAAGCTTTTAGGGACTCAACCCTATATTGTACCGCTCTACAGCACGACTGAGTAAGAATAAAAGACACAACCATCCTATCATGCCTTGCAGCCTCCTACCCATAGCATGTGGTGCACAACACATCCATGGACAGGACTCTTCTTAGCACGGCTTGCAGACTCCCTGGGATACGACCTGCTCTGATACCAAGTTTGTAACACCCAGCCTTGGGGGGTATGACTGGCACCTGGTGCCCTACTAGGACCTGAACTGCTGGAATGCTAAGTCTGGGCACATCTGGTGCCTGGCTGGCTCTAACTCACATTTCTGGAAACAAAGGGCTATATAACGGCTGTAAACACAGCCCCCAGCCCATTGGCCTATAGCCTTCTGTACCTGTACTAACAGCTGACCAGAAACATGTCAATATAGGGAAACCTATACGGGCCGACAAGGCCACCATGCTGTCTAGTTATCTATAATTCAATCATGAAATACTAGAAAGCTACGTGACCGGCAAGGTCACCACTACTGTCGAACTATGGTCCCACACGACCAACATAGAGGGAACACAAGTTCTAACAGCTATACAACTGCACGGCCTCACACGACCGGCTCATCTGACCACAGGGAAACGTATACAGACTGCAAGCCTCTAGGAATAACAATAGAAATGATCGGGACAGGACCCCGACCTACCCGTACTATACAACAAAAGAAAATGAAATGCACCTCTGGAATTCAGTCTCCGGATGACAGGAGCTGAATATTCGATCGCTAATAGGAATCACGCGGTATCGCCTGCTCGTCTATGAGTACCTACAGGCAAGTAATGTAGCGCCCCACCGGGCATCAGTACCACTGGTACTGAGTATGTAAAGCAATAACTGAAAGAAATATCTGAAAACGACAATATAACTGATGAAACTGAAGTAGGAAGGAATAGATTAACTGGCTCATAATGTAAGTCTTACCCTCTCTTAATTATACTGGAAGGAGCAGGAGTCATACCTGAGGATTTATCGGTCTACTGTCGATCTACTCGTATCTATTACAACACGACACAACATATCATAACATACATAGCACACACCAACCTTACCCGGCCCCCATAAGCCGGGAGGTACAACCAACACGCAATCTATACCCCTACCCCGGTCATCCCATCTCCTATAAACCCTGTAAGCATCCTGTCGGTCCCCTGGGTCTGTACTTGGGCTCGCTGAGCCCCTGACTATAACTGTACCTGAGTCTGGAGGACTCCTGAATCAACACCCCGGCCGTATTCGCTCGACGGGGGTGTATAAGGGCCGATCAAGGCACAAATATGAGGAAAACTGGCATCCCATCTTCGTCCCCTGTGGGACGGCATGCCACTCCGTAGAGCGACGTATCCTCATCCTTTGGCGGACGAGTCGATACAGCTATCAACCCTGGGGCGGTCATGGACGCTAGGTAGTCCAACCCCAAACAATACAACGGTCTCAACTAGTAATACTATCTGCATGTCCCACATACTGAAGCTAATAGTGGTGAAGTGTTTGTATATACTATATGCTGAGCTAGTGAGAGTAATATGTACGTACTTAATACATGCTGAGGCTGGTAATAGTATATATATATAAATATAGTCTTCTGCCAGACTGTACGGGGGCTAATGCTGAACAAGATATAGTGTTTCTGCTGAAAACTATGTTGTATACTGAGTTTCTATAGTAACATGATTTACTATCCCTAACGTGCTTTTCAACTTCATTTTAACTTATCATTCTATTTCTGAGATGTCTTACAGGTATTACATCGCTTTACTGGGTTTCAACTAAATACAATGATATCCTAACATTCTGCGTCGCATCACAAACTGAGCATGCTATGCAATTCTTAACACTTATACTAGAATCTATATCGTGCTAGCAAGTCTCGAGCTGATCATAACATAATGTTTCTAGTATCGTACCATCATTCATAGTAAACGTCAAACATGGCTTCTGAATATTCTACTGGCCTTTAAATTACTGTACTGTACCAAGATTACTAACTTGCCGAGGAAACTAACTTTACATACCTTATCCTTGAACTATCCGTCTGTCGGACGAGGCTCGGCCAGTACTTCAACTATTTTCTCCCAAATACATTCATAAATGTGTCAATCAATACTAAATACAGCTTTATTGTAAAGAGCAACGTCACTTTCGATATAGTTTATAGCCTAAACTTAGGCTTATTGAAAGACGGTCGAAAACTCGCTATTTTCCAGCGGTCCAGAAGGGAGAAATATTCACTTCCCATCTAGGAACACATAGACACTAATTTAGAGCAATTCCACTTACCTTAGCTCGGTAGCTCGACGGTTCGTCGGCCGTATTTCACGAAACTAAATCCGTAGGAATGCTCTCTGCTGCTAAATACCTCGGTATCTGAGGTTAATTTGAGTTTGGACAATGTTTAGCAGCGTAATCGGACGAAAATTATATTACTACTTCGTTCCTTTTCTTCTCTCTGCTGATTGCTCTTTGTTTTCTGGAAATTATAAGTGATTTATCATTTAAAACCGAAGTGGGGCTTTATATACTTGGGCCTGGACAAGGCCAACGTGTCACGGAGCCAACGCGGAGGCCTTACCTCCGTGACACGCTGCCATCGCGGAGGGGCTCTGCCTCGGCTCCTTCCGCGATGGTTCGACAGGTTTCTCGTCCGATCTTTTCCCGGGCCTTTCTCTAGCACGTATGGCCTTCAAATATGCTTAACCAACATGCGAATAGGTCATCTAGGTGCCGGGAATCCTACGGGGTATAACACATATGCATTCAAGCGTATTCTATTTGGGCTATACAATGCACCAGCCACCTTCCAACGATGCATGATTGCTATATTTCATGACAAAGTGAAAGACTATGTAGAGGTATTTGTGGATGACTTCTCTATTTTTGGTAACTCGTTTGTTGTATGTTTGCAGACCTGGGTAGGGTCTTAGCTAGGTTTGAATATACAAATCTAGTACTAAATTGGGAGAAGTGTAACTTTTTAGTCAAGGAAGGTGTGAAGATACAAACCTAGTACTAAATTGGTAGAAGTGTCACATTTTAATCAAGGAAGTCATTTTCCTTGGCCACAAAGTGGCACAAAGTGTCTTGGAGGTTGACCGTGCCAAGGTAGAGGTTATTGAGAAGTTGCCACCGCTAGTGTCTGTCAGGGGTGCCCGCAGTTTCTTGGACATGCTGGGTTTTATAGACGGTTCATTTGGGATTTCTCAAAGATCTCCAGACGGATGTGCTGACTACTGGAAAAAGGTGTAAAGTTTGAGTTCGGGGCAGAATGTGTCAGTGCTTTTGAGGAGCTGAAGAAGAAGCTGGTGGAAGCTCCCATTCTCATTTCTCCTGACTTTGAATGCCCATTTGAGCTAATGTGTGACGCCAGTGATGTGGTCGTGGGTGCAGTACTGGGGCAAAGGAGAGAAAAGATTTTTCACTCCATTACTGTACAAGCAAAATAATGGATGCTTCTTAGGCTAGTTATACTATCACAGAGAAAGAGATGCTTGCACTAGTGTATGAGTTTGAGAAATTCAGGTCCTATCTAGTTGGAACAAAGGTGGTGGTGCACACAGACGATATTCTGATCTGATACTTATTCAACAAGAAGGATGCTAAGCCCGGGTTGATACGGTGGATCTTATAGCTGCAGGAGTTCGACTTGGGAATTCAAGACATGAAGGGCGGAGAAAATTAGGTAACAGATCATTTGTCATAGCTAGAGGATAGGTCACATGTGATTTATGTTAGGAGCATTCGAGAAGAGTTCCCTGATGAGAAACTCTTGGCACTAAGCGTGGGGGAACTCCCTTGGTACGCGGACATAGTGAACCTAATAGTAAGTGAAGTGTACCCATCCGAGGCAATCTCTCAACAACGAAAGAAGCTGAAGTATGAGTCCTGGTTTTACATGTGGGATGAACCATATCTGTTCAAGAAGGGTCCAGATCAAGTGATGAGACGATGCATTCTAGAAAGCCAAGTGACACAGGTGGTGTGAAGCTGTCATTCCTCACCGTATGGCAGTCATCATGGAGGAGCGCATTGCTCATAAGGTGCTCCAGTCAGGTTTCTTCTGGCCGACTTTATTCAAGGATGTAGCAGCCTATGTAAAGGCATGTGATCAATCCCAGAGAATGGGCACAATGAGCAGAAAGTATGAGATGCCTTTGCACAACATCTTGGAAGTCAAGGTATTCAACGTGTGGGGGGATAGATTTCATAGGGCCATTTCTACCGTCTTTTGGCAATCAATATATTTTGGTAGTGGTGGACTATATTTCCAAATGGGTTGAGGTCGCATCTTTTCCCATTAATGATTCCAAGGTAGTAGCCAAGTTTGTGAAGAAGTAGATTTCTGCTAGGTTTGGAACCCCACGAGCTATTATTAGCGATGGAGGTTCGCACATTGTTAACAATTTCTTCTGAAACCTATTGGCCAAATATGGAGTTCGACATAAAGTGGCTACAGCATACCACCCTCAGACTAGCGGACGGGTTGAAGTATCGAATAGGGAAGTCAAGTAGATTTACATAAAACTGTGAATGCACAACCAAAGGATTGGGCAAGCAAACTAGATGATGCTTTGTGGGAGTATAGGACTACCTATAAGACGCCAATTGGGACTTCACCTTATCAGTTGGTTTATGCAAAGGTCTATCACTTGCATGTGGAGCTTGAACATCCGACATATTAGTCTATGAGAAAGCTGAACATGGATCCTGAGTTAGCTGGAAAAAAGCGGTTGTTGCAATTGCATGAGCTGGACGAGTTTTGATGGCACACATATGAGAGTGCTAAGCTATACAAAGAGAAGACCAAGAGGTGGCATGAAAAGAATATAGTGCCTCGAATATTCGAGCCTGGACATATGGTGTTACTATTCAACTCCCAATTGAAATTATTTCCAGGGAAGTTGAGGTATAAGTGGTCTGGAACATTTGAGGTTGCTAGGATGACCAAGTACAGGGTGGTTGAAATGTGTCAAGAAGATAAAAGTGCCACATTTTTGGTGAATGGTCAAAGGTGTAAGCATTACTAGGGTGAGGACGTTAACTAAGAGAAGAAGTCTATAGCCTTATCTGATGAGTGAATGTGAGTTGGGTCGTGCCGCAATAGTAAATCAGGTGCTACACGGGAGGCAACCCGTGAGTGTAATGTTATAATTACAATTTATTTTATATAAAAAAGAGTCATGCCACAACTAAAACAACGGCATTGGGTGGGAGGAAACCCATTATTTTCTATCTTATTGGTGTTTTTGGATGATTTGCAGGATGCTATAGAGCTAAAAAATGATTTAGGGGACAAACATATTGCAGGAGTAAAAATAAAGGCCAGAAGTGCAAAGGTAAGTGAAAGGAGAAAATTAGGCTCAAATAATGAGCCTGCACGATAGCCTCCGTGACACGTCCAGGCACATTATACGCCGGGTCTCATTAAAATATCGGGCCAACCAGCCCAAATTCTCCCTTTTTAATAGCCAAGTCGACATTCCAGCCCCATTTTTGATCGCCTCCATGACAAAAGCCCCAAATCCCCTTCCCTCTCAAGCGTGCCACGCCTAAATCGTCAAGTTCTTCACCTCTCTTCTTGAGAACAACACTTCACAGGTATGTTCTTGGTTTTCTTCATCTTCTCTTGTGTAAATTCCTAGCATTAATATGTGGGTAAGTAGAGGTAAAACATAATTCATGTGAACTTGGTGGAAACAAGTTTTTGTTGGGTAATCATGCTTTTACTTGATGTTATTTGATTCTTGCACTTGATAATAACATGGTTTCTTGGATTTTACATAGAATTTAAGTGTGGGGTGCTTGAAGGGTTGAGGGAAGATGAAAAGGGGGGGTGAAAAACTAAAATTAGGGAATTCATGCCTTTGTACTTCAATTAGTTTTGCAATGAGTGTTTGGTTGTTCACATTGAGATAGGATAGCGTTGTTGGGCTGTAACATGGGAATTATACATTATCGGGTACGTATAATTTGTACGGGCATGCTAGAGGCTATTACATACTACACTATGACTATGCTCCATTGTGAAAATTTCTGTTCTCTGTAAATGTGGGCATGCATAAATTGTAAGTGTTCCTAATTACAAGTTCCCAATTGCTTGAAGTCTGAGTAAAGCAACATTAATTTCATGTAAATGCTAGTGTCAAGAGTCTGATTTATTTGAGTGTACGAAGTCTGAGTAGTACAAGATAATTTTCAAGTTCAATATCTCAGTGCAAAGTGCCTTAAGTGACAATTTTGTATACTATTGTGTTTGCTTAATCTTGTCAAAGTTCTGATTATGCTTCAATATGGGAGAAACTAGTCACTGTAGTGTAGAGAAGGGGAAGTCTGAGTACCCGAATAACTATGACTAGTGAACCCACGCTAGCACTAGTGTGGGGTAATCAACCAAACCTTGACTTAGTGTGTCTATCCATGTGAAATACTGACTAATTTGGTCTCTGTGTTTGGATGAACAGGAACAATGTCTGCTAGACAAGAAAAGGGGAAAGGTGTTTCATCCTCAGGCACCGACCGAAAAAGGATCCGACTAGGTGCAGCTGTGCCAGCAGCCCCACCAGTTCCCAGGGGACAATAAAGGCGATTCGGTACTAGATGGGTGGTGGATGAAGGAAAAAAAATGGTATGCCAAGCATAAAGAGTCTAAATACTTCCCAGAGGAGCAGACTGACCGGGAGATTTGGCACAGGAGTTCCCTCGTATAATGCAAAGGATACACACCCTGGGCATGGACTTCATTTTCAATGAGCCCAAGGAGTGTAATTTACATCGGGGTCAGGTCATCCCAGTTGAAGCACATTACTTAAATGCAATCTTGGGGACACCTGCACAGATCCACATCCACTTCGCTAGCTTAATATCACACCGTCATATGCTGAAATTCGGCACACATTATGTGGGAAGCAATGAACAGCCAAGTAGATTCACCACAAAGAAAAAGGGTACCACCAGACATTGCCCTATTCACAGATGAATAGAGAGGCACGTGTTTGGCTGATGATTGTCTACAACTGCCTCATTCCAGGGGTACATATTATTGATATCACCAAGGACTGGGTCTGCCTGGTATACGCCTTAATGTGAGATGTGGAAATAAATGTTGGGGTTGTGATCAAATCAGCCATGAAAAAGGCGAGGTTGCACCATGGGCACAAGTATGGTTTTGGTATACTCACCACCTACCTCAGGAGCCAGGACATTGATGAGGAGGCTTTAGACTATAGGCCAATGGTAGAACGGCGCGCTATGGACATGACAAAGACTAAGGCGGCAGATGCCACTTACGGCCCAGTTCTCACATTAGCCGAGTGGCATGCTCGAGATGATAGATACGCAGCCAAGATGTTTGGACTGCAAATGTTACAGTTGTGCATTAGTGGACGGCCCGCAACAGAGTAGGAGCTTTGGAAGGTGGAGAGGGACTACCCTATGAATGAGCATGCCAGAGCCATGTGTAGGATTGGGCCGACGTTTGTAGAGCCGGTGGATGATGATGTACCAACAAATGAGGAGAGGCACCGGGAAGAATCAGACATTGAGTCAGATGATGATGAGGCGGATGAATCTGACCTCGGTGAGGAGGCCTTTGTACCAGATGAGGAGATTGAAACAATTGTTTGATCAGGGAGTCTTCACCATGATAACCCTATTTTTACATTGATATATCCCACATACTAAGGACAGTGCTCATTATAAGTGTGGGGTGGTCATTTTTTGTTTATCTTTTTATGTGATTCTATGAAAACTATGTCATGTATTAACTGGTAACAAATAGACGTTGTGGCATGTAATTTGTAGCTAGGAACTAGACTTGGTACTTATGGCTATAATAACTAGTAAGCTTATCTTTTTCTGCTCCTATGTTGTGCTTGTAATTATTTTTCATTTTTTATTCTTTTTAGGTTTCTCGGCTTTTGTTTTTGATGCTTTTCCAGAGAATAGTCCCTTTGAACCGAGTAGGACTTTTTTAAGTCATAGGTAGAGACTGTTCCCTATAATGGATGGATTACGATCGTCTTAAGGAAAATTAGTCACGTTTAGGAAATAAAATCATCACTAATGAGCTAGAGTACTTCACTTGGTCAGATGCTAGACTTCATGGAATCTACATTTGAACAAGCAAATAGTGAGGAGAAAATGGTAGGATCATATAAAGCCTTGGTGTTCAACTCTAAACTGTAAATTGTAGGCTTAATTGTGCTTGTCACTCAATGTGGATGAAATAGTAAAAGGGGTCTAAGCTAACCAAGTTTGAATCTCTGTTCCATGTGTGGTGAGAACTAGTTATATTTCTTGCTAACTAGCATCTAGAATTTGCCTTGCGTGTACAAAAAACTTAAAGTGGCATTAAACTTAAGGGATATGATTAAGGCACTTCTTTGTGAACCAAGCTAGTTGACCCGTCGCACTCATTGTCCCTCACCTTGATGTTATCCCTAGTGAGCCCCGTTTGAGCCTTCAAGCCTAATTTTATTGGAATAGCCTCATTAAGTAGCCTTACCCTATTTTTTCGAATGGCCTCAATAGTACTTCGATTCAAATAGATCCTACTGCACTTTATTGAGACATTATTTCAAAGGAGACGATCAAAGGAAAGGGTGAATAGTAAAGGGGGGAAGAATTGGTGTGAGTACTCAATTTGTTGGTCATAAGCTATATACACATGAAAATATTTTTATGATGTGTATACTTATATCCATGTTATATATATATATAGTGCATGATGAGTATAAGCTAGGGGTACACACTTCTTACATCTTGGATAAGAATAAGTAAGTGAAAGGAAAAACAATTTTGAAAGGGGTGGAGTGAAGGGAGAAAGAAGTAAGGTGCTAAAATGCAAAATGTGTGATTGTCTTAAGGTGCATAGGGATAAGAGTCAGTACGACCCAAATAATCCTACCAGTCCCTTAGCCGACATTACAATCCGAAAAAACCCTTTTGATCCTACAAGTGATGTTATGCTTGGTTAAGTAGTACACTATAGGAAAACTCATGGTGTATTAGATTTGCTTGAAATAATCTTTGGAGCGTGAGTGAATCATTTATATAATGTGCTTAAATGTGATCGTACTGATCTCATGAAGTAGGGACATTGCATACAAGTGATGGCACATGATGGTGAACCCCTGGTGAAGCTAATGACATCTCTACTATGATTTAAACATGTTGGCCAGATTTTCGGTTGAAAAGTTATTCATTAGGGCTTGTGTTATTCTGTTTAAGAATGTGGTGAGGGAATACCATGCTTGAATGAATAAATGGTATTCCAAGATTAAAGTGTTTAGCACAACTAGGTGTGAGTTATCTAGGTCCTTTGATGATGGTAATGTTGAAATTGTGCCAAGGATATTAAAGGATTATCTGAGGACAAACAAGGTTATAAGTGTGGGGTGGTGATCTAGGGCATATTTATACAACCAAACGCCATATTTTCAACCATACAGGAGCCTAGTTGAGCATAATACTGATGTATTCATGATTGTTTTGAGTTAATTATGCTTGTGGACTAATAAATGCGATGTGACTATTTGCAGGTGGAAAAGATAATAATTTCAGCTTGATGTTGCGGATTACACTCGAAGTTAAAGTATGGGAATTTCAGAGAGCTTAAAAACTAATTTGGGAGTTCACTCCCGTGTCATAGAGGAGATATGGTGTGTTGAGCTCCATGACACGGAGCCTAAAATTTCAAAAGTCCCATAATTCCAGTGAGGGTCTGCATTGGTCCGTGTCACGGAGGAAGAATTGCGCGTTCAGCTCCGTGACCCAGAGCATAGATTTCTAGATTTTCAACATTTTTAGTTCACCTCTGTGACAGCTCCGCGTCACAGTGTGATTTCTCCGTGCCACGGAGCTAGTTGGTTGTGTAATTTTTCACCAGTATAAATAGAACATTTATATTTTAATTTTTCATTATCTGAAATATTGGCAAGAACGTGGGAAACGACAATTGAGCTAAAGAAAATTCTAGGGTTCTTTCTCTTCTGTTTTCTTCTAAATTTCAATTGTTCCTATGTTAAAAACTTGTTTAGAAATGTTTAATTAATGAATGAGTGGCTAATTTACCTCATTCTAAGGTTAAGGCTATTTTCATGATTGTATAATTTCATTTTATTTTCATATGAATGTTCTTCTATCATGAAGGGTTGTTCTTCTGTTCCTGCTTTTGGTATTTTAGTGTTTGGCCAACATTAAGATAAATTCAGAACCTTAATTTGACTTTAAAAGGAGAATTATTAGGGTAGAATGAGGAATAGGGGAATATATTCTTACCTTTGCTATAAATTGAAGGTAAGATTCATGTACAAGATAGAAATATACCTACAACGCCATATTCGGTTAACAAAAGGAAAAAATTCTACTAGACCTAAGATGAGTTATTGCATCACAAGTTAATATGTGTAGTTGCAAGGTTCATAATTAGGCAATTGCCTAGAGGTTCGAAAGACCATAGTCAAACTTTAAGTTTTCCCAACCATCAACCCGATAGAGAACGTAGCTGAAGAAAAATATAAGTTATACATGATTGCATCCCATGCCTTAACCTTACACTATTCTTTCTTATTATTTTAAACAACGTTCTTAGTTTCATTTATTATTACTTTTTATATTATTATTTATCAAACTCTTAATTCATTGTGTTACTTATACACTTGCTTAGAATAATTGTGTATACTAAAATAGAAAAAATCACTAAGTCATAGTCCCTGTGGGTTCGATATTCGGCCTGAAAGAGACACTATATTACTTATACAACCACGTGCACTTGCGTGAGTTTGGGAGACAACACTTGCCACATTAAAAACAACCACTTGAACCAGCCATGCATTCTCCCAAATGGTTCATCCCACAATCCTTTCAAGTTGGGTATGTAATCTCCCTTACTCTGGGTTTGATTGGATCACTGGCTATCGGTGGAGCTGGGGCTGATGATCCTCAACAAAACATGGAAATGAGGTCCACCACTCATCCTCTATTAGGAATACCCCGAGTCCCCTGTCCTTACTCTCTTGCTCCCTTTTTCTTTTCCTTTGAACTTTCCATCCGCTTTCGGACCATGAAACTCAGGTGGACTCCTTTTTGTGATGTTTTGAACCCCAGTAGCAATCATTTCTTTGGTGGGGTTTCCAGGTGCATCTGCCTGCTGGTTAAGCTGAGTGGTCGTGGCCCGTATTAACACTCTGAGGGCAGCCCCGAGCTCTCCATCCGTACTTGCCTACTAAGGCAGCCTACTGGAGTTGGTGGAGGTAGTGGATTCTTGTTATTTTTCCCTCTTCCACTATCTCTTTTGGGAGGCATTGTCTGCGAACGCATAAAGCATGAGTTATAAGAGAAACTTTAGAGTTTACACTCTATCTCACGATAAGAATAATGAAAGAAGGGAATTTTTCTAAAAATGCCTTGTAGCCTCCCCCTCATAAGTGTGGCGCGCTTCACACCCACGAAAAGGACTCTACTTGACGCGGCTTTCAAACATCCTAGGACACTCTAAACCTAGTGCTCTGATACCAAGTTTGTCATGACCCGAGTCTATACCCTGGACGAGATATGGTACTTGGAGTCACAAGTAACCCCAAGCCAACCCATGATCTATCATAATATTGGTAATCTGTGTAAATCATAGCGGAAGCTTAAATAATAAAACCATTTAAGGAAAACTGATTAATAAAAGTTTAAACATCTAAAAGCATACTGAATGTCTGAATCTATGTCTGAGAGTCATCTATATCTGATGAGTTGCTGGGACAAACCCCCAACTAACTCTAAAGTCTAACAATATGAAAATAAATGGAGAAAATAAACATCGACCTCAAATGATAAGGACTCACCACTGGTACAGCTGATGTCTCCTGAAAAAGATCTACTAGCAGTGCTGAGATTGAAAACTTGCGTTTATACCATAATATGATACAACATGGAAGGCATGCATCAGTACTTTGAATGTACTGAGTAAGTGGGGAAAATATAACAATAAAAAAATAAATAACTGAATTGTAATGACATGCAATGACCAACTGAAATACTGAAACTGTATAAACTGAAATATAACTGAAATGGTCAAAATGACCCTGTCTGATCAATGGGGTAGAATTATCGAACTATAACCATCAGTGGTCAAAGGTTTGACCGAAAGTTAAACCCGCGATCAAATGTTTGACCGAAAAAATTAACTCTAGTCAATGGGGCAAAATTATCGAACTATAACCATAAGAAGATTTTCCTTGACGAGAAGGTTCCACAACATTAATCGAAATTAAATTTTTATAATGTTTGCCCTTTGAAATTGATGATTTGGGTTGAAGAAGCCTATTGTTAAACTTTTTCAATTCTTTAAAATTTCTCCATGTTTCTACCTTATAAACTTCTTGTACCGCGTAATAAACTCAAACAAAAGATTTGGATCATTACCTTGATGCTTTAGATAAAAAATTCTTATTTTTCTCTCCTCTTTTATTATCTTTTCTCTTCCTTTCTTCACTCCTCTTCTACATTTTTTTTGCTGCGTTCTGTAGCTTTTCCAACAAAATTATTGTTTTTATTATTATTTAGTTCAATTGGGCTTTGCCCCTTATTATTACTACTATTACTATAATTAATTTTTAAATTCTTATCTTTCTTTTCTTTTACTGCTTAATTACTAAATAACCCTATATTAAATTAGGATTATCACAGTTTGGCAACATATATCCCTAATACAAATTAAAGACAATATATATAAGGGGTAAAAATTAAATTGTTTTATTGAATTTATATTTTGGGATAAAATTTTATTCGCTTTAAGGTATAATTTGTGTGTTAAAAACTTCGTCAGGCGTAACATTCTAAAATCAAACTTATGCCTTATAAAGGATGTTTTATGCCTTGTGGCAAAACTTTTTTTTGTCTTGTGTGAAACTTATGTCTTGAGCACAAGTTCTTTTATGTTGGTACACAATTTTTTTAGGTAAGGCATAGATTGAAAAAATATTTAACTTCTTAAAAATTGTGCATTATATTCAATTTATGTCTTTCCAGACGTAACTTTTCAATATTAATAGTATTGAAACTTTGTTGTATATTCAAATTTTCTGGGGTAAGGCATAAATTTGATACATTATTTTAGATTTTTCTAATTGTGCCTTATACTCAATTTATATCTTTTCAGGCGTAATTTTTGCAACCTTAATAATATTGAAACTTTATCATATATTCAAATTTTACCGGTGTAAGGCATAAATTGGATAAAATATTTTAATTTTTTAAAATTGTGCATTATATTCAACTTTTCTCTTTTCAGGCGCAACTTTTCAACTTTAATAATATTGAAACTTTGTCGTATATAGAAATTTCGCTGGGCAAGACATAAATTGGATAAACATTTTAATTTTTTGAATTTGTTCTTATATTCAATTTATGTTTTTTCATATGTAACTTTTCAATCTTTATAATATTAAAAAATTTTCGTACATTTAAATTATGCCGAGTAAGGCATAAATTGGATAAATATTTTAATTTTTGAAATTTCGCCTTATATTCAATTGCCTTTCAATGCATAACTTTTCAATCTTAATAATATTAAAACTTTGTCGTACATAGTAATTTTGCCGGGTAAGACATAAATTGTATAAATATTTAATATCTAAAAATTGTGCCTTATATTCAATTTATGTCTTTTTAGGAGTGACTTTGCAGCCTTTATAATATTGAAACTTTGTCGTATATAAAAATTATGTTTTGCAAGGCATAATTTGGATAAACATTTTAATATTATCAAATTGTGTGTTATATTCAATTTCTGTCTTTTTAATCGTAAGTGTTTGAACTGTGTTGTGTTCTCAAAATGTCGATTCAGTCATAAGTTGGATAAAACTTCTTCGAATTTGGCAATTTATATTTTATATTATAATGATTATGCATTTCTTTTTTTTTTTAATCTCTTCTTTCTTTTTATGTATGATGCTGATGCTTTTCACTAAGCTTATACTTTCCATTTTTATGATGCAGGTTATTTGATCTCTCAATTCTACTTTGTCTAACTATTTTTCTATCATGGTAGATGTTTATCATTTTCTTAGTATTTTTAAATTTTAATATTATTTACTTACATAAGCTCTTGATTTTTATTTATTTATTTATTTACAAGATGGAGATCAGTTGTTCAAGTTTGAATATTGATTTGAAGCACATGGTCATTGGAGTGGTGATATCAACTTTAGTGATATAAAAGTTTATTAGATGAAAAAAAAATTATGCCCCAAAGACACAAGTCATGGCATAAGGCATAAGTGTAAAAATTTTATTAGATGGAAAAAAAATAAATCATGCCCCAAAGACACAAGTCATGGCATAAGGCATAAGTGTAAAAACTTCATTAGATGTAAAAAAAATCATGCCCCAAAGGCACAAGTCATGGCATAAGACATAAGTGCAGAAAAGTTATTAGATGGTAAAAAAAAAAAATCATGCCTAAAAGGCACAAGTCATGGCATAAGACATAAGTGTAAAAAGTTTATTAGATGAAAAAAAATATCATGCCCCAAAGGGACAAATCATGGCGTAACGCATAAGTGTAAAAAGATTATTAGATGGAAAAAAGATAAAATCATATCCTAAAAGTACAAGTCATGGCATAAGGCATAAGTTAAAGATGCAGGTAGTTAGGCATAGAAAAGGTAGAAGATCTTAACCATAGGCAGAATTTATGCCTTAGGCATAACTTGGGAAAAACTCATGCCCTGCGAGTGTTTTTTATGCTATTAAGGGTGTTTTGATCACTTTTTATTTACTTAAAGTGCTGAATGGAAAAAATTAAAGACCAAAAATTTAAGGAGCAAAAATTAAAGACTACATTAAATTTTTTTTTTGTGTGTGTGTGAGCATATTATTTTTACTTAAACACATCCTCGTAAATTATTTTTTTCAGGTATATAACCCATATACATTGTATATTTTAGTATATATTTTACACACACTCTCTCTCTCTCTCTCTCTATATATATATATATATATATATATATATATAAAACTACTCACAGTCTTTGCAATGCAAGTGGACAAAAGATGGGTATTAATTATAAATTGCCCAGAGCCTATATTTGTACAAATAATATTTGTATTCCTGAACCATTTGTGCTAGTAAAAAACATCTCTAATGAGGTAATTCTAGGCATGCCTTTTTTCTGGCATATATATCCAATTACTAGATGGGATAAAATCGAAATAAACGATACCTTTGAAAAAAATCAGAATTGATTTTATTTCCCAACCTTTTTAAAAATATGTTAATAACAATAAAGATATGATTTTTTCTAAATCAAAACAAATTGATTTTATACAAAATTAAATTTGTAGTATTTCAATAGAAGATACTCTTCAAAACCCCAATATAAGGAAAAAAATAAAAAATTTGAAAAGTCAGTTTTCACTTCAAATATGTGGAGACCACCCAAATGTGTTTTGGGAAAGGAAAAAACATGTGGTAAGTCTTCATTATGAGGAAGACTTTTCTGAGGATAATATTCCTACTAAGGCAAGACCTTGCCAAATCAATTCAGAATATCTGGATTTATGCAAAAAAGGAACTGATATTCTTCTCCAAAAGGGATTAATAAGGCCCTCAAAATCTCTATGGTCTTGCACTGCTTTCTATGTTAATAAACAAGCAGAGCAGGAAAGAGGGGTACCTAGATTGGTAATAAATTATAAACCCCTAAACAAAGTTTTAAAATGGATTAGATATCCTATTCCTAATAAGAAGGATTTATTAGATAGACTTCATGATGCTATTATATTTTCAAAATTTGATCTAAAATCAGTATATTGGCAATTCAAATTTCTGAACAAGATAAATATAAAACAGCCTTTAATGTTCCAAGGGGCCAATATGAATGGAATGTCATGCCTTTTGGGTTAAAAAATGCCCCTTCAGAATTTCAAAAAATTATGAATGATATTTTTAATCCTTTTATCAATTTTATCATTGTTTATATAGACGATATTTTAGTATTTTCTAAAACCTTAGAAATTCATTTCAAGCATCTTGACTTATTCAAGAAGATTATTATTCAAAATGGTTTGATCATATCTAAACCAAAAATCCATATTTTTCAAACAACTGTCAGATTTTTAGGTCGTAATATTGAAAAAGGAAAGATTATTAAGATTATTCCTATTCAAAGAAGTATTGAATTTGCTTCTAAATTTCCTGAGGTAATTACTGATAAAACTCAGCTCCAGCGATTTTTAGGGAGCTTAAATTATATTTTTCCTTTTATAAAGGATTTAGCTAGAGATACAACTATCCTTTATGACCGTCTTAAAAAGAATCCTAAAGCTTGGTCTAAAAAGCATATAGAGGCAGTCAAGCATATTAAAGCCAAGGTTAATAACCTAACCTTTCTTACTTTAGCAAATCGAAATTGGCAAAAAATAGTAGAAATAGATGCCTCTCATATTGGCTATGGAGGAATTTTAAGACAAGTTTCCCCTAATAAAGAGCAAGAATATCTTATCAAATTTTATTCTGAAAAATAAAATAGCAGCCAAAAAAATTATGCTACAGTGGCCAAAGAGATTTTTGCTATGGGCAAAAGTGTTTTAAAATTTCAAGGAGATTTATTTAATCAAAAATTTATTATGAAAACTGATTGTCAAGCCGCAAAATTCATCTTTAATAAAGATGTTAAACATGATGTTTCTAAACAAATATTTGCTAGATGGCAAGCCTTATTAGTGTCATTTGATTTTGAAATACATTATAAAAAGGGCACAGATAATAGTCTTCCAGATTTTCTTACTAGAGAATATATAAGTTAATAACTCTTTATTTTCTTAATACAGATAATGCGGCCATCAGCAAGTTCTTCCTCTATTAGAGGAAGAGGGAGAGGAAGAGCATCAGTTGGCAGAAATAATATTTTGGCCCAAATAGAAAATCAGGGGCTAATAGCCTCCAACATTGCAGGGACCTCCACTGGAATATCATGAATTAATACAGATCACCCAATGTACAGAGAATTCATGAATTTTATACAATCTAGACAACCACAAGGTGATACTCCACCAACATACTTTGCAATCGTCAATGATGAAGCCAATGAAAGTATAGAAGTATATGATAAAAATGAGAAAAATGAAATGATACTTCTTTTGGAGCCAAGAGATTTACAATGGAAGGATGATCCCTGACAAATAATGACAAGATATTTTAATACGGCATCCTATGTCGTTCTCACTTACAAATATAGAATGCATTATGAGATGATACTCTCATCAATGGGGTCTGCGGAATTCCAGCACTTTTACCCTGCGAAAACCAAAAAAGTTTATAACTTTTCAAAGATTAAAATAAAAAAGATATCCACCGCAGAAGAATGGGGAATCAGCACTATGCGAGAGAGGGAATACACCCACTCTAAACAAAAGGTTACAGTTAAATTCAATTACTATGATTATATCGAAAGCTTTAATAAAGCCCTATTATATGAAAATGCTAATAGGAAATATTCATCGTTCATTAAGATATGTTCTAATAATTTTAAACAACATATACCAAATTGGTTTTGTAAATGGTTGTACTTTGTATGGTCCAACTTGAGTATTCTTCCTGAAGACTATAAAAAACTATATTCTGAATGGGTGGATGTTTCACCCAAAATAGCTCAATTGCAACAGGAAGATACATATTTTAAGGGAATATCTTTGATGTACTTCTTTATAGAATTCTCTATCCCGTGGATAATATAATGGACAATAGAAGTTCAAAATAGTGAGGAAGGATTCTCTTGCCTAAAAAAAAAATTTTATACAAAATTTTGGAGTAAATTACTGCACAATGATGCGGAAGGTAAACTTCATGGAAGAGAGATTATAGACTCAATTAATGTGTCCATTGGAGCCAGTAAAAGACAGGCAGAGGTTATACCAGAAAAAGATGAGATTAGTCCTTTTAAACAAATATCAAGGAAATTACAGATGAAGAAGGGAGCTATCTCCAAATCAGAACTTCTTACTTCATACATGGAAGAAGTTAAAAAAGATCTAGTAAAACATTTGGGAATAGATTTCCCAGACAACATGCCCATGGTCACTTCCAATGAAGAAGAAGACAACTGCCTAGCAGGGGAGTCTCAGAGTGTTAATAGCACAAAAGAAATGGACATAGAAACATTTCTTCAACAATTTCGAAATCAGGTAGAAGAATCTTCTGTCACATCCAAAAGCAAGGAGGGCATGAAGGACTAGAAGAAACGATAATTTAGCTTTTGTAAAGTTAAAAGCTTCTCAATAATTGCAAACTTTTATAAAGTAAAGGGACCCAATGTCGGTCCAATAATTTAACATGATGTAAGCACTTACGTCATGTAAGTTTGAATTTTTCTCTCGATCCTTTCTATAAAAGGGTCACTTCTTATAGTTAGAAGGCAGGCTTTAGCCACCCATCCTTTGTATTTCCTCTCTAGTATATTTTTTACCTACTAAAATAAAGATTTTGGTTTCTATCTACCTTTGAATTTATTATTAGAAGTCTCCAAATCAAGATATTCTTCTTTTCTTCCTCTTCATAATATTTTAAAACTTTTTAATATTTTATTAGCCTAAATGAAAGGCTAAACATCCATGTTGGACTAATAACACACTAGACTTCTGTAACATGGTGATGATTTCTTAATTACAGTCTTGGAGGTCAATTTATGAATTACGTAGCTAAGGCCATGACAAAACCCAACATCATCCCATAATGCCCTAACAACGCCTTCCACACGGCTAACACGGGCTTACAGGGACTACCGTCCAAAGGACAGACTTTATTATAGTTGGAGCTACAGTAACTCTACCTCAAACTCGACCTTGGAATCATCGGTATAAAACTTTCTCAATTAAGAAATCATCACCATGTTACAGAAGTCTAGTGTGTTATTAGTCCAACATGGATGTTTAGCCTTTCATTTAGGCTAATAAAATATTAAAAAGTTTTAAAATATTATTAAGAGGAAGAAAAGAAGAATATCTTGATTTGGAGACTTCTAATAATAAATTCAAAGGTAGACAGAAACCAAAATCTTTATTTTAGTAGGTGGAAAATATACAAGAGAGGAAATACAAAGGATGGGTGGCTAAAGCCTGCCTTCTAACTATAAGAAGTGACTCTTTTATAGAAAAGATGGAGAGAAAAATTCTAACTTACATGACGTAAGTTCTTACATCATGTTAAATTATTGGACCGGCATTGGGTCCCTTTACTTTATAAAAGTTTACAATTATTGAGAAGCATTTAACTTTACAAAAGCTAAATTGTCGTTTCTTCTAGTCCTTCATGCCCTACTTGCTTTTGGATGTGACAGAAGATTCTTCTAACTAATTTTGAAATTGTTAAACAAATGTTTTTATGTTCATTTATTATGTGCTATTAACACTCTGAGATTCCCCAGCTAGGTAGTTGTCTTCTTCTTCATTGGATGTGGCCATGGACATGTTGTCTGGGAAATCTATTCCCAAATGTTTTACTAGATCTTTTTTAACTTCTTCCATGTATGAAGTAAGAAGTTCTGATTTGGAGATTGCTCCCTTCTTCATCTGTAATTTCATGGATATTTGTTTAAAAGGACTAATCTCATCTTTTTCCGGTATAATCTTTGCTTGTCTTTTACTGGCTTCAATGGACACATTAATTGAGTCTATAATCTCTCTTCCATGAAGTTTCCCTTCCGTATCTTTGTAGAGTAATTTACTCCAAAATTTTGTATAAAATTTTTTTTTTAGACAAGGGAATTCTTCCTCACTATTTTGAACTTCTATCATCCATTTCATTATCCATGGGATAGAGAATTCTATAAAGAAGTACATCAAAGATATTCCCTTAAAATATATATCTTCCTATTGCAATTGAGCTATTTTGGGTGAAACATCCACCCATTCAGAATATAGTTTTTTATAGTCTTCAGGAAGAATATTCAAAGTTGGACCATACAAAGTCCACCATTTACAAAACCAATTTGGTATATGTTGTTTAAAATCATTAGAACATATCTTAATGAACCATGAATGTTTCCTATTAGCATTTTCATATAATAAGGCTTTATTAAAGCTTTCGAAATAATCCCATTACTTGAATTTAACTATAACCTTTTGTTCAGAATGGGTGTATTCCCTCTCTCGCATAGTGCTGATTCCCCATTTTTCTGGGGTGAATATCTTTTTTATTATAATCTTTGAAAAGCTATAAACTTTTTTGGTATTCGCGAGGTAAAAGTGCTGGAATTTCACAGACCCCATTGATGAGAGTATAATCTCATAATGAATTCTATATTTGTAAGTGTGAATGACATAGGATGTTGTATCAAAATATCTTGTCATTATTTGCCAGGGATCATCGTTTCATTGTAAATCTCTTGGCGCCAAAAGAAGTATTATTTCATCTTTCTCATTTTTATCATATACTTCTATACTTTCATTGTCTTCATCATTGACGATTGTAGAGTATGATGGTGGAGTATCACCTTGTGGTTGTCTGGATTGTATAAAATCCATGAATTCTTTGTACATTGGGTGATCTGTATTAATCCCTGATATTCCAGTGGAGGTCCCTGCAATGGTTGAGGCTATTAGCCTTTGATTTCCTATTTGGGCCAAAAATATTATTTCTGCCAACTGATGCTCTTCCTCTCCCTCTTCCTTTATTAGAGGAAGAACTTGCTGAAGGCCGCATTATCTGTATTAAGAAAATAAAGATTTATTAACTTATATATTCTCTAGTAAGAAAATATGGAAGACTATTATCTGTGTCATTTTTATAATGTATTTCAAAATCAAATGACGCTAATAAGGCTTGCCATCTAACAAATATTATGTTTAACATCTTTATTGAAGATGAATTTCGCGGCCTGACAATCAGTTCTTGTAATAAATTTTTGACTATATAAATCTCCTTGGAATTTTAAAACACTTTGACCATAGCAAAAATCTTTTGGCCACCGTAGCATAATTTTTTTGGCTACTATTCCATTTTCCAGAAATAAAATTGGATAAGATATTCCTGCTCTTTATTAGGGGAGACTTATTTTAAAATTCCCCCATAGCCAATATCGGAGACATCTGTTTCTATAATTTTTGCCAATTTGGATTAGCTAAAGTAAGACAGGGTAGGTTATTAACCTTGACTTTAATATGCTTTACTGCCTCTGTGTGCTTTTTATACCAAGCTTTAGGATTCTTTTTAAGACGGTCATAAAGGATAGCAGTATCTCTAGCTAAATCCTTTATAAAAGGAGAAATATAATTTAAGCACCCTAAAAATCGCTGGAGCTGAGTTTTATCAAAAATTACATCAGGGAATTTAGAAGCAAATTCAATACTTCTTTGAATAGGAATAATCTTTCCTTTTTCAATATTATGACCTAAAAATCTGACAGTTGTTTGAAAAATATGCATTTTTGATTTAGATATGACCAAACCATTTTGAATAATAATCTTCTTGAATAAGTAAAGATTCTTGAAATGCATTTCAAAGGTTTTTAGAAAATACTAAAATATCTTCTATATAAACAATGAGAAAATTGCTAAAAGGATTAAAAATATCATTCATAATTTTTTGAAATTCTGAAGGAGCATTTTTTAACCCAAAAGACATGAAATTCCATTCATATTGTCCCATTGGAACATTAAAGGATGTTTTTTATTTATCTTGTTCAAAAATTTGAATTGCCAATATCCTTATTTTAGATCAAATTTTGAAAATATAATAGCATCATGAAGTCTATCTAATAAATCTTTCTTATTAGGAATAGGATATCTAATCCATTTTAAAACTTTGTTTAGGGGTTTACAATTTATTACCAATTTAGGTACTCCTCTTTCCTGCTGTGCTTGTTTATTAACATAGAAAGCAGTGCAAGACCATGGAGATTTTGAGGGCCTTATTAATCCCTTTTGGAGAAGAATGTCAATTTCTTTTTTGCATAAATCCAGATATTCTAAATTCATTTTTCAAGGTCTTGCCTTAGTAGGAATATTATCCTTAGAAAAGTCTTCCTCATAAGGAAGACTTACCACATGTTTTTTTCCTTTCCCAAAACACATTTGGGTGGTCTCCACATATTTGAAGTGAAAATTGATTTTTCAAATTTTCTATTTTTTCCCTTATCTTGGGGTTTTGAAGAGTATCTTCTATTGTAATACTACAAATTTCATTTTTTAGAAAATCAATTTGTTTTGATTTAGAAGAAATCATATCTTTAATGTTATTAACATATATTTAAAAAGGTTGGGAAATAAAATCAATTCTGATTTTCTTTTTTTCAAAGGTATCGTTTATTCCGGTTTTATCCCATCTAGTAATTGGATATATATGCCAGAAAAAAGGCATGCCTAGAATTACCTCATTAGAGATATTTTTTACTATCACAAATGATTCGGGAATACAAATATTATTTGTACAAATATAGTCTCTGGGCAATTTATAATTAATACCCATCTTTTGTCCACTTGCATTACGGGGACTGTGAGTAGTTTTATGAAAAAATCTTGAAGGTATTAGCCTTCTTGTATACAGTTTAAATTAGCTCCGCTATCAATTAAAGCAGTAAAATCTTTTTTAAATTATAATCAATAAAAATAGTTATTTTTTCAATAGGTTTATGAGCTGTAATTAACTTAGTTGTTCTCAAAAATGTTTCTTTTTCTATTGGAAAAATATTAGAAATCTCTTGAAAATCATTTTGAAAAGAATTTGAAGTAATCGGAAAGTTTTCAATTAAAACTTGTTTTTCAGAGTGCTTACGGACCTCCTCTGCTCCTTCTATCAAAGAGATCCTTTCATCAAGGATCATATTATGTCTTCTACGAGAGGAAATTTCCTTTTTGAGATTCTCAATTTCATCTGCAAGATCTTGGATTGTACTAGAAATATTATTCCTTTGGGACCTTTCTTTGAGCTGTCTTATTACCTGAGTCATGGTATAACTTTATTTGGAGAGGTAATTCCCTTAAAAGTATTGATATTACTTGTAGAGGCTTGGGTATTTTCAATCTTATCAATAATCTGAGATCTTAAATTGGGATCATCAATCGCTTTGAGAATTTCCATCAAATTGTCACTTGTCAAGAAATTTATATATAAGTGTTTAAACTGGGAGTATAACTAGTAAAATTTATCCTTGTCCTTATCTTCACAAGGTTGTCCAATTTGACATGGAAAACATTCCTCTTCTGACGAACATACATAATTTTAATCATGAAGAACTCTTAAATCGTCACTTGTTGAGGATTCTTCAATATCTGAATGTTCTGATCCAGAATTCTCAGGTGAAGAGTTTAATAAATTTTTGCATAATGAATCCTTGATATTATCCTCTAAGTCAAGACTCTTAATCTTATCCTTGACCTTGCAATCTTTTGCATAATGACCTATTCTTCCGCATTCATGACATGCATTGGATCTATTATTTTTCCAGAAATTTGATTCCTTATATTTCTTTTTCCTTTTTTCATGCTTTTCTAAGCGTTTTTCCTTTATTTAAGGCTTATAAGGCCTCTTCCTATACATATCTTTAATTTTCTCCTTCCCCTTTTGTCTATGAGACTTCCTGGAGGTTCCGGGCATTTCAATTGCGATTTTTTCGCAAAATTCCCGCAATTGTTTTTTTCATTAAGATGGTACCTTTTCACCTATTGATTCAACTTTATATCATTACATAAGGATAACCATTCTTGGGTACATACACTTATTAATTTTTCATATATGTAAGCTTCATAATTTATACTTAGTCCATCTCCTCTGAGGGCTTTTCTAACCCTTTCTTCAAATAATGTGGGAAGCCCGTCTATAAATTTAAACTTCAAATGAGGGATATTACACTTAGGAAGTTCCATTACCCTGGACAAGAATACATCCTTATACCACCTAAAGGATGTCAAGATTTTGCACCTAAGGTTTTGGAGCATAGTCCTAATGGTCTCACTATTATTGGACCACCTTCCAGAAAAATGTTCTATAATAGTAAGGATTAAAGAATACACTATATTCGATTTTGTTGTATCTCCTTCACTTTTGACAACATTCAAAATTGTCATTCTCTAGACTTCAGTGAGATAATTATCCCACCATTCTTTAAGTTGTCCAGTAAATCCTTCTATAATCATATTAGCAGTCTTACTTTCAATATTACCATTTGCCTTACAGACAGTACTAAACATCAATATTCTATGAATCAATATTCTATGCATCAGTGTGTAAATCTGCATATCAGTATAACCATCAATATTCCATTCATAGATCTCATTTCCACTGTAACTATTAGAGATATAAGTTTCTTGTTCTTCCAATAGAAAATCTTGAGGAGTTGGCCTACAATAATAGTACATCCTTTGTACTGGTTTCCTAGCATGCTTCTCTGAAATTTTATTAATATAATCCTTTGGAATATCATTCCATTTATTGGTAGAAGTACCATCGTCTAGGTCCAAAGGTTGGAGATTTAATCCCTTAAACTTCTTTTCCAATAAGGTCTCCAGGTCTATCATATTTCCAAACCTAAAGTCCTTTACCTCTGGAAGGGGTTGGATACTAGGAGTAGCTTTAGGTATCACCTCTTTTCCTTCAGATATCCTTCCCTTCTAGAACTTTGTACACAAATTATTAATCTTCTCTCTTTCCATCTAGCAAACATTTGTTTAGAAACATCATGTTTAACATCTTTATTAAAGATGAATTTTGCGGCCTGACAATCAGTTCTTATAATAAATTTTGATTATATAAATCTCCTTGGAATTTTAAAAAACTTTTGACCATAGCCAAAATCTCTTTGGCCATCGTAGTATAATTTTTTTGGCTACTATTCCATTTTCCAGAATAAAATTGGATACAATATTCTTGCTCTTTATTAGCGGAGACTTGTTCTAAAATTCCCCCATAGCCAATGTCGGAGGCATCTGTTTCTACTATTTTTTGCCAATTTAGATTAGCTAAAGTAAGATCGGGTAGGTTATTAACCTTGGCTTTAATATGCTTGACTGCCTCTGTATGCTTTTTAGACCAAGCTTTATGATTCTTTTTGAGACGGTCATAAAGGATAGCAGTATCGCTAGCTAATCCTTTATAAAAGGAGAAATATAATTTAATAACTCTTCATTTCTTAATACAGATAATGCGGCCATCAGCAAGTTCTTCCTCTAAACGAGGAAGAGGGAGAGGAAGAGCATCAGTTGGCAGAAATAATATTTTAGCCCAAATAGAAAATCAGGGGCTAATAGCCTCCAACATTGCAGGGACCTCCACTGGAATATCAGGGATTAATACAGATCACCCAATGTACAGATAATTCATGGATTTTAGACAATCCAGACAACCTAAGGTGGTACTCCACCATCATACTCTGCAATCGTCAATGATGAAGCCAATCAAAGTATAGAAGTATATGATAAAAATGAGGAAGATGAAATAATACTTCTTTTGGAGCCAAGAGATTTACAATGGAAGGATGATCCCGGGCAAATAATGACAAGATATTTTGATACGGCATCCTATGTTGTTCTCACTTATAAATATAGAATGCATTATGAGATTATACTCTCATCAATGGGATCTGCGGAATTCCAGCACGTTTACCCGGCGAATACCAAAAAAGTCTATAACTTTTTAAAGATTATAATAAAAAATATATTCACCCCAGAAGAATGGGGAATCAGCACTATGCGAGAGAGGGAATACACCCACTCTGAACAAAAGGTTACAGTTAAATTCAATTACTGGGATTATATCGAAATCTTTAATAAATCCCTACTATATGAAAATGCTAATAGGAAACATTCATGGTTCATTAAGATATGTTCTAATAATTTTAAATAACATATACCAAATTGGTTTTGTAAATGGTGGACACTGTATGGTGACACTTTGAATATTCTTCCTGAAGTCTATAAAAAACTATATTCTGAATGGGTGGATGTTTCACCCAAAATAGCTCAATTGCAACCGGAAGATATATATTTTAAGGGAATATCTTTGATGTACTTCTTTATAGAATTCTCTATCCCATGGATAATGAAATGGATGATAGAAGTTCAAAATAGTGAGGAAGGATTCCCTTGCCTAAAAAGAAAATTTTATTAATCTCATCTTTTGGAATATCATTCCATCTATTGGTAGAAGTACCTTCGTCTAGGTCCAAAGGTTGGAGATTTAATCCCTTAAACTTCTTTTCCGATAAGATCTCCAGATCTATCACATTTCCATACCTAAAGTCCTTTACCTTTGGAGGGGGTTGGATACTAGGAGTAGCTTTAGGTATCACCTCTTTTCCTTCAAATATCCTTCCCTTCTAGAATTTTGTACACAAATTATCAATCTTCTCTCTTTCCATCTAGCAAACATTTGTTTAGAAACATCATGTTTAACATCTTTATTAAAGATGAATTTTGCGGCCTGACAATCAGTTCTTATAATAAATTTTTGATTATATAAATCTCCTTGGAATTTTAAATCACTTTTGACTGTAGCCGAAATCTCTTTGGCCATCGTAGGATAATTTTTTTGGCTACTATTCCATTTTCTAGAATAAAATTGGATAGTATATTCTTGCTCTTTATTAGGGGAGACTTGTTTTAAAATTCCCACATAGCCAATATCGAAGTCATCTGGTTCTACTATTTTTGGCCAATTTGGATTAGCTAAAATAAGACAGGGTAGGTTATTAACCTTGGCTTTAATATGCTTGACTGCCTTTGTATGCTTTTTAGACCAAGCTTTAGGATTCCTTTTAAGACGGTCATAAAGGATAGCATTATCGCTAGCTAAATCCTTTATAAAAGGAGAAATATAATTTAATAACTCTTTACTTTCTTAATACAGATAATGCTGCCATCAACAAGTTCTTCCTCTAAAAGAGCAAGAGGGAGAGGAAGAGCATCAGTTGGCAGAAATAATATTTTTGCCCAAATAGGAAATCAGAGACTAATAGCCTCCAACATTGCAGGGACCTCCACTGGAATATCATGAATTAATACAGATCACCCAATGTACAGAGAATTCATGGATTTTATGCAATCCAGAGAACCACAAGGTGATACTCCACCATCATACTCTCCAATCGTCAATGATGAAGCCAATGAAATTATAGAAGTATATGATAAAAATGAGAAAGATGAAATAATACTTCTTTTGGAGCAAGGAGATTTACAATGGAAGGATGATCCTTGGCAAATAATGACAAGATATTTTGATACGGCATCCTATGTCGTTCCCACTTACAAATATAGAATGCATTATGAGATTATACTCTCATCAATGGGGTCTGCGGAATTCCAACACGTTTAACCCACGAATACCAAACAAGTTTATAACTTTTCAAAGATTATAATAAAAAAGATATTCACCACAGAAGGATAGGGAATCAGCACTATGAGAGAGAGGGAATACACCCACTCTAAACAAAAGGTTACAGTTAAATTCAATTACTGGGATTATATCAAAATCTTTAATAAAGCCCTATTATATTAAAATGCTAATAGGAAACATTCATAGTTCATTAAGATATGTTCTAATAATTTTAAATAACATATACCAAATTGGTTTTGTAAATGGTGGACTTTGTATGGTCCAACTTTGAATATAATTCTTGAAGACTAAAAAACTATATTCTGAATGGGTGGATGTTTCACCCAAAATAGCTCAATTGCAACAGGAAGATATATATTTTAAGGGAATATCTTTGATGTACTTCTTTATAGAATTCTCTATCCCATGGAAAATGAAATGGATGATAGAAGCTCAAAATAGTGAGGAAGGATTCCTTTGCCTAAGAAGAAAATTTTATTAATCTCATCTTTTTGAATATCATTCCATTTATTGGTAGAAGTACATTCTTCTAGGTCCAAAGGCTGGAGATTTAATCCCTTAAACTTCTTTTCCTATAAGGTCTCCAGATCTGCCATATTTCCAAACCTAAAGTCTTTTACCTCTGGAGGGGGTTGGATACTAGGAGTAGCTTTAGGTATCACCTCTTTTCCTTCAGATATCCTTCCCTTCAAGAATTTTGTTCACAAATTATCAATCTTGTCTCTTTCCATCTAGCAAACATTTGCTTAGAAACATCATGTTTAACATCTTTATTAAAGATGAATTTTGCGGCCTGACAATTAGTTCTTATAATAAATATTTAATTATATAAATCTCCTTGGAATTTTAAAACACTTTTGACCATAGCCGAAATCTCTTTGGCCATCGTAGCATAATATTTTTGGCTACTATTCCATTTTCCAGAATAAAATTGGATAAGATATTCTTGCTCTTTATTAGGGGAGACTTGTTTTAAAATTCCTCCATAGCCAATATTGAAGGCATCTTTTTCTACTATTTTTTGCCAATTTGGATTAGCTAAAGTAAGACAGGATAGGTTATTAACCTTGGCTTTAATATGCTTGACTGCCTCTCTATGCTTTTTAGACCAAGCTTTAGGATTCTCTTTAAGACGGTCATAAAGGATAGCAGTATCGCTAGCTAAATCCTTTATAAAAGGAGAAACATAATTTAATAAATCTTTATTTTCTTAATACAAATAATGTTGTCATCATCAAGTTCTTCCTCTAATAGAGGAAGAGGGAGAGAAAGAGCATCAGTTGACAGAAATAATATTTTGGACCAAATATAAAATCAGAGGCTAATAGCCTCCAACATTGCAGGGACCTCCACTGGAATATCAGGGATTAATATAGATCACCCAATGTACAGTGAATTCATGGATTTTATACAATCCAGACAACCACAAGGTTATACTCCACCATCACACTTTGCAATCGTCAATGATGAAGCCAATGAAAGTATAGAAGTATATGATAAAAATGAGAAAGATGAAATAATACTTCTTCTGGAACCAAGAGATTTACAATGGAAGGATGATCCCTGGTAAATAATGACAAGATATTTTGATAGGGCATCCTATGTCGTTCCCACTTACAAATATAGAATGCATTATGAGATTATACTCTCATCAATGGGGTCTGCGGAATTCCAGCACATTTACCCCGTGAATACCAAAAAAGTTTATAACTTTTCAAAGATTATAATAAAAAAGATATTCACCCCAGAAGAATGGGGAATCAGCAGTATGCGAGAGAGGGAATACACCCACTCTGAACAAAAGGTCACAGTTAAATTCAATTACTGGGATTATATCGAAAGCTTTAATAAAGCCCTATTATATGAAAATGCTAATAGGAAACATTCATGGTTCATTAAGATATGTTCTGATAATTTTAAATAACATATACCTAATTGGTTTTTTAAATGATGGACTTTGTATGGTCCAACTTTGAATATTCTTTCTGAAGACTATAAAAAACTATATTCTGAATGGGTGGATGTTTCACCCAAAATAGCTCAATTGCAATAGGAAGATATATATTTTAAGAGAATATCTTTGATGTACTTCTTTATAGAATTCTCTATCCGATGGATAATGAAATGGATGATAGAAGTTCAAAATAGTGAGGAAGGATTCCCTTGCCTAAAAAGAAAATTTTATTAATCTCATCCTTTGGAATATCATTCCATTTATTTCTAGAAGTACCTTCTTCTAGGTCCAAAGGCTGGAGATTTAATCACTTAAACTTCTCTTCTAATAAGGTCTCCAGATCTTCCATATTTCCAAACCTAAAGTCCTTTACCTCTGGAGGGGGTTGGACACTAGGAGTAGCTTTAGGTATCACCTCTTTTCCTTCAGATATCCTTCCCTTCTTGAATTTTGTACACAAATTATCAATCTTCTCATGCAAAGAGAGAAGAAGTTCTCCTAGAATACTTACCTAAATGATTGTATAATTATTCTGCCGAATCAATGTTTGAATATTTTTAGCAGTGATTAAAGCAGTGTCATTATCCATCATATCCGCAAAAGCTGTAAAATGAAAAATTTTATAAATTTTTTCAATTTGAAAAGATTGTTGTGGAGGCAAAATTGATTTGGTGATTGTACCATTTGAGAGCTTATAATCATGCTCTAACATTATGATATAATCATAAATATATTTAGTCATAAACCATAGGATAAAAGTGATTACTTTGTTTGCTCTTGAAACATCATTATAAAAATCTTTCTGTAAAAACTTTTGTTGGTCTTTATCAAAATTCTTAAAAAACCAATTTTGAAAGGGTTCCCATTTGGGTTGAAAAAACTCTTTTTGGATCCTATTCCTTATTGGAGATCCTAGTGAGAAATCAAGTTTATTTTGTAGATCCATATAAACTAGTTGGAAAATTCATTTGAGAAAGAGTAGGCTCCATATCAGGAGTCACAATCTAATTTTCAATTTTAATGTTATCAACATGATCATCTTTCACATGGGAGTCAGATCTGTCTGATCTAAAAGTATCTTCTTCTCAGATTTGAGAAGTTGATGTTCTAGATGGTAGATCTATAATATAATCAGTAGGAGAGATATAAGAAGAGTTAGATCCAGGCATATAGGAATTAGATCTAACCATTCTGGAAGATAATCCAATATCATCAGCATAATTCATTAGCATATTATCATTAAAACGGATTTTAACAGTTCCATCAGGGGTCTGTTCAATTTCAGAAATATCTGAAAAATTTTTATTTCTATGGGGAGCTGCTTCTTCAGTCACCCATTCTTTTGGAAAATCAATTTCATCCCATTTTATAGGTCTTCTGGTTATAACATTTGATCGACTAAAATTGGTTTCATTCAAAATAGTCTCATTTTTGAAATCAGTGATTTTGCACATAGGATTCAAAGTATATAATGGTTTATAATAAATTTTATAAAAGATACATATAACCTCTGTACCAGGCAATCATAACCATGTAATTTAATGCTTAATATTAAGGTATTTAAAGAATTTTCATCATTTAAAGAAACTTGGAAATTAGGATAAGCATTAAAATAAATAGGGCCATAGGTCAGAGTAGTTTGAACTGTCCCTATAAGGGACTTCTTCCAGTTTTGGTTTCTACCATCTCGTAGAGCTGCTATGAAGCTCTCTGGTAAGCCTCTCAAAGTAAGCGGCTTGAATGCAACTTGTACCAAACCAATAGGCATAAATCTATAATTTCTCCTATAAGGGGCCAAATCACTTTCATTTAATAAACGAAAGGTTCCATGGTCAGAATCAACAGTAAATAGTTTCTTCTGTAGTTTTAACAATTTGTTTAAAACCAAGTTTTTCAAAAGTACCCATATGATATATTAGTTTGGGCTGTATTTTTAGAATAGTCCATTTATTAAGAAGATCCAAATTTTGAGGCATATCATATTCATCTTTTCTACTGTTTTTAACAGTAGAGTGTTTTCTAAAAATATTCATCATAGAAAAAGTGTCGGACTAACACCACCTACAACTACTGAGTAACATGGCTCTGATACCATAATTTCCAAAAGGAATGCTTCGATGAAATCGTCGGAACTTTTACAGTCTTGGAGATCAATTTACGAATTACGTAGCTCAGGCCATGACAAAACCTAACATCATCCCATAAGGCCCTAACAACGCCTTCCACACGGCTAACACGGGCTTACAGGGGCTACCGTCAAAAGGACAGACTTTATTATAGTCGGAGCTATAGTAACTCTACCTCAGACTTGACCTCGGAATCATCGGAATAAAACTTTCTCAATTATGAAATCATCACCATGTTATAGAAGTCTAGTGTGTTATTAGTCCAACACGGATGTTTAGCCTTTCATTTAGGCTAATAAAATATTAAAAAGTTTCAAAATATTATTAAGAGGAAGAAAAGAAGAATACCTTGATTTGGAGATTTATAATAATAAATTCAAAGATAGACAGAAACCACAATCTTTAGTTTAGTAGGTGGAAAATATACAAGAGAGGAAAATCAAAGGATGGGTGGCTAAAGCCTGCCTTCTAACTACAAGAAGTGACCCTTTTATAGAAAGGATCGAGAGAAAAATTCAAACTTACATGACGTAAGTGCTTACATCATGTTAAACTATTGGACCGACATTGGGTCCCTTTACTTTATAAAAGTTTACAATTATTGAGAAGCATTTAACTTTACAAAAGCAAAATTGTCGTTTCTTCCAGTCATTCACGCCCTCCTTGCTTTTGGATGTGACAGAAGATTCTTCTACTTGATTTTGCAATTGTTGAAGAAATGTTTCTATGTCCATTTCTTTTGTGCTATTAACACTCTGAGACTCCCCTGCTCGGCAATTGTCTTATTCTTCATTGGAAGTGGCCATGGACATATTGTCTGGGAAATCTATTCCCAAATATTTTACTAGATCTGTTTTAACTTCTTCCATGTATGAAGTAAGAAGTTCTGATTTGGAGATTGCTCCCTTCTTCATCTGTAATTTCCTGGATATTTGTTTAAAATGACTAATCTCATCTTTTTCCGGTATAACCTCTGCCCGTCTTTTACTGGCTTCAATGGACACATTAGTTGAGTCTATAATCTCTCTTCCATGAAGTTTTCCCTTACACATCTTTGTGGAGTAATTTACTCCAAAATTTTATAAAATATTTTCCTTTTAGGTAAGGGAATCCTTTGGAGTATCACCTTGTGGTTGTCTGGATTGTGTAAAATCCATGAATTCTCTGTACATTGGGTGATCTGTATTAATCCCTAATATTCCAGTGGAGGTCCCTGCAATGTTGGAGGCTATTAGCCTTTGATTTCCTATTTGGTCCAAAATATTATTTCTGCCAACTGATGTTCTTCCTCTCCCTCTTCCTCTATTAGAGGAAGAACTTGCTGATGGCCGCATTATCTGTATTAAGAAAATAAAGAGTTATTAACTTATATATTCTCTAGTAAGAAAATCTGGAAGACTATTATTTGTGCCCTTTTTATAATATATTTCAAAATCAAATGGCGCTAATAAGGCTTGCCATCTAGCAAACATTTGTTTAGAAACATCATGTTTAACATCTTTATTAAAGATGAATTTTGTGGCCTGACAATCAGTTCTTATAATAAATTTTTGATTATATAAATCTCCTTGGATTTTTAAAACACTTTTGACCATAGCCAAAATCTCTTTGGCCACCATAGCATAATTTTTTTGGTTACTATTCAATTTTTCAGAATAAAACTGGACAAGATATTCTTACTCTTTATTAGGGGAGACTTGTTTTAAAATTCCCCTATAGCCAAAATCGGAGGCATCTGTTTCTACTATTTTTTGCCAATTTGGATTAGCTAAAGTAAGACAGGGTAGGTTATTAACCTTGGCTTTAATATGCTTGACTGCCTCTCTATGCTTTTTAGACCAAGCTTTAGGATTCTTTTTTAAGACGGTCATAAAGGATAGCACTATCTCTAGCTAAATCCTTAATAAAAGGAGAAATATAATTTAAGCTCCCTAAAAATCGCTGGAGCTGAGTTTTATCAGTAATTACATCATGGAATTTAGAAGCAAATTCAATACTTCTTTGAATAGGAATAATCTTTCCTTTTTCAATATTATGACCTAAAAATCTGACAATTGTTTGAAAAATATGCATTTTTAGTTTAGATATGACCAAACCATTTTGAATAATAATCTTCTTGAATAAGTCAAGATGCTTGAAATGCATTTCTAAGGTTTTAGAAAATACTAAAAATATCGTTTATATAAACAATGATAAAATTGCTAAAAGGATTAAAAATATCATTCATAATTTTTTGAAATTCTGAAGGAGCATTTTTTAACCCAAATTGCATGAAATTCCATTCATATTGTCCCATTGGAACATTAAAGGCTATTTTTTATTTATCTTGTTCAGAAATTTGAATTTGCCAATATCCTAATTTTAGATCAAATTTTGAAAATATAATAGCATCATGAAGTCTATCAAATAAATCCTTCTTATTAGGAATAGGATATCTAATCCATTTTAAAACATTGTTTAGGGGTTTATAATTTATTACCAATCTAGGTTTCCCTCTTTCCTGCTCTGCTTGTTTATTAACATAGAAAGCAGTGCAAGACCATGGAGATTTTGAGGGCCTTATTAATCTCTTTTGGAGAAGAATATCAATTTCTTTTTTGCATAAATCTTGATATTCTAAATTCATTTGGCAAGGTCTTGCCTTAGTAGGAATATTATCCTTAGAAAGGTCTTCCTCATAAGGAAGACTTACCACATGTTTTTTCCTTTCCCAAACACATTTGGGTGGTCTCCACATATTTGAAGTGAAAACTAATTTTTCAAAATTTCTATTTTTCCCTTTTCTTGGGGTTTTGAAGAGTATCTTCTATTTTAATACTACAAATTTGTCTTTAATGTTATTAACATATTTTAAAAAAGGTTGGGAAATAAAATCAATTCTGATTTCCTTTTTTTCAAAAGTACCGGTTATTTCGATTTCATCCCATCTGGTAATTGGATATATATGCCACAAAAAAGGCATGCCTAGAATTACCTCATTAGAGATGTTTTTTTACTAGCACAAATGATTCAGGAATACAAATATTATTTGAACAAATATAGACTCTGGGCAATTTAAAATTAATACCCATCTTTTGTCCACTTGCATTGCGGAGACTGTGAGTAGTTTTATGAAAATATCTTGAAGGTATTAGCCCTTTTTGTATACAGTTTAAATCAGCTCCGCTATCAATTAAAGTAGTAAAATCTTCTTTTAAATTATAATCAATAAAAATAGTTATTTTTGCAATAGGTTTATGAGCTGTAATTAACTCAATTGTTCCCAAAAATGATTCTTTTTCTGTTGGAGAAATATTAGAAATCTCCTAAAAATCATTTTGAAAAGTATTTGAAGTAATTGGAAAGTATTCAATTAAAACTATTTTCTCAGGGTGCTTACGGACCTCCTCTGCTCCTTCTATCAAATAGATCCTTTTATCAAGGATCGTATTATATCTTCTAAGAGAGGAAATTTCCTTTTTGAGATTCTCTATTTCTTCTGCCAGATCTTTGATTGTAGTAGAAATATTATTCCTTTGGGACCTTTCTTTGAGCTGTCTTATTACCTCAGTCATGGTATAACCTTTATTTGGAGAGGTAATTCCCTTAGAAGTATTGGTATTACTTGTAGAGGTTTGTGTATTTTCAATCTTATAAATAATCTGAGGTCTTAAATTGGGATCATCAATCACTTTGAAAATTTCCATCATATTGTCACTTGTCAAGACATTTATATTTAAGTCTTTAAACTAGGAGTATAACTGGTAAAATTCATCCTTGTCCATATCTTCACAAGGCTATCCAATTTGACATGACAAACATTCCTCTTCTGACGAACTTACATAATTTTCATCATGAAGAACTCTTAAATATTCACTTGTTGAGGATTCTTCAATATCTGATTGTTCTGATCCAGAATTCTCCGATGAAGAGTTCAATAAAATTTTGCATAATGAATCCTTGATATTATCCTCTAAGTCAAGACTCTTAATCTTATCCTTGACCTTGCAGTCTTTTGCATAATGACCTATTCTTCCGCATTTGTGACATGCATTGGATCTATTATTTTTTCAGAAATTCGATTCCTTATATTTCTTTTTCCTTTTATCATGCTTTTCTTAGCATTTTTCCTTTCTTTCAGGCTTCTAAGATCTCTTCCTATACTTATCTTTAATTTTCTCCTTCCCCTTTTGTCTAGGAGACTTCCTGGAGGTTCTTGGAATTTCAATTGCGAATTGTTCGCAAAATTCCTTCAATTGCTGTTTTTCATTAAGATGGTACCTTTTAACCTGTTGATTCAACTTTATCTCATTATATAAGGATAACCGTTCTTTGGTACATACACTTTTTAATTTTCCATATGTGTAAGCTTCATAATTTATACTTACTCAATCTCTTCTGAGGGCTTTTCTTACCCTTTCTGCAAATAAGGTGGGAAGCCCGTCTATAAATTTAGACTTCCAATGAGGGTTATTCCACTCAGGAAGTTCCATTACCCTGGACAAGAATACATCCTTATACCACCTAAAGGATGTCAAGGTTTTGCACCTAAGATTTTGGAGCATAGTCCTAATGGTCTCACCATTATCGAACCACCTTCCAGAAAAATGTTCTATAATAGTAAGGATTAAAGAATACACTATATTTGATTCTGTTGTATCTCCTTCACTCTTGACAACATTCAAAATTGTCATTCTCTGGACTTCAGGGAGATAATTATCCTACCATCCTTTAAGTTGTCCAGTAAATCCTTCTATGATCATATTAGCAGTCTTACTTTCAGTATTACCATTTGCCTTACAGACAGTACTGAACATCAATATTCTATGCATCAGTGTGTAAATCTGTCTATCAGTATAAACGTCAATATTCCATTCATAGATCTCATTTCCACTATAACTATTAGAGATATAAGTTTCCTATTTTTCCAATAGAACATCTTGAGGAGTTGGCCTAGGATAATAGTACATCATTTGTACTGGCTTCCTAGCATGCTTCTCTGAAATTTTATTAATCTCATCCTTTGGAATATCATTCCATTTAATGGTAGAAGTACCTTCTTCTAGGTCCAAAGGCTGGAGATTTAATCCCTTAAACTTCTTTTTCAATAAGGTCTCCAGGTCTTCCATATTTCCAAACCTAAAGTCCTTTACCTCTGGAGGGGGTTGGATACTAGGAGTGGGTTTAGGTATCACCTCTTTTTCTTCAGATATCCTTCCCTTCTTGAATTCTGTACACAAATTATCAATCTTCTCATGCAAACAGAGAAGATGTTCTCCTAGAATACTTACATAAATGTTTGTATAATTATTCATCCTAATAAATGTTTGAATATGTTTAGCAGTGATTAAAGCAGTAACATTATCCATCATATCCGCAAAAGCTGTAAAAGGAACAGTTTTATCAATTTTTTCAATTTGAAAAGAGTGTTGCGGAGCAAAATTGATTTGGTGATTGTACCATTTGAGAGCTTATAATCATGCTCTAACATTATGATATAATCATAAATATATTTAGTCATAAACCATGGGATAAAAGCGATTACTTTGTTTGCTCTTGAAAGATCATTATAAATATATTCCTGGAAAAACTTTTGTTGGTCTTTATCAAAATTCTTAAAAAACCAATTTTGAAAGGGTTCCCATTTGGGTTGAAAAAACTCTTTTTGGATTCTATTCCTTATTGGAGATCCTGGTGAGAAATCAAGTTTATTTTGTAGATCCATATAAACAGTTGGAAAATTCATTTCAGAAAGAGTAGGCTCCATATCAGGAGTCACAATATGGTTTTCAATTTTAATGTTATCAACATGATCATCTTTCACCTGGGAGTCAGATCTGTCTGATCTAAAAGTATCTTCTTCTCAGATTCGAGAAGTTGATGCTCTAGATGGTAGATCTACAATATAATCAGCAAGAGAGATATAAGAAGAGTTAAATCTAGGCATATTGTCATAACCATGCAATTTAATGCTTAATATTAAGGTATTTAAAGAATTTTCATCATTTAAAGAAACTTGCAAATTAGGATAAGCATTAAACTAAACAGGGCCATTGGCCATACTGGTTTGAACTGTCCCTATAAGGGACTTCTTCCAGTTTTGGTATCTACCATCTCGTAGAGCTGCTATGAAGCTCTCTGATAAGCCTCTCAAAGTAAGTGGCTTGAATGCAACTTGTGTCAAACCAATATGCATAAATCTATAATTTTCCCTATAAGAGGCCAAATCACTTTCATTTAATAAACGAAAGGTTCCATGGTCAGAATCAACAGTAAATTGTTTCTTCTGTAGTTTTAACAATTTGTTTAAAATCAAGTTTTTCAAAAGTACCCATCTGATATATTAGTTTGGGCTGTATTTTTAGAATAGTCCATTTATTAAGAAGATCCAAATTTTGAGGCATATCATATTTATCTTTTCTACTGTTTTTAACAGTAGAGTGTTTTCTAACAATATTTATCATAGAAAAAGTGTAGGACTAACACCACCTATAACTACTGAGTAACATGGCTCTGATACCATAATTTCCTAAAGGAATGCTTCGATGAAATCGTTTGAACTTTTACAGTCTTGGAGGTCAATTGACAAATTACATAGCTTAGGCCATGACAAAACCTAATATCATCCCATAATGCCCTAACAACACCTTCCACACGGCTAACACGGGCTTACAGGGACTACCGTCCAACGGACATGCTTTATTATAGTCGGAGCTACAGTAACTCTACCTTTGACTCGACCTCGAAATCATCGGAATAGAACTTTCTCAATTAAGAAATCATCACCATGTTACAGAAGTCTAGTGTGTTATTAGTCCAACACAGATATTTAGCCTTTCATTTAGGCTAATAAAATATTAAAAAGTTTTAAAATATTATTAAGAGGAAAAAAAGAAGAATACCTTTATTTGGAGACTTTTAATAATAAATTCAAAGGTAGACAGAAACCACAATCTTCATTTTAGTAGGTGGAAAATATACAAGAGTGGAAATACAAAGGATGGGTGGCTAAAGCCTGCCTTCTAACTACAAGAAGTGACCCTTTTATAGAAAGGATCGAGAGAACAATTCTAACTTATATGACGTAAGTGCTTACATCATGTTAAATTATTGGACCGACATTGGGTCCCGTTACTTTATAAAAGATAAATTGTCGTTTACAATTATTGAGAAGCATTTAACTTTACAAAAGATAAATTGTCGTTTCTTCTAGTCCTTCACGCCCTCCTTGCTTTTGGATGTGACAGAAGATTCTTCTACCTGATTTTAAAATTGTTGAAGAAATGTTTCTATGTCCATTTCTTCTGTTCTATTAACACTCTGAGACTCCCCAGCTAGGTAGTTGTCTTGTTCTTCATTGGAAGTGGCCATGGACATGTTGTCTGGGAAATCTATTCCCAAATGTTTTACTAGATCTTTTTTAACTTCTTCTATGTATGAAGTAAGAAGTTCTGATTTGGAGATTGTTTCCTTCTTCATCTGTAATTTCCTGGATATTTGTTTAAAAGGACTAATCTCATCTTTTTTCGATATAACCTTTGCCTGTCTTTTACTGGCTTTAATGGACACATTAATCTCTCTTCCATGAAGTTTCCCTTCCGCATCTTTGTGGAGTAATTTACTCCAAAATTTTGTATAAAATTTTCTTTTTAGGCAAGGGAATCCTTCCTCGCTATTTTAAAATTCTATCGTCCATTTCATTATCCGTGGGATAGAGAATTCTATAAAGAAATACATCAAAGATATTCCCTTGAAATATATATCTTCCTGTTGCAATTGAGCTATTTTGGGTGAAACATCCACCCATTCAGAATATAATTTTTTATAGTCTTCAGGAAGAATATTCAAAGTTGGACCGTACAAAGTCCACATGTTGTTTAAAATTATTAGAACATATCTTAATTAACCATGAATGTTTCCTATTAGCATTTTCATATAATAAGGCTTTATTAAAGCTTTCGATATAATCCCAGTAATTGAATTTAACTATAACCTTTTTTTCAGAGTGGGTGTATTCCCTCTCTCGCATAGTGCTGATTCCCCATTCTTTTGGGGTGAATATCTTTTTTATTATAATCTTTGAAAAGTTATAAACTTTTTTGGTGTTCGCGAGGTAAAAGTGCTGGAATTCCGCAGACCCCATTGATGAGAGTGTAATCTCTATATAACTTACATAGAGTTACATATATATTTCATTATACACTCTATATATACATGTACACTATTATGCAACTACTTCACATATATATTATTTTTCACATTACTTCAATTTCTGTATTATAAATATATTATTTTTCATATACATATGTATATTATTTATACTTTCTATGTACTTCATACATCCTTTGACTATAGAAATTAGTTTTGAATTATTTTACCACTTTTTTCAGACTATTACTTATTAATATATATACACCCTATATATCACTCTTGTATATAAATTGTATATTTTGTATACCTCATACATTTTTTTTGAGCTTTTCAAATTATTCTCAAATCATTTTTAACCATTCTTTATCACTCTTTTATAACACCTTTTTAATAGGTAATAGTGAGGTAAATATTTTTTCTGGCATTATCTTATGATAAATTTAAGGACTATCTCGAATGGCTTCTGGGGGGGGGGGTGCCTAACACCTTTCTCTTGGAGTAAATAAAACCGTTACCCAGATTTTCAATGGTTTTTTGAAGACTAAAATAGAGTGTTATATCTTTTCAAATGGTTTTCTTAAAACTTAGGTGGTGATTCTAAACCTTTTTTTCAAAACAAATAGAAGAGTCAAACATTGCAAACATATTTTTACCAGTTCAAATAAGGGCGCGATAGAATAACGACTCTTCTGGGGATTAGACATTTAGGTTTTGATCTTAAGAAATTTAGCTCAAGATTAATATTTGGGGATGTTTGATCATTTTCTGCCTGCTGCTTGTTTTTTGTTATAATATTTCTCTCCATTAGTTGCACAATATACTTTATTTAAAAGGATGCAAATCAAATCCAAACTTGCATTCCTTATTTCTTTGAAAGACACTATGTGTTACTATTTTCCTTAACTTTCATTCTATTCACAATTCCTTCAATTTTGAAAAATTGAAACTTTCACAAACTTGTACATGTGAGTTGTATTTAGCATTTCTCCGAAATTTTTTCAAACACCTTATTTAGAGGGTCAGCACATATGTGGGTGAACAAATAATTTTACTACTATATGACCACGTGTCTTCCCATACATAAAAACATTGAGTTTGAGCTTACCCAAATCTTAGAAAACTTAAAATGGAGCAATAAAAACCTTTGATCTAGGTCATATATGCATAAGCCCTAGAGAGTTTAAACCTTGGTGTCATTCCACAAATTTAGCAAACACACTTTTATCCAAATGGGTTAACGACCCTAAAAGATGTTTATCATATTATATGTGCATTATTTGAAGAATGTTTGTGTCAGAATATGGACCATTTTCTCTAAATTGATTAAACTTTAGGACGAAAGATAGGACCAATTGCTTTTGTGATGGTATATTATATTTTTTATCCTTCATTCAACATATAATATAGCTTTAAGCTATTGTTATACTTTTTTTTGAAAATAAATTTTATTTAATTAATTACAGAGAAATGGGATGACACATAATGACACATTCATCTTTCAAATATACATAGGCCTACCTCGGGTAAAAATGGTCCCTTGCACATTAGGACGCGCAATACTTATCAAGTGTTTCTTTGTGTAACTTATGTGTTTTAAATAACATTATTTTCTAAGTGATTCATTCATTGTGCCATACTTGTGTTTATGCGTACTAACATTTCTTTCGTTTGTTTTGCAGAAGGATAAAGTAACTAATCTTGAGTTTAATTTTTTCATAGTTACACGTTTAAATATGTTACAAAATTTTTCTATGTTTAGCAAACTTTAGTTATAACATCTGCTAAAATCATTTCTCAGCCTCCAGTTTGCTCTTCACCAAACAGGGTGTCTCTTCCTTATCCATACGATATTTTTCAACACTTTTTCATCCCTCCACCCGCCCATCCAGGGTCCTCAAAATTCATGAAAACTTGAAATCTTACAAATCACGCGCAAGATCACTTTATAGTACAATCCATGAATCCTTAATCTCCTTCTAAAATCGCTCACGCATACAACTTTCTATTCGAGAGAAACACATAACATAATAACCAATGAGACGTTATCCTATATTGAGAGGTATTTATTTTTGGCATTTTGACATGGTTATGATAAAATTTAACCACGTTAATCACACCCACTTCTTACTCCGTACAACCATTCATTCCTCTTCAGAAAAATTGATTTGAGTCAAATGTCACGGAAAATAATTGATCGAATTTCAATGATTAACTCGGTAAAGGAAGAGTTTGCATCAACAAGACAAAATCAAAGGCTGTGAAAGTGCGTATAAGAAATCATCAACATAAAAAAAAACACTAAATGATCTCAAAATCTGATGAAGATTCAGAAGAAGTATTATCTTTACTATTAAGGCTAGCTTGTGCAAAACAACGCAACCGGTCGCGAATCTGTCTTAAGAACGAAGTAACAATGACAAAACATATCTCCACAGTCAACACTGATTTATGTTCTTTGCAAGTACAAGATGACAACCCAGAGGGAAATGTGATACGAAGAAGCGCATGGTTCAATATGGAAAGCACTCTTAGGTACTTAAACTCAAGTTTCAATTCCAAATCAAACCAAAATATTTCCACCACCATATCACCTCACCCTAATTTTACTTACGAGATTCCTCCACAAGTGATGGCAAGATACACCATCAATCCAAACAATTCTAGAGTCTTGAACATCCAACTAGATACCACTACTACATTAGTTGCAGAACACTAACCAAATCTATTAGTTTTAAAACCATATGGAAGAGTATGAAAAGAAATCCAGGAAGCAAGAGAGATCCCCATTCAAAAGGGGGTTACTAAAGAAGAGGTGCGCTCAAGAAACATTCAGAGTCTAAGCTATGAAGATTTGTGCATATTCCCAGATCTCGTACTCCCGTCAAGAATTGAGTTGTCAAATTCAACACTTTTGATGGTAAAGGGAACCCCAATAATCACTTGAAATATTATTGTGGAAGATTGATAGAGGCCATACAAAATGAAGCTATACAGATGAGGCTATTCATCCAGAGTTTGTTAGGATTAACACTTGAATCGTATGTTAGACAAGACTTCAACAAGTGGAAAACTTGGGAAGATATGACCCAAAACTTTGTGAGATAATATGAGTGTAACATTAGAGCTGATCTAATACTACTTGACTTGATCGACATAAAGAAAATGCCAAAAGAATATTGGTCAAAAGATATCTTAAGATGGAGGCTTGAAGCCTCAATAATACGTACTCCATTGACTAAAAATGAGTTAATCTCAACCTTTATCAAGATCCAAAAGGAATATATATTGATAAGTTACTCAGAGCTTGCCCACGTAGTTTCCCTGAACTAATCAAACATGTTAAGGAGATTGAAGATAGCATTCAAGCAAGAAAGATCATTGATGATCCGAACTCTTTTCACCCATCTCAAGAGATGCCATCCAGTTCTCATCAATCAAGGAAAAAGAATCTTGTGACTACATTCAATTGATGGAACCTTTATCTAACATATTTTTAGATTACACACAACTGGTGTGATACAACCAAGAAAGGAGAAGGTAGTTAACCCGACGCATCCACCGTTTGACCCTTATAAGTGTTGTGCCTTTCACTCAATGTCAAGGTCACGACACAGAGGAATGTGTGGTCCTAAAGCATAAGGTTTATAATTTAATTAACACTAACAAACTACAAAAATATCAGCTGAAGAACAGGGACACTCCAGCCGTTAGCAACAAGGGAAAACAATCCAATGTTGATAATTTTTCATAAAAGAGATGTCACTTCAACAAATGACCAATATGAGCCTCTAAAGGCTAGGGTATACTTGTTTTACCATTATCCACACATCCATCCCTTTATCCTATTGTACTTGTACTCCTTGCATGGAACTATGTTAAGACCTGATTTCTTGCACCAAAAAGGTATGTAGGTAGCCCATATCGGGTGTGTTCTCTCTATCAAAAATCCTTCTATCCTCCAAGATTGAACTATATTCTGACTAGATTCCTATTCTAGGATATGTAGGCAGCCTAAATTAGACTCTGTTACAAACTAAAAATTCCTTCCAAAAATGCTTTCTGACTTGACCCATATTCTCAGATATGTAGATAACATATATGAGGAAATCTATAAAACGTCCTAATTATTGTTTATCAAAAACAAAAGATTCTTCTCAATCAAAATGAGAGAATATTTTGAACTGCCTCCAACGTCCAAGATCATAGCCCTACCTTGCAAGAGAATATTATTCTCGCTCTCAAAACTACGAGTTTTTCATAAGAAACAAGAGACACTGATTTAGAGACATAATTACGTTGTGATATATAAGTCAACTGCCACCTTTAGAAAAAATATTTTTCTTTGAGAATAGGAACCAAAGTCCTGAAAGAAAAACACATCATCAATAACAAGAGTGATCTTTGATCAAAGGCGTCATCAGGCCTTCATGGCCTTATCATCACAAGCCAAATGGATAAATCTTATCTCTCTCTTTATTTCATCATTTACATTTAATAACTATGTGATGTTAAGATATTTTTGTAAATTTTGTAGAATTGCATCGTAAAAGCTCCGCTGACAATTGGAGGACAATCAGACGCACTTCCAACAAATAGATCGATAAACCAATACTTGGTATAAATGGAGAATAAGGTAAGCGTATCAAAGTATTTTCCCTCCTGTACAAAAAGACCCAAGGTCGTCTACCTATACAAAAAAATAAATAGGTAATACACTGAGTAAGAGATAATTTGCCTATACAACACAAGGCAATTTGCGTATACAATGCACAAGGCTATTTGCCTACACAAGATGAGGCAGTCCACCTGTATAATAGGATATGAGGTAGTCCGCCTTAATAATAGGACATGAGGCAGTCTGCCTGAATTTCCTGAATAATAGGACAAACAGTCCGCCTATACAATAGGACACGAGGCAGTCCACTTGTATAATAGGACACGAGGTAGTCCGCTAGAATAATAGGACATGAGGCAGTCCGCCTGCATAATAGGACACAAGGAAGTTCAAATGTATAATAGGACATGAGACAATCCGCCTATATAATAAGACATGAGGCAATCTGCCTGTATAATAGGACTCGAGATACAATCTTTACATCACAATTGCCCTGCCAGTTGGAGGCCTTTTCTATTACAATTGTCTCGCCTCCCAAAGGCTCTTTATATTTACAATTGGCCCCCTCCCCCCAACCAGAGGCCCACTGCACTACAATTCCGCACCAATTAAAGGCTTTCTACATTTACAGTTGCCCTACCAGTCGGAGGCCCTTTACATTACAATTGCCCCGCGAGTCAGAGGATCTTTCTATATTATAGTTACCCTACAAAATGGAGGTTGTCTAATACATGTTCGTCCAACCAGTCAGAGGTTTTCTACTTTAGAATTACTACGCCGGTCGGAGGCTACACTACAAGTTGTTTCGCCAAGTGAAGCTTACATTACAACTACTCCACATATTAGATATTTTTCATTTACAACAATTTCCAAGAGAAGCTCCATAAATCAAAACTTCAATACATGTTTGACTACACTCTCCACTCTTTTACATTACTACTATTGTTATCAATTTACAATTTTGAGTTGTGCAGGTATCTTGGCACTTCACCTTTTCGCAAGTCGACACACTATAACATGAAACTACCTCTAAGCAGCGATTGAGGCATTTCTTGATGAGGAGTACCAAATTCACAAGTCAGAGTTAAAGGCCAGTTCTTTGACCCTAGTTCTCATAATGAGTCGTCCGTACGTTCTATTAAGATGTATCTATTTTAAGAGTCTAAATTCTCTTTTCTCCTGCACCTCTCTAAGTTTTCATTGCACGACACTAGAGAGATCTCGAGGATCTAACTGCATCCAATTCGATGTGATCTTGAAAGGCATGAGGTGCACCTAGTAGAGTCCCACTTATGATTGTGTTGCACACCACATTTATAATTAGGAGGCTGCAAAAGTGCATCTCATTCTGAAAGTTTCTGTTATTCAAAAATTCACCTACAGTAATTTCATAAGGCTTTTACATCACACTGTCTTGAGACCAACGTCAATCATAAATCTGAAACTGGGGCAAAATTTTGAGAATCTCCATAAAGTTCACCATTATTCTTCATTCTTGAACTAGATCTGACTTGATTTCTGTCTCTCTTTAGGGATATGTAGGTAGTTCTAATTCAATCTCCACCGCACTCATTCTACTCATGCTAAAATTTTCTTATCTTCCATACTAAAAGAACCTAGTGTCATCATAATTTAATACTGGAGCAAATTTTAGAAGTTGATCAATTTGCGCTAACTTCTATTCTTTGAACTACATATGGTCTGATTCTCGTAGAATTCGAGATATGTAGAAAGCTTAAAAGCCAGGGCTCGGCCATAATTTCTCAAAATCTGCATCTATTTTTGCTAAGAAAAAAATGTGTTGGTGGTCGACCAAAATTGAACGTGTCATTTTTCTTTGACTATGCCTTCTTTCCTCATCCATGACCAATGAAAGGGGCAACTATTGACACACAATTTTGGCTCCATACGTTTTATTAGTTAGTTTAAGCTTTCGAAGTTTTAAATGAATTAAAATAAATATTTAAATTATTAAAAATATTTTAAAACTATTTTTGAATAATATCTTGCCATTTATAATTGACAAAATCTCTCTCTATATATATATATGTGTGTGTGTGTGTGTGTGTGTGTGTGTGTGTGTGTGTATTTCTTGTGATTTAGAAAAGTGAAAACATTCAAAAAAATCATTTCCTAGATATATACGTATATATGTGTGCATATATAAAATATGTATATAGGTTGTCATATTTTTTATGTCAAAATAAGTATTTTATTTAAGTACGTATTTTAGATTATTGATTTTAAGTCAAACATAATTTAAATACTAAAATAACTTATTTTTTGAAAATAAATATTTTATTGGTTTAAGTTTGGAAGCTTAATTGAATTAATTGATTAATAATTTATCTTGATTTTTATTCATTTTATAAGAGAGGTATGACTTTTACAATTTAATTGATTTCAAATTTTATCAATTGATGTCATTTTTTTTAAAGAAAATGGTTATAATTGAAATAAATGTGGCTTTATTTTAAATTGCAAATCTAGCCAAATGGAGCCAAAAATCTGCACTCTTCCCTCAATCCATGCCATCTAAATTTAGTCAATCCATACATGCCATGTAGACACTACATGAATTGTGCTTTTTGTCTTTGATCTCATCTATCAATATATATATATATACACACACACGTCATAACTCGGGTCTACATTCTAGATGAGACACGGTACCTGAAATCACAAGTGACTCCAAGCAAACCCATAGTCTAACATCGCACTATTATACTGAGTTAAACGTAAGCGGAAGCTGCGTAAAAGTAACTATTCAAGAAAAACTATTTTGAAAAGAGTAAAAATAACTAAATAACTTTTCAAAAAGTGACATGTCTGATAAAATACTGATATTATGCAACAACTGCAAAATAACTGAACATCACTTTGTCTTAAAGCCATCTAAAGAGCTGACGAACTGCTGGGACAAACTCCCAGCTAACTCTAATGTCTAACTCAAAAGAAACTGAATTGAATAAAGTATACCCTCGTCCTCGGAAGATGAGGACTCATCAATAATGCTGCTGCTGAAATTGTCGGAGGGAACTACTGACGATGCTGAGACTGAGAACCTGTGCATGTATAATAATATGGTATAACATTAAAAATATGCATCAATACTTTGAATGTACTGAGTAAGTGAGATATACATAAAGCATAGACATAAGCAACTGAACTGAATAACATGAAATGACCAACTGATACTAAGTACTGATACAAGATAAGCTATAACTGTGATAAGGTCAGTGTCGACCCTGACTGATGGACATAAACATATCCTGATTGAGAGACTAAACTGAGCTAAATTGAGGTTGAGCTGAACTAAACTATACTGACAAATGGGAGAGTCTATAATCGACATATAACCACTTGAGTTAGACGTGGAGTCCGATGTATACACCCCATTGGTGAGAGCCCACTGTACTTTACTAGGATATAGTGGCTGAGCTGGGTGATCACAAGTTTGAGGCTCGTTCAAGCTAAAACCTATGGAGGCAATGTAGTTCTGGGAACTTGGGTGTGCTAAACCCTGGCCTGCTCGGTGCTAAGTCCTACTCCCACTGGATAGTCCTTACTTGGCAACTAAACTGATAGCTCAAAACTGGTGCTCTAGACTAAATCATGAATACTTATCTGGAAGTAACCTGAGAGTCTGTAGGACCTGATAACTGAAAGCTAGTTTTCTAACACTGGCAAGAACTACTTATCTAGAAGCGTTGTAACCGTCTAGAGACATAATACCCCGAAAATCCTAAGATCAGACCCAGGAGTTGAAATGAAGAAAATAAAAATTTCTACACCAGGCCATAAGACGAGTCATCCAGTGACCTATGAAGAACAACACGAGTTGTTAAGTGACTCGTGGGGAGTGGTTTGACTATGTTGAAAATTTTTGTTTTTGGGTGACCACGAGTCATGGTCAGCATCACGACTTGTCATGTCAGCTGTGGCCAATGGTTGTTGAGGGATGAATGGAAGAAGGCGGTGCACCTAACGGGTCATCACCACAATTCGTCGGGTACACCACGAGTCATGGTGTCCCATGTGGAGACCCTCAAAAGGTTTCTGGAAGTGCAGGCAATGACTGGCAGACCACGAGTCGTAGTCCAAGGCACGAGTCATCCATTCCCTCGTTGGGACTGGCATTGTGAATTTATTAAGGGATTTTTTGGAATTTCTAAGTTTCTAAGGCCTAAACTATGCCATTTTAAGCTTATAATAGAGTGTTTTAATAAGGGTTAAGTCATTCTAAGCTTATCCTAATTCATGCATGCAAGTTTAGAGGTTTGATAGGTGATCAAGCCTAGTTCTTCAAAGATCTTCCTCAATTCTCTTTGGGCAATCAAGAAAGTGGTGAAATTAGATCCCTCCAGGTAAAAAGGCTATGATGGGTGCAATTTTCCACACCCATGCCCTAATTCCCTATCAATTCATGATGTTCTAATTGATGAATCTATAGGGTTTTACCCAATATATGAATTCTCTAAGTTTCAATCATTGGTATTATCTAAGCATATTTTAAATGTTAAATTATGATAAATGGGCATATTTTACAATGTTTTAAATTATAAATTATGCTTTCAAGCTTTCTAAAGTAAGATGCCCATCCGTGAAAGTTCATAAAAGTTGAGATCCATGAGATATGTGTTCAAGCATGATGAGATGTTTATGAAGAAAGTATGATTTCGAAATACCTATGTCTATTTTCATGTTTTCGAATGATCAAGTCTATGTCAAGCATGTTTAAGCATTAGGAAAGTCCATATGATCAAGTATGATTTATGATTGATCTAAATTTCATTTATTAGCTTACCACATTATTTTGGAGTCTAGACTCCCACTATTTTCAGCTTGTGGTATGGTTTGATCCAAGGCTCCCCATGTTATGATTTTAGATTTATGTATATATGTTATGTGTAATCTTCGTCACTAGAAGATGGTTCAACTTCGTTGAAAAATGATGGAGAACTTATGCATGTTTTTGGGAGTAGTGTCTAGCACCGAGTAGGGTAAGAGTCAGTCAACCCTATGCCTCAAAACTATGCGCCAACACAGGTATGATCAAATTATTTAGGACCTCCCTAGCTTCCCCTACCCCAAGGGGCCTTCATCTTGATATCGATATCATGGTAGGATCCTTAGAATTGGCAAAGCTTTGGATGACTTTAACTACTTGAGTGTGATAGTCGAGACCACGTAAGCTCTATCGTGGTAATGTCGGTTATATGACGAGTCTCCCATTATTCCTCATGATTTCAGTTATGCATTTTCATTAGTCATGATATTATGTTTTCAACAGGTTTGACCCAATTTTCAGTTTTACTTCTGATTATCAGTTTTCAACTTTGGGTCATTAGATTCAGTTATGATGTTCAGTTATGTTCAGATCATGATTTCAGAAAATAACATGCAAGTCCTACTCTCAGAGTCTTATCTTGATTATGTTTTATTATATGCATGTTATGATTTTACTTACTTAGCAATTTTACTTACCTTGCATACTCGATACATTTCACATACTGACCACATACTCTTTGTTGTATCATTTCATGATACAGGCTCCAATATCCAAGCTTAGTCCCGCCGCTAGTCAGATTCCCGGAGTTAGCTTTCCTCAATACCAGTTGGTGAGTCCTCATCATTCTAGGGCCCTTCTTATCAATTATATTTCGCATTTTCAGTTTTCAGACTATAGTGAATTAGTTAAGGTCGTGTCCTATCAACTCGTAAGTATTAGAGGATTTTCGAACATAGTTTGTATTCAGCTTAGACTTATGTATGCATTCATATGTTATGTGATGTTCTAGCTTCCACTATGTTATTTATGATGATCTTCTGCTTATCTCTGATTAATTTGGATGTTATTCTCATGTTATGGGTCGACTTGGTGCCTCTCAGGGGTTTTTATCTTGTGTCTCGATCTAGACCTGTGTTTGGGTCATGAAAAACTTGGTGTCAGAGCCATTAGGATTTGAAGTGTACTAGGGTGTCCGAAAGCTGCGTTATGTAGAGTCTTTTTCATGGGTGTGAAGCATGCCACACTTATGATAATGTGTAACACCCCGGATAATTTGAGCGATAAAATCGTGCTTTCAAGGTAGGACTAAGAGTACCTAATAGGCTAAAATGGAAGTGTTATGAGTTCTTTGAATCACTCTATGATCATATTTAATATTGGACGTCCATCAAGTTTTAGAACATAATTCAAAAAAAGTTATAGCAAAATTTTCTTCTTGAGATTCCTTGAAATTTAGGTCAAATGTCTCGAAGTGTTTCTCCTAATCTATAAGGAGTTAGGGGGTATTCAACCTATCAAATTAAATATCTATGAGTCTAGTTTCCAAGGCATCAAACCGTTCCTCAATCTGAGTTCGGAGTAGAGAGATATTTGTTTTTTCACGAGACCGTGCAAGCAGGCACGTCACGAGGGTCTAAGACGGTGGAGAACTATAAATATCCTCTTGGTCGGTTGTTCTTCATCCAAATTCATTTCCAGAAAGTTTATTCGTGTGAAACCTCTCTCTAACTCTCCCATAAGTGTTCTAAGTGTTACTAAGGTAGGAAGCCATGGTTTAACATGATTTTGATGTCGGATAGTCGGGAGCTTGATGTAGTCCGTGGTTTGGTGTCTTTTCAGGGCTGTTGGTGGCTGTTTCGTGGTGATGCTGTTGGTAAGACTTACGCCTTTGGTTTCCTTGGTTATCTAGGTTGTTTATAGGTGTGTTAACCCCGTTAGCTTGTTTTCTCGGAGTTTCTACCTCAAATTCCTATGAATCTTGTCAGGTAAGCTTCATTTGTCTTGTTTTGTTGTTGAGTTGTCTTAGATGCCTTTTGGTATAATTTTGGACTGCGTTTAGGAAGTAGGTTCATGGTGTTTAAGGATCAAGTTCAGCTAGTAGTGAAGCTAAGGTATGTTAGGCTTGTCCCTCCCTTTGTCGGCATGAATTCCATAGTCGTTGTCGTCCGTGTTGATATGTGTATTGGCTGTTTTGTGATGGCTTGTATTTTAGATATTGTTGAACTCTTGTTATTCTATTTATATGGTGATAAAAGTGTATAAGGTGCTGGTTTGGTTGGTGGCTCGGGCTTGAATTGTTAGGCTCGTGTTGAGAGGCCATGTGTGAAGCGTGTGATTGTTGTAGCAAGTTGTGGGATGTTTGAGTGAATGAGATTAGGTGATCATATTGACAAGTGAATGAGGGATTAGAGTGTTTAAGGTTTATGGTTGCAACGATCTTTTGTTATATTTGAATCGGCGATCGTGTCAACTGTATCGATGGCACGTGACAGCCGTTGTGACACTTGGGCTGATTTGGCCGTGTCCCTTGATGTTAGTGGTAACTAGAGTGGCATGTGGGCTGTTTGTAAAGCTTGAGGGTAGACTGGTTAGGATTATAATCCTTAGCTTGATTTGTGGCTCGTCGGTGGACGGCTAGACATGAAAGAATAGTATTGTGTTGTAATAATTGGGTTGTGGGGTTTGAGAGCCAATTGTGGGCTATTTGAGCATGTATTATTATTTTTGTTGATTGTGTGTTTGTTATGTTTGAGGCCTTGTGGCTTGTGGATACCCGATGTACGAGAGTTATTTCGGCCAGGGGTTGAGCCCGAAGTGCCTTGTGGCTTGTGGATACCCGGTGCACGAGAGTGTTTTCGGCTGAGGGATTGAGCCCATAAAGTGAAATGACCTATAAGGTTTAGAATGATGTCCTCCATAGTGTCGATTTGAGACATGATTTGAGAGTAGTCTGACATGTCTGAGCGTTCCTGGGATCGTGATTGGTTCTCCCATATGGATTGAGCTCCGCTAATTGTACGCAACCAAGAGAGTGTCTGACAATGCTTGATTGATGATGTTGATTAATTGGTGTTTACTTTTGATTTTCTTGGAATTACACTGTGATTACTGTTTGTGTTATATATTATATGATAACAGTCAATGCTAGATGTTGGCTGGTGTTAGCTGAGGCCGTTTAGAGGTCTAGAGGCGATGAAAGGTGAGATGGGTCGGCTGGGTGTCATTGTATTGTTATTTACTTTTGTACTTTCCAGGCTTATGGGGGCCAGGTAGGTTCTGTTTGTATGTTTTCTTGTACTTTCCAGGCTTGTGGGGGCCAGGTAGGTTTTATGTGTTTACTTAAGTTGGGTTCTCCTTCTATGATATCTGGTATATCTGTTGATCTCTAATCTGAGTCTTCTAGTTGTTTCTTCCTTTCATGCTCGGTACATTATTGCACTGCCGCCCTAGTCGGGGCGCTGCATTCATGCCTGCAGGTGATGGTGGGTTGTTAGATCAGGTTCTTGGTTGCTGAGTGGAGTTCCAGCTGAGTTGGTGTGCTCCAGTTCTTTCGGAGTTTCCAGAGGTTGAGTTATGGGTAGTTCGGGGCCTTGTCCCGGATAGTTGATTTCTATTATATTTTTAGAGGCTCGTAGACATTTTTTGTGGGTGTAGTGTCATTGTTATAAGCCAAGTGGGCCATGTTGTATAGTTGTTCTTCCATTCCGTGGCCTTGACGGCATGTTGTATTTACTTTTCTTTGTTGGTCAGATGAGCCAGCTTCTGCTGTAGTCTATCATCTTATTTTGATTTAATAGTTGTTGTGTTGTTTAATCTCATCGGTTCTGGCCTTTATTTTATTTTTGGGTATCGTGTATGCTCATATCAGGGGTGGCTCCAGGTGCCAGTCACGCCTCTCCGGGATTTGGGGGTTTGACACGATGAGGCTACCAGACATTTAGGAGATGTTGCCTTCTTTCATAATCTATGTCATGCGATGAAATGTCTTTCTATCCTTCTAACTCGTGCTATACGTGTTTGCAGAATCATGCCCCCCCGCAGAGTTAATGGAAGGAGAAACAAAAATGGGAATGGCCATGAGAATTGCAATGGAGACGGGCACCAACAAGCCCCACCAGCGCATGAGGAGCACGTAACCGAGCTAGTTGCCCACACAGAGTTCAGGGCATCCATTCAGATGTTAGCCCAGGCCTTGAACGCCTAGGTGAATCAGCAGGCGGTAGAGCATGTCCCTCATAACGGGAATGCGGCGGCGGAAAAAGTTAGGGATTTTCTAAGGATAAACCCTCCGGAATTTCTTGGATCAAGGGTGGACGAGGATCCACATGAGTTCATTGAGAAGGTTGTGAAGAACACCCAGATTATGGGGGTGATTGGGGAGGAGTGCGCCGATTTAACCTCGTACTAGTTGAAAAGGGTTGTGCACATTTGGTTCAAGCAATGGAAGGATAGCAGGGAAGTTGGAGCAAACTCTATCAATTGGGATGAGTTTCATGCCGCTTTTCTAGATTGGTTCTTCCCTTGGGAGATGAGGGAGATCAAAGCAGTCAAGTTTGTGAATCTAAAGCAAGGGAAGATGACAATTCAGGAGTATGCATTGGAGTTCACTCATCTGTCCAAGTATGCACTTGAGATGGTGGTGGATCAAAGAGCAGGTTTGTACATGGGATAGCGGACTACTTGATCAAGGATTGCCGGACCGCGATGCTTCTTCAGGATATTGACTTTGCTTGCATAGTCCTATACGCCCAACAGATAGAGGTGGTACAGATGAGTGAGCAAGAGAGAGAGGCCACGAGGGCCAGGACTATAGTTTTTTATTTTCCCAGTAGAGACCTAGTGGGCACTGTCACTAGTCCTATTAGAGATCTTCAGCCCCAGCGCCTTAGGCTATGGGTGTGCCATCCAGGTCCAAGCGCGATCAGAGGGAACGAGCAGGCTCTAGAGGCCAGAGTAGCAGACCTATAGAGACCAGCCCTCCAGAGTGTAGCAGATATGGTCGGAGACACACAAGTCAATATTTCACGGGTATAGAATCCCGGACATATGCTTAGAGATTGTCTAATAGCCAGACAGGGTCATGATAGGGGTTGAGGTCCAGCTTCTAGTTCAGCAGCTCCACCAGCATGCCCAGCTCAGCAAGGCGAATCCACTAGTGCGGGTGGTGGTCAACATCAAAATAGATTTTATGCCCTAGCATTCCTCAGGAGCAGGAGGTCACCTAAGATGTAGTCACTGGTATGTTACAAGTATTCCATCTTGATGTATATGCATTGTTATATCCAGGGGCTACTTTATCTTTTTTGATGCCATATATTGCTAGTAGTTTTAGAGTCAGTCCCGAAATCTTGTTAGAACCCTTCTCAATCTCTACTTCAGTTGGTGATTTAGTTATAGCTATATAGGTATATAGAAATTGCCCTGTCACAGTTCTTCAGAAAGTCACCTCAGCAGATTTAGTAGAGTTAGCGATGGCTGATTTTGATGTTATCCTTAGCATGGATTGGTTATATGCATGTTACACCTCAGTCAATTGTAGAACCCATGCAGTAGAGTTCAGATTTCTAGGTGAGCCAATCCTAGAGTGGAAGGGTAGTTCAGCTATTCCTGTAGGTCGTATCATTTCCTACCTTAAGGCTAGAAAGATGATTTCTAGGGGTTGTGTGTACCATATAGTTAGGGCTAAGGATGCTACGTCCAAAACCTCGACTATCCAGTCAGTTCCCATAGTGTGTGAGTATCTAGAGGTATTTCCAGATGATTTACCGAGAATCCCTCCCAAGCGGGAGATTGATTAATTGATTTTGGTGTTGACCTTCTTCCTGATATGCGGCCTATATCTATTCCTCCTAACAGAATGGCCCCAACCGAGTTAAAGGATTTGAAGGAGCAATTGAAAGACCTTTTAGACAGAGGATTCATCAGACCTAGCAAATCCCCATGGGGTGCACCAGTTCTCTTTGTCCGCAAGAAAGATGGTTCTCTCTGTATGAGCATTGATTATCGACAATTGAACAAAGTTACCATCAAGAAAAGGCATCCTTTTCCTAGGATTAATTATTTGTTTAACCAGATTCAGTGTGTTAAGTGCTTTTCAAAGATAGATTTCAGATATGGATACCATCAGCTCAGGGTTCGGGAGAGTGATATTCCGAAGATAACCTTCAAGACTCGGTATGGTCATTACAAGTTCGTAGTTATGTTTTTTGGACTAATAAATGCTCCTGCAGCTTTTATGAATTTGATGAACAGGGTGTTCAAGACATATTTGGATATGTTCATGATTGTGTTCATAGATGATATCCTTATATTTTCTCGGAGCGAGGAGGAGCGTGCCGCTTATTTGAGGGTGGTGCTACAGACTCTTAAGGATCACCAATTGTATGTCAAATTCAGTAAATGTGAGTTTTGGTTGAACTCAGTGGTGTTTTTGGGTCATGTGGTGTCAGGAGAGGGTGTACATGTAGACTCTCAAAAGATAGAAGTGGTGAAAAATTGGCCTAGACCAGCGTGGACTATAATTTTTATGAATTCTTGCAATGTTTCCACTACTTATCAAGCATGATATTACTCTATTCATGAAATATTATTTTAGCCCTAGTTCTATGACTGCAGTAATCTGAGTCTTGCATAATTGTCTAGATACAAATGTTTCATGACTCTGTTCTTGAATCTTTCCTTTATTGTCATCATATGAATTCATATCTAGTTTGAATGTGTCACAATCCTCCTTGGGAGGAAGGACTGGCACCTAGTGCCACACTGAAATCTGACTGACCTGGCTAGACTTATGCACATCTAGTGCAAGCCTGCAACTCGACTCAAGAAAACAATGGGCTATATCTCGACTGTAAGTACAACCTCTAGCCGACAAGGCCTTAAAGCCACTTGTAAAAGAAAATAGCTAACCAACAACAGTCATAATAAGGAATCCTATGCGGGCTGACAAGGACTCCATGATATCTAGTTATAACTGAAATGGAAATCAGGCGCTATACTAGGCACCACACGACCAACACATAAAAAGAGACATATATGGGCCCCACATTGCCAACGACACCCAACTAACTGACAATTATAGTCTGCAAGCCTCTACGAATGCAAATAGTAGTGGGGACAGGGCCCCTGCCTACCCAAATGCTTACAAATGGAAGACTGCACTTTCTACAACCTGGAAACTCCAAATGAAAGGAGCTGGCCAAACTGCTGACTCTGAATAGCTATTACTGAGGATCCTGAATTCTGTCTGTCTAAACCTGCAGGCAAATAATGCAACACCCAAGGGAGGGCATTAGTACAATATGTATCGAATATGTAAGGCAGTAAATAAGCTGATAATGATTGGAAGTACATAGAGAGAAGGGCAGAAAGATTAACCTATACGCTTGCTTATTCGTAACTGCATCTAACCAACACTAAATGTACGTGAGCTAAGACTGTGTAATTACACATTCATAATCTATAACTAGCAGGAAGGAATACAAACAAGAACCTCACCTGGCCCCCATAAGCCCTGGAAAGAACACCTCAATCTATATACCCCTATCCAAGTTTCTTTGACTCTACTGGTGCTATAGCTAACCTACTTGTCCCTCTGATCTACAATTGGACCCGCATGGCTGCTGATCTATAGTTGTGTCTGAGTCCAGTGGACTCCTGATATCTGTGCCCCAGGCACAAGGCTCGATGGGGTTGTGGTGCTGATACGGCATAAAATAGTCCATTCATGGAATGGACTGTATGAGGACCTGGGAACCCCATCTTCGTCCCTTGCAGACGGCATATCGCTCTTGGAGCAACGTTATCTAGCCCCTAGCGGGCATCGACACAACTAGTAACCCCGCGGAGGTCACGGAAGGCTCCTAAGTAAGGGTAACCCCAACTGAGATGCTATACTGAAATCCTAATCTAGTCACTCAAAGGCATATCTGGACTTCTGGGATTAACTCTACCATTTCTTGCCCTTAGTATAGTCTGTAAGGATGCTAGCATGAACACCCCATGCACTCGTATTTGATCAGAGGATCCTGGTAGCGATCATGATCTCTAATGGTCTAGACTGGATAGGGCGAGATCTGGAGTGGCCTAAAAATAATTTGAATGTCCTACTCGGACAACTATAACTTATAAACAACTGTGGGGTCATGGATGACTAGTTACTTAGTCCCTTTACTTAGAACGACTGTAGGGATGTTACTGACTGAACATGCTTTTGGGCGGTCGGCCCCTAATCCTCCACAGGCAGCTTCCTGACATCCTTAGCCTGAGGGTAGTGCTGTACTAACATGGTGCTGGTACTTTAGACCCTATCTTGGTCTGGTCAAATCTTATGTGACTTTTTTGGGCAATTACTGACCTTATAGATAAGTCTACATAGACTTAGCCTCTCATGGAAATCTGTACCTGAGTATCTTCTAAGAACAGGCTGGGACGCTGGCCCTGCCTCTACTTGCTAAGGTCCCCCTTTCTTAGGGTACTACGGGTCTATTTGACCTGGACGACTGGCTTCCTTGGTGATATGTAGATGGATGCTAAGTTAACTTGGACTGACAATTACTGGTAGTAGCTAACTAGAGAAAAGGCTGTCACTCAGTTCAATAGACAACCCTAGTGCCACTAACTCTAAAATACGACCATCCTATCTAAATTCCTGGCCCTGAGGTGTAAGGGTACGCCAATGGCCTCTGGGCATGCTTTCTTGGCTGCACAACACCAAACTGGTAATTATACCACTCAGCTGTGCTCATGATGTTCAACTTACTAAATCAGGCCCAATAACTATCCACAAGCTCCTAAGATCTAGGTCTGGCAGTAAAACACACAATTCTACTAATACAATGAACTGGAGGATAGAAGAGTTTCAGTAACGCGTCTTGTGGGTTTCACACCTAGCCTGTCCTATATCGATGAGGGATAATGTCATACAATCTATGTACGCATCCTAGCAGCTAACCACAACATGTATATATTCATAGTCTACAGAAATAGCTGACCGCAATAAGTCTAATCACAATCTACTGATAACAGCTAGCTGTAACACATATATGTATATACTCACTATTTACTGGCATCAACTAATTTCAATATATAGAATCATGGTCTTGCTTCAGAGGCATAAGTCGTATCGCTATACGACGATAATAACTTGCCGAATGAATAAGCCTTACATGACTGGATTGCCATTTTCCAAATAGCGATCGAGTTTCAACTCATATTCAGTAGCTCCTCCCGACTGTAACTTTAATACTGAAAGAATGGATCTAGTTTCAATACTAAACTCGGTCAAAATAGGAAACTTTTAATACTAGTATCAATTATAATTCAATCACATAAAACACGACTAAAAACCTATAATTTCCCGAGAGTTCAGAAGGGAAAATGCTTGCTTGAAGCCTGTGATTGTATAGAAATCAGTTTGAAGCAATTCTGACAACTTTTGATCGGTGGGGATACGATTTTACGGGAGAATTTCAAGAAAATGACTCCATAGTAATGCTCCCTATAGAATTAGGATTCAGTATCTAAAGTTAATTTAAATTTGGACAACGTTTGGCAGCGTAATCAGAAGAAATTATATATAAAAATGGCGTGCCTCTCTTTCTGGACGAAGATATATGTGTATATGAAATGAAAACAATGAACTCATGAACTTATATATAATATTTAGGTAGTGGACAGGGGGTCCATGGCATGGCCCCCAACACGCCAAAAGTCGGGCATGTCACGGAGCCCAATGCGCTAGGGAAGGGTCCGTGACACGTTGCCCCTTTGGGCAGCTGGTCCGGCCTTCTCCCTTGCAAGCTCTATTTCGAGCTCGTTCGACCTTTCCCCGGGCCCTTTCCCACACGTGTCGTACTCTAAAACTCTTGACTAATGTACGAATATGCTGACTTAAATGATAGAAACTTATGGGGTGTAACAGAATGCTAGTTCAGTCTTAGTCTAGAATTAGCCTTTTTAGTATTTTTCAGTAAGTCAGTTGATTAGTTTGACGATAGTCAGTTTGAGTTTAGTAATAATCCCTAGTTCCAGTTACAGTTTGTTCTTTAGGCGGTTACGACTCTTACAGATAAGTAGCTCAGGCCAGTCTTAGAACACTAGCTTTCAGTTATCACGTCCTGCATACTCTTAGGTTACTTCCAGATAAGTATTCCTGACTTAGTCTAGGGCACCAGTTTCGAGCTACCAGTTTAGTAGCAAAATTAAGACAATATAGTAGGGGTAGCACTTAGCACCGAGCGGGTCGGGGTTCAACGTATTCAGGTTCCCAAAACTACATTACCTCCATAGATTTTAACCTAAACGGGCCTCAAACTTGTGATCACCCTGTCAGCCACTATACCCTGGCAAGGTACAGTGGGCTCTTAGTGACGAGGTGTATACATCAGACTCCATGTCTAGCTCACCTGGTTATATGTCGGTTATAGACTCTCCCACTTGTCAGTACAGTTCTGTTCAACTCAGCCTTAGTTTAGGTCACTTCAGTCTCTCAGTTTTAGGACATGTTTATAGCTGTCAGTTAGGGTCTATATTGACCTTATCATAGTTATAACTTAGCTTCTATCAGTACTTAGTATCAGTTGCTTATTTCTATGTACATCTCACTTACTCAGTATATTCAAAGTACTAATGCATACTTTCTATGATGTATCATATTATAATACAGGCACAGGTTCTCAGTCTCAGCATCATCAGTAGTTCCCTCCAATGATTTCAGCAGCAACATTATTGGTGAGTCCTCATCTTTCAAGGACGAGGGTTTACTTTATTCAGTTCAATTTCTTTTGAGTTAGACCTTCGAGTTAGCTGGAGGTTTGTCCCGGCAGTTCATCAGTTCTTTAGATGGTTTTCAGACACAATGATGTTCAGTTGTTTTGTAGTTGCTACATAATTTCAGTATTTTATTAGACATATCTCTTTTTGAAAAGTTTTTTAGTTATGCTAACTCTTTTCAAAATAGTATTCTTGAATAGTTAGTTTTACACATCTTCCGCTTACGCTTAACTCAGTATACCAGTATGATGTTAGACCATGGGTTCTCTTGGGGTCACTTGTGACTTCAGGTACCGTGTCTCGTCCAGGATGTATACTCGGGTCATGAGAAACTTGGTATCAGAGCCGTATATTAGTGTATCCTTGGATTGACTGAAAGCCGCATCAAGTAGAGTCCTTTTTATGAGTGTGAAACGCATCACACTTATGAGGGGGAGGTTATAAGGCGTCCTTTGGAAATGTCCCCTTTGTTCATACTTCTTATCGTATGTTGAGCTTACTCCCATAAATGTCCTCCTAAATCATGTTGTATTTGTTTCAGTGAAATATACCTCCAAAATGAGGAAATGAATGGAGGGATGGAAATGCCAATCGACTTTCCCCATCAACTCCAGCAAGCCCTTAGGACGATCAAGTGTCTTCTGTAGATTTTCGAGCGGCGAATCAGCTGTTAGCTCAGACGCTGACCAACCAAGTGAACCAGCAGGTGGTTCCAGTGAATGTGAATAAGTCTGTAGTAGTAGCTAGGGTTCAGGACTTCACCCAAATGAACCCTCCTGCTTTTCATAGATCTAAGGTTGGAGAGAACCCGCAAGAATTTGTTGATGAGGTGCGGATCACCCGAATTATGGGTGTTAGTTCCATAAAGAGTGTTGATTTGGCTGCCTACCAGTTGAAAGGAGTGGCTCAGATTTAGTACAACCAGTGGAAGGAAGGAAGACCAGCTGAAGCCGAATCAATTGAGTGGGATGAGTTTTCTACGGTGTTTCTCGATAAATTTTTTCCTCAGGAGTTGAGGGAGGACAAGGTCACTTAATTCATGAATTTGAGATAGGGTAATAGAATAGTGGAAGAGTATGCATTAGAATTCACCCGACTGTCGAGGTATGATTTAGAGATAGTTGCTTATCCAAGGGCTCGCGTGCTCAATTCGTTAATGGAGTTTCAGATTTGATTCTTAAGGAGTGCAAAAATGCAATGCTCATTAAGGACATTGACCTCTCCAGCCTTGTCATTCATGCCCAATAGATAGAGGTAGAAAAATTGAAAGATATAGTGTGGGAAAGAAAGCAGGCTAGAATAGGACAGTTTGAATATAGCCAATAGAGGTCAGGTGGCAGTAGTCGTCCACAGCAGTAGCAGCAAAGACCTCCAGCACCCACATCAGTCAGTGCTCTTTCTTCCCAATCCTACAATGACCGAAGGAGTGGAGCATCAGGCTCCCATTCCTAGAGCCATGCCTCTAGCAACTGCTTTCCAACTTGTCCTAAATGTGGAAAGAACTATCTAGGTGAATGTCGCATAGGCAAAGAGGGTTTCTTCGGATGTGGACAACTGGGTCATAGGCTAAAAGAGTGTCCGTCAGCAGGATGGGGGAAAACTTAGTTTACTACTTCAGTCGCCCTAGAAGGTCATCCAGCTCAGCAAGGTAATACTTCAGGTATGGGTGGCGGTCAACGCCAAAAAATCGTTTTTATGCCTTGTCTTCTCATCAGGATCAGGAGACTCACCTGACATGGTCATGGGTATGTCATATCTTTTCCATCTAGATGTATATGCCCTATTAGATCCAGGAGCCACACTATCATTTGTGACTCTTTACGTAGCAGTTCAGTTTGATATTAGCCCAGAAGTCCTCTCAGAACCATTCGCAGTCTCTACCCAATTGGTGAGTTAGTTAGATCCAACCGGGTATATAGAAACTGCACAGTCTCAGTGTTGAGTAAAGTTATTCCAGTTGATCTATTAAAGCTAGACATGGTTGATTTTGACCTCATTGTTGGCATGGATTATTTACATTTTGGTTATGCCTAAGTCGATTGCAGAATTAGATTCATTAGGCTTCAATTTCCTAATGATCCAGTCTTAAAATGGATGCTTAGTGGTTTAGCACCTAAGAGTCGGTTTATTTCCTACCTTAACAAAAAGAAGATGATTTCGAAAGGGTGCATCTTGATCTTGGGCAAATTTATATGCCCAAGTGATACTCAAATGTGTCATTTTTGCCTTGTTTATCTATCGATGTTTATACATTCTCATGTGATTTGTAATAAAATGTGAATTTATACTAACCAACATGATTAGCGTTGTTTTGCAGAAAAAATATAAAGTTATGGAGGTAAGATGCATGTTGGGAGAGATCAGGATTGGACTCGAACGCTAGCAAGGGAAAAAGCACTTGAAGGCACGAATTAACGGGGCTCTGTGATGGAGCCGTGTCACACTGCCATTGCGGATGCCTTCTGCCTGGATATGGAATTTTTGCCAAATTCCAGTGAAGGTGCACGTTGGGGCCGTGGCACGTTGGCCTAGCCCCGCGTTGCACGCCGTGCCACGTTGGGCCTTAATACCTGGACGACCAAATTCCAGTAAGGGTCCGCATCAGTGGTGTGTCACGGAGGCAGTGCTCCGCGATGCACTCCGTGACACGTTGCTTGTTATTCCGAAAAAAATTCCCACTAGTATAAATAGAACACTTAGGTTCATTTTTAATTATTCTGACTTGGTGGAGCAAGAACGTGGGTTACAGGCAATTGACGGGACGAAAATATCAGGGTTTTTCTCTATCTCCTTCTTCTTGATTTGAATTGCTTGTATGATTTACACTCATTTAACGATGTTTAATCCACAAATGAGTGGCTAAATCCTCTTCTTGCTGATGTTAAGAACAACTGTATTGAAATGTGATTACTGATAAATTGGTTTTTTCATCTTTTCTTTCATGGTTGTTCTATTGATTCTTGTTCTTACTGCATTAAGGTGTGGCCAACGTTAATGTATATCTAAAAAGTCCGGTTTCACTCGAGAGAGCAAGAAATTGGAAAGTTGTGAATTGATAGGATATGATCTTTTCTTAGTTTGGGAAAATTGAGAATTGAGAATTGATTTAACTTCAGGATAGAAATATACCTGAAAGTCGTATTAGTCAATTAAGGAATCGGTTTTGTATGGCTAGAACATGAATGTCATTTTATCACAGAAATGTAGGTGGAAGGTTCATGATTCTTAAGTTGGGTTAAATATGAGATTTTTAATACATAGGCAATAATTCTTGACTAGCAACCGGAAGAAAGATTAACCAAATTGTATCGATAATTTATTTCTCTACATGTTCGTTTAAGCTCATCATGCTCATACTTATAGATCAGACTCAATTTGTATATCCGTTTTATAATTAGTATAAAATTCGAAACCAAAATATCAAAATTTTCTTAACACTGTTGTCTGCATTTTTAGAGTTACGGTTTATTGACACTTGAGTAGATTGTTACCCTAGCCCAGTTCCTGTGGGATCGATACTTGGCTTACTTGAGCAACTTTATTACTTGTTCGACCACGCGCACTTGCGTGTTGTTGTTCCAAACAGCCGAACAAGTTTTTGGCGCCGTTGTCGGGTACTGGCAATCGGTAAATTTTTCTTAAGTGTTAGTTTGCTATTTCTTCTTAGTGTTGACAACTTGGTCTTAGCCTGTATTTTGCAGATACTAATTTCTGTTGAACACTGGCAAGAGACAAGGAGCTGGTGGACTCATATTTAGAGTCGGAAAGACAATTTCATCTTCAAAAGAGAGAAGCTCTAGAGAAAAAGCTGCAGTTGCTCAGACAAACAATTATGGAGCAACAACAGAATCCACCAGTTGTAAGGGCAATGTTAGTGCCCGAGGAAATGGCAGCTAGGCCGGTTCGCGAGGTGGCAATCCCACATGCTAATAATGTCACATCTAGCATCCGCAAACCTGAGCCAGGAGGGAGGTTCGAGCTTAAGTAAAACATGGTGCAATTGCTGCACACCAGCGGGCAGTTCACAGGTCTCCCTCATGAGGATCCACAACAACATCTCCAAAATTTCTTGGAGATAAGTGACACTTACATCCCTGCGGGAGGGTCATCAGATTATGTCAGGCTTACATTGTTCCCATTTTCACTTTTGGGAGAAGCCAAGAGGTGGTTGAAAGCTGAGCCACCTAATTCTATTACTACGTGGGATGATCTTGCAAGGAAATTCTTGATACGTTTTTTCCATCCGGTAAAACAGCAAGACTTAGAAGTCAAATTCTAAGTTTTAAACAGAGAGAGGGAGAGAATCTGTATCAAGCATGGGAGAGATTCAAACCTATGTTGCGGGATTGTGCTCACCATCACCAATCCAATGAAGTGCTGGTGCATACTTTCATAGAGGGTTTGGAACCCCACACAAAAATCTTGCTAGACTCAGCAGCTGGGCGGCAAGCATTGGAGAAAACTTATGAGGAGTTGTATACCTTGTTGAATCGTATTTCACAGGGAAATCCGGAGTGGAATCCAGACTCGTCAATAGGAGGAGCGAGGAAAGCAGCGGGAGTGTTAGAAGTGGATGGTTTCATAGCTATTGCTGCACAGATAGCTGCTTTACAGAATCAACTCAACACCCACTTAAGTAACATGAGCATGAACCAATCTCAAGCCCCAGTGAATGTAGTGCAGCAGATTTGGTGTGAAGTATGCGGGAGTAGTGAACACTCAACTGAATGTTGTGGAGAAAATCCTGATTCGGTGAACTTTGTGGGAAATGTACAGAGAAATAACCATCTACAGTACGGCAACAGCTACAATTCCAACTGGAGGAATCACCCGAATTTCTCTTGGGGTAGCAATAACCATCAAGGGCAAAGTTCGAGTCAGGGGGGCAGAGGAATCAAGGAGGACAGCAGAACTATCAGGCAAAATATAGAAGCAACAATGCACCTCCTCCACCACCATCACCCAGCATTGAGGAGATGTTCAAGACAATGATAGCTAACCAAGCTCAATTGCAGGCTGACTATGTGAAATTGGCAGCCGAGGTAAAGAACAACCAGTTAGCTACTAAGGCATTGGAGTTTCAATTTGGGAAATTTGCTGGAGCCCAAAACACCAGGCCTAGAGGAGGACTCCCGAGCGACACGGATCCCAACCCCAAGCAGGTGAATGTAGTGACCACAAGGACTAGCTTGTAGCTTAAAGAGGTGGAACCAGAAAGACCACCTCAACAATCGGGAGCAGCAGAAGTTGAGAGGGAGCAAAGTGATGAGAGGGGGAAGAAAAAGGAAGCTGAACCAGAAAGACCACCAACCCCGTTCCCTCAAAGATTAAAGAAACACAAGGAGGAGGCGTGTTTCAAGAAATTCATGGAGGTGCTGAAAAAGGTACATATTAACTTACCTCTTCTTTATGTTTTGCAGGGAGTGCCGAAGTACGCAAAGTATATTAAGGACATCGTGGCGAACAAAAGTCGGTTGACTGAGTATGCCCCGGTGGCTCTTACGGAGGAATGCACTTCCCGGATACAAAACCGGTTGCCCACAAAGCTCAAGGACCCTAGGAGCTTTACTATACAAATTACAATTGGGAAGAGTATCCGAGCTCGCGGATTATGTGATTTGGGAGCGAGCATTCACTTGATGCCGACATCGGTATTCAAGAAGTTGGGTCTAGGGAGTCCTAGACCAACAACAGTGATATTGCAACTAGCGGATCGTTCCTTAGCTAGAGCTGATGGCATTGTGGAGGACGTGCTGGTGCAAGTGGGCTCCCTTATCTTCCCAGTAGATTTCGTCGTGCTGGATTTTGAGTCAGACGCGGAAGTCCCATTTATTTTGGGACGTCCTTTCATGGCAACCGGGAAAGTGATGATTGATGTAGCTGCAGGACAGCTAACCATGCGGGCACATGACAAAGTTGAGGTATTTGATGTGTTTAAGGCTATGAGGCTGCCGGCCATACATGAGGAGCTTTCAGCAATCAGTGTGGTTGATCAAGAAGAAATTTGTCTGATTGTTGAATCTCAAGACCCATTGAAAAGAGTGTTGATGAACTCCGATCATTTTGGAGATAGAGATGCTTATGAGGTGGTACAAATGATGAATTAGTCACAAAGGCATCCGAGGAAAAAGGAATTTCAATCTCTAATGAGGTCTCTAGAACCATTACCGAAACCATCCGTTGAGGAAGCACCAAAGCTGGAATTGAAAGAATTCCCCCCCCCCCCATTTAAAATATGTCTTTTTGGGAGAAGATGAGACTTTGCCAGTTATCATCTCCACAGAATTGACGGAGGCACAGGAGAAGAAAGCATTGGGTGTCCTCAGAAAAAGGAAGAAAGCAATGGGTTGGAAAATGTCAGACATTCAGGGTATCAATCCAGCTTTTTGCACACACAGGATTTTCATGGAGACAGGAGCAAAACCAACTGTTCAGCCTCAGCGAAGGCTAAATCCGGCAATGAAGGATGTGGTCAGGAAAGAAATAATTAAGTGGCTTGATGCAGGTGTGGTATAGCCGATTTCAGACAGTGAATGGGTCAGCCCCGTTCAGTGCGTTCCAAAGAAAGGAGGGATGAACATGGTCACCAATGAGAAAAATGAGTTGATTCCTACATGAACCGTCACAGGCTGGCGGATTTGCATGGACTATAGAAAACTTAATGAAGCCACAAGGAAAGATCATTATCCTATCCCATTCATTGATCAGATATTAGATAAGTTGGCTGGACAGGAATATTATTGTTTCCTTAATGGGTACTCTGGTTATAACCAAATAGCCATAGCTCCGGAGGACCAAGAGAAGACTACTTTTACCTGTCCTTATGGAACATATGCTTTTAGACGAATGCCATTTGGGTTATGCAATGCACCCGCCACATTCTAGAGATGCATGATGGCTATTTTCCACGACATGGTGGAAGATTTTGTTGAGGTATTTATGGATGATTTTTCTGTTTTTGGTAACTCGTTTGCTACTTGTTTGCAGAATCTTGACAGGGTGCTGGCTCGCTACGAAGAATCCAACCTTGTACTAAATTGGGAGAAATGCCATTTCTTAGTTAAGGAAGGCATTATCCTTGGCCACAAAGTGTCTCGCAAGGGGTTGGAAGTCGATCGTGCAAAGATCGAGGTTATTGAGAAGTTACCACCACCTGTGTCGGTGAAAGGTGTTCACAGTTTTCTTGGGCATGCAGGCTTCTACAGACGATTCATCAGAAACTTCTCCAAAATTTCTAGACCATTATGCAGATTGTTAGAAAAAGAGGTGAAGTTTGAGTTGGATGATGAGTGTGTTAAAGCATTCGAGGAGTTGAAGCAGAAATTGATAGAAGCACCTATTCTTACTTCTCCGGATTGGGAACAACCATTTGAGTTGATGTGTGATGCAAGCGATGTGGTTGTGGGAGCTGTATTGGGGCAGAGAAAAAATAGAATCTTTCATTCTATTCATTATGCAAGCAAAACTCTGAATACTGTCCAAAGTAATTATACAGTCAGAGAAAAGGAGATTCTAGCATTGGTGTTTGCATTTGACAAATTCAGGTCTTATTTGGTGGGTTCAAGAGTAGTGGTGTACACCGATCATGCAGCGATTCGGTAAGTGTTTAACAAGAAGGACGCTAAGCCCAGGTTGATCAGATGGATCCTGTTGTTGAAAGAGTTCGACCTCAAAATTAAGGATAGAAAGGGGAGCGAAAATCAGGTGGCAGATCACTTATCGCGATTGGAGATCCGGTCGCATGTGAAGGAAGGTCATAACATCAATGAGGAGTTCCCGGATGAACATCTCTTGGCAGTAGGGGAAGCTGAAGTTCCCTGGTACGCAGACATAGTCAACTTGCTAGTGAGTGGAGTCTACCCACCTGAAGCAACAGACCAGCGAGAAGAAAGTTGAGGCATGATTGTCGGTACTTTATTTGGGATGAGCCATACTTATTTAAACAGGGACCGAATCAGGTAATGAGAAGATGCATCCCGGAGAGTCAGATTGCAGAGGAGTTGAGGAGTTGTCACTCTTCGTTGTATGGGGGGCACCATGGAGGCAAGCGGACTGCGCACAAGGTTCTACAGTCAGGGTTCTTTTGGCCTACTCTGTTCAGAGACTCTATGGCATATGTAAAAATGTGTGATAGATGTCAGCGTACAGGAACGATTGGTAGGAGACAAGAGATGCCGCTGCAGAATATACAGGAAGTGGAGACCTATGATGTGTGGGGAATTGATTTTATGGGCCCGTTCCCACTGTCATTCGGTAATCGTTACATCTTGGTGGACATTGATTATTTGTCGAAGTGGGTGGAAGCAATAGCTTGCCCCAGGAATGACAACAAGGTGGTAACAAAATTTGTGAAAAAACACATTCTAACCAGGTTCGGGACACCCCGAGCCATTATCAGTGATGGAGGGGCTCATTTTGTCAATGCAAGTTTCAAGAAGCTACTAGCCAAGTATGGGGTGCGCCACAAGGTGGCAACAGCATACCACCCCCAAACTAGTGGGCAAGTAGAGGTGTCAAATAGAGAAGTGAAGCAGATTCTCCAGAAAACAGTAAATACACAACGGAATGATTGGTCGAGCAAACTTGATGATGCGTTGTGGGCGTATAAAACTACTTACAAGACACCGATTGGAACTTCACCATACCGATTGGTCTATGGTAAAGCGTGTCATCTGCCAGTGGAGTTAGAGCACCGAGCCTTCTGGGCCGTGAGGAAATTGAATATGGACTTAGAGCTAGCGGGCAAGAAGAGACTAATGCAACTCAGTGAACTTGAAGAGTTCCGCTGGCATGCTTATGAGAGTGCTAAGTACTACAAAGAAAAAATGAAGAGGTGGCATGACAAGCATGTGGTGCATCGTATTTTTGAGCCGGGGTAGAAAGTATTGCTCTTCAATTCAAGATTGAAGCTGTTTCCAGGAAAGCTGCGGTCCAAATGGTCGGGGCCATTTGAGGTGGTGAGAATGACCCCGCACGGGGCAGTAGAGTTGTGGCAAGAAGATAGGAGTGCCATGTTCTTGGTCAATGGGCAAAGATGTAAGCATTACTGGGGTGAGGACGGTGGTCGAGAGAAAACGTCCGTCACCCTAGAAGATGACTGAGTTGAAGGATGTTGAGCCATGACGGTAAACCAGGCGCTGCACGGGAGGCAACCCATGAACTTTTCTTTGTAAAATGTGAATAGATTTCATAGAAAAAAAAATGAAAAATGAGAAAAAGAAGAAAAAAAAGAGAAAATAATTAAAAACAAAATTTCATTTTCTTAATTTTTTTTATTTTTAGTGAAACCTATAATTCTAACCAATTTCTTGTTGTGAGATGAATTTTAGGTTGAACGGAGGATAACTACACAAAGGATCGCAAAGGAAAAATCGAGGTATGAAAAATAATAAAAAGTGGCAAAACAGTGAGCCCAAGCGATGGCTCCGTGTCACGGAGGAGGGCCTCCGCGTTACCCTCCATGACACGTTGAGGTGTATACCGCGACGGGTCACACCGGGTCGCCGGGTGACCCGCGCGAAATCTCCACTTTTTAACCCCGATTTCCCCTCATTTTTCCTCATTTTTTATCTCCTCCGCGACAAACATCCCAAAAACCCCTTCTCCCTCAACGTGACACGGACCTAGGCACATATTTTCATCAAGTTTTCTTCCTTTCTTCGAATTCAAGGTATGTTCTTCAACTATATCTCAATTCTTGTCGAATTTTTCGATGTTGAACATGTGATATGAGCAAAACTTGCCCTAAGTAGAAATTGAGCTTAAATTCAATCGAATTATTGTTGATTGATGTTCAGAGTATCATTGTGATTGCTTGAACTCGATAATTACATAGCTTGATAGAATTTTTGATAAAATCATAGCTAGGGCTTGAATTTAAGTGTGAAAAGAAAAAAAATTTAGTTGAACTTTGTAATTCTTGCTGGGTTGTTTATGTTGGGTGAGATGAGTCGGTTGTGCTAACTTTTAATATGCTAAAAGACCGACGGATTTTCGGGTCAAGGAAATTGTGGAAATTGCAAGAAATGGGTGAATTATATGGCTTCATGTAGATAACTTTTCTTTGTTTCTCCTTGCTAAGTACTATGGGATGAAAAGTGATAGATGGCAATGTTGTGGTTAGCTGTACGAAGTCTGAGTAGTACAAAAGAATTTATACTGTTGAATTCTCTGAATGCACTAAGCATACTTGTTATGTTTTGTTGTTTGTTTTTGGAAATGAGTATGATCTTGCCGTAACGTGGTGATTGGGGGATAAATACTAAGTGTGGGGTAGCCTAGCTTAACCCAACCTTAGTCGAAGATAATTTTAATTGAAATAACATTGGGACTGTCTGTGTGGTTTGACAGGAACAATGGCAAGCAGGCAAGACAAGGGAAAGGGCGCATCAACATCAGGCGCCGGAAGGAAAAGAATCAGACTGGGAACAACAGTCCCAGCAGCACCAGCGGTTCCACGCAGCCAACGCCGTCAATATGGAACCAGATGGGTGACAGAGGAGGGGAAGAAATGGTACGCGAAGCATAAGGAAAGCAAGTACTTCCCCGAAGAACACATTGTTAGGGAACCGTTGGCACAGGAGTTCCCCAGGATTGTCCACAGAATTGAGGCAGCCGGGCTGAACTTCATCTTTGAAGAGCCTAAGGAGTGTAACCTGCACCTGATTCGGGAATTCTACGCCAACTGGAACCCGACTCTCAGAAGTCACACCATCAAGATACAGGGACAAATAGTAATTTTTGAGCCCCATCACCTTAATGCTATCTTAGGGGCACGGGACACAGACACCCATGTGCTTCGACAGATGAATATCACTCCACCATATGCGGATATCCGAAGCACTTTGTGTGGAACTCGGTCTACAGTACGTTGGAGCAGGCATAAGGAGAGGGGCTACCATCAGACCTTACCCTACTCACAAATGAACAGGGAAGCCAGGATATGGCTGAAGATTGTTTGTTCCTGCCTGATCCCGGGGGTGCATATGACAGATGTCACCCAGGATCGTGTATGCTTGGTATACGCCCTGATGAAAGGGTTGGAGATCAACGTGGGGGCGGTGATTATCTCTGCTATGAAGAGAGCCCGTTTATATCAGGGGCATAGGTACGGGTTTGGTGGATTACTGACCACGTTCCTGAGGGGCCTAGATATCGAGGAGGAGGCCCTTGACTACATCCCGCAGATGGAGCGGCAGGCCTTAGATGTCACCAAAACTAAGGCACCCGACACCACTCACGGGCCAGTTCTTACACTAGCCGAGCGACATGCTCGAGGTGATCAGTACATGGCTCGCATGTTTGGGATGCAGATGCTCTAGCTGCGCATAGGCGGGAGGATGGCAATAGAAGAGGAGCTGTGGCAGCTCGAGCTAAACTACCCTTTTGGCAAAAATGCCAGGGCTCTATGCCGAGTGGGGCCAGCTTTTGTGGAGCCCACCGATGATGATGTCCCCACAAATGAGGAGACACGTCGTGATGACTCCGATGTGGAGTCAGATGATGACGATAGGGGAGATTCAGACATGGGAGACGAGCAGCAGCACCTGACGAAGAAGTGGAATATTTTGATTGATCAAGGAGTTTCACCACCCATTTTTGTGCTATGCTGAATTTTATGAACACTGGGGACAGTGTTCGATTTAAGTGTGGGGTGGGAGTAGTTAGGTGTTTGTTGCTGTTGTTATTAATGTATGTCTCTACTCTGTTGTTGTGCTTGGATAAATTTGTGGCCCTATGATTTTTTTGTGTATGTCTGTATTGTAATTAAGGTGAAGCTATTGTGTGCTGTTAAATGTTGTTAGCTGGTTTTGTACATATTTTTGGTTTTATCGAAATGATCGATATTTTTAACAAAAAGAAAATTTTTTCATTAATTTTCAAATTTTTTGGTTTCTCGGCATTTGTTTTTGGTTCTTTTACCTAGAATAGTCCCATTGAACCGAAGTCTTAGTTAGTGACCATTCCCTATGATGGATGGATGACGACCATCTTAAGGGAAATGTAGTTGTTAGGAGTAGATTTTTTTCATTTATTTTTCAGTTTTTTCTTTTGTGGGTTGCATCCCAAAACCTGTAGTTACTTTATGGTTGCAGAATTCTGGTTGGTGTTGTACATGATGTTTGAAATGCAAAGGTGATTCGTATGAAAGCATGCAACTTTGCAAATATGTTGAGATACCTAGGCCATAGAGTTCGACTCAATGTGATTGAGGCTTAATGATTGAATTCTTGTAATTAGCTGATTGAAGAGTCTGTGAATATGTCTTGAGTTGAGCATGTGCAATAACTGTATGGTGAGGTTTTGTTTATTCCATGCTATTGTCAAATCTCTAGAGCTTTCCTGGTGTGTGTACAAACCGAAATAAAGGATGTGTATTGTAGGAAAGGATGTAGACATTTCTTTGGTTTAACCGAATTTTTTTTATTTCATTATCATACCCACCTTGAATGTACACCCTAGTTATCCCATTGAGCCTCTAGCCTATTATTTTCTTTTGTCAAAAAGGTGTAAACCGAGCTTAACCCCTTCTTTTCATTATCCGTGAATTTGATCCAAAACTCTTAAGCGCTTAAGAAAAGAAAATAATTTTCCCACAGTGTCAAAGAGTGAGAATGGTGAAAAGAAAAGAAAAGCAGAGTGATGAAATGAAAGAAAAGGTCGAAGGTGCACTCGTTATAAATTAAATATAATGAGGATGTATAAATAATCTTTATTATTGAGTCAAGTGTGCTTAAAGATATGGGTCAAAATAAAGACAGACTTCAAGAATGGGAGGATGAAGGAAGAAACAATGCCCATGAGGTTGATGGGATGTATTGAAAAAGCGCTTAAGGATGCTAGTGGCTATTATTGGTTAGCCCAGTATTTACTAGTTTCGTAGCTTACATTACAACTCGTTAAGTCCTAGGTGATCCTACATCACATTTCCTTAGATTAGTGGAGTAATACACTAAAGGCAAGCCTATGGTTCATGACATGATGCATGTGAATTCTTTTGGGAGAGAGAGCGAAATTGTGTTTATATGCCCCTGCATGTAATCTTGTGTTCATGTGATTAAAAAGGGGAAAATTCTCTTGTGTTGTGAGGGCACATGCTTGACGAGAGATTAAATTTCATGTCAGATATCTTGATCAGCTGATTTGCATGAGTTTGCCAATATCGTGAGTCGATTATTGAGTCTAGGAGGTCTTAATGTGTTGAAGGTCATTGTATTGATAATACCATGCATGTTTTCTTGACGATTTGCTGTATTAAATAATCGGTATAACCGTAGCTTGAATTGTCGAACCAAAGTAGCCAGGTTGGGGTGTCAATTGCATGAGGTGTAAGATTATTGTTCAGGGACGAACAAGGATTTAAGTGTGGGGTAAGTGATCTTGGGCAAATTTATATGCCCAAGTGATACTCAAATGTGTCATTTTTGCCTTGTTTATCTATCGATGTTTATACATTCTCATGTGATTTGTAATAAAATATGAATTTATACTAACCAACATGATTAGAGTTGTTTTGTAGAAAAAATATAAAGTTATGGAGCTAAGATGCATGTTGGGAGAGATTGGGATTGGACTCGGACGCTAGCAAGGGAAAAAGCACTTGAAGGCACGAATTAAAGGGGCTCCACGATGGAGCTGTGTCACGCTGCCATCGCGGATGCCTTCTGCCTGGATATGGAATTTTTGCCAAATTCCAGTAAAGGTGCGCGTTGGGGCCGTGGCACGTTGGCCTAGCCCCGCGTTGCATGACGTGCCACGTTGGGCCTTAATACCTAGACGACCAAATTCCAGTAAGGGTCCGCGTCAGTGGCGTGTCACGGAGGCAGTGCTCCGCGATGCACTCCGTGACACATTGCTTGTTATTCCGGAAAAAATTCCCACTAGTATAAATAGAACACTTAGGTTCATTTTTAATTATTCTGACTTGGTGGAGCAAGAACATGGGTTACAGGCAGTTGAGGGAACGAAAATATCAAGGTTTTTCTCTATCTCCTTCTTCTTGATTTGAATTGCTTGTATGATTTACACTCATTTAACAATGTTTAATCCACAAATGAGTGGCTAAATCCTCTTCTTGCTGAGGTTAAGAACAATTGTATTGAAATGTGACTATTGATAAATTGTTTTTTTCATCTTTTCTTTCATGGTTGTTCTATTGATTCTTGTTCTTACTGCATTAAGGTGTGGCCAACGTTAATGTATATCTAAAAAGTCCGATTTCACTCGAGAGAGCAAGAAACTGGAAAGTTGTGAATTGATAGGATATGATCTTTTCTTAGTTTGGGAAAATTGAGAATTGATTTACCTTCAGGATAGAAATATACCTGAAAGTCGTATTAGTCAATTAAGGAATCGATTTTGTGTGGCTAGAACATGAATGTCGTTTTATCACAGAAATGTAGGTGGAAGGTTCATGATTCTTAAGTTGGGTTAAATACGAGAGTTTTAATCCATAGGCAATAATTCTTGACTAGCAACCGGAAGAAAGATTAACCAAATTGTATCGATAATTTATTTCTCTATATGTTCGTTTAACCTCAGCATGCTCTTACTTATAGATCAGACTCAATTTGTATATCCGTTTTATAATTAGTATAAAATTTGAAACCAAAATATCAAACTTTTCTTAACACTGTTGTCTGCATTTTTAGAGTTAAGGTTTATTGACACTTGAGTAGATTGTTACCCTAGCCCAATCCCTGTGGGATCGATACTTGGCTTACTTGAGCCACTTTATTACTTGTTCGACCTCGTGCACTTGCGTGTTGTTGTTCCCAACAACCGAACTCATCTATCACCCAGTTTGAGTCAAAGATTCTGGCTTCGATACCACAACTATTCAGTCAGTTGTAGTTGTCAGCGAATTCCCTAATGTGTTTCCCAAAGATCATCCCAGAGTCCCTCCTGAGCGGGAAATGGACTTCGGCATAGACCTTTTTCCAGAAACTCAGCCCATCCCTATTCCTCCTTACAGAATGGCTCTAGCTGAGCTTAAGGAGTCGAAGGAATACCTGAAAGATCTTCTAGATAAGGGCTTCATCAGGCCCAACATCTCTCCATGGGGTTCTCCAATGTTGTTTGTGCGAAAGAAGGATGGTACTCTCAGAATGTGCATTGACTACCGTCAGCTGAACAAAGTTACAATCAAGAACAGGTATCCCCTACCCAGGATTGATGACTTGTTTGATCAGTTTCAAGGAACAAGGTTGTTTTTCCAAGGTAGATCTTAGGTCAGGATATCATTAGCTTAGGGTCAGGGAATGTTACACACCAAAAATAGCTTTCAAAACTTGGTATGGTCACTATGAATTTGTGGTTATGTATTTTGGACTAACCAATGCTCCGACAGCTTTTATGGACCTGATGAATAGGATGTTCAAGATGTACCTGGACATGTTCGTCAATATTGTGTTCATAGACGACATTTTGGTTTACTCCATAAATAAGGAGGATAATGCTAACCATCTGAGGATAGAGTTGCAGACTCTCAGAGACCGTTAGTTGTTCGCAAAATCAGTAAGTGTGAATTATGGCTAAAGTCAGTAACCTTTCTCAGTCATGTGGTCTTAGGTGAGGATATTTAGGTAGATCCTCAAAAGATAGCAGCGGTAAAAGAATGCACAAGAACCAGTTTCCCAACAGATATCAGGAGCTTCTTAGGTTTAGCTGGTTATTATCGACTGTTTATATAGGGATTTTTTTCTATTGTTTCTCCTATGACTAAGCTAGCTCAAACAATGTGAAGTTCCAATGGTCAGATGCATGTGAGAAGAGTTTTCAAGAGTTTAAGACTCGACTCACTATAACTTCGGTTTTGACCTTACCAAAAGGGAAGATGGGTTTGTAATCTATTGTGATGCTTCCCGAATTGGCCTCGATTGCGCTCTGATGTAGCGGGGTAAGGTGATAACTTATTCCTCTAGAAAACTCAAGGTTCATGAAAAGAACTATCTGACCCGTGATATTGAATTGGCGCGATGGTGTTTGCCTTGAAAATATGGAGGCATTACCTCTATGGGGTTCATGTGGATGTTTTCACTGACCACAAGACCCTTCAATACGTGTTCCGTCAGATGGACTTGAACCTTCATCGGAGGAGGTAGTTGGAACTGTTGAAGGATTATAACATGAGCATGCTATATCACCCAGGCAAGGCCAATGTGGTGGCTGAAACCCTAAGTAGGATGTCCATAGGGAGTGTTGCACATGTCGAAGAGGGAAAAAAAGGAGATGGCAAAGGATATTCACAGGTTAGCTTGGTTGGGAGTTCAGTTAGTTGATTCAGCCGAGACTGGAGTTGTAATTTAGAGTGGGATCAGAATCCTCACTGGGAATAGAGGTTAAGTCAAAGCAGGATGAAGACCTCATACTCCTCAAGTTGAAGAAAGCAGTTGTAAGAAATGAAGTGGAGGCTTTCTCCAAAGGGGAGATGGTGTGCTTCATTACCAGGGCAAACTATGTGTTCCGGATGTAGATTGCTTGAGAAAGTGAATACTAGAAGAAGCACACAGCTTCAGATATTCTATCTACCCAGGTGCCATTAAAATGTACCATGACCTACGGGAAATCTACTGGTGGAACGGAATGAAGAGGGACATCGCAGAATTTGTGGCTAAGTTCCAGAACTACTAGTAGGTTAAAGTTGAACCTCAGAGACCTGGGGGTATGACTTAGGATATCAGCATACCCACTTGGAAGTGGGAAGAAGTGAACATGGACAGATTACAGGTCTACCTCGCACTCGTCAGCAACATGATTCCATTTGGGTGATAGTATATCAGATGACTAAGTCAGTACATTTCCTACTAGTTAATACTACAAACTCAGCTGAGGATTATGCTAGACTGTACATTCGAAAGTTGGTTAGACTATGTGGAGTTCCCTTGTCCATCATTTTGGATAGAGGTACCCAGTCCACCTCACATTTCTAAAAGTCATTTCAAAAAGGACTTGGTACTCAGGTCAAGGTCAGCACAACTTTTCACCCTCAGACGGATGGACAAGATAAGCGGACTATTTAGACCTTGGAAGATATGTTGTGAGATTGTGTGATCGATTTCAAGGGAAGTTGGGATGATCACCTACCTCTCATTGAGTTTGCATACAACAACAACTACCACTCCAGTATTCAGATGGCTCTATTTGAGGAATTATATGGTAGGAGGTGCAGGTCTCCTATAGGGTGGTTTGAAGTTGGGGAAGCCACTTTGATAGGGCCAGATTCAGTTCATGAGGCTATGTAGAAAGTTCAGCTTATCAGAGAAGGTTGAAAACAACTAAGAGTCGCTAGAAATCATATGCAAATGTGAGGAGAAGAGAGCTAGAATTTGCTGTAGATAATTGGGTGTATTTAAAAATTTCACCTATAAAAGGGGTGATGAGGTTTGTAAAGAAAGGAAAACTCAGTTCGAGATATGTAAGACTTTACATGATTCTGAGCCAGATTGAAAATGTGGCCTATCAATTAGAATTACCTTCAGAGTTAGCATTTGTGCACCCAATCTTCCATGTGCCACTATTGAAGAAGTGTATCGGAGATCCGACTTCGATTGTGCCATTAGACAGTGTGGATGTGAAGGATAGTCTCTCTTATGAAGAAGTCTCAGTTCCGATCCTAGACAGTCAGGTCCGTAAGCTGAGAAACAAAGAGGTTTCCTAGTAAAAGTCTTGTGGAGGAACCAGCTAGTTGAGGGGGACACATGGTAAGCAGAAACAGACATGATGGCTAAATACCCTCATTTAATCCCTTCCAGCTCAGTTTCAACATTAGTTATTAAAACTCCTCCTCGGTACTCTATTCAGTTTCGTACTCATCAACTCTATTCATGTTTTAAACATGTATCCTAGTTGCATCAGCTCAGTTAGTATGCCTGTTTCAGTCCAGAGTCATTCACTCCTTCAAAAATCAGTTTATAGTTCCAGTTTGAGAATTGCAGCTCCTTCCCCAGTTTTCAAGCAGTTTTAGCCATCATTCAAGGACGAATGGTCCAAAGGGGGAGATATTGTAACACCCCAAAACTTTCCTAGACCATACTCAGACTAAGCATGAAAAACCAGAAAATTCTATCTCGGGATGACTCAGACACCGTGTCGTTTTAAGCACCAATGAACCATTGTACGAGTCGTTGTTTGCTCTGCAAGTTTTCATTCGAGAACCAACAAGACATGGAACGACCTGTTATAAAGAGTAACGAGTCGCTGTGCCGCTCAATGTTGCTTAGTACAGAAACCTACAAGACTTTCCCCAGAACCAACGAGTGGGACAAACGACTTGTGGTTCATACTAATGAGTCGTTGTTGCTACCCATTGCCTGAACCAGCAATCCTTCAAGATAAGGCAGTGGTGACGATGGGCAGTTATGATGGGCAGTTACTACGACTCGTGGGTTCTACCAATGAGTCATTGTGTCGCCCATTAGGGGAGTCTAAGATTTTGTTCGAAACCCTGCCAGTGACCATGAGAGGAATCAATGACCTGTTGGTTCACCCAACAAGTCGTGGTTCCCTCCCGTGGTACGTTTCCAGTGAGCTTAGATTTTTGGGCCCAAGAACAATGACTGGTCCCAAAGAGTTGGGTTATCAACCAACGACTCGTTGCGTGACCCGTCGGATCCCGTCTGTCAGTTTTCCAGAATTTAATTCAGGGGCATTCTCGTAACTTTCAAATATTTTGATCCCTAAACTACATTATTTTGGGTATGTTTAGGATAGAATTAAAGGGGTTGATCGACTTAATCCCTCCTATTTCTCTCAACTCACGATTTTCTGAACGCAGAGGTTACAGACAGACATTGCAGAGCTAAGCTAGGGCTTCCAGTTTCCTTCAGACTTCTCCAAATTTCTTCCCAAGGATTTTACTCCATGTATGTCGGAATTCAACAAGGGAATTTCTCTTCCCTTGTGCCCCCAAAACCCTTCTAATACTCCTCATGAGTTCTAGCCTTAAATATCATAAATAGGATTAGTTTTCAATCATATTATGAATATTTATTATGGACTATAATTTTTGTGAATTCTTGCAATGTTTCCACTACTTATCAAGCATCATATTACTCTATTCATGAAATATTGTTTTAGCCCTAGTTCTATGACTATAGTAATCTGGCTCTTGCATAATTGTCTAGATACAAATGTTGCCTGACTTTGTTAGTTCTTGAATCTTTCCATGTTGTTTTCATCATGTGAGTTCATATCTAGTTTGAATGCTAGTTCAGTCTCAGTCTGTAATTAGACTTTTCAGTATTTTTCAGTAAGTCAGCTGATCAATTTGAGGATAGTCAGTTCTTGAGGAGTTCAGTAATACTCCCTAGTTCCAGTTATCAATTTGTTCTCTTGTCACGATCCGAACATAGGCGCGGATCGAGATACGGGACAAAGAACCCTGAGATATTCCTAGTCGACCCATGGAATGAGCATAACATCTAACCCAATCATAGATAAGCGGAAGATCATCATAAATAACATAGCGGAATCCTGAACATAACATAACATCTGAATACATACATAAGTCTAGAGCTGAATACAAACTAGTCTGAAAAGCCTCTAATACTGACGAGTTGATAGGACAAGACCCAACTACCTCACTATAGTCTGAAAACTGAAAATGTGAAATATAATTGATAAGAAGGGCCCTCGAACGATGAGGACCCACCAACTGGGACTGAGGAAAGATAACTCTGGGAATCTGACTTGCGGCGGGACAGAGCCTAAATATCAGAGCCTGTATCATGAAACGATACAACATAGAGTATGCGGTCAGTACGTAGAATGTACCGAGTATGCTAGGTAAGTAAATCCACTAAGTAAAATCATAAATCACGCATATAATAAAACATAATCAAGATAAGATTCTGAGAGTATGGCTTGCATGATATTTTCTGAAATCATGATCTGAACATAACTGAACATCATAACTGAATCGAATGATCCAAAGATGAAAACTGATAATCATAAGTAAAACTAAACATTTGGTCAAACTTGCTAAAAACATAATATCATGACTGATGAACATGCATAACTGAAATCATGAGGAACAATGGGAGGCTCGTCATATAATCGACATTACCACGATAGAGCTTACGTGGTCCCAACTATCACACTCAAGTGGGTAGTGCCATCCAAAGCTTTGTCAGAGATAAGGACGCTGCTATGATATCGATATCAAACTGAAGGTCCATTAGGGAAAGGGAATCTCACAAAGGAGGTCCCAAATAATCTGATTATACCTACGTTGGCGCATAGCTCTGAGGCATAAGGTTGACTGACCCTTAGCCTACTAGGTGCTAGATACTACTCCCAAAAACATGCATATGCTCTACATCATTTTTCAATGAAGCTAAACCATCATCTAGTGACGAAGCTAATTCATAACTTGCATACATAAATCTGAAATCATAACATGAGGAGCCTTGGCTCAAACTATACCACAAGCTGAAAATAGTGGGAGTCTAGACTTCAAAATCATGTGGTAAGCTAATACATGAAATTTAGATAAATCATGAATCATACTTGATCATATGGGCTTGCCCTATACTTAAACATGCTTGACATAGACTTGATCACTCAAAAACATGAACATAGACATAGGTATTTCGAAAACATACTTCTTTATGAATATCTCATCATACTTGAACACATATCTCATGGATCTCAACTTTCATGAACTTTCATGGATGGGCATCATACTTTAGAAAACTTGAAAACATAATTTATAATTTAAAATATTGTAAAATCTACCCATTTATCATAATTTAACATTTAAAACATTCTTAGATCATACCCATGATTGAAACTTAGAGAATTCATGCATTTGCTGAAACCTCATAGATTCATCAATTAAAACATCATGAATTGAGAGGAAATTGGGACATGGGTGTGGACAATTGCACCCATTCATAGTCTTACATACATGAAGGGATCTGATTTCACCACTTTCTTGATTGCCCAAAGAGAATTGAGAAAGAATTTTGATGAACTAGGCTTGATCACCTCTCAAACCTCTAAGCTTGCATGCATGAATTAGGATAGGCTTAGAATGACTTAACCATTCTTAAAACACTCTATTCTGAGAGTAAAACGATGTTGTTTAGGCCTTAGAAACTTATAAATTATGGAAAAACCCTTAATAAATTCACAGGGAAAAATACACTGTTAGTCCCAAAAAAGGACTGGACGACTCGTGCCTTGGACCATGACTCGTGGTCTGCCAGTCGTTGCCTGCACTGCCAAAAACCTTATGAGGGTCACCACGGGGGACACCATGACTCGTGGTGTACCCGAAAAATCATGGTGATGACCCATAAGGTGCACTGCCTGCTTCCCTTCATCCTTCAACAACCCTTGGCCACAGCTGACATGATAAGTCATGATACTGACCACGACTCATGGTCACACCCGTGGTCAACCAAAAACTAAAATTTCCAACATAGTCAAACCCCTCCCCACGAGTCGCTATTATAATATCTCCCCTTGGGGATATTCATCCTTCAATGTGGAAAAACATACTGAAAAACAGAGAAATGCGATCATGATACTCAAATACTGAACACACATGCTGATAATTGATGGAGTGACTGCCTCCGAATTGAACTACATAATTGAACTAAATTCCTAAATCACAAATACATCCATTTACATAAAAAAAATTGGGGTACATGAGCTGAACATGAAACTAAATAGAGTACTAAGGAGGAAACTGATACCTCAAGCTGAAACTAAGCCGGAAGGAAATAGATGCAGGTATTTAGCCATCATATCTACTTCAACTTCCCACATAGCTCCCTCAACATATTGATTCCTCCATAAAACATTAAATGATGCTACTTCTTTGTTTCTTAGCTTTCTAATCTGACGATCCAGTATCTCCACCAGAACCTCCTTATAACTAAGGTTGTCCTTCACGCCTACGCTCTCCACCGGAACAACTAGAGTCGGGTCACCCAAGAACTTCTTTAAGAGCGACACATGGAAAACTAGATGAATTAAAGCTAATTCCGAGGGAAACTCCAACTCATATTCTACCTTGCCAACCCATTTCATAATCCAGTATGGACCAACATAACGGGGACTGAGTTTCCCTTTCTTTTCGAACGTCATCACCCCTTTCATGGGTTACACCTTTAAAAACACCCAATCATCGACTTCAAACTCAATTTCTCTCCTCCTCACATCTACATAGGACTTTTGGCGAATCTAAGCTATTTTCAACCTGTCCCTTATAAGTTGAACTTTCTCCATAGCCTTATGGACTGAATCTGGACCTATCATTGTTGTTTCACCGACTTCAAACTAACCAATAGGTGATCTACATCTCCGCCCATAGAGAGCCTCAAACGGAGCCATCAAAATGCTGGAATGGTAGTTGTTGTTATATGAAAACTCAATGAGAGGAAAATGGTCATCCCAACTACCCTTGAAACCAATCACACACGCTCTCAACATGTCCTCAAGAGTCTGAATGGTCTTCTCAGCCCAACTATCTGTCTGCGGGTGAAATGTTTTTCTAAGCTTGATCTGAGTACCAAGTCCCTTCTGAAATGATCTATAAAATTGGGAGGTAAACTGGGTACCTCTATCTGATATGATGGACAAGGGCACTCCATGCAGCCAAACTAGCTCCCGAATGTATAATTTAGCATAATTCTCTGCTGAATCAGTAGTTTTGATAGGTAAGAAATGAGTTTCTTTAGTCAACCTGTCCACGACCACCCAAATGGAATCATACTGCCGACAAGTGCGAGGCAACCCTATGATGAAGTCCATATTGATATCCTCCACTTCCAATTAGGAATACTAATTTCTTGAAGTACACTCCTAGTCTCTGGTGCTCAACCTTTAGTTGCTGACAATTCGAACACTTAGACACAAATTCTGCTATGTCCTTCTTCATGCCATTCCACCAATAGACTTCCCATAGGTCACGGTACATCTTGGTGGCACCTGGATGTATAGGGTATTTGAAACCATGAGCTTCATGCAACATTCAGTCTCTCAAATTATCAACATGCAGAACACACAACCGATCCTGATATCGGAGCACAACATCTCCCCCTTTGGAGAAGACCTCTACCTTCTGATTCTTAACGACTTCCTTCAACTTCACCAAAATAGGATCCTCTTCTTGTCAAGCTTTAACTTCAGTCACTAAAGATGATTCAAATCCATTTTGAACAATAAATCCACCATCGTTTGAGTCAACCAGATGAACTCCCAACCATGCAAGCCAATGCACATCCTTTACTAACTCCTTCTTCTCCTCACCTACATGGGACACACTCTCCATAAAAAGTCTACTAAGAGCCTCTGCTACCACATTAGCCTTTCCCGAATGGTAAAGGACACTCATATCATAATCCTTCAACAACTCCAACGACCTTCTCTGACATAGATTTAGATCCTTCTGGGTAAAGACATATTTAGGCTTTTATGGTCCGTAAACATATCTACATGGACCCGTACAAATAGTGTCTCCAAATCTTCAAGGAAAATACTACCACCACTAATTCAAGATCATGAGTCGGATAATTCTTTTCACGAGCCTTCGGCTGCCTGGTAGCATATGCTATAACCTTACCATGCCGCATCAACTCCTGGAAGCTCCTCTCACAAGCCTCCAACCACTGAAACTTCACTTTCTTTTGGGTCAGTTTGGCCAATGGTTATGCAATTGATGAAAACCCCTCAATAAATCTCCAATAATAATTAGTTTAACCCAAAAAACTCCTAATATCCCAAGGACTCCAGAAATATTCATAATATGACTGAAAACTAACCCTATTTGTGATATTCAGGGCTAGAACTGATGAGGAGTTGCAGAAGGGTTTTTGGGGCACAAAGGAAGAGCAATTCCTTTGTTGAATTCCCACATACCTAGAGTAAAATCCTTGGAAAGAAATCTGGAGAAGTCTAAAGAAAACTGGAAGCCCTAGCTTAGCATTGCAATGTCTGTTTGGAACCTCTACGTTCTAAAAATTTTGACTTGAGAGAAATGGGAGGTATTAAGTTGATCAATACCTTTAAGTCTCTCCTAAATGTTCCCAAAATGACATAGTTAAGGGATCAAAATAGTTGGAGTTATGAGAATGCCCTTGAATTAAATTCTAAAAAACTACTCGATGGGATCTAGTAGGTCACAAAATAAGTTGTTGGTCTTGGGTCCAAAAATCTAAGCTCACTGGAAATAGACCACGGGAGGGAACCGCGACTTGTTGGGTGAACCAACAGGTTATTGCTTCCTCTCTTGGTCACTGGCAGTTTTTTGAATAAAATCTTGGACTCCTACTAACGGGCGACACAATGACTCATTGGTAGAACCTATGAGTCTTGGTAACTGCCCATTGTCACCACTTTATTGACCTGAAGGATTGTTGGTTCAGGCAACGGGTGGTAACAACGACTCGTTGGTATGAACCATGAGTCGTTTGTCCCACTCGTTCGTTTTGGGGAAAGTCTGGTAGGTTTCTTTACTGAGCAACAATGAACGATAGAACGACTTGTTAGTCCTTATAATTGGTCATTCCATGACTCATTGGTTCCCAAATGAAAACTTAAAGAGCAAACAATGACTCATACAATGGTTCGTTGGTGCTGACAACGACTCATTGTCTGAGTTAGCGTGAGACAAAATTTTCTGGTTTTTCATGCTTAGTCTGAGTTTGGTCTACAAAATTTATATATATATATATATGTGTGTGTGTATGTATATATGTATATATATATATATAGTTTTTAGATTTTCCCTCTTTTAATCCTAACCGTTTGGTTTAAGATCATATGGTCCAAATCTAACCACCTAAACTATCCAAATCCCTACCTCTTCCTCTCCCCCCTTCATACAAACACAGACCCCCACCCCCATTGTTGTTCTCTCTCGCTATCTCTCTAATGCTAGACCACTACCTCAGACCTCCGACCACCACCAGACTGCCTGCGACCCTCCTCCACCGACCACCCCTCTTCCTCGCCTCACCCCTCTGTCCCAAACTCGTAAACCCCCTACCCCGTTCTCTCTCTCATCCTGCAACCCCTCCCCTGCACCTGTCCTTTCGCCCAACCCCAAGATCCTGAATTCTCTCCGATGCCGTCTTTTCGCCCCACTATTGGTGCGGGGCAGACCTCCAACAGTGGAACAGGTACTCTTCTCTTCTTCTTTTCAATTTTTTTATCATTCCTCATCTTTTCTCTTTTTTCTCATGCTTCTATCCCATTAAAGATTAGAGAATTCAAAAAAATTTTGAATCCTCAAGTTCTTCTTGTTTTCCCCTCTTTAGCTCCTATAGAAAGAGATACCCATAGGAGGACAAGAAGATAGATTGAGTGGAGATAGAGTAGAGAGTCACGGAAAGAGAGCGAGTACTACAAAACCACAGCAATAGATGAAAACACTAGGAAAAAAAGGGCAGTACACTTGAATAATAAGAAAGGGCAGCAGACTGGAAAATAATCCAATGAAATACACACTGATGTCGTCCAAGCGCATGCAAGCACTCGTGATCATCAAGTAATATAGGACGGTGAAGTCTCGATTATTGATCCCTCAAAGACTTGTCAGATTAATCGTTTAAGGTTACTTCTTTATTTCGCTATTCTAACAAAACAGATAAAATGGGGAATGATTTGAACAATTAAACTACTAAGAACTTGAAATGTAAAATTAGCTAAAGAACTGAGATTATTTCAAACTTGTTTGTACTTCAAATGATGATGAAAATCTAGGAAAATGGCACTTTCACATCAAGTTGAGTTTTCAAGGCGTGATTACGCTAGATTAATTCTTCCTAAGGTTGCTAGTTGTAAGTTACTACCCCATTTCTTGCCACTCTCCTGAGCATCCAACAACTATCTCATGAACTCTAGTACCTATATCTCTATGGACGCAAGAGAAATATGAAACGATGGTTATGCCTACTTGTATATCAACTAAACAGGGTCAAAGAGAACATCTCTATCCCTATCAACAACTTCTAACCTTCACCAAATGGTCCAATGGATCTTCAAATTTCTATTTTACATTTACTTTAAACCCTTTCAATTCCCTCTTCTGAGTTCAACTAAAAGCTAACAAATTTATTCACAAGGTGATCAGTCTAGCAAATAAGCAATTAAAACAAGTAAATATAAACAACCTTTAATGAAGAATCAAAGCTAGCATTAATAAGTCTATAAAACTTACACTATCAACTATGGCCAAAACCCTAGAATGGGCATTTAGCCACTCATGTTCAAGTATAAAAACATATAAAACATTATCATTCAAAGTAAAACGATAAATAAAAGAAGAAACCTAAGTAGGAACTTGTCTCTCCTCCAAAAGTTGTGCACAATATTTCTACAATCAAACAAAATGATGTAACATAGATAACAAATGGCCTAGATGTTATATTTATAGGTGAGCCATCAAATGATGCTTTTTCCCTCAATTAAATTACATTGAAATCAACAAAATCCATCTAGGATAGGGTCTGGAATGTCGCGCCCTCCGTAGCCCCAAGTTTCGCTCAATTTTCCTCTGAAGTTTAACTCCGAGTGCCCCACTCCAGCCATAGTACCAAGGTGTTAGCCAAATTTCTACACTTCTGACCCCTCTGGCACCCCCACTCAATTCATAGCACTAGAGTGTTAGTCAAATTTCTAAGCTTTAGGACCCTTCTGACGCCCCACTCTATCCAAAACACCAGAATGTTGGGAAAATTTTCTAAGTCTGGAATGCTTCTAGGCCTCCATGCCTCTCATCTCGCCAAGATGTTAGTCAAATTCTCATCTCCAAAGTATTGGATTTTGTGCCCCATTCCATTCATAGCACCAACTGTGGTACATATTTCTCTGAAGTTCAGCGGTTGGCGTGTCACGCCAGCCATAGCCTCAGGCCTACTTTTGTGAACTTCATTTTCTTCACACCTCGGATCTTTTTTGGGTCCCTTTTCCTTGGTTTCCTACTTAGAACACCTAGAAACATTTCTAGCTCAAAAGACACATAAAAACATGACTTTACACATTTTATAAAGATTATGAACTCAAAATAAGGCTAAATATGGGTAAAAATATGGCGAATAGGCATAAGAATATGTCCAGCATCAACACCCCACACTTAAACCATTGTTCATTGATGTGCTGTGAGTCTACAACACTTCCAATGCTCAAAACTAAGAAAATAACATGAACTTAGATGTGTTTTTAATGGATATAAGGCACTTTTTCTTTGATTTAGAAAAAATAAGTGTTGGAGCAAGAACGTGCAAAAGAAGCTTGAAAGTACTGAAAATGAGCTAAAATGTTAGTCTCAGTGTGAGCCATACATTGATGGTACGAGCCGTACTGAGAACCATGACAAGTTTCAAATGGCTGAACCGGGAAGAATGCAACCTAAGACTCTCAGTATGAGTCGTAACTGGAATCGTGGAAATATTCAGAAGGAATTGCACAAAGGTAGACTCCTTGTACAGATGGATTTACGAATCGTGGAAACAATGTACAAATCATACAAAGAGCAGTGGTGAACTTCAGAGGATTTTTAGTGCTAAGCAAAACTTCGGATAGTACGAGTCGTGGCTGGGAGGTACGAGTCATACCAGTGCCCAACACTTAGCCACAATTTCAGCAAGCCAAGGACTTATGGACAGTAGTTATGACCCATACAATTCTAGTACGGTTCATATGATCAGTCATGGCTCAGGCAGTGCCAGTTATAGAAAATCACCCTATTAGCTTAGGAAAAGGATTCTTATGTCTATATAAATACCATTTATCTTTAATTTTCGGTAGAGAAGGATAGAATTGAGTAGAGAAGTTAGAGAAGCATGAAATCAATAGGGATTTGAGAGAAAAACATAGAATTGAGTTGATTAACTTGTGATCAACCTTTTCTTGGATTCTTTCTTGATCTTTATCAATTTTTCTTGAGATTTTTCTTACATATTCAAAGAAACTTTTGTCTCAAATACAATTGTAAGTATTGGATTGTGTATTTAATTATGAATGCATATCACAATCTCGCAACTATGAGATGTTAAAACCTCCATAGCTAGAGTTGTGGGAACCATGGTAGATTAACAAGCTAGGATTAAGCAAAACGCGTTTATTGTATTCTCTTCATGTTCAAATGTTTCTTAATAGTGTACAACGTTAGTACTTGCCAGAATTTCTTACTTGCTTGAGCCTAGAGAGGTAGAGATTAGGAAAAGAGAATCATAACAAAGCCTTGATCTTGATGATCATTGTACTAACTTGAGCTGTGATCGCAGGATAGTTAAATTTGGAACATATTGATAAAAGATAGTTTGAAACTGCTCATGAGACCTATCATTGAGTATAGTCATCCAATAGGGACGAACCAGTCATTTGGATGAATCCTAGTTATCAGTTATACAAGTAAGCATTGGTATTGATCACATCTGTATACCCGAAGTAGTTATGAACCCATGGAAAATACAAACCCTAGTTATTCTTAAATCTTGATTTTGAATCATAATTTCAATCATTGTTTTAATCATTGTTTTCTTGAAACCCCTAAATTGGAGTAACTAACCAACAAGTTCACTTACAAGCATTAGTCTAGATCTTCCATATTCCCTGTGATTTCGACCCCAACCTCTTTGTTGGGTTCTTTATTGACAACGTCCACTTCATACTTCAGCAGGAGGTTTGAGTTTGAGCATCATCAAAAAGTGGCTCCATTGTTGTGGAATACGGCTAAGACTAGATTAACTGCTTGTATTTGACTTTTGGTAGTTATTTGCTGACTTACGTCTTCTTTTTGTTTATGATATCCACAGGTTGTTACTCGCTGAATGTCAAGCACTCGAAGTAGTGGAAATCCCCTAATTTCGTTGAATCTCGAACCTGAACGAACACTAAGTAGAATGGAGAACAGGAGCAGAGAGATTCTTGTATAGCTGAAGAAGCTAGGCAAGCTGCACTTCAGGATACGGAGGATGCTAGAGACGAGGTTGTTAATGTTGGTCGGCATGGGCGGGATAACCTAGGTCATAGATTTTCCCCTCAGTTCTTCGATAATGAGGACCTAAACATTGATGAAGTTGGGTCAACTAGGGCAATTGTACCACCACCACTACCCGTTGGGGCTAAATTTGACATCACGAGCACCATGATTCAACTGTTAAACATGAAAAGGGTATTCAGTGGTCATGCAGTGAATGACACCAACCTGCACTTGATGAACTTTGTGGGAATATGCAAGGCGTATAGGTTTCCTGGTGTTAGCCAAGATGCCATCAGACTCAGACGTTTCCCCTTTTCTCAATCGGGGGAAGCCACTTTATGGCTATCAGAGTTTCCAAACGACTCCATAACCAACTAGAGGGAACTCAAGCAAGCTTTCTTAGAGAGATTCTTTCCCCCTCTAGAATGCTGCAGCTCAAGGATGAAATTTATAATTTTCGACAACTTAAAATTGAGGCACTTCATGAAACCTGGCTGAGGTTCAAGAAGAAGTTGACAAAGTTCCCAAACCATAAAATTCTAAATGAAAGTTTGTTGGAAATTTTTGACAGGTCTTTGAACAATAGTACCAAAGTTGTAGCAGACACAGTGGTGGGAGGAGCATTAATGAGTCACACCTGGGAGAAACTTGCTACTATTCTTGACATGGTGATAAAAACAAACAGGGCATCACATACCCGGGTGGCAGATGCAGCGACCGGTACATATGTTCTTCATTTTACTACAGACCAACATAGGAAAGAAGAAGAACGTGACCAGGAGTCTGTTCATATGCACACATCATTGGATTTGCTTACTAAGCACATAATAGGAGCTGGAGCCAAAAAGGTAAATGCAGTGGGGACACAAGGATAGGAGTCGCGGGCAGACCACTCTGATTTCGATGAGGACGAAAACTTCTTGGACAGCCAGGTGGCAGGTTTCCGAGACAACGCCAAAGTATCTGGATAAGACACTTGGCGCCAAGGTTCTGGAAACCAAGGTCGGAACTAATATTAGAGATAACTACAACTGAAACAGATACAAAGATAGAAGCCGAGGTTATGAGCGCGAAAGAGACTGGAGAAGGAATGACGGCTACTGCAATGACCGAGCTTGAGTGTATGTGCCTCCCAATGCGCTAGAGGGGGAGGATGGACAGTCAAAGTTAGAGTGCATGATGGTTGAGATGCTGAAAAAGGTGAGGTCCACTGATGATCAGTTGAAGGAAATCCGTGGTGATATGTCAAGCATGGGTTAGAGAGTGGGGTCCCACGCTACAGCTATCAAACAAATTAAACAGCAGCTAGGGCAACTATCAGCATCACTGAACCCTAGACAAAAGGGTACACTCCTTAGCAACACAGTACAGAACCCAAAGAAATGGCCACTGCATGGCTATGATGACTAGGAGTGGTCAGACCATAATTGACACCCTCTAGCGGTTGTAGCTGAACGGAAGAAGGAGAGCGTTATTGAAGATGATGAAAATAGTGTTGAGATGGAATGTGCTGAGAATGTTGAGTTTCCTGAGGCCCCAATTGGTGAAAAAGGGGTCTGAAGTTGAACAAGGCGCAAAGAAAATTTTCAAGGCTATCCCATGATCACCTCCACCATTCCCCAAAAGACTGAAGAAGAAGGCAGAGAATGATAAGTTTCAGAAATTCCTGTCAATGCTCAAATAATTATCTATGAACATACCATTGGTTGAGGCATTGGAACTAATGCCGGGATATGCTAAGTTTATGAAGGACCTTGTGACAAAGAAGAGGTCTGTGAGTTATGAGCCTGTAGATAATGTACATCATTGTAGTGCCATAGCTACATGGGTCCTGGCCCAAAAAAAGGAAGATCTAGGTGCTTGCACTATCCCTTGCACAATTGGTGATGTTAAGTTCTCAAGGGCACTATGTGATCTAGGAGTAAGCATCAATCTGATGTCATTGGCTGTGTTTAAGTAGTTGGGCTTGGGAGGCCCCACACCAACTATCATGTGGCTACTGATGGGCAACAAAACTGTGAAGAAACCAGTGGGGATCCTTTATTATGTTCTTGTTAAAGTAGACAGATTCATATTCCCAGAAAACTTCGTGATCCTGGATTGCAAGGTAGATTATTAGGTCCCCATCATTTTGGAGAGACCATTCCTTGCTACTGGGAGGGATTTAGTAGAGGTGGAGGCTGGCCAACTAAAGTTAAAACTGAACAAAGAGGAGGTCACCTTCAATATCTTTCGGTCAATGCAGTAACCGAAGGAATATAGTGTAGTCTCAGCGATAGAGGATGAATCTGAGTTCCTTGACGAAGTTTGAGTAGTCAAGAGACTTGTGTCGTGCCGTGATGTTAAATTAGGTGTTTCTTGTGAGGCAACCCAAGCGGTGGCTTGGTAAATTCTGGGTAATTGGGCCACTTGCGTCGTGCCACGACATTAAGTCAGACGCTGCATGGGAGGCAACCCATTAATGGTGAAGTCTGAGAAGCCACAGGTATGTTCCCTTCCCTCTGTTATTATAGTTCATGCTCCTGGGATGAAGAACAATTTTCAAAAAGGGAGGGTTGTACTTGTATTTTTGGATTTTGGATTCATCTGAGGGTTTTTCTTGTTGTATTTCTTTTTCCTCGGGTATGCTATCTAGTAGAACCGGCATGTTTAGGATTTTTATATTTTTTGGGTGATTTTTGTTTAATTTGAAAGTATCTTAGGAGTACTCAGCTAATAAAATTGCACTAGTTTTGGATTTCTAAAAAAAATTGACCTTGTCTAAAAAGTTTTTATTAATTAGTTGTGTAATTATGACTACATGCATGATTTCTGTGAATCTTTTGATGTAATTAGTGTATTAGCATGAGTAGTCTTGTTAAGCCATGCATAAATCATACAGGTAGAGTGAATATAAGACATGTGCCATGAGTGAGTGAGGTTTGATACTTAGTTCAGTACTGTGTTGAAGATCTAGAACTTTCCTGGTTGATCTTTGCATAGGTTAAAGATGGTTGGTTAGGATAGGATCGTAGGCCATTTTTGTTGAGCCTACTTTTAGCCTAAATGACCCTACCAAAATCATATAATTCCCTTGATCCCAATTTTAAGACTTTAATAAACCATTTTTCTTTGATTAACCGATTAACCGTACCCATTTTTTATAACGAACCTGTTTTGGCCCTATTCCTCCTTAGACACTGTGAACCTCAACACTGGAAAAATTCCTAAGTTGAGAGTGGCTAGAGTAGGGGTGCATAAATAGTGGGAAGGAGAAAAGGGGAAAGAAAAGAGAAAAGGTGATAAATGAGGTGTGGTGTGACAAAAGAAAAGAAAAAAAGGGAAGAAAAATTAAAAAAGAAAATTGAAAAAAAAATAATGCTTGGAAAAGGTTGAAAACACACCACACTCGCACAAGAGCATAAAAAAGGAGGAAAAAGAAGTAAAAGAAAGAAAGGGGAAATAGGTGAAAGATGGAGCTAATGTATGTAGTACCAAGGAAGGGTTAGTCACTTAAAAAGATACCATATTTATAATGTCCAGCCCTAAAGCCTATATTACAAGCTGAATCAAGTCTTATAGTGATCCTAATCTAACCATCTGACAGACCGAAGTAGAGAAAATAAGGGCAAGCCTATGGTATCTGATACACAGTATTTGGAACTTCTTTGTGAGAGTGAGAGTCTCGCTTGTTCAGTCCCATGCCATATCTATTACTATATCTGTGAGTGGGGACTTCGTTTGTTGTGAGGGTACATGGTTTATATTTAATTTTACCAGTGGTTGTGTGAAAAGCATTGGTGATGACTTGATTGGCTGTTAATAGCTAGATGACATGTCTTGATCCCTACTTATCATGTTTTATGGTTGATTGTAGTACATGTGCTGATATTGGTTCACAAGGGTCAAAAGTGGTTGGATTTATAGTTCAAATTTTGTTAGGTATTGGCTATAGTATCCGAGGTTTATTTTCTAGTTGAGCGACGTATTTAGTTTTTTTTTTCTTTTCCTGAGGACATGCAAAAGTCTTAAGTTGAGGGTGTTGATGTGTTGTGAGTGTAAAGCACTTTCGATGCTCAAAACTAAGAAAATAGCATGAACTTAGGTGTGCTTATACGGATATAAGGCACTTTTTCTTTGATTTTCGAAAAAATAAGTGTTGGAGCAAGAATGTGCAAAAGAAGCCTGAAAGGCAGAAAATGAGCAAAAATGTCAATCTTAGTACGAGTCGTACATTGATGGTACAAGCCGAATTGAAAACCATGACAAGTTTCAGATGGCTGAACTGGGAAGAATGCAACCACGACTCTCCGTATGAGCCGTACCACAATGGTATGAATCGTAACTGAAATCATGAAAATATTCAGAAGGAATTGCGTAAAGGCAGACTCCTGGTACAGATGGATTTACAAATTGTGGCAACGATGTACAAATCATACCAGGAGCAGTGGGGAACTTCAAAGGATTTTCAGTGCTAAGCAGAACTACAGACAGTATGAGTCGTGGCTGGGAGGTACAAGTCGTACCAGTGCCCAACACTTAGCAAAAATTTCAGCAAGCCAAGGACTTACGGACAGTAGGTACGACCCGTATAGTCCTAGTACGGGTCGTACGATCAGTCGTGGCTCAAGCGGCGCCAGTTATAGAAAATCACCCTATTAGCTTAGGAAAAGTATTCTTATGTCTATATAAATACCTTTTATGTTTTATCTTTAATAGAGAAGGACTGAATTGAGCAGAAAAGTTAGAGAGGCATGAAATCAATAGGGATTCGAGAGAAAAACATAGAATTGAGTTGATTAACTTGTGATCAACCTTTTCTTGGATTCTTTCTTGATCTTTATCAATTGTTCTTGAGATTTTTCTTACATATTCAAAGAAGCTTTTCTCTCAACTACCATTGTAAGTATTGAATTATGTGTTTAATTATGAATACATATCATAACCTTGCAACTATGAGAGGCTAAAACCTTCATAGCTTGGGTTGTGGGAACAATGGTGGATTAAAAAGCTAGGGTTACATAAAAGTGATTCAAAACCAATACAAAATGCTTGTATTGTATTCTCTTTATCTTCAAACATTTCTTAACAGTGTACAACGTTAGGACTTTCCCGAATTCGTTACTTGCTTGAGCCTAAGAGAGGTAGAGATTAGGAAAAGAGAATTACAACAAAGCCTTGATCTTGATGATCATTGTATTAACTTGAGCTGTGGTCGCAGGACAGTTAAATTTGGAACATATTGATAACGCATAGTTTGAAACTACTCATGAGACCTGACCCGGTGATTGAGTATGTTATCCAGTAGGGACGAACTAGTCGTTTGGATGAACTCTAGTTATTAGTTCTACAAGTAAGCATTGGTATTAATCACGTGTGTATACCCAAAGTAGTTATGAAACCATGGAGAATACAAACCCTAGTTATTCTTAAATCTTTATTTAAATCATAATTTCAATCGTTGTTTTAATCATTGTTTTCTAAAACCCCCAAATTGGAGTAACTAACCAACAAGTTTACTTACCAGCATTAGTCTAGATCTTCCATATTCCCTGTGGGTTCAACCCTAACCTCTTTATTGGGTTCTTTATTGACACGTTCGCTTCATACTTCAGCAGGAGGTATGAGTTTGAGCGTTCTCATTCATCCTCGACCAATCCTTAACTCTGTGCACAAACTCATATTTTCTCACCAATTTTCACCTCTATCAATTCACACTCAAACAACTGACATAGAGCATATGATTAAGTGTTCATCAACTTATAGCAATTCACATCAAGTACGTGCAGAGTTTCCACATTCAAGACTACACAACTTCTATAATTGGCTCATTCTTTCAAAATAGGGCCAACATGATTAAATATGAAATATGTAACACATAGTACACTGACTTAGACATCTTATGCCCCTCAGTTTTAGTGATTTTCCTCTCTCAAATTATCAATGAAAAGCATGGAACATAATAAGTAAGGCACACTCACACTCACAAATAATGTATTGTCATATGCAATATACCATAAGCTTTCCCTTTATGTACACTTAGAATACTTAGTTATTTCAAGAGATTAAGATCCTAAGGACTTTTCTTGGTTGTAATGTCGGCTAAGGGACGGGTAGGAATTATCTTTCTTTTATAGTGACTATCAATCCTAATCACTTTTAAGAATTTTTTCATCTCTCTTGTCCACCAATTTTTTTTCTTATTGTTCACCCTTCATTTCACTAACCCTTTTTCTTTTCTTTTAATGCCCTTTTTTCACTACTTGACTGCTAGTCTTGCTAATAGAATCAACAAGGATATTCACTATTGAAACTCTTTCTTTCATTGTCTTAGCAGTAAGTAAACAACATATTTAGGCACCCCTTCTTCCTACTTTCTCTTCTTACTTTCCACACAATATATCTTTTTTTCTTTCCCTTATCATTCACGCTTTGTTGGACCTTCATTTTAAAATCTCAAAGTGCCTAAAACTACTTTGGTTCAACAATTCTGGAGGTCACACAACAAAAGGGAACATGCTACTTTTGTGGCTAAGAAAAGAAAAAGGCTTATGGCTCAAGGGGATTAATTAGGAAAAATGTTCAGAAAGGTAAAACAACATAGTAAACATGACTTTTTTAAAGAAACGCCTTAATCATCTCTTAATTATTTAACAACAAGCCACCCAACATACACTAAGGCAAGTTTTATATCCTACAATATATACAAAACACAACAATTAAGCTCACCTCACATGGAATCAAGACTCTAGTCAGTTTTCTATAGCTACACATCCATACAATCATATTGAATGACATTTTTCATTAATAATTCCTACAAGTGCATTGAGTTGAATTAAAGAACTATGTGTGTCTCTCATGGAATTCTCACTTAAGATGACCACTTCATTGTATCTAGCTTAGCGTCTGAGTGGAATGTCAAAGAGTACACAAGTGATTTATGTCTGACTCAATCTTAAAAAATAAAAAACATGACTAATTTCCTTTAAGACGATCATCATCCATCTATCAGAGGAAAAGGTCACTAATCTATGACTACAATGACTCCTACAAAATGAAAAATTTTATCTGATTTTGAAGGTCTCCCACTTCAGAAAAGAACCGATGCCATAAGAAAACCGAAGGGTAGGTGAGACATGCCATTTTCAAAAATCTTCAAACAAAAACTTGATGGAATACTCACCCTTAGCCTCAAAATTTTTGGGTGATTTCCCCTCACCCTACACATAAAGTCATGCTCTATTGTTAGAGCATTTATAAAATAAAAATCATCAAGTGTGACAAATACTCCCTGAGGCTCTCTAAGGCCTAGCTAGCAGCATGCTTCTTTAGTTCACGGGTCGCACGACCCCATACTTAAGCTCGAGATGTGCTCCTTAGCTTTAATTTTGGGTACTCAAATTTCCCCGTCCTACACACAAAATAAAAAAAAAAAGTGACACTATATAAAAAAATAATAAACTACACTATTACAATTGGGTTCACTCCCAACAAGCGCCTGATTTAACGTCGCGACACGACACCATAAAGTTACACTAGTTTTCCTTCCATTTTGAGCTTATAAATCTCATCCCTAATTTCTTTTCCAATTTTCTATTTTCCCAAGAAGTGGTGGTGTAAACATGAAGGAACCAGGTAATAAATGTTGAATCTTTCCCTTCTTGGCCCTTATGTGAGGGATGTCGTTATGTCTCTTTGGCATAATAAAATTTAGAATATCGGGGCATTGTGACTCACCTACACATCTCTTCATAGGCTTGGAAGGCTCTATTCTTAGTTTCTCGCCAAACACAATGTTGAAAAGTGTTTAGAGTGAGGAGGACCAATCGCCCTAACTCCAAGATTGAATTGTGCTTGATATCGTCACTTTTATCCACCTCCTCAACATCAACATCAACCAACAAAGAATAGTCTAATGGTTGGGATTCTTCTTCTTGTTCCATGCATTGGTTAGTATCTGCAACACTTTAGAGTTGGGTCTCAGATGCCTCAACTTTTTCACTCAAAAGACCCTACAGGTCATGGATACTTAAGCCAAATTGATTTATCTCTTGTCTGAGCTTATTTTCTTCCCCTTGAGGTTCCTCTTTAGTATTGGTTAAGACCATGACTAGCAAATCATTACAAGTTGAAGCCTTAGGCATCATCTCTATGAGCTTGGCACTCATCCCTTTTAAGATATTTCCTTGTGCAGTAAGCTTCTCCCTCATTACTTGCATATGCTCCAAGATCATTTTTCCATATAGTTCATTTGAGCACGATGTTCCTCCTCTTCATTATTCCTGTAAGCATAAAAAATAACAAGAGGCTCATAATAGGGGTTTGGGGAAGGGAAATAATAATTTGAGAAACTACTCCAATGTCTATCTAGACCACCACATACACCACAAATATGATAGTTTTACCAAAAGTAGGGTCCTTCACAATTCAGACACGGATCACCGAAATATAAAAACCCATCATCAGACCTATTTATATACCAAGATGCCATGTTAAGAAGAGTGGTAAAATACTATAAAAGAAAAAAGAAAATTAAAAATCTATACAATATATACACAAAAATTAATTACTGAATAGAGGAATTAAAATCCTAACCTAAAAAAGATTGATCAATATTTAAGTCCCCCGCAATTGTGCCAAAAACTTGATGTCACCCATGCGCACGCTACGCACGTGGTCGTCAAGTAATATGGGATGGTGAAGTCTCAATTATAGATCCCTCAGAGACTTTTCAGATCAATTGTTTATGGTTACTTCTTTATTTCGTTATTCTAACAAAACAGATAAAATGGCGAATGGTTTGAAGAATTAAACTATTAAAAACTTGAAATGTAAAATTAACTAATGAACTAAGATTATTGCAAACTTGATTGTACTTCAAATGATGATGAAAATCAAGAGAAATGGCACTTCCGCATCAAGTTGAGTTTTCAAGATGTGATTACGCTAGATTAATTCTTTCCAAGGTTTCTAGTTGCAAGTTACTATCCCATTTCTTGTCATTCTCCCAAGCATCCAAGAAATATCTCATGAATTCTAAGGCCTATATCCCTATGGTTTCAGGAGAAACATGAAACAACAGTTATGCCTACTTGTATATTAATGAAACAGGATTGAAGGGTATATCGCTATCCTCATTAAAAACTTCTAACCTTTAACCATTAGGCCAAATGATCTTCGAATTCATGTTTTACACTTACTTTAACCCTTTCAGTTCCCTCTCCCGAGTTCAACTAAAAGCTAACAGATTTATTCACAAGGTGATCAGCCTAGCAAATAAGCAATTAAAATAAGTAACTATAAATCACCTTTAATGAAGAATCAAAACTAGCATTAATCAGTCTATCAAACTTCAACCATCAACTATGGATAAAATCCTATAATGGGTTTTTACCCACTCATGTTCAAGCGAAAAAACATAGAAATCATCATCATTCAAAGTAAAATGATAAAAGAAAAAAAAGAAACCTAAGTAGGAACTTGTCTCTCCTCCAAAATCTATGTTAAAATATTTTTACAATCAAAGAAAATGATGTAAGATAACTAACAAATTACCTAAATGTTATATTCATAGGTGATCCCTTAAATAATGCTTTTCCCTCAAGTAAATAACTTTAAAATCAACAAAATCCATCTAGGATAGGGTCTGGCGCACCGTGCCCTACATAGCCCCAAGTTTGACTCAATTTTCCCCTAAAGTTTAGCTCCGGGCGCCCCACTCCAGCCATTGCACCAAGGTGTTAGCCAAATTTCTTTACTTCTAAACCCCTATGGCACCTCACTCCATCCATAGCATCAAGTGTTAGTTAAATTTATGAGTTTTAGGACCCTTGTGGCGCCCCATTCCATCCATAGCATTAAGTTTGGTGCATATTTCTCTGAAGTTTAGTGGTTGGCGCGCCACACCAGTGATAGCCCCAGGCCGACTTTCATGAACTCGTCTTTCTTCACACCTCGAGTTATTTTTGGGTCCTTTTTCCTTGATTTCCTTCTCAAAACATCTAGAAACATTTTTTAGCTCACAAGACACACAAAAACATGAATTTACACATTTCATAATGATTAGAACTCTAAACAAGGCTAAATATGGAAAATGAGCGTTAGAATATGCCCAACATCACACACATGCTCACTCAAATACCATGGAAAATAAAAGGAAAGTTATTGATAATTTGAAAATTTTTGAGTTACTTAAATTTTTATTCCCTAATTTTGTCATTCCTTTGTGTGCTATTTTACCTTGCTCGTCCTACTACTCTTATATTATTCCTCGCATCTGGAGTTGAAGTCGCTAGCTTAACGCTTGACCTCGATGGCTTCAATCACTGCACAACAATAGGTAATATATCATACCTTTACATTAAATTATGTTTAGCATTGTAGTTTGTTAATTGTATTCTAAAATAAGTATTAACTTTTTTGATCAATTGGTTGTGAGGAAAATGTGAAGCTAAGCATTTCTGGATGTTTAGTTTAGTTTTTATGATCAATTCATCATGAGCTTTTTGCTAACATCCAGTGATATATTTGTTTTGTGTTTCCTTTATGTTTGGATTTATTTATATTTATATTTAATTTATTTAATAGCGATATGAATTGATATTTCATATCTTTCTCTTCAAGTTTCTTGTATAATTAGTTGTTTCATCTCTTTAGTGTTTTAGTTGCATTATTGTAGTATAAGATCTTATATAATTGATAGTCATAAGTTGATCAACATAAATGGCATGTTCAATAGTTCCTGTAACACCCCAAAAAGTTTCTAAGAACAAACCCCAGACTTGGAATGAAAACAAGAAAGAAACTAGAAAATTTTTCTCATAGCGACTTGTAAGACGAGTCATTGTCAAAGACAATGACCCGTTAAGATGGTCATTAGTCATCAAATAGATCTTCTTTCTCAGATTCAGTGAATGATACAATGACCCATTAGTGGAGGTAACGAGTCGTTGTGTTACCCATTCTGACAAAGTCCAGAATCTTGTCAAAATCTTCCTCTGAACTAACGATCCTAGTGACAAGTCGTTGGAAGAAGTAACGACTCATCGTATCAAGCTATTAGATTAAATCTAGAAAGTGTTACGAATTTCTTCAGTGACCATGAGTGGAAGCAACGACTCGTTGTATCTTCTAATGGGTCGTTCCATCCGTCCGTTGGAAGAGATCCTGAAACAGTTTTAACTTCCTCCAATAACAACGACTGGAGGTGATGACTCGCTGTATCCACAAAAGAGTCGTCCTATCAATCACATGAGAAATCCAGAGAACTACCATTTCTAGCCCAAAAACAATGAATGACATAAATGAGTCATGGTCTCAACCAATGACACATTGTGAGGCCCTTTGGATCTGGACAGACAGATTTTGAAACGGTTACCCAGGGACATTTTTGTAAAATTTTGAGCTCCTAATTACTAAACTACATCGTATTGGGGTATGTTTAGAGGGGAATTAAGAGGAATTGATCAACATTCTCCCCTCATTCTCTCCCATACTTACAAGAACAGTACGTAAAATACAGAAGACTCTCTCAAGTCTAAACTAGGGTTCTATTCATAGTTCTGCAATTTCTAAGGTTCTTATTATATATTATTCTACCTCAGGTATGTGGGAATTCAGCAAGGGTTTTCTTCCACCCTTATGTCCCAAAATTCTCAAAAAACCCTAGCTCTTGATGTTCCCTAGAATTCATATTTTAGGGAAATTATTCCACATATTAAATTTCCTATCTTATTTATGCTATTGTGCTCTCATGAGTATGATTTTTAGAAGGTTGAATATGATTTTACATATTGCAGGCTTCACTTCCTATATTTCTAGTTTTAACATGTTTTCAAGAAAGTTAGTAGAACTTATATGATGTTAATTTAGTTTGAACTATCAAACCCTATTTGATATTCCCCAAAATTGAGCATTTATGGTTATACTATTTCTCAGTCCTCTTAGCATGTCAGTGTCAGTAGTTAAACAGAAGTCAGTATTTTAGTTTATTAGTATTTCATTCATCAGTCTGTCAGGTCCTTTAGGCTCTCAGGTCCAGATAAGTAGTTCTGACTTAGCCTTAGGACATCAGTTTGAGCTATCAGTACAATTTAGTATTTATATATATTTATACATTAATTATGTGTCATTAGTTGGGAGTAGTACTTAGCACCGAGCATGCTGGAGTTCAACGCACCCAGGTTTTCAAATCTACGTGCCACTGTAGGATTTAACCTAAATAGATTTTATAGTTATTAATCACACAGTATAGTCACTGTACCCTGGAAACGTACGGTGGGCCCTATCGATGGAGAGTAAATATCGAACTTCATGTCTAGCTCACGTGGTTATATGTCGGTTAACAGGCACTCACACAGTACATAACAATCCAATTCAGTCCAGTCTTATGAATTTCATATATGTTATGTCATACATTTTCAGATTTATCAGTTCTTATTGTATTTTTTTCTGATTTACAAGATTCTTCAATACTTATGAGTTATGCATGATTATTCTACTTCGTACCAATATAGCTTGTAAACTACTGATATTTTATATTTTATTTGATATCTCACATACTTAGTAAATTTCAAGCACTGACACATACTCCTATGTTATATCATTTCATGATATAGGTACAAGAACCCAGGCTCAGTAGTGTGGTTAGTTTTCCCCTTCAAATCTAGTGCAGCAGCGCCTTTTTGGTGAGTCTTCATCTTTCGAGGGCAGGAGCAGTTCTTTTCATTTGGCAGTTTTATTTCAGTTTTCTAGACTTTGGAGTTAGCTGGAGACTTGTTCTAGCAGCTCATCTTAGTAAAGGCTTTCAAACACAGTTATAGTATTCAATTACTTCCATTTATCCAGTTTTTCTTCAGTATTTATATTAGTATGTTAGTAATCAGTTATGCTTCCACTCAGTAGTCATGTTAATTGCCAATCATGTCTGATCATGCTACGCCATAGTTTAGCTTGGAGCCAGTTGTGGTTCTAAGTAACATGTCATGTTCAGGGTGTAGACATGGATCGTTACAGCTCCTGACCTTAGTTGTGTCATTCTTTCTTATTCTCTCCCCGACTAAAAGTGTCTTTAAGAATGGCTTATGTGGTTTAGATTTTATTCTCTTTCAGAATTCAGTTTCTCACCTTTCATAAGGAATTTGAGTAGAAATTAATTGGTTTGTCATGAATGTGTTTTATTTCCCTTTCATTTCTGCTCATTAGGCTTCATGTCTCTGAGATTGTGTGGAACGTGAATATTGTTTATGCTTAGTTGCTTTCCCCTTCTCCCTTTTCTTTTTTAGCACAAAACTACTCTTTTTTTTTGTAATCTTGTTTGAAGGTACGTTGTATTCATTCTAACTATTTGAATATATATCTCACAGACTCTAGTCTAGATAATAAAAAAGAAGTGGATGATAGGTACATAGGTAACCTAGCAACTATTAGTGATGTGAATTTTCTTTCTAATAAATCAAAATACTTGGATATGTCTTCCCATTCCTGAATTTATTTAAGTAGGTATAATTTTCTCATTGTTCAAATATTCATGTGATAATCGCTTAGTAATAGTCTAACTAAGATAAGAAATGCTACTAAATGAGTTCACTAACATGGTTAAGTTTTTTCTTCCATTCTAACTAATTGTTGTCCCAAGAACCATTGTCTTTCTTCCCCAAATCATTAAAGGCGTTTCTTATGAATCTGTGCTTTAGATAATAAGTTATCACTAAAGGGTAAAAGAATGTTAATATGAGCATGATTTTATTGATCTGTCCTCTCTTGAAATTGTCTCTATTATTTCTTTATTATGCATTGAATTAATGTTGCTTTAAAAGAGAATTTGGCTAAAATGATTAACGAAAAAGATATGAAATATTTAATTTTTTTTATTAAAGGTGTCTTCTCTGTTTTAGTCTTTGTTACAAGCTTTGGGTTTCAATAATTATATCGTCAAATTAATTTAGTTTCTAGTTGTGAGCCCATCCCTTCCTTGAAACAAATTGGACTTATTTAAGGTACTAAAAAGGCTATTTTGGTCGTTTGGGAATTGAGTTTTTAAACTTTTCTTAAAGTATGCATGATATTTTGACTAACTTTTGAAGAAATAGAAATAACTAGAGAGATTCTTTGCCTAAGAATAATTAACATCCCTCTTTGATTTTTGAATGTTATTATTCTAAAAGAGTTAGTCAACTACTACATAAACTAACTAGTTTGAAAGCTATTGTTGAGTTAGCTCTCTTTGTTATGTATTTTCTTGATTAGTTGAATGGTCTCTAATCTTTTTACTATTTTCTTTTTAATGGCATCAATTGAAGCTGAGAGTTCTCATTTAAAACTCAACCTCACCCCACACACATGGGCAAACAGCTAATAGAATCCCTACATCTCTCTGAGTCAAGTATTAGGAATGAGGCTTTTGAAAAGTGCTCATCACTTCTTACGCTTCCTCCTTACAACCCTTTTCATTTATATAGTAGTTTTTTCATATTGTTTGCTAACTTTTATGTGTTTTGTGTGATGTGGTACAAACTCACAATTTGTTTAGTGTTGACCTCCCTCGTTTTAAGATGGTTTTCTCTTATTGAGTATGTCGCAAATAAAATTATTTGACCTCATTTTGTCTAATGACTTTTCAAGAAAAGGGTCTCAAATATGATGTTATCTTTTTTTGTTTTTTTGTTAAAAATACGGTTTAATGAAGTTTATAGCTTTCTTCCTCATAAATAATATTTTTTTTAAACAAGTTCATCTTTTCAAGAGAATGAGTAATAAAAGAAGCAACAAATAGTTTTTTTATTTTCAAAGTTTAAATAATTAAGTTCAAACACTAGGTCTAATAATAATTAAAATTTGCCAATTTTATCTAAATGAGCCGCAAGCCCAATTTTTTTACTAATTCTATTGCAAAAATTTAGGCCTAAAAACTTGGCTCATTTCAGAATTTTCTTCCAAAAGGCATAAGTATGAGGTATATACTTATATTATTTTACAAATATACTTCGTGGTATTATTATATTACAGTTTCTATTTTCATATACTATTATTTATACATGCAAATTTATTTTTATATATTATATTTTTAATATATTACTCATCCATATATGCATATTTTAAATTTACTTACTACTTATATATCATCTATTTCTAAGTACTTATCTTCAAGTATCACATATCGTGTATGTGTATATGTGTATATACACACACACATTACATATATTATTTTATGCACACATGCATATAAATATTTATAAGATATCTATAACTTACATAGAGTTACATATATATTTCATTATACACTCTATATATACATGTATACTATTTTTCAACTACTTCACATATATTATTTTTCATACTACATCAACTTTTATATTATAAATATATTATTTTTGTAGATATATGTATATTATTTATACTTTCTACGTACTTTGTACATCCTTTGACTATAGAAATTAGTTTGGAATTATTTTACCACTTTTTTCTCAACTATTTTAAACCACTACTTATAAACATATACACTCCCTATAGATCACTTCCATATATCAGGTGTATATCAATTGTATATTTGATATACCTCATACATTTTTTTAAAATGTTTTTCAAATTATTCTCAAATCATTTTTAACACATTCTTTATCACTCTTTTCACACCTTTTTAGCAGGTAATAATGAGATAAATATTTTTTCGGACATTATCTTAGGCTAAATTTAAGGACTACGTTCGGATAAGCTCCGAGGGTGCCTAACACCTTTTCCTTGGAGTAAATAAAACTCTTACCCAGATTTTTAATTATTTTTCGTAGATGAAACATAGTATTACATTTTTCCAAATGGTTTTTCTAATGTTTTTCCTAAATCTTAGGTGGCGACTCTAACTTTTTTTCAAAAATCAAGTAGAAGAGATGGATGTTACAAACATATTTTGACCAGTTCAAAATAAGGGCGCGACATATATAGAATGTGATGAAGGGGAGGAGGATGGGGGAATATTATACCCCCAAAATTTTTTTGAAGATTATTTGATGTTTGTATGCTAGGTTAAGGGAAGTACGGTTTGTATATTGGTCGTAGATGACAAGGGAAATATGTACGAATGAAAAAGCAAAGAGTATGTGAAGTGTATAAGTAACGGTCAATTTTAAAGGATCATATCTCTCAATATATAATAAATAGGAGCCCTACGATCTAATAAATTAAAGGTCTTTGAACCTAGTTTTTAGAATATCAAACCTCTTGTCAATCGGAGTTCTGAGTAAGAAGTTATGGATATTTTACTGAAGCACCCCAAGTGGTGATGTGGGCGTGACGCCCTAGCGCCTCCACCGCCCTATTTACTTAAAATCTGATTTTTCACTTGTAGAAAATATTTCATCCTAATCTAAATCGATCAGCTTGCTAAGAATTCTATTTCTCTCTCAATTCTAACTGCTAAAACAAATAAATCAAGGAGGAATATAAAGCAAATCACAAGATAAGTTGAGAATACCTTGCCAAGTGTGCTAGGGGCTGTTTTGGAGCTCGTTTTGGCAAAGTTTTGAATGTGTTTTTCTTCTTTTCAAAAATTTTTTTGGAATTCCTATATATCCATCTTTTAGTAGGTATTGAAACTAGGAAGAAAGGTAAGGATTTTGCCCCTTTTAAACCTCTCAAATTGCAAAGCGAAAAGCTGAAAATTGGCAGCAAAGTGAGCTGCCGATGGACTGTTTGTGAGCTGAGTTTTGCTCGTTTTCCTTAGGCTTTTTGGCCGGTTCTTTTTCTAGAATTAAACTTCATATTGAGGGAGAGAATTACAGAAAAACTAAGGTAAAATTTCCTCTTGTTTCTCCCTCAAAAGTTAGTGAAAACTAGTTGAGAAAATGGTTAAATGTTGTTGATGTTGCCATGTGTTGTTGTTGCTGTGACTGCCTTTGGTTAGTTATTTTGGACTGCATTTTATGATACAGATTAAGCTTGTTGTTGGCCTATAAAACCACTGGATTAAGGATGTTGAAGGCTGATTATTGAAATAGGAAATCGGCTAAAGAAAAGTTTATCGGAGAAAGGTATGTATGGTGCCCGTCCATCGTTCTTTTAAGCACGATGTGCATTGTGAATTGAATGACAAAGAAGCCTCTTTACAAGTCTTGAGGCAGTATGTTAAGCTTCATTTTAAGCTTTAAAGTTTCATGTTATATTGAGGTTAAATGTTAAGATTATGCCTAGCCAAAGTGAGGCATTTAAAGTGTGATATTTTCTTGATTGTTTTCGTAGTTATAAATTGAGTTGGAGACCCCTCAGCATGGGCATCGTTATCTGGTCCTTAATGTATGTTATATGTGTGTGCGTGTGTGATGTTAAATGTGTTTAAAGGTCTGGTTGCTAATTGGAATTGGTGAAAGAGCCAAGATGATGACGTGTAAACGATTTTAAGCCAAGTAAAGACATCGCAAGCTACTAAAGGTAAACGATCTTATTGAATTAGGACTGCCTGTTTATAGTTGTCCTTTATTTTATGTGTATGTTATGAAATATGCTAGGCCAAGGGGAGATTTTATAATCCCTTTCCCTTATGTCGAACGACAAGCTAGCGAGTCTCCGAGCTCTAATGTCCCTTTCAACACGATCTAAAATCTTGTTTAAACTATTAGGTCATCCGCAGTTCCTTATGATTTATACAAGTTTTGAATGCGTGCATTTAAGTGCTATTTTCTATCTTTACATGTTATATGTGCTCCTTTGCAGTTATGCATTACGAAGGAGGCCTATGCAGGCCACATATTTAGTATTCATCATTTCTATGCTATACGTGTTAAGTTGGTCCAGTATAAGCCATATCAGCTCCGTTTATGATTTTGTTTAAGATTTATTGATTTTATCCTGGTGTGGTACAGAGGCTGGAGGTATTTTTATTTTAACCCGATGTAGTACACCGAGTGGACGAATTTTACCCCGGTGTGGTACACTAGCTAGAGGCGTTTTTATTTTTACCTTGGTGTGGTACACTGACTGGATGAATTTTATGGTCAACTGGCCACCGGCCTTTCATTTATAGTTTTTGTTGTGCATTAGATGATTGCATTTACACTTCAATATTGAGTTATTGCAGGTTTTGATTTTCAGAATTTTTGGTTGTTACTATTTCACATTTTTGGCCTAGCTATCATTGTTATCTTATATGTTTATAGTTTTCAACCTTACATTCCAATACATTTTATTCATACTAACGTTCCTTCATTTGGGGACCCCTCCTACAATCATGCTACGGGTACAGGCCGAGGCTCAGATCATCAGATGCAGTAAGAGCCAGATTTTAGTGGATTAGTGGTATGCTCCTCTCTTCCAGGAGTCATGTCCTAGTTTTGACTATTTTGAGTTTTGTGTATAGCATGGGTAGATCAGGGCCCTATCCCGTGTATTTCAATTTTTTATTTTGTAGAGGCTGATGTGGACTAGTTTGTATAGTAGCTTTGGCTGTGTAATCGTGTTGGTTTTCCATTGCTCTATTTAGCTTTATGGTATCCTTTTCTTCTTTGCATATTTGTTATTATCGAGACATTATGGGTCCAATATTTTATCTTGGTTGGTTGTGACAGGTGGCTTGGTCAGCCTTAGTGTTACATTTATAGATGCTATATAGCTGGCTCCTCGATCAATCATGAATCGAGTGCTAGTTGCGCTCTACCCCAGTTTTGGGGTGTGATAGACTTGGTATCAGAGAAAAATCTTATCCTAGGGATTCCACAAATCCATGTCTAGAAGAGTCTTTCTTATAGGTATGTTGTGCACCATACTTCTAATCAGGAGGCTATATGACATCTAGGAATTGTTTCACTTCTTTTACTAATAGCTCGTGCTATAGGGCGAGGTCATAATTACTGCTATATCTAAATCATGTTATTGTTTTAGAGTATCCCTATGACAAGGAAGATGACTATGAGGTTGAATGGCATAGCCTTTGGAGAGGGTACTAGTCGCCCTCCAAAGGATTGGGGAGATAGCTCAGAGGCTCAGAGTACGTCTCCTACCCCAGGTATTACAGTTCCTCCAGCACCGACTACAGAAATGGCAGATAGACCTCCAGCTCCTCCCGCACCAGCAGAACCTGAGGGTTGTAGAGTGGCAAACCCTCCCGCGCCTGTGGTACCTCTGATTTATTTTGGAAGGATAGAGTCTTGAAGGAGTTGTTCAGCTGATGGCTCGTATAGCTACAGGTTAGGAGCAGCGATTAGGGCCGATAGAGTGATATAAAGGTCAGGAAACTGAGAGTTCTAGAGGACCGCGACTTCTTGAGTTTGAGCCCTCCTATATTCACCAGATCAGACCCGAGCTAGGATCTTAGGAATTTATTGATCAGACTTATAGGATTCTAAAGGTGATGCGAGCTACAACGACTGAGGAAGTAGAGTTGGTGGCCTTCAGACTACGTGATGTGGTTATATTGTGGTATGAAGCTTGGGCTCAATCCAAAGAAGTCGATGCACCGCCAGCTGAGTGGGAAGAGTTCTCTGAGGCCTTTATGCATCTACCCCTGGAGCTTTTACAAGCTCGAGCTGAGTAGTTTTGCACCTAGAGCAGGGAAGTATGAGTGTGTGAGAGTATTGTCTTCAATTTAATTCTCTTGTTAGGTATGCTCCACACATGGTTCAGACGATGGAGGATAGAGTTCATCGGTTCGTGTTAGGTTGGGGCTTCATATAGCTCGAGATTGTTTGGGTGTATCTACTCAGAAGCACATGGACATTGCACGAATTCAGGCTTTTGCCCAGAGGGCGGAGGATTTGGTTTATCAATTACAGGATACTTTAAGACAATAGGGGCAATGAAAGAGAGCTAGGACTGTGGGTCCTTACAGAGGGCCGCAGGATGACCTAGGGGCTCAGTTATCCAGGCAGTCAGTTAGGCCTGTAGGGAGTGCCCCACCTTAGTTTTAGGGACAGATAAGAGACCAAAGCCCAGCTCCTTCTAGCTCTCGACGACATGAGCGGGTAGGGCAGAGGCGACCACCATTGCCGCCTTGACCTTAGTGTGGGAAATCTCATTCAGGTCAGTGCCGTTAGGGGCAGAATGGATGCTATGTTTGTGGGCATCCAGGGAACTTTATGAGGGATTGTTCAGATAGGGTCAACGCGGATCAGGCGCAATAAGTGGCTGCTTCATCATTCGTTCAACCTTCCAGACCTAATCCTCCATTTGCAGTAGGCTGTGGCAGAGGCAGAGGGAGAGAGGCTTCTAGTTCTGGGGCATCCCAGAATCAATTTTATGCTTTGGGCCTTCGACAGGACTAAGAGGCCTCACCTGATGTTGTTATAGGTACTTTGATTATTTATTCTCGTATAGTATATGTCTTGCTTGATCCTGGTTCTACACTCTCTTATGTTACACCGTTGGTTGCAAGTCAATTTGAGACAGTCCCTGAGTTATTATCTATACCATTTGTTGTTTCTGTGCTAATTAATGAATCTATATTAGCTAGATGAGTTTACCAAAACTGTGTAGTATTGGTATGTGATAGATCAACCTTAGCTGATCTAGTTGAGCTTGAAATGATTGATTTTGATGTCATTATGGGTATGGATTGGTTGGCGGCATGTTATGCTAATTTTGATTGCAGAGCCAAGGTTGTCAAATTCCATTTTCCTGGCGAGCCAGTCCATAAATAGCAAGGTAATGCCGCTACACCTAAAGGTAAGTTTATTTCATACCTTAAGGATCATAAGTTGATATCCAAAGGTTGTATTTCTCACTTGGTTCGAGTAAGAAAATTGGACTGTGAGCCTGCAACTCTCCAGTTAGTTTCTGTTGTAAATGAGCTCTCCGAGGTCTTTCCAGAGGATTTGCCTTGAATTTCTCCTGAAAGGGAGATAGATTGCTATTGATTTACTTTCAGGAACTTAGCCGATATCCATGCCCCCATACGAAATGGCCCCAGCAGAATTAAAAGAATTAAAAGAGCAGTTTTCAGATTTGCTTGAGAAGGGTTTTATCCGGCCCAATATGTATCCATGGGGTGCACTGATGTTGTTTGTGCAAAAGAAAGACATGTCGTTAAGAATGTGTATTGACTACAGGTAGCGGAATAAGGTTACGACTAAGAAAAAGTACCCATTTCCAAGATTGATGACCTGTTTGATCAGTTACAGGGTGCCAGATGCTTCTCAAAGATTGATTTGAGATCCGGGTACCATCAATTACTGGTTAGGGAAGTTGATATCCCTAAGACTTCCTTCAGAACTAGATATGGCCATTATGAGTTCTTACTGATGTCATCTTGGCTTACTAATGCCCTAGAAGCTTTTATAGATTTGATGAATAGGGTGTTCAGGCCCTTACTTGATGTATTCGTGATTGTCTTTATCGATGACATCCTGATTTATTCACGATCAGAGACTGAGCATCCAGATCACCTGAGAGCTGTGTTACAGATTCTCCAGGAGCACAAGTTGTATGCTAAATTTTCTATGTGTGAATTTAGGCTAACATCTATGGATTTCCTTTGTCATGTAATTACAGCTGAAGGTATAAGAGTGGATAGTCAGAAGATAGAGGCAATAAAGAGTTAGCCCAGACCCTTGAATCCTACAGAGGTTCGCAGCTTTCTGGAGTTAACAGGTTATTATTGCCGATTTATGGAAGGTTTCTCTACTATCTTTGCGCCATTGACAAAGTTGACTCATAAGCAACTAAGTTTCAGTGGACATAGGTATGTGAGCGAAGTTTTCAGGAGTTGAAGCATAAGCTGACTTCAGCACCTGTCCTGACTCTTCCAGAGGGTGTCGAGGGTTACGTGGTCTATTGTGATGCTTCAAAAGTTGGGCTAGGTTGTCTTCTAATGCAACACGGCAAGGTTATTGCTATGCCTCTAGATAGTTGAGGAAGCATGAGAAAAATTATCCTACACATGATCTTGAGTTGACTGCACTGGTATTTGCATTGAAGATTTGGCGCCACTACTTATACGGGGTACATGTTGATATCTTCACAGATCATAAGATCCTCCAGTACTTGTTTCAGTAGAAGGAGTTGAATTTACGCCATAGAAGGTGGTTAGAATTATTGAAAGATTATGATGTTAGCATTCTGTATCATTTTGGCAAGGCAAATATTGTAGCTATGATGAAGAATCTACAGTAGTTGGTTGACTTACATATTCGGTTACTGGATGTCGAAGATGGGGGCTTTATTGTCAAAAATACAGTTATCAAAGTTAGTCTTACTGAGAGACAATATACTGTAGCAGAACCAGAGCCTATTTGATTGTGGGCCTGATGGAGTTCTTAGATACCAGGGTTGTCTATATGTACCTAATGTGGGTAAGCTACGGGAACAGATTATGAATGACGCTCATTACTCTCAATATTCAGTAAACCCAAGTGCCATGAAGATGTATCATGACCTGAGGCAGCTATATTGGTGGAATTGAAAAAAGACATCACAGGTCTTGTGACTTAGTGTCCTAATTGCCAGCAGGTGAAGGTTGAGCACCAGAGACCTGAAGGTCTGATGCAGGATATAGAAATTCCAACCTGGAAATGGAGGTGATTAATATGGATTTTATTATAGGATTGACTCAAACGAGCAGGAAGCATGATTCTATCTGGGTAATAATTGATAGATTGACTAAATCAGCTCGCTTCTTGCCAGTTAGGACTACATATGTTGTAGAGGATTATGCTAGGCTTTATATACGAGAAATAGTTCCCCTACATGGCGTCCCCTTATCCATTATTTCTGACAAAGGTGCTCAGTTCACATCAAACTTTTGAAAGTCTTTCCAAAAAGGCCTGGGTACTCAGCTAAGCCTCAGTATCACATTTCATCCTCAAACAGACGGATAGGCTGAACGCACCATTCAGTCGCTTGAAGATATACTGCATGCCTATGTTCTAAATTTTGATTGAAGCTGGGATGATCATGTTTTCTTGATTGAGTTTTCCTATAATAATAGCTACCAGGCGAGTATTCAGATGGTACCATATGAAGCTTTATATGGGCGAAAGTGCAGGTCACCAGTGGGTTGGTTTGAACTCAGTGAGGCAGAATTATTGGGGCCAGAATTAGTGCAACAGGCTATTGACAAGGTGAAACTTATTAGAGATCGACTTCAGATGTCCTAGAGCAGGCAGAAGTCTTATGCAGATGTACGTCATCGAGTGCCGGATTTTGTTGTTGATGATTGGGTCTTCCTGAAAGTTTCGCCTATTAAAAGCATCATGCGATTTAGTCGAAAGGGAAAGCTGAGCCCTAGATATGTTGGGCCTTATAGAGTTATCCATAGGATAGAAAAAGTAGGCTATGAGTTGGAGTTTCCACCAGAGCTAGCGCCAGTCCACCCAGTGTTTCATCTATCGATGTTGCGGAAGTGTACAACCCATGTTATGCCTATTGATAATGTCTGGATTTCTGAGGAGATGACCTACACTGAGGTCCCAGTTTCTATACTTGACCAGCAAGTCTAGAAACTTTGGACCAAAGAAGTCACCTCGGTTAAAGTATTGTGGTGAAGTAATAACATCGAGGAATTAACTTGGGAGGCTAAGGAGGAAATGAAGAAGAAATATCCTCACCTATTCATGATATCGATGTGATATTGAGGTATGTGTTTGATACCTAAGTTACTGAGTATTTATTTTGAAGCATATTAAGCAAAATTAATTTCCATTCAAGGATGTATGTTCCGGGGGGGAGGGGGGAATATTACACTCTGAAAAAATTTTGGTGATTATTTGTTGTTTCTATACTAGGTTAAGGGAAGTACGGTTTGTATATTAGTCGTAGATGACAAGGGAAATGTGTACAAACGAAAAAGCAAAGAGTATGTGAAGTTCATAAGTAATGGTCAAATTTAAATGACTATATCTCCCAATATATAATGAATTAGAAGCCCCACGACCTATCAAATTAAAGGTGTTTGAGTCTAGTTTTCAGAACATCAAATCTATTGTCAATCAGAGGTTTAAATAAGAAGTTATGGGCATTTTACCAAAGCACCCTGAGCTATGACGCGGGCATGACGTCCTAGCACCTCCACCACTCTATTTATTTAAAATCTGATTTTTCACTTGTAGAAAATATTTTCATCTTAATCTAAATCAACCATCTTACTAAGGATTCCATTTCCCTCTCAATTCCAGTAGCTAGAACAAAGAAAATCAAGGAGGAAAATCAAGCAAAGTTCAAGCAAATCACAAGACAAGTTGAGAATATTTTGCCAAGTGTGCTAGGGGCTGTTTTGGAGCTCGTTTTGTCAAGGTTTTGAAGGTGTTTTTTTGTTTTTTAGAATCTATTTGGACTGCCTATATATCCATCTTTGAGTAGTGATAACGCTCAATCTCACACCTCCTGATGAAGTATGAAGCGGACGTTGTCAATAAAGAACCCAACAAAGAGGATGCGGTCAATCCCACAGGGAATATGAAAGAAAATAGAAGAACGCTAGTATTTAAACTTTTAAGTCAATTATCTCCTAAAGGAGGAATTTGTAAAAGTAACAAGTAATATTGTTGAGAAATTGAAGGTTTATTCTAAATTAATTCAACCAACTAGGGTAAGTGTTCCCCATGGATTCATAACTATTTTGGGTTTTACACTTGTGATTTATCTCAATACTTTACTTGTACAACTAATAACTAGGGTTCATCCAAATGACTGATTCGTCCCTATTGGATGACTATACTCAATCACTGGGTTAGGTCTCATGAGCAATTCCAATTTAACCGTAACCAATTTGTCCCAAATTTAACTATCTTGCAACCATAACTCAAGTTAATAGAATGATCATAAAAATCAAGGCTTTATTGTAATTATCTTCTCCTAATCTCTACGTCACTAGGCTCAAGCAAGTAAATGATTCAAGCATGTCCTAACGTTTCACACCGTTAAGAAACATTAAAGATGAAGAGAATACAATACAAGCATTTAATATTGGTTTAGAATCACGTCATGCAAACCCTAGTCTGTTTGTTAATACACCATGGTTCCCACAACCCTAGTTGTGGAGGTTTTAGCCTCTCATAATTATAAGTAAATTCATATCATTTATATACAAAAACATAAATTAACACTTACAACGATGATAAGAAGAAATCACTAGATTATTGCAAAAAATAAGGAAAAATAATTCAACAATTCTCTCAAAGTATGTCGTGAAATAAAACTTATAATTCCAATACTTGTCAAAAACTTCACTCACAACTTAATTTTCATTAAAAGGAAATAAAGAGTATTTATAATAGTAGATTTATGCCTTCTTTGTTCCTTTATGGATTTGTTTAGGATTTGCAGCTCCTTTTCCTAATTGAAGTTGGATTTGACTTTTGGCGTTTTGAACAAGCTTGGCGGGCGGGGCAGGGCATCGCGCTGGATAAGATACGCCTCATGCATGCCATCACGCCAAGGCCTTGCCACGCCGCGCCTACAGTAGCGCTGGAGTGTTGGCGCCTAGCACCTCTGGTCGTGTGCCAGTGCTGGCGCCTTGTGCTGCTGGTTGCGTAGGCATGGCGGTTTACTGTTTTGGCTTTAATCTTGCTTTGTTCATTCCATCTTCTTCAAATTCGTTACAAATGCCTCAAATACACCCAAATCTATCATTATTAGCCCTAAAAGCATCTCATCATGTGCATTATCCTTTTTCACAAACATATAACATAGACACATGCACACACACATAAATTATTCTGAAAACATAGCAAAGTATGAACAAAATATGTCTAAGAAATGCATAGGTATGCCCTTCATCAACACTCCACACTTAAGCTATTGTTCGTCCTCGAACAATCTTCTACTTCCCTTCTCACATTTAGGCACAAAATTCATCCTACAAATAGGTCTACTTGCACTCAGGATCATGAGACAAATCAATGAAGCTCAAACAATTCATTCGCATGCATATAAGATCAACATTAAAATGTCAAAGTTCGAAATCACTTAGCTTTTTGAAAACTAACTCATCAAGTCATATTTTGGGCCAACATGAATCATATGTAATTTAGTAATCAAGATTTACCAAAGTCTTACCATTGTGCCCCTCAAATTTTGGAGAGATGCCCTTTCACTCACAAGAAATAAAACAATACTAACTTGGGCAAAAATATAACAAAATCCACTCCCTCTCCCAAAGCACTCAACATACATGCAAAAGTCAACTCATAGGCTTGCTCTTAGTGTAGTACTCCACTAATATAGAATTATAAATCAAGGATAAATTAGGACTTAAATTTGGTTGTAATGTAGGCTAAGGGACGGTAGGAACTATTTGGACAAGATAGTGACTAAGCTCCCTAAGCACTTTAATACTTCACAACACTTTGATTTTTTAAGCACATTCTTCAATTTCCCATTTTTCTCCTTATACGTCCTTTTATTTTTCAATTTTTCAACTTAGGTGACTAGTGGTGATTTTTCTTTCAAAATTGTGCTCATTCACACATTTTTTTTCTCGAAGCTGTTTTCTTCTTTTTGTTTTCCCACTAATATCACCCTCCTTGTTTAGCAATTTTCACCCTTTTCTTTTCTTCTTCTTTCCACACTTTTTACTTTTTCCCTCCACTTCTCCACTTATTCTCCTTTCATACAAAAATTTTCAATTAAACTATTCTAGGAGTGATTTGGATCAAATACACGTCAATAGAAAAAAAATAGATTAAGCTTGTAATATGGCTATCAAAAGAATAGGCTAAGTCTCAAACATAGGTAATTAGGGTAATTACAATCAAGGTAGGTAAAATAGGATAAAAATAAGGCTACCAAAGAAACGCCTATATCACTTCCTAAATCTATCATTCTATTTTGCTTTGCACACACACCGGACATGTTCTAGACATCAATTTGCAACCATGGAATATATCAAAAATTTCCTTGCACATTGGCACAAAATGGTTTAACAATAGAAATCAAGATTACATAAACACATATACTCATATTGCATGCATAACATAATTAAGCTCATTTTCTTCTTTTCAAGCACAAGAGTCAAGTTCCAAAAGCTTAAGTTTTTCTACCTTTTTCATGCATTTTTGAGTGAATTTAATAAAGTCCAATGATACCTAAAGTGAAGCACCTAGTATTCAAAGGTTTAAGTTCTTATTCTTTCTAATGACAAATTCACCCTTAAGACGGTTATCATCCATTCATCATCGGGCAAAGTCATGACTCAATGACTAAAAAATATCTAGACTCTCTAGTCGGTTCTAAGGGACTATCCACCGGAAAAGTACCGAAAATAAAAATCGTGAGAAACCCAAAATAAAATAAAATTATAAAAATGTAACACCCTAAAAACTCAAAATCCAATTCCGGGGTATAAAATAGAAAATCTGGAAAAAACTGCAAAAATGTTGCAGGACGGCCGACCTGACGAGTCGTCAAGTAACCTCAAGACTCGTTAGATGATCCATGAAGAGAAGGATGGTTAATGTAAAGGAGGGAGGTAGTGTACCAAATGAGGGACGTCACGAGTCGTGCTCACTAAGCACGACCCATTAAGTCACTCGTAGTCAGGCCGGAATTGGGAATATTTTAGTTGACCGGTGTACTCGATGAGTGGGTGAAACTAGTCATCACCTGTGGCTACAACTCGTTAAGTGACTCGTTATGGGACTTAGCATTAAATCTCCAGAATGAGATAGTGTGGTCCACGACTGGGGACCACGAGTCGCGGTCATAGATAATGACTCGTTAGGTCCCTCGTGGTGGCCTACTGAGGATCCTAGGTAGTGTACCTGACGGGAGTGACCACGACTCGTGTTCAGTCACCATGACTCATTAGGTCACCTGTTAGGGGAACCTGACAGTTTTTCCCAGTGAATTTCTAAGGGCTATTAAGTAATTTCCTATTCTCCTAAGCTCTAAACCACGTCATTTTGAATGTAAAATCAGACTTATTAGAGGGTTGGGGCGGTTCCTCCCCTCATTCTCACGTTTATTCTCAGAAATCTATTGAAGGGTTCCTTAAGAAAACTCTTAAGCAAGCTTAGGGTTCTCATCTATTGCAGCAGTTCAAGTCCCCTACTTTGGGTAAATTTTAGTCAGGTATGTGGGGTTTTATCAAGGGGATTGTTCTTCCCTTGTGTCCCCAAAATCCTCCTCAATTTCCTCTATCAGTTTTAAACCTTGAGTTTTTGAGTATGAAAAGGTTTCATGTTTATTTTCGTTACTTTCACTTAGAACGATGTTCATGTATATTCATGATATGATCCCCATAAATTCATATCAAAATGTCAGTGTTTATACAAAAGTGAATCTAAGCTCTAACTTTCGAGTTATGATTTTGCTTATTAAATTTCCTCTAGTGAATGAAGAATGCTTTTGGCTGAACTTTCTAGAATTTCCTATATATGTATATGTTGAGTAAAATATCCCATTAATGACTTTAGCTCTGTTGAATGAAATTCCTAAAATTCTTGAAATGGCTCTACATTATGAAATTTCCGCGTTGTTGGAGTAAGTTGAGTTCTCTATTAGCTGCTAGTAGTCCAGACCAGTTAGAACATAGAATCTCTTCAAAATCATATTAGTCTAGTCTCAGTCAGAGTGTTAGAATCCTTACTGAAATTTAGAAAATTATCAACTGGTCAGTTTGACTACAGTCTTATTTCGAGGTGTCAGTGGTACCTCTCAGTTATCAGAATCAGACTCAGATTTATAGTTTTGGTCTATTTGGCGGTCATGACATTCTAGTATATATCTCTGACCAACCCCAGGACCCCAGTTCAGTTAAAAATTGTTCTTAGATGGTCACGACGCTTCCAGATAAGCAGCTCTGACCAGTCTAAAACCTAGTTTCAGAATCTGGTCCGATAAGACTCTCAAGGTACCTGCAGCTATACGTCCCTGACTAGTCTTGGACCCCAATTTTGAGCTATCAGCTTAGTAGATCAGTTTAGGTTTTCCAGTGGAAGTAGAACTTAAGCACCGAGCTGGCTGGGGTTCCAACGCACCCAGGTTTGCAGAACTACGTTGCCAGTGTAAGTTACAGTAAACTTGGCCTGATTAGCCCCAGACTTTGTGATCACTCAGTTCATACCATTATACCCTGGCAAGGTAAATTGGGTCCTACCAGTGGGGTGTATACATCGGACTCCACATCTAGCTCACGTGGTTATATGTCAGTTATAGACTCTCCCACTAGTCAATCTAGTCCAGTATCAGAATAGGCAGCTCAGTTCAGTATAGTATCTTAGATTCAGTGTCTCAGACTTAGGGCATGTCCTTGATCATCAGACAGGGTCATCTTGACCATTTCAAATTATATTAGTAGTTCAGTTCAGCTTACCTATTAGTCATTGCGTGTCATTTCAGTTCAGTCTTTATATTCAGTTATGTTCTTCCCACTTACTCAAAATATTCAAAGTACTGATGCATACTTTTATATTTTATCATTTCATGATACAACTGCAGGTTCTCAGACTCAGCACCGTTAGTTGCCGCAGTTCAGATTCTCCATCGCAGCAGTTGAAGTGTGAGTCCTCATCATCCGAGGGCACTATTTTCCTTCTTTTAGTCATGTATTAGTTTCAGTTAGACTTAGAGTTAGCTGGGGGCTTGTCCTAGGAACTCCTCTATTAGATGGCTTTCAGACAAACATGATTTTCAGATTTATCAGTATTATTTAATTGTTTGAACTTTATGTTTTCATACTTATCTCTCATAAATATTTTATGATATTATTTCAAAGTTCCCTGTGCTTGTTTACTTAGAATGCTAGTAACTAATAGACCAAGGATTGACTTGGCGTCACTTGTGGCTTCAAGTACCGTGTTACGCCCAGGGTGTAGGCTCGGGGCGTGACAAACTTGGTATTAGAGCCCTAGGTTTAGAGTATCCTCGGAAAGTCTGAAATTCACATTAATTAGAGTCCTCTTCATGGGTGTGAAGCGCGCCACACTTATGACGAGGAGGCTACGCGATGTTATTAGGAAAATTCCCTTTTGTTCATATTATTTATCGTGCGTTAAAGTTCAAATTCCAGAAATGCACTTTTAATTCGTGCTTTTCATTTCAGTGTACCATGCCTCCCAGACATGGTAATGGAAGAATGGTTGCTAATGTCAATAGACCTGCCCCATCAGCTCCGACAGCTCCTCAGGATGAATCCATATCCATCGTCGAATTCAAGGTGGCCAATCAATTGTTAGCTTAAATAGTCACCAACCAGGTGAACCAAAGCAGGTGGTTCCAGTAGCCACTAATGGGTCTGCAGCTACTGCTCGGGTGCAGGATTTTACCCGGATGAACTCTCTAGATTTTCATGGAACGAAGGTGGGAAAGGAACCACAAGGGTTTGTAGATGAGATTAGAAAAATCACCCGAATTATGGGTGTCAGTTCCTCTGAAAGTGCTGATTTAGCTACCTACTAGCTGAAAGGAGTAGCCCAAGTCTGGCATGACCATTGGAAGGAAGGACGGCCAACGAAAGCAGGATCGGTGGAGTGGAAAGAATTCCACATAGCTTTTTTGGACAGGTTTTTCCCTCAGGAGCTGTGGGAGGCTAAGATGGCGGAATTTATGAATTTGCTTCAGGCAATAGAACAGTGAAGGAATATTCTCTAGAGTTTACCAGACTATCAAAGTATGTTCTGGAGATGGTAGCTAAGCCAAGGGCTCGCATGTTGAAGTTCGTAAACGGAGTATCTAATCTGGTCCTCAAGGAGTGAAGGACAGCAATGCTAATCAAGGATATGGACCTCTCTAGCTTAATTGTGTATGCCCAGCAGATTGAGGCCGAGAAGTTGAAAGAAATGGAATGTAAGAACAAGCAACTAAGCATTGGCCATTCAGATTTCAGCCATTAGAAGTCTAGCGGTAGTAGCCGCCCACAGCAGCAACAACAGCAGAGAGTCCCAGCACCTAGTTCAGCAAGCGCCCCAGCCTTTTGATCCCGCCAGGATCGGAGGGGTGGGTCATTTGGAACTCAGTCTCAATCTCACAATACTGGGAACAAGTATCTAGCTTGTCCAAAGTGTGGTAGGAATCACCAAGGAGAATGCCTTCAGGGACGAGAGGGCTTCTTTGGGTGTGGACATCTTGGACACAGGCTTAGGGAGTGCTCATCAGCCGATCGAGGGAGATCACAATCTACCACATCATCAGCTCCAGAAGGTTGACCATCCCAGCAAGCTAAAACATCAGGTATAGGTGGCAGTCAGCACCAAATTTGTTTCTATGATCTATTTTCTCATCAGGATCAGGAAAGCTCACTTGACGTAGTTACTGGTATGTTACGTCTCTTCCATCTAGACGTATATGCCCTCTTAGAACCAAGAGCTACTCTTTCTTTCGTGACTCCGTATATAGCAGTTCAGTTCAGTATAAGTCCATAGGTCCTCTCGGAACCACTCTCAGTCTCTACCTCAGTTGGTGAGTCAATTAGAACCAGCCGGGTGTATAGAAATTGCCTAGTCACAATCCTAAACAAAGTAATTCCAACTGATCTCGTAGAGCTAGACATGGTCGACTTCGACCTTATACTCGGCATGGATTGGTTACACTCCTGCTATGCCTCAGTTGATTGCAGAACTAGAGTTGTCAAATTCCAGTTTCCTAATGAGCCAGTTTTAGAATGGTCGGACAACAGTTTAGCGCCTAAGGGTAGGTTTATTTGCTACCATAAGGCCCATAAACTCATTTCCAAAGGATGTATATATCATCTGGTTCGGGTCAAGGATTCCAACTCTGAGACCCCAACCATCCAGTCAGTTCCAGTAGTCAGTGAGTTCCCAGATGTTTTTCCTGAGGATCTTCTCGGAGCTCCCCCTGAACAAGAAATAGACTTCGGGAATAGATCTTCTCCCAAATACTCAGCCTATCTCCATCCCTCCTTACAGAATGGCTCCAGCTAAGCTTAAGGAGTTGAAGGAGCAGCTAAAAGATCTTCTTGACAAGGGTTTTATCAGACCCAATGTCACACCCCGCCTTGGGGGGTATGACTGGCACCTAGTGCCCTACTAGGACCTGAACTACTGGACTGCTAAGCCTGGGAACATCTGGTGTCTGGCTGGCTCTAACTCACATTTATGGAAACAAAGGGCTATATAACGGTTGTAAACACAGCCCCCGGCCCATTGGCCTATAGCCTCCTGTACCTGTACTAACAGTTGACCAGAAATATCTCAATATAGGGAAACCTATGCGGGCCGACAAGGCCACCATGCTGTCTAGTTATCTATCACTTAACCATGAAGTACTGGATAGCTACGTGACCGGAAAGGTCACCACTACTGTCGAACTATGGCCCCACATGGCCAAGATAAAGGAAACACAAGTACTAACAGCTATACAACTGCACAGCCTCACACGACCGGCTCATCTGACCACAGGGAAATATATACAGACTGCAAGCCTCTAGGAATAACAATAGAAATGATCGGGACATGGCCCCGACCTACCCGTACTATGCAACAAAAGAAAATGAAATACACCTCTAGAATTCAGTCTCCGGATTACAGGAGCTGAATACTCGATTGCTGACAGGAATCACGTGGTATCGCCTGCTCGTCTATGAGTACCTGTAGGCAAGTAATACAGTGCCCCACCGGGCGTCAGTACCGCTGGTACTGAGTATGTAAAGCAATAACTGAAAGAAATATCTGAAAACAATAATATAACTGATGAAACTAAAGTAGAAATAAATAGATTAACTGTCTGATAATGTAAGTCATACCTTCTCTCAATTATACTGGAAGGAGTAGGAGTCATACCTGGAGACGTATCGTTCTACTGCTGATCTACTCGTATCTAACGTAACATGGCATAACATAACATAACATAACATAGAACACACAAACCTTACCCGGCCCCCATAAGCCGGGAGGTACAACCAGCACAGAATCTATACCCCTACCACGGTCATCCCATCTCCTATAAACCCTGTAAGCATCCTGCCGGTTCCCTGGGTATGCACTTGGGCTCGCTGAGCCCCTAACTATAACTGCATCTGAGTCCGGAGGACTCCTGAATCAACACCTGGGTGTATCCGCTCGACAGGGGTGTATAAGGGCCGACCAAGGCACAATATGGGGAAAACTGGCATCCCATCTTCGTCCCCTGTGGGACGGCATGCCACTCCGTAGAGCGACGTATCCTCGTCCTCTGGCGGACGAGTCGATACAGCTATTAACCCTGGGGCGGTCATGGATGCTAGGTAGTCTCCCAAACAATACAACAGTCTCAACTAGTAATACTATCTGCATGTCTTACATACTGAAGCTAATAGTGGTAAAGTATTTGTGTTCGGTGCTTTGGTATATGGGTTAAAAACCGACACGCAAGTGCACATGGTCAAACAAGTAATAAAGTGGCTAAGTAAGCCAAGTATCGAACCAAGGAGACTCTGGATAAGTAAATTGCTCAAGTATACTATATTCTATGTTACTTCTAAATATGCTGACAACAACGTAACCAAAAGTTAAACAATTTTGTTTATAAAGTCTATACTAAAACTATTAACAAATATTTACTTTGAATTGAAACTATGGATATGAGCATGCCAAGGTTAAGAACAAGTACTGAACTTGATTATAATCATAATTTGGTTAATTTTCTCTTCCTGTTTCTAGCCAAGAACATTAGCCTAGAGATTAAAACTCTCGTATTTAATCTCACTTAAGAATCATAAACCATCCGTCTACATTTCTGTGATCAAATGCAATTTATGACCTAGCAATACGATTTCGGTTCCTAAATTGACTAATACGGCTTTCAAGTATATTTCTATCAGGAAAGCACATCAAAACCCAATTTTCCCAAATCAAGTTAAGAACAATACCCTATTAATTCACAACTTTCCAATTTCGTGCTCTCTCGAGTGAAATCGGACTTTTTAGATATACATTAATGTCGGCCACACACCAATGCAGTAGAAACAAGAATTAATAGAACAACATGGAAGAAGAAGATGAAAAACCATATAATTCAATAATCAAAATTCATCAACATTGTTCATAACCTCAGCAAGGAAGAGAATTAGCCACTCATTTGTGGATTAATCATCCTAAAACAAGTGTTAATCATACAAACAATTGATTGAAAGAAGAAAGGAAGAGAGAAAAACCCTGATCTTTTTCGTCCCTCAACTGCCTGTAACTCACGTCCTTACTCCACCAAGTCTGAATTTTCTAAAAATAAGCCTAAGTGTTCTATTTATACTATTGGGAATTTTTCCCGGAATAACAAGCAATGTGTCACGGAGGCCAACGCGGAGCACTGCCTCCGTGACACGGCGTGGACGCGGACCCTCACTGGAAATCTGGGGTCCGGGAATAAAGCCTCAACGTGGCACGGCATGCAACGCGGTGGCTTGCCTCCGTGCCACGGAGCTGTCGCGAGGCTCCACTGGAAATTGACAATTACATCACCCTCCAGGCAGTGTGCCTCCGCTATGGTAGCGTGGCACGGCTCCATCGCGGAGCCCCTTTACATTGTGCAGTCCAATGTCTTTTTCGTGCTCGCATCCAAGTCCAACTTCGATATTGTTCCATCATGTATTTTAGCTCCTCAAAAATCAACTTTTACCTATAAAACAATGCTAATCATGTTGGTTAGTATAAATTCACATTTTATTACCAATTACATGAAAATGTATACACATTGCACAATAAACAAGATGAAAATGATACGTTTGAGTATCACTTGGGCATATAAATCTGCCCAAGATCAATTTGTATATACTATATGTTGAGCTAGCGATAGTAATATTTACGTAATTAATACATGCTGAGGCTGGTAATAGTATATATGTACAAATATAGTCTCCTGTCAGACTGTACTGGGGCTAATGCTGAACAAGATATAGTCTTTCTGCTGAAACTATGTTGTATACTGAGTTTCTATAGTAACTTGATTTACTATTTTTAACATACTTTCTAAACTTCATTTTAACCCATCATTCTACTTCTGAGATACCTTACAGATATTACATTTCTCTACTGGGTTTCAACTGAATACAATGATATCCTAACATTCTGTGTCACATCACATACTGAGCATGTTGTGCAGTTCCCAATACTTATATTAGAATCTACATCATGCTGGCAAGTCTCGTGCTAATTATAACATGATTCTTCTAATAACGTACCAACATTCGTAATTAACAGAACACATGATTTCTGAACATTCTACTGGCCGTTAAATTACTTTACTATACAGAGATTTATTAACTTGCCGAGGAAACTAGCTTTACATACCTTATCCTCGAACTATCCGGCTGTCGGACGAGGCTCGGCCGGTACTTCAACTATTTTCTCCCAACTGCATTCATAAATATGTCAATCAATACTAAATACAGATTTATTTTAAAGAGAAACGTCACTTTCGATATAGTTTATAGCCTAAACTTAGGCTTATCGAAAGACGGTCGAAAACTCGCTATTTGTCAGAGGTCCAGAAGGGAGAAATATTCACTTCACAGCTAGGAACACATAGACACTAGTTTAGAGCAATTCCACTTACCTTAGATCGGTAGCTCGACGATTCGTCGGCCGTATTTCACGAAACTAAATCCATAGGAATGCTCCTTGCTGCTAAATACCTCGGTATCTGAGGTTAATTTGAGTTTGGACAACGTTTAGCAGCGTAATCGGACGAAAATTATATTACTTCTTCGTTCCTTTCCCTTCTCCTACGTTTTCCTCTCTGTTTCTGGAATTTTTATAAGTGTTTAATCATTTAAAACCGAAGTGGAGCTTTATATACTTGGGCCTGGACAAGGCCAACGTGTCACGGAGCCAACGCGGAGGCTTCACCTCCGTGACACGCTGCCATCGCAGAGGGGCTCTGCCTCGGCTCCTTCCGCGATGGTTCGACAGGTTTCTCGTCCGATCTTTTCCCGGGCCTTTCTATAGCATGTATGGCCTTCAAATATACTTAACCAACGTGCGAATAGGTCATTTAGGTGCCGGAAATTCTACGGGGTATAACATTCTCCCCCCCTTAAGAACATTCGTCCTCGAATGTACACTGCTATCTAGAGGACTACTTAACTTACTTTCTAGAAAAATTTCGGTAGAGTTTCCCCTGTAATATGGACTATAGCAAAAACCTGAAATGCAGAAAAGTCCAACACAGGTACTGCACGCAATATTTTAAGATCCACTGGATAACTAAGTATCAATCTTTCTCATTCACACACATACAACTATAAGGTACTGCATAAGTACTAATACGGACATACCTGTCGCCTGACTAGGCCTGAAATAGGTGAGGGTATCTGGCTTTCATATCTTCTTCAGCTTCCCACGTTATTTCCTCACGGTTCCTGCTAGGCCACAATACTTTGACAGATGCAACATCTTTAGTCCTCAACCTGCGAATCTGTCTGTCTAAAATAGCTACTGGAACCTCTTCATATGCTAACTCTTCTGTGACCTGGACATCCTGAACTGGAACTACTGTAGAAGGGTCCCCTACGAACTTCCTCAACATAGATACATGGAATACTGGGTGAGCAGATGCTTACTTCGGAGGCAAGTTCAATTCGTATGCAACTCGGCCTATTCTTCGCCGAATCTGATATGGCCCATTGAATCTCGGGCTAAGCTTGCCTTTCTTGCCAAATCTCATTACCCCCTTCATTGGAGACACCTTCAGATATACCCAGTCATTTACCACAAATTCTAGATTTCTGCGCCGCATATCTGCATAAGACTTCTGGCGGCTCTGAGCAGTCAGTAAACATTCTCGGATAAGCTTTATCTTTTCCTCTGACTGCTGAATAATGTCTGGGCCAACCAATGCTGATTCCCCCACTTCAAACCAGCCCACTGGCGATCTACATTTTCGCCCGTATAATGCCTCGAAAGGCGCCATCTGGATAGTTGAATGATAACAGTTATTATAAGCAAATTCAATCAACGAAAGATGCTCATCCCAATTACCCCCAAAATCTAATACACACGCTCGCAACATATCTTCGAGCGTTTGGATAGTCCGCTCAGCCTGACCATCTGTTTGAGGGTGGAATGCTGTGCTCAAATTAATCTGCGTTCCCAAACCCCTCTGAAACGACTGCCAGAATCTACCTGTAAACTGCGTTCCTCTATCTGAAATGATGGACACCGGCACTCCATGTAATCTAACTATTTCTCTGATATATAATTCGGCATAATCCTCAGCCGAGAAGGTAGCCTTCACTGGCAGGAAATGAGCTGATTTTGTTAGCCTGTCAACTATTACCCAAATGGAATCATTTCTGCGTCTGGTACGGGGTAACCCTGTTACAAAATCCATGTTTATCGTTTCCCATTTCCACGTGGGCACCGTTATATCTTGCGTCAAACCGCCCGGCTTCTGGTGCTCCGCTTTCACCTTCTGATAGTTAGAACATCTAGATACAAATTCAGCGATCTTAGCTTTCATACCTGGCCACCAGTAGATGTCTCTGATATCGTGGTACATCTTCGTCGCTCCGGGATGAAGGGAATAGCGAGCGTAATGTACCTCATGCATGATCCGCCCGTGAAGCCCTGAAACATTCGGGACACAGAGGCGGCCGTTACAGCGTAGCACATCATCCTCAGTCATTTGGAAATCTAACGCCTTACCTTTCTGAATTCTATCTCTGAGCTGGACTAAATCATGGTCCTCGTACTGTCGTTCTTTTACTTCTGTAACTAATGATGACACAGCAGAATTCTGAATTACTGCTCCATTATTTTCTATTTCCATTACTCGAACGACTAAACCAGCTAACTGATGAATTTCTTTGGCTAACTTCCATTTCTCAGGTCGCAAATACGCCAAACTCCTCATTGACTTACGGCACAGGGCATCTTCTACAACATTAGCTTTTCCGGGGTGGTATAGAATATTCACATCATAATCTTTTACCAGCTCCAACCAGCGGCGTTGCCGTAGATTCAACTCCCTCTGAGTGAAGATGTACTGTAGGCTCTTATGATCTGTGTAAATATCAACATGGACGCCATACAGGTAATGCCTCCATATCTTTAAGGCGTGGATTACTGCGGCCAATTCCAGGTCGTGGGTAGGGTAATTCTTTTCATGTTTCCTCAGTTGTCTGGAAGCATATGCAATTACTCTACCATGCTGCATCAACACACAACCTAACCCGACACCTGACGCGTCGCAATAGACTGAATAACCTTCTGTACCTTCCGGCAATGCTAATACTGGGGCGGAGGTTAATCTGTCTTTCAGTTCCTGGAAGCTCTGCTCGCATGCCTCTGTCCATTGAAACTTTGCTGCTTTCTGTGTCAATTTGGTTAGAGGTGCCGCAATGGTCGAGAACCCTTCAACGAACCTCCTGTAATATCCTGCCAACCCCAGAAAGCTACGAACTTCAGTTGGAGTGGTAGGCCTAGGCCATGACTTAACTGCTTCTATTTTCTGCTTGTCTACCTGTATACCAGCATCCGACACGATATGCCCTAAAAAGGCCACTGAGTTAAGCCAGAATTCACACTTAGAAAATTTAGCATACAGCTGACGGTCCCTAAGAATCTGGAGCACTGTCCGCAAATGAGTCCGGTGATCTGCTTCAGAGCGAGAATACACCAGAATGTCATCAATAAATACTATCACGAACAAGTCCAGGAAAGGTCTGAAAATACTGTTCATCAGGTCCATGAAGACTGCCGGGGCATTCTTTAACCTAAAGGACATGACTAGAAATTCAAAATGTCCATATCGGGTCCTGAACGCTGTCTTAGGAATATCTCTCTCACGTACTCGGACCTGGTGATATCCGGACCGCAAGTCAATCTTAGAAAAGTATTTGGCTCCCTGCAACTGATCAAATAAGTCATCAATTCTGGGGAGCGGGTACTTTTTCTTTACTGTAACTTTGTTTAATTGCCGATAATCTATGCACATTCGGAGCGAGCCATCTTTCTTCCTCACAAATAAAACTGGCGCACCCCACGGTGAAGTACTCGGCCTGATGAAACCTTTATCCAATAAATCTTTCAACTGCTCTTTTAATTCTCTGAGTTCTGCAGGAGCCATTGATAGGGAGGAATTGATATCGGCTGAGTGCCTGGTAACAAGTCAATAGCAAAGTCTATTTCCCTTTCGAGGGGAATACCAGGTAACTCATCAGGGAACACATCATGGAATTTGTTCACCACTGGAACAGACTAGAGTGTCGGAAATTCTTCTTGGACATCCTGGACTTTGACCAGATGGTAAATACATCCCTTAGATATCAACTTTCTCGCCTGAAGGTAGGAAATAAACCTACCTTTTGGCATAGCGGTGTTGCCCTTCCACTCCCGCACTGCTTCTCCTGGGAAGTGGAATCGGACCGTCTTGGTCCTACATTCAACGTTGGCAAAACACGGTACTAACCAATCCATACCCATTATGGCATCGAAGTCTATCATTTCTAACTCGACCAGATCTACTGTGGTCTGACGGTCAGCAACCTCTACTGTACACCCGCGGTAGATTCGGCTAGCTGTGATAGAGTCACCGACGGGCGTGGATACTAAAAAGGGCTGCTGCAATAATTCTAGTGTAATACTAAACTTTCGTGCCACAAATGGAGTAATGTAGGACAAAGTAGACCCTAGATCAATCAACACATAAGCAGGGTGTGAGCAGATAGTTAACATACTGTCACAACATCAGGTGACGCTTCTGAATCTTGCCTCCCTGGTAAGGCATATGTGCAGCTTGGACCCGCACCTGTACTGGGGCCTCTGATCTGCCCCGACCCCTGCCTGCTGAAACTGAGGGCCTGCGCCCAGTCGAGGATGCTGTGGCTCGTGACCCTGCAGATGCCCTATTCTGTCTATCTCGGTCCTCTCGGCCTCTGGCTGGGAAATCTTTCATCAAATGGCCTTCTTGGCCACAATTATAACATGCACTGGAGCCATATCTGCATGCTCCAGGAGGGCGTCGATTGAATATAGGGCAAAGTGGTAGGGTATACCTACTCTGCTCCGCCCTCCTCTGTAATGGTGAATCTGCCATCTGCGAGCCTCTGCCAGTCTCTGTCTGCCCCCTGCGGCTGAATCTACCCCCCTGCAGCTGTGGCGGAGGCGGGGGCCTGGGCGGCCTGTCTAACAATCGTGGCCTGGGTCCTCCCCGGACCTCCCTCTGTAACTCAACTGGCCTGTCCCGGCGACGCTGCTCCTGATTGACCCTCCTGATCTCCCGATGTCGCTGTCTGATGCCCTCAATATTCTGGGCGAATGCCTGAACTCGAGCAATGTCCATGTCCTCTCGCAGTGTGGCTGTAATACAAGTCTCAACATATTCTGGATTCAACCCCATGACAAAACGGTGCACTCTGGATGCCATGGTATCAACAAAGGCCGGTGCATACCGGGCCAAAGAATCAAACCGCAAGGAATATTCCCGAACACTCATGGCCCCCTGCTCCAGATGTAGGAACTGGTCTACCCGGGCCTGTCGAATCTCCCGCGGCAGATAATGATCCAGAAAAGCTCCTGAGAAGTTGGGCTAGGTCGGAGGGGAAACATCTCTCCCTCGGGACCTTTCCCAGCTTTCATACCACAACACGGCGATGTCCCGTAACCGAAATGCTGCCAATTCAACTGATTCTGTAGGCGTGGCATGCATAACCCTGAAGATTCTCTGCATTTGATCCAGAAAATCCTGAGGGTCCTCTGTCTGGTCCGTACCTGTAAACTGTGGGGGATTCAGAGCCAAGAACTCTCGGACCCTCGAACTGCCGGGCCCTCCTGACGGCTCCGCAACTGTAGACGGCATCGGTTGACGCTGAGCCGCCATCATCTGTGCTAACATAACTACCGCACTCCTAACCTCCTGGTCGGAAGGGGTCGGTATAGGGACTGCTGGAGGTAGTGTCGCCCCTAGTGGCTCCTGACGTGGTGGAGACTGCTAAGAAGGCTGGGACGATGCCTCTGTAGTGCCCTCTGATCGGGCTGTTTCTAAATGAGGGTGAGGCATCCTGCTGGTGCCTTCCCCTGCTGCAATATCTAAGCTCCGGCTTGTGATAGGATGTCGCTGGTCTGACATTATCTGTAACAAAAGAATATAGTAAGCTTTTAGGGACTCAACCCTATATTGTACTGCTCTACAGCACGACTAAATAAGAATAAAAGACAACCATCCTATCATGCCTTGCAGCCTCCTATCCATAGTATGTGGTGCACAACACATCCATGGACAGGACTCTACTTAGCACGGCTTGCAGACTCCCTGGGATACGACCTGCTCTGATACCAAGTTTGTCACACCCTGCCTTGGGGGGTATGACTGGCACCTGGTGCCCTACTAGGACCTGAACTACTGGACTGCTAAGTCTGGGCACATCTGGTGCCTGGCTGGCTCTAACTCACATTTCTGGAAACAAAGGGCTATATAACGGCTGTAAACACAGCCCCCGACCCATTGGTCTATAGCCTCCTGTACCTGTACTAACAGCTGACCAGAAATATGTCAATATAGGGAAACCTATGCAGGCCGACAAGGCCACCATGCTGTCTAGTTATCTATAACTTAACCATGAAGTACTGGATAGCTACGTGACCGGCAAGGTCACCACTACTGTCGAACTATGGCCCCACACGGCCAACATAAAGGAAACACAAGTACTAACAGCTGTACAACTGCACGGCCTCACACGACCGGCTCATCTGACCACAGGGAAATATATACAGACTGTAAGCCTCTAGGAATAACAATAGAAATGATCGGGACAGGGCCCCGACCTACCCGTACTATGCAACAAAAGAAAATGAAATACACCTCTGGAATTCAGTCTCCGGATTATAGGAGCTGAATACTCGATCGCTGATAGAAATCACGTGGTATCGCCTACTCGTCTATGAGTACCTGCAGGCAAGTAATGCAACGCCCCACCGGGTGTCAGTACCGCTGGTACTGAGTATGTAAAGCAATAACTGAAAGAAATATCTGAAAACAATAATATAACTGATGAAACTGAAGTAGAAACAAATAGATTAACTGTCTGATAATGTAAGTCATACCTTCTCTCAATTATACTGGAAGGAGTAGGAGTCATACCTGGAGACGTATCGTTCTACTGCTGATCTACTCGTATCTAACATAACATGGCATAACATAACATAACATAACATAGCACACACAAACCTTACCCGGCCCCCATAAGCCGGGAGGTACAACCAGCACAGAATCTATACCCCTACCCCGGTCATCCCATCTCCTATAAACCCTGTAAGCATCCTGCCGGTCCCCTGGGTATGCACTTGGGCTCGCTGAGCCCCTGACTATAACTGCATCTGAGTCCGGAGGACTCCTGAATCAACACCCGGGCGTATCCGCTTGACAAGGGTGTATAAGGGCCGACCAAGGCACAATATGGGGAAAACTGGCATCCCATCTTCGTCCCTTGTGGGACGGCATGCCACTCCGTAGAGCGACGTATCCTTGTCCTCTGGCGGACGAGTCGATACAGCTATTAACCCTGGGGCGGTCATGGATGCTAGGTAGTCCAACCCCAAACAATACAACAGTCTCAACTAGTAATACTATCTGCATGTCTTACATACTGAAGCTAATAGTGGTAAAGTATTTGTATATACTATATGCTGAGCTAGCGATAGGAATATGTACGTACTTAATACATGCTGAGGCTGGTAATAGTATATATGTACAAATATAGGCTCCTGCCAGATTGTACTGGGGCTAATGCTGAACAAGATATAGTCTTTCTACTGAAACTATGTTGTATACTGAGTTTCTATAGTAACATGATTTACTATTTTTAACATACTTTCTAAACTTCATTTTAACCCATCATTCTACTTCTGAGATACCTTACAGATATTACATTGCTCTACTGGGTTTCAACTGAATACAATGATATCCTAACATTCTGTGTCACATCACATACTGAGCATGCTGTGCAATTCCCAATACTTATATTAGAATCTACATCATGCTGGCAAGTCTCGTGCTAATTATAACATGATGCTTCTAATAACGTATCAACATTCGTAATTAATAGAACACATGATTTCTGAACATTCTACTGGCTGTTAAATTACTTTACTATACAGAGATTTATTAACTTGCCGAGGAAACTAGCTTTATATACCTTATCCTCGAACTATCCGGCTGTCGGACAAGGCTCGGCCGGTACTTCAACTATTTTCTCCCAACTACATTCATAAATATGTCAATCAATACTAAATACAGCTTTATTTTAAAGAGCAACGTCACTTTCGATATAGTTTATAGCCTAAACTTAGGCTTATCGAAAGACGGTCGTAAACTCGCTATTTTTCAGAGGTCCAGAAGGGAGAAATATTCACTTCATAGCTAGGAACACATAGACACTAGTTTAGAGCAATTCCACTTACCTTAGCTCGGTAGCTCAACGATTCGTCGGTCGTATTTCACGAAACTAAATCCGTAGGAATGCTCTCTGCTGCTAAATACCTCGGTATCTGAGGTTAATTTGAGTTTGGACAATGTTTAGCAGCGTAATCGGATGAAAATTATATTACTTCTTCGTTCCTTTCCCTTCTCCTGCGTTTTCCTCTCTGTTTCTGGAATTTTTATAAGTGTTTAATCATTTAAAACCGAAGTGGAGCTTTATATACTTGGGCCTGGACAAGGCCAACGTGTCACGGAGCCAACGCGGAGGCTTCACCTCCGTGACACGCTGCCATCGCGGAGGGGCTCTGCCTCGGCTCCTTCCGCGATGGTTCGACAGGTTTCTCGTCCGATCTTTTCCCAGGCCTTTCTCTAGCACGTATGGCATTCAAATATACTTAACCAATGTGCGAATAGGTCATTTAGGTGCCGGAAATTCTACGGGGTATAACACCCAACATCTCTCCCTGGGGTGCTCTAGTGTTATTCGTGCGTAAGAAAGACGGTACCCTCAGAATGTGCATAGATTACCGTCAGCTGAACAAGGTCACAGTTAAGAACAGATACCGCATACCTAGAATTGATGACCTGTTCGACCAACTTTAGGGAGCTAGTTGTTTCTCCAAGATCGATCTAAGGTCATGATACCATCAGTTAAGGGTTAGAGAGTGACATACCGGAAACAGCATTTAGAACTCGGTATAGTCACTACAAGTTTGTGGTGATGTCCTTTGGGTTAACAAACGCCCCAGCAGCCTTTTTGGATTTGATGAATATTGTTTTCAAGAAATACCTGGATATGTTCGTCATTGTATTTATCAATGACATTCTGGTGTACTCCAGAAATGAGAAAGAGCATGCCAATCACCTAAGGATAGCATTACAGACCCTCAGTGATCGCCAATTATTCTCTAAGTTTAGCAAGTGTGAATTCTGGTTGAAGTCTGTGACATTCTTGGGTCGTGTGGTATCGGGTGAGGGAATACGAGTAGACCCTCATAAAATAGCAGCAGTAAAAGATTGACCCAAAACTACCTCTCCTACTGAAATCAGGAGTTTCCTGGGCTTAGTGGGTTATTATCGATGGTTTGTGGAAGGTTTCTCTTCTATAGCATCCCCTCGAACCAAGTTAACCTAGAAAAAGGTGAAATTTCAGTGGTCAGATGAGTGTGAGAAGAGTTTTCAGGAGTTAAAGACTCGACTCGCTACAGCTCTAGTTTTGACCCTTTCAAGAGGAACAGATGGATTTATTGTATATTGCAATGCCTCTAGAGTTGGACTCGGTTGCGTACTGATGCAGCGGGGCAAAGTGATAGCCTACACCTCCAGACAGCTCAAAGTTCATGAGAAGAATTATCCAACTCATGACTTGGAGTTGGAAGGTGGTATTTGCGTTAAAATATGGAGACACTACTTGTACGAGGCTCACGTGGATGTGTTCACAGACCACAAAAGCCTTCAGTATGTGTTCAGCCAGAAGGACCTAAACCTGCGTCAGAGACGGTGGTTAGAACTACTAAGGATTATGACATGAGTGTGTTGTATCACCCAGGCAAGGTGAACATGGTAGCTGACTCCCTAGGCAGGCAGTCTATGGGAAGTGTAGATCACATTGAGGAAGGCAAGAAAGAGCTAGCAAAAGAAGTTCACAGGCTAGCCCGTTTAGGAGTACAGTTGGTGGATTCAGCTGAAGGTGGTGTGGTAATGCAAAGCGGGTCGTGCTGCAGATACAAGCCGAGGCTCAGATCATCTGATGCAGTAGGAGCCAGATTTAAGCAGAATAGTGATATGCTCCTCTCTTCGAGGAGCCATGTCATAGTTTTGACAATTTTGAGTTTTGTGTACAGTATGGGTAGGCCAGAGCCCTATCCCGTGCATTTCAGTTAATTTACTCTATAAAGGTTGATGTGGACTAGTTTGTATAGTAGTTTCAATTGTGTAGTCAGTTTAGCTTTATTTTAGCCTTTTCGGCTTTCAAGATTGCATATTCGTTATTACCGAGACATTATAGGTCCAATATTTTATTTTGGTTAGTTATGACAGGTGGCTTGGTCAACTTTAGTATTACATTTATAGATGCTATATAGTCCGCTCCTTGATCAATCATGAATCGAGTGTCAGTTGCTCCCTACCCCAATTTTGGGGCGTGACAGGAAATAACATTTTATAGGATAGGGGCCAGGCATTGATTAAGCTGCCTACAAATCCCTCTAAGGGAATTCAAGCCCTACCTAGTTTGAATTTACATTAAGAGATACTTCTTTAAAGAAAAAGGTTGATAAGAAAATCAGGCTCGATAGAGCTTCCTATGTACCCACATGTGGCTCATGTCTCACATAGTTCTTTTAATAACAACGAAAAGAAAAAGAATACAAAGGAAACAACTTAGATTTTCTAAATCTCTTTCTTTAACTCCTGTGCTTTCCTCATCCATGTCTTCATAGATCTTGCCCTTTCCCCTACTGATTGAGGAAAGGTGCTCTCTAACCAATTGTCTCATATATTACTCCAAGTTTCTTCGTGTGGTGCTCAAACTTTGAAGATCTTTCTGACGGTTTGAGTATGTGGATGATCTTGTGATCTATGTCCTTATTTTTCTTCTGCACCAGGACAATTTTTTTATCAAGTTTGGCAATTTGCTATCGTGTCGTGTCTTCAGCTTGGTCTACCTCTTCACATTTCCTCTTGGTTGCAACTATCTTCTTGTCTGCTTCAGCAATCTTCCTCCAAATGAATTCTTCCATTTCCTCATCATTTATCGGATTGACCCTTTGAGTGGGTGCGTTTGTGCATTCTTCAGACATTTTTAGGTTGATTCTAAAATGGTAGAAAGAATTCAATGGGTTTGATATCATTATAACTATTTTCTAATAAACTTGAGGACTTAAAAATAATTTGGACTAACTTTTGGTACTGTGCTCATATTTGTGCTAAAAAAGCTCTACAACAAAACTTTTTTATATGGAAGTGGATCAATTCTTCTCTTAGTATAACAACACATAATCTCAAAGATAGTTATATCAAGTAAGACGTAAACAATATATTGCGCGTCCTATTTAAGTGACCTTTTTTTCCCAAAGGTAGGCCTAACCTATTTGAAAGATGTATATGTTTGTTTATAAACTACTCCATTGCCCCCAAAATAAAACTTCATATATGAAATAAATATTCCTTAAAAAGGATACAAAATTCAAAGCAAGCCGAAGGGGGTACATAACATGGAAAACAGTAAATACATAAAATTTGGCCCACGTTGGGGTGAAAAACTAATGAGCGGTAGTGGATGGTCCTGCATCAATCCTTCTCTTTTTAGCTATTCCTATGACTTCCCGGATGGCATACTCATCAATCAACAAGAACTCGTCGATGAAGCGTCCTTTGTCTCAATCCCAGTATCGCGAGCTTGTTTAATTGTTCTTCCTTTTTGTTATCAACTTCGATCAATCTGTTTCTTATATCCTTCAATTCTAGTGTCAAACTAGCTATAGTGTGTGTCCTCCTCTTGTTTTTGAAGGTACATTCTTTCCATCTCTTGTACTTCTTTTTGAAGCTGTTTCAGTTGGATTTGGGCTTTGGAGTCGACATCATGAATACAAACTGTAGATATTTGGTTGGATTTGGGCTTTGGAGTTGACATCATGCATATAGCTATAGATATTTGATCCCGAAGTAGTGGTGCCTTGTATATCTTTTCTCAACCAATCTTTGTACCACTCGTCATATCCTGTACGAAACCTATTTTCAGTGATTGTTTCTTGTCCAAAATCCTGATGTTCTTTCCATTCATGGAAAATTTTCCCGACGTTCAAAATGTTATCTTCCCTATAATCCAAGATGTACATGATTATATTCCCAAGTCAATTAGATGAGGGTTGTTAGCCTCAAATTTCTATTGTTATTCTCTTTGTATAACTTCAACCTCTTCGGTCAAGCAAGTTGATGATACAGGCAAGTGTTACTATTTGCAACTTCTAAAAGCAAATTAAAATAGAGAGAATAACAATACAAATCACGTTCACCATTCAAGAATTACTATTTGATTTTACCTACATTTGTTAATCCATCATGGTTCCCGCAACCCTAGCAATATAGTTTAGCTACCCATGTTTGAAGAAACAATAACAAAATATGAATAAGAAGTCATAATGATTACTTATATTAAGATGAAATTATTTGAAAAATCTTGAAAAGCTAAATACAATCACAACTTGATGTTTTTCTCTCAATAATTCTATGTAATAATATGTTACACCACTTGGAATAATGTGTGTGCTATCCTGACTATGTGTCTAATAAAATGTCCTAATAGGGTATTCATAGTGGTAGAATTAGTTTGCCTCTCTCCTGCCTTGTCTTGGATTGGATTTGAAAAACCTTCTCGGATGACACCTGTTGCGGCGTCGCGAGGCTCATTGTGGAGCCAAGCCTACACAATGTAGGCCTCAGTGCGCTGCAATGCCTGTGCGACACAGCCTCCCCTGCAGAGCTGAGGCAGTTTTGTCCTCTTCTAAAGTTTGGTGACAGGTGCGATGCGGAGGTCATTGTTGAGGCGTGATTCCACGACGCCAACATCCGGTTTGCTCCAAAACTTGTCCCTTATGAGTGATGGGTCATCGACACTTGCTTCTCATGGCCAAACTAGCCAAATCTTAACACTTTCCACCCCAAAAACATCTAATCAAGTGTTTTAGCTCTTTTATGCAAATATCACACAAAATCAAGGGAATCATACAATAGTTATTCTCAAAACAAAGCTAAGTATGGGCAAAATATGGTAATTAAATGCGTAAATATATCCAACATCAAAGAGCACAAAAAGTTCCCTTTATAATAAGCTTGAAACAGGTTAAAAGTTACAAGCCCAAGACAGGATACAAAATTACAAGCCCAAAGCAGCTCACAAAGCCACTAGTTACAGATGCACGAAAGGGTACATCCTATATAAAGTGGCATCGCACCCTAATCTCACCTCACTTCCCTAGCACTCCACGAAAGGATGACTAGGTAGAGAATCCATGGTTACCCATGAGATCCCGAGGGACCCCTCTGAAAGGAGTCACTCAATGATGTTATCAACCTTTTCCCCATTCACAACGAGAAATGGAATGGAAGAGTAGAGTATGCTTCACCCCCGAAAGGCAAACCTATCAAAGAGCGAGATTACGACAGTGGTTGGGACCCTGAGGATTTGTGATCACAGGAGGTGGCCTCGTGCCTATGCCCATGTTCACGAAATAGGAGGCAGTAAAGTGGAAATTCCAAACCCCGAGACAACCAAGAAGGAGACTATTTTTCCAAATATGACCCTAGATGCTCTTCCTTCTCGTCTTCACCTTTAGTTCCTACTATGACCCTGTCAAGTGACCCCAATAGGTGACACCAACTAAGCAGAAAATGAGGGCGAAGTAGGAACTAGGGAAGAAATAAAGCATGAGTCTTAGGAAAGGTCATAGTAGAAGAGGATTTTGGAAGTAAACAAACAAAACTCCTCTTCTAGTAAAATAAAACATGCTAGGAATATCATGGGATAGAAAGTGCAGAAGGAAAGGTTGATCTTCTTATAGGACAAGCTTCATTTAAAGCATGAGGTAGTATGCCTTTGGTCAAGCAATAATAGCACGACATATAATTTGAGCATTTATTAAAAAGCCGACATGACGTGGTACAACCCAAAACAAGGAAACTTTACAATAGATTTCCCAGCCAAAATATAAAATCATTTTCGTTAAAGCTTGACCAATAAAATATCACAAAGCAGCAAAATCATATGCACAAAAACATGCTTACAAGGGGCGCAAGAAAGTAAGAAATAAAATTGAAAAATATAGGTAACAAGACTCCTGAGGGAGGTTTAGTCGTCATCATTGTCATAAGAGCTATCACTACTTGATCTCACATCGGAGAACTCTTCCTCTAAGACAGAATCATACTCTTCAAGATTTCGATCTAAGGGTCTCAAAAGATCGACCAAGGCTTGGAGCTTTGCAATCTCGACATCAAAATCTAGACAGCCTGACTTTACTTATTTTAAGATTTGGATTTGGATAAGTATCCTGACCTCTCTTCCTGGAGAGTCTACTCTTCTTGAACTTGAGTTTACCGACCAAAGCATTGACTTTCTCCAGTAAGTGGCGTACCTCTACATAGGGAGATGTTGGTGAAAATCTAAAGGAAGAAGCTCCGGTCTCACGGGATGGTCTCGTGCTCAACAGATAAAGCTCTTCCTCAAAATCAAATTGTCTCCTCAAGAGATCCTTGATTAGAATCTCTATCTCAGTAAACCGATGGTGGTGTCATCACGGTAACAGTCTCTCTCAGATGAAATTTTGTTCAGCTTAGTTTTCAATGCCTCAAAATCAAAATCTCAATAGACCAAAGTATCAATAGACGCATACAACCCTCAGGTATGAGACCCACTGGTAAACCTATGAGGAAAGACAAAGTCAAGAGAAGATATGAAGGCAAATGTTGAGGCAATAGCAGCTGGGGACAGTAAAAGATCATGATTTTTGGCTTTGCACCCTGATTAGTCCGAGATTTCTACCCAAGACCAACTCTTGATAGTGGTAAAGTTTAGAATCTTCGCAACCCACTCTCGAAGATTCATGAAGTGGCGGAAAAGGGGATATTCATAGGCGGACTCCATTGAAGAGATGCATTGTATACTAAAAAGATCAAGCATTGAATGAATGATGAAGTAAGGAATACAAACAAGGGGAGAGGCGAACTTTGCAATCACTCACGCTGTGTGTTCCAGAACTTGGGGAGGGCGTTCTCAAGAGATGTTCAGTGGCTAGGGAGACAAAGTTGTCAGTCCACTCCCTGTCATGGATGACATCTAAATTTGCCCAATAGTAACCTTCTTCCATGGTAGACTAGCAGTACTATCCCTCCCCGAACTAGCAGAGGAGAATAAAGTAAAAGTAGATGTATCAGGGAAAATTCTTCGCTACCTAAGATGGCCAACGCACGAAGACAAGCAATAGCTCTTTATACTCCTGGGTCGAGCTGGCATAAGCACAACTGAAAGGTGTTGCATAACGAGAAGATCACCTCGTCAATGGGATTGCCAAGGCCCATGCTGAATGGATTGGTGTAAACAAAAGTGTAATGGATTTCGAAGACATAATACTCTTAGAGGCACTAGGAGCCACCACTCGGAACTTTTTGAGGGGCCAAGAACAATACGCCAAAACCACATCAATATTTGTCTTATTTATTAGAGAGCCTAATTCACCTATAGATCTTCTTCTTTTGCCACTGTAGGGCTGGATCTTGTAATCATCATTGAAGTTGTATGCATTGGGGATGATCTTGTTGATGCAGGGTTTGGGAAGTGTTTGTTTCTTTTTCTTTTTCCTCTTCCTTGAACTTTCCCCGATGATCGAAGCAAAAACTTGTCAAAGGAGAAGACATGGAGTGAAGTGAGCAGCAAAGAAAGAGCTAGGGGTCAACAAGGTCTTCTAGAATCGCATAAAATAAAGGACAACAACTTTGGGGCAAACGTAGGCAAAAAAGATATGTGGTTTTAGTGTATATGGAAGCAAAGGAGGTGCTTTCTTGAATGCCACCTAGGGCAGAGTGTTGCATTCCGGCCAAACAAATCGTAAGACACAGTCTGTGTAAGGGAGCGGTGTTTCATTTTCTTGAATGAGAAGATAGGCATAGCAGGACGACAAGGCATTTTTTTCATTTTTCCATCTTTCAGGTACAGTTACGCACAGTATCCAAAAGACTGAGGGACTATTTGTGTGGGGTGAATTAGATTAGGAACACATGGCATGATCTTGGGCAGATTTATATGCCCAAGTGATACTAAAACGTATCATTTTTACCTTGTTTGTTGTGCAATGTGTATATAATATCATGTAATTAGTAATAAAATGCGAATTTATACTAACCAACATGATTAGCATTTGTTTTGCAGGTAAATGTGAATTTTAGGAGCTAAAATGCATGTTGGAACTATGTCGGAGTTGGACTTGGATGCGAGCGTGGAAAAGATCTTGGAATGCACATTTTATAGGGGCTCCGCGATGGAGCCGTGCCACGCTACCATCGCGGTAGCACACTGCCTGAACATGAATTAAAATGGCAAATTCCAGTGTGCCTTCGCGTCAGCTCCGTGGCACGGAGAGAGGCCTCCGCGATGGCCTCCGTGCCACGTTGAGGTTAATTTACCGGACCCTGGAAATTCTAGTGAAGGTCCGCGTCCACGCCGTGTCATGGAGGCAGTGCTCCGCGTTGGCCTCCGTGACACGTTGCTTGTTATTCCGGGAAAAATTTCCCACTAGTATAAATAGCACACTTAGGTTTATTTTAAGTAGTTTTTAGTTTTTAGACTGAGTTCAGAAGTGGAGAGCAGGAACGTGGGTTAGTAGCAGTTGAAGAACGAAAAAGCTAAGGGATTTATTCTCTTCCTTTCTTCTTTCTATCAATTGTACGTATGATTTACACTCATTTTAGGATGATCAATCCAAGAATGAGTGGCTAATTCTCTTCCTTGCTGAGGTTTTGAACATGTGTAATGAATTTTGATTGTAAATGATATGGTTTTCTTCTTCTTCTTTAATGTTGTTCTATTATTTCTTGTTCTTACTGCATTAGTGCTTGGCCAACATTAATGTACATCTAAAAAGTCCAATTTCACTCGAAAGAGCAAGAAATTGGAAAGTTGTGAATTAATAGGGTATTGTTCTTAACTTGATTTGGGAAAATTGGGTTTTGATGTGCTTTCCTGATAGAAATATACTTGAAAGTCGTATTAGTCAATTTAGGAACCGGAATTGTAGTGCTAGGTCATAAATTGCATTTGATCACAGAAATGTAGACGGATGGTTTATGATTCTAAAGTGAAATTAAATATGAGATTTATAATTTCTAGGCAAATGTTCTTGGCTAGCAACATGAAGAAGAGATTAACCAAATTATCATGATTATCAAGTTCATTACTTGTTCTTAACCTTGGCATGTTCATATCCATTGTCTAAATTCACTAGTAAATAGTTGTTATTAATTGTAGTATATATAGTTAGAAACAAAAACTCAAAGTAACTCTTGATTACATTGTTGTTAGCATAATTAGAAGTGAAATAGGAATATAGTAAACTAGGCAATTTTACGTATCTTGAGCCTCCTTGGATCGATACTTGGCTACTTAGCCACTTTATTACTTGTTTGACCACGTGCACTTGCGTGTCGGTTTTTAATATATAATACCAACCTGAGAACACACCGAACAAGTTTTTGGCGCCGTTGCCGGGGAGGCTAGGCGATTTGTAAAATTGTGTTTAGTGTAAATTTACTGTATTTGTATTTTTATTTTCTTAAGTGTTAACAACTTGGTCTTAGCCTGTATTTTGCAGATTTTGTTTCTGTGAACACTGGCAAGGGACAAAGAGCTGGTGGAATCTTACGTAGAGCCTGAACGTGAATTTCATAATCAACGTAGAGAAGCTCTTCGAAAGAAGCTGCAGTTGCTTAAACAGTCTATGATGGAGCAACAAAATCCACCAGTTGTGCGGGCAGTGTTAGTGCCCGATGAAGCAGCAGCAAGGCCGGTTCGCGAGGTGGCAATCCCGCACGCCAATAATGTCCATTCTAGCATCCGCAAACCAGAGCCTGGAGGGAGGTTTGAATTAAAGCAGAATATGGTGCAACTTTTGCACACAAGCGGGCAATTTACAGGACTCCCTCATGAAGATCCACAACAACATCTCCAGAACTTTTTGGAGATAAGTGACACTTATATACCCGCTGGAGTGTCACCTGATTATGTTTGGCTCACCTTATTTCCATTTTCCTTACTTGGTGAAGCCAAGAGGTGGTTAAAAGCTGAACCACCCAATTCTATATCAACGTGGGATGATCTTGCACGGAAGTTTTTGATCAGATTTTTCCCTTCTGGTAAAACAGCCAGACTTAGAAGTCAAATTCTAAGTTTTAAACAGAGGGAAGGGGAAAATCTATATCAAGCCTGGGAAAGATTTAAATCCATGTTGCGGGACTGTCCTCATCATCATCAGTCCAATGAGGTGTTGGTACACACATTCATTGAGGGTTTGGAACCCCACACTAAAATTCTGTTGGATTCAGCAGCTGGAGGGCAAGCGCTGGAAAAGACCTATGAGGAGCTGTACACTTTGCTCAACCGAATTTCACAAGGCAATCCAGAATGGAATGCAGATTCTTCAAGGGGTGGAGCAAGGAAAGCAGCAGGAGTGCTTGAAGTGGATGGATTCACAGCTATCGCTGCACAGATAGCTGCTTTGCAAAATCAGTTAAACACTCACTTCAGCAATATAAATTTGAACCAGCCTTCAGCTTCAGTCAATGCAGTTCAACAGATGTGGTGTGAAGTGTGTGGTAGTAGTGAGCATTCAGCTGAATGTTGTGGTGCAAATCCTGATTCTGTTAACTTTGTGGGCAATGCACAGAGAAATCAACAGCAGTTTGGTAGTGGCTACAACTCAAATTGGAGGAACCATCCAAATTTTTCGTGGGGTAGCAACAATCAACAAGGCCAAAGTTCAGGGCAGGGTATGCACAGGAACCAAGGAGGGCAACAAAATTATCAAGCTCAATTCAGAAATCACAATGCCCCTCCTCCACCACCATCACGGACTATTGAGGAGATGTTCAAAACCATGATCGCTAATCAGGCACAATTGCAGGCTGACTATGTTAAATTGGCAGCTGAAGTGAAGAATAATCAGTTGGCGACCAAGGCTCTTGAATATCAGTTTGGGCAGTTTGCTAGTGCCCAAAATACTAGACCCAGAGGAGGACTACCTAGCGACACGGATCCTAATCCAAAGCAGGTAAATGCGGTGACCACGAGGAGTGGTTTACAGTTGAAGGAGGTGGAACCGGAAAGACCGCCTCAAAAGTTAGGAGCAGCAGATGTTGAGGGAGAGCAAGGCTCAGATAAGGGGAAGACTAAAGAAGCTGAACCAGAAAGGCCTCCACCCCCGTTCCCTCAACGACTTAAGAAACACAAGGAGGAGGCATGTTTCCCGAAATTCATGGAGGTACTTAAACAGGTACATGTTAACTTACCTCTTGTTGATGTCTTGCAGGGAGTGCCAAAATATGCGAAATATATTAAAGACATCGTGGCTAACAAAAGTCATTTGACTGAGTATGCCACGGTAGCTTTAACGGAGGAATGCACTTCCCGTATTCAGAATAGGTTGCCCACAAAACTGAAAGACCCTGGAAGTTTCACTATCCAGCTTACTATTGGGCAAAGTATCCGAGCTCGTGGATTATGCGACTTGGGGGAAAGCATAAATCTGATGTCATCTTCGGTATTCAGAAAGTTAGGTCTAGGGAGTCCTAGACCTACAACAGTAATCTTGCAGCTAGTAGACAGGTCTTTAGTTAAGCCGGATGGCATTGTTGAGGATGTGTTAGTGCTGGGAGGCTCCCTCATTTTTCCGGTCGATTTCATTGTTCTGGACTTTGAACCAGATGCTGAAGTCCCATTTATTTTGGGACGACCCTTTTTGGCAACCGGAAAAGCATTAATTGATGTAGCTGCGGGTCAACTCACGATGCAAGCACATGACAAGGTCGAAGTGTTCGATGTGTACAAGGTACCTAAGCTCCCGACTGTTTATAAGGATCTCTCGGTGATCAACGTGATTGATCATGGGATTGCTAATGGATTGAGTGATTCCCGAGAGTTACTAGGTAGGCCACCGGATAAGGTAGAGAACTACTGGGGGACAACCATGATCGGGACAAATCGTCCATCTCCCTAGTAGACAAATGAGCATAAAGGACGTCGAGCCGCGACGATAAACCAGGCGCTGCACGGGAGGCAACCCGTGAAAAATATTTTCTTTCTTTCTTTTTAGAGTAAATAATTTTTAATTTTTCTTGTTCTTTTCTTGATTAGGTTTAGATTTTCATTTTAGATAGTATTTTTTTATTTTAGTTAGGGAAATCTATTAATTTAACCAATTTGTGTTTAGTGAGGTGATTTTCAGGTATAACGGAGGAAATATACATGGAATCGAGAAAATGAGGCGAGGTATGAAAAATTAAATTTATTGAAGAAACAGTGCACTGGCGCATTGGCGCCGTGTCACGGAGGCAGTGCTCCGCGTTGGCCTCCGTGACACGTTGAAGGCAAAATCCGGATTTTTCAAAAATCCAGTAAGCCAACGCATTGGCTCCGTGTCACGGAGGAGGGGCTCCGCGTTACCCTCCGTGACACGTTGCCCCTTATTCAGTGTCGGGTCACACCGGGTTTCTAGGTGACCCGCGTGTTTTCTTAATTTAAAACCCCCGATTTCGCCCCATTTTTTCCCATTCCCTCTTCCCTTCGCGACCAAACACCCGTTTCCCCTCCCCAAGCACCATGCCACGTTCCTAGGCAAGGAAAACGAAAAGTTTCTTCAGTTCTTCAATTCTAAGGTATGTTTTCATCGTCTATCTCAATTTTTTGGCGATTTTTGTCAAATTTGGGCATGTAAGGTGAGATATATCACCCTAGGGAGAAATTAAACATGAATGTGGATTATTTGTGATTGATTATGTTTGGATTGTTGTAGTTAGCGTTTGAACTTGTCGATTATGTGAATAATTCAAAAATTGATTGTAGAATTATATTCTAGGGCTTGGATTGTTGAATTTGCCTTGGGCACTTGATAATTTGATGAAATCGATGTCGGGTTGTGTTTATTATTTGAGAGAAGTCGTGGTAAATATTGTGTAAATGTTAAAAGACGACTAATTCTCGAACTTTTGTGGGAAAATGCATAAAATGTGTGAATTGGTTAGATTGTTTAGATTAGCTTGTATATAAAAATTTTTTATAGTTGTTTTTATTTTTGTTGTTGTTTTTGTTGCTTGTGCGATGTGTGAATTGTTGGAGATAGTAGGATTGAGAATAGCTGTATGAAGTCTGAGTAGTACGCTAACCGTTATGCTGTCGAAATTTTGTTGCGAACGCACTAAGCAATATGTGTATAGTTGTTTGTGTTTGGGGTTGTGAATAGAGCTATCCTTGCTGTAATTTTGTAAATATTGTTAAGGACTAAGTGTGGGGTAAATTTTGTGTAACCCGACCTTAGCCGAAGCTAACAAGTTTTTAGCTTAACGTTGTGCTTGTTTGTGTAAATTGACAGGTACAATGGCTAGCAGACAAGATAAAGGCAAGGGTGCTTCTACCTCAGGCATAGGTAGGAAAAGGATGACAGTGGGCACCGCAGTCCCAGCTGCACCCGCTGTTCCGCGCGGCCAACGCCACCAATACGGAACACGATGGGTCACCGATGAAGGGAAGAAATGGTACGCAAAACACAAAGAAAACAAGTACTTCCCCGAGGAACATATTGCTCAAGAACCACTTGCACAGGAATTCCCTCGCATTGTACAGTGAATTGAAGCAGCTGGGCTCAGCTTTATTTTTCAGGAGCCCAAGGAGTGCAACCTTCACTTGGTCCGGGAATTTTATGCAAACTGGAACCCGGCCATCAGAAGCCACACAGTGAAAATCAGAGGGCAGATTGTCACTCTGGAACCCCAGCAGCTAAATGCCATCGTTGGAGCGCGGGACACAGATGCCCATATTCTCCGCCAGCTAAACATCACCCCACCGTACGCCGACATCAGACGTACGTTGTGTGGGGCTCGATCCACAGCCCGATGGAGTAGACACAAGGAGAGGGGTTACCACCAGACTCTGCCCTATTCGCAGATGAACAGGGAGGACAGAATCTGGCTGAAGATTGTATGTTCGTGCTTGATCCCGGGAGTCCATATGACAGATGTGACCCGGGACCGTGTCTGCTTGGTGTATGCCCTTATGAAAGGGCTTGAGATTAATGTGGGGGCGGTAATAATATCCGCCATGAAGAGAGCCAGACAGCACCAGGGCCACAGATACAGGTTTGGCGGACTCATCACCACCTTCCTCCGAGGCCTCGACATTGAGGAAGAAGCCTTGGATTATATTCCGCAGTTGGAGCGGAGGGCCCTCGACGTGACAAAGACTAAGGCCCCCGACACTACACACGGACCTGTATTGACTTTGGGCGAGCGACATGCTCGTGACGATCAGTACATGGCCCGTATGTTTGGCATGCAGATGCTACAGCTACGGATAGGTGGGAGACCAGCCACCGAGGAAGAATTATGGCAGCTGGAGCTGGACTACCCCTTTGGCGAGAACGCCAGAGCCTTATGTCGGGTAGGGCCAGCCTTCGTGGAGCCGACAGATGACGATGTCCCTACTGATGAGGAGACACGTCGTGAGGACTCCGATGTGGAGTCCGATGACGACGATGGAGCTGATTCAGATATGGGCGACGAGGCCGCAGCACCGGATGAGGAAGTCGAATATTTCGACTGAGCAGGGAGTTCCACCACCCAAAATTTTATGCTTTGTATTGTTGTGAACACTGGGGACAGTGTTCGATTTAAGTGTGGGGTGGGGAGTAGTTAGGTGCTGGGACATAGGCTCTAAATTGCTGTATATTTTTCCTTGATATTTATGTATGTTTGTGCTTTCCCTGTGGCGAACTGATTTGTGATGTATCTGCATATATTTGTTTGTGTGGTTAATGATGTGTGTTTTTGAAAGTTATGGTTGCTAGTGTAAATATTTTGTAAATTTTGTAAATATTTTTTTTTCTCTATCGACATGATCGATATTTTTCAAAATTTTTGCGAACATATTTTTCAATTATCAAAATCTTTTGTAAATTTGTTTCTATCGAAATGATCGATATGTTGCAAAAATTTTTCGATTCTTATTTTTTTTGGGTTTCTCGGAGTTTGTTTTCGGTTCTTTTACCGAGAATAGTCCCATTGAACCGATGTCATAGTTAGTGACCGTTCCCTATGATGGATGGATGACGACCGTCTTAAGGGAAATGTAGTCGGTAGGAGTAGGATTTTTATTTGTCTTTAAATTTTTTTCTTTGGTGGATTGCATCAATAAACTGTAGTTGCTTATGGTTGCTAAAATTTCATTGCGTGTTGTAATTGATGTTCAAAATGTGAAAGTGATTCGTTTGAAAGCATGCAATTCTGTAAATATGTTGAGTTACCTAGGCTATAGAATTTGGTTCAGTATGATTGAGGCTTAATCTTGAATTCATGTAATTGACTAATTAAAGAGTCTGTGAATGCATCTTGATTCGAGCATGTGCATGAAGTGTGAAGTGAGGTTTTGCTATTCCATGTCATTGTGAATTGTCTAGAACTTGCCTGGTGTGTATACAAAACGAAATGAAGGAGGTGTAGTGTTGGAAAGGATGTAGGCATTTCTTTGTTTTAACCAATAGTTTCCATTTTTTTCTTGTCAAATTCTACCTTTTTATATGTTGTATACCCTAGTCAGCCCGTTGAGCCTTTAGCCGATTTCTTTCTTTTGTCCAAAATTGTATGAACTAAGCTTTATTCCTTCTTTTCATTAGCCTTAAAGTCTATAAGAAGCTCTTAAGCGCTTGCAAAGAAAAGAAAATGTTTCCCAAGGTGTTAAAGAGTGAAAAGAGTGAAAAGAAAAAGAAAAGCAAAGTGAAGAAAGAAAAGATGATGTTGAAGAGGCACTTGTTGTAATTAATTGATAGTGAGGGTACATGAAAACCCTTTGTTTTGTGTCAAGTGTGGTTGATGAAATGGGCTGTATGAAAGTAAACCAGCATGAATGGGAGAAAAAGAGAAAAGAGAGGAACAATGTCCATGAGTCGATGGGAATGAGTTGAAAAGGCGCTTAAGGATGCTAGCGACAATTATTGGCTAATCCAATATATATATACTAGATCCATAGCCCCGTTACAACCCATTAAAGTCCTACGTGATCCTATATTGCATTTCTTTATATTAGTGGAGTAATACATTAAGGGCAAGCCTATGGGTCATGACATAATGCATGTGAATTCTTTTGGGAGAGAGAGTGAAATTAATTTTTATTTGCCTCTACTTGCATGTTTGTGTGCTGCATGAGCATAAAGGGGAAGTTTCTCTCGAGTTGTGAGGGCACATGCTTGATTAAAGATTGATTTTCGTGTCGGATTTCTTGATTAGCTGAATTGTATGAGTTTGCCGATATCAAGAATCAATTCTTAAAGTCTAGGAAGCCTTGATGTATTAAAGGTCATTGTATTGTACGACCAAGCATGTTTTCTTGATGATTTGCTAAAATTGAATAATCGGTATGACCGTAGCGTAAATTGTTGCACCATAGTGACGAAGGTTGGGATGCAATTTGCATGATTTGTGTATGTGTTGTTCGAGGACGAACAAGGATTTAAGTGTGGGGTAAGTGATCTTGGGCAGATTTATATGCCCAAGTGATACTAAAACGTATCATTTTTACCTTGTTTGTTGTGCAATGTGTATATAATATCATGTAATTAGTAATAAAATGCGAATTTATACTAACCAACATGATTAGCATTTGTTTTGCAGGTAAATGTGATTTTTAGGAGCTAAAATGCATGTTGGAACTATGTCGGAGTTGGACTTGGATGCGAGCGTGGAAAAGACCTTGGAATGCACATTTTATAGGGGCTCCGCGATGGAGCCGTGCCACGCTACCATCGCGGTAGCACACTGCCTGAACATGAATTAAAATGGCAAATTCCAGTGTGCCTTCGCGTCAGCTCCGTGGCACGGAGAGAGGCCTCCGCGATGGCCTCCGTGCCACGTTGAGGTTAATTTACCGGACCCTGGAAATTCCAGTGAAGGTCCGCGTCCACGCCGTGTCACGGAGGCAGTGCTCCGCGTTGGCCTCCGTGACACGTTGCTTGTTATTCCGGGAAAAATTTCCCACTAGTATAAATAGCACACTTAGGTTTATTTTAAGTAGTTTTTAGTTTTTAGACTGAGTTCAGAAGTGGAGAGCAGGAACGTGGGTTAGTAGCAGTTGAAGAACGAAAAAGCTAAGGGATTTCTTCTCTTCCTTTCTTCTTTCTATCAATTGTACGTATGATTTACACTCATTTTAGGATGATCAATCCAAGAATGAGTGGCTAATTCTCTTCCTTGCTGAGGTTTTGAACATGTGTAATGAATTTTGATTGTAAATGATATGATTTTCTTCTTCTTCTTTAATGTTGTTCTATTAATTCTTGTTCTTACTGCATTAGTGCTTGGCCAACATTAATGTACATCTAAAAAGTCCAATTTCACTCGAAAGAGCAAGAAATTGGAAAGTTGTGAATTAATAGGGTATTGTTCTTAACTTGATTTGGGAAAATTGGGTTTTGATGTGCTTTCCTGATAGAAATATACTTGAAAGCCGTATTAGTCAATTTAGGAACCGGAATTGTAGTGCTAGGTCATAAATTGCATTTGATCACAGAAATGTAGACGGATGGTTTATGATTCTAAAGTGAAATTAAATACGAGAGTTTTAATTTCTAGGCAAATGTTCTTGGCTAGCAACATGTAGAAGAGATTAACCAAATTATCATGATTATCAAGTTCATTACTTGTTCTTAACCTTGGCATGTTCATATCCATTGTCTAAATTCACTAGTAAATAGTTGTTATTAATTGTAGTATATATAGTTAGAAACCAAAACTCAAAGTAACTCTTGGTTACATTGTTGTTAGCATAATTAGAAGTGAAATAGGAATATAGTAAACTAGGCAATTTTACGTATCTTGAGCCTCCTTGGATCGATACTTGGCTACTTAGCCACTTTATTACTTGTTTGACCATGTGCACTTGCGTGTCGGTTTTTAATATATAATACCAACCTGAGAACACACCGAACATGGCACCAACGATAAGTCCAACGCGACGAGAACATAGAACCACATAAAGGCCCCTCTTCGAGATAAAGATGTTAGAGATGCCATCTCATACAGGATAAGGACTAGGGAGTCATTGCACATAATGATGCGGCAAAAGGACAAACGAGAGTCAAGAGTGCCAGACTGCTCAAATGCACGGACGAGCTTGTATGGATCTGAGTAATATAGGAATATTAGCTGGTGCTTTGCAACAGATTAAATCTATGACACAAAGACATAGGCTTTAGTACATTAGGGCTCTAGTGGCATTTTCTTATTAGCCAAGCTCTTTCCCCTGTAACCTATAAAGAGTCGACCCTCTTCATTTGTAAAGACATTCTGACTCTGATTTTCTAAAATATATATATTAGCAATATTCTGTTTTCTTGGGATCCAAGCATTTTTTCTATTTGAATATTGCCTTAAATTTAACAAAATATCTAAATAGCTGATCTTAGAGCCAAAGGTGAAGTTCTCGTGCTCGCTTGCAGTCATTCCGAATACGCTTAGATTCATTCTCTTTTCTTTACTAAGGGCCCGTTTGGCCATAAGAGATGAAATCATAATTTGAAATCATGATATGAAATCATATGATATTAAGTTTGAAGTTTTGTTTGGACATACAATTTGGAATTTTTAAGTTGTATTTTTTTCTCGTGAACATAAGAACCCCATAAGTTGTAAAAACTATTCAAATTACCCAAATTCTTATACAATCTTATCAAATAAGTAAAAGTTTATAATAAAACATAATATATTATCACAAAGCCATTCTAAAAAAAATACAACCTAAGAATCGAACTTTAGTCCAATAAAAAGTAAAATTAAGCATGAGTTGTTGTGTACTACTCTTTAATATAATCCTCCTATATAGTATGGACAAAACTTGACAAACTATTTATGTTTAATATAATAGTTGGCAAAGGTTGTTTATATTTATTTAAAAAATGATTGGTAAATAGAACCGGTATATATAAAATGGTGGATTTTTTTGGCAAAATATAAACTTGTGGGATAAATTTTGTATTTGAAAAATCTCATCTCATGATTTGAAATCTCAAATCAAGTTTTTTGGAGATTTTGGGATTTCATCTCATGATTTAAAATTATGAGATGAAACCGCATGTCCAAAAGTTGATTTCATCTCATAATTTCTAATCGCGACATGAAATCGCATGTCCAAACGCCTACTAAGTATATTTTCATATTGTTCTATCTATTTTTCTTCTCTACTATTAATCAAACCGCTAGTAAATCGAACCTAAAACAGAATTAAATCGTAATACGTATTTTTGATCCTCTACAAATTCAATTGTAACGATTTTAGAATAGACAGGGAGTATTATTCAACTTGCTTGGATTTGGATGAACATTTTTCAGCCAAAAGTTAGTTGGAAGAACGTATATGTGTGATTTTTCATCAAATAATTAAGTGCTTTGACTAATAATAGTTTTAGATTTGTTAATTAGTTGTCATATCCTTATAAATTACTGATTTCATCCTAGTTACTGGAGTTATTCAAATAAAAACATTATACTTTTCAATTTTATTAATTGTATTTTTGGTTCTTCAGAGAGTAAAAACTTCACAAGTCTAAATTAATAAAAAGAGAGCAAAAGTTGATGATTGAGTGAGTTATTTATTTTCAGATCACAAGTAAAATAATTATAAAATTTAAAACGTCATATTTTTTTTATTTTATAAATCTCTTTAATATTAGATAAAAATTCAACGTAAATCCCCCAATTGCCATACCTAAACACAATCAACTCAAAGTCATGAAGTACGACTTGGTTGGAAAGAAACTAAATAACAAAGAGGAACCAAACCAGATGAAACTATCTAGTTGTGAGAGGGCTCGTATCCCTAAAATTCAGCAGACAATCAAATATAACACTCCTTCCATCCTAATTTATGTTAAGTAATTTTTAATTGAACGAATATTTAAAAAATATAAAAAAATTTAAAAATTATAATTTAAATAAATTATAAATAAAATAATTTACTACCGTACATGTTTATCTTCTTTAATAATTTGGCTCTTTCTCCATTACACAGCAGATGGCGAAATACCAAAAAGCTGGCGACAACAACTTTTTATTCCGCTTGTGACAACACAGTTTCTACCGTAGTGTGATAATTTTTATTTTTTTGCTGATACATATAAATTTGTGGACCCAGAAATATTTGGATTTGCCAATTTGTAAGATAAAAAGAATCTCATATAACTAGGCATTAATAATGTAAAACACGTAATAAAGTTTTTCAGCAAACTCTGTTCTTGGCATTTTAACTTCAATGAAAATCAGTTGTATAAAAATTTGCTACTTTTTTTTTAGTTGGTGTTTTTCGGCGAGAAAATAAAATTTTTTGATCTTTTATAGTTAAATAAAAAGAATTTTAAATTTTTTATGTTAAAAAAAATAAAAATTTCTTAAGTGTAAAAATGAAAATCTCTTATTAAAAAGATCATAAAACTGAAATATTTTTGTAAAGAGCTAAAAAGATTCTTTTCTTTTTTCTATTTTTTTTAGACTCAATTAATTTATATTTATATTAAAAAATTTCATCATAAAAATAAAATAATCTTATTTTAAAGATGATAGACCTCTATTTAACCACGAATGAATATGCATCACCTGAAGTACACATGCTATTCATATCAGACATCCTTCCGTTGTTGTCGGACAATTTTAAAAAACAGAATATAAGGTGTTCGATTATTTCATCAATTTTTTTCTATGAACATAAATATCTTGTACCAACTCTTTTGCTAAAAACTGAAGAATAATAAGAAAGAAAGAAAAATCAAAGTATTCACTATAAGGAAAAGACATTTGCTAATTAATAACCTTTTTTGTCTACTATATACAACTCGAATATGATATTACCCCTAATAAGGAGTATTATGGAATGGTAAAATTTAGGAATTATATCCCCCGTAACTAAATAATATTAGCAAAATAAGTTTTGAAAGCAGGAAATTAAATAGTTTAATTTTTATAGGGTAATCTCTATGCTGGATTTAGAACGTTTTTATGATTGATAAAATGATTTGGGCTAAATAAATAACATGAAAGGTGTGCTAAACCAAATGAACCAGGTACGTTTCATGTTCCATTCAAGAGTTTGACTGCTAGTAAAACTCTTTGAATGAAGGAGTCTTCAATAAGAACAAGAGATCAATGAAATATGAGAGTCCTACATAAGTCCAGATGTGTGAAGCAAAGAGTTTGTATCCATCTCAAATGCCATCACATGTTCTAGTCCTTATCCTAAATGTGTTTGTGTTTAGCCAATTTGCTTTCACTTGTTATTATAAATATGTAGGCCTTTTATTGAAGAGATTTACGCACTTATACTGAAAGAAATAACAAAAATCAAAACATATAACGAAGATAATTCTTAAATTTTCGTCTAACCATTCTACTGACTGGGCGGATGCAAAGGACTAGATTGAAGAACTTGTTCATGGATATATTTCATAGTGTCTTCAATTCTAGCCTTATATCTAGGATCGTTATTGAGTTGTACCTTTTTTCAACTTCTTACAAGCATTATTTAGGTATTTTTTCGAGGAAAATTTAGCTTTAACTTAGGAGTAAGCAGGAGGAGTCGCAACTTTCGTCTCGATTGATATAGAAGGAATTAGAGTTTGTTCCTGGGTTGCAATTATTTTGTAATTGGAATCTAGCTATAGTCTAATGATTGCAAGGGTAAAGGATTAGAGGTAGTCTTTTAGGTTGTAAGTGTTTCTAATCTAAATTTTGTTGAGGCTCACAATTTTAGTGAAGCTTGGGACAAATCTTGCAGAGGTGTAGGTCGTGATTTTTCAACCTTGTGAGTCGAGTGTTTTTCACGTAAAAATATTGTGTTGTTACTGTTCTGCTTTCTTTTTAATTCTGCAGACCACTCACAAGAATAGATAAAGTAACCTTGTCCATCACATAGGTAAAAATCTAGTATAACTCGATTCAACCCCCTCTTGTATTATTAGGATGTGCAAAATATATCAATTGGTATTAGAACGGGTTATTTTTTAGAGGATAACACCTTAAGAAATGATCAAGATGAATGTTGCACCATCAATTGGACATGGTGAGGGTCAATCCACACCCAGGCCTCCATTATTAAATGGAGAATACTTTATCTGATAGAAAACTCGCATGGAGAGCTTCTTGTAAGCAGAAGATTGTGAATTATGGGATTAGATCATCAATGGACCAAAAGTACCAACGAAGAAAAATGTTGAAAGAAATGATGTAAGGAAAGAAAGGGTTGAATTAACTCTTGGGGATCTCATTGCACTAAAAAAATATGCCAAGGACAAAAATATTTTAGCAAGTTGGATGTACAACTGTCAAAAAAATCTGTGATGCCTTGGTAAATGCTCATGAAGGAACCAATCATGTGAGAAGGTTCAGAGTTACTATACTTTCTATTGACTATGAAATGTTTAAAATGATTTCAGGTGGAATAATTCACGAAATGATCACTAGGTTTACATATATTGTGATTGAACTGACATCTCTAGCAAAGACACTTACCACTGAAGACCTAATGGACAAGGTTTTAAGGACTCTTCCAAAGTCTTGGGATGTGAAGGTGACTTCCATTAGAAAAGCTAAGAATTTATCAACCATGACACTTAATGAACTGGCAGGCTTAATATATGAAATAAACACGAAAAACTTTAAAATAATTAAATTAGATAAAAAATAAGTCTCTGACCTCAAAAGTTACTGAAATTAAAAATGTTAGATTTTGATGATGAAAAGATCTCACAACAAGAAAATTCAAGAGATTACTCAGGAGAGTTAAGAGTAATGGAAAGAGAAATCCTACTGAAAAGCGCAGAAGTTCAAAGATGGCACAGACAAATGAGTGCTACAAGTGTGTAAGGATTGATCACATGATCGAAGAATGTCCAACATGAAAAATTGAGTGAAAAATGGAGAAAGTTGAGAAGGAACAAAAGAGGAAAAAACAGGTCCATGGCAAGTAGAGGTAAGAGTAACTTTTTCTTTCTCACGTAACTTTGAAATAATTAAATTAGATGAGAAAGAATAAGTTACTCTTACCTCTCCTTGGCATGTCCATTAGGAAAGCTAAGGATTTTCACTTTGGACAGTTTCAAGCTTCCTTAATGACCTTCTCTCTGAGAAAAAGTTAACTTCCTTTATGATTATTTTGATTTATAACTTCCATGAGATGGCTGCAAAAAGGAATCAATTACTATATAAATTCACTAGTTTAAATTATGAATTCATTAATGCTGAAACAACCACGGACAAAGATGAGAAAGAAAACTGTTCCCTAAAAAAATAGGTGAAATAACTTGATTCATCTATTTAGCACTCAAGTCTGAAGTCCTAAAACTAACTATCACTAGAAAAAGTAAAACAACAATTAGTGACCAACAACTTAAGAGAAAATATGACCTAAAAGATATTAAGGAAGAGCTCTATTTTGAGAGAAAAATAAAAAATTATTAGCTTGAAACTGTCCAAAGTGAAAAAAGATGTTAAGAGAGCTAATCACTAGACTCAATCATCATAGATTCTCACTAAGCTTAGTAGGAGAACACATAGTGTAACAACTGGCTTAGGATTTAAAAAGAAACTATCTTGAACTGAATTTGAGGAAGAACTGTATCTTAATTATGGTAATATAGGACATCTTAGATATAAGTATCTACTGTACTTAATGCAAAGAGAAATAAACTTGAATGTTGTCAAAAAAAAAAAACATTAATCTTGGTGGAAAGCATAAAACAGGTAAAATGAACATGTTCTCCTATGTGTTTCCCAGTTGGAGAAAAAGATATTTAATTCATCCTTTTGTTCAAATAAAAGGACCCAAGATAATATGTGTTTATAAAACTAACCTCTGATTATTCTGCAGGTTTAAATAAAAGGAACAAGCAAAATTATACATGGAGAGTGCTTTCTCAAGGCATATAATTGAGGATAAACTAAAGTTTCTTTTACTCGCGACTGTGAAGAGGTAGTGTATCCTTTCAAAATAGTTTTATAGGGAGGATATGTGGCATTGAAAAGATTGACAACCTAGTGATAGGGAAAATTTTGGATAAAACACATAGATGAACCTGGTCTATCACAGGAATCTCAATTAATTAATTAGGGATGATTAAGATTGCATGAGTATCCCTCAATGATTGGCTAGAATTAATATTTTCAAAATGAAATATGTCTTTGTTAAAAATGTTCTACTCAATCTTATGCAATTATCTATACTTCCTCCATGATAGTTACATTATCTCAATTAGTCTAATGATATTACATTTATTGTCTATGTTGAACTATCTTGAATTGAGAAAATTTTATATGGTGAACATGGTTCATTAGTTGATCCAGATATATACTCCATCTCTTATAATTAATTGCATTTAATCCATATACCAAATCTAGTGACGTTGTTTCATGAGTTAGTTTCTTATCAGATAAGTACAAAGAGAAGTTACCTCATCTTCGTAAATGAAAAATCACTTTAAAATGTCAAAATTCTTCAAGGTGTATGTTATATTGATCTTGAAAATTGCACGTCAATCACTATAATCCCACTTTAACAAGAATTCTTTCTTTACTTGGACTCAATTTTCTTGAAATATGAGAATGGATCCACTCACATTTTTATGTAAGAAAAAATAATTGTGAAGATCGGTGAGGTTGCATAAAATGTCAATAATGCCAAACTCTGTTGAAAGTATAGCCATCCAGAATCTCACTTCATCAAAGTATTTCTGACATATAGTTAACTCTATAAATAACTCCATTTTTTGAACAGATCTTGGGAGTTTATGGTGATAGGAGAAAGAACTAGTAGTGTCACGACTTGAGCGTGGACCCCAAATCGAGACACAGGACCTAGAACCACGAATGGATTCAAGCTAACCCATGACACATACATAGCATGAAAGATAGCATATTTAAATGGAAACTGATTTATAGCATAAGATAAGAGAAAGTCTAAAATATATCAAAAGGTATAATGGATACAATAAGTCTACTACGATGAGTCATCTAACATACTGCCTGAAAAACCTCTTAATCATAAGATGAGCTGATGAGACAACATCTCCAATGAACTCGCTGATTCTGTAACTGAAAACAAGAACATAAAATCAATAACTGATAGATGTCCTCGGAAGATGAGGACTCACACAAACGGGAGCTGAGTTGGACTACTGCGGGAGTAAGCTAACGTCGGGGATGAGACTAATCACCCAAACCTATATCATGAAATAATATAGCATAAAGTATGTGGTCAGTATTTTGAATGTACTGAGTATGTAGAATAAATAAAACACGCTAGCAAAGTGATAGTCTAAAACCATGAGTATAAAACAAGTTAGAACATGAGAGTAAGGAAAACATGTTAAAAATCATATTCTTGAAGTAATCATAAACATGAGGTATTCTTCATAAGTTGAAATATAATTACCCACGATTTTCTAAAGAAAATCATCTGATTTAACATACTTGAAATCATAAATTAAAAGCTCATAAAGGATTAATGGGTTAAATACGCTATAAAACATAATATCATAAGTCATAAACATGAATAACTTAAAACATGAGGAACAATGGGAGACTTCATCATAATGGACACCATCATGATAGAGCTTAGATGATAGCCTTACTGTCTCGCTCAAGTGGGCAGAGCCGTCCAAAACTTGTCAAGGCAAGGAATGATTAAGATGTGATATCACTCGTGAATCTCCGTAGGGTTTGAACATGAATATATATCTACGGTGGCACGTAGTTATGAGGCTCATAGTTTGATTGAACCCCTAGCCTACTTGATGCTAGACACTACTCCCAAAAACATGCACATAACTCATAATCATCATCATGAGAACATACTTTATCTTGGATGAGCTTGTCTAATTCATGAAATCATAATCATACTTAACATACATGAAATAGTCATGAGAATAATTCCATTGAGTTGACCATAATATATATCTTGAATGTCTTGAGAACCATACATACTTGAGTTGATAGCCATAATTGAAATCATAGGATCATAAGCTTGAAATTCATAAAATCATGCATAATTGGAAAAAAATCACCATAAACTTGAAAGTATCTATCCATGAGAGATTTTAGTAGAAAATAAGTAATCATAATCATAAGTCATGAATTTAATGATAAAAAACTTGAATTCATGAGAGATTATAAGAGATTTCATAAGAATTGGGTTGTAACAGTAAAATTTAAATAAATCATGCTTGGAGACTTAAAATCATGAGATAGGAATGAAATTGGGCTTAAGAATGGAAGACTTTTCCCCATTCATAACCCTACATACCTGGCTTGATGGGATTCTTGCTAGGATTTAATGCCCAAGGAGATTTGAGGAGAAGGAGGACCTTGATGCTTGAGAGGGTTTTGATCTTCAACTTGGAGTTTTAGGAGAAGAATGAGGGTTTAGGATGAATATATCCCCTTAAAACATCCTTTTGGGAGCTTAAAACGACTTAATTTAGGAGTTAGAAACTTAAAAATTATGAAAATGCCCTTAATAATCCAACTGAAAATTCGATTTTGCCAGCCCGAATGAGTAACATAATGGCTCACCAGGTTTCTTGGAGAGTCATTAGCTGACACCCATCACCACTGTCCAATTCCTCCTACTTTATGATCTTTCCTGTCACTTCCACTTAACGATTCGTCATGACACTTAACAGATCACTTCAACACTCATTATGACTCTTTGAAACTCAATTATTCACAGCCTCACTGCACCCAACGACTCACTTAAAGAGTTATTAAGTGGACTAATGAGTCACTTGACAACTCATTCTGTAATCTGATGCAGTTTTTTCTATTTTCTCCGTTTCAGTTCTGTGGTCTGATCTTAGGGACTTTTGGGGTGTTACAAGTAGTGCTCATGAAAGATTAATTTTATAGACTTAGTTATTATGTCAAACTTAAAAATGAATAGGATGTTGGTGTCATGGAAAAGAGTTCTGAGGATGTTATTGAACATGAAAGTGTTGGAGGAAGGTGGAACAAGTAATGGAGAAAATTTGTGTTATCCCGTGACCGAACCTAGTTCACCCTTTTGGTACAATCTTTATGATAAATGATAAATATCTTATAAGGAGGATTTATTCTAAGAAAATAAATAGATTTCAGTTGAGAAAGCATTAGTGAAGGGATGAAATAGGTTCTACAATCTGGTTCATCACAAGGTGACAAAGAGAGGATACTCCTTATTAAGGAGTTGTGTCAGATGTATAAAAAGAAAATCTATTATCCTTAGTCCCATGAATCTGATCCCTCCATGTGTTTGTTTTCCTTACGTCGTCACTAGTTTAAGAATTCTTTATAATTAACCCTTTTTTATTATTTTTTTTTGTCATGACTTTGATTGTAACAAAACTGCACAGAGTGTAATGGTTCTCACCCTTATATATGACAATATTTTTTTCTTTTCATTGATATATTTTTCTTGTATGGTTAATATAATATCCTTAGCTAAATATTTGAAAATTTTTAATAACTTTTATGATTGTATTTGTGATAGCCCCATCAACCATGAGTATTACATTGCTAACATTCAACTGATCTTTATTTACAATAAAACTATTTTCGATAATGCCAAAAAAGAAAAGATATACATGATGTGTACTATTCATAACCCATTATTTTGACCTAGTTCATCGAAGTGGTTCTTCTTCTTATTTTTGTTTCATCTAAGTGGTTTTTCATCTTGTCTTTCTAGACTTTATACTGATTGAAATAAGTTATAAAGAGGATACATAGGACATAAATTTGTCATCATTAGAAAAGGGGAAGTTGTTGGACTTAGAATTTTTGATGATTGATAAAATGATTTGGCCCAAAGTAGTTGGATTGGATCAAATAAATAATATGAAACATGTGCTAAACCAGATAAATCAAGTACAATTGTTTGATGTTTCATTTAAGAGCTTTTCTGCTAGTAACACTCTTTGAATGAAGGAGTTTCAAGTAAGAATATATCAGAGAAATATGGGAGTTTTTGAGAAGATCTTGAATAATGTTTTTCACAAAATAAAATTTTTAAATATTGCATAAGTTCAGATGCGTAAAGCAAAGAGTTTGTATCCATCTCAAATATTATCACACATTCTAGTCCATATCTTAAAAATATTTGTGTTTAACCAACTTATTTTTACTTGTTATTATAAATATTTAGGCATCTTCTTGAAGAGATTTATGACCCTATACTGAGAGAAATACAAGAAATCAAAGCACATAACGAAGATCATTCTTAAATTTCTGTCTAACCACTCAAGTGTGGTGTCTGATACAAATGATTAAATTGAAGAATATATTTTATAGATATTGTAACACCCCAAAAGTCTCTAAGACTAGACCCAAAACTAGTGAATTGAGATATTTCAATGCCCCGGACTTTTGGGCTAAATTTGGAACCGTTCTAGGTATATGGATAGGTCCGAGCCCAATGAGTTCTATAGATACTAGGTTTTAATATCAATCCTCAAGTATTAGTTGTGCAATGGATATAAATTAAGATCATAAGGAACTTCTAGCAGAAAGTTGAGTTGAGAGCCTTCTTACTGATTAAGTTTTCGTACAAGTTCTAGCAAGGTTCAACTTCTAATAACTACATCTCCCATTTTATAAAGTGTTTTTGGGTTAATAAAAATATCAAATTGAACACTCTTTGAGTCTTCTTTCCAACGCATCCGACCTTGTGTGAATCGGAGTTCAGAGTAAGAAGTTATGAGCAATTTAGTAAAATTGCACCAACATCATGGAATGATTCGTTAGGTGACTCGTTAAGTCACCTAACGACCCGTTAAGTGGCCAAAATTGCTGGAAAACTTCAGTTTCAGAGGGACTTCACAACTATTCAAGTGACCCGTTAAGTCACCTCACGACTCGTTAAAAGTGGTAAAATTTCGTGGAAATTCTAGTAGGCTTCACGGATTTGACTCAAGACTCGTCCAGTACCTCAAGAGTCATGATGTCCCTTGTGAGGACCAGCAGGGTCCTTTTTCCTGTAAAATTTCAAGGGTGTTTTCATAAAATACTAAGCTTGTAACTTCTAAGTTACATCGTTTTGGGTATCAGATGGGATGAATTTAAGGGTCCTTCCAAGCCTAATCCCTCATTCCACCTAAAAACCTCCCATAAGCTCTTCTTCCTCTTCTCTCTCAAGACTCAAGGATCACCTAGAGCTTCTTCAAGGGCTTCAAGGTTCAAGTTCAAGTGGGAAATTCTTTCTAGTCAGGTATGTGGGACTTCAACAAGGATTTCCTTCCATCCTTGTGTCCCAATTTTTATACTAAAATTCAAATTTCTTGATTTTCTAGAAAAGCATGTTCTAGGATTCAATTTATGGATGAATTCTTATATGCCTCCTCTAAATTCTAAGACCCATCATGATTGATAGTCATGTATGCTTACAAAATTACTTTCAAGATCTCGAATTATGTACTTGATATGGAAATAGAATGATTATAGAATTTTCACCATAAGTTAGTCCAAAATTTCAAATGGGTTTTCTTTAATTATTCACATGCTCTTACCGTGAACTCATTATTTATGTTTAAAGCATGAGCCAATCATAAAGATTTTCCATAAATTTAAAATATATGATTTAATAGATGTGTTGAGGTATGATTGAAACTTATGGGCTTGGGTGGATTTAAAACATGTATATGCCTTCACTATGATTTGGGTATATATTAAAGTATGACTTGAACCTATGGATCTTACATGAATCAAAGATATACTTCATATGCTATGAACTCGGACTTTGAATGTTGTGGATGTGTGTAAAGTATGATCTGATCCTATAGATGTTTCATGAATGTAGAATATATGATTTAAACTCTAATTTCGGGACTATGATGATATGAATTGTGATGATAAAGCATGATGATGATCTTTTATACTTATGGGCTTGTTATTAGTATAAAGTAGCCTTGATCATATTTTATATGAATTCAGTATGATGTAATTTGTTGAACGCTCATGTCTCTGATTAGCTGAAGTAACTTAGACTAGACGAATGACGTCAGACTAGTGTCCACCATGTTCTAGTTTATCAGGACTCTCCATAGCCAAGAATGTTTCCCTCAGTCTAGTCAGGGATTCTCCATACTAGAGAATATCTCCCTTAGCTCAGTCAGGGATTCTTATTAGCAGATAAGGTATCCCTTAGTTGATTTAGGGATTCTCATTAGTAGAGAATGTCTCCCTTAGCTCAGTTAGGGATTCTCATTAGCGGAGAATGTTTCCCATAGTTCAGTTAGGGAGTCTCAATAGCAGAGGAACTCTCCCTTAGTTAGTCAGGGACACTCCATAGTAGAGAACGTTTCCCTTATCTTAGTCCATGATATTAGTTCAGCTTAACTCTTTATAGATTCAGATTCAGTTTAAATCAGATTTAGCAGAATTCAGTCTCAGTTATCAGCAGATTGTCAGTATAGTGTATGATATCAGTTACAGCTTTAGTATTCAGCATATGTATAGTACATGACCCTTATGCATCAGCTTGATCATATTTCATGAAATGTTTCCAAATAAAAGCTTCATGTCAATATTTTTGTTTCTTAGACAGGGTTATTGTATTTCAATTCAGTTATATGTTCAGTGATATACTTACTTTACCTCTTTCTTGTATATTTGCATGTTTTAGTTTATTTACGATTTCTGCATACTCAGTACATTTCATGTACTAACTGCATACTTTATGTGCTATATCATTTTATGATATAGATTCAGGTTTCCAGACTCAGTAGTTAGATATGCTCCATTCTCATCTCAGCTTCTTGTAGTGAGTCCTCATCTCTCGAGGATGCGATCTATGTTTTTTATTTCATTATGTTTTAGTTTTCAGACTTTAGGAGTAGCTGGGGGCTTGTCCCAGCAACTCATAAGTGTAGTAGAGACTTTCAGACTTGTATAAACAGATTCAACTTTGTATCAGAGTTTTGTTACATTTGTTCTTATGGATTTAAATTAGACTCTTTCAGTTAGCTTCCACTCAGTTATGATTTTGTTAGCTATTGTATTGCTAATGTTATGCTATGATCATGCCATGGGTCGACTTGGAGCCTCTCGGGGTTTCTTGTCCCGTGTCTCGATCTGGGGCCTATATTCCGGTCATGGCAAACTTGGTATTAGAGCATTAAGTTTTGAAGTGTCCTAGGGTTTCTGAAAGCCACGTTAAGTAGAGTTTTTTTCATGGGTGTGAAGCGCACCACACTTATGACGAAAAGGCTATGAGACGTTTTAGGAAATGTTCCCTTTTCTTCATGATTCTTACCATGCGTAGAGTATGAAACTCTAATAGTTCTTCTCCTGAATCGTGCTTTATGCGCTCACAGATAATGCCTTCCAGATGAGTGAAAGGAAGAAGAAATGATAATGGGCGGCAACAAGCCCCACCAACCCCAGCGAACCCGATGGGAAACCATGTTACTCATGTCGAGTTCAGGACAACCTTTCACATGTTGGCACAGGCCATGATTTCCCAGATTAATCAGCAGGCAATGGCTCATATTCCCCCGAATGGGAATGTAGTGGTGGCTAGGGTAAGAGACTTCCTCAAAATAAATCCACCTGAATTCTTAGGGTCAAAGGTGGACGATGACCTGTATGAGTTCTTAGAGGAGATCCATAAGATCACCCGAGTTATGGGAGTGACGGAAATAGAGAGCGCAGACTTAACCTCCTACCAATTGAAAGGAGTCGCTTACATATGGTTTTGTTAGTGGAGAGATAGTTAGGGAGTTGGAGCAACCCCCGTAGGTTGGGATGAGTTTATGACTGTGTTCCTAGATAGGTTTTTACCTAGGGAATTGAGGGAGGCAAAGGCGGCAGAGTTCATCAACTTGAAATAGAACAACATGACTGTCTAGGAGTATGAATTGGAGTTTACCCGGTTGTCTAAGTATGCACCGGAGATGGTAGCCGGCCAGAGGGCTCATGTGAGCAGGTTCGTGAACGGAGTGTCAGACTCCTTGGTCAAAGAGGGCAGGACCACCATGTTGCATAAGGACATAGACTTTTCACATTTGGTGATATTTGCTCAACAAGTAGAAGCGGAACAGGTGAAGGAAAAAGAGAGATAGGCCAGGAGGACTAGGACAGGAGATTAAGAGTTTTCCCCCCAGAGGAAGAGTGGTGGACACTGCCCATGCTCCAAACAGAGATCATCAACCCCACCATCTTTGACAGCCAGTGTTCCGTACAGACCCAGGGTAAGGGAGATTACCTTTCCAGCTTGTAAGAGTTGTGGAAGCACCATCTGGGAGAATGCATGACCGGCTCAGATGCTTGTTTCATGTGCAGCAAGTTGGGTCATAGGCACTAAGATTGAACAGAAGCTAAGCGGGGCGAGAGTAGAGCCTTAGCAACCTCTCAAGCATCACCTAAGGCTTTTTCAAGGGCTTCAAGTTTTAGGTTCAACTGGGGGATTCCTTCTAATCAGGTATGTGAAACTTCAACAAGGATCTCCTTCTATCCTTGTGTCCCAATTTTTTATACTAAAATCCAAATTCCTTGATTTTCTAGAAAAGCATGTTCTAGGGTTCGATTTATGGATGAATTCTCATATGCCTCCTATGAATTCTAAGATCCATCATGATTAATAGTCATGTATGCTTATGAAATTACTTTCAAGATCTAAAATTATGTACTTGATATAGGAATAACATGATTATAGAATTTTCACCATGAGTTAGCCTAAAATTTCAAATGGATTTTCATTAACTATTCACATGCTCTTACCGTGAACTTATTATATATGTTTAAAGCATGAGCTGACCATAAGGTTTTTCGTAAACCTCAAAATATATGATTTAACAGATGTGTTGAGGTATGATTGGAACTTATGGGCTTGGGTGGATTTAAAACATGTATATGCCTTCACTATGATTTTGGTATATGTTAAAGTATAACTTAGACCTATGGATCTTACATGAATCTAAGATATACGTCATATTCTATATACTCGGACTTTGAATGTTGTGGATGTATGTAAAGTATGGTCTGATCCTATAGATATTTCATGAATATAGAATGTAGGATTTAGACTCTAATTTTGGGACTATTATGATATGAATTGTGATGATAAAGCATGATGATGGTCTTTCAGACCTATGGGCTTGTTGATAGTAGAAAATAGCCTTGATCAGATTTTAGATGAATTCAGTATGATGTAATTAGTTGAACGCTCATGTCTCTGATTATCTAAAGTAATTTAGACTAGACCAATAACGTCATAAAAATGTCCTCCATGTTCTAGTTTATCGGGACTCTCCATAGCCGAGAATATTTTCCTTAGTGAGTCAGAATGTTTCCCTTAGTCTAGTTAGGATTCTCCATACCAGAGAATGTCTCCCTTAGCTCAGTCAGGGATTCTCATTAGTAGAGAAGGTCTCCCTTAGCTCAGTCAGGGATTCTCATTAGTAGAGAAGGTCTCCCTTTGCTCAGTCATGGATTCTCATTAGCAGAGAATGTTTCTCTTAGTTCAGTTAGGGAGTCTCAATAGCAGAGAAACTCTCCCTTAGTCAGTTAGGGACACTCCATAGCAGAGAACGTCTCCCTTAGCTCAGTCCATGATATTAGTTCAACTCAGCTCTTTATAGATTCAAACTTCAGTTTAAATCAGATTTAGCAGAATTCAGTCTCAGTTATCAGCAGATAGTCAGTACAGTGTATGATATCAGTTACAACTTCAGTATTCAGCATATGTACAATACATGACCCTTATGCATCAGCTTGATCATATTTCATTAAATGTTTTCAAATAAAAGCTTCATGTCAATATTTATGTATCTCAGATAGGGTTATTGTAGTTTAATTTAGTTATATGTTCAGTGATGTACTCAGTTTACCTATTTCTTGTATATTTGCATGTTTTAGTTTATTTAATCTTTCTGTATGCTCAGTACATTCCAAGTACTGGCTGCATACTTTATGTGCTATATCATTTCATGATATAGCTTCAGGTTTCCAGACTCAACCGCGTGGTTAGATACGCTCCATTCCCATCTCAGCTGCTTGTGGTGAGTCCTCATCTATCGAGGACGCGATTTATATTTTCTATTTTATTATGTTTCAGTTTTCAGACTTTAGGAGTTAACTGGGGGCTTATCCCAGCAACTCATCAGTGTAGTAGAAACTTTTAGACTTGTATAGACAGATTCAACTTTAAATGAGAGTTTTGTTAGATTTGTTCTTATGGATTTTAATTAGACTCTTTCAGTTAGCTTCTGCTCAGTTATGATTTTGGTAGCTGTTGTCTTGCTAATGTTATGCTATGATCATGCCATGGGTTGACTTGGTGCCTCTCGGGGTTCCTTGTCCCATGTCTCGATCCAGGCCTATGTTCGGGTCGTGACATATATGTTTTATCTTTTTGTATTAGAATTTTTATTGAGTTGTATCTATTTTCAGCTTTCTTAGAAGTATTTTTAGGTACTTTTCTGTGGAAAAATTAGGTTCAAGTTAGGGCTAACTTGAAGAAGTCTCAACTTTCTTCTTGGTTATTGTAAGGAAAAATAGAGTTAGTTCTTAGATTGTAATTGTTTTGTAATCTGAATCTAACTGCAATCTAGTGATTGTAGGGGCAAGGAATGATAGCTAGCCTCTTAGGTTGTAAGTGTTTGTAATCAGAATTTTGTTGAGGCTCACAGTTTTAGTAAAGTTTGGAACAAATCTTGCAGAGGTGTAGGTTGTGATTTTTCACCCCTGTGAGTCAGGTGCTTTCCATGTAAAAATATTATACTGTTACTATTCTTCTTTTTTTATTCCGAAAACTACTAATAAAAAACAGATAAAGTAATCTAATGCATCACATATTTAAAAATCAGATATAATTCGATTCAACCTCTTATTGTATTATTAGATCATGCAAAATATATCACCCCGTCCCTAAGGAATTTACTCCTCCTATTAATTGTTGCAGGGATGGTGACAGAATTACTCCAAGACTTAAAAGCCTATAAAGTTCAAGTTTCAACAATTAACTTGAATTTTACACAAAAACTGAAGAGTATTTTGTAATAAGTAGCGAAGAAGATAAAAAATCAACTGTCTATGTGTTTTCACATTTAGAGGAGATAGGGTATTTATAGTACTTTTAATCTGTTGGTAACATACCTAACCATTCTCAATAGGTAGTTTTTTCAAATACCAAAAGAAAAGTTCACTTGTTGTAACGGCCGCGTCAAACCCACCATAGCACTCAAATTGACCATAGCGATTGCGCCACACTGATCTGGACATTGTAGTGATCGCGCCACGCCTCACCAGCCGTTGTTTGCGATAATGGATGCGGCGCATCTGCCTTCCGCTCGCTCTAATTTTCATTCCCTCTTATATTCCCACCAGTACTAGTTATTCTGACAATCCCCACTAAGTTAGTGATTGATGTTGACTATAATTTATGCATATAATAGGTGTCCTTTGATTTAAGCCAACTACTAGTATAAACTCTCGAGAACTTGTTGAAATTATTGGTTAGATTAAAATATCTTAAACCACAATTTTTTTATGACAATGCCGAAAAGCTTTATACACATACATGTATTTATTACAAAATTCGTTCACCATGAGTTTTATTGCCCGATTATGGCCTTATGTTATTCCCTGAATTCATAAACATCTATAAAGTTTTGTAATTCAAACTCTGATTAAAGCGGCACCACATCTAGTGTTTATATAGGTGAAGTTTTTAAACCAAGTCCTTGACATGACCTAGTTTTGTTTTGAATTCGAACTCCTCCTTTTTTTAAGTACTATAATTACCATTACAGCTATAACTTGTTGTTATCTTTTGAACCATTGGTATTGCTTAGCAATAAATAACAAAGGTAAGATTTTTGTTACTAGTGACAAGTAATTTTTTAAAAAATTACATTAGATCCACAGAACCAGTAGTTCTCATTATCGTATCCCTCTCGAGTCCTTTAGTTAATGAATCTGCAAGATTATCCTTAGATCAGATATACACAATTGAGATAATTCCTTTAGAAATCAATTGTCTTATATATTCATGTCTCAAAATAATATGTCTAGACTTTCCATTATATAATTTGATAAATGCCTTAGGCATAGTAGCTTCACTATCGTAGTGCAAGAGAACGGTTGGCATTAATTATGCCACAACTCTGTATCTAATAACAAATTCCTCAACTATTCAGCCTCTCTATCTATTGCTGCTAAAGCAATAAACTATAATTACATGATGGAATGAGTAATACACGTCTATTTCTTAGAAGCCCATGAAATTGCTCTTCCACCTAAAGTGAAAATTCATTTAGACGTCGACTTGTTATTATCAACACTAATCATCCAACTATAGCAGATATCCTTCTAATATTGAAGGAAATCTATTATAATATAGTGCAAAAGATTTAATTCTTTTAAAATAGTCAAATATCCTCACTATCCCTCTCCAATAATCAATATACGATTATGAGTACATCTTAATAATTTACAAATATCAAAGGCAATATCAAACATAGTGCAATGCATAATATATATTAAATTGCCAATGACCTTTAACTGACTATCAGATCTTATAGAAGTTTCAACCATCTTGTTAGAGATATCAAATGGAGTATAAAATTTTCATTAATATATAAATGGATAAACTTGGAAAGAACTTTGTCAATATAGTGACATTGACATAAAGCAGTCCTCACTATCTTTTTTATACCTAAGATAGTGTCCACTTCTCCCAATTCTTTCATTTTAAATTGAGAAACTAAGTATTTCTTGGTTTCATTTCTGCGTTGCATATTAGTTTCTATGATTAATATATCATCGAAATAAATACATACTACCGCACCATAATTCTTTATGAACTTGAAATAAGTACATTTATTTGCTTTGTCTAAAATCATGTGGTAATATAATATTATCAACTTTTTCATGTCACTATTTTAAAATTTGTCTTAAATCGTACAATGACTTAATCAATTTGCAAACTTTCTTTTCATTTTCAAGAAGAACAAATTCTTCGAATTATTTCATGTATACTTTCTCATTAAGATCACCATTTAAAAATATTATTTCAACGTTCATTTGGCGGACATATAAATCACATATAAATGCTAAAGCAAACAACACTCTTATTAATGTAATAATGACTAAATGAGCATACATATCTAAATAATTTGTATTTTTCTTTTTTCTAAAACCTTTTACTGCTTGCTTTAAACATTTGTAGAGAATCTTTGGTATGATAACGTTTTTAAACACCCATTTACTCCCAATAGGTTTAGTGTTACGAGGTACATTTGTCAATACCTATGTGCCATTTGATATTAAATAATTCATCTCACCATTTATGGTTTCTTTCCAAAAGGCAAAATCCCATGAAGACCTAGTTTCACAATAAGTTTTAGGATTCTTCATATAGATTCAAAATCATAGCTATTTTATTTAATACCTTATCCCTACTTCCCTCAATTAAGAATATTAGTGGCTGAGAAAAAATAAAACCAGAATCCAATTTTTTTTCTAACTCCAAGACTCCTCCTTGGTTCACTAGGAGATTCATTTGTCTTTCTTTTATTTTCAGAAGAAGAGCAAATATTCATAGAACTATTCAGAGTTTCTGTTTTATCATTAGTATTTTCTGTATCATTATGAGAATTATTTGAATCACCAATAAATTTCATTTCGAAGAACTCAATATCTTTTGATTTCATAATAACATTGGATTCAACATCTAATCGTCTATATGCTTGAGTTCTCAACATATCCTACAAATATGGTTTTAATTCCTCTTGATCATAACTTTATTCTTTTAGGAATAGAAATTCCATAATAGGATAAACAACTAGCTCCATACCTTTAAGAAATTTAAGTTAGGTTTCTTCCTTTTCATAATTCATATGGAGAAACCTTAAACTTCTTTGAAAGTATTCTATTGTGAACAAAACAAAACATCAACAAGGCTTTCCCCCACAATTTTGTTGGTAACTTAGAATCTAAAAGCATGACATTAACCATATCTACTAACTTTCTTGAAATACTACAGAACCCTACAACAAACTTAGTTTTTCATACTTATGTTCTATGAACCAGGTTCATTGTCACGACCCTTAATGGGTAAGTCGTGCGGGCACCTATCTCGATCTTAGCTCGATAGAAGAATCTCTTTTTAACCTAATATATAAAATAAATTAAATAACCATTAACTTGCATAATACAAAATGTTACTAAAATTATAATAAAACTTTCCTTGCGAACCATGACTTCCTAAGATCTAGTCTAGATAGGTACAAGAGCTCTAACAGAATACCTGACAAAATAAAATGATACAACTTCTTCTGTAGAGAAAAATACAGAAGCTGATGTTGAGTACTCCAGGTAAATCATGAAACTTCAAACCTGCTACAACCTACACCAAAAAAGGTGTAGCAAGGTAGTATCAGTACACCATACATACTGTTAGGCATCATCTGCCGACTAAGATTAGTTCACATAATGATATATAGTTTAACATGCAATCGACTTAATAAATATAACATCGACTTCCCTTGTGTTTATAACCCAACAAGTTTACTAACAAAATTATTGATTATTATGACTCATCAAGGTTCATGAAATCACCCTATAACTCTAGCCATCGATTTAACTTTTAATCTGTCTTTCTCACCCCGTTGCTGCAGTTACTTTGACCGCTACCGCGGTCTAGCGACAAGGGCAATTTGCCTGCTGCAACGCTACCCTAGTCAGGCAGTAGCTCGGTTTCGCTGATTCAGTTATCTTTATTTCGCCATACAAATATCATAACATGTCTACTTCATTTATACTTCCATTATCATTACCAGAGTCCATTTCTATTATTTATTAGCCTATTTATTTACTTACAAGATTAGCTGACTCTCTTCAATTTCGTTCATTAACAATAAAGTTGAACCAACGATCTCTCCATAATTCACTACCTTTGATAAACCCATCATGTTTCCATCCACCACCCACAAGACCACTTTGATCAAACATTCGATCACAATATGAATAAATAGCTCAAGTACACACAAGTTAAGCATCAAACTATACCGATGGAGTTAAGTCCTCTACAATTTAAGCACATGAATGTACCTGTCTCGACACTATAATCATGTTATGAAGTACCATACTCGTACCTTATAACCGCAAATTACATCTCATTGTTCCTATCGCATTATACCCGAATTATGTCGGTATATCTCATATCGGACTTATTTACCTGTACATTCTTGTCATTACAGTCGTAATATATCATACCATACCCCCACAATCTCTATCTCTTAAATATACCATCGGTGATATGCTGGGCACGCGCCTTTGTCATATCACTGCACACACATGCCAAAGGGTCATATGTTTTCCCTTCCAGTCATTTCCTATACGGGACCCTAGAAATTCATGTACTGTACACCCAGCCGTATGAGACCTTCATCATACCGGTCTATGTACTCATGTTTGTACACCTAGTTGTATGATAATTTAGTCATACTTGTCTATGTACTCACTCATACCACTCGCCCGAATACTCATCTCGGACACGAGCCACTCCCGTCCAAACCCTCACTCACGGCTTGATCGTACAAATATGCTTATCTAGGTTCTCATCTCTGCCCCAGGCCTCTCATTCTCAACATGTCAATGATTTACCTTCCTATATTACATACCGCTTCGTACTTACTCGATTATCTCAAACTTCACTCATCTTTTCAAGAACCACATATCATAGTTCAAATATCAACAAAATCACACACAACAAGAATTACACATCACCAAGTATAGAATAATCCAAGTTTGAGGCCATTTCATAACCAATTAATTATTACATCATTTATATCCAAAAATTCCATGAGGTGCAAATTGGCCCTCTTATGAGATTGGATTTCGCTGCAACGGCATCATTGCTACCATAGTGGACTCGCTATAGCGGTACTGCTTAGGCAGTACTTTGAGTAGTTTTTCTCTAAGATTTCCCATGAGTTGTTTCTTCGCAATCTATCACCCATTATACATAAAATACATTGATTCATCTCTATAATTACCTTACCTTCCTCCTTAAGCAGTGAAAATCAAATTGGCACGAACCAAAAAATCATAAGATACAACGTAATAAAGAGAACTTAATAGCCCCTTAGCTCGCTTTCTCACACAATTCATGAGTCATGATTCAAGACATACCAATGAATATAGCTCACCCCTCGACGTTCAATTTCCGCATTATATACTTAATGATTCATGGATAACTAATTTACTGTTAAAATTCGAAAGAAAGAAAGGCCATATATATATATATCAACAAGCAATGTCTAAAGACCAATGCGCATCAATTCAACCCACTCCCATATACCCCATTTTCAAAAGTCTACTCCATTTAAATCATAACCTATGGAATTTCAAATCTTGGGGATGTCACCACTTCTTCCCTATTTCCTTCGCCCCCAAACACTTACTGATTATAAACTATTCAATGGTAATTACTCAAAATATCTCCATGACATATCAATATCACATCAAGTATACACACATATATATTTTCTAATCAAAGTCTAACACGAAGGTGAGTAAGCCATACCTTACCTGGGCGCCAAGCTATCGTCGAAACATTCCTAGCTACGTTCTTGCATTAAGTTCCAGGTTCCTGCAGAGAATCATAGCTACAGAGGATGAAGTTTTTCCTTCTCTATACTCCTTATTTTAAAATCCTACTTTTTATTTTCTGGGCATTTTTATTTCACCCCTTATATGAATAGGTATTTAAATCCTAACCAGAGCAGGATTTGAAATTTTGATCCACGTCATCCTCTTCAGCGTGGGTACTTTCGCTGAAGTGGTGCCACTACAGCGGAAACAATTTGCCGCAATGGCCCTGCTCCTGGGCCCACTTGATTTTTGTCTTATCTTGTTTGAAATTGTTTGTCTCAAAATCTTTTAACTCTAGGTACTTCATCTAGGCTTGTCAAAAATTTGAATTCACCCATGCTTAGGTCGTCAGGGTTCTATAACGGCTGAACAAGTTGTTACATTAGATACCAATTAAAAATTTATTTTCCCCCGAATGACCCTACAATATAGGTGGGGGCTTTTAGTCACCCTGTGTTGATCCTGACACCGGTCATAGTACCACTACTTTTAGCCGACACCGGGCTCTTATCGATGTTCGTTCCTCCATCCTTGGATTTATCCTCATGGGACCCCTTTATTACACATTATTCTTAAATTTATTTAATATATACCTAATAATTCCTGATGGAATTAAAAATCTCTACTTGTTTTGACTGAGATTCAAGCGTCAAATTACATATTTGCCCTTCCGTAATATTTCTGAATGATCTAATCTATTAGAGTATGTAACCTCCATAAAAATACAAATTTGACACCCATATTGCTTCATTTATTTTTGGCTCAAAAAGTCAGACTGGGAGAAGTCGCCCTGAACTCCGAAGTGGAATCTAAAATTTTCTTTTAGATTATGCTTATCAAAAATGAGTCAAACCCTGTCTCCTACGACACCTCTTTTGATACCATTACCCTGTTATTATTGTCAGAGAGAATCTCAATACTTCACCGCCCCTAGTTGCTAGATTATGGGGACTTGACCTGATTGATTCTGGGTCTTTCATTTCTCTCTTTCGGGTCTTATGGTATTTACTCATGGCCCATGTGCCCTGGGCGTCCCCAATTTCTGTTGAACTTACGTTAAGAGGATATATAAAAAAATGGGGTCCCTCGATGGAATTTGACCCATCACTTCTTTAGCCGTTCGCTGTAGCGTGTTCATTTCCCGCTAAAGCGGTTCTGCCGCAGTAGAAGTCGATCTGCTATAGTGGAAAATAAGATCAGTTAAATGGGCTAGATGACTGTTTTGAAACATTCTCACCTTTTTCATTTCAATCTTGTGTGAATTCCCTCCTTCTTCTGGTGATTTTCTTGATTTCTCAGGTAATCCTCAGCCCTATGACTTTCTTGCTTCCTTTACTTTAGATTACTCGCAATATCACGCCTTCATGCCCTATATTTGGGTGGTTACTGGGGTAGTGAGAGTAGATCTCGTTCTTTACATTTTAGGCTATGTTTTCGAAGCATGCTCTTGGCTTTTATGTTCCCAAGTTGTTGGAATCTATCCCTACGTACTATGGGCAGTTTTTATGGAGGTTTTTGTGCTAGAAATGGTGGGGTTTGGGTAGGGTGGTGGTTTTGGATTCCTTGAACCTTTTGATCTTGAATCCGACCATTATCAGGTGTAAAATTGCTGATAGAGTACATATTAGTTTGCCCCTTGCCCGATATGTAGTTTATTTGAAAAAAAAACGGAGGTTGAAATGTCAACCTCCATTATTCGAGGTCGAGGTCTACTGGGGACGACATGTTCACTACAACATAACTTTGATTATTGTAGCAGAACTGTCATAGTGGTCCACTCCGCTATTATGGACCCGCTACAGTAGACATTTAACTGTGCAGCGGTCCGCTCAGGCAGTGGACTCTTTCCATTTCTGTTTTTATTTTTCCCAATTTGTTTCTTTCCCTTGTCATTCCGTTCATTCCCTAACACCTCTTATTAATACAGGTTCAATAATATATCTTCCTCTAGTGGCAGCATTCACACCGGTGATATGTAAGATTCGTGAATAACCAGTGCCAATTTCAGCACACTAAGCAGGTTGTGAAGGGGCTGCTCCGTGAGAGGGGGTTTATTATACAAGATATAGAGGAGAAGGCTCCTGAGTTTTATGTCCTCCTGCAGGAGCTAGGGTGGGGTCCATTGGTGATGGATACATGTAGGGTCAACGAGGCTTGGGTAAGGGAGTTTTATGCCAACATCCCTACTACGTCCTAGAGTCATGATGAGCCAATGGCCTATGTTTGGGAAATGTAGATCATCCTGACCCTAGATGCTATCAACGAAGCCTTGGGTCTGCCAAACCCTCTGGATGGAAATAGGCTGTGTCTAGTGGACACTTTGGTGGTGGAGGAGCAGAGGGCCTCAACTAGTTGGAGCATCACTGGTACGGGTATTTAGAGCACCCATTTTACTGTGGAGGCCAGGAGGTGGCTGAACTTGGTGTATCAGAGGATCGCCCGTCCTCCAACTTCACTGACATGACTTATGCCCATGCATTGATGGTAGCTTGTGTTTTGAGCCGAGTGAGGGTGAAAGTGGGGTAACAAATTCTAGAAGAGTGGAGGTATTTCTCAGCCAAGCCCATCACCGGCCTTCCTTTTCCCTCTCTCATCAGTCTACTCTATAGACAGGCTGGGGTGCAGCAGAAGTTCAGGGACGTCATTGTGGGTTGTGACATGTATTTCAATCCTTTGAGGGTGAAGGAAGCTCTAGGGAGGGGCCAAAAGAAGAGGAAGATCAGTTTTACTGAGGGAGATGGTGGGGCCAGCACTTCCAAACATGTAGGGCCATTCGAGCAGATAAAAATGGAGATGGTCTCCATGTGTGAGCTATAGGAAAGGTTTCACAGACCTCCCTCCAGTAGCAGACCCTCTAGTGCAGCAGCTGATGACCTAGGGGAGAAGTAAGAGGCAATTGTTTCCCTGGCTTAGGCCCACGTGGAGCTTCGATAGCATCTGGGGAGAAAGAGGAGGAGGTGGCACTGTCTGAACAAGCTGATCGTAAGCATGTGAAAGGGGATCAAGAAGATCCTGAATACTCTCTCTGTCGATACGGGGGCACTTAGGAGACTCAGCGGGACCTCCTAGAGTTCTCCTTCCTTAGTGAGTTTGAGGAGGGAATGGCTGGTGATGTCGCCCAAATTACACCTAGCAATTGAGATATAAGCGGTCGATTGTCAAATATAGAACCCAACAAAGATTGATGTCGATCCCACAGAGAATATGGTAAGAACTTAAGTTAATGCGAATAACTGTTACTATTGAGTTACTTATTTTCAAAGGGGGAAAAATATAGAATAATAAACAAAAGTAAAACTACTGAATGCTTAGATCAAATTTGGTTTGTATTAAATTAACGACTTGACTAGGATTGTGTTCCCCAAGATTTCATAACCACAAGGCTTATATACTAGTGATCTATTCCGGTGTTTAACATGCAATATTGGTAAGTTAGGTTCACCTAAATTATTGGTCCCCTATCTAGATGATTATCACCATGCAACTTGGTCCGTATACGGGTGTACTTTAATTGACCCTTACCCTTAATATTGGATTAGCTATCCCTGGACAAGTTCAAGCTATTAGATGAGGGTTGATAGCCTCAAATCTCCGTTGTTAATCCCTTTTTCCATTCATTACCTCCTTGGTCCGGTAAGTAAGAATAAGGCAAGTGCTAATGTTTGCAACCATCAATGATCAATCAAAACGAAGGGAAAAACAATACATGCATTAAACCCGTTCAAGAATCACTAAGTATTTTACCTATGCGTGTTAATTCATCTTGGTTCCCACAAACCTAGTTATGGGTTTAGCTACTGATGCTTGTATGATCACAATCATAAATTATTGAATAAATCATAATTGCAACTTACAAATTACCTTAGAAGAAAAACCAAGTAGATTGAATAAAACTCCAAAACTGATGATTAAATTTCAATGTTGCTTTTGATCCTCAAATTAAAGAACAAAACTGTAAATATCACTTCTTGACTCAAGAACAATCGTACAATACCAAAATCCTACTTGAAAACTAATAAAATTGGCTCTTTGAATTATTCTCTAACTATTCGAACTCTCTCTAAAAATTAACCTAAACTGTGTATTTATAGTTCCAAGAAATCCGTTTCCTAACTAAAACTAGAAACCAGGTCGGCAGTGGAAATGGGCTTGGTGACAATTTGTTGGGACCTCTGACGAGTGGTGCCTTGCTTAAAATAGTCGTCCTCAGCATCTTACCCAGTTGTGGCAACGGGTCACCTAACGACTCGTCGTGCTTGAGCACGAGTCGTTAGGTCCCTCGTGGACTAACTCTTCAAAAGTTCCAGTGCACCTTACGGTTGGTTCCAGTGATCTGCCAATGAGTCATTTCATCACGGGATGACTTGTTATGTCTGTCGTCAACTCCACTGGTCACTTTGTCAAGAGTTTCTCTCTCGGCCTTCACGACTGACCTCACGACTTATTATCATATGTAACGAGTCATTCCCTCAACTCATCAGGTACACTGTGATACATCTTCAAAATTCATCTTTTTCTCACGCCTTTAGCAATGAGTCGTGCGTCCTTCCAAAGACTCATTAAGTGCCGGTAGTCACCCTTTCAGTTATTTTCAGCATGATTTTGCCCAGTTCACTTCCGAACCTATTTTCCTGCAACATTAAGCACAAAACACATCATACCTATATAAACATACCCGGAATGTGCATAATTTCTTGGTTTTAGCATTGAAAGTGTGGTAAAATCACAATACATCAACACCCTCAACTTAGAACTTTTGCATGTCCTCAAGAAAAAATAAAATAAAATAAACTACTTCGACGCTTCAATCGAAAAAACTCTAGGAAACTTACGGCATTCACATTTATACATCAAAATTAAATTTTTCTAACCCCTCCCTCATCGTATCAACTCAAATCACTATGCATATGCAAAATTGTCAAACATTACATAGAGGAATCAAAACATGGCAAAAATACTGTCACTTGCAACCACGCACATAAATCTGTAACACTGACCCAGACAATTTGCAGACGATTTTGTTGACCAAATTCTCTCACCTCAAAGAAGTCCCACACTCACACATGTATATTTGATTAACTCGATATATTTCTCTTGGGACTAGGTAAGATTCACTCGTTCTCACAAAAAAATTCGAACTGTGTGCATACAATACCACAGGCTTGCCTTTACTTTCAATACCTCAATTTTTAAACAAGTAACCAGGATCACTATAAGACTTTCTAGGCTTGTAACGTAGGCTCGGGCTTGGGTATGGTACATATGGAATTAGTAGCTCAACCCTCTTGGCACTACACACCTCTTGGCTCCACTTTTCACCTTTATTTCTATTTTCTCCCTTTTTCCTTTAATTGCTTCTTTGTTCCTTTGCTTTTGCAACTATGGATGCGGTTTATCATTATTCAAACACTCATTGATGTCATATTTTTCTTTTCTTTTCTTGCCTTTTTGACAACAATTTTTATTTCTTTCTTTTCTTTCATTATGCATACCGCACCCACTCTTTCCCTTTTTTTTACTACCCAAGTTTCATTCCTCCCAACTCTTCTTAATCACCCCTATAGTAGCTACCCTCAACTTAGGCGATTTTCCTGAGTTGAGGTTCACAATGTCCAAGGAGGGACTAGGGCCAAAACAGGTTTATTCTTAATAAAAGTAGGAAGGTGCATTGGTGTAAACAAAAAGAAAGGTCAATTTAAGCTCAAACATTTGGATGAAGGGGTTTTTATTCACTTCTGGTAGGTCTTTTAAGGCTAAAGTGGGCTCATAAATCAAAGACAACCTATGATCCTTTTCTAGTTTCCTACCCTCTATCTCGGTACGAATGACCAGACAAGTTCTAGATTGAAACACACAACCGAATTCAGCTATTAAACCTCCCTCACACATAATACAGGTCAACATCATCACTTCTATTAATTGCTTGTTCAGGTATAGCCATACAATGGTAAACATGTTCACAGTTTCAATGCCATGCAAAGATTCACAAAGGTCATATTTGTCAACTTTCACATACACATATACAAATTTTTTCGAAGGGGTATCAAATTATCAATCAAAAAAATCAACAATTTCATCTATTGAGTTCCTTCAGTTTACCTAACTTTCTTCCGACTGACACAAAAAACACAAAAAAACATAAAATAAAATCCTAAACATGCCGGTTCTACTAGATATGGAACACCCGAGGAAAAAGATATCCGACAAGAAAAACCCGCAGGTTATGTTTAGTAAAAAGAATGCACAGGTATCCCTCCCTACCCCCATCAAGAAAGCATGCATCATTCTCGATGCATATATATATCAGACAAAGCTAAGGAAATAGGGAACATACTTGTGCGACCTAGGTGTCAGCTACCTGGTAGGTGGAGGGTGTAGATACGCCTCCAATGTCATCTCCAATATTACTAGCTTGACCCGGTGCATTCTCAGATCCAACAGAGCTCGTTCCTTCTCCACGAGCTCTCGCTACCTCAGTCCCGGCTCTCTGTCGAGCCTCGTCTCTTGATTCATGCAACACTCTCTCCATCTCACTCCACTCTCGTTTTTTCTGATGGAGAAGAGAAGCATCATCATCAAAACTTGCCTCCTCACGAGGCCTCTTACCCTTTTCATGTGCCACCGGCTCCTCCGTGATAAAGTCAAAAATCGGTGGTAATTCTTCTTCAAACTCGTCCTCTATCACAGGAAGTACCGGTGGAGGTACTACAGCTACCTGTTGTGCGGCCAAGTCTCGTATCTCAGATATGAGTGCTCCTAGCTCTGAGTACCATCTTGACAACTCCAGCGCCTGTAACTGTGCAAGGCGCTCATCCATCTCTTCTCAAAATCATCCAATCGGCCATGCACCGAACTGGACAATGTCTCCAACTCCTTTGTCACCTACGACTTTACCTGCTCCGTTAGAACTCTAACCTGTAGAGCCATGTGTGCCTACTGCTTCTCGGCCTTAGCTAGCCTCCTAGCCATATCAACTTAGAACTCATGTGAAACCGTAACTAGGCTAGCTGTAGTGGTTCGTGGAGGCAGAACTGGTGGTCTCGAGGCTGCTGCTGTAGATGATGACTCAAGAACATCGGCAGGTGTGGAGGTGTCTGCTGCATCTGTAGCCTCAGGCTTGCTAGCTATCTCTCTTCCCTCCATAGGCTCAACTACCAACTCAGCGAACTGTGTTGCATCAGTCTGCATCTCACTGCCAAATGCCTCTTCTAATATGGTCTCTCTAGCAGATGTAGCTGCCTGAGTCCTTTCCTTTGATACCGGGTTTGTATCATCTCAAATCAAGCTGATATCAGTAATCTTCTCGACCACTACTCTCTGGTCAAATGATGGCAATATCGGCACCTGACAGAGTCTATCAATCAAATATGGAAACGGAATGGTAGTACCGTAATTGATTACCCGCTCTCTAATCTCCTCAGCAATATATTGGGGGAAATTGATGGCATACTTCTCCATTATACTTGCTACCAAAGCTGCTCTGTCAGGTGAGAGGATGTTGTCATTGCTGGTTGGTACCAACCTATGTCGCACTAGTGACCACCAAAATTTTGCCTGAAAGTTTAGTGTGGCCTTCTTTATCTGCGACTTTGTACCATGCAGCCATTAAACTAGCGGACCTCTCGTAGCAATGATTCAATACAACCAAGTATACTGCTGGATGTGCTCCTGGCTATTCAAATTTTTGGTTCTAACTTTCTTCAGCTCATATAGCCTGTGGTCGAACTCGGCTGTGTTCATTCGAGCATGATAATACGGCCCATACAACATCCTGGAGATTGTCTGCTCAGAGATATCTACCGGAGTCTCTCTCACCAACACCTAATTTAAGGCGGGCCTCTTATTCCAATCTTAGCCCCCTAATTCCAACCGCTGCAATGTGGCCGCATACGTTGAATAGAACTCTCGGACTAAACATGGGTTGTAGCTACCTGATGGCTCGGTCAACCACCCGAACCTATATTTATCGAGCACCGCTTATAGCTCAGGAAGGTCTTTCAGCCCTGTAGTGATCAGCCTTGGTTCCTTATATATGCTCCTCTTCGGATTGCTTTTCTCATTAGGAGAAATATTTCTGTTGTATATAGCCCGCATGCCATGGACACACCATCTCCACACGTTTCTTGGTTGCTCATTCGATGTGTTGAGGTCTCAGTCAGCTTATTATCAGAGTCCCCTTGCTGAGCATGCGATTCATCAACTCTTTCTGTGTTTTGCCTGGCTGTGGGAGCCTCGAGAACAAGTGCAGCTGCAGCCCTAGCATTCTCATCAGTGCGGCTGGGCGGATCCCTTGACAGTGGAGTGGGAGCATCAACCAGGGCTATCGGACTTGAAGTTTGTTGAGCCCTAGCCCTGGTGGATCTCCTCACTAACTACTCCTCTAATATGTCATACTCTTCCTCAAATCCACTTGACTCTTTAGAGGAGGACGGATCATCACGCAGTCTACCGTATGAAGGTTCACTACACTGTGTTTGTTTCTTTGTTGAGCCCTTCTTTGGTGTACCTCTTGGAGCCATTGTACCTGTGGAAACATTGTTAGTATGCAAGATGAGATGAAACAAAAAACAATTTTGAGCTGGTGCCCAGTGGTCCTGACGAGTGACTAAACGATTCATTGCCTCTGGCAACGATTTGTGAGGTCGTTCGTTCGTCTCAGACTGGACTTCCTTCAAGATTGGCCAGCGTACTCGACGACTGGTCCCAACGAGTAGTTGCCAACGACAACGAGTCATTAGGCCAGTCGTTAGGTACACTGCCTCATTGGTTTAAGTTTTCCACTCAGGACAAGCTATGTAACGAGTTGTTTGGTGATCCAACGACTTATGATGAAGCTCGTGCTCAAGAGTTTCAGTTCACACGTTCATCTTCATCTTCTTCCTATTATTCAATTCCACAAACATACAGCTTCACATTCTCAAATCAACCCAAGTGTACATACAATTGATACCCATTTATTTACACCTTCCTAGGTTCATCAAACATCAAGAGGCACAGATTTTGCACAAGCACAATATTACCCGAAGTAAATTCAATTTTATTCACAACATGGGTCCTCAATAATTCTTGTTTAGCTGCAACGATATTCAAAATTTATTTTGGGAAAGAGTACTCATAAAATACTTGATTAAAGCTGGAGTGCGATCGTGTGTGCGTTTGAGTGACTTAGCGTGCAAGGTCGAGGATTTCTTTCTATGGGGTTTGAGTAGAAGAAGAAGAAGAGAGAAATTTGAAGCTGTGTGGGTTTAAGTTTAATGTGGAGAATGTAAATGAATTGGGTTTTATAGATTCTAATACCCTAATTCCAATCCCGAGTCGGGTCGGATGTTAATTAATTTAAATCCCTAACGACTGATTAAACGAGTCATTACGAGACGAAATGACTTGTTTTGACCCTTCCTTCTTTGACTTGAGTTCAACATACTTACCTGGGATCTAACAAATCAAGAAACGACTCGTGGTGTCACCCAACGAGTCGTGTCTTGAGTAGTGGTCCTTGGACTGGTGTTGCTGCAAGACTGATTAATTAACGACTCGTTTGGTCTCCCAACGATTCGTTGAGTGAGCCAGTTATCACCCTTTTTCCTTTTAATTCAGACTTTGATCCAGTGTATATGACAGGGGACATGACAATTCATTTCTTGAAGACACGAATCGTTAAGTTGCCCGTTGCTCCCCTGTTTTCTGCAGTTCTCTTCATGAGTTGATTAAACGAGTCTTCAGGTCAAACGAAGACTCGTTCTGTGACTTTTTCACCAGAACTGAAGGTCCAGTTTTTGGTCCCAACTTCAAAATTTTCCATCTTATTCACCTGCACCCATCAACAAACATAAACACTAGTTTTTTCTTACATTTACAACTTGGGTTGCCTCCCATGAAACATTTGATTTAATGTAGCGGCATGACGTGGGTGTTTTGGCTACTCAGAATTTACCAAAACACCTCCACGGGTTGCCTCCCATGCAGCGCCTGATTTAAAGTCTCGAAACGACTCAATTCCCCCAAGTTACTCAAACTTCACTCAAGGTCCACAGGTCTACTAGTTTGAGTTCTTCACTTCTCCCCAAATAAGCTTTTACCCACTGACCATTTACTTTAAGCCGCTTTCCTTCATGGTTTTCCAATTCGATTTCCCCATGGGAGAATACTTAGACCACTCGAAAAGGTCTCAGCCACTTAGACTTCAACTTTCCAGGAAACAACCGAAGTCTAGAATTAATCAAGAGCACCATATCACCGGGACTAAATTCTCTTTTCTCGATTTTCCGGTCATGCTGAATTTTCATTCTTAGTTTATAAATTTCAGAACTCTCATAGTCTTTCAAACGAAATTTATCTAACTCATTCAACTGATCAAGCATCAAGTTCACAACTTTGTTCCAATCCAAATTCAACTTCTTCAGTGCCCACATAGCTTTATGATCAAGTTCGACCGGAAGATGACATGCTTTACCATAAACAAGCTGATACGAAGACATACCTATAGGAGTCTTGAAGGCTGTCCTATAGGCCCATAAGGAATCATCTAGCTTTCTTGCCCAAGCTGTCCAGTTTGCATTCACAGTCTTTGCCAAAATAGTCTTTATCTCCCAGTTGGTGACTTCAACCTGCCCACTAGACTGCAGATGATAGGGTGTGGCCACCCTGTGTTTGACCCCATATTTTTCCAATAAATAGCAAAACAACCGGTTACAAAAATGCGAACCCCCATCACTAATGATGGCTCTGGGGGTCCCGAATCTAGCAAATATATTCCGCTTCAAGAACGCTGTGACACTCTTCCCTTCATTGTTTTGAAGAGCAACTGCTTCCACCCATTTCGAAATGTAGTCAACAGCAACAAGTATGTACTTCATCCCATTTGAGCTCACAAATGGACCCATGAAATCAGTTCCCCATACATCAAATATCTCAATAATGAGGATGGGAGTAAGAGAAAGCTCAAGCCTCCGTGATATGCCTCCTTGTCTTTGACATGAATCACATGCCTTTGCAAAATCGTGTGCATCTTGGTGAATGGTTGGCCAATAATATCCACATTGTAGAATTTTGTGGGCTATGCGAATTTCACTGTGGTGGCCTCCAACAGGGAATGAGTGGCAGACCTCAAATATACTCAGCATCTCCACCTCGAGTATGCATCTCCGAATAACCCCATCAACACATATGCGGTAAGTAAGGTCATCCCAGAAGAATTTCTGCACATCGGACATAAACTTCCTCCTCTGGTGAAAAGATAAGTGCTCCGACACAACATCACTCACCAGATAATTAGCAAAGTCTGCAAATCATGGGATGAGATCTTGAGATGCTGCTAGAACCTTCTCATCTGAAAATGTGTCATCTATGTCATGCTCATTTGTAAGTGTTGCATCAGGTTCCAATCTGGATAAGTGGTCCGCAACCTGATTTTCAGTCCCTTTCTGGTCTTTTACCTCAAACTCAAACTCTTGTAGCAGCAAAACCCATCGAATCAACCGTGGCTTGGCATCTTTCTTTGCCATCAGATATCTCAAAGATACATGGTCTATGTGGACTATCACCTTAGTTCCGAGCAAGTATGCCCGAAACTTCTCAAATGCAAAAACTACAGCCAACAACTCCTATTCTGTCACGATATAATTTTTCTGAGCTGCATTAAGAGACTTACTAGAATAATAAATTGGATGAAAAATCTTTTCACGCCTTTGAGCCAACACAACTCCTAGCACCACACTACTAGCATCACACATAACCTCAAAAGGCAAAGATCAGTCAGGTGCCACAATAATGGGGGTCGTGGTCAATCTCTCTTTAAGGCATTCAAACGCCTTCAGACATGCCTCATCAAAAACAAACTTCACCTCCTTCTGAAGTAGTTTACACAATGGATGTGCAATTTTGGAGAAGTCCTTGATGAATCTTCTGTAAAAACCTGCATGGCCCAGAAAGCTTTGAAAACCTTTCATAGAAATTGGAGGTGGTAGACTAGCAATCACCTCAATCTTGGCCCGGTCTTCCTCCATACCCTTACCAGAAATCTTGCGGCCTAGCACTATTCCTTTCTTGACCATGAAATGACACTTTTCCCAGTTAAGCATCAAGTTTGTCTCCTCGCATCTCTGAAGAACCTTGCTCAAATGAGCTAGAGAATCCTCAAATGAGTCACCCACCATGAAAAAATCATCCATAAAGACTTCAATGGTGTCTTCCACCATGTCATAAAATATGGCCATCATGCAACACTAAAAAGTGGAGGGTGCATTACATAACCCGAACGACATCCTCTTAAAAGAAAATGTACCATATGGACAAGTTAATGTGGTCTTCTCTTGGTCTCAGGGGATATAAATATCTAATTGTACCTCGAATAACCATCAAGGAAACAATACCATCCTCTACCTGCAAGTCTGTCTAACATCTGGTCCATGAATGGCATCGGGAAGTGATCTTTCTGCGTCCACTGGTTTAGCTTTCTGTAATCCTTGCATACTCTCCAATCGGTGACTGGTCTTAGAGGAATGAGCTCATTGTTCGCATTTGGGACCACCGTGATTCCTCCCTTTTTCGGTACACACTAGTCTGGGCTCACCCATTTGCTGTCTGCAATAGGATAAACCACACCTGCATCCAACCACTTTCTGATTTCCTTTTTGACCACCTCTTGCATAGGTGGATTCAACCTACACTGATGTTCAATACTCGGAATGCAATCTGGTTCTAGCTGGATCTTGTGAGTGTAAATACCGACTGGGATTCCAATAATATCGGCAATGGTCCACGCAATGGCTTTTTTGTATCTCTTTAAGATGGAGACCAAAGCCTCCACTTGCCATTCCTCTAGGTCAGCTGCAACAATGACTGGTAAAGTGTTACCGGCTCCCAAAAATGCATACTGTAAATGGAATGGGAGAGGTTTGAGCTCCAACATTGGAGGCTCCTCAATAGATGGCTTGGCTGGTGGGATCACTTAATTTTTCATATCAAGATTGATCTTCTTTGGAGCATAAGTGTATGACCCCATGTCAGCAAGTGCATTTACAATCTCCTCACTCCCATGAATCTCCCCAGCCCCAATGTCCATCAAAATGGTTGCTAAGTCATCGAGAAATAATAACTCCTCCATGGGTGAGACCTGTTAAATACAAAAACAAAAACAAAAACGTAAAAAGGAAACAAGAACCAACAGTAAAGAAAACACAATTAACAAAAGTCTTAGCCGTATTCCCCAAAAATGGCGCCAAAATTTAATGTCACCCAAATTATACGTCGCAATTGAGATATAAGTGGTCGATTATCAAATATAGAACCCAACAAAGGTTGAGGTCGATCCCACAGGGAATATGGTAAGAACTTAAGTTAATGCAAATAACTATTACTATTGAGTTACTTATTTCCAAAGGGCGGAAAATATAGAATAATAAATAAAAGTAAAACTACTGAATGCTTAGATCAAATTTGGTTTTTACCATAATAAATAAAAGTAAAACTACTGAATGCTTAGATCAAATTTGATTTGTATTCATTAAACGACTTGACTAGGATTGTGTTCCCCAAGATTTCATAACCACAAGGCTTATATACTAGTGATCTATTCCGGTGTTTAACATGCAATATTGGTAAGTTAGGTTCACCTAAATGGTTGGTCCACTATCTAGATGATTATCACCATGCAACTTGGTCCCTATACGGGTGTACTTTAATTGACCCTTACCCTTAATATCGGATTAGCTATCCCCGGACAAGTTCAAACTATTAGATGAGGGTTGATAGACTCAAATTCCCGTTATTAATCCCCTTTCCCAGTCATTACCTCCTTGGTCCGGTAAGTAAGAATAAGGCAAGTCCTAATGTTTGCAACCGTCAAGAATCAATCAAAACATAGAGAAAAACAATACATGCATTAAACCCGTTCAAGAATCACTAAGTATTTTACCTATGTGTGTTAATTCATCTTGGTTCCCACAAACCTAGTTATGGGTTTAGCTACTCATGCTGGTATGATCACAATCATAAATTATTGAATAAATCATAATTGCAACTTACAAATTATCATAGAAGAAAAACCAAGTAGATTGAATAGAACCCCAAAATTGATGATTAAATTCCAATGTTTCTTTTGATCCTCAAATTCAAGAACAAAATTGTAAATCTCGTTTCTTGATTCAAGAAAAATCGTGCAACACCAAAATCCTACTTGAAAACTAATAAAATTGGCTCTCTGAATTATTCTCTAACTATTCGAACTCCTCTCTAAAAAAAAACTAAATTATGTGTTTATAGTTTCAAGAAATCTTTTTCCTAACTAAAATCGGAAATCAGGTCGACAGTGGCAATGAACTTGGTGACGATTCGTTAGGACCTCTGACGAGTCGTGCCTTAATTAAAATAGTCGTCCTCAACATCTTACCCAGTTGTGGAAACGAGTCACCTAAAGACTCGTCATGCTTGAGCACGAGTCGTTAGGTCTCTCGTGGACTAACTCTTCAAAAACTCCAGTGCACCTTACAGTTGGCTCCAGTGATCTGCCAACGAGTCATTTCATCACATGATGACTCGTTATATCTGTCGTCAACTCCACTGGTCACTTTGTCAAGATTTTCTCTCTCAGCCTTCACGACTGACCTCATGACTCGTTACCATATGTAACGGGTTGTTCCCTCAACTTGTCAGGTACACTATCTTGCATCTTCAAAATCCATCTTTTTGCCCACGCCTTTAGCAACGAGTCATGCCTCCTGCCAACGACTCGTTAAGGCTTGGCAGTCACCCTTTCAGTTATTTTCGGTATTATTTTTCCTAGTTCACTATTGAACCTATTTTCCTACAACATTAAGCACAAAACACATCATACCTATATAAACATACACGGAATGTGCATAATTTATTGGTTTTAAGCGTTGAAAGTGCAGTAAAATCACGACACATCAGTTGGTGATCTCAGCAGCAGTAACAATGAGCCTCCAGTTAGGCAGGAAAACAGTGTCTCTGCTCCCCCAATTATTTGCTTTATGACTTATTTTTGGGTAGCCCCCGTTTGGGGCTTGTAAGACAATATTACTTTCTCTTTTCCTGTTTTTTGATGTTGATACTCTTTTTTCTTATTGATGTACAAATGACCATTTTGGCATCATCAAATAATGGTTGTGTTTTGCCCCCTCTTATATCATATTGTTATTTGTCCTAAATTTGTATGACTTGCTTTTCATTATTGTCTTGTAATTGTTATCATTTCAAAATAGGGGATTTTTGAGTTCTGGAATCTAGCATTCTGGCTGACCCTGTCTGCTGTAGTGATCGCCCTACTACTGCGACGAACCTACGACGGTGGTATATCACTCGCTGTAGTGAGTCTGCTGTAGCGAGACATACCTCTCTGTTGAATACCCATACGGTTTCTTGTCTCTCCAGTCAACTCAAGTCAACCCCGCCCACTAGTTTATCTCATTTCCTTTGTAATCTCGCATTGTAAGATACTAATTGAAATCCTCCAGATATCAATTGGACTCAACCCTGGTGATCAACACATTCAGACAGCACGATGAGAATGAAATAAAGCAAAAACTTCCTAGATGCCTTATAGCTTCCCGAAGATCAGATGTGGATGTCTACACACCAATCCACATGAGTCTACTCGATATTGCTCTTGTACTTGTAAGACCGGTAACCTAGATGCTTGATACCAACTTGTCACGGCCCCAAATGGGTGAGTCATATGGGCACCTACCTCGACCCTAGATCAATAGGAGATTCCTTTTAACCCAATGAATAAAATAAATTAAATACCCATAAACTTGCATAAATACAAAATATTACTAAAATTATAATTAAATTTTCCTCCCGAACCATGACTTCTTCAGATCTAGTCTAAACAGGTACAAGAGCTCTAATAAAATAGTTGACAAAATAAAATGACACAACACTGTCTGCGGAGAAGAATACGGAAGCTGGTGAGACCTTCAAGGTGACCCTAGAAATCCACATATTGTACACACAACCGTATGAGACCTGTGTATTTATGTATGTACACCTAGCCGTATGATCATTTAGTCATACCTGTCTGTGTACTCACTTATACCGCTTTCCTGGATGCTCATCTCGGGCACGAGCCACTCCTGTCCTAGCCCTCACTCATGGATTGATCATACTAATCTGCTCATCCAGGTTCTCACCTCGGACCTAGGCCTCTCATTCTCAACATTTTGATGATTTACCTTCCCATATTACGTACTCGATTATCATAAACTTCACTCATCTTTTCAAGAACTACATATCACTGTTCAAATATCAACAATATCACACATAACAAGACTTACGCATCACCAAGTATAGCACAATCCTAGTTTGAGGCCATTTCATAACCAGTTAATTACATTATTTATATCTAAAAATTCAATGTTATGCAAATTGTCCCACTTGCGAGATTGGGCTCCGCTGCAACAACATCACTGCCGCCACGATGGTCTCGCTGCAGCGGTTCCAAGACTGTTTTAGTTATACTGCTCAGGCAGTACTTCAACCAGTTTTTCTCCAAGATTTTTCACGAATTGTTTCTTCTCAATCTCTCACTCATTATACATAAACTACATTGATTCATCTCTATAATCACCTTACCATCTTCCTTAAGCAATGACAATAAAATTGACGTGAAACAAACAACATAGGATGCAACATAACAAAGAGAACTTACTATCCCCTTAGCTCGCTTTCTCACACAATTCTAGAGTCACGATTCAAGCCATACCAACAAATATAGCCCACCCCTCTATGTTCAATTTCTGCATTATATACTTAATGATTCATGGCTAACTAATTCAATGTTAAAATTCAAAAAGAAAAGAAGGGCTATATATATCAACAAGTGATGTCCGATGACTAGTGTGCATCAATTCAACCTACTCCCATATACCCCATTATCAAAAGTCTACTCCCTTTAAACCATAACGTATGAAATTTCATATCATGGGGATGTCACCATTTCTTCCCCATATCCTTCGTCCCCAGACACTTACTGATTATAAACTACTCAATGGTAATTAACTCAAAATTTCTCCCCTACTCATCAATAGCACATCAAGTTACACACATATATATATTTGCTAATTAAAGTATAACATGAAGGTGAGTAAGTCGTAGCCTACTTGAGCGCCAAGCTATCGTTGAGACATTCCTAACTACGTTCTTGTATCAAGTTTTGAATTCTTGCAGAGAATCATAGCTACGGAGGATGAATTCTTTCCTTCTCTAGCCTCCCTGTTTCTCTCCTTGTTTCAAAATTCTACTTTCTATTTTCTGGGCATTTTTATTCAGCCCTCTTATGAGAATAGGTATTCAAATCCTAAATAGAACAAGATTGCAGAATTTTGATTCGTGTCACTTAATACAGTTAGGGTACTTACGCTGCAGCAGTGCCGCAACAACAGAAACAGTCCACCGTAGCGACCCTGCGCCTGGGCCCACCTGATTTTCGACTTAGCCCGTTTAAAATTGTTCGTCTCAAAATCTTTTAACTATAGGGACTTCATCCAGGCATTGCCAAAAATTTAAATTCACCCGTGCTTAGGTCTTCAAGGTTCTATGATGATCGAATGGGTCGTTATATTCATTAATTATAAATAATGTAGCAATAAATGGTAAGGACACAATGATATATTGTGGAAAACCTCCTTACTCAAGAAAGTAAAACCTACAACCTATGATGTGTAGGGTGTCCCACAATCTTCACTAAACTTCAAAGAGTGATTTGAGGTTATAATGCAATAACCTAAGGGAGCAACTATAGTACCTTAATCTCTACAGTTTGCTCAAACTACAATCACCTATTCAAAGACTATAAATTCTAGTCTCTAAAGTACAACACAATCACAACAATGTAACTTGACTAGACAAAAACTAGCAGAGAAAGTTATGACTCAAAATATAGATAACAAACTCAATCTAGACATGATATGTCTTCTGTCTAGTTCTTCACTTACTGCAACTCGTTCTAGTGAGAGTGTTTCTTTCTATGAACAACTATTGCTTTAGAGTAATTGATAACACTCAAATCATACTCCTATAAAAGTATGACACATACATTGTCAATAAAGAACAAAGACTAGGTTGGGGTCGATCCCACAGGAAATATGGTCATGATATAGAATAACGCTAGTATTTAAGCATTTAAGTCTGTTATTTCCTAAAGGGGGTTTTGTAAGGAAATAAACACGTAATAGTATTGTCAATTGAATTGTTATCAAGATGATGCAACTAACTAGGGAAGTGTTCCCCATGGGTTCATAACTACTTCAGGTTTTACACATGTGATCTATCCCAATACTTGACTTGTGCAACTGATAACACACGTTTATCCAAACCACTGGTTCATCCCTATTAGATGGTTATACTTTATTACCGGATTAGTTCTCTCGAGGAATTTTACTTTGAACATTATCAATTAGTTCCAAATTAACTATCCTGACCGCAACTCAAGTCATACAATGAACCATAAAGTTCAAGGCTTTGTTGTTATTCTCTTCTCCTAATCTCTACCTCTCTAGATTCAAGCAAGTAGAGAACTTGGAAAAGTCCTAACATTGCTCTTCATTAATAAATGTTTAAAATTGAAAAGAATACAATACAAGCATTATAATTGGTTTAGAATCAAGTTGTGCAAACCTTAATTTGTTAATTCACCATGGTTCGAACACCCCTAGTTGTGGAGGTTTTAGTCTCTCATGAATGTAAGAAAACAATTAGCATTCATAGATGAAAACATAATTTAGAACTTACAATGATGATTGAAAAGTAAACCACTTGATTATTGCTAATATCAATGAAGAACAATTCAAGAACAATAGAAGAATCAATGCAAGAAACTCTCCAAAAGTTGTTATCAATATTCCCAAAAGTTGAATACTCTTCAAAAGAATCGAAACTCTCTTTTTCTAACAAAAATAACCTAGAAAAGTATTTATACAAGTAATTAGAAACCTTTCCTAAATTAACAGAGAAACTGATAAACTGTCGCCACCTTCACCTACAACTCATACCATGATTATATGGATCGTACCTCTACTCGTACAATATCTGGTAAATTTTGATTTTGGCTAAGTTTTGGAACTTGATATGACTCATACATTAATCCTACGAGTCGTACAATCCTGTCATGGTCTGACCTTGTGAGTTCTAACATCCTCAGAATAATTTCATGAGTGTCTTGGTACGACTCGTACCTTCATCCTACGCCTTGTGATTGCCTTTCGTACCTTGATTTTTCCATTCCTCAATTCTTCTGAACTTTACCACTGCTCCTTGGTATAGGTCGTAGGTACATATCACGATCCATGGTTGCTACCCATACCAAGAGACTAACCCTGTGAGGTTCTTCTGAAGTTTTCAATAAATGCCTTGGTACGACTCGTACCACAAGTCGTAACTTGGTCTTTGCCTTAAGCTCATCTTCTAGACTTTTCCACGACTCTCCATATGACTTGTGCCATTATTGTACGGCTCATACTGAAGTCTATACTTCGCCTTTTTCTGCAGTCGTTTCACTTGTTTTTCAGATTTCAACTCCAACATCTAATTTCCATGAAAATAAAGTAAACGTGCATCATATCCATATATACACACCTAAGACCATGCTTATTTTCCAGTTTTAAGTATCGAAAGTGTTGTAAACCCACAGTACATCATCACCCTCAACTTAATACTTTTGTATGTCCTTAGACAAACCAAACTAAACTATAAAATGACGCTTAACTAGAATGTAAACTAGAAAATCTATAGCCAACACAAAAAAATTTGCACAAGAAAACATTATCAGCTTTTGAACCCTTTTTCATTCAAACCATGTCACGACCTGAACGTAGATCCGGATTGAGACACGCAACCAGAAACCCAAAAGGCTCCTATTCGACCCATGGCATGAACATAATATCTAAACTCAACATCATAAATAGGAAGTTTAACATACATATATCTATATCAAGCTAGAATTGAATCAACAACGACAAGCTGAGTTATACACAATGTCTCAAAAGCCTCTAACATAACTTATGAGCCGATAGGACAGCACCCCAAACTAGCTCGACAAAGTCTAAAACTGAAAGGAACATAATAAACTATAAATGACCGAACTTCCTTGTGGGATGAGGACTCACCAACACCGGCTGGACAGGTCAGAGAGGGAAGCAGGGCTAATAATGCAGCTGGAACTGATCCCTCGGACATGTATCATGAAATGATACAGCACAGAGTATGCAGTCAGTACTTGAAATGTACTGAGTATGCAAGGTAAGTAAAATTGGACAATTAAAATACATAAGAGTTCATAAGAGTAGGACAACATGATCTTAACGTAAATATCATAATGCAACATAAGGGCTCAAGGTGTTCAAAACATTCATAAATCAGTCATAATCATAATAATAGAAGAAAAGCTTCATTAAACATGACTTGAGCTAAAGTAACATAAACGTAACCATGCATAAATCATGAGGAACAATGGGAGATTCTTATAACCGACATACCCCACATGAGCACTAATGGAGCCCAACATGTAAACCCTTAGTCGGGAGGGTGTTTGTACCTTGACAAGGGTAGAACCATGAAAAGAGGAATGATATCACTCATTAAAGGCCCATATGGACAAAAGGGGATAGTCTCAAGAGAGGTCCCATCATGGCTACGTTGGCATGTAGTTCTAAGACTCGAGGTATGCTTGGACCCCGAATCTACTCGGTGTTAAATATTACTCCCAAAATATATATAATGCTCATATTATAGTAGGGAAAACATACATGAGATTCATGGGATAGTTTGAATCATAATAATTATAAGCATGCTTGAAATACGTGAACTAGCCATGTAATACGGCCCGTGAGTCGGCCATAATCATAAGTCCATATATCATTATATTCATGCATATTTGTAAAACATGTATATACTTGATACTTCATAAATCCATGATAAGTACTTGAGAGAATTATATCATAAAGCATAAATCATAATTGGCAAATTTAGATCAAGATCATAATGATATCATAACTTGACTTTTCATAAGGACATACATAATTGGGCATAGTTGGATTTAAATTCAAATCTATAAATTTATATTCAAAATAGTAATAAAATATACCCATAGATTATAAAACATGATTTAATACATGAAAGAAATTGACCCATAGATAGATCATAGAGAATTTCACAAGGATTCGAATAAACTCCATAGATCATGAAACTTGAATCTAGAATTAAAATCCATCAAAAATAAGAAGAGTTTTGAGCATGAGAGTGAAAGAAAATCTCATTTATAGCATCACATATTTAGGTAAATCAAATTCACACACCTACTTGAAAACCCAAAGGTAATTGGAGAGAATTTGATGAAATCTGTCAAACTTAATCTTCAATGAAGGCTCTACGTTGCATATATGAAGTGGGGATACTTAGAATGAACTTACCCCCCCCCCCTTAAAACACACTATTCAGAGCTTAAAACGACGTAGTTTAGGACCCTAGGGCTTAGGAATTATGAAAATACCTTTAATGAAATTTCTGGAAAAACTGCACTACCAGAGGCAACGGGCATCACAGCGGACCGTTACTGGCTCCCACGGTCCGTTACACCTCTCGTTGGTTCACCTTGTTTACTAGAACCAGACTTGTTACCATGACAGGTTCCATGAGTCGTATCTAGTTCCAACGAATCGTGGAAACCATCCATTATCACCACTGTCGCTTTCCCGGAAACCTCCCACGACCCGTGGCTCGAACAAATGAGTCATTCCTTGGATCGTTACTTCCTCCCTGATCAAGACCAACCTCACAACGACTTCCATCCAACGACTCATTATTCCCCAGTCTCATTCTGCAGCTTCTCACCACGGGCACTTCCAATGGGTCGTTAGACCCACCAACGACCCGTACAATGAGCTGTCCTGAGAAAAAATTCAGATTTTTCTGTCACACTCCATTTTCAAATCCCGAGTCTAGTCCTAGGAACTTCTGGGGTATTACAAACCAATTCAGCTATGTGCACATGTAACTATAACTCATGACATACAGGGATCAATATAAGGCATCTAACTATCAGTAGAGAATTAAGCTATCACTAGTGTTATTCACACAAACAACTGCAGAATGCAATACAAACCATGTAACCTCACAGCAAATGAAGTCGCCAAAACTCACAGATATATAGAAATATGAAACTTGGGACTAATCAAGTAAGACTCTCACTCTCACAACAAAGTTCCAAATACTGCACATCGGTTACCGTATGCTTGCCCTTATTTTCTCTACTTTGGTTTTTCAGATAGTAAGGTTAGGATCACTATAGGAATTTTCTCGGCTTGTAATGTAGGCTTTGGGTTGGGTATGGTAGATATGGATATTAGTGACTAATCCTCCTTGGCACTACACAACATGGTTTCACTTTACACTTCTTACCCATTTCTTTCCTTTTCACCTTTTTCTCCCTTTTTCACCATTCAAATGCAGTGTGTGACTGGTGGTGTATTTTTACATCCTTTTTCACTTCTTTTTCTTTACTTTTTTTCATTTTTACATTTCATCTCCTTTTATTCATTTTTTCTTTTTTCACACTGCACCCCACTTTTCTTTGATTTTTTATTTCTTTTCACCTCCTCACAGTCTATGCACCCCTACTATAGCCACCCTCAACTTAGGCATTTTGCCTAAGTTAAGGTTCACAATGTTCAAGGAGGGACCAAGGACAAAGAGGTTCATTATTATAATACCCCAAAAGTTCCTAAGATTTAAAACTAGGAATTTGAAATGTGCTCAGCAGAAAAATCTGCAAAAATGCGCTAACGAGTCATTTTTAGATCTAATGGGTCATCAGAGGCAGTCGTTGGAAGTGCTTCAGAGAAGGTTCCATGTGATGCCACGGGAGAAGGTACAAGTCGTTGTGTTCAATAATGACCCGTTGGATGCAACCGTGGAAAGAATTCAGGTTGAGACTTTTCGAAGGGGATGAGTCATGTGAAGACTCGTTGGTTGCCACAAAAGGTCATCATGAGGAGTCGATTGTGTGAGTCTAGGGTTACAGGTCGGTGGCAACAGATGGTTGTAACGGGTCGTTGAAGCTAGCAATGACCCATGGATTTGATCATTGGAAGGGACTTAAGGGTTGGTCCAGTAGGGACAACAGAAGGACTGACGAGTGGTTGGATCAAGTAACGACTCGTCATGTCAGTCACTGGATGGATTTCCAATTGAGGAACCAGTGGAGTCAATGGGAGGTGGTGACAAGTCGTTGGTTGAAGTAATGACTCGTCCTGTCGGTCGTTGGTTGGAGAACCTGAAACCGTGAAGTAGACCCCAGAAATAATGGATGGTCACCACGAGTTGTGGTAAGGAGCAATGACTCGTGGTGAGGGTCGTGGTCTCAGATCGGGAAGACTTTTAAGTTTTTCCCAGGGGTAGTTTGGTAAAGTCCTACGCTTCCAGTTTTAAAATGACGTCATTTTGGGCTTTTAAGGGACATTTTTAGCGGGTTTACAAGCCTAACCTCTCATTCCCTCAACTCTCCTTCCTTTCCTGTCAAGATCAAGGATTCAACCAAGGGTTTCCTCAAGGCTTCAAGGTGCAAGTTCGAGTGGAATTTCTCCTACCAGGTATCTGAGTTTCTCAACAAGGATATTCTTTCATCCTTTTGCCCCAAAATGTTTTATCAAAAATCCAATTTCAATTATTCTAGAAAAGCATGAACTAGGATTTCGATTGATGGGTGATTTTTTCCATGTCTTCTATGAATTCTAAAACCCATTAGGATTATAAGTTAATTATGCTTATGGAATTATTTTATTATCTTGAATTATGTGCTAGATGGTGAAAATGCATGATAATAGAATGTTCTTCATGAGATGGCTTGAACTTTGATTGGGACATTATTATTGTTCACTCAACTATATCAATAACTCGTAATCATGTTTAAAATATGTGAAGATCATAAGAATTTCCTTGAGAATTAGAACATACAATTTGATAGATATGATGAGGTGAGAATATAATTTATGGGCTTGATCAATTTAAAGTAAATATTATTTTCATTATGTTTTCGATGAAGCTGTTTTGGGTATGAGGTAAGCCTATGATAATTGCATAATTATTGTACCTTTCTTACGAATTGGAGTAAATTTTGAAATGGGTTCTATGAAATGAAAATGTATGTTTCTCCTATGATCTCATTATAAATGGGACCTATGGATCCTACATGACCCTATGTTATATGTTGTACATTATGAATTTGGAACTTGAATGTTGTGGAGGTGTGTAAATTATGATATGAATTTATGGATATTCGTAAATGTAAGATGTGGGGATTAAATGATGATTTAGTACCATGACGATATGAATTATGGCGATAAAGCATGAGAATGATATTTCAAACTGTTGGGCTTGTTATTAGTAGAAAGTAGCCCTAATCCTTTCTAAATAAATCTCATATGATGAAACTAGTAAATGCTCATGTTCTGATTAGTTGTAGTAGCATAGACCAGATGTATAATATCAGCACAGTACTCTTCATGTTCTAGCCAGCCATGGACTCTCCATAGCCGACAATGTTTCCCTTGGTCAACTCGAGACTCTCCATACCAGAGAATGACTCCCTAGTTCAATCGGGACTCTCCATAGTATAGAATGACTCCCTAGTTTAGTCAGGACTCTCCATAGCAGAGAATGACTCCCTAGTTCAGTTAGGACTCTCCATAGATGAGAATGACTCCCTAGTTCAGTCAGTACTCTCCATAGATGAGAATGAATCCCTCAATTTAGTTGGGACTCTCCATAGTAGAGAATGACTCCCTTAGTTATGTTATCAGTATGGCTCAGTTCCGTATGATTCAGACTTTAGTTTAAAATAGATATACCATAATTCCATCTCAGTTATCAGTGGACATCCAGTACAGTGTATGATACTAGCTTCAGCTTCAGCTCTAATTAAATGTTCAGTACTTGACCCTTATGCATGAGTTTGATGTTGTTTCATAATATGAGTTCCAAATGAATGTTTCATGTATATTGTGTATGTGACTCAAAAGAGGGTTGTTGCATTCTAAATCAGTCATATATCAATATACTCAGTTTATTTTCCTTTTTGAATACTTGTATGTTTAGTTGTATATGCTTCCTCACATGCTCAGTACATTCTAAGTACTGACTGCATACTTTATGTGCTATATCATTCCATGATATAGATTCAAGTACCCAAACTCAGCCTCGTGGGTAGGCACGCTCTTTCTTCCATCTCAGTAGATTGTGGTGAGTCCTCATCTCTCGAGGACGAGATCGATGTTTCGTATTTTTGTTACATTTCAGTTCTCAGTCTTTAGGAGTTAGCTGGGGACCTGTCCCATCAACTCATAAGTTAGTAGAGGCTTTCAGACATATGTAATCAGATTTAGTCTATGTATTATGTTTTTGCTAGATTATGTCCTTAATATTTAATTTGACTCCGTAAAGTTAGCTTCTACTCAGTTATGTTTCTTTTAGCTATTTATATTATTAAGTGTTATGCTATGATTATGCCATGGGTCGAGTTGGAGTCTTTTGGAGTTCCTTGTCCCGTGTTACGGCTACGGTGTAAACTCAGGTCATGACAATTATAAACATGGAAAAGTGAATGGGTAATCAAAGAAAAATAGTCAACTTTTAGGCTTAAAGTTGGGATCAAGAGATTCTTTTTTATTTGGTTGGGTAACTTAAGCTAAAGTAGGCTAAAACAAAATGGGCTTATGATCCAATTCTGACCAGCTATCCTATATCCTACATAAAGAACAACTAGGCGTGTTCTAGATCCTTTACGCAGTATTGAACTAGGTAAGCATCCTCAGTCACTCATGGTACAGGTTTGCATAGATTCTACCTTTATGGTTCATGCACAGTTAAACTACAATTACACATATTAATATACTAAATGTCATATAAAGATCTACAGAAGTCATGCTTTGCAGTTAATATACACAGCTAGACACCAAAAAATTTTAAAACAGGGTCATTTCTTTTCAACATTTGCATTTATTGGTTGTAAAGTACTCCTAACTACTTCTAGCTAAAAAAAAACACAAAAACAAAATTCTAAACATGCCGGTTCTACTAGATAGTATATCCTAGGGAAGAGAAACACGACAATAGAAACCCTCGAACAAAAATTAAAACCCAAAAATCACAAGTAGAGCTCTCTCTTTTAAAAAGCATGCTTTGTCCCCAAAGCATAACATGTAAGAACTGGGAAAGGGACATACCTATGGCACTCTAAGTGCTTCTCTTATCCTACGGAGGTGAGTGTGCAAGCACACTTTCCTCTACTGCAGTCGTGGCGCAACTAGGGGCCGACGCACTTAATAGTATCTCACTCGGGACAATGGTCACCCCCTCAGTTGAACTGGTCACCGCAATTACCTTATCACAATCTCGGGCTGAATATGGCTCGGGATAGTGGCGGAGCTCCCCACTCCTTTGGCTCTCTCATGTAAGTCTGACATATGCTCGTCATAAGTTTGCAGACTATCCACTACCATCCATTTGCCTCTCTTTTCTTCTTTTTCTTCCTCTTCTTCTCTGAGGACTCATCTTCAACTCCTTTCGAGACCATCTTCTTCCCTTTTCCTCTACTGACTGCTGTCGGAGCCCAATATGCCTCCAAATCTAGCTCCTCATCGAGCTCAGCATCTAACTTCGAAATGATGGCGGCTGCTAATATTGTCGGCTGTCTAGATGATAACTCGGCTACTTGACTACGCAAAGCCCCTAGCTCACCCTCAAACTGCTCGTGTCCGACTAGTTAGCTAATTGCTCATCGAAGTGGAGCTAAAAACTATCCAACCAGCTGTGTAGCCCTCTAGCAGCGACAACTATCTCAGCCTTTACTTAAGGCTTGATATTCTTCATCATCATGTTGACCTTCTTCTCGGTCAATGTGAATCGTTTGGCCATCTTTTGGAGGAACTCCTATGAAACCAAGGCATAGCCGGTTGGAACCTAGCTTGGAATACCCAATGAAGGAGTTGAGGATGAACTCGAAGCTACTACTATGTGGCCAACCTCTGTAGACGACATCTCACTCTGCTCCTATTATGCTCACCCCCAACTGGCTATGGTGGAGGAAATACTATAGGTAGTGTAACTCAGCTCATCGGGTTCATCTCATCCCATATAAGGCTTATATCTACAATCCTGTGGCCTTTGATCTGATGATCTATCTCTTGAATCACCCTAAAACCTACCTCCATGCATAATTTATGCAAGAGACTCAAGAATAAGATGGTAGTGCTCAACCCCATAGCTCGATCCTCGATCTCCTCCACTATCACCTTGAAATGTTGATGGCCTATCTCGACATGATACACACCACCAAGGCTGCTTTGTCTGCACTGAGGATGTTGGCACCAACTTATGGTGAAGCAATGTCCAGCAGGCCTTCGCTATGAATTTTAGCGAGGCTTTTGTGACCTACAGATCACTGGTCACCCACTCTACCTCCTCCTACTATGACCCTAGCTAGCCATTTCACTTGGCTCTATCTCTCCTCCAAACCCAGTTGATTTACCTTTTTCGGGGCTTCTACTTAGTAGTTGAGCTCAATTGTGGCATCTGGAGCTCTGAATTGTGGCCCATATAACATTCGAGAAATGGTCCGCTCGAAAAAGATGTCAACCATGCATTCCCAGACCATGATACTGTCAAGCTTAGGTTGTTCCTTCAATTTTTGCCCAGCTTTTTCTTTCTTCTCCATGGTTGCCAAATAGTTAGCATAGAACTCCCGGACTATCTCAACACTACACTTTTAAGGAGTTTTAGCTATCCAACGAACCCATAGAAGTTCACAATCCGCTTCATCCCCTCGACCCTATTTAGTGCACTGCTCGAGATCCGCGGCTTCTACTGAATACTCTGCCTGGGATGCTGCTTGGAGGTGAGAGCAAGACCCTGCTCATAGATCTCCTGAGCATCGGGTGCATGCCACCTCATAGCTCACTCTCTCGGGCATAGTTTGCTCAACATCTTCCTCAGTAGCTTCTTCCTTAGACCCGACCTCATCATTACCATCTCCAGATTGGGCCTCCTCAGACACCTCCTCTACATTTGGGCCATTATCGAACTCCTGAGTTCACCTGCTCACTCCTCAAACTAGGGAGCAGCGGATGTAGCTTTGGCCTGAACCTTGGCCTATGCCCTAGTGGTCCGTGGCTCATCAGTGTCAGTTGTATCCACTTGGTATTCCTCCATCGAACCACTAGGGGTGTTGCCTGCTTGGTCGGAGTCTGAGAGCTTATCTCTCATTGCCCTCCGAGTAGCAATTTCAGCCTTGGCCCTCTTATCTATGGCCTTTTTGGTTGATTTCCTTTTGAATGTCATTGTACCTTTGGAGAAAAAGGTTAGTATGTAAGATCTGAGAAAAAGAAAGCAAGAATATCGTCCTGAGTAATTTTTCACGAGTCATCAACACGAGTCGTACCTAGGTGGTACGATCCGTACTAAGATTCGTAGCATGTTAGTGATAACGCTTAAACCACACCTCCTACTGAAGTATGAAGCGGACGTTGTCAATAAAGAGTCCAACAAGAGGTTGGGGTTGAACCCACAGGGAATATGAAAGATCTAGACTAATGTAAGTAAGTGAACTTGTTCGTTAGTTACTCCAATTTGGAGGTTTCAATAAAAATAATAATCAAAACAATGATTGCAATTTTGATGTAAAATCAAGAGTTAAGACTAACTAGGGTTTGTGTTCCCCATGGGTTCATAGCTGCTTCGGGTATACACACATTATCAATACCAATGCTTACTTGTAGAACTGATAACTAGGGTTCATCCAAACGACTGGTTCATCCCTATTGGATGACTATACTCAATCACCGGGTAAGGTCTTATGAGTGATTCCAAACTATCTGTTATCAATAAGTTCCAAATTTAACTATCCTGCGACCATAACTCAAGTTTATATAATGATCATCAAGATCTAGGTTTTGTTATAATTCTCTTTTCCTAATCTCTACCTCTCTACGCTCAAGCAAGTAAAGAATTTTGGAAAGTCCTAACGTTGCACATAGTTAAGAAACATTTAAGCGTGAATAGGATACAATAAGAGCATTTTGCATTGGTTTTCAATCACTTCTGTGCAACCCTAGCTTGTTAATCCACTATGGTTCCCACAACCCTAGCTATGGAGGTTTTAGTCTCTCATAGTTGCAAGGCTGTGATATGCGTTCATAATTAAACACATAAAGGAATACTTACAATTGTCGATGAAAGAAAAACTTCTTTGATTATATCCGAAATACTCAAGAACAATTCACAATGATCAAGAAGAAATCAACAAAAGGTTGATCACAAGTCAATCAACTCAATTCTATATTTTTCTTCACTTTCTAACCTTTTATCAATGTTGTCTGGATGTTCTCTAACGTTCTCTACTCAAAATAAAACATAAAAAGTATTTATACAGACATAAGAATCCTTTTCCTAAGCTAACAGGGTAAATTTTCATAACTAGTGCCGCTTGAGCCACGACAGATCCTATGACCCGTAGCAGGATTGTATGCGTCGTACTTGTTATCCGTATGTCCTTGTCTTGCTGAAATTTGGCTAAGTGTTGTGCCTTGGTACGACTCGTACATGCTTCCTATGAGTCGTACTATTCTTCTGTGGCTTGACTATGAGAATTCTCAATTTTTCTGAAGTTTGTCATGAGTGTGATGGTACAACTTGTACCTTGTCTCCACGACTCGTACTGTCTATCCGTATCAGGAGTCAGCCTCTTATGCAGTTCTTCTAAATATTTCCACGACTCAGTGCTACGGCTTGTACTAGCGTTGTATGACTCATAGTGAGAGTCGTAGGATGCACTCTTTACAATTCATCCATCCGAAACTTTTCACGATATTCAGTATGACTCGTACAATCAACCTACGGCTCGTACTGAGAAAGTGACTTTAGCTCATTTTCTGCATTTTCAGGCTACGTTTTGCACATTCTTGCGCCAACACTTGTTTGTCCTATAATCAAAGAAAAAGTGCCTTATATCCATATAAACACACCTAAGTCCATGCTATTTTCTAAGTTTTGAGCGTCGAAAGTCCTGTAAACTCACAGCACATCAATACCCTCAACTTAAGACTTTTACATATCATCAGGCAAAGAAAAGAAAAAAAACTAAACACGACGCTCAACTAGAAAATAAACCTATAATACTACAACCAATACCAAACAAAATTAGCACCATACATTCAATGACTTTTGACCCTTCTTCCATGAACCAATATCAGCAAATGTACTACAAGCAACTACAAAACATGCTAAGCAGGGATCAAGACATGTCATCTAGCTATCAACAAGCAATCAAGCCATTGCCGATGTTTTTCAAACAAACCAATGATAAAATTAAACATAACCCATGTACCCTCGCAGCAAATGAAGTCCCCGCTAATAGATATAGTAAAGATATGGCATGGGATTGAACAAGCGAGACTCTCATCCTCACAAATAAGTTTCAAGTACTGTGTATTAGATATCATAGGCTTGCCCTTATTTTCTCTGCTTCAAGTCTATCAGATGGTCAGATTAGGATCATTATAGGACTTGTTGTGTCTTGTAATGTAGGATTTAGGGATGGACATGATAAATGTGAGATATTTTTAAGTGACTAATCCTTCCTTGGCATTGCATACATTGGCTTCACTGTTCACCTATTTCACCCTCTTTTCTTTTCATTCCTTTTCCTCCCTTTTCACCTCTTTCGTATGCATTTGTATGGGCCCGGTGTATTTTCAACCTGTTCAAGCATTATATTATTTTTTTCAAGATTTTCAACTTTTTTCATCTCTTTTTTTTCATTTGTCACACCACACCTCATTTTTCACCTTTTCTCTTTTCTTTCCCTTTTCTCGTTCCCACCATTTATGCACCCCTACTCTAGCCACCCTCAACATAGGCATTTTGTCTGTGTTGAGGTTCACAATGTCCAAGGAAGGATCAGGGCCAAATAGGTTCATTATAAAAAATTTGGGTACGGTTCATTGGTCAGTCAAAGAAAAATGGTCTATTAAAGGCTCAAAACTGGGATCAAGGGAATCATATGATTTTGGTAGGGTCATTTAGGCTAAAAGTGAGCTTAACAAAAAATGGCCTATGATCATATCCTAACCAATCATCCTTAGCCTATGCAAAGACCATTCAGAAAAGTTCTAGATCTTCAACACCGTACTAAACTAAGTATCATTCAGAAAAGTTCTAGATCTTCAACACAGTACTAAACTAAGTATCAAACCTCACTCACTCATGGAGCATGACTTATATTCACTTTACCTATCTGATTTACACATGGCTTAACAAAACTACTCATGTTAATACACTAAATGACATCAAAAGATCCGCAGAAATCATGCATGTAGTCACAAGTACATAGCAAATGCATCAAAAATTTTAAACAAGGTCAATTTTTTTTAGAAATTGAAAACTAGTGCACTTTCATTGGCTGAGTACTCCTAAGTTATTTCCTAATTGAACAAAAATCACAAAATAAGAAAATAAAATCCTAAACATGTCACTTCTACTAGATAGCATGTCCAAGGGAAAAGAAACACGGCAAGAAAAACCCTCGTACGAATCCAAAAATCCCAAAATTCACAAATACACCCCTCCCCTTTTTGAAAATTGTGCTTCATCCCTGAAGCACGAACTACAAGAACAAAAGGAAGGGAGTATACGTGTGGCGCTCTAAGCACTCCTGTCATCCTGCAGAAGAGATACCTCCGCTGCAATCATGGTGCTAGCCGTGGCCGGTGCACCCAATAATGTATCAATAGGGGGAGTGGTTACCCTATCAGTAGTATCGGCCGTCTTTATGGCCTCTGTGACGATTAGGGCTGAATGTGGCTCATCCGAAGGGTCCTTGCCACTAGCAAGCTTGGGCTTAGCCATGGTAGAGCCGCCTGCTCCTCTAGCTCGCTCTTGCAGCTCTGACATATGTGAGTCATGAGTCTGCAGGCTCTCTGCTCATGCCCGCTTGCGTTCTCTTCTTTGTTTTCTTCCTTTTCTTCTTCAAAATTTCTTCTCTAACATCCTTGGAGACTCTTTTCTTCCCTTTGTTCTTTGCAGCTGTCATCGGCTCCCAATAAGCCGCCAAGTCAATCTCCTCATAGGGCTCCTCATCAAGATCTGAAAGAGTGGGGGCTGATATGACTGCCGGTTGTCATGATGACAACTTAGCTACTTGGCTCCGAAGAGCCCCCAACTCCTCATGGAGACTACTGGTATCCGTCTTCTCTACCATATGCAAGTTAAACTAGCTCTCAAATTCATCCAGGCAAGCATGTAAGGCTTGTGATGCTCTATCAATCTCTGCTTTTACCGAGGGCTTCACATTCTCCATCATTTCCTGAATCTTTTTTCGCCCATAGTCAACCTCTTGGCCAATTTCTGGAGAAAATCCTAGGGCACTAAGACATACCTTTCTGGAATCTGAGTTGGCAAGCTAGGTAGTGGTGTAGCAGAAGTGCTGGGAGATACCTCTGAATGACCGGTATCTATAGTCGGTGTCTCGCTCTGCTCCTGTGAGGTGGGGGAATTCACCTGTGCACCCCCTACTGGTTGAGTCTATGGAATTTTTGTGGGAAGTCAGGATTGACTCATCGGGTTCATTTCATCCCGGATTAAGCTAATGTCAGCTATCTTTTGCCCTCCAATCAAGCGTTCCTCACCCTATCACACCGAAACTCATGCCTCTTTGCATAATATAAAAATAAGGCTCGAAAATGGGATGGTAGTATTCAATCCCATAGCATGATCTCATATTTACTCTGCGATGATCCTCGGGATGTTGATGGGGTATCTGGACATGAGGCATGCCACCAGAGCTGCTTTGTCTGCACTCAACGTGTTGTCATTGACCGTTAGTGCTAATCGGTGGTGCACTAGTGTCCAGTAGGCTTTAGCTATGAAGTTGAGTGAGTTTTTGGTCACCTTCTTTCCACCTAAGACCCATTATGTTCCTTTATTTCCTCAGCTATAACACCTGCCAACCACTGTAGCTGCCTCTATCTCTCCTCAAATCCCAGCTGCCTAATTTGCTTTAGTGCCTCCACTCAGTACTCCAGCGTGGCATGTGGAGGAATGAACTGGGGCCCATACAGGATCCGATAGATAGTGAGCTCAAAGATGTTGACCTCTTGCCCTTTAACCATGACACTCTCCAATCTGGGCTGATCTTTCACTTTCTGCCCCCTTTTTTGCCTTCTCCTCCATGGTAGCCAAGTAGTTGGCATAGAACTCACAGACTATCTCTGAAGTGTACTGGTCAGGAGTCCTAGCCATCCATTCGAGCCCAAAAAAGCTAAATATCCACTTCATCTCCTCTACCTCATTTAATGTGTTGGTAAGGATATGCAGTTCTTCTTGGATGCTCCACCTAGGTTTATTTTTGGCGGTGAGAGAAATGCCTTGTTCATAGATTTCCTGTGCTCCTGGAACTCTCCACCGGATGGTACGATTCTCCCTAGGCAAGATCTACTACTTCTTAGCATTGGGAACCTCCACCTCTGAATCAGAGTGATCCCCTCGGCAACGACTCCACTTTTTGATAATGCTCCTCCTCTGAGTCATAATTGCCACTTGCCTCTTCGTCTTGGGTCTCCTCGGATCCTTCTTCTGCATTTGAGCCACTTCCTGACTCCTAATTACCTTCTTTATCTCCTCCCTCAGACCGGGGAGCTTCGGAAGATGTGGCAGTAGTTGCGACGGCTTGGCTTTGGCCTTTGCCCTAGTGGTTTGGGTCCCGTCTGTTTCTGATGTATCGACCTTGTATTCCTCAACTGGACCACTAGGGGAACTGCCTACTTGCTCGGATTCATAGGTCTCATATGTAATGTCCTCCGGGATGTTGCTTAGGATGCTTTGTGCTTGATCGTCATTGTACCTGTAGAGAAGAGAGTTAGAATTCCATACCTGAGAAAGAAAAACAAGAAGTGAAATTCTCTGTATCTAACCACGGGTCAACAGTACGGGTTGTATCTTGGAAATACGACTCACATGAAGTCCCAAGAAATATTTAGTTTTGCACATTACAACTCCCAAGTATGACTCGTACCACGAAGGTACGATCCATACCTTGAGTCGTCTGAGGATGCGCCTTCACTACCAATTTCTCTATATTTGTCCATGAATCATGGTACGACCCATAGGTGATTCCACGAGTGGTAGGAAGGCTTGTGAAGCCTGTCCTTGTCCAGATTTTGTTCCAGTGTTCATAGAAGTCAAATTTTTTATATTTTGGTAATCAGAATTCCCCAGGTTTAGGCATCTATTTTTAACTTTATTCATGACAACTACTCTTCCCTCCCCTTTTTATTTGCCACCCGTAACTCATTGTGAATGGTTCAATGCACAAGTTCATCAAATTTTTAAAGTCTTTCCTAGTCGCAGACAATTCGATAACACCCTTGTTCATTGTCTTTTTAAACAAACATGATGCTCACGGGGGCTTTGGCAACATAACATCAAACATATAGTTTTTATCACTATTCAAAGCAATACACTTGTTAGCTGCTTGCTTCGACTGGTAATCAAGGATTAGGTTTGAGAGGAACTTGATTGATCAAGAAATTGCTCAAATTTTTCTTTGGATTTTAGTTACGAGTATGAGGGAGTGGTAAGTGCAAGCCGTGACTTTGGTGTTGTTTTCGTGGGAGAAGGGTTAGTTTAGGTTTGAAGTTTAAATAAGTGAAAGGGCAGAATTTAAAAATCTGGGCCGACTCAGGTAATTTCAAGGACTTTGACCTATCATGACTCGTCCCCTGGACCCGTTCTTTAGAGAGTTGAGAAACTTACCTAAGCTCCTACGAGTGCATCTTACGTCTCGTACCATGAGGGTCGGATTGTATGATGACTCTTAGGCCTTTATATCATATGATTTGGCTAGTACACAGGTACAATGTATACTATGATCCGTATACTTTCATTACAAATCATAGGACCAACCTTACCCTGAACCCCTTCTCTGAAGCACCTCTTTGATTCTTACCACCTCTCCTACTACGGCTTGTATGATGCTATCATGAGTCGTACTAAAAGCCTTAGTAGCTTCTTTCTTAGCCATCTGTATTTTCTTTCCCTGCACACTAAACACACATCAGTTAAGTTACTTGGGTTGCCTCCCAAGAAGCTCTTGATTTAACATCGCAACACGACACAGGTAGCCCGGTTACTCAGAATTCACCAAGCCACCACTTGGGTTGCCTCCCAAGAAGTGCCTGATTTAACGTTGCGGCACAATGCAAGTCTCTTGACTACTAAGAATTCTTCAAGTGACTCAGATTCATCCTCTAGTTCTGATACTACATTGAATTCCTTCGATTGCTGCATTGACCGGCAGATGTTGAAGGTGACCTCTTCTTTGTTCAATTTGAACTTCAATTGGCCCGCCTCCACATCTACTAAGGCCCTCCCAGTTGCAAGGAATGGTCACCCCAAAATGATTGGGACCTCATAATCAACCTCGCAATCCAAAATCCCGAAGTCTACTGGGAATATAAATCTGTCTACCTTAACAAGCACATCGAACAGGATCCCACTGGCTTCTTCACAGTTCTGTCGACCATCAATAGCCGCATAGTAGTCTGTTTGGGGGCTCCTAAGCCTAATTTCTTGAACACTGCCAAGGGCATCAGGTTGATGCTCTCTCCCACATCACAAAGTGCTTGTGAACTCGACATTTCCAATGGTGCAAGGTATAGTGAAAGCACTTGGATGTTCCTTCTTTTAAGCCAGGACCCGTGTAGCTATGGAACTACAGTGATGTACATTATCTACCGGCTCATATCTTATAGACCTCTTCTTTGTCACCAAGTCTTTCATAAACTTAGCATATCCCGACATTTGTTCTAATGCCTCAACCAATGGTATGCTCACAAATAATTGTTTAAGCATTGACAGGAATTTCTGAAACTTACCATTTTCCGCCTTTTTCTTCATTCTTTGGGGGAACGGTGGCGGTGGTCGCGCGATAGCTTTGTATATTTGAGGTTCTCCTTGATTAATGACAGGCTATTTCTCACCCATTGGGGCCTCTGGAAAATCAGCATTCTCAGCATCCTCTATCTCAATGCTCTTCTCCTTCTTCTCATTTACGCTCTCTTTCTTTCGTTCAACTACAACTTGGAAAGGGGGGTCAACTGTGGTCTTACACTCCTAGTCATCACCGCCATGCAATGGACATCATTCTTTGGGTTCTGGATGATGTTGCTAGGTAGTGTACCCTTTTTTATAAGGTTCAATGATGCCGATAGTTGCCCAAGCTGCTGTTCAATCTGCTTGATGGCTGTCGCACGAGATTCCACTCTCTGACCCATGATTGAAATATCACCATGAATTTCCTTCAATTGATCATCAGTAGACCTCACCTTTTTTAGCATTTCGGCCATCATGCTCTCTAGCTTTGACTGCCTAGCCTCTCCCTCTCATGCATTGGGAGGCACATATATTCCAGCTCGGTCGTTGCGATAGTCGTCATTCCTTCTCCATTCTCTTTTGCGCTCACGACCTTGGCTCTTGTCTCTATACCCATTTCAATTGTAGTTATCTCTATATTGGTTCCAACCTTGGTTTTTAGAACCTTGACACCAATTTTCTTGTCCAGATGCTTTGGCGTTAGCTCAGAAACACGCTACCTGGCTGTCCAGGAAATTTGCCTCCTCCTCGGAATCAGAGTGATCTTCCCACGGCTCCAGTCCTTGTGTTCCCACTTTATTGACCTTTTTGGCTCCAACTCCTATAATGTGCTTTGTAAGCAAATCCAATGATGTGTGGCATATGAGCTAACTCCTAGTCACGTTCTTCTTCTTTCCTCCGTTTGTCTACGGTCAAACCAATAGCATATGTACAGGCTGCTGCATCTGCCTCCCTAGTATGCCATGCCCTGTTTGTTTTAGTCACCCTGTCAAGGATAGTAGAAGCTTGCTCCCAGGTTTGACTCATCAATACTCCTCCTTCCACCGTGTCTGCCACAACTTTCGTGCTATTATTTAAGGACCTGTAAAAAATTTCCAACAAATTGTCATCTGGAATCTTATGGTTTGGGCACTTTGTCAAGTTCTTCTTGAACCTCAGCTAGGTTTCATGAAGTGCCTCTGTTTTGAGCTGTCGAAAATTGTAAATCTCATCCTTAAGCTGCAATATTCTGGAGTGGGAAAGAGTCTATCCAAGAAGGCTTTCTTGAGCTCCCTCCAGTTGGTTATGGAGTCATTGGGCAACTCCGATAACCATAAAGTGGCTTCTCCTGACAGAGAAAAGGGGAATAGTTTGAGCCTAATGGCAGCTTGGCTAAGTCCAGGCAACTTTAATGCCTTGCATATTCCAACGAAGTTCGTCAGGTGCAGGTTGGCATCATCTGTTGTGTTACCACTAAACACCCCTTTCATGTTTAACAGTTGAATCATGGTGCTCGTGATGTCAAACTTGGCCCCAGGGGGCAGTGGTGGTGGTACAATTGCTCCAGTTGACCCAACTTCATCAATGTTTGATTCCTTATCATCGAAGAACTAAGGGGAAAATCTATGACCTCTTTTGCCCCACCCATGTCGTCCAGCATTAGCAACCTCATCTCTAGTATCCTTCGCATCCTGAAGTGCGGCTTGCCAAGCGAGCTCGGCTTGCCTAGCTTCTTCAGCTATACGGGCATCTCGTTGTTCCTAGTTTTCCATTCCGTGTAGTGTTTATTCAATTTTGGGGTTCAACTGAATCAGGGGATTTCCACTACTCCAAGTGCTTGGCATCCACCGAAAAATAACCTGTGGGTATCACAAACAAAAAGAAAACGTAATTAAGGAAATAACTACCAAAATCCAAATACAAGCAATTAATCTAGTCTAGTCGTATTCCCCGGCAACAGCGTGACTTTTTGATAATGCTCAAACCACACCTCCTACTGAAGTATGAAGTGGACGTTGTCAATAAAGAACCCAACTAGAGGTTGCAGTCGAACCCACAGGGAATATGGAAGATCTAGACTAATGCCAAAAAGTTAACTTGTTGGTTAGTTACTCCAATTGGGGGTTTCAATAAAAATAATAATCAAAACAATGATTGCAATTTTGATGTAAAATCAAGAGTTAAGACTAAGTAGGGTTTGTGTTCCCCATGCGTTCATAACTGCTTCAGCTTTACACATATGATCAATACCAAAGCTTATTTGTAGAACTGATAACTAGGGTTCATCCAAACGACTGGTTCGTCCCTATTGGATGACTATACTCAATCACTAGGTAAGGTCTCATGAGCGGTTCCAAACTATCCGTTATCAATAAGTTCCAAATTTAACTATCCTGCGACTAGAGCTCAAGTTAATAGAATAATCATCAAGATCAAGGCTTTATTGTAATTCTCTTTTCCTAATCTCTACCTCTCTAGGATTAAGAAAGTAAATAATTCGGGCAAGTCCTAATGTTGTACACTATTAAGAAATGTTTAAGCATGAAGAGAATATAATATAAGCATTTTGCATTGGTTTTGAATCACTTTTGTGCAACCTTAGCTCGTTAATCCACCATGGTTCTCACAACCCTAGCTATGGAGGTTTTAGCCTCTCATAGTTGCAAGGTTGTGCTATGCATTCATAATTAAACACATAAATCAATACTTACAATTGTAGATGAGAGAAAAACTTCATTGATTATATCTGGAATACTTAAGGACAATTCACAATGATCAAGAAGAAATCAAGAAAAGGTTGATCACAATCCAATCAACTCAATGCTATATTTTTCCTTACTTTCTAACCTTCTCTCAACGTTGTCCGGATGTTCTCTAACATTATCTACTCAAAATAAAACATAAAAAGTATTTATACAGAGGTAAGAATCGGTAAATTTCCATAACTGGTGCCACCTGAGCCATGACAGATCCTACGACCCGTAGCAGGATTGTACGGGTCGTACCTGCTATCTATATGTCCTTCGCTTGCTGAAATTTGTCTAAGTGTTGGGCTTTCGTACGACTAGTACATGCTTCCTACGAGTCGTACTATTCTTCCGTGGCTTGACTCTGAGAATTCTCAACTTTTTTGAAGTTTTTCACGAGTGTGATGGTACAACTCGTACTTGCCGCCACGACTCGTACTGTCTATCCGTATCAGGAGTCAGCCACTTGCGCAATTCTTCTGAATATTTCCATGACTCAGTGCTACGGCTCGTTATAGCATTGTACGACTCATATTGAGAGTTGTAGGATGCACTCTTCACAATTCAGCCCTCTAAAATTTTTCATGATCTTCAGTACGGCTTGTACCATTAACCTAAGGTTCGTACTGAGACTGTGACTTTAGCCCATTTTATGCACTTTCAGGCTACCTTTTGCAAATTCTTGCTCCAACACTTATTTGTCTTGTAATCAAAGAAAAAGTGCCTTATATCCATATAAACACACCTAAGTCCATGCTAGTTTCTTAGTTTTGAGCATCGAAAGTGTTGTAAACTAATAGCACATCATTAAGACACTGTCACGACTTCTTGGTATGACTCATACCAGGTTGGTATGGTTCGTAGTAAGGGTCATATGAGGAATTCCCTGAAACTATGGTTCTCAGTGACTTTGTACGACTCGTGTTACGGATCATAATTGGATTCCCCGAGTCATACTAAAGATCGTACTGTTACTTATTGAACTTGACCCTTTTTTATTCCTTGTAAGACACCAGATACAATTCGTAGTAAGATAACACGGGTCGCATAGGTTTCGTACCACAGCTTCCTGTTAAAATGACTTGGGACAGTCCGAACGAGCCATCCTATGAGTCATAGTACGAAACCACGAGTTGTAGGAAGGCTTGTGAAGCCTATCCTCACCTTATTCAGGTCCATTTGTGTAGGTAAACATGTTTTTGAGTGGCTACTAAGAATTCCCCATCCCAGCTCTACAAATTTCATTAATTTTTCCTACCTAGTTATCCCCCAAACATGCCTCACACACCGTAAGTCATTATCTATAATCACATTTTGTGTTGGAGAATTTTGAATTTTGACCCAGTTAGTACATACGCACGACTAGCTTCTGATCACCTGCCTATTCCTCATTTTCATGAGTTTTGATGAATCACAGAGTACTTTCATCCGTCACATAGCAAGATTTTCAAATTAAAAAACATAAGAACTTACTTGCACTTTCAAGTTCTTGCTCGACTTTTTGCTAGATTCAGTTTTTGGATAGGAATCCAAATAGCTCGTGCTGATTTATTTGCACAACCTAGAGCTTCACAATTTTGTTCTTGAGTTACGGGTGATGGAAGATAGAATGGAGGTGCTCGTGGGTTGTGCTTTTTTTTTCGCATGAGAGTTTAGGTCTGAATAATTTGATTTTAAATATGTTTTGGGAACAGACTAAGAGAACTTACCTGGAGACCTACAAGTGTATGGTACGATCCATACCATGACTCGTACGTCGGAATTTTTTTGCACCTCCACACTTAGAATAGCTCACGATTACAGTGGGTACTACCACTCGTACAAATGAGGTACAATTTGTAATGACCTCGGTACAATTTGTAATGACCTCAACCGTAACATGAACTCATGCATCAGGCTAGTCTTTAATTTCAACCATGGACAGTACTACTAGTCGTACCATGATCCTACGACTCATACTAAGACTCATAGTACAGTCCTTTGCTGCAATTTTCACCAACTTGTTTTAGGTTTCACCTGCACACTGAACACAAATAAGTTAAGATACATGGGTTGCCTCCAAAGAAGCGCTTGATTTAATTTTTTGGCACAATGCAGGTGGTTTGGTTACTCAGACTTCACCAACCACCTCATGGGTTGCCTCCCAAGAAGCGCCCGATTTAACGTCGCGGCATGATGCAAGTCTCTTGACTACTCAGAATTTGTCAAAAGACTCAAAATCATCCTTAGGCACGAGCAAGCAAAGATGATGGATCTGAAAAAATGGAGGAAACATACTTAAAAAGTTTCATTAGGTGTTTGATGTATCTTACAACAACTCGACCGGATATATTGTAAGTGCTCTATCAAGGTTCATGCATTGTCCGAGTGAAATACGTGTGAAGGCAGCCAAAAGAATTGTGTGGTACATCAAAGGAACCATCACCTATGGAGTCAAGTTTCAAAAGAGTCAACCTGTCAAGCTTTTTGGGTACTCTAACGGTGACTGGGGCGTTTCTGTAGATGATTTTAGGAGTACTTTAGGGAATTGTTCTAGTCTTGGTTTTGGGATTTTCTCATGGAGTTGTAAGAAGTAGGATATTGTGGCTCAATCTACTGCCAAAGCTGAGTTTATGGCAGTAGCAGCAGCAGTAAATCAAGCATTGTGGCTAAAGAAAATTCTGGTTGATTTGCATATGGAACCGACAAGAAGCATTGAAGTGTTCGTAGACAACCAAGTAGCAATAGCTATTTCTCACAATCCTGTGTTTCATGTGAAAACTAAGCACTTCAATATCAAGTTCTTCTTCTTGAGAGAAGTGCAAAATATGGAGATATAACTCTTGTCAATTGCAAGACGGAGGAACAATTTGTTGATATATTCACTAAGCCTTTACCAGTTAGCAAATTTGAGCTTCTCAGATAGAAAATTGGAGTTTGCATCTTCCAAAGCAAGGAGGAGCATTAGGAATTTTCTTTTAAACTGCAGTAAATTTATTTTCACTGCCTTAGTTTTTCAAAGAAGACCTAGTCAATTAGTTGTTAGCCATTTATTCCTATTATTTAGGAGTTAGTTCTAATATCAGTAATTTTCTTAATCTACTAGGAATGTGTTTTTACTGCCTTTTTCAGGTTTTATAAATATAACCTGAAGAGATCAATAAAAATATTCTTCCACTGCTATACTTCTCTATTTTTCTGGTATCTTTTCATTTCAAAAATAAATAACAATTTTGACTCTGGCTATTCTGGCTCTCTGTTCATTTCTAGACTACTGAGGTGGTGGAATCATGATGGATGGTGTCCCTGATGACCTCCTATTAAAGAAGGTTCTGCTAGTGTCCCCTGATACACTTCATTGTTGTCAGCTGACCTGACTACCCTCTTGTTCTGATTTTTCTCTTTGTTAGCTCTCACCTTCTACTTCCAATCTTCAGTCTGTTGTGCATAAGGACTTATTCTATACATATCCATGTTCTTGTTTAGAGAAGCCACAATACCCTTACTAGACACATGTGTCCCTAGAACATACATAAATTGGCGCATCCTTGCTTGCATGGTAGATATCATATTTGAAGCATATCATGATAGTTATGTGAACTTGAGGCTGTAATCTCTCATACACATGGTGCCTTGCCAAGAACTGTAACTCATGTGCCTTGGCTTCTCTTAGATTTAAAGGTTGGAGGTGGTCAATTAAAGCATCCATCATGTTACCCCAAAACTGTAGAGGATGCATCTTCTCCTCAGGATAGTTCCTCATGCTCATACCACATGATAGCCCCATCCTTCAACTTATAGGAGGAAAATTCAACTGCCTCTGTCTCTATAGCGTGCATGACTCCAAGAATCCTCTAGACCTTATCTTTAAAGTTTTAGGGATTCTCTTTAGGTTTGGATCCTGTGAAGACTGAAGGATTCACATGGAGGAACTCTTTGATCCTCAAAGTATCTAAACCCTTATAGCAACAATACTCAATGAGGTCTTACTCTGATGTTGAGATTGTGAAACAACCAATTGGGTGCGCATCCAAATAGCCCCTCTCATATCTGCATCAAATATAGTAGGTGGTGACACATATGATGAAAGTTTCCCAATAGGACCCTTTGTCAGTTGCTGGGTGGCATGAGTAATCTAGCCCGCTGAGTGGCCATGCGACCTTGTTTAAATTCTCTGAGGGTCACTAGAGTTTTCCTCGATTAAAGCATTATCCCTTTGGCTCGTGATTGCTTACCTTTTAGCAGGCATTGTCCATAAGAAACATAGTAATGCCAAAGTTAGAATATTACTAGGGTTCAACTGTATAGCACGATCTAGTGTATGAAGGAGGAGTAACAATCTTAAATATCCTACAGCTTGTAAATTATAAATATGGTGCGGTTCACACTCATAAGTTAGACTTTACTAGACATGACTTCATAGACTCCCTAAGATACTTGCACCTAGTGCTCTAATGCCAAGTGTGTCATGCCCAACCCTAGGCTTAGGCGAGATCAACACTCGATGCCACTTCTTGCCCGAGCAAACCTCATAACATGGCATGAAACGTGGAGAATTTATCTAACATGAGCGGAACATGAATAATTCAAGCATTAGAAAGAAGCATCATTACTCATAATGAAATCAAATATGATATAAACATCACTTGAGTATATATGTGGCATAGATGCCAAAATGGTAAGTATGACATATGAACAGACTGAACAAAAAAATATATAAAGTCTATAATCATGATGTAAATAACTATCTTTACCGGGATAAGGCACCCGACATAACTTTATCAAAACTAGAAAAAAAAGTTGTATAAAGAAATTTACCCAAAATTAAGTGGGGCTCACCAAAATTTGAATGTGGAAAGAACCTAACGTGTTATTCGATCATCTATTTGTGTACTTGCATCTGCACTATTAAACAATGCAATGCCCCCAATAAAAGGAAAGTAAGTACATATGAAATTGTACTATATGTGATATTTCAGAATGAAAATATGAACATAATAGAAATAGAAGAAAAACTAGAAAACATAGCCATAGCATGGAGTGAATCAAAGGATTAAAAATTAGTAGGTTGACTTATCTTCTTCATTTTTTGTTATTTTTAAATTCGTTAATGGGAGGTTCTTAATTTGATGGACATAATATACCATATAAGCACATTAAATCTAATATTTGTTTGATTAGTTAAGCCATCTCATACCTTATCGGGATATGAGGTATACATATTATATTTTGCTAGCTAGGATCCATAATAAGCCCTTATCGAGGGCACATAGAGGATTCACCCGAACCAACAAAAATAATCGACATCCTATATGGGCATACATTTTTTCGTCTCGAATACCTTTTTAGATATTAATACTAATCTCTTTCATTACGCGATAAGATTAACTAATAATCATCATTTAAATTCATAAGTCATAGTTTATTCATTATTTCATATTCATATTTCATAAAAGATTAATGAATGCATCTATTTTTACCATAAAAATCATAGTTAATCTACTTTACAGTGTTCATAGGAAGATTCATAAAGTTCATATTATTTGAATAGAATTTATATGAACAAGATCATACATTTAGACGTTAGCCCTAACTATCTCAAAAAGGAGATTTTTCATGGGTTTCCATGGAACATGGCATGGGGAAGAAAGAAGATGTTCCATATGTGAGATAGCCTTACATACCGTAATTGCAATCAAGCAATTGGAGAAAACTCAAACTCTGAGGAAGAACGCTCAATTTCCTCCTTTGGACCTTAGGATAAGTTTTGCTTGAAACTTAAGATACGAAAGATAGTATTTACTTCAACTTTCATAATTTCATGTTAAAAATGTTTGGGATTTATTAGTATGATTACCTTTATATAGGATGACTTAGAGAAGAGATTATTATTGTCCTACAACATAGGAGTTGTGAAAAAGTGGAAGGAAAATTGAAATTTGAGTCTTTATAATTGTTGCGTCGGACAACCTACGATGGACCTACACACCAGTTATGGTCTATAGAATTGATTTGCAGTTTGTATGTCACTAGCAGATTTTCTCAAATTTGAGGATTCACTTACGATGCCCAAATATAACCCTTAAAATCGACTTGCGGTTCGTAAGTTAGATCATAAGTCCTAAGGAAAACCTTAATGATTTCATATTTCCACTTACAACAATCAAATACGGTCCATAAATTTAACATGCAGTCCATAGATCAAACCATAAGTCTTGACTAGAACTTCAAGAAATTGGACTACTATTTACAGTTACCAAGTACGATCCGTAGATCAGACCGTAAGTCTTAAATAGTAATTTGAGAAGTTGGAATCCCCATATATGGTGGCCAAAGTACTGTCCATAAATGTATTTTACATCCATATATTCCTTCCTTTACTTAGAATCGTAGGAGTGAAAATTCCCCTCATTTATACATCCACATGTCACCTACGTTGCTAACCCAATTGGGTTCTATCCCCATTGTACCTTGAGACTTCTAGTTTTTTTTCTTTTAAACACCCAAATACTTTCATGCCTGGGTAAATACTTAAATCATCAATCTAACTCCATAATTCACATGTATGTTTATGTCCCATAGTTGGGATCGGGTTATTTATGTTTTGTGGTTCATGGTTTCGGGGCTCAGGGTTTAAGGTTCAGGGTTTAGGGTTATTTATGTTTTGAGGTCAAATTATATTCTGAAGGTACGTGGTGTTACACAGTTCTTACCCTTATTCTGAGAATTCTACAATATTATTCATCCCGAAGTCACTCCATTCTTAATGCTTATAATTGTGGAGTACTGTTTACCATTATACCTTTTAAGCCCAAATCATATAATCCCAGGGGTTAGTCAAAACTATCCTTTAATTTACCTTTCTCCTCAATTTTAGTTAAAGACTTGACTTTGTCTTCTAAAATACCCTTTTTTCATATTGTTCATCTTTAAGTTGATCCTTACTCTTTAGGATATCCTAGACTCATCTTTCCCATGTTAGCATAATATTTTATTCACAATATTTATCTATTCAAACTCAGTCCAGACCCCACCTTCGATTTAACTTCCAAGCACTAACGTCTTCCAATATTTGTGTTATACTCTAACTCTAGAAAATTGTAAGCCATATGGAACCCTCGTTACTTCAATACCTTTTGAATGAGCAGAACTTTCTTTCCAACAAAGTGGGATGTTTTGCTATCAATCGTAGATAATTTTAATCCTTGCGCATTCCGTTACTAACTATGTGTTGTCATTTCTCCAAAAGTTGACTAAATTTAAACATTAAAACAGACCAAATGGCCAGTGTAAAAGTGTTTATTGACCCTGTCGACAATGAAGTTGGATATAAGGAGTTGGGGACATGCCTAGAAAAGATTTATACATTTAAAGTAAGCATGGAAAATAAAATTGATAGAATCAGGGGGAAGATAAATGACCTTATGAACTCATCCGTCTCACTACCAAGATTCCCTGAACCGATGTACAATAGTCAGTCAGGTTCTCTCATGGCGCCTCTCACACTATCTACTTCACTTACACATTGATATAGTGCACAACGTTGCTCAAGTTTGTAGGAGATCACAATCCAAAGAGCACTCAATAGGTTGGCAAATACAAGAAAGAAAAAGGAAGTTCAATAAAAACACTCAAACTATGAGATGAGACACACTCGACAACTAGAGATGTAGAAGTTAGTCAGAAGTGGGGATATCAAAAGAGACTTTGATTTTCCATTATATTATGGATCTGGAGATCCTCACTCCCATTTAAAGGCATACCTCGATGAACTAGTGAGTATTGGACAAAATGATGATCTAATGATAAAAATTTTATATTGTAAGTGAAGAAAAACACAAGTGATTGGGTTTCTTGGGATAATTTGGTTATGGACTTTATCAAGATGTATGGATCTCCTAACAACATATTTTCAAACATATATAGTTTTAGAACTATTTATGGAGAGAATGTTGGTGCCCGCAAGGTAGAGAATGGTTTGGGGAAAGAAATCGTTAGTAAGGTATTGAAACCATCAGAGTCTGATATAAGAAGATCCCGAATTATGACTTATTTAGTTTAACTATCTTCAATTACTTTTGACATATTGAGGTCAAATGAAATATATAGCCAAAGTATCGCGTTATCCTTAATCCTTGATGTAATTACTTTAATCCAACTAAGCATTGCGCTTTTTATTCTGGAATGCTAGGTGTAAGAACAGACATCTTTTCTTCTAAGGATGTAATGTATTGATTCAATGGTGGAAAAATAAGCACCTTCTTAAGGATGATGAAGAAGAACAAGAATTAGGTACTCAAAATAGGGGGGACGACATCGGATTTCATAGAGAAGATTAAGTATGAGAAACTTTCAAAAGAAGCAAACTAAATAAAGATGGTCTCAAATATTTATGAATTAAGAGAAGAAGATGTTTGTAATACCCCAAAAGTTTCTAGGAATAAATCTGGGATTTAAAGTATGTTCAGCAGAAAAATCTGCAAGTTTCTCACAGTATGACTCCACCTACGGGTCGTAGAATGGTGGTACTCGTCGTAGGAAGACCCATGGTTCAGCTCAGAGGCTTCTTTTTCTATACCATGAGTCTGCACCATGAGTCGTGATTAGGTGGTATGACTTATGGTCATGGAGTCGTAATATGCTATGGGGTTGGCAGATGTTGGTCCTTCGAGCGGTTGTACGACTCGTGGTGTGGAGTTATGGGTCATGATAGGCGATCGTGAAAATAATCAGAGGGTTGGAGGAAATTTGAAATGGCTAGTTATCGGAGCTAACCACGAGTCACGGGAGGATTGTACAACTCACGGTACGGGTCATAGCAACTGACAGTGCAATTTTTCCTATGAATTCATTAAGGGTATTTTTGTAAATTCTAAGCTCATAAATTCCTAATGACATTGTTTTAAGCTCTAAAAGGAGGATTTTAAGGGAGTTTAACCTATTCTACTTTATTCAACTCCCTTGCATGCAAGTATAAAAGTTTCCTTTTGAAGATCAAGCTAGAAATTCCTCAAGTTCTTTCCCAAATATCTTGGGCTTTCAAAGTCAAGTTTAGATTTAGCTCACCCAAGTATATAGGGATATGCATGAGAGTTTCCTTTCATTCTCGTGCCCAAATTTCTCCTCAAATTCATGAATTAAAGTCTTAATTCAAGTTTATGAGCTTCTGGGGTTTTAACCCAATTTTAAAAAATTCTCTATGATTTGTTCATGGATCCAGTTCCCTTCATGTGTAAAAGAATGTTTTAAGATTCATGAGAAGATTATATATATAAAATGATTATAAATTCATGATTTCAAGTTTTAGAAAATTATGCCCTATTATGCAAGTTTTATGAAAAGTGAAATTTATGATTCATGATTTCAAGTATGATGAAATATCTAGCATGAGTGAATGTTTATAAATTACCCCTATATGAATTCATGATTTTGACTTTTTAACTTTATTTCAAGTAAGCATGATTTTAAGATTTGGTCAAGCCCACACAAGATAAGTATGTTTTCATGATTTAGCTTAGGCTAAGATGATCAACTTATCATATGTTGTGGAGTCAAGACTCCCACTACAGCTTATGATATGTTTTGTATTCAATTCTTCCCATGTTCAGATCTCAGACTATGCATGCGATTATGATTTTAGTTTCGTTTAAAAATGATTGGAGCACTATGCATATTTTTGGGAGTAGTGTCTAGCATCAGTAGGCTTGGCGTTCAAAGGTTCCCCGACCTCAGAACTATGCGCCATCATAGGTATATTTATATTTGAACTTCACAAGGGAGTCCCCCCCCCCTCCAGAGGGCCTTCAACTTGATATCGATATCATGGTAGGTTCCTTAGCCCTGACAATGTTTTGGACGGCTCTGCCCACTTGAGTGTTATAGTTGGGGCATCACGTAAGCTCTATCGTGATGGTGTCGGTTATGACGAGCCTCCCATTGTTCCTCATGATTTTAGTTATTCATGTTCATGACTTATGATATTATGTTTTTCAGCAGGTTTGACCCAATGATTAGTTTAGAGGTTTTACTTATGATTTCAACTATGACAAGTCATATGATTTCTATTTTAGCTTTCGGTCATTCTAGACAGATATGATATTAAGCTTATGACTATACATGTTTTAGATTTTAGCATGCAGTTCATACTCTTGTGATCTTATGGTTTATGTTTATATGCATTATTTCAGTTACAATTACTCAGCACGTTTTACTTACCTTGCATACTCAGTACATTTCAAGTACTGACCGCATACTCTTTGCTGTATCGTTTCATGATATAGGTCCGGATGAGCGACCCAGTTCTGCCATTAGTCCAGCTCATGCAGCTTAGCTCAGTTTCCCATCGTTGGTGTATCTCATCTTCCGAGGACCTTTAGTTTAATGTTGTGTTATGTTATATTCTATTTCAGACTTTAGCAAGCTAGTTAGGGATATTGTTCCATCAGCTCATCAGACAGTAGTAGAGGCTTATCAGGCATTATGTAAATTATTAGCTTTGTCAAGTATTGACTCTGTTTATGATTGCTATGCTATTCATATTTCCACTTATTCATGTTTCAGTAATCAAATTCCGCTTGATGTATGATCTTTAGTTATTATGTTTATTCCATGGGTCGACTTGGAGCCATTCGTGGTTCTAGGTCCCATGTCACAATCAGGGGTCCCAGCTCGGGTTGTGAAAAACTTGGTATCAGAGAAAAGGTTAAGAGTGTCCTAGGGTGTTTGAAAGCCGCGTTGAGAAGAGTCTTTTCCATGGTGATGAAACATGCCACACTAATGGGGGAGAGGCTATAAGATGTTTTAGGAAATTTTCCTTCTTTCATGATCTATGTCGTGCGATGAGGTATCTCTCTATCCTTCTAACTTGTCCTATACGAGATTGCAAAAATATGCCTCCACTTCTAGTGAATGGAAAAAGGAATGACAATGGAAATAGCCACGATAATGGCAATAGAGACGGGCATCAGCAAGCCCTGCCAGCACCAGCAGATCCTATGCCCAAGCAGGTCACTCATGCACAGTTTAGAGATGCATTTCAGATGTTGGCACAAGCTATGACCGCTCAGGTCAATTAGTAGGCGGTGGCTCAACCGCCTACATGTCCCTCAGAATGGAAACGCAGCAACAACTAGAGTTTTGGACATCCTCAAGATGAATCCACTTGAGTTTCTCGGGTCAAAAGTGGATGAGGACCCACATGAGTTTATTAAGGAGGTGCAGAAGATCACTAGATTATAAGGGTGAGCAGAGAGAAGAGTACAGACCTAGCCTCCTTCTAGCTGAACGGGGTTGATTATATATGGTACTTCCAGTGGAAAGATGGTAGAGCGGTGGGAGTAGTTCCCATGAGTTGGGACGAGTTTGTGACTACTTTCTTGGATAGGTTCTTCCCTAGGGAGTTGAGGGAGGTGAAGGCGGTAGAGTTCGTCAACTTGAAGCAGTACCACAAGACTTTTCAAGAGTACGCCTTGGAATTTACCCAACTATCTAAATATGCGCCAGAGATGGTTGCAGATCAGAGGGATCATATGAGCAGGTTTGTTAACGGAGTATACATTCGCTGATCAAGGAGTGCAGAACCGCTATGCTGAACAGTGATCTTGACTTCGCACGATTGGTCATATATGCCAGTAGATAGAGATGGATCGGATGAGGGAGGAGAGAGAGGCCAATAGGGCTAGGATAGGGAGTTATGGTCAGTTTCAGCAGAGGTCTGATGGAGGACACCATCAACAGTCGCACTAGAGGCCATCAGCCCAGCGCCATCATCAGCTAGTGTCCTGTCCAGATCTACGTGTGATCAGTAGGGTAGAGGATCAGGCTCTCGAGGTCACAGTAGCATGTTAGTTGATCCAAGCATTCCAGTTTATGGCAAGTATGGAAATAGGCACCCCAGAGAGTGCTTAGCACGTTCAGATGTGTGTTTCGGGTGTAGGTAGCCTGAACATCTACTCAAAGACTGCCCTTCAGCCAGATGGGATCCTGATAGAGGTTGTGATCTAGCCACCAGTTTAGTAGCTCCACCAACCCTCTTAGCTCAGCTGGGTGCATCTATTAGTGCTGGTGGTGGTCAGCGTTAGAATAGATTTTTTGTCCTCTCATCTCATTAGAAGAAGGATGTCTCTCCAGATGTGGTCACTGATATGTTATGAGTATTTCATCTTGATGTATATGTATTATTAGATCTAGGGGATACCTTATCTTTTGTGACTCTCTATGTTGTTATTAGTTTCGGAGTCAGTCTCGAGACCCTATCAAAACCCTTCTCAGTCTCTACTCTAGTTGATGGCTCGTTATAGCTCCATAAGTATATAGGAATTGCCCTGTCACAGACCTTTAGAAAGTCACCTCAGCTGATCTAGCAGAGTTAGACATGATCGGTTTTGATGTTATTTTTGGTATGGATTGGTTGCATGCATGTTATGCCTTAATAAATTGTAGAACCCGTATGATAGAGTTTTGATTTTCGGATAAGCCAGTTCTAGAATGGAAAGGTAGTTTGGTTGTGGCTGTAGGTCACCTTGTTTCCTTCTTAAGGACAGAAGATGATTTCTAAAGTTTGTGTGTACCATCTAGTTTTGGTTAAGGATGCTATGTTCGAGACCCCAACTCTTCAATCAGTTTCTATAGTATATGAGTATCTCGAGGCGTTTTCGCTTATCTACAACGGGGGATACTCAAATTGCTCTCACTGACACCAGAGAAGGTGAGGTCGTCTTTCTTTCCAGCCGCCATACGGTTCGCCTTAAAGCCTTAAGGAGAAGGGGAGGAGCAGTTATCTATGAGTCCCTGCCGAACGAGAGATTAACTTTGGTATCAACCTTCTCGCTGATACGCATCTTATATCCATTCCTCCTTACAGAATGGCTCTAGGCGAGCTAAAGGAGCTGAAAAAGCAATTGAAGGATCTCCTAGATAAGGGTTCATCAGGCCTAGTAAATCCCCGTGGGGTATACCAGTCCTCTTTGTTCAAAAAGAAGGATGGTTTCTTTAAAATATGCATTGGTAGTTGAACAAGGTCACAATCAAGAATAAGTATCCCCTTCCCAAGGTTGATAACTTGTTTGACCAACTTTAGGGTGCTAGTGCTTCTCAAAGATAGACCTCAAGTTTGGTTATCTCCAGCTCAGAGTTAGGGAGACTGACATTCCGAAAACAACTTTTATGACTCGATATGGTCACTTTAAGATTGTAGTTATGTCTTTTGGACTAACGAATGCTCCTACAACTTTTATAGATATGGTGAATAGGGTGTTCAAGCCGTATTTGGATATGTTCATGATTGTTTTCATAGACGATATTCACATATATTCATGGAGCGAGGAGGAGCATGTCGTTCATTTGAGGATTGTGCTACAGACTCTCAAGGATCACCAGTTGTTTTCTAAATTAAGCAAGTATGAGTTTTTGTTGGACTCAGTAGCATTTTTTGGATCATGTAGTGTCAAGTGAGGGTGTGCAGGTGGACTCTCAAAAGATAGAGGTGGTGAATAATTGCCTAGACCAGTTAGTCCTTCGGATATCAGGAGCTTCTTGGGTTTAGTTGGCTACTACAGGAGGTTTGTTGAAAGATTTTCATCTATTGCAACACTGTTGACAAAGTTTACCCAAAAGAAAGTCAAATTTCGGTGGTCGGATGCCAGTGAGAAGAGTCTTTAGTAGTTAAATACTCGACTCACTTCAGCCCCATCATTGACCCTATTAGAGGGCACGGATAGATTCATTGTGTATTGTGATGCCTCTAGGGTTGGTCTTGGTTTTGTGTTGATGCAGCATGGTAAGGTCATTATGTATGCCTCTATACAGCTTGAGACTCATGAGAAGAATTACCTGACGTATGACCTAGAGTTGGCAGCAGTGGTATTTTCATTGAAGATTTGGAGGCACTGCTTGTATAGGGTGCATGTGGAAGTGTTCACAAATCATAAGAGACTTCAGTATGTGTTCACTTAGGAAGACCTGAATTTGCGACAAAGGAGGTGGCTAGAGCTTCTCAAGGATTATGAAATGAGTGTCCTTTATCATCCAGGCAAGGCCAATGTAGTGGAAGATGCTCTTATAGGTTGTTCGTGGAGAGTATCTCTCACGTTGATGAAGGAAGGAAGGAGTTGATGAAGGATATGCATCAGCTTGCTTGTTTAGGGGTTCTCTTTGTTGACTCAACAGATGGTGGTGTCATTGTTTAGAATAGGTCAGAATCTTTATTGGTGACTGAGAACAAGGCTAGGAAAGACCAGGATTCTATCTTGGTGAAGCTAAAGGAAGCTGTCCAGAATCAGAAGGTAGAGGTCTTCTCCCAAGGGGGATATGGTGTACTTCGTTATCAGGGTCGTTTATTTGTTTTGGGTGTTAATGACTTGAGAGAGCGGATGTTGGGTGAGGATCATGTCTCTCAGTATTCCATCCACCTAGGTGCCACTAAGATGTACTATGACCTACGAAAAGTCTATTGGCGGAATAACATGAAGAAGGACATAGCGGAGTTTGTGGCTAAGTGTTCGAATATTCAACAAGTGAAAGTTGAGCATCAGAGACCTATAGATATGCTACAAAACATTTAGTGTCTTAGAAGTGGGAAGAGATCAATATGAACTTCATTACAGGGTTGCCTCATACATGCTGATAGTTGATCTTGGGAATAAGTATATGCCTAAGTGCTATTTTATATCTTAATTTAGTCGGGTTTGTCTAATTATATACTTACATTCTTATGTGATTTTTTGTAAATTTGGGTATGCACTAGCAACATGATTAGTCCTTGTTTTATAGGTGTAAAATTCATATGAGGGACTAAATAATGATGGGTGAAGTGAAGAAATGGAGTTGAGAGTGAACTGCAAAAGATGGCAAGAAAACATGCCATGGCAAGGCTGGCCGCGCCAGGCAGTGTGCCACACTGTGCGTGTGTCGTGCCCAACGCCGTGCCACGCCAAGGCCATGCGCGCAAGATGCTACCCTCCAAGGCACCGCGTGCCAGCGTCCATGCCACGCCAGGCACTGCTGCGCGCCGCAGGCCGTATCACGTTGGCCATCGCTTGAGAGGAGCTCCGTGCCACGTCGTGTGTCACGCAGGCACTTCGTGCAAGACCTGCTAAGGATGCAATTTCCAGTGGGCTTCCGCATTACCTCTATGACACGGAGGAAAATTGGCGCGTTCACCTCCTTGCCACGGATCCATTCCATGACAGGCCAAAAATTGCAAATTTCCTATTTACTATAAATTAAACCCTTATCTTCTAAAATCATTTGTCACGAAATATTTCCTGGAAACTGTAGAGGAGCGAAGGGAAAAGTGAAGAACTCACCTAGGGTTCACTAATTTTACATTCTCTTTTACCTATTCTTGTAAGTACTCTACTTTAACGATGTTTTTAAGTTATTGTATGAACATGAGTGGCTAAAACCCTTCCCCTAGGATTGAGGCCACGTGATATGATTGTAATGCATGAATTCCTTTTGGTTTGAGTTGTTAATTGTTGTTTTGTCTTACATTCTTTATTATGCTTGTTTTTATGATTGATCACCATAAAAACATACATGTTAAGCTAGGTAAAATCTTGAAAGATTAAACCTAGGCAAGAACTAGGAATGTAGGGAGCAAGTTCTTATCTTTTGATATGATTCGCAATTAGGATAAATAATATACCTAAATTGTCTTTCTTGGTTGATAAAATGGGATGATGGCAAGATACCGGCTTAGAATTGTCACTCCACCACTCGTAGAAGTAGTTGTGAAGCTAAGTTAGGTTAAATGATTAGAGGTAGGAAAGTCCCTAATCAAGAGCACAAACCCCGTAAACCACATCCATGTAGTTGAATTGTCCACGAACTAGGATGTCACATCCCCGCTCAATGATGTAGTTGTGAGACTAGTTTGTCATGTTTAGAGGCTCGAGAGACCATGAACATCACATTTTCAACTATGTGAGATAATAATTGATAATTTCATTCGTGAACCATTATGAAGTGTAGCATGGCACGATTTTCCGGCCTTAGCTCTAGTTGCTTCGTATATCGTTTCCAGATTGTTTTGTGACCACACCTAGACTTAATTAGAATTTACCAAAAATTTCTACGTTCAACACTTGTGAGGTTTATTTTAACACTCAAACTTGATAATTCAATGAATTGGTCCAGTCCCTATAGGTCCGACATCCGTCTCTTAAAAAGGGAAAGTGTATTACTTGTACGATCGCGTACGCTAGAGCGTGAACAATAGTATGCCTCTATATGGATGGTTGTAGATAGATTGAACATGGAAACACACTTCTTACTGGTCAAAACTACCAATTCAACTGAGGACTATGCTAGATTATACATTCGAGAGTTGGTTTGGTTGCATAGAATTTCTTTTTCCATCACTTCATATAGAGTTACTCAGTTTAACTCACAGTTTTGGAGATCGTTCAAGAAGGGACTTGGTTCTCGTGTCAAGCTTAGCATGGCTTTTCAATCGCAGATAGATGGTCAGGTCGAGTGGACCATTTAGACTCTTGAGGATATGTTGAGAGTTTGTGTGATTGACTTCAAAGGTAGTTGGGATGATCACTTGCCTCTCATCGAGTTTGCTTACAATAATAGTTACCACTCCAACATTCATATGACTTAGTTTGAGGCTCTCTATGGATGTAAGTGTAGATCGCCTATTGGGTGGTTTGAGGTAGGTGAAGCTATGATGATAGGGCCAGACTCAGTTCATGAGGCCATGGAGAAAGTTCATCTTATTAAGGAAAGGCTGAAAATAGCTCAGAGTCATCAGAAGTCATATGTGGATGTTAGGTGGAGAGAGCTTAAGTTTGAGGTTGATGATTAGGTGTTCCTAAAGGTGTCTTCCATAAAGGGAGTGATGAGGTGAGGAAAGAATGGAAATCTTAGTCCTCGATATGTTAGTCCTTATAGAATTCTAAGGCGGGTTGGCAAGGTGTCTTATGAGTTGGAGCTACCAGCAAATTTAGCTTCGGTATATTCAGTTTCCATGTATCTCTATTGAAAAAGTGCATTGGTGACCTGGCCTTGGTTGTTCCGATAGAGAGCATAGGTGTGAAAGATAGCCTTAGCTATGAGGAGTCTCCAGTTGAGATCCTTGATCGTCAAGTTTGAGAGTTGAGAAACAAAGAAGTAGCTTAAGTGAAAGTCTTTTTGGAGGAATCAGCTTGTTGAGGGAGTTATGTGGGAGGCCGAAGCAGATATGATGGCTAAATACCTGCATCTTTTTCCTTCCGACTCAGTTCCAGCATGAGGTATCAAATTCCTCCTTAGTACTCTATTCAATTTCATGTCAAATTCATATCTCTCAGTTCCTTTCATGCTTTAGCATGTATGTATGATTCATGAATTATATTTAGTCATGTATTTCAGTTCGGAGTCAGTCACTCTGTCAGTTTTTAGCTTCAGATAATTAGTATTTGGAATTTCAATTCTTTCCCCAGCGTTTCAGTATGTTTAACTAACATTCGAGGATGAATGTTTCCAAGGGGGAATATTGTAATACCCCAAAAGTTCCTCGGACTAAATCAGGGATTTGAAGTATGTTTAGCATAAAAATCTGCAGGTTTCTCACAATACGACTCCAACTACGGGTTGTAGGATGGTAGTATAGATTGTAGGAAGACCCGTGGTTCAGCTCAGAGGTTTCTTTTTTCAGACCACGAGTCCACACCACAAGTCGTGGTTTGGTAGTACGACTTGTGGTCATGGGGTTGTAATATGCTATGGGGTTGGCAGATGCTGGTCCTACGAGTGGTTGTACAACTTCTTGTATGGAGTTACAAGTCATGATAGGCGATTGTGGAAATCTTCAGAGAGTTGGAGGAAATTTGAAATGTCTTGTTACGGGATCTAACCACGAGTCGTAGGAGGATCGCACGACTCGTGGTACGGATCATAGCAACTGATATTGCAGTTTTCCCTACGAATTTATTAAGGGTATTTTCATAAATTCTAAGTTCCTAACTTCCTAATGACGTTTCTTTAAGCTCTGAAAGGAGGGTTTTAAGGGAGTTTTACCTATTCTAATTCATTCAACTCCTATGCATGCAAGTTTAGAAGTTCCCCTTGGAAGATCAAATTAGAAATTCCTCCAGTTCTTCCCCAAATCTCTTGGGCTTTCCAAGTCAAGTTTAGATTCAGCATACCCAGGTATGTAGGACTATGAATGAGTTTTCTTTCACTTTCATGCCTAAATTTTTCCTCAAGTTCATGAATTCAAGTTTATGATCTTATGGGTTTTAATCCAATTTTATGAAATTCTCTATGATTTATTTATGGATCAATTTCCTTCATGTTTCAAAGCATGTTTTAAGGGCAGATTTTATATGCAAATTGATTATAAATTCTTGATTTCAAGTTTTAGAAAATTATGTCATATTATGCAAGTTTATGATTCATGATTTCAAGTATGATGAGATATGTAATATGATTGAATGTTTATAAATTACCCCTATACGAATCCATGGTTTTTACTTATGGAGTTTATTTCAGTAAGCATGATTTTAAAATTTGGGCAAGCTCACACAAGTTAAGTATGTTTTCATGATTTAGCCAAGGCTAAGAAGATCATCTTATAATATTTTTTGGAGTCAAGACTCCCACTACAACTTATGACATGTTTTGGAGTCAAGACTCCCTATGTTCAGATTTCAGAATGTGCATGTGATTATGATTTCATCTTCATTGAAAAACAATGGGAGTACTATGCATGTTTTTAGGAGTAGTTTCTAACATCAAGTACGCTTGGGGTTCCAAGATTTCTTGATCTCAGAACTACACACCAATGTAGGTATATTTATATTTGAGACCTCTCAAGAGAGATTTCCCCGCTCGCCAGAAAGCCTTCAGCTTGATATTGATATCATGGTAGCGTCCTAGCCTGACAAGGTTTTGGACGGCTCTGCCCACTTAAGTGTGATAATTGGGGCATCGTGTAATCTCTATCGTGATGGTGCCGGTTATCACGAGTCTCCCATTGTTCCTCAGGATTTTGGTTATTCATGTTCATGACATATGATATTATTTTTTTCAACAGGTTTGATCCAATGATCAGTTTATGAGCTTTTACTTATGATTTCAACTATGACAAGTCATATGATTTCTATTTTATCTTTGGGTCATTCTAGACAGATATGATATTCAGCTTATGACTATACATGCTTCAGATTTCAACATGCAGTCCGTACTCTTGTGATCTTAAGATTTATGTTTATTTGCATGATTTCTGTTACAATTACTCAACATGTTTTACTTACCTTGCATACTCAGTACATTTCAAGTACTGACCGCATACTCTATGCTGTATCGTTTCATGATTCATTTTCGTATGATCAAACCCAGCTCTGTCGTTAGTCTAACTCCCGCATCTTAGCTTAGTTTTCCATCATTGATTAGTCCTCATTGATCTTGGGCAGATTTATATGCCCAAGTGATACTCAAACGTATCATTTTCGCCTTGTTTGTTATGCAATGTGTATACATTTTCATGTAATTGGTAATAAAACGTGAATTTATACTAACCAACATGATTAGCATTGTTTTGTAGGTAAAACATGATTTAGAGGAGCAAAAATGCATGTTGGAACAATATCGGAGTTTGACTTGGATGCGAGCACGGAAAAGATATTGGAATGCACAATGTAAAGGGGCTCCGTGATGGAGCCGTGCCACACTACCATCGCGGAGGCACACTGCCTGGAGGGTGATTTAATTGGCAATTTCCAGTGAAACCTCGCGACAGCTCCGTGGCACGGAGGCAAGCCTCCGCCTTGCATGTCGTGCCACGTTGAGGCTATATTCCCGGACCCTGGATTTCCAGTGAGGGTCCGCGTCCATGCTGTGTCACGGAGGCAGTGCTCCGCGTTGGCCTCCGTGACACGTTGCTTGTTATTCCGGGAAAAATTCCCAACAGTATAAATAGAACACTTAGGCTTATTTTTAATTAATTCAGACTTGGTGGAGCAAGGACGTGGGTTACACGCAGTTGAGGGACGAAAATGCTCAGGGTTTTTTTCTCTTTCTTTCTTCTTTCAATCAATTGTTTGTATGATTAACACTTGTTTTAGGATGATTAATCCACAAATGAGTGGCTAATTCTCTTCCTTGCTGAGGTTATGAACAATGGTGATGAATTTTGATTATTGAATTGTATGGTTTTTCACCTTATTCTTCTATGTTGTTCTATTAATTCTTGTTTCTACTGCATTAGTGCGTGGCCGACATTAATGTACATCTAAAAAGTCCGATTTCACTCGAGAGAGCACGAAATTGGAAAATTGTGAATTAATAGGGTATTGTTCTTAACTTGATTTGGGAAAATTGGGTTTTGATGTGCTTTCCTGATAGAAATATACTTGAAAGCCGTATTAGTCAATTTAGGAACCGGAATTGTATTGCTAGGTCATAAATTGCATTTGATCACAGAAATGTAGACAGATGGTTTATGATTCTTAAGTGAGATTAAATACGAGAGTTTTAATCTCTAGGCTAATGTTCTTGGCTAGCAACAAGAAGAGAAGATTAACCAAATTATGATTATAATCAAGTTCATTACTTGTTCTTAACCTTGGCATGCTCATATCCATAGTTTCAATTCAAAGTAGATTTTGTTAATAGTTTTAGTATATAATTTATAAACAAAAATTATTTAACTTTTGGTTACGTTGTTGTCAGCATATATAGAAGTAAGATAGAATATAGTATACTTGAGAAATTTTTACTTATCCAGAGTCTCCTTGGTTCGATACTTGGCTTACTTAGCCACTTTATTACTTGTTTGACCACGTGCACTTGCGTGTCGGTTTTTTACACCTATAGCAAACACCCGAACAAGTTTTTGGCGCCGTTGCCGGGGAGACTAGGCAATTGGTGAAATTGTGTTAAGTGTAAATTTACTGTATTTTTGTTTTATTTTCTTAAGTGTTGACAACTTGGTCTTAGCCTGTATTTTGCAGACTTGATTTCTATGAACACTGGCAAAGGACAAGGAGCTGGTGGAATCTTATACAGAGCCTGAACGTGAATTTCATAGTAAACGCAGAGAAGCTCTACAAAAGAAGCTGCAGTTGCTCAGACAGACTATAATGGAGCAACAAAATCCACCGGTTGTGAGGGCAGTGTTAGTGCCCGACGAAGCAGCAGCAAGGCCGGTTCGCGAGGTGGCAATCCCACATGCCAACAATGTACATTCAAGTATCCGCAAACCAGAGCCTGGAGGGATATTTGAATTAAAGCAGAATATGGTGCAACTTTTGCACACAAGCGGGCAATTTACCGGTCTCCCTCATGAAGACCCACAACAACATCTCCAGAATTTTTTGCAGATAAGTGACACTTATATACCCGCTGGAGTGTCACCTGATTATGTTCGGCTCACCCTATTTCCATTTTTCTTACTTGGTGAAGCCAAGAGGTGGTTAAAAGCTGAACCACCAAATTCTATATCAACGTGGGATGATCTTGCACGGAAGTTTTTGATAAGATTTTTTCCCTCTGGTAAAACAGCCAGACTTAGAAGTCAAATTCTAAGTTTCAAACAGAGGGAGGGAGAAAATTTATATCAAGCCTGGGAAAGATTTAAATCCATGTTGCGGGACTGTCCTCATCATCATCAGTCCAATGCGGTGTTGGTACACACATTTATTGAGGGTTTGGAACCCCATACTAAAATTTTGTTAGACTCAGCAGCTGGAGGGCAAGCGCTGGAAAAGACTTATGAGGAGCTGTACACTTTGCTCAACCGAATTTCACAGGGCAATCCAGAATGGAATGCAGATTCATCTCGAGGTGGAGCAAGGAAAGAAGCAGGAGTGCTTGAAGTGGATGGATTTACAGCTATCGCTGCACTGATAGATGCCTTGCAGAATTAGTTGAACAACCACTTCAGCAATATGAATTTGAACCAGCCTTCAGCTTCAGTCAATGCGGTCCAGCAAATGTGGTGTGAAGTGTGTGGTAGCAGTGAGCATTCAGCTGAGTGCTGTGGAGCAAACCCAGATTCGGTTAACTTTGTGGGCAATGCACAAAGAAATCAGCAGCAGTTTGGTAGCGGCTACAACTCAAATTGGAGGAACCATCCAAATTTTTCGTGGGGTAGCAACAACCAACAAGGCCAAATTTCGGGTCAGGGTATGCACAGGAATCAAGGAGGGCAACAGAACTACCAATCTCAATTCAGAAATCACAATGCCCCTCCTCCACCACCATCATCGACCATTGAAGAAATGTTCAAGACCATGATCGCTAATCAGGCGCAATTGCAGGATGACTATGTTAAATTGGCAGCCGAAGTGAAGAATAATCAATTAGCGACCAAGGCTCTTGAATATAAATTTGGGCAATTTGCTAGTGCCCAAAACACAAGGCCCAGAGAAGGACTGCCTAGCGACACGGATCCTAATACGAAGCAGGTAAATGCAGTGACCACGAGGAGTGGTTTGCAGTTGAAGGAGGTGGAACTGGAAAGACCGCCTCAAAAGTCAGGAGCAGCAGATGTTGAGGAAGAACAAAGTTCGGATAGGGGGAAGACCAAAGAAGCAGAATCAGAAAGGCCTCCACCCCCATTCCTTCAACGACTCAAGAAACACAAGGAGGAGGCGTGTTTCAAGAAATTAATGGAGGTGCTTAAACAGGTACATGTTAATTTACCTCTTGTTGATGTCTTGCAGAGAGTGCCAAAATATGCTAAATATATTAAAGACATCGTGGCCAACAAAAGTCGTCTGACTGACTATGCCACGGTAGCTTTGACGGAGGAATGCACTTCCCGGATCCAAAATAGACTGCCTATGAAGCTAAAAGACCCTGGAAGTTTTACTATCCAGCTTACAATTGGGCAGAGTATCCGAGCTCGTGGATTGTGTGACTTGGGGGCGAGCATAAATCTGGTGCCATCTTCGGTATTCAGAAAGTTAGGTCTAGGGAGTCCTAGACCTACAACTGTAATATTGCAGCTAGCAGACAGATCCTTAGCTAGGTCGGATGGCATTGTTGAGGATGTGCTTGTGCAAGTGGGATCCCTCATTTTTCCGGTTGATTTTATTGTTCTGGATTTTGAACCAAACGCTGAAGTCCCATTTATTTTGGGACGACCTTTTTTGGCAACCGGAAAAGCATTAATTGACGTAGCTGCGGGTCAACTTACAATGCGAGCACATGACAAGGTAGAGGTATTTGATGTGCTAAAAGCCATGAAGCTGCCAGCTATAAATGAGGAGCTTTCGGAAATTAGTGTGGTTGAACATGGAGAAATTAGGCAGGTTGTTGAATCTCAAGACCCATTGGAAAGAGCGTTAACGCATTCTGATCATTTTAGGGATAGAGAGGCGTGTGGAATGGTCCAATTGTTGAATGGGGCACTTAATCATCCGAGGAGACAGGAATTCCAGTCATTGATGAGATCTCTAGAGCCTTTGCCGAAACCATCCGTGGAGGAGGCACCGAAGCTGGAGCTGAAAGAATTGCCTCCCCATCTAAAATATATCTTTTTGGGGGAGGGGGAGACGTTACCAGTTATCATCTCTGCAGACTTGACGGAGGCACAGGAAAAGGCAGCATTGGGTGTCCTCAGAAAGAGGAAGAAAGCAATGGGTTGGCAAATGTCTGACATTCAGGGTATTAATCCAGCTTTCTGCACACACAGGATATTCATGGAGCAAGGAGCCAAACCAACCGTTCAGCCGCAAAGGAGACTTGATCCAGCAATGAAGGATGTGGTAAGGAAAGAAATAATCAAGTGGCTTGATGCAGGTGTGGTCTACCCAATTTCAGACAGTGAGTGGGTCAGCCCCATTCAATGTGTTCATAAGAAAGGGGGGATGACCGTAGTCCCCAACGAGAAAAATGAGTTGATCCCTACTCGAACCGTCACAGGCTGGCGGATTTGTATGGACTACAGAAAGCTAAACGAAGCCACGAGGAAAGATCATTACCCCATCCCTTTCATTGATCAAATACTTGATAGGTTGGTAGGACAGGAGTATTATTGCTTCCTTGATGGGTACTCTGGTTATAACCAAATAGCCATAGCTCCGGAGGATCAAGAGAAGACTACTTTCACCTATCCTTATGGGACATATGCTTTCAGGCGGATGCCGTTTGGGTTATGCAACGCACCCGCCACATTTCAGAGATGCATGATGGCTATTTTCCATGACATGGTTGAGGATTTTGTTGAGGTATTTATGGATGATTTTTCTGTTTTCGGTAATTCGTTTGCTACTTGTTTGCAGAATCTTGACAGGGTGTTGGCTCGACGTGAAGAATCCAACCTTGTATTAAACTAGGAGAAATGCCACTTCTTGGTGAAGGAGGGGATTGTCCTTGGCCACAAAGTATCTAAAAAGGGGTTGGAAGTCGATCGTGCTAAGATCGAGGTTATTGAAAAATTGCCACCACCAGTGTCAGTGAAAGGTGTGCGCAGTTTTCTGGGGCATGCAGGATTCTACAGACAATTCATCAAAAACTTTTCCAACATTTCTAGACCACTATGCAGACTGCTAGAAAAGGAGGTAAAGTTTGAGTTCAATGATGAGTGTGTTACAGCATTTGAAAAGTTGAAGCAGAAATTGATAGAAGCACCTATACTTACTTCTCCTGATTGGGAACAACCATTTGAGCTGATGTGTGATGCCAGTGATCTGGCTGTGGGAGCCGTATTGGGACAAAGAAAAAATAGAATTTTCCATTGTATTTATTATGCAAGCAAAACACTGAATACGGCCCAGAGCAATTACACAGTCACAGAGAAAGAGATGCTAGCCTTGGTGTTTGCATTTGACAAATTCAGGTCTTATTTGGTGGGTTCGAAAGTTGTGGTGTACATCGAACATGCAGCTATTCGGTACCTATTCAACAAGAAGGATGCTAAGCCCAGATTGATTAGATGGATCTTATTGTTGCAGGAGTTCGACCTTGAGATCAGAGACAGAAAGGGAAGCGAGAACCAAGTAGCAGATCACCTATCACGACTGGAAAGTCGGTCGCATGTGATGGAAAGTGATAACATAAATGAAGAATTCCCAGATGAGCAACTCTTGGCGATGGGAGAAGCTGAAGTTCCCTGGTATGCAGACATAGTCAACTTGCTAGTGAGCGGAGTCTACCCACCTGAAACAACAGACCAACAAAGAATGAAATTGAGGCATGACAGCCGGCATTATGTATGGGATGAGCCATATTTGTTCAAACAGGGACCAGATCAGGTGATGAGAAGATGCATCCCAGAGAGTCAGATAGCAGAAGTGTTGAGGGGCTGCCATTCTTCGTTGTATGGAGGGCATCACGGAGGCGAAAGAACAGCGCACAAGGTTCTACAGTCAGGTTTCTTTTGGCCAACACTGTTCAAAGACTCTATGGCGTATTTCAAAATGTGTGATAGATGTCAACGTACAGGATCAATTGGCAGAAGACAAGAGATGCCTTTGCAGAATATACTGGAAGTTGAGCCCTTTGATGTATGGGGCATTGACTTCATGGGTCTATTCCCACCGTCATTTGGTAATCGTTACATCTTGGTGGCTGTAGATTATGTGTCAAAATGGGTGGAAGCAATAGCTTGCCCCAGAAATGACAACAAGGTAGTAACGAAGTTTGTGAAAAAACACATCCTCACAAGGTTCGAGACACCCCGAGAAATTATCAGTGATGGAGGGGCTCATTTTGTCAATGCAAGTTTCAAGAAATTACTAGCCAAGTATGGGGTGCGCCATAAAGTGGCAACAGCATACCACCCCCAAACTAGTGGGCAAGTAGAGGTGTCAAATAGGGAGGTGAAGCAGATTCTTCAGAAAACGGTGAATACACAACGAAATGATTGGTCAAGCAAACTCGACGATGCGTTGCGGGCTTACCGAACTGCTTATAAGACACCGATTGGAACTTCACCATACCGATTGATCTACGGCAAAGCATGTCATCTCTCGGTGGAATCAGAGCACCGAGCTTACTGGGCTGTCATAAAACTAAATATGGACTCAGAGCTGGCGGGAAAAAAGAGACTAATGCAGCTCAGTGAACTTGATGAGTTCCGCTGGCATGTCTATGAGAGTGCTAAGTACTACAAGGAAAGAACCAAAAGATGGCATGATAAGCATGTGGTGCATCGCATTTTCGAGCCGGGACAGAAAGTTTTGCTCTTTAATTCGAGGTTGAAGTTGTTTCCTGGTAAGCTAAGGTCTAAATGGTCGGGACCGTTCGAAGTGGTAAGAATGACCCCTCACGGGGCCGTAGAACTGTGGCAAGAAGATCGGAGTGCTACGTTCTTGGTAAATGGGCAGAGATGTAAGCACTACTGGGGGGAGGACAATGATCATGAAAAATCGTCCATCACCCTAGTGGATAACTGAGCATAAAGGACGTAAACCAGGCGCTGCACGGGAGGCAACCCGTGAGAAATATTTTTTCTTTTGTTTAGTAAAGTGTAAATAGTTTTTATTTTAATTTTTCTTTTTCTTAATTTAGTACAAATTTTTCGTTTTAGTTAATATTTTTTTTCATTTTAGTTAGGGAAATCTATTAATCTAACCAATTTTGTTTGGTAAGGTGATTTTCAGGTCAACCGGAGAAAAATGTGCATGGAAATGGGAAGGAAAAGGCAAGGTATGAAAAAATGAATAAAATGAAGAGACAGAGCACTGGGGCGATGGCTCCGTGTCACGGAGGAGGGGCTCCGCGTTACCCTCCGTGACACGTTGAGGTTAAATCTGGAATTAAAAAATTCCAGAGGACCATCGCGTTAGCTCCGTGTCACGGAGGAGGGGCTCCGCGTTACCCTCCGTGACACGTTGCCCTATATTTTGTGACGGGTCACACCGGGTTGCCGGGTGACCCGCGTATTTCCTTCATTTTAAACCCCGAATTTTTGCCCTTTTTCCCCATTTCCTCTCTTCTCCGCGACCAAACACCTAAGTTCCCTCTCCCAACCAACGTGCCACGCTACTGAGCAAACAATTTATCAAGTTTCTTCGGTTATTCAATGTAAAGGTATGTTTTCCTCGTTTCTCTCAAGTTCTTGTCGATTTTAGTCGAATTTGAGCATGGGAGGTGAGATAAATCACCCTAATTAGCAATTTAGCATGAAATTGAATTATTCTTTGATTGATAAATGTTCGGAATGTGTAACTAGCGTTTGAACTTGTCGATTGCGTGAATGATTCGAATTTGATTGTAAAATTGATTTCTAGGGCTGGGGTTGTTAAAATCGAATCGGGTAACTTGGTAGATTAGTGAATTATATGCCGGGGTGTGTTTGTGAATTGAGATAGTCGTTGTAAATATTGTTTGAAGGTAATAGACGACGAATTCTTGGGTTTTGGGAAAATGTAAAAATTGTTCAAATTGGTTTGGTTATTTGGATTCGTATGTATATAGAATTTTTTGTCGTTGTTTTTGTTTGTTGTTTTCGTTGCTAAGTGCGATGGTTGAATTTCTAGCGATGGTAGGATTGGGATTAGCTATATGAAGTCTGAGTAGTACGCTAAAAGTTATACTGTCGAAAATTTTTGTGAACGCACTAAGCAATAAATTGTATAGTTGTTTTTGTTTGGGTTGTAAATAAAGTAATCCTTGCCGTAGTATCATAAAAGTAGCTAAGGACTAAGTGTGGGGTAAACTTAGTTTAACCCGACCTTAGCCGAAGCTAACATGTATTTAGCTTGACATTGTGCTTGTTTATTTATGTTGACAGGTACAATGGCTAGTAGGCAGGATAAGGGTAAAGGTGCTTCTACTTCAGGCACCGGGAGAAAACGACTGAGACTGGGCACTGCAGTCCCAGATGCACCAGCTGTTCCGCGCGGCCAACGCCGCCAATACGGAACGAGGTGGGTGACCGATGAAAGGAAGAAGTGGTACGCTAAACATAAGGAGAGTAAGTACTTCCCTGAGGAGCATATTGCACGGGAACCACTAGCACAGGAGTTCCCCCGTATTGTGCAGAGTATCGAGGCAGCTGGGCTCAGCTTCATATTTCAGGAGCCCAAGGAGTGCAACCTACATTTAGTCCGGGAGTTCTATGCAAATTGGAACCCAGCCATCAGAAGCCACACAATAAAAATCAGAGGGCAGATTGTCACTCTGGAACCCCAGAAATTAAATGCCATCATTGGAGCGCGGGACACAGACTCCCACGTTCTCCGCCAGCTGAATATCACCCCACCATACGCTGATATCAGACGCACCTTGTGTGGGGCTCGGTCCACAGCCAGATGGAGCAGACATAAGGAGAGGGTGTACCATCAGACTCTGCCGTATTCTCAAATGAACGGGGAGGCAAGAATTTGGCTGAAAATAGTTTGTTCGTGCCTGATCCCGGGGGTGCACATGACTGATGTGACCCGGGACCGTGTGTGCCTGGTGTATGCCCTGATGAAAGGGCTAGAGATTAATGTTGGGGCGGTTATCATATCCGCCATGAAGAGAGCCCGACTACACCAGGGCCACAGGTATGGATTCGGCGGACTCATCACCACCTTTCTCCGGGGCCTCGACGTCGAGGAAGAGGCTTTGGACTACATCCCGAAGTTGGAGCGGAGGGCCCTTGATGTGACCAAAACCAAGGCCCCCGACACCACACACGAGCCAGTGCTGACACTGGGCGAGCGACATGCTCGTGACGATCAGTACATGGCACGGATGTTTGGTATGCAAATGCTTCAGCTCCGGATTGGTGGGAGACCAGCCACGGAGGATGAATTATGGAAGCTGGAGCTGGATTACCCATTTAGCGAAAACGCCAGAGCTTTGTGCCGAGTGGGACCAGCCTTCGTTGAGCCCACTGACGATGATGTCCCCACGGACGAGGATACACGTCGGGAGGACTCTGATGTGGAGTCCAATGACGATGATGGAGGTGACTCGGACATGGGCGATGAGGCAGCAGCACCGGATGAAGAAGTCGAATATTTCGACTGATCAGGGAGTTCCACCACCCAAAATTTTTGTGCTTTTTAATTTTTGTGAACACTGGGGACAGTGTTCGATTTAAGTGTGGGGTGGGGAGTAGCTAGATGTTGGGGCTGGGCTGATTTGCTGTATGTTCTTCCTTTGTTTTGTATGTATGTTTATGTTTCCCTGTGGTTGTGAGTGCAAACTGATTTGTATTTGTATCTGTACATATTTTTGTGGTAATTGATGTGTGTTGTGAAATGTTGTGGTTGCCAGTGTAAATATTTTGTAAATTTTGTAAATATTTTTTTCTATTGAAATGATCGATAATTTTTAAAATTTTTGCGAAATATTTTGTACATAGTAAAATATTTTGGAAATATTTTTCCATCGAAATGATCGATGTTTTGCAAAAAAATTTCAATTTTTATTTTTGGGTTTCTCGGAGTTTGTTTTCGGTTCTTTTACCGAGAATAGTCCCATTGAACCGATGTCATAGTTAGTGATCGTTCCCTATGATGGATGGATGACGACCGTCTTAAGGGAAATGTAGTCGGTAAGAGTAGTGATTTTAATTAGTTTTCAGTTTTTTCTTTCTTTGGTGGATTGCATCACTGAACCTGTAGTTACTATATGGTTGTGAAATTTTGGTTGCGTGATGTAACTGATGTTCAAAATGTAAAAGTGATTCGTATGAAAGCATGCAATTTTGTAAATATGTTTAGTTACCTTGGATGTAGAATTCGATTCGGTGTGATTGAGGCTTAATTTTTGAATTCTTGTAATTGGATAATTAAAGAGTCTGTGAATGCATCTTGAATCGAGCATGTGCATAAAGTGTGAAGTGAGGTATTGTTATTCCATGCTATTGTGAAGTGTCTAGAACTTGCCTGGTGTGTGTACAAAATGAAATGAAGGAGGTGTAGTGTTGGAAAGGATGTAGGCATTTCTTTGTTCTAACCGAGAGTTTCTATTTTTTTTCTTGTCATACTCTACCTTTTTATGTGATTGTATACCCTAGTCAGCCCGTTGAGCCTTTAGCCGATTATTTCTTTCTTTTGTCCAAAAATTGTATAAACTAAGCTTTATTCCTTCTTTTCATGAGCCGTAAAGTCTATACAAAACTGTTAAGCGCTTAAGAAGAAAAGAAAAAATTTCCCAAAGTGTCAAAGAGTGAGAATAGTGGAAAGGAAAAGAAAAGCAGAATGAGGAAAGAAAAGAAAAAGTTGAAGAGGCACTTGTTACAATGAAATGATAATGAAGGTGCATGAAAACCCTTTGTTGTCATGTCAAGTGTGTTTGATGAAATGGGCCATACGAAAGTAAACCAGCATGAATGGGATGAGAGGAAAAAGAAAAGAGAGAAACAATGTTCATGAGTTTAGGGGAATGTATTGAAAAGGCGCTTAAGGATGCTAGTGACTATTATTGGCTAATCCAATGCATACTAGTTCCATAGCCTCCATTACAACCCATTAAAGTCCTACGTGATCTTACATTGCATTTCTTTATATTAGTGGAGTAATACACTAAGGGCAAGCCTATGGGTCATGACATGATGCATGTGAATTCTTTTGGGAGAGAGAGTGAAATTAATTTCTACATGCCCCTACGTGAATGTTTGTGTGTTGCATGAACAAAAAGGGGGAAGATTCTCTTGAGTTGTGAGGGCACATGCTTGATGAAAGATTGATTTTTGTGTCAGATATCTTGATTAGCTGATTTGCATAAGTTTGCCGATATCGAGAGTCGATTCTTAAAGTCTAGGAAGTCTTGATGTATTAAAGGTCATTGCATTGTTAAGACCATGCATGTTTTCTTGATGATTTGCAAAAATTGAATAATCGGTATGACCGTAGCTCAAATTGTCGCACCATAGTGGCAAAGGTTGGGATGTAATTTGCATTAGTTGTGTATTTGTTGTTCGAGGACGAACAAGGATTTAAGTGTGGGGTAAGTGATCTTGGGCAGATTTATATGCCCAAGTGATACTCAAACGTATCATTTTCGCCTTGTTTATTATGCAATGTGTATACATTTTCATGTAATTGGTAATAAAACGTGAATTTATACTAACCAACATGATTAGCATTGTTTTGTAGGTAAAACATGATTTAGAGGAGCAAAAATGCATGTTGGAACAATATCGGAGTTGGACTTGGATGCGAGCACGGAAAAGACATTGGAATGCACAATGTAAAGGGGCTCCGCGATGGAGCCGTGCCACACTACCATCGCGGAGGCACACTGCCTGGAGGGTGATTTAATTGGCAATTTCCAGTGAAGCCTCGCGACAGCTCCGTGGCACGGAGGCAAGCCTCCGCATTGCATGCCGTGCCACGTTGAGGCTATATTCCCGGACCCTGGATTTCCAGTGAGGGTCCGCGTCCACGCCATGTCATGGAGGCAGTGCTCCGCGTTGGCCTCCGTGACACGTTGCATGTTATTCCGGGAAAAATTCCCAACAGTATAAATAGAACACAGGCTTATTTTTAATTAATTCAGACTTGGTGGAGCAAGGACGTAGGTTACAGGCAGTTGAGGGACGAAAAAGCTCAGGGTTTTTCTCTCTTTCTTTCTTCTTTCAATCAATTGTTTGTATGATTAACACTTGTTTTAGGATGATTAATCCACAAATGAGTGGCTAATTCTCTTCCTTGCTGAGGTTATGAACAATGGTGATGAATTTTGATTATTGAATTGTATGATTTTTCATCTTATTCTTCTATGTTGTTCTATTAATTCTTGTTTCTACTGCATTAGTGCGTGGCCGACATTAATGTACATCTAAAAAGTCCGATTTCACTCGAGAGAGCACGAAATTGGAAAGTTGTGAATTAATAGGGTATTGTTCTTAACTTGATTTGGGAAAATTGGGTTTTGATGTGCTTTCCTGATAGAAATATACTTGAAAGCCGTATTAGTCAATTTAGGAACCGGAATTGTATTGCTAGGTCATAAATTGCATATGATCACAGAAATGTAGACGGATGGTTTATGATTCTTAAGTAAGATTAAATACGAGAGTTTTAATCTCTAGGCTAATGTTCTTGGCTAGCAACAAGAAGAGAAGATTAACCAAATTATGATTATAATCAAGTTCATTACTTGTTCTTAACCTTGGCATGCTCATATCCATAGTTTCAATTCAAAGTAGATATTTGTTAATAGTTTTAGTATATAATTTATAAACAAAAATTATTTAACTTTTGGTTACGTTGTTGTCAGCATATATAGAAGTAAGATAGAATATAGTATACTTGAGCAACTTTTACTTATCCAGAGTCTCCTTGGTTCGATACTTGGCTTACTTAGCCACTTTATTACTTGTTTGACCACGTGCACTTGCGTGTCGATTTTTTACCCCTATAGCAAACACCCGAACACTCATCTTCCGAGGATCTTCAGTTTAGTGTTGAGTTATGTTACATTTAGTTTCAGACTTTAGCGAGCTAGTTGAGGATATTGTTCTATCAGCTCATCAGACAGTAGTAGAGGCTTATCAGACATTATGTAGATTATCAGCTTTGTTGAGTGCTGACACTGTTTATGATTGCTATGCTTTTCTGCTTATTCATGTTTCAGTTATCAGGTTCCTCTTGATGTATTATCTTTAGTTAATATATTCATGTTATGGGTTGATTTGGAGCCATCCGTGGTTCTACGTCTCGTGTCTCGATCTGAGGTCCCAGCTAGGGTCATGATAATGTTCAAAAATTTCATCTCCAACAATAGTTAGGGGAAGAAGTTCGCCTTTCCTAACACTCATGGGAGTTAGAGGCATTCACCCTTACGCACAAGGAAGTGTATTGAGACAATTTGGAAGAAGACAAACTATGCCTCATGTAGGAGACATGAGGAAATGCATGAGATTACGAAGGGTATGTGGTGCCTTATGCTAAAGACATCACCTGAGAATGGGTAAGTTGCACAATTTACAAAAAGAAGACTTTGTCCAAAGATAAGTCCCATGCTAGGTATGACGAAGCATATAAAACATGGTTAAAGGAGTATTTACAAGGAAATCTTCCCCTGGGTTCAAATGTGTATGACCGAGCAGAAGACATGGAGTCCAAAACCTCAAGTATAATTGTATTTGCTTCAAATTCAATGAGAAGAAATGGAACAGGAGTATCAAAGGGAACAATTGGAAGACAAGCAAGCAATTGCTCACTTAACCCAAGTGTTGGGGACCAAGAGAGAATGCTTAGTTGAGTTAGATAAACGCATGGACAAGTCGAGTCTATTGGGAGAACTGGATTTGAAGAAAAAGCATGCTTATCCAGGTCTCATTTATTGATGAATAGGTATCTCATTTGGGAAGAAGTGGACAAATCCAAAAAGGCAAGAACCGACATGAAACCGTCTACAACATAGGGAGGATTTATTTCGTGTTTTCCTCTGTGTGGGAATGTTTTTCAGTATTTTCCGCTTGTTTCATTAAAATGTATCTTCATTTGCTATTTTAAGCTTTATTGTTTAAAACTTTATATTATTATTAATGAAAGAATGTTTGGGGGAAATAGATTAATTTAAGTGGCATACACATCCTTCAATTGGATTTCTCCTACATTGGTATTAAAAGATCACCTATATAGGATGTGTTATTACTGTTTAACTGCTACTTGATATAATCGTTTTTTTATGTGATTATATGTTATTTTTTCTAAAGGAGAATTAATCCACTTTGATACCAAAAATTACTTAGAAATTTTAAGCACATATACAAAACCTACAACAAAAAAATCATCCAAATTATTTCTTGGGTCTTGTCCATGTTTCTCAGAAAATATCAAAAACCGTTTCCAAGCCTTTTATAAATCCTTTTATTTTTTACAAAAAGGTTGACTTTCTACCAAAGAAAGGAAAGAATTTCAATTTCAATTTCAATGTTTTAAGAAACTGAGGAATCATTGTCCAAGAAGATTGAAGAGATTGATAAAGAGATATCCACAACAAAAGGAAAGATGAAAGAAGTTGACCAAACCAAGAAATCCTTATAGGTCAGAATTACGGAAGTAGACAAACAAGTATCCCTTGTGAAAAAGAATTACTAAAGTCTATTTGGAGATACACAATTCCCTCGGAGTTCTCAAAGAAGCATAGAAAGTCCTATTCTACTAGGAGAAGCATTCCAAAGCAATTGCGAAAGTGCTTTGAGAATTTTCTGACATTATGAAAACCCTTGAAGAAGTTGCACTGATGGGTAAAGGGAAGAACAAAGAAGATCCCGACCAAAAGAGTGTTAAGATTCAAGCATCAAGGCACACAAAACTATCCACAAAGACTTTAATTGAAACCTAGACAAAAGAGAAGACTCATACTAATGTCAAGGATGAATCATTTTGTCCTACATGATTTACCCAAGGGAGTAAATAAATCATTATCAAAGCTTCTATCATTTATCAAGCTTTATAATCTTTGTAGATTTTCACCCCATTGAAGATGGAAGTCTTATGCATAGTCCTAAAGATAAATAAAAGAAGTGTGCATATCACATTGGCCAAAACGATCATATCGCTGATGAATGTGTAGTTTTGAGGACCATGATCCACAAGATGATTAATAGTGGAAAAAATTAGCCACATGTGGAGACCTCATATTGTGCTTTCTTGAGATCAAGTCTAACCTGTAATGCCTATTACTGAGGATGTTCAGATTCATCTTCTCAATTTCACCCCATTTGAAAGGCATTACGTTGTCATATACCAAAAATTTTCCAATTCCAAGATTATCTATCCCCAAGAGAAGTAGAAAGGACGATCCGCAACAAAGCAAAAGGATGTCAAAACTTGTCTCTACCGTTATAGAACGGTAGGACACAACATGGAAGAGTGACGAAACTTCAGGTTTGACCTATAATGTCCCATCCAAACTGGGGACATTTTGATTGAGTTCCCTCCTTACCATCCTTGAAGAAGAACAAAAAAGTCTGAACATATTCATTAGCCAACATTTGAGAAGTGGTTGTTGAGTAGAACATAGATTTATATTTATGCAAATGTTTATGTAGTATTGTCTTTATTTTACTTTTCATGTTGAAGTTACGCTTGATCTGAGCCCATAAGTGGGTACAGGGAAGCTCCTTTCGATCATGGTCTCTTTAAATATGGGTAGGGTATATCTAAAGTTATCCTTTATATAATTTGAAGTACGTTGGGTCTAAATTCTCCATGTGGGATATGTAGGCAGCCTACTTAAGGCCCAATGCCTATCCTTTAAAGATTTCCATTATTGACAAGGAACTGAGGAAATTTCATTTATATCAACATCTGTCGAGAAGGAGTCAAAAAGAAACAACAATAAAAGACACACGAAAGACCAGACCCAATGTAAGTCAACTTTATCAAATCATATCAAATTATATACCATAAATTAATGAAAAAAATTCTGTATGTTTGAGTCTTTTAGTCAAACTCCACTTGTGGATTAATTCACCTTAAAATAAAAAAAACAATTGTTGTTTACTTTCTGCCACATTATTTGCATAATTTATTATGAATGAAAATTAACATAGCTACCTTTTAAATGATTTTCTATAACAGGCAATGGAAACTAATCTATGTTGAAGCATTGGTTGAACATCCATAATTTATGAGATCCAAATCAATTGAGAAATCCCTTCCTAACTATACTCTAAAGAAAGGAAATGAAAAAATAACTTGCTATACTACCGAAGAGACTAGGTTGATCGAAGTAGCTATGAGAGATCCTCAAATTGCTAAAATATAATGAATTAATTGATCAACTGGCACAACAAGTTGAAATGAGAGAAGAAATGTAACAAATTAGAGATTTGGTTAACCTGATCATCTGTCACGCCCCGAGCCTACACCTTGGACATAACATGGTACTTGAAGCCACCGGTGACCCAAAGTCAACCCCTGGTCTATCATACACTAGTATTCTGAGTAAACATGCATAGCGGAACTTTAAAATAACAAATTTATCAGTTTAAGAAAAGTAAAGACTGACAGTAGAGAAAGAAATAATATATCTGAAATACAATTCTGAAAGACAAGTCTAGTCTGAGAGGAGTTGCTGGGACAGACCCCAGCTAACTCTAACTCTATACAAAATCATATCCAACTGAAATAATTAAACAAGGCCCTCGAATGATGAGGACTCACACTTTGATCTGCTGAAATGGAATGCTTTGAAACTGAAGTAACTATCTGTACTGAATCTGAGAACCTGCAGTGGTATCATGAAACGATACAGCATGAAAAGCATGCGTCAGTACTTTGAATGTACTGGGTAAGTGGGAGAAACATACTGAATATAAAGCCTGAATTGAAATGACATGCCATGACCAGTCGGTAAACTGAATTGAACTACTGATATAATCTGAAATGGTAAAGACGACCCTGTCTGATGGTCAAGGACATGCCCTAAGTCTGAAATACTGAATCTAAGATATTGCACTGAACTGAGCAGCTTATTCTAATACTAGTCTGAACTGACTAGTGGGAGAGTCTATAACCGACATATAACCACGTGAGCTAGATGTGGAGTCCGATGTATACACCCCACTGGTAGACCCAATATACCTTTCTAGGGTATAAAGGCATGAACAGGGTGATCACAAAATATATGGGGCCAATCAGGCCAAGTAATACTGTAACCTACGCTGGCAACGTAGTTCTGAGAACCTGGGTGCGCTGGAACCCCGGCCTGCTCGATGCTAAATTCTACTCCCACTGGAAACCTAAACTAAACTACTAAACTGATATCTCAAAACTGGGGCCCAAGACTAATTAGGGATGAATAACTGCATGTACCCTGAGAGCCTTATCGGACCAGATTTTAAAACCGGGTTCTAAGACTAGTCAGAGCTGCTTATCTAGAAGCGTCGTAACCGTCTACAGAACAACTATTAACTGAACTGGGGTCCTGGGGCTAGTCAGAGCTATAATTGAATGTCATGATCACCTAATGGACAAAATAACTGAAATCTAAATCTGAGTCTGAAAATTGGGAGGCACCACTGACACCTCAAAAATAAACTATAGTCAAACTGATCAGTTGATAATTTTCTGAATAACACTGAGGATTCTAGCAATCTGACTGAGACTAAACTGATATGATTTTGGAGAAATTCTAGTTCTAACTGGTCTGGACTACTAGCAGCTAATAGATAATTCAACTTATCCCAACAGTAAGGGAATTTCATAATATAGAGAAATTTCAAGAATTACAGGAATTTCATTCAACGAAGTAAAGTCATTTTGATTCATGGGATATTTACTGGTAAGAAAGCTAGAAAGGACTGGAAACGAAGGACTTGATGAGTCATTACTGCTAATGACGACTCTTGGTGACCTTCCGTCAAGTACACTGTAAAATCCTCGAATTTCTAAACTCCGGCTTGGCAACAGGCGACTTAACGAGTCATAGGGCCTGCTAACGACTCATGGTGTCGTCCATTAGGAATACTGGTGTATATTCTTGGAATCCTTCACACGGTTGACCTGACGAGTCGTTGGGTCCCTTAACGACCCGTCAGGTTGGTCGTTCTGCAACCTTTTCTGTAGTTTTTCAGATTTTCTGATTTATGTTTTGGATATTGATTTTGAGATTTCGGGGCATTACAATATCTCCCCCTTAGAAATAATCGTCCTCGAATGTTAGAGAACTCGTAGCAACCAGAAAAATAACAACCAAGGTATTCAAATACTACTCATACAACTTCAAAACAATCGAAATGACTACCTCTATTTCAGAGAATATAACTAAACGGAATTTTCCTTTTCATAAACACAACCAAAGTCAGAAAGAAAATGTATTTACATGAACTGATTTTAACAACTAGTTCAGGTCTTAAAACAAAATTCACATATCAAGCTATAGCAGAGTCGATAGAAAACAAGTGTAAGTATTTGGCCCTCATATCTTCTTGGGCCTCCCACGTAGCTCCTTCAACTTGTTGATTCCTCCATAAAACCTTGACTGAAGCTATTTCCTTATTCCTCAATCTACGAACCTGACGGTCAAGGATCTGTACTGGTACCTCCTCATAGGTAAGGCTATCCTTTACTGCCACACTATCTAATGGCACCACAGAGGTTGGATCACCGATACACTTTTTCAAAAGTGATACATAGAAAACTGGATGTACAGCTGCTAGTTCTGATGGAAACTCTAGCTCATAGGCCACCTTGCCAATACGCCGCAAAATTCTATAGGGTCCCACATACCTAGGACTAAGTTTCCCCTTATTTCCAAACCTCATCACCCCTTTCATGGGCGAAATTTTTAGGTATACCTAGTCATCAACTGAAAACTCCAACTCTTTTCTTCACACATCGGCATAGGATTTTTGGCGGCTCTGGGCTATTTTCAATCATTCACGAATGAGCTAAACTTTCTGCATTGCCTCATGAACCGAGTATGGCCCTATCAAAGTAGCTTCACCGACTTCAAACCAACCTATAGGAGATCTACACCTCCTAACATACAATGCCTCAAATGGGGCCATCTGAATGTTGGAAAGGTAGCTGTTGTTGTACGCAAATTCGATAAGAGGCAAATGGTTGTCCCAATTACCCTTAAAATCAATCACGCACGCTCTTATCACATCTTCCACGGTTTGTATGGTCCGCTCAGCTTGTCCATCGGTCTGCAGATGAAAAGCGGTACTGAGTTTGATGTGAGTGTCAAGTCCCTTCTAAAAAGACTTCCAGAAATAGGAGGTGAACTGGGCTCCCCTGTCTGAAATGATGGACAAGGGTACCCCATGAAGTCTGACTAACTCTCGAATATAAAGTTTGGCATATTCCTCCACTGAGTCTGTGGTTTTGACTGGAAGAAAGTGTGCTGACTTGGTCATCCGATCTATAATCACCCAGATTGAGTCATGTTGCCGGCGAGTCTGTGGTAGTAGACCTGTAATAAAGTCCATATTTACCTCTTCCCACTTCCATATGGGTATACTGATATCTTGAGCCATACCCCATGGCCTTTGATGTTCCACCTTGAGTTGCTGGCAGTTCGGGCACTTACCTACGAATTCAGCAATGTCTCTCTTCATGCCATTCCACCAATAAATATCCCGCAAAATCGCGGTACATTTTGGTAGCACTGGGGTGAATAGTGTATCTTGAGTTGTGCGCCTCAGTCAATATCTACTGTCTCAACTCACCAACATCTGGCACGCACAATCTGCCCTGGTAACGAAGCACCCTACCTCCCCCTTGGGAGAAAGCTTCAACCTCCTTTTTGAGGACTGTTTCTTTAAGTTTAAGTAGAACTGGATATTTATCTTTTCTGGACTTAACTTCCACTACTAAGGATGAATCCGACCCGCTTTGAATTACCATGCCACCTTCAGCTGAATCCACCAACTGCACCCCTAACCGGGCTAGCCCATGAACTTCTTTCTCTAGCTCCCTCTTGCCTTCCTCAATATGAGCTACACTTCCCATAGACCACCTGCTTAGGGAGTCAGCCACCAAATTGGCCTTACCTGGGTGATACAGCACACTCATGTCATAATCCTTTAGCAGCTCCAACCACCTCTCTGACGCAAGTTTAAGTCCTTCTGGCTGAACACATACTGAAGGCTTTTGTGATCTGTGAACACATCCATGTGAGCCCTGTACAAGTAGTGTCTCCATATTTTTAACACGAATACCACTGCTGCCAACTCCAAGTCGTGAGTTGGATGATTCTTCTCATGGACTTTAAGCTGTTTAGAGGCATAGGTTATCACCTTGCCCCACTGCATTAAAACGCAACCAAGTCTAACTCTAGAGGCATCATAATACAAAACTAACCCATCTGATCCTTCTAGTAAGGTTAACACTGGAGCGGTAGTGAGTCAAGTCTTCAACTCCTGGAAACTCTTCTCACACTCGTCTGACCACTAGAACTTCACCTTCTTCTGTGTTAACTTGTTCATAGGAGAGGCTATGGAGGATAAACCCTCCAAAAACTATTGGTAATAACCCGCTAAGCCCAGAAAACTCTTGATTTCAGTAGGAGAAGTAGGTCTGGGCCATTCCTTCACTGCTGCTATCTTCTGAGGATCTACCTCTATCCCTTCGCCTGAGACCACATAACCCAAGAAAGTCACAGACTTCAACCAGAATTCACACTTGCTGAACTTGGCGAACAACTAGTGATCTTTGAGAGTCTGTAATGCTAACCTTAGGTGATTGGCATGTTCTTCTTCATTTCTGGAGTACACCAGAATGTCATCGATAAATACAATGAAGAATATATCCAGGTATTGATTGAAGACCCTATTCATCAAATCCATGAAGGCTGCAGGGGAGATTGTGAGTCCAAAGGACATCACCACAAACTCGTAGTGACCATATCGAGTTTTGAATGCTATTTTCGGTATGTCACACTCTCTGACCCTTAACTGATGGTATCCTAACTTGAGATCGATCTTGGAGAAACAGCTGGCTCCATAAAGCTGGTCGAATAGGTCATCAATTATAGGTAGGGGATATCTATTCTTGACGGTAACTTTGTTCAGCTGGCGGTAATCTATGCACATTCTGAGGGTACCGTCTTTCTTATGCACGAATAGCACTGGAGCACCCCAGGGAGAGATGCTGGGTCTGATGAAACCCTTATCAAGAAGGTCCTTTAACTGCTCCTTCATCTCCTTAAACTCAGCTGGAGCCATTCGGTTAGAAGGGATGGAGATTGGCTGAGTGTCTGGAAGGAGATCTATTCCGAAGTCTATTTCTTGTTCTGGGGGGACTCCAGGAAGATCTTTAGGAAATACATCTGGGAACTCACTAACAACTAGAACTGACTGAATGGTTAGGGCCTCAAAGTTGGAATCTCTGACCCGAACCAGATGATATAAACATCCCTTGGAAATGAGTTTTTGGGACTTAAGGAAGGAAATAAACCTACCCTTAGGTGCTGAACTGCTGTCTGACCATTCTAACACGGGCTCATCTGGAAACTGAAACTTGACAACTCTAGTCCTGTAGTCAACTGAGGCATAACAGGAGTGTAACCAATCTATGCCTAGAATAAGGTCGAAATTGACCATGTCTAGCTCTACAAGATCAGCTGGAATGATTTTATTCAAGACTAAGACTGGGCAGCTTCTATACACTCAACTGGCTCTAATTGACTTGCCAATTGGGGTGGAAACTGAGAGGGGCTCTGATAGGACCTCTAGACTGATGTTGAACTAAACTGCTACATATGGAGTTACAAATGAAAGAGTAGCTCCTGGATCTAGGAGGGCATACACGTCTAGGTGAAAGAGACGTAACATACCAGTAACTACGTCAAGTGAACTTTCCTGATCCTGACGAGAAGAGAGAGCATAAAAACAATTATGATGTTGACCACCATCTGTACCTGATGGGTTGGCCTGCTGAGCTGGTCAGCCTACTGGAGCTGATGAGGTAGTGGATTGTGATCTCCCTCACCCTGTTGATGGGCACTCCCTAAGCCTGTGTCCAAGCTGTCCACGCCCAAAGCAGCCTTCTCATCCCTGAAGGCATTCTCCTGGGTGATTCCTACCATACTTGGGACAAGGTGGATACTTGTTTCCTGTACTGTGGGCCTGAGACTGAGTGCCAGAAGGCCACCCCTCCGATCCTGGAGGGATCGAAAGGTTGGGGCGCTGGCTGAGCTAGGTGTTGGGGCCCTCTGCTATTGCTGTTGTGGGCGGCTACCACCGCCAGATCTCTGGTGGCCAAAATATGTATGACCAGTTCTTGCCCACTTGTTCTTATGTTCCATATCTTTCAGCTTCTCTGCCTCAATCTTCTGGGCATACACAATTAAGCTAGAAAGGTCCATGTTCTTGATTAGCATTGTCGTCCTGCACTCTTTGAGGACCAGATTAGATACTCCATTTATGAACTTCAGCATGCGAGCCCTTGGCTGGGCCACCATCTCTAGAGCATACTTTGATAGTCTAGTAAACTCCAAAGCATGCTCCTCCACTATCCAGTTGCCCTGCCATAGGTTCATAAACTCTACCGTCTTAGCCTCCCTCAACTCACAGGGTAAGAACCTATCCAGAAGAGCTATATGAAACTCCTCCCACTCAATCGGTCCTACTTCTGTTGACTGCCCCTCCTTCCACTGCTCGTACCAAACCTAGGCTACCCCTTTTAGCTGGTAGATAGCCAGGTCAGTATTCTCGGAGGAGCTGACACCCATGATCCGGGTGATCTTTCTGATCTCATCTACAAAGTCCTGTGGGTCCTCTCCCATCTTTGTTTCGTGAAAGTCTGGAGGGTTCATCCGGGTGAAATCCTGCACCAGAGCAGCAGCTGCAGACCCATTTGCGGCTATTGAAACCACCTGGTGGTTCACTTGATTGGTGATGGTCTGAGCAAGCAACTGAATGGCCTCCCTGAATTCGGCGATAGACACAGAGTCGTCCTGAGGAACTGCCGGAGCTAGTGGAGCGCGTCTATTGGCGTTTCCAGCTCTTCGTCCATTTCCACATCGAGGAGGCATTGTTCATTGAAAGGAAATTGGACATGATTTAGAAAGACACCTTTGGAATTGGACTTTAACGCACGATAAAGAGCATGAACAAAAGGGGAATTTTCCTAATAACATCTTATATCCTCCTCGTCATAAGTGTGGCGCGCTTCACACCTATGAAAAGGACTCTACTCGATGTGGCTTTTAGACATTCCAAGGATATTCTAAACCTAGTGCTCTGATATTAAGTTTGTCATGCCCCGATCCTACACCCTAGACGTAACACGGTACTTGAAGCCACAAGTGACCCCAAGTCAACCCCTGGTCTATCATAAACTAGTATTTCTGAGTAAAAATGCACAGCGAAACTTTTAAATAATAGATTTATCAGTTTATGAAAAAGTAAAGACTGACAGTTGAGAAAGAAATAATATATCTGAAATACAATTTTGAAAGACAAGTCTGGTCTGAAAACCAACTACTGAGGAGTTACTGGGACAGGCCCCCAGCTAACTATAAATCTATACAAAACCATATCCAACTGAAATAATTAAACAAGGCCCTCGAATGATGAGGACTCACACTCTGATCTGCTGAAATGGAATGCTTTGAAACTGAAGTAACTATTTGTGCTAGATTCGAGAACCTGCAGTTGTATCATGAAATGATACGGCATGAAAAGCATGCATCAGTACTTTGAATGTACTGAGTAAGTGGGAGAAACATACTGAATATAAATTCTGAACTGAAATGACACGCCATGACCAACAGGTAAACTGAACTGAACTACTGATATAATTTGAAATGCTTAAGACAACCCTATCTGATGGTCAAGGACATGTCCTAAGTCTGAAACACCGAATCTGAGATACTGTACTGAACTGAGCGGCTTATTTTTATACTGGTCTGAACTAACTAGTGGGAGAGTCTATGATCGACATATAACCACGTGAGCTAGACGTGGAGTCCAATATATACACCCCACCGGTAGGACCCAATATACCTTGCCATGGTATAAAGGCATGAACTGGGTGTTCACAAAATATTTGGGGCCAATCAGGCCAAGTAATACTTTAACCTACGCTGGCAACATAGTTCTAGGAACCTGAGTGCGTTGGAACCCCGACCCGCTTGGTGCTAAGTTCTACTCCCACTAAAAATCTAAACTAAACTACTAATTTGATAGCTCTAAAGTAGAGCCCAAGACTAGTTAGGGACGAACAAATTCATGTACCCTGAGAGCCTTATCGGACCAGATTCTGAAATTAGGTTCTAAGACTGGTCAGAGCTGCTTATTCGGAAGCGTCGTAACCGTCTACAAAATAACTATTAACTAAACTGGGCTCCTGGGCTGGTCAGAGCTATAACTGAATGCCATGACCACCTAATGGACCAAATAACTGAAATATGAATTTGAGTTTGAAAACTGGGAGGCACCACTGACACCTCAAAAATAAACTATAGTCAAACTGATCAGTTGATAATTTTCTGAATAACACTGAGGATTCTAGCAATCTGACTGAGACTAAACTGATATGATTTTGGAGAAATTCTAGTTCTAACTGGTTTGGACTACTAGCAGCTAATAGATAATTCAAATTATCCCAACAGTAAGGGAATTTCATAATATAGAGAAATTTCAAGAATTACAGGAATTTCTTTCAACGAACTAAAGTCATTTTGATTCACGGGATATTAACCCAACATATATGCATAGCTAGAAATTCTAAGAAATCAGCCCAAAGCATTCTTCATTCACTAGAGGTAATTTAACAAGAAAAATCATTACTCAAAAAATTATGGCTTAATCTCACTTTTTGTATGAACACTGACAATTTGATAAGGAATGTATGGGGATCATATCAACAATATACATGAACGTCGTTCTAAGTGAACTCAACAAAAATAAACATGAATACTCTTCCTATTCGAAAGCTCAAGGCTTAAAACTGATAGAAGAAATTGAGAAGGACTTTAGGGACGCAATAGAAGGACAATCACCTTGCTAAAACCCCACATACCTGACGAAGAAACCTAGAGAATCTGGCTGAAAATTGAAGAGAAAATTTCAGCCCTAGCCCTTGCTCTGAAATACACCGAGAGAGAATTCTACGATGTTCTGCTGAGGATTAGCGTGAGAATGAGAGGAGGAACCATTTTTCCTCACTAAAACGTCTGAAATTAGTGCTTAAACAACGTGCTTTAATGCTTGGGAGAATAGAAAATTATTAAATATCAATTAGAAATTTGTTGGGAAACCTGTCAGGTGCCTCTAACGGATGACCTAATGACTCGTTACCAGGTCCAACGAGTCGTTGGGTCCTTCCGTCAAGTTTACTGTAAGAAATCTACTGACTCCTGACGGGCACATGACGAGTCGTTGTGACTGAAAATGACTCATCGTGTCGTCCGTCAGTTACACTGGTAAGAAAGCTAGAAAGGACTGGAAATAAAGGACCTGATGAGTCGTTACTACTGATGACGACTCTTGGTGACCTTCCGTCAAGTACACTGTAAAATCTTCGAATTTCTAAACTCCGGCTTGGAAACGGGTGACTTAACGAGTTGTAGGGCCTACTAATGACTCGTGGTGTTGTCCGTTAGGAATACTGGTGTATATTCTTGGCATCTTTCACACAGTTGACCTGACGAGTCGTTGGGTCCCTTAACGACCCATCAGGTTGGTCGTTCTGCAATTTTTCTGCAGTTTTCTAAAATTTTCTGATTTGTGTTTCGGATATTGATTTTGAGATTCCGAGGTATTACATCATCATGGAAAACAGACCACCTCTATACAATAGGAGGCTTTCATCTTATTTCCCCTCATCAAATTCCCCTATGATCGAACACTTCCCTATACGCTCTTAGGCACCCATCATTTTTGTCCTTAGGCCCCTAACTATTAACTTGACAATTCTAATCCAAAACAAGCCATCTCTTCTTACTAATCACCAACCCCACTTCATCAAATACCAACATTTCCCACCATTTACTCTAAAAACACTAGGCTCACATACTAAACCCACCACCAACTCTCCCAAATCCACCTACTATCCCTAACTAACCTATGCCACCACTTGTGAACTTTCAGACTCTAGGGATTCCTACTTCATATCCTACTCCAATCAGACATCCCGAGTTACATCACAGTGAAAAAATGGATAGAGAATGATGGAAAATGAAGGAGAAATGGGACCAAGAAATGAGGGTAATTAAGGAAGCGGTTGCTAAGGACATCGAGGATTTTCATCTCTCCATGACATTATTGGCTTAGATTATGATGCTATATGCATGTATCCGAACCTAGACATACCAAAAGGGTACAAGGTATAAAATTAGGACATCTTCAACAATGTTGGGGACCTCATGGCTCACTTATGAGCTTGCTACGACAAGCTCAATGGGGTTGGAAGGAACGAAACATTAATTATGAGACTTTTAGCTGGAGTTTGAGTTGTGGGGCTTTAGGATAGTTTACTTAACAAGAGTTGTGATGATGGACAAATTAGAGGTCTTTGGCCAAATATTTTGTTAAAAAGTTTGTATACAACATAGAGATCATCCCTAATTATTATTATTTAGAGAAAATTAAGAAAAAATTCATAGAAAGCTATTGAGAGTATGCTTTCATTAGAGGAAAGAGGTTGTAAGGGTTCGGCCCCTGATGATTGAAAATGAGATAATTAAGGTGTTCATCTGGAATCAAGAATTAGAATATTATAAAAGACTAATGATCATTAAGGTGTTCGTCCAGACTCAAGAATTGGAATATTATGAAAGACTGATGACCATGACAGGGGCAAAGCTTGCTAAACTGGTCAAGATTGGAAAAGAAATTGAAGATAATCTTCATGATTGGGAGGACTGCTTGCAAAGTATTACAACCCAACTTCGCAGGATTTATTCAAAAGAAGAAAGAAGATGTGTCCTCAGTATTGTACAGTCTTTTTGCAAGGGCAAGAAAACATTTTGACTCTAGTTCCTCTATGAGGTTTTCCCAGTTTACCTATCAAAAGACTACCCTTTAACTCCACATATTCCTTACCCTATTTTCTATGCTCAATCAAATTACCAAGAACTGCTAGCCTTCAAAAACCCCTGAAAAATATTAGAATTTCCAACTTAATTTCAGCACCTATTCACTAAGACCCTCCAATATAAATCCAAGCACCCCCTTCCACTTATAAACATGCCCCCCAGAATCACCCAATCACTTACAACCTACAACTATCAAACCTAGAGGGAAAACCTCCCATACCTTTAACCCTCTGGACAAGAGACAAATGCAACTTTTTGATAGTTGAAAGCAACTGGACTAATATAGACCCTGGATCTAGGTCTATCAACAGAACATCAAGGTTCTTCAAACCCGATCAACTCTATGCTTATTAGTCGGGAGGATCCGGACACACCACTGAGGAATGTATTAATTTGAAGCATAAATACAAGATTTTATTGATTATAAGGATATAACTTTTCAAACAACAACTCCCAACTTCAATAACAATCCTCTGCCAAACCGTGAGGGAGCAACCATTAACATGGTTGAAGAAGAAGAAGACTAGTGTGTGAGCAAGGCTTTGGTCAAATCTAGTCCCTATACTCTCGAGAAAATAGTGGCCATTCTTTGTTAAAACAACAAGCCAAAATTTATGATAATGATCGCACCTCATCTAGCATTTTCTTTGGTAGATGAATACAGTCTTGTCGGGGCCAAGAAAGGATTTCTTGTAGATACATCTGCCGCACATGGTATGACTCATTTCATAAGAGATTATACTCTAGAAGATTCTACTTAGGGTGTACAAAGGAAGGATTATTAAAAGGGGCCCATTATAGAGGGTGAGGTTGAAGAGTTTTAGCGGAAAATGCAAACAAAGGAATACTCTCTTGTAACGCATTTGGAAAAACCCCCAGCCCAGATTTCTAGATAAACTTTTCTAGTGAGTTCTCAATACCACCAACAAAAATTACTGAAGGTGCTTGATGAAGCATATGTACAAATGAGAACAATCAATGATTATTTGGCCATTATGGTAAGTTGTGTCATTAGGGATCACTAAATCCCCTTCCGCAAAGAGGAGTCACCATTTGAAGGAGTGATGCACAACAGAGCCTTGCACGTTACAGTTAAATGCAGGAGAAAGTTTGTAGCTCAAGTATTAATTTATGATGGTGGAGACTTAACATCTGTCTGATATAAACTCTCACACAATTGGAGTATTCATCTCTTTTAAATTTTCCAATTTGAATTTCTTGAGAATTTTATTTGAGTTTTTTTTTTTAGCAAATGAAAAACTCATGTTTTCCTTGTGTAACCTCCATTCCGAGGAAATAATTCATCAGACCAAGATAACTCATTTCAAATGCTTGAATCATATCTTGCTTGAACTCATCAATAAGCTTTGCGCTGCTCCCTGTGGTCATCCACATAAAGAGAAACAACAAGAATCTCATTGTTATTGTTTTTAGCATATAATGTGACTTCTTAAAGACTTTTTTAAAAATTGAGGCCAAGAAAATAATCATCTATTCAACTATACCAAGCTCTTGGTACCTGTTTTAGGCCATAAAGAGCTTTATGTAGTCGATAGACATTCTCGTCTTTTCCTTCTACAACAAAACCTTCAGGTTGCTCAACATAAATTTCTTCTTGATTTGACATCCATCTGATGCACTTTTCAGCCATCTTGTGCAGAAATAGTAAGAAGCGATCTGCCTCTATCGAGCCTAGCAACTAGAGCAAAAGTGTCAGAATAATCAACACCAAAAATTTATGCATAACCCTTAACTAGAAGCCTTGATTTATGCTTGTTGATTGAACCATTAGCATTTAGCTTGGTTTGAAATACCCATTGTACCCCAATTACCTTTTTGCCTTGAGGTTTGTCAACAAGCTGCCACATATTATTTTTTTCGATCATAAACAGCTCCACCTCCATAGCATTTTTCCACTTAGGGTCTTTGAGAGCATCTTCAGGGTTAGCAGGTTCACATATTACATCATTGCATCTCTGACATATATCAGAGACCAATCGATTTCCCCTAACTGGTGGATCATCCTCCCTTTTGTTAACCATGAGCTTGGTTTTTGGATGGAATCCTTTGTGTCTTCCCAATTTCATTCTTCATTTTCCATGAAGTGGACATCTCTGCTGATAAGGATCTTCTCAACTTCTAGTTGAAAGATTTTGTACACCTTTGAAATAATATTGTACTCAATAAAAATGCCTTGGGCAACCTTTTTGTCTAGTTTATCTCGCTAACCTGAGGAACATAGGTAAAAAAACAACCAAACACTTTAAAGTAAATGCAGCAGAGTTTTGTACCCATACCATGCTTCAAAAGGAATTTGATCTTTCACAGCTTTTGAGGGAAGTCTATTCTGAAGGAACACAATTGTACTTGCTACCTCTGCCCAAAACATCTTTGGAAAAAAAAAATTCGTGCAACATACATCTTGCCATCTCCATAATAAATTTATTTCTTCTTTTACTAACTCCATTTTGTTTTGGAGTATAAGGGGTGATAAGTTGACATTCATCCCTTCTTCCTCACAAAATAGATCAAACTCATGAGAAGTATACTCCTTAACCTTATCAGATCGTAAAATTTGAATTTTAAGCAACTTCCATTTTTCACTTTCACTTTGAACTTCTAGAAAATGCTCTTGACCTCTGATTTGAACTTTAGAAAATAAATACAGCACATCCAGGTCAGATCATCAATAAAATAACATAGTAAATACTACCTTTAAGTGAAGGAGTCCTTTCGGGTTCTCCAATATCCATGTGAACCAGCTGCAACTTTCTTGTTGCTCGGCAAGTTGCCTTTGGGAATGAAAGTATACTTTGTTTTCCAAATTGACAAGCACGACAATTTGTAGAACTCACTGCCATATTAGGAAGGTTCTCCATCATCTTACATTTTTGCATTTTGAAAAGTCCTTGATAATGATAATTTCCGAGTCTCTTATGCCATAACTCAAAAATATTTTCTTTTGTTGCTGAATACGCCATCTACTCTTCCTCTAATGGATTTAATGAGAAACTTCTACCTCTCATTTTGACTTTAAATAATTCTTGTACTGAGGCTTCCTTGATCAAACAATATTTATCTTCGAAATGTATTTTGAAACTTTTTTCTAATAATTGACCAACACTTAATAAGTTTTGATCTAAGTCGGGTACATAAAGATATCAGAAATTAATTTTAGTCCTGACTGTGTTTCAATTGTAATAGTTCCCATTTCTTTTGTTGGAATATGACCATCGTGGCCTATTCTAACTTTTGCAACTCCAATAGGCTTCAAATCTTTAAAGATCTCTTTATCATAAGTCATATGATTTGTGCATCCGCTATCGATCAGCCAAGACTCGATTGGACCATTGCTTGCAAAACACGATGCAACAAAGAGTTGATCCTCTTCTTGTTCATTAACAAACAAAGCATCTGTATCATGCTGCTGAGATTTATTATTGCAGATGATTGCTTCATACCCATATTGGTTGCACTTACTGCACTTAGCATCAGGCCTTTTCCAGCACTTGTATGGCGCATGTACATTCTTTCCACAATGTTTACAAGGAGGGTAGTTTCCTTTGGAGCTACCTGCCTTGCTTTTGTTGTTAGTGTGAGTTGCTCCTTCTCTATTTGTTGGCTGATTCTTCTAATAATATTTCTTTTAGTATATTCCACCATCTTCAAGTTCGGCTAGCAAGGCTCCCTCTCTAATTCCATATTCTCTCATAACCCTTCTTTGTTCTTGTGCTTGCAAGGAATTCAATAATTCTGCCAAAGTAATTTTGGACAAATCCTTGGTGTTTGTCAAAGTGGTTATAGTGGCTTCAAATCTTTCAGGTACAGTAACCAAAATTTTTTCAATAATACGAGAGTCTTTAAACTCAGACCAAGTAATCTTACTCTGTTTGCTATGTTCAGAAGCCTGTTAGAATACTCCTTGATGGTTTTTGACTCTTTCATCTTCTGCAACTCAAAGTCTCTAGCGAGATTCAACACCTGCATGCCTTTGATGCGATCATTTCCTTCAAATTCTTCCTTCAGATAATCCCAGATGGCTTTTGCTGATTTTAGAGACATAATACAAGTGAAAATTGTTGACGAGACTACCGAAGAGAGACACGCCTTTTCCTTAGACTTTCTGGGTTTTTTTCCTTGTAGTTTTTTATTTGAGCTACTGTTGGATTTTTGGGTAGTGAAAGAACTTCATAGTCTTCCTTGATTACCTCGCAAAGATCTAAAGCTTCTAGATAGGCCTCCATCCGCACCGCCCACGTGTGAAAATTTTCACCAATGAAGACTGGAGGTGCCATTGTGAGAAACTTGAGCTTTCTTCCATGTTTGAACTTTTGGTGCTTCTAGTTGTGATGCTTGATTCACTTGAAATACTCACTCACTGAGAATACTCACAGATCCCGAAGGAAAAAAGGGCTTTGATACCAATTATTGTTATTTTTTAAATGAAAAAATATCAGAAAAACAAAGAAGTATATTAGGGGAAGAATATTTTTGTTGATCTCTTCAGGTTACATTTATAAGCCTAGAAAAGGCAATAAAAAACACAATCCTAACATATTAAGAGAATTAATGATATTAAAACTAACTCCTAAATAATAGGAATAAATGGCTAACAACTAATTAACTAGATCTTAATTGAAAAACTAAGGTAGTGAAAATAAATTTACTGCAGTTCAAAAGAAAATTTCTAACAATAACTTCAGAGAACTAGGCTCTCAATCCCAAGCCAGTGTTTACTCAGAGTACTTTGTGGTATCCTCCCTACAACAGGTGTGGCAAGAGACACCTATGAGTGTCGCATGGGAATGGAATGGTCTCCGAGGCCAATTTTAGAGACGCTGTCCATCAGCAAGGCAAGGAATCCAAAATACAACGGTTACTCCTACAGTCCTCCAAGTAATTCGCAAGCCCCAACTAGGGAGATGCTAATAGAGGAGAATGACAAAATGGCCTATATGATCTAGCTAGTCATCAATACTTAGAGGCATTCCAGATGTTGCTATAGGTATATTAACACTTTTCACCTTCGATGTTTATGTTCTTATAGTTCCTAGATCCACTTTGTCTTATGTAACCCCTTATTCTACTAAGAAGTTTAGGCTAGAACCCGAGTGATTATGTGAACAATTTAATATATCTGTTCCAGTCAGTGAGTCGGTCATTGCAAGGTAAGTTTATACGGGTTGTACGATTATGGTGGGTCATCGAGACATTATAGCTGATCTAGTTGAATTAGAGATGGTCTACTTTGATGCCATTATGCGTATGGACTAGTTGTCATCATATTATGCTACTTTTAATTGTCGCACCAAAGTGGTTACATTTTAGTTTCCTAATAAACAATTTTTAAAATGGAAGGAAAATGTCGTTATATCGAAGGTTAGATTTATTTCATACCTTAGAGTACAAAAGTTGATTTGTAAAGGATGCTTGTACCATCTAGTTGTGTAAGGGATATCGATGTTGAGGCACCGATCCTTTAGTATGTGCATGTTGTTGATGAATATCCTAAAGTATTCCAGATGAACTTCCTGGGATTCCTCCTGATTGGGATGTTGATTTTGGAATTAATATTCTTTCGGTACTAAGCCAATATCTCTTCCTTTGTAAAGAATGGATCCAACAAAATTGAAGAAATTTGAAAGAACAGTTAAAAGACTTATTTGACAAGGGATTTATTTGACCAATTATATTACCATGGGGCGCATTGGTCTTATTTTTCCGAAAGAAAAGATGGATCCTGATGAATGTGCCTTAATTATGGTTAGTTGAATAAGGTCACCATAAAGAATAAATATCCACATTCAAGGATTGATGACTTGTTTGACAAACTTCAGGGTACCAAATATTTCTCAAAGATTGATGACCTCGGGTCAGGTAAGTTAGAGAAGAAGACATTTTGAAAATAGGCTTCAGGAATAATACGGACATTTTGAGTTCCTCATAATGTCCTTTGGGTTGACAAATGCACCAGTAGCCTTTATGGACCTCATGAATAAGGTATTCAACTCATATCTTAGTATATTCGTGATTGTATCTATTGACAACATCTTAGTATACTCAAAGGAGGAGAATGAACATATGTATCACCTCATGTTAGTGTTGTAAACACTTAGAGATCACAAACTTTATGCGAAATTTTCTAAGTGCTAGTTTTGGCTGAAATTAGTGGCATTTCAAGGCCAGCTGGAACCCAATGAGGGTAATAGGGTTAAGAATTGGCTGAGACCCATAATTCTAACTAAGATTAGGGGTTTCTTAGGTTTGGTAGGCTAATATAGAAGGTTTATATAGGGTTTTCCTCTATATCTGCCCCATTGTCTAAGTTAATCCAGAAGAAGATCAAATTCCAATGGTCTGATGCTTGTGAGAAAAATTTCCAGGAGTTAAAGGTAAAGTTGACTACTGCTCCAGTTTTGACTTTATAGAGGGAACCTATGAGTTCGTAGTCTATTATGATGCTTCTGGAATAGGTCTGGGTTGTGTTTTGATGCAAAACAAGAAGGTAATAGCCTATGCATCCAGACTACTGAAAATTCACAAAAAGAACTATCCAATGCATGACTTAGAGTTGGCTATTGTAGTACTTATGTAGAAGATGTTGTGTCACTATTTGTACGAAGTTCATGTTGATATCTTCACTAACCACAAATGTCTAGAATACATCTTCGAACAGAGAAAATTAAATCTCAGGAAAAGAAAATGGCTTGAGTTACTCAAAGATTATGATGTTGATATTCTCGACCATCTAGGAAAGCTTAATATGGTAGGTGACACTCTTAGCCGACTGTCCATGGAAACTCTGGCTCATGTTAAAGAAGGAATAAAGGAATTGGAAAGAGACAATCACAGATTGGCAAGCCTAGGAGTTCACTTTTTAGACTCTGAGGATGGTAGTGTGGTAGTCCAAAAAGGGTAGAATCTTCCCTAGTTACATAAGTAAAAGGGAAGCAGAATAATGATCTGATCTTGCTTCAATTAAATGAGGGGATTCACAAACACAATATTATGGCTTTCAAGCAAGGATGGATGATACTTTAAGGTACCAACGCAAATTATGTGTTCCAATCATTCACGGTCTTCGAGAGAGAATTATGGCATAAGCACATAATCCCAGGTATTCAATCCACCCAAGTTCTACAAATATGTACTATAATTTAAAGAAAATATATTGGTGGAAAGACATGAAGAGGAATGTAGCAGACCATGTGGCTAAATGTCCTAATCTCTAGCAAGTAAAAGTAGAACACCAATGGCCTGGTGGCCTAGTACAAAACATAGAACATTCCATATGGAAATAGTAGATGATCGATATAGATTTCTTAATGGGTTTACCTCGCTTATTTTGGAAGCATGATTTGATTTGGGTGATTGTGGACCGACTTATCGAGTTAGCACATTATTTGCCTATCAAAACGACAGACTCCATAGAGGACTATGCTAACTAGTACATTCAAACGATTATTCGACTACATGGGACCCCCAAGTCCATTATTTTCGATCGCGATGCTCTATTTATAGCACACTTTTGGATATCATTCTAGAAAGGATAGGGTACCCGTGTTAATCTCAATACTGTTTTTCACCCGCAGATAGATAGTTAGGCCGAGCGCATGACTTAGATGCTCGAAGACATGTTGAGAGCTAGTGTACAAAATTTCAAAGGTAAGTGAGATGATCACCTATCTCTTGTTGAGTTTGCTTGTAATAATAATTATCATGCTGGTTGTTCGGTGCTTTGGTATGGGGTAAAAAACCGACACGCAAGTGCACGTGGTCAAACAAGCAATAAAGTGGCTAAGTAAGCCAAGTATCGATCCAAGGAGACTCTGGATAAGTAAAATTGCTTAAGTATACTATATTCTAGTTTACTTCAAATTATGCTGACAACAACGTAACCAAAAGTTAAATAATTTTTTGTTTATAAATTATATACTAAAACTATTAACAAATATCTACGTTGAATTGAAACATGGATATGAGCATGCCAAGGTTAAGAACAAGTAATGAATTCGATAGTAATCATAATTCGGTTATTCTTCTCTTCATGCTGCTAGCCAAGAACATTAGCCTAGAGATTAAAACTCTCGTATTTAATCTCACTTTAGAATCATAAACCATTCGTCTACATTTCTGTGATCAAATGCAATTTATGACCTAGCAATACAATTCCGGTTCCTAAATTGACTAATACGGCTTTCAAGTATATTTCTATCAGGAAAGCACATCAAAACCCAATTTTCCCAAATCAAGTTAAGAACAATACCCTATTAATTCACAACTTTCCAATTTCTTGCTCTCTCGAGTGAAATTGGACTTTTTAGATGTACATTAATGTTGGCCACACACTAATGCAGTAAGAACAAGAATTAATAGAACAACATGAAAGAAGAAGATGAAAAACCATATAATTCACAATTAAAATTCAATACACATGTTCAAAACCTTAGCAAGGAAGAGAATTAGCCACTCATTTGTGGATTGATCATCCTCAAATGAGTGTAAATCATACGTACAATTGATTGAAAGAAGAAAGAAAGAGAGAAAAACCCTTAGCTTTTTCATCCCTCAACTGCTCCTAACCCACGTCCTTGCTCCACCAAGTCTTCCCTTATAAAAAATAAACCTAAGTGTGCTATTTATATTAGTAGGAATCTTTCCCGGATTAACAAGCAACGTGTCACGGAGTGCATCGCGGAGCACGGCCTCCGTGACACGCTACGAACGCGGAGGCTCTCTGGAAAATCACCCGAAATCGGCCCAGGCAGCACCTTGCCGCGTTGGCAACGTGTCACGCTGCCTGGGCAGCGCATTGTAGCCCCATGGTCGTGGAGTCCACCTGCCGTGGCACGTTGCCAACGTGCAGGTGGGCTGTTTTGAGCTGCCTGCCTGCCGTGGCACCTTGTCGACGCGCCGGTGGGCTGTTTTGTGCCTCTTCCTTGCCGACGTTCGCGTGTTAATTCCGTTTCCAAGCTTCTACTTCACCAACTCATGGATTAGTTACTCAAACATCATCAAAACCTACAAAACAAAGGCTAATCATGTTGGTTAGCACATATCTCCACATTATATAAAATTACATGAAAATGTATACAATAACTTAGATAAACAAGACTAATTGAAGTAATAAAGAGTATCTCGGGCATATATTTTTGCCCGTTATCACAACCCCGCACTTAAAGCCTTGTTCGTCCTCGAACAACCTTTTACATATCATGCAAATGGAGACTCCTACATAACTAATTTAGCAAGATAATTCAGGTTACGGCTATAATGATTACGTAAGATACAAGCTAAAAATAGAGCATGCCTGATTTGATCATTGAAATGAAGTACAACCATGTTAAGACTTCTTAACCTCAAGAATCGACTCTCACTTTTAGCAAACTCATGCAAATCATCTGATTAAGAAATCCCACATGAAATATATCCTTCTTTCAACATGTGCCCCTCACGGAAAGAGAGTTACCCAATCACACGCAAAAACAATTTTTTACATCACAACATGTGTGGGTACATGAATAGAATTACGCTCACTCTCACAAAGAATTCACATGCATTATGTAATGACCCGTAAGCTTGCCCTTAGTGTTTTATTCCACTAATAAAAGGATGTGTGAATGTAAGATCAAGTAGGACTTTTTAGGTTGTAATGTAACTCAGGTGCGGGTAGGTACTATTATGATCAGTAATAGTGACTATCTTTCCTAAGCGTTTTAATACATCACGCCTTCATTACAAACTTCCCTTCCCTCACTTCACCTTTTTTCTCCTTTTAGTTTTCTTTTTCCTCTTTTGTTCCCCCATTTCTTTCGACACTTTTAGCTTATTAGTAAGGAGTACTTAAGCAATATGTTTCATTCATTCCTTTTCTTACTCCCTACTAATAACCAACCATTTTCACACAAATGCACCTTTTTCCTTTTCTCACTCTCACAACTTGCTATTTTTCCTTCTTTTCCATTCTTCTCACTCCTTTACCCTTTTGGATTTTTCCTTTAAGCGCTTCGGAGCTTTGGTTCAATTGCAAGGCTAATGAAAGAAAAAGGATTAAGCTTATGTTGCAGCTGTCAAAGAATAGGCTCAAGGCTCAATGGGGTTAACTAGGATTAATTTTTCAAGGTAGGTATAATGAGGGATAAAAAGTTGGTTCATTCAAAGAAATGCCTATATCATTTCCTCCAATTCACATCCTTCATTTCGTTTTATAAACACACCAGGCAAGTTCTAGAAAATCCACAATAGCACGGAATACTCAAAAACCTTACACTCATGGCACATGCTCAAATCAAGACACAATCAGTAGACTCTTACTCAGCTAATCACAAGAATTCAGAATTAAGCTTCCATCATATTGAGTCAAATTCAAGAGCCTAAATGTCTCAAACAAAGTTATACATTTGCATGTTTCAACACTGAATATACTTGCATCTTACAATCACGTATAGCACATAACAAGAACATCAAGCACCAATTAGTTATGGTTTCAAAAACCATCCTACTGACTAATTTTCCTCAAGACGGTCGTCATCCATCTATCGTCGGAAACAGTCCCTAACTATGACTAAAAACACTATATACAGACAAAGGAAAGAAAGAAAAATTAAAAAAAAATAAAAAAATTTTATTCTCCGGTTCAAAGACCCCCGTCGGAAAAGAACCGAAAAGAAAAACCAACAGGTGATGAAGTCATGCTTAATCCACAAAAATTTTTCAAATTTTTCAAATTTTCTCACCAACTTTTGCACAAGATTTACATTCACCAAAATCGTTAAGCACAGAAAATTCTGAAATTTCCCTTGAAATTTCCCTCACCCCACACTTAAATCATGCTATGTCCTCATAGCATCAAATTAAAATTTACAAAGGGTGAGAAATACTCCCTGAGGCCTTTAGGCTTAGCTAACATCATGCGTTTCTTCGACTTTGCACAAGTGGGTGGTCAACCCCACACTTTTTCTCTTCCATGCTTGTTAGCTTCCTCCTCCACGGGTACTCAGACTTCCCCTCCATCTGCGCTTAACTTTCCACCAAAACAACACAAGATGAAAATAAACAAAAATTAACTCAATTGCAAGAAATTAAAATGGTACCTGTGGTACCCTTGGGTTGCCTCCCAAGCAGCGCCTAATTTTACGTCGCGGCACGACGTACCAAGTTTCACCACTTTTTCCTCCACCTTGAGGATATGAATCTCACCCCTAATTTCTTTTCTAATTTCCTCTTATGCTCTAGGGGTGGTGGTGAAAAATTGTAAGGACCAAGCAGTAGATGTTTTCTTTTGAACCTATTGGCCCCTATGTAAGAGAAGTCATTTTGTCTCTCTGAGTTAGCAAATTTCAGAATATATGGGGCTTGGTCCTCCTCTATACATTTCTCTATAAACTTGGAAGACTCTATTTCTATGTTGTCAACCAAACTTAACGTCGAAAAATGTGTAGAGTGTGGTCCAATACACCTCAACTCTGAAATCGCTTTGTGCTTGACTTCCTTACTTGTGTACACCTTTTCAACATCGACATCTATTTCTCCATTAAGGTCAAATGGGAGATATTCTTTTTCTTCTTCCATGAATGGAATTTCTATAGGTATGAGCCGATCAAGGAGACACTCAAGAGATTCTAATTGTGGGGGTTCATCCAAAAATTCACCCTTGTATTCCTCTTGTAGTTCCTCTTGAATATCGGCTAAAACTGTCACCTGCAAATTATCACAAGCTTCAGCCTCAGCACACATCTCTGTGAGTTTGACGCTCATCCTGCTTACAACCTCTGCATTCTCCTTTTGCTGAATTATCAATTCTGCCACCGACTCCTTCATTGCTTCTGATTGCTCCAGGAGTTGTTTCATCATGTCCTCTATTTGAACTTGGTGTCCCAAGTCCTCATTTTCAACATGCCTATATTCAGCAAAAACAACAAAAGGATCATAGTAGGGGCTTGGGGGAGGGAAATATGCCTTTGGACAATCACCCCAATGGCCATATTGACACCCACATATATTGCACGTGTTACAGTTTTGCCACAAGTGGGGTCCTCCACAATTCATGCAAGATTCGCCGAAATATGCGTATCCACCATTTATATTCCAAGATGTCATGTCAATGAGGGTATCCGAAAGAGAGAAAAATTAAAATGAACAAAGAATTAAAACAAATACTAAGATCAAGTTGTCAACACTTAAGAAAATAAAACAAAAATACAGTAAATTTACACTTAACACAATTTCACAAATCGCCTAGCCTCCCCGGCAACGGCGCCAAAAACTTGTTTGGTGCTTTGGTATGGGGTAAAAAACCGACACGCAAGTGCACGTGGTCAAACAAGTAATAAAGTGGCTAAGTAAGCCAAGTATTGATCCAAGGAGACTCTGGATAAGTAAAATTGCTTAAGTATACTATATTCTAGTTTACTTCTAATTATGCTGACAACAACGTAACCAAAAGTTAAATAATTTTTTGTTTATAAATTATAGACTAAAACTATTAACAAATATCTACGTTGAATTGAAACTATGGATATGAGCATGCCAGGGTTAAGAACAAGTAATGAATTCGATAGTAATCATAATTCGGTTATTCTTCTCTTCATGCTGCTAGCCAAGAACATTAGCCTAGAGATTAAAACTCTCGTATTTAATCTCACTTTAGAATCATAAACCATTCGTCTACATTTCTGTGATCAAATGCAATTTATGACCTAGCAATACAATTCCGGTTCCTAAATTGACTAATACGGCTTTCAAGTATATTTCTATCAGGAAAGCACATCAAAACCCAATTTTCCCAAATCAAGTTAAGAACAATACCCTATTAATTCACAACTTTCCAATTTCTTGCTCTCTCGTGTGAAATTGGACTTTTTAGATGTACATTAATGTTGGCCACACGCTAATGCAGTAAGAACAAGAATTAATAGAACAACATGAAAGAAGAAGATGAAAAACCATATAATTCACAATCAAAATTCAATACACATGTTCAAAACCTTAGCAGGGAAGAGAATTAGCCACTCATTTGTGGATTGATCATCCTCAAATGAGTGTAAATCATACGTACAATTGATTGAAAGAAGAAAGAAAGAGAGAAAAACCCTTAGCTTTTTCGTCCCTCAACTGCTCCTAACCCACGTCCTTGCTCCACCAAGTCTTCCCTTCTAAAAAATAAACCTAAGTGTGCTATTTATATTAGTAGGAATCTTTCCCGGATTAACAAGCAACGTGTCACGGAGTGCATCGCGGAGCACGGCCTCCGTGACACGCTACGAACGCGGAGGCTCTCTGGAAAATCACCCGAAATCGGCCCAGGCAGCACCTTACCGCGTTGGCAACGTGTCACGCTGCCTGGGCAGCGCGTTGTAGCCCCATGGTCGCGGAGTCCACCTGTCGTGGCACGTTGCCAATGCGCAGGTGGGCTGTTTTGAGCGGCCTGCCTGCCATGGCACCTTGTCGACGCGCCGGTGGGCTGTTTTGTGCCTCTTCCTTGCCGACGTTCGCGTGTTAATTCCGTTTCCAAGCTTCTACTTCACCAACTCATGGATTAGTTACTCAAACATCATCAAAACCTACAAAACAAAGGCTAATCATGTTGGTTAGCACATATCTCCACATTATATAAAATTACATGAAAATGTATACAATAACTTAGATAAACAAGACTAATTGAAGTAATAAAGAGTATCTCGGGCATATATTTTTGCCCGTTATCACAGGTCTCAAGATGGCACCTTAGAGGCCCTATATGGGCAAAGATATAGATCACCCATTAGTTATTTTGAAGTTTGTGAGGAAAAAATACTAGGACCTGACTTGGTTCATCAGGCTATGAAGAAAGTCAAATTAATTCAGGAGCAGTTGAAGACTCCACAGAGTTTCCAAAAATCTGATTCGAACGTATGGCATAGAGACCTTGAATTTGATGAAAATGATTGGGTAATTTTGAAGGTTTTTCCTATAAAGGGAATTTTGCAATTTGGAAAGAGAGGAAAGCTTAGTCCCAGATATATTGGTCTGTATAAGGTCTTACAAAGAATTGGGCTAGTAGCCTATGAGCTGAAATTTCCTATAGAATTAACCCCAATACACCCAGTATTTCATGTATCTATGTTAAAAAAATATGTAGGGGATTTGTCCCTTGTGGTCCCTATTGAGAACATTGATGTTAAAGAGAGTCTGACTTATCAAGAAGCCCCAATGGTCATTCTTGATTCCAAGTTCATAAATTAAGGACCAAAGAGATAACATCTGTAAAAATACTACAGAGGACCACCATGTTGAAGAGGCTACTTGGAAGCCAAAGATATTATTAAAGCAACGTACTCCCAGTTATTTCTCGAGCGAGAGGAAAATGCTCAAGGTAATGATCATAGTATTACCCTGTGATTCCATGAATTCACGTCCTATGTTATGTTCATTATCTATGAAACTCAAGTTATATGTTACGTTATGCCCTCCATGTCTGAATGAACCCATGATATGTCACATCCATGCTAAGTCTACATGTCTCCTATAATCATGCCTACAATTCTTCTTTCTCAATTTTTTTATGAAATTCCTTGCGAGGGTGATTTTTAGGGCGTTAATGAATGAAGAGGAAGGTAAGTTTGAGAGAATTCTTCCTTTCATGGATGAAGAGGCCAATAAGGGCTTAATATGTTTCTTACGTACTCTTTCATATCTATACACTTTTTGATGCCCCATGATGCTTATGATAATGTTTTTAGTTAGCTGACACAGGTTTAGAACTTGCGTTAGTACTATTTAGAAAGGAAACTCTGCCAAAATTTTTGAAAAGTTTCAAAGTTAGAATCTGTTTGTGTCCATGACCATCATTTAAGGAGGAATAATATCAAGGGGGAGATATTATAACACCTCATATCTTCAGAATAAAATTTGACCACAGAACGTAAATAAACTGATCCTAACTATAGGGACATGGTCATAAATGTGAATTATGGATTTAGATTGATATGTTAATTCTTTACACAGGAATGGAAATACTAGAGAGTTTAAAAGAATAAAAATCAAAAGTGTAAAAAAAATTTGATTAGGAACTGTAAATGACTTACAAATCGTAAATGAAATCTACAGTCCATATTTAAAGGTATAAAGGGGAAGGAACCCAACTAGGTTAGCATCATAGATGACATATAGATAGCAAATAAAATATGTGGTCTATATGTGGATGTACGAAGGGGAAGGGGAATTTTCACCCCTATGATTCTAAGTAAAGAAAAAAATATACGATCGTAAAATACATTTACGAACCATACTTTGGTCACCATAGGTGGGAAGTATGATTTCTCTAAGTAATATTTAAGAGTTATGATCCGATCTATAGAGTATATGTCAACTACGGACCATACTTGGTCACGGTAAATAGTAGTCCAATTTCTTAAAGTTTTGGTTAAGACTTACGATATGATTTGTGGACCGCAAGTTAAATATATGGATCGTACTTGGTTACCATAAGTGGGAGTCCAAAATCCTTAAGGTTCTTCTTAGGACTTATGATCCAACTTACCGACCGCAAGTCGATTTTATAGGTCGTGCCTATGAGTTGTAAGTGAAGCTTGAAACTTGAAGAAGTCTATTAGTGATTTACGATTCGACATATGGACCGCAAGTCAATTCTACGGACTGTAACTGGTGTTCAGGCCCATCGTAAGTTGTCCGATATAGTAGCTATAAAGATGTAAATTTCTACTTTTCTTCCACTTTTTTCATAACTCCCAATCCATTGCACTATGCTACTCTCTTCTCCAAATCATCTCGCATCAAAGTAAGCATATTATAAGTAATCAAGCATTTTTAACATGAAATTTTGAAAGTTGAAGTAAATACTATCTTCCAAATTTTAGGTTTCAAGGAAAACTCATCCTAAGGTCTACAGGAAAAAATTGAGTGTTCTTCCTCAGAAAATGAGTTTTCTCCGATTACTTGATTGCAATTAAGGTATGTAAGATTATCTCACATGTGGAAGCATCTTGTTTCTTCCCCATGCCATATTCCATGCAAACCCATGAAAAATTTCTCTCTTGAGATAGTTAGGGCTAATGTCTAAAGGTATGATCTTGTTCGTGTAAATTCAATTCAAATACTATGAATTTCATGAATCTTCCTATGAAAACTGTCAGCCATATGATTATGATTTTTCAATAAAAAGATATGTCTTCATTGATTTTTGATGAACTATGAATATGACATGACGAATGAACTATGATTTATGAGTTTATGTAGTTAAATGATGATTATGAGTTAATCTCATCACGTAATGAACAGGAGTAGTATTAATAATTGAGAAGATATTCATTCTCAAAAGTATGTATGTTAATATAGGATGTGGTTTGTTTCTATTGGCTCAGATGAATCATATATGTGCCCCTAGTAAAGGCTTACTACGGATCTGTTCTATCAAATATGATGTGTATGTATATTATCCTCACAAGGTATTATATGGCTTAGCTGATTGGACAGAGATTAGACTCCATGTGCTTACAAGGTGGAAGACGTTAGTTAAATTGAGAACCTCCCAAAATGAATTTGGAAATAATGAAAGATGAATACGAAAAAGTCAACGTATTGATTTTGAATCCTTCAATCTCTCCGTGATATGCTTATATTTCTTGATTGTCTTTCTATGTTTGTTATGTTCATGTTTTTATTCTACCATATTACATTCATTACAATTTCATATATACTTACGTACTTTTGGTCAAGAGTGTTGTGTTGTTTATTAATGCAAACTCAGGTACACAAATAGATGATTGAGCAACACGTTAGGTTCTTTCCACATTTAGCTTTTGGTGAGCCCCTCTTACTTTTGAAAAATTATTCAGTTTTTTTTCTAGTTTTGATAGAATATGTCGAGTGCCTTGTCCCGGTAAAGACGATTATTCACATCATGACTAGAGGTTTCATAGATTTGCTAGTCTAGTATATTCATATGTCATACTTTTTGTTTCAACATATGTGCTATGTATGTACTCAAGGGATGGTTTCTATAATATTTGATTTTCTTATGAGTAATGATGCTTTTCTTTAGAGCTTAAATTATTTTTGTTCCGCTCATGTTAGATAATACTATAAGTTTCATTTCATGTTATGAGGTTTGCCTCAGGCCAGTAATGGTATCGAGTGTCGATCTTGCCTAGGCCCAGGATCAGGGTGGCACAAAGTGATAGGGAACATATAGTCAAGTAAACACAACATTAACATGTATATTGCAAGTTAATATATAGCAAGCAAGTTGTATACGCTAACCTGTATGGTGACCTGTTTTGTGTCAGAGGTAGACCTAACAAATTTAGAGATAAATATATCATAACATATTATTCTATTTGCTCCCAGCAATAAAATCCCAGAACTATATAATATAAATAACTTTTAGTGCTCAACTTTGATATTTTTACATAATGAAAAATTACCATAATAAAAATTACAAAAATATGAAAAACACAATCTAATTTGAAAGTGCTTCTCCCTCCTCGGTGGTTGATTTGTAGCTTGCATGATATTACATGTTGGGCTTGTTCATAATATCCCTGCATCATAAAATGTTAGCTTACTCTTCTAATCATAAGAAATAAATATTTTACATTTTGACATATTTATCTCTTAAAAATGCAAATAATTCTTGATGGTATCCTTTTTGGGGTCATAAACCCCTTTGGACATGGGACAAAGTCAAACTATTGGTCTTTGATACACCAAGTATATTAAGACCTCCTACATTTAATAGAATGCACATTTCTTGATAAAGAAATATGTCATTTAGAATCTATTGAGTAAAAGTGAATTTTTCTAGACATGGTTCTCTCAAGTGGACAATTTGAGAGTGTGAATGCTCATGACTATCGAAGCACCATTGCATCGCTGATTCAGGAGACATTTCCCTTAAAGAGTGTTTCAATAGTGAATGATTGTATAACCACACAACCGTTTTAAGTGTGTTATAGTATGAAGTTTCAAGTGGAGGAAAGTATGAGTGAGAATGACAGTTTAAATAAGAATGGTAAACATATAGCACATAAAAAATGCGGTAACAAAATACACAGTTTATGAAAGATAGTAACAAAATGCATAGTGAGTAAATAAGCCAAGAAATAAAGAAAATAAAATAAAACAAAGAATAAATTTGTTAGTCACAACGGCTATAATAAAAAAAAATAACTAAAAATAAGGAAAGAAATTAAGCAAGAAATAAAATATAATTAAACGGAAGAAAATAAAAAGAACAACTTGGTATGAGAAGGAATATAAATAAATAATTTATTTAAGTAAATAAATAAATTCTATAACCTAAACATAGAACACGTAATTTTAATTAAGAAAAACTAGTATTAGTATCCGCACGATGTGGATAATTTTAATTAAAAAATAATCAAAAAATATAGACTAAAATAAATTAAATTTATAAAATTATCAAATAAATAAATGATCATAAAAGTTTCTTTCACTTTACCAACAAGTAAACCAACAAAGACTAATGAAATAAATGTCAATGTCTCATTTGGCTTATGTTTTATTGAATAACCACTATAACTGGGCTATCTCTAGATCCTTCCAAGTATGACATAATTTATTATTCAAATTACCCCAAAAAGTAGCTGGAATATTCTTCATCCTAATTGAAAAAACACAACTTCACATTGAAAAAGTAGTGACATTGAAATATATATATATATATATATATATATATATATTAATTCTAATCGTGTTTGCGGCTTACTCATGATCATGTAGCTCCATATTCATAAAAATACTGGTCCTACCACTTGCTTGTGTGACTGCACTTCTCTATGACTAACAATCTCTCCTATGATATCTAATTCATTTAAAGAAAAATTCATCAGTTTGCTAAAACATATCAATGTAAATAAAAAATGAATTTGATCATTATCAAACAAGTCATGCTCGTCAACATAAATTTATTCAATCAACTGTTCATAAGGCTGTAGATTGAATATATGCATAGCGAATTCTGGATCATTTATTTCATTCACAATTGTTCTATTAGTAAATATCAGTCTCAACTTGTGTTTATTGGTCTTATAGTTCGCGTTATTTGGACCAACAATAAACATTTTCATGATATACAATCAAGACTCCCAACTCATTTATTTTTCTCTGAACATGTGGATAACATGCATACCCACAGTTGCGTGAATACGATCTCCCTACAAAAAATTTAATATCTATATTATATCCATCACGAGGGTAGTCAACATATGTATTCATAATGACAATAAGATGATACAAATATTTTTCATCATGCAGTAACATCTCCACTGAAATTGGATTATCTGTCTTTTTGCGATCAGGAACCATCCATAATCGCACGAGATGAACTTCCAAAAACCATTGCATCTTTGTTTCGAATATCTCACTGATAAAGTCAATTTTATTAGATATTCTTTTTGAAGATTTGTTTGGCTTCAAGGTAGTTTTTTTTTATATTATACATTATGAACAATTCGTATTATGTTGAACGAATCTTCCTAAATATATATAATAATTCATAAGAATCTTTCATATTAAAATGGCTATAATTATGACATGTCTGCAGGAAAATAATATTGATTACGGTATTTCCTATTAGAATGATTCTAATTATGTTGTGCTACTATGTCTCTAGTTATAAAATATTATAATCAAAATTATTTCCTATAATATTTTATTATGAAATTATAATTATTTAAATGTGCATGATATGTCTGCAAGAAATAATATTGATTAAATTATTTTTTATTAGAATACCTCTAATTATAGTGTGATTTAATTAAATAATTTAAATTATAAATATATAGAAAATGTAACATGAATATTTTCAATTAGAATGACTCTAATTATATTATTTTTTAAATATATATCGAATAATTGTAAATCAAATAATTATATACTGCTATATATAGATTATAGACATAATCTAATCAAGTGCATTATAGTATGAAGTTTCAAGTGGAGGAAAGTATAAGTGAGAATGACAGTTTAAATAAGAATAGTAAAGATATACCACATAAAGAAAGCACTAACAAAATACACCAGTTTATAAGAAATAGTAATAAAATGCAAAGTGAGTAAATAAGCCAAGAAATAAAGAAAATAAAATAAAACAAAGAATAAATTTGTTAATCAAAATGGCTATAATAAGAAACAAATAACGAAAAATAAGGAAAGAAATTCAGCAAAAAATAAAATTAAATTAAACCGAAGGAAATAAAAAGAACAATTTGATATGAAAAGGCATATTAATAAACAATTTATTTAAGAAAATAAATAAATTCTATAACCTAAACATAGAACACGTAATTTTAATTAAGAAAAATAAATAAAGGTAAAGGATTTCACTATGAAAGGAAATCTTAGCCAAGCAGGTAATTTTATTTAAGGTAAAAATTAAAAAATAAAAGCTTGACTAAAATACAAAAGAAAAGTTAAACAAATATATAAAGAGGAAAGACACAAACATAAGAAATTAACCTATACAAAAAGGCAAGGAGGCGAACAACAAATTAAACAAAGAAAAACACAAAAAGCCACATAAACAAATTCGAAGCGACTAAAACCTAAAATCTCTGATAGAATGCTCATGTTATTGCATTTCATTTTCTCATGAAAGACATATCATGACACGTGATAATTCTTTTAAGGTGTAAAAGAGAAGAGTCGTCATCTAACTAATTAAGATGCGTTAGAACACCATTCGATTACTAATTATTTAAATAACTTTATTTATTAGTCTACACAATTATAAATAAGATAAGAAATCAAACTATCTCAAAAAAAATGTGTTAGACATATTTCGAGATCTATAAATATGAATCCCTATTGGATTGATAACAATGTGAAATTAGAAAATAAAATTATAAATTATCGATTTTATTAAGCTAAGGCGAATGAGTGATTAAACATAAAAACTTGTTTATCATTTAAACAAATAAATAAAATCTAGGCATGTGGTTCGGCCATTATAACAAATCTAAAAAATTTGGTGATCAAATATACCATTGATATTAGATAAACTAGAGAAAAGAAATAAGAAGCAAGAAGTGAAAAAGAGCATATTATTACTCTTAAAAAATTGTACAAAACTTTATCATTAAAACTAAAAAAAATTACACATAGTTTACAACATTGAAAGAAAGTGCAAAATCATAAGTACGCCAAACAAGTAAAGCAAAGGAGATCATAACATAGAGTAAAACGTGAAGACTAAATTCAATTAATTTCGAGAAAAAACAAACATTGAGAGAGATCGATCAATCCCGTGCAAAGACTTTAGAAATTTTTTTTAGCCAAAGTGCAAGAAAAAAGAGGAAATTTCATAAATGGGCAACAATTCGGAAGAAAATAGGTTTAAATAGAATTATTTACTTATTTACATAAAATGACAATATTTTATGTGTCATGTGTTGTATTTAACATAGGTGAAATGTAACAAAATACAAATACAAAATCTGAAATTTGAGTGATTTTAAGAATTATGTCTCAAATAAAAATTCAATTATCATAAATCACTCAAGTGATAATTATTCCGTTCCATTAATAATAGAATTCTAATAAAGGAAAGAATTCTTATTTACCATAACAACTTGTGAAACAAAAAAAATTAAAAAAATAGTTTATTTCCTGTTACAAAATAGCAGAATAAAAAAAGTAAATAATAAATGAATAATTTGTATCATAAAATACAAACAAAATACATACAGGATTATGTATTTGAATGTATGAAAATAGAACTAATATATATTCCTATTAAAATAAATATTTTATAAAGATAAATACATAATCATTCCAACAAATACATATCTGAAATATCTAAATGTATATGTATTTGAATGTATGAAAAATAGAACTAATATATATTCCTAATAAAATAAATATTTTGTAAAGATAAATACATAATCATTCCAACAAATATATCTGAAATATTTAAATATATATGTATAACATAATAGCATTATCGTGTTGTAATGTACCATTTTGTTTTATTCCATAAATATAATTAAATACATTTATATGTTTTATGAATATATACCTCTTGTTAATCGTTTGGGTATTGTATTTTCCTCCATTGATGAAGTTTCGAATACTCAAAATACAAAACTCTAAAATTTAAAAATATACATTGTTACAAAATTAAATATCTAAATACATATGATACATAAATTATAAAATGTACAAATATGATTTTCAAAAATCAAAAAATAAATCACCTTGAGATTTCAAAATATCATAAAGATTTGAATTCAAAAAGAAACAAATATTTTAGCGAATTAAAGAAGAAAAAAAAATATATATATATTTTAAATTAAAAAAATAGAAATCAGAAATGAAACTTGATTTAACAAGATTATGTAACAATTGCGGCGGATTTTTCGAGATTTGTGGGGGCACGAGAAAAATATGGGGTTGGAAGATGAAGACGATGGAGAGAGAGAATAAGAAATGGGTTGGGTGAGGAGTTACCGCAGTAAATTAAGAAACATGGTAAAAAAGTAAAAATACAAAGTAAAAGAATAAAAAAAGAAACATTAAATAAAATAAAACCATTATGTGTAATTTTTTAAAACTATGGCCATTTTATGTAAATAGTTTTTTAAATGTGTTATGATTTGTAAGTTTTCCAATAAAAAATCAGGCTATGAATGTATCATATCAATTAACTACTTAAATGATTGAGGAGGAAAAAAGGGAGGGGTTATTTTAATCTAAGGGGATCACCCTCTACAACATAAATAATACTTCGTTACCAATTTAATAATTGCCCGTATTATTCATTAAGCAATAAGCTATCATGCCGGCTCGAAATATTTGATCTTAGGTGCATTTCCCTCTGGAATATTATTGTTTGGGTACGACCGGACAACTACCGATATCTATTAATATCTTTTCTTAGAATGTTCTTTAGAAATATATATCTATCTATCTATATCGTAAACTATCGGATCGGGTACTTTCCAGTCTATTATGAACAATTCTGGACAAAATCTTGTTCATGAAGTTACTCAAGCTAATAGGTCTCATATCTGAGAAGGTTTGAATAAGTTCTTTCTTAGGTATAAACACCAAATTAGTGTGAGTAATAAACTTAGGTAGAGTACTGCCTGCAAAAAAATCCTTCACCATCCTGATAATGTCAAAAGCAATAAAATAAACCAACCTCAGAAGGTCAGTATTTATTTTTTATTTTTCTTGAGAAATATTTCGATTCCCTGAGGTCGGGTAGTGTTTTTCCACAATTTTTTTTCAAGTAATCAACCCTAAGAGGTCGTCTTCTTTAAACAATAAATAAAATAAAAAATTAACCTCCTGAGGTTGGTTATTTCCGAACACCACAAGAAGTCAATTTTGTTTTGGTCGATTTCTCTCTATTATTTGGTAGTGGCCTTGAATTACGAAAAATATTTAATAGAGAAAAATTAAGAAATAAATATAATTGTATACACAAATATTTAAATTTAGATTTGCAAATAAAAGTTGTGCGAATACTCTCAAACATAAGTTAACTTTTACATACCTTTTTAAGTTCCAACTTTAAAAATAGGAAAAAAGGCTTGAAATATACTTATTTATTTTAGTTTGATAGTTAGTTTTATCTTCGTCATATTATAGGGTTAATATATATCTGTCATTATTAAAGTATTAAAAAATATCTTTTATTTGGATGAAATCCTCCAAATCAATTAAAATTATCTGATTTCACTTAAATTATCCATTACCCTCTTTTAATCCGATCCGAAACCACGGAACAAATTAACTCCACTCACCAACTAGTTTCACCCCCTTTTTAGTGCTTTAATTCAGAAACTCTTCTTCTTTGCTTCACCTGTAATTCTCCAACTTTTTCTTCTTTTGCCATTTAATTTTTCTGAACTTTTCTACAGAGTAAACATCTTAAAAAGTCATTCAAGTATGTGAAATTATGTAGCAAAGTCACTGAACTCAATTTTATATTAAAAAAGTCACTCGACTTATGACTTTTCTCTTATGAAATTACTCTACATGATTTGTCGAAAAAAAAATCTAACTTGACAAAATAAAGTAATCTTTTATTATATATAGCTATGAATCTCATAAATAATAAAATATTAAAAGATTCAATATCAAAGATCCAACCAACTTACAATTGTAATAGATCAAAATATCAAATTAAACTTTCATAACAACAAATATTTTCAGAAATTAATCATAAAGAAGATTTTAAGTAAATTATCATTTTTCTTTATTGCCAATTGATGATAATAAATTAAATTATGCACCATATATTGCTTTGAAATAGAGCTTGTGTAACTAAAATTTAAATTAAAAAATCGTGTTAGAAAAGAAACTTTTTTGGAAATAAGTTTCAGTTCGAATAAAAATAAATTTCATGTCTTATATAAAACATATTTAATATAAATTGTGTCTTGGGATAACTTTTTCTTTTTCGTTTTTGTGAGGCAGTGGTGAAAAACAATAGCAATAGTATAATAGTTTACGCAACTCATACAATAAAAAATTCATAGTTAAAGTAACATTATGATTTCGAGAATAATTGAGACTAAATATCATGAAGATTAACTTCAATTGCTATAAGATAAGTGTCGTATCTTTCATATTGGTATTTTAAATTTTTATTATTTATGAGACTACATGATATAAAAAATTAATTTATTTTGCTAATTAAGTTGGCAAATCTTATAATATAATTTTATAAGAAAATGTCATAAGTTGAGACTTTCTAGATATGAAACTAAATTTAGTGACTTTACCAAATAATTTTATATACTTGAGTGAGCTTTTGAGATACTTATTCCTTTTCTATACCTTAAAAAACACAAAAACTTTGTCTTAATTTTTAATTGTGTTTATTTTCTCATGTAATTGATTGAAACAAGAGCATTGAAATCTAGTTTTCTTGGGGATATGGCCATGAAAATTACCTAATAAGTTTTTTCGATAATATATATTGTGTGTGATGGGTTTTAATAACGAATCAAATGATGGTGTTTTAGTTGATGACCTTTTGAGTTTTCCGATAGATTTCAAAGATGGGTCTTTACAAGAACTGCAAGGACTTTTTTTCTATGTCTTCTCAGAACATAAATTTACAAGATTCCACCTTTTCCGGTATGGATAGTTTTAATTTGGCTCATTTGCCGCAAACTCCCTGTTCGGTTAAAGACTCATGGCCTTGGGAAACAGAAATTTGCCAATGTTTCAATGATTTAGTTGATTTCATCCAAGAAATTATCCTCAATTCTAAGAATTGGGAGTGTGTCGAGTAGTGATTTTGAAATGTACTCGAATTGGGGTTATGTAGAGTAGTGATTTTGGAATATTCTATCCTCACATATGTCCATTAATATAACAAGCTCTCTTCTCTCAGATTTCTGAAAAACTCGCACTTCACTCTTAGGAAAACTCTCTCGACTGATTTGAATATTTGGGAGTATATGAGGTTTATTTGTTTGGATGAACGGGTTAGAAATTTGGGTCTATTTTAATTAAGTTGAGTTTGAGGGAAAGAGTTATATTGTGGATTGATGAGTTTTATTTTTAAAAACGGCAATTTAGTGTGATTTGAGAATTTCATCCAAATGAGGGGTATTGTTGAACATTTTGATAACGGCAAAGATATATCTAATCTTGTAATATTACGAAAGATAAAACTAACTATTAAACTAAAAAAAAAAGATGAATTTGAGCCTTTTCCCTTAAAAATACTATTTTTTTTCCAATTACAATTAAACCAGAATGTAATCTAAGTTACACAGAGAAAAATATAAGAAAAAAAAGTTTAGAAGTGCAGAGACAATATCGTAAGGATGGATTCAGTAATGCACAAGTCTTGATGAGACATCGACTCAAGTCATATCATTCATACTAATAGCAGAAGAAACAAAGCAAGTTATGGGTGACCGCAGCAGTAGTCGCATTCTTTGAACAAAATTCATCTTGGGTTCCGAGAACAAAGCAGTAGGGAATAGTAAATCACTAGCGTCCAATTCTTTTTGCATGCTTTTGGGTCCCACAACCTAGTGGTCGTTTGATTATTAGAATGAGAAATAATAATCTCATATAAGAAAATATAAAATTATGCATGTTATTTCGTGTTTGATCATTTATTTTTATATTTATGGCTTAATCTTAAAGTAATATGTTTCTAAGAACATGTACGTATGTTTCATATATTATTATCTAAACCTCTTCCGAATAAAAAATGTTGATTTGCAATTGTTATAGTGAATTTCGAATTTTTCGAACATAATTGATCTGTAAAGCTTATTATATCAGGTCAGTTATACCCTGAAAATAACATCTTAGGTTATTAATTTTTGTATCATAATTGCTGCTGTTTGATTTTTCTTCGGACACAAACGAGACCCCAACCACTCTTAAATATCTGTCCTTGAAATAGTGTTTGACAGAGAGAGACTCAGGTAAACAGTAGACTGTACAGCAACAAATAGAGCAGCTGTTTGGGTGAACTAACAGCAGTTTGCAGAGAGCACAGTATAAGGGAAGAAAGGAGGAAGCTGGGAATTCATTTGATGAGTTAGCTCAGATATCGAAGAGAAACATTGCCACGTGAATTTGTGCAATTATTTACTGCCTCTGCAATATTATTCCATCATCAGTAACGTCAATCTTCAAACTATGAAGAATATAATTTCATACACTTGTGTTCTCTCTTCTGTTTGGAACAATACGTCGAAGAGAATGGAAATCTAAATTAATAAAGAAAACCGAATAAAGGAATTAGTACCCTTAGCTTGAAGAAGGAACTTTGCTCTTCTTTTGATTGTTTGATTTTTTTGTTCGCGGTTTGTGGACAAGATAGAGTAAGGTGAGCCTGAAATTTTAGGTCGGGTGGACAAGAAAAGATGCACTAATGCCCCGTTGAGAAAGTGTGTGAGGTATAAGCCCAAAAAATATTGGAGAGGGACGATTAGATAGGACATGACATACCCCTATGGCGTAGTAAAAAAATTCACCAAGGATGTTCAAGCATCGCATGAGTAAAAAAAAATTAACAAATGGGAGCATCAAAAATTTTAACATTAAATTATTCAATATAATAATTAATTTTTTCTGAATGGATGTACCAAAAGCATAACATTTAGCTTAATAAGTTCATGTTCAATTTAATATGAAGTGAACGGGCAGAGAAAAAAGAGAGTAGAAAGTTCAACCTAAATGAAATTACTTTTATGCTTCAAGCTTTCACCAATCTCTGGTGACAACAACAATAATAACAAGACACGAAAAATGAAGAGCAGAATAATACGAGATTTTTTTTTAAAAAAAATTCTTTATGGAGCCTTTTAGTTTTTAATTTTGACAGAGTTATAGAGAGATTTTTAAGATTTACTTATTAACTTTAACATAAACAATTACTTATAAGTTTTATTTAATAATTTTAATGAAAAGAAAAAGAAAGTCAAAGACAAATGGATCCATTTGGCAACTAAACTCTTCCTTTTTTTAGATTTTTATGTTGTAAGTCTCTAATTAAGTATTGTTTTAATAAGTACTATTAATTTTGAATTATTTAAAAAACAATAGATTTAGCTATTATACCACAGAATTGCTTATGTGTAATAGAAAATAAATTTAGAAAGTAAATAACTATTCTTATTTAATGGACAAGTTTTGATCCTTATCACTTTATTTCTTTTTCTTTATAAAATAGGAGCCCATTTAAAAATGTTAAAATAGGCAGAAGAACACAGCTACGAAGATTTGAACCCGCAAGTAGGTAAACTTGACTTTTCCAGAATGCCCTACACCACTAGGATACATCACCTAGTTGTTCAAAAGTGTTTAAAACATATTACTTAACCACGTAAAGTAGCATTTTATTTATATACACAATATAATCTTTAGACGAAAGATGTTCGCTTGATCATCCTCGATATATTGTAGCTTCGTCCCTGCACACACCTGCAACTTACCGAAGACATGACCCTAGATAAGAGGATGTTGAGGTCAAGAATTAGAATATAAGGTTAGTAAATACTCGAGTGTTATTTAGTTTTCCTTATCAGTATTGTTTTTAGTAACTCTCCTACTATTGTATTCTTCAATCTTACTATTATCTATTTTTTTCTTCAGTTATCATACTATTTGTCGTAGTGACTGTTCTTTTCTCCATTCTTTTCTATATGATTTCTACACTGCTGTAGTTACTGTTGAAGCACTATGATCTCTGAATCTACATTCAAGATCATGTGGTGTTTTGTGATAGAATTGTGTGAAGTTTTATTTTCTGAATAATATTCACTGAGGAACAGGTAATACATTTATACAACTTATCATTACCTAATCCTAGTTAATATACCTATAATCATGCTACATAATATCTATTGGTTAATCCTACAATACAAATATTACAACATGAGCTTTGATTAAGCCTATTAGCTAATATCTCCTCTCAAATTGGTGGGGAGTATCACAAAGCAATAATTTGGAGAGAAGAAATTGATGTCGTAAATGCGTCATAACCTTGATTTAAACATCTGCCAGTTGATCATGGGAAGAAAATACTGAATAATGAGAATTTTATCGATAATAAGCTACCTGATATAGTGGCAGTCTCCATCAATATGTTTCGTGTTCTCATGATGAACAATGTTTATGGTGATCTGAATAGAACTAGTGTTATCTACATATATTATTGATGGCCCAATGAAGGTGATTCCTAAATCAGATAAAATCCTACACGCCAAATGATCTCTAAACTAGCAGCTGACATCGAGCGATGTTTAACCATAACACTAGAGTTGGATGTGCGAGTATGCATTTTACACTTCCAAGAAACCAAACAGGAGCTAAAAACATACACCATCCAATAATCGATTGTCTATAATCGGGACAACCAATCCAATTAGCGTCAAAATATTCCTTTAATTGACACATAGAGACTGATGAAAAGAATAAGCTACAAGAGTTTCCCCCCGAACATATCAAATCTCATGAAGCAAAGCCAAATAATGAATAGAAATGTAGGACGTGAAATGAATTGATGCAATGCTTGAACCACATAGAAGATATATGACCTAGTCATAGCCGAGTACACAAGTGAACCAACCAACTTTTCATAAAGCGTTGGATCAAAGGGATCATCATCATCTCTACCATACTTGGTGTTCATATCCATTGGCATAGGAATTGCCTTTGTATTAGTCAATTCAGACAAATAAACTACCTCATATGGATACTTTTGCTGACCCAAAGTAATTCCAGAAGGTGTATACCCAACTTCCAAACTCAAAAATTGTCTGAGAGAACCCAAATCCTTTATCTAAAATGAAAATGAAAATTAAGAAATGATTTCAATTGAGCAACACCTTCAATATCATCTCCTGTAATAATAATGTCATATATATACAAGAGAAGTATCGTGATACTTGCAATTGAATTACAAAGAAAAAGCAAATGAGCAAACAAACTTTGAGAGAAGCCAACTGAACAAATCGTAGATTAAAATTTATGAAACCAAGCCTAGGGAGATTGTTTGAGGCCATAATGAGACTTCTGAAGATGACAGACAAGATCAAGACAAGGGATAACATATCCCAAAGGTGGATTTGAGATACACCACTTCATTATGATCATCATAAAGAAATGCATTCTTGCCATCCATCTGATGAAGATTCCAAGACAAGGCAACAACAAGAGCTAATTGAATACGTACAATTGTCATATTTGCAATTTGGGTAAACATCTTCTCATAATTAATATTGTATTCTTGCTTGTATCCTTGAGCAATCAAATGTGCTTTATGCCGAACAATTTTTTCATTAATAGTAAGCTAATAGAATACACCTATTTACTATTTGTACATCCAGGAGGTTTATTAACTAAACTCCAAGAATGATTCTCTTCCAACACTTCAATTTAGGCATCTACGGTCTGCTGCCATTTGGAGTCTACAGTATCCTTAGCATATGACTTAGGAACCTGAGGGAAAACCAAAGACGATTGAAGAACATGATATGCATAAGACTTGAAAACCAAAGATGATTGAAGAGCAGGATGTGCATAAGACTAACCATATTGATACGGAGAATATCCTTAGTGAATCGGAGCATTTGAGGTTTGGGCAGACCGTCAAGGTGGGGGACTCGTGGTGATATCAGTTGAGAAGGCAGTAGAGGAGGAACTTAGCTCTGACAATACCGGAATGGGCGAGTATAAGGTGATTGGACTGGAGGACGACCCCCTTAAATGACTTGTATTGGCAACAACAATTGGTTGGGGAATAGGTGGACCAGCAACCGCGTCATCCACTATGGGTAAGATCACAAATTTGTTATTAGAATCCTCATTAGGAGAAATTTGTGAATTCTAGAATGGAAAAACAGTTGCAAGAAAGACGACATGGTGGGACAACCAGAGCAAATGACGAGATTTATCATAGCATAAGTAGCCTTTTTGCACAACATTATGCCCAATAAACACACACCGCACGACCTTATTTAATAACTTATGATGTTCATGTGGTGATAACAAATCATAACCGAGATAATCAAATACCTTTAACCTCGAAAGATCTGGGTCAGTGCCATATAGTTGATGATATGGAGAAACATTCTTAGTAACAGGAGAGGGTTATATATTTATTGATTTCATTGTTCTTAGTCTACGTAATTCAAAAAATTTGATTGCTGTATACTTGCAATCTTTGATTGATAAGTTGAAACAGTTATGGTTTAAAGGGCTTGAAACATGAGAAGTTTCGTTTAAGAAGAATTTCAATTTATGTGTCATCTTATTATGGACTATAAACAATTTTTCTTCTTATAGAATGTTTTTTGGGTGTATGATAGCTAGAAAGTTAGCTTGTCCTTACTGCATAGAAAATACTAAATCATTTATTTTAAAACATGGCTGTAAAAATTCATGGTTTGATTATCACTATCAATTTTTGTCAATATATCATGAGTTTAGCAATATCAAAAATGCATTTAGAAAGAAAAAAATTGAATGAGATTGTCTACCTCTATTACTATTGGGTTAGAATATTTGGGAGAGGGTCTAATACTTTCCAAAGGTTATTGAAGAACAATCGTACAAATTTGATGGATATGGTGTTGTCATAACCCAAACATAGGCCCGAACCGAGACATGGGACAAAGAATCCCGAGAGGTCCAAGTCGGCCCATGGCATGAACATAACATCTAACTACTCAAATAAGGTGGAAGATCAACATAATTAACATAGCAGAAGTCTGAGCATAACATAACATCTAAATATATACATAAGTCTGAAGCAGAATGCATACTATGTCCGAAAAACCTTTAATACTGACGAGTTGATGGGACAAGACGCCAACTTACTCACTATAGTCTGAAACTGAAAATAAGAAACATAACTAATAAGAAAGACCCTCGAAAGATAAGGACTCACCAATTCTAATCGGGAAGTACAAATGCTGGGAATCTGGCTAGCTGCGGGACTGAGTCCGGATATCGTCGCCTGTATCATGAAATGATACAGCATAGAGTATGCAGTCAGTACGTAAAATGTATCGAGTATGCAGGGTAAGTAAAACTGCTAAGTAAGTAAAATCATAAAACATGCATATTATAATACATAATCAAGATAAGATTCTGAGAGCAGGGCTTGCATACTATTTTATGAAATTATGATCTAACACATAATTGAACATAATAACTGAATTGAATGACCCAAAGCTGAAAACCGAAAATCATAAGTACAATTGAACATTGGGTCAAACCTCCTGAAAACATAATATCATGACTGATGAACATGCATAACTGAAATCATTTGGAACAATGGGAGACTCATCATATAGTCAACATTACCACGATAGAGCTTACGTGGTCCTGACTATCACACTCAAATGGGCAGAGCCGTCCAAAGCTTTGCCAGGGCTAAGGACGCTACCATGATATCGATATCAAGTTGAAGGTCCCTTGGGGGCAGGGAAAGCTCACAAGGGAGGTCCTAAATAATCTGAACATACCTACGTTGGCGCGTAGTTCTAAAGCATAGGGTTGACTGACCCTTAGCCTACTCGGTGCTAGACACTACTCCCACAAACATGCATATGCTCTCCATCATTTTCCAATGAAGCTGAACCATCATCTAGTGATAAAATTGACTCATAACATATATACATAAATCTAAAATCATAACATGAGGAGCCTTGGCTCAAACCATACCACAAGATGAAAATTGTGGGAGTCTAGACTCCAAAATCTATGTGGTAAGCTGATACATGAAATTTAGATAAATCATGAAGCATACTTGATCATATGGGCTTTCCTAATACTTAAACATGCTTGACATAAACTTGATCATTCGAAAACATGAACATAGACATGGGTAATTTGAAATCATACTTCAGTCATAAACATTTCATCATGCTTGAATACATATTTCATAGATCTCAATTTTGATGAACTTTCATGGATGGGTATCATAATTTATAAAACTTGAAAACATAATTTGTAATTGAAAACATTGTAAAATATACCCATTAAGTATAATTTAACAGTAGAAACATGCTTAGATCATACCCATGATTAAAACTTAGAAAATTCACATGTTGGGTAAAAACCCCATAGATTCATCAATTAGAATTTCATGAATTGAGAGGGAATTGACATGGGTGTGGATTATTGCACCCATTCATAGCCTTACATACCTAAAGAAATCTGATTTAGAACTTCCTTTATTTCCCAAAGAGAATTGAGGAGGAACTTTGAAGAGACTAGGTTTGATCACCTCTTAAACCTCTAAGCTTGCATGCATGAATTAGAATAGGCTTAGCATGACTTAATCCTTCTTAAAACACACTATTCTGAGCTTAAAACGATGTAGTTTAGGCCTTAGAAACTTAGGAATTACGAAAAAGCCCTTAATAAATTCACAGGGTAAAACACACTGCCAGTCCCAATGAGAGACTGGAAGACTCGTGCCCTCTGACCATGATTGTTGGTCACCTTCTCATTGCCTGCACTGCCAAATCCCTTCTGAGGGTCACCACGAGGGACACCATGACTCATGGTGTACCCAACGACTCAGGGTGACCAAGTCATTATCCACACTGTCCAACCTCCTTCATCCTTAGACCATACTTGACAAAGGTTGACCTAATGAATCATGGTGCTAACCACGACTCATGGTCACCCCAAATCTGAAAATTCCAACCATGGAAAAATCCCTCCCCATGAGTCACTTAATGACTCGCGGTGTTCCTGACGGGTCACTGGACGACTCATCCTGTGACCTGGTGTAGAAAATTTCGTTTTCTCTGTTTCAACTCCCTGGTCTGATATTAGGGTTTTCAGGGTATTACAATATCTCTCCCTTGGGAACATTCATCCTCGAATGTGGGAAAACATACTAAAAAGCATAGAGAATCATCATACTCACATACTTAACGTACGTGCTAAAAACTGACGGAGTGACTAACTTCGAATCGAACTGCATGACTGAACTGAATTCCTGAATCACACACACATTCATTAACATGAAGGAAACTGGGGTGCATGAGCTGAACATAACACTGAATAGAGTACTAAGGAGGAAACTAATACCTCAAGCTGAAACTGAGACGGAAGGGAATAGATGTGGGTATTTAGCCATCATATCTACTTCGGCTTCCCGCTTTGCTCCTTCAACATGCTAATTCCTCCATAAAACCTTGACTGAAGCTACTTCTTTGTTTCTTAGCTTTCGAACCTAACGATCCAGTATTTCCAGCGGAACCTCCTCATAACTAAGGTTGTCCTTCACACCTATGCTCTCCCCCAAAACAACTAGAGCTGGGTCACCCAAGCACTTCTTTAAGAGCAATACATGAAAACTGGATGGACTGAAATTAATTATGAGGGAAACTCTAACTCATATACTACCTTGCCAACCCATCTCACAATCCCGTACGGGCCAACATAACGGGGACTGAGTTTCCCTTTCTTGCCGAACCTCATCACTCCCTTCATGGGGAGACACCTTTAGAAATACCCAATCATTGACTTCAAACTCAAGTTCTCTTCTTGTCACATACGCATAGGACTTTTGCTACCTCTGAGCTGCTTTCAACCTGTCCCTTATAAGCTGAACTTTCTCCATAGCCTCACGGACTAAATCTGGACGTATCAGTGTAGCTTCACCAACCTCAAACCAACCAATAGGTGATCTACACCTCCTCCCATAAAGAGCCTCAAACGGAGCCATCTAAATGTTGGAATGGTAGTTGTTGTTATATGCAAACTCAATGAGAGGCAAATGATCATCCCAGCTACCCTTGAAGTCAATCACACATGCTCTCAACATTTCCTTGAAAGTCTAAATAGTCCTCTCGGCTTGACCATCTATCTGTGGGTGAAAGGCTGTGCTAAGCTTGACCTGAGTACCCAGCCCCTTCTGAAACGATCTCCAAAACTGGGAGGTAAACGAGTACCTCATATGATATGATGAACAAATCCCTCCATGAATTGAACTAGCTCCCGAATGTACAACTTAGCATAATCCTCCACTGAATCGGTAGTTTTGACCGGTAGGAAATGAGCTGCCTTAGTCAACCTGTCCACAACCACACAAATAGAGTCATACTGTTGACGAGTGCGAGGCAAATTGTAATGAAGTCCATATTAATTTTCTCCCACTTTCAAGTAGGAATGCTAATGTCACGACCCAAACGGAGGCTCGGATCGCAATACGGGACAATGAGCCTCGAGAGACTCCAAGTCGACCCAAGGCATAAGCATACATCTAACTCAATCAATAAAATAGAAGAATCAACAAAATAATCATAGCGGAAGTCTAGATTAAACATAACATCAAAAATACACAATCTGAAACTGAATACAACCATATGTCTGAAAAAGCCTCTAAACATGATGAGTTGATGGGACAAGATCCCACCTAACTCAACAAAGCTGAACTGAAAAGACATAGAGGAAATCTGAATACGTTTAGTCCTCGGGAGATGAGGACTCACCACAATGTAGATGCTAACTCCGAAGGCTGACTATGAACGGGTGGTCCTGAGAGCTGGATCCTGCATCATGAAATGATATAACATAGGTATGCGGTCAGTATGTGCAATGTACTGAGTATGCAAGATAAGTAAAAACGCTTAAGTAAATAAAATCATTTAAAACATGCATATTATAAAATATAATCAAAACAAGAGTTTGAGAGTAGGGCTTGCATGCATTTTCTGAAATCATGATCCAAACACATCCGAGCTTTACATCTCAATCAAATGACCCAAAGCTGAAATTTAAAAATCATAAGTAGACCAAACGTTGCGTCAAACCTGCTTTAGAGCATGTGTGTATATATATATAAATCAAGAACGATAAACATGCATGATCGAAATCATGAGGAATAATGGGAGACTCGTCTTTTAACCGACATACCACTATAGAGCTTACGTGGTTCCAACTATTACACTCAAATGGGTAGAGTCGTCCAAAACCTTGCTAGGGCTAGGATGATACCATAATATCGATATAAAGCTCAATGCCCAATCGGGGCAGGGGATAGCTCAAAAAGTAGGTCCTAAAGTGTGTGCATATATATATATATATATATATATATATATTAAGTATAAACCTACGTTGGCGCATAGTTTTGAGGCATAGCGTGATCGACTCTTAGCCTACTCGGTGCTAAACACTACTCCCAAAGACATGCATATGCTCTGCATCGTTTCTCAATGAAGCTCAACATCGTCTATTGACGAAGCTCAATAATCAAATACATCTCAAATATGAAATCATGCATGTGAGAAGCTTTAGCTCAAGACATACCACAAGCTGAAAGATAATTGGGAATCTTCGCTCCAAACAATGTGGCAAGCTTAATTCGCAAAAATCATGAGTCATGCTCGAACACATGGGTATTGCCCAATACTTTAACATGCTTGAAAATACTCAATTCACATTGAATTCATGATTATAAACATGGGTAGCTCGAAAACATGCCTTTTACCATAATAGCTCATCATCTTCATTCATTCATCACAAATCTCATCTTTCATGAACTTTTCGTCAATGAGCTTTTTGATTCATAATACTAGAAACATGATTTTTGATTGAAAACAATATAAAACCTGTCCATTCTTCACAATTCATTAGTAGAAAAATATTTAAATCATACCTATGTAGAGAATGTACGAAAAACATGCATTGGGTTTAAACCCCATAGATCAGACATAGAAATTTCATGATTTATAGAGGGATTGGGCATGGGTGTGAAAGGATTAACTCATTCATAACCCTACATACCTGTTGGTAGATGATTCTTACACTTCTTAGATGCCCAATAGGAAATTGAAGAGAAATTATAGAATGCTGGGCTTGATCACCTTTTCTAGTCTTCTACCTTGCATGCATGAATGAATGAGGCTTAAAATGAACTTAACCCCTTTAAAAGTCTCTATTCATAACTCAAAACGACGTAGTTTAGGCCTTAGGGACTTAGGAATTATGGAAAGCCCTTACTAAATTTGTAGAAATAACTGCCAGGTGGTCCCAACAAGGGACCTAACGACTCGTTAACCTGGGCCACGACTCATGGAATGGTCCGTGAAGTACACTACTCAACAGGTCTCATGGTCTCTTAATGGAAGACATGACGACTCGTGAACTGTTGACCACGACTCGTGGTCACCATCCGTGAAGTGCACTGCCTGAGCTTCAACAAAACATTCCCTGCTTGGCCACGACTCATCCCATGAATCGTGGGGACTGACCATGACTTTTGGGGTCCTCCCATCAAGTACACTACCTACCTTCCTTCTCTATTCTTACTCACCCACCCCATGACTGACCTAAGGACTCGTAGGGCATGACCACGAGTCGTGGTCACGTCCTTGGGATCCCATTTCTCCAAATTTCCAAACTCCTCAACTGGCCTCCCCGAGTCATATCACAACTCGTGGGCTGCACCAACGGGTCACCTCATGACCCGCTCTATGCTTGGTGCCAGTTTTTAAACTTTTCTCTATTTTAACTCCCGGGTCTGATCTTTGGGCTTTTGGGGTATAATGATATCTCCCCCTTAGGAACATTCATCCTCGAATGTTGGAAAAACACAAAAAAGCAGAGAGTTGCAATTATCATATTCAAATATTGATCATGTAAATCAAAAACTGACGGAATGACTACCTCCGATTCAAACTACACAGCTGAACTGAATTCACGAATCATACACACATCCATATACATAAAAGAAACTTGTGCACATGAACTGCATATGAAAACTAAGTAAAGTCTGAGTGCAAAACTGATACCTCAAGCAGAAACTGAGCCAGTAGAGAATAAATGTGGGTATCTAGCCATCATATCTGCTTAGCTTCCCACATAGCTCCCTCAACATGTTGATTCCTTCATAACACTACAACAGAAGCTACTTTCTTGTTCCTTAGCCTTCAAACCGTACAATCCAGTATTTCAACCAAAACCTCCTCGTAACTAAGGTTGTCTTTCACACCAACACTATCCACCGAAACAACTAGGGATGGATCGCCTAAACACTTCTTCAAGAGCGATACATGAAACACAGGATGAACGAAACATAATTCTGATGGCAACTCCAACTCATAGGCCACCTTGCCAACTCGTTTCACAAATTCTTGTAGGGGCCAACATAGCGAGGGCTGAGTTTTTCTTTCTTTCCAAACCGCATCACTCCCTTCATGGGAGATACCTTCAAAAATACCCAATCATCCACCTCGAACTCAAGTTCCCTCCTTCTCACATCGGCGTAGAACTTTTGATGACTCTGAGCAGTTTTCAACTTGTCCCTTATCAACTGTACCTTCTCCATTGCCTCATGAACCGAATCAGGCCATATCATCACTACCTCACCAACCTCAAATCGCCCGATGGGTGATTTATATCTCCACCCATAGAGAGCCTCGAATAGTGCCATCTGGATACTGGAGTGGTAGCTGTTATTGTAGGCAAACTCGATAAGGGGCAAGTGATCATCCCAACCACATTTGAGGTCAATTGCACATGCCCTCAACATGTCCTCGAGGGTCTGAATTGTCCGCTTTTCTTGACCATCTGTTTGCAGGTGAAAATGCTGTGCTGAGCTTACCCTGAGTACCAAGAATTTGGAAACAACCTTCAAAACTGAGAGAAAATTGGATATCCCTATCTGACGTGACAGTCAAGGGCATCCCATGCAACCGAACTAGCTCTAGAATTATCAACACCTGGAACACACCAACTACCCTGATATCGAAGTATACCATCTCCCCCTTTGTAGACGACCTCTACTTCTGCTCTTGAACCACTTCTTCTGACTTCACCAAGCTAGAATCCTCGTCTTTTCTAACTTGCGCACCACTCACTGAGGACAATTCTGATCCGTTCTGAACTATAACATCGCTACCAGTCGAGGCAACCAAATGAACTCCTACAATGCCTGTTAAAACATTTGAAGTCCCGTACCTCTGAGTTCTCCTCCTTTATGCTTAAGATCATGCCAAATACACAATATGCTCGAATCCACCCAATTTCATTGGAAATCCTTTGTCACAACCCAAACACACAATCCTATAAGGAAACCCACTCCGAAATGGTTGGAATCCTCATGTTACCCCTATAAGTTTTTTTGACCCCAAGTTCACCGTGGTCACACCTAGATTCCTCAAAGCTCATAAATTCAACCAAATGTTCAAATCACTCTCAAATCACCTCGTAACCCATTCAAACCACCCAACTAAATTATAAATCACCATCCGGAACTAATAAAGCTTTCAGAATACAAATTCAAGCTTGACAACCTGGATTGTTGACTTTGGTCAACCCCTCACACTTAGAACACTTCAAAATTGGAAATCTCACCCAATCTTCATTATGTCGTCTCGGGAAAAATATCATCTACCTCCACAAATCATGAATAGTAGAATAAAGACACGGAAAGGTTCAATCCTAGAAAAAATGGATCGACAATCACAAGATGACTATGTGGGTTGTTACACTTCTTGGCTTGGCTAATAACTGTGCTTCCTGAGCCTTCACATACCCGGCACCTATGGCGGGGATAGGGAGTTATCCTGAACATACACATCTTAACGATCATTTTCATCATGGGAAACATCCATAGGGTTAGAGTAAGGGAATCATGAGCACGAATCATTTAGGAAATATAAGCTGGGCATATACCTGATATAGCACGATCTTATGAGATGATCACATACAATACGAGAGTCATAACATAAAGCTGAATGGGTAATATTGGGATCACTGACGGATGGGGGTTTCCTATCATCTTAGGGTTCTGAACGTAAGCATAAGTCGAGCGTAGCATCGAGCGATACGTAAAGGAACATCTAAAGGAGAAAGAATGGACTATCCCCAGGTGCTATATATAGAACTTCCTTACTAGAAAACTCAAGACCTGACTGGGCCTTGCACTTACCATTTCCTTTCTTTCCACGAAATAAACCTCATCTTAAAATACACAAAGGGATTTGTACCTCTTACAGTAGTTCTCGAAACTAACAATCATGGTAGGTTCGAGGGAAATACTTATAACATACCAGGGACTACATCTGAGGCTGGTTGCCATTGGCTCTTGGTAACCTGTGTTGTTGGGATGAGCGATTTGCTGGAGCTACTGGTCAGGCGATTGGCACACCGGCTCTATCCTCACCCTGTTTGGCCGATGGGCAATTCCTGCGCATGTACCCAACCTCCCTACATCTGTAACAAGAGTCGGAACCTACTAAACACTGACCTACGTGTGTTTTACCATATTTCGGGCATGCCACTAGCTAGTCATGACTGCTAGAGGGGAAATGGGGCACGACCTTTTTGGCCATCTCGCTTGGTTGAAGGACAATCCCTATGCTTATGCCCGGAATGACCTCAATAGAAGCATATATCTGAACCCACCAGGAACCTTCCTAGGTGGTTCTTCTTGCAACTCCTACAAAGTGGATAAGTGATCTCCCTCATCCGGGGTTTGTACCCTCGAACTTGAGCTGGTGACTTCTGACGGGGTTGAGGGAGACTCCCAGTACTCGACCCTTGCTGGGAGCTCTCCAAGTCCTTGGTCCTGGGCCTTTTGCTCCTTCTCTTTTCCCCCTTACGTTCTCCACCCAAAACCGAATCACCACAGTTGGGCGGGATCCTCTTCGTGAGTTCTTGAACTTTAGTAGCCACTACCTCTCAGCTAGGGTTCACAGGTGCAATAGCTTGTTGGTTTGGCTAGGTGATCATGGCTCGTATCAACACTTGGACAGCGGCCCCGAGTTCTGCATATGTAACCTACCCGAACATTGGACTCTTTGAGGTTGGTGGGGCTGGCTGACTCCCATTTTTTTCCAGAGATGACATATTTCTGCACACACGTATAACTCAAGTTAGAGGAAGGGAGAGAGTCGAACTCATGGAACGAAATAGAGTCATACAAGGAGGGGACATTTCCTAAACATCTCGTAGCCTCTTCGTTATAAGTGTGGTGCGCTTCACACCTATGAAAAAGACTCTACTTAACGCGGCTTTCAGACACTAGTACCAAGTTTTTCATGACCCAAACGGATGCTCGGATCGCAACACAGGATAAGGAGCCCCGAGAGACTCCAAGTTAACCCAGGCATAAGCATACATCTAACTCGATCAATAAAAGAAGAATCAACAAGATAATCATAGTGGAAGTCTAGATTAAACATAACATCAGAATACACAATCCGAAGCTGAATACAACAATATGTCTGAAAAGCCTCTAAACATGATGAGTTGATGGGAAAACACCCCAACTAACTCAACAAAGCTGAATTGAAAAGACAGAGGAAATTTGAATAAGTCTAGTCCTCGGGAGATGAGGACTCACCACAACGTAGATGCTAACTCCGAATGCTGACTATGAATGGGCTGGGCCTGAGAGCTGGATCCTGTATCATAAAATAATATAGCATAGAGTATGCGGTCAGTACGTGAAATATACCGAGTATGTAAGGTAAGTAAAACCTCTTAAGTAAATAAAATCATTTAAAACATGCATATTATAAAATATAATCAAAACAACAGTTTGAGAGTAGGGCTTGCATGCATTTTCTGAAATCATGATCCAAACATATCCGACCTTTACATCTCAATCAAATGACCCAAAGCAGAAATTTAAAAATCATAAGAAGATCGAACGTTGGGTCAAATCTGCTTTAGAGTATGTGTAAATATATATATAAATCAAGAACGATAAACATACATGATCGAAATCATGAGGAACAACGGGAGACTCGTCTTTGAACCGACATACCACGATAGAGCTTGCATGGTCCCAACTATTACACTCAAGTGGGTAGAGCTGTCCAAAACCTTGCCAGGGCTAGGATGATACCATAATATCGATATCAAGCTCGAGGCCCAATTGGGGCAGGGGATAGCTCACAAGGGAATATATATATATATATATATATATATATATATATCTAATAAGTATAAACCTACATTGGCATGTAGTTCTGAGGCATAGGGTGATCGATCCTTAGCCTACTCGGTGCTAAACACTACTTCCAAAAACATGCATATGCTCTACATTATTTCTCAATGAAGCTCAACATCGTCTATTGACAAAGCTCGATAATTAAATACATCTCAAATATGAAATCATGCATGTGAGAAGCTTTAGCTCAAACCATATCACAAGCTGAAAGATAATTGGGAGTCTTCGCTCCAAACCATGCGGTAAGCTTAATTTGCGAAAATCATGAGTCATGCTCGAATACATGGGCATTTCCCAATACTTTAACATGCTTGAAAATTCTCAATTCACATCAAATTCATGATCATAAACATGGGTATCTCGAAAACATGCTTTTCATCACAATAGCTCATTATCTTCATTCATTCATCACAAATCTCATCTTTCATGAACTTTTCATCAATGGGCTTTTTAATTCATAATACTAGAAACATGATTTTTGATTGAAAACAATATAAAACTTTCCCATGCTTCATAATTCAATAGTAGAAACATTTTTAATTCATACCCATGTCGAGAATTTAGGAAAAACATGCATTGGGTTAAAACCCTATAGATCAGACATAGAAATCTCATGATTTAGAGAGGGATTGGGCATGGGTTTGAAAGTATTCACCCATTCATAACCCTATATACCTGTTGGTAGATGATTCTTACACTTCTTTAGATGCCCAATAGGAAATTGAAGAGAAATTGAAGAATGCTAGGCCTGATCACCTTCTCTAGTCTTCTACCTTGCATGCATGAATGAATGAGGCCTAAAATAAGCTTAATCCTTTTAAAAGTCATTATTCATAACTCAAAACGATGTAGTTTAGGCCTTAGGAACTTACGAATTACGGAAAAGCCCTTACTAAATTTACAAAAAATAACTGCCAGGTGGTCCTAACGAGGGACTTAATGACAAGTTACCCTAGGCCACGACTTGTGGCATGGTCTATGAAGTACACTGCTCAACAGGTCTACTGGGCTCTTAACGGAAGACATGACGACTCGTGACCTGGTGACCACGACTCGTGGTTACCATCCGTGAAGTGCACTGCCTGAGATTCCACAAAATCATTCCCTGCTTGGCCACAACTCATCCCACGAATCGTGGGGACTGACCACGACTCATGGGGTCCTCTCGTCAAGTACACTGCCTACCTTCCTTCTCTTTTCTTTCTCACCCACCTCACGAATGACCTAACGACTCGTGGGGCCTGACCACGAGTTATGGTCACATCCGTGGGGTCCTATTTCTCCAAATTTCCAAACTCCTCACCTGGCCTCCCCACGAGTCATATCACGACTCGTGGGCTACACCAATGGGTCACCTCATGACTAGTTCTGTGCCTAGTGCCAGTTTTTAAATTTTTCTCTGTTTCAACTCCCGGGTTCAATCTTTGGGCTTCCAGGGTATAACAACTAATATCTTGAAGCACACCTCTAGGTCTTTGATGCTCAACCTTCACCTGTTGACAATTCGGACACTTAGCCACAAATTCTGCTATGTCCTTCTTCATGACATTCCACCAATAGACTTCTCGTAGGTCACGGTACATCTTGGTGGCACCTGGATGTATGGAATATCTAGAATCATAAGCCTCGTGCAACATCCTCTCTCTCAAATCATCAACATCCGAGATACACAAATGACCCTGATATTGAAGCACGCCATCACCCCCCTTCGGAGAAGACCTCCACCTTTTGATTCTGAACTGCTTTCTTCAGTTTCACCAAAACAGGATACTTGTCTTGCCTAGCTTTAACATCGGTCACCAAAGATGATTCAGACCCATTTTGAATAATGACACCACCATCTGTTGAGTCAACGAAGACGGACTCTTAGCTGTGCAAGCCGATGAACATCCTTCACTAACTCCTTCCTTTTCTCATCTATATGGGACACACTCTCCATGGAAAGCCTGTTAAGAGCATCAACCACCATATTAACCTTTTTCGGATAGTAGAGGACACTCATATCATAATCCTTTAAGAGCTCCAACCACCTCCTCTGATGTAGATTCAAATCCTTTTGGGTAAACACGTATTGTAGGCTCTTGTGGTCTGTAAACACATCTACATGGACCCCATACAAATAGTATCTCCAAATCTTCAAAGAAAATACTACCGCTACCAATTCGAGATCATGATCCGGGTAGTTCTTTTCATGGGCTTTCAGTTGCCTGGAAGCATAGGCTATAACTTTACCGTGCTGCATGAGTACACAACCAAGGCCGATCCTCAAGGCATCACAATATACTACAAGCCCATCGGTACCATCAGGTAGGGTTAACACTGGTGCTGAGGTGAGTCAAGTCTTCAACTGTTGGAAACTCTTCTCACAAACCTCTGACCATTGAAACTTCACCTTTTTCTGGGTCGACCTAGTCAACAGTGATTTAATGGATGAAAACCCTTCAACAAACCTTCGATAATAACCAGCTAATCCCAAGAAACTCCTGATATTCGAAGGAGTCACTGGTCTAGGCCAATTCTTCACTGCTTCTATCTTTTGAGAGTCCACCTATACACCCTCACTTGACACCACATGGCTAAAAAATGCCACTGAGTCAACCAAAACTCGCATTTACTGAATTTAGCATATAACTGATGATCCTTCAAGGTTTGTAGCACCACCCTCAAATGAGCGGCATGCTCCTCCTCGCTTTGAGAGTATATAAGGATGTCATCTATGAACACAATCATGAACATATCCAAATATGGATTGAACACCCTATTCATCAAATCCATAAAAGCTTCAAGAGCATTCATTAATCCAAAAGATATAACTACAAACTCATAATGACCATATCGAGTCCAGAAGGTTGTTTTCGGGATGTCACTCTCCCGAACCTTGTGCTGATGGTATCTGGATCTGATATCTATCTTTGAAAAGCACTTAGCACCCTGAAGTTGGTCAAACAAATCACCAATCCTGGGGAGAAGATACCTGTTTTTGATGGTAACTTTGTTCAATTACCGATAATCAGTGCACATATGAAGAGAACATCCTTTTTGTGGACAAAGAGAACTGGTGCACCTCACAAGGATTTGCTAGGTCTTATGAATACCTTGTCTAAGAGGTCTTTCAACTGCTCCTTCTACTCCCTTAGCTCAGCTGGAGCCATTCTGTATGGAGGAATAGATATAGGCTGCATATTAGGAAGAAGGTCAATACCAAAATCAATCTCCTGCCGGGAGGAATTCCCGATAAATCATTTGGAAATACCTCTAGATACTCACACACTACAGGAACTGACTGGCTAGTCGGGATTTCAGACGTAGCATCCTTAACCCTAACTAGATGGTACATGCAACCTTAGAAATCATCTTTCTAGCCTTAAGGTAGGAAATGAAATGACCTACAAGCACAACTGAACTACCCTTCCACTCTAGGACTGGTTTACCTAGAAAACTGAACTCTATTGCACGAGTTCTACAATTGACTGAGGCATAACATGCATATAACCTATCCACGTCGAGGATAAACTCTACTAAACATGCTGAGGTGACTTTTTGAAGGATCGTGATAGGAAAATTTCTATATACCCATTGAGCTATAACTGAATCATCAACTAGAGTAGAGACTAAAAAGGGTTCTGACAAGATTTCGGGACTGACTCCAAAATTACTAGTAACATAAGGTGTAACAAAAGACAAAGTATCCCCTGGATCTAACAATACATATACATCAAGGTGGAATACTCGTAACATACCAATGACTACATCTGGGGAGACCTCCTGCTCCGACGCATGCTAGGGCATAAAATCTATTTTGACGCTATCCACCACCCGCACTAGTGGATGCCCTTTGCTGAGCTGGGCATGCTGGTGGAGCTTCTAAACTGGAAACTAGGCCTCAACCGCTATCATGACCCTATCTAGCTGCTGGAAAATCTCTAAGCATGTGTCTAGGATTTCCACACCCAAAAAAAGCACCTGAACCTGCCAAGCACTAACCCACGTGTCTCCGGCCACGTCTGCTACACTCAGGTGTGCTGGTCTCTACGGGTATACTACTCTTTCCTCTAGAGCCTGATGCTCGTCCTCCCTGATTGCGCCTGAATCTGGACGGCACACTCATAGCTGAAGGCGCTGGGGCTGAAGATCTCTGGTGAGACCGCTGACCGTCCCACTAAGTCTCTGCTGGGAGAATCTAAAACCACCTATCCTAGCCCTCTCTCTCCCACTCACTCATCTGCACTGCCTCCATCTGCTGGGTGTACACGAATATCCGAGCAGAGTTAATATCCTGATGAAGCATCGCGGTCCGGCAATCCTTAACTAGGTATTCTGCTACCCCATGCACGAACTGGCTCACTAGGGCTCTCTGATCCGTCACTATATCAGGTGCATACTTGGACAAGCGAGTGAACTTCAAGGCATACTCCTTAACTGTCATCTTCCCTTGCTTTAGTTTCACAAACTCGACTGCTTTGACCTCTCTCATCTCACGAGGGAAGAACTGATCCAAAAATGCGGCATGAAACTTATCCCAACCAATAGGGCCTACTCCAACTGCCCTATTATCCTTCCATTGCTTGAACCATATATGTGCAACCCCTTTCAACTGATATGAGACTAGATCGGCGCACTCCTCTTCAGTCACCCCCATGATCCGGGTGATCTTCAGAACCCCATCAATGAACTCATGTGGATCCTCGTCCATCTTTGACCCAAGAAACTCCGGAGGGTTTATCCTCAGAAAATCTATAACTCTTGCCACCGTTGCATTCCTGTTCTAAGGGACATACGCTACCTCCTGCTGATTGACCTGGGTGGTCAAGGCATGAGCTAACAACTATATGGCTACCCTGAAATCAATATGGGCAACCAAATACATGCTCATCATGGGCTGATGGGTCCTGCTAGTGCCCATCTCTATTGCCATTCATGTGACCATTTCCGTTTTCATTTCTTCTTCCATTCACTCGGTGAGGAGGCATGCTTTTGCAAATCCGTATAGCACAAGTTAGAAGGATAGAGAGACACTTCATCGCACGACATAGATCATGAAAAAAAGGAACATTTCCTAAACATCTCATAGCCTCTTCGTCATAAATGTGGCGTGCTTCACACCCATGAAAAAATAATCTACTTAATGCGGCTTTCAGACACCCTAGGACACTTCAAAACCTAATGCTCTGATACCAAGTTCGTCATGACCCGACATAGGCCTGAATTGAGACATGAGACAAGAACCCCCAGAGGATCCAAGTCTACCCATGGCATGAACATAACATCTAACTCACTCAAATAAAGTGGAAGATCAACATAATCAACATAGTAGAATTTTGAGCATAACATAACATCTAAATACATACATAAGTCTGAAGTTGAATACATATGATGTTCAAAAAGCCTGTAATATTGACGAGTTGATGGGACAAGACCCCAACTAACTCACTATAGTCTGAAACTAAAAATACGGAACATAACTGATAAGAAAGGCCCTCGAAAGATGAGGACTCACCAACTCTGATTAGGAAGTACAAATGCTGGGAATCTGGCTAGCTACGGGACTGAGTCCAGATATCGGAGCCTATATCATGAAATGATACAACATAAAGTATGCGGTCAGTACATGGAATGTACCGAGTATGCAAGGTAAGTAAAAATCACTAAGTAAGTAAAATCATAAAACATGCATATTATAATATATAATCAAGATAAGATTCTGAAAGTAGGGCTTGCATGCTATTTTCTGAAATCATGATCTGAATTCATGACTGAATCGAATGAACCAAAGCTGAAAACTGATGATCATAAGTAAAACTGAACATTGGGTCAAACATGCTGAAAACATAATATCATGACTAATGAACATACATAACTGAAATCATGAGGAATAATGGGAGACTTGTCATATAACCGAAATTACCACGATAGAGCTTACGTTGTCCCGACTATCACATCCAAGTGGGCAGAGCCATCTAAAGCTTTTCCAGGGCTAAGGACGCTACCATGATATTGATATCAAGCTGAAGGCCCCTTGGGGGCAGGGGAAGCTCACAAGGGAGGTCCTAAAAAATCTAAATACCTACGTTAAAGCTCAGGAGGGAGGTTCTAAAGAAATAACTCATTTTTGTTCTTACTACTTATATGTTCAAGTGTCATGTTTGAGAAATAGACCCAATCGACACAACAGTGAATAGGGATTGCAATGGGATGGCGCTAGCTGATAACACTCAAACTCACACCTCCTACTGAAGTATGAAGTGGACGTTGTCAATAAAGAACCCACCATAGAGTTTGGGGTCGAACCCACAGGGAATATGGAAGATCTTGACTAATGCCAGTAAGTGAACTTATTGGTTAGTTACTCCACTTTGGGGGTTTTAAGAAAACAATAATGAAAACAACAATTGAAGTTATGATGTAAATCAAAATTTAAGAATAACTAGGGCTTGTGTTCCCTATGAATTCATAAATTTTTCGGGTATACACACGTAATCAATACCAATGCTTACTTGTAAAATTGATAACTAAGGTTCATCCAAACGACTGGTTCGTCCCTATTGGATGACTATACTCAATCACTGAGTCAGGTCTCATGAGCGATTTCAAATTTCCGTTATCAATATGTTCCAAATTTAACTATCCTATGACCACAACTCAAGTTAATATAATGATCATCAAGATCAAGGCTCTGTTATAATTCTCTTTTTCTAATCTCTACCTCTCTAGGCTCAAGCAAGTAAAGAATTCAGGCAAATCCTAACGTTGTACATCGTTAAGAAATGTTTAAGTATGAAGAGAATACAATACAAGTATGTTGCATTGGTTTTGAATCACTTTTGTGTATCCCTAGCTCGTTAGTTCATCATGGTTCCCACAACCCTAGCTATAGAGGTTTTAGCCTCTCAAAGTTGCAAAGTTGTGATATGCATTCATAATTAAATACATAATTCAATACTTATAATCGTAGATGAGAAAAAAGCTTCTTTGATTATATCAGTAAAACCTCAAGAATAATTGATAAAGATCAAGAAAGAATCCAAGAAAAGGTTGATTATAAGTCAATCAACTCAATTCTATGTTTTTCCCTCGAATCTTTATTGATTTCACGCCTATCTCACTTCTCTCTAATGTTCCCTATCATTCTCTACTGAAACTAAAACATAAAAGGCGTTTATACAGACATAAGAATCCTTTCCTAAGCTAACAGGGTGATTTTCCATAACTAATGTCGCCTGCGCCACGAATGATCATACTACGCGTAGCAGGATTGCACGAATCATGGTACGACCCCTAGGTCGATTCCACGACTCATGGTACAACCCCTAGGTCAATTCCATGAGTCTTAGGAAGGATCGTACTGTCCCATATGGACTTGACCCTTTCCAGATCTTTGGTACGAATACCTGGTATGACTCGTAGTGACAAACTACAAATCATACCAGAGTTCATCCCTCAGGTCTTTTCTAATTAAGCTTGGGACAGTCCCAACGAGCCGTCCTACGAGTTGTAGTATTAAATCACGAGTCATAGGAAGGCTTGTGAAGCCTGTCCCTGCCTTGATTTTTGTTCAGTTTCAGGGGTTTCAATTCCAAGCTTTTGGGTACTCAGACTTCCCTAGGTCTAGGCATATGTTTTAACCCATTTTTAAAGCTACCCATTCCTCCTCTTCTAACTCACTACCCGTAACATTTTTTTTTTCTTGCTAGTGCAATGTGCAAGCTTGTCGAATTCCAACTTCTTTCCCAATCATTCATAGTTTAATCACACCCCTAGTCATTGTCTATTTTGAATTTTTCGAACAACAACACCAACTCGCAGGGGGTTTTGGACTATTACTTTAAACACACAAGTTTAATCTATTTCAAAGCAATATACTTACTTGATGCTTGTTTACTTCGACTGGGAATCAGTATTAGGGCTAGACAGAGCTATTTTGAGCAAAAATTTGCTCGATTTCCACTTTGATTTTTGAGTTACGATTGTGAGGTAGTCGTTCGCGAGGTGTTTTTGAGTGTGTGGGAGAAGGGTCCCTTTGGGTTTGAGTTTAAATAACTTAAAGTGCAGGTTTTAAAAATCTGGGCTGAGTCATGTAATTTCAAGAAATTTGACCCATCACGACTTGTACCACAAGTCGTAGGAAGGCCCTACAACTCGACCCTTGGACCCGTAATGTATAGAGTTGAAAAACTTACCTGTAGACCTACAAGTGCATCTTACGACTTGTACCATGTGGTAAGGTTCATACTATGACTCGTAGGTCTTTTCTTTGTATGGCTTGCATTGTTCACAGGCACAGTAAGTTCTACGATCCGTACACTTGAGTTACGAGTCATAGGACCAACCGTACCCTGAACTCCTGCACTGAAGCACCTCTATGATCCTCACCCAGGCTCGTGCTACGACTTGTACAACCCTCTCATGAGTCATACTGAAAATTGTAGCACCTTCTTTTTCAGCAGGTTTCTGCCACCTATTTTTGCTTTTCCTGCACACTAAACACACATTAGTTAAATCACTTGGGTTGCCTCCCAAGAAGCACTTGATTTAACATTGCAGCATGACGTAGGTGCCCCAGTTACTCAGAATTCACCAAGCTACCACTTGGGTTGCCTCTTAAGAAGTGCCTGATTTAACATCGCGGCACGACGCAAGTCTCTTAACTAATCAGGCTTCATCAAGGAACTCAGATTCATCCCCTAGCGCGATACTACACTATATTCCTTCGATTGCTGCATTCACCTGCAGATGTTGAAAGTGACCTCTTCTTTGTTCAGTCTGAACTTCAGTTGGCCATCCTCCACATCTACTAAGGCCTTCCCATTAGCAAGGAATAGTTACCCAAGATGATGGGGATCTCATAATCAACCTCGCAATCCAGGATCACAAAGTCTGTTGGGAATATGAATCTGTCTACTTTAACAAGCACATCAAACAGGATCCCCACTGGCTTCTTCACAGTTTTGTCGGCCATCAGTAGATGCATGGTAGTCAATGTGGGGGCTCCCAAGCCCAAATGCTTGAACATAGCCAATGGCATCAGATTGATGCTTGCTTCCAGATCACAAAAAGTTCCCTTGCGAAGTCAACATTGCCAATTGTGCAAGGGATAGTGAAAGCACCCAGATCTTCCTTCTTCTGGTCCAGGATCCGTGTAGCTATGGCACTACAGTGATGTACATTATCTACAGGCTCATAACACACAGACCTCTTCTTTATCAGAAGGTCCTTCATGAACTTAGCATATCCCGACATTTGTTCCAACACCTCAACAAATGTATGTTCACAGATAATTTTCTGAGCATTGATAGAAATTTCTAGAACTTACCATTCTCTGCCTTTTACTTCATTCTTTGGGGAAACGGTGGAGGTGGTCTTGGGATAGCCTTGTAAATTTGCGTTGCGCCTTGTTCAACTTCAAACCTTTTTTCACCAGTTGGGGCCTCAGGAAAGTCAACATTCTCAGTACCTTCCATCTCAGCATTATTTTCATCATCTTCAACTATGCTCTCGTTCTTCCGTTCAACTACAATCGGTAGAGGGGGATCAACTGTGGTCTTACCACTCTTAGTCATCACAACCATGCAGTGGCCATCATTCTTTGGGTTCTAGACTGTGTTGCTAGGAAGTGTACCCTTCTGTCTAGGGTTCAGTGATACTGACAGTTGCCCTAGTTGCCGTTCAATTTGCTTGATAAATGTCGCATGGGATTCCACTCTATGGATCATGCTCGATATATCACCTCGGATTTCCTTCAACTGATCATCAATGGACCTTACCTTTTTTCGCATCTCAGCTATTATGCTCTCTAGCTTTGAATGTTTAGCCTCCCCCTCTCGTGCATTGGGAGGTACATTTACTCCAGCTCGGTCGTTGCGATAGCCATCATTTCTTCTCCAATCTCCTTCGCGCTCACGACCTCGACTTCTGTCTCTATACCCGTTCCGATTGTAGTTATCTCTGTATTGGTTCCAAACTTGGTTTCTAGAACCTTGGCGCCAATTTTCTTGCCCATACGCTTGGGCGTTGGCTCAGAAACCCGCCATTTGGTTATCTAAGAAATTTGCCTCCTCCTCGGATCGGAGTGGTCTGCCCCCGACTCCAATCCTTGTGTCTCCACTGTATTTACCTTTTTGGCTGCAGCTCCTATAATGTGCTTTGTAAGCAAATCCATTGATGTGCGCATATGAGCCAACTCCTTATCGCATTCTTCTTCTTTCCTATGTTAGTCTGTAGTCAAACCAACAACATATGTACCGGCCGCTGCATTTGCCTCTCGGGTATTCCATGCTATTTGTTTTCGTCACCCTGTCAAGAATAGTAGCAGCTTGCTCCCAAGTGTGACTCATCAATGCCCCTCCCGGAACTGTGTTTGCTACAACTTTTGTATTATTATTCAAAGACCTATAGAAAATTTCCAGCAAACTATCATATGAAATTTTATGGTTTGGGCACTTTGTCAACTTCTTCTTGAACCTCAGCCAGGTTTCATGAAGTGCCTCGGTTTTAAGTTATTGAAAATTGTAAATTTCATCCTTGAGCTGCAACATTCTGGAGGGGGGAAAGAATCTCTCTAATAAGGCTTGCTTGAGTTCCCTCCAGTCAGTTATGGAGCCGTTGGGCAACTCCGATAACCAAAATGTGGCTTCCCCTGACAGAGAAAAGGGGAAAAGTCTGAGTCTGATGATATCTTTTTTAACTCCAAGCAACTTGTACGCCTTGCATATTCCTACAAAGTTCATCAGGTGCAGGTTGGCGTCATCCGCTGCGTGACCACTGAACACCGCTTTCATGTTTAATAGTTGAATCATAGTGCTCGTGATGTCAAATCTGGCCCCAGCGGGCAGCGGTGGTGGTTCAATTGCTCCAATTAACCCAACTTCATCAACATCTAGGTCCTCATCATAAAAGAACTGAGGGGAAAATCTATGACCTCTATTGCCCGACCCATGTTGACCAGCATTAACAACCTCATCTCTGGCATCCTCCGCATCCTGAAGTGCAGCTTGCCGAGCTAGCTTGACTTTCCTAGCTTCTTCAGCTATATGGGTTTCTCACTGTTCCTGATTTTTCATTTTGCGCAGTGTTCGTTCAATTTTTGGGTTCAACAAAATCAGGAGATTTCCACTACTTCGAGTGCTTGGCATTCACCGAGCAACAACCTGTGGGTATCACAAATAAAAATAAAACGTAATTTAGGAAATAACTACCAAAAGTCAAATACAAACAATTAATCTAGTCTTAGCCGTATTCCCCAGCAACAACGTCACTTTTTGATAACGCTCAAACTCACACCTCCTGCTAAAGTATGAAGCGGATGTTATCAATAAAGAATCAAACAAAGAGGTTAGGGTCGAACCCACAAGGAATATGGAAGATCTAGACTAATGCCGATAAGTTAACTTGTTGGTTAGTTACTCCAATTTTGGGGTTTTAAGAAAACAATAATGAAAACAATAATTAAAGTTATGATGTAAATTAAGATTTAAGAATAACTAGGATTTGTATTCTCCATGGATTCATAACTAATTTGGGTATACATGCATGATCAATAGCAATGCTTACTTGTAAAATTAATAACTAGGGTTCATCCAAATGACTGGTTCGTCCCTATTGAATGACTATACTCAATCATCGGGTCAGGTCTCACGAGCGGTTTCAAACTATCCATTATCAATATGTTCCAAATTTAACTATCCGGCGACTATAGCTTAAGTTAATACAATGATCATCAAGATCAAGGCTCTGTTGTAATTCTCTTTTTCTAATCTCTATCTCTCTAGGCTTAAGAAAGTAAAGAATTCGGGCAATTCCTAATGTTGTACACCGTTAAGAAACGTTTAAACATGAAGAGAATACAATACAAGTATATTGCATTGATTTTGAATCACTTTTGTGTATCTCTAGCTCGTTAATTTACCATGGTTCCCACAACCCTAGCTATGGAGGTTTTAGCCTCTCATAGTTGCAAGGTTGTGATATGCATTCATAATTAAACACATAATTCAATACTTATAATCATAGATGAGAGAAAAGCTTCTTTAATTATATTAGTAAATCCTCAAGAACAATTGATAAAGATCAAGAAAGAATCCAAGAAAAGGTTGATCTCAAGTCAATAAACTCAATTCTATATTTTTCCCTCGAATCTCTATTGATTTCATGCCTATATCACTTCTCTCTGATGTTCCTATCATTCTCTACTGAAAATAAAACATAAAAGGTATATATACATACATAAGAATCCGTTTCCTAAGCTAACAGGGTGGTTTTCTATAACTGGTGCCGCCTGCGCCATGACTGATCATACGATCTGTAGTAAGATTGTATGGGTCGTACTTGCTGTCCGTGACTTGCTGAAATTTGGCTAAGTGTTGGGCCTTGGTATGACCCCTAAATGTTTCCTATGAGTCGTGAGTTGCTTCTGTGGCCTAGCTCTGAGAAATTTGACTTTTTCTGAAATTATTCACGAGTGTTTTGGTATGAGTCGTACCTCCCAACCATGAATCGTATTGTCTAAAGTTCTACATAGCACTGAAAATCCTTTGAAGATCATCACTACTCCTGGTATGATTCATACATTGTTGCCACGATTCTTAAGTCCATCCATATCAGGAGTCTTCCTTTGTGCAATTTCTTCTGAATATTTTCACGACTCAAGTTACGGCACGTACCAGTATTGTACGACTCGTACTGAGAGTTGTAGGTTGCATTCTTCCCAGTTCATCCATCTGAAATTTTTCACAGTTCTTAGTACGACTCGTATCATCAACATACGGCTCGTACTGAGACTGTGACTTTAGCTCATTTTCTGCACTTTCAAGCTTCTTTTGCACATTCTTGTTCCAACACTTAATTTTCCTGTAATCAAAGAAAAAGTGCTTTATATACATATAAACACACCTACGTTCATGCTGTTTTCTTAGTTTTGAGCGTCGAAAGTGTTGTAAACTCATAGCACATCATCGGTGTGGGGCAGGGCGGGTTTTGAACTATGTGAAGAGGATGCGGATTTAAGACTATATGGTGCGGGGAAGATAGAAATACTTGTTTTAAAAATTGACTCGGGGGGGACGGATTGCGGATTTATGCGGGTTTAAACAAATAAAAATTAAAAAAATTATAACTCCAATTCCCTATAGATGAATTATTAGCACTGAGTCTACCATACGTGTATGTATGTATATATATATATATATATATATATATATATATATATATATATATATATATATATATATATATATATATATATAAATTGATTACATAAATTTTGAATTATAAAAGAGTAACTAATTATATTTGTAAAATATGACCATACCTGATGTTTTTAATTTACTCATCATAATTTAGCAGTAAACTTTTTACCTTGAAACAGAGGTAAAATTGCTATATACCAATAATTTGCTATATGTATTTGTTCATTATTTTAATTTTGAGTGAAAATTGAAAATCTGAATTTGCAAAATCCATATTATTTGCTTGAATTTCTTGTTTGTACAAATAAAAATTGCTAACTTTTTTTAAAAAAATGTTTTTAAAAGAAAAAACTCTTTTTTTGTGAAAAAAGTATAAAACTAAGTTTACAAACTCAGCTTTTTAAAAACAAACCCCCGCAAAATCTTTTGGATTTTAATGATAAAAAATGACCTGTACCATATTTTTTTTTTGGTTTGTTAAAAAGATTTTCTTTCATGACAATAAGTTTAAATCATTTTTCCTAAGAAATGCTAGCTGTAGATTTGAAATATTAATTTTTTATTACAGTAATTTATCTAGCAGAATGTAGTATTACAAGTAGCATTACATATATTTATGCATTCATCAAAAATAATTATTTATGTTTATTTTAGCCTCTAGTAAGTGTTACGTTCTTTGTCTCATGTGATAAATGCAGTTAAAAGAAAATTTTTTAAAATTATGCGGGATGGATTTATGTGGGGCGGATATATGTGGGGCGGAGCAAGGTGGAATAAAATTTTTTACTATGTGGGGCGGGGCGGAATGGATTAGATTCTTTGCGGGTTTATTCGGGTTTGCTCCGCACCATTTTCTATTCCTAACGACGATGTTGTGAATGATCCTTTAGCAACTCTGATATCACTTTTCAATCACCTGGGTAAAGGATCTAAAAAGCTTACACGATAAGATCTTACCGAAATTGAGAGAAAATCTATAGAGTTACATGTCTTGCTAAATTACCACGAAGTCTAACCTTTTTTTTGAGTAAGAAATTAAATATTTACAGAAGATATTCAATTGCAATGCAATGAGACTGACTCAAATGTTTAGTGTGTTAGATAACTATTCTGTGAGTTAATTTGGTCATGATCCAGTATATTCCTCATTTTCAATGAGGTTTAATCACCACGTAAGTGTTACAATATCTTCATAATTATAAAAAAAATATGCACATTCAGCTGCTAATAATGTATTTCTTAACCATATGTAGGTCTATAATACAAATGATGTTGTCCAATATGACCAATTTTTAAAGAATATATCTTGGAAACCGATTAAAGTTCATACGATTTTCAAATATAATGTAAGGAGTTTGAAACTTCATACCGAGGAATACTCTAAGTAAGAAAAGTAACAACAATGAGGTATGGGTTAAAGGTGGTGAAGAAAACCAAAATGGGAATGTTGATTACTATGGTATTTTACAAGGGAGATTTTAAAAATGGAGTATTCTGGTTTGCCATACAAGAAAAAAGTACTTTTTTGATGCAAGTTATATGATCAAATCCCAAAAGAAGGTATAAAGGAACTTAAAAATATAACATGATTGAAGTTAAGCACATGAGGGAGTATGAGGCTTATAATCCATTTATTATTGCACAACATGCTGAGCAAGTATACTATGCTCCTTATCTGTTACGTATAGACAAGTCTGATTGGTGGATAATAATTAGAACCAAGCTTGTGGTGCAGGTAGAAGTTGAGAATGTGTTGAATATTGCGTATCAGAACGATATATCAAGTGTTCACCAAACAGTGGCCGCTAAATTAGAAAGCAATTTGGAGCATCCTGAACACATTTTGGAAGATATTAGTAGAGAAGAGGGAGAAATGTTAGCAAATAAGGAGAAGTATGGATAAACTAGAGGATTAGTAAATAATATATCGATTTTATGATTGGTTTAAATTAGTAATATTTTTATACTTTATTTTCATATTATTTTATATTACAGTACTGTAACACCTCAAAAGTGCGTTAGGTCAGACCTGAAGCTTACAATAGAAAACAGCAAGAAGATAATACCAGAACCAAACAATGAACCTCAGTATGGTTCGTTGTAGGGTTCAATGGGTCGTTGGAGGTGCTCATTGTTTCATGTCTAGAGAGCTGTCAGAAATTTTTCCAAAACCCACGAGAAGATTGTATGGACTGTAGCTTGATTAAACGGGTTATTGTTTGTGATTGCTGAAGCAAATTCAGAAAATTTTGGAGGAAGAATGGGGAAAACAACAGACGGGCCAACGGTCCCTTGTTTGGTACCAAGGCCTGTGGTAGGGGTCGTTGGTTATGCCAGTTTGTTGAAAATTTGGGACTAAGTTGGAAACGTTCTAGGTATGTGGATAGACCCAAGCTTGATGAATTTATAGAAACAAGGTGTTAAGATCAATTTCTAAATGTAAGAAGTGCATTGGATGCAAATTAAGGTCATAAGGAACCTCTAACACAAAGTTGAGTTGAGAGCCTTCTCACCAATTGTGTTTTCCTATAAGTTATTATAAGGGTCAAGTTCAAATGATCATATATCCGTTTTTATAAAATATTTTTGGGTGATTCATCATATCAAACTGAAGTCCTTGGATTTTTCTTTCCAACGCATCTAACCATGCATCAATCAAAGTTCGGAGTAAAAAGTTATGAGCAATTTAGTGAACCAGTAGCAATCTTAACAAACCTCAGTAAGGATCGTCCTAGCAAACAACGATCCATCCTGTTGGTCATTGTAACTGCTCCTATGTTTCTAACTCCTAACGACATCATTTAGCTTCTTAAAGGTTAGATTAAAGGTATTAACCTAGCCTAAACCCTCACTCTCTCCAAAAGACCGATTGTTGGATTTTTCTGAAGAAAGGAGATAGAGTTCTTCTTCAACTTCTTCAAATCTTCTAGGACTCTTCAAGACAAGTCAAGGGATCATCAACCCAGTTTTCTAGGGCTATGAGTGAGGGGTTTCTTCCACCCTCATTCCCTTTTAAAGTTGTATTCATGATTCTCACTTCCCATGCCCTAATTTTTGAAATTCTAGGGTTAAGCTTCTTGTGGATGAATTCTTTTATGTTCTTTCATGAAATCAGTTTCTTCATGATCCATTTATGTTCGTATGATTATGATTGCATTTTCCTTATCAAATCCCTGATAAATCTATGAATTCCATAATTTCAAGTATGATTTTAAGAGCTTCTAAAGTTTAACCCAATTCAATGCAATCTTCCATGCTATCTCTATGGGTTCAGTCCTCTCATGTTTCAATTGATGATTTATGGCCGTTAGAGCATATTTGACTCTCACTTTACTTACTAATTTATGATTTCAAGTTATTAGAAATCATTCACTATTATGCAAGTTTTATGAAAAATCAAGCTTATGATTCATGATTTTAAGTATGATGAGATATCTAGTATGAAAGAATGTTTATAAATTTTCCATGTATAAATATATGATTTTGACTTATGAAGTCTATTTCAAGTATGCTTGATTTTATGATTTGGGCATGTTAAATATGTTTTCATGATTTAGCTAAGGTTAATAAGATCAGCTTATCATATGATTTGGAGTCAATTCTCCTAATTCAACTTATGATATGTTCGGAGCCAAGACTCCCAATGTTCAGATTTCAAGCTATTTATAAACTATAATTTCAGCTTCATTGAAAAATGATATAAGCATTATGCATATTTTTGGGATTACTTTTTAGCACCAAGTAGGTCAGGAGTTCAGGTAAACCCTTGGTCTTAGTACTACGTGCCAATATAGGTATACATATACAATGGGACCTCCGTTGAGAGTTTTTCCCTGCCCGCTAAGGGGCCTTAGCTTGATATCCTGATATTGTCCTTAACCCTGACAAGGTTTTGGATGGCTTTGCCCATATGAGTGTGATAGTTGGGGCATTACGTAAGCTTTATCGTGATGGTGTCGATTATGACGAGTCTCCCATTGTACCTCATGATTTCAGTTACTCATGTTCATGACTTATGATATTATGTTTTATAGTTGATTAGACCTAATGATCAGTTTATGAGCTTTTACTTACGATTTCAGCTATGACAAGTCATATGATTTCTATTTCTAAATCTTGAGTTACTATGTTCAGTTATGATAACTAGATTGTGATTATTTATGTCTCATATACTGTTTTCAGCATGCAGTCCTCACTCCACGATCTTTTGATTTATATGCATGTTTTCAACTAACGTTTTACTAAGCATGTTTTACTTACCTTACATACTCAGTACATTCAAAGTACTGACCGCATACTCTATGATATATCATTTCATGATATAGATCTAGGTACTCAGATTCAGTTTGTAGTTAGAAACGTTCCGAACTTGATCAGCTAGCAGGGGTGAGTCCTCATCTTTCGAGGACTAGAGTTATCTAGTTCATATTAGTTCTTTTACCTCATTTTAGTTTCAGACTTTGGAGTTAGCCGGGGGCTTGTTCCAGCAACTCATCAGTTAGTAGAGGCTTTTACACATAGAGTTAGTATATTCAACTTTGCGACTTATTATTTGATATTGTCGTTTTACTTGTTCCTTATTTTATATAGACTTCTGCTTATACATGCCTATAATTAAATTTACATTTTTATGCTATTAAGACATGCTATTTATATGCCATGGATTAGCTTGGAGCTATTCGTGGTTCTAGGTCCCATGTCTAGATCCAGGGTTCCAGCTCGAATCGTGACAACTCCGATATGAGAGCAACGATTTAGAGTTTTCTAGGGTGTCTGAAAGCAGCATTAAGTAGAGTCTTTTTCATGGGAGTGAAGTGCACCACACTTATGAGGAAGAGTCTACAAGACATTTTAGAAAGCTTCTCTTCCTTCATACTCTAGTTTGTGCGATAGAGTTTAACTCTATAATGTCACGATCCTAACGGAGGCCCAGATTGCAACACGACACAACAAGCACCGAGAGACGCTAAGTCGATCCATGACATAAGTATATATCTAACTCGATCAATGAAACTGAATAATAAACAATATAATCACAGCGGAAGACTAAACTCAAACATAACATCAAAATTCACAATTCGAAGCTAATTACATACATATATCTGAAAAGCCTCTAAACATGACGAGTTGTTGGGACAAGACCCCCAACTAAATCAACAAGTTGAAACTGAAAATACATAAGAAAATCTGAGTAGTCTAGTCCTCGGGAGATGAGGACTCACCAACAATGCAAAGGCTAAATCTGATAAATGGGGCTGGACTTGAGAGCCGGATCCTATATCATGAAACGATACAACATAGAGTATGCGGTTAGTATGTTGAATGTACCGAGTGTGCGGGGTAAGTAAAACCAGTTAAGTAAATAAAATCATTTAAGACAATGCATAATGTAAACATAAACCTCAAGAATCTGAGAGTAGGGTTGGCATGCATTCTTTCTGAAATCATGATCTTATCATAACATAACATATCATCATGACATATCATAACATAATCGACTGACTCAAAGCTGAAATATAAATTTATAAGTAAAGCTGAACATTGATTCAAACCTACTTTAGAACATGATTACATATGTAAATCTCATGAATAATGAACATGCATAACTGAAATCATGAGGAACAATGGGAGAATCGTCTTTTAACCGACATACCACGATAGAGTTTACATGGTTCCATCTATCACACTCAAGTTGGTAGATCTGTACAAAACCTTTCCAATACTAGGGACGATACTATGATATCGATATCAAGCTCATGGCCTAATAGGGAAGGGGATAGCCTACAAGGGAGGTCCCTAAGTCATAATGTATAAACTTACGTTGGCGCGTAGTTCTGAGGCATAGGGTGATCGACCCTTAGCCTTCTTGATGCTAGACACTACTCCAAAAAACATGCATATGCTCTACAAAATTATTCAATGAAGCTCAACATCGTCTATTGATGAAGCTCATAAATCAAATACGTCTCAAAGCGAAAATCATGCAGAAGAGAAGCTTTTACTCAAACCATACCACAAGCTGAAAGATAATTGGGAGTCTTCGCTCCAAAATGATGTGGTAAGCTATGCATATGAAAAACTCTAACTCAAACATACCACAAGCTGAAAATATAAGTGGGAGTCTTTGGCCCAAAACTATGTGGTAAGCGTAATTCAGGAAATCAGCAATCGTACTTAAACATGTGGGCATTTTCCAAAGCTTGTTCATACTTGAAAGTACTCAATTCATATTGAAAACATAATTATAAACATGGGTAGCTTGAAAACATACTTTTCATCATAATACCTCATCATCATCATGCATTCATCACAAATCTCATCTTTCATGAACTTTTCAAAAATGGGTTTTTCATTCATAAAGCTAGAAACATGATTTTTAATTGAAAACATTTTAGAACTCGCTCATGCTTCATAATTCAATAGTAGAAATGTATTTAAATCATACTCATGAAATGAATTAGGAGATTCATGCATTGGGTTAAAACCCCATAGATTAGTCATAGATCATTCATGATTTAGAGAGGGATTGGGTATGAGTGTGAAAGGAATCACCCATTCCAAACCCTACACACCTGTTGGTAGCTGATTCTTACATTTCTTTGAATGCCCAATAGGAAAATGGAGGGAAATTGATGAATGCTAGGCTTGATCACCCTCTCTAGTATTCTACCTTGCATGCATGAATGAGTAAGGCCTAAAATGAACTTAACCCCTTTAAAAGTCACTATTCATAACTCAAAACAACATAGTTTAGGCCTTAGGATCTTAGAAATTACGGAAAAGCCCTTACTAAGTTTGTAAAAAAAACTGTCAGGTGGTCCCAATAAGGGACCTAACGACTCGTCATCAAAGGTCACAACTCGTGGCTTAGCTCGTAAGGTTCACTGCTTCTTAAGTTTTCAGGGCTCATAATGGACAACATAACGACTCGTTCCTGGTGACCACGACTCGTGGTCACCATCTATGATGTACATTGCCTTGGCCTCAACAAAATTTATTCCATGCTTGATCACGAGTCACCCCACGAATCGTGGGGGCTGACCACGACTCGTTGGGGCCTCCCATCTAGTACATTGTCTTCATTTTTCTCTTTACTAAAGCCTCACTCCCCACGACCGACCCAACGACTTGTGGGGCATGACCAAGATTCATGGTCATGTCCATAGGGATTCCATTTCCCAATCTTCTTAAGCTCATCACTTGGCCTCCCCACGAGTCACATCACGACTCGTGGGTTGCTCTCACGGGTTACCTCATGACCCGTCTGTGCCTGGTGCTAGTTTTTAATCTTTTCTCCATCTCAACTCTTGGGTCTGATCTTTGGGCTTCCGAGGTATAACAATAACCCCCCTTAGGAACATTCGTCCCCATCTCAAAAAAACAGAGAAATGCAGTTATCATATTCACATATTGATCATTTAAATCAAAAACTGACGGTATGACTATCGTCGATTCAAACTACATAGATGAACTGATTTCACAATCCATACATACATCCATATACATAAAAGAAACTTGGACACATGAACTAAACATGACAACAACTAAATGGAGTTTTAGGTCGAAACTGATACCTCAAACAAGAACTGCGCCGATAGAGAATAAATGGGGTATCTAGCCTTCATATCCGCTTCGGCCTCCCACGTAGCTCCTTCAACCTGTACTTTAACTGAAGCTACTTCCTTGTTCCTTAGCCTTTGAACTTGTTGATCCAGTATTTTGACCGGAACCTCCTCACAACTGAGGTTGTCTTTCACACCAACACTCTCCACCGGGACAACTAGAGTTGGATCACCCAAACACTTCTTCAAGAGCGACACACGGAATACAAGATGCATGAAAGCTAATTCTGAGGGCAACTCCAAGTCATAGGCTACCTTGCCAACATGTCTCACGATCCTGTACGGGCTGACATAGTGGGAACTAAGCTTCCATTTCTTTCCAAACCTCATCACTCCCTTCATGGGAGACACCTTCAGAAATACCCAATCATCAACCTCAAATTCTAATTCTCTTCTCCTCACGTTAGCATAGGACTTCTGGCGACTCTAGGCAGTTTTCAACCTGTCCCTTATCAACTAAACCTTCTTAATAGCCTCATGAATCAAATATGGTCCTATCATTGCCGCTTCGCCAACTTCAAACCATCCAATGGATGAACAACACCTCCACTCATAGAGAGCCTCAAACGGTGCCATCTGGATACTAGAATGATAGTTGTTGTTGTATGTAAACTCGATAAGAGGCAAATGCTTATCCCAGCTACCTCTAAAGTCAATCACGCGTGCTCTCAACATGTCCTTGAGGGTTTGGATTGTCCGCTCTGCTTGACCATTTGTTTGTGGGTGAAATGCAGTGTTGAGCTTAGCTTGAGTACTAAGCCCTTTTTGAAACGACTTCCAAAATTGAGAGGTGAATTGAGTACCTCTGTCTGAAATGATGGATAAAGGCACTCCATGCAATCGAACTAGTTCCTGGATATATAGTTTGACATAATCCTCTGCCGAATATGGGGTTTTGATCGACTGAAAATGAGCAGCCTTGGTCAATCTGTCTACCCCAACCTAAATGGAGTCATATTGTCGACGAGTTTGAGGTAAACCTGTGATGAAGTCCATGTTAATTTCTTCCCACTTCTAAGTAGGAATACAGATATCCTGAAGAACGCTTACTAGTCTTTGATGCTCAACCTTTACTTGTTGACAGTTCAGACACTTTGCTATGAATTCCGCGATATCCTTCTTCATGCCATTCCACCAATATATTTCCCGCAAGTCACAGTACATATTGGTGGCACCTGGATGTATAGAATACATGGATCCATATGTCACATGCAACATCCGGTCCCTCAAATCATCAACATCTGGAACACATAGGTGACCCTGGTATCAAAGCACACCATCTCCCACTTTGGAGAAGACCTCTACCTTCTGATTTGGAACGATTTCCTTTAACTTTACCAAAATCGGGTCCTCATCTTGCCTAGATTTTAATCAGTCACCAAGGATGATTTTGATCCATTTTAAACAACAACATTGCCATCAGTCGAGTCAACCAACCTAACTCCCAACCTTTCGAGTCGATGCACATCTTTCACCAGCTCCTTCCCACCCTCATCCACATGAGACACACTCTCCATAGAGTGTCTACTAAGTGCATCCGCTACTACGTTGCCTTACCCAAATGGTAAAGGATACTTATATCATAGTCCTTGAGTAGCTCCAACCACCTCCTTTGCCGAAAATTGAGATCTTTCTGCATGAACACATATTGCAAGCTCTTATGGTCCATAAATACATCCATGTGGACCCCGTACAAGTAATTTCACCATATATTCAAGGAGAATACCACCACGGTCAATTCAAGATCATAGGCCGGGTAATTCTTCTCGTGGACTTTTAGCTGTCTAGAGGCATATGATATAAACTTCCCGTGCTGCATCAACACACAGCCAAGTCCAAACTTTGAATAATCATAATACACCACGAACCCATCAGTACCCTCCGGTAGAGTCAACACCAGTGCTGAAGTAAGTCGAGTCTTCAACTCTTGGAAGCTCTTATCGCAAGCCTCTGGCCATTGGAATTTTACCTTCTTTTGGGTCAATTTGGTCAAAGGTGCTGCAGTTGATGTAAAACCCTCAATGAATCTCCGGTAGTATCCAGCTAAACCCAAGAAACTCTGAATATCTGAAGGATTCTCCGGTCTAGGCCAATTCTTCACCGCCTCAATTTTCTGAGAGTCCACCATTATGCCTTCTCTTGATACCACATAGCCCAAAAATGCTATGGATTTCAATCAAAACTCACACTTGCTGAATTTGGAATATAAGTGACGATCCTTGAGAGTCTGAAGTACTATTCTCAAATGAGCGGCATGTTCTTCCTCGCTCCGAGAGTGTATCAGGATGTCATCAATAAACACAATCACGAACATATCCAAGTATGGCTTGAACACCCTGTTCATCAAGTCCATAAAAGCTACAGGAGCATTTGTTAGTCCAAAAGACATAACTACAAACTCGTAATGACCATACCGTGTCTTGAAGGTCTTCTTCGTGATGTCACACTTCCGAACTCTAAGCTGATGATACCCAGATCCGAGATCTATCTTCGAGAAACACTTGGCACCCTGAAGCTGGTCAAATACATCATCAATCCTGGGTAATGGATACATGTTATTGACGGCGACTTTGTTTAATTGTGATAATGCACATTTGAAGAGAACCATCTTTCTTTTGGACAAAGAGAACTGGTGCACCCCATGGGAACTTGCTCGGTCAAATGAAACCCTTGTCTAAAAAGTTCTTCAAATTCTCTTTCAACTCTTTTAGCTCCGCTAGAGCTATTCTATAGGGAGGAATGGATATAGGTTGCGTGTCAGAAAGAAGGTCAATACCAAATAGATCTCCCGCTCGGGAGGGATTCCCGGTAAATCATCTGGAAAGACCTCTAGGTACTCACGTACTATTGGAACTGACTGAATAGTCGGGATCTCAAACTCAACATCCTTAACCCTAACTACATGGTACACACGACTCTTAGAAATCATCTTCCTGGCCTTAAGGTAGGAAATGAAATGACCTATAGGAACAGCTGAACTACCCTTCCATTCTAAGACTGGCTCACCCAGAAATTTGAACTCTACTGCCTGGGTTCTACAATTAACTGAAGCATATCATGAAAATAGCCAATCCATGCCGAGAATAACATCAAAATCGATCATGGCGAACTCTATCAAATCTGCTGAGGTTACCTTCTGAAGAACTAAGACTAGGCAACCTCTATACACCCGTCTAGCTATAACTGAGTCACCTACTGGAGTAGAAACTGAAAAGGGTTCTGACAAGACTTCGGGACTGAATTTGAAGCTACTGGCCACATAAGGTGTCAAAAAAGACAAGGTAGCCCCCAGATCTAACAAAGTATAAACATCAATATGGAAAAATCGTAACATACTGGTGGCCACATCTGGGGAGACCTCCTGCACCTGGCAGGAAGCTAAGGCATAGAATCTATTTTGGCACTGACCACCACCTGCACTGGTAGATGCCCCATGATAGCATGCGAGAGGGGCTGCAGAACTAGAAGATGGGCCTCATCCCCCATCATGATCCTGCCTCACTGTTGGATAATCTCTAAGCATGTGTCCAGGCTTCCCACACCCGAAATAAGCACTTGTACTTGCTAGACATTGACTCGTGTGACCCCGGCCACACCTGCAGAAAACTGGAACACTAGAACCTGCGAGTCTACTGCTCTGACCCCTAGAGCCTGATGCTCGCCCCCTCTGATCGTGTCTCGGTCTGGATGGCACATTTAATGCTAAAGATGCTAGGGCTGATGATCTCTGGTGGATATGCTGTCGGTGCCCACCTCCTCACCTCAGCTGTGAGAATCTATGGTCATCGGTCTTGGCCCTTTTTGCCTCCCTCTCTCTAATATGTGCTGCCTCCATCTGTTGGACGTACAAGACTATTCGAGGGAAGTCCATGTCCTGGTGAAGCATAGTGGTCCTACAATCCTTATCCAAATAGCCCGCTACACCCTGCTATCTTTCCATTGGTGAAATCAAATGTGCGTGACCCCTTTCAATTGGTACGAGGCGAACTTCGCGCACTCAATTCCATTCACCCCTATGACTTGGGTGATCTTCATTATCTCATCTATGAACTCATGCGGGTCCTCATCCACTTTTGACATTGGTGAAATCAAATGTGCGCGACCCCTTTCAACTGGTATGAGGCGAACTTCGCGCACTCAACTCCATTCACCCCTATGACTTGGGTGATCTTCATTATCTCATCTATGAACTCATGCGGGTCCTCATCCACTTTTGACCCGAGGAACTCTGGTGGGTTCATTCTCAAGAAGTCTCAGACTCGAGCTGCCATTGCATTGCCATTTTGCGGAACATGGGCAACTGCCTGCTAATTGACCTGAGCGGTCAAGGCCTGCACAAGCATTTGACTAGTGGCCCGAAACTCAGCATGATCAACTGGCTCCGGTGCCTGGGGCTCTTAAACTGGTGGGGCCTGCTGGTGCCTGATTCCATTGCCATCCTCGTGGCCTTCACCATTCCCATTCCTTCTACCATTCATTCTTTGGGAGGCATGATTCTACAATTGCGAATAGCACGAATTAGAAGGATAAGGAGACATTTCATCGTATGACATAATCATGAAAGAAGGGAACATTTCCTAAATTTCTCGTAGCCTCTTCATCATAAGTGTGGCATGCTTCACACCCATGAAAAAGACTCTACTTAACATGGCTTTCAGACACCCTAGGACACTTCAAACCTATGGTTCTAATACCAAGTTTATCACGACCCAAACGAAGGCCCGGATCGCAACATGGGACAAAGACCCTCGAGAGACCCCAAGTCGACCCATGACATAAGCATATATCTAACTCGATCAATGAAACTGAATAATCAACAATATAATCATAGCGGAAGTCTAAACTCAAACATAATATTAGAATTCACAATCCGAAATTGATTACATACATATGTCTGAAAAGTCTCTAAACAAGACGAGTTGTTGGGGAAAGACCCCCAACTAACTCAACAAGATGAAACTGAAAATACATAAGTAAATTTGAGTAGTCTAGTCCTCGGGAGATGAGGACTCAAAAGGCTAACTTTGATAAGCTGACTACAAACGGGGCTTGACTTGAGAGACGGATCCTGTATCAAAAAATGATACGACATAGAGTATGCGATCAATACGTGGAATGTACCGAGTATACAGGGTAAGTAAAATCTCTTAAGTAAATAAAATCATTTAAGACAATGCATAATGTAAACATAAACCTCAAGAATCTGAGAGTAGGGCTGACATGCATTCTTTCTGAAATAACGATCTCATCATAACATAACATATCATCATGACATATCATAACATAATCGATTGACTCAAAGCTGAAATATGATATTTATAAGTAAAGCTGAACATAACCTACTTTAGAAAATGCTTACATATGTAAATCTCATGAATAATGAACATGCATAACTGAAATCATAAGGAACAATGGGAGACTCGTCTTTTAATCGACATACCACCATAGAGCTTACGTGGTCCCAATTATCACACTCAAGTGGGTAGAGCCATCCAAAGTATTTCCATAGCTAGGGAAGGTACCATGATATCGATAACAAGCTCGTGGCGCAATAGGGCAGGGTATAGCTCACACGGGAGGTCCCAAAGTCATAATGTTTAAACCTACCTTGGCACATAGTTTTGAGGCATAGAGTAATTGACCCTTAGCCTGCTCGGTGCTAGACACTACTCTAAAAACATGCATATTCTCTATATCTTTATTCAACAAATCTCAACATCATCTACTGATGAAGCTCATAAATCAAATACGTCTCAAAGCGGAGATCATGCATAAGAGAAGCTTTAACTCAAACCATACCACAAGTTGAAAGATAATTGGCAGTCTTCACTCCAAAACCATGTGGTAACCTATGCATATGAAAAACTTTAACTTAAACATACCACAAGCTGAAAATATAAGTGGGAGTCTTCGCCCAAAAACCATAAGGTAATCTTAATTCAGGAAATCATCGATCGTACTTAAACATGGGGAATTGAACAAAGCTTTATCATACATGAAAGTACTCAATTCATATTGAAAACATAATTATAAATATGGGTAGATTGGAAACATACTTTTCATCATAATACCTCATCATCATCATGCATTCATCACAAATCTCATCTTTCATGAACTTTTCAACAATGGGTTTTTCATTCATAAAGCTAGAAATGTGATTTTTAATTAAAAACTTTTTAAAACTCGCCCATGCTTCATAATTAAATAGTATAAAAGTATTTAAACCATACCCATGAAATGAATTAGGAGATTCATGCATTCGGTTAAAATCCCATAGATTAGTCATAGATCATTCATGATTTAGAGAGGGATTGGGAATGGGTGTGAAAGGAATCATCCATTCATAACCCTACATACCTATTGGTAGATGATTCTTACACTTCTTTGAATGCCCAATAGGAAATTGAAGAGAAATTGATGAATACTAGGCTTGATCACTCTCTCTAGTATTCTACCTTGCATGCATGAATGAATAAGGCTTAAAATGAACTTAACCCCTTTAAAAGTCACTATTCATAACTCAAAACGACGTAGTTTAGGCCTTAGGATCTTAGGAATTACAAAAAAAACCCTTACTAAATTCGCAAAAAAATAACTGTCAGGTGGTCCCAACGAGGGACCTAACGACTCGTCGTAAGGGTCATGACTCGTGGCTTAGCTCGTGAGGTTCACTGCTTCTCAAGTTTTCTAGGCTCATAACGGACAACACAACGACTCGTTCCTGGTGACCACAACTCGTGGTCACCATCCGTGATGTACACTGCCTTGACTTCAATAAAATTTATTCCATGCTCGATCATGACTCACCCCATGAATTGTGGGGCTGACCACGACTTGCGAGGGCCTCCCGTATAGTACACTATCTTCATTTTCCTATTTACTCAAACCTTACTCCCCACGACTGACCGAATGACTCGTGGGGACTGACCAGGAGTCGTGCTCATCTCCGTAGGGATTCCATTTTCCAATCTTCTTAAGCTCATCAGTTGGCCTCCCAACGAGTCACATCATGACTCATAGGTTGCTCTCACGGGTCACCTCATGACCTGTCCTATGCTTGGTACCAGTATTTAATCTTTTCTCCGTTTCAACTCCCGGGTCTAATCTTTGGGCTTCCGAGGTATAACATATAAACACTTCCTTCTAACTCATGCATTCACGCGCTCCAAAGCACAACACCAGTCAAAGGAATAAGAGGTTCTCTCAAACTATTTCTTCCTGCAGGAGTTAAGAGAAGCTAAGGCAGAAGAATCCATGAACTTAAAATAAGAAAGCAGAAGAGTGAAGGAGTATGACAGGAGAAGTATGAAGCCTTCGTGATAGCCTTAGAGGCGAATGAGAAGTCAAGAGATAGTGATTTTAGCCTAGCCTTAAAAAAGGGTTCAATCCTTAGAATGATGACCTTAAAGCTAAGGGGAAGATTATAAGGTAAGGGACCAGGTCAAGCCTTGAGTTCCAAGTGTAAAGGTCTATATCAGTAACTATGGGAGATCAATCCATGCTTATTCAGGTGTCTTCTCATACTTCAATCAATATGATACTCTACTCATGTCATATGTGAACATGTTATGCCCATGTCTAGGTTCCAAGTACTTGTTATGTGTATTCATTCTCATACTCATAGAATGAGAAGTAACCACTTCAAATGGAGATTTTAGTCTTCTTCCATGATTCCTTAAATCTCAGCTTCATGTCATGACCCTTGTTATACATGTATACTCATGCCTCTTAGCTTGTTCAGCTTTATGAACTCAGTCCTTAAGATTTACCTTAGCGGCTTATAAAATCGTGCTATATCATGTATATACCCAGCTTAGATTTCTTGAATGATTCATGCTCAAGATTTCCTTACCCTAAGCCCTACAAATGTTCCTTCGTGATGGAAATGATGGTTACGACTTGTATGTTCAGGATAACTCTCTATTTATGCCATAGGTGCCAGGTATGTAGAAGCTCATGAAATGCAGTTATTAGTGTAATACCAGAGATAGGGCTAAGAATAGATTCGGGAGTTGAATTTGAAAAGTGCAAAAAACTGGAAAAACATCACAAGGCAGGCGACTCAACGACTCGTGGGTGGATACCACGTGTCGTCGAAAGCAGTCGTGGAATGGGGGTTTCAAGGAAGCAGTGGTTACAACAAATGGTGTAACGACTCATTGTTAGGAACAACGAGTCGTTGTTACTAGTCATTGGAAGGATTGAGCTTAGGCCGAGGGGGAACAACAGTGCATCCCACGATTCATGGTGAGAAGCAATGGCCCGTTGTTTCTAGTCATTGTTTGAGGGTTGATAATTCCAATGCATACAATGGATGGAGGCCACGACTTTTTGGATGCCACCACGAGTCGTGGTGAGGCTCATGGAAAGGAAAGTCACAATGGTCAAGGAGTTGACAATGGTCGATTCAACGACCCATCATTTGATGTAACAACTCATCCTGATGAGTCGTGGGAAGGACCTGAGATATGTCATGAGGTAGTGGACCCAACGACTCGATACAATGAGTCATGATGTTGAGCAACGATCCATTGGCTTGGTCGTTGGTTCGCCCGGAGCAGTTTTTAGGGAAATTTTATTAAGGGCATTTTTGACTTTTCCATACTTTGAAACCCTAAACTACGTTGTTTTGTGTATTTTTTGAGTGTGTTAATATGGGTTAGGTCCCTAATGCATACCCATTCCCATGCAAGAGCTTTAGAGAGATTTTTGGGAGGTTCAAGGTCTTCTTCCCCAAGTTTCCATCAATTTCTTTATGGGTATTCAAGGAACTTCGAAATCAATCCATTCCCAGGTATGTAGGATTTTAGAATGGGTGAAATTCTTCCTCAGCCATGCACAAATTTCGATTTAAATAAAGAATTCTCCTATTCAAGTCTATGAGGTTTTACCCAAATGCATGAAAATGTGATTTGTCTTTATGGGTATGATTTAATTGAGTTTTGATTATTGAATTATGAATGATGGGCAGGTTTTATATTATTTTCTTTAAATCATGTTTCAAGATTTTTGAATCTAAAATGCCCATTTGTTGAAAGTTCATGGAAGTTATGATTTACGATGAATATGCAATATTTTGGATTTAATGATGACAGAAGAGCATGAATTCAAGTTACCCATATTTATGAGCATATTTTGAAAGAATTGAATATGATGAAGTATTGGGCAATGCCCACATGTTGAAGAATGATTTATGATTTATGAAGCGAATTATATGATTTATCGATTTATGATGTTAGCCGATGAAAAAGACTTATGATTCTTGGCTAAGCATGTTTTAAAGGAGATTAATGATGATAAATGTTATATTTTAGCCAATGAATCTTAATGCATGATGTTATGGATTTACGTATGAGCCTATATGCATGTTTTTGGGAGCCGTGTCTACCACCGAGCAGCCCGGCGTGCAAAGGACTAGCCGGTGTCTCATAACAATGTGCCACCTTGGGTTTCTAAATGATATGATGTATTGATAATGATCTCCTCAAATGTGATGTCATGTCTAATGTACGACCCTCGCCTGGCAAGCCAGGGTCGGCTCTGCCCACTTGAGCGAGATAGTGGAGCATCATGAAAGGCTCTACCATGATGGTGTCGGTTATGACGAATCCTCCAATTGTTCCGCATGTTTTATGCATTGTTGTGTTTATTTTATTGGATGATAAAGTTTAGTTACGGTAATAAATATGAATGATTTGAAAGTCTTGAGCCTTATGTTTTATTATGAAGATTTTGAAGTAAGCATGATGTCCTTCTCTTATATTATTTATGAGTTTTATTTACTCTAAAATGTCTGTTTTACCGATCTTACATGCTCAGTACATTCCACGTACTGACCGCATACTTTCTATGTTGTATCGTTTCATAATATAGGGTTCGGATCTCAGGTTCATCGTCACCCCTAGTCCATCTCAGCTTACGCTTTCAGCTTATTGGTGAGTACTCATGTTCCGAGGGCCGTTTGACAGACTTTCATGTTATTTATGCTTCAGTATTGGTTAGGTTAGTTGGGGAGGTTGTCCCATCAACCCATCTTATGTATTAGAGGCTTTCAGACAAGAATGTAGTACTCAGTTTTGTATATGTCCAGTATTTCCTGATGTTGTTCTATGATTACGTTTCCTCTATGTTTTTATGATTATCATTCCACTTATTTGAATGAGATTAGTTGTATACATATATCTTGGGTCGACTTGGGGTCTCTCGGAGTCCCTTGTCCCTTGTCTATGTTCCGGTCGTACGTTCCGGTCGTGACAATAAGTCAAGACGAGAAGATAGGAGAATTCTTGAATAGCATTAGCTACAAGGAGCCATGGGATAATCATAAGTGATAGGCTTGAGTGAGGTGGTGATGTACAAGTAGACCGTGGTATGGTGTGACTAGTGACTTCTTGATTAAAGCTCGAACTTGTGGGAGTTTTTTTTTGTTAAGGGGGAGTGATGTTCTTAGTGGATAACCCTAGGTTTCCGTAGGTGTGGTCGAGTTGGGCTGGAACATGGTTGATATGTCAGGCTGAGCAGGCCATTTAGCTCTTGGAGGATATGTTGAGAGCTCGTGTGTGATTTATTTCAAGGGTAGTTGGGATGACCACTTACCCCTCATTGAGTTTACGTACAATAACAACTACTATTCAATATTCAGATGGCTTCGTTTGAGGCCTTTATAGGCTAAAGTGTAGATAACCTATTTGATGGTTCGAGAAAAGTGAGGCTACGCTGATAGTGCTATATTAAGTTCATAAGGCTATGGAGAAAGTTCAACTTATTAGGAGAGGCTGAAAACAGCACAGAGCTGATAGAAATCTTATGTAGATGTTAAGAGGAGAGAGCTTGCTTTTGAGGTCGATGATTGGGTGTTTCTGAAGGTGTCTCCTATGAAGGGAGTTATGATGTTCGGTAAGAAAGGGAAGCTTAGTCCCTGATATATTGGCCCTTATAAGATTTTAAGGCGAGTTGGCAAAGTGACTTATGAGTTGGAGCTACCAGCAGAGGTGGCTTCGGTGTATCCAGTTTTTCATGTATCTTTGTTAAAAAAGTGCATTAGTGATCCACGTTTAGTTGTTCCAGTAGAAAGCATTGGGATGGAAGATATCCTTACCTATGAAAAAATTCTGATTGATATCCTTGATTGTCAGGTTTGAAAGTTGAGGAACAAAGAAGTAGCTTCAGTGAAAGTTTTGTAGAGAAATTAGCTTGTTGAGGGAGCTACGAGGGAAGCCAAAGCAGATATGATAGCTAAATATTTGTATCGTTTTCCCTTCCAACTCAATTCATGCATGAGGTACTATTTTCCTCCTTAGCACTCCACTTAGTTTCATGTCGAGTTCATGTCTCTTAGTTCCTTTCATGTATTAGCATGCATGTATGTTTCATGAATTCAGTTCAATCATGTATTTCAGTTCGGAGTCAGTCACTCTGTTAATTTTCAGCTATTTTTGGGATTTCAGTTCTTTCCCTAGACTTTTAGTATACTTGATCTACATTTGAGGATGACTGTTCAAAGGGAGAGATAATGCAACACCCCAAAAGTTTCTTAGGTTAAACTCGAGGCTTACAGAAAAAAACAACAGAAAAACAATACCAGAACCAAACAACGAACCTTAGTACGGTTCATTGTAGGGTCCAACGTGTCGTTGGAGATGCTCGTTGTTTCATATCCAGAGAGCTGTCAGAAATTTTCTCAAAACCCATGAGGGAATTGTATGGACCGTGGTTTGATTTAGTGAGTCATCGTTTGTGGTCGTTGAAGAAAATTCAGAAAATTTCAAAGGAAGAATGAGGAAAATAATGGATGGACCAATGGTCCGTTATTTGGTGCCATGGCCTTTTGTAGGGGTCATTGGTTCTGCCAGTTTGCTGAAAATTTCAGACTTAGTTAGAAACATTCTAGGTATGTGGAAAGCCTCGAGCCTAATGAATTTAGAAAAACAAGATGTTAAGATCAATTCTTACGTGTAAGAAGTGTATTGGATGTAAATTAAAGTCATAAAGAACCTCTAGCACAAAGTTGAGTTGAGAACCTTCTTATCGATTTAGTTTTTATATAAGTTCTTACAATGGTCAACTTGAACCGACTATAGCTTCCTTTTTACAAAATGTTTTTGTATGATTCAGCATATCAAATTTTAGATCTTGGAGCCTTATTTACAATGCATCTAACCTTGTACCAATCGGAGTTCGGAGTAAAAATTTATGAGCAGTTTAGTGAAATAACAATAGGCTTGTTCGGACCTCAGTACGAGTTGTCATAGCAAACAACGACCCATTTTGTTGGTTGTTCTAACTGCCAGTTTAAGGCTTTAATTTAGTAGTTTGTGGGCATTTTGGTAAACTTCTATACTTCTAACTCCTAAATTACATTGTTTCGGGCTTCCTAAAGGTTGGATTAAAGGGATTAACCTAGCCTAAATTCTCACCCTCTCCAAAAGACCGATAGTTGGATTTTTCTCAAGAAAGGAGCTAGGGTTCTTCTTCGGCCTCTTCAAATCTTCTTGGAATCTTCAAGATAAGTCAATGGATCATCAACCCAAGTATCTAGGGCTATGAGTGAGGGGTTTCTTCCACCCTCATCCCCTTTTCAAGTTGAATTCATGATTCTCACTTCCTATGGCCTAATTTTTGAAATTCTAGGGTTAAGCTTCTTGTGGATGAAATTTTTCATGTTCTCCCATGAAATCAGTTTCTTCATGATCCAAAATTTATGTTCCTATGATTATGATTTCATTTTCCTTATCAAATTCCTGATGAATCTATAGATTCCATAATTTCTAGTATGATTTTTTAAAATCTTCTAGGGTTTAATCCATTTCAATGCAATCTTCCATGCTATCCCTATGGGTTGAATCTTATCATGTTTCAATTAATGATTTATGGCTATTAGGGCAGATTTGACTCTCAATTTACTTACTAATTCAGGATTTCAAGTTATTAGAAATTATGCCCTATTATGCAAGTATTATGAAAAGTCAAGCTTATGATTCATAATTTCAAGTATGATGAGATATCTAGCATGCGAGAATGTTTATAAATGTTCCATGTATGAATCTATGATTTTTACTTATAAAATCTTTTTCAAGTATGCATGATTTTATGATTTGAGCAAGCCCGAACAAGTTAAGTATGTTTTCATGATTTAGCTAAGGTTAGTAAGATCAGCTTATCTTATGGTTTGGAGTCAATACTCCTAATTCAGCTTATGATATGTTGGGAGCCAAGACTCCCAGTGTTCAAATTTCAACCTATGTATAAACTATGATTTCAATTTCGTCGAAAAATGATGTAAGCATTATGTATATTTTTGGGAGTAGTGTCTAGCACTGAGTAGGCCAAGGATTCAGGTAAACCTCGAGTCTCAGAACTACGCACTAACATAGGTATACATATACATTGGGACCTCCCCTGAGAGTTTTCCCTTACCCCCTAAGGGGCCTCAACTTGATATTGATATTATAGTATCGTCCTTAACCCTGACAAGGTTTTGGACTGCTCTGGCCACTTGAGTGTGATAGTTCGGGAATCACGTAATCTCTATCGTGATGGTGTCGATTATGACGAGTCTCCCATTGTTCCTCATGATTTTAGTTACCCATGTTCATGACTTATAATATTATGTTTTACAACAGATTTGACCTAATGATCATTTTATGAGATTTTACTTATGATTTCAGCTATGACAAGTCATATGATTTTTATTTCTAAATATTGGATCACTATGTTCAGTTATGATAACCAGCTTCTGATTATGTATATCTTAGATACAGTTTTCAATATACAGTCCTTACTCTCATAATCTTTTGATTTATATGCGTGTTTTCAGTTAACATTTACTACACATGTTTCACTTACCTTACTACTCAGTACATTCAAAGTACTGATCATATACTATGTGCTATATTGTTTCAAGATATAGATCTAGGTACTCAGACTCAGTTCGCAGTTAGAAACATTTCAAACTTGATCAGCTAGTAGGGGAGAGTCCTCATCTTTTAGTCTAGAGTTATCTACTTCATCTCAATTCTCTTACCTCATTTTAGTTTTAGACTTTGCAGTTAGCTGGGGGCTTGTCCCAGCAGCTCATTAGTTAGTAGAAGCTTTTAGAAGAGTTAGTATGTTCAGCTTTGCGACTTAGTGTTGTGATATTGTCGTTTTACTTACTCCTTATGTTATATAGACTTTCGCTTATCCATGCTTATAATTAAATTTCCGCTTGTTATGCTATTCAGTCAAGCTATGTATGTTCCATGGATTATCTTGGAGTCATTCGTGATTCTAGGTCCCGTAACTCGATCTAGGATCCCATCTTGGGTCGTGACAAGTACTATGATATTTTTTTAATGTAGATGATAGGTGAAAATCATGGTAAAAAAAGGCTAAAACTATTGGGAAAAGAGTAAGATTTTCCAGCCTAGATGGCTTTAAGAGATCCATATTAAATCTACCCCACCATCGTCTTTCCCACGACAGGACTCTCTATGTAATGCCCCGAAAACTCAAAATCTAAATCCTAGACTTAAATTAGAAAATCTGGAAAAGTTGCATAAATGCTATAGGATGACTCACCTAACGAGTCGTTATGAGACCCAACGACTCGTTAGGTCATTCGTGAGAAGAAGGAGTAACTATTGGAAATGAGAAGCACTGCACCCAACGAGAGACTTCACGAGTCACGACCCGTTAAGTCACTCGTATTCAGGCCTGGGTTGAGGAATTTATAAGTTGGTCAGTGTACTTAACGGGTGGGAACAAGTTGCGGGGTCACCAGTAACGACTCGTTACATCCCCAGTTGCCAGCCCTAATAAGTTTTTAGCTAGTGCACCTAACGAGTGTCACAACGAGTCGTCCTCAATGGTAACGACTCGTTGGGTGACTCGTTACCAAACTTAGCATTTAATCTTCAGGTGTGAGATAGTGTGGTCCATGCTGGTGACCACGAGTCGAGGTCATTGACCATGACTCGTTAGGTCCCTCGTTAGGGCCACCTGACATATTTTCCCAGCTAATTTCTAAGGGCTATGTAGTAATTTACTACTTTCCCAAGCTTAAAACTACATCATTTTTTAGTAATAATTTTAGACCTTTTAGTGGGGGGAAACGGTTCATTCCTCATTCCCACTCTCAGTTTTCAAAAAATCACCATAAGTTCTCCTCTTAAGAATCCTTCAAGCAAGCTTAGGGTTCTTCCTTTATCACAGCAGTTTAGGTCTTCTTTTTCAGGAAATTCTTAACCAGGTATGTGGGAATTCAACAAGGGAATTGTCCTTCCCTTGTGTCCCACAATATCTTCCCATAATTTCCCTATCAGTTTAGACCTGAGATTTTTGAATATGAAGGGATTCTCATTTTGGTTTTTCATAAATTTCAATTGGGTTATTATCCATGTTTATTATTTATATGATCTTTATTAATTCATAAGTAAATTAATGTTGTTCTTGTCAAGATGATTTGTAGCCCTAAATTTTTGAGTAAAGATTATTGAGAGTTAAATTCCGTCTATTTTGCAAAGTATGTTTTGGGTTGAATATCCTAGTAATTCTTATTATGTATATATATGTGAGAAATTATTCCATTGAGGAGAATGATTTTACCCTTGTTAGATGAGACCCCTTTAAATTCTTGAAATTTCGTCATATGATGAAATTTCCGTGTTGTTGGAATGAGTTGTGTTCTCTATTAGCTAATTAGTAGTTTAGTTCAGTTAGAACGTAGAACCTCTTTATAACCATTCAGAAAGTGTCAACTGATCAGTTTGACTTCAGTCTTTTCCCGAGGTGTCAGTGGTGCCTCTCAGTTATCAGAATCAGACTCAAAATCTAGTATTTTGGTCCATTAGGTGGTCATGACATTTTAGATATATAGCTCTGACTAGACCCAGGACCCTAGTTCAGTTTACAGATGTTCTTAGACATTACGACGCTTCTAGATAAGAAGCTCTGACCAGTCTAGAACTCAGTTTCAGGATCTGGTCCGATAAGGCTCTCAGGGTACTTTCAGTTATATGTCCCTGACTAGTTTTGGACCCCAGTTTTGAGCTATTAGCCTAGTAGTTCAGTTTAGGTTTTCCAGTGGGAGTAGGACTTAGCACCGAGTAGGCTGGGGTTCTAGTGCACCCAGTTTTCCAGAACTACGTTGCTAGCGTAGGTTACAGTATTACTTGACCTGATTGGCCGTAGACTTTTGTGATCACCCAGTTCATGACTTTATACCCTGGCAAGGTATATTGGGTCCTACCGGTGGGGTGTATACATCAAACTCCACGTCTAGCTCACGTGGTTATATTTCGGTTAGAGACTCTCCCACTAGTCAGTTCAGTTCAGTCTCAGTTTTTCATAGTTCAGTTCAGTTCAGATCAGGTCAGTGTGGTCTCTCAGACTCAGTAATTCAGACTTAGGACATGTCTTTGAACATCAGACAGGGTCATCTTGACCATTTCAGTTTACATTAGTAGTTCAGTTCAGCTTACCTGTTGGTCATTGCGTGTCATTTCAGTTCAGACTTTATATTCAAATATGTTTTCTCCCACTTACTCAGTACATTCAAAGTACTGACGCATACTTTTATGCTGTATCATTTCATGATACAGTTGCAGGTTCCCAGAATCAACATAGTTAGTCATTTCCCTTCAGGTCCTCTTCTTCTGTAGCCGAAGTGTGAATCCTCATCATTCGAGGGCCTTGTTTTACTTTTTTCAGTTGAGTTATTATTTTTAATTAGACTTAGAGTTAGCTGGGGGCTTGTCCCAGCAACTCATCAGTTAGAAGGCTTTAAGACAAAGAGTTAATTTCAGATTTCAAATGTTTTAAATTTTAATGTTTTCTTCTAGTTTATTTTCTCAAATGCTCTTATGCTATTATCTCAAAGCTCCCACTATATATATATTGTTTTACTTAGAATACCAGTGTATGATAGACCAGGGGTTGACTTGGGGTCACTTGTGACTTCAAGTACCGTGTTACGTCCAGAGTGTAGTCTCGGGGTATGACACTCTATTGCCCCCAAATACATCTACTAGTATTGTGCATCAGTCCCAGCCCCCGCTTGCCTATATGGGTCCATTTTAGGGATATTGTAACACCTCGTATGTTTAGACCAGTTTTGCTGCTAAGTTTCTAATGTAAGAATCTAATCTTATGATAATGCATTGAATATCAACAGAAGGACAAGGGTCAATACTAAGTGTGGAGCATAAAACATTGAACAAAAGTTGAAGAAGCCACATATTTGGCTTGCCACGGTGTGCCACACTAAGCGGGTCGCGTTGCATTAGTGCACTCTATAGGGTTCTCTTATATATACTCCTTAGTCAGGTATAGACTCATTTTAGCATTTCCAAAATGGTGGAAGACTCTTTCTTCTCTATAATTCCTTGTGTTCTTGAGGATTTTGGACTAGAATCGATGACACAAACCTAAATACGGAGTTAAACCATTAAAATCTACCGATTAGATCATGTGATCTTTGTTGTTTCCTCGTGTTTGCGAATGTTTTGGGTGAAGCAATCTTATGGGTGTCCTTTCCTCTTGATTTCTACCTATATATTGAAGGTATAATCTCTTTATTCTTGCTAGATTCTTGTTTTAGAGTTTTGAGAATTGAATTTATAGAAATCTTACTGTATATGTGTCGTACGTGTTTTCTATTATCGATTTAGTTGTGATTTCATGTGAGTTAGCTATGAAACTGTTCATGGAATCTTATGTGATGTCAGTAGGTGAAGATTCGATTAGATATTGATCATCAAAATTGAGGTATGTTAGTATCTTCTTTTGACATATTTTTATTTAATATCGTCATGTCGTTATCATCGTGTGGCTGACTATTTTTGTGGTCCTTGATCTATACTCTTACTCTTGTTTTGGTTGTTATTTGGTTGTGACTTTGGAGTCGAGGTTATATCTGAGATTGAGCTTAGACTCATGAGCTCGATGGGCACATCGATGAGTTGACTCTTTTCGTAAATTAGTCTTAAATTCATATGGAAAGAATGAACTTATGCATTGTTGTGGGCTGGTTGTATTTGTATTCATGCATGTTGTTGTTTCTATTTGTATACTTGATGATTTTTTGGGACCTTGGGAGGCTCTGTGAGGACCTTCAAGTTCGTAATGATTTCAACAAGGTAGAGCCCGTGGCATGTGAGGAACTGCGAGTCCGTGAACTGTTTCTGGCAAGGTCATACTTGTGAATTGTGATTGTCTACAAATCTGTGACTATTTCTGAAAGGGCTATGATTATAAATTGATATACATATTGTGTTGCTTATATTGTAGATTGATCTGATTAACTATGAATTTAATATGTGAACTAGAGGTGGTCGTGATCATTGTGATTGTTGGATAGTCTAGATTGTGGTATGTTATCGTCCTATAAATTTTTTTGTTGGCTTGAGAATTGGGCTAATTTGGTGTTTTTCCCTTGTTCTTCCTTTTGTTATTTTGTATATTTATATTTATCTTTTTGTCGCCTTACATACTTAGTACATCTCTGTACTAACTGTTACTATATGTAACGACCCGTCTGGTCATTATAGAATCTTCACAACATAGGCATAAGAATAATTATTTTTACTGGTATGGATTTTAATTTACAGGATAATAAGTATGAGCTAAGTAAATATTGAGTAAGACAGAGTTAAAATAAAGTGGGTCCATGCATGTGAAAAATCGCCATAGTGAGCAGAGCATCACTACAGCAAGTACCACTGCAGCAAGGAAGTGGATTGCTATACGAAAGACGCAAACTAGAATTCCATGTTTAAGTATATTTTAGGTCCCAGCTCCTATTCTAAAAAAGGCTTCCTCTCAAAAAATTCCCTAGGGTAAAAATTAAGAAATTCTACCCAAGAATGGGAAGGGTTTCTCTCAAAGAATAAGACTCCACTATCATTCCCATTGATTCTACATCAAAAACTCTGGATTGAGGGCAATGAATAAAGCTCCATCTCATGAAAACAGCTTGGCGCCCAAGTAGGTTATGATTCACTTTGAGTTTAAACTTTGGTTAGTGAATCATATATGTATGTAAAATTGACGGATATTTATATATACAGGAACATAGTTCGAATGAGATTAACATAAGAAGGACATAATGTTATGTGGTGATTGGATATAAAGGTTGAATAAATTATACTAAGATCTTTAAGAAGAGGTGGCGATGCCAAGGAATATTTTGTATATGATAGTGATGTTGTATATACTTCATAATGATTTAGCTCTTGTAGTTTTCATGGAAGGATGACTAGTAGTAAGGGTATAATTATCCTATAAAGAACTTGAGGAAAAAGAATGTAGCACGATACTAGTATTTTATTGGTAGTAAGGAATTATGAACTAAAAATCCTAACTTGGTTAGGCCAATTGTGATATTATTTGAAAGCATTAGTGCAATAGATGATTATGAAAAAGGATAGATAGGTGTGCGCAATTAAGTTCACCCATAAACTGAATAGGTAATGATAGGGAAAGAACTCATATTGAGTGTTGTTGTTGAATTGTTAAATCCTTACATGTCCTTGGTTATATGATTGAACTGTTAACTTATTGAGATCATGTTGTTATATATATCTTGTGATTTTGATGTGCACTAGTAATGTTCAATGTGTACGTGGTTCTACTATACTGTATGATGGCTAGATAGAGAATATACTAAGATGACTTGATAATGATTGAATCATATATCATTATTCTTATATGAGTGGCTCGTGTACGATGTGGGCTTACAGGCGAACAGTTATCTAAAAATTAAGGAGCACGTGTGCATCCGGACGAGCCGTTATGATATTAGTGGCTTGAGCTCGAGAGGAGAATCTAGACGAGCAGGTGAGTGGGAGAAGGTACCACAACGGTACGGTACATTAATTTATAGAGTCCCCCAAAGGTCATGACTGGATGGTCAAACATAAGGCCCTCTAGCATATATGTACAGATGAGCAACAAATATGTGATCAAATCTGATACAGAGCAAGACTGATGAGCTACAGTAGATATACAATTATGGTTTAGTATGAATATAGTTCGGTGGGTATATCGTGATGGTATTTAACTATTGCTTATTTTTTTGACTTTTATGTTTGTTTAGATAATCATATGTTCTGTGTTGATTACAGGATTGTGTCCAAAGATGATTTAATTAGGTGATTGTTATTGACTATTTGATCTCAGAGAATTGGGTGACTATGTATTTATTCCTTTTTGTTGCTAGGTCGGTCCTAGTTGGTGGTGATGGATCTTTTAAATGAAACGAATAGGTGGTAAGAACATAGTAGATCTTAATAATAAATTGTTGAGTAATCAGCAAAAAATGTGATGTCTATGGAAGTGCAGGTCACTTAGTAACAGTATCGGAGTCCCTTGTAATTAATGGAAGTGAAAATGAATGTTTAGGCTTTTAGCTAGAGACTCATTAAAAGTGTTAAGGGTGTGGGTAATCCATTATAAACTCCTTGGGGTAATATGGTTGAATATGAAGTAGCTTAAGTGATTACATGGAAATAATTGTGGTGGTTATTCATTTTATACTTGTTGCATGAACTAATCTTAGTCAGCCAATGATGCTTGCCGGTACGTGAGGTGTACTGATACTACTCTTTTGCTACACCTTTTTTGAGTTGTCGGTTTATTGCATATTTTAAAGTCCCATGATCGAAGTCGCGTTACTCAGCATTGGCTTCTGCATTTCTTTCCCCAGGGAAAGATGTGTCTTTTAATTGTCTTTACTCTGATTAGAGTTCTTGTACATGTCTAGACTAGGTCCTTAGGAAATGTTGTTTGGGACTCTAAAAGCAAATCGACTTATTATTTTTAGTTGATAACATTTATTTAAGAAGATGTTCCCTCATGTAATTGTGGTTTAGAAAGGAGTTTTCTTATCGGACTAGAGTCGAGTAGATGCCGACATGATCTGTTAAATTGAGTCATCTCACTAATTCCCTAATCCTAGTGCATTGCATGCATACCTGCAGGTGTTGATTGACAGGCAAATTGTAATCCACATAGCTCAGAGGAGATTCTAGCTATTGGTAAGCTTTGGCTTGTTCGAAGTTACTTTTGTTTTGCTTTAGGTATTCATTTGTACATATTGGGTCGGCCGAGGCCCTATCCTAATTGTATATCTTTTTTTGAACTCATAGAGGCTCGTAAACTGTCTTTTGGGATATTGTCCTTGTTGACCATATTGTGTAGTGCTTTTTATCGATATGGCCTTATTGGCCTTTGTATATATCATGTTGGCTCAAACTCCTGTTTCCACTATATTATTGATAACTCAATTATGTTGTTATATATTATGGTGTCGAGCCAAGCCTTGTCAACTTAGGCTTGTCGTTGGTTACCTGCAAGGTTCGCTTGGTCAAGTGAAGCACTGGGTGCTAGTCGTGCCTCCCCAAGTTTGGGGCATGAAAACTTAGTATCAGAGCATATCATGTCCTAGGAAATCTATGATTCATGTATAGTAGATTCTTATTTATGTGTGTGTTGCACAACATACTTATAAACAAGAGGTTTAATAACACCTAGGATTGTTACCCTTCTTTCTAATTGAAATTGTGTGATAAGTATGATGTCATAGACGTCTAGTCTAGACTCATGTTTGTTGATTTATGTAGAGAATGCCAGTGACACGCAGAATGAAAGTCGGTCAGTGGCTAAACAAAGCAGTTGGTGCAGGTACAACAGGGTACAACACATAGAGACTAACCCATCAGAGACTCAAGACGAGGCCTCATCTCCATCACCTCCACGTGTACCTCTATCTGGGGTCATTTTCAGAGCAGCAAGACCTCCAAACCCTCTAGTAGTTTCTATAGATCAGAATCTAAAGACGACATTATATTTATTTACCATAACAGTGACTACACAGCAGGGAGCGAGGATGCCAAAGGGTGTTGGATCTTCTAAGGAACCGGGGAGCTCCAAGACTCATGAATTCATGGCATTATGTCCTCTAGAGTTCTCTACAGCAAATGTGAATGAGGATTCATAGAACTTTACTGACTAGTTTCACTGTATACTTCGGGTTATGCCTACAACATCGGTTGAGGCAGTAGAGTTGGCTACATTTTTGTTGTGAGCGATAGTTGTATTATCATACGTAGGTTGGGAGCGCTCCAGAGGTTGAGATTCTCCTCCAACCAAATGGACAGACTTTTCTAATGCCTTTCTGGATCACTATCTGCCACTTGAGATGTGAGTGGTCCATGTTAACTAGTTTTTGTCCCTTCAGTAGGGAAATATGAGCGTGGGGGAGTATGGGCTTAGGTTTGATTAATTGGCCAGATACGCTATGACTTTAATAGATACTATACGGGCCATGATACACCAGTATGAAAATAGATTATCGCCCTAGTATATGGAGTCCTATACTATCACCTTGATATAGAAAGGCATGGATATATTTCGTATATAGGCACTTGCTCAGAGTTTAGAGGACCATAGGCATCACCAGCAAGATAGGGAATGCGTTGAGAGAAAGCAGCAGAAGAGAAGGCCCGTAAACTTTCAGAGTGGATCGCAGGTGGCTCTAGGCCGCGGTATCAGGGAGAACCATTTGGTTTTTCCTTACCACCATCTAATTTTTGTACATCAGCTGAGTAGGGGGAGGATTATCGAGTGTCTAGATTCCTGCAGCAGGGATGGACTATACCGTACTACGGTAGATGTGGTAGGATACATTTTGAGGGATGTAGGAGAAGGCGAGTTGCTTTCTTTCATTTTTTGGCAAGGAACATAAGATCAAGGATTGATCTATTAGAGAATAGAATGGTACAACACGACCGATAGTGTTTATACTTAAGTTATCTACTCCGATACGACTGATTGAGTCGAGTTACACTCTATCATACGTCTAGGTTAGGGTCAAGGAAGAGCTACCACCACAGATAGAGCTCCACCCTATACATTTGCCTTAAGAAATCATCAAACTATAGAGCCTTCAGTGGATAAAGAATTAGGTATACATTTACTTATGTTATTGCGTTGAATTGGTCTCTATCAGTATCTTGGTAGATCTAGGTTGTGTGGTATATTTCATAGTATTTGTCATAGACCCGTAAATTCTAGTTGATATGTGAGCTTATGTTATGCTATGATGACTCTTAAAAAGGATTCGTGCCTATCGTGACATTTTCGAATGAATGATTTTAAGGGGAGAGAATGTAACACCCCATACATTTAGATTGGTTTTGTCGCTAGATTTTGGAGGAACGAGTCTAGTTTTATGACTATGTGTTGTATGTGAAGGGAAGGGTGGGTATAGAGGTTGCTTACAGAGCTTCTAATATCAACCAAAGTTGAAGTATCCAGATATTTCGCTTGCTGCATCATGCCATGCTAAGCAGGCCACATCGCAGTAGTACATTTTTCGAGGTTCTCGTATATATACTCCTTAGTTGGTTGTAGACTCATTTTAACATTTCTAAAATGGTGGAAAACTCTTTTATCTCTAGAATTCCTTGTCTTATTAAGGGTTTTGTACTAGGATTGATGACACAAACCTAAATTCGGAGTTAGAACATTGAAATGAGTAGTGACTACATAGTGTGGTGTTCATTGTTTCTTCGTGATTGCGGCTATTTCGGTTGAAGCGGGTCTTATTGGTGTCCTTTTCTCTTGATTTATATCTATATAGTGAAGGTATCATCTCTTGATTCTCATTAGATTCTTGTTTTAGAGTTTTGAGAATTAAATCCATAGAAATCTTACCATACATGTGTTGCATGTATGTTCTATTATTGATTTAGTTGTGGTTTCATATGAGTTAGTGGCGAAGTTATTCGTGGTATCTTTTGTGGTGTCAGGAGGTGTAGATTCAATTAGATCTTGATTATTTAAGTTGAGGTATGGTAAGGCTTTCTTGTATCTCTTTTTGGCATATTTTCATTGAATATCATGTTGTCGTTATCATTGTGCGGTTGGTTGTTTTTGTAGCCCTTGATCTGTACTCTTACTCTTTGTGTTGGCTGCTATTTGGTCATGACTTTAGCGTCGAGGTGATAACCTGGATTGAGCTTAGACTCTTGAGCTCGGTGGGCACATTAGTGAGTCAATTGTTTGTGTGAATTAGGCTTAAATTTGTATTGAATGAATGTAGAACTTGTGTGTCATTGTGGGCTGGTTGTATTTTGTATTCATGCGTCTTATTGTTGCTATAATATACTTGATGATTTATGTGACCCTTGTGAGGCTCTGTGAGGACCTACAAGTCCGTGATGATTTCTGGCAAGACTGAGCCCATGGCATGTGAGGACCTGCAAATCTGTGACTATTTTCGGGGCAAGGTCATACTTATGAATTGTGATTGTCTACAAGTCCGTGACTATTTCTAGAAAATCTATAGTTGTGAATTGATATACATACTAGGTTGCTTCTATTTTTGATTGCTCTGTTAGCTGTGAATTGAATGCATGAACTGGCGGTGGCCACGATCATTGTGGTTGTTGGATAGTCTGGATTGTGGTCAGGTATCGTCATATAAATTGTTGTTGTTGGCTTGTGAATTGGGATAATATGGTATTGTTCCCTTGTTCTTCCTTCTGATATTTTGTACATTTGTATCTTATTCCATCACCTTACATGCTCGGTACATCTCCATACTAAACCCTCGATCCTGGAGGTTTTGCATACATGCCTACAGGTATTGAACAATAGGAAGATTGTGATCCACGTAGTTTAGATAAGATTCTAGTTGTTGGTAAACTCCAACTTGTTTGAAGTTACCTTTTTTTGCTTTTGGAGTTCATTTATACATATTGGGTGGGTTGGAAAACTGTCCTAATTGTATATTCTTTTGTTAAACTCATAGAGGCTCCTAGAATGCCTTTAGGTTGGTGTGTTGTTGTAGGCCTTGTTGGCCATATTGTATGGTACTTGCTGTCTAGGTGTGGTCTTGTCAGCCTTTGTATATATTGTATTGGCTTAAACCTAATTTCCATTATATTGTTGATTGTTATAATTGTGTTGTTAAATAATATGGTGTTGAGCCTTATCAGCTCAAGTTTGTGGTTGATTAGCTACAAGATTCGCTGGGTCAAGTGAGGCACTGAATGTGGGTCGCGCCACTTCGGGCTTTATTGTGCAGCTATATTGAGATGTCATCACATGTCCTTGTCATGATGCCCGCACCAGGTTACTCCACCTCGCATGGTTATACACAGTTTCCCTGGACCACTTTGAGACCATCGTCTAGTGGTACCTCGACAGCTACCCCCAGCCCTACTAGCACCTCTCCAATTAGGATTTCTAGTATTCGACTTTGAGATAGTAGCTCTGAGCCCGACACTCCTATGATGCATCACGTAGTTTCACATAGTCAAGATGCTCCACAACCGGGCTAGACAGGCAGTTACCTGGAGGCAGAGGCGAACCCAGGATTTGAAGATGACGGGGGCACCACCAAAGGGGATGCATGTTAGTCAAACGGATGTTATGTGGTACCGATATCACTTCATCAAAAAATATTGTTACATACATATAAAATCTAATGTTCTACTAATAAATAAAAATTAAACGAATTTAAATAATACAATTTGATGTATGGTCTGATGGTTATGGAACTCAATTAACACCTTGATGTTCCTGGTTTGAAACCTGCTATAAGTTTATTTTATCTGCATTTTTGTGAAAAAAACTAAGAAAATATAGTCGTGGAGATTCGAACTCAGGCAACCAAACTCAAGCAAACACCTCACAAATACATGCCAAACCAATATAATAAGTTGGCTTTTGTGTTTGAAGGTACACAAACTAATATATAATCCTTTTGTACATGTATATACATATATACATAAAAGCTTTTGAAGTTAACGGATGCACGTGCACCCCCACCAATACATGTGGGTCCACCTCTGCCGCGAGGATCATCATGGAGCCTGAGGGATTCGAGTACGATTCAACTTTTACATCTTATGTTTATTCATTTATTTTATAATTTTTGAATATAACCTCTATATTTTATTTATTTTAATCTCGTATTGCAGGCTCAATCCAAGCGAAGGCATTTTCAAGATCATCTCAAATATCATTAAAGATCTATATAAATGCTTTTGTACAACTTGGGGCTAGATGTCAATTCCCCTCAAGCATCAAATCTTCAACAAGTTTAAGGTACTTAGATATATGAATGTAATAATTAAATTCAAACATTATACCTTTCTTGATTGATTGCTTTAATTTTCATTGCAGAAACATTGTGCATGACTTCCTGAGAATAATGAGAATATTGCAGTAAACGTTGAGAAGAAAGCAATACACAAACTATTAGACTTGTTTCAGAATGCTCATCAAACTCCAAAAGAGAGCCTAGGTGGATTTCCCTCCAGTATGGGAATTACTATGCGCAAATTGGGCGATGAATGAAAAGTTTATGAACAGGAGTGATATCGAAAAGAAAGCAATGGATGAGAAGTTTATGAAGAGGAGAAATACTGGGAAAAGGCCAAAGCATCTTAGAAAGGGGGCTTTCTACACATTTATGGGGCTGTCAGCCAAGTGACTATGAAGAAGAGACTGATATATTTTCTTAAGTCTTAATTATTAGTTGTTGACTTTTTTAATTAATTATATTTTAGTAGTCTATTTTTTTTTTGTTTGAAGGAAAAGGAAATTCAAGGCCGCTCACACGAAGAAGAAGGCAAACTCCACTGATCCAGATAAGTGGCTTGAACGACGGGCTGAGCAAACATACGTAAGTCTTCTAATTATGTTGGGCATAATATAATTATTGTATTTTTTAAATTAATTTATAATCTAGAATTACTTCAATCTTTTAAATTTAGAATTAATATCTACAAATGTTGGAGGATTTCTGTCATACTCTGCCAACTGATAACCGAGGCATATTGCTGACCCAAAAGTAGGTAGAACGGCTTTGGTTGCACAATGTTGGCTGCCCTGTAATAGGTTCAGCCTACAAAATCCCTCACAAGTTATACTACAACTTGCAATCTGGGTTGCAAGAATCTTTCTCGGGGACTGATGAAGTGAATAGATCAACTATCTTTGTGATGGAGGAGAAGATTGCTCATCTATCTAACCAACTTGCAGCGACTGCTGAAAGGGAAAGGCTCAGGAATGAGTAGCTTGCAACAAAATTCGAAAGGAGAACCTAGGGTACCAGTAGTATGTGGGATTTCAAGCCTAGATAGATGCATTATTTTCTATAGGTGCGTTTCCTATTCCCCGTGTCCTAGTGATGCTTCTAGGCCTTGCCAATTCTCTCCCTCCTATACAGTCTAGGTATGCTGACAGAATTTTTACTTGAGGTCTTGTAGATGAAGCTGAGGAGGACGGGAGGTCGATGATGATTGGAATGAAGATGATGATGAGGAACATGTGGAAAACACACCATAATTGTATTTGGACTATGACTTCATATGACTTGTTTAAGCCTTTTGAAAATTTTTGGTTTGCTTTTGCATATATTTGGATAGTTTCGACGTTAATTTGAAGTACTAAATGACACTTGGATGTTAGAATAATGTTGTTACACCCCGTATGTTTCTAACGTTTAGTCGGCCTATTCGCATGTTGGTTGAGAGTTTTAGAATGCCATACATACGAGGAAGGGCCCGGGGAAAGGCCAAGCGAGTGCCAAGTTGGATTTCGCGAGAGGAGGCCGAACCAAGCTGCCCAGAGGGGCAAAGTGGCACGGAGCAGAATCAGCATGTTAGCCAACGCGGCATGGAGCAGAATTAGTGCGTTGGGCAACGTGCCACGTTGCCTTGTCTGCTACCTCAAGTATATAAGGGTCTCACACTTAGAAGTTAAGTTATAATTTACAAACCACGACCAGCAGAGGATAGGGACGAAGGAAAACATATAATTTCATCCAATTACGCCGCTAAACGCCTTCCAAATCCAAATTAACTTCGGGTATCGAAGTATAAGGCTGCAGGGAGCATTTCTACGGAGTTAGTTTCGTGAAATTCACCTGGCGAATCGTCGTTCCGCCGAGCCAAAGTTGTTGGAATTGCTCCAAAATAGTGTCAATATGATCCCAGGCTTAAAGTAAGTATTTTTCCCTTCTAGATTCCCGAGAAATTATGAGTTTTTGATCCTCTTTCGATAAGTTGAAGTATAGTCAGTATATATATATATGTTATTGTTTTCTTCAAATATAGTAATGAAGTTAGCCCTATTCTTCCGTTAATATGATTACAGTTGGGAAGAATAGTTGAATACCAGCCGAACCTCGCCAGTTAATCGGTAAATAGTGAACGACGTATGTTAAGGCATTTTCTTTCGGCAAGTTAGTTTCTTCAGCATAGTAATCCAGTATGAATCCCAATAAAGTATGCCAAGAGTGTGTTACCATGTTTAGTTGTCGTTGTCAGTAGAGACTTGTAAATTGTATTATTTTGGGCTGGATTATACCTGTATAGCTTCCGTGACCGCCAGAGAGTTAATAGTTGTGTCGACTCGCCCGCCAGGGGCGAGGATACGTTGCTCTACGAAGCGGCATGCTGTCCGCAAGGGACGAAGATGGGGATCCAGATCCTCATATTTTTCGTGGTTAGCCTTATACACACCCCCGCCAAGCGCTTACGCCCAGGGTGTAGATATTAGGAGTCCTTCGAACTCAGGCACAGCTATAGTCAGGGGCCGAGCGGGCCCAGCTGCAGACCCAGGGGAGTAGCAGGATGCTTATAGCTATTAGTTGACTCGGTATGACCTGGATAGGGGTATATAGATTGAGGTGTACTCACTAGGGCTAATGGGGGCCCAGGTGGGTTGTTCTGTGTTGATTGTACCTTCCGACTTATGGGGGCCAAGTAAGGTTTATGTTTGCTTTAGTTATTAATAGTTAGACAGTAAGATGCCTTGCTTGTCAGGTATGACTCCTACCCTCCTTATTACAGTTATGTTTAGCCCTAATTTCACTTCTTCAGTCCGTTTCCTTTACTTCAGTTATTGTCGGCTCTATTTCCTTACTTTCAGTTATTTAAAGTTACTGCTTTACATACTCGGTACCTGTGGTACTGATGCCCTCTTCTGGGGCACTGCATTACTTTCCTGTAGGTGCAGATAGACGAGGAGAAGTTCCCTCGTACTTCCAGTCAGCCGTATAGAGCCATCAACTCCTTTCTTCTGGAGCCTGTGTGATAGAGGTTTATTTCTTTTGTTTGTACAGTATGGGTTGGCCGGGCCCCTGTCCCGACCATCTTATTACTCCTAGAGGCTTGCAGATTGCATTACTTCCCTGTGGTTAGATGATATCGGCCATGTGGGGCCCATATGTGTTTTAGACTATGTGTGTTGTCCGTGTGGGGCCTTGTTTAGCTGTTGATTGATGGCCTTGTCGGTCATAGCTCAATTTAGCATTTGATTCTACTTTCCAGTTATAACTAGATATCATGGTGGCCTTGTCGGCCCGCATAGGACTCCCTATGTTTGTTGTCTCTAGTTAGCTATTTATTTTCACAGGTGGCTATAGGCCTTGTCGGCCGGGGGTTGTATTTATAGCCGCTATATAGCCCGTTGTTTTCTTGATTCTAGAGTTAGATTCAGCCCTTCACCAGAGGTGCTTGGGCTCAGACAGCTCAGCATTTCAAGTCTTAGTAGGGCACCAGGTGCCAGTCATGCCTCCCAAGGTGGGGCATAACAAACTTGGTATCAGAGCAGGTCGTATCCAAGGGAGTCTGCAAGTCGTGCTAAGTAGAGTCTTGTCTATGGATGTGTTATGCACCACATACTATAGGCAGGAGGCTACAAGGTATGATAGGATGGTTACTCTTTCTTCTTATTCAGTCATGCTATAGAGCGATACAGTGTAGGGTTGAGTCCCTAAGCTCATTATACTTTTTTGTTTACAGAGAAATGTCGGACCAGCGACACCCTACGATAGGCAGGAGGTTAGATGTAACAGCAGGAGAGGGAACCAGCAGGGTGCCTCAGCCTCGGTCAGAATCGGCCCGATCTGAGGATGATACGGAGGTATCATCTCGATCTCCCCAGCAGTCTCCACCACATCAGGAGCCGCTTGGGACGGCCGGTGTTACGGCACCGCCTCCGGCAATTTCTATACCCGTACCATCTGACCAGGAGGTCAGGAGCGCGGTGGTTATGCTAGAATAGATGATGGTTGCTCAGCGCCAGCCAGTGCTACCTACAGTTGCATAATCCGTAGGAGGGCCTGGTAGTTCGAGGGTTCGAGAGTTCCTAGCACTAAGTCCCCCGCAATTCACTGGGATAGATCGAACCGAGGACCCTTAGGAATTCTTAGACCAGATGCAGAGGATTTTCAGGGTGATGCATGCTACACCCACAGAGTCAGTTCAGTTGGTGGTATTCTGGCTACGGGACATCACCATACTTTGGTATGAGAGTTGGGAGAGGTCCCGAGGGAGAGATGTTTCTCCTCCAACCTGGTCCAGCTTCTCATAGGCTTTCTTGGATCATTACCTACCTCGGGAGATTCGACAGGCCCGGGTTGATCAGTTCCTACACTTGGAGCAGGGGTCGATGAGTGTTTAGGAATATGCCATGCGGTTTGATTCCTTGGCTCGATATGCGCCAGCCTTTGTGGATATAATGCCAGCCAGGGTACACCGCTTTATTATGGGGCTAAACCCAGAATATGTTGAGACCTGCATCATATCCACACTGCGAGAGGATATGGATATCGCCCGTGTACAGGATTTTGCTCAGAATATTGAGGGTATCAGACAGCGGCAACGGGAGATTAGGAGGACAAGTCAGGAGCAGCGCTGCAGGGACAGACCGGATGAATTACAGGAGGAGTCCCGGGGAGGACCTAGGCCACGGTTATCAGATAGGCCACCTAGACCCCCGCCTCTACCACAGCGGCAGAGGAGCAGGTCTAGTTGCTGAGGGCAGTAGGTTCACAGTAGCAGAGGAGAGTGGAGCAGAGTGGGTTTACGATACCACTTTGCCCTATTTGCAGTCGACGCCACTCTGGAGCATGTAGGTATGGTTCCACGGCATGCTACATTTGTGGACAGGAGGGTCATCAGATGAGGAATTTTCCAGCTAGGGGTCAGGGTGACCGGGGTCGACAGGATAGGTCCCCGACAGGGCATAGGCCCTCAGTTTCAGCTGGCAGAGGCTAAGGCAGATCAGGGGCCTCCAGTTCAGATGCCGGCCCAGACCATACTTATGCACTACCAGGGCGACAGGAGTCAGAGTCTTCATCAGATGTTGTGACAGGTATGCTGAACATTTGCTCTCATCCTGCTTATGTGTTGATAGATCAAGGATCCACTTTATCCTATGTTACATCGTTGGTGACTCCGAAGTTTAGTATTATGTAGGAATTGCTTCGGCGGACTTTCTAAGTGTCTACACCCGTTGGTGACTCTATTATAGCCAGAAGGGTCTATTTGGGGTGTACAATAGAGGTTACCAGTCGTCAAACTACGACAAATTTGATAGAACTAGAAATAGTTGATTTTTATTCTATTATGGGTATGGATTGGCTAGCTCCATGCTATGCCAATGTCGAATGTTGGACCAAGATTTTCCAATTCCACTTTCCAAGGGAGGCAGTACGTGAATGGAAAGGTAGTACAGCCACACCAATAGGTTTATTTTCTTATCTTCAGGCGAGAAAATTGATAGCAAAAGGGTGCATTTATCATATTGTCAGAGTTTAGGATGTTCGGGCAGAGCCTCCGACCCTTCAGTCTATTCCAGTGGCTAATGAATTTCCCGACGTATTTTCAGATGAGCTTCCTGGTATTCCCCCAGAAAGAGAAATTGATTTTGCAATCGATCTATTACTAGGCACTCAGCCTATATCTATTCCTCCATATCAGATGGCTCCTACTGAACTCAGAGAACTAAAGGAACAATTGAAGGACTTTCTAGACAAGGGCTTTATCAAACCGAGTACCTCACCATGGGGTGCGCCAGTTCTGTTCTGAGGAAGAAGGACGGCTCCCTCCGTATGTGTATAGATTTTCGGCAGCTTAATAAAGTCACTATCAAGAATAAGTACCCACTTCCCAGAATAGACGACTTGTTTGGTCAGCTACAGGGAGCGAGGTATTTTTCAAAGATTGACTTAAGATCAGGATATCATCAAGTCCGGGTTCGTGAAAGAGATATTCCAAAGACTGCCTTCAGGACCAGATATGGCCACTTTGAATTTCTAGTCATGTCCTTCGAACTGACAAATGCCCCAGCAATATTCATGGACCTAATGAACAACGTTTTTAGACCATACCTAGACTTGTTCGTGATAGTATTTATCGATGATATTCTAGTGTATTCTCGTTCAAAGGAAGATCACCGGGATCATCTACGGACAGTGCTCCAAATTCTCAAAGATCGCCAGCTATATGCAAAATTTTCTAAATGTGAATATTGGCTGAATTTAGTATCCTTCTTGGGCTATATTGTGTCAGATACTGGTATACAGGTAGATATGCAGAAGATAGAAGAAGTGAAAACATGTCCTAAACCTACCACTCTGACCGAGGTACGTAGTTTCCTGGGGTTAGCGGGGTATTACAGAAGGTTCGTGGAAGAATTTTCCACTTTAGCAGCACCTTTAAACAAACTGACACAGAAGGCAACAAAATTCCATTGGACTGAGGCATGTGAGCAGAGCTTTCAGGAACTGAAAGACAGATTGACATCGGCACCAATACTAGCATTGCCAGAAGGAACGGAGGGTTATGCAGTCTATTGTGACGCTTCAGGTGTTGGGTTAGGATGTGTTTTGATGCAGCATGGTAAGGTGATTGCCTATGCTTCCAGGCAGCTGAGGAAGCATGAGAAGAACTACCCTACCCATAACCTGGAGTTAGCCGCGGTGATTCATGCCTTGAAAATATGGAGACACTACCTGTATGGTGTTCATGTAGATATTTTCACTGATCACAAAAGCCTGTATTATATTTTCACCCAGAAAGAGTTGAATTTGCGGCAGTGTCGCTGGTTGGAGCTATTAAAGGATTCTGATGCGAATATTTTATATCACCCAAGTAGGGCCAATATTGTAGCAGATGCCCTTAGCCGCAAATCCATGGGAAGCCTGGCATATTTACAGCCCGAGCGGCAGGAATTGGCCCGAGAATTGCATCAGCTAGCCAGTTTAGCCATTCGTATAGTAGAATCAGGAGACAATGGAGCGGTAATCTAGAATATCGCAGTGTCATCATTGGTGGTGGAAGTGAAAGAATGGCAGTATGAAGATCCTAGCCTGGTTCAGCTCAGAAATAGGGTCCAGCAAGGGAAAGTGACCGATTTCTAGGTAACCGAGGACGGAGTTTTGAGATATAGAGATCACCTCTGCGTTCCAGACGTGGCAAGCTTCGCCAGCAAATTATGGGCGAGGTATGCTATGCCCGTTACTCTCTCCATACAGGTTCGACAAAGATGTACCATGACATAAAAGAGATTTACTGGTGGTCAGGAATGAAAAAGGGGATAGCAAAATTTGTAGCTCAATGTCCCAATTGCCAATAGGTGAAAGCTGAACATCAGAAACCAGGCGGACTGACACAGGATATAACTGTGCCTTTATGGACATGGGAGGCAATTAATATGGTTTTTGTAGTAGGGTTACCTCGTACCAGGCGTAAATATGATTTTATCTGGGTAATTGTTGACAGGTTGACAAATCAGTTCACTTTCTGCCAGTAAGGGCTACCTTTTCAGACGAAGATTTTGCTGATCTATATATTAGAGAAATAGTCCGATTGCATGGTGTTCCGTTGTCAATTATCTCTGACAGATGGGCGCGGTTTATAGCTAAGTTTTGGAAATCTTTTCAGAGGGGCCTGGGGATGCAGGTTAACCTGAGCACAACCTTCCATCCTCAGACGGACGGGCAGGCAGAACGTACAATCCAGACGCTCGAGGATATGTTACGGGCATGTGTGCTAGATTTTGGAGGCAACTGGGATGAACATGTACCGCTTATTAAATTTGCCTATAATAACAGTTATCATTCAGCAATTCAGATGGCGCCTTATGAAGCGTTATATGGGCGGAAGTGCAGATCGCCAGCTGGTTAGTTTGAGGTAGGAGAATCAGCTTTTATTGGGACAGATATTATTCGTCAGTCAGAAGAGAAAGTAAAGCTTATCAGGGAACGTCTTCTGATAGCTCAGAGCCTCCAGAAATCTTATGCTGATGTGCAGCAAAGAAACCCAGAATTTAATGTGGGTGACTGGGTATTCCTGAAGGTTTCACCGATTAAGGGTGTGAGGAGATTTGGTAAGAAACGCAAGCTCAGCCCGAGGTTTATTGGGCCTTATTAGATTCGCCGAAGGATAGGCCAGGTGGCTTATGAATTGGATTTACCTCCAGAATTAGAATTCGTTCACCCAGTTTTTCATGTATCAATGCTGAGAAAGTTCATAGGAGATCCCTCCCGGATTGTCCCAGTGGAAGACATCCAAATCACTGAGGAGTTAGCTTATGAAGAAGCTCCAGTAGCCATACTAGATCGGTAGATCTGCAGACTAAGAACAAAAGATGTTGCTTCCGTTAAAGTGTTATCGCGAAATAAGAACCGCGAGAAAATGACCTGGGAAGCAGAAAATGATATGAAAATCAGATATCCTCAGTTATTTTAGACTTAATCAGATTGGTGCAACCAGAGGTATGTTGTTATTGTTGTTTCATAAGTTGCATTATATACATGTATATGTGGAGTAGTTGACTTCAGTCTATTGTGAAATGAATGCCATAATCTTGTGTGGAGTACCTGTATTAGACTTTTCTGTGTTTCAGGATTTTTGGATAGTCCATATTACAGGGGAGACTCTGCCAAAATTTCTCCAAAATAAGGAATTGCAAGGTTAAGATTCTTGAAAATAGAAGTTAACATTCGAGGATGAATGTTCTTAAGGGGGAAGGATGTTACACCCCATAAATTTCTAGCATTTAGTTGGCCTATTCACATGTTGGTTGAGAGTTTTAGAATGCCATGCGTACGAGAAAAGGGCCCGGGGAAAGGTCGAACGAGTGCCAAGTTGGGATTTCGCGAGAGGAGGCGGAACCAAGCTTCCCAAAGGGGCAAAGTGGCACGGAGCAGAATCAGCGCATTAGCCAACGTGGCATGGAGTAGAATCAGCATGTTGGGCAACGTGCCACGTTGCCTTGTCTATTGCCTCAAGTATATAAGGGTCTCACACTTAGAAGTTAAGTTATAATTTACAAACCACGACCAACAGAGGATATGGACGAAGGAGAACATATAATTTTCATCCAATTACGCCGCTAAACGCCATCCAAATCCAAATTAACTTCGGGTATCGAAGTATAAGGTTGCAGGGAGCATTTCTACGGAGTTAGTTTCGTGAAATTCGCCCGGCGAATCATCGTCCCGCTGAGCCAAAGTTGTTGTAATTTCTCCAAACTAGTGTCAATACGATCCCAGGCTTAAAGTAAGTATCTCTCCCTTCTAGATTCCCGAGAAATTACGAGTTTTTGATCGTCTTTCGATAAGTTGAAATATAGTCAGTATATATATATAATTTATTGTTTTCTTAAATATAGTAATGAAGTTAGCCCTATTCTTCCGTTAATATGATTACACTTGGGAAGAACAGTTGATTACCAGTCGAACCTCGCTAGTTAATCGGTAAATAGCGAACGAGGTATGTTAAGGCATGTTCTTTTGGCAAGTTAGTTTCTTCATCATAGTAATCTAGTATGAATCCCAATAAAGTATGTCAGGAGTATGTTACCATGTTTAGTTGTCATTGTCAGTTGAGACTTGTAAATTGTATTGTTTTGAGCTGGATTATACCTGTATAGCTTCCATGACTGCCCCAGGGTTAATAGTTGTGTCGACTCACCCGCCAGGAGCAAGGATGTGTCGCTCTATGGAGCGGCATGCCATCCGCAAGGGACGAAGATGGGGATCCAGATCCTCATATTTTCCGTGGTTGGCCTTACACACAACCCTGTCGAGCGCTTACGCCCAGGGTGTAGATATTAGGAGTCCTCTGAACTCAGGCACAGCTATAGTCGGGGCCGAGCGGGCCCATCTGCAGACCCAGGGGATTGGCAGGACACTTATAGCTATTAGTTGATTCAGTATGACCTGGATAGGGGTATATAGATTGAGGTGTACTCACTAGAGCTAATGGGGGCCCAGGTGGGTTGTTCTGTGCTGATTGTACCTTCAGGCTTATGGGGGCCAAGTAAGGTTTATGTTTGCTTTAGTTATTAATAGTTAAACAGTAATACGCCTCACTTTTTAGGTATGACTCCTACCCTCCTTATTACATTTATGTTTATCCCTAATTTCACTACTTTAGTCCGTTTCTTTACTTCAGTTATTGTCGGCTCTATTTACTTACTTTCAGTTATTTAAAGTTACTGCTGTACATACTCGGTACCTATGGTACTGACGCCCTCTTTTGGGGCGCTGCATTACTTGCCTGCAGGTGCATATAGATGAGGAGCAGGTCCCTCGTAGTTCCAGTCAGCCGTACAGAGCCATCAGCTCCTTTCTTCCGGAGCCTGTGTGATAGAGGTTTATTTCTTTTGTTTGTACAGTATGGGTAGGTTGGAGCCCTGTCTCGATCATCTTATTACTTCTAGAGGCTTGCAGATTGCATTACTTCCCTGTGGTTAGATGATATCGGCCATGTGGGGGCCATATGTGTTTTAGACTATGTGTGTTGGCTGTGTGGGGCCTTCTTTAGCTGTTGATTGATGGCCTTGTCGGTCATAGCTCAGTTTAGCATTTGATTCTACTTTTTAGTTATAACAAAATATCATGGTGGCTTTGTCGGCCCGCATAGGACTCCCTATGTTTGTTGTCTCTGGTTAGCTGTTTATTTTCACAGGTGGCTATAGGCCTTGTCGACCGAGGGTTATATTTACAGCCGCTATATAGCCCATTGTTTTCTTGATTCTAGAGTTAGAGTCAGCCCTGCACCAGAGGTGCTTGGGCTCAGACAGCTCAGCATTTCAGGTCTTAGTAGGGCACCAGGTGCCAGTCATGCCTCCCAAGGTGGGGCGTGACAAATTTCTATGTAGTTTGATGGTTTATTGAAATCTCTTTGAGTTATTTGTAGTTGGCGTATATTAAATTCTATTCAATTTGATAGGTGGACAGCAGAAAATACAGGTTTGTGCTTCCATTTTTATGCAATAAACCAACCTTCATGGGTCGAATTATTGCAAATCTTTTTCTTAGAAAATTTTAAAACCGACCTTTGGAAGTCAAAAATTTGCATTTTTAATCCCAGAAATTCAATATTTCTGGCCTTCAAAGGCTGGTATGTTCTACTCTTATTTAATTAATAGGAAATCGACCTCAAGAGGTTGATTATCTAGAAAATTAAATACAAAAAAATTGAGAATTGGCTTCCTGTGTTTAGTTCTATATAAAATTATTAACAAATATATATATATATATATATATATATATATATATGAGGGCCTCATGAGATCGGTATGTACAGATCTCAAGGGGTGGTATATAAATTTTAAATGATAATCCATAAAATCTAGCTTAAATATCAAATCGACCTCATGAGATCAGTTTGGTATTCCAACCAAGGTTTTTCCAGCCGATAATTTGAGGTTGGTTCATGGACAATTTTTGTAATAACCAACCTTCCAAGGTCAGTTTTATCTATTTTGAGTAGTGGAACCATTATTAGTGTATTTATCAAACATAGAGTGATATGGATCTCCTCGTGATATATTTGATCGCCAAGAACCTCGACAACACTTCATAATTGATGTCTTGATCTCATTGTAAATACTCAATATTTTATGGGGTATTCAAGATGTCTCTTCAAGGGAATATGTGTCCCTTTTATAAGCGTAAGTTTCATGCCCCCAAAAACGGGGAGGCGCGACTATCACCCGATGCCTCACTTGACCGAGCGAGCCTACAGCTAACCAACAACTAACAATAGGTCTAAGCCGATGAGGCTTCTAACCACAATAGAATATAACAACAGAAATAAAGACGACAGCTAATATCAAAATTTATAGCGAAAACTAGCTCTCAAACCAACGCTTAAATACAATGGACTGACAAGGTCACTCATGTGCAACAAGTACTATAAAACATGACCAACTATACCCATAACAGTTCTACAACCACAACATGAGTCTATGAACCTTTACGCGTATAACAAGATGATATATGATGAGGATAGGGCCCTGACCTACCCATCAAAGCCAAAAAGAAAAACTAGTAAATCCGAATGGCATGGAGCTCACCAACCAAGCTGGAACTCCCCTCAGCTACGGAGAATTATGCTCTGCCTGCCGATCAACATCTATAGGTATGCATGTAGCATCCTGAGGCTTGAAGCATCGGTACAGAAAATGTACTGAGTATGTAAGGAAACAGACAAATAGAACACAAGATAATAGGATGGAAAAGAGTAGTATACCTACAGGAAATCAATAATTCAAACAACTTATCTAGCCTCCATAAGTCTGGCAAGTTCAAACAACAATCCAAATGGAAACCAAATTAATACAAACACGTTGATCGCAACCTGCGCCAGCACAAGATCAATCCAGTACCGCCTTACCTGCCCTCTATCCAAGCTTCCCAACAACAATAAGCACCTCAGCTAGAATTAACTCACATAGAAACTATAAAGAACAAACAACATTACAAAACACATAATATATATAACCACACACAAACACAGCCCGGCGGAAATTGTCATGGACTTGCAAACATTTATATTCACAAGTATAGCCATGTCGAAAATTCTCAGGGACTTGCAGGTGATCAATATTCACAAAAACCATGCCGGAAACCGTCACAAACTTGCATACATTCAATTTTCACAACTATGACTATGCCAGCAATAGTCACGAACTTAGAGGTCTTCATTAGCCTCGGGCTTAACTATGCCAAAATAATTCAGGACTTGCAATCCTTCACTGAGCCTCTCATAGGTATCACAACAGCAAGTATATCACAGCACAAGCAACACAAAATTATATATATACAAAACACCCTACAAATTGATATAACCAAACTACCAACCATATTCACAATGCAACCCCAATTTTATGTATTCAACTGTACCAAAGACGTGTCCCAAAATACACGTGTTTATACCCCAAATCAAATTACACACTCAACTCCAAAAATCTCCACAAATCAGAAAATTCAACATGGAATTGAGAGTATGAATTAAAGACTACAAACAGTCAACATACAAGCTATCCTCGATTTCACGACCAATTATAAACCTCAACAACTTCACTAACCCTATGACCTAGTCCATCAATACTTATAACCAATTCTAACCTCCGGCTCCCACCTAACCGACATGAATTCATCAATAAGAAGATCACTGCCATTGATGCAATCTATAGATACGTCTAACCAATATTGATACCTCTAACCAACTCTATTCTCAAGTCCACAATCAACCAACACAAACTAACCAATTTGCCCTTGACACACACACCCACACACATTTATTTATATATATACTTAGTGCAACAATATCCACACAATCACACAAGGAAGAACAAGAATGCTATTAAATGGCTATGATAACACGACCATATGGTAATTATCGATACTAGCATGAGTTTACCACTTACCTCGACCATGTTCATCAATACACGATATTGGCTCCAACCAGCCACAACCTTGACCCAACACAACATAACAATATATCCAATAAAATTATAAACAAGAGAGTATGAACAGCCATAAGTCGCATAATAGCACAACGAATCAGAATCTAAGAAGAAACATGCCAAAAGAGGATGAAAAATCCTTAACATACATTATAGCCGAAAATCAAGAACCTAGATGAAACTCCACTTCTCGAAGCACCACAATACTATCACGAACAACTGCTCAACACCACGCTACAACACAACTAAACTGACAAAAAATGGCATACAAAAATGTATACAATAAGAATTCCAAGGAATATATTGTTGAAACTTTAAAACAAGAATCTAATATAAATAAAAGTTTCATACCTTCAATAATCCAAAGGAAATCAAAGGAGTAAAAATACCCAAGAAGCTGACCCTCTAAAACAGCCACCAACAAACTCAATACGACAAAATCAACATGAACTAGATGGGAGATTCGATGTCCTAGCCTCAGATTCAAGTTTAGATTTAATTAATCCTCTCCAATATCTTCAAGAACACCATAACCTAAGTTTTATAGGGAGGGAGAAGGGTTACCATAGTTGAGAGAAATGATAAAATACATTCTAGAACAAATTAAAAGTGTATATAGAAGAACCCCGCAGAATACACTACTACGACGCGATCCGTCGTGGAAAGACGATATTGGTTTCTTTGGCTTTTTTCTGATGTTCAATTCTCTACACGCGATTTTGGCCCCAAGCCTTCCCTCGATATACAACGCATAAACACAAAACTACATTTGTATATCTGAAACCTAACGAAAAAATCAACATGAACATATGGGGGTGTTACATCCTTCCCATTTAGAAAAATTCATCCTCGAGTGTTAACAATCTGCATGAGTCAGTTTTAAGAGTCATCATCACACAACCGATCTCACATAAACAATCAGAATTCTTAGGTTTATAACAACAAAATGACTTCAAATGCAATAACGCAATCCTAGACCTACCAAGGTTCAATATGACTCTAACAAGTAATAAGATAAAGGATCATACTTGCTGCAACCTAGCTATTGGATAGCTGTAGTCCTTCGGGTCACAAGCATCCTCTATAAAAGTTAGCAAACATAAGTCTGGACCCGACTCCTACAACATCAGACTTATCACAAGATTTTGAATAGAAAGAAGGGTCACAATCCTAGATGTCTTGTAGCCTCATGTTTGTATAAGACTCTACTAGACAAGGATCATAAACTCCCTATGACATGACCTGCTCTGCCACAAAGTTTGTCACGCCTCAAACTCGAGAAGGCGCGACTGACACACGGTGCCTCACTTGACTGAGCGAACTTACAGCTAACTAATAACGAACAATAGGTATGAGCCAATGAGGCTCGGCACCACAGTATAATATAAAGACATAAACAAAGATGACAACTAATATTAGAGTCCATAATGAAAGTTAGACCTCAAACCAATGCTTAAATACAAGTTGTTGACAAAGCTACACCTGGGCAAAAAAAGTACTATACAACATGGCCAACTAGGCCTAGAACAGTTCTACAACCAAAATAAAAGTCTACGAGCATCTACGAGTACGTGAGACTCCTTAAATGAGAGCCACTATGTACTAGGATTATCTTTTATTTGCATGATTTAATTTAAAACTGTTAATTAAAAGTAAAAAAAAATAATTGTATCCATCCTATCATAATTCTGCATCAGTAATATATAGAGAGAGAAAATGCAAATATATCCCTCAATTTTGTGATTTTAAATAAATATATTCCGTATTAAAAAGGTGATGTGTATATATATCCTCATTATTTAACAAATAGTGCATACATATCCTTATCATCTAAAAAATTGGTGCATATTTACCATTTTCATTAACAGATTGAACTAAAAAATAATTGTAAAATATTTTTTAATTCAATATATATAAGTTTGTTAACGAAAATTATAAATATGTAAAATTATCTAAATAAAAATAATACATATGTATAACTTTTTAATAAGGGTATAAGCCCTTTTAATTAAAGAGTATGCATTTGCCTCTTTAACCATGTATGTGTGTGTATGTATAGACCTTCCCATCATTGCAAGTTTTTTACACTTTTGAAACATTAATTGATTTAGAAAAAGGAAAATCTAATTGATGATAATCAACATAAGCTTCAAACCATTCAAAGAAATTAATTTACTTTTGGATATAATTTAAAAATTCATAATAAATTTTTTGAAGACCATGTCCAACTCATGGACAAAAGAAGATTTTCAAAACTGGCGTTTGCTTATTGGTTTTGGAGATACTACTACCCCGTCTAGCACCAACAGAAAAGAATTAATGAATCAATACCTCTACTTCAAAAAATATGTGTTCTAATGTGGCAGCCCGAAGCCATGCATCTTCTTCTCATTCAGTGCCTGCCAGTAGCACCACCAAAAAGATAGTGGAGGCAGAAAGCCCCAGTGAATTTTCTTTTAATTTTTTACAAAACACTGGTACGGTACATTCTGTACCAAACAAAATATTTTTTTCAAACAAAGGGTCCTACCCTGATGAACCAACTTATTTCAAAAATGATAATGTTTACCCACTCATTCAGATTGAGCCCAAATGTTGGTACTCCAACCCCCAAGAGGTAGCGAAGACAATGTTTCGCCCTTTTGCCAATTTTTTTTTAGAAACTCCGGCCTATTCCCAGAAGTTTTACGAATTCATCCTCACAGATAAGATCCTTCTTATTTAAACCCCACAAAGACAAGCAAACACAAACATTTGTCACCCATACTATGGTATGGATTAACAAAATAATCTCACCAAGGGAATGGGGCACCTAGCCAAGTATAAAAAACTTTTTCAATCATTTGAACCTCAAAATTACAATTATTTTAACTACCAAGCAGCATGAATTAACATGTTTACCTTTAAAAATGACCTTAACAAACATTATTGATTTCTCATATGGGGAAAACAACTAACCTCTGACTTTCCTCAATGATTTTTACATCAATAGTGGCTTGCTTATGGTCACAAAGCTAATATCCTTTCTCCCCTAGTGCGATAAGGAAATGAATACTTTTGTCAAAGATTTTTTTAGTGAGCAACAAATCTCCTTGCTCATTAATTTTTCCATAAGTTGCATATCACGTTAATATATTCGCAGATATTTATCTTCCATAAATCAGAAGGACACAAAGGACTCTCAAGGTTAGCCCTCCAAAGCCATTCCAAATAGTACAAGAGTTGGAACCCATTGGAGGCTTATGTGGCAGAGGTGGAAAAATGGTTTCTGCAAAATCCAAGATATCTGGCCCCTCCAGATGTCGGTCAATTTCATTTTTATAATAAAAATTAGTTTCAGTTGCCCAACTGGCTAGCTTAAGCAACAAAGGAGATTTTATCCAACAAATGAAAAAAATCTTTCAACAAATCAACGCCAAACTCCCCAGTCATTAATTGTAGGCGTCAGAAAAATCTGAGTCGGAAGACAAAGAAGACAGTCCCTGCATCAACTTTTCATTAAATTGACATCAGCATGACATCATCAAATAAATTTATTGATGGTGATATTGTAGCTTTACTATAGCTCTTTAATTGTAGAAAATATTTGGATATATATATATATATATATATATATATATATATATATAGAGAGAGAGAGAGAGAGAGAGTACTCATTAGTTAAGGTGTTATGTAGGGGTGTACAGGCCAAACCATCAAGCCAAATCGAACCGAAGAACCAAGTCAAATCGAGACAAAAAATCGACTTGTGGGTTGGTTTGATTGCTTTGGCATTGAAAAAAAAAGATCATTCTTGATTTGGTTTGATATTAATCAAAAAAAAAGTCAAACCTGTCACACCCTACCTTAGGAGGCATGACTGGCATCTAATGTCGCATAGGGATCTGAGCTGGCCTGGCTAGGCATATGCACCTCTGGTGCCTACCAGCGACTCAAAATCAAGAAAGCAAACTGCCCGACAAGGCCACATAGCAATCTGTAAAAGAAAACAGCTGACCTAGTTGCACAATAGTAATGGAATCCTATGCGGGCCGACAATACCACCATACCGTCTAGTTATAATAGAATGAAAACAGGCAGTCATATAAACACTACAGCCGACAAGGCCACTAACTGAAAGCTATACTAGGCCCCACATAGCCAACATATAGAACAAAACATATATAGGCCCCACACGGCCAACTCAAAAAACTAACTGAAGATTGTAGTCTGCAAGCCTCTAAGAGTGAAAATATTGATTCGGACAGGGCCCTGACCTACCCATATGCTACTCAAATAAAAAGCAGATAAACCTCTACAACGTGGAAACTCCGAATGAAAGGAGCTAGCCACTCCGCTGACTCTGAATAGCTGCTGGGAGATCTCGCAATCGGTCTGTCTAAACCTGCAGGCAAGTATGCAGCACCCCATAGTTGGGCTATGGTACAATATGTACTGAATATACAAGGCAGTAAATAAGACTGAATAGAAGCTGATAACTAGCAAGCAAGCATACAAATAAGAACCTAACCTAGCCCCCATAATCTTTGAAGGTGCAAGCAACATAGATATAACCTACCGGGGCCACCATAAGCCCTTGCACGTACAAACCAATCTATGTACCCCTAACCAGGTTCTTATGATTCTACTGGTGCTATAGCCAGCCTACCTGGCTTCTTGGTGTATATCTGAGCCCGCTGGACTTCTATAACTGTCTCTGGTCTATTGGGCTCTTGTAACTGCACCCTGGGCACACATGGCTCGACGGAGGGTCAGTAATGCTGGTACGACATAAAAAGAGTACAATATATGGATGGACGTAAATATGGCCAGGGCTTAAGTATAGTCCCATCGGACATCACATAGCTCCTCTGAGAAACATCTTATAACACCTATAAGCACATCATATAGCTCCGCTGAGCGATTAATTGCCCCATAGGCGACGACACAATTAGCAACCCTGAAGTTGGTCAACGAAAGGCTATCCTAGGTGGGGGGTCTGGAATGTCTTAAACGATACTTTGAATGCTAAGACAATGATAGCTCATAAGCAAACAGTAAGGTCTCAGACGACCAATGATGTCTCCCAAATTACACATCATAAATGAGATATAAAGTGGTCGATGTCAAATACAGTACCCAATAAGGGTTGGGGTCGAATCCCACGAGGAATATGATGAGAACTTTTGTTAATGTGTTTAGCTAATACTACCAGCTTGCTTATTTCCTAGAGGGAAGATTTGAAACACAAAATAATAAAAAGTAGTAAAACTAATAAATAGACTCTTGATTTAATTTCGATTGTATTCAATAAGTGAGTTGGCTAGGATTGTGTTCTCCATGACTTCATAACCACAAGGCTTTTTACACTAGTAATCTATTCCGGTGTTTAGCATGCAATATCGGTAAGTTAAATTCACCTAAATGGTTGGTCCCCTATCTACATGATTATCACCATGCAACTTGATCTGTATATGGGTGTATGCTTAATTAACCCTTAACCTTAATATCGGATTAACTATTTTCGGACAAGGTAAAGCTATTAGATAAGGGTTAATAGCCTCAAATCTCCATTGTTAATCCATTTTTCCATTCAGTACTCCTTTGATCCGGTGAGTAAGAATAAGGCAAATTCCATCATTTGCAACCATTAAGAAGAAATTAAACCGAAGGGAAAAACAATACATGAAAAAACCCCGTTCAAGATTCACTAAGTATTTTACCTATGTGTGTTAATTCATCATGGTTCCCACAACCCTAGTTATGGGGTTAGCTACTCATGCTTGAAGAATCACAATTACAAATAGAGAAGAAATCACAATTGCAACTTACAATGATTCATAGGAGAAACCACTCGTATTGAATAAATCTACGAAATCAAAGAACAAAACTCCAATGTTGTTTTAATCCTCCAAATTCAAGATCAAAATTATAAACTTCATTTCTTGAACCTTGATGGTAGTCAATAACACCCAAAAATCATGTTCAAAATCGTAGAATTGTGTAACTTGTAAAATAAACCTAAACAAATTATTTATAGACATGAAACAAATTCTTTCCTAAATCAACTTGGATTCAGGTGTCGGCAGGTACCACGATCCGTTGGTAGCCTCAACGGGTTGTTAGAGTGTTCATTGTTCCAGTCATTACTTCCCTCAGATTTGTCTTCTTTTAGCATCTGGCCTTAAACAACAGCTCGTTGTGTGATCCTACGAGCCGTTGGTCCAGTCGTTGTTTCTTGACCTCCTGATCATTGTTTCTAAACCTAGAGGTACGAGTACTCAGAATGACCCGTCCTTAGAAGGTACAACCCATCCTGTCTGTCCGTTGGATGCAGCCTGCTCTTAATCATTCTTCTCTGATTCTTTCCATGACCTGACAACACAGTACGTTGTAAGTTCACACGATCTACAGGAACCATCTGTCATATGAGACTTCATTTTGACATTCTCTCTATTTCAACCCACGGCCGATTAGGACAGTCCGTTGTAAGCTAGTACGATCCGTGGGTTTCAGTCGTTGCTTGGCACCCTACTTAACAATTCACTGAATTGACTACAACGGCTTACCAGGATAGTCCGTAGCAAAGACCAGCGGTCCATAGTTCAGCTCGTTTGAGATAATGTTTCTGTGTTCTGTCCTTTTTCTCAATTTTTGCTCCCACGGCATGTTTTACCTGCAAAACTACCAAAAACCGTCATATCCACATAATTGTACCTAAAGTCATGCGCATTCACAGAGTTTTAAGCGACGCTAGAGCCGTAAATTCACGGCACATCAACACGCTCAACTTAGATATTTGCAAGTCCTCAGGTAAACAAAATAAAATCAACCCATGGCGACGCTTAACTAGAGGAAACCTAGGAGATGCATAGCAGCCCAAACTCACAAAACATACAAAATGTTCCCTCAATCAACCTCCCTCCTACTGGGTTAAAAAAGAACTAGGTGTGACAACTTAGCACTTCACAACATGACACAATAGGATCAAAGGATGGCACCATATTATCACTACACAACCAAGAACACACAACTGGCATTCCCTTAGGTAGCTAGAAATCAACCCATGCAATCACGCGCCCTCACCATAAAGAAGTCCCGCACACACACACACACATATATATATGATCATGCCAATGTTTATCTTGGGATCGGGAAAGAACTCACTCACACTCACAAAGAAATTCTAACTGTGCACATACAATACCATAAGCTTGCCTTTACTTTCAATATCTCAATTTTTAAATGGTTGAACCAGGATCACTATAGGACTTCTTCAGCTTGTACTATAGGCTCGGGGTTGGGTATGGTAAATATGGGAATAGTAACTTAACCCTTCTTAGCACTACACTAGCTTTGACTCCACTTAACCTCTTTTTCACTTCTCTCCCTTTTTCCTTTGCTTTCTTCTTCTTTTACTTTCTTTTGCAACTACGAGTGTGGTGTTCCTTCTTTCAAGTATTCATTACTTTCATTTTTCTTTTTGCTCTTTTTCTCTTTAACATTTTTTTCTCTTTTTCATTATGCACACCGCTCCCATCCTTTTATTTTCATTACTCTTTATTCTACCCTACTCTTCTTATCCACCCCTATGATAGTTACGCTCAACTTAGGCGATTTTCCTGAGTTGAGGTTCACAGTGTCCAAGGAGGGACCAGGGCCAAAACAAGTTCATTATAATCAAAGCAGGAAGGTGAATTGGTTTTAACAAAAGGAAGGGTAAATTTAAGCTCAAGATTGGGATCAAGGGATATTTATTTCCATTTGGTAGGTCTTTTAAGGCTAAAGTGGACTATTCATCAAAATTGGCCTATGATTCTTTCCTAATTTCCCGTCCAATACCTCGGTATGAATGACCAGGCAAGTTCTAGATTGACACACAAAGCAGAACTAGCTATTAAACCTTACTCACACAAGCACTTGATTGCATGACTAAGTTCCAACCACCAGGTTCATGCACAATTTTGACATTAATTATCCTAGCGATACCTACGATTCCATACAAAGATCCATATTGGTCACGCCTCACAACAAAATTATATTCACACAAAACATTTAGGAAGGCTGTCATTTTCACATACATCACAAAATTAGTTCATCACATGCTTTGTTTGACTGCTCTTACGCCTCCTATTTTTCTTCTAGTTAACCAACAAAACAAAATAAAACAACAACCTTAAACATGTCAATTCTACTAGATAAAGAACACCCGAGGGAAAAGATATCTGGCAAGAAAAACCCTCGGGTTATGTTCAACAAAAATCATGTATTACCCTACCCCCATCAAAAAAAATCATGCGGCGTCATTGATGTATTCAAAAAGTAAAACATGAGAATAAGGATGTCCCTGGGCATCCTAGACGCCAGTGGTCTGGTCACCGAGGGCTGCGGATGCAACCCTAGAATCCTCAGCAACTGGAGTCTCAGTCACAACTCCAGCCTGTGTAGCAATAACATCAACTGTGGCTTGTGCATTCTCTGAAGTTGTCCGCATAGGAGAATTAACTATATGCCCACTCTCTTCGAGCATACCCTGCACATTAAAGCTGCCGGCACCTTTAACTTGCTCTATTATCTCTCTCATGCGCATCGGCAGTGTGTTGGCTTTCTTTGAGGGGATCTTTTAATGCCTGCTTCTCCTTCTTTCGCTTTCTTCTTTCCTTATCCTCCGCTCCCTCGGCGGCTCGCTTCTTTTTGCCTTTTTCATGCCGGAATGTCTTGAGGTCAAAGAACTAAGGAATCTCTATATCCAGGACCTCATCTATCACTAATAAAGCCTGTGGTGGTAAAAGTGGAGTAGGTCTGGATGACAACTCTAGTTCTGGCCCTGGAGGTGTCAAGGTATGCCATAGGCCTCTGGGCGAGCTTTACTAACAATATGGGCGTTAAATCAAAAGTTATATCGCTCGGCCATGCCCTATGCTGTCAAACTTAATCATTCAGGTCCAACAGCTAAACATAGACTTCTAAGGCCTTGGCATGACAACAGAACATCAAAATACTTCTAAGTGGTAAACAGTGGAATGGGGAACTCTCTACGGTGCACCCAGCGTTTGTCACACTTAACACGCCCCTTTCCCGACGAGGGATACTACAGTATACTCTCAATATATCTTTTAGCATCTAGCCACATCATATATAATCATTATCTAATGACAATTGCTAATCGCAACATACCCAATCCTTATCTACTAGCAGCAGCTAATTACAACGTATAGGATCATTATATACATTCAAGAGCATAGGTCGTATCATTATACGAAGAAAATAACTTGCTGAAGGGATAAGCCTTAACATACCTCGAATGTCGGCTTTCATTCACCCGAACAGTTTTCAACCTGAAGCTAGTAAATCCACTCAATTGCAGACTTTATGCTGAGAGAATAAGGCTATTTCAATAGTAGAAATCGGCAAACAAAGATATCCTTCAAAGAACATTGACTACAATTCAGCTTCATTTTATTCAGCTGAAAAACTCACACATTCTCGAGAGTTAGAAGATAAAAATGTTTACCCGTCACTTGCAGTCGCTTAGGACTCGATTAGAAGTGATTCCAATAACTTTTACTCGGCGGGGTTCTGGTACTCCAAGTGAATTTTCTAGAAATAACTCCTCAGGTATGTTCCTCGTTGGCCTGAAACTCGTTATCTAAGATGAATTTATGTTAGGATGGAGTTTAATGGCGTAATCTGGCGAAACACCGATGAAAACCCCGTGAGAAACTTACCTGGGCCGAGAGCCTCCTTTCTAGAAATGTTAGAATGAGACAACTTAACTATTAATACATACATATATATATATTATATATATATATATGTATAAAGACCAAGAGCGAGGCGATGTGGGCAGGGGGCACGGCGCGATGTGCCGCTCAAGGCGCCAGGCTGGCAGGCGCGGCGCAGCACCTAGTGCACCTGGCCTGCGGCACCGACCTCCTACTCGCTCGATGCCGAGCTCATATACTCAACCCCCGAGCCCTTTTTCGTATGTGTCGTACCCCAAAACTCTCAACATACATACGCACGCATCGGTTAAATAAGAGAAACTCACAGGATATAACATCATCCCCCTTTAGGAACATTCATCCACGAATGTCATCTCAGACTTAAGAGACTCAATTCCTTTTTAACTATTGCCAGGAAATTGCGGTAGAGTCTCCTCCGTAATGTGGATTATCCAAAAACCTGAAACACAGAAAATTCCAACACAGTCGTCTCACAGGACGCTATCAACAACTACTCCACAACATCCAGTGAATAATTGAACAGTACTGATAGTATAAGCAATCAAATAATAACTGAGCAACAATCTTACCTCAGCTGCTCAATCTGGGTCAGGTCTAGAACAAGTGAGGATATCTAAACCTCATGTTGTCCACATCTTCCCAAGCAATTCCTTCTACCTTTCTGTCCCTGTATTAGATATGCTAGGCTACAGCTTTGGTTCTCAAGATAGCCCCTGTGGACTTGCCAATCTAGTATAACTATTGGAGTATCTTCATAGGATAACTCTTCTGTTTCCTAAGCATTCTCAACTGGGTCAATCTAAGAAAAGGTCTCTACGCGCTCGCGTAGTATTATGAACAGATCCTAGCCTTGAAGGCAACTCTATCTCATAGGCCACTTGGCCGATCATCCAGAGGACCCGGTATAGATTAGTGAATATAAGGCTAATCTTGTCCTTGTTGTACGATCTCACAATGCCCTTCATTGGCGAAATTTTCAGGAATGCCCAATCGTTGTTGTCACAACCCGAACATAGGCCCATATGGAGACACGGGACAAGGAACCCCATGAGGCTCAAAGTTGACACATGGCATGAACATAACATCTAAATCAGTCATAATAAAGCGGAAGATCAACATAATTAACAAAGCAGAAGTCCACATACATATATTTATATCAAGCTAGTACTGAATCAACAACGACAAGTTGATTTCTACATAACGTCTGAAAGCATCTAACATAACAGATAAGCTGATGGGACAGCACCCCAACTAGCTCGAAAAAGTCTGAAACTGAAAGAAACATAAAAACTATAAATGACTAAATGTCCTCGAAGGATGAGGACTCACCAACACCAGTTGGACAGGTCAGAGAGGGAAGTAGGGGCTAATGATATGGCTGAGACTGATCCCTCGGACCTGTATCATGAAATAATACAGCATAAAGTATGTAGTCAGTACTTGGAATGTACTGAGTATGCAAGGTAAGTAAAATCAGACAATTAAAATGCATAAGTGTTCATCAGAGTAGGACAACATGATAATAACTGTAAATATCATAATATAACATAAAGGCTCAAGGTTTTCAAAACAAGGGGCAACCGGCTCCGGTGCATGGTGCTCATGGGCTGGTGGGTCCTATTGGTGTTCGTCTCCACTGCCATCCTCGTGACCATTTTCATTTCCATTTCTTCGGTCGTTAACTCTGCAGGGAGGCATGATTCTGCAATCGCGAATAGCATGAGTTAGATAGAGAGACAGTTCACCACACAACATAGATCATAAAAGAAGGGAACATTTCCTAAACGTCTCATAGCCTCTTCGTCATAAGTGTGGCACGCTTCACACTCATGAAAAAGACTCTACTTAACGCGGCTTTCAGACACCCTAGGACACTTCAGAACCTATTATTATAATACCAATTTTGACACGACCCGAACATTGGCCTAGATAGAGACACGGGACAAGGAGCCCCAAAAGACTCCAAGTCGACCCATGGCATGAACATACATCCAACTCAGTCAATAAAAGCAGAAGCTATAAACATGGTGTAAATCTGAACATAACATAACATCAGAGCTATAATTTACATCATCCATGACAAGCTGATACTACTGAAAGCCTCTAACATATCTGATGGGTTGATGGGACAACACCCTCAACTAACCTGACAAGTCTGAAACCGAAGAAATACATAACAACCACGAATAAGGATTTCATAAGAATTGGGATAAAACACATAGATTTATCAATGGAATTTCATGAATTAGAGAGAGATTTGACATGGGTGTGAAAAAATTCACTCATTCATAATCCTACATACCCGAGAGAATCTGATTCTATAACTCCTCTGATTGCCCAAGGAAGAATTGATGAAAAACCTTGAAGAAATTACGCTTGATCGCCTCTCTAGACTTCTAAGTTTGCATGCATGAATAGGAATAGCCTAGAATGAACTTACTCCTCTTAAAACTCACTATTCGTAACTTAAAACGACGTAGTTTAGGCCTTAGGATCATAGAAATTATAGATAAGCCCTTATTAAATTCGCAAAGAAAAACAGACTGTCAGTCCCAACGAAGGACTGGACGAGTCGTCGCCACAGTCGTCAAGTGCACTACTAAAGCTTCACCTGGAACTCTCCACGTGCAACATCATGAATCATCACTAGTGACCACGACTCGTGGTCACCACTCATCCTCTACACTGCCAAAAAACCAACTGGGTCACCACGGGCGACACCACAACTCGTGGTGCTACCCAACGAGTCATGGTGAGGACCCGTTAAATGTATTGCCTATACATCCTCTTCCTTCATCCATTCCTGATCATGGTTGACCTAACAGCTCGTCGGGCTGACCACGACTCATGGTCACACCCGTGGTCACCCTAACTTGAAAATTTCCAACAAGTCAACACTCCTCACCACAAGTCACTTAACGACTCGTGGGCAACCTGACAGGTCACATGACTTATTTTGTGACCTGGTGCAGAAAATCTCGTTTTTCTCCATTTCAACTTTTGGGTCTGATCTTAGGGCTTTCAGGGTATAACAAACTCTCTACGGTGCACCCAGTGTTAGTCACACTTAACACGCCTCTTTCCCGACAAGGGATACTACAGTATACTCTCAATACGTCTTTTTGCAGCTAGCCACAACATATATAATCATTATCTACTGACAACAGCTAATTGCTACATACCCAATCCTTATCTACTAGCAGCAGCTAATTACAACGTATAGGATCGTTATCTACGTTCAAAAGCACAGGCCGTATCATTATACGATGAAAATAACTTGCCGACGGGATAAACCTTAACGTACCTCGAATGCCGAATTTCATTCACCTGAACAGTTTCCAACCTGAAGACAGTAATTTCACTCAATTGTAGCATTTACGCTGAGAGGATAAGGCTATTTCAATAGTAGGAATCGGCAAACAACGATATCCTTCAAATAACATTGACTACAATTCAACTTCATTTTATTCGACGAAAAACTCATAAATTCCCGAGAGTTATAATATAGAAATGTTTACCCGTCACTTGCAGTAGCTTAGGACTCGGTTAGAAGTGATTCCGATAATTTTTACTCAGCGGAGTTCCGGTATTCCAAGCGAATTTTCAAGAAATAACTCTGTAGGGATGTTCCTCGTAAGCCTTAACTTGTTATCTAAGATAAATTTGTATTTGGACGGAGTTTAACGACATAATCTGGTGAAAAACTGATGAAAACCCCATGATAAACTTACCTGGGCCGAGAGCCTCCTTTCTGGAAATGTTAAAATAAGACAACTTAACTCTTAATACATATAGAGAGAGAGAGAGGCAGTGGGCAGGGGGCGCCGCGCGCAGCCCATCACGCCGACCCACGGGTGCGACTTGCCGCTCAAGGCGCCGGGTTGGCAGTCGCCCGCGGCGCCCATTACACCTGGCCTCCAGCCCCGGTTTCCTACTCGCTCGATGTCGTGCTCGTATACTCAACCCCCGAGCCCTTTCCCGTATGCGTCGTACCCCAAAACTCTCAACATACGTACGTATGCATCGGTTAAACGAGAGAAACTCACCGGGTGTAACAAAACCAAGTTCAACCCAAACCGACACAATATATATAAATTTTTAACTTTTTATACGTAAAAATATTAATTATAAACTATTTTGTAAATATTTTTTTAAATTAGCTTTATTAATTTTCAATATTTAGAAATTAAGATATATATTTAGATTTTTGGACTTGTAAATTATATATTTTGTCCAGTAGGCAGTAACTTGTAAGTAATGATTCAAATATAAAGGCTCAATATTAACCTAAAAATCTAGTAAGATAAAATAAACCCTTCAGGCTTCATCTTCACTTTCGAGAGACTTCTCCTCCTCTCCTCATTCATTCAACGCTGGTCACTTTCGCATGTTCGTTTCTATTTCTTCTTTATATTTTTCTTATGAGTTAAGCCATTAAACTGCCTGCGTGTTCTTTTTTCTTTTTAATTTCCTTAGAGGTCTTGTAGAAATATCTAATTTAGTTAAAAAAGAAAATCGAGCAAATTAGAAAAACCAATTAAAATTAAAATCAATAAAACATATTTTATCTTAATTTAATTAATTTATAAATTTAATAAATTAGTATGATTGATGTAATAACTTCTGTTATGAATATGAGGAGGGGAGTGGTCGGGGTAGTGGTACGTGGAGTGACCCTAGAAGTGAAGAAAACCAGTCAAAAGCCAAAAAGGAGGGTGCGCGTGAAGTGTGGTACGATACATTATGTGTGATCAGAAGTGAGTTTTTATTAACTTTTATCGTCGAGGGAGGACGTACATTTGACCTACGCCTTGGGAACATAAAATTTGAGGTCCTAGGATTAAGGTACGTGAGTTTGTTTCCTCGTTGGTTAGAGTTAATACAGATATTAATATATTAAAATATTTTTATATAAAATTTAGTTAATTATATATTAATTTTTTTTTCATGAGACAAACAGAGTAAAAGTCTATTTAGATTGATTTATTTTAAGTGTCTTAAGTTAAAATAGTTTTTAATTATTTTTATTTTATTTGAAAATTTGTTTACTTTGTTTTAAAGCTAAAATAACAAAAATAAATCAAAAATAGTAAAAATTTTAATTTATGACTTTTTGACTTATAAGTCATGAGTCATAAGTCCATTCAAACAAGCTCTAAGTAGTGAAATTGCTTCATCTAAGTAAACAACTATGGGTTGGAGGTCCCAGTTTCGTAACTAATAAGAGTTGCTCCTTTGTCCCAATTTGTTAATTTGATATCGTTTGATTAGATACAAGATTTAATTAAAAAAATAAAATATTAAATGTTTATTTTCAATTTTAAAAATATTCCTTGTGTCGATATTAATGCTTCTAGCAAACTAGCCATTCACTTGGCATAGTTTATAGAATCTTTATTTTGTTATAAGAAAGAAAACACAAGTGGCTAGATTACTAGAAGCATTAATGTTGATAAAACTCGTAGATCAAATTAGAAAATTCTCTTGTCATGACAATCGTAATAACACAACTATATAATTTCAGCATTATTGCTTTTGATATTCTATTTATGAGTGTCAACCTTCTACTAAAACAGATACAGAAGCTGTTAATTTTCAATCTGCACGCTGAAACCAGTGGTTTCTCAAGATTTAAAACTTTATTTGTGTATCGAAATTTGCGTCTTAATTTTTTTTCCTCATTCGATATTCAATAATCATATTAAAGCTTGACCAATTCAAATGCACGTCGCGTAGGATATCATTCGGGAGAAGCGCTTCCTATCAAAAATTTTGCTATACCCAAAATTCAAAATTGAAACTTCTAATTAAAAAGAAAGAAACAACCTTATTCACTACACACCATTTGGCGGTATGCATCTTAATTTGCCAACCTTCCTTGGGCTAGAAAATGAAACTCCAAGATGGAATACAAAACAAAATCTATACATATTCTCACCAAAAAATAAATTTAATTTCATCTGTTTCTTAATCTACTGATTATTGAAAAATATTATTTAATATCTCAAAAAGAATTATTATGTCTACAATCATAATTGTAAGACAATTTATTTTAATTTTTAAGAATTATTAATTAGTCATTATTCTCAATTTAGAACTTTGAATTCCTATTTTCAACGTAACTGTTCATTTTCAATGATATTGATTAGTTTTAATTAACTTTTATGTATGTATGAAAGATTACAATATCAATTATAACATCATCCCACTTCTCCTCTTATAAATCCTCAAGCAAACTCCTCTTATGTTCCTTTTCTTTTGGTTATTTTCTAGTATTCTATTAGTGTGCTGGATTTATTTATTTATCGTTGTTAGTTTCTATGCTCCTAATTTTATAGTAGAAGAGTTAATAGAATCATGGAGAATACACCTATATAGGGTGAAATATCCTTAAGGACAATATCATTGAGACACCTCAAGCTACAAAAGAATTCTCTAAAAGTTCTGTGACCAAGTATTTTTCGTAAGATTTTCAACAATCTTAAGGGTATATTGCACTATGATCTTATGGAGAATATCAATTTACAAAGAAGATCAAAATGATTGATACATCTAGACAAGTGAACACTCCTTGACTTCGTAAAGACGGCATCTTCATATTTAAATTTGTATTCAAAAGTCTGTGTAATTACCGGGAAGGAAAAATTATATTTTTCTTATAACTTTATTTGATTTAATTAGGTCTTTGAATTTTTACTTTGGTTCAGATTTTTAATTTTCTTAATGGCTTAACTTGTTAAAGGTATGGGGATGTGTTCAATTTTGATAAGGAAAAATGATGAAAATATAGAGAGAGTTGGCATACTTGCTATCGCTTTTGTGTTCGAAATTTTCTAAAGTTGTTAGTGTACGAGTAAAGACAGCAGCCATCGTTACAAATCAACAAACAGGTATAAAAAATAAATACATGATAATTGTTGCTAATGAAAGAGGAGAATATATATACTACGAAAGTTATTACTTTTGAGGATAATTGAATTTCTGTGTTCATGTTAATAAGTTATGTAACGATACTATATGGTTATACATATTTTGCATGAACTTGTATGTGGCAAATTAAGCCAATATCCCCCTCAATGTAGTGGAAGATTTAGAGAAATGATAACTCTATTAAGTAAAAAAAAATTTAACTAAGAGGATATATCAATTATTATGGTCATTTTTCAAATGAATTGTGTGGCCAATGTGTGAGATCGAGTGTTAAACTTGGATGCTATTAAGTATATTTATTCTAATAAAGTTAATTTGTGTCTTACATCCAAGTTAAAGAGAAGAACAATTTATTTATGTTGTTGATTCTAGAACTTATGAAGTTCTTGAAATGTAAAACTTCTTAAACTCATACCTGAAAAAATATTGAAATTATCTAAGGTGATACATGATTTTAATATTCATCTCTATTTAATTCTTGTGAAATTATGATTGAATAAAACGTTTATTTGAGTTTGATAAGGTGTTAATTCAAAATTAATCACATTTTTATGAATTATGAATAATGTAACCATGATTTCTTTGTGCATAATATTTTTCATGTATAAATAAAATTTAGACTTGATTGACTCATGTCATTGTTGCATGCTGGACATAAAATCACAATTTATCTTATACTAAAGAATTATATATCTGAATTTATTAATTCTTATATGGTTTATACAAGTGTTGATTAGTGTTGAAACTAAGCATTATTAAGAAATTATATGCTTGTGTTTTTTTATAGTGGCTGAATTGTTAGAATTAATTTCTTATTAATTTTTGAAATTTATATAAATAATGATTAGAGGTGACAAATGTTATTGTGTCACATTTATAGATGACTAGTTCTTGCACACGTGCATTGCACATGATTTACAAATTAATAATACAAACTTCTTCAAATAATAAAAATAATATTAGAATAATTGTATGCGATCAATGAATTATACATAATTTTTTTAAAAATGAAAGTTTAAATGATGAATGGTGAGTCCATGTAACCATATTTAATTTATTACCATTTCCAAAACGCAATCTTATTTAAAAAATTGATATCACATAATTGAAAGCATATCCTCATTTTCAAGAGGGAAAGAAATGTTTATTTAGGAGTATTGTTTCCAATTCAATAAATTATTTAATCGTTTTCTCTTATGCAATTCTTCTAATTAATATATGTTATGTTTAGCTTATAGTTATATTATTTATAAAATTTTAACAACACATATTTTAAATGTGAATATGAGCAATATCGGTTATGGTTATAAATATTCTATATCATAATATTTGTGCTTTGTCTTTAATAAATTGTAGCCTAATAAGTCGTAGTCTTGTCTTTTTACAACTACATACATATCAAGAAGTTTTTGAATGAAAGTAACATTTAACTATTTATAGATGTTGTAAAAATTCAATTAACATATACGATGGCTAACAGATTATTGTCAATTCATGATGCACAGCTGCAAAATTATAGTTATTTATCACAGTGATACTTAAAAATAAATCCTAATTGTTGTATGGTTGTACTCTTTATCTGATTCAAAAATACATGTTAGTACGGTACAAAAAATTAGTTTAATAGCATAAAAAGTCAACAACCTCAAATTAACTAATCAACATCACAGGAGAACTAAATTATCACACCATAAATCCCTGACAAGAGATCATAATGCATAATCACTACTTCACTTTTTTTGCTTTTCTTTAGTCTCAAAGTATCTCAATTTTAAATTAAGCAAAAACATGTAACTTCGAATGGTATTGACACATACTTTCAAGTACAAAAAAGAATAGAAATCACATTTGACTTGATGTTCACATTACATAGTCATTGGTAATCAACTTAAATGTTTCCCTCAAGTACAGTAACCCAATTCGCCTTTGACTTGAGGCTACTTTTGCTCTTGAGGAATCTCTCACCTTCAAATGAGATTTTTGTGATTCTAAATATTCAAAATTCAAAATAGAAAAAAAAAATTAATATAAGACATGCCCAAACGGAAGTCTATTACAAATTATGGTCTAAGAAAGAATTCAATTTTTTGTTTGAAGAATCTTGTCAAATTGTATTATTTTCTAACTGCCTCAAAACTTGTCGTTGTTGTGAAATAATTGTAATACGACAAACTAAAAAAATTCAAATTTCAATTGTATGAAATAATTTTAATAACAATATATTCATTCAAATTCTGATTGGTGTGTTATTGCGCAAATCCATTGTAACTACATCCACCTTACGCTTTTTTCAGAGGTATTCTATGCAATTTGTAGAATATAATTGTCTAGTAGATTATTGTCAATTCATGAAGCACACCTGCAAAATAGTAGTTATTTATCATAAAGATACTTAAAAATAAATCATAATTGTTGTATGATTGTACTCGTTGTCCGATTCAAAAATACATGTTACTATTGTACAAAAAATTAGCTTAATAGCATAAAAAGTCAACAACCTCAAATTAACTAATCAACATCGCACGACAACTAAATTATCACACCATAAATCTCTGACAAGAGATCATAATGCATAATCACTACTTCACTTTTTTTGCTTTTCTGTAGTCTCAAAGTATCTCAATTTTAAATTAAGAAACGCCTTTAACTTCGAATGGTATGATACACACTTTCAAGTACAAAAAAGAATAGAAATCATATTTGACTTGACATTCAAATTACATAGTCATTGATAATCAACTTTAGTGTTCCCACCAAAGATAGTAACCCAACTCGCCTTTGACTTGAGGCTATTTTTTCTCTTGAGAAGATTTTTCACCTTCAAATGAGATTTTAGTGATTCTAAATATTCAAAATCCAATATTGAAAAAAAGGACATATCCAAACGGAAGTCTGTAACAAATTATGGTCTAAGAAGGAATTTAATTTTGTACTCAAAGAATCTTGTCAAATGTATTATTTCCTAATTGCCTCAAAATCTATCATTACAGTGAAATAATTGTACATATGTCCTACTAAAAAAATTCAAATTTTAATTATATGGAATAATTTTAATAGCAATATACTCACCCAAATTCTTATTGGTGTGTTACTGCGCAAATTCATTGTAACTACATTCGCCCTATGTTTTCTTCATAAATATTCTATTCATTTTATACAATTTAATAGAGAATGTAAAGAGATTTTTAATAAATGAAAGATAAAAGAAATTATAAATAAAAAAGAAGCTGACAAGTTCATGCAACCCGTAGAGCTAAAGTTGAAAGCAAAAGTACATGAGAGACTCTTTAATGAATGGAAGCTAAAAAGTTCTCACTTTTAGAATATGATGATAGTAGGTCTAGTATGTATAGATATGATAAAATATTAATATTTGATTAAATTTTAATTTAGTGGAGAGGTAAAATAGTAATCTAATTTTTCACATTTTGGTTTCCCACTTATATAGTAATATGATTTATCTAGATTTGTAAATTTATATCTGATGAGAAATAAAGATGAAACTTTTAATATATTTTAATATAAAAATTTGTATGTTACATACAAAACTAAAAATCTTATAAAATGTGAAAAGTTATCCTACTATTCTGAAAGATTTGAAAGTGTGAGGGTATCTTGTTAAGGTTGCAATATATGATCCTAAGAAAAGAAAAATAAAATCTAAATTTTTTTATTGTATGTTAATAAATATTACATATACAGATTTATGGTTATTAATAGTGATGTGATTGAATGCAATGTTATAGTTGAAAAAAAATATAGAGTTTGTGGAAAAAAATATTTTGTCTTTGAAGAATGATAATATTTTTCGTGTTTCTGTTGTTAGAAATAATTTTGGGAAATGGTTATTTTAAAGAAAAAAATTAATGATGATTTTTTACGCTTATCTTGTTGACTGTAGTGGCATTAAATATAGTGAATTTTTCGCTTGTACTAGCTAGTGAGCTACAATGATACTAAGTGGATCTCAAATTTAAATAAGACAAAATCTACCTATAATTATGTATTTACTCTTGGTGGAGTGTCATAACATGAAAACTAGTCAAATAAAATTTGTTGTTTTGAAGATGATTGATAATGAAGCGAAGTGGTTAAGAGACCACTTAGTGAGTATTTCAATTGAATTAAAACTAATATTTTATGTCAATATATTGTGGTTGTCATGGTTGTAACAACAATAAAATTTTTAATGGCAAAAAATAAACACACTTATTAGAGAAATAATGTGATAAAGCAGCTACATTGTGATTAAATTATTTAGTAAATTATGTGAAGTTAGGAGTGAATCTGATAAATTCATAGACTAAAAGAAACATTGAGGGAAGTGAGATTTTTGTCAATTTGAGAAAATCAACAATGATGGTAACTCAACCTATGTGATTGCAGATCCCATGAATAGGTTCATATGAATAATAACAAGTCATTAGTTTATCAAGTATGCACTATGAAATTATGTCTCTCTTATGACATATGAATATAGTACAAATTGCCAAACAAAATGAGGCTAAGTTAAACTCTTAATTCAATTTATATCCTTATAGGTGGTGTATTATTCTGTTGAATACACTTGACTGTTAGACCTACATGAATGTGGAGTCTATGAAATTGTGACGAATTTCTAGAGCGCTCCTAAATACCAGGACACACACATGACCTCTTAGCATAAAATCACGATAATGACAAAAATTGTGCAAGTATAACGTGATAGAATAAGACCATGAGCTTACAAAAAAACCTTACTTCATAAAAGTTCTAAACTTCACCAATTGTTCTGTAAGTCAAATTTTGTTTTATCTAGGTCTATTTTATAGTCTATGCAACATCAGATTTGACACATTGTACTCATATGTGAAAATTTCATCAAAACTTCTTATCTCGTTTTATTTCTTAATATTTCTTTTTGAGATATGTGGGGGATTGTTGGAAAATATTATTTAATATCTCAAAAAGGTTCTTATGTCTACAATTATAATTGTAAGACAATTGATTTCAATACTTTAAGAACTATTAATTGGTTATTATTCTCAAGTCAAGACTTTAAATTCTTATTCTCATTATAACTGTTCATTTTGAATGATATTGATTAGTATTAAATAACTTTATGTGTGTCCAATATCAATTGTAACATCAACTCACTTCTCCTCTTATAAATTCTCCTTTTGATTCACCTTGTGGGGATAGATTAAAGACAAACTCCTTCAATATATCTCTAGTCCTTTTCTTTTTGTTCTTTCCCCCATATTCTTTTGGTGTGCTAAGTTTTCTTTTATTTAATTTTTGTTAGTTTCTGATTCCTAGTTTAATACTATAGAAGAGCTTGTTGAATTTTAGGGGATACACATATATTATGTGAAATATTCTTAAGGATGGTGTCATTAACACGCCTCAAGCTATAAAGAATTCTCGACAAATTTTGATCAAATTTCTATAAAATTTTCAAATACTAATTTAGTCTAAGGTTTGAATTCATAATGACACCATTTTATAATTCTTTGCAAATAAAAAGGTCATTCTTTGCGTGATTTTCATATATAAATAGTCTCTATATTATGGGAAGTAAACGACTAAATTTAAATAACTAGAAGCGTTACCTTAGCTAATTAAACTAATCTACTTCTACTATGTTATGATGATTATATAACCAAATAGATCATGATTTAGATAGAGAGTCTCTTAAGATACAATTTCTTATATCGACTCTGCTCCTCTTCATTATACTCTATGATTCCAAATGCATCTCCCAATCTTATTTACGATATTTTCAAATTTAATATACGGTGCATCAGACATAATTAATTCTATCAACCTTTCCCTCCTATAGTAAAAGATTTATACAATATTTCTGGTTGAATTAATACATGAGAGTTTAAGTTAAACATATCTGATGGATCAGCATATTTTTGGGTCAATACATACTCTAATTGGATTTAGAACAATATGAGTAGTCTTTTAACAAACACTCTAATTTTAATATATATAATTAATTTTATTGATAAAAGACAACGAAAGAATCATTTATGATTCAATAATAGAACTAAAATATGAATAAACAAAAATATCAGTATAGATCACTTGCAAGAAAACACAACATCATATATTTTTATCCGAAACAAGAAAGCACAAAGACAGGACTCTCTGCCTAAGGTTCAAAATTGGAGTCCATCCATTAGTTCGAATTTTCTATTCGACTCAAAAATAACTTTTAGCTACCAGCAGGATTACTATATATGCTAAAACACACGGTCTTCCATATCCTATCCTGCTCCAAATTTAACAATCAAAATTCAATCTGTAATCTATAAAGTTCAGAAATAAATATAAAAAAAATAAAAATAAAACACACAACAAAAATCCTAAAACGGAACGTTCCTCTCCATGACCACAACAGTGAGTGGATTCTTCATTTCACATGATAATTTCAAGACTTCTTCCAAGTCAACTGGATCCACCCCATCCTCTGCAAACTCGAAACACTGCACCAACTTAGCCACCCATAGCATCACCGTGACCAACCCCAAATTCTTCCCCGGGCACACTCTCCTTCCTGCCCCAAACGGGGCCAAACGGAGGTCACCGCCCCTCACATCCACATTTGCACCACCTTCAGATAGCACGAACCTCTCAGGCTTGAACTCGAGCGGATTTTCCCACACATCAGGATCATGAGTGATAGCCCACATGTTAACCATCGCCGTCGTATGGGACGGAACAACCATGTTATTACTGAGCTGAACGTCTGATTCGTTAAATCTCGCCCATGAGAGAAGTGGGCCCGGAGGATGAACTCTAAGCGTCTCCTTTACCACTGCTTGTAAGTACGACATTCGAGCAGCGTCAGCATCAGTCACAACTTCTCCCATCGTGACATTATCAACTTCTTTTCGTAACTGGTTTTGCACTTCAGGGTGCAACACAAGTTCCGCCATCACCCACTCTGTTAAAAGTGCGGTCGTGTCCGTCCCTCTAAAAATCATTTCCTGAATATATTGAGACAAGTCAAAGAGTTAATTATAAGTTGTGACACAAATTAAAAATCTGCATAAGTTGGTCAGAATAACATAATGAATAATTACGGTATATGTAAATATTTACCCAAAGAACAGCGACCATGTCATCTTCGGCTAGCTTTTCTTCTCCATCTAGAGATAATAAAACGTCCACAAAATCAGCATTATCAAACACCATTTTGGATGTGGAGCTGCGGCGCTTGTGTTCGTCAATAATTGCAATTATAAGCTTTCGCACACGGGGCACAAGAGCTTCGCACCGTCGGACAATGCCCGAAGGGTCATAGAAAAAGTTCAGCCACGGAAGATAATCAGACCAATTAAAAGCACCCAACAAATTAAATCCTTCTTTCACCATATCCTGCAAATCTCCGAGCTCTTTGTTGTTGTCAATATAGCGTTTCCCGAAAACACTTCCCATTATATTATTCAAAGCAGCCAACTGCAGATGCTTCCTCAAAGACACTTTTCCATTTTCGGACTGCTCACTTACTATATTCCGTAACATAACGGAACAGTCAAGCTGACGGCCCGTTTCATGGGCCGCAATTCGCTTGGGGGAAAACAGATGTGAAGAAGCGATACGACGGAGTAGACGCCAGTAAGTTCCGTTAGGAGCGAACCCAATGGCTCGGGTAAACATGAGGCTCTTAGCCGACTGCTTAATCGGACGGTCAGCAAAATGAGGCGAAGTGAGAATCTCTTTAGCTATTTGAGGGTCGGAGGATACAACAGCAGGTGTGGCACCAAGGCTAAAAGCCATGAGCTGTTTAGCATTTTGGTTCCAAGCCGCGGTGGCTAAAGAGCGATGAGCCAAGCCACCGCGGCTCAGAGTAAAAAGACTTCCGAAGATTGGAAAGCCACGTGGTCCAGGAATGCCACTGGTATTACGATTTTTCCAAGCTACACCCCCAGGAGAACAAGCCCAGGTGATTAGAGTGATTGCACAAAAGGCTAAAACAACAGAGAGGATAACATACTCATCAAGAAGATTTTTTGAACCAAGGAAAGCTGGTAGTGTAAACACCCACCAGTTGGAGTCTCTTGTTGCCATACCCAAATCCATGACAATAAAAGGGATGAAGAAAAAGAGTTTATTTGTGGTGCAGAGAAGAAGAGTGGTGGAATTTGTGATGTTTGAAAATGATAAACTATACCAGTTTATATAGGCTGCAAATTTTCATTAGCTTGCCATACATTTGATGTATTCAGTTGCCATACATCTAATGTAATCAATTACCCTAGATTCACTTACCATACATCTAATGTAATCAATTACCCTAGATTCACTTACCATAGCTTTAACTACATGAAAATCCACAGATTTTGTTCTATCTAACATATTACCTTAAGAGTTACTATTATGGTTAGAAATGACAATGGAGTGGGGTGGAGCAAGTTTTATGCTATGCGGACGCGGTTTATTTTAAACTATGTGGTCAGATGCGGGGCGATTGAAATAATTTATTTTAAAATTAATGCTGGCGAGGCAGGGTTTGGGGCTGTTGCAGCTTTACATAAAACACGATGAATTTTTGCATTTTGGAGTTGAATAATATTAATGTAAGGATCTCCTGATTTCTCCTATTACAATTAAATATTGTTCAAATTTATACATTTTGATTACATGCATTATGTATATATTGTTTTTGACTAACCAGAGAATGATCCCCATACATTTCTTGGTAACATTAATTCCAGTTATATTGATTCTTAATTTCTATGATGCATCAATGACTTTTTTAAAATTAAAAAAATTTAGTAGATTTATGTGGTGTAAATTTATGCGGGGCGGATTTATGGGATGTGAGGAGCGGGTTGAAAGTATTAAATTATGTTAGGCGATGCGGAGCCAGGCAGGTTGAAGTCTTTATGGGTTTATGCGGGTTTGCTCCACAACAGCACTGCATCCGCTCAATTACCATCCCTAATTATGGTCATAACTTCATAACGAAAGATTAGTGGTGTTTGATTTTTTTTTATATTCATATTTTATATATACATTTCTTTTTATAAAATTGGTTACAAACACATTCTTTTTCTTGATGCAAAAAATTATTAAACTAATTATTTACGTACTTTTATTTAGGGGTGTACATAGTCCGGGTTAGTTCAAATTTTTTAAATACCAAATCAAACTAATTATATCGGATTTTTAAATATATAAAACAATAAAAGTCGTATTTTTTAACCTCGAATTTTTCGAATTTCTCATATTTTTCAGATCTTTTTTCCAATAAAGACTTCATACAAAACATATACAACTATTTAAGGTATTTCATAATTAAGAAAATAACACAAAATATGAGACAGTATTGATATTGTACTAGAATATTCGACAACAAAAAAATAATAAAATCACATAAAATAAATATTGTTAGTTAATAAGTCATAATGAAATTGATTATACTCTAAAAGTACTAAGTCATACCAAATAAAGTACAACTAATAAATATTAATTACATAACTAAACATTAAAAAAAAAAAAGTATTTCACTATATAAATTAACCTACAAAATTAAAGAATAGATATCTAATATTATTGTAATTCCTAGTTTGACAATAATAGAACTATTGGTTTGGGCGTTATTTGAGTTAATAACATGCATATATGAGGTATAAAACTAATTAGATCGTTTAAAATTCTAAGTTCAAATCTGAAATAATATATATTAAAAGACAAAGATTATGAAAAAGTTTAAGGCGTATTTATAAATTGCATAAAATATTTATAAAAATTATATAGATATAATGACGGTTAATTTGATTAGGTTTGATATTTTAAGTTAAAATAAAAAATCAAATCAATTATGGTTGAATTTTTTTCCAAGAACAAATTAAATTGAACCAAATCATTAGCCGGATATTTTTTTCGGTTTAACTCGCATTATCGGATTGGTGTCGTTTATCGATTTTCTTTGCACACTCCTACTTTTATTTATAACAATTGAATGAGATCTAAACTTCAAATGATATTATACACATATAACAATATCTTACTATAACAACTATGAAATTTTCAGACAAATATTGTCACTATTTTACTGTATATCTACCCTACTCATGTCTCACTATTTGTAATTTAGTTGTTATTTCTTGAATTTTCTTTGAACGTGTGTGTGTGTGTATATATATATATGTGTGTGTGTGTGATGTGATACGGATAAACACATATGGTTTGAAGCATCTACGGAGATAGAATATTTCAACTTTCAAGATAGATAAATAAAGATAAAAGAATGTTTTGAAGGTTTCAGATCAATTTAAAAAGAACTACTTTGATAATAAAGCCTATGACATTTAAATTATAATAAAATTAAATCTGTTTGCACCTTGCGCGGTCATGAGAAACGTCTTGGACGATTATCTTATAAATATTTATCTTCTCTATTATAACATGTTCATAAAATAATTACAATAATTTCAACTTCATATATGACGTACATTATGATCTAAACTTTCATTCAAGTCATATTTGATTCACTTTTTTAGAATATTTATATATATATATATGTATATATATATAAAGTTTCTCCATATTTTGTAAGTGAAGTTATATCGCTCACAGGTACACATATCTTCATTCTTTCGTCATGCAACGCTTACACAGGAGAACATTAAGTGATTTTAGGAGTTGAATCACTCTTTTTCGGTGAAGTTCACCTACATATTCTAATTAACTTTTGTAATTTTGCTAAATACATGACAGAATAATATTTTTACCATAAGTTAAGCTATTCGATCAATTTCTAACTTGTTCTTTTCAACTGCACTACTCAAAAATAAGATATGCATATTCAAGAATTAATCTATAAGTCTACAAAGCAAATTTTGTTGTCTAAACAACAATAAGAAATACTAGATTCATATTATGACTTGTGAATCTTTAAAGTTATTTTTTGTTAGTTTGTTTCGAAGGTAATAAACAATAAACTCACATCTGCATACCTCAATTTCCTTAGTGTCTCACCTCCCCCGATTTAAATATCCACTCCAAAAAAAGAAAAAAAAATCACATCTGTTATCTTATTTTTGTTGATCAACTAATTACTGTCGTTGTATGATAGAGTATAATTAATAAAATCAATAAAAGAAAGAAGAGGATACAGAATAGCTCGAAAAGTACTATAAGTTGCGACTATTGTCATATATAATCTGATGAAAAAATTCTTAAAATATTATCAAAGTTCATATAATTTGATTCCTGAAAAAAGAAATATGAGAAATATTTTAGGACAGAAAAAGTAGTATAAAATATACAATGGAAGAACATATATAAATACTTTATATATAGGAAAGGCTTGTTCTAATGACAAATCAAACTTGAACGTTTGTTAAATTAAAATTTTGTACTTAATAAATATATCTGAGGTTGTATCTTTTAAAATTATCTCATTATATGATAAGGAAGAATAACTTCAACCCTTTATTTTCAATAACCTATTCCTAGAAAGCAACAAAAAATATGTTAGAGCATGTACAAAAATCCACTTTCAATTTATATATAGCTAGTGCATAACAAAGAAGATTGAAAGACATAGTGATTAGTTATTCATGCAATTGTTAGGAATTAATATACATTAAATATTATTATAATTAGACGTTACGTAAATGAAAATAAATTATTAGAAATATTGTGATTAATTAGGAAAAACTGTTAAGGAATGTGAAATATATAACATGTGATAGCAAATGCAATTTAATATGGTAAATGATGTCATGATGTTATGCATTACATCATAGTTTTATATTAGGCAGATGGAACATTAAATATTTTATATATTTATTCATAAAGTGATTTTAATTTCTAACAAATATTTTGAGGGAAAATATAAAAGAAAAATGTCAAAAAAATAATTTAAAAAATATAAACAGAAATGATGATTTAAGAAAGGTGCTTATAATTGTGGTTTGTAGCAAGATAATGTGGCGTGTGTGTGTATAAAAAAAAATTACTATCTTAAGTAATATGTGACATCATCTAAATTAGAGTGAATTGAATGAAAATAAGAAAAAAAGTGAAAAGAGACAAAAAGAATAATTTCTTAATCAAAGAACTATGTCATAGCATCTTGCTATACACCATAATTATAATATATATATATATATATATATATATATATATAAATTCTATGTTGCTTTTCTGGGTTAAAATATGTCGGTCGAGCTTCAGTTTTACTAGTTGAGCAATTTTGGTACGAATTCAATTAAAGGTTTTAGCATAAATAACTTAATGAATTTGAAGAGTAAAAATTAGCTTTAAACCATTGAAAATATATTAATTTTGAAAAGAGCAACATGCTATTTCTCTTAAAAGAGCATAGTGTATTTTCTCTTGAAAATCATATTATTATATAAGTGGGAAGCTAATAAAGTAAAAAGTTAGATTACCATTTTGCCCTTTCACAAAATAAAAAAAAATTAAATAAATAATAATAATATCATTGAGAGTCTTTTTCACTACTCTATTAAACATGTATACAATGTATATACCATTTTGCTACTTCATTAAATAAAATAAATAAATAAATAATAAAAATATAAAAATCATACTAACTAGTCCTTTCCCTTCCCCTTATTAAAATCATAGTCGACAATTTCATTTTTTTTTTGCTTTATTTTTTTATAAAAGTTTTAAATAGATACATCAATAAATACTTTGATTCTTCTCTCTTCCCCTTATTAAAATAAGGTCTTTACATATTCTAACTAAAATAAATGGTGCTTGATTTAAACACTAAAGTAAATGAATTTGAACATAACTTTAGTTTCAAAAAAATTTTCATCATGATAATGATAGTTCTTTTTCTTTGGCCTACAATACCACCTATTCTTTTTTACTCTTCTTTTTTTTTTTTTTGGTTAATTTAAATTTTAATAATAATTTTATTTATGTTTCTTTTATTCATTGAAAGAAGAGTAGCAAGTAAAATAATGGAAGATATGGTTACATAATAGGGCAAGAACATTAATTGAAAGGATTCTCAACACTTCTTCTATCAAGGTATTATTTAATTTAATTTTATATATAACTATATTTTTTTTAGATATTCTAGAAAATAGATACTAGAAGACTTTTAGCATATGTTGCTTCTTAGTTTACGGTCAATCTATAAATAGCATATTGGCTAATTTATTATTTAAAAAATAAAGATAGAATAACTAATATTATAAGGTGATTGAAAAATGAGTGTAACAATCAAAGTGAAATTATAAATTCACATGCTTTTGATAAATTCATGTTCAGAATACAATTCATTTATATACTTTAAATAACTTATTTTTTTAATTGTGTATAGAACAATTTCTATCTCCAAATAAACTTTAAAATCAATATAAAAATAGTATCGTTAAAAGATTTATATTTTTACTTTATATTCACAAGAATATAAAAGAAAATAATGACATTTCATTTGAGAATAGGTTCATTTATCTAGATATTCTTTGATCTTTTTTATCTCTTTTAATTTGATATTTCATAACATTGAAATTTCTCTATCATTAATACTAAAAAAATTTATGTGGTTCATATATTTATATTATCATAGTTTTAGAAAAAGAGACCTGACTTATCTTTATATATATATATATATATATAGATAGATAGATAGATAAATATAATTTTGTTTTCTCTTTATATTTATTTTTCTTTAACTTATTGCAAAATCTAAAGGGACTAATTGAATATAAGAGCAAGAGCCAAGAATCTTTATCCTGCTGTAAAAGCGTCTCATTTTTATGTTTCTAAATTATAAATTCAATTTTCATCAAGTTGCTAGATCTTCAATTTTGCACGAAAGTTTATTTTTATTGAGGTACTTCATTCGACCTTATTCATTCATGAACTCCTAGGCAATTTTTTATTTTACTTTTCAAATAGAAATGAGATGACATATGTCAAAAGAACTTTATAACAAGTAATTATATCGTATTAGGACAATTACAGAATTGTTCTCTTTTTTATATGTTATTTCTATTTAATGATTATACATATAATTATTCATTCTCATGCTATTGTTGTGGAAATTCGAGCTATTTTTTCACCAATAGCAAATTTAATAATGGCTAACAATGATAAATAAGAAACAGAAAAGCAAATAAAGAGAATACCAAGATTTGACGAGGTTCGGCCAATTATGCCTAAGTCCCGGACACCACTACAAATATATTCCTCCGAGAAATTACAAAAGAGAGAAAATTAACTAAGCCTTTAGAAGAGTTAGAAGGCTTCAAAGTTTGGTGTGTCTATAACAAAACGGGGAGGCTTCCTTTTATAGCCTAAGGTTGCCTCCTACTTCAACCTCTCTTCCAATGTGGGACTTGAGCCAAAAAAACAACACATCTCCACCTTGGCGAAAAAGTCCCAAAAGTTACAAAATCTTCTCTCACAACTATCTCTAGTAGTGTCTTCAAATACACCTATGGTGCTACCCATCTGCAATCTTCATGATATTGATCAAATTCATACAATGTTGAAATTCGATCGATGTCACTATCTTGGTCATCATATCTGCAGGATTTTCAGCTGTCTGGATCTTCTGAAGTAGTATTTCACCTTCTTCCAGAATCTCCCTTACAAAATGATATCGAACATCTATATGCTTCGTTCGTGCGTGATAGACTTGGTTCTTTGCTAAACAAATAGCACTCTGATTGTCACAATGCACCTTTACGTGCTTTTGACCAACTCCCAAATCTTTCAGCAACCCTTGAAGACAAATAGCCTCCTTAACAACTTATGTAACAGCCATATACTCGCCTCTGTAGTAGACAAAGCGACTGTTGACTGTAAAGTAGACTTCCAACTAACCGGTGCCTTTGTAAGTGTAAACACATAACCGGTAGTTGATCTTTGTTTGTCCAAATCACCGGCATAGTCGGAATCACAATATCCAACTACATATTGACCAATCTTTTTATCCTGCTCAAATAATAACCCAATATCCACGGTGTTTCGAATATACCGTAGAATCCATTTGACAGCTTGCCAATATCCTTTACCAGGATCATGCATATACCTGCTCACAACCCCAACTGCTTGTGAAATGTCAGATCTTATACACACCATAGCATACATCAAGCTACCAACAGCGTTTGCATAAGGAATTTTTGCCATATATTCTTGTTCAACATCATTATTCGGAGATAAATCAGCACTAAATTTCATATGAGGAGCAAGCGGAGTACTCACAGATTTTGACCTGTCATTCATGCCAAAATGTTGCAACACCTTTCTCAGATATTGCTTCTGAGTTAGACGAAGTTGCCCCAATCGTCTGTCTCTATTTATCTCCATGCCGAGAATCTTCTTAGCTTCCCCTAAATCTTTCATCTTAAATTCTTGCTTTAGTTTAGCTTTCTCTTGTCAATTTCTCCAGAATTCCTTGAAGCTATCAACATATCATCAACATAAAGAAGAAGATAGATAAAAGATCCATCTTGTAGCTTGTGCAAATACACACAATGATCGTATTTGCTTCTTGTGTACATCTGCCCCAACATAAACTTGTCAAATCGCTTGTACCACTGTCTTGGAGATTGCTTTAATCCGTACAATGATATTTCAAGTTTGCATACCATATTTTCTTTTCCAGCAACCTTGAACCCTTCTGGCTGAGTCATATAGATTTCCTCCTCCAAGTCTCCATGTAAAAATGTAGTTTTTACATCAAGTTGAACTAGTTCCAAATCTAGTTGAGCTACCAAAGCCAATAAGATTCTGATAGAGGAATGTTTCACTACTAGAGAAAAAACTTCATTATAGTCAATTCCCTCCATCTGAGCATAGCCTTTAGCTACCAATCTCTCCTTGTAGCGAATGCTTTTCTTGTCAGGAAATCCTTCTTTCTTTGTATATATCCATTTGCATCAAATAGCCTTTTTTCCCTTTGGCAGACTTGCTAGCTTCCATGTCTGATTCTTATGAAAAGACTGCATCTCTTCATTCATAGCATTCTTCCACTCCTCATCTTCGGAATTTTGAATTGCTTCTTGATAAGTGGCAGGAATTCCATCATTCACTATTATAGATGAATGAACCACCATATCACTAAATTGAGCAGGTTTGTGTCTTACACGCTGTGGCTTCCTTGATGCAATTGGTTCTTCTTGCTGGTGAGGTCCTTGGTTTGGAACCTCTTCTTCATTTGACTCTTCTTGTGCCATAGGAGTTTCTCCATCTTTGTACATAACTGGACCAATTCTCCTTTCAAACTCCACCTGTTACGGAGCACTATTGATCTGTTGAATGTCATCCTTCTTCAACATGACAGATTCATCAAAGGTAACATCTCTACTAAGGATTATCTTCTTTGTTTCAAGACACCGGAGGCGGTATCCTTCGACACCAGAGGCGGTATCCTTTAACACCATTAGTGATCCCCATAAAGAGCGTTTTCTTGGCTCTCAGATCCAACTTCGACCCATTCACATGATAGTATGCAGTGGAACCAAACACACATAAGAAATCATAATCATTAACAGGTTTTCCATACCAGACCTCTAAAGGAGTTTTACCACCAATAACTGTTGATAGTAAACGATTAACAAGATGGCTTACATATCTCACAGCCTCAGCCGAAAATTGTCTGCCCAACCCAGCATTAGACAGCATCCACTGAACTTTCTCCAGCAATGTTCAGTTCATCTGTTTAGCCACCCCGTTCTATTGTGGTGTATGTCTAACTGTGAAGTGTCTCATAATACCTTCATCTTGACAAACTTTATCAAATGCATCACTTTTATATTCACCTCCGTTGTCTGTTCTAAGGCATTTGATCCTTTTGCCAGTCTGAGTTTCAATCATTTTTTTCCACTTAAGAAATAATTTAACACTTCATCCTTTGACTTCATAGTGTACACCCACACTCTTTGAGAGAAGTCATCAACAAAAGTAACATAATAGTGTTTTCCTCCCAAAGAAGTTGTCATGGAAGGACCCCGCACATCAGAGTGAACATAATCCAGAATATCTTTAGTATCATGGATTGCAGTGCCAAATTTCACTCTCTTCTGCTTTCCCATCATGCAATGCTCGCAGAAATTCTGCTTACAAGTTTTCGCATCTTTCAATAATTCTTGCTTTGCCAGAAGTTGCAAGGATTTTTCACCTGCATGCCCCAATCGCATGTGCCACAACTTAGTTGCATCTGACCCTTCATCATTAAGAGTTGCAACTGCAGCTGTCCCAACAATTGTATTACCATCATAGTAATACAAATTATTCTTCCGGGTGCCTTTTAACATCACCAGAGCTCCAGAGACTATTTTCAAGACTCCATCTCGCATTGTCACCGTCAATCCTTTGGATTCTAGGACTCCCAAATAGATGAGATTCTTCTTCATGTCAGGTACATACCTGGCCTATGTCAAAACTCTAGTTGATCCATCATGATTCTTTAAGTAGACTGAACCAATTCCTATTGTTTCACAAAATGTGTCGTTGCCTATGTAGACAACTCCACCGTCTATCTCTTTAAACTCAAAGAACCACTCCCGGATATGACAAATATGTTGGTTGCATGCTGAGTCAAACAACCACTTGTCAGATCGCCTTATGGAGGTTGTAGCAACCAGTGAAAGATCTGAATCTTCATCACTGTATTCAGCAACACATGATTTTGCAACAACTTTGCATTTTTCAACTTTGCCCTTATTTTTCAATTTCGGGCAATCTTTCTTCCAGTGCCCCTTCTCTCTACAAAAGGAACATTAATCTTTACTCGGTCTGCCTCTCGACTGAGATTTCCCTCTTCTTTCTTTCTTCTGGTTTTGTGGTCTGCCTCTAGCTACTAGTGCTTCTGCAACCACCTCTACATGCTTGCTTTCCTCCCTGTCTTTTTTCCTCAATTCATGACTATATAGAGTACTACATACTTCACTAAGGGAAACTTTCTCTTTCCCATGAAGTAACATAGCTTCTATAAATTCATACTCTTCAGAAAGTGAAAACAGCAACATCAATGCCAGATCTTCATCTTTGAAAGTTTCATCAAGGTTTCTCAAATCAACTACTGCCTTGTTAAAAGCAGTAATATGATCGTTCATGGTGGTACCCCGGTTGATAACTAAACCGGAATAACTTCTTCTTCATAAAGTGCTTATTGTGACCGCTCTTTTTCAAGAATTTCTCCTCCAATGCCTTCCATAGCTTACTTGCAGAAGTTTCCTTTGAGAATGAATATTTCTGCTCTCTGGAAAGACATGATCGAATAGTACCACACGCCAACCGATTGATGGTCTTCCATTCTTTTTCTTCAATTTCTTCTGGTTTCTCCTCTTCAATAGCAATGTATAGACCTTGATGGAAAAGTGCGTCTAGAACTTCACCTTGACACATCCCGAAATGACCCGTACAGTCAAAAATCTCCACCACAAATCTTGCATTTGGCGCAACAAATCTCGTCAAAATTGACGACGAAGATGCTGCCGAAGTTGATGTAGTGGAAACTGTGGCTTTCAAAGTCTGCTCATTATCATTAGCCATTTTTTCTCTAAAGTAAAAAAATTACCAGTAACAATTTAGCCTGAAAAATGCACCAGAAAAATTACCAGGAAAAACTGGAGGGGTCACACAGTCCCACTTAAAAACCAGTTTTCTTAGACAGACTTTCTTAGACATGTACTTAATTAGAAAATATATTACTTATCAATTTTAACACAAACTTACAAAAAAAAATAATCTCAAGAAATTTTTTCTAATGTAGAAGATCAGTTAAAACCGCAACCACAGAGCATACTAAAATTTCAAGAGAAATCGCAACCAGAAGCTCTGATACCAATTGTTGTGGAAATTCGAGCTATTTTTCCACCAATAGCAAATTTAATAATGGCTAACAATGATAAATAAGAAGCAGAAAAGAAAATAAAGAGAATACCAAGATTTGATAAGGTCCAGCCAATTATGCCTAAGTCCCCGGACACCACTACAAATATATTCCTCTGAGAAATTACAAAAGAGAGAAAATTAACTAAGCCTTTGGAAGAGTTAGAAGGCTTCAAAGTTTGGTGTGTCTATAACAAAAGGGGGAGGCTTCCTTTTATAGCCTAAGGTTGCCTCCCACTTCAACCTCTCTTCCAATGTGGGACTTGAGCCAAAAAACCAACAGCTATAATGCCTGAGAGAATTATTCATCCACCTTCAACTAATATTTGCGCGATTATTGTTTATATACTTCAAAGAATTAGAAGGATAAATAGTGTACATAAGAGCAATGCCAAATATAGAAAAATTATTTCAGGGACATTTAGGCATAATCATCTAAAAAATTTTATTTTTTATAAGAGTTGTTTAATTTATTGATATATTTTAGGAAGAAGCACTACAATATGAAATATGATACCGTAAAGTATAAATATCATTACACAAATAATAAAAAATATTATTTATAATAAAAATACTTTTAAATCGATAAAAAATTTAATTTAATGCCCGAGGCGCATACTTTTAATTACGCCTGGGACTTACGCTTTTACATCCGAGACTTACGCTCCAAATTCTGAGATTTATGTTTTATGGATCTACGCCTTACATTTGCGCTTCGGAGCGTTTTGGTACGCCCCACCCCGAGACTCACCCCGAAAACGCCTTTAAAAACATTGTTCATTAGTTATCTATTATAATTTTATTTATACTATTTTAAAAAGTTTGTACTAATTAATATGGGATACACGTACAACGTACGTGTCTGAAAACTAATAAATAAATAAATAATGAATATTAGAATAAAAAAGAATATGAAATTCCTTTGAAGATTGAATAAAACAAATAATATTTGGTGACTATTTTCCTACAAAATGCAATTCGAATAAATCACAACAAACTAGACAAGAAAGTCCATAAAAAAAAATTCACCTAGCAACAAAATATTTGTTGTTATGAAAATGAATTAAAATATCGTCATATATGATCTTTACGAAATACTAGCGACCGACACATTTTAAGTTAAAAACATAGTTTGGAATCTGTAGGTTGAGGGTGAATATGAATAATAGCTGGAATCTGTAGGTTGAGAGTCAATATGAATAATAGAATAATACTTAGAAATAAGTCTGTAAGCATATAACGAATAATTTTTGAGACAGATTCAAAAGAAATAATTGATTTTTTATGGTTGGTGAAATGACACCATAGACACTATGAACAATTTTATACGCAACAATGTTCCAATTAATGAGATTAAGTCTAAACTTCTTCTTAATATCTCCTCTTATATGAAGTTACATTGGTTTTTATCAATCATTTTGTTGGTCTTCTTTTACGAGATTCAAGCATTGCATCACATAATTTGGAATACTAATTACAGTAGATTAAGCAAGAGACATATGAGTAGTGAAGTTAAGAAAATTAAATTTCCTTTTGTGAAAGCCTTCTTTGCATATTATCAATAATGACTCGAAAGTCTCTTAACTCTAGGTCTATGAGTTAGGATCGAGAAATCAAGATATTTACAAAAAGATTATTTGTCATATCCCAAGCCCATTTCATATATTCTCTGCTTCTCCCTAATAAACCTGATATATTTGTTCCTTAGGTTATATTATTATCGAGCTCACAAATATGCGTATCATGTGAAATTGAGTTATAAGATATAAAATTCGTTACTTTTCATTTTCATTTCCATTTCAATGTAGGATTCAGCTAATTGAAATTCTAGGTCCATTTCAATTGGGTTTTCAACCTAAGTTTTTCCGGGTTTATTGGGTTTCTCGGATTTTTTCGAGTTTTTTTCTCAATAAAGTCTTGATACAAAACATATAATTTATACTTGAAATATTTCTTTAATCCTAGTAACATATAACTATCTAAGGTGTTTCATAATTAAGATAAAATAACACAAAATATGAGATGAGTGATAACATTGTACTAAAATATTCAACTAAAAATGTAATGAAATCGCATAAAATAAATATTGCCAATTAATAAGTCATAATAAAAATAATCATACTCTAAATATACTAAGTCATGCTAAACAAAGTACGGCTAATAAGTGTTAATTACATAATTAAACATTAAAAAAAAGTTGTGTTTTTACTATATAAATTAACTTGCAAAATTAAAGAATAAATATCTCGTATTATTGTCATTCCTAGTATTGATTTTTTTTTGTTGGTTAGTATTAATATTGATTTGGTTTTAGTTTAGGAATTATTTGAGTTAATAACATGCATCTATGAGTTATAAAACTTATTGGATTATCCAAAATTCTAATTTCAAACATGGCATAATACATGTTAAAAGACAACTACTACAAAAAATTTTAAGAAGTATTTATAAATTACATAAAATATTTATTAAAATTATATACATATAATGTCGGATTGGTTTGGTTTAATTTGACTTTTTTTTAGTTAAATTCAAATAAAATCAATTACAATCGGATTTTTTTCAGCACCAAACCACGGCCTTTTTTATTTGATTTGAATTATCAGATTGGTGCGGTTTGTCGATTTTATTTATACACCCCTAGTTTCAAATTTGAAAGTATATATATATATATATATAATTTCCCACATGATGTTCTGTCATGATCCGAGCATGGACCCGGATTGCGACAGGGGACCTAAAACCACGAACGACTCCAAGCTAACCCATGACATATACATAACATATACTTGAGAATAACTAAGTGGAAAGGAATCATGAACATAACATGAGCGGAAGACTGAACATCATAAAGCATAATCATAGACCACAAGTCAACAAAGCTGAACCATCTAATACCCAACTGTCTGAAAAAGCCTCTAATCATAGACGAGCTGATGGGACCAACTAGCTCTATCAATATCTGAAACGGACAGACATAAATGAAAGAAACATGTAACAAAATTGATGTCCTCGAATCATGAGGAATCACCAAAACTAGAATTGACTGAAGCGGTAACGAGGCTAACAGCGGAGCTGAGACTAATCACCTGAACCTATATCATGAAATGATATAGCATAGAAGTATGCGATCAGTACTTTGAATGTATTGAGTATGTAGGTAAGTAAAACATACTAGTAAAACGACAGTCTAAAATCATGAGCATAAAGTAAGCTTCGACATGAGATTAAGGACAACATAAAAAAATAATGATCGTGAGATAGTCATAAACACAGGTTATTCATCATAAGCTAAAATATAATGATCCAAAGTTTTGAAAGTAAAAGCATATGGTTTAACATGTTTGAAAACATACGTAAAAGCTCATAATTTGATCAATGGATCAATCATACTATAAACCATGATATCATAAATCCTATACATGAATAACTTAAAATATGAGGAACAGTGGGAGGCTTCATCATAACCGACACCATCATGAATGAGCACATGAATCCCAACTATCTCGCTCAAGTGAGCAGAGCCGTACCAAGTCTTGCCGGGGCAAATAATGCTAAAGGCATGATATCACTCGTAACCATGAGTCAGTAGCATAAGGGAGACACTCTCAACTAGCGAGGACTCCTTAGGCTGGGGGCAAGGAAGACACTCTCTACTAATGAGGACCCCTTATCCTATTGTGGCACGTAGTTCTGAGACCTGGGTACGCTGAACCTCGGCCTACTCGATGCTAGATACTAATTCCAATACATGCATATTGCTCATAGATATAATCATTAAACATACTTGATTTTACATGGGCTAATTAGAAAACATGAGAATCATAATCATACTTGTCATACGTGAACTAGCCATGAAAACAAAGTCGCTGAGTCGGTCATGATACATAGTCTTGAGATTCATGACATTCATACATACATAAGTAAATCGTCATAACTTGAAATCATGGGTTCATAAGCTTAGGGTTCATGAAATTCATGCATACTTAAATAAATTGTCATAACTTGAAACCATGAGTTCATAAGATCATATATGATTGAGTAAAATCATGATAAATTTGAAAATATAGATTCATGAGAGATCTTAGCAGGAAACATGTACTCATAATCATAAATCATGAATTGATCATAAGACACTTGAATTCGTACAAGATCATAAAAGATTCCATGAGAAGTTGGTCTAACCCTAGAATTTCAATAAATCATGGTTTGGAGACTTGAAAACCTGAGATAGAGATGAAATTAGGCATGAGGGTAGAAGGATTCCCGATTCATGACCTTACATACCTAAGTTTAGTGAAATACTTGCTAGGGTTTGATACCCAAGAGATTTGGAGAAGAGGAAGGACCTTGATGCTTGAGGGTTTGAGAAGATTGATCTTAACTTAAAGGTGTTGGGAGTAGAATGAGAGTTAGGAATAAATAAAACCCTAGATTATACCCTCTTAGGAGCTTAAAATGACTTAGTTTAGGAGTTAAACACATCCATTGATTCACCTAATTTTTGCAGTCGATTTGATGATTTTTTGCAAGGAACATACAACATCAGTGAAAAGGATTATGAAGGCTATACAACATTTCTCAAACACAACGAGATTGGTAGCTAACATTGATAAATTGAACTTATATATGACAGGGGTAGATGCTGCTACTAGAAAGAGACTCTTAGAGCTGATAGGGTTTAAAGTTGGTTCTTTTCCTATCAGGTACCTGGGGCTTCCATTATCTCCAAAGAAGTGGAGTAAGTTAGAATGCAATCAGTTGATCCAAAAAAATCACAGGGAAAATCAAAGCAGTCATAAAAAGGCACCTCTCATATGCTGGAAAGTTATAGTTGATCAATTCTGTACTATTCTCCCTGCAAAATTTCTAGGGATCTATTTTCATCTTGCTTCAAAGTGTTATGAAGGAGGTAGATAAAAAAATGTAGGAATTTCTTATGGAGAAGCAGTGAAGAAAAGAAGAAAATCTCATTGGTGGCAAGGGAGCAACTATGTAGACCAAAGAAACAAGATGACCTAAGTATAAAAGGATGTAACTACTGAAATATGGCTTCAGTGGGTAAACTTATCTAGCTGGTAATGAAAAAGAAGGATATACTATGGGTTAAATAGGCTAATGGGCTATATATGAATAATGTGGATGACTTCTGGACTCATAAACCCTCTTGGGATTGTAGTTGGTATTGGAGGACATTACATAGGATGAGGATGCAAATGGAATACTGGTATAGGAATAGACATTACTGCCTTTCACATAATGGAGAGTACTCTGTGTCACTGGGTTATTCAAATTTGATTGGATAGGCCCCTAAGATGGAAAATGCTAATCTCATATGAAACAAAATTGCAGTGCCAAAGTATAGATTTATCCTATAGCTGGCTGTACAAGGTCGATCTCTAAGAAAGGATAAATTGCTGACTATGAGTTTAGGAAGTGTAGATAATACATGTGGAATGTGTGATACAAATTCTATGGAAGACCCAAGGCACCTGTTCTTTGATTGCCCCTGGAAGAAAGTTATATGAGGAGGAATGCAGCAGTGACTGGAAATAAGGGTGCAAATTACAGGTGTGGAGGAGGCAATGATGAAGACACAACGTAAGCACTGGAGAAACTTTAAGAAGGACATTATGGCAGCTGTTTCAGTGCTGTGATATATCAAACGTGGATAGTTAGGAATTAGAGGTTGTTTAGGAATACTCATGTTAATATCAATTTTGTTATTCACCAATTGAAATATGTAATTAGAGAAAGGCTTATGATGTGTAGGGACACTAAGAATAGTAAGAAGAATAGTCATCTTATACAAAAAATGTATAATTAGACGTACATTAGAGGTCTATATGAACTCAACACCCTTTCTAGAAGGTGGTTACAGTGATGTAGATGCTCTGTTAGGTGTAAGTTCTTTGTTTGTTGGTATGATAATTCTTTACATATTATTACCAAAAAAAATAATATTGCACCAATAACAATAAGTATGATAATCAATATTTATAGAAATATATAATAATGAAATAAAAAATAATTATTCATATGAAAAAATCTTAATTTGAAATTAAATCTTAGAAGTTAAAATTAAGCATTTTCATGATTGAGGATTGAATATCATGATGGATATATTTGGACTGTTGATTTGTGATGGATCAGCCCAAATCAACTAATCATCTAAATTGCTCTAACCCAAATCCGTTAAAACTTAAATAAGTTAGATAAGTCATAAATTTGAGTTAATTTTACCATCCCTACACATAAGAATGAGGCCAATTTTAAGACAAAGTGAGATAGTTTGATTCCAGATCTAGAAAAAAGATGGGATCAAAAGATTTTTTCGCATGTAAATTTAGAGATTTTCTTAAAATTGAAGTGTGGAATGACTTATGGGATGGTTATCTACAACCCTTATGCTTTTGAGGAAGTTGAGTTTGATAATGGTCAATTATTCCGTGATTTTTAGAGATTTTTATAAATTATTTTTTAATTAAATTAAATAATTAAAAATAAATATTTATTTTTAGTATAGTGAACGAATAAAAATAAATAGAGAAAAATAATTAATACTCATTTATTGCTAGGCAAGTTGAGAGTAAAACTTCTGCAATTTAACTACCATGAATGCTCGATGTTACTTTGTTATATTCAAACTAGTTAATTTGTTCGTGCTTTGTGCGATCTTAAATTTTTTTTAAAAGTTATAATTTAAATCTTTTCAATTATTCAAATACTAAAATAATCACAAAGTATATTTTGTGATATTTAATATTATTATTAATTTTTCTTTCAAAAGATGATCTAAATAAATAAATTTATAACTTTAATCCATATGTATTTGCTAAAATAAATTTTCAAAAGTTAAAATAAACATAAAATTAAATCAAAGTGGTCTTTTATTTTTTTAAATAAAAAATAAATAAAAATAAGAAAAAGTAACTACAGAGACACAACAACAAAAAAATTTAAACAAAAAATCTTGAAATCTTATAAGAGAAACCAACTATAGTCTATATGTACTAAAAATTATTATATATTAAATGACTAATTTAATATTTCTTGTTTAATATTGAAATATTTAATTATTTTAAAAATATATAAATAGTTCTAATCAAGTGATTACTTGCAACATAAATATATCATTAATTAAGATGTAATGTACTTTTCAAAGTGCAATTTTTTAAAATTTTAGAAAATATCAATTGTGCTTTTAAAATCATTCACTTAGAGAACACAAGATATTGTAATTAAATAAACTTTAAGTCTGAATATTGTAGTAATTGTGTTAGAAGTATCCAATTTAACAAACTTAAAGGATCATGTGTGCTTAAATATTAAAATAAAAATAAAAATAAATGTATCCTTAAATTAAAGAGATTATTTGAGGATAAAACTCATGTATTAATGAATTATTAACGGCTTCAAAGGGAATAGTCCATTATTTAAGTGGCTTAGTTCGAACCTTAATTTCAACATTTTGAATTTTAATTATTTTTTAATATATATATATATATATTTTAAAAATCTCGCTAAATAAATTAAAATTTCATGGCAAAGTGATTAAAATAATTCTTGTCAAAATGCTACTCATAAATCTAAAGAAAAAAAAATTATTGACAGAAAAGTTTGTCAATATTCTACTGTACAAAATTTCTTGTGTATTGTTATCTTTTTATTTGCGATAGTATTCGAAATGTTATTGTGATTACTTGTTAGTTAGTATGAGAATTTGATAAGTTATGCCTTGAAGATAGTTATTTTACACAATTGAATTGAATATGACTTTGATAATTGTGTTCTTAAAAGAAAATTGAACATTTACCTAGACTGAGATGTAAGATATATTGACCTTATAACAATAATAATATAGATAAAGCAATCATCACAAAAAGTATCACTAAAATACTATATTTCTTTTAGTGCTTATCTTACATGTAAATTTATGTAAATATTTATGGAGGAACGCAATAAACTATCATAAATTTATAAATTAATATTTAAGGGTTATGAAAGAGTAAGATATAACCATTATTTGGATTATTAAAAATATAGAATTATGAGGATAAAAAAGTGTGAGTTTTGTAGATGAGTTTTTAAATTTTATGATAAATGAAAAAAAAAAACTAAAACAAAAACGTAAAAAAAAATGAATATATTTCTTGACCTTTAAAAAGTGTTAGCTCATCAGTTAGAATAAATATGTCATTCATGCTATAAAGAATTGTTGAACTTAATTAATCTTAAATAAATATGAGATTAATACAAATTAATTTTCTTCAATAAATATTATAAGATTTATATTTTATCATTATTTTATTATGATATAAAATGTTGCGGGAGCATTGAAAATAAAGACCAATTAAATTTTACATTAAAATAGTTTAAAGAAACGATTTTTAATTTATTAACATTTTATATTTAATATAATTAAAAGAGTTAAAAGAAATTATGATTTTAAAAAACTCAATAGTCCCTTCTCTTCCTTAAAAAAATGTCTGCCAACATTTAATACAAATAATAATTTCAATTTGAAAGTATATCTAAAAGAAAAATTCTTTTTTACTTATAAAATAAATTTTCAAACTTGAATTTGTTTTCAAGTTGAAATGAAATATTGATACAATGACAAAATAGTATTTTGGTTAGCATAATCAAGTTTAATTTTAGGTGGAGCGCATACGAAGTTGAGAGCATACTATAAAAGTTGATGAACATGTTTGTATATACTATACACTAACAAAGTACTTTGATATATAGTTGGACTTTGATTTTTTCATATTGTATTTGTCATATACTATCTTCTTCATCTTTTTTTGTCTTTCTTTTTCACGTTCACATATGTTTATTTTTTAAAATAAAAATTATGACTTGTATGGTTGAAAAAGACAACTAAGAAAGAAGAGAGAGAAAATAGTTAGGAAATTGAACCCAAAAAATGATCTTAGAATAAGCATATAAAAAATTAATAAAATCAAAAAACTCATTCATAAGTTGTTTCATGTTAAGACATGACATACACAAAAAATAAATTTTGAACAACTACATCTTCTAAGCTCATGTTAGGATATTATATGAAATTTAACTTATACGAAAAAAGATATTAAAGCACAAATTTCTACACTTTTTATCATTATACTAAAGAAAGAAAGATCTAAATATTGGTAAGGATTAGTAAGAGGTCTCCTTACTATAACCAACCAAATAAAAAATTATATAAAATGGGGTTATATAGAACAAAAGCGGAGTTAGGTACAATAGAATAGAAAAAAAAAATTAAAATACAACATAAACAGTAGCTTCCACATTAATATTATCTTTTAAATTTTTTGAAAAGCAGAGTATAAAACAAAATCCATTTGTATCAGAATGTTAATTTCTACAAGACAATTCTAAAATTTAAATACTTCTAATTTTGACTGGACATCAAACGCAAGAAATAAGTTTTCACAAAATTTCCTTTCTCTTTTGGAGATGGAAGCTGCGATGGCTGCATCTCACACATAGCATGTGTGTTTGTTTCCTCCTCTTCCTGAAACTTCCTGTTCTCTTTCCCATTGCAGTGCAGATGCAGAAACCCTAGCGTCTTCATTATCAATATTATCTATATGTTCTAATAGATATGAAATTATATTCATCTCAAAAAAAATTCTACCTACAAACTATAACAATGTGAATATGAGCATAATCTTTGCTTTACAATTTATTTATATAGATATACATGGAGAAAACACTAGAAATTATCATAAAATTTATAAATTAAATATTTAGATGTTATGACATGAAAGGTTTGTGAGTTATTGAAATTATTAAAGATATAGGTTACAAAAATAAAGAGGTGTGAGTTATGAAATGAAATTTTCATGCCACCTCACTTTTCTATTACTTTAGTTTATAATATAAAGATTGATTCCTATAATATTATATATACTAAAAGCTAAAATTGCATAAAAATAAATATTATTAGACCATTAAATATTCCACAAAAGAATTTTTTAGATGATGATGAAGGAGTAAATCTATTTATTATTTGAAGGGTATCTTCTTCTTCTTCTTCTTCTTCTTCTTCTTCTTCTTCTTCTTCTTCTTCTTCTTATTATTATTATTATTATTATTATTATTATTATTATTATTATTATTATTATTATTATTATTATTATTATTTAGATTATTATTATTATTTAGTTAGTTAGTTAGTTATTATTATTATTTATTATTTACATTTATTCTTATTCTTATTTATTTATTTATTTATTATTATTATTATTATTATTATTATTATTATTATTTATTAGTTGTATTTATTTATTTGAACATTTCACTTTTTGGCTTCCCACTTTTATAATAATATGATATGATGATGATTTTTATATATTATTTTTATTTTTATTTTATTTATTTATTTTATTTATGGAGGGTTAAAATGGTAATGCAACTTTGAAATTAGAAATTTTTCACTTTTATTATATTTTAATTTAATTCTTTTTATTTTTATTTATTTATTTTATATAATTGAGTTTGTTTAATGACATAACATTGAATGACATTAGTTAAATAAATGAAATAAAAAAATAATTTTAAAATAGAAAACTTAAAAAAAAAAAAAAAAGGAATGGAGGCCTTAGAGGCATGCCACATCAACATGCCTCTAATTCTCCTTTATATATATATTGATGCTTACAAAGACAACTTATTAATCCGGTGATTATTCTTCCTAGATATCAATTTTTTTAATGTATGTGACAAATAAAGAACCAAAATAAAGTTATATATATATATATATATATATATATATTTTTTTTTTTTTTTCTGAATCAAGATTCATATTTGTTTTTCTCTTTGAATAAGGTGTATCCACTCTAATTTCTAGAAGAGAGAACATGGGTTTAGGGTCTTCAGTAGTGGTGCTAGAAATTTTATTAATAATGTTCAAAATTTAATATATATATATATATTAAAAATAATTTTTAATTTATATATATTGTATAATTTTCTATATACATAATATAATTTTTTGATGATGAATATTTCACTGGCGGTCTTTTTCTATATGTCACTGCGCCACTTCACTTAGGGAGAGACAATTATTTTTTCTTTCCTTTTTACCCTTTGCTAAGAGTTTAGTGGTAAAGACAATTGACTTTTCTTATAGAATCAATAAGGGAAGATGAAAGATCCAATTAGGTCCTAACTGTGACTTTTTGGCCGTTAAACTTTTTCCCCCCTCTCTCTCTATATAGTATAACATAAGTTTACTTATATTATGTTAATAAAAAAAGACAGAAGAGGCAACTAAATTTAAATTATAATATTTTTGTTGTTAAGCTTTCGCAAAGAAAATACATAGTATGACATAAATTTATTATAGTGTCAATAAAAGAAGACGGAAGATTTAATTAGGTTTAAGTTGTGATCATTTAGCAGTTAAGCTTGATTTGGAAAAGCTTTAATATGACATAGACTTTCTTATAGTTATAGGATGAATAAGAAAAGACCGAAGATTCAACAACGACCAGCTGTTATAATAGATTACCAAGACACTTCTTTTATTTGTTTTGTAAAATGATTAAATACTGCTTTTTTAATCTTCTTTTCCCTCTCCTTTAAGCCCCTTCATCATTCTAATCTTTTTGTTACCATATCTGATAAGGATACAACTCCTCTCCATTCTCTGATTAAGAAGAAGAGCAGTGAACTCGGAAAGAAAATAGTTCTACATTGTGGAGATAAAGATTGTAGAAATGAGGATATTGCAGTGGATGTTGGGCATACTATGAGAGATCGAATTAAGAATGACGATATCGGGCCGAGGTGGGAGTGGCTATGATGGATGAGAAGATGCGTAAGATGAGACTGATGTGGTTCAGGTATGTGATGAGGAGATGCACAAGTGTCCCAGTGTGAAGGTGTGAGAGGTTGGTTATGGATGATTTTGGAAGCGGTAGAGATAGACCGAAGAAGCAGTGAAGAGAGGTGATTAGACAGGATACGACACAGTTGTACCTTACCAAGGACTTGATTCTGGATAGGAAGGTGTGGAAAACACGGATTTAGGTAGCCAAGTAGTAGGTAGTAGTATGTTGCCTTACTTTTTTTGGAGGAATACGTAGTATTGCTTCTATAGTTGCTTGTCTCCGATTTCTATTACTACCTATTGTTACTCATATCTCGATTAGCATATTTTTGGGTGTTACTATTATTTATTTTATTTTTTAAGACGAGTGTCTATCGGAAATAGTCTCTCTACCTTTGAGGTAGGGGTAAGGTCTATGTATCTTCTACCCTCCCCAAACCTCACTTTGTGTGATTAAACTAGGCTGCCGCTGTTGTTGTTGCTGTAATGTGGAGACAATTTTAGTTTCACTACAACTATGATTCAAATTGCCCTTAATATTTCTTTAACTTCTAATTATAATTTTTTAAAATTTCTAATACCATTTAAAAAAAAATTATGCTTTTACCTTTAAAATTATTTGATGGTGTAACAAGAAAAATCTACATTGACAGTGCATCAAACTTAAACTCATAAATTATATATGTGGTCATTTCATTTTTTCATCTTTGCTTGTGCAAATAGATTTTCTTATAATGTTAATACGAGAAAGACGAGATAATGGACAAGAAATTGTGTGAATAAAGAGATTAAATCTATCCTAAATTGTGACGTCTTAACCGTTAAATTTAATGCAATAAATCTTTATAAGATAAACTCAATAAATTTATTGTTTCTTCTTTTTTTTTGATTAATACAGATGGACATTAGCTAAAAATAATCAGATAAACTTAAATAAGTAGCCCCAAGATGGTTAAAATTTGACTTAGTTATTATAAGGAGAAAGAATATCATTAGAGTAATGTTTATTTTCATTTAATAAAAAAAAATTAGTAAGACAATCTCCAACCAATTATTCCTTTTCTTTTTGAATACTTTTCTTAAAATGAATAAATATTTTTCATATGTTTTCCATCCCCATTATGTGTCAACACAATTTTAAAAAAACGAATGTAGAATTTTTTTAAAGTGAATCGAGTAACATGTAGGTGAGTATCAGATTATAGCAAAAATAAGTTTGAGAAGAATTTTAACTTTTAATATTGTTAAAAGCAGTATAAAATTTTTACTTATAAATATATTTGTATTATAGTGAATGTCTATAAACGTATTTGTATTGTAGTGGATACATGTGTTTATATTATAATGAAAGTCTATCTTTTGGAGAAAAGTTAGGAGGAATTATCCCTATAAATAGAGGGGTTCTCCTTCATTGTATTTCATCCCATCAAGAGAAATAAGAACTTCTCTCCTTCTCTCTTTCTCTACAATATTCTTTTTTTATTTTATTATTTTATAACACGTTATCAGCACGAGTCTTTGCCTTGAGCACTCACTTTGAAAGATCTGAGGTAAGAAAAATCAAAGTTTCTTTGAAAAGATGAAGGTTAATGTTTCTTGATAGTTATGTCTTTACTAATAACAATATCGATTTTGTATATGAATTTGAAAGGAACGACTTGTTGATTCACTTTGCAATTCATGTCTCATATTTGTTCCAGAAGAACAATATTGTGAAAAATATATTTGTTCTAGTAGAACAATATTATGAAAATATATTTGTGCCAGCAGAACAATATAGTGAAAATATATGATGATATTAATTTGACATCCATTAATGAGCAAGAATGAGAATTGCAAAAAAAAAATACATGATCACTAGAAGTGATAATATTTTTATAGGCTTGTTACCATTACAACTGAAAATATGTAAGAGAAATCATCTATTTTATATGCAAACCTCAATTTGCTCCCAAAGTAGCAATATATTAAAAGGAGTTTTAAACTATCATAATTTAATATGATAAGTCACCTTTAGATAATTAAGTTCCACTCCCGAAGAATGAGAACTTTTGATAAATGTTACAAATATAGATCTAATACAGATATAGTCCCTGAAGTGAATGTGACAATACTACTAAAATCTAAAAATTTACTCCCGAAGTAGTAAATCTGAAATTTACTTTCAAAGTAGTAATATGAAATTTACTTCTGAAGTAGTAAGATTTTAACAGTTACTCCTGAAGCAGTAAGACTCTTCAAAAGTAAATCTTGCAATTTACTCCTGTCTTACAATTTACTCCTGAAGTAATAAAACCTACAATCTACTCTCAAAGCAGTGAAAGTTTGAAATAATGAAGTTTAGAACTTAATATTTACTGTTTTTTTCTTGACACCTGCAGTGTCTGAATTTATTTTCATGATACCAGAAGTATTTAAGCAATATTAGATAGTGTAAATTAATGATCAAGGTCTGCAAAAGAACCTGATTGTTTATCAACAAGAATCATGACACCAGTAGTGTCCAAAAAATATTATGAAAAATAAATTGAAAGCTCCCGAAGAGTTATTTATTATTATGTCATTCATCACATATTGTAGTACAAAGTTATGACTAAAACACAAATTGTAGTAAACCTGAAGTTTACCAACAATAAAAATGGTTATCATATTGAGACTACAAATGATTGAAAGATTAAATATCTTCAAATTACATAGGTAAGAAATATGTATATGAAAAATTACCTGATTTGTATTACAAATATACACATGATGAAATTACATGCTATAGTAAACCAGAAGTTTATTGATGTGAAATTCATGACATAGTAAATATAAAATTTACTAAAATAAATAACACATGTCATGGTAAACATGAAGTTTACTAGTATAGATTATTATCAGTTGACATGACCATTTTGATCATCCTGATATGATGTGTTAATTGAGTATCAAAATATATTGAAGAAATAGAAGATGTTTCAAGAAATCTTTTGCGTTGCTTGTTCTCATGATAAGTTAATTGTACCAGCCAATGTTGGGACTGAATTTCCAAATTCTGAAAAGTATAAAAGGTGAATATGGACCCATTTACCTGCCATGTGATGTCTTAAATTGATGCATCTATAAGATGGTCACATGTGCATTTATTGTCAACCTGTAGTTTGACATTCACAAAGATGCTTACTCAATATTAATTGAGTTAAAAGTATAATTTTCAGACTGTGTAATCAAGACAATTCATCTTGATAATGATGGTTTATATCCAAGGTGATTTGACATTGAATGTCTCTGCTAAATAGTTGAACCATTACTTATGAGAACAAAACTCAGTGTGTTGGTCTATGATATGATATATTATATACAACAACACTTGTATTCATTAGATTAAGAAATTATGATTAATTCCCCCTATGCTCATTTGGTTCAGGGTTAGGAACCAAATGTTTTTCATCAAATAACTTTTGATGTGCAGTATATGATTAATGAATCTATCACGATACAAACAGATGAATTTTTCAAAGATGATCGGGGATGCATGTTAGTTCTACTAACATGGGGGAGATAATAAGCAACTAAGAAATATACCGTGAATTATCATTAGTGTGATTCTCATAATTCAAGTTAAATACCTTAAGTATTTATATTTTCATATTTCAGCTGCAAAAGCTCCTATTATATTTACGTCCCTGAAGGACAGAATCTACAGTATGCATGAAACATTGTAGATCAATCGATTTCTTTTGTAATAATATTTGAGAAAAAAAAGAATGAAGCGAATAATCATACTAAGGAGGCAATCTGCTCTTGAAGAGCCTACGATCCTTTCTTTTCTATATCTGATCCACGCTTTTGAACACTTCATGAAACCTCATGAGAGGTTTAGGTACCTAAGAAATACATTGAAAGTGATGAGTTCTCAATGGGTTATGTCCAATTGCAAACCGATATAAATGATATACCATCGATGATATCTTTGATACAATATAGTGTACAATATTGTAAAAGATTGTGAGGATCTGAATTCGACATCTATTAAAGCGTGTTGATGTAGAAATAATTATCAAGTGAAATGATGCATATTGATAAGCATAAAGCTTATTGGACCTGTAGTGCAGACACCAAAAGATGTCAAGTATTTAAATAATAATGAATGTTATCACTTGATAAAATTTATATGAAAATCATGAAGGACTCAAAAGGCCTGAACATTTACAAGTTTTTGCAAACTTCTTCATAATTCTTATATGAGGAAAATCAAATAAGAAAACAATATCGGAGTTTGTTGTACTTGCTATTTATGCTAATGACATAAACCACATTGCAACTCTAGCAGAGCTTCAAAAGGAAATTGCTTATATAAAGAAAGAATTTGTGATGAAAGATCTGGGAAAGACAATTTTGTCTTGGTCTGCAAATTAAACATTTAGAGATGATATTTTTATACAATAATCTGCCTATACTAAGAAGGTTGCGAAACGATTCTATATGGATGAATAGCATTTATTAAATACTTCGATGGTTGTTCAATCACTTGATGTGAATGATAATTTGTTTGATCTCAAGAAAAGAATGATGAAATCCTTGGTCCCGAAGTACCATATCTTAGTGCGATTGATGCACTAATATATCTTGCTAATACTACAAGGCATGACATTTTGTTAATTTATTAGCAAGACGATCTTGTTGGTTATGCTAATGTAGGGTATTTATCTGACCCACACAAAGCTCGATCTCAAACTGGATACGTATTCATATGTGGAGATACTGCCATATCTTGGAGATTTACAAAGTAGTCTCTCGTCGCCACTTCATCAAATCATGCTGAGATAATAGCTATTCATGATGCAAACCGAGAATGTGTGTGGTTGAGGTCCATGATACATCTCATTAGAGAAAAATGTGGTTTGAAATGTGGTAAAGTACCCATAATTTTATATGAAGATAATGCAGCATGCATAGCACAACTAAAGGGAGGATTCATAAAAGGAGATAGAACGAAGCACAAGTCGCCAAAGCTTTTCCACACACATGAGCTGTAAAAGATGGTGATATTAACGTGCAACAGATTCGTTCAAGTGATAATTATTTGACTAATTTATTCATTAAATCTCTACCAACTGCAACTTTCAAGAAGATGGTGAACAAGATCTAGAACAAAGATTTAAGAATATTCTCATTAGGGGGAGTTAATACATGCTGTGCTCTTTTTTTCTTATGAGGTTTTTTCCCACTGGGTTTTCCTTGTAAGGTTTTTAATGAGGCAGCCAAAATGCGTATTATTAGATATGTGTACTCTTTTTCCTTCACTAGATTTTTTCCCACTGGGTTTTTTCTAATAAGGTTTTAACGAGGCACATTATCTATCAAATAGACATTCAAGGGGGAGTGTTATAAATATATTTGTATTATAGTGAATGTCTATAAAGATATTTGTATGGTAGTGGATACATGTGTTTATATTATAATGAAAGTCTATCTTTTGGAGAAAAGTTAGGAGGAATTATCCCTATAAATAGAAGAGTTCTCCTTCATTGTATTTCATCCCATCAAGAGAAATAAGAACTTCTCTCCTTCTCTCTTTCTCTACAATATTCTTCTTTTTTATTTTATTATTTCATAACACTACTAAATATAATTTCTGCCAAAATTGAAGAAAATTATAATTTATCTCTATAGATGCAATAATATAATCATAATATCACCATTTTGAAATTTAATAAATATGTCATGCCCCACCTTGGGAGGCACGACTGGCACCTGGTGCCCTACTAGGACCTGAACTGCTGAGTTGACTGAGCCTAAGCACCTCTCGTGAAGGGCTGACCCTAATTCTAGAATTAAGAAAACAGCGGGCTATATAGCAGCTGTAAATACAACCTCCGACCGACAAGGCCTATAGCCACCTGTGAAAATAAACAGCTAACCAAAGACAAGCAATCATAGGGAGTCCTATGCGGGCCGACAAGGCCACCATGATATCTAGTTATAACTGAAAAGTAAAATCAGATGCTAAACTGAACTATGATCGACAAGGCCACCAATCAACAACTAAACAGGGCCCCACATGGCTAACACACATAATCTAAAACACATATGGGATCCACATGACCGATATCATCTAACCACAGGGAAGTAACACAATCTGCAAGCCTCTAGGAGTAATAAGATGGTCGGGATAGGGCCCCGACCTTACCATACTATACAAACAAAAGGAATAAACCTCTATCACACAAGCTCCGAAAGAAGGGAGCTGATGGTTCTGTACGGCTGACTGGAACTACGAGGGACCTGCTCCTCGTCTATCTGCACCTGCAGGCAAGTAATGCAGTTCCCCAGAAGAGGGCGTCAGTACCATAGGTACTGAATATGTAAGGCAGTTACTTTAAATCACTACAAGTAAGGAAATAGAACTGACAATGACTGGAGTAAAGGAACCGGACTGGAGATGGCTGAAGTAGTGAAATCAGGGATAAACATAACTGTAATACGGAGGGTAGGGGTCATACCTGACAAACGAGGTGTCTTACTGTCTAATTATCAGTAACTAAAGCAACATAAACCTTACCTGGTCCCCATAAGCCGGAAGGTACACTCAGCACAGAATAAATCACCTGGGCCCCTATTAGCCCTAGTGAGTACACCTCAATCTATATACCCCTATCCAAGTCATACTGAGTCAACTACCAGCTATAAGCGTCCTGCCGATCCCCTGGGTCTGCAACTGGGCCCGCTCGGCCCCTGACTGTAGCTGTATCTGAGTCCGGAGGACTCCTGATATCTACACCCCGAGCGTAAGCGCTCGGCGGGGGTGTATATAAGGCCAACCATGGCATATGAGGATCTGGATCCCCATCTTCGTCCCTTGCGGACGGCATGACGCTCCGTAGAGCGACGTATCCTCGCCCTTGGTGGGCGGCGACACAACTATTAACCCTGGGGTGGTCATGGAAAGTATACAGGTATAATCTAACCCAAAACAATACAAATTACGAGCCTCGACTGACAACAACAACTAGACATGATAACATACCCCTGACATGCTTTACTGGGATTCATACTGGACTACTATACTGAAGAAACTAACTTGCTGAAAGAAAATGCCTTAACATACCTCGTTCGCTGTTTACCGATTAACTGACGAGTTTCGGCTCGTGTTCAACTGCCCTTTTCAATTTTAATCATATTAACGGAAGAATAGAGCTACTTTATTACTATATTCGAAGAAAAAAAATAACTTATATATATATATACTGACTATACTTCAACTTATCGAAAGAGGATCGAGAACTCGTAATTTCTCGGGAATCTAGAAGGGAGAAATACTTACTTTAGGCACGTGATCATATTGAAACTAGTTTGAAATAATTCCCCCAACTTAGGATCGGCGGGACGACGATTCGCCGGGCGTATTTTATGAAAATAAATCCGCAGCGATTCTCTCTGCAGCCTTATACTTCACTACCCAGAGTTAACTTAGATTTAAACGGCGTTTAGCGGCATAATCAGATGATTTTCAATAGTTTCTCTTCATTCTTACCTCAGCTGGCCGAGGATATATGAATAATGAAATAACATCTAAGTGTGATGCCTTTATATACTTGAGGCGGTAGACAAGGCAATGTGACACTCTGCCGGTCGCGCCAATTCTGCTCCGTTCCACTTTGGGTAACGCGGAGGGGGCTGCTATGTGCCATTTTTCCCCTCTGGGCAACTTGGTTCGGCCTCCTCACATGAAATCCCGACTTGGCACCTGTTCGGCCTTTCACCGAGCCCTTTCCTCGTACGTATGACACTCTAAAACTCTCAACCAACATATGAATAGGCCGACTAAACATTAGAAACTTACGGGGTGTAACATCCTCCCCCCTTAAGAACATTCGTCCTCGAATGTTAACTTCTACTTGCAATAACCTTAACCTTGCAATTACTTATTCTGGAAAAATTTTGGCAGAGTCTCCCCTGTAATATGGACTATCCACAAACCCTGAAACGCAGAAAAGTCCAATACAGGTACTTCACAAAATACTATAGCATTCACTTCACAATAGACTAAAGTCAATTATCTCACATATACATTTATATAATGCAACTTATGAAACAACAACAACAACATACCTCTAGCTGCACAATCTGACTAAGTCTGAAATAACTGAGGATATCTGGTTTTCATATCGTCTTCTGCCTCCCAAGTCATCTCCTCTCGGTTCTTATTCTGCCATAACACTTTAACAGAAGCAACATCTTTAGTTCTAAGTCTGCGGATCTGCCGATCTAGTATGGCTACTGGAGCTTCTTCATAAGCTAACTCCTCAGTGACTTGGACGTCTTTGATTGGGACAATCCGGGAGGGATCTCGTATGCACTTCCTCAACATTGATACATGAAAAACTAGGTGAACTAATTCTAATTCTGTAGGTAAATCCAATTCATAAGCCACCTGGCCTATCCTTCGGCAAATCTGATAAGGTCCAATAAACATCAGGTTGAGCTTGCTTTTCTTACCAAATCTCGTCACACCCTTCATCGGTGAAACCTTCAGGAATACCCAGTCACCCACATTAAATTCTAGGTTTCTTCGCCGCACATCAGCATAAGATTTCTGGCGGCTCTGAGCTGTCAGCAGATGTTCCCTGATAAGCTTTACTTTCTCTTCTAACTGATGAATAATATCTGCCCCTGTCACACCCCACCTTGGAGGGTATGACGGGCACCTGGTGCCTGCTAGACTCTGGGCTGCTAAACGGTCCAGCCTGAGCACATCTGGTGCTTTTGCTGACCCTAGCTCTATTTCAAGAAACGAACCGGCTATATAGCGGCTGTAAATACAGCCTCCGGCCGACTGGGCCTATAGCCACTTGTATAAAACTCCAGCTAACCAGAAACGTACTTACAAAAGGGAAACCTATGCGGGCCGACAAGGCCACCATGCTGTCTAGTTATCTATAACTTAATAATAGAATACTAAATAACTACGTGACCGGCAAGGTCACCACTACTATCAGACTATGGCCCCACACGGCCAACATAATCAACCAAACACATATGTACATGCACGGCCCCACACGACTGGCTCCACTACCACAAGGGAACATCAGACTGCAAGCCTCTAGGAAGTAATAATAGAATGGTCGGGACAGGGCCCCGACCTACCCAAACTGAAATAAAAAAAAATAGGAACAACCTCCGACTGTCTAGCTCCGGAGGATAGGAGCTGACAACTCTGCTGACTGGATCACAAGGGATCGACTCCTCGTCTATGTGTACCTGCAGGCAAGAAATGCAGCACCCCCACGGGCATCAGTACCACAGGTGTTGAGCATGTAAAGCAAACTGAAATATACAATTGAAATGGATAGCAACAATAACACGACATATAAGCAGGAAGCAGCTGAGTCTATCTGGCTGAGGATAACTGGGGAGAGTTTACTTATTCTGTAACTAAACTGAGCGTACCTGACGACATGGTGTCCTACTGTCTATTAGTATCTAATAGCACATATAGATATATATATAAATACACACAATACCTGACCGACCCCCATAAGCCGGAAGGTGCCAACCAACACACAATCTATTTACCCCTACTCGGGTCTAAACCAACCAAAAATAAGTCACTTCGCTCATCTGATAACTGTGAGCTCCTCCTACCGGCCCCCTTGGGTACGTAGCTCAGGCCTTGGCCTCTGCCAATAAACTGTGTCAGAGTCCGAAGACTCCTGCCTCTGGGTGCAAGTGCACACGGGGTAATCTGCTGCTGTATTTGTAACTGAAACTGTCCCTGGGTGCAAGCACGCATCAGGGTAATTTTATAAAAATCTGTATCTGAAACTGCCCCCGGCCACAAGCGCACACAGAGTAATCTGCCCCTGTAAATAGGGTAATCTGGCTCTGCGCGGAGCGAACCGAACTGCCCCTACAAACAGGGTAATCTGGACCGTATTATCATGGTGGTCGGCCATCATCATCCTCTAGGCGGACGGCATCACCCAACTGGTGGCGGTATCTGAATCTGGTATCGACACAGCTATAACCCAGGGGCGGTGGGGATGCTAAAGGGTGCCCACATGCCACAACAAGTCTCAACATACAAAATACATACACAACAAGCATGCTCAAATGAAAAATACTAATCATATTCTCTCCTTTTATTTCAAGGCCAGTCTGTATTAAACAACTGATACTATATTCTGTTTTGCACTGCTTCTGATTGCTGGGCTAACTGCTACCTGGCTTTTATCTGATTATCTGATTATTGTTATCCGTGATCTGAAGCTATATCAGTTTCTAGAGCCATATCTGTTTCTGGAGCTACATCTATATCTGGAGCTATTTCTATATCTGATTACTGATCTGATTACCTCTGGATATAACTCAATAACATAGGACATGCCATCTATAACTGGATATAGCTCAATAACAAATGTAATACATACTATCTGTAATCTTGCTAATTCATTATATTGCTTTTACAACTTCCATTCTGGGTATTACGTAGAAACATACTGAGCTACTAGTTGATACCACATTACTATCTAAAATCATCTGACGATCCGTTATTCTGATTATCACATGATACGTAATGCTATACTAGCATACTTGCTGGAAATTGTACTAAAATCGTTCCTATACGCTGGGTATCTGTTAATAGTCTTTATTCTTTTTATTTTCTAGACTGTACTTCATGACTTGCCGAAAGAATAGCTTTACATACCTTAGCCTCGGTTTATCTGACTAACGGACGAAGCTCGGTCAGTACTCCATCTATTTCTCCCAACTGTATTACATATATGTCAATTAGAACTAAATATACCAATATTCTGAAAGAAAACGTCACTTTTGATATATTTATAGCCTAAACTTTGGCTTATCGAAAGACGGCTTAAACCTCGCTATTTCTCAAAAGTCCAGAAGGGAGAAATATTCACTTTAAGGCTAGGAGTATATTAACACCAATTTGGAGCAATTCCACTTACCTTAGTTCGGTAGCACGACGACTCGCCGACCGAATTTCGCGAAACTAAATCCGTAGGAATGCTCCTTGCTGCTAAATACCTTGGTATCTGGAGTTAATTTGAGTTTGGACCACGTTTGACGGCATAATCGGACGATAATTAAGTAGTACTTTCGCACCCTCTCTGTTTTTCTCAATTTCTCTGGAAATTATATGAAATATAACATTTAAAATCGAAGTGGAGGGCTTATATAGTTGGGCCTGGACAGGGCCAACGTGTCACGGAGCCATCGCGGAGGCTCCACCTCCGTGACACGTTGCCATCGCGGAGGGGCTCTGCCCCGGCTCCTTCCGCAATGGTTCGATAGGTTTCTTTTCCGGTCTTGTCCCGGGCCTTTTCCTAGCGTGTATGACTTTCAAATACTCTTAACCAACACGCGAATGGACCATCTATGTGTTGGAAATTTTACGGGGTATAACATTCTCCCCCCCTTAAGAACATTCGTCCTCGAATGTAAACTTCTATTTAGAGGACTTCTCAACTTACTCAACTTGTTTCTAGAAAAATTTCAGCAGAGTTTCCCCTGTAATACGGACTATCCCAAAAACCTGAAAAGCAGAAAAGCCCAATACAGGTACTCCACATGATATAATAATATTCATTTATAACTGTCTATACTCAATCGCCTGCTATCATATATGAGGTATAAGCATTCATAAGGAAAAACAGTTCTTAACATACCTCCTGTTTGCCTATGTCTGGAATAAGTGGGGATATCTGGCTTTCATGTCCTCCTCGGCTTCCCAGGTCATCTCTTCTCGGTTCCTGTTACGCCACAATACTTTGACTGAAGCAACATCCTTCGTTCTCAGTCTACGGATTTGTCTGTCTAGTATAGCTACTGGAACCTCTTCATATGCTAACTCTTTTGTGACCTGGACATCCTGAACTGGAACAACTATGGAAGGGTCTCCTACGAACTTCCTCAACATAGATACATGGAATACTGGGTGAACAGACGCTAACTCTGGAGGCAAGTTCAATTCGTATGCAACTCGGCCTATTCTCCGCTGAATCTGATATGGCCCAATGAACCTCGGGCTAAGCTTGCCTTTCTTGCCAAATCTCATCACCCCTTTTCATCGGAGACACTTTCAAATATACCCAGTCGTCCACTGCAAATTCTAGATTTTTGCGATGCATATCTGCATAAGAGTTCTGGCGGCTCTAAGCAGTCAGTAAGCGTTCTCTGATAAGCTTTACCTTCTCCTCTGACTGTTGAATGATGTTTGGCCCAATCAACGCTGATTCTCCCACTTCAAACCAGCCAACCGGTGATCTGCATTTTCGCCCATATAATGCTTCAAAGGGCGCCATCTGGATGGCTGAGTGATAGCTGTTATTATAGGCAAATTCAATCAAGGGCAGATGCTCATCCCAGCTACCCCCAAAATCTAGCACACATGCTCGTAGCATATCTTTGAGCGTCTGGATAGTTCGTTCTGCTTGCCCGTCTGTCTGAGGATGAAAGGCTGTACTTAAGTTAATCTGTGTCCCCAGACCTCTCTGAAACGACTGCCAAAACCTAGCTGTAAACTGTGCTCCTCTGTCCGAAATATTAGATACCAACACCCCATGTAATCTAACTATTTCTCTGATATATAATTCGACATAATCCTCGGCCGAGAAGGTAGCTTTCACTAGCATGAAATGAGCTGATTTTGTTAGCTTGTCAACTATTACCCAAATAGAATCATGTCTACGTCTGGTACGGGGTAATCCTGTTACAAAATTCATTTTTATCGCTTCCCATTTCCACAAAGGCACAACTATATCCCGCGTCAGACCGCCCGGTTTCTGGTGTTCTGCTTTCACCAGCTGGCAGTTAGGACATCTAGATACAAATTCAGCTATTTCAGCTTTCATACCTGGCCATCAGTAGATGTCTCTGACGTCGTGGTACATTTTCGTTGCTCCTGGATGGAGGGAATAGTGAGCGTAATGTACCTCATGCATGATCTGCTGGCGAAGCCCTGAAACATTCGGGACACATAGGCGGCCCTTACAACATAGCACTTCATCCTCAGTCACTCGGAAATCTGGCTCCTTACCTTTCTGAACTCTATCTCTGAGCTGGACTAAGTCAGGGTCCTCGTACTGCCGTTCTTTTACCTCTGTAACTAACGATGACACAGCAGAGTTCTGAATCACCGCTCTGTTATTTTTTGTTTCTACTACTCGTATGGCTAAACCAACTAGCTGATGAATTTCCTTGGCTAACTCCCGCTTCTCCGGTCGCAAATACGCTAAACTCCCCATTGACTTACGGCTGAGGGCATCTGCTACTACATTGGCTTTTCCCGGATGATATATAATGTCCACGTCATAATCTTTCAGCAATTATAACCAACGACGCTGCCGCAGATTTAACTCCCTCTGTATGAAAATGTACTGCAGGCTTTTATGATCTGTAAAAATGTCTACATGAACGCCATACAGATAATGCCTCCAGATTTTCAGAGCGTGGATTACTGCGGCCAGTTCCAGGTCATGGGTCGGATAGTTCTTTTCGTGCTTCCTCAGCTATCTGGAAGCATAAGCAATTACCTTTCCATGCTGCATCAGCACACAACCCAGTCCGATGCCTGAAGCGTCGCAATACACCGCATACCCATTTGTTCCCTCTGGCAATGCTAGTACTGGGGCGGAGGTCAATTTATCTTTCAATTCTTGAAAACTCTGCTCACATGCCTCAGTCCACTGAAATTTCGCTGCTTTCTGTGTCAGCTTGGTCAGAGGTGCCGCTATAGTAGAGAATCCCTCAACAAATCTCCTGTAATACCCTGCTAAACCCAGGAAACTGCGAACCTCAGTCAGAGTGGTAGGTCTGGGCCTTGTCTTGACCGCCTCTATTTTCTGTGTGTCCACCTGTATACCAGCATCCGTCACGATATGCCCGAAGAAGGCAACTGAGTTAAGCCAGAACTCACACTTTGAAAACTTGGCGTACAACTGACGGTCTCTAAGGATCTGGAGTACTGTTATTAAATGGTTCTGGTGATCTGTCTCTAAATGAGAATATACCAGAATATCATCGATAAATACTATCACGAATAGATCCAAATACGGTCTGAATATGCTGTTCATCAGGTCCATAAACACTGCGGGAGCATTCGTCAGCCCAAAAGACATGACTAGAAATTCAAAGTGACCATACCTGGTCCTGAAAGCAGTCTTTGGAATGTCCCTCTCACGAACTCGGACCTGGTGGTATCCGGACCTCAGATCTATCTTAGAGAAACATCTGCCCCCTGCAACTGGTCAAACAAATCATCTATTCTAGGAAGCCGGTATTTGTTTTTAACCGTTACCTTATTCAGCTGTCGGTAGTCTATACACATACGGAGTGAGCCATCTTTCTTTCTCACAAAAAGAACTGGCGCACCCCACAGGGAAATACTAGGCCTGATAAAGCCGTTGTTGAGCAAATCTTTTAACTGCTCTTTCAACTTTCTAAGCTCAGCTGGTGCCATGCGATATGGGGGAATGGATATAGGTTGAGTCCCTGGCAACAAGTCAATTGCAAAATCTATCTCCCTTTCGGGAGGGATACCAGGAAACTTATCTAGAAATACGTCAGGGAATTCATTGACCACTGGAACAGTCTGAAGAGTCGGAGGTTCCACCTGAACATCCTGGACACTAACTAGGTGGTAAATACATCCCTTTGCTATTAATTTTCTCGCCTGAAGGTAGGAAATAAACCTACCTTTTGGCGTAGCTATGCTCCCTTTCCACTCTCGCACTACTTCCCCCAGAACGTGAAATCGGATCGTCTTGGTCCAGCATTCTAAGTTGGCATAGCATGGCACTAACCAGTCCATACCCATAATGGCATCGAAGTCGACCATCTCAAGTTCTATTAAGTCTACTATGGTCTGACGATCGGCAACCTCTACCGTACACCCTCGGTAAACCCTTTTAGCTGTAATCGAGTCACCGACCGGTGTAAGCACTAAAAGGGCTGCTGAAGCAATTCTGGTTCGATAACTAACTTCCGAGCCACAAATGGTGTAATATATGACAAGGTAGACCCTGGATCAATCAATACATAAAAAGGGTATGAGCAGATAATCAATATACCTGTGACCACGTCGGGAGATGCCTCTGAATCCTGCCTCCCTGGTAATGCATAAGTACGACTGGGGCCTGCACCTGAGCCAGAGGCTCCTGATCTACCTCGGCCCCTATTTGCTGAACCTGAGGGTCTGCGCCCTGCTAAGGCTGCTAGAGCTCGTGGCCCCACTGATGTTCTATCCAGACTACCCCGGCTACCCTGGCCTCTGGTCGGACAATCTCTCGTTAAATGCCCTTCCTGTCCGCAGTTATAACACCCTGAGAAGCCTTGCCTGTGGGCTCCAGAATGGGGTCGGTGGCATATAGGACAAGGGGAGGTACAAATCTACTCTATTCTACCCTCCGCTACTGAGGTGATGCTACTATCCGTAAACTGCTACCGGACTCTTACTGACTCCAGCGAACAAATCTACCTCTCTGCTGCTGTACCGGAGGTAAAGATCTGGGTGGCCTATCTGAAAACCGTGGTCTCGGCCCCCTAGGGATTTCCCCCTGAATCTCAACGTGTCTGTTTCTACGGTGTTGCTTTGGAGTCGCCTGCCTGTCGCTCTGCTGCTGTTGTCTCAGGCCCTCAATCGTCTGTGCGAAGGCCTATACCCTGGCTATGTCCATGTCCTCTCTGAGTAGCCGTCATGCACGTCTCTATGTAATCTGAATTTGGGCCCATAATAAAGCGATGGAATCAGGACGACATGGTGTCCACAAATGCTGGAGCATAGCGGGCTAAGGAGTTGAACTGTAAAGAATACTCACGGACGCTCCTGGCCCCCTGCTCTAAGTGTAGGAACTGGTCCATCCGGGCCTGTCTGACCTCCCGGGGTAAGTAATGGTCCAGGAAGGCCTCTGAGAAGCTGGACCAAGTAGGAGGGGCTGCATCTCTTCCCCGAGATCTCTCCTAACTTTCGTACCACAAAACAACAATATCCCTCAACCGGAATACTGCTAATTCCACTGATTCTGCTGGGGTTACGTGCATGACTCTAAAGATTCTCTGTATCTAGTCCAGAAAGTCCTGAGGGTCCTCCGCTGAATCTGACCCTGTAAACTGAGGGGGTCCTAATGCCAAAAATTCTCTAACCCTGGAGCTACCTGGCCCACCTAGGGATTCTGCTGCTGCAGGTGGAACTGGCTGACGCTGAGTAGCTAGCATCTGAGTCAACTTAACCACCGCACTACGTAGCTCCTGATCAGATGAAGTGGGTGCAGGAGCTGTAGGAGGCGGTGTTGCCTCAAATGGTGTCTGGCGAGGTGGACACTGCTGGGAGGGTCGAGATGACACTTCCGTATCGCCCTCAGACCGGGCTGAATCTGGCTGTAAGTGAGGCATCCTGCTGGTGCCTTCGCCTGCCGCTGTATCTAGTCTCCTACCTGTAACAGGATGTCGCTGATCTTCCATAGTATCTGTAGACAAAGAGGGTGGTAAGTTTCAAAAGGACCAACCCTATACTGTACTGTGCTATGGCACTACTGAGTATGAAAGAAGGGTAACCATCCTATTATGCCTCACAGCCTCCTGCCTATAGTATGTGGTGCACAATACATCCATAGACAAGACTCTACTTAGCACGGCTTGCAGACTCCCTAGGACACGACCTGCTCTGATACCAAGTCTGTCACACCCCACCTTGGGGGGTATGACGGGCACCTGGTGCCTGCTAGACTCTGGGCTGCTAAACGGTCCAGCCTGAGCACATCTGGTGCTTTGGCTGACCCTGGCTCTATTTCAAGAAACGAACCGGCTATATAGCGGCTGTATATACAGCCTTCGACCAACTGGGCCTATAGCCACCTGTATAAAACTTCAGCTAACCAGAAACATACTTACGAAAGGGAAACCTATGCGGGCCGACAAGGACACCATGCTGTCTAGTTATCTGTAACTTAATAATAGAATACTAAATAACTACGTGACCGGCAAGGTCACCACTACTATCAGACTATGGCCCCACACGGCCAACATAATCAACCAAACACATATATACATGCACGGCCCCACACGACTGGCTCCACTACCACAGAGGAGCATCAGACTGCAAGCCTCTAGGAAGTAATAATAGAATGGTCGGAACAGGGCCCCGACCTACCCAAACTAAAATAAAAAGAAATAGGAACAACCTCCGACTGTCTAGCTCCGAAGGATAGGAGCTGACAACTCTGCTGACTGGATCACGAGGGATCGACTCCTCATCTATTTGTACCTGCAGGCAAGCAATGCAGCGCCCCTGCGGGCGTCAGTACCACAGGTACTGAGCCTGTAAAGCAAACTGAAATATACAACTGAAATGGATAGCAACAATAACACGACATATAAGCAGGAAGCAGCTGAGTCTATCTGGCTGAGGATAACTGGGGAGAGTTTACTTATTCTGTAACTAAACTGAGTGTACCTGACGACATGGCGTCCTACAGTCTATTAGTATCTAATAGCACATATAGATATACATATAAATACACACAATACCTGACCGACCCCCATAAACCGGAAGGTGCCAACCAACACACAATCTATTTACCCCTACTAGGGTCTAAACCAACCAAAAATAAGTCACTCCACTCATCTGATAACTGTGAGCTCCTCCTACCGGCCCCCTTGGGTACGTAGATCAGGCCTTGGTCTCTGACAATAAACTGTGTCTGAGTCCGAAGACTCCTGCCTCTGGGCGCAAGTGCACATGGGGTAATCTGCTGCTGTATTTGTAACTGAAACTGCCCCTGGGTGCAAGCACGCAACAGGGTAATTTTATAAAAATCTGTATCTGAAACTACCCCTGGCCACAAACGCACACAGAGTAATCTGCCCCTGTAAACAGGGTAATCTGGCTCTGCGCAGAGCGAACCAAACTGCCCCTGCAAACAGGGTAACCTGGACCGTATTGTCATGGTGGTCAGCCATCATCGTCCTCTAGGCGGACGACATCACCCAACTGGTGGCGGTATCTGAATTTGGTATCAACACAGATATAACCCAGGGGCGATGGGGATGCTAAAGGGTGCCCACATGCCACAACAAGTCTCAACATACAAAATACATACACAACAAGCATGCTCAAATGAAAAATACTAATCATATTCTCTCCTTTTATTTCAAGGCCAGTCTGTATTAAACAACTGATACTATATTCTGTTTTGCACTGCTTCTGATTGCTGGGCTAACTGCTACCTGGCCTTTATCTGATTATCTGATTATTGTTATCCGTGATCTGAAGCTATATCAGTTTCTAGAGCCATATCTATTTCTGGAGCTACATCTATATCTAGAGCTATTTCTATATCTGATTACTGATCTGATTACCTCTGGATATAACTCAATAACATAGGACATGCCATCTATATCTGGATATAGCTCAATAACAAATGTAATACATACTATCTGTAATCTTGCTAATTCATTATACTGCTTTTACAACTTCCATTCTGGGTATTACGTAGAAACATACTGAGCTACTAGCTGATACCACATTACTATCTAAAATCATCTGACGATCCGTTATTCTGATTATCACATGATACGTAATGCTATACTAGCATGCTTGCTGGAAATTGTACTAAAATCGTTCCTATATGCTGGGTATCTGTTAATAGCCTTTATTCTATTTATTTTCTAGACTGTACTTCCTGGCTTGCCGAAAGAATAACTTTACATACCTTAGCCTCGATTTATCTGACTAACGGACGAAGCTCGGTCAGTACTCCAGCTATTTCTTCCAACTGCATTACATATATGTCAATTAGAACTAAATATACCAATATTTTGAAAGAAAACGTCACTTTCGATATATTTATAGCCTAAACTTTGGCTTATCGAAAGACGGTCAAAACCTCGCTATTTCTCGAAAGTCCAGAAGGGAGAAATATTCACTTTAAGGCTAGGAGTATATTAACACCAATTTGGAGCAATTCCACTTACCTTAGTTCGGTAGCACGACAATTCGCCGGCCGAATTTTGCGAAACTAAATCCGTAGGAATGCTCCTTGCTGCTAAATACCTTGGTATCTGGAGTTAATTTGAGTTTAGACCATGTTTGACGGCATAATCGGACGATAATTAAGTAGTACTTTCGCACCCTCTCTGTTTTTCTCGATTTCTCTGGAAATTATATGAAATATAACATTTAAAACCGAAGTGGAGGGCTTATATAGTTGGGCCTGGACAGGGCCAACATGTCACGGAGCCATCGCGGAAGCTCCACCTCTGTGACACGTTTCTATCGCGGAGGGGCTCTGCCCCGGCTCCTTCCGCAATGGTTCGATAGGTTTCTTGTCTGATCTTTTCCTGGGCCTTTTCCTAGTGTGTATGGCTTTCAAATACTCTTAGCCAACATGCGAATGGGACATCTATGTGTTGGAAATTTTACGGGGTATAACAGCCCCAATCAATGCTGATTCTCCTACCTCAAACCAACCAGTTGGAGACCTGCACTTCCGCCCATATAACGTTGCATAAGGCGTCATCTGAATTGCTGAATGATAACTGTTATTATAGGCAAATTCAATAAGTGGTAGATGTTCATCCCAGTTGCCTCCAAAATCTAGCACACACGCCCATAACATATCCTCAAGTGTCTGGATTGTACGTTCTGCTTGCCCGTCTGTCTAAGGATGGAAGACTGTGCTCAGGTTAACCTGCGTCCCCAGGCTCCTTTGAAATGATTGCCAAAATTTAGCTGTAAACTGCGCCCTTCAGTCAGAGATAATTGACAATGGAACACCATGCAATCAGACTATTTCTCTAATATACAACTCAGCATAATCTTCGGCTGAAAAGGTAGCCCTTACTGGCAGAAAGTGAGCTGATTTTTTCAACCTGTCAATAATTATCCAGATAGAATCATATTTACGCCTGGTACAAGGTAACCCTACTACGAAATCCATATTAACTGCCTCCCATTTCCATAAAGGCACGGCTATATCCTGTGTAAGTCCGCCTGGTTTCTGATGTTCAACTTTCACATGTTGGCAATTGGGACATTGAGCTATGAATTATACTATCCCCTTTTTCATTTGGCCACCGGTAAATCTCTTTTACATCATGGTACATTTTTGTAGAACCTGGATGGAGAGAGTAATGGGCATAGTATACCTCGCCCATAATTTGCTGGCGAAGCCCTGCCACATTTGGAACGCAGAGGCGATCCCTATATCTCAAAACACCATCCTCGGTTACCTTGAAATCTGTCACTTCCCCTTGCCGGACCCTATTTCTGAGCTGAACCAGGCTAGGATCTTCATACTGCTGTTCTTTCACTTCCACAACCAATGATGACACTACAGTATTCTAGATTACCGCTCCATTGTCTCCTGATTCTACTATACGAATGGCTAAACTGGCTAGCTGATGCAATTCTCGGGCCAATTCTTGCTGTTCGGGCTGTAAATATGCCATGCTTCACATGGATTTGTGGCTAAGGGCATCTGCTACAACATTGGCCCTTCCTGTGAGATATAAAATATTCACATCATAATCCTTTAACAACTCTAACCAGCGACGCTGCCGCATATTCAACTCCTTCCACGTGAAAATATACTGTAGGCTTTTGTGATCAGTGAAAATATCTATGAGGACTCCATATAGGTAATGTCTCCGTATTTTCAAGGTATGAATCACCGCGGCTAACTCTAGGTCATGGGTAGGGTAGTTCTTCTCATGCTTCCTCAGCTGCCTGAAAGCATAGGCAATCACCTTACCATGTTGCATCAAAACACATCCTAACCCAACACCCGAAGTGTCACAATAGACTGCATAACCCTCTGTTCCTTCTAGCAACGCTAGAACCGGTGCTAATGTCAATCTGTCTTTTAGTTCTTGAAAGCTCTGCTCACATGCCTTAGTCCAATGAAATTTTGCTGCTTTCTGCGTCAATTTGGTTAAAGGTGCTGCTAAAGTGGAAAATCCTTCCACGAACCTTCTATAATACTCGGCTAACCCCAGGATACTACGTACCTCGGTCGGAGTGGTAGGTCTAGTCCATGTTTTCACTACCTCTATCTTCTGCATATCTACCTGTATACCAGCATATGACACAATATGGCCTAAGAAGGCCACGAATTCAACCAAAATTAACATTTAGAAAACTTCACATATAGCTGGCGATCTCTAAGAATCTGGAGCACTGTCCATAGATGATCCTGGTGATCTGCCTCTGAGTGGGAATACACCAGAATATCATCGATAAATACTATCACGAACAAGTCCATGTATGGTCTGAAAACGTCGTTCATCAGGTCCATGAACACTGCTGGGGCATTTATCAGTCCGAATGACATGACTAAAAATTCAAAGTGTCAATATCTGGTCCTGAAGGAAGTCTTTGGAATATCTCTTTCATGAACCCGGACCTGATGATATCCTGATCTTAAGTCAATATTTGAAAAATACCTCGCTCCTTGTAGCTGATCAAACATATCATCTATTCTGGGAAGCGGGTATTTATTCTTGATAGTGACTTTATTTAGCTGTTGATAATCTATGCACATACAAAGGGAGCCGTCCTTCTTCCTCACGAACAGAACTAGCACACCCCATGGTGAGGTACTCGGCCGGATAAAGCCCCTTTCTAGCAAATCCTTCAATTGTTCCTTTAGTTCTCCGAGTTTAGCAGGAGCCATCCGATATGGAGGAATAGATATAGGCTGAGTGCCTGGTAATAGATTGATTGCAAAATCAATTTTCCTTTCTAGGGGAATACCAAGAAGCTCATATGGAAATACGTCAGAAAATTCATTAACCACTGGAATACACTAAAGGGTCGGAGGCTCTGCCCGAACATCCTGAACTCTGACAATATGATAAATGCACGCTTTTGCTATCAATTTTCTCGCTCGAAGATAGGAAATAAACCTACCTTTTGGCGTTGCTGTACTACCTTTCTACTCCGGTACTGCCTCCCCAGGAAAGTGGAATTGGACAATCTTGGTCCAACATTCGACATTGGCATAGCATGGAGCTAGCCAATCCATACCCATAATGGCATCATAATCAACCATTTCTAGTTCTATCAAATCTACCGTAGTCTGACAACTGACAACCTCTACTGTACACCCCCGGTAGACCCTTCTTGCTATAATAGAGTCACCAATAGGTATAGACACTGAGAAAGGTCGCTGAAGCCATTCCGACGTAGTACTAAACTTCCGAGTCACTAACGGTGTAACATAGGACAAGGTGGATCCTGGATCTATCAACATATAAGCAGGATGAGAGAAAATGCTCAGCATACCTGTCACAACATCTGGTGATGACTCTGACACCTGTCGCCCCGATAGCGCATAAGTACGGTCTTGGCCGGCCCCTGAACTGGAGGCCCCTGATCTGCCTTGGCCTCTGCCGGCTGAAACTAAGGGACTACGCCCTTCCAGGGATGCTGGAGCTCGTGATCCTGCTGAGGACCTATCCTGTCATTCCCGGTCACCCTGACCCCTAACTGGACAATCCCTCATCTGGTGACCCTCCTGTCCACAAATGTAGCATGCTGTGAAACCATACCTGCATGCTCCAGAGTGGCGTGGACTGCAAATAGGGCAAAGTGGTATTGTAAACCCACTCTGCTCCACTCCCCTCTGCTGCTGTGAACCTACTGCTCGCAAACCTTCGTCGGGCTCTGGCTTCCCTCGACGGCTAGACCTGCTCCTCTGCCGCTGTGGTGGAGGCAGGGGTCTAGGCGGCCTATATGATAACAGTGGCCTAGGTCCTCCCGGGGACTCCTCTTGTAATTCATCCGGTCTATCCCCGCGGCTCTACTCCTGACTTGTCCTCCTAATCTCCCGTTGCCGCTGTCTGATACCCTCAATATTCTGAGCAAAAGCCTGCACATGGGCGATATCCATATCCTCTCGCAGTGTGGCTGTGATGCAGGTCTCAACATATTCCGGGTTCAGCCCTATAATAAAGCGGTGTACCCTGGTTGGCATTGTGTCCACAAAAGCTGCACATATCGAGCCAAGAAATCAAACTGCATGCCATATTCCCAAACACTCATCGACCCCTGCTCCAAGTGTAGGAACAGATCAACTCGGGCTTGTCGAATCTCTCGCGGTAGGTAATGATCCAATAAAGCCTCTAAGAAGCTGGGCCAGGTCGGAGGGGAAACATCTCTCCCCCGAGACCTTTCCCAACTGTCATACCACAGCACGACGATGTCCCGTAGCCGGAATACCGCCAACTCAACCGACTCTATAGGTGTAGCATGCATCACCCTAAAAATGCTCTGCATCTGATCTAAGAAGTCCTAAGGGTCCTCGGTCTGATCTGTCCCTGTGAATTGCGGGGGACTTAGTGCTAGGAACACTCGGACCCTCGAGCTACCAGGCCCTCCTAAGGATTTTTGCAACTATAGGTGGCACTGGCCGGAGCTGAGCAACCATCATCTGGGCTAGCATAACCACCGCGCTCCTGACCTCCTGGTCAGATGGTATGGGTATAGAAACTGCCGGAGGCGGTGGCGTCACACCAGCAGTCCCAAGTAGCTCCTGACGTGGTGGAGGCTACTGAGGAGGTCAAAATGATACCTCTGTATCGTCCTCAGATTGGGCCGATTCTGACCGAGGCTGAGGCACCCCGCTGGTGCCCTCTCCTGCTGCTACATCTAGCCTCCTGCCTGTCGTAGGGTGTCACTGGTCCGACATTTCTCTATAAAAAGAATATAATGATCTTAGCGACTCAACCCTATACTGTACTTCTCTATAGCACGACTGAATAAGAAGAAAGAGTAACCATCCTATCATGCCTTGTAGCCTCCTGCCTATAGTATGTGGTACACAACACATCCACAGACAAGACTCTACATAGCACGGCATGCAGACCCCTTGGGATACGACCTGCTCTGATACCAAGTTTTTCAGGCCCCACCTTGGGAGGCACGACTAGCACCTGGTGCCCTACTAGGACCTGAATTGCTGAGTTGACTGAGCCTAAGCACCTCATGTGAAGGGCTGACCCTAATTCTAGAATCAAGAAAACAACGGGCTATATAGCAGCTATAAATACAACCTCCGACCGACAAGGCCTATAGCCACCTGTGAAAATAAACAGCTAAACAGAGACAAACAATCATAGGGAGTCCTATGCGAGCCGACAAGGCCACCATGATATCTAGTTATAACTGAAAAGTAAAATCAGATGCTAAACTGAACTATGACTGACAAGGCCACCAATCAAGTCCTAAATAGGGCCCCACACGACCAACACACATAATCTTAAACACATATGGGCCCCACAAGACCGATATCATCTAACCACAGGGAAGTAACACAATCTGCAAGCCTCTAGGAGTAATAAGATAGTCGGGACAGGGCCCCAACCTACCCATACTGTACAAACAAAAGGAATAAACCTCTATCACACAAGCTTCGAAAGAAGGGAGCTGACAGTTCTGTACAGCTGAGTGGAACTACGAGGGACCTGCTCTTCGTTTATCTGCACCTGCAGGCAAGTAATGCAGCGCCCCAGAAGAGGGCGTCAGTACCATAGGTACTGAATATGTAAGGCAGTAACTTTAAATAACTGCAAGTAAGGAAATAGAACTAACAATGATTGAAGTAAAGGAACCAGTCTGAAGATGACTTAAGAAGTGAAATCAGGGCTAAACATAACTGTAATAAGGAGGGTAGGGTCATACCTGACAAACGAGGTGTCTTACTGTCTAACTATCAGTAACTAAATCAAGCATTAACCTTACTTGGTCCACATAAGCCGAAAGGTACAATCAACACAGAATAACCCACCTGGGCCCCCATTAGCCCTAGTGAGTACACCTCAATCTATATACCCCTATCCAAGTCATACTGAGTCAACTACCAGCTATAAGCGTCCTACCGATCCCCTGGGTTTGCAACTGGGCTCGATCGACCCCTGACTGTAGCTGTATCTGAGTCCGGAGGACTCCTGATATCTATACCCTAGGCGTAAGCGCTTGGTGGGAGTGTGTATAAGGCCAACCACGGCATATGATGATTTGGATCCCCATCTTCGTCCCTTGCAGACGGCATGCCGCTTCGTAGAGCTACCTATCCTTGCCCCTAGCGGGCGGCGACACAACTATTAACCCTAGGGTGGTCACGGAAGTTATACAAGTATAATCCAGCCCAAAACAATACAAATTACGAGCCTCGACTGACAACAAAAACTAAACATGATAACATGCTCCTGAAATGCTTTACGGGGATTCATACTGGACTACTATACTGAAGAAACTAACTTGCCAAAAGAAAATGCCTTAACATACCTCATTCGCTGTTTACCGATTAACTGGCTAATTTTGGCTCGTGTTCAACTGCTCTTCTCAACTGTAATCATATTAACGGAAGAATAAGTCTACTTTATTACTATATTCGAAGAAAACAATAACTTATATATATATATATATACTGACTATACTTCAACTTATAGAAAGACGATCAAAAACTCATAATTTCTCGGGAATCTAGAAGGGAGAAATACTTACTTTAGGCACGTGATCGTATTGACAGTAGTTTGAAATAATTTCCCAAACTTAGGCTCTACGGTACAACGATTCACTGGGCATATTTTATGAAAATAACTCCGTAGTGATGCTCTCTGCAGCCTTATACTTCACTACCCGGACTTAATTTAGATTTGGACGGCGTTTAGCGGCGTAATCGATGATTTTCAATAGTTTCCCTTCGTTCTTACCTCTGCTGGCCGAGGATATTTGAATAATGAAATAACATCTAAGTTTGAGGCCTTTATATACTTGAGGCGGCAGACAAGGCAACATTGCACTCTGCTGGTCGCGCCGATTCTGCTCCGTGCCACTTTGGGTAACACGGAGGGGGCTGCTCCATGCCACTTTGCCCCTCTGGGCAACTTGGTTCGGCCTCCTCTCATGAAATCCCGACTTGGACTCGTTCGGTCTTTCCCCGGGCCCTTTCCTCATACGTATGACACTCTAAAACTCTCAACCAACATACGAATAAGACGACTAAACATTAGAAACTTACGGGGTGTAACAAAATATTTTTTTTTTATAAAAAATTAATTATTTTTACGTGCATTCAAATATTATTGAAATTGATATTTTAAAATTCTTAGTCAATATTTAAAATATTTGCTTGTTTCAATCTTTAATTTTGTATATACATAAATTAAAACAATATACAAATTTTAAACTTTCTTGACAACTGAAATGAGCAAATAAATACATTTGTTATTATTCTATGATCGTCTTTGGTTGATACTACTTACTCAGATTTAAACCACACTAAATTATTTTCCTAATTATAAAAGTTTGACTAAAAAATTGATTAGGATAAGACGTAAGCAAAAAACTACATATATTTCAAAATGATAACATTTAACTTGCCATGTTATACACTCTCATTTAGTTTCATGCCAAAATAGTTACTACTGACAACTAAGAATTCTCTAATTCAAACTATTTAAAGATTTACATAATCTAAATTTCTCTTATTTAAGAGTCATTCCTAGACAAAGAAACACACAACAACAACGATAACAACTAAATCATTTGATCCCCATCCAAACAAACACATTTCTTCTCCTTTTTCTCATCTTTAGCCATGGGAAGAAAGAATGTGAAACTTACTTATATTACAAATAAAACTGAGAGGAAAGTCACATACCAAAAAAGGCAAAAAGGGTTCTTGAAAAAGACTCAAGAACTCAGCACACTTTATGGAATTGAAATGGCTAGCGTCATTTATAGTCCTTACACTATTGAACCTGTGGTGTTTTTGAATCGTGAAGATGCAGTAAATACTTTTACAAAGTTTAGGGCGCTTCCAAGATTGGTTCAATCAAAACATATGGTGACAGGAGATGAATTCACCAAGAAAAGGATTGCGAAGATGGAGAAAGAATTGCAGAAGATACGAAAGAAAAACAGGACAAAAGAAATTAAGATCATGATGAATGAAGTGGTGAAGGAAAAATATATTCCCACTGACCTTTCCTCTATAGATCTTAATGATTTGATTTATATGATGAATCAACACCTTAATCAAATATGCGAAGAGAAAAGAAAGAGGGCTAATGGAGAGGGTTCTATATCGAATGCCTCTCAACCCACTACTGGACCAATGGTACATGGCCGGACCAACTTAGAGGGGTCAATAGAGGAAGATCCTGTATCGATGGTTCCTTTAGTGACTCCATCGATGGTTCCTGTAGGGACCAACTTCGAGAGGCAAAGATCTCCTCTATTTGCTCCAGATATGGAGTCAAATCAATTTGTTTCTCTAGTGGCTCCATTGCCAGTTCTTTTACCCGCTCTTACTAAAGTCCCCCAACAATTGTTTTATCTGAAGACTCCTTTGAGGACACCTCCTCAAATGGTTCCTTTCATGGACCCCTCGTGGATTCCTCTTTTTTCATTATTTTCTTCACAAATATTTTCTCCAATTATTCCACAAGTGTATTCTTCTATACCTCAACAAATGGATCTTAGGACTCCTATAATGGTCCCTCCAATACCTACAATATCAATGACTTCTCTAATGCCTTCACTAATAATGGATTCTCCCATGTCTACTCCAGTATTTTCTCCTATGACACCACAAGTAAATTCTTTAGCAAATATCTCCTCAATACGTACTTCAGTGCCAATGAATAATTATCAGAACTATTCCGTTGACTTTTCACAGAATTCAGCATCGTCTAAGTGGATAGAATAGAATAATGATAATGTCATGGATTTATTTGGTGATTTATATTACAACGACACAAATGTTCAAGATCCAAACCACAACAATAATCTCTAAGGACATAGGGCCAATGTTTGTCTTTTTGAACTAGTAATGTTTTGTAGTTGTCCCGTGGATTGTCTATGTCTTTTACTTGATTTATATATATAAGTTGTATCATAAAACTCTCCACATCTCTTTTCTCCGTGCTCATTTTAAGTGTTTGTCTATCTTTTTTGTTTAAAGTCTTGTTACATTCACTTATTAAATATATATTAAGTTTTTATTTTAATATTTACTAGATATTTTTATATTTATTTGTGCCTTATTAATTTTTATTATTGATATTGTTGTTATTGAAAATATTGTTATTAGTATGATTTTCAAAAATAACATCTTACACATCAAAAATCTAACAATTAGTATATATATCGGGTAAATTTTATTCGAAACTTTCCAATGCAAACTAATAACCATCCAAAATTGAAATGAATTAAAACAATAATGAAGATTATAAAAAAGGTATCTATTGTATCAACACGTTTATGTCTTAGTTTCATTTTTCTCTCTTTTTTGTTCTCCCTTTGCAAAATTGAAATTTGTGTTCCACGTGCGAGGTCTGTCAAACGAAGTTGATGTATTCCTTATATCTGAAATAGGATTTTACCGTACACTTAACATTTGAAAGGCACAAATATTTTAAAATTAAAAAAAAAACAAAAAAAGAGTTGAGAAAAAGATAAGTGAAATTTGAATCATGATATTGGTGAAAAAACATAGATATATAGATACTCTAAGATTACTTAAAAATGTTAGTCAGGCTAAAAATTAATTGAATATATTATTAATACAACGTATGTATGAATCAAAATATCTAAGGGCATCACAAATATGTCTTTGCTTCAAACTACCGTGACCTAAAAGCCAGAATCCCTCTATATGTACCTTATTATTACTTTAAACAGAGCAAATTGTTTAACATTATTTTTTATGATTTCAATAGAAATAAAATAAGATTTTAAGATTTTCTTTTGTTTTATTTTTAGATTTTTTACATGTAACATGAAAATATTTTAAAGAGATTTTACTTAAAACTAATTAAAATGTAATGCCACAAAATTGATTGTGAAAATATTTCTATCCCAAGCTAGATAAAATAAAAGTCTAGTCAAAAATCAAACTGTTAAGCTACATTGGACAAATTTAAACTCAAATTGATTATCACGTAAAACTCTAACTCCTGTGGGTAAAACTAAATAATCATACCTTTATATAGGGCTTGTACTAAATGTTTTAAACAAAGGTAGAAGCACAAAGTAAACTAAAACACATGAGAGAAAAATGTCGGTGATAATCCATATGACCTAGATAGTTTATCTTTAACTTAACTGTTTTCCTACGAATGAAACTGGTTATCTAATATATTTCACTTAAGCAGATAAATGTAGTAAGAAATTAATGAACACAATGATTTAAGCGTGAAAAACACCTGGCTCAAAAGGTGAAAAACCATGACCTGTACCTTCATATGATTTCTCCAACTTCACTGAACTCAAAGAGCCTCTTCAAACAATAGATTACAACACTTTTAACCTAAAGGAATTATAAACTCTAATTCCTAGTTGCTCACACTCCTCCCTAGGAATGTTTCCCATACGCCTTTTAGTATACTCAACTTGAAGACTACATGTTCTTGGTTCAATTTATAACTCATTGAATTAAGAGTACATCAAATTACAACTCAATGAATAACCCCTAGTACAATATTGATAACTCTAACCTATCACTTTACTTAGGAACAAGTTCTTCAATTGAGTTTCTTCATACTTTAGGTGTTGCAACTATCTCACTTTGCAGATTGCCTTTCTCTCTCTTTGTGAGTGCATGCCTCACTCTGAGTGGAAAATATTCTATTTATGCCCAAATCTTTGCAGATTTCTTTGATAATGTCTAAAATATACTCTTCGTACAAATAGCATAAACGATCGTTGTATCAAAACAAATATTCTGACGGATATCAGGGTCGAATCTACAAGACTAGTGAATGATATGCACGAGTGTCATTTGAGAAATTGAATTCATCTTGCACCACTAGAAAATAACATGGAAATAAACATCTTGGGGGAGATTGAGATTTACAATAGAATATAACTTCTAATATGGCTAACTAAGATAGTAATAACGTGAAAGACTAGAGGTGTGGTGTAGATGATATGCTAAATGAATAGAGTCATGCTAGGTCATCTCATGAGTTCAAGTTGTATAGATAACCTCGTAAAAGTGGGCATTTGATGTTTTTCAACCTCAAAATACCTCTTGCTAGAGTTTTTTCAAACCACTAGACACAATAAAATTAACCCGATCAGATTTGGATTAATAGCTGTACTAATTTCTAGCTATTAACTATTAATTAAGAATGAGAAGGTAAGTTTTGCTATTTTCAGCCCAATCTCACACTCTCACATCCATTTCCACTATTAAATTCTCTCCTAATACTCAATTGTTCTTTTTCAAGCAAAAATCAAGTAAGAACATTTAGACTCACATCAACAACAATGGATCTTCAATTATAGATTGGAGAGAATTTAATAGATTTACACTATTTAAATAATATTGAGACTACTCTAGCAATACCCACTCTAATTAAGAATTTATCACCACATACCTCTAGTTAATGATTTAGCTACTCATATTTAAGAAATTCAAAGGCACATTTAACAATAAACTCATTGAATTCAATAACAGGAGTAGCAAAATCAAATTCAATAAAATGTCTTCAACAATGGTAGTATGTTGCTATGGAGGAGGAGGAAGAAGAAGAGAAAGAAAACAATTCTTTACAATTTTCACCAATAGAATTCTTACTTTCTTCTTCTACCAAGAGAATGTTCTAAAAGCTAAAAGTTAAGATCTAATGGGTATAGAGTACTTCTCTCTAGAATATATCCAAAAGTAGGATATCCGCCTCTCTTTTTTTGTGCTGGACATTTTTACCCTTGATCAGCGTTCTAGCACTTGCGGGAGTACCGGCGGTTCGCCAGTTATATTCTGCGAGCTACTGGCTCTAATTAATTTCGCCTTCAGTAAGCTCCAGTGGTTTTAGGCGATTCCTTTAGCGTTTTGTCGGTCTCCACCACGCGCCGCCGATCCTTTTCTCTTCGATCCAGCAATTTTAGGTGTCATTTATTGACTGGACCGGTGAGTTGCCGGTTGCTATAATTTCCAGAGGCAGTGTTCATCAGCTTTTGGCCGGCGTTTTGCTTGTCTTCTTTGGTGAAACGCCGATTTTCACCTGATTTCCTTCTTTTTGCTTCCTTTCTCGCTCTTTTCTCCAAATAAGATATCTGCATATAAAATGGAAAAAAGGGGCATAAAATCCATCTAAATGACTTGAAAACTAGACTAAAGCTCATGCTTTAGAGCCTAATGAGTTGGTAAATTACCGACTCATCAAACTCCCAAACTTGAACCATTGCTTGTCCTTAAGTATGCAGTTATTATTAGGTAAACAACATGCCACTTCACACAAATGTATGCATTAGTGACCACTTGACTTTAGAAAATCCAAAACTGCTCACTGACTCACCGGAAAAGAGAAGCAAATTTCCCCCAAAACAAGAAAGATGGAAGCATTTCAAGAGGCCACCACCATTCAAAAGCGTGATTCACAAGAGCTTTCATTTTGCAAAATGAGGGCATAACTTATCCATGAAGTACACATAGCATCTCAATTCATGATCATTGCACATTCAAAGCTTGCCTTAGAGCTTGCATTTCTCATGCTATATGCATAAATTTACCTTTAATGCAATTGTGTCCTAAAAATGGATGTGCCACTCATCAACGAGAATCCCTATTTTTTATCATGAAATCAATGCATTCAAACAAGGGATTTCACAAAGAGAAGATTGCACTCACTCTCCCAGAAGAAATCTGCATGCACCTAACTCGACCCATAGGCTTGCCCTTCATGTAATTTGCCATTAATGTAGAGCAACTGCACTTTAAATCACTTAGGACTTGTGGGTCATAATGTAGGCTAGAGAATAAGGGTAGGATAAATGTTTGGCTTTAGTGACTAATGCCTCCCTAATTTCTTTATAAACACTTATAACATCCCATTATCTTATTGAGATTATTCCACCTTATTTCTCCTTGTTTGTTATCTTCATCAGTTGTGTTAAAAAAAGCCACCCTTATAACACCTATGAATTTCACATTTAGCCTTATATATGCAAGAGATAGAACCTTTTTACTATTCTTCCTCTATTGATTGTAATACGTCGAAAACCCTAAGATCAGATCCAGGAGTTGAAATGGAGAAAATAGAATTTTCTGTACCAGGTCACAGAACGAGTCGTCCAGTGACCCGTTAGGAATGCCACGAGTCACTAAGAGGCTTGTGGGGAGAGGTTGGGAATTGGTTGAAAATTTTAGTTTGGGGTGACCACAAGTGTGACCACAAGTCGTGGTTAGCCCCACGATCTGTTAGGTCACCCATGGTCAAAGATGGTTGAAGCAAGAAGGGAAGTAGGCAGTGTTGGTGATGGGTCATCACCATGACTCATCGGGTACACCACGAGTCGTGGTGTCCCCCGTGGTGACTAGTGTTGAGTTTGTTCCAGTGAAGGTAATGGGAGGTGACCACGACTCGTGGTCACTAACAATGATCCGTCTAGTCCCTCGTTGGGATTGGCAGTATGTTTTCTCTTGCGAATTTATTAAGGGCATTTCTATAATTCCTAAGTTCCTAAAGCCTAAATTATGTCACTTTAAGGTCAGAATAGAGTGTTTTAAGAAGGGTTAAGTCATTCTAAGTCTATCCTAATTCATATATGCAATCTTAGAGGTTTGAGAGGTGATCAAGGTTAGTTTCTTCAAAATTCTTCCTCAATTCTCTTTGAAAAATCAAGGAAGTGGTAAAATCAGATCTCTTCAGGTATGCAAGGCTATGAATGAGTGCAATAGTCCATATCCATGCCCAATTCCCTCTCAATTCATGATGTTCTAATTGATGATTCCCTGGGGTTTCTACCCAATGTATGAATTTCCTAAGTTTCAATCATGGGTATGATCTAAACATGTTTTAAATGATGAATTATGATTAATGGGTAGATTTTATAATGTTTTAAATTATAAATTATGGTTTCAAGTTTTCTAAATTATGATGCCCATCCATGAAAATCCATGAAGGCTGAGATTTATGAAGTATATGTACAAGCATGATGAGATGTTTATGAAGAAAGTATGATTTCAAAATACCTATGTTTATGTTCATGTTTTCAAAGTGAATCAATTTGATTTCAAGCATGTTTAAGTATTGGGCAAGCCCATATGATCAAGTATGTTTTATGATTTCATGAATTAGCTTACCACATGGTTTTGAAGTCTAGAATCCTATTATTTTTAGCTTATGGTATGGTTTGAGCCAAGGCTCCTCATGTTATGATTTCAGATTCATGTATGTATGTTATGAGTCAGCTTCGTCTCTAGAAGATGGTTTAGCTTCGTTGAAAAATGACGGAGAGCATATGCATGTTTTTGGGAGTAGTACTTAGAAACGACTAGGCTATGAGTTAGTCAACCCTATTCCTAAGAACTACGAGCCAATGTAGGTATGTTCATATTATTTGGGACCTCCCTTGTGAGCTTCCCCTACCCCTAAGGGGCCTTCAGATGTATATCGATATCATGGTAGCATCCTTAGCCCTAGCAAAGCTTTGGACGGCTCTGCCCACTTGAGTGTGATAGTTGGGACCATGTAAGCTCTATCGTGGTAATGTCGGTTATACGATGAGTCTTAGATTGTTCTTCATGATTTCAGTTATGCATGTACATCAGTCATGATATTCATGTTTTCAGCAAGTTTGATCCAATGTTCAGTTTTACTTATGATTATCAGTTTTTAGCTTTGGGTTATTTGATTCAGTTATGATATTCAGTTATGACCAGATAACGATTTCAAAAAATAGCATGCAAGCCCTACTCTCAGAATCTTATCTTGATTATGTTTTATTATATGCATGATTTATGATTTTACTTACTTAGCGGTTTTACTTTCCTTGCATACTTGGTACATTCAACGTATTGAACACATACTCTATGCTATATCATTTTATGATACATGCTCTGATATCCAGACTCAGTCCCTCCAATAGCTGGATTTCCAGCATTAGTACTTCCCAATCAGAGTTGGTGAGTCCTTATCTTGCGAGGGCCTTTCTATTTATATATGTTCTATATTTTTAGTGTCCAGACTATAGTGAGTTAGTTGGGGTCTTTTCCCATAAACTCGTCAGTATTAGAGGCTTTTTGGACATAGTTTGTATTCAGCTTTAGATTTATATATCTATTCAGCTGTTATGTTATGTTTAGACTTCTGCTATGTTAAGTATGATGACCTTCAGTTTTATTTGATTGAGTTAGATGTTATGTTCATGCCTTGGGTCGACTTGGAGCCTCCCGGGGTTTTTTGTCCCCTGTCTTTATTAGGGCCTATGTTCGGGTCGTGACAAACTTGGTATCAGAGCAATAGATTTTGAAGTGTCCTATGGTGTCTGAGATCCACGTTAAGTAGTCTTTTTCATGGGTGTGAAGCACTCCACACTTATAACGAAGAGGCTACGAGACGTTTAGGAAATATTCCCTTCTTTCATGATCTAAGTCATGCGATGAAATGTCTCTCTATCCTTCTAACTCATGCTATACGTGTTTGCAGAATCATGCCTCCCCACCAACCCATGAGGAGGACGTACTCGAGCCAGTTGCCCACGCTGAGTTTCGAGCAGCCATTCAGATGTTAGCCTAGGCCTTGACCGCCCAGGTCAATCAGCAGGTGGTAGCGCATGTCCCTCAAAACGGGAATGCGGAGGCGGTAAAAGTTAGGGATTTTTTGAGGATGAACCCTCCTAGTTCCTCAGATTGAAGGTGGATGAGGATCCAAATAAGTTTATTGAGGAGGTTCTGAAGATCACCCAGATTATGGAGGTGATTGGGGAGGAGTACGCTGATTTAGCTTCATACCAGTTGAAGGGGGTTGCGCATATTTGGTTCAAGCAATGGAAGGATAGTAGGGCAGTTGCAGCAGGCCCTATCAGTTGAGATGAGTTTCATGCCGCTTTTCTGGATCGGTTCTTTCCTCGAGAGATGATAAAGATCAAAGCAACCACGTTTGTGAATCTAAAGCAAGGGAAGATGACAGTTCAGGAGTATGCCTTGGAGTTCACTTGTCTGTCCAAGTGTGCACCTGAGATGGTGGCGGATCAGAGAGCCCGGGTGAGCAGGTTTGTGCACGAAAGTGGACTACTTGGTCAGGGATTGCCGGACCGTGATGCTGCTTCAGGAAATTGACTTTGCTTGGATAGTCCTGTATGCCCAACAGATGGGGGCAGTGCAAATGAGTGAGCGGGAGAGAGAGGCTAAGAGGGCTAGGACTAATAGTCTTGGATTCTCCCAGCAGAGACCTAGTGGGCACCGTCAGCAATTCCACCAGAGATCTTCAGCCCCAGCGCCTTCGGCTATAAGTGTGCCATCCAGGTCCAGGCGCATCAAAGGGGATGGTCATTAGACTCGAGGGGCAAGAGTAGCGGACCCGTAGAGACCAACCCTCCTGAGTGTAACAAATGTGGCCCGAGACACATGGGCCAGTGCTTAGAAGGTTTAGGTGCTTGTTTTGGGTGTGGGAAGCCCGAATATATGCTTAGAGATTGCCCAGCAGCCAGACAGGGTCATGATAGGGGTCGAGGCCCAACTTCTAGTTCAGCAGCTCCACCAGCATTCCCAGCTCAGCAGGGGGTATCCACTAGTACAGGTGGCAGACAACGCCAAAACAGATTTTATGCCTTAGCATCCCGTCAGGTGCAGGAGGTCTCCCCAGATGTAGTAACTGGTATATTACGAGTATTCCATCTTGATGTATATGCATTATTAGATCCAGGGGCTACTTTGTCTTTTGTGACACCCTATGTTGCTATTAGTTTCGGAGTCAGTCTTGAAATCTTATCAGAACCCTTCTCAGTCTCTACTCCAGTTGGTGATTCAGTTATAGCTAGACCGGTGTATAGAAATTTCCTTGTCACAATCCTTCAGAAAGTTAGTAGAGTTAGCCATGACCGATTTTTATGTTATTCTCAGTATGGATTTGTTATTTGCATGTTATGCCTTAGTCAATTATAGAACCTGTGCATGTGGAGGGGTAGTTCAATTGTGCCTGTAGGTAGTTTCATTTCCTACTTTAAGGCCAGAAAGTGATTTCTAAGGGTTTCATGTACTATCTAGTTAGGATTAAGGATGTTACGTCTGAGACCCCGACTATCCATTTAGTTTCAGTGGTATGTGAGTATCTAGAAGTATTCCCAGATGATCTACCGGAAATTCCTCCCGAACAGAAGATTGATTTTGGTATTGACCTTCTTCCCGATATGCAGCCTATACCTGTTCCTTCTTACATAATGGCTCCAACTGAGTAAAAGAGTTAAAGGAGTAGTTGAAAGACCTTTTGGATAAGGGATTTATCAGACCTAGAAAATCCCCATAGGGTGCACTAGTTCTCTTTGTCCGCAAGAAAGATGGTTCTCTTCGTATGTGCATTGATTATCGCAATTGAACAAAGTTACCATTAAGAACAGGTATCCTCTCCCAGGATTGATGATTTGTTTGACCAGCTTCAGGGTGCTAAGTGCTTTTCAAAGATAGACCTCAGATCCGAATACCATCAGCTTAGGGTTCGAGAGAGTGACATCCCAAAGATAGCCTTCGGGACTCAGTATGGTCACTATGAGTTTGTAGTTATGTCTTTTGGTCTAACGAATTCTCCTGCAGCTTTTATGGATTTGATGAACAGGGTGTTCAAGCGATACTTGGATATGTCTGTGATCGTGTTCATAGATCACATCCTTATATACTCAAGCCATACTTGGATATGTTTATGATTGTAGTTGGTTTGAAGTCAGTGAAGCTGCGATGATAGGATTGGATTAAGTCCATGAGGCCATAGAGAAAGCTCAACTCATAAGAGACAGGTTAAAAGCAGCTCAGAGTCGCCAAAATTCCTATGCAGATGTGAGGAGGAGAGAACTTAAGTTTGAAGTTGATGATTGGGTGTTTCTAAAGGTGTCTCCCATGAAGGGTGTGATGATGTTCGGAAAGAAAGGGAAACTTAGTCCCCGTTATGTTAGCCCATACTGGATTGTGAGACGGGTTAGAAAGGTAGCATATGAGTTGGATTTTCTCTCAGAATTAGCTTCAGCTCATTCAGTTTTCCGTGTATCACTCTTAAAGAAGTGTTTGGGTGATCCAACTCTAGTTGTTCTGGTGGAAAGTGTCGGTGTGAAAGGTAGCCTTAGTTTTAAAGAGGTTCTAGTGGAGATACTGGATCGTCAGGTTCATACGCTAAGAAACAAAGAAGTAGCTTTAGTCAATGTTTTATGGAGGAATCAACATGTTGAGGGAGCTACGTGGTAGGCCAAAATAGATATGATGGCTAAATACCCGCATCTATTCCCTTTCAGCTCAGTTACAGCGTGAGGTATCAGTTTCCTCCTTAGTACTCTATTTAGTTTCATGTTCAGCTCATGTACCCCAGTTTTTTTCATGTAAATGGATGTATGTCTGATTCGGGAATTCAGTTCAGTCATTTAGTTCAAACTGGAGTCAGTCAGTCTGTCAATTTTCAGTATGTATGTTCAGTATTTGAGTATGATGATTGCACTTCCCTGCTTTTCAGTATGATTTTCAACAATCGAGGATGAATGTTCCCACAGTGGAGATATTGCAATACCCCAAAAACCCTAAGATCAGATTCGGGAGTTGAAACAGAGAAATCAGGATTTTCTACACCAGGTCACAGGACGAGTCATCCAGTGACCTGTCAGGAACCCCACGAGTCGTTAAGTGACTCGTGGGGAGAGGCTGGGACTTGGTTGAAAATTTCAGTGTGGGGTGACCATGGTGGTGAGCACGAGTCGTAGTCAGCCCCTTAATCTGTTAGGTCACGTGGTCAAAGATGGTTGAAGGAAGAAGGAAAGCAGGCAACATTGGTGATGGGTCATCACCACGACTCGTCGGGTACACCACAAGTCGTGGTGTCCCACATGGTGACCAGTGTTGAGTTTGCTCCAGTGATAGTGATGGGAGGTGACCACGACTCGTGGTCAGTGACAACGATCTGTCCAGTATTTCATTGGGAGTAGCAGTTTGTTTTTCCCTTCAATTTTTTAAGGAATTTCTGTAATTTCTAAGTTCCTAAGGCCTAAACTACATTATTTTAAGCTCAAATAGAGTGTTTTAAGAAGGGTTAAGTCATTCTAAGACTATCCTAATTCATGCACGCAAGTTTAGAGGTTTGAGAGGTGATCAAGGCTAGTTTCTTCAAAGTTCTTCCTCAATTCTCTTTGGGCAATCAAGGAAGTGGTAAAATCAGATCTCTTCAGGTATGTAAGGCTATGAATGAGTGCAATAGTCTATGCCCATGCCCAATTCCCTCTGAATTCATGATGTTCTAATTGATGATTCCATGGGGTTTCTACCCAATGTAAGCATTTTATAAGTTTCAATCATGGGTATGTTTTAAGCATGTTTTAAATGATGAGTTATGATTAATGGACAGATTTTACAATGTTTTAAATTATAAATTATGTTTTCAAGTTTCCTAAATTATGATGCCCATCCATGAAAGTCCATGAAGGTTGAGATTATGAAGTATGTGTACAAGCATGATGAGATATTTATGAAGAAAGTATGATTTTGAAATACTCATGTTTATGTTCATGTTTTCAAAGTGAATCAAGTTGATTTCAAGCATTTTTAAGTATTGGGACAGCCCATATGATCAAGTATGTTTTATGATTTCATGAATTAGCTTACCACATGGTTTTCGAGTGTAGACTCCCATTATTTTCAACTCGTGGCACGGTTTGAGCCAAGGCTCCTCATGTTATGATTTCAGATTCATGTATGTATGTTATGAGTCAGCTTTATCTCTAGACGATGGTTCAACTTCGTTGAAATGATGGAGAGCATATGCATGTTTTTGGGAGTAATGTCTAACATCGAGTAGGCTAAGGGTCAGTCAACCCTATGCCTCAGAACTACACACCAACATAGGTATGTTCATATTATTTGGGACCTCCCTTGTGAGCTTCCCCTGCCCCCAAGGGGCCTTCAACTTGACATCGATATCATGGTAGCGTCCTTAGCCCTGGCAAAGCTTTGGATGGATCTGCCCACTTGAGTGTGATAGTCGGGACCATGTAAGCTATATCATGGTAATGTCGATTATATGACGAGTCTCTCATTGTTCATCATGATTTCAGTTATGCATGTACATCAGTCATGATATTCATGTTTTCAGCAGGTTTGGCCCAATGTTCAGTTTTACTTATGATTATCAATTTTCAGCTTTGGGTCATTTGATTCAGTTATGATCAGATCACGATTTCAGAAAATAGCATGCAAGTCCTACTCTCACGATCTTATCTTGATTATGTTTTATTATATGCATGATTTATTATTTTACTTAGAGGGTTTACTTACCTTGCATACTCGATACATTTCAGTACTGACTGCATACTCTATGTTGTATCATTTTATGATATAGGCTCTGATATCCAGACTCAGTCCCGTCGATAGGCGGATTTCCAACATTAGTACTTCCCCATTAGCGTTGGTGAATCCTCATCTTGAGAGGTCCTTTCTATTCATATATGTTATGTATTTTTAGTTTCCAGACTATAGTGAGTTAGTTGGGGTCTTGTTCCATCAACTCATCAGTTTTAAAGGCTTTTCGAACATAGTTTATATTCATCTTTAGATTTATGTATGCATTCAGATGTTATGTTATGTTTAGACTTCTGCTATGTTAAGTGTGCTAATTTTCCATTTTATTTGATTTAATTAGATGTTATGTTCATGCCATGGGTCGACTTGGAGCTTCCAGGATCTTTGTCCTATGTCTCAATTCGGGCCTATGTTTGGGTCGTGACATTGATGTTTTGAGGTCATGGATTCGTTCATTTCATCACTATTCTGGTGCTACCTCATATTGAAGCTCTCATTTTCCCCTTTCTCTTGCAAACCGTCAAACTTAGGCTTTTGCCTCATCTCACATTCATTTCCTTATTGCTCCCAATTTCATGGGCTTGAAGCCCCAATTATATTCATTCTTTCATCACTAGCAACTCCGGAGGATAGGTGTCAAAGAGAAGGATTAAAAATAGTCATAAGGCTTGTAGTGTGTTTTAAAAGAAAAGGTCCAAGGCTCAAACATTGGCTATCAAAGATAATGTTCAAGGAGGTCATTTTGGGTAAAGTGACTTAACAAAAGAGGGCCTAAGATCTTGTTCTAAGTGTAACTACATCAAGGATTTTGCCTTGAGTCATACTTGGGGCAAGTTCTAGATAAGAAGTTGTTCATGAGATTCACAAAAGTCCTTACCACACAAGGCATCACATCTAAAGAGTCCACAAAAGTCATTATCCACACAAAATCTTGATAGATATAAGAACATGCAAATTCATAGGTCAAACAAGGAATCTACAAAGTATGACAAAGAGTGTTATCTTCTCATTTCAAACACCTGCTCATTATTTCTCATTTTCATGCCCTGTTTTAAAATTCCATCTCAAAAATTTCCTAAATTTTCTGGTGGTACCTCTCAAAATAGCTCCATAAAAGACTTAAAAACGACATGACATTTTTCCCTAAGAAAGTCGCCATTCAATCTATCATCATGAAGTGCCAACCCGGTTCGGTAGAAAAAAAAAAGGAAAAACAAAGAAATGCTCCTTGGAAAAGAACCGTGGTAGGAAGAAAACCCTTGGAGTTTGATTACTATTCTACTATTTACACAGCGAACAAACAAAGGACTTGGGTCCTAAAGCAGTAAATAATTCAAGACAAGGACCCCATTCTCATCACTATCCACTAACATTCATCCAAACAAAATTCAACCAAGTCATTCATTTTTTTTTGTTCAACATCACAGGCCTAGAAAGGGAAATTATCAACAAGAGTAAAAACCAAGCCCGACAAAGGCTCACAATTCATCACACAGATAATAATAAAAAAAACACAAAAGCCTGATAGGGCTACTTCAACTAATCTTAAAATAAAACATCAGTGACCCCCCAACAAATACTCATCCCCCCAGCTAAGAGAATACATTGTCCCCAATGTATGCTTGCAAAATAAAGGGGTAAGAGGCTCCCTGATCAGGTCACTCCTCATCCTCATTATCCGTAGCTTCCTCCGCTCCTGTGGCACCAGAAAACCAGCCTCTCCTAGACCCTCAGGGTCGTTCCCCAAGCCCTCAAACAGATCGTCAATTGGGCCTCGAACAGTGGAAGGAGCAACCATTGCGATGTCAAGAGTGCTCATGTCAAGCACTTCCATAGGTGCCTGACTTTTCCACTCCCACACCTTAATTCAGAGAGAAGTGACAGCCCCCTCCACTGCATCCACCCGTTTGCATAATATTTTAAGGATCTCATACATTGATTTTAGCTCCCATTTGACTGTTTGAGAAATGAGTGTAGGGAGACTTCTAGCCAACTTTTGGAGTTGGCTCTCGTGAGAGTTGGTCATTTCCACGAGTTTGTGGAGACCACTCGGCTAGGAGGATGTAGGAGGGGGAGATGCTCCCCTAAGAGGTATGTCGCTGGAGGTTTGGCCCGTAGCTTTCTGGTGGGACACATTCAAATCTGGGGCATGTGGTGACTGCTCTGACCCATAGGATAATGATCCCTCAGCCAATCCAAAAGCTTGCAATCTCTTTCTCTTGACTGTGGGTGCCTCAACATCTCTTTTCTTGTCTAAGGCGATCACTCCTGAGGTAGGGACAGGGGTCTCATTAGAGAACAATGACACTCCCACTTGTAAGCACACCTGGGAAATGAGGAACGCATAAGGCACGGAGGTGCTGGCCTTTCTTGCCTTCCACTTTATCTGCTGGGCCAAAATCTCCCCAAAGTTAATGGGACTCCGGACATGATGCAGGCTATGAGAATTGCTGACTCTAAGCTGACCCACTACTCATTTTTGGAGGAAATGATGCAGCCATAGATAAAATCCAACCATAACTCGGCCTCGAACTTCAGATCATAGAGAGAAATTTTGCAACCCATAGAGGCCCATAGCGGGGTGTCAACTGCGATGATGGGGGCTATCCAGGTGAACTGATTTTCATGTCCGCAATCCTGGCCATATACTCTGTGCCTGAGTCAATTTTGTCTTCCTAGAGCAAATAATGGATTGCAGCCGAAGTTATTTCTACCTCAACCCCACGTACCATGACTGATGGTAGGCAGGGGACTTCGTCGATTTTGCCTTTGTGCTTCATGATGTCCTGTCTAGCCTGGTAGAAGGCATAGAATTCCGACACCATATTTGGGTAATAGTCTGGGAGAGGATTGGAGAAAGCATGCTATTGTTTGTTTGTGAACTGAGCAGTGATGTTGGGAAAGTCCTCGCGCAGTCCTGCCAAATCAAACCTTTTATCCACCGTTATTGACCAGCCCTTGCATATAATGTAGTGCCCATTCATGACGGGCATGCAGAAGATGATGGCTTCCCTAGAGTCGGCAGGTGTTGCGGATGCTTTGGCCATGCCTTTTCCTTTTGGTGGTTGAGGAGGCTGGTGCCTTGCCTTCGCTTGTGTTCCTAGATGAAGACATTTTCTGCAAACATGATGTTAGTTGCAGCCATAATGCATTGGAAAAAAATAACTAAACATTGTACTAAAATTGAGATGAGAAGCAAAGATGAAAAGCCATCATTAAAGAACTGGCAGCACTGGTGAAACATCGACGAGCCCCAAGATGGTATCCATGGACCGCCACTAGCTCTCCGATGCGAAGCAGTAAACTGGCAGACAAAGATTCCACCGGCGACAAGGCGGCAAGTCACTGGTTCCGATTCACGAACCGCCAATGTAACGCGGGTTCCAAGCATTGGCCTGAAGCCAACTGGATATTGGATCGGTGTTCCATCAGACCCTACCACCAAATAGCCGAATGTCATCGTTCACAAAGCAATTCCTTGAATTTCAATGGCACCAAGTTTTGTCATGCCCCACCTCGGGAGGCATGACTAGCACCTGGTTCCCTACTAGGATCTGAACTAACCTAAATGAGATTATGCACTCCTAGTGCATGGATAATCTTTAAATCAAGAAAACAACGGGCTATATCTCGGCTATAAACACAACCCCCGGCCGACAAGGCCTTATAGCCACTTGTAAAAGAAAACAGCTAACTAGAAACAGGTAATGGCACGGATTCCTATACGGGTCGACAAGACCACCATGATGTCTAGTTATAACTGTAAAGTAAATCCAGTGCTAAACTAAGCTATGGCTAACAAGGCCGCTAACTAAAAGCTAAATGAGGCCCCAAATGGCCAACACGTAAAATAAAGCATACACGGGCCCCACACAGCCAACAACAACTAACCACAGGGAATCTAAATAATCTGCAAGCCTCTAGGAATGGTATAATGGTTGAGACAGGGTCCCGACATACCCATAAACTGTACAATGAAAAAGGTAAACCTTCTAACTATTAGCTCCGGAAGAAAGAAGCAAACTGCACTGCTAATCCTGGCTGGCTAATAGGAAAGTCCTGATCCGCGTTTATCTGCACCTGCAGGCAAGTAATGCAGAGCCCCAAGAAGGGCGTCAGTACAATATGTACCAAATATGTAAGGTAGTAACTGTAAATAACTGAATGAACTAAAAGGAAACTGAAAGTAACTGAATGAAAAGAATGGAGATACTACCTAAATAGTTGAACTTCCTGTTGTCTAATCTATCAGTAATTAATGCAAGAACCTTACCTGGCCCCCATAAGTCGGAAGGTATAACTAACATAGAATAACCCACCTAGGGCCCCCACAAGCCTAGGAGTGTACACTTCAATCTATATACCCCTATCAAGGTCGCACTGAATCATCTAATAATAATAGTTGTCCTACCAGTCCCCTAGGTCTGCAACTAAGCCGGCTCGACCCCTGAACTGTAGCTGTGTTTGAGTCCAGTGGACTCCTAGTATCTACACCCCAGGCACCAGGCTCGATGGGGTTGTGGTGCCGATACGACATATAATAGTCCATCCATGGAATGGACTGTATGAGGACCAGGGACCCCATCTTCATCCCTCGTGGATGGCATATCGCTCCTTGGAGTGACGTCATTTCGCCCCTGGCGGGCATTGACACAACTAGTGACACTGGGGTGGTCATGGAAGGCTATACAGGGCAAGGTCAAACCCAAACTAAACATAGAGTACTGGTCTCAGCTAATAGCAACAGCTAATCATAATAGATATACTTCTGGATCTCTTACCGGGATCCAAAGTGTATTACAATACTCAAGAAACTAACTTGCCAAAGGAATTCGTCTTAATATACCTCGATCACCGATTCCTGATTAACTAGAGAGTTTCAATTCGTATTCAATAGCCCTTTCCAACTGTAATTGTATTAATGGGAGAATGAGATTAGTTTCAGTATAAAATTCAATAAAAATGATATCCTATACTACTAATATTAACTATACTTATCGAATTAAGGATAAAAACGTATAATTGTTTGAGAGTTTAGAAGGGAGAAATGCTTACTTGAAGCCTGTAATCGTATAGAAATTAGTTTGGAGCAATTCTGACAACTTCTACTCGGCGGGGTTACAATTTGCTGGGAGAATTTGAAGAAAATAACTCCATCATAATGCTCCCTGTAGGCTTAGAACTCAATACCTGAAGTTAATTTGAATTTGGGCAGCGTTTGGCAGCGTATTCAGAAGGAAATTGAGCGAAAATCGCGGATTCTCTCACTTAGGACGAAGGTTCTGTTAATATGAAATAACATCAATTGAACTCAATATATATAACATTTTGGGCGGTAGACACGAGGTTCGTGTCATGGACCCCAATGCTACGTTTTAGTGCCGTGTCACGGCGCCCAATGCATAGGGAGAGGTCCATGACACGTTGCCCCTTGTGGCAGCTTGTCCAGCCTTCTCCCTTGTTACCCCGGTTCCGCACTTATTCGACCTTTCCCTGGGTCCTTTCTCATACGTGTCTTACTCTAAAACTCTTGACTAATGCACAAATACGCCTACTAAACGTTAGAAACTTACAGGGTGTAACATCCTCCCCTCTTAGAAACATTCGCCCTCGAATGTTAATTCCAACTTATAGAAATCTAAACTCTTCCAACTATTACTCTGAAAAAATTTCGGCAGAGTCTCCCCTGTAATATGGATTATCTGAAAACCCTGAAATGCTGAAAAGTCCAATACAAGCACTTTACATATCACTATAACAACCGTTTCACAGCAAGATGGTAGTCAACTGAACAGTACATATAACAAAAATCACAAAACAACAACTAAATTCACAACTCTACCTTAACTACATAGTCTAGACTAAACCTGGAAAAAAATGAGGATATCTGGATCTCATGTCGTCTTTGACTTCCCAGGTCATCTCTTCTCTATTCTTGTTTCTCTACAGAGGCGACATCTTTAGTCCTCAACCTATGAACCTGCCAATCTAACATGGCCACTGGAACTTCTTCATTGGCTAACTCCTCAATAACCTGGATGTCCTTGACTGGCACAACTCGGGATAGATCCCCTATGCACTTTCGTAATATTGACACATGAAAGACTGGGTGAACAGATTCTAATTCTGAAGGCAAATCTAGCTCATATGCCACCTGGCCTATTCTCCGAAGGATTTGATACGACCCAATAAACCTCGGGCTAAGCTTTCCCTTTTTACAAAAACCTCATCACACCCTTCATTGGAGAAACTTTCAAAAATACCCAGTCGTCTACATTGATCTCCAGGTTTCTACGCCGTACATCAGCATAAGATTTATCGCTGCTTTGAGCTGTCAGCAAGCGCTCTCTGATAAGCTTCACTTTCTCCTCTGACTGATGGATTATGTCTGGTCCAATTAACCCTGATTCTACAACCTCGAATGAACCAATTGGGGACCTACACTTCAACCCATATAAGGCTTGACATGGTGCCATTTGAATTGCCGAATGGTAACTATTATTATAAGCAAACTCAATAAGTGGTAAATGTTCATCATAGATGCCCCCGAAGTCTAGCACGTACGCCCGTAACATGTCCTCGAGCATCTGAATTGTGCGTTCTTCCTGTCCGTCTGTCTGAGGGTAGAAGGCTGTACTTAGATTAACCTGTGTTCCCAAGCCTCTCTAAAATGACTGCCAGAATCTAGCTATGAATTGTGATCCTCTATCTGTAATGATAGATACTGGAACACCATGTAATTGAACTATTTCCCTAATGTAAAACTCGGCATAGTCCTTGGCTGAGAAGGTGGTCCTAACTGGAAAAACGTGAGCTGACTTCATCAATCTGTCAACAATCACCCAGATGGAATCAAATCTATGTCTAGTATGGGGTAATCCTGTCACAAAATCCATATTGATTGCCTCCCATTTCCACATAGGCACTACTATTTTCTGTGTTAATCCGCCAGGTTTTTGATGTTCCACCTTTACTCGCTGGCAATTAGGGCATTATGCTACAAATTTTGCTATCCCTTTTTCATTCCCAGCCACCAGTAAATCTCTTTTATGTCATGATACATATTCGTCGAACCTGGGTGAAGAGAGTAACGAGGTAGTATACCTAGGCCAAATCTGCTGGCGAAGTTTTGCCATATCTGGAACGCAGAGGTGACCCCTACATCTCAAGACCCTGTCTTTGGTTACCTCGAAAGCTGATACTTCTCCCTGCTGTATTTTATCTCTGAGATGTGCTAAATGAGGATCTTCATACTACCACTCTTTTACCTCTACAACCAAGGATGATACTACTGTATCTTGAATTATAGCCCCATTATCTCTCGAATCCACTATTCGGACGGCTAAGCTGGCTAGCTGCTGTAATTCTTGGGCCAGTTCCCGCTGTTCGGGCCTCAAATGTGCTAAAGTCCCTGTGGATCTATGACAGAGGGAATCTGCTATAATGTTGGCCTTCCCTGGATGATACAAAATGTTCACGTCATACTCTTTCAACAATCCTAACCATCGACGCTGTCGTAGATTCAACTCTTTCTAAGTGAAAATGCACTGGAGGCTTTTATGATCAGTAAAAATGTCCACATGCACCCCATATAGGTAATCTCTCCATATCTTTAAGGTGTGGACTACTTCCTCTAACTCCAGTTGTGTGTGGGATAGTTCTTTTTATGCTTCCTCGGCTATCTTGAAGCATAAGCGATTAGCTTACCATGTTTCATCAGAACACATCCTAACCCAACACCTGAAGCATCATAATACACTACATAACCCTCTGAACCTTCCGGCAAAGCTAGTATTGGAACTGATGTCAATTTGTTCTTCAATTCTTGGAAACTCTGTTCACATGCTTCAGTCAAGTGAAATTTAGCTGCTTTCTGAGTAAACTTGGTCAAAGGCCCTGATAAGGTCGAAAACCCTTCTACGAATCTTCTATAGTACCCAGCTAATCCCAGGAAACTGCGTACTTCAGTGGGAGTTGTGGGTTTGGACCATGTCTTTACTGCCTCAATTTTTTTTGAATCAACTTGAATACTAATATCTCACACAATATGGCCCAAAACGTCTACCGAATTCATCCAGAACTCACCCTTAGAAAATTCTGCGTATAACTAGGTCCTTGAGAACCTAGAGCATTGTTCGCAAATGATCTCGATGTTCTGCTTATGAATGAGAATACACCAAAATATCATCAATAAATAATATCACAAACAAGTCCAGATGCGACCTGAAGATGATGTTTATTAGATCCATAAACACTTCTGGAGCATTCGTCAATCCGAAGGACATGACTAGGAATTCAAAATGGCCATACTTGTTCCTAAAGGCCGTTTTTGGGATGTCTCCCTCCCGAACCCTCACCTAGTTATACCCAGACCTTAAATCGATCCTATAGAAATACCTTGCCCTGTAGCTGGTCAAACAAGTCATCTATCCTGGGAAGCAGGTATTTGTTCTTGCTAGTAACTGTCGGTAATCTATACACATGCGGAGGGAGCCATCATTCTTTCTTACAAATAGAACTGGTGCACCCCATGGTGAAGTACTTGGCGTGATGAAGCCCTTATTTAATAGATCTTTCAGCTGTTGTTTTAGTTCCCTGAGTTCAGCAGGAGCCATTCGATATGGATGGATGGATATAGGCTGAGTACTTGGTAATAGATCGATAGCAAAATCGATTTCCCGTTCTAGGGGAATACTAAGGAGTTCATCTGGGAAAACATCTGGAAATTCATTGACTACTGAAATGGACTGAAGAGTCGGGGTTTCTGCTTCGATATCCTGAACCCTAACAATATGATAAATGCACCCCTTTGGTATCAACTTTCTCGCTCGAAGATAGCATATAAACCTACCTTTTAGCATGGATGCATTGCCTTTCCACTTTCGTACTACCTCCCCTAGAAAGTGAAATTGGAAAGTCTTCGTCCAACATTCTACATTGGCATAACATGGTGCTAGCCAGTCCATACCTATAATTGCATCAAAATCGACCATTTCTAATTCCACCAAATCTGCTAAAGTCTGCCGACCAACAACCTCTATTGTACAACCCCGGTAGATTTTTTTTTGCTATAATAGAATCACCGACGAGTGTGGACACTGAAAAAGTTTGCTGAAGCAATCCTGGCATGATATCGAATTTTCGGTCCACTAATGATGTAACATAAGACAAAGTGGATCCTGGATTTATCAAAGCATAAACGAAGTGAAAGAAAATGTCCAGCATACTTGTTACCACATCCGGTGACGACTCTGACTCCTGTCGCCCCAGTAAAGCATAAGTGTGATTTGGACCGGTACCTGAGATAGATGCCCCTGACCTTCCTTGGCTTCTACTGGCTGGAGCTGAGGGCCTACGCCCTGCTGGAGATGCTGGGGCACGTGACCTTACTGAAGATCTGTCCTGTCGGTCCCGATCACTCTGACCCCTAGCTGGGCAGTCTCTTATCAGGTAACCCTTCTGTCCATAGGTGTAACATGCCAAAGAACCATACCTGCATTCTCCAAGATGACGTCAACTACAGATAGCGCAAAGTGGCATGGTGAATCTACTATGTTTTGACCCTCTCTACTGCTGCGAACCCGATGGCCATGAGCTCTCGCCGGGTCCTAATTGACCCCGACAACCTGGTCTACTCCCCTACTGCTACTGTGGAGGTGGGGGTCTGGGTGGTCTGCCTGCTAGTCGCGGCCTGGGTCCGCCCTGGAACTCTGCTTGCTTATCACTAGGTCTATCCATACGGCGCTGCTCCTTATTCTCCCTCTCTATCTCCCGCTGCCTGATCTCCTCAATATTCTGAGAAATTCCTAAACATGGGCAATATCCATGTCCTCTCACAAAGTAGCTGTAATGCAATTCTCTACGTACTCTGGAAGCAGCCCCATAATAAATCGGTGTACTCTAGTTGGCATGGTACCAACAAAAGCTGGTGCATATCGGGGCAAGGAGTCAAATCTTATATCATACTCCTGAACACTCATCGAACTCTTCTCCAGATGCAGAAACTGATCTAACTGGGCCTGTCAGATCTCTCGCGGCAAATAGTGGTCCAGGAAGGCCTCTGAAAAATTGGACAAAGTCGGAGGGGGAACATCTCTACCTCGGGACCTCTCCCAACTCTCGCACCATAATCCTACTATGTCCCGTACCCGAAATACCGCTAACTCAACCAACTCCGCAGGTGTGGCATGCATTACCTCGAGGATTCACTATAGCTAGTCCAAAAAGTCCTGAGGGTCCTCATCTCGGTCCGCCCCTGTGAATTGCGGGGCACTCAATGCGAGGAACTCTCGGACCCTTAAACTTTTAGTTCCTCCTGAGGACTCTGCAACAACAGCTGCCATTGGTTGACGTTGTGCAGCCATCATCTAAGCTATCATAAAAATGACACTCCTAACCTCCTGATCTGATGGCATCGGTATAGAGAACACTGCAGGTGGTGCTGACACATCTGCCACTTGGGGCGGCTCCTGATGGGGTGGAGACTACTGGGGAGACCGAGATGGACTCTCTCTGTCGCCCTCAAATCGGGCTGACTCTGACTGGGGCACCCGGCTAGTGCCCTCTTCTACTGCGACGTCTAACTTCCTACCAGTTATGGTCTGTCGCATGTCCGATATTTCTCTGTAGACAAGTCAGAATATGATAAGCTTAGGGACTCAACCCTATACTGTACAACTCTATAGCACGATTGGAAAAGAAAAAAGAGTAACCATCCTGTCATGCCTCGCAACCTCCTGCCTATAGAATGTGGTGCACAATATATCCATAGACAAGACTCTACTTAGCAGGCTTGCAGACTCCCTAGGGTATGACCTGCTCAGATACCAAGTTTGTCATGCCCCACCTTGGGAGGAATGACTAGCACCTGGTGCCTTATTAGGATCTGAATTGAACTGACTGAGCTTATGCACTCCTGGTGCATGCCTAATCTTTAAATCAAGAAAACAACGGGCTATATCTCGGCTGTAAACTGAGCCCCCGGCCGACAAGGCCTTATAGCCACCTGTAAAAAAAAAGCTAACTAGAAACAGGTAATAGCAGGGAATCCTATGCGGGTCGACAATACCACCATGATGTCTAGTTATAACTGTAAAGTAAATCCAGCGCTAAACTAAGCTATGGCCGATAAGGCCGCTAACTAACAGCTAAACGAGGCTCCACATGGCCAACACGTAACATAAAGCATACACGGGCCCCACATGGCCAACAACAACTAATCACAAGGAGTCTAAACAATCTGCAAGCCTTTATGAATGGTATAATGGTCGAGACAGGGCCCCGACCTACCCATAAACTCTACAATCAAAAAGGTAAACCTTCTAACTGTTAGCTCCGGAGGAAAGGAGCTGAGTGCACTGCTAATCTTGGATGGCTATTAGGGAGGTTGTGATCTGTGTCTATCCGCACCTACAGGCAAGTAATCCAGCACCCCAAGAAGGGTGTCAGTACAATATGTACCGAATATGTATGGCAGTAACTGTAAATAACTGAATGAACTAAAAAGAACTGAAAGTAACTGAATGAAAATAATGGAGATACTAACTGAATAGCCAAACTTCCTACTGTCTAATCTATCAGTAACTAATGCAAACAAGAACCTTACCTGGCCCCCATAAGCCAAAAGGTACAAGCAACACAGAATAACCCACCCGGGGCCACCATAAGCCCTAGCGAGTACACTTCAATCTATATACCTTTAACAAGGTCACACTAAATTATCTAATAACTATAACCATCCTATCGATCCCCTGCATCTACAATTGAGCCTGCTCGGCCCCTGAACTGTAGATGTGTCTAAGTCTAGTGGACTCCTGATATTTGCACCCCAGGCACCAGGTTCGATGGGGGTGTGGTGCCGACATGACATATAATAGTTCAACCATGGAATGGATTACATGAGGATCTAGGACCCCATCATCATCCCTCGTGGATGGCATACCGCTCCTTGGGGCGACGTCATCTCGCCCCTGGCGGACGTCAACACAACTAGTGACCCTGGGGTGGTCATGGAAGGCTATACAGGGCAAGGTCAAACCCAAACTAAACATAGAGTACTGGTCTCAGCTAATAGGAACAGCTAATCACAATAGATATACTTCTGGCTCTCTTACTGGGATCCAAACTGTATTACAATACTCAAGAAACTAACTAGCCGAAGGAATTCGTCTTAACATACCTCGATCGCGGATTCCTAATTAACTGGTGAGTTTCAATTCGTATTCAATAGCCTTTCCAACTTTAATTGTATTACTCGGAGAATGAGACTAGTTTCAGTACAAAATTCGGCAAAAATGATAACTTATACTACTAATATTAACTATACTTCAACTTAACAAAATATGGATGAAAATGTATAATTTCCCAAGAGTTTAAAAGGGAGAAAGGCTTACTTGAAGCCTGTAACCGTATAGAAATCGGTTTAGAGCAATTATGACAACTTCTACTCGGCGGGGTTATGATCTGTCGGGCGAATTTCAAGAAAACAACTCCGTAGTAATGCTCCCTACAGGCTTAGAACTCAACACCTAAAGTTAATTTGAATTTGGGTGGCATTTTGCAGCGCATTCAGAAGGAATTTGAGCAAAAATCGCAGATTCTCTCACTTAGGATGAAGGTTCTGTTAATATGAAATAACATCAATTGAACTCACTTAATATATATAACATTTTTGGTGGTGGACACAAGGTACATGTCACGGACCCCAACGCAGCATTTTAGGGCCATGTCACGGCGCCCAATGCAAAGGGAGAGTCCATGACACGTTGCCCCTTGTGGCAACCTGTTTGGCCTTCTCCCTCGCTACCCCGGTTCCACGCTCATTCGAACTTTTTCCAGGCCCTTTCTTGTATGCGTCGTACTATAAAACTCTTGACTAATGTACGAATACGATGACTAAACTTTAGGAACTTACGGGGCACAACAATTATAAATATCCACTCACATTATATTAAAGCATTACACAGAGAAAGGACTCAAATGACGATTTACCCTTATGAATGGCGTCACCCAACCTATGATTGGGCGAAGCATGACTTTTTAATCCATTTGGGTTACTCAGACTTCACTTTGTTTAAGCCCACACAAATATCACAAATATCCCTATACCCCTTTCATCCAGAAACTACTATCTCCCCACACTTTCGACAAACAAAGCATCAACCATGAAACTAATGGGAGAGAAGGGCATTAACAAAGACGGGAATGTATATTAAATCCATATGAATATTCAATCGAGGTTCCATTGATGAAAATATACAAAGAATTAGAGATACATTACCACACTTAGGAGAGAGTTTTGTAAAGACTAACTTGTAGCATCTTGATAATGCTCAAAAATGGCACTTCTGAGACTTGTGTAGTGGAGAGGGAGAATGTGAGTGTACTGAGAATTTATGAAGATAATGAGGGGTTTTATAGGTGAGCAAGTGAGAATGTCTTTAGTTGAGGAGAAGGTGGGATAGTAATGGTGAGTTAATGTACTTACGGGAAGTGGGAAAGAGGGAGTTGTGGGAACGTGGAAAGGTGGGGGTATTGGGAAGACAAAAAGGTTTGTGGGAAAATGGTAAAAGGGAATATTTTTCAGATTAGGGTAGCTCAAGCAGATATTTGGGGTCAGGTGGGTCCATCTTTGATTTAGATTTTGAAACCAAACCCGTGCCTCAACCATCGTTACATTGGCGATCATCGATATGAGCCGGCGCTTAGCCGCCTTACCTTTTTATGCTTGAATTCATGCCCAGTTCACTACTTGACAACCAGAGATAGACCGGTAGTTTGTGATTAGGGTCGGAGTTCCGCCGATGGATGTCCTCTTGGGAACCCAATGCTTAGGTAATATGTGTTAGAACGATGGTTGACTGGCGGTACGTGGTTCTGAATCGACAGTCTGCCAGTTTGACCGCCAATCGAACACTCATGTTCCCATCTTTCTGCTTTCTTGTATCAGGGAGCGGTGGTTTGCACATCTGGATCCGCGATTCACCGGTACAGTGCGTTACTTTCCTTGTTTTTGTGCTTTCTCTCCTTGCTTCTCACTTTATTAGTCCTACAAAATCAAAAAAAATAATGACATAAAATAAATCAAATAAAATACTTGAGTTGCCTCCCAAGAAGGGCCTTAGTTAATGTCGTAGCACGACGTATCTCTCATTTAATAATCTTTATTCGAATGATCATCCTCTAACTTAGACTTCTCCATCTCAACTCCGCTCTCCTCATTCTCTTCATGCAACACTCCGATCACCTTGCATCCATCGGGAGTTTTCGCTGATGGACACACCTTGAAGTTGAATTGTTCACTTCCAACTCAGAACCTGAGCTCTCCTAACTCCACATATACCAAAGCTCTACTCGTGGCGAGCTATGGTCTCCCAAAAATAATTGGGACTTCAACATCCATTTCACAATCAAGGACTATGAAATCAACTAGTAAAATGAATTCATCCACCCTCACCAATACATCTTCTAATACTCCCACATGCTTCTTTATGGAACGATCTAACATTAGCAACCTCATTGATGTGGGTTTGGTGCTTCCAAGTCCCAACTTCTTGAAAATAATGAGGCGCATTAGATTTATGCTCGCGCCAAGATTGCATAGAGCTTTCTTAAACACACATATCCCAATTGTACAAGGGATTGTAAAAGCTTCTGGGTCTTCCCTCTTAGGGGCAAGATTGCTCATCATTGTGTGTCGTCTCCGCGCTACCTACATCAACCACCTTCTTCTTTTTCAGCAACTCCTTCATAAATTTGGCATATCCGAGAATTTGAAGAAGGGAATCCACCAACGGTATATTAATAGACAATTTACTGAACATGTTAATCAATTTTCTAAAGTGATCTTCCATCTTTTTCTTAGCCAACCTTTGTGGATAAGGGGGTGAAGCTCTTGTTTCAACTTTGTCATCATTTGAGGCCTTCATTCCTACCTCATCTTCATCAACATGTGAGGGAACTTCATCATCCTTCCCCTCACTTTTATCTTCACTCTTTTCACCACTACTTGGTGTTTTTGGCACCTCATCAAATTCATTTTCCTCATTTGATTTGGGAGCAACAACCTCCTTAGGCTTCACTCATGCATCTCCAACCAATTTACCACTCCTAGTAATAATAGCCATGCATTGACTATCTTTCTTTGGGTTTGGCATTGTATCACTTGGGAGCATTCCCTTCATTCGGGGATTCATTTGAGCAGACAAATGGTTCATTTGAGCTTCCAAATGCTTAATGGAGGATGAATGAGAGCTCACCATCTGGGCAAGGTTAGACACCTCCCATTTCAATTCCTTGACCCACTGTCAGTTGATTCCACTTTCTTAAGGACTCTTGATAACATCTCTTCAATTTTTGAGCTACCTGCATCAATCACACCTGTATGACTTTGGGTGTTTTAAGCTTTTGTGGGGATAATATATGGGTTTGAACTTCGGTGTTAACGGTCTCCCTCTCGATTATGCTCTTTATTGCACCATCTTTAATTTTTTGGGCCATCCCTGTGCATCACGGATTCTCCAACCTTGGTTCTCTTCCCTTGGGCGCCAAGGACCTTGATTAATCCCTTGAAACTCAGATCGATAACCCCCCATATGATTTCCCATGTATTGCAATTCCTCATCATACCTCGGTGGTGACGATTCTCCTTCAAATTTCAATGGACTTTGCATACCTACAACATCCACCACCTTGGGCCCTACCGTCATCACATGTTTGGTCATTAGTTCCAGCTGCGTCATCATTTTAGCGAGATTTTCATCTCACTCTTCATCCCTTTTCTGCAACTCAACTGCCAATGCACTAGAGCTAATGTAATATGTAGATACATTTGTCTCTCTCGTATGCCAGGTCCTATTTGTTTTTGTCATTCTGTCCAAAAAGGCTTTATCCAACCCATATTTTTGATTCATAATAAACCCTCCGGTTAAATTGTTGGCAACGGATTTGTTGATGGAGTCGAGAGCTCGGTAAAAGATTTGGAGAAGCACTCCATCAGGGAGTCCATGGTTGGGACAAAGAGAAACCTTCTCTTTGGACTATTGCCATGCTTCATGCAATGGTTCTCCCGGCTCTTTGCTGAAGTTTGTGATGTCATCCCTCATCGGCAACATTTTTGATGGAGGCAAGAAATGATCCTAAATGGCTTTGGTTAATTCTTGCGAAGATGTAATACAACCAGGAGGTATTTCCTCTAACCACATGTCGCCTCTCCCGTTAGGAAAAATGGGAAGAGCCTTAACCTGATAGATTCTTGACTTATGTTTGTGATGTTGAAAGGCTGGCATATCTCCAAGAAATTCTTCAAGTGACGATTTGCGTCCTCACATGGTTTTCCCCTAAATAATCCTTTTAATTGTAGCAAATGTAGAATTGTACTTGTGATGTGGAACACGACATTCCCTACCATAGGCTTTAGGCGAATGGCTCCCGCCACTCGGGATCACCGGGTTATCTTCCTCATGCTCCATATTACCCTCCACTGAGCTATCTCCTTCTTGTGAATGATGACTCATATGGATTTATCCTAACAAGAACAACAAACTTTATGTTAACACCTATGATGCAAGACTAATTCAAATTAACAATCAACACAAGAGTATCAAGCGCTTGTCCTCGGCAACGATGCCATTTTTGATAATGTCTAAAATATATTCTTCATACAAAGAGAATAAACGGTCTTTGTATCAAAACAAATATCCCGACGGATGTTGGGGTCGAATCCCACATGGACTAGTGAGTGATATGCACTAGTTTCGTTTGAGAAATTGAATTTAGCTCGCACCACTTGAAAATAACATGGAAATAAACATTTTGGGGGAGATTGAGATTTATAATAGAATATAACTTCTAATTGGGCTAACTAAGATAGAAAAATTACCAAGGTTTTTGATAATAACGTGAAAGACTAGAGGTGTGTTGTAGATGATATGAGAACTTAATAGGGTCATGCTAGGTCATCTCATGAGTTCAAGTTGTGTAAAAAACCTCGGAAAAGTGGGCATTTGATGTTTTTCAACCTCAAAAATACCTCTTTCTAGAGTTCTTTCAAACCACTAGACACAATTAAATTAACCCGATCAAATTTGGATTAATAGCTACACTAATTTCTAACTATTAGCTATTAATTAAGAATGAGAATGTAATTTTGGATATTTTCAGCCCAATCTCACACTCTCACATCCATGTCCACCATTGAGATGACTCTAGCAATACTCACTCTGATTAAGCATTCATCACCATACACCTCGTGTTAATGATTTAGCTACTCATAGTTAAGAAATTCAAAGGCACATTTAACAATAAACTCATTTAATTAAATAAGAGGAGTAACAAAATCAAATTCAATAAAAAGTCTTCAACAATGGTAGTACCTTGCTATGGAGGAAGAAAAAGAAGAGAAAGAAAAAAATTCTTTGCAATTTCCACCAATAGAATTCTTACTTTCTTCTTCTACCAAGAGAATGTTCTAAAATCTAAAAGTTAAGATCTAATGGGTACAAAGTACTTCTCTCTAAAATATATACAAAAGTAGGTATATACCTCTCTCTTTTTCCGTGCTGGATATTTTTACCCCTGATCAGCGTTCTGGCACTTGTGGGAGTACTGGTGGTTCGCCAGTTACATTTCATGAACTGCTGGTTCTAATTAGTTTCGCCTTCAGTGAGCTCAAGTGGCGTTAGGCGATTCCTTTGGTGTTTCTCCGGTCTTCATTCGCGTGCCGCCAATTCTTTTCTCTTTGATCCAGCAATTTCAGGTGTTATTCAGTGACTGGACCGGCGAGTCGTAGGTTGAAGTTCATGTTCACGGTTGCTATAATTTCCAAAGGCAGTGTTCACAACTTTTGGCTAGCGTTTCACCGCTCTTCTCCAGTAAAGCACCAGTTTTCACCTGATTCCTTTCTTTTTTCTCCCTTTCTTGCTCTTTTCTCTAAATTATATATCTGCACACAAAAAGACAAAAAAGGGGCATAAAATCCATCTAAATGACTTAAAAACTAGACTAAAGCTCATGCTTAAGAGCCTAATGAGTTGGTAAATTACCAACACATCATTCTTCACACTTGAAACTCTTCAACCAACGACGCCTGCTTTTCTTTAGAGTTCTATTTCTAGTATAATTCTTTCTTCAAGTCTATCTCTTGTCCTTCTTTGTATTTTGATCAAACTCCAACTCTTTCAAATCAGCCCAAGTTTATTTCACTGAACTTGTGTGACGTGGCATATCCATTTCTTGCTGCGTGCATACTTGTCTTTAATTGGATATTATATTATAGCATTTTCATCTTCTTTAGACAGTGTAGTTTGCACTCCTTTGGAGAATCTTGACTGACTTGTTTCATCATCTTTGTCAATCATCAAAACTACATAGATCCCAATAAATTGCCCCTTTTTGGTGATGACAAACTCCTTGTCCCTATGCACTCAATGATATCTACCTTGTAGAACTAAGAGATGAAACGCTTGATTGAAACATGTTAGTCATATGGGTTATAAATATTGCTCAGCCTATATTCTTCTCCCCGTTGGAAACATTGAAAAGAAGGCCAATTAGAGTTGCTAAACAACTTATATCCACTGGGACTATCTTCAAAACAATCAAATATTAATCATATTAAAACATAATGAAGTATTAAACAGTGCAGACTCAAGAATCAATATAAGCAAAAGGGAATCCTTTCATTCAATTGCCATTAATCATGCTACAATGAAATAAATAATACAGTGAATACGGATCGATTGAGCAATAGGAAATAACAAAAACCAACAAGACTAGGAAATAACAATGATAGGTTTGAAATGAGAGAATGGTAGGATTAGGAGGAAGGTGTAGAAGGAATCAACTGGGTCAACTTATGAATAGCATCCATATGTTCAGCTCTTTCTCTAGCAAAAGTCAACTACAGTTCATCAATCTTTGCCTGCAAGATAGACTTCTCCCTTTCATTATCAACTTTGGCATTGCCTAATTTAGCAATTTTTTCAGCCAAAGCAAGTCTCATATGCTGCAAAGGGTTTTTTGCCTTTTCCATTAAAGCAGGTAACACGACATGGTTCACCTGACCTAAAATATCTGTGGTAGTTTGGAGAGACCAAACTTGAAAAGGCATGGAGTAATCCTCAAAAATGGAAGCCAACCAGAACCTATAAGGAAGAGCATGACCCTTCTCATCTGTTTGAAGTACTTGCTACATGTGTTTGATATGAGACTAGGAAAATTTATCTTGACCTCAGTATCAAGCAGCTCCATTACAGTGAGATCAAGATAATTTGCCTCAGTGCATCTCTCTTTTCATAGTAAAACATTCTTGTGTACCACATCAAAATACAACTGCTGAAGAGGCGATATTTCCCTCATCATAATCCTCCTATGTTGAACAAATGAATGTTTACCAGAAAATTTCCTGCAAATCTCAAGTGCAGATGCCATATTTTTCAGAGGTGGGCACTAAACTTTACATAATGATCCCATCCACCAACTGGTACCTGCAAGATTCTTCCCACATCTTCAGCTACTAAGTGTAAAGAGACTCCCCTAATAGATGAAAAGAACATAAGACCCTTCTCTACGCCATTTGTATAAAACTCTAGCACCTCAGGTTTTTCCAATTTTCTTTTTATGTCACCTTGAAGAAAAAGATTAGTCCAATCCTGGACCTCCAATTTGGCTAGTAATTTAGCTATCTCAGGTCCACCATAGCCAGTCACAACTCTTCCCCTAAGAATCACCCTCTTTTGGAAATGTAGAATATGTAGCAATTTAAGGTTAGAAATTCAAGAAGTATCTACCCTGCAAGACTCATCGGCATGTATTCCTTCAGAGTCAGACTCTAGGAGTGGAAAAGGTTGACTAATCCATTTTGAAGGATGAGTTTGAGGAGAGGATCAGGAGGGAGCTTTAGAGGTAGTTCTTGATGGAGTTCTGGAAGGAGATTTTGAAATAGGTGGAGAAACAGGCTTGGGAGTGGGTTGGGGAGAAGGTTGTGAAGGAGATTCAGAAGCAGTTTTGGAAGAGGAGGGAGGAGGTTTCTTCGTCTTTGGAAGGGACCTTTTCACCAATTTTGACCTTCGAACCTTTTAAGCAGCAAATCATCCGAAGATGGAACTTCTTTTGAAGAAGACGACATTGTAGAATGTTTCTTCTTTTTACTTTCTTGAAGATGTTTCTCAAGAATGGCATCTTCTTGACATTTTTGAGTTTTAGTATGAGGAACGCTAGTTGAAACAGATGGTGAAGGGGTTTCATTGGATGGTTCATCAGCAGGAATGGGAATTGATGACTCGAAACTCTTTCTCAATCGAGACTGAATTTTTTTTGGAATCATCTCAACAATGGGAATCCCATTATTATCAGCAGATTGAAGAGGGATGACTTCACATATAGGAAAAGAAGAAGGGGAAATGTCAGAAGGCATGGCAGATGAAGTGGAGAATTAATTTTTAAAAGTGTTCTATGCTACAAAATCTTCCATTTTGAAGGGAATGGGGAAAGGAACTCTCTTGGGTAGAGTATTTGTTTCGTGCACCACAATGTCATGAGACTCAAATGGGGAAGTATTAGTAGGGACTTTGCTAATGGAAGAAGATGGACATTCCATGGCTAGGTTTAGAAATGGTTATCAAAAAAGAACTTTTGGGTTAAGTATCTCAAGAAAGAAGAAGGAGCATGTGATTTTAACTTCATCCAACTACACCATTTATAGGAGAGAGAGGGAAGGTGGAACATGTGAGAGGATTTGATATAGTGCAGAGGGAAAGTGGGTGATGGGATGGTTTCATCTTTTGTGAGACACAGTTAAGAAATGTCATAATGGAATGGAATAGGAAAGCTCAGGCATTTCACATTACTCACTACTTACTTAATGTAAAATAGCACATACGTGGCAGTATCAAGAAGGTTTGCATCTACATTTGTAGACTCCATTATTGCACAAGTTTAATACAATATTATGTTAGAAAAAGATCAATGAACTAGAATTTGGATGCACAAATTAAATATGCAAGACTAAATTGAATAGCAAATTGACCAATAAAATAGGTGAACCCCTTAATCTAGCCAATCATTGAGGGAGACTTATGCAATCTTAATCATCACCAAATGTAACCTGTTCCTTTCAAAGTGCTCCCTACTTAGAGCTTTGGTAAATATATCAGCAATCTGCTCCTCAGTAGAACAAAACATAATTCAAATATGACCTTTCTCAATATTATCTCTAAGAAAATGATGTCTTATGTCAAAGTGTTTAGTTCTTTTATGTTGAACATGATTTTAGATAATATTGATTGCACTAGTATTATCACACAAAATTGGGACACATCCCACATCTATACCAAAATCCATCAGTTGTTGCTTGATCCATAACAACTGTGCACAACATGATCCAGCTCCCACATATTCAACCTCACCAGTAGACAAAGCTACAGAGTTTTGCTTCTTCGTGGACCAGGATATCAAACATGGCCCAGTGAAATGTGCCATATCTGTGGTGCTCTTCCTATCAACTAGATAACCTCAAAATTCTTTTATCAACCTTGAGATGAGATTCCTTGGAATTTGCTTGAAATCTAGCACACATTCCAATACTAAAAACAAATTTCAGGTCTACTTGTAGTGAGATGTAAAAGAGACCCAATCATACCTCTATAGAGCTTTTACTCTATCGATGGACCTATTTCATCAAGGTCTAGTTTTATGGCCGTGGCAATGGGAGTATCAATCTCTTTTGCAGCTTCCATATTGAATCTTTTGAGAAGTTCCTTCACATACTTCTGCTGATGAATCAAAAATCCAGTAGGAGTTTTCTTAATTTGCAATCCAAAGAAAAAGTATAATGCTCCTATTATTCTCATTTCAAATTCTCCATTCATGATCCTAGAAAACTCATGAGTTATAATGTTATTGGTTGATCCAAATATAATGTCATCCACATATACCTGCACAATCAAAAGATTCTGTCCTTTTGTTTTCAAGAAGAGTGTATTGTCAATTCTCCCTCTTGTGTCCTACGATAAGAACTTTGAAAGCCTTTCATACCAGGCTCTTGGAGCTTGCTTCAAACCTACATTGCTTTGTCAAATTTATAGACATGATCAGAAAATTTAGAGATATCAAAACCTAGTGGTTGCTTCACATATACTTCTTTTTTTAAATATCCATTCAAAAAGGCACTTTGAATATCAATTTCATAAAGAGTGAATTCTTTAAAGGCTGCAAAGTCTATAAGCAATCTGATTGCTTCAAGTCTTTCTATTGGAACAAATGTTTCATCATAGTCAATTCCTTCTTCTTGATTTTAGCCTTGAACCACCAGCCCTGCCTTGTTCCTTGTAAGTGTTCCATGCTCATCCAGCTTATTTTGAAATACCCATTTAGTGCCAATCACAATTCTGCCTTCAGGAGTAGGTACCAAATGACACACTTTGCTTCTTTTAAACTGATTTAACTCTTCTTGCATCGAAAGTATCCAATCCTCATCAAGAAGACCCTCCTTCACCTTCTTAGGCTTAATTTTGGAGAGAAAAGTATTGAAGGCACTCAAGTTTTTCAACCCTGATCTGGTATTGATCCTAGAAGTGATGTCTGTAAGAACATTTTCAAGAGGATGTGAGTCTTGATACTTATAGCTTTCCAACATCATCCCTTGTAAAGTTCCTCCCTCAGATTTAGCTGGTTGCACTGGTGTTGGCTCTGCTTCATTATTTATTCTTCCCCTTATCAGTGAGCCCACACTTTATTCAACAGTTGAAACAGGTGACGCAACCTGTTCTTGAGCGTGTTCATCAGTTTCTTTTATCTTGCATGTTAGTCTCAAACATAATACTGGATTCATCAAAAACAACATACACTTTCTTCAACAAAATATGTTCTTTTATTTAACACCCTATATTCTTTATTGTTTTGGGAGTAACCTAAGAAGATTCTCTCATCACTTTTGGAATTAAATTTTCCCAAATTTTCTTACCATTATTATGAATAAAGCATTTGCACCCAAACATTCTTAGATGAGTAATGTTAGGCTTCCTGCTCCTAAGTAATTCATTTAGAGTCTTCTCTAACATAGTCTTTTCATACATCTATTCACTATATAACATGCAGTACTTATGGCTTCAACCCAAATATTTTGTTGAAGATTTCCTGCAATCATCATTGTTCTAGCTATATCTTCTAAACTCCTATTTTCTTTATACTACTCCATTTTTTTGTGGAGTTCTTGGAGCAGAGAAATTATGATCTATTTCATTTAGTGAACAAAATTCTAAGAATTTTGCATTTGCAAATTCTGTTCCATGGTCAGATCTAATGGAAATCAAGGAGGTGCCTATCTTCTTTTCCATATTTTTAACAAATATAGAAAAGAAATCTTCTTTAGAAGCTAAAAGTAAAGTCCAGGTGAACCTGGAGTAAGCATCAACAATAATAAAAATGTGCCTTTTACCACCTCTGCTCCTTACCCTCATGGGTCCAAAAATATCCATATACAACAGGTCAAGACACCTGTTTGTGCTCACTTGATTGTTTGATTTAAATGAGGATCTTACTTACTTTCCCCTTATATAGGCACTATAGACATTGTAACTTTTGAAATTAGTTTTAGGAAAGCCTATAACAATGTCCTTCGAAGCATGTTTATTCAATTGTTTCAAACTAGTATGCCCAAGTCTTTTGTGCCAAAGGAGGGAGTCACAGTCCATTGCACTGACACAAGTTTGTATCAGGCATTGCCATGATGTCTGCCTTATACACATTTTTGTGTTTGCTTGCACTTAGAACAATCTCCTTTGTATCTACCCTTTTGATTTTGCAACTTGCAAAAGTAAAAGTTACCTTGCTGCCTTTGTCATACAACTGAGATATACTCAGTAGATGAGCTTCAATCCATCAACATGATACACTTCTTCCAAAGCTTTTACTTATGCACTTCCAAATTTTCCAATTCCAGTGATAGTACGCTTTATTCCATCTCCAAATGACACATTCCCCCCTTTTAGTGAAGTGAGTGAAAGAATTTTTTGTTTATCTCCAGTCATGTGTCTTGAGCAAGCACTATCCATGTACCAATGTCTGCTTCCTTTCGCTCTCACCTACAAAACAATTTCATGGGTTAGTTTTAGAAGCCAGACAAGCTTGGGTCCTTTTTATGATCAAAAGGGTGAATCTAATTTCTTCTTGCCCAACTTGGCAACAAATTGTTAGATCTGTTCCTGTGAGAAGGTTTCAAGACAGTTTCCTTTTGCCAACATAGTACTCCCATTTCTGCTCCTAGCTGTAACTGGACATCTAGTGGTTGGATGTCCAGCTTTTCCACACGAGTAACACATATCATCAGTGATATTAGTTTCTATGTGAAAAACCTATTCCAACCCTTTCAGTGTGAACTCTTCCACTTAGGTTATTTATGATTCTAGATGACTTGGTCCACCTACTTACTTTCTCAAGATGCAATTTTAACCTAGACACTTCCAAACTCAATTTTCTTACCTTTTCTTTTTCACAAAAATAATTAATTTTAGAGTGCTTAAGTTCTAACTCAACCTTTTTCAGATTCTCATTCATCCCTTCCTTTTGAAAAGAGGATTCTTTTAAGCTTCCATTTTTGAGGACTTGATTGGCACACTCAAGTTGGACAACCTGTTCCTTAAGAGTACTATTTTCTTTATCAGTGATATCCTTTGCATTTTTAAGATCAATGAACTCAAACTTTAAACTAGCAAGAGCATTAAATAGTTGATCCCTTTCAGAGGTGGCCTCTTGGAGATTATCCATTAAAGCATTCATCAAGGAAACAAGTTTTCTTTTAGAAAGAGTATGTAAGTTTTCATTTAAGTCAGAGATACTTACCTCGGAATTCTTGTCTGCCTCATCAAGGTCAGAATCTCCTTGAGCCATGAATACAGTTTCATCAATTTCTTCATCAGAATCATCAGACTTAGATCCCCATGTAGCCATCATTACACAATTTTCCGTTTCCTTCTTGTTTGTCTAGTCTTTCATTTCCTTTTTATCCCTTTCTTTTCTCCACTCAATTTCTCACAGTGGATAATCTTTGATCATGTGATTAGTTTTGTAACATTTGTAGCAACCTGCTGTAGATTTCTCATTGGAACCCTTTTCGCTACTTGTTCCTTTCTTGGCATAGCCCTTCTCTTTCTTGAGAAATCTCTTAAACTTTTTTTCTAGAGATTCCATGCCACGACCCACCTTGGGAGGCATAATTGACACCTAGTGCCATACTGGGACCTGGGCTGACCTGACTGGACAAATGCACCTCTAGTGCCTACTAGCAACTCAAAATCAAGAAAACAAACAAAGATATCTCGGTTGTAAGTATAGCTCAGGACGACAAGGCCACATAGAAAAACCTTTAAAAGGAAACAACTAACCCAGTAGAAATAATAATAAAAGGATCCTATATGGGCCGACAAGACCACCATCCTGTCTAAGTCATAACAGAAGGAAAATAGGTAGTCATATATATAGTATAGCTGACAAGGTTGCTAACTGATAGCTAAAATAGGCCCCACGCGGCCAATACGTAAAGCATAATATATGTAGGCCCCACACAGCCAACAATAACCAACCAACAACTAGAAACTATAGTCCGCAAGCCTCTAAGAGTGGACTAGCGATCGAAATAGGGCCCCGACCTACCCAAAAGCTGTACAAAAAAAGAGCAAACCTTTCTGACTAACAACTCTGGAGAAAAGGAGCTGACTGAACTGCTAACCCTGGATAACAACTAAGGAGGTCCTGAACCATGTCTATCTGCACCTACAGGCAAGTATGTAGTGCCTTATGGATGGGCTTCAGTATAATATGTACCGAATATGTAAGGTAGTAATGAAAGCTGAATAAAACTGATAAAAGAATTGAAAGTAATCAATAGGATGATAAGAGTTCAACCTGAATAGCCTCACAATCTGAAATATAACAAGGAAGTGAATATACAAACAATAACCTAATTTGCCCCCCATAAGCCTGGAAAGTACAATCAACACAGAATAACCTATCTGGGCCCCCATAAGCCTTGGCAAGTGGAAAACAGTCTATATACCCCTAGTGGTACCCCTGAGGCTCCATAAGTGACTGCAACTGCGTCTTACACAAACCAAGCCCTCGTGAGAGTCAGTAATGTCATCTTTGGCATAGAACGAGTACATAGAAGACTCCAAAATGGCCCCGAAGTCTTTATTTTAGTCCTCTCAGACACTTAATAGCTTTGTAAGCAACTCAATTGCTCATAAGAAATACAATAGCTCTGAAAGAAATCTTATAATTCTATGAATGATAGTAGCATCATGGCTCCGTAAGCAATCTATAGCTCCGTATGCATTAGCAACTTCATAGCTCCATAAGCAAGCTATAGCTCTATAAGCAGTTCGTACTGTTAATAGTTCCTCAGTTGATCACAATGAAAGATTGTACGAAATATGATCAACCCCTACTAGAGATGCTATGCTACAATCTCAAATTTATTCATAACAGTTAACTACAACATTCGTATTCTCAAGTTACTATAGAAGTACAGGTCGTATCAATGTTACAACGAGAATAACTTGCCGAAAGGATTAGCCTTAACATAACTTAATCATGGATTTCTGTTCACCCAAATAGTTCTAACCTGATGCCGATAATTCCACTAACTCGTAGCCCTTATACTACGAGAATAAGGCTATCTTCAATAGGAAATGGCTTAATAACAATATCTTTCAAAGACATTACCTACAACTCAAATGTTGTCCAATTCGGCCGAAAACTTATAAGTTCCCCAGAGTTTAGATGTAGAAATGCATACCTATAAGTTGTAGCCGCTTAGGACTCAATTAGAAGTGATTTCTACAAATTTTACTCAGGGGGGTTCCGGTACTTCGAGCGAGATTTCAAGAAATAACTCCGTACAAATAATCCTCGTAGGCCTGGAACTCATTATCCATGATGAATTTACATTTTAACAGAGTTTAACAGTGTAATTTCGCAAAAAATCGAAGAGAATAGTCGTAGGGCCATGACCTACTTTTGGGAAATATTTAATGAATTGGACTTCACACTTGAAACATATATATATAAGAGGCGGTGGCAATGGGGTGCGGCGCGTCGCTTGTCACTCCAGGCCAGAGGTGCGATGTCTCGGCTATGGTGCTGGGCAGGCAGCGCGGCGTGGTGCCCAGGGCGCCCAGCCTCCAGCCCCGATCTCCTGCTCGCTCGATACCGTGCTCGTATATTCACTCCCTAAACCCTTCCTCGCATGCATCATACTCCAAAACTCTCAACATAACACAAGCATCAGTTAAATGATAGAAACTTACGGGGTGTAACATCATCTCCCTCTTAGGAATATTCGTCCTTGAATGTAACCTTAATCTTGAGAGACTTAATTCCTTTAACTATTTTTGAAAAAATTTCGGCAGAGTCTCCTCTGTAATATGGACTATCCGAAAATCTGAAGCACAGAAAAGTCTAACATAGGCGTCTCACAGGACGCTACAAGCACGATATGACATAACTCATAATATAAAAGCGAATAACTAGACAATACTGATAATATAAGCAATAAAACTATAGCTGAGTAACAATTTCACCTCAACTGCACAATTTGGGTCACGCCTGAAATAAGTGAGGATATTTAGACCTCATATCATCCTCCGCTTCCAAAGTCATCTCCTCTACATTTTTGTTCCTCCATAGGACTTTAATAAAGGCTACATCTTTAGTCCTCAACCTACGAATTTGCCCATCTAGTATAGCAACTTGGGGTCTCTTCATATGACAGTTCCTTAGTGACTTGAACATCCTCCACTGAAACAACCTAGGACCGGCCTCCTATGCACTTCCATGCATTGGCACGTGGAAAACTGAATGAACAGATACTATCCCTAAAGGCAGTTCTAACTCATATGCCACTCGGCATATTCTTCAAATGATTCGATACGGGCCAATGAACCTACGACAAGATTTCCCTTCTTTCCAAATCTCATAATGCCCTTCATAGGGGAAACCTTAAGGAATACCCAATCATCAACATCAAACTCTAAGTCTCTATGTCGCACATCGGAATAAGACTTCTGGCAACTATGGGATGTTAGCAAACTCTCTTTGATAAGATTCACCTTCTCTTCTAACTGATAGATCATATCAGGTCCGATCAACCCTGATTTCCCTACTTCAAACCATTCTATGGGGGACCTACATTTCCGCCCATATAAAGCCTCATAAGGCACTATCTGAATAGTAGAATGAACACTGTTATTGTATGCAAATTCAATAAGAGGTAGATGCTCGTCCCAGCACCCTACGAAATCTAGCACTCACACCCATAACATATCCTCAAGCGTCTGAATAGTGCGTTCTGCCTGGCCATCTGTCAGGGGATGGAAAGCTGTACTCAAGTTAACCTGCATCCCCAAACCTTTCTGAAATGACTGCCAAAATCTAGCTATGAATTGTGCCCCTCTATTAGTAATAATAAACGCCGGGATGCTATGCAGTCTGAATATTTCCTTAATATATAACTCAACATAATCCTCGACCGAAAATATAGTCCTGACTGGCAAAAACATGGGCTGATTTCATTAATCTGTCGATAATGACCCAAATGGAGTCCAGTTTACACCTGGTGTGAGGTAACCCTGTAGCAAAATCCATGTTAATGGCTTCCCATTTCCACAAAGGTATGGCTATCTCCTAAGTCAGTTCGCCCGTTTTTTGGTGTTCAGCTTTGCTGGCAATTACGGCACGTTCTACAAACACAGCTGCATCTTTCTTCATTCCAAGCCACCAATATATCCCCTTTATATCATGGTACATCTTCATCTAGCCTGGGTGAAGAGAGTAACGAGAATAATGTACCTCAGCCATAATCTGCTGGCGAAGCCCTACTACATATGGAATGCACAGTCGACCTCTAAACCTCAGAACACCATCTCCCATTAATTCAAAAGCTGATAGTTCACCTTGCTGAACCTTGTCTTTGAGCTGTATTAGGCTAGGGTCCTCATATTGTCGCTTCTTCACTTCCACAACTAGAAATGAAACGACTGTATTCTGGGTCACGGAGCTATCATCTCTTGAATCACTACTCAGACTACTAGATTGGCTAACTGGTGCAGCTCTTGAGCCATTTCTAGTTGTTCTGGCCTCAAATATGTTAGGCTACCCATGGATCTGCAGCTAAGAGCAGCAACTACAATATTAGCCATATCTGGGTGATATACGATATTCACGTCATAGTCTTTCAGCAATTCTAGCCAACGATGCTGCCTAAAATTCAACTCTTTCTACGTGAAGAGATACTGGAGGTTTTTGTGATTAGTAAAGCTATCTACATGAACACCATATAAGTAGTGCCTCCATGTTTTCAAAGCATGAATCACTGCAGCTAACTCTAAGTCATTGATGAGGTAGTTCTTTTCGTGCTTCCTTAGCTGCCTCGAAGCATAGACAATCACCTTTCTATGTTGCATCATAACACACCCTAACCCAACGCCTAAAGCTTCAAAGTACACAGTGTAGCCCTCTGATCCTTCTGGTAAGGCCAATACTGGGGCAGATGTCAATCTATTTTTTAGCTCCTGGAAACTCTACTCACAAGCCTCGGTCCACTGGAACTTAACTTCTTTCTGAGTCAATCTTGTCAATGGTGCGGATATGGCGGAGAATCCTTCACAAACCTGCTATAATTCCTGGCTAACCCCAGGAAACTACAAACCTCAGTTGGAGTCATGGGTCTAGGCCATGTCTTTACTGCCTCGATTTTCTGTGAGTCAACCTGGATACATGCATCTGACACCACATGGCCACAGAAAGATACAAAATTTAACCAGAACTCACATTTTGAGAACTTTACATAGAATTGGTGGTCTCTGAGGACTTGGAGTACTGTTCACAAGTGCCTCTATGTTCGGCTTCCGAGCATGAATACACCAGAATGTCATCAATAAACACTATCACAAACATATCAAAATATGGCTTGAAGATGTTGTTCATCAAATTCATAAACACTGCTGGGGCGTTAATTAATTCAAAGGACATGACCAATAATATGAAATGACCATACCTGGTCCTGAAGGATGTCATTGGAATATCTTTCTCTCGAACTCGCACTTGATGATACTCGGACCTTAAATCAAATTTGGAGAAATATTTCTCGCCCTGCAGTTGATCAAATAAATCATCTATCCTTGGAAGAGGATATTTATGCTTAATATTGAATTTATTCAACTTCCGATAATCTATAAACATTCGTAGAGAGCCGTCCTTCTTTCTTACAAACAAAAATGGCGCACCCCACGATGAAGAATAAGGCCTGATAAAGCACTTATCCAACAAGTCTTTCAATTGTTCTTTCAGTTACTTCAGTTCGGCCGGAGCTATTTGGTACGGAGTGATGGATATAGGTTATGTGTCTGGTGGCAGGTTGATAGAGAAATCGATCTCACGCTCTGGGAGAATACCAGGAAGCTTATCCGAGAATACATCTAGAAATTCACTAACCACAGGAATGGATTGAAGAGTTGGGGATTCTATCTATATATCCCAAATCCTAACAATATGGTAACTAGAACCCTTAGCTATCAATATCCTCGCCTGAAGATAGGATGTGAACCAACCTTTTGGTGTAGCTGTATTTGTTATATCCGAAAAGCCCAAAGATCAGACCTAAGAGTGAAACAGAGAAAAATTGGAAATCTTGCATTAGGTCACAAAATGACTTCGTGGGGTACACCACGAGTCATGAGATGACTCGTGGTGAGGTTCAGGGTGTGAGTTGGATTTTGGGATTTAAGGTCCCAACGGACGTGACCACGAGTCGTGGTCAGGCCCTACGACTCGTTGAGTCAGTCATGAGCAAGGATTTTAAGAAGGTGAAGAAAAGTGGCAGTGTACCCTACGGAAGATCCCCATGAGTCGTGGTCAGTCACCACGATTCGTGGGATGGGTCATGAGCAGCATAATGGAACAAATAGGAATCTCAGGAAGTGCATGTGACAAGTGTTGACCAAGATTCGTGGCCACCGGTAATGAATCGTGAGATCCCCCGTGATGAGCCCCAGATGAACTGTTAGGGGTGCACCCAATGACTAATGCCATGAGTCTTGGCCTTGAGTAACGAGTCATCCAATCCCTCGTAGGGACTGGAAGTCAGTTATTTTCTGTGAATTTAGTAAGAGCTTTTTCGTAATTCCTATGACACTAAGGCCAAAATACATCGTTTTAAGCTATGAATAGTGGGTTTTTGGAGGAGAAAATCTATTCTAAGTCATTCCTATTCATGCATACAAGAGTAAGAGTTTTGAGAGGTGATCAAGGAAAATCCTTCAAGGTTCTTCTTCAAATATTCCTTGGGCAATCAGAAAAGTGGTAGAGTCAAACCTTTTAGGTATGTAGGGTTATGAATGGGTGAATCCATTCCCAACCATGCCCAATCTCTCCATAAATCATGAAAATTCATATGTTGATTCTATGGGGTTTTAACCCAATGAATGAAATTTCTAATTCTCTACATGGGTATGATCTAAATATGTTTCTACTATTGAATTATGATTCATGGGAAAGTTTTAGGTTATTTTCAATGAAAAATCATGTTCAAAGTTTCATAAATTAAAATGCCCATTTATGAGGAATTTATGAAAGTTGAGATTTATGATGAATGTTAAAGTATGATGAGATACTATTGATGAAAAGCATATTATCAAGTCACCCATGTTTATAATCATGTTTTCAAGTGAATTGAGTATTTTCAAGAATGTTAAAGTATTGGGCAATGCCCACATATTCAAGTATGATTTATGATTTCTCAAATTAAGCTTACTACATGATTTTGGAGCAGAGACTCCCAATTATTTTTCAGCTTGTGGTATGGTTTGAGCTAAATCTTCTTATATATAATTTTAGATTTGAGATGTATTTAATTATTGAGCTTTGTCAATAGACGATGGTGAGCTTCATTGAAAAACGATGGAGAGCATATACATGTTTTTGGGAGGAGTGTCTAGCACCAAGTGGGATAAGGGTCAATCACCCTATGCTTCAGAACTACGTGCCAATGTAGGATATATATATATATATATATTACTTTGGGACCTCCCTTGTAAGCTATCCCATGCCCCGATTAGGCCCCGAGCTTGATATTGATATCATGGTATCGTCCTTAGCCTTGGCAAGGTTTGGGACGGCTCTACCCACTTGAGTGTGATAGTTGTAACCATGTAAGCTCTATCATGGTATATCGGTTAAAAGACAAGTCTCCCGTTGTTCCTCATGATTTCAGTTATGCATTTTCATCATTCATGATACATTTATCTATAAATGTTCTAAAGAAGGTTTGATCCAATGTTCAGCTTTATTTGTAACTATCAGATTTCATCTTTGGGTCAATCGATTCAGTTATGATGTCATGTTATGTCGAGATCATGATTATAGAAAAGTAGCATGTATTTCCTACTCTCAGATTCTTATTTGTTTATGTTTTATATTATGCATGTTTTAAATAATTTTACTTATTTGAGTGGTTTTACTTACCTCGCATGCTCAGTACATTCAACATACTGACTACATACTCGATGTTGTATTTTTTCATGATATAGGCCCCGACACTCAGACTCAGCCCCTTCCTTATCCATCCTTTTAGTGTTAGCATCCTACGCCTATTGGTGAGTCCTCATCTCCCGAGGACCATGTTTTATCAGTTTTCTTATGTATTTTCAATTTTTCAGCTTTGGCGAGTTAGTTGGGGTCTTGTCCCATCAACTCCTCAAACTTAGAGGCTTTACAGAAAAAAAGGATGTATTCAGCTTCAGATTATGTGTATTTTGATGTTATGTTTATTTCAGACTTCCGCTAATATTATCATGTTAATTCTTCCATTTTATTGATCGAGTTAGATGAATATTCATGCCATGGGTCGACTTGGGATCTCTCGGGGCTCCTTGTCCCGTGTCTCAATTCGGGTCTATATTCAAGTCGTGACAAACTTGGTATCAAAGCAATAGGTTTGAAGTGTCCTAGTGTGTCTGAAAGCCGCATTGAGTAGAGTCTTTTTCATAGGTGTGAAGCGTGCCACACTTATGATGAAGAGGCTACGAGACATATAGGAAATTTTCCCTTCTTTGATGATATATGTCATGCGATGAAATATCTCCCTATCCTTCTAACTTGTGCAATTCGTGATTGCAGAATCATTGCTCCCAGCAGAGTAAATGGTAAGAGGAATAGAAATGGAAACGGCCACGAGGAGGGCAACGGAGACGGGCACCAACAAGCCCAACTAGTCCAGGAGCACCATGCTCTAGAGCCGGTTGCCCATGCTGAGTTTCGAGTATCTACTCAGATGCTCGTGCAAGTCTTGACCGCTCAGGTCAACCAGCTAACAGTGACGCATATTCAGTAAAACGGAAATTTTACAACAGCTCGAGTCAGAGATTTCTTGAGAATGAACCTGCCAGAGTTCCTCGGGTCAAAAGTAGATGAGGACCCACATTAGTTCATTGATGAGATTGTGAAGATCACCTAAGCCATGGGGGTGATGGGGTTGAGTGTGCTGAGTTGGCCTCATAAAGGTGTCGCACATATCTGGTTTTGATAATGGAAAGATAGTAGGGTCGCCGGAGCATGCCCTATCACTTGGGAGGAGTTCCATGTTGCATTTCTAGATTAGTTCTTCACTTGTGAGATGAGGGAGTTGAAGGAAGCCGAGTTTGTGAATCTTAAGTAAGGGAAGATGACAGTACAGGAGTATGCCCTTGAGTTCACTCGCCAATCGAAGTACGCCCTGGAGTTAGTGGTCGATCAGAGGACACGAGTGAGCAGATTTGTTCATGGGGTTGCAGATTATTTAGAAAAGGATTGCAGGACTACTATGCTCCACTAGGATATGGATTTCCCTCGGATAGTCTTGTACACCCAACAAATGGAGGCGGCATATATGAGAGAGAAAGAGGTCAAGAGGGCTAGGACTGATAGTTATAGATTCTCTCAGCCGAGGTTAGGTGGTGGGCACCGACAACAGACCCACTAGAGATCTTTAGCCCCAATATCTTCAGCGTTGAGTGTGCCATCCAGGCCTAGGCATGATCAGAGGGGGCAAGAATCAGGCTCTAGGGGTCAAAGCAGCAGACCCCTAGATTCTAGCATCCCAGCTTGTCACAGGTGTGGTCAGGGGCACACGAGCTAGTGCTTAGCAGGTACAGGTGCTTGTTTCGAGTGTGGGAAGCTCAAACTCAAGCTCGGAGATTGCCTAGTAGCGAGACAGGGCCATGATGGGGGTTGAGGCCCAACTTCTAGTTTAATAGCTCTTCTTGCACGCTCAGCACAGCCGGGGGAATCTACTACCACAAGTGGCGGCCAGCGCCAAAACTGATTCTACGCCTTAGCATCTCGCCAGGAGTAGGAGATCTCCCCGGATGTGGTTACTGGTATGTTATGAGTGTTTCATCTTGATGCTTATGCTTTGTTCGATACAGGGGCTACCTTATCTTTCATGAGACCTTATATTTCTAGTAGCTTTGGAGTCAGTCCTGAAATCTTGTCAGAGCACTTAGTCTCTACCTCGATAGGTGACTCAGTTGTAGCTAGATGGGTGTATAAAAGTTGCCTGGTCACAGTTCTTCAGAAAGTCACCTCAGCAGATCTAGTAGAGTTATCCATGAACGATTTTGATGTTATCCTCGACATGGATTGGCTATTTTTATGTTATGCCTCCGTTAATTAGAGAACCTATGCGGTAGAGTTCAGATTTCTAGGCGAACCAGTCTTAGAATGGTCGTTCAGCTGTTCCTGTAGGTCGTTTCATTTCCTATCTTAAGGCCAGAAAGATGATTTCCAAGGGTTGTGTGTACCATTTAGTTAGGATTAAGGATGCTACGTCCTAGATCCTGACTATCCAGTCAGTTCCAGTGGTATGTGAGTATTCAAAAGTCTTCGCAGATGATTTACCGGAAATCCCTCCCAAGCGAGAGATTGATTTTGGCATTGAACCTCTCCTAGACACACATCCTATATCTATTCCTCCCTACAGAATGGCTGCAGCTGAGCTAAAGGAGTTGAAGGATCAGTTGGAGGATCTTTTGGATAAGGGTTTCATTAGAACGAACAAGTCCCCATGGGGTGTATCAGTTCTCTTTGTCCGAAAAAAAGATGGTTCCCTTCGAATATGCATTGATTATCGGTAATTGAACAAAGTCACCATCAAGAACAGGTATTCTCTACCCAGGATTGATGATTTATTTGACCAGCTTTAGGGTGCCAAGTATTTTTCGAAGATAGATCTCAGATCTGGGTACCATCAGCTCAGAGTTCGGGAGAGCGACATCCCGGAAATAGCCTTCAGAACCCGTATGGTCATTATGAGTTTGTAGTTATGTATTTTGGACTAAAGTATGCTCCTGAAACTTTTATGGACTTGATGAATAGGGTGTTCAAGCCATATGCTCCTGAAACTTTTATGGACTTGATGAATAGGGTGTTCAAGCCATACCTGGATATGTTCGTGATTGTGTTTATTGATGACATCTTGATATACTCTCGGAGCGGGGAGGAGCATGCACTCATTCGAGAGTGGTGATATAAACTCTCAAGGATCGCCAATTATATGCCAAATTCAGCAAGTACGAGTTCTGGTTGAACTCCGTGGCATATTTGGGCTTTGTGGCATCAAGTAAGGTCATAAAGATGACTCCCGGAAAATAGAAGCTGTGAAGAATTGGCCTAGACCGGTGAATCCTTTAGATATTCGGAGCTTCTTGGGTTTAGCCGACTACTATCGAAGATTTATTGAAGGTTTCTCATCTATTGCAGCACCCTTGACCAAATTGACCCAAAAGAAGGTGAAATTCCAATGGTCAGAGGCTTGTGAGAGGAACTTTCAGGAGTTGAAGATTCGACTTACCTCAGCACTGGTGTTAATTCTATCGAGGGTACCGATGGGTTGTGGTGTATTGTGATTCTTAAAGGATAGGACTTGGGAGTGTATTCATGCAGCACGGAAGAGTTATAGGTTACACTTCTTGACAGCTGAAAGTTCATGAGAAGAATTACCCGACCCATGATCTTGAATTAGCTGTGGTATTCGCCTTGAAGATATGGAGGCATTATTTGTATGTGGTCCACGTAGATGTGTTTACGGACCATAAGAGTTTGCAATATGTGTTTATCCATAAGGATCTCAATCTTTAGCAAAGGAGGTGGTTGGAGCTACTCAAGGACTATGATATGAGTATCCTTTACCATCCGAGTAAGGCCAATGTTGTAGTAGACACACTTAGTAGACTCTCTATGGAGAGTGTGTCCCATGTGGATGAGGGGAAGAAGGAGATGGTGAAGAATGTGCATTGACTCACAACGTTGGGAGTTCGGTTTGTTTACTCGACTGATATCGGTGTTATTTTTCAGAATGGATCAGAATCTTCTTTGGTGACTGATGTAAAAGCTAGACAAGAAGAGGACCCAATTTTGGTAAAGTTAAAGAAAGCCATTCAAAATTAGAGGGTGGAGGTCTTCTCCAAAGAGGGAGATGGTGTGCTTCGATACTAGGGTCACTTATGTGTTTTGGATGTTGATGATTTGAGGATCCGAATGTTGCACGAGGCTCATGGATCCAGGTATGCTATCCATCCAGCTGCCACCAAGATGTACCGTGACTTATGAGAAGTCTATTGGTGGAATGGCATGAAGAAGGACATCACGAAGGTGTGCTTCAAGATATCAATATTCCCACTTGGAAATGGGAAAAAATAAATATGGAATTCATCTTAGGGTTGCCTCGCACTCAATAGCAATATGACTCCATTTGGGTTGTGGTAGACAGGTTGACCAAGGCCGCTCATTTTCTACTGGTCAAAACTATGGATTCGGCAGAGGATTATGCCAAACTATATATCTGAGAGTTAGTTCAAACGCATGAAGTGTCCTTCTCCATCATATCATATAGAGGTACCCAATTTACCTCTCAGTTTTGGAGGTCGTTTCAAAAGGGACTAGGTACTCAGGTTAAGCTCAGTACAACATTTCACTTGCAAATGGATGGTCAAGCGGAGCTGACAATTCAGACTCTCGGGGACATGTTGAGAGCATGCGTGATTGACTTCAAAGGTAGTTGGGATGATCACTTGCCTCTTATCGAGTTTGCATACAATAATAGCTACCATTCTAGTATTCAAATGGCTCCGTTTTAGGCTCTCTATGGGTGAAGATGTAGATAGCCTATTGGTTGGTTTGAAGTTGGTGAAGCTGCGATGATACAACCAGATTCGGTTCATGAGGTTATGGAAAAGGTTGAACTCATACAAGATAGGTCGAAAATAGCTCAAAGTCTCCAAAAGTCCTATACTAATGTAAGGAGGAGAGAACTCGAGTTCGAAGTGGATGATTGGGTGTTTCTGAAGGTGTCTCCCATGAAGGGAGTGATGCGGTTAGGAAAGAAACAAAAACTCAGACCTAGTTATGTTAGCCCCTACCAGATTGTGAAACAGGTTGGTAAGGTGGAATATGAGTTGGAGTTACCCTCAGAATTAGCTTCTGTGCATCATGTCTTCCATGTATCACTCTTAAAGAAATGCTTGGGTGATCCCGCTCTAGTTGTCCCAGTGGACAGTGTTGGAGTGAAAGACAACCTTAGTTATGAAGAGGTTCCGATCGAAATACTGGATCGTCAGGTTCGAAGGCTATGAAACAAGGAAGTAGCTTTAGTGAAAGTTTTATGGAGGAATCAGCATGTTGAGGGAGCTACGTGGGAAGTCGAACTGGATATGATGGCTAGATATCCACATCTATTCTCTACTTGCTCAGTTCCAGCTTGAGGTATCAGTTTTCAAGATCAATTCACGTGCTCCAGTTTCTTTCATGTATGTGGATGTGTATATGATTCATGAATTCAGTTCATCCATGTAGTTTGAATCGGAGATAGTCATTTCGTCAGTTATCAGCTTAAATGATTAGTATTTGAATATGATGATTGCATTTCTCTGCTTTTCTATATGATTTCCAATATTCGAGGAAGAATGTTCCTAAGGGAAAGATATTATTATACCCCGGAAGCCCAAAGATCAGACCTGGGAGTGAAACGGAGAAAAACTGGAAATCTGGCATCAAGTCACAAAACGAGTTGTTTTGTGACCTGTGGGGTAGACCGCGAGTAGTGAGATGACTCGTGGTGAGGATTAGGGTGTTAGTTGGATTTTGGGAATTAAGGTCCCCACTTACGTGACCACGAGTTGTGGTCAGGCCCCACGACTCGTTGAGTTAGTCGTGGGCAAGGATTTTGAGAAGGTGAAGAAAAGTGGAAGTGTACCCTACGGAAGGTCTCCAAAAGTCGTGGTCAGTCACCCGATTCGTGGGATGGGTCATGAGCAACATGATGGAACAAATAGAAATCTCAGGTAGTGCATGTGACGAGTGGTGACCATGAATCGTGGCTACTGGTAAAGACTCGTGAGGTCCGTCGTGATGAGCCCCAAATGAACTGTTAGGCAATGCACCCAACGGCTGATGCCATGAGTTGTGGCCTTGAGTAATTAGTCGTCCAGTCCCTCGTGGGGAATGACAGTCAGTTATTTTCTGCGAATTTAGTAAGGGCTTTTCCGTAATTTCTATGATTCTAAGGCCTAAACAACATCATTTTAAGCTACGAATAATAGGTTTTAGGAGGGGAAAATCTATTCTACGTCATTCCTATTCATGCATGCAAGAATGAGAGTCTAGAGAGGTGATCAAGGCAAGTCCTTCAAGGTTCTTCTTCAAATATTTCTTGAGCAATCAGAGAAGTGGTAGAACCAAACCCTTTCAGGTATGTAGGGTTATGAATGGGTGAATCCGTTCCCACCCATGCCCAATCTCTCCTTAAATCATAAATTCATATGTTGATTCTATGGGGTTTTAACCCAATGCATGAAATTCCTATTTTCTACATGGGTATGATTTAAATATGTTTCTACTATTGAATTATGATTCATGGTAAAGTTTTACGTTATTTTCAATGAAAAATCATGTTCCAAGTTTTAAAATTAAAATGCCCATTTATGAGGAATTTATGAAAGTTGAGATTTATGATGAATGTTCAAGTATGATGAGATACTATTGATGAAAAGCATGTTATCAAGTTACCCATGTTTATAATCATGTTTCAAAGTGAATTCAGTATTTTCAAGCATGTTAAAGTATTGGGCAATGCCCACATGTTCAAGTATGATTTATGATTTACCGAGTTAAGCTTACCACATGGTTTTGGAGCAAAGACTCCCAATTATTTTTCAGATTGTGGTATGGTTTAAGCTAAAGCTTCTCATATATAATTTTAGATTTGGGATGTATTTGATTATTGAGCTTCATCAATAGACGATGATGAGCTTCATTGAAAACCGATGGAGAGCTTATGCATGTTTTTGGCAGTAGTGTCTTGCACCGAGTAGGCTAAGAGTCGATCACCCTATGCCTCAGAATTACGTGCCAACGTAGGATATTACTTATATATATACACATATATATTACAGACCTCTCTTGTGAGCTATCCCCTGCCCCGATTGGGCCCCGAGCTTGATATCGATATCATGGTATCGTACTTATCCCTGGAAAGGCTTTGGATGGCTCTACCCACTTGAATGTGATAGTTGGGACCACGTAAGCTCTATCGTGGTATGTCAGTTAAAAGACGAGTATCCCATTGTTCATCATGATTTAAATTAAGCATATTCATCATTAATGATATATATATCTATAAATGTTCTAAAGCAGGTTTGATCCAATGTTTAGTTTTATTTATAACTATTAGATTTCAACTTTGGGTCAATCAATTCAGTTATGATGTTATGTTATGTTGAGATCATGATTTTAGAAAAATAGCATGCAAGTTCTACACTCAGATTCTGTCACACCCTGCCTTGGGGGGTATGACTAGCACCTGGTGCCCTACTAGGACCTGAACTACTGGACTGCTAAGCCTAGGCACATCTGGTGCCTGGCTGGCTCTGACTCACATTTCTGGAAACAAAGGGCTATATAACGGCTGTAAACACAGCCCCCGGCCCAGTGGCCTATAGCCTCCTATACCTGCAATAACAGCTGACCAGAACATGCAACTATAGGGAAACCTATTCGGGCCGACAAGGCCACCATGCTGTCTAGTTATCTGCAACTCAGCAATAAAATACTAGAAGGCTACGTGAACGGCAAGGTCACCACTACTGTCAAACTTAAGGCCCCACACGGCTAACATAAAAGAAGCAAAAGTACTAACAGCTAACAACTGCACGGCCTCACACGACCAGCTCATCTGACCACATGGAGACATATACCGACTGCAAGCCTCTAGGAATAGCAATAGAAATGATCGGGACAGGGCCCCGACCTACCCGTACTATACAACAAAGAAACTGAAATACACCTCTGGAATTCAGACTCCGGATGACAGGAGCTGAATACTCGATCGCTGACAGGAATCACGTGGTATCGCCTGCTCATCTACGAGTACCTGCAGGCAAGTAATGTAGCGCCCCACCGGGCGTCAGTACCGCTGGTACTGAGTATGCAAAACAATAACTGAAGGGAATATCTGAAAACAATAATATAACTGATGAAACTAAAGTAAAGAGAATAGATTAACTGTCTGGTAATGTAAGTCATACCTTCTCTTAATAATACTGGAAGGAGTAGGAGTCATACCTGAGGATTTATTGTTCTACTGTCGATCTACTCGTATCTACTGTAACACAGTATAACATATCATAACATACATAGCACACGCAAACCTTACCCGACCCCCATAAGCCGGGGGGTACAATCAGCACAGAATCTATACCCCTACCCCGGTCATCCCATCTCCTATAAACCCTGTAAGCATCCTTCCGGTCCCCTGGTTACGCACTTGGTCTCGCTGAGCCCCCGACTATAACTGCATCTGAGTCTGGAGGACTCCTGAATCTACACCCGGGCGTATCCGCTTGACTGGGGTGTGTAAGGGCCAATCAAGGCACAAATATGGGGAAAACTGGCATCCCATCTTCGTCACCTGTGGGACGACGTGCCACTCCGTAGAGCGACGTATCCTCGTCCTCTGGCGGACGAGTCGATACAGCTATCAACCCTGGGGTGGTCATGGATGCTAGGTAGTCCAACCCCAAACAATACAACGGTCTCAACTAGTAGTACTATCTGCATATCTCACATACTAAGGCTAGCTGGGATAAAGTATTCGTATATACTATTTGCTGAGCTAATGATAGCGATATATACATACTTAATGCATGCTGAGGCTGGTAACAATATATATATAAATATAGTCTTCTGCCAAACTGTTCTGGGGCTAATACTAAACAGGATATAGTGTTTCTGCTGAAAACTGTGTTGTATACTGATTTCCTATAGTAACGTGATTTACTATTCCTAACATGCTTTCTAACTTCATTTCAACTTATCATTCTATTTCTGAGCTACCTTACACATACTACTTTGCTCTACTGGGTTTCGATTGAATACAATGATATACTAACATTCTGTGTTACATCGCATACTGAGCATACTGTGCAGTTTCTAATGCTTATATTAGAATCTATATCGTACTAGCAAATTTCACGCAAGTTGTAACTCAATACTTTTAATATCGTACCAACAGTCGTAACAAACGTAACACATGACTTCTGGACAATCTACTGGCCTTTAAATTACTGTACTGTATCAAGATTACTTAACTTGCCGAGGAAACTAACTTTACATACCTTATCCTTGAATTATTCGTCTGTCGGACGAGGCTCGGCCGGTACTTCAACTGGTTTCTCCCAACTGCATTCATAAATCTGTCAATTAATACCAAACACAGCTTTATTGTAAAGAGCAACGTCACTTTCGATATAGTTTATAGCCTAAACTTAGGCTTATCGAAAGACGGTTGAAAACTCGCTATTTTCCAGCGGTCTAGAAGGGAGAAATATTCACTTCACAGCTAGGAACACATAACTAATTTATAGCAATTCCACTTACCTTAGCTCGATAGCTCGACGATTTGTCGGCCGTATTTCACGAAACTAAATCCGTAGGAATGCTCTCTACTGCTAAATACCTCCGTATCTGGAGTTAATTTGAATTTGGACAATGTTTAGCAGCGTAATCGGACGAAAATTATATAACTACTTCGCTCCTTTTTCCTTCTCCTGCGTATGCTCTCTGTTTTCTGAGGTTTAAATGATTTAATTCTAAAATAAACCGAAGTGGGGCTTTATATACTTGGGCCTGGACAAGGCCAACGTGTCACGGAGCCAACGCGGAGGCTCCACCTCCGTGACACGCTGCCATCGCGGAGGGGCTCTGCCTCGGCTTCTTCCGCGATGGTTTGACAGGTTTCTCGTCCGATCTTTTCCCGGGCCTTTCTCTAGCACGTATGGCCTTCAAATATGCTTAATCAACGTTCAAATAGGTCATCTAGGTGTCGTGAATTCTACGGGGTATAACATTCTCCCCCCCTTAAGAACATTCGTCCTCGAATGTACACTGTTATCTAGAGGACTACTTACTTTACTTCCTAGAAACTTTTCGGCAGAGTTTCCCCTGTAACATAGACTATAGCAAAAACCTGAAATGCAGAAAAGTCCAATACAGGTACCGTATACATTACTTTAGGATCCACTGGATGGCTAAGTATCAATCTTTCTCACTTATACATACACAACCATAAGATACTATATAGCAATAATACGGACATACCTGTCGCCTAACTGGGCCTGAAATAGGTGAGGATATCTGGTCCTCATATCTTCCTCCGCTTCCCAAGTCATCTCCTCTCGGTTCCTGTTACGCCTCAGTACCTTGACAGACGCAACATCTTTAGTCCTCAATCTGTGAATCTGTCTGTCTAAGATAGCTGCGGGAACTTCTTCACATGGTAACTCTTCTGTGACCTGGATATCCTGAACTGGAACTACTGTAGAAGGGTCCCCTACGAACTTCCTTAACATAGAGACATGGACTTCTGGGTGAACAGATGCTAACTCTGGAGGCAAGTTCAATTCGTATGCAACTCGGCCTATTCTTCGCCGAATCTAATATGGCCCAATGAATCTCGGGCTAAGCTTGCCTTTCTTGCCAAATCTCATCACCCCTTTCATTGGAGATACTTTTAGATATACCCAGTCATTTACCACAAATTCTAGATTTCTGCGCCGCATATCTGCATAAGACTTCTGGCGGCTCTGAGCAGTCAGTAAACGTTCTCGGATAAGCTTTATCTTTTCCTCTGACTGCTGAACAATGTCTGGGCCACTAACACTGACTTTCCGATTTCAAAACACCGCTCGGCGACCTGCATTTTCGCTCGTATAATGCCTCAAAAGGCGTTATCTGGAATTGTAGGCAAATTCAGTTAACGGTAAATGCTCACTTTGGCTACTACCAAAATCTAGCACACACGCTCGCAACATGTCTTCGAGCGTCTGAATTATGTGCTCAGCCTGCTTATCTGTCTAAGGGTGGGAAGCTGTGCTCAAGTTAATCTGCGTTCCCAAACCTTTCTGGAATGACTGCCAGAATCTAGCTGTAAACTGTGCTCCTATATCTGAAATAATGGATACCGGCATTCCACGCAATCTAACTATTTCTCTGATATACATTTCGGCATAATCCTCAGCCGAGAAGGTAGCCCTTACTGGTAGGAAATGAACTGATTTTGTCAGCCTGTCAACTATTAGCCCAAATGGAATCATATCCATGTTCAGTACGGGGTGATTCTGCCACAAAATCCATATTTACTGCTTCCCATTTTCAGAGAGGTACAATTACGTCCTGAATTACCGCCTGGTTTCTAATATTCTGCTTTCGCCTGTCAGCAGTTAGGACACTAGGCTACAAATTCAGCAATTTCTCTTTTCATACCTGGCCACCAGTAGTTTTCTTTGATATCATGGCACATTTTCGTCGCGCCTGGGTAAAGAGAATAGCGGGCGTAATGCGCCTCGCTCATAAGCTGCTGGCGATGCCCTAAAATATCTGGAACACAAATGCGGCCTTTATATCGTAACACTTCATCCCTAGTTATCTGAAAATATGTCACCTTTCCTTACTGAACCTTGTGTTCAAGTTGGATCTGGCTAGGGTCTCCATACCGCCATTCCTTTACTTCCACCACTAACGACAACACTGCGACATTCTGTATTATCGCTCCTTAAGGCATAAACTACTGCAGCTAACTCCAGGTCATGGGTAAGATAATTCTTTTCACGTTCCTTCAACTGCCTGAAAGCATAAGCTATTACTTTACCATGCTGCATCAACCCTCTGTACCTTCTGGCGATACTAACACTGGAGATGATGTTAACCTGGCTTTTAACTCTTAGAAGTTCTGCTCACACGCCTCAGCCTACTGGAACTTTACGGCCTTCTGTGTCAATTTAGTCAGAGGTGCTGCTAAGGTGGAAAATCCTTCCACAAACCCTCTGTAATACCCGGCTAACCGCAGGGATTACGTACTTAGATCGGAGTGGTAGGTCTAGGCTATGTCTTCACTGTTTCGATTTTTCTGTGTATCTATCTGTACACCATGTGCCCGTATCTGATCGGGGGGTCCTGATATTGACTATGACCTCTAATGACCTGACTGCATAACCTTAAATAACTGAATAGTTAGGTTGAATGACCCGAATGTGGTAGTAGTCTAACAATACTCTAACTGTTCTACTTGAGTGCTTATAGTTCGTGCATATCCGCAGACTCGTGGGCATCTAATTGCTCTTGTTATTTTGCTTAAACCACTGTAAGGCTGGGCTTAATCACACTTACTCCCAGGCGATCAATCTCTGGATCTTCACGGGGAGTCTACTGATCCCCTGGTCTTAATAAACACTGTTCTAGCAGGGTACTATCAATTTCTTACGCCTTGTGTGTATCCACTTGGATTTATACTGCTATTCTGGGGAATTCTCGATCTTATGAGCTATTCTGTAAATACTGGCCTTCTGCTAGGGTGCTGTATCTAAATATGTTACGAGAACCAGCTGAAGTACTAGTCTGTCGTTGACTACTGATGTGGACCCTTCCTTGGGGTACCCACGGTATCTGACTGGGACGGCCGGCTGACTTATGGGGTGTTCCACATAATAACTGCTAGGTTGGCTAAGGCCGACTCTCACCTACAAGGCTGGGAAAATGACGTACAACCACTTAACATACTAGAACAATTCTGGTATTGCTAATCTCTGGAATTTGCCTATTCGGCCTCTAATCCTGGTTCTAGCACATGCACTACTGTTACCGATCTTCAGGGACACCTCCCTGCTAATGCAGGCGCCAGCTGGTCGGTAGACCGTCTAACTACGCCCTTGTCATCTAGCCATCTATTTTAGGCCATTAACTCTGGTAAGCTCCTAGAGCCTAGATCTGGCAACAACACATAAGTCTATTAACTTAATAACGAAGAACTGAGATAGTTTCTATGACTTCATACGTAATTCACACTTAATCTGCCCTTTCCCTTCTCCTTTTCTTTCTTTCTTCTCCCTCTTCCTTTTTTTTTTGGCAAGGGGGGGTGTCCTGTAATGCAATCTGTATATGCTTTCTATTACTAATCAGCATCTGTGATTGTAGCCCTTATAGGTAGCCACTCACAGCATATCTATTATCTGTATATCTATATATATTAATAGCTACGTACAATATGTACCGAGTTCTGCGGTAATACATAATTTCTGACATGCCCTGCTGAATCTCATATCGTACATGATACATTGCTTCTTACGGCCTAATAATATCTCCTACCCTGACTTATCATTTCATTGCATTGTCACCCCATTCTGAAAGTAACAAACATAAACATTTTAGTTATCGTCTGCTGTTTGAAATTCCGCCACTCTTGCGATGTGGGGGTCGACGTTCGAATCTTGTAGCCTTACTAGGCATATATTGAAAGCCCATGACTGTCTGCTGGGCCTTATCTCTAGGCTACACTGAATTAGAATTGCTGTATCGGTAACTTCTCAACTTTTCCATAGCGGACATACCGCGGTATTCTGAACCGCAATCCTACTGTCAGCCCGAGGCTTAATCCTTAATACGATATTTTATCAACCCGGGGGTAATTCTAATTTCCCCACAAGATCTGACATTCCTGCTTCCTTCCCTCATCTTACTTAAGCCGAACTCTGGGGTTCAAAGTACCTGCTCTTCACCGTTAACCAGATTGTTGGTCCTACATCAGTTCATTCTTCCCCTGATTTGCAGTCAGACCTATCTGATTCACATGATCCCTCACCCTTTCAATATCACAACTGGATCATAACTACAATCTTACAGGTATGTCCTTGTCTTGCTATCTGTTAGCATATGTAACGGACTTGGCCTTTTTCTGACTCGAACTTGACTATTACTAAGCATTTATTACTAACGAGTCTTATGCCCCTTTACTATACTGGTATCGGAATCAAGAGGTAGGAATAACCCTTTTCTTATTGCAACAAATAAAAGCATTTAACTGTATCATATCCAAAAAGATGTATTTGGGATTCCTGCATTTCCCTCTCTTTCTTATACTTACCTGGTGGTCTGACCTTGTCTGTAATCATAATCAGATCTTATATAGCTAATAAATAAATCAACTCATATATACAATATACTTCTGACTTCCTATTCTGACGTTATCAACGTATACTGGGAATAGTACCGACAAAGGTATCATGCTGGGAGGCCTCGGGTACCTCCTCCTGCTGCTGTAGTTATCACGTAACTGGCTAATACCCTCTTCTGTTGTTATATCTAACCTTCTGCCTGTAGTAGGGTAATGCTGATCTGCCTTTGTATCTGTAATCAAAGAATACGGTAAGTTCTTAGGGACTCAACCCTATACTGTACCATTCTAAAGCACGACTGACTGAGAAGGAAGGGTAACCATCCTATCATGCCTCGCAGCCTCCTGCCTATAGTATGTGGTGCACAACACATCCATAGACAAGACTCTACTTAGCACGGCTTGCAGACTCCCTGTGACACGACCTGCTCTGATACCAAGTTTGTCACACCCCGCCTTGGGGGGTATGACTGGCACCTGGTGCCCTACTAGGACCTGAACTACTGGACTGTTAAGCCTAGGCACATCTGGTGCCTGGATGGCTCTGACTCACATTTCTGGAAACAAAGGGCTATATAACGGCTATAAACACAGCCCCCGGCCCAGTGGCCTATAGCCTCCTGTACCTGTAATAACAGCTGACCAGAACATGCAACTATAGGGAAACCTATGCGGGCTGACAAGGCCACCATGCTGTCTAGTTATCTGCAACTCAGCAATAAAATACTAGAAGGCTACGTGACCGGCAAGGTCACCACTACTGTCAAACTTATGGCCCCACACAGCCAACATAAAAAAAGTAAAAGTACTAACAGCTAACAATTGCACGGCCTCACACGACCGGCTCATCTGACCACATGGAGACATATACCGACTGCAAGCCTCTAGGAATAGCAATAGAAATGATCGGGACAGGGCCGCGACCTACCCGTACTATACAACAAAGAAACTGAAATAAACCTCTGGAATTCAGACTCCGGATGACAGAAGCTGAATACTCGATCGCTGACAGGAATCACGTGGTATCGCCTGCTCCTCTACGAGTACCTACAGGCAAGTAATGCAGCGCCCCACCTGGCGTCAGTACCGCTGGTACTGAGTATGCAAAGCAATAACTGAAGGGAATATCTGAAAACAATAATATAACTGATGAAACTGAAGTAAAGAGAATAGATTAACTGTCTGGTAATGTAAGTCATACCTTCTCTTAATCATACTGGAAGGAGTAGGAGTCATACCTGAGGATTTATTGTTCTACTGTCGATCTACTCGTATCTACTGTAACACAGTATAACATATCATAACATACATAGCACACACAAACCTTACCCGGCCCCCATAAGCCGGGGGGTACAATCAGCACAGAATCTATACCCCTACCCCGGTCATCCCATCTCCTATAAACCCTGTAAGCATCCTGCTGGTCCCCTGGGTACACACTTGGGCTCGCTGAGCCCCTGACTATAACTGCATCTGAGTCCGGAGGACTCCTGAATCTACACCCGGGCGTATCCGCTCGACTGGGGTGTGTAAGGGCCGATCAAGGCACAAATATGGGGAAAACTGGCATCCCATCTTCGTCCCCTGTGGGACGGCATGCCACTCCGTAGAGCGGCGTATCCTCGTCCTCTGGCGGACGAGTCGATACAGCTATCAACCCTGGGGCGGTCATGGATGCTAGGTAGTCCAACCCCAAACAATACAACGGTCTCAACTAGTAGTACTATCTGCATATCTCACATACTGAGGCTAGCTGGGATAAAGTATCCGTATATACTATTTGCTGAGCTAATGATAGCGATATATACATACTTAATGCATGCTGAGGCTGGTAACAATATATATATAAATATAGTCTTCTGCCAAACTGTTCTGGGGCTAATACTAAACAGGATATAGTGTTTCTGCTGAAAACTGTGTTGTATACTGATTTTCTATAGTAACGTGATTTACTATTCCTAACATGCTTTCTAACTTCATTTCAACTTATCATTCTATTTCTAAGCTGTCTTACAGATACTACTTTGCTCTACTGGGTTTCGATTGAATACAATGATATACTAACATTCTGTGTTACATCGCATACTGAGCATACTGTGCAGTTTCTAATGCTTATATTAGAATCTATATCGTACTAGCCAATTTCACTCAAGTTGTAACTCGATACTTTTAATATCGTACCAACAGTCATAACAAACGTAACACATGACTTCTGGACAATCTACTGGCCTTTAAATTACTGCACTGTATCAAGATTACTTAACTTGTCGAGGAAACTAACTTTACATACCTTATCCTTGAATTATTCGTCTGTCGGACGAGGCTCGGCCGGTACTTCAACTGTTTTCTCCCAACTGCATTCATAAATATGTCAATTAATACTAAACACAGCTTTATTGTAAAGAGCAACGTCACTTTCGATATAGTTTATAGCCTAAACTTAGGCTTATCGAAAGACGGTCGAAAACTCGCTATTTTCCAGCGGTCCAAAAGGGAGAAATATTCACTTCACAGCTAGGAACACATAGACACTAATTTAGAGCAATTCCACTTACCTTAGCTCGGTAGCTCGACGATTCGTCGGCCGTATTTCACGAAACTAAATCCGTAGGAATGCTCTCTGCTGTTAAATACCTCCGTATCTGGAGTTAATTTGAATTTGGACAACGTTTAGCAGCGTAATCGGACGAAAATTATATAACTACTTCACTCCTTTTTCCTTCTCCTGCGTATGCTCTCTATTTTCTGAGGTTTAAATGATTTAATTCTAAAATAAACCAAAGTGGGGCTTTATATACTTGGGCCTGGACAAGGACAACGTGTCACGGAGCCAACGCGGAGGCTCCACCTCCGTGACACACTGCCATCGCGGAGGGGCTCTGCCTCGGCTCCTTCCGCGATGGTTTGACAGGTTTCTCGTCCGATCTTTTCCCGGGCCTTTCTCTAGCACGTATGGCCTTCAAATATGCTTAATCAACGTGCGAATAGGTCATCTAGGTGCCGGGAATTCTACAGGGTATAACAGATCCTTATTTGTTTATGTTTTATTTTATGTAGGTTTTAAATAATTTTACTTATTTATGTTGTTTTACTTACCTCGCATACTCGGTACATTTTACGTGCTGATCGCACACTGTATGCTGTATCATTTTATGATACAGGCCCGGACACTCAGACTCAGCCCCATTAGCCATCCTTTAAGAGTTAGAATCCTATGCCTATTGGTGAGTCTTCATCTCCCGAGGATCATGTTTTATCAGTTTTCTTTATGTATTTTTAGTTTTCAGCTTTAGCAAGTTAGTTGGGGTCTTGTCCCATCAACTCATCATACTTAGAGGCTTTTCCGACAAAAAGGATGTATCCAGCTTCAGATTGTGTGTATTCTTATGTTATGTTTATTTCAGACTTCCGCTATGATTGTCATGTAATTCTTCCATTTTATTGATTGAGTTAGATGAAAGTTCATGCCATGGATCGACTTGGGTTCTCTCAAGACTCCTTATCCCGTGTCTCGATCCAGGTTTATATTCAGGTCATGACAGTATTGCCTTTCCACTCTTGCACTACCTCCTCTGGAAAGTGAAATCGAATAGTCTTGGTCTAACACTCCACATTGGCATAACATGGCGCTAGCCAATCCACACCCATAATTACATCAAAGTCAATCTTTTCTAGCTCCACTAAATCTGCTAAGGTCTGGCGACCAATAACCTATACTATACAACCTCGGTAAATCCTATTATCAATAATAGAGTCACCCACGGGTGTGGATATAGAAAATGGTCACTAAAGCAACTCTGGAATTATACCAAATTTTCGTGCCACTAGTGGAGTAACGTAAGATAGAGTAGAACCTGGATCTATCAAAACATAAACTGCGTGAGAGCAAACACTCAGCATACTTGTCACAACATCTGGTGACAACTATGACTCCTATCACCCTGGTAAGGCCTACATGTGATCCAGACCACTACCCGAACTGGATGCCCCTGATCTACCTCTGCCTCTATCGGCTGGAATTGAGGGCCTGCGCCCTGCCGAAGGTGCTAGGGTATGTGATCCTGCTGAGGACCTATTCTGTTGGCCCAGATTACCTTGATCTCTGGTAAGACAATCCCTCATCATATGATCCTCTTGCCCACAAGCATAGCAAGCAGTAGAGCCGTATCTACACCTTCCAAAATGTTGTCGACTGCAAATCCTACAACGGGGTGTAACAGGCCTACTCTAATCTAAACTTCTCTGCTGCTGTGAGCCTGACACTCGTAAACTCTCATCGGGATCTGAATATCAATGATGATCTGCCCTGCTACCCTACTACTGTGAAGGCAAAGGTCTAGGTGGCCTACCCGGCAACCAAGGTCTGGGCCCCCCTTGAAACTAAGCCTACAAATCACTGGGTCTAGCCCTCCGGTACTAGTCCCGACTTACTCTCTTAGCCTTATACTGGCACTGCCTGATTTTCTCTATATTTTTAGCAAAAGCCAGAATGTGTTCAATATCCATGTCCTCACGTAAAGTAGCTATAATACAGGCCTCCACATATTCCATAGAAAGCCCCATGATAAATCGATGTACCCTAGCTGGCATCATATCAACAAAAGTTGGCGCATATTTGGCCAGGGAGTGAAACCTCTGTGCATATTCTTGAGCGCTAATTCTGCCCTGCTCCAGATGTAAAAATTGATCCACCTGGGCCTATCGGATCTCTCAAGGAAGATAATGATCTAGGAAGGCCGACCTTTCCAAACTCTAGTACCATAGAACTGCTATATCTCATAGACGAAACACTGCCAACTCAACCGACTCTGTGGAAGAGACATGCATTACCCTAAATATTCGCTGCAACTGGTCTAAGAAGTCCTGAGGATCCTCTCTATGATCTTTCCCCATAAACTATGGAGGACTCAAAGCGAGAAACTCATGGACCCTCGAATTCCTGGGTCCTTTAGTAGGTTCAACGACAACGGGTGTCACTGGCTGGCACTGAGCGACCATCATTCGAGCCAACATATAAACCTCATTCATAACCTCCTAATCTGATGGTATAGGAATAATTGGGGGTGATACTGGTGTATCTGCTTCCCTGGAGGGCTCCTGATGTGGCAGTGAATATTGGAGAGATCGAGGTGATGTCTCCCTATCGCCCTCAGGTCGGGCCAACTCTGACTGTGGCAACCTGCTAGTGTCCTCTCCTGCCGCAATATCCAACTCGTGACTAGTCATGATCTGTCGTGCATCAAATATTTTCTCTGTAGATAAGCAGAATAACGTATACTTAGGGACTCAACCCTATACAACATAGCTCTATAGCACGATTGGACGAGGAAGAATGTTAACCACGCTATCATGCCTTGTAACCTCCTGCCTATAGAATATGGTGCACAACACACCCATAGAGAAGACTCTACTAGACACGGCTTGCAGACTCCCTAGGATACAACGTTGCTTTGATACCAAATTTGTCATGCCCCACCTTGAGAGGCATGATTGGCACCTAGTGCCATACTGTGACCTGGGCTGACCTGCTGGGCATATGCACCTCTGGTGCCTGCCAGCAACCTAAAATCAAGAAAACAAATAGTTATATCTCGGCTGTAACCACAGCCTCGAGCTGACAAGGCCACATAGAAAATCAGTAAAAGAAAATAGCTAACCCAGCAGACCTTATAATAAAAGGATCCTATGCGGGCCGACAAGACCACCATGTTGTCTAAGTCACAATAGAAGGAAAATAGGTAGTCATATATATATATATATACTATAGCCGACAAGGCTGCTAACTGATAGTTAAATTAGGCCCCACACAACCAACATTTAAAACATAACATATATAGGCCCCACACAGCCAAACAGTAGAAACTGTAGTCCGCAAGCCTCTAAGGGTGGAGTAGTGGTCAGGATAGGGCCCCGACCTACCCAAAATTTGTACAACAAAAGAGAAAACCTTTCTGACTAAGAACTCCAGAGAAAAGAAGCTAGCTGAACTGCTAAACCTGGATGAAAACTAATGAGGTCTTGAACCACGTCTATCCACACCTATAGGCAAGTATACACCACCCCATGGATGTACGTAAGTAAAATATGTACCAAATATGCAAGGAAGTAACAAAAGCTGAATAAAATTGATAAAAGAACTGAAAGTAATCGATAGGAAGGATAAGAGTTCAACCTGAATAGCCTCACAATCTGAAATATAACTAGTAAGTGAATATACAAATAAGAACCTAACGGGCCCCCATCAGCCTGGAAGGTACAATCAATACAGAATAACCTACTTGGGCCTCCATAAGCCCTGGCAAGCACCAAATAGTCTATATACCCCTAGTGGTACCCCTGAGGCTTCATAAATGACTGCAACTGCGTTTCAGGCAAACCAGGCCCTTATGAGGGTCAGTAATGTCATCTTTGGCATAGAAGGAGTTCATAGAAGACTCCAACATGGCCCTGAAGGCTTTAATTTAGTCCCTTCAGACACTTAATAGCTCTGTAACCAACTCAATAGCTCATAACCAATACAATAGCTCCGAAAACAATCTTATAGTTTTGTGAATGGTAGCAGCATCGTGGCTCCGTAAGCAATCTATAGCTCCATAAGCATTAGCAGCTTCATATCTCCTTAAGCAGGCTATAGCTCTGTAAGTAGTTCGTACGATTAACAGTCCCTCAGCTAATCACAACGAAAGATCGTATGAAATACGATCAACCCCTACCAGGGATGCTATGCTACAATCTCAAATCTATTCGTAATAGTCAACTAAAACATTCGTATTCTTAAGTTACTATAGAAGTATAGGTCGTATCAATGTTACGAAGAGAATAACTTGTCAAAAGGAATAGCCTTAACATACCTTAATAGTTGATTTTTGTTCACCTAAATAGTTCCAACCCGAAGTCAGTAATTCCACCAATTTGTAGCCCTTACGCTACGAGAATAAGGCTATTTTCAATAAAAGGAAATGACTTAATAACAATATCTTTCAAAGACATTAGCTACAACTCAAACGTTGTCCAATTCAGGCAAAAGCTTACAAGTTCCCGAGAGTTTAGAAGGTAGAAAAGCTTACCTATCATTTGTAGCCGCTTAAGACTCAATTAGAAGTTATTTCTACAACTTTTACTCAGCGAGGTTCCGGTACTCTGAGCGAGAATTTGCTACAGAGTTCCCGTAGGCATAGAATTCGTTATCCAAGATAAATTTGCTACAGAGTTTAACAATGTAATTTTTTGCAAAAATTCGAAAAGAATCGTCGTAGGTCCATGGCCTAGTTTAGGGAAATATTTAATGAATTGGACTTCACACTTGAAACATATATATATATATATATATATATATATATATATATATATATATAAGAGGCGGCAGCAAGGGGGTGTGGCGCACCGGTCATGGCGTCAGGCAAGCAACGCGGTGCGGCGCCCAGTCTCTAGCCATGGCCTCTTGCTCACTCAATACCATGCTCATATATTCACTCACAAAACCCTTCCTCGCATGCGTCATACTCCAAAACTCTCAACATACGTACGCACACATCGGTTAAACGATAGAAACTTATAGGGTGTAACATACCACTTGATCATCATCAAGATCAGACTCATCACTGTCAAAAGCTTTTAGAGCCAATGACTTTTCTTTGATTCCATCTTCCTTCTTAAGGTCCTCCATGTTCATCTCCTAGTCTTCAAGTTCTCTACCAACTCATCAAGTATCATGGTAGAGATATCTTTAGCTTCCCTTATAGCAGTGACTTTGACATCCCATTTGGCTTTAGGAGGATCCTCAGAACTCTTTCAACTTGCTCTTCAGTGGTAAGTACTTTTCCAAGAAAAGATAGTTCATTAACTAGAGATGTGAGTCTTGTAATCATTTCTTGCAGAGACTCACTATCCTTCATCCTAAAAGTTTCGTATTTAGTGAATAACATAGCCACTCTGAATTTCCTTACTTGACTTGTCCCTTCATGAGCATTGACCAATGCATCCCATATCTATTTAGCAGTAGTACAGTTTGAAATCTGGTCGTACTCATCAGGGCCTAATCCACATACAAGAATGTTCTTCGCTTTTGTATTCTTTATGAGAGCCATCAGATCTTCAACAGTAAATTCTGATCTTACTTCATCACTTCAACTCCATCCACCATCTTCTTAGGAAGAGTTGGTCTAGTAGTGATCCATCCCACAACTCATAATCTTCAGCTTGAATGAAATTTTTCATTCGTGCCTTCCACCAAATAAAGTGTGATCCGTTGAAGAGAGGAGGTCGAGTTGTTGACTGCCCTTCATTGCACCCAATAGGTGGTATAGAATTCATCATGATTTATCTTAGGTGTTAGCCTTATAAATAAACCTGCCCTGATACTAATTGATAATTCACATGACCTAGATAGTTTATCTTTAACTTAATTGTTTGCTTATGAATGAAATAGGTTATCTAACGTGTTTCACTTAAGCAGATAAATGCAGTAAGTAAAGAACACAATAATTTTAGCGTGAAAAACACCCGACTCAAAGGTGAAAAATCACAACCTGTACATCCACAGGATTTTCTCCAACTTCACTAAACTCAAAGAACCTCTTCAAACAACATATTACAACACTTGTAACCCAAAAAAATTATAAATTCTAATTCCTAGTTGCTCACACTCCTCCCTAGGAATGTGTCCCAGATGCCTTTTAGTATACTCAACTTGAAGACTAAATGTTCTTAATCCAGTTTATAAATCACTGACTTAAGGATACATTAAATTACAACTCAATGAATAACCTCTAGTACAAGATTGCTAACTCTATCCTATCACTTTACTTAGGAACAAGTTCTTCAATTGAGTTTCTTCATAATTTAAGTGTTGCAACCATCTCACTTTGTAGATTTTCTTTTTCTCTCTTTGTGAGTGTGTGCCTCACTCTGAGTGGCAGCTCTTCTATTTATTCCCAATTCCTTGGAGAGTTCTTCACATTTCAAACTTTATACCTAATGAACCCTGCTTTTCTTTAGAGTTCTATTTCTAGTATAACTCTTTCTTCAAGTCTATCTCTTGTCCTTCTTTGTGCTTTGATCAAACTCCAACTCTTTGAAATCAGCCCAAGTTTATTTTACTGAACTTGTTTGACGTGGCATATCCACTTCTTGTTGCGTGCATACTTCTCTTTAATTGGATATTATATTGTTGCATTTTCATCTTCTTTAGATATTGTATTTTTCACTCCTTTGGAATACCTTTACTAACCTATTTCATCATCTTTATTAATCATCAAAACTACATAAATCTCAACAGTCGGTCACAACAATAAATAATACAAAAGGTAAGGCTGAAAGAAAAGAGTTGTTAGATCCGTTTCTAAGAATCTGACATAGTTGAGAGACTTCAGAGCAATCAGACTCGAACAAGAAGGATGAATCCAATGAATAATGCATGATTCAATCCATTTCGGACTTGGATGGAGTTTTATCACAACCTCGATGATGCTCCTATTTGCATATGTGGCAAAAGAGAGAGAAGAAAAACACACCAAGAAAATAAAACTTAGAAAATAAGATAATCTTTAATGATATATGAAAAATCTGCAGGATAGTCACATGGTCATTCAACAATTTGGAAACTCAAAAGAAAAAAATAGTTTAGTTTGTAAAGGCACGAGTTAGAGCATAAAACAAATCCAAGTTTAGGAGTCTACACAGTATATTATATCTGAACACAATCCACTCTCTTTTATCTCTGAGTAATATATATCTTGAAGAAGTATTTTTTAAAATCTAAAATCAAAAAAATATTATCTCTAATTTAGGTGTTCTAACAAATATGATTAAACACTAGGATTTGAATCTAGGGCGGCAGATTCATTATTAACATACAAGCGAGCATTTAATGACCATTCGGATTTAAATACATGATCGGATAATTATTTTCTAAAAGACATGAATCATTAGTGTCAAGTAAAGATGTTTTTTGTACGTGGGATGACTCTTGCCACAAAGGATTCCTTTGTTAGGCTAATAAAATAATACTAGAGCATAAAATCAACTCTTTCTTCCTTGTATTTCTTCTTGTTGTCAATAAATCTAGAAGGTAATATCACAAAAGATAATTCAATTATGGAAATTTATATCGTAAAGTCATTAAATTTTAATTTGTATCAATAAAATCACTTAATTTATAGTTTATTTTGATAGAATTTGCCCCAAATTTTGTATCATATTTGGATTCTATCATAATTGTGTCTTGCTTCAAAAAGGATTTCTTGGTAATGTTTTTTTGTTTGAGGATAAGGACTCTATTATAGCTGTCCTATTCTTGGAAGACAAGTTTTGAACTTCTATAAATAGATGATCTCTTCTTCTCATACATAACACAGTAACATTCATAATGTAGTTATTTAGAGAGTTTTGTTTGTGGGGAGATCTATTCTCTCAATATCTTTAGAATACCTTTTATATTAGTATAATGATATGTAGTTCAATTGACAAAACTCGTATTACATAATAAAAAAAAATTAAAATTATTTTCTTTTGCCATCTAATTTATCGCAGTCATGATTCACAATTATTAGCTTCCGCATGATGTTCTTATTATTTCGATACCAACAAATGGTATCAGAGCCAATTGTTCAACCAATGATCAGCGAGGTCGACAACAGGTTCAAGGCGGGTTCAAATCAAATTGCAACCAGTTTCACAATAGTGAAGACTTTTTATTAAGAAAAAAAAGGTATGAAGTACTACATGTGGAGATAAAATTTCAATCATATTTTCAACACTGCTGCGCCATCTTTGAAAATCAAAATTAATTTTCAATTCATGCTTACTTTAATGCATGGGCTCCAAATTACACCCCCATGCTAACTTTTAATGCTTGGGCTCCAATTTCAATTCATGCTTACTTTTAATGCATGAGCTTTACTTTCAACTCGCGCTCACTTTTAATGCACATAACTTTAATTTTTAATCCATACTTACTTTTAACAAACAAGACTTTAACTTTTAATCCATATCAAAATTTTAACTGTAGTAAGCAATTGTAACATGTGAACATTATGTGAAGAAGGAGATTAAAATTATTTTGCTAGAAAATTCAGGCCAAGGGGAAATTTTTTAGGGATTGCCCTGAATTTTCTACCATATTTGAATTCTATCATAATTTTCTATTGGCTTCAGAAATAATTTTTTGATAGAGAAGGTTTTCTTTGTGGACTCAACAAAAAATTTCTCAAAAAAATGAGAGACAATAACGACAGACAACTTAGGTATTTTCAACAAAAACAACTGCAAATCAACAGACTGATAGGTCGCGGAATTTGACTCATCGGAAATGACGAACCAATGGACAGTATTGTTTTATACCAAGGGATGTTCTCAATTTATTTTAGTTCCACTAGGTGGGTTTTCAAAATTGCCACCCATCGTGCAAAAAAATAACCAATGAACAATCTCGATATTTTTTTAATTTAATATTGTAAAATATTTTTTAAATAAGAATAAAATTAAAATCAAATAATATGATTGTCCATTGGTGTGTTCTTTATATTTAGGAATAAACTGACAGAAAGAATTAGTTCTCTGGATTTCTGCATCTAGTTTTTTGCAGAAAACTGACAGACAATCCTACACTATCTATCAATTTACTGGAAAAATGCAGATGCAAAAACCTGCAATTTCTGCATTTTTCACCTGTCAATTTTTAAAGCAATTTAATATCAGCTATAATACAGAATTAATTATTGCCAAATCAATTCTAAATTAACTACAACATCAATAACATACTATTTATCGATTATAACCACCAATCTCAATCTAATAGATCCACCAAAATGATCTACAAGTCAACCAAAGTTTAAAAGCTTTAAATATATACAAAGTTTCAATTTGTTTAATGTTCAACAATAACAATTGTAAAAACTAAGGTGTCCGTTCTCCACACTCATCATCATCTGTTGCACTATCTTCATCAACCGAGGTGGGAGGAGGACGCGAAACACGTCTATGGAGATCATTTACAAGGAGGCTATTCACTTGTACCTTGAGTTTCTAGATGGTATTGCACATACTCTTATTTTCAGCTAGTCGTCTTCCTTCACGATCTGCGAAGGCACGTGTAAGGTGTTTGATTTGTCGTGACATAGAAACAATCTTGTAATGACCTGTCCAATCTTTACAGGATCTTGACATATGAGCATAAGAATTTAATAAAATTGGGTTTTATTTCAATTAAGGGATAAAATTATAAGATAGGTAACTATTGAATAGTATGGAGTTAAAAAATTAAAGTGGGCCTAGGAAGAGAGACTGTTGCAGCGAGCAGTTACTCGCCATAGCAAGATCGTTGTAGCAAGGAAGTTCCGTTATAGCAAATGACGCGAACCAGAATTTTTTGTTTTAGTCTACTTTAAAACTTAAATCCTATTCTAACAAGGATTAATTATTAATAATACCTTGAAGTTAGAATTAAAACATTCTACCAAGAAGTAAGGAGGGTGGCTCTCAAAAGAACAAGATTCCACCTGTCACGACCTGAGCTGGATCCTCCGATGGAGACACAATACCTACAACCATGAATGGCTCCAAACTAACCCATTGTATGTGCATAGCAACTCAAGAGCATAAATTAAAGTGGAAACTTAAAACTTCAACATGAAAATGCGAAAATCTGAATATAATAAAACGTAAATAAAAGTGTTAATATCAAAACACTGAGTCAATAGCTGAACATACTGATCTATGTCTAAAAAGCTTCTACTGTATGATAAGATGCTAGGATAAGCCCCCAACTAACTCCAAGTCTTGAACTAAATTGACGAAATAACATGAAAAAAAATGTCCTCGGTAGATAAGGACTCATCAACAAAGAGCTAAGCTGAACTGATAAGGAGCAGGACTAACAGTGCAGCTGAGTCTGATCGCTCGAACCTATATCATGAACGATATAGCATATAGTATGCGGTCAGTACTTTGACTGTACTAAACATACGAGGTAAGTAAAATAGGCTAATAAAATTCATAAAGAGTTCATGAGAGTAAGGACAACATGCTAAACGTCATATTCTTAAAGTAATCATAATCATGAGATATTCATCATAAGCTAAACATAATGACCCAAGGTTTAGAAATAGAAAATCATGTAATGTACCATACTTAAAATCATACGTAAAAACTCATAAACTGATCAATAGGTCAAATATGCTATAAAATGTAATAGCATAATATATGTACATAAGCAACTAAAAACATGAGGAACAATGGGATGATTCATGATAACCGACACCATCATGATAGAACTTATATGATGCCCCAATTATCTCGCTCAAGTGGGCAGAGCTGCCCTAAGCTTGCCTAATAAGGGACGATGACATAACGTGATCACTAATTAGACCCCGTAGGGATAACACGAGTACAATCCTATGTTGGCACGTTGTTTTGAGGCCTGAGTTCCCTAAATCCCTGATCTACTCGGTGTTAGATACTACTCCTAAAAATATGCACATGGCTCATAGAGTAATCATGAAACATACTTGAAATATATGGGCTAGTTTAAATCCTAAGAAACATGATCATGCTTAAAATACATGAACTAGTCATGAAAAGGCCCATGAGTCAGCCATAATATGATACTTGTAAAAGCTATGCATACTTGAGAAAGTCATCATACTTGAAATACATAAATTTATGAAGAGTTCTTGTAAAACTCATACATCATGATCATAATACATAACTTAAAACTTGAAGTATTGAGAGTATAATGAAGTTTCTAGGGTGTATATCCCTCTTAAAGCACCCTTTTCCAAGCTTAAAACAACGTAGATTAGGACTTAGAAGCTTAAAAATTATTAAAATTCCCTTAATTATTTATTTGAAAAATGGAAACTATCAGTTACAACGACCCATCCAATGAGTCATTGTAGGATACGACGGCTCATTGGATCATCCATCATTTCCCGGGGCATCTCTGATCCTCGGTTGATTCCCTCACCAGCGATCGACAAGACGGGTCGTTATATGGAAGGACAACCCATCACTTCTTCCGTTGTTGATAACGCTCAAACCATACCTCCTACCATAGTATGAAGCAGATATTGTCAATAAAGAACCCAACCAAGAGGTTGGGGTCAAACCCACAGGAAATATGGAAGAGCTAGACTAAAGCCGGTAAGTGAACTTGTTAAGTAGTTACTCCAAATTAGGGTTTTAAAGAAAACAATAATTAAAAACACAATTGAAATTATGGGTGAAATCAAGATTTAAAGATAACTAGGGTTTTGTGTTCCTCATTGGTTCATAACTTCTTTGGGTATACATACGTGATCATCACCAATGCTTACTTGTAGAACTTATAACCTAGGTTCATTCAAACGACCGACCAGTCCCTATTGAATGACTATAATCAATCACCCGACCAGGTCTCATGAGCGATTGAAAATTAACCGTTATCAATGTGTACCAAATTTTAACTATCCTGCAACCACAGCTTAATTTAATACAATGATCATCAAGATCAAGGCTTTGTTGTAATTCTGTTTTCTTAATCTCTACCTCTAAGACCTAAGCAAGTAAAGAATTCGGTCAAGTCGTAACATTGTACACCATTAAGAAACGTTTAAGCATGAAGAGAATATAATACAAGTGTTTTGTATTGGTTTTGAATCACTTTTATGTAACCCTAACTTTTAATCCATCATGGTTCCCACAACCGTAGCTATAGAAGTTTAGCCTCTCATAGTTGCAAGATTGTGTTTTGTTTTCATAATTAAAGACATGAATCAATACTTACAATTATAATTGAGAGAAAACTTCCTTGAATTAATCAGCAAAATCCTTAAGAACAATATGAAGATCGAGAAAAGGTTGATCACAAGTTGAACAACTCAATTCTCACGTCTATATCTCCTTAATTTCATTGCTAATCATTTCTAATCACTCTAATTACTTATGGCCGACTCTCCCGTGAAAATAATACCCCCCCCCTCAAAACTTTTTTGTCGTAACTATTAGATATTGACTTGTATATCTCCATTTGTAACATGACTTGTTAGCAATGTGTTCTTAAGTGAGAGTGGTGTATTAGTCATTCTTATATCCACATGCCAATGTAGGGAGAGGAAAATTATTTGTTCACTTGATTTGATCACACTCTAGAACTTGTCTTGCTACTGTACCTAAATCTAGGATTGACTGTGGGTTGTAGAGATGAATTTAGGCCTTCTTTATGCTTTACAAGTCACTTATTACTAAAGAGACCTATCAAATGATGCATGAATTCCTAGTCTCCCTCTTTGAGCCTTTTGACCTTTTTCTTGTTTAACCCTAATAAAAGTCAAAGATAATTTTGAAATTAACCCTCTTTTGAATCCATCCTTCTTGACAATTGAAAAGAAATGAAAAATGAACAAAAAGTGTAAGTTGGGGGTGATAAGGATGGAAAGAAAGAAATAGGTCAAGAAGATGTGGCATGAGCATGTCCCAAGGTATGATGGAGCAATGAGCTAAAAATAAAAAAGAAATAAAAGAAAAAGAGAAAGAAGAGAAAAACAGAAAAATGAACTTGAGCTCACAAAAACACATTGGAGGTGTGAACAATGCCAAAACAAAGATGGAATGAATAGAAGGGATCAAAAAGGTGAAAAGATTGTGAAAAGTGATAAAGTGATCAAGGAGGGTAAGTGAGTCTCTAAAAGACCAAATTATATCCTATAATCCCCTTAACCTTCATTAAAATCTTAGAAAAGCGCTTATGTGATCTCACCCAGGATATTTGAAAAGAAAGGCACTTGAGTAACTAGCAAGCATATGTTAGTTGTGAGTTATCTTGTGAAATCTCTTGTAAGAGTTGAGTGCATTTCTCTTCTCTCTTTATATTGTGTGTCCTTGTTGTGTGTGTTGTCATTACTTTAGAAAAGGACACTTTCCTTAGTCTAATTGTGAGGGCATGTGGATTTGAATGGCTATCATGTTTCACTTCTCTAATTTGGGTCTGTGCATGTTGAGATAATGTCATAAGTAGAGGTTGCACACTTAGTTTTAATGGTTACAAGAACTTTATGTTTTGATTGATGAAAGGGTTGGCTGGACTGAATTTTGTGCGTTGGTAGCAGTTGTTGACAACCACCCTAGTCATGATAATTTGTGAATTCGGGACACTAGTTTTCTTCTTAATTTTCTTTAGGGTATGTAAATGCTTTAAGTTGGGGTGTTGATGTGTCAGGAATTAGCGACACATCTTTGCTTCTTTTCATAGAATTTTGCATGCCTTTCGAAATTAAAAGTTAAGTAGAAACTAATCTTATTATGCTATGTTTTAAGATCCTAAGATATTGAAAGAAGAAAGGAGTTCAGGCCAGAAAATTGCTTAAAAGACGAGGCAACAGACGGACCATCTGTCTGAAGGATGGTCCACCCTCCGTTCGCCCCTTCCCAGCTATAGATTTCATAACCCAGTAAAATGGATCCTTAAAGTACGGTTGAAAGGATGGACCGTCTTCCAAAAAGTCAGTCCGTCAATTGAAGATTTGACCAAAGCTTGGAAGAATGGGATTTCTAAAGTACGGAGTGATGTGTGGTCCATCTTTCCAGAGGACAGTCCATCTTTTAAAGGACGACAGGTCAAGGGAAAAAAGTAGAAAAGTAAAAGATAGTTTAAAGGATGGTCCGTCCTTGCACACCTAGCACTCTGATGTTCAAATTAAATGGGCTTTTTGAGACATTGCATAAATACATTTTTCTTGTAATTTTTCAAGATTTTTTACATTCCTTAGTTCATACATATTACAGAGAGCAGAACTTAGCTAACTTTATCCCTAGTTTCTAGTAGATTGTAGATCTAGCTTTGTAATTGAAGATTCTTATTCATCAAGTGAAGATTTCAATTTCTTTTGGTAAGAATGTCTTATTACTTTACTTTTCTTCTTCTTCTTCTATCCATGGGTAACTAAACTCAAATCTGGGGTTGCGAACCCTAATGAAACCAATTTGTTGAAATTGAGTTTGGGCTTATGAACATTTGATTGATTTTTGCTTAGTACTGTCTGATTGGTGATGAGAGTCATCTAATCCTGCCCAATTACCTTTATGAGGCTTAGAAGAGAAAATTTAGTTTGGGTTCACATCAACCAATAATGACTCAAGGCATAACCCTTGTTTAATAGGTTCTCTAGACATAGGTTGAATTCCAAATTGTCAAAGAAGCAATTGGGTAGAAGGGAGTTCTCTTTAGTTTGACAAAATTGAAACAGATTGACACTTATGGTGCTATTAAAAGATACCTATAGGCTTCCTAAGTAAATTTCTTGCATGTTCAGTCTTAGCCCACTCTCAATTATTTTATATTGGGTGATTTAGGGGGGATCGACCCAATATTAGGATCACTTCCCTAGAATTATCTCTAGTTTCTTACAACCCTAGCTTACTGCAATCTATAGTCGTAGTTAATTTCTATTACTCATAATCTGAATAGATCCTAATCCATAAATACTTTACTATTTAGCTCTAGATAGTCTAGGCTTCGAATAATCTTTGTTGGATTCGACCCCAACTCCTTGTTGGGTTCTGTATTTGCATCGATCGCTTACACTACCTGATAATGGGAGTGGATTTGAACGAAATTACTAGCCCTCTTGGTCTCCCTCTCCTTCTCCTTCAACATCTCTTCCTCAATCTGCTGGGCGTGAATCATGAGTAAGGAGTTATCCATATCACTGATAAGCATAGCGGTCCTGCACTCCTTGACCACTAAATCCTAGACTCCCAATACAAACTTTTCATGCGAGCCCTCGGCTCGGCAACCATCTTCATGGCATACTTGGATAGTTGGGTGAATTTCAACATATCTCTTGAATCGTCTTATTAGTCTGCTTCAGGTTGATAAACTGTACTGCCTTTGTTTCCCTCAATCCTGAGGAAAGAACCTGTCTAAGAAAGCTGTAATGAACTCATTCCAATCAACGGGAATTACATCTACCCTACAACCTTACTTCCATTGCCTAAACTAAATATGAGCTACCCCCTTCAGCTGATAGGAGACCAAATCCACACTCTCCTCTGTAGAAGCCCCTATAATCTGGGTAGTCTTTTGGATCTCATCAATAAACTCTTGTGGATCATCGTCCACCTTTGAACAAATAAACTCTGGTGGGTTCATCCGAGTGAAATCCCGCATTCTAGCCGCTGCAGCACCCCCATTAAGGTTCACAGGTGCATCCGCCTGCTGGTTGACCTAGGCTATCATAGCCTATAGCAAAATTTGGAAGATAGCCCTAACCTCAGCATGAGTCACTTGCTCATTCATAAAATCCGCTAGTGTTGGTGGGGCTAGCTAATTCCCATTGCCATTTTCATTTCCATTGCCATTTCACCTTCAGTTGGCTTTTAGGGGAGGCATTTTCTACAAATGCATACAACACGAGTTTAAAGAGTAAGTGTTATACCCCGAAAGCCATAATATCAGACCCGGGAGTTGAAACGGAGAAAATTGAAACTTTGGCACCAGGTCACAAAACGAGTCATTCTATGACCCATGGGGTAGACCACGAGTCGTAAAGAGACTCATGATGAGGTACAGGTATTGAGTTGAAAATTTGAGTTTTGAAGTCCGCACGACTCGTTGAGTCAGCAGTGGTCAAGGGTTAGGGGAAGGTGAAGAAGAAGTTGGCAGTGTACCCTAAAGTTGGACACTACGAGTCATGGTCAAACACCACGATTCGTTGGATAAGTCGTGGTCATCCTTTGGTGAAAGACTTGAGATGTTGGGCAGTGAAGGCGACGAGTGGTGAGCACGAGTCGTGGTCACCAATAACGATCTATTAAGTCCCTTGGGGGACCCTTTGAGGAAAAGTGGAAGTGCACACGATGACAACTGATGAAGATTCGTCCCCCTATTAATGACTTGTCCATCCCCTCATTGGGACTGGCAGTCAATTATTTTTTGCAAATTTAATAAGGTATTTTTCGTAATTTCTATGATCCTAAGGATTAAACTATATCGTTTTAAGCTATGAATAGAGAGGTGATCAAGATCAATCCCCTTCAAGCTTTTCTTCAGTCTTTCATTGGGCAATTAAAGAGTGGTAACATAAGTTCTTCCCCAAGTATGTAGGGTTATAAATGGATGAATTCGTTCACACACATGCCCAATCTCTCTCTAAATCATAAAAATTCATATGTTGATCCTATGGGGTTTTAACCTAATGCATGAAATTTCTAATTTTCTACATGGGTATGATTTAAATATGTTCCTATTATTGAATTATGATTTTTGGGAAAATTTTACATTGTTTTTACTATAATAATGTTTTCAAGCTTTGTAAATTAAAATGTCCATTTATGAAAAGTTCATGAAAGTTGAGATTTATGATGAATGTTCAAGTATGATGAGATATTATTGGTCAAAAGCATGTTTTCAAGTTACCCATGTCTATGATAATGTTTTCAAGTGCATTAAGTATTTTCAAGCATGTTAAGGTATTGGGAAATGCCCATATGTTCAAGTATGATTTATGATTTCACGGATAAGCTTACCTAATGGTTTTCGAGTTAAGACTCCCATTTATGTTCAACTTTTGGAATGGTTTGAGCAAAAGCTCCTCAGATATGATTTTAGATTTGATATGTATTTGATTATTAAGCTTCGTCAATTGACGATGGTAAGCTTCATTGGAAAAATGATGAAGAGCATATGCATGTTTTTTGGAGTAGTGTCTAGCATCGAATAGGCTAAGGGTCGGATGACCCTATGCCTTAGAACTACGCACCAACGTAGCTTTACATATTATATATATATACTTTGGGACCTCCTGTGTGAGCTATTCCCTACCCCGATTAGGCCCCGAGCTTGATATCGATATTATGGTATCGTCCTTATCCCTGACAAGGCTTTGGATGGCTCTATCCACTTGAGTGTGATAGTTGAGATCACATAAACTCTATTGTGGTAATGTCGGTTATATGACGAGTCTCCCATTGTTCCTCGTGATTTAAGTTATGCATGTTATCATTCATGATATATATATATATAATGATCTAAAGCAGGTTTTACCTAATGTTCAGTTTTACTTATGATTTTCAGATTTTAGCTTTGGGTCATTCGATTTAATTATGATGTTATGTTATGTTCAGATCATGATTTTAGGAAATAGCATGCAAGCCCTACTCTCAGTTTCTTATCTTGATTATGTTTTATACTATGCATGTTTTAAATAATTTTACTTAGTTAAGTGGTTTTACTTACCTTGCATACTCGATACAGTTCATGTACTGACCGCATACCCTATGTTGTATCATTTTATGATACAGGCTCTGATCTTCAGACTCAGCCCCACCATTAGCCAGTTCCGGAGTTAGCATCCAGCTTAGTGGTGAGTCCTCATCTCCCGAGGACCAATTGTTATCAGATATCTTTGTACTTTCAATTTTCAGACTTTTCGGGTTAGTTGGGGGTATTGTCCCATCAACCCATCCGATATGTAGAGGCTTTCAGGCAGTACATAGTAATCAGCTTGTTATGTATTATGTGAATTCCAGTTGAGATTATGTTATTCTTAGACTTCCTCCATGTTTATTATTTTAAGTCTTCAGCTTTATTTGATTGAGTTAGATTTATTTACATGTCATGGGTCGACTTGGAGTCTCTCAGTGTTCCTTGTCCCGTGTCTGGATCTGGGCCTATGTTCGGGTCGTGATAAACTTGGTATCAGAGCAATAGGTTTGAAGTGTCCTAGGGTGTCTGAAAGCTGCGTTAAGTAGAGTCTTCTTCATGGGTGTGAAGTGCTCCATACTTCTGATGAAGAGGCTATGAAATATTTAGGAAATGATCCCTTCTTTCATTATTTATGTCGTGCGGTAAAATGTCTCTCTATCCTTCTAACTCGTGCTATTCGTGATTGCAAAATCATGCCTCCCTACAGAATTAATGGCAGAAGAAATAGAAATGGAAATGGCCATGAGGATGGAAAGGAGACGGGCACCAACAAGCCCCACCGATCCATGAGCACCATGCACCAGAGCTAGTTTCCCACACTGAATTTAGGGCGGCCATTTAGATGCTAGTGCAGGCCTTGACCGCCCAAGTCAACCAGCGGGCAGTGGCGTATGTCCCATAGAACGGGAATGCGGTGGCATCTTGAGTCAGAGATTTCCTAAGGATGAACCCACCAGAGTTTCTTAGGTTAAAGGTGCACGAGGATCCACATGAGTTTAGACGAGATTGTGAAGATCACATAGGTCATGGGGTTAAGTGGAAAAGAGTGTGCATATTTGGTCGTATATCAGTTGAAGGGGGTCGCACGCATTAGGTTTAAATAGTGGAAGGATAGTAGGACAGCTGGAGAAGGCCCTATTAGTTGGCAGGAGTTTCATATCGCTTTTCTAGATCGGTTCTTCCCTCATGGGATGAGGGAGCTGAAGGAAGCTGAGTTCGTAAATCTTAAGCAGGGTAAGCTGACAGTGCAGGAGTATGCTCTAGAGTTCACTCGTTTATCAAAGTACGCCCCAGAGTTAGTGGTGGATCAAAGGGCGTGAGTGAGCAGGTTTGTTCATGGGGTGGCAGATTATTAGACAAGGATTGTAGGACCGCTATGCTCTATCAGGGTATGGATTTTCCTCGAATTGTCTTGTATGCCCAGCAGATGGAGACGGCACATCTGAGGGAGAGGGAGGCCAAGAGGGTCAAGACAGACAGCTATAGGTTCTCTTAGCCGAGGCTAGGTGGTGGGCACCGAAAATAGACCCACCAGAGATCTTCCGCCCCAGCATCTTCAGCAATGAGTGTGCCATCCAAACCTAGGTATGACAAGAGAGGACGAGCATCAGGCTCTAGGGGTCAGAGCACCAGGCCCGTGGGTACTCAAGTTAAGCTCAGCACAACATTTCACCCGCAAAAGGATGGTCAAGCGTAGCGGACAATTCAAACTCTTGAGGACATTTTGAGATCCTGTGTTATTGATTTCAAGGGTAGTGGGATGATCATTTGCCTCTTATCGAGATTGCGTACAACAACAGATGCCATTCCAGCATTTAGATGGCTCCGTTTGAAGCTCTCTATGAGTGGAGATGCAGGTTGCCTATTGGTTGGTTTGAAGTTGGTGAAGCTACGATGATAGGACCGGATTCAGTCCATGAGGCTATAGAGAAGGTTCATCTCATAAGGGATAGGTTGAAAATAGCTCAAAGTCGCCAAAGGTCCTATGCCGATGTGAGAAGGAGAGAATTAGAATTCGAAGTGGATGATAGGGTATTTCTGTAGGTGTAACCCATGAAGGGAGTGATGAGGTTTGGGAAGAAAGGAAAACTCAGCCCTCGTTATATTGGCCCCTACTGGATTGTGAAACGGGTTGGCAAAGTGGCATATCATTTGGAGTTTCCCTCAAAATTAGCTTCCGTCCATCCTATTTTTCATGTTCTCTCTTGAAGAAGTGTTTGGGTGATCCAGCTTTGGTGGTTCCGGTGGAGAGTATAGGTGTGAGAGGTAGCCTTAGCTATGAGGAGATTTCGGTGGAAATATTGGATCGTCAAGTTCGGAGGCTAAGGAACAAGGAGGTGGCTTAAGTCAATGTATTATTGAGGAATCAGTATGTTGAAGGAGCTACGTGGGAAGATGAAACGAATATGATAACTATATACCCACACCTTTTCCCTTCCGACCCAATTTCAGTATGAGGTATCAGTTTTTTCCCAAGCACTCTATTTAGTTTTCATGTTCAGTTCATGTGCCCTAGTTTCTTTTATGTCAAAGTATGTATGTATGGTTCATGAGTTCAATTCAGCCATATAGTTCATTTTGGAGGTAGTCATTCCGTCGGTTTCAGCTTGTTTGATCAGTAATTGTGAATGGTGATTGCATTTATCTTCTTTTCTATATGATTTTCAAATTCGAGGATGAATGTTCCCAAGGGGAAGATATTGTTATACCCCGGAAGCCCAAAGATCAAACCTGGGAGTTGAAATGGAGAAAGCTATAAAATCTGCACTAGGTCACGGAATGTGTTGTTCTGTGACCCGTGGGGGTGACCACAAGTCGTTAGGTGACTCGTGGTGAGGAGTTATCTTGAGTTTGTAAACTTGTGTTTTGGGGTCACCACGGGCATGACCACGAGTCATGGTCAGGCCTCATGGCTCGTTCGGTCAGCCATGGCCAAGGAAATTGAAAAGGGGAAGTGTGACTGGCAGTGCACCAGACGGTTGGATCCCACGAGTCATGGTCAGACACCACAATTTGTTGGGTGGATAGTGATTAGTAGTTAACTAATGATTTTAGGTTAAGGCAGTGTAAATGACGAGTGGTGACCACGAGTCACGGTCACCAGTAACGATTCGTGTGATGACCCGTTATAAGATCCAGGTGAAACCTTGATAGTGTACTCGACGATCGATGTAATGACCCGTGGTTGCTGGCAACGACTCGTTAGGTCTCTCGTGGGGACTAACGGTCAATTATTTACTGCAAAATTATTAAGGGTATTATCATTATTCCTAAGCCCTAGGGTCCTATACTACATCGTTTAAAGCTATTTTCAGGGTGTATTAAGATAGGTTGAGTCATTCTAACCTATTCAAAACTCATGCATGCAAAGTTCAAGGGTTTAGAGGGTGATCAAGCATAAAACCCCAAGGTTTTTCATCAATTGTTCTTCAATTCCTCTTGGGCAAGTAAGGGAGTGATAGAATTCAAGTCTCTCAGGTATGTATGGTTATGAATGGGTGAATTCATTCACACCCATGCGCAATCTCTCCTAATTCATAAACTTTTAATTGAATTTCTAATGAACTTTCCATGGGTTAGTACCTCTCATGTTTTATGTCATATTTTACGAATCATGGGAAGATTTTACAACTAATTTGATTGTAAATTTATTTATTTAAATTTCTATTAAATTATGTCCAATCATACATGTTCTATGATAAGTTGAGTTATGATTTTACATTGATTTTGATGTTCTTTATCCCATCATAATTTATGAGTTATGATATGGATATATACAAATTCCCATCATGAAATTATGATTTATTAAGTGTATACATGTTTTACAAGTATGCATGAACCTCATGATTTATGATTTATGATTATGGCCAACTCACGGGCCTTACCCTCATGTATAGATCACGTATTTACAAGCATGCTTATGATTATCATGATTTAACTTGCCTATGAATCTCATGTATATTATCCTATGAGCACTATATATATTTTGGGAGTAGTATTTAACACCGAGTAGGTTCGGGGCCCAGGTTTTGCCTCGAATTTCAGAACTACATGCCACCATAGGTCATGATGGGACATTTCTTGAGACTGTCCCCTTTTGCCCTAAATTGACCCTTTTATGAGTGATATCACACCTTCATGGTTCTACCCTTGGCAAGGTATGAACACCCTCCCGACGAGGGGTTTACAGGTTGGGCTCCATGAGTGCTCATATGGGGCATGTCGGTTGTAAGAATCTCCCATTGCTCCTCATGATTTCTGCATGGCTATGTTCATATTATTTTGGCTCAAGTCTTTTTTAATGAAGCTTTTCTCCTATTAATATGATTATGACTGAATTATGAATGTTTTGAAACCTTGAGCCTGATGTTACATTACAATATAAATATATGTTATGATCATATTGTCATACTCTTATGCATTTTTATGTATTTTAAATTTCCGTTTTACTTACCTTGCATACTCAGTACATTCCAAGTACTGACCACATACTCTATGTTGTAATCGTTTCATGATACAGGCTCCGGTACTCAAATTCAACCTCGAACTTAGCCAGTTTTGGAGTAGCATCAGTCTCTATTTGTGAGTCCCCATCTATCGAGGGCCCCTCTTTTATTTATACCTGTTGGTGTATTCCAGTTTCAGTTTTAGAGAGTTCGTTGGGGTCTTGTCACATCAACTCATTAGTGATAGAGGCTCTCTCAGACATAGTTTATATTCAGCTTAAAATGCATGTGATGTATTTCAGATCGTACGCTATGTTTAGATTTCTGCTATATTATGTATGTTGAACTTTCGTTTTTACTGATTGAGTTAGTTGAATGTTCACACCATGGGTCAACTCAAATTCCTTTGGGGTTCCTTGTCCCAATTCCTGATCTGAATCTACGTTCGGGTTGGAACATCCTGATATACTCTCAGAGCGAGGAGGAGCGTGCCGCTCATCTGAGGGTGGTATTACAAACTCTCAAGGATCACCAATTATATGTTAAGTTCAGCAAGTGCGAGTTTTGGTTGCACTCAATGGCATTTTGGGCCATGTGGTGTCAAGTGAGGGTATAAAGGTGGATTCTCAGGAAAATAGAACCGGTGAAGAATTGGCCTAGACCGATGAATCCTTCAGATATCAGGAGTAATAGAAGCGGTGAAGAATTGGCCTAGACCGGTGAATCCTTCGGATATCAAAAGCTTTTTGGGCTTAGCTGGTTATTATAGGAGATCTGTTGAGGGGTTTTCATCCATTGCAGCTCCATTAACCAAATTGATCCAAAAGAAGGTGAAATTCCAATGGTCGGAGGCTTGTGAGAGAAGCTTTCAGGAGTTGAAGACTCGACTTACCTCAGCACCGGTGTTAACCCTACCCGAGGGTACTGAGGAGTTTGTGGTATATTGCTTTGCTTCAAGAATAGGCCTGGGTTGCGTATTGATGCAGCATGGTAAAGTGATAGCATACGCTTCCAGACAGTTGAAAGTTCATGAGAGGAATTATCTGACTCATGATCTTGACTTGGCGGTGGTGGTATTTGCCTTGAAGATATGGAGACACTATTTGTATGGGGTCCACGTAGATGTGTTTACAGACCATAAGAGTCTACAATATGTGTTTACCTAGAAGTATCTAAATCTACACCAAAGGAGATGGTTGGAGCTACTTAAGGATTATGACATGAGTGTCCTTTACAATCCGGGAAAGGCTAATGTAGTAGCAGACGCACTTAGTAGACTCTGTATGGAGAGTGTGTCCCATGTGGATGAGGGGAGAAAGGAGCTGGTGAAGGATGTGCATCGACTTACAAGGTTGGGAGTCTGTTTGGTTGACTCGACCGATGGCGGTGTTATTGTTCAAAATGGATCAGAATCATTCTTGGAGGCTGATGTAAAAGCTAGAAAAGACGAGGACCCCATTTTGGTAAAGTTAAAGGAAGTCGTTCAGAATCAGAAGGTAGAGGTCTCCCCAAAGGGGGAGATGGGATGCTTCGATGTCAAGGTCGCTTGTGTGTCCTGGACATTAATGATTTGAGAAATCATGTGTTGCATGAGGCTCATGGTTCCAGATATTCGATACACCCAGGTGCCACCAAGATGTACCGAGACATACCGGAAGTCTATTGGTGGAATGGGATGATCAAAAACATCGCAAAATTTATAGCTAAATATCCAAACAGTCAGTAAGTGAAGGTTGAACATTAGAGATCGGGAGGTGTGCTTCAAAATATCAGTATTCCTACTTAGATGTAGGAAGAAATCAATATGGACTTCATCATAGGGTTGCCTCACACTCGTCGGTAATATGACTCCATTTGGGTTGTTGTAGAAAGGTTGACCAAAACCGCTCATTTTCTACCAGTCAAAACCACTGATTCGGCGGAGGATTACGCCAAACTATACATCCGAGAGCTAGTTAGGTTACATGGAGTGTCCTTGTCCACCATATCAGACAGAGGTACTCAGTTTACCTCTTAGTTTTGGAGTTCGTTTCAAAATGGACTTGGTACTTAGGTTAAGCTCAGTAGATCATTTCACCCGAAAATGGATGGTCAATCGGAGCAGACAATTCAGACTCTTGACAACATGTTGAGAGCATGTGTGATTGACTTCAAGGGTAGTTGGGATGACCATTTGCCTCTTATTGACTTTGCATATAATAACAGCTATCATTCTAGCATTCAGATGGCTCAGTTTGAGGCTCTCTATGGGAGGAGATGTAGATCACCTATTAGTTGGTTTAAAGTCGGAGAAGCTGCGATGATAGGACCAAATTCAGTCCATAAGGCCATGGAGAAAGTTCAGATCATACGGGACAGGTTGAAAACAGCTCAAAGTCACCAAAAGTCCTATGCCAATGTGAGAAGGAGAGAACTAGAATTCGAAGTTGATGATTAGGTGTTTCTAAAGGTGTCTCCCATGAAGGGAGTGATGAGGTTTGGAAAGAAAGGAAAACTCAGTCCTCGTTATGTTGGCCCCTACCGAATTGTGAAGTGGGTTGGCAAGGTGGCATATGAATTGGAGTTGCCTTCAGAATTAGCTTCCATGCATTCTGTTTTTTATGTATCGCTCTTAAAGAAGTGTTTGGGTGATTTAGCTCTAGGTGTCCTGGTGGACAGTGTCAGTGTGAAAGACAATCTTAGTTATGAGGAGGTTCCAGTGGAAATACTAAATCGTGAGGTTTGAAGTCTAAGAAACAAGGAAGTAGCTTTAATTAAAGTTTTATGGAGGAATCAACATGTTAAGGGAGTTACGTGGAAAGTCGAAGCAGACATGATGGCTAGATACCCAAATTTATTCTCTACTGGCTCAGTTCCATCTTGAGGTACCAATTTTTGCCCCCAAACTCTGTTCAGTTTCATGTTCAGTTCATGTGCCCCAGTTTCTTTCATGTATATGGATGTATGTATGATTCATGAATTCAGTTCAGCCATGTAGTTTGAAACGAAGTTAGTCATTTCGTCAGGTTTCAACTAATATGATCAGTATTTGAATATGATGATTGCATTTCTCTATGTTTCTATATGATTTTAAACATTCAAGGATGAATGCTCCGAAAGGGGAGATATTTCTATACTCCGAAAGCCTAAAGATCAGACCTGAGATTTGAAGTCCCAACAAACATGACCACAAGTCGTGGTTAGTCCCCACGACTAGTTGAGTCAGTCGTGGTCAAAGGTTATGGGAAGGTGAAGAAGAAGTTGGCATTGTACCCTACGGTTGGATACCACGAGTTGTGGCCAAAAACCACGATTCGTTGGATGAGTCATGGTTAGCCTTTGGTGAAATACTTGAGATGTTGGGCAGTGAAGGCGATGAGTGGTGATCATGAGTCGTGGTCTCCAATAACGATCCGTTAAGTCCCTCGTGGGGACCCTTTGAGGAAAGGTGGAAGTGCACACAATGACAGCTGATGACGATTTGTCCCGCTAGTAATGACTCATCTAGTCTCTTGTTAGGACTGGCGGTCAATTATTTTCTACGAATTTAGTAAGGGTTTTTCCATAATTTCTATAACCTACGGCCTAAATTACCTCGTTTTAAGCTATGAATAGTGAGTATTAAGAGGAGAGAGTTCATTCTAGGCTATTACTACTCATGCATGCAAACTTAGAGAAATAGAGAGGTGATTAAGATCAATCCCCTTCAAGCTTTTCTTCAATCCTTCATTGGGCAATCAAGGAGTGGTAAAATCAGTTCATCTCCAGGTATGTAGGGTTATGAATAGGTGAATTCATTCACACCCATGCTCAATCTCTCTCTAAATCATAAAAATTTATATGTTGATCCTATGGGGTTTTAACCCAAGGCATGAAATTCCTAATTTTCTATATGAATATGATTTAAATATGTACCTATTATTGAATTATGATTCGTAGGCAAGTTTTACATTGTTTTCGATTATAATAATGTATTCAAGCTTTATAAATTAAAATGTCCATTTATGAGAAGTTCATGAAAGTTGAGATTTATGATGAATATTCAAGTATGATGAGATATTATTGGTGAAAAGGATGTTTTCAAGTTACCCATGTCTATGATCATGTTTTCAAGTGAATTAAGAATTTTCAAGCATGTTAAGGTATTGGGCAATGCCCATATGTTCAAGTATGATTTATGATTTCACGAATAAGCTTACCACATGGTTTTGGAGTTAAGACTCCCATTTTTATTCAGCTTGTGATATGGTTTAAGCAAAAGCTCCTCATATATGATTTCAGATTTGATATGTATTTGATTATTAAGCTTCATCAATTGACGATGGTAAGCTTCGTTGGAAAAACGATGGAGAGAATATACATGTATTTGGGAGTAGTGTCTAGCATCGAGTACGCTAAGGGTTGGACGACCCTATGCCTCAGAACTACGCGCCAACTTAGCTTTATATATTAAATATACATAGACACACTTTGGGACCTCCCTTGTGAGCTATCCCCTACCCCGATTGGTCCCATAGCTTGATATCGGTATTATGGTATCATCCTTAGCCCTGGCAAGGCTTTGGACGGCTCTACCTACTTGAGTGTGATAGTTGGGACCACGTAAGCTCTATCGTGGTAATGTCGTTCATATGACGAGTCTAGCATTGTTCCTCATGATTTCAGTTATGCATGTTATCATTCATAATATATATATATATATAGCAGGTTTGACCTAATGTTCATTTTTACTTATGATTATCAGATTTCAGCTTTGGGTCATTCGATTCAGTTATGATGTTATGTTATATTCAGATCATGATTTCATAAAATTGCATGCAAACCCTACTCTCAAATTCTTATCTTGATTATGTTTTATACTATGCATGTTTTAAATGATTTTACTTAATTAAGCGGTTTTACTTACCTTTCATACTCGGTACATTCCACGTAGTGAACGCATACTCTATGTTGTATCATTTTATGATACAGGCTCCGATCTTCAGACTCAGCTCCCCATTAGCCAATTCCAGAGTTAGCATCCAGCTTAGTGGTGAGTCCTCATCTCCCGAGGACCAATTGCTATCAGTTATCTTTGTGCTTTCAATTTTCAGACTTGTCGGGTTAGTTGGGGTGTTTTCCCATCAATCCATCAGATATATAGAGGTTTTCAGGTAGTACGTAGTAACCAACTTGTTATGTATTATGTGAATTCCGGTTGAGATTATGTTATGCGTAGACTTCCGCCATGTTTATTATGTTAAGTCTTCCGCTTTATTTGATTGAGTTAGATGTATGTTTATGTCATGGGTCGACTTGGAGTCTCTCGGGGCTCCTTGTCCCGTGTCTTGATCAGAGCCTATATTCGGGTCGTGACAGTAAGAAAGTTGGACTTTATTGCATGACATAAAGCATGAAAGAAGGGAAGTTTCCTAAAATATTTTGTAGCATCTTCCTTATAAGTTTTGTGCGCTTTACACCCATGAAAATACTTTTATTTAATGCAGCTTTCAAACATCCTAGGACACACCTAAACTTGATGCTATGATGCCAAGTTTGTCATAACCCAAACATAGACTTTGAACAAGACATGGGACCTAGAACCACGAACAGCTCCAAGCTAACCCATGGTAAATTCATAACATAAGCATAAGCATACATTAAGCGGAAATAAATCATAAGAGGAAGCATAAACAAAAGTCTAAGATAACATAAAGCATAAATGAAGATAACATGTTCGCTGAGCATCTATATAGCATAGTCTGAAAATCCTTTAAACATAGGATAAGCTGATGGGACAAGCCCCACGACTAGCTCTGCTAAGTTTGTAACTGAAAAGACATAAAAGGGACATAAGCCAAAAACTAACGTCCTCGAATGATGAAGACTCACCAAGAGCTGGCTTGAAATGGAGCAAGACTGACGCTAACGAGAGGGTTGAGACTAATCACCCTAGCCTATATCATGAGATGATATGGCACAAAAGTATGTGATCAGTACTTTGAATGTACTAAGTATGTAGGATAAATAAAACCTAATAGAAGGGACATTATGATAAAATCATGAACGTAATAGAGACATAAAACATGAGATTTCCATTGTAATCTTAAGAATAATGACCCAATGTTTTGAAAATGAAATCATAAGGCTTAACAGGTTTGAAATCATAAGTAAAACTCATAAACTAATCAATGGGTCTAAAGACACTATAAAACATGATAGCATAAGTCCTGAATATGAAGAAACATGAAATATGAGGAACAGTGGGAGATTCTTATAAACGACATACTTCGAGTGAGCATACATGGAGCCCAACTTGTAACCCTAGCTGGGAAGAGAGTTCATACACCCAAGGGTCAGAACCATGAAGGCATGATATCACTCATGAGCCCATTTAGGTAAGGGAGACACTCTCTAGCGAGGACCCCCTCATACCTACAGTGGCACATAGTTTAGGAGACCTGTGTGCACTGGAACCCTGACCTACTGATATTAAATACTACTCCCAAAAAATACATAGTGCTCATATCATAATCATAAAACATACTTGATTTTGCATTGGATAGATATAAATTATTAAATTTGTAAATTTCTTAACATACGTGAATTAGCTACGAAAATAATGCTGAGAATTCAGCCATATTGGTACATAAGCTTGAGATTCATGAAATTCATATATAATTGAGTAAATCATCATAACTTGAAAATAGAGAATCATGAGAGTTTTTTTTATAGAAATCATGTAATTATAACCATAAAAAATAATTAGAATCATGAGAAAATCAATTTCATAAGAGATCATGGAGTTTTTTTAATAAAAAAGGATCTAACCCTAGAAATTCATGAAAATCATAGTTGGAGACTTGAAGAAATTGAAATCATGTAATTGAGCTTGGTATTGTGCATGAGGGGGGGAAAGAATCCCCCATTCATGACCCTACATACCTAGTCTTTGTTGAATTCTTGCCTAGACTTGAGACCCAAGAGAGTTGAGAAGAAGAACTATAGTTGCTTAAGAGCCTTGAGAGGTTTGATCTTCATTCTATGGTGTTTTTGAGAGGAATGACAGTTTAGGTTGAGTATAAACCCCTAATAATCCCCTTAGAAAGCCCAAAACAACCTAACTTAGGACTTAAAAATATAGAAAGTTATGATAACACCCCTAGAAATTTACACTTAAAAACAAACTGCCTAGTGGTATGACCCATGCCATTATCTGTACCATCCTTCTACAACTCATATTGAATCTCGTAGCTATGGATCCTACCCTGAAAAATTCTCTGAACCTCCTTCTTATGACCCCTCAGTATGACTCGTACCATCCGGGTAAGAATCATAGGATCTAGTCATGTTTTCCTAACCAATTTCTACTTCTTCTTTGAACCCCATCTCACGAGTCTTGGTATGACTCGTACCACCTCATCATGAGTTGTACTAAGACTCACACTAAGGGAAAGTTTTAGTTTTTCTCCTAGATCATACTCCATATCTAGGGTCTACTCTTAGGGACTTTGGGATGTTACACTATGGCTAGGAGTGCTGCATATATATAAATGAAGAATCTAAGACATAGGCTGGCAGACCATCTCATTAGGCACTTGTTGGTTTAGTTGTACACTTAGTGAGTTCCACTTCTATCTGAAACTTAAGAGGTGCTTATTTCTCTCTTCTTCTTTTTTTTAATTATACATATTCTACAGTATGGATATGTCATGTCCCTATCTCAACCACATAACAATTGTACAAGTTCTATTTATAGTAGAGGCTTCTTAAACACTATGTTATTGTACATATGATGTCACTCATCTCACTTGTCACTTGTATTAGTTTAGCCAATTGGTCCTTTCTTGTATATATATATACAACTTTATTATTTGTATTATTTGTTTGTATTAACTTGTTATTCCTTGTCGGGATCATAGTGTATAATGAATTTTATAAGGTTCTTGTCTGTCTCATCTAGACTTGGGGCATGTCATCATTCCTCTCGGGTACATGGGCTATGTAGTTCCCCCATAAGTCGCAAATCTCAGACACCCTCGATGGAGTACATGTGTATACTGATATAATACATGTCCACTGCATTTCAGCATGTTAACTCTTACCTTTTTTTATTATTATTATTATTTGAAATGGGGGTAAGGTAAGGAAAATTGAGAGAGGGATTTGGAAGTTGAAAAATCGAACCCTCACCAATACGGTGAAAGTTAAGATAGCCAACCAACTGAACTATTAAGATTTCCCTATTAATTCTTATCTATTTATGTTGGATTGCATATCCTTTCTTCGTATTTGTTATTCATGGAGACTATATCTATTGAACTAGAGTTAAATCCACCTTTATTGGTGTTAATTATTTATCATACATGATTATGCATGTTTAATAGTAATGCTAGTGCTTTTAACGATCAAACCTCGTCTCTACTTTGATGGTGTTGGTTAATGATACTTATTTTGCATGTATTATTTTGTACTTATACTAAAGTTTTGGCATACGTTTTTGGATGCAGGTTCTGACCCATGCACTAGTGGAGTTCGTGGAGGAGTTTGAGTTTATAGTGCTTCGTCTTAAGACTTTGGGGAGAGTTGCTTGGTTGAACTGTAGCATCAAACATCCTCATTGTCATTTTATTTTTTTCTTATCGCTCTAGATAGTTGTATTATCCTAGTTTAAACTTTTTTTCATAGAGGGTCTTATATTTGCAGTTCTAGATTTTGGAGGTTTAATTTTTTTATCCACTTTTTTATGTTAATAGACCGTAGTTATGATTTGTTTATGTTTTTTAAATTGTACTTTATTTTTAACTATTAATAATGGATTAAAATAGATTTGGAGTTCGCCTACCAGTTCTAGTGTAGGTGTTCTCACGACTTGTAGACTTTGGATCGTGACATAGAATTGATTAGGCTTGAGCTATTTAATCATGAATTGTAACCCATTTCTTTTACGAATAATTTTTTTATTTATTATTACAAGTTGTTTTAAAGCTTTCTAGACTTGAAAAGAGTTTTAAAAGGGGTAGCTCCAACTAAAACAATCACAGGGTGAAAGGTACTAAGTAAGTAGTCCCTTTGATTATTAGATTATAACCTTAAAAATTGATCGATTTTAGTATAATTCGAAGGTAAATCCTACAAAAATAGGTAATGATTTTATCTCTATTGATCAAGGAGTTCTCCATTAAAAAATTCCGTATGCTGTTGATGTTCCCGCAATATATTTTTTATTTGATAATTGAAAATTTGAGTTCTTCAGTAGAGAAGCTCCTAGATAAACTATAAATTTGTATCAAAGAAAGATCTTTAAAATAAGGTTAACACCATCAAAGGATCCTAGATGGTTGCATCTCCTAGAGTTCAAGAAGGATAATCAACCACAAGGCCATCAAAAATACTACTTATGTGGGTACTCTTGCATTGATTCACTTACAATATAAAGTTAGGTGCCATCATGACCTAGGTGAAATTTTAGGTCGTGGCAACATATGTTCCTCATCACCCACTCCATTCAGAATGACCCAAAATAATGCATTTTTAAGGATTTTACTTATAAATAGCGTACATGTTTAGCTAATCAAACATGAATTTAAGTCTTAGAATATTAATTATTTTTTCTTATTCATCTTTATTTTTTTGTAGTATATTATTAGGGTTATTCGAGTCAAAAAATATTGTTTAGTACTCAGCATTGTTGTTGCTTAGAAATTAGAGAAAATCTTATTTGACTTGGAGAATAAAATCTAAAAATCAAAATATAATGGGTTACCAAATTTATTCTATGGTAATTCAATCAAATGAAATTAAATTAATGTTTGTGAATTTAGTATTGTCCAAAAAATAAAGTAATGTAATATGATTATTAAATAAACTTTTGGTAAGTAATTTATCAGAAAACATATTTATTGATGGCCTCATATTTATTGATGGCCTCCTTTAACTTCTCATCCTATATAAACTCCTAAAGTTATCATTTGCCAGCATCAAATTCCAATCCCCTTTCTCTTTTTCCTCTCCATCAAAGATCTCTTTTCAATATGTCCAAAATCTTTTTTCCACTTTTGAGTCTTATGTAATTTGGGTATAATAGTTATAATAGAAATGTGCTATTGAAATAGCTTATGGCTAAAGTTTGTATTAGCAAAATTTCTATTGTATAAAGCTTGTCTTTAATTTATGGGAAATGCATCTCTATGGCATAGAAACATAGTCGTTCAAGAGATCAAGCTCCTACCGTCTTTGGATCATCTAAAGATACTATTTATCTTAATGATGAAAAAGAAGATGAAATATGTCAACAAATATACGAATCCTAAGTTTTCTTCTTTCTACTATATTTTCCCCTAATTTTTCAGGATACTAGTTTTCTTCACTTATTTCATGTGCTATTAGGTTGATATGATCATAAACTATTTGAGTGGTCAAATGGAATTTGCATGGGCAATTAGGAGAATCAACTCAGAGTCTTGCACTTACAATTAATTATAGCCTGAAGAAAGATTTCCCGAAAAATACTAGAAGGAATATAAGTAGGACATTTCAAATATTTCTCCGAACTAAAAATTTTTGTAAGTGCAAGTCTCTGAGTTGATTCTCCTAATTGCCCTTGGCAAAATTTCTTTCGGTTGCTAATATTGTCTAATCTTTCTATCAATCTAATAATATATTAAATATGTAATGAAAAAAAGCTATCTAGAAACTTTATGGAAAAATATAATAGAAAGAAGGAAATTTTGGCTTCGTATATTTATTGATAATTTTCTTTTTCTTATTCCTAATTAAGAAGAATCTCTTTAAATGACACAAACACGGTGAGAACTTGATTTCTTGAATGACTATGTTCTTATTCCATAAAATGAACTTTTCCATCAATGACTACTTTTATACATTACATGATAATTTGCTAACAAGATTTTTTGCTTTTGTTATGAATGCCCAAATAACTTTACGGCTTGTTTAGAAGGTTGTTGCTCATTATTTTTAAATACATCGCTGTTGTATAATATTATATGATATTATATTATATTTTTTAATAAATATAATATTTGAATAAATTATATTATTTATTATAAGATTAATAACATTTTTACTATTTAATTTGATTATATCGTAATATATAATAACTTATTAATATACAAAAATTCACTTAATTCTATATTGTAAATATTAAATTTATAATAATCGCTCACAAAATCATAAATAAGTAAAAATTGTGTCAAGAAACATATCAAAAAAGTGACAAATTAAAGTTCATAATAATTGCTTAAAAAGTCAAAAAGAGAAGTATTTATAATTTCTTCTACAAAGAAGTGACATAAATGATAAAAACCATATGATATGATGAAATAAATTGGGTATAGCTTGTATACTTGGTACATTCTAAGTACTAACCACATACTCTATGTTGTATCGTTTCTTGATACAAGTTCAGACGTTCAGACTCAGTCTCGCTGTTAGCCAGTCTCCCGAGTTTATCCAAGTGTTGTTGGTAGTGAATCCTCATCCTTCGAGGACCTTCAGTTAGTTGAGTTATATTATTTCAGTTTCAGACATCTAGTGAGTTAGTTGGGGTGCTTTCCCATCAACTCGTTAGTATGTTAAAGGCTTTTCAGACATAGACTTGTATTTTCAGCTTCGGATTCAGTGTTATGATGTACCGTTGGATAGACGTTTTATTATTCAGACTTCCACTATTTTAAAATTTCATTGTCAACTTTGTTTATGATGATATTTAGTTATCATGTTCATTCCATGGGTTGACTTGGAGCCGTTTATGGTTCTAGGTTCCATGTCTCGATCTGGGGTCTTAGCTTGGATTGTGACAATTGGTAGATTTTATACTTATTTTGATTATAAATACATGGTTTCAAGTTTTAAAAAAATTATGCCCAATTATGCAATTTTTATGAAAAATTATGCTTTTGATTCTCCAAGCTCTAAATTATGGTTTATGATTTATGATATGATTTCCTACAAGTACTCATCATGAATTTATGAATTTCAAGTATGGTGATTTGCTCAAGCATGTGTGTTCTTCATGATTTGTGAGTTTATGATTTTGGCCAACTCACGAGCTCTTATTTCATGGCTAGTCATGTATTTCAACTATGATCTAGTATGTTATGATTTAACTTTCCATGAACTTCATGTTTGATTTTACGATAATTATATGAGCCCTCATATGCATGTTTTTGGGAGTAGTGTCTACCACTGAGTAGGCAAGACATTCAGGTAAATTTCGAGGTCTCAGAACTACATGTCACAGTAGGTATATATTCATCGTTAACCCTACAGGGTCCTTATTAGTGATATCATGTCAAGTGTCAATCCTTGCCTTGGCAAGCTTGGGACAGCTCTACCTATTTGAGCGAGATAGTTGGGGCATCATATAACTCTATCATGATAGTGTCGGTTAAGACAAGACCTCCCATTATTCCTCATGATTCTAGTTATGCTTGTTTATGACTTATGATATTATATTTTCAACAGGTTTGACCCAATGATCAGTTTATAAGCTTTTATATATGATTTCAGATATGGAAAGCCATATGATTTTATTTCTAACACTGGGTCATTCTATTCAAACATGAGATTCAGTTATGATTATACATATTTTCGGATATTAGCATGCAGTCCCTACTCTCATGATCTTACTATTTATATTTATGTGCATGATTTTAGTTATACTTACTTAGCCTGTTTTACTTACCTTACATACTCAGTACATTCCAAGTACTAACCGCATACTCTTGTTTATCATTTCATGATCTAGGTTTAGATGCTCAGACTCAATTCTGCCATTAGCCTGTCTCTACAACTTAGTCCAGTTCTCTTTTTGGTGGGTCCTCATCCTTCAGGAACCTTCAGATTGTTGAGTTGTGTTACTTTTAGTTTTCAGACTTTTAGTGAGCTAGTTGGGGATGTTGTCCTATCAGCTCTTCAGTTATGTTAGTGGCTTTTCCAAACAATAAGTAGAACTTCAGCTTTGTCAGTGTTGACTCTGTATGGTTGATATGTATTCATACTTCCGTTTATTTATATTTAGTTCATCAGTTTCCTTTGATGTATGCTCTTTAGTTATTATGTTCATACTATGGGTTGACTTGAAGCCATTCGTGGTTCTAGGTTCCGTGTCTCTATTCGGACCTATGTTCGAGTTTTGATAATGATGATGATGATGCCACAAAGAAGAAAGACCAAAAGACAGTCACGCTCATCCATCAAAGTTTGGATGAAAAGATGTTTGAGAAGGTTGCAAATGCAACCAACTCCAAGAAAGCATAGGAAATTCTTCAAATTTCTTTTAAGGGTTTGGACAAGATGAAAAAGGTTTGTCTCCAAATGTTTAGAGAAGAATTTGAATTGTTGCAAACGAAGGAATCCAAATCAGTTTCAAATTATATTTCAAGAGTGTTGACAGTTGTCAATCAAATGAAGAGATATGGCGTAGAGTTGAATGATGATAGGGTCGTAGCAAAAATACTACAATCCTTAGATTCATAATTTAATTATATTATTGTTTCCATTGAAGAGTCAAAGGACTTGAACACCGTGACCATAGAATAACTCACGGGTTCTTTGCAAGCACATGAAGAAAAAGATGAAGAAATTGAAACAAGAGTCGGTTGAGCAACCTTTGCAAGTAAAATTTTCTTCGAAGGAGAAAGGTGAAAGGTGTGGTGGCTTACAACAAAGAAGACGTGTGCATGGAAGAGGTTGTGGTAGAGGAGGTAATCAACCTCCAATCAAAGAAAATAGAAGTCAAGGCTGCAACCAAGGAAGAGGCCATGGAGGAGGTAGAGGATGGTACTCAAATCAAGGAAGGTATGAAAAATCAAATATTGAATGTTATACTTGTCATAAAAATAGTCATTTTTCCGAGGAATGTAAAAGTAATTTGGAGGATATAAATCTTTTTGTGGAGAGAAAAAATAAAAATAAAAATAAAGATGACATTTTACTCATGGCATATAAAGAAGAAATTGTAGAAAGAAATAAATGGTACCTTGATTTCGGTGCAAGCAGCCATATTTGTAGGAAGAAGCATTTATTTGCAGAGCTTGAGAAATTTATTGGGTGCAATATCACTGTTGGAGACTCTTCACAAGTTTAAATCAAAGAAAAAAGTAGGATTTTAATTCGTTTGAAGGATAAAAGTCATCAATTATCTTCTGTATATACCGGAAATGAAAAGTAATATTCCAAGTTTGAGAAAACTTTTGGAAAAAAATTATATATTCATCTGAAAGATAAAAAGTTGACTATGAAAGATGAAAATGGGAGATTGTTAGCCAAAGTTCCTATGGCTAAAAATAAAATATTTATTTTGAATCTTCAAAGTGATGTACCAAGGTTCTTATTTTAATGTGTCAAAAATTCATCTTGGCTATGGCAAATGAGATTTGGTCATTTGAATTTTGAGAGTCTAAGGTTGATGAAAAAAGAAAAATACTGTGAAGTGGTTGCCAACCATTAACCATCCTAATCAACTTTGCGAAGGATGTCTTTTTGAAAAGCAGTCAAGAAAAATGCTTCCCAAATAGTTATTGACAAGAACACGATGTCCTCTAGAGTTGATTTATATGGATGTGTGCAATTCTATCAAGCCAGCTTCACTTGGTAAAAGTAATTATTTCCTTCTTTTTATTGATAATTATACTCAAAAAATTTGGGTATATTTTTTGAAAGAAAAATCTGACATTTTTGAAAACTTCAAGAATTTTAAGAGCATGGTGGAGAAACGAAGTGGCTACCAAATAATGTAACTTCAGTCCAATAATGGTGGAGAATTCACTTCAAATGAATTCAAGACAATTGATTTCAATTCTTTGAGAACTATTAATTGGTCATTATTCTCAAGTCAACACTTTAAATTCTTATTCTAATTATAGCTGTTGATTTTGAATGATATTGATTAGTCTTAAATAACTTTTACGAGTGTTCGAAAGGTTACAATATCAATTGTAATATCAACTCATTTCTCCTCTTATAAATTCTTATTTTGATTCACCGTGAGGATATAGTTGAAAGACAAACTCCTATATATATATATATATATATATATATATATATATATATATCTAGTCCTTTTCTTTTTGTTCTTTCCCCCATAGTCTTTTGGTGTGCTATGTTTTCTTTGATTTAATCTTTGTTAGTTTCTAACTCCTAGTTTAATATTAGAAGAGCTTGTTGAATTTTGGGGATACACATATATCGAGTGAAATATCCTTAAAGATAGTGACATTAACACGCCTCAAACTATAAAGAATTCTCTATATATTTTTATCAAATATTTCCCATAGAATTTTCAACTATTAATTTAGTCTAAGGTTTGAATTCATAACGACACCATTTTATATTCTTTTCATATATTCAAATAAAAAGGTCATTCTTTGCAAAAATTTTCATATATTCAGTTGCTATATTAAGGGAAGTAAACGACAATTTGAATAACTAGTACAGTTACCTTAATTAATCAAACTAATCTACTTCTACTAAGTTATGATTATATAACCAAATACAATCTCTTATAACATATCGAATCCGCTCCTCCTCATTATACTCTACGGTTCTAAATGCATCTCCAAATTTTATTTAAGATATTTTCAAATTTAATTTAAGGTGCATCGAACATAATTAATTCTATCAACTTTTCCCTCTTATAGTAAAACTAGTTTCTGGGCACGTAATTTGCACGTATATATCCACATTAAATAATTAAAAATAGAGTTGCGATAGTATAAATTCAAAATGATTGAACTGGTGTTTTGGTTACCTTAGTTTACTAATCATAGTTTGATGATGATTAAGTATAAAACGTGATAATATCACCTAAATAAAATGAAAACACAAAAATTTTCAACATTTATGCAGAAAAGTGCAAGAATTTACATAAAATACAAATTAATATGATGTGCATAAATATAAACTATGTGCTAAGAGTAAATTTAATATCAAGTTTATGGACATATCATACAAACCCAAAAAGCTAACAACAACAAAACAAGAAGGTAAATCAAAAAATATTTGAAAAACTATCAAAAAGAAGAAAAAACGCAACAACTTCATATTACCTATTAAGAGGTGTAGAATATGATCATGATATAAAGACATATATTTTTCATATTGAGTCTGCTTAATGGTACAGATTTTCATCAGAGGATTGTGCATATATACTATTGTAACTGGTAAAAACTTAGAAGATGAAACAATTGGAAGGTGAAAAGATAGTATATAAAATAATAATTAAAAAAATATAAAAGTGTAACCAGAAACGATCCTCCTCATTTACTCGGTTCAATGAAGGACTTCATTCATTTCTTTTTATTTTATTGAATATATATATCAGATATTTGATGGTAAAATATTACTATTTAATTAGATATTTTATTATATTTTAATTTGCTACAGGGGCAAAATGATAATCCAACTTTTAAGATAAGGGCTTTTCACTTTTAGTATAATAATAATAATAATAATAATAATAATAATAATAATAATAATAATAATAATAATAATAATAATAATAATAATAATAATTTATTTATTTATTATTATTATTTATATTTATATTTATATTTATTTATTATCATTATTATTATTTATTTATTTTAACTTTTCACTTTTTGGCTTTCCACTTATATAGTAATAAATATATAAATATGATATAATATGATAAGATATTAATATTTAATTATGTATTAATTAAATTTTAGTTTAGTGGAGGAGCAAAATGATAATTTAACTTTCAACTTAGGGATTTCCCACTTATATAATAATATGATTTATACAATATTTTTGGTTGAATACTACCTGAGATTTTAATTTAAACATTTCTGATGGATCAACATATTTTTGGCTCATAAATACTCTAATTGGAATTTGATCTTTTAGAACAATATGAATAGTCTTTTAACCAACACTCTAATTTTAACATATATAATTAATTTTATTGATAAAAGACAACGAAAGAATCATTTATGATTCAATAATAGAACTAAAATATGAATAAACAAATATATCAGTATAGATCACTTGAAAGAAAACACAATATCATATATTTTTTTTCCGAAACAAGAAAGCACAAAGACAGGACTCTCTACGTAAGGTTCAAAATTGGAGTCCACATTAGTTCAGATTTCCTATTTGACTCAAAAATAACTTGTGAGTACTATATATGCTAAAACACATGATCTTCCATATTCTATCTTGCTCCAAATTTAACAATCAAATTTCAATTTATAATCTATAAAAATGAGAAATAATATAGAAAATATCAAAATAAAATAAAATAAAATAAAACACATGACAAAATCCTAAAACGGAAAGTTCCTCTCCATGACCACAATAGTGAGTGGATTCTTCATTTCACATGATAATTTCAAGACTTCTTCCAAGTCAACTGGATCCGCCCCATCCTCTACGAACTCGAAACTCTGCACCAACTTAACAACCCATAGCATCATCATGACCAACCCCAAATTCTTCCCTGGGCACACTCTCCTTCTTGCCCCAAACGGGGCCCAACGGAGGTCACCGCCCCTCACATCCACATTTGCACCACCTTCAGATAGTACGAACCTCTCAAACTTGAACTCAAGCAGATTTTCCCACACATCAAGATCATGACTGATAGTCCACATGTTAATCATCGTCGTTGTATGGGATGGAACAACCATGTCATTGCTGAGCTGCACATCTGATTCATTAAATCTCGCCCATGAGAAAAGTGGGCCCGGAGGATGAACTCTTATCGGATTTTTAAATATATAAAACAATAAAAGTCATATTTTTCAACCTCGAATTTTTTTGAATTTCTCATATTTTTCATATCTTTTTTCCAATAAAGACTTCTACAAAACATATAACTTATACTTGAAACATTTCTTTAATCCTATTAACATACAACTATTTAAGGTATTTCATAATTAAGAAAATAACACAAAATATGAGATAGTATTGATATTGTACTAGAATATTCGACAACAAAAAAAATAATAAAATCACATAAAATAAATATTGTTAGTTATAAATCATAATGAAAATGAGCATACTCTAAAAGTACTAAGTCATACCAAATAAAGTACGACTAATAAATATTAATTACATAACTAAATATTAAAAAAAAATATTTTCACTATATAAATTAACCTACAAAATTAAAGAATAGATATCTAATATTATAGTAATTCCTAGTTTGATAATAATAGAACTATTGGTTTGGGCGTTATTTGAGTTAATAACATGCATATATGAGCTATAAAACTTATTGGGTCGTTCAAAATTCTAAGTTCAAATTTGAAATATTATATATTAAAAGACAAAGATTATGAAAAAGTTTAAGACGTATTTATAAATCTCATAAAATATTTCTAAACATTATATGCATATAATGCTGGTTAATTTGAGTAGGTTTGATATTTTAAGTAAAAAATAAATAAATCAATTATGGTTGAATTTTTTTCCAACACCAAATTAAATTGAACCAAACAATTAGTCGGATATTTTTCTCGGTTTGACTCGGATTATCGGATTGGTGTCGTTTATCAGTTTTGTTTGTACACTCCTACTTTTATTTATAACAACTGAATGAGATCTAAACTTCAAATGACATTATACACATATAACAATTTACTATAACAACTATAAAATTTTCAGATAAATATTGCCACTATATAAAGATTTTACAGTATATCTACCCTACTCATGTCTCACGGTTTGTAATTTAGTTGTTATTTCTTGAATTTTCTTTGAACGTGTGTGTATATATATGTATATGTATATATGATGTGATACATAGAAACACATATGGTTTGAAGCGTCTACAAAGATAGAATATTTCAACTTTCAAGATAGATAAATAAAGATGAAAGAATGTTTTGTAGGCTTCAGATCAATTTAAAAAGAACTACTTTAATAATAAAGCCTATGACATTTAACCTATAATAAAATTAAAAGTTTTGTTCGTACCTTGCGCGGTCATGAGAAACGTATTGACGATTGATTTTATAAATATTTGTCTTCTCTATTATAACGTATTCATGAAATTATAATAATTTCAATTTCATATATGACGTACATTATGATCTAAACTTTTATTCAAGTCATATTTGATTCACTTTCTTAGAATATTTACATATAAAAAGTTTCACCATATTTTGTAAGTGAAATTATATCGCTCGCAGTACATATATCTTCATCTTTTTCTTCATGCAACGCTTACACAGTAGAACATTTTAAGTGATTTTAGGAGTTAAATCACTCTTTTCGGTGAAATTCACCTATATATTCTAATCATTTTTTTTATAATTTTGCTAAATACATTGTTGAATAATATTTTTACCATAAGTTATGCTATTCGATCAATTTCTAACTTGTTCTTTTCAACTATAATACTAAAAAATAAGACATGCATGTTCAAGAATCAATCAATAAGTCTACAAATCAAATTTTGTTGTCTAAGCAACAATAAGAAATATTAGATTCATATTATGACTTGTGAATTTTTAAAGTTATTCTTTGTTAGTTTGTTTAGAAGGTAATAAACAGTAAATTCACATCTGCATCTCTTAATTTCTTTAGTGTCTACCCCCCCCCCCCCCCTTTAAATGTCCACTCCAAAAAAAAAGAAAAAGAATATCACATATGTTATCTTCTTTTTATTGATCAACTAATTATTGTTATGGTATGATAGAGTATAATTAACAAAATCAACAATCTTGAAAAGTACTATAAGTTTGACTATTGTCATATATAATCTGATGAAAAAAATTCTTAAAATATTATCAAAGTTCATATAATTTGACTCTTGAAAAAAGAAATATGAGAAATATTTTAGAACTCTGAAAGTAATATGAAATATACAACGGAAGAACATATATAAAATACTTGATATATAGGAAAGGCTTGTTCTAATGACAAATCAAATTTGAAGGTTCGTTAAATTAAAATTTTGTACTTAATAAATATATCTGAGATTGTATCTTTTAAAATTACCTCATTTTATGATAAGGAAGAACAACTTCAACCCTTTATTTTCAATAACCTATTCGTAAAAATCAACCAAAAAAAAATGTTAGAGCATGCAAATTAGAGTATGTATAAAAATTTACTTTCAATTTATATATAAGTAGTGCATAACAAAGAAGATTAAAAGGCATAGTGATTCATTATCCGTGCAATTGTGAGGAATTAATACACGTTAAATATCATTATAATTAGACGTTATGTAAATGAAAATAAATTATAGAAATATTGTGATTAATTAGGAAAAACTATTATGGAATGTGAAATATATAACATGTGATGGAAAATGCAATTTAATATGGTAAATGATGTCATGATGTTATACATTATATCATAGTTTTATATTAGGCAGATGGAACATTAAATATTTTATATACTTATTCATAAAGTAATTTTATTTTCTAGCAAATATTTTGAGGAGAAATATAAAATAAAAAGATCAAAAAATTAATTAAAAATATAAATAGCAATGGTGATTTAAGAGAGGTGCTTATAATTGTAGTTTATAGCAAGATAATATGGTATGTGTGTGTGTAGATCGAGCTTCACTTTTACTAGTTGAGCAATTTAGGGGCAAATTCAATAAAAGGTTTTAGCATAAATAACTTAATAAATTTGAAGAGTAAAAATTAATATTAAACCATTGAAAATATATTAATTTTGAAAAGAGTAACCTGTTATTTCTCTCAAAAGAGCATAGTGTAATTTTTCTTGAAAATCATATTATTATATAAGTGGGAAGCTGATAAAGTAAAAAGTTAGATTATCATTTTGCCCTTTCACAAAATTATAAAAAATATTTTAAATAAATAATACTAATATCATTGAGTGTCTTTTCCACTACTCTATTAAACATGTATATAATTTATATACCATTTTGCTTCTTCACTAAATAAAATTAATAAATAAATAATAAAAATATAAAAATCATGCTAACTGATCCTTTCCCTTCCCCTTATTAAAATCATAGTCAACGATTTTTTTTTTGCTTTATATTTTATAAAAGTTTTAAATATATACATCAATAAATATTCTGATTCTTCTCCCTTTTCCTTACTAAAATAAGGTCTTTATATATTCTAACTGAAATGGTGCTTGATTTAAATACTAAAGTAAATAAATTTGAACATAATTTTAATTTAAAAAAAATTCTTCATCATGATAATGATAGTTCTTTTTTTTTTGGCCTACAATATTACCTATTCTTTTCTATTCTTTATTTTTTTTGATTAATTTGAATTTTAATAATAATTTTATTTATGTTTCTTTTATTCGGTGGAAGAAGAGTAGCAAGTAGAATAATGGAAGATATGATTACCTATTCTTTTCTACTCTTTATTTTTTTGGATAATTTAAATTTTAATAATAATTTTATTTATGTTTCTTTATTCGGGGGAAGAAGAGTAACAAGTGGAATAATGGAAGATATGGTTACATCACAGGGCAAAAATCTTTATTGAAAGGCTTCTCAACACTTCTCCTATTAAGGTATTATTTAATTTAATTTTATATATAACTGTACTTTTTAGATATTCTAGAAAATTAATACTAGAAGACTTTTAGCTTATGTTGCTTCTTAGTTTACGATCAAACTATAAATAGCATATTGACTAATTTATTATTTAAAAAATAAAGATAAAATAATTAATATTATAAGGCAATTGAAAAATGAGGGCAACAATTAAAGTGAAATTATAAATTCACATGCTTTAGATAAATTCATGTTCAGAATATAATTCATTTGTATACTTTAAATAACTTATTTTTAATTGTGTATAGGAACAATTTCTATCTCCAAATTAACTTTAAAATCAATATATAAATAGTATCATTAAAATATTTACATTTTTACTTTAAATTCACAAGAATATAAAAGAAAATGATGACATTTCATTTGAGAATAAGTTCATTTATCTAGATATTCTTTGATCTTTTTTTATCCCTTTTAATTTGACATTATATAACATTGAAATTTCTCTATCATTAATATTAAAATATTTTATGTGGTTCATATTTTTATATTATCATAGTTTTAAAAAAAAGATCTGACTTATTTTAATTTATACATATTTTTAATTTGTTTTCTCTTTATATTTATTTTTCTTTAACTTATTGCAAAAATCTAAAAGGACTAATTGAATATAAGAGAAAGAGCCAGAATATTTGTCCTATTTTAAATGCGTCTTAATTTTATGTTTTTAAATTATAAATTTAATTTTCATCAAGTTGCTAGATCTTCAATTTTGCAAGAAATTTAATTTTTATTAAGGTAATTCATTAAGCCTTATTCATTCATGAATTCCCAGGCAATTTTTCATTTTACTTTTCAAATAGAAACGAGATGACATATTTCAAAAGGACCTTATAACAAGTAATTATATCATATTAGAAAAATTAGAGAATTGTTCTCCTTTTTATATGTTATTTCTTTTTAATGATTATACATATAATTATTCATTCTCATGTTATTCATTCTTCATACTAAACATATAATTTATATTTGAAATATTTCTTCAATTCTAGTAACATACAACTATCTAAGGTGTTTCATAATTAAGAAAAAATAATACAAAATATGAGATGAGTTATGACTTTGTACTAAAATATTCAACTAAAAATATAATGAAATCACATAAAATAAATATTGCTAATTAATAAGTCATAATAAAAATAATCATACTCTAAATGTACTGAGTCATGCTAAATGAAGTACGGCTAATAAGTATTAATTACATAAATAAATATTTTAAAAAATTAAGTTATGTGTTTTCACTGAATAAATTAACTTGCAAAGTTAAAGAATAAATATCTCATATTATTGTCACTCCTAGTGTTGAAATTATTCTTTTGTTAGTATTAATATTGATTTCTTTTTAGTTTACGCGTTATTTGAGTTAATAACATGCATCCTTGAGTTATAAAACTTATTAGATCATCCAAAATTCTAATTTCAAACTTGACATAATATATGTTAAAAGACAACAACTATAAAAAATTTATGAAGTATTTATAAACTACATGAAATATTTATTAAAAATTTATATATATATATATATAAAATGTCGGATTGGTTTGATTTAATCTAAACTTTTTTAGTTAAAACCAAATCAAATCATTTATGATCAGATTTTTTTGAAAGTACACACACACACACACACACACACACACACACACACACACACACACACACACATATATGTATTTCTCACCCGATGTTCTGTCACGATTCGATCATGAACCTGGACTGGCTCACGGGACCTAGAACCACGAATGACTCCAAGCTAACCCATGGCACATACATAACATATAATTGAGCATAACTAAGCAGAAAGAAATCATGAACATAACATAAACGGAAGATTGAATATCATAAAGCATAATTGTAGACCTCAAGTCAACAAAGCTGAACCATCTAATACATAGATGTCTGAAAAAGTCTCTAGTCATAGATGAGCTGATGGGAAAACACCCCCAACTAGCTCTAGCAATATATGAAACGGAAAGACATAAATGAAAGAAGCATGTAACAAAACTAATATCCTCGAATCATGACAATTCACCAAAACTGGAACTGATTGAAGCGGTAACGAGGCTAACCGACACCATCATGAATGATATCATAAATCCTATACATGAAGAACTTAAAACATGAGGAACAGTGGGAGCTTCATCATAACCGACACCATCATGAATGAGCACATGATGCCTCAACTATATCGCTCAAATGTGTAGAGCCATCCCAAGCCTTGCTAGGGCAAAGAATGATAAAGGCATGATATCATTCCTAACCATGAGCCCAGTAGCGTAGGGGAGACACTCTCAACTAGCGAGGACTCCTTACGCTAGGGGTAAGGGAGACACTCTCTACTGACAAGGACCCCTTATCCTAAGATGGCATGTAGTTTTGAGATCTGTGTGCGCTGAACCTCGGCCTACTCGATGCTAGATACTACTCCTAATACATGCATATTTCTCGTAGACATAATCATGAAACATACCTAATTTTACATGGGCTAGTTAGAAAATTTGAGAATCATAATCACACTTGTCATACGTGAACTAGCCATGAAAACAATGCCGTTGAGTCGGCCATGATATATAGTCTTGAGATTCATGACATTCATAAATACATAAGTAAATCGTCATAACTTGAAATCATGGGTTCATAAGCTTAGGGTTCATGAAATTCAGGCATACTTGAATAAATTGTCATAATTTTAAACCACGGGTTCATAAGTTTGAAATTCATAAGATCGTACATAATTGAGTAAAATTACTATAAATTTGAAAACATGATTCATGAGAGATCTTAGTAGGAAACATATAATCATAATCATAAATCATGAATTGAATCATAAAAGACTTGAATTCATAAGAGATCATAAAAGATTCCATGAGAGATTGGTCTAACCCTAGAATTTCAATAAATCATGCTTGGAGACTTGAAATTCTTAGATAGAGATGAAATAGGGTATGAGGGTGAAAGAATTCCCCCATTCATGATCTTACATACCTGGGTTTGGTGAAATACTTGCTAGGATTTGATGCCCTAGAGATTTGGAGAAGAGGAAGGGCCTTGATGCTTGAAGGTTTGAGAGGATTGATCTTCAACTTAGAGGTTTTAGGAGTAGAATGAGGGTTAGGAATGAATAAAACCCTAGATTATACCCTCTCAGGAGCTTAAAATGAATTAGTTTAGGAGTTAAAAATATATAAAGTACCCTTAATAACTCGGCTTCAAAAATCATCCCACTAGACTTAATGGGTCACATAATGACCTATTAGTGCACTTGACGGGTCATCAAGTGCCACTTGTTACCACCGGGAAGAAATTTCAACTTTCTAGTCTTTTCTTGACGTCTCCACTTAACGCTTCTTCATGACACTTTATCACATAATTAGTTGTCAAGACTCTCTGAAACACAAATTTTTATCAACTTTTCATACCTAACTCACTTAACGAGTCATTAGTGTCTCACTTGATGATTCATTCTGTGATCTAGTGCAATTTAGTTGTTTTCTCTATCTCATGCCTCGAGTCTGATTTTAGAAACTTTTGGGGTGTTACATGTTCTGTACCTGCTTAACACCTCAACTTTTTAATTCACATCTCATAAGACTCAACCATCCTACCATGATCTTTTTCATATAAAAAATTCAAATGCATGACCAATTTGATTGCTCAAAAGTAGAAAGAACAAGAAAAAAATCTATATCAATATTATTTCATGTGTGAAAAAAAAGAACGAGATATTTATCATTATTAATTATCTATAGAACATTAAAAATTTATGTCTAGATTTAGACAATTTTTGTGTTATGAGTTGCATAAACACAACTTTATAACTTACTCGTCCTTTAAATTTGTACTATTTTTTACTGTTTTTTTTTTATAAAAAGTAACTAATAATAATATTTTACCTATGATAAAAATAGACTTGAGGAAGACATATGATATGGTGGGATGAGAGTTCGTAGAGGAAATGCTACAGGAGTATGGGTTTCCTCCAAATTTCTGCCAACTTATATTGACGTGTGTTACAACAACCAAATTTTCCATTAAAGTTAATGGTGAATGACATGGTTTTTTTGAGGGAAGAAGGGAATTGAGGCATGGGGATCCTATATCTCCATTGCTATTTATGTAGGTGATGGAATATTTATCCAGAATCATGGCAAAAATGAGACAATTATCAGACTTTAGATATTATCCTATGGGTGAAACACAGCGATTTACTCACCTTATTTTTGCAGCTGATTTGATGATTTTCTGCAAGGGACATACAACATCAATGGAAAGGATTATGGAGGCTCTACAACATTTCTCAAACACAACTGGTAGCTAACATTGATAAATCAAACTTATTTATGGCGGGGTAGATGCTACTACCAGAGAGGGACTCTTAAAGCTGCTGACATGGTTTAAAGTTGGTCCTTTTCCTATCAAGTACCTGAGGCTTCCATTATCTCCAAAGAAGTGGAATAAGCTAGAATGCAATTAGTTGATCCAAAAAATCACAGGAAAAATCAAAGCAGTCGCAAACAGGCACCTCTCATATGCTGGAAGGTTATAGTTGATCAATTCTGTACTGTTCTCCCTACAAAATTTCTAGGGATCTATTTTCATCTTACCTCAAAGCTTTATGAAGGAGGTAGATAAAAAAATATAGCAATTTCTTATTGGGAGGCAGCGAAGAAAAGAAGAAAGTCTCATTGGTGGCATGGGAGCAATTATGTAGACCAAAGAAACAAGATGGCCTAAGTATAAAAGGATGTAGATACTAGAAGATGGCTTCAATAGGTAAACTTATCTGGATGGTAATGGAAAAGAAGGATATACTATGGGTTAAATGGGCTAATGGAATATATATGAACAATGCGGATGACTTTTGAACTTATAAATCCCTGGGGATTGTAGTTGGTATTGGAGGACATTACATAGGATGAAGATGCAAATGAAACACTGGTATAGGAATAGACATTACTGCCTTTCACATAATAGAGAGTACTCTGTTTCGCTGGGTTATTTAGATTTGATTAGGTAGGCCCCTAAGATGGAAAGTGCTAATCTCATTTGAAAAAAAATTGCAGTGCCAAAGTATAGGTTTATCATACGTCGGGCTATACAAGGTCGACTTCTAGTAAAGGATAAACAGCTGACTATGAGGTTAGGAAGTGCAGATAATACATGCGGAATATGTGATACAAATGCTATGGAAGACCCAAGGCACCTTTTCTTTGATTGCCCTTGGACGAAAATTGTTTGGGGAGGAATGCAGCAAGTGGCTGGAAATAAGGGTGCAAAGTACATGTGTGAAGGAGACAATGATGAAGATACATATTTTTTTTTCTCTTTGAATAAGGTGTATCCACTCTAATTTCTAGAAAAGAGATTGGTTTAGGGTCTTCAGTAGTGGTGCCAAAAATTTTATTAATGATGTTCAAAATTTAATAGATACGTATTAAAAATAATTTTTAATTTATATATATTATAAATTTTCTATATACATAATATAATTTTTTGACGATGAATATTCAACTGGCCATCCTTTCACTACGCCACTACGCCACTACGCCACTTCACTTAGGGAGAGACAATTCTTTTTTCTTTCCTTTTTATCCTTTACTAAGAGTTTAGTGGTAAAGACAACTGACTTTTCTTATAGGATTAATAAGGGAAGATGAAAGATCCAATTAGGTTCTAATTGTGATTTTTTGGCCGTTAAACTTTTGCCGCATGAAATTTATATATAGTATAATATAAGTTTACTTAATATTGTGTTAATAAAAAAAGACAAAAGAGTCAGCTAAATTTAAATTATAGTGTTTTTGTTATTAAGTTTTCACAAATAATATACATAGTATGACATAAATTTATTATAGTGCCAATAAAAGAAGACGTAAGATTCGATTAGGTTTTAATCGTGATCATTTGGCTCTTAAGCTTAATTTGAAAAAGCTATAATATGACATAAACTTTCTTATAGTTATAGAATGAATAAGCAAAGACCGAAGATTCAACAACGACCAGCTATTATTATAGGTTACCAAGCCACTTCTTTTATTTGTTTTGTAAAATAATTAAATACTGCTTCTTTTTTTTTTAACTTTTTCTCCCTCTCCTTTAAGCCCCTTCATCATTCTAATCTTTTTTCTACCATATCCGATAAGGATACAACTCCTCTCCATTCTCTGATTAAGAAAGAAGAGCAGTGAACTCGGAAAGGAAATAGTTCTATAATATGGAGATGAAGGTTGTAGAAATGAAAATGTTGTGGTGGATGTGTGGGCGTACTAGACAGATCGAATTAAGAAAGACGATATCGTGCCTAGGTGATGAGACTGATGTGGTTCAGGAATGTGATGAGGAGATGCATGAGAGCCCCAGTGTGAAGGTGTGAGAAGTGGGTTATGGATGATTTTGGAAGCGGTAGAGGTAGACCGAAGAAACAGTGAGGAAAGTTGATTAGACAGGATATGACACAGTTGTAGCTTACCGACGACTTGACTCTAGATAGAAAGGTGTATAGAACACGGATTAGGGTAGCCAGATAGTAGGTAGCAGTATGTTGCCTTGCTTTTTCATTTTCATTGGGAGACATATGTAGTATTGCTTCTATAGTTGCTTGTCCTCCGATTTCTATTACTACCTATTGTTATTCTATCTCGATGAGCATATTTTTGGGTGTTATTATTGTTTATTTTTATTTCTATTATTTTCATTTTTTTTAGCAAAGGGTCTATTGAAAATAGTCTCTCTACCTCTGAGGTAGGCATAAGGTCTATGTATATTCTACCATCCCCAGATCTCACTTTGTATGATTACACTGGGTTGTTGTTGTTGTTGTAATGCGGAGATAATTTTAGTTTCACTACAACTAGAATTTGAATTGCCCTTAATATTTCTTTAACTTTTAATTATAATTTTTTAAAATTTCTAATACCAATTTTTAAAAAAATTATGCTTTTACCTTTAAAATTATTTGATGGTGTAACAAGAAAAGTCTACATTGACAATGCGTCAAACTTAAACTCATAAATGATATACGTGGTCATTGTTCATTTTTTCATTTTTTCTTAGGCAAATAGATTTTATTATAATGTTAATAAGGGAAAGATGAGATAATGAACAAGAAAATTGTGTGAATGAAGAGATTAAATCTATCCTAAATTATGATTTTTTAACCGTTAAACTTAATGCGACAAATTCTATAATACAAACTCAATGAATTTATTGTTTCTTCTCTTTTTTTGATTTATACAGATGGACATTAGCTACAAATAATCAAATAAACTTAAATAAGAATCCCAAGATGGTAAGAATTGACTTACTTATCATAAGGTGAAAAAATATCATAGAGTAAAATGTTTAATTTTATTTAATAAAAAAATTAGTAAGACAATCTCCAACAAATTATTCCTCTTCTTTTTGAATACTTTTCTTAAAATGATTAAATTTTTTTCATATGTTTTCCTTCCCCATTATGTGTCAACACAATTTTTTATTAGCGTTTTGACTAGTGTTTCGTGTTATTTTCTTATATAGATTTGTAAAAAAAAATTAATGCAGAAATTTTTAGAAGTGAATAGAGTAAAATGTCGGTGAGTATCAGACTTTAGAAAAAATAAGTTTAAGAAGAATTTTAACTTTTAATATGGTTAAAAGCAGTATAAAATTTCTACTAAATTTAATTTCTGCCAAAATAGAAGGAAATTATAATTTACCTCTATAGCTGCAATAATATAATCATAATATCACCATTTAAAATTCAATAAAATTTATTTATTTATAAAAAAATTAACCATTTTTACACGCATTCAAATATTATTGAAATTGATATTTTAAAATTCTTAGTCAATATTTACAATATTTGCTTGTTTCAATCTTTAAATTTGTACATACATAAATTAAAACAATATACAAATTTTAAACTTTATTGATGGCTGAAATAAGCAAATAAATACATTTGTTACTATTCTATGATCGTCTTTGGTTGATACTACTCACTTAGATTTAAACCACACTAAATTATTTTCCTAATAAGAAAAATTTGACTAAAATATTGATTAGGATAAGACGTAAGCAAAAAACTACATATATTTCAAAATGATAACATTTAACTTTCCATATAATACACTCTCATTTAGTTTCATACCAAACTAGTTACTACTGACAACTAAGAATTCTCTAATTCAAATTATTCAAAAATTTACATAATCTAAATTTCTCCTATAAATAGGAGTCATTCCTAGACAAAGAAACACACAACAACAACTAAAACATTTGATCCCCATCCAAACAAACACATTTCTTCTCCTTTTTCTCATCTTTAGTCATGGGAAGAAAGAATGTGAAACTTACTTATATTACAAATAATACTGAAAGGAAAATCACATACCAAAAAAGGCAAAAAGGGTTCTTGAAAAAGGCCCAAGAACTCAGCACACTTTGTGGCATTGAAATGGCTAGCGTCATTTATAGTCCTTATAGTGTTGAACCTGTGGTGTTTCCAAATCATGAAGCTGCAACCAATACTTTTAGAAAATTTAGAGCGCTTCCGATGTTGGTTCAATCAAAACATATGGTGACAGGAGGTGAATTCACCAAGAAAAGAATTGCGAAGATGGAGAAAGATTTGCAGAAGATAAGAAAGAAAAACAAGATAAAAGAAATTAAGATCATGATGAATGAAGTGGTGAAGGAAAAAGATATTCCCACTGACCTTCCCTCTACAGATCTTAATGATTTGATTTATATGATGAATCAACACCTCAAACTTATATGCGAAGAGCAAAGAAAGAGGGCTGACGGAGAGGGTTCTACATCGAATGCCTCTCAACCCACTACTAGACCAATGGTACATGGTGGGACCGACTTAGAGGGGCCAATAGAGGAAGATCCTGTATCGATGGTTCCTTTGGTGACTCCATCGATGGTTCTTGGAGGGACCAACTTCGAGAGGCAAAGATCTCCTCTATTTTCCCCAGATGTGGATTCAAATCAGTTGGTTTCTACGATGGCTCCATCGCCAGTTCTTTTACCTACTCTTACTAAAGCCCCCCAACAATTGTTTCATTCGGAGGCTCCTTTGAGGACAACTTCTCAAATTGTTCCTTTCATGGACCCCTCATGGATTCCTCCTTTTTCATTATTTTCTTCACAAATGTTTCCTCCAATGATTCCACAAATGCATTTTTCTGTACCTCAACAAATGGATCTTACAAGGGCTCCTATAATGGCCCCTCCAATACCGACAAGATCAATTGCTTCTCCAATTCCTTCACCAATAATGGATTCTCCAATGTCCACTCCAGTATTTTCTCCTATGACACCACAAGTAAATTCTTTAACGAATATCTCCTCAATAGGTGCATCAATGCCAATGAATAATTATCAGAACTATTCCTTTGACTTTTCACAGAATTCAACATCGTCTGAGTGGATAGACTGGAATAATGATAATGTCATGGCTTTATTTGATGATTCATATTACAACAATACAAATGTTCAAGATCCAAACCACAACAATAATCTCTAAGGAAGTAGGACCAATGTTTGTCTTTTTTAATTAGTAATATTTTGTAGGTCCATCTTGTCCCATGGATTGCCTATGTCTTTTACTTGATTTATATGTATAAATTGTGTCATAGAACTCTCTACATCTCTTTTTCTCTATGCTCATTTTAAGTGTATGTCTATCTTTTTTTTAAAGTCTTGTTACATCCACTTGTTAAATATATATTAAAATTTTATTTTAATATTTACTAGATATTCTTATATTTATTTGTGCCTTAATTATTTTTATTATTGATATTGTTGTTAGTATGATTTTCAAAAATAACATCTTACACTTCAAAAATCTAACAAGTTAATATATATATATATTGGGTAAATTTTATTCAAAACTTTCAATGCAAACTAATAACCATCTAAAATTGAAATGAATTAAAACAACAATGAAGATTGTCAAAAAGATATCTATTGTATCAACATGTTTATGTTTTAGTTTCATTTTTCTCTCTCTTTTGTTCTCCCTTTGCAAAATAGAAATTTGTGTTCCACGTGTGAGGTTTGTTAGACGAAGTCAATGTATTCCTTATATCTGACATAGGATTTTACCGTACACTTAGCAATTAAAGGCATAAATATTTTAAAATTTAAAAAAACAAAAAAGGTGTTTGGCAAAAAGATAATAATATATCAGTAAGTGAAATGTGAATCATGATAATTATTGAAATTTGGTGAAAAAATATAGATTTATAGATACTCTAAGATTACTTAATAATGTTAGTCAAAACTAAAAATCCATTGAATATATTATTAATGCAATATATGTGTGGTCCAAAATGTCTAAGGGAATCACAAATATGTCTATGCTGCAAACACTCATGACCTAAAAGCCAGAATACCTCTATACGTACCTCGTTTTAACTTTAAAGAGAGCAAGTTGTTTAACATTATTTTTTACGATCTCAATAGAAATAAAATAATATTTAAAGATTTTATTTTATTTTATTTTTAGATTATTTACATGTAAAATGAAAATATTTTTAGGAGATTTGACTTAAAAACTAATTAAAATGTAATGCCACAAAATTGATTGTGAAATATTTGTATCCCGAGCCAGATAAATTAAATGTTTAGTCAAAAATCAAATTGTTAAGCAACATTGGAAAAATTTAAACTCAAATTGATTATCACGTAAAATTCTAACTCCTATTGGTAAAAATAAATAATCATGTCTTTATATAGAGCTTGTACTGAATGTCTTAAACAAAGGTAGAAGCACAAAGTAAACTAAAACACATGAGAGCAAAATGTTGGTGATAATCCACATGATCTAGATAGTTTATCTTTAACTTAACTGATTTCCTATGAATGAAACAGGTTATCTAACATGTTTCACTTAAGAAGATAAATGCAGTAAGTAAAGAACACAATAATTTAAACGTGGAAAATACTTGGCTCAAAAGGTGAAAAACCATGACCTATACCTCCACATCATTTATCCAACTTCACTAAACTCAAAGAGCCTCTTCAAACAACAGATTACAATACTTATAACCTAAAGAAATTATAAACTCTAATTCCTAGTTGCTCACACTCCTCCCTAGGAATGTGTCCCAAATTCCTTCTAGTATACTCAACTTGAAGACTACATGTTCTTGATTCAATTTATAACTCGTTGAATTAAGAATACATTAAATTATAACTCAATGAATAACCCCTAGTACAACATTGCTAACTCTAGCCTATCACTTTACTTAGGAATAAGTTCTTCAATTGAGTTTCTTCACACTTTAGGTGTTGCAGCTATCTCACTTTAGCCATCATATCTGCTTCGGCTTCCCACGTAGCTCCCTAAATATGTTGATTCCTCCATAAAACCTTGACTGAAGCTACTTCTTTGTTTCTTAGCTTTCGAACCTGACGATCTAGTATTTCCACCGGAACCTCGTCATAACTAAGGCTTCCCTTCACACCTATGCTCTCCACCAAACAAATAGAGCTAGGTCACCCAAGCACTTCTTTAAGAGCAATAAATAGAAAACTAGATGAACTGAAGCTAGTTCTGAGGGTACCTCTAACTCATAGGCCACCTTGCCTACCCGTTTCACAATCCGGTACGGATCAACATATCTAGGACCGAGTTTTCCTTTTTTTTCGAATCTTATCACTCCCTTTATGGGAGATACCTTCAGAATCACCCAATCATCAACTTCAAACTCAAGTTCTCTTCTCCTTACATCCGCATAAGACTTTTGACGACTCTAAGCTGTTTTCAACCTATCCCTTATAAGCTAAAGTTTCTCCATAGCCTTATGAATTGAATTTGGACCTATCATCGCAGCTTCACCGACTTCAAACCAATCAATAGGTAATCTACATCTCCACCCATAAAGAGCTTCAAACGGAGTCATCTAAATACTGGAATGGTAGCTATTGTTATATGCAATTTCAATGAGAGGAAAATGATCATCTCAAATACCTTTGAAATCAATCACAAGCTCTCTCAACATGTCCTTAAGAGTCCGAATAGTCCGCTCTACCTGGCAATCCATTTGCGGGTTAAATGCTGTGCTAAGCTTGACCGGATTACCAAGTCCCTTTTGAAATGACATCCAAAACTGGGACGTAAACTGAGTACCTCTATCTGATATGATGGAAAATGGCACTCCATGCAATCGAATTAACTCCCGAATGTATAATTTAGCATAATCCTCCGCTAAATCAGTAGTTTTGACCGGTAGGTAATGAGTTGCTTTAGTCAACCTGTACACAACCACCCAAACGAAGTTATACTGTCGATGAGTGCGAGGCAACCTTGTGATAAAGTCCATATTGAACTCCTCCCAGTTCTATGTAGGAATACTGATGTCTTGAAGTACACCTCCTGGTCTCTAGTGCTCAACCTACACTTGCTGACAAATTGAACACTTAGTCACAAACTCTGCTATATACTTCTTCATACCATTCCACTAATAGACTTCCCATATGTACATCTTGGTGGAACCTGGATGTATAGAGTATCTAGAACCTTGAGCTTCATGCAACATTCACTCCCTCAAGTCACCACCATCCAGTACAAACAAATGGCCCTGATATTGGAGCACACCATCTCCCCCTTGGGAGAAAACCTCGACCTTCTGATTTTGAATCATTTCCTTTAACTTCACCAAAATAGGGTCCTCATCTTGTCTAGCCTTAACATTGGTCACCAAAGATGATTATGATCCATTATGAACGATGTCACCACCATCCATCGAATTAACCGGATGAACTCCTAGCAGTGCAAGCCGATGCATATCCTTCACTAGCTCCTTCCTTTCCTCGTCTATATGGGACATACTCTCCATGGAAAACCTGCTAAAAGAGTCTGCCACCATATTAGCTTTGCCCGGATGGTAAAGGAAACTCATATCATAATATTTGAGTAACTCCAACCACCTTATTTGAAGTAGATTTAGATCCTTCTGGATAAACACATATTGTAGGATTTTGTGGTCCGTAAACACATCTACATGGACCCCATATATATAGTGTCTCCAAATCTTCAAGGCGAATACTGCTGCCGCCGATTCGAGATCATGAGTCAGGTAGTTCTTTTCATGGAACTTCAGCTTCCTGGAAGCATAGGCTATAACTTTACCGTGCTGCATGAGTACACAACCAAGGTTGATCCTTGAGGCATCACAATATACCACAAACCCATTGGTACCCTCAGGTAGGGTCAATACTAGTGTCGAGGTAAGTCGATTCTTCAACTCTTGAAAGCTCTTCTCACAGGCCTCTGACCGTTGAAACTTCACATTTTTCTAGGTTAATTTAGTCAACGGGGCTGCAATGCATGAAAACCCCTCCACAAATCTCCGATAATAAGCAGCTAAACCTAAGAAACTCCTAATATCCGAAGGATTCACCGGTCTAGGCCAATTCTTCACCACTTCTATCTTTCTAGAGTCTACCTGTACACCCTCACTTGACACCACATGACCTAAAAACGCCATTGAGTTCAACCAAAACTCACATATACTGAATTTAGCATACAACTGGCGCTCCTTAAGAGTCTGTAGCACCACCCTCAAATGAGCGGCATGCTCCTTCTTGCTCCAAGAATATATGAGAATATCATCTATGAACATAATCACAAACATATCCAAATATGGCTTGAACAACCTGTTCATCAAATCCATAAAAGCTGTAGGAGTAAGTCCAAAAATACATAACTACAATCTCATAGTGACCATACCGAGTCCTGAAGATTGTCTTCGGAATATTGCTCTCCCGAACTCTGAGCTGATGGTATCTGGATCTGAGATCTATCTTTGAAAAGCACTTAGCACCCTGAAGCTGGTTAAACATATCATCAATCCTGGGGAGAGGATACCTGTTCTTAATGATAACTTTGTTTAATTGCCAATAATTAATGCATATACGAAGAGAACCATCCTTCTTTTGGACAAAGAGAATTGGTGTACCCTATGGGGATTTGCTCGGTCTGATGAAACCTTTATTTAAAAGGTCTTTCAACTGCTCCTTCAACTCCTTTAGCTCATCTGGATCCATTCTGTAAGGAGGAATAGATATAGGCTGCGTATCGGGAAGAAGGTCAATACCAAAATCGATCTCCAGCTTGTGAGGGATTCCCGATAAATCATCTGAAAACACCTCTAGATACTCACACACTACAAGAACTCAGTGGATAGTGGGGGTTCCAAACGTAGAATCGTTAAACCTAACTAGATGGTACGTGCAACCCTAAGAAATCATCTTTTGGCCTTAAGATAGGAAATGAAGTGACCTATAGGCACAACTAAACTATCCTTCCACTCTAAGATTGGTTCACCCGGAAATCTGAATTCTACTACACGGGTTCTACAATTGACTGAGGAATAACATGAAAATAACCAATCCATGCCGAGGATAAAATCAAAATCGGTCATGGCTATATCTACTAAATCTGCTGAGGTAACTTTCTGAAGGACTGTGATAAGGAAATTTTTATACACCAATCTAGGTATGACTGAATCACCAACTGCAGCAGAGATTGAGAAGGGTTCTGACAAGATTTCAGGATTGACTCTTAAACTACTAGCAACATAGGGCATCACAAAAGATAAAGTAGCCCCTGGATCTAACAATGCATATACATCAAGGTGGAGTACTCGTAACATACCAGTGACTACATTTGGGAAGACCTCCTACTCCTGATGGGATACTAGTGTATAGATTCTATTTTGGCGCTGTCTGCCACCCACACTAGTGGATGCTCCTTGCTGAGCTGGGCGTGCTGGTGGAGCTGCTGATCTGGAAGTTGGGCCTCAGCCCCTATCATGACCCTGTCTAGCTACTGGGCAAACTCTAAGCATACATTCTACATTCATTAGACATCGCTAGGATCAGATCATACTTTAAACATATCCACAACATTTAAATCCCAAGTTCATAGAATATGGCATATACCCTAGATTTCACGTAAGATCCATAAGTACCATCCATGCTTTAACACATGCCTGAAATTATTGTGAAGGCATATACGTATTTCAAATTCACCAAGCCCATAAGTTCTAATCATATTTCAACATATATATTAACTCATATATTCTAGATTTATGGAACCCATATGATTGACTCATGCTTTAAACATATATAATGAGTTCATGGTAAGAGCATGTGAATATTTAATAAATCCCATTTTGAAATTTATGCTAAATGTAGTACCCCAAAAGTTCCTAAAACTAGACTTGAGATTTGAAGTGTGATCAGCAGGAAAAGTTGGAAAAAAATTTTACTTCAGTACGACTCAACCTAGGGTCGTAGGAAGATCCATGGCCTAGATCAGATAAGTTGTTTTCCAAGCACGAGTCCCCACTACAAGTCGTAGTTTGTGGGTACGAACCGTGATCAAAAGTCATAGCAAGTCTTTTGAGTTATCATGTGAATGATTGTACGGGTAATAGTATGACTCGTAGGATGGAGGTATGGGTCGTGGTACGAGTCATGGAAATATTCAGAGAGTTTGGAAAAAATGGATTCATTAGTCACTGGAGGAAACCATAGGTTGGTGTTACAACTTAAGGTATGAGTCGTAATATGATGGTGTGAATCGTTGGTTCAGTCGTGAGATGATATATTATAATGCCTCAGACTTTCGGACTAAGTTAGGAACCCTTCTAGGTATGTGGATAGGCACACACCCGATGAATTTATGGAAACAAGGTGTTAATATTAATTCAAAAGTGTAAGAAGTGCATTGTACGCAAATTAAGGTCATAAGGAACCTCTAGCATGAAGTTGAGTTGAGAACCTTCTTACCGATTGGGTTTTTCATATTGGTTCGTATGAGGGTCAACTTCAACTGATCATAGATCCTATGTTAAAAAACGTTTTTGGGTGATTCAGAATATCAAATTGAATCCCTTTGAGTCTTATTTCCAACGCATCCTACCTTGCGCCAATCGAAGTTCGGAATAAAACATTATGAGTGATTTAGTGAAACTGCAGCAGGCATGGTGCAACTCTCAGTACGAGTCGTACAATCAACCTACGGATCGTACTGTTGGTCGTGGTAACTGCCAGTTACAGGTTTTATTTCGTTAGTTTTGGGGAATTTTGGTAAACTCCTATGCTTCTAATCCCTAAATGACGTCATTTTGGGCTTCCTTAAGGTCAGATTAAAGGGATTAGCCTAGCGTAAATCCTCACCCTCTTCAAACATCCATAGACTGATCTTTCTCTCAAGAAGAAGCTAGGGCTCATCACCTCCAACTTCTCAATTCCTCTTGGATCTTCAATACAAGTCAAAGGATCATCAACCTAGGTATGTAGGGTTTAGAATGGGTGAATCCTTTCATACCCATGCCCAAATTTCGATTAAATCATGAAAATGTGATTTCTCTTTATGGATATGATTTATTTGAGTTTTAATTATTGAATTATGAATGATGGGCAGGTTTTATATTATTTTCTTTTAAATTCATGTTTCAAGCTTTTTAAATCTAAAATGTCAATTGATGAAAGTTTATGAAAGGTATGATTTACGATGAATATTCATTATTTTGAGTTTATTGATGATGGAAAAGCATGAATTCAAGTTATCCATGTTTATGAGCATATTTTTAAAGAATTTAGTATGATGAAGTATTGGACAATGCCCACATGTTGTAGAATGATTTACGAATTATGAAACGAATTACATGATTTATCAATTTATGATGTTGGCTGATGAAAAGGGCCTTTGTTTCTTGGCTAAGCATGTTTAATGGGGATCAATGATGATAAATGTTATATTCTAGCCAATGAATCTTAATGTAGGATGTTAATGATTTATGTATGAGCCTATATGCATGTTTTTGGGAGCCGTGTCTAGCACCGAGCAGCCTGGCATTCAAAGGACTACACCGGTGTCTTATAACCACGTGCCACCGTAGGTTTCTAATGATGTATTATATTGATGATGATCCCCTCAGAATGTGATACCACGCCTAATGCATGACCCTCGCCTGGAAAGCTAGGGTCAGCTCTGCCCACTTGAGTGAGATAGTTGGGCCATCATGAAAAGCTCAATCATGATGGTGTCGGTTATGAAGAGTCCTCCCATTGTTCAGTATATATTATGCATTTTTATGTTTATGTTATTGTCTCAAGTTATGTTTTGATAAAATTTACTTACGATTATGATAGTGACTGATTTATGAATGATTTGAAAGTCTTTAGCCTTATGTTTTCTTATGAAGTTTATGATACAAGCATGATGTCCTTCTCCTATGTTTATTTATGAGTTTATTTTACTATTAATATCTATTTAACTTACCTTGCATACTCAGTATATTCCACATACTAACCACATACTTCCTATACTGTATCATTTCATGATACAGGTCCCAGTTCTCAGGCTCATCCTCATTCTTAATCCATCTCAGCTCTTGCTCTCAGATTATTGGTGAGTCCTCATGTTCCGAGGGCCATTTGATAGACTTTTATGTTATCTTTTGTTTCAGTATTGGTCGGGTTAGTTGGGGATGTTGTCCCATCAACCCGTCGTAGTAGTAGAGGCTTTCAGATAGTAGGTAGTACTCAACTTATGTGTATGTCTAGTACTTTCAGGTGTTACTCTATGGTTACGTTTTCTCTATGTTTTATGCTAAGTATCCTGCTTATTAAATCAGATTAGTTGTATGCATGTGACATGGGTCGACTTGGGGTCTCTCGGGGTCCCTTTTTTCGTGTCTACGATTCGAGTGTACGTTGGGATCGTGATAAACTTGGTATCAGAGCAATAGGTTTAAAGTGTCCTAGGGTGTCTGAAAGTCGCGTTAAGTAGAGTCTTTTTCATGGGTGTGAAGCACGCCACACTTATGACGGGGAGGCTACGAAACGTTTTAGGAAATGTTCCCTTCTTTCATGATCTATGTCGTGCAATAAAATATCTTTCTACCCTTCTAACTCGTGTATTCATACTCCAAAAAATAATGCCAGTCAGGTGAATAAGAGGTGTTCTCGAGTCATTTCTCCCTGTAGAAGTTAAGAAAAGCTAAGGCAGAAAAATTCGTGAACTTGAAGTAAGGAACCAAAAGAGTGGGGGAGTATAGATGGAGAAGTATGAAGCTTTCCATGATAGTCTTAGAGGAATGGGAAGTCAAGAGATAGTGATTTTTTTCTAGCCTTAAAAAGGGGACCAATCCTCAGAATGATGACCTTTAAGCTAAGGGGGAGATTATAAGGTGAAGGACCAGGTCATGCCTTGAGTTTCAAGTGTGAAGGTCCAGGATCAGTAACTATAGGAGATCGATCCACACTTATTCAGGTGTCCTTCCATACTTCAACCTTTACGATACTCTACTCATGATGTATGTGAACATGTTATGCTCATGTCTAAGTTCCAAGTACTCCTTAACATGTATTTGTACTCAGATTCATAGAATGAGAAGTAACTACTTCAGATGGTGATTCCAGTCTTCTTCCATGATTCTATAAATCTCAGCTTCAGGTCATATCCTTCATTATGCATGTAGACTCATGTCTCTCAGCATCCTCAGCTCTATGAACTCAGTCCTTAAGATTCGCCTCATCGGCTCATAACATCATGTTATATCAAGTATATGCCCATCTTAGATTTCTTGAAGGATTCGTGCTCATAATTTCCTTACTCTAAGCCCTATGAATGTTCCCTTGTGATGGAAATGATGGTTAAAATGTGTATATTCAGGATAACTCCCTGTCCCTGCCACAGATGACCGGTATGTAGAAGTTCATGAAGTGCAGTCATTAGCTAAGCCTGGAATTTTAATAACCCACATGGTCATTTTGTAATTTTTGACCCGTTTCCCTAGTTTGAACCTTTTCGTATCTTTATTTTTCTACTTATGACCTGCATAGATGGATGACACAATTTTCAAGATGATCTAATAAAGATTGGATGAGGTTTTCAATTTTTGAAAGGTTTGACCAAAGTCAACATTTCTAGTTAACGAGCTCAAATTTGGGTTCTGAAAGTTCTGTTAGTTCCGAATGGTGATTTATGACTTACTTGGGTAGTTTGCATGGATCGCAAGGTGTTCGGGAATGATTTGAACCTTTGGTTGGATTTATGAGCTTTGAAGAAGCTATGTTTGACCACAGTCAATTTTTTATCAAAACGTCCTCATATCGATAATTTGATGATTCCAACGGGTTTTTAATATGTTTTATGATTGAATTGCATATTTGGTTTGTGACCGGAGGACTACGGATGAGTTTCGGGTGGATTTGAACATTATGTATTCAACATGATTTTAAGCATAAAATGTGACAACTCAGTGGTTCATTTTTAGTTTTTGAGATGGAAAAATTATTCTGAGATTTTCAAAGTTTTTAGCATGAATTTTATAGGAGTTACCTGAAAAATTTGGTGCAATTTTGATAAGTCAAGATCGGGTTTTATTACAAAAGATGAAATAATTCTTGAACAAGCAAAAATGATGTCTGACTGGGAAAACGAGCACCAAATGGAGTTCTGATTGAACAAGTAGGTCCATGTCATTATTTAGGAACTATAGGAAAAAGGATCGCCGCATTTCTAGTTCGTATGATGATGTTATGGCCATTTTAGTAAAAATTAAAGTTGCTGGTGCAATGCTGATGCAACCCGATATAAATGCCTGAACAATGTATTTTTGCACAGACTGTGTTTATTTGTTTTGAGTCTAATTGGAGTTCTAGAGTTCGGAATTGAGTGATTTTTGTGGCATTCTTCTCTATCTAATAAGGGGGTAAGTATCTAATCCGTAATTTGGTATTTCTCTATGAATTTTTCAGTTGGTTTTTATTTGTATCCATGAATTTATTGAAGGAAAATTTAAAATTTTGGCTCTAGAGTTAAGAGGTCATATTTTGATGAATTCAAAGTCAATTTGAGCTCCATTTTGGATGAAGTTTCATATTTGGGTTCTTTACATTATTGGTAACATGATTTTCAAATAAAATTCCAGTTTTTCCCTTGCGAGCTCGGGGTTGACTTTTGAATAGAAGTATATCAATTTGAGTGTCCATGATTTCATTTTCTTATGTAGAATACTTATTTGACCAAATTCTGATCATTCAGAATGGTTACGGAGGGGAAAGATTATAATTTGATGCTTGAGCTTCATTTTGAGGCAAGTAGAGATTTCTTAATTCTTTGAGGGTTTGGAAAGAAGGGGAAGCTTAGTCCCTTGTATGTTGGGCCATATAGGGTTGTGAGACGTGTTGGCAAGGTGATCGATGAGTTAGAGCTACCAGCGGAGTTAGCTTCGGTTCATTCGGTGTTTCATGTGTCCGTGTTGATAAAAAATGCATCGAAGATCCATCTTTAGTGGTTCCGGTAGAGGAAATTAGGGTGAAGGACAACCTTACATATGAGGAGGTACCAGTTGAGATCCTTGATCATCAGGTTCATAAGTTGAGGAACAAAGAAGTAGCCTCGATGAACATTTTGTGGAGGAATCATCTTGTTGAGGAAGCTATGTGGGAAGCTGAAGCATATATGATGGCTAAATACTGGTATCTTTTCCTACCAGCTTAGTTGCAGCTGGAGACATAAATTTCATCCTTAGAACTCTATACAGTTTTATGTTAAGTCATGCATAACAGTTCCATTCATGTCTTAGCATGTATGTATGTTTCATGAATTCAGTTAAATCACGTCTATCAGCCCGAAGTTAATCACTCCATCAAATTTTAGCTTCAAATGTTCATTATTTGGGGATAGGAGTTCTTTTCCCAGTTTTTCAGTATGCTTAACCCACATTCGAGGAAGAATGTTCCCAAGGGGGATATATTGTAATACCATAAAAGTCCCTAAGACTAGACTTGAGATTTGAAGTGTGATCAGCAGGAAAAGTAGAATTTTTTTTTACTTCAGTATGACTCAACCTACGAGTCGTAGGTTGGTGGTACGGGTCATAGGAAGATCCATGACCTAGATCAGATAATTTGTTTCCCAACCATGAGTCCCCACTACGAGCCGTAGTATGTGAGTACGAACCGTGTCCAGAAGTCATAGCAAGTCTTTGGAGTTATCATGTGAATGATTGTACGGGTAATAGTACGACTCGTAGGATGGAGTTACAGGTCGTGGTACGAGTCGTGGAAATATTTAGAGAGTTTGGGAAAAATGGACTCATTAGTCACTAGAGGAAACCATAGGTTGGTGTTACAACTCATGGTACGAGTTGTAATATGATGGTCTGAATCGTTGGTTCAGTCGTGAGATGATATATTATAATGCCTCGGACTTTTGGACTAAGTTAGGAACCCTTCTAGGTATGTGGGCCTCCGATGAATTTATGGAAAGCAGGTGTTATGATTAATTCCAAAGTGTAAGAAGTGCATTGGATGCAAATTAAGGTCATAAGGAACCTCTAGCATGAAGTTGAGTTGAGAACCTTCTAACTGATTGGGTTTTTCGTATTGGTCCGTATGAGGGTCAACTTGAACCGATCATAGCTCTTATGTTACAAACTGTTTTTGGGTAATTCAGCATATCAAATTGAAGCCCTTTGAGTCTTCTTTCCAAAGCATCCAACCTTGCACCAATTGGAGTTCGAAGTAAAATGTTATGAGTGATTTAGTGAAACTGCAGCAGGCATGGTATGACTCTCAGTACGAGTCGTACAATCAACCTACGGATCGTACTGTTGGTCGTGGTAACTGCCAGTTGCAGGTTTTATTTCGTTAGTTTTTGGGCATTTTGGTAAACCCTATGTTTCTAACTCCCAAATGACGTCGTTTTGGGCTTCCTTAAGGTTAGATTAAAGGGATTAGCCTAGCCTAAATCCTCACCCTCTTCAAACATCCATAGATTGATCTTTCTCTCAAGAAGAAGCTAGGGCTCATCACCTCCAACTTCTCAATTCCTCTTGGATCTTCAAGACAAGTCAAGGGATCATCAACCTAGGTATGTAGGGTTTAGAATGGGTGAATCCTTTCACACCCATGCCCAAGTTTCGATTAAATCATGAATTCTTCTATTCAAGTTCTATTGGATTTTATCCAAATGCATGAAAATGTGATTTCTCTTTATGGATATGATTTAATTGAGTTTTAATTATTGAATTATGAACGATGGGCAGGTTTTATATTATTTTATTTAAAAATCATGTTTCAAGCTTTTTAAATCTAAATTGCCCATTAATTAAAGTTCATGAAAGTTATGATTTACAATGAACATTCATTATTTTGAGTTTATTGATGATGAAAAAGCATGAATTCAAGTTACCCATGTTTATGAACATATTTTGAAAGAATTTAGTATGAAGAAGTATTGGACAATGCCCACATGTTGAAGAATGATTTACGAATTATGAAATGAATTACATGATTTATCGATTTATGATGTTGCCCGATGAAAAAGGCCTCTGAATCTTGGCTAAGCATGTTTAAAGGGGAGCAATGATGATAAATGTTATATTCTAGCCAATGAATCTTAAGGCATGATGTTAATGATTTATGTATGAGTCTACATGTATGTTTTTGAGAGCCGTGTTTAGCACCGAATTGCCTGGCGGTCAAAGGACTATGCCGGTGTCTCATTACCACGTGCCACCATGGGTTTCTAATGATGTATTGTATTGATGATGATCCCCTTAAAATGTGATATCACGCCTAATGCATGACCCTTGCCTGGCAAGCCAGGGTCGGCTCTACCCACTTGAGTGAGATAGTTGGGGCATCATGAAAGGCTCAATCATGATGGTGTCGGTTATGACGAGTCCTCCCATTGTTCTGCATGTCTTATGCATTTTTATGTTTATATTATTGGCTCAAGTTATGTTTTGATAAAGTTTACTTACGATTATGATAATGAATGATTTATGAATGATTTGAAAGTCTTGAGCCTTATGTTTTCTTACGAAATTTATGATATAAGCATGATGTCCTTCTCCTATGTTTAGTTATGAGTTTATTTTACTTTGAATGTCCGTTTTACTTACCTTGCATACTCAGTACATTCCACGTACTGACCGCATACTTCCTATGCTGTATCATTTTATGATACAGGTCCCAGTTCTTAGGCTCATCCTCATCCTTAGTCTATCTCACCTCTCGCTCTTAGATTATTGGTGAGTCCTCATGTTCCGAGGGTCGTTTGACAGACTTTTACGTTATCTTGTGTTTCAGCAATGGTCGGGTTAGTTGGGGATGTTGTCCCATCAACCCATCGTATGTAGTAGAGGCTTTCAGATAGTATGTAGTACTCAGCTTATGTGTATGTTTAGTACTTTCAGATGTTATGGTACGACTATGTTTTCACTATGTTTTATGCTAACTATTCTGCTTATTAAATGAGATTAGCTGTATGCATGTGCCATGGGTCGACTTGGGGTCTCTTGGGGTCCCTTGTCCCGTGTCTACGATCCGGGTATATGTTCGGGTCGTGACACTAAATCATGGTGACGATTCTACAATCATGCTATCCATATATCATGAGCATACATAGAGAACTAGAAAGTAGTTTTGTAAGTATACACGGTTATTAATCATGATGGATCTTAGAATCCATAGAAGGCATAAAAGAAATCATCCATAAATTGAAACCCTAGAACATTCTTTTTTAGAAATCTAGGGATTTGGGGTTTAAGTACAAAAAATTGGGGCACAAGGATAAAAGGATGTCCTTGTTGAAAATCCACATACCTGATTAGAAGGAAACCTCCACTTGAACTTGAACCTTGAAGCCCTTGAAGAAACCCAAGGTGATCCTTGAGTTTTGAGAAAAGGGAGGAAGAAGAGTTTGAGAGGGTATTGTGATGGAGTGAGGAGTTAGGCTAGAAGGAACCCTTAAAAACGTCTCATCTTATACTCAAAACGGCATAGTTTAGGAGTTAGAAGCATAAGATTTTACAAAAATACCCTTGAAAATTTGTTGGAAAGATCCATTTGCCAATCCCCATGAGGCACTCCACGAATTGTGGGATTGACAACGACTCATGGTGGCAAGTCGTGGAGTGCACTGGAACTTTTCTCAAAAATTTCTCGAATCTGCCGACAACTGAATTCACGAGTTGTTAGCTGAGTTAATGACTCGTGACTCCTTCCGTTATCACGAAGCCCAAAAATCCTACTCTTCCTTCCCACAACTAACATGAAGAGCCGTTACTTGATACAATGACTCATCCTGTCCTTTCATTGTCACCACTACCTGGGACCCCCTTTGAATTCTGGCATTTCTTCTAACAATCGACGTAACAAGTTGTCGCCTGCCTAATGACTCGTCGGGTCATCCGTTGTCACTGTACTTCAACTGCACCTCTTAACTACTTGCCACGAGTTTGACCATGACTTGTTGGGTCACCTAATGAGTCGTACTATGACTCGTTCTTAGGTGAAATTCCCACTTTCCTTCTGAATTCTCTCTTTGAGTGTGGGGTCTACTCTTAGAAACTCTCGGGGTGTTAGATTCACACCCATGAAAAAGACTACTTAATGCGACTTTCAAACACCCTAGGACACTTCAAAACCTAATGCTCTGATACCAAGTTTGTCACGACCCGAACATAGGCTCGGATCGAGACACGGGGCAAAAAACCCCGAAAGGCTCCAAGTCAGCCCATCGCATGAACATAATATCTAACTCATTCAAATAAAATGAAAATCAACATGAATAACATAGCAAAAGTCTAAACATAACATAACATCTGAATACATACATAAGTCTAAAGCTAAATACAAACTATGTCCGAAAAGCCTTTAATGCTGACGAGTTGATGGGACAAGACCCCAACTAACTCACTAAAATCTAAAAACTGAAGATACAGAACATATTTGAATAGAAAGGCCCTCGAAAGATGAGGACTCACCAACTTTGATCGGGAAGTACTAATGCTGGGAATCTGGCTAGCGGCGAGACTGAGTCTGGATATTGGAGCCTGTATTATAAAATAATACAACATAGAGTATACGATCAGTATGTGGAATGTACCAAGTATGCAAAGTAAGTAAAACCGCTAAGTAAGTAAAATCATAAATCATGCATATTACAAAACATAATCAAGATAAGATTATGAGAGTAGGGCTTGCATGTTATTTTCTGAAATCATGATCTAAACATAACTGAACATCATAACCGAATCAAATGACCCAAAGCTGAAAACTGATAGTCATAAGTAAAACTGAACATTGGGTCAAACTTGCTGAAAATATTACATCATGACTGATGAACATGCGTAACTGAAATCGTGAGGAACAATGGGAGACTTGTCATATAACCGACATTACCACAATAGATCTTACATGGTCCCAATTATCACTCATGTGGACAAACCCGCCCAAAGCTTTGCCAGAGCTAAGGATGTTACCATGATATGAATATCAAGCTGAAGGCCCCTTAAGGTAGGGGAAGCTTATAAGGGAGGTCCCAAATAATCTGAACATACCTATGTTGGCACATAGTTCTGAGGCATAGTGTTGACTGACCCTTAGCCTACTCGGTGCTAGACACTACTAACAAAAACATGCATATGCTCTCCATCCTTTTTCAACGAAGCTGACCATTATCTAGTGACAAAGCTGACTCATAACATACATAAATCTAAAATCATAACACGAGGAGCCTTGGCTCAAACCATACCACAAGCTAAAAATAGTGGGAATCTAGACTCCAAAATTCATGTGGTAAGCTAATACATGAAATTTAGATAAATCATGAATCATACTTGATCATATGGTCTTGCCCAATACTTAAACATGTTTGACATATACTTGATCATTCAGAAACATGAACATAGACATGGGTATTTCAAAATTATACTTTCTTCATAAACATCTCATCATACTCCACATATTTCATGGATCTCAATTTTCATGACCTTTCATGGATGGACATCATACTTTAGAAAAATTGAAAATATAATTTAAAATATTGTAAAATCTACCCTTTATCATAATTCAATATTGAAAATATGCTTAGATCATACCCATGATTAAAACTTAGAGAACTCACACATTAGGTAAAACCCCATAGATTAATCAATTAGAACTTTCATGAATTGAGAGAGAATTGAACATGGGTGTGGACAATTACACCCATTCATAGCCTTACATACATGAAGGGATTTGATTTAACAACTTCCATGATTGCCCAATAAGAATTGAGGAAGAACTTTGAAGATACTAGGTTTGATCACCTCTCAAACCTCTATGCTTGAAAGCATGAATTAGGATAGGCTTAGAATGACTTAACCCTTCTTAAAACACTCTATTCTGAGCTTAAAATGATGTAGTTTAGGCCTTAAAAACTTAGAAATTATGGAAAAGCCCTTAATAAATTCATTGGGAAAAACACACCACCAGTCCCAACGAGGAACTGGATGACTCGTTGTCCCTGACCACGACTCTTGGTCACCTTACATGATCAGCACTAGAAACTTGCTTGCCTTGCTCACCATGAGGGACACCACGACTCGTAGTGTACCCGCGATTCGTGGTGATGACCCATTAGGTACACTACCAGTTTCCTTCATCCTTTAAGCCACCTTTGACCAGGGTTGACCGAATGAATTATAGGGTTGACCATAACTCGTGGTCACACCCGTGGTCACCTCAAATCTGAAATTTCTAGTCATAGTCAAACCTCTCCCCATGAGTCACTTAACGACTCGTGGTGTCCCTGATGGGTCACTAGACGACTCATCCTGTGACCTGGTGCCGAAATTTCTCTTTTCTCCATTTCAACTCCTGAGTCTAATCTTAGAGCTTTTGTGGTATTACAAAGGTAGTCTAGGGCGCTAGAGACACTATTTATAGGGCCACAACACAGTCAATGGCAAAGTCTGTTAGAGGATCACTGAGGAGAGGACTGTTAGCTCCACTGGGATGGAGTCATACCCTGACATTGTGGAGCAGTTTAGGTTTCGGCACTGGGAGTTTTTATTTCGGCTAGTGGGTCAGTATATCAAGATATTGGTCTGGGAATTCTATGTAGTCTATGGGGCGATCGTCTTGAGTTCGAACCCAGTGTTGAAGATATAGACAAAGCCATTGACCTCTGAGGTGATCCGTAAGGTATCAGTTGACATCATCCTAGAGGCGATTAATCAATTTTACGTGGGTGATGATTATAAGGTGGTGGACACCTCAGCTTATGATGTCACTGACAGAGGTAGACTGGTTATAGGATGGATAGCCAATGTGATATCTAGAGGTACACAGTTTTGGGCTATGTCTAATACAACCGACATCAGAGACCTCCGACTTTCTGCCAAATTTTGGAGGAACGTGGTTTTGTAATAGAGTTTATCCGATAAAGAGCAATAACAAACTACAACTTAGACAGGCTTTTGTCATCGCATCCATTATGACTAAGAAGAGTATTGACATTAGTCAGATGGTCAGCATGGAGCTGAAGGATAGAGCGGTATAGACTGCCATCTCCATCTCATTTCCCTGGCTTATCACAGCCCTATGTCATAGGGCAGGGGTTCCTATCTTGCTGAGAGAGGATATATTTACGGATGCTCACCAAGTGACTGATATCACCAAGATAAGGGATGAAACCATGGTCACCACGGGGAGCTTTCCTAGATCCATCTTGTCGGGCAGGCCCACTACAGAGGGTCAGGGACTCCAAAATTAGGAGCCCGCATCATAGCTCGCAGGTAAGGCAGACTCAACAGCAGTAGCAACTTCATCCACTGCAGCATCCATGCCAGCTACTCCACCTAGGTCACCAACTTATATCTAAAGATTCACTTATTTGATTGGCCTCACGAGTAGATAGAGAGGAGAGACAACTAGCCTGACTGATTTAGAATCTTCCAGCCCTTGTGGCCACTATTATTGAGCGAGCTCTTCAGTCGCTTTGGGATATAGTGAGGACCTCACATGAGGCCTTGAGCTTATGGCTAGTATCCATGGATGCCCACCTGCACCAACTCAGAGAAGGTGCCAGTGTGTTTGATATTGCTAGCTTCTGAGCAGACTTAGAGAAGATCAGAGCTGCTGTGCTTGATATTCAAATGTGTGAGGGGCAGCTAGTTAAGGTGCAAATACCTCTAGTAGACAAGACACCACCTATAGCTAGCATTATGGATTTTATTCCATAAGAGGTGCATGTCCCACCAACTTAGACTCATCCCATACAACAACCAACAGTCCCAACTACTAGGGCCAATACTACACAGGAGCAGGTTCCTATTAAGACTCCATCCCAGATAGCAATTTAGGCCCCAAAGTAGATAGAGAGGAGAGACAACTGGCCTGAATGATTGAGAATCTGCCAGCCTTTGTGGCCACTATTATTGAGCAAGCTTTTCAGCCGCTCTGGGATATAGTGATGACCTTGCATGAGGCCTTGAGCTTATGGCTGGTGGCCATAGATTCCCAACTACACCAACTCAGAAAAGGTGCCAATGTGTTTGATATTGCTAGTATCTGAGCAGACTTAGAGAAGACTAGAGCTGTTGTGCTTGATATGCAAATATGTGAGGGGCAGCCAGTTAAGGTGCAAACACCTATGGTAGACAAGACACCACCTATAGCTAGCATTATGAATTTTATTCCACAAGCAATGCCTGTCTCACCAACTTAGACTCAGCCCATACCACCACCAACAATCCCAGTTACTAGGGCCAATACTACACAGGAGAAGGTTCCTATTAAGATTCTAGCCCAGATAGTGATTTAGGCCCCAGTAGCAGATAAAGGCAAAGCTCCAACCCTGAAGACTCCATCTGCAGAGTTAGAGCTATCCACTTTGAGGTAGAGGCCCTCAGGAGAGCGATATCAGTATCACAATTGCATACCCAAGGTTGCACTCATGATGTGGAGGGTAGCACCTCTATACCACCACAGGATGATGAGCCGTAGCGCAGTCTGAGCGCTATAGAAGTTTTTGCTACCTTCTTACCCCCTTTATTTTTTTATATGCATTGAGAACACTGTATTTTTTTAGGTGGTGATGGCTATTTTTGATGTGTCTATAATGATTAATTTTCTCTAAACTCTTATTTTTATGGTTGTATTCATTTGATGAGTTATTAATGTGTGGAATATGATCTATGTAGTCCATTTTTACAGCTTTCTTAATATAGCTTCTTTTTTTCATTATTAAATTAGCTTCTTTTTGTTTTTATAGTGTAGATCCCTCCTTAGTTTTCTTAGCCATGGTTCTTTTCCGAAAGGATTACTTTCTATTGAATCTGACAAAATAAGGGTATTTAAGTGTGGTAGTGAATGGGCCGGATGATGGATTTCTTAGGCGACTTTTTTAAGGGTATCAACCTATTTTGTTGAGTCATCTTAGGATAAATAGATTGTTTTTGACTTAGATGGTGGTGGCAATTTAGTAATTTGCAGAAATTGAGCTAATTTTTTTAAACAATTCACCCCCCCCCCCCACTCAAAACTTTTTTGCCGTAGCTATTGGATATTGAGTTGTGTATCTCCATTTTTAACATGACTTATTGGCAATGTGTTCTCAAGTGAGAGTGGTGTGTTGGTCATTCTTATATCCATGTGACAATGTTTAGAGAGGAAAATTATTTTTTTACTTGTTTTTATCACACTCTAGAACTTGCCTTGCTACTGTACCTGAATCTAGGATTGACTATTGGTTATAGAGATGAACTTAGGCCTTCTTTGTTCTTCACAAGTCACTTCTGCCTAAAGAGACCTACCAAGTGATGCATGAATCCCTAGTTTCCCTCTTTGATCCTTTGATCTTTTTCTTGATTAACCATAATAAAAGTCAAAGCTAATTTTGAAGTTAACTCTCTTTTGAATCCATCCTCCTTGACAATTGAAAAGGAATGAAAAATGAACAAAAGAGTAAGTTGGGGGTGATAAGGAGGGAAAGAAAGAAACATGTCAAGAAGATGTGGCATGATTATTTCCAAAGGTATGATGGAGTAATGATCCAAAAATGAAAAAGAAATGAAAGCAAAAGAGAAAAAGAGAAAAATGAACTTGAGCTCGCAAAAACACCTTGGGATGTGAACAATGCCAAAACAAATATGGAACGAGAAAAAGGGATCAAAAAGGTGAAAAGATTGTGAAAAGTGATAAAGTGGTCAAGGAGGGTAAGTGAGTCACTAAAAGCCTATATTGTACCCTACCATCCCCTTAACCTTCATTAAAAAGAGCTTATGTGATCTCAAACCAGGGTATCCAAAAAGAATGACACTTGAGTAACTAGCAAGCATATGGTAGTTGTGAGCTATCTTGTGAAATCTATTGTGAGAGTTGAGTGCATTTTTCTCTTTTCTCTTTATCTTGTATGTCCTTGTAGTGTGTGCTGTCATTACTTCAGAAAAGGAAAATCTCCTTAGTCTAATTTTGAGGGAATGTGGATTTGAATTGGTATCATATTTCACTTCTCTAATGTGGGTCTGTATATGTTGAGATAATGTCATAAGTAGAGGTTGCACGCTTTAGTTTAAATGAACGAAAAAACTATGTTTTGATTGATGAAAGGAATTGGTTGGACTAAATTTTGTGTGTTGGTAGCAGTTGTTGACAACCACCCTATTCATGATAATTTGTGAAATCGGGACATTAGTTTTCTTCTTAGTTTGCTTGAGGGAAGACAAATGCCTTAAGTTGGGGGTGTTGATGTGTTGGGGATTAGCGACACATCTTTGCTTCTTTTTATAACATTTTTCATGCCTTTAGGAGTTAAAAGTTAAGTAGAACCTAACCTTATTATTCTATGTTTCAGGATCCCAGGATATTGGAAGAAGAAAGGAATTTAGGCCAGGAAACTGGTCAAAAGACGGACCGTTTGTCTGAAGTATGGTCCACCCCTCAGTCCGTCCCTTCCCAGCTACAGATTTCATAACCCAGTAAAATGGGTCCTTAAGGTATGGTTGAAAGTATGAACCGTCTTCCCAAAAGATGGTCTGTCAATTGAAGATTTGACCAAAGCTTGGCAGAATGGGATTTGTTGAAATTTGCTTTCAATTACTACAGTAATTTTTATCATAATAAGTAATTTAGGTTTAGGATGAATTTAAAATTTAAATTTCTGTTAGGTTGTTCGAATTGTTGAGGTATTTTAGTTTTTTAAATTTTAAACTATGCTGATTTTTTACTGTAAGTTGGCTATATAAAGCCCTTCCATGCTTAATAAAATTATCGAGGGACATTTTCAACACTTTTTCCTGCATCACCTTTTAAAATAAACCAACAGTAGTATCAGAGCTTCATTGGTCTTACGAGATCTGTGAGTTCATCTAAAGAAGCATTTTCAAAAACTATTTTCAATCCATTTTTAACCCGTGTTTATTTTCGAAGCAAAGGTCTATTTTCAACCAACCAACTTTTAATCAATATCAATATTTAACCTATTTTCAAATATGAAAAGTAACAATCTCTCTTTGAATGCCCCAAAATCTTTCACTAGTGAAAATTATCAAATTTGGTCAGTGAAAATAAAATCATATCTTGAAGTCGATGATTTGTGGAAAGTTGTAATGGCTGATATGCCCTTACAACCACTCCCTAGAAATCCTACTCTTGCCCCAAATTGAATCTCATTCAGAAGAGAAAATCACAAAATTCAAAGCCAAAAATATAATTCAAAATTCAGTTGTAGATGCGATTTTTTCAAAAATCATTTCTTGTGAGACAGCAAAAGAATCTTGGGAAAAACTGAAAAAATAGTACCAAGGAAGTGACCGAGTTAGACAAATGCAAATTTTGAATTTGAAAAAAAATTTTGAATCTCTTGGGATGCAAGCGGATGAGACTATTATTAATTATTTTGACAAGATTTCTTTGATTGTTAATAGAATCAAGTTGCTTGGCGAGGATTTCAAAGATGACATAATAGTAGAAAAAATTCTTGTGACAATTCCAGAGAGATTTGAGTCTAAAGATCTCTCTACCATTTCTGTTGAAGAACTAATAAGTGCTCTTCAAGCACAAAAGCAAAGAAGAGCCTTCAAACAAGAGAATGTTATTGAGGGTCTTTTTATGCAAAAAATAGAAAAGCAAAAGTTTATTATCCTCCTTGCAAATACTGTAAAAGGAAAACACACTTGGAAAAATTTTGTTGGTGGAGATCTGACACAATATGTGGAAATTGCAAACACAGGCCATGTTGCAAAAGTGTCCAAGTTAAAAAATAATCCTCAAGCACAAGCGACAGAAGCATAAATCGAGGAGGAGAAATTTTTCTAAATTGCAGGAACTAAAGCATAGGAGGAGTGTTGAAATTTGCTTTCAGTTATTGCAGTAATTTTTATCATAATAAGTTGTTTAGGTTTAGGATGAATTTGAATTTTAAATTTTTGTTAGGTTGTTTGAATTGTTGAAATATTTTAGTTTTTTGAATTTTAAACTATGCTGATTTTTTACTGCAAGTTGGCGATATAAAGCCCTCCCATGCTTAGTAAAATTGTTGAGAGACATTTTAAATCCTTTTTTGCTGCATCATCTTTTAAAAAAAAAACAACAGGATTTCTAAAGTACGAAGTGATGTAGGATCCATCTTTCCAAAGGACAATCCATCTCTCAAGACAGGTCAAGGGACCAAAGCATAAAAGTAAAAGACAATTCAAGGATAGTCCGTCCCTGCACACCTAGCACTCCGATGTTCAAATTAAATAAGCTTTTTGGGACATATAATAAATACATTTTTCTTGTTATTTTTCAAGAGTGTTTACATTCCTTAGTTCATACTTAGTATAGAGAGTAGAACTTAGCTAATTTTAGCCCTAGTTTCTAGTAGATTGTTGATCTAGCTTTTTAATTGAAGATTCTTATTCATCAAGTGAACATTTCAATTTTTTTTGGTAAGAATGTCTTATTACTTTGCTTTTCTTCTTCTTCTAGCCATGGGTAACTAAACCCTAATCTGGGGTTGTAAACCCTAATGATTCCAATTTGTTAAAATTGAGTTTGCGCTTATGAACGTTTGATTGATTTCTGCTTTGTAGTGTCTGATTGGTTGTGAGAGTCATCTAAATCCTACCCAATTACCTTTATAAGGCTTGGAAGAGCGAATTTAGGTTGGTTTCACATCAATCAATAATAACTCAAGGCATAACCCTTGTTTAATGGATATTCTAGACATAGGTGGAATTTTAAATTGGCAAAGAAGCAATTGCATAGAAGGAAGTTCTCTTCAATTTGACAAAATTGAAGTAGATTGACACTTATGGTGCTATTAAAAGATACTCATGAGTTTCCTAAGTAAATATCTTGCATGTTCAGTCTTAGCCCACTCTTAATTCTTTCATATTGGGTGATTTAGGGGGATTGACCCAATATTGGGGTCACTTCCCTAGAATTATCTCTAATTTCTTACAACCCTAGCTTAGTGCAATCTGTAGCCATAGTTAATTTATATTACTCGTAATCCGAATAGATCCTAATCTAGAAATACTTTACTATTTATCTCTAGATAGTCTAGGCTTCGAGAATTCTCTGTGGAATTCGACCCCAACTCCTTGTTGGGTTCTATATTTGCATCGATTGCTTACACTACCTGATATTGGGAGTTGATTTGAACGACATTACTAGCCCTCTTGGTCTCACTCTCTTCTCCTTCAACTTCTCCTCCTCAATCTACTGAGTGTGAATCATGAGTCAGGAGTTATCCATATCACTAATAAGCATAGCGGTCCTACACTCTTTGACCACTAAATCATAGACTCCCGATACAAACTTGCTTATGCAAGCCCTCGGCTTGACAACCATCTTCTTGGCATACTTGGATAGTTGGGTGAATTTCAAGGCATCTCTTGAACCGTCTTATTATTCTACTTCAGGTTGATAAACTCTACTACATTTGTTTCCCTGAACTCCCGAGGAAAGAACCTATCTAAGAAAACTGTAATGAACTCATCCCAATCAACGGGAATTGTGTCTGCCTTACGATCTTCCTTCCATTTACTGAACCAAATATGAGCTACCCCCTTCTGCTGATAGGAGGTCAAATCTGCACTCTCCTCTCTAGAAGCCCCTATAATCTGGGTAATCTTCTGGATCTCCTCAATAAACTCTTATGGATCCTCATCCATCTCTAAACCAAGGAACCTTGGAGGGTTCATCCTAGTGAAATCTAGCAATCTAGCCGTCACAGCACCTCCATTAGGATTCACAGGTGCAACCGCCTGCTGGTTGACCTGGGCTGTCATAGCCTATGGCAACATCTGGAAGGTAGCCCTAAACTCAGCATGAGTCACCTCCTCATTCAAAGAATCCGCTGGAGCTGGTGGGGCTGGCTAATTCCTATTGCCATTGCCATTTCCATTTCTCCTTCAGTTGTCTTTTAGGGGAGGCATTTTCTACAAAGCGTATAGCACGAGTTGGAAGAGTAAGAAAGTTGGACTTTATCACACGACATAAAACATGAAAGAAGGGAAGTTTCCTAAAATGTTTCATAGCATCTTCCTTATAACTGTGGCGCACTTACACCTATGAAAATGATTCTATTTAACATGGCTTTCAAACACCCTAGGACAAACCTAAATCTGATGCTCAAATACCAAGTTTATCACGACCCAATCATAGACCTTGAACAAGACATGGGACCTAGACCACGAATGGCTCCAAGCTAACCTATGGTACATTAATAACATAAGCATAAGCATACACTAAGCGGAAATAAATCATAAGAGAAAGCATAAACGGAATTCTAAGATAACATAAAGCATAAATGAAGACAACATGTCAACACCGCTGAGCATCTATACATCACAGTCTTAAAATCCTTTAAAACATAGGATGAGCTGATGGGACAAGCCGTACAACTAGATCTGCTAAGTCTATAACTGAAAAGACATACACCAAAAACTGATGTCCTCGAATGATGAAGACTCACCAAGAGTTGAGCTGAACTGGAGCAAGAGTGAAGCTAACAATGGGTTAAGACTGATCACCTGAACCTATATCATGAGATAATATAGCATAAAAGTATGCGATCAGTACTTTGAAAATGTACTCAGTATGTAGGATAAGTAAAACCTAATAGAAGGGACATTATTATAAAACAATGAACGCAATAGAGACATAAAACATGAGATTTCCATTATAATCTTAAGTATAATGACCCAAGCTTTTGAAAATGAAATCATAAAGCTTAACAGGTTTGAAGTCATAATTAAAACTCATAAACTAATTAATGGGTCTAAAGACACTATAAAACATGATAGCATAAGTCCTGAATATGAAGAAGCATGAAATATGAGGAGCAATGTGAGATTCTTATAAGTGACATACTCCGTGTGAGTATACATGGAGCCCAGCTTGTAACCCTAGCTGGGAGGAGTGTTCATACCTTGCCAGGGGTAAGAAACATGAAGGTATGATATCACTCATGAGCCCATTTGGGAAAGGGAGACACTCTCTGGCGAGGAGCCCTTCATACCTACGGTGGCATGTAGTTTATGAGACCTGTGTGCGCTGGAACCCCGACCTACTCGATGTTAAATACTACTTCCAAGACATATATAGTGCTCATATCATAATCATGAAACATACTTGATTTTGCATGGGCTGGATAGAAATCATTAAATTCATAAATTGTTTAACCACACGTGAACTAGCCATGAAAACAATGATGAGGATTCAGCCATATTGTAAATAAGCTTGAGATTCATGAAATTCATACATAATTGAGTAAATCATAATAACTTAAAAATAGAGATTCATGAGAGTTTTTCAGAAAAATCATGTAATTATAATCATAAAACATAATTAGAATCATGAGAGAATCAATTTCATAAGAGATTATGGAGTTTTTTTAATCAAAAATGGTCTAACCCTAGAAATTCATGAAAATCATAGTTGGAGACTTGAAGAAATTGAAATCATGTAATTGATCTTGGTATTGGGCATGAAGGTGGAAGAAATCCCCCATTCATGATCCTACATACCTGGGCTTTGTTGAATTCTTGCCTAGACTTGAGACCCAAGAGAGTTCAAAAGAAGAACTCCAGTTGCTTAAGAGCCTTGAGAGGGTTGATCTTCAAATCTATGATGTTTTTGAGAGAAATTAGAGTTTAGGCTATGTATAAACCCGTAATAATCCCCTTAGAATCCCAAAACGTCCTCACATAGGAGTTTAAAATGTAGAAAGTTACGATAACGCCCCTAAAAATTTACACTTAAAAATACACTGCCTAGTGGTACAACGCATACCAAGATCTGTACCAGCCTGCTACAACTCATATTGAATCTCGTAGTGATGGATCTTTCCCTAGAAAATTATCTGAACATCCTTCCTACTCCATCTTGGTAAGAATCATAGGATCTAGTCGTGGTTTCCATACCAATTTCTACTGCTTCTTTGAACCCCATCTCACGAGTATTGGTATGACTCGTACCACCTCATCATGAGTCCTACTAAGACTCTTACTAAGGGAAAGTTTTAGTTTTTCTCCTAGTTCATACTACATATCTAGGGTCTAGTCTTAGAGACTTTTGAGGTGTCACACTATAGATAATAGTGCTACATATATATAAATGAAGAATCTAAGACATAGGTAGGCAGACCATCTCATTAGGCACTTGTTGATTAGTTGTACACTTAGTGAGCTGCACTTCTGTCTGGAACTAGGAGGTGCTTATTACTCTTTTTTTTATTGTACATATCCTACAATGTGGATATGTCATGTCCCTACCTCAACCACATAACAACTGTACAAGTTCTGTTTATAGTAGAGGCTTCTTAGACACTATGTTATTGTACATATGATGCCACTCATCTCACTTGTCACTTGTATGTGTTTATCAAATTGGTCCTTTCTTGTATATATACAACTTTATTAGTAGTATTATTTGTTTTTATTCACTTGTTATTCCTTGTCGGGATCACTGTGTATAATGAATGTTGTAAGGTTCTTATCTATCTCATCCATACTTGGGGCAGGTCATCATTCCTATCGGGTACATGGGCTATGTAGTTCCCCCATAAGTCACAAATATCAGACATCCTCAATGGAGTACATGTGTATACTAATATCATACATGTCCACTGCATTTCAGCATGTTAAATCTTACCTTTTCTATTATTATTATTTTCTGAAATGGGGGTAAGGTAAGGGAAAATGAGAGAGGAAATTAGAAGTTGGAAAATCAAACCCTCACCGATAAGGTGAAAGTTAAGGTAGCCAACCAACTGAGTTATTAAGATTCCCATATTAATTCTTATCTGTTTATGTTAGATTGCATATCCTGTTTAATGCCCCCAAAAGCCCTAAGATCAAACCTAGGAGTTGAAACAGAGAAAACTGAAAAAGCTACACCAGGTTACAACACAATTCATTTTGTGACCCGTGGAGGTGACCACGAGTCATTAGGGTGACTCGTGGTGAGGATTTGGCTTGATTTCTGAAACTTATATTTTGGGGTCACCACGACAATGACCATGTGTAGTGGTCAGACCCCACGACTCATTGATTCAGCTGTAGCCAAGGGAATTTGGAAGGAGGAGTTGGAGTGGTAGTGCACCTGACAGTTGGACCGCACAAGTCGTGGTCAGACACCACAATTCGTTGGGATGGTCGTGGTCAAGATTGGTCAAGGAATTATGATTTTGGGTAGTGGAGACTAGGAGAGGTGACCACGAGTAGTGGTCACCAACCAAGATTCATTAGGTCCCTCGTGGGGACCCATGGAGAAAAGGGACAGTTCAAACGATGACAGCATGCGACGACTCGTGGGTCATGGTGACGACTCGTCCAGTCCCTCGTTGGGACTGGAAGTCAGTTTTTAATTGCAAATTTATTAAGGGTATTATCATCATTCCTAAGTCCTAGGGTCCTATACTACGTTGTTCTAACCTATATTCAGGATGTATTAAGATATGTTAAGTCATTCTAGCCTATTCAAAACCTATGCATGCAAAGTTTAAGAGTGTAGAGGGTGATCAAGCATAAAACCCCCAAGGTTCTTCATCAATTGTTCTTCAATTCCTCTTGGGCAAGTAAGGAAGTAATAGAATCCAAGTCTCTCAGGTATGTAGGGTTAGGACTGGGTGAATTCATTCACACTCATGCCCAATCTCTCATAATTCATGAAATTTTATTTGGAAACCTTATGGGGTTTTATCCTAAATCTTATGAAAAAATCCTAATGATCTATATATGGGTTACTACTTTTCATGTTGTATGTCATATGTTATGAATCTTGGGTAGATTTTACAATTAATTCGATTAAAAACGTATTGATTTAAATCTCTATTAAATTATGCCCAATCATACATGTCCTATGATAAATTGAGTTATGATTTTACCTTGATTTTGATGTTCTTCAACCCATCATAATTTATGATTTATGATATGAATTTATTCAAATGCTCATCATAAATTTATGAATTATTAAGTATATATATGTTTTACAAGTATGCATGAACCTCATGAATTACGATTTATGATTATGGCCGACTCACGGGCTTTATCTTCATGGTAGTTCACGTATTTACAAGCATGCTTATTATTATCATGATTTAACTAGCTCATGAATCCCATGTATATTATCCTATGAGCACTATATATATTTTGGGAGTAGTATTAAACATCGAGTAGGTTCCGCGCCCAGGTTTTGCCCTGAATCCCAGAACTACGTGCCACCGTAGGTCATGATGGGACCTCCCTTGAGACTATCCCCCTTTTCCCAAATGGGCCTTTAATGAGTGATATCACGCCTTTATGATTCTACCCTTGGAAAGGTACGAACAGCCTCCCGACTAGGGGTTTACAGGTCAGGCTCCATGTGTGTTCATATGAGGTATGTCGGTTATAAAAATCTCCCGCTGTTCCTCATGATTTATGTATGATTATGAATATGATTATATACTTGGGCTCAAGTCATGTTTAATAAAGTTTTTTCTCTCATGAGTATGATTATGAATGATTTACGAATGTTTTGAAACCTTGATCCTTATGTTACATTATGATATTTTTGCTATGACCACATTGTCCTACTCTTATGCACTTTTATGTATTTTAAATGTCCATTTACTTACCTTACATACTCGGTACATTCTACGTACTGACCGCATACTCTATGCTATATCATTTCATGATATAGGCTCTGGTACTCAGATCTAGCCTCGACCTTAGCCAGCTTTCAGAGTAGCATCAGTCTCTTTTGGTGAGTCCTCATTTGTTGAGGGCCCCTATTTGATTCAGATATGTTGGTGTATTTCAGTTCTAGTTTTAGAGAGTTAGTTGGGGTCTTGTCCTATCAACTCCTCAATGATAGAGGCTTTCTCGGACATAGTTTATATTCAGCTTTAAACATATGTGTTGTTTTCAGATCTTATGCTATGTTTATACTTTTGATGTATTATGTATGTTGAAACTTCCGCTCTTACTGATTGAGTTAGTTGAATGTTCATGCCATGGATGGACTCGGAGTCCCTTGGGGTTCTTTGTCGCGTGTCTCGATCCGGACATATGTTTGGGTTAAGAAAGTTGGTATTAGAGAAATAGGTTTGAAGTGCCCTAGGGTGTCCTAAAGATGCGTTAAGTAGATTCTTTTTCATGGGTGTGAAGCGCGCCACACTTATGACGAAGAGGCTATGAGATGTTTAGGAAATGTTCCCTTCTTTCATGATCTAAGTCGTGCGATGGAATGTCTCCCTTCCTTCTAACTCGTGCTATTCGCGATTGCAGAATCGTGGCTCCTCGCAGAGTTCGGTAGGAGGAATGGGAGTGGAAACAACAACGAGGACGGCAACGTAGACGGGCACCAACAAGCCCCAACAGTCCAGGAGTACCATACACCGGAGCCGGTTTCCCATGCTGAATTCTGAGCAGCCGTTCAGATGCTAGCGCAGGCTTTGACCACCCAGGTCAATCAACAGAAGGTGGCACATCTCCCAAAGAACTGGAATGCGGTAGCGGCTTGAGTTAGGGATTTTCTGAGGATGAACCCACCAGAGTTCTTCGGGTCAAAAGTAGATGAAAAACCATATGAGTTCATTGATGATATTCTGAAGATCACCCAGATAATGGGGGTGAACGGGGAGAAGTGTGTTGATTTGGCCTCATATTAGTTAAAGTGGATTGCGCACATATGGTTCAAGTAATGAAAGGATAGTAGGGCCTGGGAGCAGGTCCTATTAGTTGGGAGGAGTTTCACATCGCATTTTTGGATCGATTCTTCCCTCAGGAGTTGAGGGAGATTAAAGCAACAGAGTTCGTGAATCTGAAGCAAGGGAAGATGATAGTTTAGGAGTATGCTTTGGAGTTCACCCATTTGTATAGATACACCCCAGAGTTAGTGGCTGACCAGAGGGCTAGGATGAGCAGGTTCGTACATGGAGTGGCAGATTATTTGGACAAGGATTGTAGTATCTCCATGCTTCATCGGGATATGGAATTTCTCTGGATACTGTTGCACACCCAACAGATGGAGGCGGTGTATCTGAGGGAGAGAGAGGCCAAGAGGGCCCGGATAGACGGCTATGGGTTCACTCAGCAGAGATTTCGCGGTGGTCACCGCCCTCAGATTCAAAAAAGGTCACTAGCTCCAGCACCATCATCAGCCAGTGTTCCATCCAAACCCGAGGGTGATCCAAGGAGCAGGGCCTCGGGTTCAAGGGACCAAAGGGGCATACAAGCAGAGCACAGTTTTCTAGCCTACGGGAAGTGTGGCAAGAGTCATATCGGGGAGCGCTTGCTCGGCTCAGATATCTATTATGGATACAGTCGATCCGACCATATGCGTCGAGAGTGTCCATTGGCTAGGAAAGGTGGTGATAGAGGTCGTGCTCAAACTACCAGGTTAGCAGCAGCTCCAGCACGCTCAGCTCTATAGGGGGCATCAATTAGTGACTGTGGCGGGCAGCGCCAGAACAGATTTTAATGCCCTCGCCTCGCGTAAGGAGCTGGAGACTTCACCGGATGTGGTTGTGGGTATGTTATGAGTGTTTCACCTTGATGCTTATGCCTTGTTAGATCCGGGGGCTACCTTGTCTTTTGTGACACCTTATATTATTAGTAGCTTTGGAGTCAATCCCAAAATTTTTTCAGAACCATTCTCAGTCTCTACTCCTGTTGGTGATTCAGTTGTAGCTAGGCGGGTGTATAGAATTTGCACGGTCACAGTATTGTAGAAAATCACCTCCGCATACCTAGTAGAGTTATCCATGATTTACTTCTATATTATTCTTGATATGGATTTGTTGTATGCATGTTATGCTTCTATTAATTATAAAACCCGTGTGGTGGAGTTCCGATTTCTGGGTGAGTTAGTTTTAGAGTGGAAGGGTAGTTCGGTCGTGCCTATAGGTCATTTTATTTCCTATCTTAAGGCCAGAAAGCTGATCTCCAAAGGTTGTGTGTACTATCTAGTTAGGGTTAAGGATACTACGTCCAAGACCTCGACTATCCAGTCAGTTCCAGTGGTATGTAAGTATCCAAAAGTGTTCCCTAATGATTTACCAGGTATTCCTCCCAAGAGGGAAATCAATTTTGGTATTGACCAAATTGACCCAAAAGAAAGTGAAATTATAATGTTCGGAGGCTTGTCAAAGGAGCTTTCAGGAATTGAAGACTCGACATACCTCAGCACCGGTGTTAACTCTACCCGAGGATACCGATGGGTTCGTGGTGTATTGTGATGCTTCAAGGATCGAACTTGGATTTGTATTGATGCATCACGGAAAATTTATAGCATATGCCTCCAGACAGCTGAAAATTCATGAGAAGAATTACCCGACCCATGATCTTGAATTGGCCATGGTGGTATTCACCTTGAAGATATGGAGACATTAGAGCTACATAAGAACTATGATATGAGTGTGCTTTACCATCCGGAAAAGACTAATATAGTAGCAAAAGCACTTAGTAGACTCTCTATGAAAAGTGTGTCCCATGTGGATGATGGAAGAAAGGAGCTGGTGAAGGATGTGCATCGACTTGTAAGGTTTGGAGTTCATTTGGTTGACTCGACCAATGGAGGTGTTATAGTTCAAAATGGATGATGATCATCCTTGGTGAATGATGTAAAAGTTGGACAATATGAAGACCCCATTTTGGTAAAGTTAAAGGAAGCCGTTCAAAATCAGAAGGTAGAGGTCTTCTCTAAAGGGGAAGATGGTGTGCTTTGATACCAGGGTCGCTTATATGTTATGGATATTGATGATTGAGTAGCCAAATATTGCATGAGGCTCATGGATCCTGGTATTCTATACATCCAGGTGCCACCAAGATGTACCATGACTTACAGGAAGTCTATTGGTGGAATGGCATAAAGAAGGACATCGCGGAGTTTGTAGCTAAGTGCTCAAACTGTCAGCAAGTAAAGGTTGAACATCAGAGACCAGGAGTGGTGCTTTAGGATATCAATATTACTACTTGGAAGTTAGAAAAAATCAATATGGACTTCATAGAAGGTTTTCCTCGCACTCGTCGACAATATGACTCCATTTGGGTGGTTGTGGACAGGTTGACCAAGCCACTCATTTTCTACCGGTCAAAACACTGATTCCGTGGAGGATTATGCCAAAATATACATTTGGGAGTTGGTTCAATTGCATGGAAAGCCCTTGTCCATCATATCAAACAGAGGTACTCAGTTACCTCTCAGTTTTAGAGGTCGTTTCAGAAAAGATCGGGTACTCAGGTTAAACTCAACACAACATTTCACCCACAAACGGATGGTCAAGCAGAGGGGATAATTCAGAATCTCGAGGACATGTTGAGAGCATGTGTGATTGACTTCAAAAGGTGTTGGGATGATCATTTGCCTCTTACCGAGTTTGCGTACAATAAAAGCTACCATTCCAACATTCAGATGGCTCTGTTCGAGGCTCTCTATGGGCAAAGATGTAGATCTCCTATCGACTGGTTCGAAGTTGGTGAAGCTATGATAATAGGACATTTAGTCCATGAGGCTATGGAGAAGGTTCAGCTCATACGGTACAAGTTGAAAACCGCTCAAAGTCCCCAAAAGTCCTATGCCGATGTGAGAAGGAGAAAATTAGAATTCGAAGTGGATGATTGGGTGTTTCTGAAGGTGTCTCCCATGAAGGGAGTGATGAGGTTTGGAAAGAAAGAAACTCTCATTATGTTGGCCCCAACCAAATTGTGAAACGGGTTGGCAAGGTGGCATATGAATTGGTGTTGCCCTCAGAATTAGCTTTTGTTCATCCTGTTTTTCATGTATTGCTCTTGAAGAAGTGTTTGGGTGATCCAGCTTTGGTGGTTCTGGTGGAGAGTGTTAGTGTGAGAGACAGCCTCAGCTATGAGGAGATTCTGGTGGAGATATTGGATCGTTAGGTTTGAAGGCTGAGAAACAAGGAGGTAGCTTCAGTCAAGGTATTATGGAGGAATCAACATATTGAAGGAGGTACGTGGGAAGCCGAAGTGGATATGATGACTAGATACCCACACCTATTCCCTTCCGGCTCAGTTTCAGTTTGAGGTATCAGTTTTTCCCTTAGTTCTCTATTTAGTTTTCATGTTCATTGCATGTGTCCATGTTTCTTTTATGTCAAATTATGTATGTATGGTTCGTGAATTCAGTTCAACCATGTAGTTCAATTCGGATGTAGTCATTCCATTAGTTTTCGACTTAAATGATCAATATTTGAATATGATGATTGCATTTCTTTGCTTTTTTGTATGCTTTTCAACATTCGAGGATGAATATTTCCAAGGGGGAGATATTGTAATGCCCGAAAGCCCTAAGAGTAGACCTGGGATTTGAAATGGAGAAAATTGAAAAATTTGCATCAAGTCATAGAATGAGTCATTCTGTGACCCGTGGGGGTGACCACGAGTCGTTGGGTCACTCATGGTGAGGAGTTGGCTTGAGTGCTAAAACTTGTGTTTTGGGGTCACCACAAGCATGACCACGAGACTCGTGATCAGGCCCCATGACTTGTTGAGTCAGTTGTGGCCAAGGGAATTTGGAAGGAGGAGTTGGAGTAGCAGTGCACCTGACGGTTGGACCCCCCGAGTCATGGTCAAACACCACGATTCATTGGGATGGTCGTGGTCAATATTGGTCAAGAAATTATGATTTTGGGAAGTGGAGACCGCGAGATTCGTGGTCACCAACCACGATTTGTTAGGTCCCTCATGGGGACCCATGGAAAAAAGGGAGAGTGGACACGACGATAGCATGCGATGACTCGTGGTTCATAGTGACGACTCATCTAGTCCCTCATTAGGACTGACTGTCAGTTTTTAACTGTGAATTTATTAGGGGTATTATCATCATTTCTATGCCCGAGGTTCCTATACTATGTCGTTTTAAGTTACTTTCAGTGTGTATTAAGACAGGTTAAGTCATTCTGGCCTATTCAAAACCCATGCATGCAAAGTTTAAGAGTGTAGAGGGTGATCATGCATAAAACCCCCAAGGTTCTTCATCAATTGTTCTTCAATTCCTCTTGGGCAAGTAAGGAAGTGATAGAATCCAAGTCTCTCAAGTATATCAGGTTATGAGTGGATGAATTCGTTCATATCCATGCCCAATCTCTCCTAATTCATGAAATTTTATTTGGAAATCTGATAACTCTCAAAACCATACCTCCTACCAAAGTATGAAGTAGACGTTGTTAATAAAGAACCCAACTAGAGGTTGGGGTTGATTCCACAGGGAATATGGAAGGATATAGAAGAATGCTAATGCTTAGGCCTTTTAGTTAATTATTTCCTAAGAAGGGAGGATTTGTAAAATTAATAAGTAACAATGTTAAGAAATTGATGGTTGTTTCCAAATTAATGCAATTAACTAGGGTAAGTGTTCCCCATGGATCCTTAACTACTTTGGGTTTTACACTAGTTATCTATCCCAATACTTTACTTGTAGAACTGATAACATAGATTCATTCAAACGACAGACCAATCCCTACTGAATGACTATATTCAATCACCCGACTAGGTCTCATGAGCGATTGCAAATTAACCGTTATCAATATGTCCCAAATTTTAACTATCCTGCGACCACAACTCAAGTTAATACAATGATCATCAAGATCAAGGCTTTGATATAATTCTCTTTTCCTAATCTTTACCTCTAAGACCTAAGAAAGTAAAGAATTCGGGCATGTCCTAGAGTTGTACACCATTAAGAAACGTTTAAGCATGAAGAGAATACAATACAAGTTTTTTTTGTTGGTTTAGAATCATGTCCTGCAAACCCTAGTTTGTTAATTCACCATGGTTCCCACAACCCTAGTTGTGGTAGTTTTAGCCTATCATGTTTATAAGTAAATTAATAGCATTCATAGACAAAAGCATAAATTAATACTTATAACGATGATCGGAAGAACTTTCACTTGATTAATGCAAAAAATTTGAAAGAACAAGTTTACAATCGTGTATAAAAGTATGTCTTTTAAAACTTCTTGTATCTAAAAAACTCCAAGAGTTAAAAAAACCTTCTCTAAACTTCCAACTTGAATACTTTTTAAACTTCCCTATTACATGAAAATAAAAGGGTATTTATAGTAGTAGATTTATGTTTTCCTTGTTCCTTGGTGAATTTGACTTTGGACTTGGAGTTCTTTTTCCTAGTTAAAGTAGGAATCAAAATTTTGCCATGTGACATGCCCTTGCTGCGTCGCGTGACAACATGCTACACTTGGGCCGCGTCGCACGCTCCATTGCACTAGGACAGTGCTACTGCGCACCTGCCAACACGTTGGGACAAGGTTGTTGCGCGCCTGCCATCACGCTAGGAAGATGGGCGCCTCACGCGACCTGTAGCACTTAGGAAGGAAGTGCCTCGTACAGTCTGTAGCGCTTGGGAAGGCAGTTCCTCGCGCGTCCTGTAGCGCCAATGGCCTGGCGCTTCACGCATGGCAGTGTGCCATTTTTTTATTTTCTCGTGTTCTTGCTTAGTTCATTCCTTCTTCTTCAACTTTATTTAAAATGTCTCAAATACTCCCAAATCCATCACTTTTAGCCCTGAAAACATCTAATCACATGCGTTAGCTAATTTCACATATATATAACATAAACACATGAAGACACATATAATTTTTTCTCAAAACATAGTAAAGTACAGGCAAAAATATGTCTATGAAGTGCGTAAATACGCCCTTCATCAACACCCCACACTTAAACTATTATTTGTCCTCGAACAATCTACTACCTCCCTTCTCACATTTAAACACCAAATTCATCCTACGATTGGGTCTACTTGCACTTAGGATCATGAGACAAATCAATGAAGCTCAAAAAACTCACTCGCATGCATATAGGATCAATATTAAAATGTCAAAGTTCGAAATCACTTAGCTTTTGAAAACTAACTCATCAAGACATATTTTGGGCCAACATGAATTATATGCAATTTAGCAATCAAGATTTACCAAAGTCTTACCATTGTTCCCCTCACAATTTGGATAGATGCCCTTTCTCATACAAGATTTAGAATAAGATTAACTTGGGCATAAATATAACAAAATATACTCACTCTCCCAAAGAACTCAACATACGTGCAAACAACGACCCATAGGCTTGCCCTTAGTGTAATACTCCGTTAATATAGAATTGTGAATGAAGTATCAATTAGGACATTAATTTTGTTGTTATGCATGTCACACCCCACCTTGGGGGGTATGACTGGCACCTGGTGCCCTACTAGGACCTGACCTGCTGGACTGTTAAGCCCGGGCACATCTGGTGCCTGGCTGGCTCTAACTCATATTTCTGGAAACAAAGGGCTATATAACGGCTGTAAATACAGCCCCCGGCCTATTGGCCTATAGCCTTCTGTACCTGTACTAGCAGCTGACCAGAAACATATTATCTCAGGGAAACCTATGCGGGCCGACAAGGCCACCATGCTGTCTAGTTATCTATAACTCAATCATAAAGCACAAAAGGAAACTACGTGACCGGCAAGGTCACCACTACTGGCAAGCTATGGCCCCACACGACCAAAGTAAAAGAAAGCAAGAATACTGACAACCAAACAACTGCACGGCCTCACACGACCGGCTCATTTGACCACAGGGAATATATAGACTGCAAGCCTCTAAGAATAGCAATAGAACTGGTCGGGACAGGGCCCTGACCTACCCGTACTATAAAACAAAAGAACTGAAGTACACTTCTAGAATTCAGTCTCCGGATGACAGGAGCTGAATACTCGATCGCTGACAGGAATCACGTGGTGTCACCTGCTCGTCTATAAGTACCTGCAGGCAAGTAATGCAGCGCCCCACCGGGCGTCAGTACCGCTGGTACTGAGTATGTAAAGCAATAACTGAAAGCAAAATCTGAATACAATAATATAACTGAAGAAACTGAAGTAGAGAGAATAGACTAACTGTCTGATAATGTAAATCATACCTTCTCTCAATCTTTACTGGGAAGGGTAAGAGTCATACCTGGAAACGTATCGTGCTACTGCTGATCTACTTGTATCTAACATAACATGGCATAACATGAAATAACATAACATAGCACACACAAACCTTACCCGACCCCCATAATCCAGGAGGTACAGCCAACACAGAATCTATACCCCTACCCTGGTCATCCCATCTCCTATAGTGGCTGTAAGCATCCCGCCGGTCCCCTGGGTCTGCACTTGGGCTCGCTGAGCCCCTGACTATAACTGCATCTGAGTCCGGAGGACTCCTGAATCTGCACCCGGGCGTATCCGCTCGACTGGGGTGTGTAAGGGCCGATCAAGGCACAAATATGGGGAAAAACTGGCATCCCATCTTCGTCCCCTGACGGGACGGCATGCCACTCCGTAGAGTGACGTATCCTCGTCCTCTGGCGGACGAGTCGACACAGCTATTAACCCTGGGCGGTCATGGATGCTAGGTAATCCAACCCCAAACAACACAACGGTCTCAACTGGTAATACTGTCTGGGTATCTCACATGCTGAGTCTAATAGGGGTGAAGTATCATATATATTACATGCTGAGCTAATGATAGTAATCTGTACGTATTTAATACGTGCTAAGGCAGGTAAAGACGTATAAATATAAGTATAGTCTCCTGCCGGGCTGTACTGGAGCAAATGCTATATAAGACAATGTTTCTGCTGAAAACTCTGCTGTTTACTAAGTTTCTGTATACACTATATGCTGGACTAGTAATAGAAATGTGTACATACTTAATACATGCTGAGGCTGGAAGTAATATATATGTATGTACGAATATAGTCTTCTGCCAGACTATACTGAGGCTAATGCTGAACATGATATAGACTTCCTGCTGAAACTATGTTGTATACTGATTTTCTATAGTAACATGAGTTACTATTCCTGACATACTTTCTAAACTTATTTTAGTCTACTATTCTATGTCGGAAATGCTTTACGGATACTATACTACGCCGCGGGGTTTCAGCTGAACACAACAATATCTTAACGTAGCATATTACATCACATACTGATAGGTCTCGTACACGTTACAGCCCAATGCTTCTCATGTTGTACCAATGTTCATAATAACGCAATACTGAACTATACTGTATCTGAGATATTATCTGATTGTCTGCCTATACTGTAACTGAGATATCATCTGACTATCTGATGTTGCTTTACTAACTTGATTCTGAGTATATGTATATCATAATATCATAAAAACATGCTTACTAAATTCAAACTGGACTTAGTGCTCGACTTATAAGTTCTTTCTTCTGTACATCACGCTATCTATCGTACTGGATTACTAACTTGCCGAAGGAATTAGCTTTACATACCTTATCCTTGAATTATTCGTCTGTCGGACGAGGCTCGGCCCGTACTTCAACTGTTTTCTCCCAACTGCATTCATAAACATATCAATTAACACTAAATACAACTTTATTTCAAAAGGCAACGTCACTTTCGATATAGTTTATAGCCTAAACTTAGGCTTATCGAAAGACGGCCAGAAACTCGCTATTTTTCAGCGGCCCAGAAGGGAGAAATATTCACTTCACAGCTAGGAACACATAGACACTGATTTAGAGCAATTCCACTTACCTTGGCTCGGTGGCTCAACGATTCGTCGGCCGTATTTCGCAAAACAAAATCCGTAGGAATGCTCTCTGCTGCTAAATACTTCGGTATCTGGGATTAATTTGAGTTTGGGCAGCGTTTGGCAGCGTAATCGGACGGAAATTAATTAATTTCCTTCGTCCCTCTCTGCTCTCTACATTTTCTGGAAATTTTTATAAGTTTCTATCATTTAAAACCGAAGTGGGGCTTTATATACTTGGGCCTGGACAAGGCCAACGTGTCACGGAGCCAACACGGAGGCTCCTCCTCCGTGACACGCTGCCATCGCGGAGGGGCTCTGCCTCGGCTCCTTCCGCGATGGTTCGACAGGCTTCTCGTCCGATCTTTTCCCGGGCCCTTCTCCAACACGTATGGCCTTCAAATATGCTTAACCAACGTGGGAATAGGTCATCTAAGTGCCGGGAATTCTACGGGGTGTAACATTCTCCCCCCTTAAGAACATTCGTCCTCGAATGTATACTGTTATCTAGAGGAATGATTACTTTACTTTCTGGAAGAATTTCGGCAGAGTTTTCCCTGTAATATGGACTATCGCAAAAACCTGAAATGCAGAAAAGTCCAACACGGGCACTGCACACAATATTCTAAGATCCACTGGATGACCATATATCAATTTTCCTTTATCATTTACAGACATACAACCATAAGATACTGCGTAAATAATAATACAGACATACCTGTCGCCTAACTAGGCCTGAAATAGGGTGAGGATATCTGGTCCTTATATCTGCGAATCTGTCTGTCTAGGTAACCTGGATAAATGGGTTCTAATTCTGGAGGCAAATTCAATTAATGGTAAATGCTCATTTTGGCTATTACTGAAATCTAGCACATGTCTTCGAGCGTCTGAATTGGGTGCTCAGCCTGCTCATCTGTCTGAGAATAAAATACTGTACTTAATTTAATCTGCGTGCCCAAACCTTTCTTAAATGATTGACAGAATCTAGCTGTAAATCGTGCTCCTTCGTCTGAAATAATGGATACTGGTATTCCATGTAATCTGACTACCTTTCTGATATACAACTCAGCATAATCTACGGCCGAGAAAGTAGCTCTTACTGGCAAGAACTAAGCTGATTTTTGTCAATCTATCACTTATCACTCATATAGAGTCATGTCTGTGTTTAGTACGGGGTAATCTTGCTACAAAATTCATCTTCATCGCTTCTCATTTCCAAAGAGGCACAGCTATGTTCTAAATTAACCTACCTGGTTTCTGATATTCTGCCTTCAACTATTGACAGTTAGGACACTGGGCTACCAATAGTTTTCTTTAATGTCATGGTACCTCTTTGTCATATCGGGATGAAGAGAATAGCGGGCGTAATGCGCCTCGCTCATAAACTGCTGACGATGCCCAAAAATCTCTAGAGCGCAATGCGGCCTTTATATCGCCACATTTCATCCCCGGTTATCTGAAAATATGTCATCTCTCCTTACTGAATCTTGTGTTCAAGTTAAACCTGACTAGGGTTTCTATACTGCCGTTCCTTTACTTCCACCTCTAACCGCAATGCTCGATATTCTGTATTATCATTCTGTTATCCTTTATTTCTGCTATGTGAACGGCTAGACCGGCTAACTAGTAAAATTCTCGGGTCTATTCCCGCTGTTCAGGCGGCAAGTATGCCAGCTCCCCGTAGATCTATGGCTAAGGGCATCTACTACCGTATTAGCCCTCCCCGGGTGACACAAAATTCTTGATTTTTCAAGTATAAACTACTGCAACTACCTCCAGGTCATGGGTAAGACAATTCTTTTCACGTTTCTTCAATTACCTGAAAGCATAAACTGTTACCTTACCATGCTGCACCAACCCTTTGTACTTTCTGGCGATACTAACACTGGGGCTGAGGTTAACCTGGCTGTTAACTCCTGGAAGTTCTGCTTACACGCCTCGGTCTACTAGAACTTCGCTGCCTTCTGTGCCAACTTAGTCAGAGGTGCTGCTAAGGTGGAAAATCCTTCCACGGACCCTCTGCAGTACCCGGCTAACCGCAGGGACTGCGTACTTCGATCGGAGTGGTAGGTCCAGGCTAGATCTTCATTACTTCGATTTTTCTGTGTATCTATCTGTACACCAGCCTCCGACACCATGTGACCAAAAATGCTACTGGACTCAACCAAAATTCACATTTACGATTTGGCATATAACTGACGGTCATACTGATTTATTATACCGGAGAATCTGACAAGTAATCTACCGGTATAGCTAGAGCTTTATCTGGCCTTCTGACTGCATGCTAAGGCTGCTTGTTTCTAAGGTAACTTGAACAACCGTCTGCGCACCTTGTGCCTTTATGTGATCCGAGGATCCTGATATTGATCATGACCTCTAACGATCTGGCTGCATAACCTTAAATAACTGAGTAGTCGGGTTGAATAACCCGAATGTGGCAGTAGTCTAATCAATACTCTAACTGTTCTACTTGAATGCTTATAATCGTGCATAAACGCAGACTTGTGGGCATCTAATTGCTCTGTTATTTTACTTAAGTCACTGTAAGGCTGGACTTATTCAACTTACTCCCAGGCGATCAATCTCTGGATCTTCACGGGGAGTCTACTGATCCCCCAATCTTAATAAACACTGTGCTAGCAGGGTACTATCAATTACTTATGCCTTGTGTATATCCACTTGGATCTATACTGCTGTTCTGAGGAATTCTCGGTCTTATAGGCTATTCTGTAACTACTGGCCTTCCGCTAGGGCTCTGTATCTGAATATCTTACGAAACCCAGCTGAAGTACCAGTCTGTCACTGACTACTGATGTGGACCCTTCCTTGGGGTACCCACGGGTATTCTGACTGGGACGGCCGGCTGACTTCTGGGGGGGTTCTACATAACAACTGCTAGGTTGACTAAGGCCGACTGTAGCCCACAAGGCTGGGAAAACGACGTATGACCACTTAACATGCTAGAACAATTCTGGTATTGCTAATCTCTGAAATTTGCCTATTCGGTCTCTAATCCTGGTTCTGGCACATGCACTACTGTTATCGATCTTCAGGGATGCCTCCCTGCTGATGCAGGCGACAACTGGTCGGTAGACTGTCTAACTGCGCCCTTATCATCTAGCCATCTGTCTTAGGTCAATAACTCTGGTAAGCTCCTAGAGCCTAAATCTGACAACAACACATAAGTCTGTTAATCTAATAACTGAAAACTGAGATAGTTTTTATGACTTCATACGTAACTCATACTTAATCTGCCCTTTCTCTTCTTCTTTTCTTTCTTTCTTCTCCCTCTTTCTTCTCTCTTTTTTTTTTTTGGGGTCCCCTAATGCAATTTGTATAGGCTTTCTATTACTAATCAGCATCTGCGATTGTAGCCCTTATAGGCAGCCACTCACAACCTATCTATTTTCTGTATATCTATATATCGTTGACTACGTACAATATGTACTGATTCCTGTGGTAATTCATAACCTCCGATATGTTCTGCTGAGTCTCACATCGTACATGATACATTTCTTCTACGGCCTAATAATATCTCCTGCCCTGACTTATCATTTCATTATATTATCACCCCATTCTGAAAGTAACAAACATAAACATTCTAGTTATTGTCTGCTGTTTAAAATCCCGCCACTCTTGCGATGTGGGGGTCGACGTTCGAATCCTGTGGCCTTACTAGGCATATATTAAGAGCCCAAGACTGTCTGCTGGGCCTTATCTCTAGGCCACACTAGATTAGAATTGCTGTATCGGTAACTTCTTAACTTTTCCATAGCAGACATACTGCGGTATTCTGAACCACAATCTTACTGTCAGCACGAAGCTTAATCCTTAATACGATACTTTATCAATCCGGGGTAGTTCTAATTTTCCCACAAGATCTGACATTCCTGCTTCTTCCTCTCATCTTGCTTAAACTGAACTCTAGGGTTCAAGGTACCTGCCGTTCATTGCTAATGAGATTACTGATCCAGCCTTGGCCTATACTCCTTCTGGCGTATATTCAAGCCCATCTGATTCACCTGACCTCTATATCTTTCGAGGTCACAACTAGATCATAACTATAATCTTACAGGTATGTCTTACTATCTGTTAGCGTACATGGCAGACTTGGCCTTTTTCTGACTCAAACTTGACTATTATTAGACATTCATCCCTAGCAGGTCTGTTACCCCTACTTCGGGTAAGCTAACAGTCTTACTTTCTTTACTGGCTTGTTATCATAAGGGTCTGCACAGCTTACGTAATCATAAGGGCTCTCTATATTTTCTACTACTTACTAGGATCAATCAACCCTTTTCGTATTGCAACAATAAAAGCATTCAACTGTACCATATCCAAAAAGATGTATTCAGGATTCCTGCATTTTCCTTTCTTTTTTCATACTTATCTGGTGATCTGACCTTATCTGTAATCATAATCAGATCTCATATAACTAATAAATGAATCAACTCATATATACATTATATTTCTGACGTTATCAACATATACTGGGAATAATGCCAATAACAGTATCACACTGGGAGGTCTCTGATACCTCCTCCAGCTGCTATAGTTATCCTGTAACTGACTGAGGTTCTCTTCTGTTGCTATTTATGATCTTCTGCCTATGATAGGGTACTGCTGATCTGCCATTGTATCTGTAATCAAAGAATACGGTAAGTTCTCAGGGACTCAACCCTATATTGTACCGCTCTAAAGCACGACTGACTGTGAAAGAAGGGTAACCATCATATCATGCCTCGCAGCCTCCTGCCTATAGTATGTGGTGCACAACACATCCATAGACAAGACTCTACTTAGCACGGCTTGCAGACTCCCTGGGATACGACCTGCTCTGATACCAAGTTTGTCACACCCCGCCTTGGGGGGTATGACTGGCACCTGGTGCCTTACTAGGACCTGACCTGCTGGACTGTTAAGCCTGGGCACATCTGGTGCTTGGCTGGCTCTAACTCATATTTCTGGAAACAAAGGGCTATATAACGGTTGTAAATACAGCCCCCGGCCTGTTGGCCTATAGCCTTCTGTACCTGTACTAGCAGCTGACCAGAAACATATTATCTCAGGGAAACCTATGCAGGCCGACAAGGCCACCATGCTGTCTAGTTATCTGTAACTCAATCATAAAGCACAAAAGGAAACTACGTGACCGGCAAGGTCACCACTACTGGCAAGCTATGGCCCCACACGGCCAAAGTAAAAGAAAGCAATAATACTGACAACCAAACAACTGCACGGCCTCACACGACCGGCTCATCTGACCACAGGGAATATATAGACTGCAAGCCTCTAAGAATAGTAATAGCACTGGTCGGGACAGGGCCCCGACCTACCCGTACAATAAAACAAAAGAACTGAAGCACACCTTTGGAATTCAGTCTCCGGATGACAGGAGCTGAATACTCGATCGCTGACAGGAATCACGTGGTGTCACCTGCTCGTCTATAAGTACCTGCAGGCAATAATGCAGCGCCCCACCGGGCGTCAGTACCGCTGGTACTGAGTATGTAAAGTAATAACTGAAAGCAAAATCTGAATACAATAATATAACTGAAGAAACTGAAGTAGAGAGAATAGACTAACTGTCTGATAATGTAAATCATACCTTCTCTCAATCTTTACTGGGAAGGGTAAGAGTCATACCTGGAAACGTATCGTGCTACTGCTAATCTACTTGTATCTAACATAACATGGCATAACATGAAATAACATAACATAGCACACAAAAACCTTACCCGGCCCCCATAAGCCGGGAGGTACAGCCAGCACAGAATCTATACCCCTACCCTGGTCATCCCATCTCCTATAGTGGCTGTAAGCATCCCGCCGGTCCCCTGGGTCTGCACTTGGGCTCGCTGAGCCCCTGACTATAACTGCATCTGAGTCCGGAGGACTCCTGAATCTGCACCCGGGCGTATCCGCTCGACTGGGGTGTGTAAGGGTCGATCAAGGCACAAATATGGGGAAAAACTGGCATCCCATCTTCGTCCCCTGGCGGGACGGCATGCCACTCCGTAGAGTGACGTATCCTCGTCCTCTGGCGGACGAGTCGACACAGCTATTAACCCTGGGCGGTCATGGATGCTAGGTAATCCAACCCCAAACAACACAACAGTCTCAACTGGTAATACTGTCTGGGTATCTCACATGCTGAGGCTAATAGGGGTGAAGTATCATATATATTACATGCTGAGCTAATGATAGTAATCTGTACGTATTTAATACGTGCTAAGGCAGGTAAAGACGTATAAATATAAGTATAGTCTCCTGCCGGGCTGTACTGGAGCAAATGCTATATAAGACAATGTTTCTGCTGAAAACTCTGCTGTTTACTAAGTTTCTGTATACACTATATGCTGGACTAGTAATAGAAATGTGTACATACTTAATACATGCTGAGGCTGGAAGTAATATATATGTATGTACGAATATAGTCTTCTGCCAGACTATACTGAGGCTAATGCTGAACATGATATAGACTTCCTGCTGAAACTATGCTGTATACTGATTTTCTATAGTAACATGAGTTACTATTCCTGACATACTTTCTAAACTTATTTTAGTCTACTATTCTATGTCGGAAATGCTTTACGGATACTATACTACGCCGCGGGGTTTCAGCTGAACACAACAATATCTTAACGTAGCATATTACATCACATACTGATAGGTCTCGTACACGTTACAGCCCAATGCTTCTCATGTTGTACCAATGTTCATAATAACGCAATACTGAACTATACTGTATCTGAGATATTATCTGACTGTCTGCCTATACTGTAACTGAGATATCATCTGACTATCTGATGTTGCTTTACTAACTTGATTCTGAGTATATGTATATCATAATATCATAAAAACATGCTTACTAAATTCAAACTGGACTTAGTGCTCGACTTATAAGTTCTTTCTTCTGTACATCACGCTATCTATCGTACTGGATTACTAACTTGCCGAAGGAATTAGCTTTACATACCTTATCCTTGAATTATTCGTCTGTCGGACGAGGCTCGGCCCGTACTTCAACTGTTTTCTCCCAACTGCATTCATAAACATATCAATTAACACTAAATACAACTTTATTTCAAAAGGCAACGTCACTTTCGATATAGTTTATAGCCTAAACTTAGGCTTATCGAAAGACGGCCAGAAACTCGCTATTTTTCAGCGGCCCAGAAGGGAGAAATATTCACTTCACAGCTAGGAACACATAGACACTGATTTAGAGCAATTCCACTTACCTTGGCTCGGTGGCTCGACGATTCGTCGGCCGTATTTCGCAAAACAAAATCCGTAGGAATGCTCTCTGCTGCTAAATACTTCGGTATCTGGGATTAATTTGAGTTTGGGCAGCGTTTGGCAGCGTAATCGGACGGAAATTAATTAATTTCCTTCGTCCCTCTCTGCTCTCTACATTTTCTGGAAATTTTTATAAGTTTCTATCATTTAAAACCGAAGTGGGGCTTTATATACTTGGGCCTGGACAAGGCCAACGTGTCACGGAGCCAACGCGGAGGCTCCTCCTCCGTGACACGCTGCCATCGCGGAGGGGCTCTCCCTCGGCTCCTTCCGCGATGGTTCGACAGGCTTCTCGTCCGATCTTTTCCCGGGCCTTTCTCCAACACGTATGGCCTTCAAATATGCTTAACCAACGTGGGAATAGGTCATCTAAGTGCCGGGAATTCTACGGGGTGTAACAATGCAGGCTAAGGGATGGGTTGGAACTATTTGGACAAGACAGTGACTAATCTCCCTAAGCACTTTAATACTTCACAACACTTTGATTTTTAGCTCATTTTTCAATATCCAAATTTTCTCCTTATACCTCCTTTTATTTTTGAATTTTTCAACTTAGGTGACTAGTGGGGATTTTTCTTGTAATCATTGAGCTCATTCACACATTTTTTTCTTCAACTTTTCAAAGTTCTTTCTTTTTCTTTTTGTTATCCCACTAACGATAACCCTCGTTTAGAAAAGTTTTACCTTTTTCCTTTCTTCCAATTCACCATATTTTTAGCTTTTCCCTTTACTTTTCCAATTATGCTCCTTTTCTACAATTTTTTTTATTAAAGTGCTCTAGGAGATATTTGGATCAAATATAAGTCAATGCAACAAAAAGGGATTCCAACTTATAATATGACTATCAAAAGAATAGGCTAATGCTCAACATGGCTAACTATGATCATTACAATCAAGGTAGGTAAAATTGGATAAAAACACGGCTACCAAAGAAATGCCTATATCACTTCCTAAATCCATCATTAATATTTCGCTTTGCACATACACCGGGAAAGTTCTAGACATCAATTTACAAGAATGGAATACATCAAAAATTCCTCACACATTGGCACAAATGTTTTAACAATGGAAATCAAGATCACATAAACACACATATTCATATTGCATGCATAACATAATTAAGCCCATTTTTTTCTTCTTTTCAAGCACAAGAGTCAAGTTCCAAAAGACTAAGTGTTTCTATTTTTTTCATGCATTTTGAGTGAATTTAATAATGTCTCAATGATACCTAAAGTGAAGCACCTAGCATTCATAGGGTCTAAGTTATTGTTCTTCCTAAAGACTAATTTACCCTTAAGAAGGTCATCATCCATCCATCATCGGGCAAAGTCATGACTCAATGACTAAAAATAAAAAAAATAAAAATCTAGACTCTCTAGTCGATTCTAAGGGACTATCCACCGGAAAAGTACCTATTCGACTGCTAGTTTTAATGATTGACGGAACCATGCAGGACATGTTCTCTCGTTTCGATCCTCCATGAAGGGCTTGTTTTGGCTGAGTTGGCGGGAAACATTTTACAACTGTTAAAAAGTTCCTTTCTGTATAAAGTTGGTGAGTGGCAGCATTGCAGCAGTAGCAGTAGCCTTGTCCCAGTAGGTCAAATGTACTAGACCACTGGAATTGGTTTCTTGTTTTGATGTGTCCAATATTTATCCTAGTTTTTGGACAATCAAAAGGTATGTTTTCAAAAGTGAAGAAAAGCACACACACTCCTCAAGCATATTCCCTATCCTCTGAAGTAGTGACTATCTCTGAAGTTGGTGCTCGTGCAATCTTGTTCTAGGTTAGAGTTGTGTTTGTTGAGTTGTAATAGCTAGAAAAGATGAAGTTTGTGTAAGATTTTCTTTGTATTTGTTGAATGATTTTAGAAAGATTGTCAACTAGAGCTAGTTGAGGTTTTATCTTGAATCACTCTTATGTTTCAGTTAGAGTTAGCTAGGTTGAATAGTAATGGTGTTAGAACTTTGAAGTCTTGTAATAGAGTTGTTGCAAGTGGGAGATTAAGAGTTTAATCTCTTAGGATTACAAGAGTCTGTAATTATTGTTGCTCAGATCTAGTGGAGTTGTATGAAATCCTACATGGTAGGTCATGGATTTTTTCTTCCCTTGAGCAAAGAAGTTTCCATGTAAACATCGTGTGTCACTTTACTTGTTATTTTACAGTTCATGCATTCTTATTCTGTGCTACCTAGTGAAAGGACCTGGTCCTGAGTACGGTGGTGGACTCACACAACTTATCAATTGGTATGAGAGTAGGTTCTTTCTAGAAGGTTAATACCTAGAAAGAATCCTATAAAACATGGCAGCACCACCAAATCTGGAAGAAGGACAGTCTACTATAAGACTCCCTAGATTCAATGGACAATACTATGGATAGTGGAAGACTCGAATGCACGATTTCATCATGGCTGAAGATAGTTAGCTATGGGATATTGTGTTGGATGGTCCCTATGCCCCCATGAAGACGGTAATCGAAGGGGAGACTACAACAACTGTTCCCAAGATGAGAAAAGAGTATAATGGCAGTGATTCGAAAATAGATTGAGAAGAACTACAAGGCAAAAGAACTTCTGGTTTGCGGAATAGGTTCAGATAAAATACAACCGAATCTCAGCTTGTGAGATAGCCAAGGTGATCTGGGATTGCCTTAGAACAGCTCATAAAGGGACCAGTCAGGTCAAACAATCCAACGTAGACATGCTTACTACTCAATATGAGATGTTTTCGATTAAAGAAGGAGAATCGATTCAAGAGATGCACACAAGATTCACCTCAATCACAAATGAGCTCTATTTTTTGGGAGAGGTTAGAGTTGTGTTTGTTGAGTTGTAATAGCTAGAAAACATGAAGTTTGTGTAAGCTTTTCTTTGTATTTGTTGAATAATTTTAGAAAGATTGTCAACTAGAGCTAGTTGAGGTTTTAGCTTGAATCACTCTTATGTTTCAGTTAGAGTTAGATGGGTTGAATAGTAATGGTGTTAGAACTTTGAGTCTTGTAATAGAGTTGTTGCAAGTGGGAGATTAAGAGTTTAATCTCTTAGGATTACAAGAGTCTGTAATCATTGTTGCTCAGATCTAGTGGAGTTTTGTGAAATCCTACGTTGTAGGTCATGGTTTTTTTCTTCCCTTGAGCAAAGAGGTTTTCATGTAAACATCGTGTGTCACTTTACTTGTTATTTTACTATTCGTGCATTCTTATTCTGTGCTACCTAGTGAAAGGACCTGGTCCTGAGTACGGTGGTGGACTCACACAACTTATCAATTGGTATGAGAGCAGGTTCTTTTTAGAAGGTTAATACCTAGAAAGAATCCTATAAAACATGGAAGCACTACCAAATCTGGAAGAAGGACAGTCTACTATAAGACACCCTAGATTCAATGGACAATACTATGGATAGTGGAAGACTCGAATGCACGATTTCATCATGGCTGAAGATAGTGAGCTATGGGATTGTGCTGGATGGTCCTTATGCCCCCATGAAGATGGTAATCGAAGGGGAGACTACAACAGCTGTTCCCAAGATGAGAAAAGAGTACAATGACAGTGATTCGAAAACAGATTGAGAAGATCTACAAGGCAAAAGAACTTCTAGTTTGTGGTATAGGTCCGGATGAATACAACCGAATCTCAGCTTGTGAGACAGCCAAGGAGATCTGGGATTGCCTTAGAACAGCTCATGAAAGGACCAGTCAGGTCAAACAATCCAACGTAGACATGCTTACTACTCAATATGAGATGTTTTCAATGAAAGAAGGAGAATCGATTCAAGAGATGCACACAAGATTCACCTCAATCACAAATGAGCTTTATTTTTTGGGAGAGGTTATAAAGCCAAGCAGGTTGGTAAGGAAGATTCTCAGCATTCTTCCCAATTCATGGGAAAGTAAAGTGGACGCTATTACTGAAGCTGGAAATCTCGACACTCTCACCATGGATGACCTCATAGGAAATCTTTAAACCTATGAGCTCAAGAGGCAGCAAGATCATAGTAGAAGTGAGCCAAGGAAAGTCAAGGGGTTGGCTATCAAAAGTGCTCAGGCAGGTTCGAGTGAGGATGATGAAGACAAGGAATACTTAACAAAGAGATTTCAAAAGATGACCGGGCGAAGTGGTGGATTTCAAAAGAAGGCAAATGCAAATAGGGGGCCTGGTCCAAATGATCTTTGCCATAAATGTGGGAAACCAGGTCATTTTATTAAATACTGTCCTATGCACAAGGTTGACTACAAGGAGTACATGAGAACCAATGCTGATAAAACCCGAAAGAAGGACCGGGTCCTAGACAAATTCAAAAGAAGAGCAGCACCTGATAAACTAGTCAAGAAGGCCTTAGCAGCATGGGGAAATTCATCTGAAGAATCAGAAAATGATGAAGCACCTGAAGATGCTTCAATGATGGAAGTTGAAGATGATGATTCACCATTCAACTTGATGTTTGCATTCATGGCCAACTCAGAAGCAGATGAAGAAGAGGCGGTAACTTTTCTTGACATTAAGAAAAATTTGAAGGATTATAACTTGAAAGAGCTGAGACCCCTAGCTAGTGTGTTAATTGATTCATTATATGATCTCACTAAAGAAAAGGAAGCCTTGGATAAGAGTGTCGATAACCTTGAATCGGAGAAAGTTGTGTTGATCATTAACCTAGCTGAATTAGATGAAAAATGCCAGGAATTAGTGTCTGAAAGAAACTCTCTTATTGAAAATAGTACTGGAAGTGATGTCGGAAATTTTCAAAATGAGCTAGAAGCCAAATTGATAAACTCTCAAGAGGAGCTCACCCTTATGTTGAAAAGAAATACTGAACTTGAGAAGGAATTGGTCAAACTCAAGATTGACCTAGACAAGTCTCTTAAATGGACTGCCTCCTCTCAAGTCTTGGAAAATTTGACAAATCAGAGATCTAACACCGGTGAAGGAATTGGATATAGAAAGATCTGTCCTCCCTACAATCCTCATAACAAGTATGTATCTAATCCAAACAACCTGTTGTGCACTCACTGTGGAAGGAATGGTCATCTCAAGTCAGATTGCATGTCTAGACAAACTACCTTAAGAAGGATTGTAAATGGTCAAGAAACCTTGATGAACAACAGGATACCTGGCCCTAAGGTGTCTCAAATCAAGCTGCCTAAACAGACAAAAAGAAATCTGATCTTTCCTCTATACCAATTTTGGGAACTCAAGCTTAAATGGGTTCCCAAGTCTAATCCATGATTCATTTTTGAAGGAAGGAGTGACAGGGAGCAGTCAAAAATGGTATATGGATAGTGGTTGCTCAAAGCACAGGACTGGAGAAATTGAGAATTTTCTCTCACCCAAAGCTTGTCAAGGGGGCTCGGTGTCTTTTGGAGATGGAAAAAAGGGGTACATTCTTGGTGTTGGAAAGATTGGGAAGACACTTGATCATGCTATTGAAAATGTCTTCTATGTCAATGGGTTGAAATATAGTCTTCTGAGTGTGTCTCAAATTTTTGACAAAGGAAATGAGGTCAAGTTTCTTTCAGCTCTATGCATGGTGAATCTTCAATCAGGAAAGGTGGTTCTGAAGAGTATGTATGTTGCTGATCTCAACTCCATAGTTGGTGATGGCCTCACTTGTTTAAGCGTGGTTGAAGATGAAGCTACCCTGTGGCACAGAAGGTTGGGGCATGTGAGCACTGTACTTCTCAACAAGTTAGTATTGAAGGACCTGGTTAGAGGACTTCCCAAGGTGAAATTTTCTCAGAATCAACTCGGTGATGCTCTTGCCAAAGGAAAACATACCAGTTCATAATTCAAGAATTAAAAGGGGGTGAGTACCTCTAGACCTTTAGAGTTACTTCACATGGACTTGTGTGGACCTGTGAAAATTGCAAGTCGTGGAGGAAAGAAGTTCATCTTTGTTGTTGTTGATGACTATTCAAGATACATATGGATAATGTTTCTCCGCTAAAAGGATGAGACATTCTCCGTTTTTGAATCATTTGCAAACCAAATTCAAGTGAAGCTGAACTACAACATTGTAGGGATCAGGTCCGACCATGGGACTGAATTTGAAAATGCAAAATTTGAGGCCTTTTATGCTGCTAAGGGGATCAGTCATAACTTCTCTTCTCCCAGAACTTCGCAACAGAATGGAGTGGTGGAGAGGAAAAATCGAACTCTTGTGGATATTTCTAGAACACTACTTATAGATGAAGGCGTAGCCATGTATTATTGGGCAGAAGCAATCAACACCGCTTGTCATGCGGTGAACAGATGTCTAATCTGGTCCTTACTATGGAAAACTCCCTACGAGCTACTGAACAAGAAGAAGCCAATGTTGAACTATCTCAGAGTTTTTGGGTGCAAATGCTTTGTTCTAAATAATGGAAAGAATAATCTAGGAAAATTTGACCCCAAGAGTGATGAGGGAATCTTCCTAGGTTACTCTTCAAACAGCAAGGCATGTCGATTCTACAATAAGTGGACACAATGTGTTGAAGAGAGCATCCGTGTTATATTCGATGAGACCGGGAAACTGAAAGATGCAGACATGTTCAATGATGATGAACTTGAGGAACTATGGCAAACACAAAGAGATGCAACTGATTGTGACCCGCCTGAGGAGCCAGTGATATCTGATGAGAAAAATGAGGACCAGCTGGTGAAAAACCAAACGCAGAATGAAAATCATGTTCCCCCAAATGATGCAATAGAGAATGTTAACATAGAAGTTTCACAGGAGAGAGAAAATGCAGACAACAACCCAGAAGAGGGACCAGGTGTAGAAGTAGGAGAATCCTCTATAAGAAGATCCAACTGGAAACACTGATCATCTCATTCGCTGGACAACTTATTGTCACCTCTAGACTCAAGCATGAAAACCAGATCAAAGTCTCAAACATTTTTGTATCCTCAGCATTCATCTCATAGATTGAACCCAAAAATATCAAGGAGGCCCTGAAAGATGTTGAATGGGTTAATGCAATGCAGGAGGAACTGCATCAATTTGAAAGAAATAAGGTTTGGCATCTTGTTCCAAGGCCAACCGATCGAACTGTTATAGGGACCAAGTGGGTCTTCAGGAACAAGATGAATAAACAAGGTGTCACTACTAGAAACAAGGCTAGACTAGTGGTTCAGGGATACAATAAGGAGGAGGGAATTGATTATGATGAAACCTTCACTCTTGTGGCACGAATGGAGGCTATTCGAATGCTGATTGCTTTTGCTTCCTTTATGGAATTCAAACTATTTCAGATAGACGTTAAAAGTACCTTTTTGAATGAATAGAATCTAAGTTAAGTAGCATCCAGGTTGTGAAGACATTGATCGACCTCATCATGTGTACAAACTGGACAAAGCATTGTATGAGTTAAAGTAAGCCCCTCAAGCACCGCATGAGAGACTATCCAAGTTTCTCCTAGACAATGGGTTCAAGAGAGGAAATATTGATAACACTTTTTTCTTCAAGTCCAGAGGAAGGAACCTGCTCATTGTTCAGGTTTATGTGGATGATATTATTTTTGGAGCCACTCTCAATTCCCTATGTGAAGATTTTTCAAAACTTATGGCGAATGAGTTCGAGATGAGCATGATGGGTGAAATCAACTTTTTCTTGGGTTTACAAGTGAAGCAGGACAGAGCTAGAAACATGATTTGCCAGCAAAAATACATCAAGGAGCTTCTTACAAGATTTCAAATGGATAATGCCAAGCCAATTGATACACCCATCGAAACTGCTTTAAAACTGGATAATGATGAACCTGGTCCTCCGGTGAATGACACCATGTATAGAGGAATCATTGGATCGCTCCTATATCTAATAGCCAGCAGGCTGGATATTATGTTCAGTATAGGTATGTGTGCCCGGTTTCAATCCTGTCCTAAATAATACCATTTGAAAGCTGCTGAGAGGATTCTCAGATATCTCAATGGGACCATTGACTTGGTCCTCTTATACCCATGTGGAGGCTCTTTTGATCTTATTGGTTACTCCGATGCTGACTATGCTGGGTACCTGGTTGACAGAAAAAGTACCTATGGGATGGCTCATTTCCTAGGCCCTTCACTAGTTTCCTGGGGGTTAAGGAAGCAAAATTCAATGGCACTTTCTATGGCTGAAGCAGAGTATGTAGCTGCAGCATCATGTTGAGCTCAATTATTATGGATCAGGCAGCAGCTGGAGGACTTTGGAATTCAACTGAATGCATTCCATTAATGTGTGACAACACCAGTGCTCTTAACATAGCCAAGAATCCTGTGCAACACAAGCGGACCAATCACATTGATATTCGACATCATTTTTTGAGAGATAATATGGAGAAGGGGAACATTCGAGTGGACTTCTGCAGGACAGAAGATCAGATTGCCGACATCTTCACTAAAGCCTTGAACAGGGACCAGTTTGAGAGAAACAAACTGAAGCTGGGGTTGATCAAGATGACCTAACTTTTCACTCTTCTTCTTCTCTTATAAATTAACTTTTTCTCTCTCATGGCTATGATCAGGCTACAAGTATACTAGCAGAGTTGCAAATGATGTGCTTGACTCAGTTCCATACCCTCATGATTATACACGCATGGTGTATGTGAGGAAGCAAGAGGTTGCCAAGACAAAATCTTGGCAAACGTGATTTGTATTCAAGGCTAGACCAGGTCCAGCCTATAGGTTAGCATTACTTTCTCACTTATGAACGAATATTAGAAATAGTCTGTGAACTGCCTATGCCTTATTTTCCTACTTATTTCATCCGATACCCGGTCACTAGCAATGTCTTTCTCTCTCCCACCTCTTTAAGTCCAAACGTCTCCTCTGATTTGACACGCCCTTTTCTCTTTCTTTAAAACCCATTCAACTGTCATCTCCTTCCATTTCAAATCCCTTCCTCTTAGAACAAAACCAAACTCTCTCTCTTCTGGCTCTTCAAAACCCTCTTTCTCATCTCTAAATTTTCTCTCTCACTCTCCTCTGTAACCATGTCTCACTCTTCCTCTTCTTTTAAACAAACTAAAAACCCAGACTCATCCTCCCCTATTGGGTCTGCGACTAAGGAATCGACACTTTCATCTACCCCCTTTGAAAACCCCTTCTCGAAAACCCCCATGATAGCTCCTCTACCTTCTCTTACCGACCTCAACATCTCCTTAACATCTGCTTCTGACCCATCTGGTCCATCCAATGAAGTGACGGAGCCGGCCCTTAAAAACCCTATCTCAGCTACTCCTCTCGCCACTCAGGAACCTGGTTGTACCTCTCCCTTAACATCTATGGTTGGGACGCTTGGAGAGGACCAGCCTAGGGTTGCATCTTCAGAACCCATGCTGAAAGTCCCTTTTCCCTCTGCACCCTCTATTGAAATTCCCTCTTCCCTAGGTAGGATGGGACTCCACAGAATCTTTACATACTGACAAACCCTGATGCTGCTGAGGGCAGTGAAAATAGTGAGGATGACCAACCTCTCATGTGGAAAGTTTAAAAAATTGCCTCTCCTTTTCAAAAGGACCATTCAGAGGACCCGGTTCGATCACATCAAACCAGATCTTCAACAAGGAAAATCCTGGAAAATGCACTAAAAGAGAGTCAAGCTCAAACTGCAAAACGGAGGAAGCTAAAACATAAAATGGTGACCGAAGAGGAGGATGTTGAACCTGATATTATGGTAGATTAAGAAGAAGGAGAGACGCAAGGGGAGGATGCTAGTGACAGGGGGAAGGCTAAGAAAAATGTGGGAAAGGGAAAAGCAAAAGTATTCAGTTCAAGTAGGAAGGTTACTCATCCAGTTTCAAAGAGAAAGGCAATTGTTGCTGAGAAAAGGTGGAAGCATGCATAGAATGCTTCAAGAGTTGCTGCAGAAGACCACATAGAGGAAGACTCTATCAATTCCTCTAAATAGAACCCACCAAATAAGGGGACCTAGTGCGCCCTCCAGAGTTAGGTCTCAACCTAAGTCCTCCCTGTGTTTGAGTCGAGAGGAAAGGCAAAAAATCATGCAGTCATAAAAAGTGCTACGAGGTAGAGTTTTTGACCCTGATATTGTGGATTTGGCTGGTATGACTAAATTTGTTGAAATGGTGAACTTTCAATCTTGGAGGCACTTATTTGTTCCTCCAGTTCCTATATTGCATGAGTCAGAGGTCCCAGAGTTTTATCACGAGATGGAATTTACCGAAGATGCAAAGGAACTCTACTCCAAGGTGAATGAAGTGACTTTCATATTAGATGAGAAAATCCTCAATACTATTCTCAATGTGTCGGCTGAAGGGATTCGATCAGTAGACAATGAATGTGTAAAGAGAAAGTTTATCTCTCTCATATGAAAGTTGGAAAGTTGCACTGGTGAGCGTGTATTAAAGAAATAGATGAAGGGAGAATATCAGTTGGTGTTCGAGTTCATTAACAAGGTTCTCCTTTCAAGAACGGAGAAAAGAACAATTGTCGATGTCCCTGATCTGTTTGTAATGGAAGCCCTCAATACCTTTCATCCAATCAGTTTGGCTGTTGTAATGATCGAGCATTTGCATAAGATAATGTCTATTAAAGATGGTAAACATGGTCTTGTATATGGGTTCTTGCTGAACAAAGTTTTTGATTTCTTTAAGGTTGACTGTGGCCTTGGATTTATTGGGATTAAAAAATAGATGATCTCACTCACGACTCTTGAGGAGTGTGAATGTGTGGAGAAACGAGTAGGAGCAAAGGGACAATCCCTAGTGTCTGATCTGATAGCCTCATAGGAAAAATTCACCGCAGAAATTGAGCGACTCACTGCTTTACTCGCTCAAAAGGAGGCTGAAATTGTGCGCCTTAAAGACAACCTAGTGGAGGAACTTGGTCTAGTCTCTATCTTAAGACAGGAGAATGAAGCTCTCAAAGTTAAAGTCAAAGAACTTACCAAAAAGCTCCTTTAGGACCATGAGACTTTTAATTACCGCATTTCTGCTCTCTTGCCCAAGCTGTCCAGACCATGACTACCTATCTCTTCCCGTCCCTTCATTCCCAATGTCTTGTTGATGGTTTCACAAATCAATCCTTCTGATATTTTTGCTATGGTAGACTGCAGTATTGTTACTTTTTGCTTGTTCATGGTGTTTCTTGTAATGCTAATTAACTGAATGGAATCATGTGTTTTTTCCTTGTGTCTGTTGTCTATCCCTTTACTTTTCTTATATTTCACTCATGTTAGTGTTGCCCCAGTGGCTATGAGTTATGATCTATGCTTCCTTGTTTTGGTTTACTGTAGTTCTTTTTAATGATGCCAAAGGAGGAAGAACAATCAGTTGAGTTGGGAAGATTTATGGGGAGAATATATAAGGCAGGGGCAATATAGAAGGCAGGGGGAAAGTTTTTGAAAATTTTGGTAGAAGATATGGTTGTCATCATCCAAAAGAGAGAAATTGTTACACTGCTAGTTTTGATGATTGACGGAACTATACAGACATGTTCTCTCATTCCGATCCTCCATGAAGGGCTTGTTTTGGCTGGAGTTGGTGGGAAACTTTTTACAACTGTAAAAAGTACCTTTCTGCAGAAAGTTGGTGAGTGGCAACAGGGCAGCAGTAGCAGCAGCCTTGACCCAACAGGTCAAATGTACTAGACCAATGGGATTGATTTCTTGTTTTGATGTGTCCAATACTTATCCTACTTTTTGGACAATCAAAAGGTATGTTTTCAAAAGTGAATAAAAACACACACACTCCTCAAGCATATTCCCCATCCTCTGAAGCAGTGACTATCTCTGAAGATTGGTGCTCGTGCATTATTGTTCTAGGGCTATTGTTAGAGTTGTGTTTGTTGCATTGTAATAGCTAGAAAACATGAAGTTTGTGTAAGCTTTTCTTTGTAATTGTTGAATGATTCTAGAAAGATTTTCAACTAGAGCTAGTTGAGGTTTTAGCTTGAATCACTCTTATGTTCCAGTTAGAGTTAGCTGGGTTGCATAGTAATGGTATTAGAACTTTGAAGTCTTGTAATAGAGTTGTTGCAAGTGGGAGATTAAGAGTTTAATCTCTTAGGATTACAAGAGTATGTAATCATTGTTGCTCAGATCTAGTGGAGTTGTGTGAAATCCTACGTGGCAGGTCGTGGTTTTTTTCTTCCCTTGAGCAAGGAGATTTCCACGTAAACATCATGTGTCACTTTATTTGTTGTTTTATTGTTCATGCATTCTTATTCTGTGCTACCTAGTGAAAGGACCTAGTCCCGAGTACGGTGGTGGACTCATACAACTTATCAGTACCGAAAATAAAAATCGGAGGAACCCAAAATAAAATAAAACTAAAAAAATGCTACAAACTAACAAGCATGCATGATAAATCATAATTCCAAAAACAATTGATCTACCATGTGCAAATTTAGCAATTAAGGCATGCATGGTAATATGAAGTTCACTTCTCCCACCCCACACTTAATTGGTTACACTATCCCTAGTGCGAAAATAAATAAACATAAAGTAATAGAGTGCAAGAAGAACTCCCTGGGCCTCCACTCCTCATCGTCTATGGGGGGGGGGGGGTAAAAACAGCTTCCCCCATCTATGTATTTCATGATGAAATTATTTTGTTGAAAATTATGAGCTATCACCTGCACACTTGAACAAACACATAAAAGTGAAAAACTTTATCTTGGGTTGCCTCCCAAGTAGTGCCTGATTTAACGTCACGACACGATACAGGTTCTTGATTACTCAGACATCATCAAGATACCTATTGAGACCGCAGTCACATCTTGGCCACTTGTTCTACCACGCCGCCCTGTGACATGTCAGAAAATTAAAAAAACAAATAATAGAAAATACAGACTAAAAGTTAAACACAAGCAATTAATCTAATCCTAAACCGTATTCCCCGGTAATGGCTCTATTTTTGATAACGCTCAAACCATACCGGTATGAAGCGTATGTTGTCAATAAAGAATCCAACTAGAGGTTGGGGTCGATCCCACAGGGAATATAGAAGGATATAGAAGAACGCTAGTGCTTAAGCCTTTTAGTTAACTATTTCCTAAGAAGGGGGATTTGTAAAATTAATAAGTAACAATGTTGAGAAATTAATGGTTGTTTTCAAATTAATGCAATTAACTAGGGTAAGTGTTCCACATGGATCCTTAACTATTTCAAGTTTTACACTAGTGATCTATCCCAATACTTTACTCGTAGAATTGATAACTGGTTCATTCAAACATCCGACCAGTCCCTATTGAATGACTATACTTAATCACCTGACCAGGTCTCATGAGAAATAGCAAATTAACCGTTATCAATATGTCCCAAATTTTAACTGTCCTGCGACCACAACTCAAGTTAATATAATGATCATCAAGATCAAGGCTTTGTTGTAATTCTCGTTTCCTAATCTCTATCTCTTAGACCTAAGCAAGTAAAGAATTCGGGCATGCCCCAACGTTATACACCATTAAGAAACGTTTGAGCATGAAGATAATACAATACAAGTATTTGGTGTTGGTTTAAAATCACGTCATACAAACCCTAGTTCATTAATTCACCATGGTTCCTACAACCCTAGTTGTGGTGTTTTTAGCCTATCATGTTTATATGTATAATAGCATTCATAGACAAAAGCATAAATTAATACTTACAACAATGATAAGAGAACCTTCACTTTATTAATGCAAAAAATTCGGAAGAACAACTTTACAATCTTGTAAAAGTATGTCTTCTTAAACTTATTTTAAACTAAAAAAATTCCAAGACTTAAAAAACCTTCTCTAAACTTCCAACTTGAAGACTTTTTAAACTTCCCTATTACATGAAAATAAAAGGTATATAGATTTATGTTTTCCCTGTTCCTTGATGAATTTGACTTGGGACTTGGAGTTCTTTTTCCTAGTTGAAGTAGAAATCAAAATTTGGCCATGTGACATGCCCTTGCCGCGTCGCGTGCCAACACGCTGCACTTGGGCTGCGTCATACGCTCCATTGCGCCAGGACAGTGTTGTTGCACGCTTGGCAACGCGTTGGGACAAGGCTACCGCGCGCCTGCCATCGCGCAGGGAAGATTGGTGCCTCATGCGGCTTGTAGAGCCTAGGAAGGCAGTGCCTCGCGCGACCTATAGCACCTGGGAAGGTAGTGCCTCGCGTGGCCTGTAGCGCCAATGGCCTGACGCTTCGCGCATGGCAGTGTGCCTTTTTTTTGTTTTTCCGTGCTCTTGCTTAGTTCATTCCTTCTTCTTCAACTTTATTCCAAATGTCTCAAATACTCCCAAATCCATCACTTTTAGCCCTAAAAACATCTAATCACATGCGTTAGCTAATTTCACAAATATATAACATAAACACATGCAAACACACATAATTTCTCAAAACATAGTAAAGTACAGGTAAAAATATGTCTATGAAGTGCGTAAATACGCCCTTCATCAAAATCTTATGGTGTTTTATCTTAAATATTATGAAATGCTAATTATCTATCTATGGGTTACTATTTCTCATGTTTTACGTCATATTTTACGAATCATGGGCAGATTTTACAACTAATTCGATTATAAATATATTGATTTAAATCTCTATTAAATTATGCCCAATCATACATGTCCTATGATAATTAAGTTATGATTTTACCTTGATTTTGATGTTCTTCAACCCATTATGAATTATGATTTATGATATAGATTTATTTAAATGATCATCATTAATTTATGAATTATTAAGTATATACATGTTTTACAAGTATGCATGAACCTCATGAATTACGATTTATGATTATGACCGATTCACGGGCCTTATCTTCAGGGGTAGTTCACGTATTTACAAGCATGCTTATGATTATCATGATTTAACTAGCCCATGAATCTCATGTATATTATCCTATGAGCACTATATATGTTTTGGGAGTAGTATTTAACATCGAGTAGGTTCGGGGCCAAGGTTTTGCCCCGAATCTCAGAACTACGTGCCACCATAGGTCATGATGGGACCTCCCTTGAGACTGTCTCCTTTTTCCCAAATGGGCCTTTTATGAGTGATATCACACCTTCATGGTTCTACCATTGACAAGGTACGAACACCCTCCTGACTAGAGGTTTACAGGTCGGGTTTCATGTGTGCTCGTATGGTATATGTCGGTTATAAGAATCTCCCATCGTTCCTCATGATATTTATATGATTATGAATTTTATTATATACTTTGGCTCAAGTCATATTTAATAATGTTTTTTCTCTCATGAGTATGATTATGAATGATTTACGAATGTTCTGAAACCTTGAACCTTATGTTACATTATGATATTTATGCTATGACCATGTTGTCCTACTCTTATGCACTTTTATGTATTTTAAATATTCATTTTAATTACCTTGTATACTCGGTATATTCCACGTACTAACCTCATACTCTATGCTATCGTTTCATGATACAGGCTCCGGTACTCAGATCCAGCCTCGACCTTAGCCAACTTTCGGAGTAACATCGGTCTCCTTTGGTGAGTCCTCGTCTGTTGAAGGCCCTTCTTTGATTCAGATATGTTGGTGTATTTCAGTTCCAATTTTAGAGAGTTAGTTGGGGTCTCGTCCCATCAACTCCTCTGTGATAGAGGCTTTCTCGGACATAGTTTATATTCAACTTTAAACGCATGTGGTGTATTTCAGATTTTATGCTATGTTTAGACTTCCGCTATATTATGTATTTGAAAATTCCACTCTTATTTATTGAGTTAGTTGAATGTTCATGCCATGGGTCGACTCGGAGTCCCTCGGGGTTCCTTGTCCCGTGTCACGATTCGGACTTATGTTCGGGTCATGACATCCTATCTTCATATTTGTTATTCATGGAGACTATATCTATTGAACTACATTTAAATCCACCTTTATTGCTGTGAATTGTTTATCATACATGCTTATGCATGTTTAATAGTAATGCTAGTGCTTTCAGCGATCAAACCTCGTCTCTACTTTGATGGTGTTAGTTAATGATACTTATTTTGCATATGTTATTTTGTACTTATGCTAAACTTGTGGCATATATTTTTGGATGCAGTTTCTGACCCATGCATTAGTGGAGTTCATGGAGGAGTTTGGATCTATAGTGCTTCGTCTTGAGAATTCGGGGTGAGCTTTTTGGTTGAACTGTAGCACCAAATATCCTCATTGTCATTTTCTTTTTGTCTTATCGCTCTAAATAGTTGTATTAGCCTAGTTTAAACTTTTTTTCATAGATGCTCTTATATTTGCAGCTCTAGGTTTTGGAGGTTTAATTCTTTTTATCCACCTTTTTATGTTAATAGACCATAGTTATGATTTGTTCATGTCTTTTCAATTGTACTTTATTTTTAACTATTAATAATGGATTAAAATAGATATGGAGTTCGCCTACCAGTTTTGGTATAGATGCTCTCGCGATTTGTAGACTTTGAATCGTGACATAGAATTGATTAGGCTTGGGTTATTTAATTGTGAGTTGTAACCCATTTCTTTTAACAATAATTTTTTAATTTATTGTTACAAGTTGTTTTAATGATTTCTAGACTTGGGAAGAGTTTTAATAGGGGTAGCTCCAACTAAAACAATCATAGGGTGAAAGGTACTATGTTAGTAGTCCATTTGGTTATTAGATTGTAACCTTAAAATTGATCAATTTCAGTATAATTCGAAGGTAAATCCTATAGAGGTAGGCAATGATTTTATCTCTATCGATCAAGGAGTTCTCCATTACAAAGTTTCTTGTGTTGTTTATGTTCTCGCAATTTATTTTTTATTTGATGACTGAAAAATTGATTCTTTAGTAGAGAAGCTGATAGGTAAACTATAAGTTAGTATCAGAGAGAGATCTTTAAAATAAGATTAACACTATCAAAGCGTCCTAGATGGTTGCATCTCCTAGAGTTCAAGAAGGATAATCAACCACAAGGCCATCAAAATACTACGTTTGTGGATACTCTTAAATTGATTCGCTTACAATATAAGATTAGGTGTCATCATGACATAGGGTGAAATTTTGGGTCGTGGCAATATATGTTCCTCATCACCCACTCCATTAAGAATGACCCAAATTAATACGTTTTTCAGAATTTCACTTATAAATAGTGTACATGTTTAGCTAGCCAAACATGAATTTAAGTCTCACAATATTAATTACCTTTTCTTATTCATCTTTGTTTCTTATAGTATATTATTATTAGGGTTATTTGAGTCAAAAAATATCGCTTAGTACTCATCATTGTTGTTGCTTAGAAATTTGAGAAAATCTTATTTGATTTGGAGAATAAAATCTAAAAACCAAAATATAATGGGTTGCCAAGTTAATTCTATGGTAATTCAATCAAATAAAATTAAATTAATGTACGTGAATTTAGTATTTTCCAAAAATAAAGTAATGTAATATGATTATTAAATCAACTTTTGGTAAGTAATTTATCAGAAAACATATTCATTGATGGCCTCCTTTATAACCCTTCATCCTATATAAACTCCTAAAATTATCATTTTCCAGCATCAAGTTTCAATCCCCTTTCTCTTTTTCTCCTCCATCAAAGATCTATTTTCAATATGTCCAAAATGTTTTTTTCACTTTTGAGTCTTTAAGTAATTTGGCTATAGTAGTTATAAATTTCTACTTTTGTTAGAAATATGCTATTTAAATAGCTTTTGGCTAAAGTTTGTATTAGAAAATTTTCTATTGTATAAAACTTGTCTTTAATTTATGGGAAATACATCTCTATGGCATAGAAACATAATCGTTAAGAGATCAAGCTCTTACCATCTTTGAATTATCTAAAGATACTATTTATCTTAATGATGAAAAGGGAGATGAAATTTGTCAACAGATATATCAATCCTAAGTTTTCTTCTTTCTACTATATTTTCCCCTAATTTTTCAAGATTCTAGTTTTCTTTACTTATTTCATGTGCTATTAGGTTGACATGATTATAAAATATTTGAGTAGTCAAATGAAATTTGCATGGGCAATTAGGAGAATCAATTCAAAGTCTTGCAATTGCAAAAAATTATAGTCTGAAGAAAGGTGCCTTGAAAAGTACTAGAAGGAATATGAGAAGGACATTTCAAATATTTCTCCAAACTACAAATTTTTGTATGTGCAAGTCTCTGAGTTGATTTTCCTAATTGCCCTTGGCAGATTCCATTTAGTTGCTAAAATTGTCTAATCTTCCTATTAATCTAATAACACATGAAATAAGTAATGAAAGAAAGCTAGCTAGAAACTTTATGAAAAAAATATAATAGAAAAAAGGAAATTTGGGCTTCGTATATTTATTGATAATTTTTTTTTTCTTATTCATAATTAAGAAGAGTTTCTTTAAATGACACAAACTCGGTGAGAACTTGATTTCTTGAATGGCTATGTTCTTATGCCAACAAATGAACTTTTCCATCAATGACTAGTTTAATACATTACTAGATAATTTGCTAACAAGATTTTTTGATTTTCTTATGAATGTCCAAATAATTTTACGTCTTGTTTAGAAGGTTGTTCCTCATCATTTTTAAATTTTTAAATACATTGCCATATTGTATGATATTATGTTATATTTTTTAATAAATATAATATTTGAATAAATTATATTATTTATTACTGTTTAATAGCATTTTCACTATTTAATTTGATTATATCATATTATACAATAACTTATTAATATACTAGAATATACTTAAGTCTATATTGCAAATATTAAATTTATTAATAATCACATACAAAATCAAGAATAAGTAATAATTGTGTCAAGAAAAATATCAAAAAAGGGACAAAGTTCATAATAATTGCCTAAGAAGTCAGAAAGAGAAGTATTTATAATTTCTTCTAGAAAGAAGTGACATAAATGATAAGAACCATATGATATGATGAAACAAATTGGGTATAGGGCCGAGTTAATCTACAAAATAGGGGAAAGAGTGAAAATATGATCATAAAATAAAAAGTAAATTTGTAATATTTAAGAGAAATAAGATGTTATACCCCGTAGAATTCCCGGCACCTAAATGACCTATTCGCACGTTGGTTAAGCGTATTTGAAGGCCATACGTGCTGGAGAAAGGCCCGGGAAAAGATCGGACGAGAAACCTGTCGAACCATCGCGGAAGGAGCCGAGGCAGAGCCCCTCCGCGATGGCAGCGTGTCACGGAGGAGGGGCCTCCGCGTTGGCTCCGTGACACGTTGGCCTTGTCCAGGCCCAAGTATATAAAGCCCCACTTCGGTTTTAAGCGATAAAATCATTTAAAATTTCCAGAGAACAGAGGGCAAACGCAGAGGGAGAAAAAGGAACGAAGAAATTATATAATTTTCGTCCGATTACGCTGCTAAACGTTGTATAAATTCAAATTAACTCCAGATACTGAGGTATTTAGCAGCAGAGAGCATTCCTACGGATTCAGTTTCGTGAAATACGGCCGACGAATCATCGAGCCACCGAGCTAAGGTAAGTGGAATTGCTCTAAATTAGTGTCTATGTGTTCCTAGCTGTGAAGTGAATATTTCTCCCTTCTGGACCGCTGGAAAATAGCGAGTTTTCGACCGTCTTTCGATAAGCCTAAGTTTAGGCTATAAACTATATCGAAAGTGACGTTGCCTTTTAAAGTAAAGTTGTATTTAATATTAATTGATATATTTATGAATGCAGTTGGGAGAAAATAGCTGAAGTACTGGCCGAGTCTCGTTCGACAGAGAATAGTTCAAGGAAAAGGTATGTAAAGCTAGTTTCCTCGGCAAGTTAGTAATCTTGGCACAGTACCGTAATTTAAAGGCCAGTAGAATGTTCAGAAGTCATGTGTTATGCTTATTATGAATGTTGGTACGGTATTAGAAGTATCGAGTTATAATTTGCGCAAAACTTGCTAGCCCGATATAGATCCTAATACAAGTGTTAGAATCTGCACAGCATGCTCAGTATGTGATATAATGCGGAATGTTAGAGTATCATTGTATTCAGTTAAAGCCCAGTAAAGCAATGTAGTACCTGTAAGACATCTCAGAGATAGAACGACAAGTTAAAGTGAAGCTAGAAAGCATATTAGAACTAGTAAATCATGCTACTATAGAAACTCAGTATACAACATGGTTTTCAGCAGAAATACTATATCCTGTTCAGTATTAGCCCCAGAACAGTCTGGCAGGAGACTATATTCATATGTATATATTTACTAGCCTCAGCACGTATTAAATACGTACAGATTACTATTACTAGCTCAGCATATAATATATACGATACTTTATCCCTATTAGCCTCAGCATGTGAGATATGCAGACAGTATTGCTAGTTGAGACCGTTGTATTGTTTGGGGTTGGACTACCTAGCATCCATGACCGCCCCAGGGTTGATAGCTGTATCGACTCGTCCGCCAGAGGACGAGGATACGTCGCTCTACGGAGTGGCATGCCGTCCCACAGGGGATGAAGATGGGATGCCAGTTTTCCCCATATTATGCCTTGGTCGGCGTTGATACACCCCTGTCGAGCGGATACGCCCGGGTGTTGATTCAGGAGTCATTCGGACTCAGGTACAGTTATAGTCAGGGGCTCAGCGAGCCCAAGTGCGTACCCAGGGAACCGGCAGGATGCTTATAGGGTTTATAGGAGATGGGATGACCGGGGTAGGGGTGTAGATTCTGTGTTGGTTGTACCTCCCGGCTTATGGGGGCCGGGTAAGATTTGTGTGTGCTATGTTATGTTATGTTATGTTATGTTATGTTACGTTAGATATGAGTAGATCAGCAGTAGAGTGATACGTCTCCAGGTACGACTCCTATTCCTTCCAGTATATATATGAGAAAAGGTATGACTTACATTATCAGACAGTTAATCTAATTCTTCTTACTTCAGTTTCATCAGTTACATTGTTGTTTTCAAGATTTTGCTTTCAGTTATTGCTTTACATACTCAGTACAAGTGGTACTGATGCCCGGTGGGGCGCTGCATTACTTGCCTGCAGGTACTCATAGACGAGCAGGCGATACCACGTGATTCCTGTCAGCGATCGAGTATTCAGCTCCTGTCATTCGGAGACTGAATTTCAGAGGTGTACTTCATTTTCTTTGTTGTATAGTACGGGTAGGTCGAGGCCCTGTCCCGATCATTTCTATTGCTATTCCTAGAGGCTTGCAGTCTGTATATGTTCCCTGTGGTCAGATGAGCCGATCGTGTGAGGCCGTGCAGTTGTTAGCTGTTAGTACTTTTGTTTCTTTTATGTTGGCTGTGTGGGGCCATAAGTTTGACAGTAGTGGTGACCTTGCCGGTCACGTAGCTATCCAGTACTTCATGGTTAAGTTATAGATAACTAGACAACATGGTGGCCTTGTCGGCCCGCATAGGTTTCCCTATATTGACATGTTTCTGGTCAGCTGTTAGTACAGGTACAGGAGGCTATAGGCCAATGGGCCGGGGGCTGTGTTTACAGCCGTTATATAGCCTTTCGTTTCTAGAAATGTGAGCTAGAGCCAGCCAGGCACCAGATGTGCCCAGGCTTAGCAGTCCAGCAGTTCAGGTCCTAGTAGGGCACCAGGTGCCAGTCATACCCCCCAAGGTAGGGTGTGACAAACTTGGTATCAGAGCAGGTCGTGTCCCAGGGAGTCTGCAAGCCGTGTTAAGTAGAGTCTTGTCTATGGATGTGTTGTGCACCACATACTATAGGCAGGAGGCTGCGAGACATGATAGGATGGTTACCCTTCCTTCTCAGTCAGTCGTGCTTTAGAGTGGTACAGTATAGGGTTTTGTCCCTAAAAACTTACCGTATTCTTTGATTACAGATACAAAGGTAGATCAGCATTACCCTTCTACAGGCAGAAGATTAGATATAACAACAGATGAAGGCATTAGCCAGTTACAAGGTAACTACAGCCGCAGGAGGAGGTAACAGGGACCTCCCAATGTTATCTCTTTTATTGGTACCGTCCCCAGTATATGTCGATAACTTCAGAATAGGAAGTCATAAGCATAACATATAAATGAGTTGATTTATTTGTTAGATATATATATATATATATATATATATATATAAATATAAGACCTGATTAAGATAGTAGACAATATTAGATTATCAGATAAGTGTTAGAAAGAGTAAGGAGCCCTTATGATTATGTAAGTTGTGCAGACCCTCACGGTAATAAGTCAGAAGAGCAAGCAAGACTGTTAGCTTACCCGAAGTAGGGGTAAAAGACCTGCTAGTGATGAATGCCTAATAATAGTAAAGTTTGAGTCAGAAAAAGGCCAAGTCCGCCATATATGCTAACATATAGCAAGACATACCTGTAAGATTATAGTTATGATCCAGTTATGACATCGAAAGATAGAGGTCATGTGAATCAGATGGGCCTGAATATAAGCCAGAAGAAGTATAGGTCGAGGCTTGATCAGTAATCTCATTAGCAACGAAAGGCAGGTACCCTGAACCCCAGAGTTCAGCTTAAGCAAGATGAGAAGAAGAAGCAGTAATGCCAGATTTTGTGGGGAAATTAGGGTTACCCCCCCCAGATTGATAGAGTATCGTCTTAAGGATTAAGCCTCGGGCTGACAGTAAGATTGCGGTTTAGAATACCGTAGTATGTCTGTTCATGGAGAAGTTAAGAAATTACTGATACAACAATTCTAATCTAGTGTGGCCTAGAGATAAGGCCCGACAGACAGTCATGGGCTCTTAATATAAGCCAAGTAAGGTCACAAGATTCGAACGTTGACCCCACATCGCAGGAGTGGTGGAATTTCAAATAGCAGACAATAACTAAGGTGTTTATGTTTGTTACTTTCAGAATGGGGTGTCAATACAACGAAATGATAAGTCAGGGCAAGAGATAGTATTAGGCCGTAGAAGCGGTGTATCATGTACGGTATGAGACTCAGCAGAGCATGTCAGAGATTATGCATTACCGCAGAATTCAGTACATATTGTACGTAGCTAGCGATATATATATATATACAGATAATAGGTATGCTGTGAGTAGCTACCTAAGGGGTATAATCACAGATACTGATTAGTAATAGGAAGCATGTACAAATTGCATTGCAGGATCCCCTTGCCAAAAAAAAAGAGAAAAAGAAAGAGAAGAGAGAAGAAAGAAAGAAAGGAGAGAAGAAAGGAGAAAGGGAAAGGAGAAGAGAAAGGGCAGATTAAGTGTGAATTACGTATGAAGTCATAGGAACTGTCTCAGTTCTCAGTTATTAAGTTAATAGACTTATGTGTTGTTGCCATCTAGGCTCTAGGAGCTTATCAGAGTTAATGGCCTAAACCAGATGACTAAATGATAAGGGCGCAGTTAGACGGTCTACCGACCAGCTGGCGCCTGCATTAGCAGGGAAGCATTCCTGAAGATCGGTAACATTAGTGCATATGCTAGAATCAGGATTAGAGGCCGAATAGGCAAATTTCAGAGATTAGCAATACCAGAATTGTTCTAGTATGTTAGGTGGTCATACGTCATTTTCCCAGCCTTGTAGGTGAGAGTCAACCTTAGTCAACCTAGCAGTTATTACAAGGAATACTCCGCAAGTCAGACAAGCCCGTGGGCACCCCAAGAAAGGGGGTTCACATCAGTAGTCAGTGATAGACTAGTGCTTCAGCCAGTTCTCGTAAGATATTCAGATGCGGAGCCCTGGCAGAAGGCCAGTATTTACAGAATAGCTCATAAGACCGAGAATTCCCCAGAATAGCAATATAAATCCAAGTGGATACACACAAGGCGTAAGAAATTGGTAGTGCTCTGCTAGCACAATGTTTACTAAGACAAGGAGATTGGTAGGTACCCTATGAAGATCCAGGTACGGATCGCCTGAGAGTAGGTTGGACTAAGCACAACATCACAATTGTTCAATTAGGAGGACAAAACGGTTAGCTGTCCACAACCCCGCAGTTATGCATGAGCTACAGATGTCCGAGTAGGACATGTAGAGCATTGTTAGACTATTGCAGCATTCGGATCATCTAACCCAGCCATTTAGTTAGTCGAGGTTATTCAGCCAGATTATTAGAGATCATGATCATTGTCAGAAACCTCTGATCAGATACGGGCACATGGTGTGCAGATAGTTGTTCAGGTTATCTCAGCAACAAGTAGCCTTAGCATGCGGCCAGAAGGCCAGATAAGCTCTAGTTATACCGGTGATTACTTATCAGATTCTCCGGTATAATAAACCAGTGTAACCGTCAGTTATATGTCAATTTTTTCTAAATGTGAATTTTGGCTGAGTTCAGTAGCCTTTTTGGTTGCATTGCGTCGGAAGTTGGTGTACAGGTAGATACACAGAAAAAATGAAGCAGTGAAGACATAGTCAGACCTACCACTCCGACCGAAATACGCAATCCCTGCGGTTAGCCGGGTACTACAGAGGGTTTGTGGAAGGATCTTCCACCTTAGCAGCACCTCTGACTAAATTAACACAGAAGGCAGTAAAGTTCCAGCAGACCGAGGCATGTGAGTAGAACTTCCAGGAGTTAAAAGACAGGTTAACATCATCCCCAGTGTTAGTATTGTCAGAAGGTACAGAGGGTTAATGCAGCATGGTAAAGTAATAGCTGATGCCTTCAGTTAGTTGGAGAAACATGAAAAGAATTATCTTACCCATGACCTAGAGTTAGCCGTAGTAGTTTATGCCTTAAAGAGTGAATATTTTGTATCACCAGGAAGGGCTAATGTGGTAGCAGATGCCCTTAGCCGTAATTTATGGAGAGGTGACATATTTTCAGATAACCGGGGATGAAGTATGGCGATGTACAGGCCGCCTTCATGTTTCAGATATTTTGGGGCTTCGCCAGCAGATTATGAGCGAGGCGCATTATGCCCGCTATTCTCTCCGCCCAGGCGCGACGAAGATGTACCATGATATAAAAAAAAAACCACTGGTGGCCAGGTATGAAAAGAGAAATTGCTGAATTTGTAGCTCAGTGTCCTAACTGCCAACAGCTGAAAGTAGAACATCAGGAACCAGGCGGTTTGATCCAGGACATAGTTGTGCCTCTCTGGAAATGAGAAGCAGTGGATATAGATTTTGTTACAGGACTACCCCGTACTAAACGCGGAAATAATTCTATTTGGGTAATAGTTGACAGGCTGACAAAAATCAGCTCATTTCCTGCCAGTGAAGGCTACCTTTTCAGCTAAGGATTATGCCGAATTGTATATTAGAGAAATAGCTAGATTGCATGCAGTGCCGGTATCTATTATTTCTGATAGGGGAGCACAGTTTACAGCTAGATTCTGGCAGTCATTCCAGAGGGGTCTGGAAACGTAGATTAATCTAAGCACAGCTTCCCACCCTCAGACAGATGAGCAGGCTGAGCGCACAATTCAGACGCTCGAGGACATGTTGCGAGCGTGTATGCTAGATTTCGATAGTAGCCAAAGTGAGCATTTACCATTAATTGAATTTGCCTCTGGAATTAGAATCCGTTCATCCGGTCTTTCATGCATCTATGCTAAGGAAATGCATAGGAGACCCGTCCAGAACAGTCCCAGTCCAGAATATCCAGGTTACAAAAAAACTGGCCTATGAAGAGGTTCCAATAACTATCTTAAACAGACAGATTCGCAGATTGAGGACTAAAGATATTACGTCTATCAAGGTATTGAGGCGTAACAGGAACCGAGAAGAGATGACTTGGAAAGCTGAAGAAGATATGAAAGCCAGATACCCTCACCTATTTCAGACCTAGTCAAGCGACAGGTATGTCCGTATTATTACTTATGCAGTACCTTATAATTGTATGTGTATGAATGAGAAAGATTGATACTTAGTTATCCAGTGGATCCTAGACTATTATGTGCAGTACCTGTGTTGGACTTTTCTGCATTTCAGGTTTTAACTATACTCCATATTACAGGGGAAACTCTGCCGAAATTTTTCTCGAAAGTAAAGTAAGTAGTCCTCTAGATTACAGAGTACATTCGAGGATGAAAGTTCTTAAGGGGGGGAGAATGTTATACCCCGTAGAATTCCCGGCACCTAAATGACCTGTTCGCACGTTGGTTAAGCATATTTGAAGGCCATACGTGTTGGAGAAAGGCCCAAAAAAAGATCGGACGAGAAACCTGTCGAACCATCGCGGAAGGAGCCGAGGCAGAGCCCCTCCGCGATGGCAGCGTGTCACGGAGGAGGGGCCTCCGCGTTGGCTCCGTGACACGTTGGCCTTGTCCAGGCCCAAGTATATAAAGCCCCACTTCGGTTTTAAGTGATAAAATCATTTAAAATTTCAAGAGAACAGAGGGAAAACGCAGAAGGAGAAAAAGGAACGAAGAAATTATATAATTTTCATCCGATTACGCTGCTAAACGTTGTCTAAATTCAAATTAACTCCAGATACTGAGGTATTTAGCAGCAGAGAGCATTCCTATAGATTCAATTTCGTGAAATACGGCCGACGAATCGTCGAGCCACCGAGCTAAGGTAAGTGGAATTGCTCTAAATTAGTGTCTATGTGTTCCTAGCTGTGAAGTGAATATTTCTCCCTTCTGGACCGCTGGAAAATAGCGAGTTTTCGACCGTCTTTCGATAAGCCTAAGTTTAGGCTATAAACTATATCAAAAGTGACGTTGCCTTTTAAAGTAAAGCTGTATTTAATATTAATTGGCATATTTATGAATGCAGTTGGGAGAAAATAGCTGAAGTACTGGCCGAGTCTCGTTCGATAGAGAATAGTTCAAGGATAAGGTATGTAAAGCTAGTTTCCTCAGCAAGTTAGTAATCTTGGCACAGTACCGTAATTTAAAGGCCAGTAGAATGTTCAGAAGTCATGTGTTATACTTATTATGAATGTTGGTACGGTATTAGAAGTATCGAGTTATAATTTGCGCAAAACTTGCTAGCCCGATATAGATTCTAATACAAGTGTTAGAATCTGCACAGCATGCTCAGTATGTGATATAATGCGGAATGTTAGAGTATCATTGTATTCAATTAAAGCCCAGTAAAGCAATGTAATACCTGTAAGACATCTCAGAGATCAAACGACAAGTTAAAGTGAAGCTAGAAAGCATATTAGAACTAGTAAATCATGCTACTATAGAAACTCAGTATACAACATGGTTTTCAGCAGAAATACTATATCCTGTTCAGTATTAGCCCCAGAACAGTCTGGCAGGAGACTATATTCATATGTATATATTTACCAGCCTCAGCACGTATTAAATACGTACAGATTACTATTACTAGCTCAGCATGTAATATATACGATACTTTATCCCTATTAGCCTCAGCATGTGAGATATGCAGACAGTATTGCTAGTTGAGACCGTTGTATTGTTTGGGGTTGGACTACCTAGCATCCATGACCGCCCTAGGGTTGATAGCTGTATCGACTCGTCCGCCAGAGGACGAGGATACGTCGCTCTACGGAGTGGCATGCCGTCCCACAGGGGACGAAGATGGGATGCCAGTTTTCCCCATATTATGCCTTGATCGGCTTTGATACACCCCTGTCGAGCGGATACGCTCGGGTGTTGATTCAGGAGTCCTTCGGACTCAGGTACAGTTATAGTCAGGGGCTCAGCGAGCCCAAGTGTGTACCTAGGGAACCGGCAGGATGCTTACAGGGTTTATAGGAGATGGGATGACCGGGGTAGGGGTGTAGATTCCGTGCTGGTTGTACCTCCCGGCTTATGGGGGCCGGGTAAGGTTTGTGTGTGCTATGTTATGTTATGTTATGTTATGCTATGTTACGTTAGATACGAGTAGATCAGCAGTAGAGTGATACGTCTCCAGGTACGACTCCTATTCCTTCCAGTAAATATGTGAGAAAAGGTATGACTTACATTATCAGACAGTTAATCTAATTCTTCTTACTTCAGTTTCATCAGTTACATTATTGTTTTCAAGATTTTGCTTTCAGTTATTGCTTTACATACTCAGTACCAGCGGTACTGTCGCCCGGTGGGGCGCTGCATTACTTGCCTGCAGGTACTCATAGACGAGCAGGCGATACCACGTGATTCCTGTCAGCGATCGAGTATTCAGCTCTTGTCATTCGGAGACTGAATTCCAGAGGTGTACTTCATTTTCTTTGTTGTATAGTACGGGTAGGTCGGGGCCCTGTCCCGATCATTTCTATTGCTATTCCTAGAGGTTTGCAGTCTGTATATGTACCCTGTGGTCAGATGAGCCGGTCGTGTGAGGCCGTGCAGTTGTTAGCTGTTAGTACTTTTGTTTCTTTTATGTTGGCCGTGTGGGGCCATAAGTTTGATAGTGGTGGTGACCTTGCCAGTCACGTAGCTATCCAGTACTTCATGGTTAAGTTATAGATAACTAGACAGCATGGTGGCCTTGTCGGCCTGCATAGGTTTCCCTATATTGACATGTTTCTTGTCAGCTGTTAGTACAGGTACAGGAGGCTATAGGCCAATGGGCCGGGGGCTGTGTTTACAGCCGTTATATAGCCCTTCGTTTCCAGAAATGTGAGCTAGAGTCAGCCAGGCACCAGATGTGCCCAGGCTTAGCAGTCCAGCAGTTCAGGTCCTAGTAGGGCACCAGGTGCCAGTCATACCCCCCAAGGTGGGGTGTGACATAAGATTTTAAAAAATGCGCTAAATCAGTTATTACATAATCTAGCATTTTCATTTGTTATCTTTAATCAAATGGTCAAGATAATATAATATAAGAGAAATTCATACAATAGTCAGAGTAAATATATATTATAAATAACATTACAATATAATACAATAGGGAAGAACCATTCAGACAAGCTAATCATATTGTCCCACTGAAAGCCTATTGATGTCTCCTCCTCCTTAAAACTACTTAACATCTCTCTTCTCCCACGAATTTTGTAAAACACAAGGGTATCAACTTATATGATTAACTATGTTATGTGTCATAATAATTGGGCTACATATTGAAAGATGAGAGAGTTTCCTTTCCCCCAAGCTGGTTCATATATTACCAACACTTTTAATTTGTCGTAGGTCTGAAAGTAAGAAATACCATATAATATTAAGTTTTTCATTTAGTTATGCTACCAAAATCGAATATTAACAAGAACCTACATAGATAAGTAACATTGACAAACAGCTTTTCTGTAGGTCTAGTGATGAAATTATCATGCACATTCTCACTTAATTCAATAATGCAAAAAATATTCTGGTATAACATTGGCATTTAGACTTTGTCTAGCTTTGATAACCATATGTGTTATCTAGATTCGATTGCTTAGAATAATTCTATTCTAGCATGTGATATCTATTTAGGTAAAACTATTTTCTTTCTTAGTCACATCTAAGTTAACAGAGGTAACCAACATTATAATCTTACGAACTTCGCTTTTATTACTACTAATCGTATATTGATTATTACATTAGAGAAGTCAAAAAATTTCTAAGGATAATCAAACATCAAGGAAATAAATACTTTTTTTAATGAATAGATACACCAAAATATTAAACTAAAATATGCAACATTTTGAAAGTCATTCTTGATAAATTTTATTGCTGAAAAATCTCTCTCAACGATGTAGTGAGAACTAAAATAGAAAAAGAATTTCATTAAATTAAATATAAATGATTATTAAAACTTAAAACTTAAACTTAAATAGCAGTCAAATGCATTACTTTTTTTGTCATGATCCAAAAATTTAATAGTTGCTATGACACCTATACCTCCCTCGGTAAGCAAACCGTAATCTAATTTTTGGTACTTTTTCATGCACCTAAAATGCACTCTTGTTTAAGTTGATTGGTTGACCAAAAGAGTATGCATAGCTTCTCAACACCTGCATAACCATTTTCATAGACTTCTTCTAGCAAAAACAAAGAGCATTGTATCAGCTGCATAAGATAGGTGGTTGATAATGTTAACCCATATAATTGGTAGTCCTATGGGCATTAGGATTTTAGGTAGTCCTATGTGCATTAGGATTTTAGGTAGTCCTATTCCTATTGGCATTAGGATTTTAGTTTATGCCTATATATAGGCACCCCCTTCCCCATTCTAGATCATATCATTCAATTCTCAGTTAGCCTTTTTGATTCTTCCTTTTCTTGTTCTTCAATAAAACCCTTGTGATATATCAACATGATATCAGAGCCAAAATAAATCAATTCTTCCCTACTTGTAAATAATCACCAATTTTCATGGATCGAGTTGATGTTCTCCTGTGTTTGATGCTTCCGCTAAATTTGTTGTTGGTTTGGTTTGCTTTGGACGGCGTTGTATGATTGTCGTTGTTGGTTTGGTTTGTTTTGGATGCCGTTGTTGGTTTGTTTTGTGACTAGGGTATTTTGTTCTTATCGTTGTTTTGGGGTTGCTTATCTTGGTGTATTCACTTTGCTTTTGTCAATATGGCTGGAAAGGATGATTCTCTCCAATCCATTAGCACTAAATTAGATGGCAAAAATTATGCGTATTGGAGTTATGTCATGAAGAATTTTCTTCGTGGAAAAAACATGTGGGGCTATGTTAGTGGGGTTAAATTCAAACCTAAGGATGAGAAGGCTGAGGACTTTGTATTGTCATTGGATTTATGGGAAACTGCTAACTCCAAGGTTATCACTTGGATTAACAACTCAGTAACTCAGTCAATTGGTATGCAATTGGCTAAATATGACACAGCTAAAGAAATTTGGGATCACTTGGAGAGACTGTACACTCAGTCTAACTTCGCCAAGCAGTACCAATTAGAATACGATATTCGTGCTCTTCAACAGAATGCTATGAGCATTCCAGATTTCTATACTGCTATGTCTGATTTGTGGGATCAATTGGCCCTTACCGAATCCGTAGAATTGAAAATTTTTGTGCCGTATATTGCTAGGAGGGAAGAGCAACGCTTGGTTCAATTTTTGATGGCATTACGTTCTGATTTTGAAGGACTGCGTGGAACAATTCTTCATCGATCTCCCCTCCCCACAGTTGATTCAGTTGTCCATGAACTGATTGCAGAAGAGACTCGTATCAAGTCTCAATTAGATAAAGGGTCAAAAACACCTACTCCTGCTGTGTTTGTTGCTTCACCGGATCAGTCCAGACCACAACGTTCTCAGTCTCAGACTTCCAATCAATCGCGACGATCTCCTAAAGTTGCATTTGATGAGTGTGCATTTTGCAAGCAGAAAAATCATTGGAAGGCCCAGTGTCCCTTGTTACTCAACAAGGCTAAGTTTGGTCAGCAACAGAAGAATGGACAGCCACACTCCTTTGGTACTCCTCCACAGTTCGCTGCTGCTGCACCATCAGTAGATGCTGAGTCTAGCATTGTGCCTCCTTCGGCGTTGGATCCTCGGGTGTTCGAACAGTTCAGACAATTTTTGGCATCCAATCCTACTGCCATGTCAGCGTGCAGCTTAGGCCCAGCTTCCTCCAGTACATCAGGTATTCCCCCATCCTTGTGGATTCTGGATTCTGGTGCGTCCCATCATATATCACATTGTCTGTCATCTTTTGGTTCCTTTTCACCCATTTCACCACTCTCTGTTATGTCTGCCAGTGCTACATCTATGCCAGTCGAGGGTGTCGGTTCTATTACTACCTCTCACATTGTTCTGTCTGATGTCTATTATATTCCTAAACTTGCTTTCAATCTTGCTTCGGTCAGTCAGTTGTGTAGAACTGGTCATTGGGTATTCTTTTTCGACTCCGTTTGTGTTGTACAGAACCAACACACTCAGAAGGTGATTGGGATTGGCCGTAGGTTGGGGGAACTCTATGTCCTGGAGAGTCTCAGAGTGTCTGCTGTTGCCGCCTCCAGCATTGATTTGTCTTCTTTTCGTTTGAGTCCATTGTCGTCGCAGTTTTATCTTTGGCATTCCCGCTTGGGACATGTATCAGTGTCACGTTTACGTATTTTAGCCTCTTCTGGTGCTTTAGGTCATGTAAGCACTTCTGATATTTCTGATTGTAGTGGTTGTAAACTGGCAAAATTTTCTGCCTTACCTTTTAATAAAAGTATGTCTTATTTAGTTGCTCCTTTTGACATTATTCATTCTGATGTATGGGGACCATCACCAGTATCCACTAAGGGTGGTTCGAACTATTATGTTTCATTTATAGATGACTATACTCGGTATACCTGGGTTTATATTATGAAGCGCAGGTCTAACTTCTTTGGCATTTACAGCGATTTTAGAGCCCTTGTTAAAACGCAACATTCGGCTGTGATAAAGTGTTTCAGGTGTGACTTAGGGGGTGAATATACCTCCAATGATTTCACTCAGTTACTTGCCTCTGATGGTACCATACACCAGTCATCTTTTACAGATACTCCTGAGCAGAACGGTGTTGCCGAAAGGAAACACCGTCATATTGTTGAGACAACACGCTCCTTACTATTATCTACAGAGGTTCCTAGTAATTTTTGGGAAGAAGCAGTCCTAACTGCTGTATATGTGATCAATCGTATTCCTACTGCATTGACTTCAGGGATGTCTCCGTTTCAGAAATTATATGGTCACATGCCAGATTACTCTGCGTTACGCGTTTTTGGATGTACTTGTTTTGTCCTTCGTCCTCATGTTGAAAGAAACAAGCTGGAGATAAAATCAGCTATATGTGTGTTTTTGGGGTATGGTGTTGGACAGAAAGGTTATCGTTGCTATGATCCTGTCAGTCAGAAATTATATGTTTCACGGCATGTCACCTTTTTGGAGCATATTCCTTTCTATTCAATTCCAGCTAAATCCCATGATGTTACTAAGTCAGATCTTCAGCGTATTGATCCATTTGGCATTGACACAGAGGCTCCAGTTTTGGATTCAGCCGTGCCACTCGATGTGCTGCCTGACAGTGCTTCAGCCCCGCCTGAGACTGGAGATCCACCACCTCTGAGGAGGTCTACTCGTCAGAGTAAGTCCACCAGACTACCTGATTTTGCTTATTCTGCCTACTTACCCCCATTTGCTTCCTTTATTGCAAACACACATCAATTGTCTGAACCTGAGTCCTATAGAGAGGTTGTGTCTGATCCTCTTTGGCAGAATGCTATGGCAGAGGAACTCACTGCTCTTCATCAGACACACACATGGGATTTGGTTACCCTCCCACTTGGTAAACATACGATTGGCTGTCGATGGGTGTATAAGATAAAAACAAAGCCTGATGGATCTGTTGAGCGATACAAGGCTAGACTTGTGGCAAAAGGGTACTCACAAAAATATGGTATGGACTATGAGGAGACCTTTGCCCAGGTGACGAAGATGACGACTGTTCGCACTATGATTGCAGTTGCATCCGTTCGACAGTGGAAGATATTTCAAATGGATGTCAAGAATGCATTTCTGAATGGTGATCTCCATGAGGAAGTGTATATGACTCCTCCACCAAGTATTGATCACTAGCCGGGTGAAGTTTGTCGGCTTCGAAAAGCTGTATATGGTCTCAAGAAAGCCCCTCGTGCTTGGTTTGAGAAATTCTCCACTGTGATTACTTCCCTTGGCTTTGTCCCGAGTAACCATGATTCGGCGTTGTTTGTTAGAAGTACGAGTGCAGGGCGAATCCTTTTGTGCTTATATGTAGATGATATGGTTATAACTGGTGATGATCATGATGGTATTGAGTCATTGAAGCATGATTTGGCTCATCGGTTTGCCATGAAGGACTTGGGCCTGCTACGTTATTTTTTGGGTATTGAGGTGGCTCAGTCTAAGAAAGGATATCTTCTCTCTCAAACTAAGTATATGTCTGAATTGTTTAAACGGGCGCGCCTTTCTGACAACAGGACTGCATATACTCTACTAAACCAATGCACGGTACTCTCCTAGTGATGGTGTTTTGTTAACAGATCCGAGTCTTTATCGTACTGTTGTAGGTAGCTTGGTGTATCTTACCGTTACTCGCCCAGATATAGCTCATGCAGTTCACGTTGTTAGCCAGTTTGTTACTGCTCCTACTTCAGTTCACTGGGGAGCTATACTTCATATTTTGAGATATCTTCGTGGCACCCAGTTTCAGAACCTCTTATTTCCCTCGACGTCATCTCTCGAATTGCGAGCCTATAGTGATGCTGACTGGGATGGCGATCGCAATGATCGCAAATCCACCACTGGTTTTTGTGTGTTTCTTGGAGATTCTTTGATATCATGGAAGAGCAAGAAACAAGATGTTGTCTCTAGATCTTCCACGGAGGCTGAGTATCGTGCTATGGCAGTGACTACATGTGAGATTGTTTGGTTACGCTGGCTTCTTGCAGATATGGGGGTTCACATTTCTCGTCCTACTCCTCTACATTGTGATAACAAGAGTGCGATGCAAATTGCAAAGAACTCTGTTTTCCATGAGCGGACGAAGCACATTGAGATTGATTGTCACTTCACTCGTCATCATCTCCAACTCGGGACTATATCGCTTCCTTTTGTTCCATCAGCCTTGCAGATTGCTGACCTTTTTACGAAGGCTCAGTCGACGTCTCAGTTTCGTTTCTTGTGTGACAAACTCTCAATGCTTATTACTGTCGCATTATGAGCTTGAGGGGGAATGTTAGCCCATATAATTGGTAGTCCTATGGGCATTAGGATTTTAGGTAGTCCTATGGGCATTAGGATTTTAGGTAGTCCTATTCCTATTGGCATTAGGATTTTAGTTTATACCTATATATAGGCACCCCCTTCCCCATTCTAGATCATAGAATTCAATTCTCAGTTAGCCTTTTTGATTCTTCCTTTTCTTGTTCTTCAATAAAACCCTTGTTATATATCAACAGATAAGAGGATTGTCTTAGCTGCATAAGATAGACAGTTGATCTATGGGCTCCATTTTGACATTTCAAAACTTCTATTTCTCGTGCTCCATCAAAGAGTTCAAACCTTTAGTTAAGTCCTCTTTAACAATTACAAATAGGAAGGGGGATAATCAATTGACATACTTGAACCATCTTGATAATTTGAAAAAAATCATGTGATTGCCCATTTAGCAGAACTGAGAACCAATTATTAGATCGATGTTTGTACACCATATCAATTAATATCTCTATTAATCCAAACTTTCTAAGCACTTTTGTCAGAAATATCCAGAATAGTCTATCATATGCCTAAGTCATATCAAGCTTAATTATCGCTTGGTTGTCATTCTGATATCCATTATGATTTCTTATGCAAAAATAACATTTTCCACTATGCTCTTTTATTTTATATATGCTTCATTAGTAGAGATTATAGAAGGAAGAATCTTGTCCATTCTATCCAGTATAACTCAGTGGATATAATCATATTGTTGAAGTTTCTCAAGTTTATTAGTCTAAATATGTAGCAATCTAGTGTTACTTTGGGATTAAGACAAGATCGGTGTGAATAATATATTTAGGAATCTCATGCCCCACAAACAAGGCCCTCCATCCCAATTATATCATCCTTGATAATATTTCAGCAAGATTGATAAAATAGGCTTGTGAAACCATTTGGACCACAAGCACTTTCCCCATCTAATCAAAATACAACTCCCCTGACTCATTGAGCCCATGTGAACTAGAGTTAAATCCACCTTTATTGTTGTTAATTGTTTATCATACATGCTTATGCATGTTTAGTAGTAACACTAGTGTTTTCAGCGATCAAGCCTCGTCACTACTTTGATGGTGTTGGTCAATGATACTTATTTTGTATGTGTTATTTTGTACAAATACTAGACTTGTTGCATTCCTTTTTGGATGCAGGTTCTAACCCATGCACTAGTGGAGTTCGCGGAGGAGTTTGACTCTATAGTGCTTTGGTTTAAGGCTTTGGGGTGAGTTGTTTGGTTGAACCGCAACACCAAATATCCTCATTGTCATTTTCTTTTTGTCTTATCTCTCTAGATAGTTGTATTAGCCTAGTTTAGTTTTTTTTTCCTGTTTATAGAGACTCCTGTATCTGCAGCTCCAGCGTTAGGAGGTTTAATTCTTTTTATCCACTTTTTATGTTAATAGAGCATAGTTATAATTTTTTCATGTCTTTTGGATTGTACTTTATTGTCAATGGTTAATAATGAATAAAATAGATTAGAAGTTCACCTACTAGTTTTGGTGTAGGTGCTCTCATGACTTGTAGACTTTAGTTCGTGACATAAAATTGATTAGGTTTGAGCTATTTATTCATAAATTGTAACACATTTCGTTTACCAAAAAAATTTTAATTTGTTGTTACAAGTAGTTTTAAAGATTTCTAGACTAGGGAAGTGTTTTGAAAGATGTAGCTCCAACTAAAACAATCATAAGGTGAAAGGTACTAAGTCAGTGATCCCTTTGGTTGTTAGATTGTAATATTAATTGCTTGAGTTTAACATAATTTGAAGGTAAATCCTACAAAGGCAGGTCATGATTTTTTACTCTATTTATACCAAGGATTTTTCCACTATAAAATGTCTTATGTTGTTTACATTCCCAAATTTATTTTTTACTAGTAAATTTATCCGTGCTTCGTGCGATTGTAAAAATATTAATCAATTTATCAAAAATTTAACATGCTAATAATTGTTTAAAAATTCTTCTTCTTTTTTATGAGAGAAAATATTTATAAATAGCACATACTTGAGTGAATTAATAATTTTTATTTACAGTAGATACTTATTTATAATGTATTTTAAGTTTTATCTTATTAAGTAATAATTAAAGAGTATTAACGTACAAATTTTAAATTAAATTTAAAAAATACATAAATTCCTACTAAGATGTTGTCTCCGGTTTAGAAATTTTTGTATGTCGTTTGTAATCTTAAGACGACATGATTTTTTTGATTGTCGTATTCCTGTAGTGCAATCTCACTCTTCTTCTCAAAAATGTTATATAACTTGTCAAGAGTTTTTTTCTCTGTTCCTAAAGTCATCTGATTTTATTATCAGCTAAATCTTTATAATAACAAATCAAAAAAATTTTGGTGTTTTCCTTTCAATTTTTTCCTTTTAAAACTAACTATTCAGCCTTCAAATTATTAAAATTATCGAATGAATAGGTAATGATACTCATTGATACTCAGTTGTAATGTATAAAGTATTTAAGTTTTATCTAATTAAGAAATATTTAATATTCAAAACTCAAATTAAAATAAAAATTTACATAAATTTCTACTAAGAGTTGTGTATTGTTTAGAAACTTTTATATGTTATTTGTAACTTTAAGGCGACATGATTTCTTTGATTGTCGTATTTTTGTGGTAAAATCTCATCCTTCTTCTCAGAGATGCTATGTAAATTCTATTTTTTCCTACTCCTAAAGTCATATGATATTATCATCATCATCTAAATTTTTATAATATCAAATCCAGAAAACTTAATGTCAGTTTTTCAATTTTCTCTTTCTAAATCTAAGAGTTCCTACAAATTTTTAAAATTATACAATGGATAGAAAATTATACTCCTTAAAGATGTTTACCAAGAGAGTGTGTTCCTAATAAAAGACCTTCAAAATGTTAAAAATCTATAAATACATTTTATGGAAGAAATTACAGTATTCATAAACTTCATTTTTTTCATTTATTTTCATGGAAAGAACAATGAATATGTCTCCAGTTGTTAAAGGAGAGATAAATATTTTATATATATGGCGTTGTATAAATGATTAAATCAATATTCACTAAGATAGTATTATTATTATTGTTATACCCCGTAGGATTCCCGGCACCTAGATGACCTATTCGCACGTTGGTTAAGCATATTTGAAGGCCATACGTGCTAGAGAAGGGCCCGGGAAAAGATCGGACGAGAAACTTGTCAAACCATCGCGGAAGGAGCCGAGGCAGAGCCCCTCCGCGATGGCAGCGTGTCACGGAGGTGGAGCCTCCGCGTTGGCTCCGTGACACGTTGGCCTTGTCCAGGCCCAAGTATATAAACCCCCACTTCGGTTTATTTTAGAATTAAATCATATAAACTTTAGAGAATAGAGAGCAAGCGCAGGAGAAGGAAAAAGGAACGAAGTAGTAATATAATTTTCATCTGATTATGCTGCTAAACGTTGTCCAAACTCAAATTAACCTCAGATACCGAGGTATTTAGCAGCAGAGAGCATTCCTACGGATTTAGTTTCGTGAAATACGGCCGACGAATCGTCGAGCTACCGAGCTAAGGTAAGTGGAATTGCCCTAAATTAGTGTCTATGTGTTCCTAGCTGTGAAGTGAATATTTCTCCCTTCTGGACCGCTGGAAAATAGAGAGTTTTCGACCGTCTTTCGATAAGCCTAAGTTTAGGCTATAAACTATATCGAAAGTGACGTTGCTCTTTACAATAAAGCTGTATTTAGTATTAATTGACACATTTATGAATGCAGTTGGGAGAAAATAGTTGAAGTTCGAGGATAAGGTATGTAAAGCTAGTCTCCTCGGCAAGTTAGTAATCTCGGGGCAGTACAGTAATTTAAAGGCCAGTAGAATGTTCAGAAGTTATGTGTTATGCTTATTACGAATGTTGGTACGATATTAGAAGCATCATGTTGTATTTAGAAGGAAACTTGCTAGCACGATATAGATTCTAATACAAATGTCAGAAACGGCACAGCATGCTTAGTATGTGATGAAATACATAATGTTAGGATATTATCGTATTCAGTTGAAACCCAGTAAAGCAGTGTAATATCTGTAAGAAATCTCAGAAATAGAATGATAAGTTAAAATGGAGTTAGAAAGCATGTTAGGAATAGTAAATCATGTTACTATAGAAACTCAGTATACATCATAGTTTTCAGCAGAAATACTATATCATGTTCAGCATTAGACTCAGTAGAGTATGGCAGAAGATTATATTTATACATATATACTGTTACCAGCCTCAGCATGTGTTAAGTACGTACATATTACTATCACTAGTTCAGCATGCAGTATGTACAAACACTTTATTATCATTAGCTTCAGTATGTGGTATATGCAGATAGTATTACTAGTTGAGACTGTTGTATTGTTTGGGGTTGGACTACCTAGCATCCATGACCGCCCAGGGTTGATAGTTGTATCGACTCGTCCGCCAGAGGGCGAGGATACGTCGCTCTACGGAGTGGCATGCCGTCCCACAGGGGACGAAGATGGGATGCCAGCTTTCCCCATATTTGTGCCTTGATCGGCCCTTACACACCCCTGTCGAGCGGATACGCCCGGGTGTTGATTCAGGAGTCCTCCGGACTCAGATGCAGTTATAGTCAGGGACCCAGCGAGCCCAAGTGCATACCCAGGGGACCGACAGGATGCTTACAGGGTTTATAGGAGATGGGATAACCGGGGTAGGGGTATAGATTCTGTGTTGGTTGTACCTCCCGGCTTATGGGGGCCGGGTAAGGTTTGTGTGTGCTATGTATGTTATGATATGTTGTGCTGTGTTATAATAGATACGAGTATATCGACAGTAGAACGATAAATCCTCAGGTATGACTCCTGCTCCTTCCAGTATAATTAAGAGAAGGTATGACTTACATTATCAGACAGTTAATCTATTCCTTCCTACTTCAGTTTCATCAGTTATATTGTTGTTTTCAGATATTTCTTTCAGTTATTGCTTTACCTACTCAGTACCAGCGGTACTGACGCCCGGTGGGGTGCTGCATTACTTGCCTGCAGGTATTCATACACGAGCAGGCGATACCACGTGATTTCTGTCACCGATCGAGTATTCAGCTCCTGTAATCCGGAGACTGAATTCCATAGGTGTATTTCATTTTCTTTTGTTGTATAGTACGGGTAGGTCGGGGCCCTGTCCCGATCATTTCTACTGTTATTTCTAGAGGCTTATAGTCTATATATTCCCCTGTGGTCAGATGAGCCGGTCATGTGAGGCAGTGCAGTTGTATAGCTATTGGTGGTTGTGTTTCCTTTATGTTGGTCGTGTGGGGCCATAGTTCGTCGGTAGTGGTGACCTTGCCGGTCACGTAGTTATCCAGTACTTCATGGTTGAGTTATAAATAACTAGACAGCATGGTGGCCTTGTCGGCCCGCATAGGTTTCCCTATATTGACATGTTTCTGGTCAGCTGTTAGTACAGGTATAGGAGGCTATAGGCCAATGGGCCGGGGGCTGTGTTTACAGTCGTTATATAGCCCTTTGTTTCCAGAAATGTGAGTTGGAGCCAGCCAGGCACCAGATGTGCCTAGACTTAGTAATCCAGCAGTTCAGGTCCTAGTAGGGCACCAGGTGCCAGTCATACCCCCCCCCCAAGGCGGGGTGTGACAGTTATTAAGTGGTGTATGTTACTACTACTTGTAATACTATTTATGTCTTTGGTATTAAAAAAGAGAAGAGCCAAATATTTGTAAAATAAATAAATATTTTTTAAAATTTTGGTATTTAGTTCTGAAGGTTACACTTTCACTTTCTCATGTAATCTTCTTGACTCTTCTACACTCGCTTGACCTTAATTTTCTTTCAAGAAAAGTTCATTATCTCTATTTTTGATGAAAAAGATCAAGGAGAGAGAAAATAATTTAATTGCTTACTATGAGTTTTAATTCTCAAGACGTTACTGTAGGAATATGTGATACGGGCACCTATCAAATTCATGAAAAGGAAGAGGATCTTTTGGAACATATGAGAGTCGAGATTCAAAGAAGAGGAAAATTTTGGAGTAATTGTTATTTAAAAATTAATTTAGGCAATAAAATATCAAACTGGATAAAAAGAATAATTATGCATAAGTGCAAAAAGTACAAATTATGATATGATCCAATTATGATGTTACAGAAAGCTTTTATTTTATAGCAACTTGATAAATCTAATAATATCCAAATTCACCAAATATTATACTCATGGATTGTAAAATAGAAACTCATTACTACATAAAGAAAATTAGTATTAAGAAATAACAAGAATGCACAACTAAAATAGCTAATATCATAATGTAAAAAAATATATCCAATGCTGTAAAAAAGAAGAAGAAGAAGAAAAGAGAATTCATCTCACAAGTTCTTCAAGCCTTCAACTGGAAAGGAGCCTCAATACTAAAAAAATAGTTGTTGTAGCACGAAAAAAAATTCTTGAAAAATATTTGATTTTTATAAAAAAAAATATACACTTTCTTTTGGTTTAATTCTGAACTTGATTTTAGAAGGTAAGATTTAGTTTAAGAGTTGGTATAGAGTTTTTTTTCATCATTTTTATTGACATGGGATATTAATTCAATTATAAATATTATGTATAATTTTTATTTTATAGCAATTTGATGAATCTAACAATATCAAAGTTTACCAAAATATTATCCTAATGAATTGTAAAATAGAAACTCAACTCATTACTACATAAAGAAAATTAGTATTAAGAAAACACATAGAATGCACATTTAGAATAGTTAATATTATATTGTAAAAAATATATATTCAACGCTGTGTAAAAAGAAGAAGAAAAGAAAATTAATCTCACAAGTTCTTCAAGCCTTCAACTGGAAAGAAGTCTTAGTTCTCAAAAAATGATTCCTTGTGGTATGGAAAAAGATCTTGAAAATATTTGTTATTTACTAAAAAACATATTTTCTTTTGGTTTAATTCTGAAGTTAAGTTTAAAGGGTAAGATTTAGTTTAAGAGTTTGTATAGAGAGATAATATGAAGAAAAAAAGTAATCTAACATGAGGGATGTAAAAAAAAAAAATTTCTCATCTTTTTTATTGACATGAAGGAATCAAAGAGTTTTGTCATCGTTTCACATAAAAATTTGTAAAGGTATGAAAAGAGAAAAGAATCAAAATATTTAATATTTGTGAACTTTTTAAAATAAAGAAAATGAGAAAATGGAAGACGATAGAGTAAAATCTGGAGAAGAAAGAACCAGAAATTCAAGACTATTTTTTAGGAATTGGTGTAATCACAAGAAGTCAAAAAGTAACTGTTATTAAAAATAAATTGATACAACTATTCGAAAAATATATAGACTAAAAGTTGTAACTATTCGAATTATGTTTACTTTTTCCAAAAGGTGCAACAAATAACTGATTGAGAAGGAAAAAAAAAGAAAAAATCTAGAAAATTAGATAAATAGCAATTTTGGCTTAGGAGAGTGCCACGTCACCCGGCTGAAGCCTTCAACTGGAAAGGAGCCTCAATCTCAAAAAATAATTCCTGTGGTACGAAAAAAATCTTAAATTTTTTTATAGCAACTTGATCAATCTAACAATATCCAAATTCACCAAATATTATACTCATGGATTGTAAAATAGAATCTCATTACTACATAAAGAAAATTAGTATTAAGAAATAACATAGCATTCACAATTAGAATAGTTAATATCATACTGTTAAAAAATATATTCAATGCTGTGAAAACAGAAGAAAAAAAATTCATATCACAAGTACTTAAAGCCTTCAACTGAAAAGGAGCCTCAATTCTCAAAAAATAATTCCTGTAGCGCGAAAAAAAAATTTGAAAAATATTTGATATTTATAAACAAAATATACACTTTCTTTTGTTTTAAGTTTAAACTTGAGTTTAGAGGGTAAGATTTAGTTTAAGAATTGGTGTAGAATTTTTTTTTTCATCTTTTTTGTTGACATGGGATATTAATTCAATTATAAATATTACATATAATTTTTATTTTATAGCAATTTGATGAATCTAACACTAGACAAGTTTATCAAAATATTATACTAATGAATTGTAAAATAGAAAGTCATTACTACATAAAGAAAATTAGTATTAAGAAAAAATATAGAATGCACATTTAGAATAGTTAGTACTATAATGTAAAAAATATATATTCAACAGTTGTGAAAAAAGAAGAAAAGAGAATTTATCTCACAAGTGCTTCAAACCTTCAACTGGAAAGAAGTCTTAGTTTTTAAAAAATAATTTCCTGTAGCATGAAGAAAGATCTTGAAAAATATTTGATATTTATCAAAAAACATATTATCTTTTGGTTTAATTCTAAACTTGAGTTTAAAGAGTAAGATTTAGTTTAAGAGTTGGTGAAAAGGATAGTATGAAGAAAAAGAGTGATCTAAGATTAGGGATGTAATATTTTTTCCCCTCATCTTTTTATTGACATGGGACATTAATCTTTCCTTAGATAGGGAAAATTAACGGCATCACGTGAAGGAATCAAAGAATTTTGTCATCGTTTAACATAAAAATATGTAAAGACATAAAAAGATAAAACAACCAAACTATTTAATGTTTGTGAAAATTTTAAAGTAAAGAAAATGAGAAAATGGAAGAGGATAGAGCAAAAACGGGAGAAGAAAGAACTTGAAATCCAAGAATATTATTTTAGAAATTGATGTAATCACAAGAAGTCAAAAAAGTAACTATTGTTGAAAATAAATTGATACAACTATTCAAAAAATATATAGACTAAAAGTTGTGACTGTTCAAATTATGTTTACTTTTTTAAAAGGTGCAACAAATAACTGATTAAGAGAGGAAAAAATTTAAAAAATTAGATAAATAGCAATTCTGTCCTAGGAGAGTGCCACATCACCGGGCTGAAGGCCCTCTTTTATATGGATATATAGATATATAGATTTGACGACTGAAAAATCGCGTTCTTTAGCAGAGAAGGTGCTAGCTAAAATATAAATTAGTATCAGTGAATGTCTTTAAAATAAGGTTAATACAGTCAAAGGATCCTAGATGATTGCATCTTCTAGAGTTCAAAAAGGATAATCAATCACAACTCCATCAAAAATACTAGTTTTGTGGTTACTATTAAATTGGTTCGCTTACAATATAAGGTTAGGTGTCATCATTACCTAAGTGAAATTTTGGGTCGTGGCAGTATATGTTCACCCATCACCCACTTCGTTCAGAATGAACCAAATTAATATGTTTTTTTTCAGAATTTTACCTATAATTAGTATATATATTTAGCTAACCAGACATGAATTTAAGTCTCACAATATTAATTACTTTTCCTTATTCATCTTTGTATTTTTTTAGTATATTATTATTTGACTTGTTCGAATCAAAAAATATTGCTTACTCATCATTTTTGTTCGTCAGAAGTTAGAGCAAATCTTATTTGACTTGGAGATAAAATCTAACAACCAAAATATAAAGGGTTACCAAATTAATTTTATGGTAAGCCATTCAAATGAAATTAAATTAATATATGTGAACTTATTACTGTCCAAAAAATAAAGTAACATAATATGATTATTAAATAAACTTTTGGTAAGTAATTAATTTGAAAACATATTCATTGATAGCCTCCTTCAACCTTTCATTTTATATAAACTCCTAATATTATCATTTTCCAGCAACAAGTTTCAATCCCCTCTTTCTTTTTCTCTTCCATTAAAGATCTCTTTTCTGTTCAAAATCTTTTTTTCGCTTCCGAGTCTCATGTATTATGGCTATAGTAGTTATAAATTTCTACTTCCGTTAGGATTGTGCTATTGGAATACCTTTTTGCTAAAGTTTATATTAGCAAATTTTCAATTGTATAAAACGTCTTTAATTAATGGGAAGTGCATCTCTATGGCATAGAAATATAATCATTCAAGAGACCAAGCTCCTACCATCTTTGCATCATCTAAAGATAATATTTATCTTAATGATGAAAAAGAAGATGGAATTTGTCAACAAATATATGAATCCCAAAATTTTCTTCTTTCTACTATATTTTCCTCTAATTCTTCGAGATAGCTAGTTTTCTTTACTTCTTTTATATGCTACTAGGTTTACAGAATCATAGACTATTTGAGTAGCCAAAGGAAATTTGCACGGGTATTAGGAGAATCAACTCAGAGACCTGTACATACAAAATATGTGTAGTTTGAAGAAAGGTGCCCTGATATGTATTAGAAGGAATACACATAAGACATTTCAACTATTTCTCCAAACTACAATTTTTTGTAAGCGCAAGTCTCTAAGTTGATTCTCTGATTTGCCCTTGAAAATTTTCATTTGGTTGCTCAAATTGTCTATCTTCCTATCAATCTAATAACACATGAAATAAGTAATGAAAGAAAGCTATTTAGAAACTGTATGAAAAAACTATATAGAAAGAAGGAAATTTAAGTTTCGTATATTTGTTGATAATTTTTTTTATTCATGATTAAGAGGAGTCTCTTTAAATGATACAAACACGGTGAGAACTTGATTGCTTGAATGACTATGTTCTTATGCTGTAAAATGAACTTTTCTATCAATGACTACTTTTATACTTTACAAGATAATTTGCTAACAATATTTTCTACTTTTGTTGTGGACTTTACGACTTGTTTAGGTGGTTGTTACTCATCATTTTTAAATATATGGGAGTTGTATAATATTGTATGATATTATATTATATTTTTTATGAGTATTAATATTTGAATAAATTATATTATTTATTACAGTTCAATAATATTTTTACTGTTCAGTTTGATAAAATCATATCATACAATAACTTATTAATATACGAGAATTCACTTAATTCTATATTGCAAATATTAAATTTATTAATAATCACTCACAAAATCATGAGTAAGTAGTAATTGTGTAAATAAAAATATTAGAAAAGGGGCAAAATTCGTAACAATTGCCTAAGAAATTTGAAAGAGAAGTAATTGTAATTTCTTTTAGAAAGAAGTGTCATAAATGATAAAACCATATAATATGATAAAAGAAATTGGGTATAGGGCCGAGTTAATTTAAATAAGAGGGGAAATAGTGAAATATGGTCATAAAATAATAAGTGAATTTGTAATAGATAAAAGAAATAAGATAAGAAAAAAAATCAGTTATTACATAAACTAGCATTTTCATTGTTATCTTATATATATATTGGTCAAGATAATATAATATAAAAAAGTAAATTTATACAATATTCAAAATAAACATATATGTAAACTAACTGTTGAAAAAATAAACTTGTAAACATTATTTGATATGTTCACATTATATTTAATTTAGTTCATGAACTAGTAGATTAATATATTAGGAGATACACAAATTGGTGAAAAATTCTAGATTAGTCTAGTGAGTTCCTATTCATATACTTGGAGGATGTGAAGTATGAAATTATTAATAGTGATACATGTATGCTAGGCTAGATACATGGTTGAATTCACCTATAGTCATTGTAATCTAGCAATTTGAGAACAAGTGAAGTTGAATAGAAAATCATCTTTCCTCCATTTCTCTTCTAGTGAATTTTAAGTGTTATTTGTGTTGTCTGACTCTCCTAAATTTCCAACATTTGATATTAGAGTGAGGTGTGTTTGAGAGACAACAAAATATAAAGAGAAAATGACTAATACCAATGGAACTCCATTGCAAGTTCCGATGCTCATTAAAGAAAATTATGAAAGTAGGTGCATCAGAATGAAGGCTTTTCTTGGATCCTATTATGTTTAGGAAATTGTGGAGAGTAGTGTTGATGAAGAAGATTGCAACACCCCAAAAGTCCCTAAGATCAAATCTGAAAATTGAAATGGATAAAATAGAAAAACTTGCACCAAGTCACAGGACGAGTCATCAAATGACCCATCATTTACTTAACAAATTGTTAAGTGACTCGTCGTTTACCTAATGAGTCAGCAAATGACTCGTCATTTGTAAAGATTAGAATATCCCCTAACGAGTCATCAAATGACTCGTGATTTGTGGAAATATTATTTTTTCAGACAGTCATGATGGATTAAGAAAATGACTCGTCATTTGCCTAATAAGTCGTTAAGTGAACCGTGATTTGGGAAAATGCTATTTTTCAGACAATCATCATGGATTAAGAAAGTGACTCGTCATTTGCCCAATGAGTCGTTAAATGACACATGGTTTGGGGAAATGTTATTATTCAGACAGTCATGAAGGATTAAGGAAACGAGTCATCATTTGCCTAGTGAGTCGTTAAGCGACCCATCATTTGAGCAACAGTGGGAAATTCCTGTGTACTTCACAGATTAAGTAAACGACTCATCATTTTCCTAACGAGTTGTCAAATGACTCGTCATTTCTAGCAATATGAGATTTTCTATCAAACAATTAAGGGAATTTTTATAATTTCTAAGCTCCTAAGTCCCAAACTACATCATTTTAAAATATGTTAGGAGTATTTTAAAAAGGTTTAACCTATCCTAATTCATTCAACTCTCATACATGTAAGATTAGAAGTTTCCATTTGAAGATAAAGCTTGAAACCCTCTAATTCTCCTCCAAATTTCTTGGGCTTTCAAAGAAAAGTTGAGAATCAGTTTACCCAGGTATGTAGAACTATGAATGAGAGTTCCTTTCACCCTCATGCTAAAAATTCTCCTCAATTCCATGAATTTAAGTTCTAAATCATGTTCATGATCTTATGGGGTTTATCCTTATTTTATGAAATTCACTATAATTTATTTATGAGTCAATTTCCTTTGTGTTTAAAAGCGTGTGTTAAGATTTATGAGTGTAATACCCCGAAAGTTCCTATGATCAGACCCGAAGGTTGAGTGGAGGAAGCAGGAAGATTTCTACACAAGAAATAGAATGACTCGTCAGGTAACCCCACAAATCGTGGAGTGGCTCGTGATGGGATGCCAGGCCAGTAAAGAGTCATGGTCAGGGGCTCTCCACGGATGGTGCAACGAGTCTTGGTGTCACTTTATGACTCATCAAGTGGGAAGTTGGTAGGATGGGATTCCAGTGAAGGTAACGAGTGAGGGCCATGAGTCGTCACTCCTCCGAATGACTCGTGATGTCCCTCTTTGGGACCGGTAGTGTCCCTATTTTATGCGCTTAAGTAAGGGCATTTTTGTAACTCCTAAGCTTCTAAGACCTAAAATGCATCATTTTAAGCTCTGTTAGGAGGGTTTTTAAGAGGGTTTAACCCATGCTAACCCATTCCGTTCCCATGCATAGAGGAGTCTATAGGAGATCAAGCCTAGAATTCTTCAAGTTCTTCCCCAAATCTCTTGGGCTTTCAAGGAAGAGTGTAGATTCAGCTTACCCAGGTATGTAGGGCCATGAATGAGAGTTTCTTTCACTCTGATGCTCAAATTTATCCTCAAGTTCATGAATTCTAGTATTGATTCAAGTGTATGATCCTATGGTGTTTTAACCCAAACTTATAAAATTCTCTATGATTTATCTATGAGTTAATTTCCTTCATGTTTTAAAGAATGTTTTAAGATTCATGGGTAGATTTTATGTACTAATTGATTACAAATTTATCATTTCAACTTTTAAAAGATTATGCCCAATTATGCAAGTTCATGGGAAAGTTAGTGTATGATTGGTAGTTTCAAGTATGATGAAGTATCTAGAATGTATTTATGTTTATGAATTATCCATATATGAATCTATGCTTTTGACTAGTGAAGTTTATTTCAAGTATGCATGATCTTCAGACTTTGGGTAATTCAACTTAGATTTAGCATGTTTTCATGATTCAGTTCAGTTTTATAAATCAGTTTACCATATGATTTAGGAGTCTATACTCCCCCTAATTAGCTTATGGTATGTTTGGAGCTAGGACTCCCAATATTCAGATTTCAGACTATACACGTAATTTCATTATCAACTTCATTGAAAAATGATGGTTCCAACATCGTTGAAAAATGATGGTTTTAGCTTCGTTGAAAATGAGGGAAAGCACCTTGCATGTTTTTGGGAGCAGCATCTAGAACTGAGTAGGATAGGGGTTCATGAAAACCCGGGTCTCAAAACTGCGTGCCAACATAGAATTTCATATGTTACTTTGGGACCTCCTTTGTGAGATTCCCCTGCCCCTATTAGGCCTTCAACTTGATATTGATATCATGATAGCGTTGTTAGCCCTGGCAAGGCTTTGGAAGGCTCTGCCCACTTGAGTGTAATAGTTGGGATCATGTAAGCTCTATCATGATAGTGTTAGTTATATGACAAGTCTCCCATTATTTCTCATGATCTCGGTTTGTTATACCCCGAAATCCCAAAGATCAGACCCGGGAATTGAAACAAAGAAAAATTAAAATTTGGCATTAGGTCACAGAACGGGTCGTGAGTTGACCCATTAGTTCAACTCGCGAGTCGTGATGTGACTCATGGTGAGGCCCAGGTTAAGAGCTTGAAATTTGGGAAGCTGACTCCCCAGGGACATGACCACAAGTTGTGGTCAGGCGCAATGACTCATTAGGTCAGTCATGGGGAATAGTGATAGATTAAAGAGGAAAAAGGAGGCAGTGCACCCAATGGAAGGACCCCACGAGTTGTGGTCAGTCCCTACGATTCATGGGATGAGTCGTGATCAAGCTGGGTAAAGTTTTATTGAAAATAAGGCAGTACACATGACGGGGGGTGACCACGACTAACGGATGGTGATGTTACCCATGATGAGCCCAGATGATCTAATGAGCAGTGTACCTAATGGAAGATCCACGAGTTGTGGCCCATGATGATGAGTAGTTAGGTCCCTTATGAGGACCAACTGGCAGTTATTTTCTGCGATTTTAGTAAGGGCTATTCCATAATTCTAAGCTCCTAAGGCATAAACTACGCCGTTTTGAGTTATGGATAGTGACTTTTAAAGTGGTTAAATTTATTTTAGGCCATTTTCATATTCATGCATGCAAGAGTGATAGTCTAGAGAGGAGATCAAGGTAATCCTTCAAGGTTTTCTTCAATTTCTTCTTGGGCATTCAAGGGAGTGTAAGAATCAGCCATTTACAGGTATGTAGGGTTATGAGTGGGTGTTTTAGTTCACACCCATGCCCAATTTCTCCGAATTCATGAAGTGTTGTTCAAAAATCTTATGGGGTTTTATCTTAAATCTTGTGAAATTCTAATGATCTATCCATGGGTTATTACTTTTCATGATTTACATCATATTTTATGAACCACGGTAAGATTTTACAACTAATTCGATTGTAAATTTATTGATTTCAATTTCAAATAAATTATGCCTAACTATGCTTATTCTATGATGAATTGAGTTATGGTCTTTACCCCTATTGTTGATATTCATAAACCCATCATGATTTATGAGTCATAATATGGATTTATCCAAATGCCCATTATGAATTTGTGATTTACAAAGCCTATACATGATTTACAAGTATGCATGAATCTCATGATTTATTAACTATGTTTTTGGCCGACTCACGGGCCTTACCCTCATGGCTAGTTCCACATATTTGCAAGAATTCTTATGATTATCATGATTTAACTAGCCCATGAATCTTATGCATATTATACTATGAGCACTATATATATTTTGGGACTAGTATTTAACACTGAGTAGGTTTTGGGCCCAGGTTTTGCCCCGAATCTCAAAACTACATGCCACAGTAGGAATGATGGGAACTCCCTTATGACTGTCCCCTTTTTCCAAATGGGCCCTTTTCATGTGTGATATCATGCCATTTACGGCTCTACCCTTAGCAAGGTATGAAAACCCTACCGACTAGGGAATTACAGGTCCGTCTCCATGTGTGCTCATATGGGGTATGTCAGTTATAAGAATCTTCCATTGTTCTGCATGCTTTTATGCATTATTATGTTTACATTAATTTGGATAAAGTGATGATTTATAAAGTTTCTCTTATGACAATTGTAATGAATGGATTACGAATGATTTGAAAACTTTGAGCCTTATGTTATCGTACGATAATTATGTTATGAGCATGTTATCCCACTCTTATGATCTCTTATGAGTTTTTTTCTATTTTTAAATGTCCGTTTTACTTACCTTGCATACTCGGTACATTCCACGTACTGACCGCATACTCTATGTTGTATCATTTTATGATACATGACTCAGGTCTTAGGCTCAGCACTGTTTATGGTCAGTCTTCAGAGTTAGCATCTCATGTTGTTGGTGAGTTCTCCTCCCCCGAGGACTATACTTATTGGGATTTCCTTTATGTAGTTTCAGTTTCAGCTTTAGTGTGTTAGTTGGGACTTATCCCATCAACTCGTCATGTTTAGAGGCTTTTCAAATAGAGGATGTATTCAGCTTCAGATTGTGTATTCTGATGTTAAGTTAAATCTAGACTTCTTCTATGATTATCTTTTTGATTTATTAAATTTTATTGATTGAGTTAGATGTATGCTTATGCCATGGGTCGACTTGAGGTCTCTCGAGGCTCCTTGTCCCGTGTTACGATCGGGACCTCCATTCGGGTCGTGACAAACTTGGTATCAGAGCCATAGGTTCGAAGTGTCCTAGGGTGTTTGAAAGCCAATTTGAGTAGAGTCTTTTTGATGGGTGTGAAGCGCGCCATACTTATAATGAAGAGGCTACGAAATGTTTAGGAAATGTTCCCTTCTTTCATGATCTATGTCGTGCGATGAAAAGTTTCTCTATCCTTCTAATTTGTGCTATTCGCGATTGCAGAATAATGACTCCCCGAAGTGTGAATCATAGAAGGAATGGAAATGGAGAAGTCCACAAGGATGGCAATGGTAACGGGCACTAGCAGACCCCACCAGTTCAGGAGCCCTAGGCACCGGAGTCGGTTGCCCATGCTGAGTTTCAGGCAACTATTCAGATGCTCGTGCGAGCCTTGACCACTCAAGTCAATCAGCAAGCGGTTGCACATGTTCCGCAAAATGGCAATGCAGCGGCGGCTTGAGTCAAAGACTTCTTAAGAATGAACCCGCTAAAGTACCTCGGGTCAAAAGTAGATGAGGACCCGCATGAGTTCATAGATGAGATTGTGAAGATTACCCAATTCACGGGGGTGAATGGAGTTGAGTGCGTGGAGTTGGCCTCGTATCAGTTGAAAGGGTCACGCACATCTGGTTTCGCTAATGGAAAGATTGTAGGGTCACTGGAGCAAGCCCTGTCACTTGGGAAGAGTTCAATATTGCATTCTTAGATCGGTTCTTCCCTCGTGAGATGAGGGAGACGAAGATAGACGAGTTCGTAAATCTGAAGCAAGGGAGGATGACAGTGCAGGAGTATTCCCTTGAGTTCACTCGCTTATCAAAGTACACCCTAGAGTTAGTATCCAATCAGAGGGCGCATGTGAGCAGGTTCGTTCATGGAGTGGGGGGCTACTTGGACAAGGATTGCAGGACTGCCATGCTCCATCAGGATATGAATTTCCCTCAGATAGTCTTGTATGCCCAGCAGATGGAGGCGGCACATATGAGGGAGAGGGAGGCCAAGAGGGCCAGTACTGCTAATTATGGATTTTCGCAGCCGAGGTCAGGTGGTGGGCACCGACAGCATGACGCGCTAGAGATCATCAGCCCCAACATCTTCAGCATTGAGTGTGCCATCCAGGACTAGGCACGATCAGAGGGGGCGAGCATTAGGCTCTAGGGGTCAGAGCAGCAGACTGGCAGATTCTAGTATCCCATCTTGCCGCAAATGTTGTCAGGGACACACGGGCTAGCGCTTACCCGGTACAGGTGCTTGTTTTGGGTGTGGGAAGCTTGGACACATGCTCAAAGATTGCCCAGCAGCGAGACAGGATCATGATGGGGGCCGAGGCCCAGCTTCTAGTTCAGCATCCCCACTCGTACGCTCAGCACATCAAGGGGCATCTACTAGAACAGGTGGCAGTCAGTGCCAAAATAGATTTTATGCCTTAGCATCCCACCAGGAGCAGGAGATCTCCTCGGATGTAGTCACTGGTATGTTACGAGTTTTCCATCTTGATGTTTATTATTTGCTAGATCCGAGGGCCACCTTGTCTTTCGTGAAACCTTTTGTGGCCAGTAGCTTCAGAGTCAGTCCCGAAGTCTTTTCAGAACCCTTCTCAGTCTCTAGTCTAGTAGGTGATTCAGCGATAGCTAGACAGGTGTATAGAGGTTGCTCGGTCTTAGTCCTTCAGAAAGTCACCTTAGCAGATTTGATAGAGTTAGCCATGACCAATTTAGATGTTATCCTCGGCATGGATTGGCTATTTTCATGTTATTCTTCAGTTAATTGTAGAACCCGGGCAGTAGAGTTTAGATTTCTGGGTGAGCCAGTCTTAGAGTGGAAGGGTAGTTCAGCTTAGCCTGTAGGTCGTTTTATTTCCTACCTTAGGGCCAGAAAGATGATTTCCAAAGATTGTGTGTACCATCTAGTTAGGGTTAAGGATGCAACATTGGAGACCCTGACTATCCAGTCTGTCCCAGTAGTATGTGAGTATCCTGAGGTCTTTCTAGATGATTTACCGGGAATCCCTCCCGAGTGGGAGATTGATTTTAGTATTGATCTTCTTCTCGACACGCAACCTATATCTATTCCTCCTTACAAAATGGCTCCAGCTGAGCTAAAGGAGTTGAAAGAGCAGTTGAAGGACCTATTAGATAAGGGTTTCATTAGATCGAGAAAGTCCCCATGGGGTGCACCAGTTCTCTTTGTTCGAAAGAAAGATGGTTCTCTTTGAATATGTATTGACTATCGACAATTGAACAAAGTCACCGTCAAGAACAGGTATCCTTTACCTAGAATTAATGATTTATTCAATAAGCTTCAGGGTGCCAAATGTTTCTCAAAGATAGACCTCAGATCCGGGTATCATCAGCTCAGAGTCTGGGAGAGTGACATCCCGAAGACAACCTTCAGGACTCAGCATGGTTATTATGAGTTTGTAGTTATGTCTTTTGGACTAATGAATGATCCTGCAGCTTTTATGGACTTGATGAACAGGGTGTTCAATCCATACTTGGATATGTTCGTGATTGTGTTTACTGATGACATCCTGATATACTCTTGGAGCAAGGAGGAGCATGTCGCTCATTTGAAAGTAGTGCTGCAAACTCTCAAGGATCGCCAATTATATGCCTAGGCTGGTGAATCCTTCAGATATTCGGAGCTTCTTGGGTTTAGCTGACTACTATCGGAGGTTCGTTGATGGTTTCTCATCTATTGCAGCACCCTTGACCAAATTAACCCAGAAGAAGGTGAAATTCCAATGGTCGAAAGCTTGTGAGAGGAGTTTTCAGGATTTGAAGACCCGACTTACTTCAGCACTAGTGTTAACTCTTTCGGAGGGTACTAATGGGTTCATGATGTATTGTGATGCTACAAGGATAGGACTTGGGTGTGTATTGATGTAGCATGGGAAAGTTATAGCATATGCCTCCAGACAGCTGAAAGTTCATGAGAAGAATTACCTGACCCATGATCTTGAATTGGTCGCGGTGGTATTCGCTTTGATGATATGGCGACACTATTTGTATGGGGTCCATGTGGATGTGTTTATGGACCACAAGAGTTTACAATATGTGTTTACACAGAAGGATCTCAATCTTCAGCAAAGGAGGTGGTTGAAGTTACTCAAGGACTACAATATGAGTATTCTTTACTGTCGGGGTAAGGCCAATGTAGTGGAAGACACACTTAGTAGACTCTCTTTGGAGAGTGTGACTCATGTGGATGAGGGGAAGAAGGAGCTGGTGAGAGATGTGCATTGACTTGCAAGGTTGGGAGTTAGGTTGGTTGACTCGACCGACGGCGGTATTATTATTAAGAACGGATCAGAATCTTCATTGGTGGCCGATGTAAAAGCTAGACAAGATAAGGACCCAATTTTGGTGAAGCTGAAGGAAGCAGTTCAAAATCAGAAGGTAGAGGTCTTCTCCAAAGGGGGAGATGGTGTGCTTCGGTACTAGGGTCGCTTATGTGTTCCAGATGTCGATGATTTGAGGAGCCATATGCAGCATGAGGTTCATGGATCTAGGTATTCTATCCATTCAGGTGCCACCAAGATGTACTGTGACTTACAAAAAGTCTATTAATGGAATGGCATGAAGAAGGACATCGCAGAATTCATAGCTAAATGCCTAAACTATCAGCAAATAAAGGTCGAGCATCAGAGGCCGGGAGCTGCACTTTAGGATATCAGTATTCCTACTTTGAAGTGGGAAGAAATCAACATGGACTTTATCACAGGTTTTCCTCGAACTCGTCGACAATATGACTCCATTTGGGTTGTGGTAGACAGGTTGACCAAGGTCGCTTATTTCCTATCGGTCAAAACCATGGATTCGATGGAGGATTATTCCAAATTATATATCCGAGAGCTAGTTCGATTGCATGGAGTATCCATGTCCATCATATCAGATAGAGGTACCCCAATTTACCTCTCAATTTTGGAAGTTGTTTCAGAAAGGACTAGGTAATCAAGTTAAGCTCAGCACTGTGTTTCACCCAAAAATGGATGGTCAAGCGGAGTGGACAATCCAAACTCTCGAGGACATGTTGAGAGCATGCGTGATTGACTTCAGAGGTAGTTGGGACAAGCATTTGCCTCTTATCGAATTTGCATACAATAACAACTATCATTCTAGTGTTCAGATGGCGCCGTTTGAGGCTCTCTGTGGGTAGAGATGTAGATCGTCCATTGGTTGGTTTGAGGTTGGTGAAGCAGCAATGATAGGACCAGATTCGGTTCATGAGGCGATGGAGAAGGTTCAGTTGATAAGGGACAGGTCGAAAATGACTTACAATCACCAAAAGTCCTACACCGATGTAAGAAGAAGGGAATTAGAATTTGAAGTTGATGATTGGGTATTTTTGAAGGTGTCTTCCGTGAAGGGAGTGATGAGGTTCGGAAAGAAGGAGAAACTTAGTCCCCGCTATATCTACCCATACAGGATAGTGAGACGTGTTGGCAAGGTGGCTTATGAATTAAAGTTGCCCTCAGAATTATCTTTTGTGCATCCTGTATTCCATGTATCGCTCTTAAAGAAGTGTTTGGGTGATCCATCTCTAGTTGTTCCGGTTGACAGTGTTGGTATGAAAGACAACCTCAGTTATAAGGAGGTTCTAGTGGAAATACTGGATCGTCAGGTTCGAAAGCTAAGGAACAAGCAAATAGCTTCAGTTAAAGTGTTATGGAGGAATCAACATGTTGAGGGAGCTATGTGGGAAGCTGAAGCAGTTATGATGGCTAGATACCAACATTTGTTCTCTACCGGCTCAGTTCTTGCTTCAGGTATTAGTTTTGACCTAAAACTCTATCTAGTTTTAATGATCAGTTCATGTGTCCAAGTTTCTTTTATATATGTTGATGTATGTATGATTCGTGAATTCAGTTTAGCTATGTAGTTTGCATCGGAGATAGTCATTCCGTCAGTTTTTGGTTTAAATGATCAGTATTTGTATAGGATGATTGAATTTCTCTGCTTTTCTGTATGTTATCCAACATTCGAGGACGAACGTTCCCAAGGGGGAGATATTTTTATACCCCGGAAGCCCAAAGATCAGACCTAGGAGTTGAAACGAAGAAAAATTAAAATTTGGCATAAGGTCACAGAACAGGTCGTGAGGTGACCCATTGGTACATCCCATGAGTTGTGATGTGACTCATGGTGAGGCCCAGGTGAAGAGTTTAAATTTGGGAAGTTGACTCCCTATGGACATGACCACAAGGTGTGGTCAGGCCCCACGACTCATTAGGTCAGTCGTGGGGAGTGGTGATAGAGTAAAGAGGAAAACGGAGGCAGTGCACCTAATGGAAGGACCCCACGAGTCATGGTCAGTTCATTCGTGGGATGAGTCATGATCAAGCAGGGTAACGTCTAATTGAGAATAAGGCAGTGCACATGACGGGTGGTGACTGCGAGTCATGGTCACCAGTTTTGGATCGTGATGTTACCTGTGATGAGCTCAAATGATCTGATGAGCAGTGTACTTGAAGGACGACTCCACGAGTCGTGGCCCATGATGACGAGTCGTTAGGTCCCTCGTGGGGACCAATTGGAAGTTATTTTCTTCTATATTAGTAAGGGATATTCCATAATTTCTAAGCTCCTATGGCCTAAACTACGTCGTTTTGAGTTATTGATAGTGACTTTTAAAGGGGTTAAGTACATTTTAGGCCATTTTCATATTCATGCATGCAAGAGTGATAGTCTAGAGAGGAGATCAAGGCAATCCTTCTAGGTTTTCTTCAATTTCTTCTGGGACATTCAAGGGAGTGTAAGAATCAGCCATTTACAGGTATGTAGGGTTATGAGTGGGTGTTTTCGTTCACACCCATGCCCAATCTCTCCGAATTCATGAAGTGTTGTTCAAAAATCTTATGGGGTTTTATCTTAAATTTTGTGAAATTCTAATGATCTATCCATGGGTTATTACTTTTCATGATTTACATCATATTTTATGAATCATGATCAGATTTTACAACTAATTCAATTATAAATTTATTGATTTCAATTTCAAATAAATTATGCCTAACTATGCTTATCCTATGATGAATTGAGTTATGATCTTTACCCCTATTGTTGACATTCATAAACCCATCATGATTTATGAGTCATAATATGGATTTATTCAAATTCTTATTATGAATTTATGATTTACAAAGCCTATACATGATTTACAAGTATGCATGAATCTCATGATTCATTAACTATGTTTCTGGCCAACTCACGGGCCTTACCCTCATGGCTAGTTCCATGTATTTACAAGAATTTTTATGATTATCATGATTTAACTAGCCCATGAATCTCATGCATATTATACTATAAGCACTATATATGTTTTGGGAGTAGTATTTAACACCGAGTAGGTTCAGGACCCAGGTTTTGCTCCGAATCTCAGAACTACATGCCATCGTAAGGCATGATGGGGCCTCCCTTGTGACTATCCCTTTTGCCCAAATGGGCCCTTTTCATGTGTGATATCACACCCTTTATAGTTCTACCCTTGGTAAGGTATGAACACCCTGCCGATTAGGGATTTACAGGTCGGGCTCCATGTGTGCTCATATGGGGTATGTCAATTATAAGAATCTTCCATTGTTCCACATGTTTTTATGCATTATTATGTTTATGTTAATTTGGCTCAAGTGATGATTTATAAAGTTTCTGTCTTCACTATGGTAATGAATGGATTACGAATGATTTGAAAATGTTGATCCTTATGTTATCATATAATAATTATGTTATAAGCATGTTGTCCCACTCTTATGTTCTCTTATGAGATTTTTTATATTTTTAAATACCCGTTTTAATTACCCTCCGTACTCCCGTACTCGGCACATTCCACGTACTGAATGCATACTTTATGTTGTATCTTTTTATGATACAGGACCCAGCTCTCAAGCTTAGCCTCGTTCATAATCAGTCATCAGAGTTAGCATCTCACATTGTTCGGAGTCCTCATCTCCCGAGGACTAGACTTATTCGGATTTCCTTTATGTATTTTCAATTTTAGCTTTAGTGAGTTAGTTGGGGTCTTGTCCCATCAACTCGTCATGTTTAGAGGCTTTTCAGACAGAGGACGTATTCAACTTCAGATTATATATTCTTATATTAAGTTAAATCTAGACTTGCTCTAAGATTATCTTGTTGATTTACTAAGTTTTATTGATTGAGTTAGATGTATGTTTATGCCATGGGTCGACTTGGGGTCTCTCGGGGCTCCTTGTCCTATGTTGCGACCCGAGCCTCCGTTCGGGTCGTGACACAGTTATGCATGTTTATCAGTTTTGATACTATGCTTTCAGCATGTTTGACCCAATGATCAAGTTTTCAGTTTTTCTTAAGAATCTCAGTTTCATCTTTGGGTCATTTTTAGATATCAGCATGTAGCCTTTACTCTCAGAATCTTATGATGTTATGATTTATAATATGCATGATTACAGTTTTTACTTACTCATCTTTTTTTACTTACCTTGCTTAGTCAGTACATTCCAAGTACTGACAGCATACTTTATGTTGTATTATTTCATGATACAAGTTCAGACATTTAGACTTTGTCTCACATTAGCCAGTCTCCCGAGTTTATCTAAGTGTTATTGCTGGTGAATCCTTATCCTTCGAGGACCTTCAGTTAGTTGAGTAATGTTATTTCAGTTTCAGACTTCTAATGAGTTAGTCAGGGTGTTGTCCCATTAGCTCGTTAGTATGTTAGAGGCTTTTCAGACATAGACTTGTATTTTCATCTTCGGATTCAGTGTTATGATTTACCGTTGGATAGAAATTTTGTTATTCAGACTTCCTCTATTTCAGCATTTCATTATCAGCTTTGTTTATGATAATCTTTAGTTAATATTCATGCCATGGGTTGACTTGGAGCCATTTTAGGTTCTAGGTTTCGTGTCTCGATCCGGGGTCTCAGCTGGAGTCGTGAAAAACTTGGTATAAGACATTAGATTTTAAAGTGTCCTAGGGTGTTTGAAAGCTGCATTTAGAGTCTTTTTCATGGGTGTGAAGCGTGCCACACTTATAATGAAGAGGCTATGAAACTTTTTAGCAAACTTCCTTCTTTCATGATTCTATCTCATGCTATGAGTTCAACTCTCCATATTCCTTTAACTCCAGCTTGACATGTTCACAGAATTAGTCTCCACGACATATGAATGGAAAAAGGAATGGTAATGGAAATAGCCCTATGGATGGCAATAGGGATGGGCACCAGCGAGCCCCACTAGCTCCAGCGGATCCCGTGCCCGAGCAAGTTGTCTATGCTGAGTTTAGGACAACCATTCAGATGTTTGGCACAAGCATTAATTGCTCAGGTCAATCAACAGGCAGTGGCTCATGTTCCTCATAATGGGAACGCAGAAGCGGCTAGAGTTTGAGATTTCCTCAACAAGAATCCCCCTGAGTTTCTTGGGCCGAGAGTGGAGGAGGACCCACATGTGTTCATTGAAGAGATCTAGAAGATCACCCAGATTATAGGGGTGATGAGGGAGGAGTGTGCAAACTTAGCCTCCTATTAGTTGAAAGGAGTTGCTCTTATATGGTATAGGTAATGGAAGGATAGCCAGGGAGTTGGAGCGGGCCTCATTGGTTGGGATGAGTTTCTCACAGTATTCTCGGACTTATTCTTTCCTCGAGAGATGAGGGAAATCAAGGCGGCTGAGTTTGTGAATCTGAAACAGAACAACATGACCATCTAGGAGTATGATCTAGAGTTCACCCGATTGTCCAAGTATGCGTCGGAGATGGTGGCCATCAGAGGGCTCGGGTGAGCGAATATTTGAATGGAGTAGAGGATTATTTGGTCAAGGAATACAGGACCGCCATGCTTTATTAGGATATTGACTTCTTGATCACGGGCAAAAATAGCATGCCCGAGATATGCTTTATGACTTAAATTAGTCTTGTTTATCTAAGTTATTGTATACATTTTCATGTAATTTTATATGAAGTGAAGATATGTGCTAACCAACATGATTAGCCTTTGTTTTGTAGGTTTTGATGACTTTTGAGTAACTAATCCATGAGTTGGTGAAGTAGAGGCTTGAAAACGGAATTAACACGCGAACGTCGGCAAAGAGGAGGCACAAAACAGCCCACCGGTGCGTCGGCAACGTGCCACAGCAGGCAGGCTGATCACAACAGCCCACCTGCATGTTGGCAACGTGCCACGGCGGGTTGGCTGCGCGACCAAAAGGTGTCAACGTGCTGCCCAAGCAGCGTGACACGCTGCCAACGCGGCAGGGTGCTACCGGGGCCAATTTCGGGTGAATTCCAGAGAGCCTTCGCGTTAGTGGCGTGTCACGGAGGCAGTGCTCCGCGATGCACTCCGTGACACATTGCTTGTTATTCCGGGAAAAATTCCTACTACTATAAATAGCACACTTAGGTTTTATTTGAGATATTCTGACTTGGTGGAGCAAGAACGTGGGTTACAGGCAGTTGAGGGACGAAAATATCAGGGTTTTTTCTCTCTTTCTTTCTTCTTTAATTCAATTGCTTGTATGATTAACACTCATTTTAAGATGTTTAATCCACAAATGAGTGGCTAATTCCTCTTCTTGCTGAGGTTATGAACAATTGTGATGAAATGTAATCATTGATTCTTTGGTTTTTCATCTTTTCTTCCATGGTTGTTCTATTAATTCTTGTTCTTACTGCATTAATGTGTGGCCTATGTTAATGTACATCTAAAAAGTCCGGTTTCACTCGAGAGAGCAAGAAATTGGAAAGTTGTGAATTAATAGGATTTGTTCTTTACTTGGTTTGGGAAAATTGAGTATTGATTTGCTTTCAGGATAGAAATATACCTGAAAGTCGTATTAGTCAATTTAGGAACCGGGTTTGTATGGCTAGAACATGAATTGCATTTAATCACAGAAATGTAGGTGGATGGTTCATGATTCTTAAGTGAGGTTAAATACGAGAGTTTTAATCTCTTGACAATTGTTCTTGGCTAGCAACTGGAGGAAAAGATTAACGAAAGTATGATGATAATTAATTTCATTACATGTTTGTTTAACCTCAGCATGCTCTCATTCATAGTTCAGACTCAAATTAGATAATTGTTTTAGCTTTAGGATAAAAATTATAAAACAAACAATCAAACTTTTGGTTACACTGTTGTCTGCATTTTTAGAAGTAAAATATAGTACACTTGAGCAGATTGCACTTCATCCAAGTCTCTGTGGGATCGATACTTGGCTTACTAAAGCCACTTTACTACTTGTTTGACCACGTGCACTTGCGTGTCATTTTATACCCTACAAATCAGCCGAACAAGTTTTTGGCGCCGTTGCCGGGACTTGGCAATTGGTGAATTTGTTTAAGTGTTTATTCACTATATTTTTTTTCTTAGTGTTGACAACTTGGTCTGAGTGTTTCTTTTAATTCTTTTTTATTTTTTTTCGGATACCCTTATTGACATGACATCGTGGAATACAAATGGTATAAATGGTGGATACTCATATTTTAGCGAATCTTGTCTGAATTGCGGAGGACATCACTCGTGGAAACACTGTAACACATGCAATATATGTGGTGGTCAAGATGGCCATTGGGATGGCTCTCCGAATGCATATTCCCCTCCCCCAAGCCCCTACTATGATCCTTCTGTTGTTTTTTCTGAATATAGGCATGCTGAAAAAGAGGACTTGGGACGCCAAGCTCGAATAGAAGACATACTGAAACAACTCTTGGAGCAATCAGAAGCAATGAAGGAGGCGATGGCAGTATTGAGAATTCAGCAAGAAGAGAATGCAGAGACTCTAGAAAGGATGAGCATCAAATTCACGGAGATGATTGCTGAGGCTGAAGCTTGTGATAAATTGCAGGTAACAGTTTTAGCCGATATGCAAGAGGAACTACAAAAGGAAGACAAGGGTGAATTTTTGGATGAAGCCCAGCAATTAGAATCTCTTGAGTGTCCCCGTGATGGGCTCACACTTATGGAAAATCTATTCGTGGAAGAAGAGATAGAGTATCCCCTAGTTGACATTAATGGAGAGATAGATGTCGATGCTGAGAAGGAGTATACAAGTAAGGAGGTCAAGCATAATGTAGTTTCAGAGTTGAGGTATATTGGACCACACTCTACGCATTTTTCGACATTAAATTTGGTTGACAACATAGAAATAGAGTCTTCCAAGCTTATAGAGAAATGTTAGAGGAGGACCAAGCCCCGTATATTTTGAAATTCGCTAACTCAGAGAGACAAAATGACTTCGCTTACTTAAGGGCCAATAGGTTCAAAAGGCAACATCTACTTCTTGGTCCTTACAATTTTTCACCACCACCCCTGGAGCATAAGAGGAAATTAGAGAAGAAATTAGGGGTGAGATTCATATCCTCAAGGTGGAGGAAAAAGCGGTGAAACTGGATACGTCGTGCCGCGACGTAAAATTAGGTGCTGCTTGGGAGGCAACCCAAGGGTACCATGCGTACCATTTTAATTTCTTGCATTTAAGTTGATTTTATTTATTTTTCATCTTGTGTTGTTTTGGTGGAAAGTTAAGCACAGATGGAGGGGAAGTCTGAGTACCCGTGGAGGAGGAAGCTAACAAGCATGGAAGAGAAAAAGTGTGGGGTCGAACACCCACTTGTGCAAAGTTGAAGAAAGGCATGTTGTTAGCTAGGCCTAAAGGCCTCAGGGAGTATTTCTCACCCTTTTTAAATTTTAATTTGATGCTATGAGGACATAGCATGATTTAAGTGTGGGGTGAGGGAAATTTCAAATTTCTGTGCTTAACGATTTTTGGTGAATGTAATGCTTGTGAGAAAATTGAAAATTTTTTTGTGAGTTAAGCATGAATTCATCACCCGTTGGTTTTTCTTTTCGGTTCTTTTCCGACAGGGAGTCTTTGAACCGAAGAATAAAGCCATACTCATCCAAGTCTCTGTGGGATCGATACTTAGCTTACTAAAGCCACTTTACTACTTGTTCGACCACGTGCACTTGCGTGTCGTTTTATACCCCACAAATCAGCCGAACACTTCTCTCGATTGGTCTTATATACACAGCAAATAGAGGCGGTGCAGATGAGGGAGAGAGAGAGAGAGGCCAAGAGGGCCAGAATAGGCAGTTTAGGATTTTCCCAGCAGAGGTTTCGTGGTGGACATCGTCAGTAGTACCACCATCAATCTTCAGCCCCAGTGCCATCATTAGCTAGTGTGCCATCCAGGTCTAGGAACGATCAGATGGGAAAGACATCAGGCTCTCGAGGTCAGGGGAGCAGGTCAGTAGAACCTAACTTCCAGTTTGTGACAGGTGTGGTAGGAGGTAGACCAGATAGTGCTTAGTAAGTTTAGGGGCATGTTTTGGTTGCGGGAAGCCTAGCCACATGCTCAAAGATTGTCCAACGGCCATAAAAGGCCGTGGTAAAGACCATGATGCAGCTACCAGGTCCACCAACATGCTAAGCTCAGCAGGGTACATCCACTAGTGCAGGTCATGGTCAGCGTCAGAACAGGTTTTATGCCCTCTCATCACGGTAGGAGAAGGAGGTCTCCCTAGACGTGGTCATTGGTATGTCACTTGTATTCCATCTTGATGTATATGCATTATTAGATCCAGGGGCTACCTTGTATTTTGTAACTCCCTATGTTACTATTAGTTTTAGAGTTAGTCCCGACATCCTATCAGAACCCTTCTCTGTCTCTACTTCAGTTGGTGACTCGGTTATAGCTCAACAGGTATATAGAAATTGCACTATCATAGTCCTTCAAAAAGTCACCTCAGCCTTTCTAGTAGAGTTAGACATGACTGATTTTGATGTTATCTTTGGTATTGATTGGTTGCATGAATGTTGTGCCTCAGTGAATTATAGAACCCATATGGTAGAGTTTCGGTTTCTGGGTGAGCCAGTTCTAAAATGGAAGGGTAGTTCAATTGTGCCTGTAGGTTCCTTCGTTTCCTACCTTAAGGCCAAAAAGATGATTTCTAAGGGTGTGTTTACCATCTAGTTTGGGTTAAGGATGCTACATCCATGAACTAGACTCTCCAGTTAGTTCTTGTAGTGTGTGAATACACGGATGTTTTTTTAGATGATCTACCAAGAGTCCATCCCGAGCGAGAGATTGACTTTGGTATTGACCTTCTTTTCAATACACAACCTATATCTATTCCTCCTTACAGAATGGCTCCATCTTAGCTAAAGGAGTTGAAACAACAATTGAAGGATCTCTTACATAAGGGCTTCATCAGACCTAGCAAGTCGCCATAGGGAGCGTCAGCTCTCTTTGTTCAAAAGAAGGATGGATTTCTTCATATGTGCATTGACTACCGGTTGTTGAACAAGGTTAAAATCAAGAAAAATTATATCCTCCCTAGGATTGATGACTTGTTTGACCAACTTTAGGGTGCCAAGTGCTTCTCAAAGATAGACCTCAGATCTGGGTATCACCAGCTCAGAGTTAGGAAGAGCAACATCACGAAGAAAACTTTCAGGACTTGGTATGGTCACTACGATTTTGTAGTTATGTCTTTTGGATAAACATTCTCTTGTAACTTTCATGGTTTTGATGAACAGGGTGTTCAATCCAAATTTGGATATGTTAGTGATTTTCTTCATAGACGACATTCTCATATACTCTAGGAGTGAGGAGGAGCATGCCATTCATTTGAGGATTGTGCTAAGACTCTCAGGGATCACCAGTTGTTTGCTAAATTCAGCAAGTGTGAGTTTTGTTTGGATTTAGTAGCATTTTTGGGTTACGTGGTGTCAAGTGAGTGTGTGCAGGTAGACTCTCAAAAGATCGAACCTGTAAAGAATTGGCCTAGATAAGTTAATCCTTCTGATGTAGGAGTTTCTTGGGTTTAGCTGGCTACTACAGGAGGTTTGTTGAAGGATTTTCATCCATTGCAGCACTGTTGACTATGTCGACCCAGAAGAAAGGCAAATTTCAGTGGTCGGATGCCTATAGAAGAGCTTTCAGGAGTTAAAGACTTGACTTAATTCAACCCAAATATTGACCCTACTTGATGGTACAAATGGACTTGTTGTGTATTGTGATGCCTCTAGGGGTGGTGTTGGTGTTGTGTTGATGCAGCATGGTAAGGTCATAGAGGATGCCTCTAGATAGCTTAAGACTCACAAGAAGCATTATCCTATGCATGACCTAGAATTGGCAGGAGTCGTGTTCGTATTAAAGATTTGGAGGCACTACTTGTATGGGGTACATGTAGATGTGTTCACAGACCATAAGAGCCTACAGTATGCATTTACTCAGAAGGACCTGAATTTGCAACAAAGGAGGTGGTTATAGCTTCTTAAGGACTATGACATAAGTGTTCTTTATCATCGGGGCAAGGCCAATGTAGTGGCAGATGCTCTTAGCAGGCTATCCATAGAGTGTGTTTCTCATGTGAAGGGTGGAAGGAAGGAGTTAGTTAAGGATGTCCATAGGCTTTCTCATTTAGGAGTTTTCCTTGTTGATTCGATGGATGGTGGTGTCATTGTTCAGAATGGTTTATAATCCTCTTTGGTGACTGAGGTCAAGGCTAGGCAAGATGATGATCCTATTTTGGTAAAGTTGAAGGAAGCGGTTCAGAATCAGAGTGTAGAGGTCTTCTCCCAAGGGGGAGATGGTGTACTTCGTTATTAGGGTCATATGTGTGTTTTGAGTGTTGATGACTTGAGAGAATAGATGTTGCATGAGGCTCATGGTTCACGGTATTCTATCCACCCAGGTGCCACCAAGATGTACCATGACCTATGGGAAGTCTATTCGTGGAATAGCATGAAGGACATAGCGGAGTTTGTGGCTAAGTGTCCAAACTGTCAACAAGTGAAAGTGGAGCATCAAAGACCAGGAAGTGTGCTACAGGATATCAGTGTCCCTATTTGGAAGTGGAAAGAGATTAATATGGATTTCATCACAGGGTTACCTCGCACACATCGACATTATGACTCTATTTGGGAGATTGTAGATAGATTGATGAAAGCAGCTCATTTCCTACTGTTCAAAAAAGTACCGACTCAGAGGAGGACTCTGCTAAATGGTATATTAAGGAGTTATTTCAATTTCATGGAGTTTCCTCATCCATCATATCAGATAGAGGCACTCAGTGCACCTCGTAATTTCAGAAGTCATTTTAGAAAGGACTTGGTACTCAAGTCAAGATTAGCACAGCTTTTCACCCACGGACGGATGGTCAGGCCGAGTGGACCATTCAGACTCTTGAGTATATGTTGAGAGCATGTGTGATTGATTTTATATATAGTTGGGATGATCATTTACCTCTTATTGAGTTTTCTTATAACAACAGTTACCACTCGAGTATTCAGATGGCTCCATTTGAGGCCCTTTACGGGCGAAGGTATAGGTAGCCTATTGGTTAGTTCGAGGTAGGTGAAGCTACATTGATAGGGCCAGATTCAGTTTACAAGGGTATAGAGAAAGTTCATCTTATTAGAAAAAGGTTGAAAATAGCTCAAAGTCATTAAAAGTCGTATGCTGATATTAGGAGGAGATAGCTTGAGTATGAAGTTGATTATTGGGTGCTCTTGAAGGTATCTCCTATTAAGGGGTAATGAGGTTCGGGAGGAAAGGAAAGCTTAGTCCTCGATATGCTAGTCCCTGACGGATTGTGAGATTTGTTGGCAAGGTGGCCTATGAATTAGAGATACCAATGGAGTTGGCTTCGGTATCCGGTCTTCCATTTATCATTGTTAAGGAGGTGCATTGGTGATCCGACTTTGGTTGTTTTGGTGGAGAGCATAAGTGTGAAGGATAACTTTAGTTATGAGGAGGTGCTAGTTGAGATCCTTGATCATCAGATCTGAAAGTTGAGAAGCAAAGAAGTAGCTTCAGTAAAGGTTTTATGGAGGAATCAGCTTATTGAGGAGCTACATGGAAAGAGGAAGCAGATATGATAGCTAAATACCTACATCTTTTCCCTTCCAGCTCAGTTCTATCTTGAAGTATCAGTTCCCTCCTAGTGCTCTATTTCAGTTCCATGTCTAGTGCATGTCTCTCAGTTCCTTCATGTTACTATGTGTATGTATGATTTATGAATTCAGTTCAGTCATATGTATTAGTTCAGAGCTAGTCACTCTGTCAGTTTTCAGCTTCAGATATTCAGTATTTGGGATTGTGGTTTCCTTTCCCCAACCATTCAGTATGTTTGACCACATTTGAGGATAAATGTTCCCAAGAGGGAGATATTGTAATACTCTAGAAGTCCATAAAATCAGACTTGAGGGTTGAGTGGAGGAAGCAGGAAGAAATATGCACAATCCATAGAACTACTCATCGAGTGACTCATCAGGTCACTCGATGAATCATGGAGTGGCTCGTGATGGGATGCCAGGACAGTGAAGAGTCGTGGTCAGGGGGTCTCGTGGATAGTGAAACGAGTTGTGGTGTAACTTCGCGACTCGTCAACTGGGTCGTTAGCAGGATGGTTAACATTGAAGGTTGGGATTCCAGTGAAGGTAATGAGTGAGGGCCACGACTCGTCACTCCTCCTAACAACTTATGATGTCCATCGTTGGGACTGGTAGTGTCCCTATTTTCTGCGTTTAAGTAAGGGTATTTTCGTAACTCCTAAGCTCCTAAGCCCCTAAGCCCTAAACTTCACCTTGCCAATATATATCACAATCTAGTATGGGCCAACATAACGAGGACTGAGTTTCCCTTTCTTCCCGAATCTCATCACTCCCTTCATGGGTGATACCTTAAGAAACACCCAATCATCAGTCAGTTCTCTCCTCCTTACATCCACATAGGACTTTTGACAACTCTGAGCTGTCCTCAACCTCTACCTTATAAGTTGAACCTTCTCCATAGCCTCATGAACTAAATCTGGTCCTATCAACGTGGCTTCACTGATTTCAAACCAATCAATTGGTGATCTACATCTCTGCCCATAAAGAGCCTCAAACAGAGTCATCTGAATGATGGAATGGTAACTGTTGTTATATGCAAACTCGATGAGAGGTAAATGATCATCCCACCTACCCTTGAAATAAATCACACACACTCTCAACATATCCTCAAGATTCTGAATGGTTTGTTTAGCCTAACCATCTATTTGCAAGTGAAAAGTTATGCTAAGCTTGACCTGAGTACCAAGTCCCTTCTGAAACGATCTCCAAAACTAGGAGGTAAACTGAGTACCTCTATTTTATATGATGGACAATGTCACTCCATTCAACCGAACTAGCTCCCAAATATACAACTTAGCATAATCCTCCGCTGAATCGGTAGTGCTTTAGTCAATCTGTACACAACCACCCAAATAGAGTCATACAGTCAAAGAGTATGAGGCAATCCTGTAATGAAGTCCATATTGACTTCCTCCCACTCCAAGTAGGGATACTAATGTCCTGAAGCACACCTCTAGGTCTTTGATACTCCATTTTCACCTATTGTCAATTCGTATCCACAAACTTTTCTATGTCCCTCTTCATGCCATTCCACCAATAGACTTCCCATAGGTCACGGTACATCTTGGTGGTACTTGGATGTATGAAATATCTGGAACCATGAGCCTCATCCAACATCCGCTCCCGCAAGTCATCAACACCCGGTACACACAAACGACCCTGATATCGTAGTACTCCATCTCCACCTTGGGAGAAAAGCTCCACCTTCTGGTTCTAAACAACTTCCTTCAACTTCACCAAAATAGGATTTTCTTCTTGTCTAGCTATAACTTCGGTCACCAAGAAAGATTCTGATCCATTCTGAACAATGACACCACCATCTAATGAGCAATAAAATGAACTCCTAGCCGTGTAAGCCGATACACATCCTTTAATACCTCTTTCCTCTCCTCATCTACATGGGTCAGAAAGCCTGCTAAGAGAATATGCCATCACATTAGCCGTGCCCGAATGATAAAGGACACTCATATCGTAATCCTTAAGAAGCTCCAACCACCTTCTTTGACGTAGATTTTGATCCTTTTGGGTGAACATGTACTGTAGGTTTTTGTGGTCCATAAACACATCCACATAGACCCTGTATAGGTAGTGTCTCCAAATCTTCAAGGCAAGTACTATCGCTGCCAACTCGAGGTCGGGAGTCGGATAGTTCTTCTCATGGACTTTCAGTTGCCTGGAAGTATAGGCTATAACCTTACCGTGCTGCATTAGTACACAACTAAGGCCGATCCGTGAGGCTTCACAATATACCACAAACCCATCGATACCCTCAAGTAGAGTCAACACTGGTGCTGAGCTAAGTCGAGTCTTCAACTCTTGGAAGCTCTTCTCATAGGCCTCCGACCATTGAAACTTCACTTTCTTCTGGGTCAACTTAGTCAACTCCTTCCACAATAGTAACCAGCTAAGCCCAAGAACTTGTGATATCTGAAGGACTAACTGGTCTAGACCAATTCTTCACTGCTTCTATCTTTTGGGAATCCACCTATACACCCTCACTTGACACCACATGACCCAAAAATGCTATCGAGTTCAACCAAAACTCACACTTGCTGAATTTAGAATACAGTTGGGGATTGTTAAGAGTCTGTAGCACCACCCTCAAATGAGCAGCATGCTCCTCTTCACTCTAAGAGTATATGAGAATGTCATTTGTGAATACGATCACGAACATGTCCAAATACGGCTTGAACACCATGTTCATCAAATCCATAAAAGCTACAAGAGCATTCATTAGTCCAAAAGACATAAGTACAAACTCATAGTGACCATACCGAGTCCTGAAGGCTGTCTACGGAATGTCATTCTCTTTAACCCTGAAGTTACCCGGATTTGAGGTCTATCTTTGAGAAACACTTGGAACCCTAAAGCTGGTCAAACAAGTCATCAATTCTAAGGAGAGGATACCTATCCTTGATTGCAACCTTGTTCATTTGCAGATAATCAATGAACATCTAAAGGGAACCATCCTTCTTCCAGATAAAGGGGATTTGCTAGGTCTGATAAAACCCTTGTCTAAAAGATCCTTTAATTTCTCCTTCAACCCTTTAGCTCAGCTGGAGCCATTCTGTAAGAGGGAATAGATATAGGTTGCGTATCGAGATGAGGGTCAATACCAAAATCAATCTCCCGCTCGGGAGGAATTCCCAGTAGATCATCTGGAAACACTTCTGGATATTCACACACTACAGGAACTGACTAGATAGTCGGGTTTCGGATGTAGCATCCTTAACCCTAACTAGATGATACACGCAACCTTTAGAGATCATCTTTCTGACCTTAAAATAGGTAATGAAGCAACCTACATGCACAGCTGAACTACCTTTCCATTCTAGGACTGGGTCACCCGAAAGCAAAAACTCTACTACACAGGTTCTACAATTCACTGAGGCATAACATGCATGTAGCCAATCCATGCCAAAGATAACATCAAAATCTGTCATTGCTAGCTCTACGAAATCTGCTGAGGTGCCTTTCTAAAGGACTGTGATAGGGAAATTTCTATATACCTGTCGAGCTATAACTGAATCACTAACTGGAGTAGAGACTGAGAAGGTTCTAATAGGATTTTGGGACTGACTCCGAAACTACTAGAAACATAGGGCGTCAGAAAAGATAAAGTAGCCCCTGGATCTAGCAAAGTATATACATCAAGGTAGAATACTCGTAACATATTAGTGACTATATCTAGAGAGGCCTCCTACTCCTGATGAGATACGAGGGCATAGAATCTATTCTGATGCTGACCACCACCTGCACTAGTGGAGGCACTCTATTGCGTCGAGCATGCTGGTGGGGCTACTAAACTAGTGGTTGGGTCTCGGCCTCTACCATGGTCCTGTATAGCTGTTGGAAAATATCTGAGCATATTTCCGAGCTTCCCACACCCGAAAAAAGCACCTATACCTTCTAAGCACTAGCTAGTGTGCCTCTTGCCACACCCGTCACAAGCTGGAATACTAGGCTCTATGGATCTGCTCCCTTGACCTCGAGAGCCTGACGCTCGTCCCCTCTAGTCGTGCCTAGATCTGGATGGCACACCTGCTGCTGACGGTGCTTGGGTTGATGATCTCCGGTGGAGCTGATGATGATGTCCACCACCAGGCCTCTGCTGGGAGAACCCAAAACTGTCGGTCCTAGTCCTCTTGGCCTCTCTCTCGTGCTCACTCTTCTGTACTGCCTCTATCTGCTGGGCATAAAGAACTATCTGTCAGAAATCGATATCTGATGAAGCATAGTGGTCCTGCAATCCTTGACCAAATAGTATTCTATCCCATGCATGAACCGGCTCACTCGAGCCTTCTGATCTACCACCATCTCAGGTGCATATTTGGATAGGTGGGTGAGCTCTAAATCATACTCCTGGACCATTGTGTTGTTCTATCTCAGGTTCACAAATTCAGCTGCTTTGATCTCCCTCATCTCTTAGGGAAAGAACCAATCCAAAAATGCGATATGGAACTTATCCCAGCCAATGAGGCTTGATCCAACTGCTTTGCAATCCTTCCACTATCTAAACCAGATATGTGTAACCCCTTTCAACTAATAAGAGGCTAAGTCTGCACACTCCTCCCCCGTCACCCCCATGATCTGGGTGATTTTCTGAATCTCATCCATAAACTCGTGTGGATCCTCGTCCACCTTTGATCCAAGAAACTCTTGAGGGTTCTTCCTCAGAAAGTCCTTGACTCTTGTTGCTGCCGCATTCCCATTCTTGGGAACATGCACTACCGCCTGCTAGTTGACCTGTGCAGTCAATGCCTGTGCTAACATCTGGATGGCTGCCCTAAATTCTGCATGGAAAACCTGCTCGGGCACATGATCCTCGAGAGCTGGTGGGGCCTGCTAGTGCCCATCTCCATTGTCATTCTAATGTACATTTTCGTTATGTTCCTTCATCTATTAAATAGGCGAGAAGGCACGATTCGTGGTGTACCTAACGACTCGTGGTGACCTATTCGTTGGGAATACGGCCAAAAATTCATCATTCAAGCCAAGCTCTGACCACGACCAATCTAATGACTCATTGCCCTGGCCACAAGGTGTTGTTTCTCTCGTGATCACCCCTGAACCATGAGTTCCTACTACTCTTCCCTCCACCTCATAAGTCACTCTACGACTCGTGGGATACTCTACGGGTCACTAGATGACTCATCTTGTGACCTGGTGCAGAATTTCCTATTTTTTTCATTTGAACCCTCGGGTCCGATTTTAGAGGCTTTCGGGGCATTACATTGTAGCCTATTCTAACCCATTCCCTTTGCATGCATGCAAGATTAGAGGATTCCATAGGAGATCAAGCCTAAAATTTTTTAAGTTTTTCTAGAAATCTCTTGGGATTTTAAGGAAGAGTATATATTTAGCTAACCCAGGTATGTAGGGCCATGAATAAGAGTTTTCTTTCACTCTCATGCTCAAATATCTTTTCAAGTTCTTGAATTCTAGTATTGATTCAAGTTGTATGATCTTATGGGGTTTTAACCCAAACTTCTGAAATTCTCTATGATTTATACGTGGATCAATTCCCTTCATGTTTCAAAGCATGTTCTCAAATTCATGGGCAGATTTTATGTACTAATTGATTATAAATTCATGATTTCAAGTTTTAAATATTATGCCCAATTATGCAAGTTCATGAAAAAGTTAATTTATGATTGACTGTTTAAAGTATGATGAAGTATCTAGCATGTATTTATGTTTATGAATTACCATATATGAATCTATGCTTTTGACTAGTGAAGTCTATTTCAAGTATGCATGATCTTCACGTTTTGGGTAATTCAACTCAGATTTAGCATGTTTTCATGATTTTATTTAGTTTTATAAATTAGCTTACCATATGGTTTTGCAGTCTATACTCCCCCTATTTAGCTTATGGTATGTTTAGAGCCAAGACTCCCCATATTCATATTTCAGACATGCATGTAATTTCATTATCATCTTTTTTGAAAAATGATTGTTCCAGCTTCATTGAACAACGATGGTTTCAGTTTCATTGAAAAATGATGGAGAGCACCTTGCATTTTTTTTAGAGTAGTGTCTAGCACCGAGTAGGCTAGGGGTTCATGAAAACCCCGAGTCTCAAAACTATGTGCCAATGTAGAATTTCACATGTTACTTTGGGACCTCCCTTGTGAGCTTCCCCTACCCTAATTGGGCCTTCAGCTTTGATATCGATACCGTGGTAGCACCCTCTGCCCTGGCAAGACTTTGGACGGCTCTGCCCACTTGAGTGTAATATTTGGGATCACTTAAGCTCTATTGTGATAGTGTCAGTTATATGATCAGTCTCCCATTGTCCCTCATGATCTCAGTTATGCATATTTATCAGTTATGCTATTATGTCTTCAACAGGTTTGACCAAATAATCAAGTTATTTGTTTTGCTTAAGAATCACAATTTTAGCTTTAGGTCATTCGATTCAGTTATGAGATCCAATTTATGTCTATTCATGTTTTTAGATATCAGCATACAACCTTTACTCTCAGAATCTTATGATGTTATGATTTATGATATGCATGATTTCAGTTTACTTGCTCAGCATGTTTTACTTACCTTGCATACTCAGTACATTTCAAGTATTGACTGCATATTCTATGTTGTATCATTTCATGATATAGGTTCAGATGTTCAAACTCAGTCTCGCTGTTAGCTAGTTTCCCGAGTTTATCCAAGTGCAGTTGTTGCTGAGTCCTCATCCTTCGAGGACCTTCAGTGAGTTGAGTTATGTTATTTCAGTTTTAGACTTTTAGTGAGTTAGTTGGGGTGTTGTCCCATCAGCTCATTAGTATGTTAGAGACTTTTCAGACACAGACTTGTATTTTCATCTCCATATTCAGTGTTATGATGTTACTATTGGATAGATGTTTTGTTATTCATACTTTTGCTATTTTAGAATTTCGTTATTGTTACGCCCCACCTTGGGAGGCATGACTGGCACCTACTGCCACACTGGGATATGGGCTGGGTTGGCTGGGCATAGGCAACTTTGATTCCTACCAGCAACTAAAAATCAAGAAAACAAACTGCTATATCTCGACTGTAAACACAGCCTCGGGCCAACAAGGCCACGCACACCTGTAAAGGAAGACAGCTAACCTCGCCAACATAATAAAAAAAGGGATCTTATGCAGGCCGACAAGACCATGCACTGGACTATTTGAAGGGATAAAAGATTAGGCTTGCTGCTTAGAAACAGGGGGAAGGAGAAAGCTAAGAAAGTGAATTACCTGAACCTGTGAGACGCACATGATTATGTCCAGAGGAGAGACTCACAAGTTTAGCCATTGGTAGTAGGACCCTCTCAAACTGGTAGAGGAGAAGGAAGCTATATCAGGTGAAGGAGATTGAATTTGAGATTGCGTAGAAGTGTCAACAATTTCCTATGTGAGTTTAAAAGACTTATTTTTAATATGTAAGAATATTATTTGAAAAGGGAAAAATATTTTCAAAAAATTTTACATAGAGTGAGATATAAAATTTAGAGTGAATGCAATCAAAATATTGGTGTGCATAATGAACTTGAGAGAAGCCTAGATACACAGATGGAGTTTACCTAGGCTCATGTTTATGGGTGGCGTAAGGCTTAAGCTATGGACAACTAAAAGTTCTAAGTGAATTGTATATGGGTGCGACACCAAATAAATTTTTATATGGAGATGTATTATTTTAAAGTTGTGTTGGCAATCGATTAATTAGATAGACTGCTTGTTAACAAACAAATGATCAAAAATTTAAAGGTAAGAATACCTCGTGTAAAAGTGCTTTGACAGTTTCAACAATGTGTGGATGATGACACTCCATTATGGCCACTCTTTGAGGAGTGTGAGGAGGTGATATAACGTGTTTAATTCCATTTGAACTCACATACGGATCAAGACCTTTCACCCCCTCCATCAGTATATATAAAGAGAATTTTTATTTTAGAATATTTTTTCATTAAGGAATGAAACTTGGAAAAACTGTCTTAATCCTCATATCTATTTTTAAGAGTGCACTACCAAATATATTTGGTGTACTGATCAATGAAAATACAGTAATATAGTTTCTTATCAATGGAAGGAATAGGCGATGGACTCCACCAGTTACTAAAAAATATTTGTAGCAGAGCAATACTAATTAGAGATAAGTAATTGAATGAAAAACGTGAAACTTTATTTGAACAACAAGAATAACATAAAATAAACTTGTTTGGTGAAGAAAATGGGAGAGAAATTTTATTCAAAACAAAGTTCAAGATTCTTGAATGGGGATGACCAAGTGCAGTGCCCGATTTGCTGAGGAATTGTTGTATTGACAATTGGAACAATTGGGTTATTAACTATGAAATAGGGCTATTCATAGAGTTTGTTCCTATTCTGAATGAATACCAGTGGAGGCTGTATTTTCAAGAAAGAAAGAAAATGGAAACAATTCAATGGAGGATTATCTTAACAAAAGTTTTATACTAAAAGAATATTTTGTTTGATAGCAGGTGCACACAAACTATCAGGTAGTCTAAAAGCATTATTTGATGCATTTAATTCAGTAAAACCATGGTGAGTAATTGAGATACTTTTACCATCATTCATAATTATGCCTTCTGAACCATAACGTTCTTCAAGATTCGTAGGATCTATTTGACATGATGAGTAGCACTTGAGTCGACAACCATTGATTTCCTGCAGTATGCTTACCTAAAAGAAATTATCTTTGCTTCTACATAATTGTGAGACTGTGACATGCAAACCTTTGCAGTATGATCGTGTTTGTTGCATAATTGACCGTGAATAGGGTTGTTGATGTAATGCATGCCCTTGCACGGGAGTATTTATATGAGATGATGGACTCTCGTGCTTGAATTGCAGCGGATATCTCCTGAAAACCTGACCCAAGACCACTTAGAATTTTCACTACCAACTCATCATTGATAACTGTAGCACCGACAGTGGCAAGCTTATTGCAGATAAAGTGTACTTGATGGAGATAATTGACGATTGGGCGGGAATCCTATAATAGGCGCGCAACCTGGTCACGAGGATTAAAAATTTATTTTTGGAACTTATTGGCATAAACAAGTTGCAGGGAGTGTCAAACAAATTTAGCAGTGGAGGCAGCAACTAAAGTTGCAGCGATCATCGGATCGATAGAATCCATTATGGCATTTTTGAATCTCATAATCGAATATTGTATTGTGGGTTCGGTACTTCTCTACTATTTTGTGTTATCATTGTTGAAGGAGTAGGAGAAGAGCCATCAAGATGGCCAAGCAATTTGTGCCCATATATGAGCATGAAAATCTTGGCTTCTCATGTAGCAAAGTTGTGAATGCCAACAAACTTTATTAGTAGCCGCGATACAGGATTAAATTGGACACCAACGATAGAGTTGCTGCTAGTGGTGGAGTCCACATTTCATATGTTCGAAAGCATGTTAAGAGTGAGTTTGTGGTGGTAGTCAGAGGATCAAAAAAAAAACTCAGGGAGAGTTAAGACTTGGGCTCTGATACCATGCAATTAATTGAGCAAGATGAAATAAAAAAAAAATTTATTAATGGATGAAGAACTGATATATATACACAAACAGTTAACAGAGTCTCTCTGAAAGAGCGCTTCCTACAATGAAAACTAAACCAGTAAACAAGAAAAATAAATAACAAACTCCTAAAATAGTGAAAATAAAATTAACAATCTATGCATCAAACCAAGTAGTAAAATAGTAAGTGGTAACAGTAACAATATTCTAATACATAATATATTTATATATACTCTCATGGTATCATTGAGGTCTGCTTTAGTCCTTTAGTGAGACACTCATTTCTCCTCTGTGGCATAATCGCAGTATATCTATATATTGTCATGGTATCATTGATGTCTGCTTCAATGAGAAACTTTTCAGTTCTCTATAATACCTACATGCTATATATTTTATGTTGATAGGATGTCATAAAAATAGATTTTTTTTAAAAAAAGATGAAACAAAACAAAAAATGAGCTAAACAAGAGAAAAATAAAAACAAAAATAAAAAAATAGTTAATAGGAGAAAAATAAAGTAAGAAAAAAAAACAAAAAGAGAATATGAAACGTCAAAAAAAGAAACAAAAGGAGAATAACATTAATTGTTGGGAAGAAAAAATTAAAATAATTTTGTCAATTTTATTAATTGCTAAGTACTATAAGGGTGCATTAATTTCTACTAAAAATTAAAAAAAATTAAAAAGAGTCATAGTCTAATTATTTAATTTTTTATATTTTATTAGTATAAAAATTAATACTTAATATTTTTATCTTTTTAGACAAATAAAATTAGAGAAAGGAAAAGAAGAAGATAAACTAAACAAAAAATGAAAAAAAAATAAGGGGAAAGAAATAAAAAATAAAAAATGGGAAACAAATAATAATGAAGTTACTAAATGACATCTATAATAAAGGATAAAAGGAGAAGAAAATAGAGAAATAACAAATTTTTCAAAAAAAAAAAGACCAAAAAAATGGGGAAAAAAGAATAAAAATAATAAATGAGAAAAAAGATAAAAATAATAAACAAAAAGACATACAAAAATGGAGAGATGAAAAAAGCACGCCCGATGTGCAAAAAGAAAACATTTAAAAGGTGAAGTTTCTAGTGTTAAAGCCATGAAAATATTTATTTATACAAAGCTAATTTTGTCCATATCATTATTTTCTAAACCAAAAACCCTCATCACACATTATTCTAACCATCCAAAAAATCAAACTTGTCCAAAAATTTATTGTTACTTCTTCCCAAAATCCGCCGCTTCCCCCTTTTTCCTATATACTCCCTCTTTCTTTCTTTCTTCTACCCAAACACAACACATAGTCAAGAAAACAATGTACCCTACTTAATTTTTTTTTTCTTGGTGATTTTTTTTTAATACATGGTTTTGATGCAGAAAAGGAACACATGTTTGTATATGCATTTACTTATTAAAAAAAAAGATTTGAATTGGATTTCTTTGTTATTAATTTTTTTCTTTGCATTTTTTTTTTAAGTTTATGAAGGAAGATGGATGATTCTAATAGAAGGAAAGCGAGTATCAAGAGTGTTTTGATATGTGAAATTTGCAAAAAGCGATGCAAAAACGTCACCATTATTGAAGAATGTTGTCACGGATGTAAGAATTTTTCTTTATTTTTTTTTTTTAAAAAAAAACAAAAAAAAAGTTAATTTTTTTTAATTTTTGTATTTTTAAGTTGAGTGATGTAGGTAAATCATTTGTACTTGTGATTTCATGATCTTGAATTTTTAATTTTTAAGGGTTTCTTTCTTGATTTCAGTGATTTTGATAAATCATTTGTTCTTGAGATTTAATGATCTTGTCTGTTTTTAATGTTCTATTTAAAAAGGTTAATTTAATTTTTTTTATTTTAGGGTTTTTTTTTTTCATTTGGGCGATGTTGATTAACCATTTGTTCTAGTGATTTCATAATCTTGAATTTTTTTGACTTGTTTTCAACGTTCTTACTAATGATTTTGAGTAGATTTTGTGTCATTTTCAAGGTTTATGTGATCTAGTTTTTTTTTCCATTCCAAAAGCAACCTAATGGTGGGGGGTTAGGCATAGATCCCAACCTATCAATATCACTGAAATTATAGAGATTATAAGGAGTTGCTTTTTGGCCAAGCCTCCCTAAGTTACATTTAAAATGAAAAGTTCATCTCTATGAAGAAAACTACCAATACTAGAGAACGTTGCATAGGAGTATATGTCAAGTTATCACGAAACATATATAATCCTTTAATTAAAAATGTAATTCCCTTTATCATGTCTAATACGAAAACTCGAGAGTCCATCTTTGTCATTCTTCAATAGAGCTTTAACTTGTCTTGGCAAAGAGATAGCTTGATTGAACTGTTTAATTTTTCTAAGTTCTTGATATTAAATTGTTTTAACTTTCTTGTGTGAACTAATTTTTTGCATTTGGCCCTAATCGAGAAACACCTATTTTTATGTATTATTTTGAGATTTTATTTCTTGTAGCTATCAAAACAGGAATTTTCTCTCTCTTTTTTGCTCTAAATTTTAGATCTATACTCAAAAACCCAATTTTCATCTTGAATTTTTTTGCTTTTCATTAAAGTAGATAATTTTTTTATATAATTTTGAAGTTTTTATGAAATTTGATTATTTCATCTATAATGGGATGTCCAAGCACCATCACCATCACCATCACCATCATTAGCATCATCAAGTAGTAATGCTAAAGGAAAAGGGAAAAAGGGACGACGTGTCAAAAAGAAGAAAGAAACAAATAATATTCTTCCTCCTCCTCCTCCTTCTTCCCCGCCTCCTGCTACTGATCATCATTAGGCAGCAGCCACAAGCAATGGGACTAGAGTTTATCCCATTTGGTTCACTTTGGTTGCATGTGATAACCAGTGAGTTTTTTATGCCTTTAATTTCACTCTCTTAAAAATAAGGACTTTTACTTCTACAATGATGTCATAAGTATATATACTTGCCTGTATAAGTTGAACTAATTACCTGCCAAATAATGCAAACAACTCGTTAAATTATACCGATAATTTAAAAATCATTTATATTGTCAGTATATGTAAGTTAGATTAATAAGTAATTTATACTAAATTGATTATTTTCTTGCAATTGTTGTTTTAAGGAATGTCCTTCACTCTTACTATAGATTTCTTCATGCTACATTAAGATCAAATAAGTTTGCATCTGAACAAAACTTTTTGTAGAAAAAAAAGTGTGTTTCTGGTACGATGGAGGTTACTTTTCGAAATATATTTTTACAGAAAATAATTTATTTTCAAGAAATATTTTTCGATATTTGGTTAGAGCATGAAAAAAACTTTATGAAAGGTTGATAATGATTAATATTAGTAACTAAATAATAAATAAATTTTTGAGTATTTTCAAATAAAGACCACTCACCCATGCTAAAACTGACCAAGGTGATGGAGGATTTGACTATACCCAACCCTACATATTTATAATATCACCCCAAAAATATGTAAGAAGGAGAAAATAAATTTTAGTGTCCATAATGACAAGAAATAAATGTAGACTGAGTTCTCATGTTACAGGTGATAAGGATACACAACGTCACAAAAAAACATACCCATGATTGATAATAATGTTTTAAGTGTTGGTTAAAACAGTAAATATGGAATTAAGAGTTGAGATAATTGTGAAGAAAAATGATGAAGAGAAGTCATTTCTCCCTTTATTGTGTTATTGAAATTTTATCTCATGAAAAGATGAGTATTCTCTATAAACATCTTCTTTTTACTTTCTAAAATGTCTCTTTAACTTCAATGAACATGTTATGATACATCTTTTTTCTTTTCATTTTTTTTCTTTCTGATTAAATAGGGATGTGAACATGCCGGCTTCCTACATAAGGAGGTACCTTGCAAAAAAATTGAGTCTCCAGAATGAAGATGAGGTAATTAAATACTTTGTTCTGTTATACCTTTGCGCATGACACCTGATTATTTATTTTAATCCTAATAAGTTGAGGAATGCAGGTGGAGGTTCGCATGTTAGGGATGCCGATTCATCCTGCTTCGCCTCTGCATCATCTAGCTGATCTGTGGTTACGTACAACACCTATCACTGAGAAAAAACTAAAAATTGGAAATTCTGCCAAAGATTTTGTCATGGTTTTAAAATATGCTCGCAGCCAAAAGCCTTAGGCCTAATTATTATTAAGAACTAATGTACTATTTCAGTTTCTCTTTTTGCTTAAATGTTCATTTGATTTGCAAGGAGAAAACTTCTAGTTGCTTGTTGTTAATTAATTACCTTTGTAGTATGCTTTTTTTTAAAAAAGAAAAAACTCAGATGCTTTTGGCTACTTGTTTTGCACCCCCTATATGTTGTTTATTGGTAAGACTTTTGTGTTTTTATTTTGCTGATCTCCTCAACATTAACTCTATCCTGGAGCTCAAGTTTCAACTCATAAAAACTGTAAAAATTAAAGACAAATAGAATATACACCACTTGTTGACACCCAATTTTGACCTCTCTACGCCCCGTATATGCTGCTTACATATATATATTTTATTTACCTTTTTACGCAAATATTAGACTTATATTTATATTTATAAAATATTTAATTATCATAATATTGCAAAATTATTTTAAATTACATATATATGTTGCGTTAATTTCAATTTATTAATTGTTCAATGTTAAATAATTGTGTCATGTACAATATATTTCGTATTAATATATGCCCTTATTTTGAAATATATATTTTACTTAATCTTTATAAACTATTTATATAATTTACTAAATTTTACAAATTTGTTTGCGTAATAATATTACTCGAATTTACAAATTATTTATGTTAATAATATAATATTTGATAACTTAATTTTATTTCCTAGTCATTGAATTATTTACAAATATAATAACTTATTAATTATATAATACTTGCACGAGTCTAATTTATAACTTATTTATATTAATAATAATATTTACGTGATTTTTCCATAATTAAAATATTATATCATTTATTTAATTATTTATAAGTGTAGTATTTTGTTAATTATATAGCAGCCATTTTAAATCATATTTAAAATCTGGCCACTTCCTATGTTACACCCCGTAAATTTTAAATGAGTAAATAGCCTAATGGCATGTTGGTTGAGGGATTTAGAAAGCCAAAAAAAAAATTAAAAAATTAAAAATAAAGGTCGGTTTTTCCATTCAAAGCAGCCAAATTTCCAGAAAAAAACAGGGGAGAATAGTGAGAAGAAGAACCCACGACAATATATATAATTTCCTTCCAATTACGCTACGAAACGCGGTCTAAACTCCGTTCCGGCTTAGATACAGAGGTATAAAGCTGCAGAGAGCAATCCTACGGAGTTGGTTTCGTGAAATTTGGCCGGCGAAATGTCGTACTACCGAGGTAAAGTAAATAGAATTGCTTTAAATTAGTACCAATGTGTTCCTAGCGTTGCAGTGAGCATTTATCCCTTCTGGACTATCGAGAAATAACGAGTTTTCGACCGTTTTTCGAAAGGTTGATGTTTGGGATAAATATATATCAAAAGTGATAATTTCTCCTGAATATTAATGTATTTAGTTCTAATTGACATGTATATGAATGTAGTTGGGAGAAACAGCAGAAGTACCGACGGAAATCACATCGGTCAGTCGGGTACTTAGAAACCAGGTATGTAAAGTTATTCTTTCGGCAAGCCAGGAAGTACAGTCTAGAAAATGAATAGAATAAAGGCTATTAACAGATACCCAGCGTACAAAAACGATTTTAGTACAAATTCCAGCAAGCATGCTAGTATATCATTACGTATCATGCGATAATCAGAATAATGGATAGTCAGATGATTTTAGATAGTAATATGGTATCCGCTAATAGCCCAGCATGTTCTTACGTAATACCCAGAATGAAAGTAGTAAAACCAATATAACGAATTAGCATGATTACAGATAATACGTATTACATTTGCTGAGCTGTATCCAGTAATAGATGGCACATTTTATATTATTGAGCTATATCCAGTTATACATGGTATGTTCTATTTTGAGCTATATCCAGATATAATCAGATCAGTAATCAGGTATAGAAATAGCTCCAGACATCAGTATAGCTCCAGATACAGATACAGCTCCAGAAACAGAATATAGCATCAATTGTTTAATACGGACTGGCCTTGAAACAAAAGAAGAGAATATGATTAGTATTTTTCATTTAAGCATGCTTGCTGTGTATGTGTTTTGCCTGTTGAGACTTGTTATGGCATGTGGGTGTCCTTTAGCATCCCCACCGCCCCTGGGTTATAGCTGTGTCGATACCAGATTCAAATGCCGCCACCAGCTGGGCGATGCTGTCCGCCTAGAGGACGATGATGGCCGACCACCATGATAATACGGTCCAGACCACCCTGCTTGCAGTGGTAGTTCTGTTTACTCTGCGCAGAGCTAGCACACCCTGTTTATAGGGGTAGACCACTCTGTGTGCGCTTGTGGCCGGGGGCAGTTTTATATACAGATTTTTATAAAATTACCCTGTTGCGTGCTTGCACCCAGGGGCAATTTCAGTCACAGATACAGTAGCAGATCACCACGTGCGCACCTGCGCCCAGAGGCAGGAGTCTTCGGACTCAGACACAACTTATTGTCAGAGGCCAAGGCCCGAGTTGCGTACCCAAAGGGGCTGGTAGGAGGAGCTCACAGTTATCAGACGAGTGGAGTGACTTATTTTTTGTTGGTTTAGACCTGGGTAGGGGTATATAGATTGTTTGCTTGGTTGGCACCTTCCGGCTTATGGGGGTCGGTCAGGTATTGTGTGTATTATTATGTATATGTATATGTGCTATTAGATATTGACAGACAGTAGGACGACACGTCATCAAGTATGCTCAGTTAGTTAAAGAATGAACAAACTCTCCCCAGTTATCCTCAGCTAGATAGACTCAGCTACTTCTTGCTTATATGTCATGTTATTGTTGCCATTCATTTCAGTTGCATATTTCAGTTTTCTTTACATGCTCAGTACCTGTGGTACTGACGCCCAACGGGGCGCTGCATTTCTTGCCTGCAGGTACTCACGGACGAGGAGCCGATCCCTCGTGATTCCAGCCAGCTAGTGAGTCATCAGCTCCTGTCATCCGGAGTCTGATTCCCAGAGGTGTAGCTCCTTTTCTTTTGTTGTGCAGTATGGGTAGGTCGGGGCCCTGTCCCGATCATTTCCATTATTTTCTTACAGTATTTGTAGAGGCTTGCGGTCTGTATATATTTCTCTGTGGTCAGTTGAGCCGGTCATGTGAGGCCGTGCAGTTTGCTATAGCTGTTAGTATTTCAGTTTATGTTGGCCGTGTGAGGCCTTAGTTTTACAATAGTGGTGACCTTGCCGGTCACGTAATCTTGCAGTAGTCTCGTATTGAAGTTACAAATGACTAGACAGCATGGTGGCCTTGTTGGCCCGTATAGGCTCCCTTATATCGACATGTTTCTGGTTAGATGTTATTACAGGTACAGATGGCTACAGGCCAGTGGGCCGAAGGCTGTGTTTACAGCCGTTATATAGCCGGTTTGTTTCTTGAAATAGAGCCAAAGCCAGCCAAAGCACCAGATGTGCTCAGGCTGGACCATTTAGCAATCTAGAGTCTAGCAGGCACTAGGTGCTCGTCATACCCCCCAAGGTGGGGTGTGACAAACTTGGTGTCAGAGCAAGTCGTGTCCCAGGGAGTCTGCAAGCCATGCTAAGTAGAGTCTTGTCTATGGATGTGTTGTGCACCACATACTATAGGCAGGCGGCTGCGAGGCATATTAGGATTGTCACTCTTCTTTCTTATTCAGTCGTGCTATAGAGCGGTACAGTATAGAGTTGACTTTTGAAACTCACCACCCTCTTTGCTTACAGATACTATGGCAGACCAGTGGCACCCAGCTACAGGCAGGAGATTGGATACAGCAGCGGGCGAAGGCACTAGTAGGATGGCTCAGTTACAGCCAGATTCAGCCCGGTCTGAGAGCGACACAGAGGTGTCATCTCGACCCTCCCAGTAGTCTCCGCCTCGCCAGACACCATTTGAGGCAGCACCGCCTCCCACAGCTCCTGCACCTATTTCATCTGATCAGGAGCTACGTAGTACGGTGGTTATGTTGACCCGGATGCTAGCTGCTCAGCGTCAGCCAGCACCACCTACAGCAGCAGAACCCCTAGGTGGGCCAGGTAGTTCCAGGGTTAGAGAATTCTTGGCGTTGGGACCCCCTCAGTTTACAGGGTCGGATTCAGCGGAGGACCCTCAGGACTTTTTGGACCAGATGCAGAGAATCTTTAGAGTCATGCACGTAACCCTAGGAGAATCAGTTGAGTTACCAGTATTCCGGTTAAGGGATATTGTTGTTTTATGGTATGAAAGTTGGGAAAGATCTCGGGGAAGAGATGTAGCCCCTCCTACTTGGTCTAGCTTTTCAGAGGCCTTCCTGGACCACTATTTACCCCGGGAGGTCAGACAGGCCCGGATGGACCAGTTCTTACATTTAGAGCAGGGGGCCAGGAGCGTTCGCGAGTATTCCTTACAGTTCGACTCCTTAGCCCGATATGCTCCAGCATTTGTGGACACCATGTCATCCAGAGTCCACCGCTTTATTATGGACCTGAATCCAGATTACATAGAGACGTGCATGACGGCTACTTTGAGAGAGAACATGGACATAGCCAGGGTACAGGCCTTCGCACAGACAATTGAGGGCCTGAGGCAGCGGCAGCAGGGTGACAGACAGGCGACTTTAGAGCAGCTCCGTAGAAGCAGACCCGTTGAGATTTAGAGGGAAATTCCTAGGGGGCCGAGACCACGGTTTTCAGATAGGCCACCCATATCTTTACCGCCAGTACAGCAGTAGAGGGGCAGATTTATTCGCCGGAGTCAGTCAGAGTCCGGTAGCAGTTCACGGACAGTAGCCTCACCTCAGCAGCGGAGGCTAGAACAGAGTAGATTTGCATCTACCCCTTGTCCTATATGCCACCGACTACATTCTGGAGCCTGCAGCAAGGCTTCCCAGGGTGTTATTACTGCAGACAGGAAGGGCATTTAATGAGAGATTGTCCATCCAGGGGACAGGGTAGTCAGGATAATCTGGATAGAGCACCAGCAGGGCCACAAGTTCCAGCAGCCTCAGCAGGGTGCAGACCCTCAGGTTCAGCAAATAGGGGTCGCGGTAGACCAGCAGCCTCTGGCTCAGGTGCAGGCCCCACTCGTACCTATGCATTACCAGGGAGGCAGGATTCAGAGGCATCTCCCGACGTGGTCACAAGTGTATTGATTATCTGCTCATACCCTATTTATGTATTGATTGATCCAGGGTCTACCTTGTCATATATTACACCATTTGTGGCCCGAAAGTTAGGTATCGAACTAGAATTGCTTCAGCAGCCCTTTTCAGTGCTTACACCGGTCGGTGACTCGATTACAGCTAAAAGAGTTTTCCGAGGGTGTACGGTAGAGGTTGCTGATCGCCAGACCACAGTAGACTTAATAGAACTTGAGATGGTCGACTTCGATGCCATTATGGGTATGGACTGGTTAGTGCCATGCTATGCCAACTTAGAATGCTGGACCAAGACGGTCCGATTTCACTTTCCGGGGGAAACAGTGCGAGAGTGGAAAGGGACCACAGCTACGCTGAAAGGTAGGTTTATTTCCTACTTTCAGGCAAGAAAATTAATAGCAAAGGGATGTATTTACCACCTAGTTAGAGTCCAGGACGTTCGGGTGGAACCTCCGACTCTTCAGTCTGTTCCAGTGGTCAATGAATTCCCTGACGTATTTCCAGATGAGTTGCCTGGTATCCCTCCCGAAAGGGAGATAGATTTTGCAATTAACTTGTTGCCAGGGACTCAACCTATATCCATTCCCCCGTATCGCATGGCACCAGCTGAGCTTAGAGAATTGAAAGAGCGGTTAAAAGATTTGCTCGACAAAGGCTTTATCAGGCCTAGTACTTCCCCGTGGGGTGCGCCAGTTCTGTTTGTAAGAAAGAAAGATGGCTCACTCCGTATGTGTGTAGACTACCGGCAGCTGAATAAGGTAACAGTTAAAAACAAATACCCGCTCCCTAGAATAGATGATTTGTTTGACCAGTTGCAGGGAGCCAGATGTTTCTCTAAGATAGATCTGAGGTCTGGATACCACCAGGTCCGGGTTCGTGAGAAGGTCATTCCAAAGACTGCTTTCAGGACCAGGTATGGTCACTTTGAATTTCTGGTTATGTCTTTTGGGCTGACGAATACTCCCGCAGTGTTTATGGACCTGATGAACAACATATTCATACCATATTTGGATCTGTTCGTGATAGTATTTATTGATGATATTCTGGTATATTCTCGTTCAGAGACAGATCACCAGAACCATTTACGAACAGTACTCCAGATCCTTAGAGAACGTCAGCTGTACGCCAAGTTTTCTCAGTGTGAGTTCTGGCTGAACTCAGTTGCCTTTTGGGGGCATATCGTGTCGGATGCTGGTATACAGGTAGACACACAGAAAATAGAGGCGGTCAAGACATGGCCCAGACCTACCACTCCGACCGAGGTTCGCAGTTTCCTGGGTTTAGCAGGGTATTACCGGAGATTTGTTGAAGGATTCTCCACTATAGCAGCACCTCTGACAAAGCTGACACAGAAAGCAGCGAAATTTCAGTGGACGGAGGCATGTGAGTAGAGTTTTCAAGAGTTGAAAGACAGATTGACCTCCGCCCTAGTACTAGCATTGCCAGAGGGAACTGATGGGTATGCGGTGTATTGCGATGCTTCAGGTTTGGGACTGGGTTGTGTGTTGATGCAGCATGGTAAGGTGATTGCTTATGCTTCCAGACAACTGAGGAAACACGAAAAGAACTATCTGACCCATGACCTAGAACTGGCCGCAGTGATCCACGCTCTGAAAATTTGGAGGCATTATCTGTATGGTGTCCATGTAGAAATTTTTACAAATCACAAAAGCCTGCAGTACATTTTCACACAGAGGGAGTTAAATTTGCGGCAACGTCGCTGGTTAGAATTATTGAAAGATTATGATGTAAATATTCTCTATCACCCGGGGAAAGCTAATGTAGTAGCAGATGCCCTGAGCTGTAAGTCAATGGGGAGTTTGGCGTATTTGCGACCCGAGAAGCGGGAGTTAGCCAAGGAAATTCATCAGCTAGCTGGTTTAGCCGTTCGAGTAGTAGAAACAGAAAATAATAGAGCGGTAATTCAGAATTCTGCTGTGTCATCATTAGTTACAGAGATAAAAGAACGGCAGTACGAGGACCCTGACTTAGTCCAGCTCAGAGATAGAGTTCAGAAAGGTAAGGAGTTAGATTTTCAAGTGGCTGAGGATGAAGTGATACGTTGTAAGGGTCGTCTTTGTGTCCCAAATATTTTAGGGCTTCGTCAGCAGATCATGCATGAGGTACATTACGCTCGCTATTCCCTCCATCCAGGAGCAACAAAAATGTACCACGACATCAGAGACATCTACTGATGGCCAGGTATGAAAGCTGAAATAGCTGAATTTGTATCTAGATGTCCTAACTGCCAGCAGGTGAAAGCGGAGCACCAGAAACCGGGCGGTTTGACGCAAGATATAACTGTGCCTATGTGGAAATGGGAAGCGATAAATATGGATTTTGTAACAGGGTTACCCCATACCAGACGCAGAAATGATTCCATTTGGGTAATAGTTGACAGGCTGACAAAATCAGCTCATTTCCTGCCAGTGAAGGCTACCTTCTCGGCCGAGGATTATGCCGAATTATATATCAGAGAAATAGTTAGATTACATGGAGTGTCGGTATCTATTATTTCAGACAGGGGAGCACAGTTTACAGCTAGATTTTGGCAGTCGTTCCAGAGGGGTCTGGGAACGCAGATTAATTTGAGCACAACATTCCACCCTTAGACAGATGGATAGGCTGAACGAACTATCCAAACGCTCGAAGATATGCTACGAGCGTGTGTACTAGATTTTGGGGGTAGCTGGGATGAGCATCTTTCGTTGATTGAATTTTCCTATAATAACAGTTATCATTCATCTATCCAGATGGCGCCCTTTGAAGCATTATATCGGCGAAAATGTAGATCGCCGGTTAGCTGGTTTGAAGTGGGAGAATCAGCGTTGATTGGGCCATACATCATTCAACAGTTAGAGGAGAAGGTAAAGCTTATCAGAGAACGCCTACTGACTGCTCAGAGCCGCCAGAAGTCTTATGCAGATACGTGGCGCAGAAATCTAGAATTTGCAGTAGATGACTGGGTATATCTGAAGGTGTCTCTGATGAAAGGGGTGATGAGATTTGGCAAGAAAGGCAAGCTTAGCCCGAGATTCATTGGGCCATATCAGATTCGGCGGAGAATAGGCTGAGTTGCATACGAATTGAACTTGCCTCCGGAGTTAGCATCTGTTCACCCAGTATTCCATGTATCTATGTTGAGGAAATTTGTAGGAGACCCTTCCACAGTTGTTCCGGTTCAAGATGTCCAGGTCACAGAAGAGTTAGCATATGAAGAGGTTCCAGTAGCTATCTTAGACAGACAGATCCGTAGATTGAGAACTAAAGATATTGCGTCTGTCAAAGTATTGTGGCGTAATAGGAACCGAGAAGAAATGACCTGGAAAGCCGAGGATGACATGAAAGCCAGATATCCCCACTTATTCCAGGCATAGGCAAACGGGAGGTATGTTAGAACTGTTTTCCTTATTAATTCTTATACTTCATATATGAAAGCAGGCGATTGATTATAGACAGTTTTATACATGAATGTTATTATATCATGTAGAGTACCTGTATTGGGCTTTTCTGCTTTTCAGGAATTTTGAGATAATCCATAATACAGGGGAAACTCTACCAAAAGTTTTCTAGAAACAAGTTGAGTAAGTTGAGCAGTCCTCTAGACAGAATGTCATTCGAGGACAAATGTTCTTAAGGAGGGGAGGATGTTACACCCCATAAATTTTAAATGAATAAATAGCCTAATGGCATTTTGGTTAAGGGATTTAGAGAGCAAAAAAAAATTAAAAAATTAAAAATAAAGGTCGGTTTTTCCAATCAAAGCAGCCAAATTTCCAGAAAAAAACAGGGGAGAATAGTGAGAAGAAGAACCCACGACAATATATATAATTTCCTTCCAATTACGCTACGAAACGCGGTCTAAACTCCGTTCCGGCTTAGATACAGAGGTATAAAGCTGCAGAGAGCAATCCTACGGAGTTGGTTTCGTGAAATTTGGCCGGCGAAACGTCGTGCTACCAAGGTAAAGTAAATATAATTGCTTTAAATTAGTACCAATGTGTTCCTAGCATTGTAGTGAGCATTTATCCCTTCTGGACTATCGAGAAATAACGAGTTTTCGATCGTTTTTTGAAAGGTTGAAGTTTGGGATAAATATATATCAAAAGTGATAATTTCTCCCGAATATTAATGTATTTAGTTCTAATTGACATGTATATGAATGTAGTTGGGAGAAACAGCAGAAGTACCGACGGAAATCACATCGGTCAGTCGGGTACTCAGAAACCAGGTATGTAAAGTTATTCTTTCGGCAAGCCAGGAAGTACAGTCTAGAAAATAAATAGAATAAAGGCTATTAACAGATACCCAGCGTACAGAAACGATTTTAGTACAAATTCCAGCAAGCATGCTAGTATATCATTACGTATCATGCGATAATCAGAATAATGGATAGTCAGATGATTTTAGATAGTAATATGGTATCCGCTAATAGCCCAGCATGTTCTTACGTAATACCCAGAATGAAAGTTGTAAAAGCAATATAACGAATTAGCATGATTACAGATAATACGTATTACATTTGCTGAGCTGTATCCAGTAATAGATGGCACATTTTATATTATTAAGCTATATCCAGTTATACATGGTATGTTCTATGTTGAGCTATATCCAGATATAATCAGATCAGTAATCAGGTATAGAAATAGCTCCAGACATCGGTATAGCTCCATATACAGATACAGCTCCAGAAACAGAATATAGCATCAATTGTTTAACACGGACTGGCCTTGAAACAAAAGAAGAGAATACGATTAGTATTTTTCATTTAAGCATGCTTGTTGTGTATGTGTTTTGCATGTTGAGACTTGTTATGGCATGTGGGTGTCCTTTAGCATCCCCACCGCCCCTGGGTTATAGCTTTGTCGATACCAGATTCAGATACCACCACCATCTGGGCGATGCCATCCGCCTAGAGGACGATGATGGACGACCACCATGATAATACGGTCCAGACCACCCTGCTTGCAGGGGTAGTTCAGTTTACTCTGCGCAGAGCTAGCACACCCTGTTTACAGGGGCGGACCACTCTGTGTGCGCTTGTGGCCGGGGGCAGTTTTATATACAGATTTTTATAAAATTACCCTGTTGCGTGCTTGCACCCAGGGGCAGTTTCAGTCACAGATACAGCAGCAGATCAGCCCGTGCGCACCTGCGTCCAGAGGCAGGAGTCTTCGGACTCAGACACAGCTTATTGTCAAAGGCCAAGGCCCGAGTTGCGTACCCAAAGGGGCTGGTAGGAGGAGCTCACAGTTATCAGACGAGTGGAGTGACTTATTTTTTGTTGGTTTAGACCTGGGTAGGGGTATATAGATTGTTTGCTTGGTTGGCACCTTCCGGCTTATGGGGGTCGATCCGGTATTGTGTGTATTATTATTTATATGTATATGTGCTATTAGATATTGACATACAGTAGGACGACACGTCATCAGGTACGCTCAGTTAGTTAAAGAATGAACAAACTCTCCCCAGTTATCCTCAGCTAGATAGACTCAGCTACTTCTTGCTTATATGTCATGTTATTGTTGCCATTCATTTCAGTTGCATATTTCAGTTTGTTTTACATGCTCAGTACCTGTGGTACTGACGCCCAGCGGGGCGCTACATTGCTTGCCTGCAGGTACTCACGGATGAGGAGCCGATCCCTCGTGATTCCGGCCAACTAGTGAGTCATCAGCTCCTGTCATCCGGAGTCTGATTCCCAGAGGTGTAGCTCCTTTTCTTTTGTTGTGCAGTATGGGTAGGTCGGGGCCCTATCCCGATCATTTCCATTATTTTCTTACAGTATTCGTAGAGGCTTGCGGTTTGTATATATTTCCCTGTGGTTAGTTGAGTCGGTCGTGTGAGGCCGTGCAGTTTGCTATAGCTGTTAGTATTTCAGTTTATGTTGGCCGTGTGAGGCCTTAGTTTGACAGTAGTGGTGACCTTGCTGGTCATGTAGTCTTGCAGTAGTCTCGTATTGAAGTTACAAATGACTTGAAAGCATGGTGGCCTTGTCAGCCCGCATAGGCTCCCTTATATCGACATGTTTCTGGTTAGCTGTTATTACAGGTACAGATGGCTACAGGCCAGTGGGCCGGAGGCTGTGTTTACAGCCGTTATATAGCCGGTTTGTTTCTTGAAATAGAGCCAAAGCCAGCCAAAGCACCAGATGTGCTCAGGCTGGACCATTTAACAGTCTAGAGTCTAGCAGGCACCAGGTGCTCGTCATACCCCCAAGGTGGGGTGTGACATCCTATTCAATTTATGCTAATTTTAGCCATTTTTGATCAATTTTGGCTATTATTTAAATTCTGATCTAGCCTAAATTAACGCCAACCCAATAACCCATCCGGGTGACCCGTTTAACCCATAAACCGACCCATCTATCCTAGAATCTAATCCTAGCCGTCCATCTCACCTAATCTAACGGCTCATATTAAACCCTAACCCACTTACCTTTAATATCCCCTCTCAGCCAAACCCTACAAACAAAAACCCATTCTTCGTTTTCCCACCTCCAAGTCGTCGCCACCCTCTGTCCTCTCAACCCTCTCCTCCCAGTTCTTTTCCCTTCCACTCGAACACCCGCCGGAAACCAGCACTGCAGCGCCGCACACCCACAATATCGTAACCCTCTCCCTCTCTATTTTCTCCGACCAAGACACTGCTGGCCACCACCCTCTCTTCCCCCACCATTTTCTCACCTCATCATACCCTCCAGTAATACCGGCAAAACCAGTCTTCGCCGCCACCACACTCCCCCTTTCCCTCACTGCCGCGACAAGAAACCGCAGCCCCAGCCCTCCTCTTTCTCTCCCTTCTTCTCCTTCCGCCGCATGCCATTTTTCGGTGAACCAACAACTAGAAAACTAGCCAACACCACCCTCCCCTCTATTTTCCTCTCTTTTCCCTCCTTGCCAGCGCACCACCTTAAAATAACAGTGCCACCAAACCCACAAACAACCGCCGACTAGATCTCCGTCTGTCTCGCCGTCGTCTGGCAAACTCCCACACCCAGAACCCACGCCACCAGATCTTCCCCTCTTCTTGACGATTTTATCAGGTTTAGGACGGATTTGTTTGAATCTGTCCGAATCTGGATGCTTGATATTTAATTCTTTTCCTACTCCATTTTGTGCATGTGTTTGATGAATTTAGTTGAATTTAGTTATATAAATATATAGGCATATATTTTATTTATGTTTCATTAACATTGGAGTTCACCTTTAAAAGTCATGAAACTCTAATGGTTGCAAAATTTTATCTCTGTCTTGATCTAACTGGTGAAAATCGTTGTTTATTTAGTTTTAATGTTTGGCATAGAGGCTTGTATAGCACTGTTTTATCCCATATTCTTGACATACACAAATACATGCTTGGTTCATTTTTCTACACTCTGTTAAAATTTCAATATACACAATTGTTTTGCTCATTTGATACTTTATTGTCTTATTGCTGCTTTAAGGTTTAATTTAGTCAAGTTGTGATTTATACCATGATGCAATCCCATAATTAAGTGTTAAATAATATTATTCGATAATTTATTTTCTTTTCCCTGTGTCAAGGCTGCTGTGAAGGTAAATACCTTAAATAAGGTAGTTTAGGATTCATTGACAGATGTTTATAACTTATTATTGAATACCTTTCCTTGATTTGTTTCTTTCCTAGTTTAACTAGTTGATTTGTCACTATGATTATTTCCATACTTTTGTGCTAGATTAATTCATCATTTATTTATTTATTTATTTACTTATTTGAATGACATTTGTTAATTTGACTTAATTTAAGAGAAAATTGTCATCAATTAATTCTTTCCTTTTTAGTCAATTCTAAGTATCTGTTTGAATACGGTGAAATTGGAGTAATTCTTACATAGGTTAATTTGATTCTTTATTGATTCTATTGATTCCTTCCCTTCCTTAATGTGATGTACATGCTTTATGAATTTCTATTATTTGATAAATTGTGATATATTTACACCTTATTTGATTTGAATTATTTCCTTATTGAAATCCAGCATTTAATTTTTGACTTATTTATTAGTTGTCTTTTAAAATAATTTTCTCATTCCATATAATTGACTAATTCTGTCCCTCTTTTAATATTTGCAATTATGGTAACATATTCTTATTCCCATGATTTAATCAATTAAATTATTTGCACATGGTAAGAAAATATATGAAATTAATTGCTGATATTCCCTCTCTTTATACTCTGACTCTTTAACTATTTAAAGGGCCCTCCTCCTCTTCTTTAGAGGGGGGCACCGAAAAGAAAACTGAGTTACTTCATTCTTAGCATTGCTTTGCTTTTCCGCTCTCATTATACATTTCCCCCTAACCCACCTCAACACAAGCACTGCTCGGAACCCTTGAGGTTCTCTTGATCTTGATGTGTTGAAGTTTGGGAATATTTAATTGCGGAAGACTGCTCAAATTATTGATTCCCGATATTTGCCAAATTGTCGTTAACTGGTCAGTTTATTCTAGTGTCCTGTTTAATTTTCTATCAATGTGTATTTTTGATGTTGGATGTTTTTACTTTATCATATATATGTCTGAAATTTTACTAACGTGTTCATGCTCGACCAAGTAATTAAAAATTAAATGTATCTACTTGTACGTGTATAGTTGCGGTATTATTTGTCTAATAGGTTGTTCATGAATTTGGAAGAAGAGCTGCTGGGACAGGAGGCATTATAAGCTTAGCAATTTAACATTATATATATATATATATATATATATATATATATATATATATATATATATATATATATATATAGAGAGAGAGAGAGAGAGAGAGAGAGAGAGAGTGATGTATTTATTTAATTATTTTTATTTTTATTAACTTGTAATAATGTAAATAAACACAGATGAATAGTGGAAGAGGGTTGATAGGGGTGGAGACTATATGTTTTCTTTATTATTTTTTTAATTGTTAATCTCACCTAGAAAACATGCCTATAGGAATAACACATACATTGTTAGAAATCATGCTCATAGGAATTAACGCAATAATATAAGCGACGTTTAGATATACTGCCATAAGTTCTGTCTAATTATAAGATTTTGTTTAAACGCATGTGTGTAAATATGTTAAAATTCGCAGATTTATTTGCCTTGAAGACTAAATATGATAAAACGATTGTTAGATAACATGTCTATAGGATTTAACTACCTAACCTGAATTTTATTTCATGTTTAAATCTTGAAAATCTTACTTACAGAAATACCCTGAATTTAACCATTTCAGTTAGAAATCATATGTATAGGGTTTTGATGTCTACGTGCAAGCATATTTTGTGGAGATATGCAAACTTGTTAAAGATCTGGCCGTTAGTATCAGATTCATAAATGTAACTTATTTCTAAAACTGCTCATAAAGTTTCAAAACATATGAATTTGCTAATCGTTAGGTATCATGCCCATAGGATTTAATTGCATGCTTGATTTGCACAATCTGAACATTGAGAATCATGTCCAATTCTTTAATTGAGAACCTTGCTTTCAAATGATAATCAAATAGAATGATCAGCGGCTTTAAAGATGTTTGAATAAAATATCGTCTAATATCGAATGTAAAAAATAATGTTACTGTTTGAAGGGTTTGTATAATTACATTGCTAATTTGAATATAATAGTTGTGTAGATATTGAACTGATTTGAAAGTGTATTCCTCTACCCATAGAATCCATGCTCATAGGATCACATATTGTCGATATTTTAATGGCATTCTTTTCAAATCACCACCATAAGTATTGGTTGTCTCAAAATCAATTTTGCGTTAGAAATCATATGCATAGGATTTACTTGCATCCATCTAGAAATCATGCTCATAGGTTTTGAGGTTATGTGAAGCCTTTACATGTTTGTTATTTTTGCTTGACCTTGTCTGTCGTTAATCGCCTTAACAGCCCCTAGGATTTTTAGACCCAAAAATCCTAATTAGTTGTCCAACGCCTCTTGGACATTAGGCTTGGGACGGGTAGGCAAATACTAGGATGTTAGTTTTGTTACCTAGAAGCGCTTTAGGGTTAATAATCAAACTAGGTGGGTAGCTGGATATGATAGTACGTGCTCACTGAATAATACGAGCAACTCAAACGGTTGCGAAATATTATTTAAGTTGCACGGGATGATCCCATTAGGTTAAAATAACCCCCCCCCCCCCCTTTTAATCGTAGAACTACGTTCGGCCTGATTTCCTTTAGGGATACGTAGGCTCCTCACTGAGGTTCGGCCCCATATTTAAATAAATATTTATTTGGTTGCATTTTGTGTGGAATTCTATAAATTATACTGCTTTATTGTTTTATGCATTACATTATTTTGATTATTTTATTTGCGATATTTATTGTACATATTGTTGACAAAAATAAATTACCTTTAAAATTCATTTCGTCCAGTTTCTTTCTTCTCGCTTGTCTATCAGTTTCTTTGTTCTATTCACTTACATTATCAATCTAGTTTTAAATTAATAGGCTAAAATCAATTATTTTTTATCACTAGTAATTCCCCACATATTAATAGATTCGGCCGGTAACCACATTTGTGGACCTCGAAAGGTCCCTAATACCTTCCTTTCGAGGTAATTTAAGTCCTTACCTGACTCTGGTAACATAGATAACAAAGCATACTTTTAGCTTAGAACAGTGCCCTAACCCACCTCAAATTGTTAGGTGGCGACTCTTCTTTCACAACAAACCCTTAAGAGCCGTCACATGTTGTATCCCTCTTTTCGCGAGAAAAATGGGGCGCGACACCACTATTTTTATCTGTCCTCCCTTTCTTTAATTCTCAAGCCCTATCGTTCACCTTTTCTCTAGTAACGGCTAATTTCAGAGGAGCTCAACCGTGAGCTTCACCATAGAACACTTTGGTCCAACTACCGCAGACCTCCAAAATTGTCTAGAGAATGGCTAGAGTTGGATATTTCTACATCACTAAAAGCCTTTTTAGGTTGTGCCACTAGGAAATTCATCCAATCATGGGAGGATTCTCAATAACCATGATTCGAGTCGTGATTGCTATAAACAATCTACTACCACCGAGGAGAACAATGGTAAGTCTCCAAAATAATGTTCAATCATTATATTACTATTGTTAACTAAAATATGAGTGGTGTAGTTTAAACTCTTATGAGGTAGTATAAAGATAAAAACAAAAAAATTGGAGCATTTAAAAGGATATTTTGTAAATTATAACGAATAAAGATAACACAGTTTTTTTACCTTACATCAAAGCACATGTTCTATGCCTAAATCCCCTTCTTTAATTAAATCATAAGAGAACAAATTATAACAAGTAAACAACATATGTTGTATTCTCTGATAGAATAGTTAATGTGCGCATAAACTAAATTAGACATGTGAAATACATGTCTTTGTTAAATGACTTGAGTACCGTAGAAAACTTAGGTCTATTCATAAGGAATGTTTTAAGAGTCATTAAGGTAATTAAAGTTAATTATACCATATAGTTAACGGCTAGCTAACACCTAGTTTGACTCTGTTGAATATAATACCATCAAAGAATCAAGAAAAACTATAGTCTCCAATCTCCAAAAAATAAAAGAGTTAGAGGAAGCGATTCCCTGCTATTTATTTCTAAACAAAATGCTCTTCATATATTATTTGAACAATCTAAAACTATTCTTAATATTTATAATTGTGAGCAAGATTCACCCTTCCGTTATTCATCGTTGCAACACCATTGACCACATGACTTGTAAGATAAGATATAAGATTTGCAAAACTAGAAAATCACGTAACTTGTATGATAAAATTCATATTTTTGTAAGTATATTTAACTGATATAAGTTGTATGACCCTTTTACCATCAAAATATTATCTCACATCATTTTATATATACATATATAATAACCGAAGAAACTCCAGAAAGGGCAAAAACAAAACTCGTAACTTGTACGATGAAATTCAACTTCATAAATCATAACGGCTCGGGTATATAATCACTTTTTCATCTTGTGATTTAATAATCTTGTTTTAAAAATTTATTTTATGTTCTATCCAATGTTCTCTTAAAAATGTTAATTTTTTCTTTTGGGATTTCTTTTTTTGATTTCAGTGATGTTGATAAATTATTTGTCCTTGTTACTTCATAACATGAATTCTTTTTGATTTTTTAAAACTTTCTAGTATGATCAATTAGCTGCATAATATTTGGCTCTAGCTAGTCGAGAAACACAACTGGAATAGATTATTTTTATGTATTATTTTTGGATTTTATTTCGTGTAGCTATCAATGGATAATTTTGTGTTTGATAATTTTGGAGAATTTTATGAAATTTGATTAATTCATCTATAAATATTTTATAGTTTGTAAGAAGTGTATAACTAGAAAGATAAGCTATTTAAATATTTTGAATTGTTAATTACTATTTTGAATTACAACTGTAATCGGTCAAATTTTATTGTATTTAAATCCGTAAAATAATTTAGATTATATTAAATTTAAACTATATTACTCCAAATAAATATTATTGATTAATATAATTAATTTGATTATTTCAGTCCAATAAATACAGATTTAATTTCATAAAATTTGCTACAAATGATGTGCCCACTTTATTGAGCCCAAGATGTCATCTTTCGAGAAGCCCAAATAGGTATTGCGTGTCAATGACGTGTCACACCAAGTCAAATGAAGAATCCACTAAAATCATGCCATGTGTCAATGAGATAACAATCCAAGTCAAATAAATGAGCTAGTAAACTCATGTCACGTGTCAAATGAGGTGGCAATCCAAGTCAAATAAATGAGCCAGTAAAATTAGGCCACGTGTCAAATGAGATGGCAATCCAAGTCAAATAAATGAGCTAGTAAAATCATGCCACGTGTCAAATGAGATGGCAATCCAAGTCAAACAAACGAGCCACTAAAATCATGCCAAGTGTGTAGGTGATATGTTTTGGCCAATCAAATTGAAGTTTGTCACCTAAGGAATATGATTGGTCAGTTCAAAAATGACCAATCAAATCATGCAAAGACATCACACCTACAACTACAAATAGGGGTCCTCATAATTCACAAAAGGAGGAAGAAAGTAAGAACAAGAGCAAGAAGAGAGCTTGTGGATCAAAGATCGCAAATTCTCTACAAGCTACAAGTTCAAGCTACGAGCTTAAGAAATCAAGTTCAAGAAAGAAGGCAAATATCAAAGCATTCAAGATCAAGACTTGTTCGTGATAAATAATTCAAAGACAAAGATTCAAGATCAAACTTATTAGGCCCTTGAATCCAAATCACATCCAAGTTCAACATAGTTCATATTATCGTTGGGAGAATCAGAGGATTATATAGAGATTGTAACACTCATCATATTTGAAATCGGATACTATATTTTGTTACATGATTTTTCTGTCTTGATTATTATTTTTCTTGACTCGAAACTTATCGTCTACAATAATATTTTTTCCTATTTTAGAGGAAAGCTTTGAAATTTCATGTGCAAATCCTATGATTTTTAAAAATAATATGACGTGAGTTTTGTCAATGCACGGTAAATGAAGTATGAGAGCGGTATATATACTTCTAGAAGTAGTAGGATGATTGTTGTTTAGGAATATCTCAACAAGCTCATCGAGTTATAAACTGGAAACAAAAATAATAGAAACTCAAGAAAGAAAATTCAATATATAAAAAGAAACAGGGAAAAGAAAAATAACTTCTAAGAGTTCTATATCCAAGTCTCCAAAGTAGTGTCTTGTATATATAGGTGTTACTCTAACCGCTAGTTAACGACTAGTTAACAACTAGCTAACTGCATTAAATGTATGATAAAAAAATTTATTAAATTATAAATAAAAAATAATAATATTTTAAAAGTGAAAAATTTAGTGCATTGGGCTGCCCTTTATTTTTTTCAAATTAGTGATGGATATTTCCTTTTGAGATGAAAATAATTTTTTTATAAATACTACTCTTATAAGAAAAAAATAAAAAAATACTCTTCCATAAATGCCTCTCTCATAAAAAAAATAATGAAAAACTGTTCCATAAATACCACTCTTATAAAAAAGGAACAATGAAAAAAAAAACTCCATAAAAGATAAAGGCAAAATATGTGCCTTGGACAATGAGATTCATTTACATCTAAAAGAACATTTGATTGAACTAGAAGTTGGATCGTTCTACCTCAGCCCTTACGATCAAAATATTTCTAGTTTTTTAAGGGGTGGAAGGGTGACATGTTACTACTTTTATGTGGAGAAATTTGAGGTTGATTTAATGAAGAACTATATTTAGAAGGGTAACGTGCAAGTCTCACGATTTTTAAAGTTAAAATTATATTAGTTTTGTTATTTAGAAAAAAATATCTTTTCGGCCTAATACATAAGGGGTGAAACGAGTTCATCCATTAGTCAATTTAACCCTAAGCCCTAACTCTGTCTATATTAATACCATTATGGATGTTGAATGAACAACTCTAATTTGTCTTGAGAATGATTAGAAATGATTATCTGTACAACACTAAAACGTTTTTAAGTTGTGCAACTAGGAAATTCATCTGATCATGTGAGGATTCCCTATGGCTAGTGATTCGAGTAATGATTCCTACAAACGATCCGCTTGTGCCAAGCAGAACAACTGAAAGTCTCCAAACTAGCATTCAATCATTATATTACAATTGTTAACTGAAGTATGAGTGATCAGAGGCGGATCCAGGATTTAAACTCTATGGACTCATGTCTATTATTTATTATAATTTTGATAAACTTTACACATAAATTTATACTCCATTTTAAAAGTTATGGATTCAATTAAATCCATAACATGTATGATACATCCACCTCTGATGAAATCTATACCACAATAATTTTCTACTATACAAATGTTAGAATTTTTTCAAATAAATGAAAAAATGAAGGTAAATTAACAAGCAAAATAGTTTGCAAGTTGAAATTGATATCCAAACACTACATACAGTACTCTATCAAAATAAAAGATAAATTGCTCAAGCCATAAATCATCAGAATATCTAATAATAACTTTTCCAGTGATATCATCATCCATATACTTCTAAAAAGTTCACATATTATTTAGACATTCCATCAAAATTGTCCTTAATATTTTTAACAGTGAACAAGATTCATCCTTCAATTATTCATAATTGCAACACCAAAAATCACATGACTTGTATGGTAACATTTGCAAAACTAGAAAATCACGTGACTTGCGCGATAAAATTCATATTTTTAAAAGTATATTTAATTAATGTGAGTCATGTGATCGCTTTACCACCAAAATTTAATCTCACATCATTTATATATATATATAAAAATGAATAACTGAAGAAACTCCAAAAAGGGCAAAAACAAAACACATAACTTGCACGATGAGATTCATGTTCATAAATCATAACAACATGGGTATGTATGTAATTTTTCACCTTAAAGCACGCCGTGCGCCTAAATTATTGACTTTAATTAAATCACAAGAAAAAAAAGGATAAACAATGTGGTAGTATTACTTAGTAAAATAGTTGAAGTGCACAAAATTGAATTAGCTATTGTCGAAACAATAGTTTTTTATGAGAGTAGAATTTAGTTTGATACATGTTAAAGACATTATTTTAAAGGATATTTCACCCACTTATTGAATAAAATAATTAGGTTTATCCTCCAAAACTCAAACAAGCTCATTGAGTTATAAACTAGGAACAAAAATAACAGAAACTCAAGAAAGAAAACTCAACGTATAAAAAGAAATAGGGTAAAGAAAAATAACTTCTACGAATTCTATATTCATGTCTCCAAAATATTGTCTTGTATATATAGGTGTTACTCCAAGTTCTAGTTAACGACTAATATGGCCGTATTAAATGTAAGATAAAATAATTTACGAAGTTATAAGTAAGAATAAAAAATAATATTTTATAAGAATATTTTTTCAAATTAATGACGGGCATGTTCTAGATAACACTAATTTGTCCAGTAAATACCACTCTTATAAAAAATAAATAGTTTAAAAACTCAAGAAAGACAAAGGCAAAACATGTGATTTGCATAATAAGATTTATGTTCGTCTAAAAGCATTTGACTGAACTAATAATAGGATCATGCTACCCGACCCTTACGGTCAAAATATATACTAATTTTTTCAGTGGTAAGAGTGACACGATCCTACTATTGTATGGACAAATTTGAGGTTGATTTAAGGAATAACCATATTTAGAGGGAAAATTCTAAAATTTCACAAGCAAGTCTCGTGATTTGTAAGGTTAATATGACATTAATTTTGTTGTTGTTAGAGAAATATCTTATGGGCCTACATATGATGGGTGCTAGCTAAACGAGTCCACTCAATAGTTAATTTAACCCTAAAACCCTAACTCTCTCTATATAAATAGCATTATGAGTATTGGATGATCAACTCTAATTTGTCTAGAGAATGGCTAGAGTTGGTTATCTCTACTTCACTAAAAGGTTTTTAGCTTATGCAAAATTCACCTGATCACATGAGAATTCTCAATGATCAAGATTGCTATAGATGATCTGCTTTCGCCGAGGAGAACAATTGTAAGTCTCCAAATTGGCATTCAATTGTTATATTATAACTATTAACCGAAGAATAAGAGACGTGGTTTAAACTCTTACGATATAGTATAAGAAAAAAGAAAAAAATTGAAGCATTTAAACGAATATTTTATAAATCACCTTATATTAAAGCACATGTTTCATGCTTAAATTCCTTTCTTTAATTAAATCATAAGAGAACAAAATATAAGAAGAGTATATTAGTGAAGTCAGTTAGCCGTTAATATTGTTAGTTAGGTTTGTTAACTGATTATGGCTTCTAAGGTTGTATAGGTGTGTTGTAATGGTAGTATCATTATAGTATTAGTATCCTAGTATGAGTATACCTCGATTAGTCATAGTTTACATAAGTTCTAGTAGAACTATGAAAACTTAAACACACTTGTACACAAACACACCTGTTGCACAGTTGCACAGCCTATATAAGTAGGCTTCTCTATCATGTATTCTAGTTAGTCAAGAAGGCTTAAATATATTGATCTTACTCTTCCTCTATACTGTGATTTTCTACATGATATCAAAGCAGTAAAGATGCGCTAGAAGCTGCACTATTAACTCTCATGAATATCCCCTGAACAATGGCATCAAACATAGCATCTATATCACTGTCAGCCGCCTCTCTTCATCACCTCATTGTTGCCTGTCCAATCAAGCTTAATCCTACCAACTATTTGATCTGGAGAACTCTGATTATGCAGCTTATGCAAGTCATGAAAGTAACCAGTCTGATCAAGGAAGAGAAACCAACAAGGAAGACTAAAACAATTGATGATGGAGAAAAAGAAGACAATGCAGAGAAGGAACGTGGAGACTTGGATGGTGATTGGGAAGAAAAAGATGTGTTGCTAAGGACATGGATATCAGGTACTATGACAGATGAGAGTATGTATCTCATTGTTGGATGTACTACAGCCAAGGAGATGTTGGAATGCCTGGAGGAAGCATATCTTCAGGCAACTAAAGACACGGAATTCCAACTCAAACAACAACTCCAAAACATCAAGCTAGGATCCAGAAAGTGTGATGATTATCAGAAGGAGTTCAAGGGAATTTGTGATGTCTTGGAAACCATACATAAACTTGTTGATGAGGATAGCAAAGTGATCAATTTGTCAAGAGGGTTAGGTCCTAAATATAAGACCTTTAGAACTATCATGTTGGGAAAGGCACCTTATCCCACACTAAATCAGCTTGTCGATGCCCTTAGAGGTTTTGATATGAGAGAGGATGATGAACTACCACAGGAAAGCCACAATATGACCTTTTCTGCACAAAGAGGTAGAGGAAGAAGTAGAGGAAACTACAATCAAGATAGGGGAAACTCACACTACAATTTAAGAGGAAGAGGATTGAAACTTGCTGGACAAGCAGTAAGAATATGCAAGGTGCAAATATGTCAAGTCCAAACCAGGTGAAGGATAAGCATTCATAACCTCAGGCTTGCCAAATATGTGGTAGGAATAATCATACAGCTCCTAAGTGTTTCTACAAGTGGGACTACTCATAAAAAAGGCCACAGAAGACCTCCCACAAGCCTTAGCAGCAGTGAACTTATAAGGTACAACAGCAGAAGATAATGATATGTATGTGGACTCTGGAGCAACCAATCACATGACCAACAATACAAGTAATCTGTCTGATCTTAAGACTTATAATGAAACTGATAAGATAATTGTTGGTAATGGTTCACATCTAAATATCACACATGTTGGGAATACAGTAAAGTCAGGCTTGAAGATTAAGGAAATTTGGTAGTTCCTGAGATCAATAAGAATCTATTGTCTGTCAGTAAACTTGCAAAGGACAATGCATGTACTGTTGAATTTGATGAATCAGATTTTGTTGTTAAGGAAAAGAAGTTAGGGAAACAGCTGACCAAAGGAACTAAGAAAGGAGGAGTCTATGCACTGGAAGACAATAATATTTTTACCTTGATAGCAGCAAACTGGAAGAAGACAGATTGTCTTTGGCATGCTAGATTTGGACATCCTAGTTTGAAGTCTTTACAATTTTTAGATAGAAATAAATATACAGAAGTTGAGAGTTGGAATAAAGTGCCTAGCATTTGAGCTAGCTGCCAGTTAGGAAAAGGTTGTAATCTTTCTTTTGCATTGAGAAATAAAATTGAGTTTGAACCTTTACTTTAAATTCATTGTGATCTTTGGGGACAAGATCCTATTGATTCTTTCCAACATATGAGATATTATGTATATTTGTTGATGACAGTACGAGGCACACCTGGTAATTCCCACTAAAGAAGAAGTCTGAGTTCTTTGAAAGTTTTCTTAAGTTTCAGAGAATGGTTGAAAAGCAGTTTTCAAAACCAATTAAGGTGTTTCAATGTGATGGGGGGGGGGGAATTTACTAGTAACAAGTTCATCAAACGCTTAGAGAATTGTGGAATCATTAGACAACTATCATGTCCTAATACTCCTGAGCAGAATGGAATCTCTAAAAGAAAACATAGACACATAGTAGAAACTAGTTTGACACTGCTTTTCCATGCCAAACTGCCCTTGTTTCTATGGGTATAAGCTTTCCTTACTGTTGTATTCTTTATAAATAGACTATCATCTAAGGTACTAGAGAATGATATTCCTTTTGTCAAACTATATGGAGCACCTCCATATTATAACAGCTTGAAATTATTTGGCTGTAGATGTTATCCACATCTCAAGAGTGAAACTAAGTTTGCACCAAAAACTTATCCCTGTGTGTTCATTGGTTATAGTAGTTTGCACAAAGGTTACAAGTGTTACAACCATCCACTAGGAAGGTCTTCATATCTAGACATGTGATTTTTGATGAGCATTTACTGCCTTATGTGCAATCAAAACAACATTATCCAACTACTACCTCTCATCTTTCCACTTTTCTTGAGTTTTTCTCAAATGTGCAGGATAAGTCACCAAGCAGTGATACCACATATTCAAGGGAAGCAACTCCTGCAACTGCCAACATGGATGAGACAGAAGGTGGAGAATATGTAGCAGCTCATTCCCCTGCACACACTACTGTTCAACACCTTGATGGTGAAACAGATGCACATGTAGAAAGCAGTTTATATAGTGAAGGTGATTCACATATGGAAAATGGTTCAGACAGTGGAAATAGTTCAGATGATGATTGTGATAATCCTGCTGAGTATCATTCTCAAGAAGCTATAGAGAGTCCAGAGGTTACTGAACCAGTTTCAGTGTCTAATCCACAAGTCATACACTTAGAGGTTGATCTATCAAAATAGTTCAACTCAACAAATGGAAGTTCTGAATAGCCTAGAAATAGCACAAGTGAAGCAATAAAGACACAACATGCTACAGAAGGACATCACATGATGACTAGATTGAAGACAAGGAATGCATCCATAACTCACACCTCTTTGGGAGCAGCAAAGGGAATAACAGAAGGTGAGCCAAAAATTGTGGATCAGGCACGCAGCACTCCACAATGGTATACAGCAATGAAGGAGGAGGTTGATTCCCTACATGATAATCAAACTTGGGTTTTGGTTCCAAGAACATCTGATATGAATGTGGTTGGATCAAGATGGGTGTTCAAGACTAAGCTAAAGTGAAATGGTTCTGTGGAAATATAAAAGGCCAGGTTAGTTGCCAAAGGATACTCTCAACTAGAAGGAGTTGACTTTGAAGAAAATTTTAGTCTTGTGGTTAAAGCCACTACTATTAGAGTGTTATTGTCCATAGTTGTTAGCTTACATTGGTCAATTAGGCAACCTGATGTCAAAAATGCCTTCCTACATGGACATTTGCAAGAAGAGGTCTATATGACTCAACCACCAGGCTTCATTCATCTAAAATATCCCAAGCATGTGTTCCTATTGAAAAAAGCTTTGTATGGTCTTAAACAGGCACCTAGAGCCTGGTTTGAAAGATTTAGTTTATATCTATTGCATCTGGGATTGAAGTGTTGTAGAGCATATTCCTCTCTTTTTGTTTTGCATTGTAAGAAAGGAACTATTATGCTTCTCTTATATGTAGACGATATAGTTATTACAGGAAGTTCTCCTGCCTATATTTAAGACATAATCACAACACTTGGAAAGAAGCTTGCAATGAAGGATCTTGGATCACTACATTTCTTTCTTGGGATAGAAGTCACTTATTTTGATGGAGGGATTCATCTTAATCAAAGTAATTATGCCACTGAACTGCTTAAGAAGACAGATATGGCCCTGGCCAGATTAGTAAGTACTCCATTTCCATAGAAGCATGGTCTGCAGTATGCCCAAGGGAATGTCACTAATGCTGCAACCTATATAAGTATTGTTGGTAGTCTACAGTAGCTTACTTTAACTAGGCCTGATACAACTCATGCAGTAAATCTCACAAGCCAGTTCATGCATACTCCAACTACTTAGCATCTTCAAGCTGTAAAAAGGGTTCTTAGATATGTGAAAGGGACAGCTCAACTTGGCTCAGACTTGTTGACAAATCACCTCTAACACTATATGGTTACTCTGATGCAGATTGGGGAGGTTGTACAACCACAAGGAGGTCCACTATAGGATATTCCATCTTAGGTGCTAATTGTGTCTCATGGGCATCCAATAAACAACATACAGTTGCAAGGTCAAGTGCTGAAGCTGAGTATAGGGCATTGGCCTCTGCTGCAGCTGAGATTACCTGGATCATATATATTCTTAGAGATATTGGGATCACTCTTTCAATAGCACTTGTCTTGTTTTGTGACAATCTCAATGCACTCTACATGACTGTGAATCCAGTCTTACATGCTAGGACCAAACATGTGGAAATGGACTATCATTTTGTTCAAGAAAAGGTAGCTAGGGGATAACTTATCACACACTTTGTCAAGTCACAAGATCAGTTGGCTGACATACATACGAAGGCACTTACAAAGCAGCAATTTGCAAATTTCATAAGCAAGCTAGGAGTGGTTGCTCCACCTCTCACTAGCTTGAGGGGAAGTGTTAGTGAAGTCAGTTAGCCGTTAATATTGTTAGTTAGGTTTGTTAACTGATTATGGCTTCTAAAGTTGTATAGGTGTGTTGTAATTGTAGTATCATCGTAGTATTAGTATCGTAGTATGAGTATACCTCGACTAGTCATAGTTTACATAAGTTCTAGTAGAACTATGAAAACTTAAACACACTTATACACAAACACACCTGCTGCACAACCTATATAAGTAGGCTTCTCTTTTGTGTATTCTAGTTAGTCAAGAAGGCTTCAGTATATTGATCTTACTCTTCCTCTATACTGTGATTTTCTACAGAGTAAACAACATGTGTTGTATCATCCATTAAAATAGTTAATTTATACATAAATTGAATTAGACATCACCATTATAAAAAAAAAATTTAAAAACTTCATAAAAGGCAATTAAGTCAGAAGTTGAGAGTCAAAGTGGCATGGTTATTGACAGTCCACAACCTAATAGTTCAAGGGAGAGAAATGAAAAATCAATATCTTCCGTAGTAAGTAGGAGTGCTAGATTTAAAGTGAGCAAAATTCATTCTTATGTTATTTATAGTTTCCAAATAAAATAATCAGATAACTTGTATGGAGAGATTTGTAAAATAAGAAAAATATGTGACTTGCACGATGAGATTCGAGTAAATTTAATTGGTGTCAATTGTGCCACTCAATCTACTTTCACATAGTGTGGTGCTTTTCCTTCTCTACGCAATAATTTTGTCCTAGTACTTTTTTGTAAAACTCAGATTACTTATTTTGCTCTCCTGAACATTCACTTTATTCTAAAGCTCAAGTTTTAACTCATAGAGACGGTCTCTATCCATCCCAACAGTAGCAGAGTAGTTAAAAACTCCTTTCGAATCAAAGTTCTCAGTAAGATACACCACATCAGGCCTTTGTGCCCACTTGACTTATGGATGGAGGCTCATATTTGAATTTTTTTAATATATTGTTCGAAGAATCCAAAACTATTTTTAATATTTTAAACTGTGAGCAAGATTCATCCTTTTATCATTCATAGTTGCAACACCAAGATCACATGACTTGTAAGCTATGTTGCTCAAATTCGAGTGTGGATATAGAGGTCGGGTCCTTCATGATCTAAATTTTAAGATTCAGGGATACAATTTCAAGTATAGATACGGGTGCGTGAATTCGGCAAAAAATAATTTAAATATCTAAAAATAATAATTTAAATATCTAAAAATAGAGTTATAAAACCTAAATTATGAGATATTATATGAAAATTTTGAGGAGAAAATATTGATCAAGAGTAAAATCCTGGAAGCAGATATAAGAAAAAAGAGTGACATAAACGTTTCTATATATAATGTATTCTATTTTCTTCAATTCCACCTTAGCTTTGTCATTGAATCTGTCAGGAATATCTTCATCGATTTTGGTCAAAGTACCCAAAATATATTGATTGATCAGATTGGGTACGGATCCCACACCCACACCCACAAACATGTCATGTCGACACGGGTGCAGCATCGAAAATAAAGAGTTCGAGAAACTTAGCTTGTAAGGTAAAATTTGCAAAATTAGAAAACTTAGCTTGCATAATAAAATTCATAATTTTTGAAAGTACATTTAACTAATATGAGTTGAGTTACCCTTTACCATCAAAATAGAATCTCACATCATTGTTATAATCAAAAAATAACTAAAGAAACTCCCAAAAAACAATAAAAACAACATACGTAACTTGCACGATGAAATTCATCTTCATAAATCATAATAACTCGAGTATGTACTCACTTTTTCACCTCAAAGCACGTGTTGTGCATCTAAATTCTTTGTCTTTAATTAAATTACAAAAAAAACAAATATAAGAAAGGTAAACAATATGGGAAGTATTTATCAGTAAAGTAGTCGTAGTGCACAAAAATTGAATTAGATATTGTTGAAAAAATAGTTCTTTATGAAAAATCGAATTTAACTTGAAACGTGTCAAAGGGTATAATTCTTAATGTTATTTTGCTCGCACAGTGAATTAATACAGTTAAGTATATCCCTCGCTATTCAACAATACCATTCAATTATAAATTAGGAATAGAAATAATAGAATCTGAAGAAAGAAAATCTAGTGTATTGAAAGAGAGTGAGGAAAGAAAAGTAACTTTGAAGAATTCTATTTTCAAGTCTCTAAAGTAATGTCCTGTATACATAGATGTTACTCCAATGTCTAGTTAACGGCTAGCTAACGGCTAGTTTGACTCTATTAAATATAATACCATCAAAGAATCAAGAAAAACTATAGTCTCCAATCCCTAAAAATAAAAAGAGGGAGAGGAAGCGGTACCCTGTTATTTATTTTTAAACTAAAACGCTTTTCACATATTATTTGAAAAATTCAAAACTGTTTTTAATATTTTTAACTGTGAGCAAGATTCATCCTTCAGTTATTCATAGTTGCAATACCAATAACCACATGACTTGTAAGATAAGATTTGCAAAACTGGAAAATCAAGTGACATGCACGATAAAATTCATCTTTTTGAAATTACATTTAACTGTTATGACTTGTGTGACTCCTTTACCACCAAAATATAGCCTCACATTATTATTATATATAAAAATAACTGAATAAACTCCAAAAAGGGAAAAAACAAAAGATTTAATTTTTACGATAAAATTCATGTTCATAAATTATAATGGTTCGGGGTATGTACTCACTTTTTTACCTTGTGATTTAATGATCTTTAATTTTTATTTTTATTTTAATGTTCTATCCCCTCTTTTTAAAAAAAAAATTTGGGAATTTTTTTTATTTTAGCGGTGTTGATAAATCATTTGTCCTTGTGACTTCATAATCATGAATTCTTATTCATTTTTTTAAAATTTTCTAGTATAATCAATCAAGTTGCATTGGGCCCTAGCTAGTCGAGAAACACTACTGGAATGGATTATTTTTATGTCTTATTTTTGGTTTTTATTTCTGGTAGCTATCAATGGATAATTTTGTGTTTGATAATTTTGGGAGGTTCTATGAAATTTGATTAATTCATCTATAAATATTTTACAGTTTGCAAGAAGTGCATAACTATAAAGATAACAAAAGAGAAATTGAATGATTGTCTAGAACCTAATCTGGATCTAGGTATTGCCCCCTCATAGAAAATTAGATATCTAAATATTAAATTGATAGATTTTTTTTCAATACACTATTTAAATATTTTAAATTGTTAATTATTATTTTGAATTACAATAACTTTTTTCTTAATTTAGAGAAAAGTTTTGAAATTTCACGTGCAAGTCCTGTATATTTTTAAAAATAATATGACGTGAGTTTTGTTAATGCATGGTTAAATGAAGTATGAGAGTGGTATATATACTTCTATAAATAGTAGTATGATTATTGTTTATAGCGATATCTCACAAGCTCATCGAGTTATAAACTGGGAATAAAAATAATAGAAACTCAAGAAAGAAAAACTAATATATAAAAAGAAACAGGGAAAAGAAAAATAACTTCTAAGAGTTCTATATTCAAGTCTCCAAAGTAGTGTCTTGTATATATAGGTGTTACTTCAGTGACAAGTCAATGACTAGTTAACATCTAGTTAATTGCTAGTTCGACTGTATTAAATGTATGATAAAATAATTTTTATTAAATCATAAGAATAAAAAATAATATTTTAAAAGTGAAAGTTTTAGTGCACCAGGCTGCCCTTTATTTTTATCACGATTCGAACGTAGACCCAGATCATAACACGGGACAAAGAACCCCGAAAGGCCCCAAGTCAACCCATGGAATAAGCGTATCTAACTTCATTCACTTTAAACGGAAGACTGAACATAAGGCATAGCGGAAACGTAAACATGACATGACATGTCATAACATTCGGATACACTGGACGTATACATAAGCGGAGTACTACATACTGTCTTAAAGCCTCTACTGTCTAAGATGGGTTGATGGGACAACACCCCAACTAACCTGGCCAACAACGGAAACATAGAATAAAATAAATGTCTAGTCAAACGGCCCTCGGAACATAAGGATTAGCCAATAAAGTTAATAATAACCCCGAGATGGTCTAAGGATGAGGATGAGGATGAGCCTGAGATCCAAGTCCTGTATAATGAAACGATACAGCATAGAAAGTATATGGTCAGTACATGAAATGTACCGAGTATGCAAGGTAAGTAAAACGGACATTTAAATTACATGAAACTCATAAACATCATAAGAGCAGGTCATCATGCTCATCTCATAAATATCGTGACATAACGTAAGGCCCAAGGTTTTCAAATCATTCGTAAACCATTCATTTTCATAATCATGAGAAAACTTTATCAAATCATCACTTGATACAATATCATAAACATAACAATGCATAAAATACACGGAATAATGGGAGGACTCTTCATAACCGACACCATCATGGTAGAGCCTTTCATGATGCCCCAACTATCTCACTCAAATGGGCAGAGTCGCCTCTAGATTGCCAGGCAAGGGACGTGCATTATGTGATATCACAAAAGAGAAAATCATTATCATTGTAATGTATCATTATAAACCCACAGTGGCATGTGGTTATGAGACAGCGGCATAGTGCTTTGAACGTCGGGCTGCTCGGTGCTAGACACGGCTCCCAAAAACATGCATATTAGGCTCATATGTAAATCAATAACATCATTCATTAAGATTCATGGATAAAATAAACATTCATCATTCATTGATCCCCATTAAAACATGATTAGCCAAGAATCAAAGGCCCTTTGGTCGGCCAACATCATAAATCGATAAATGACGAGATCCGTTTCATAAACCGGAAATCATTCTTTAAATTTGGACATTGCCCAATACTTTACCATGCTTTACAATACTCAATTCATTCGAAAACATGCTTATAAACATGGGTAACTTGAAAACATATTTTTCATCATCAATAGTTCATAAATCATAAGGCTCATGCATACTTGAAGATCATGCATATAACTTGTAAGTCATCAAATCATGTTGGGTATTTGAATAAATTCATATTTCAAATCATAGATCATATTGGGTTTGTAAATATCAACAATTAAAGCGTAGATCATAAATTGATTCATCATAGATCATGCATAATTAGGTTTAATTGAGTAAAAATTGAAATTAATAATTTTATAATAAAAAATAGTGGTAAAATCTGATCAAAATTCATAAAATAAGGTGTAGTTCGCAAATCATTAGATTTTCACAAAAATTGAATTCAAAACCCCATGAGATTTTTGGTAGATTTTCATAAATTAATAGAGAATGAGCATGGGTGTGAACGGAAACACACATTCGTAAAATAAGGACTAGAGTCCATCCCATTTGATTCACTTTGGTTGCATGTGATAACCAGTGAGTTTTCTATACCTTTAATTTCACTCTCTTAAAAATAAGGACTTTTACTTCTACAATGATGTCATAAGTATATATACTTGCCTGTATAAGTTTGAACTAATTACCTGCCAAATAATGCAAACAACTCGTTAAATTATACCGATAATTTAAAAATCATTTATATTATCAGTATATGTAAGTTAAATTCATAAGTAATTTATACTAAAATGATTATTTTCTTGCAATTGTTGTTTCAAGGAATGTCCTTCACCCTTACTACATATTTCTTCATGCTACATTAAGATCAACTAAGTTTGCATCTAAACAAAACTTTTTGTAGAAATAAAAGTGTGTTTCTGGTACGATGGAGGTTACTTTTTGAAATATATTTTTATAGAAAATAACATATTTTCAAGAAATATTTCTCGGTATTTGGTTAGAGCATGAAAAAAACTTTATGAAAGGTTGATAATAATTAATATTAGTAACCAAATAATAAATAAATTTTTGAGTATTGTCAAATAAAGACCACTCATCCATGCTAAAACTGACCAAAGTGATGGAGGATTTGACTATACCCGATCCTACATATTTATAATATCACCCCAAAAATATGTGAGAAGGAGGAAATAAAGTTTAGCGTCCATAATGACAAGAAATAAATTCGGACTGAGTTCTCATGTTACAGGTGATAAGGATACACAACGTCACAAAAAAACATACCCATGATTGATAATAATGTTTTAAGTGTTGGTTAAAACAGTAAATATGGAATTAAGAGTTGAGATAATTGTGAAGAAAAATGATGGAGAGAATTCATTTTTCCCTTTATTGTGTAATTGAAATTTTATCTCATGAAAAGACGAGTATTCTCTATAAGCATCTTCCTTTTACTTTCTAAAATGCCTCTTTAACTTCAATGAACATGTTATGATACATCTTTTTTCTTTTCTTTTTTTTTCTTTCTAATTAAATAGGGATGTGAACATGCCGGCTTCCTACATAAAGAGGTACCTTACAAAAAAATTGAGTCTCCAGAATGAAGATGAGGTAATTAAATACTTTGTTCTGTTATACCTCTGCGCATGACACCTGATTATTTATTTTGATCCTAATAAGTTGAGGAATGCAGGTGGAGGTTCATATGTTAGGGATGCCGATTCATCCTGCTTCGCCTCTGCATCATCTAGCTGATGTGTGGTTACGTGTAGCACCTATCACTGAGAAAAAAATAAAAATTGAAAATTCTGCCAAAGATTTTGTCATGGTTTTGAAATATGCTCACGGCCAAAAGCCTTAGGCCTAATTATTATTAAGAACTAATGTACTATTTCAGTTTCTCCTTTTGCTTAAATGTTCATTTGATTTGCAAGGAGAAAACTTCTAGTTGCTTGTTGTTAATTAATTACCTTTGTAGTGTGCTTTTTTTATAAAAAAGAAAAAACTCGGATGCTTTTGGCTACCTGTTTTGCACCCCCTATATGTTGTTTATTGGTAAGACTTTTGTATTTTTATTTTGTTGATCTCCTCAACATTAACTCTATTTGGAGCTCAAGTTTCAACTCATAAAAACTGTAAAAATTAAAGACAAATAGAATATACACCACTTGTTGAGACCCAATTTTGACCTCCCTACGCCCCATATATGCTGCTTACACACACACACACACACACACACATATATATATATATTATTTATCTTTTTACGCAAATATTTGACTTATATTTATATTTATAAAATATTTAATTATCATAATATTGCGAAATTATTTTAAATTACATATATATGTTGCGTTAATTTCAATTTATTAATTGTCCAATGTTAAATAATTGTATCATGTGCAATATATTTTGAATTAATATACGCCCTTATTTTGAAATATATATTTTACTTAATCTTTATAAACTATTTACATAATTTTACTAAATTTTACAATTTTTTTTGCGTAATAATATTACTCGAATTTACAAATAATGTATGTTAATAATATAATATTTGATAACTTAATTTTATTTCATAGTCATTGAATTATTTACAAATATAATAACTTATTAATTATATAATATTTATATGAGTCTAATTTATAACTTATTTATATTAATAATAATATTTACGTGATTTTCCCATAATTAAAATATTATATCATTTATTTAATTATTTATAAGTGTAGTATTTTGTTAATTATATAGCAGCCATTTTAAATCATATTTAAAATCTGGCCACTTCCTACTCAATGTATGCCAATTTTAGCTATTTTTGATCAATTTTGGCTATTATTTAAATTCATATCTAGCCTAAATTAACTCCAACCCAATAACCCATCCGGTGACCCGTTTAACCCATAAACCGACCCATCTATCCTAGAATCTAATCCTAACCGTCCATCTCACCTAATCTAATGGCTCATATTAAACTCTAACCCACATACCTTTAATATCCCCTCTCACCCAAACCCTAAAACAAAAACCCATTCTTCCTTTTCTTACGTTCAAGCCACCGCCACACTCTCTCCTCTCAACCCTCTCCTCCCACTTCTTTTCCCTTCCACTCGAACACCCGCCGGAAATCAGCACCGCAGCACCGCACACCCACAACATCACATCCCTCTCCCTCTCTATTTTCTCCGACCAAGACACCGCCGGCCACCATCCTCTCTTCCCCCACCATTTTCCCACCTCACTGTACCCTCCAGTAATACCGGCTAAACCAGTCTTCGCCACCACCACACTCCCCCTTTGCCTCACTGCCAAGACCAGAAACCGCAGCCCCAACCCTCCTCTTTCTCTCCCTTCTTCTGCTTCCGCCGCACGCCATTTTTTGGCGATCCAACAACCAGAAAACTAGCCAACACCACCCTCCCCTCTATTTTCCTCTCTTTTCCCTCCTTGTTAGCGCACCACCTTAAAATAACAGCGCCACCAAACCCACCAACAACCGTCGACCAGATCTCCGTCTGTCTCGCCGTCGTCCGGCAAACTCCCACACCCAGAACCCACGCCACCAGATCTTCCCCTCTTCTTGACAATTTTATCAAGTTTAGGACGGATTTGTTTGAATCTGTCCGAATCTGGATGCTTGATATTTAATTCTCTTTCTACTCCATTTTGTGCACGTGTTTGACGAATATAGTTGAATTTAGTTATATAAATATATAGGCATATACTTTATTTATGTTTCATTAACATTGGAGTTCACCTTTAAAAGTCATGAAACTCTAATGGTTGCAAACTTTTATCTCTGTCTTGATCTAACTGGTGAAAATCGTTGTTTGTTTAGTTTTAATGTTTGGCATAGAGGTTTGTATGGCACTGTTTTATCCCATATTCTTGACATACACGAATACATGCTTGGTTCATTTTTCGACACTCTGTTAAAATTTTAATATACACAATTGTTTTGTTCATTTGATACTTTATTGTCTTGTTGCTGCTTTTAGGTTTAATGTAGTCAAGTTGTGAATTATACCATGATGCAATCCCATAATTAAATGTTAAATAATATTATTCGATAATTTATTTGTTTTTCCTTGTGTCAAGGCTGTTGTGAAGGTAAATACCTTAAATAAGGTAGTTTAGGATTCATTGACAGATGTTTATAACTTATTACTGAATATCTTTCCTTGATTTGTTTCTTTCCTAGTTTAACCATTTGATTTGTTACTATGATTATTTCCATACTTTTGCGCTAGCTTAATTCATTATTTATTTATTTGTTTAGTTACTTGTTTGAATGACATTTTTTAATTTGTCTTAATTTAAGAGAAAATGGTCATCAATTGATTCTTTCCTTTTTAGTCAATTTTAAATATCTGTTTGAATACAGTGAAATTGGAGTAATTCTTACATATGTTGATTTGATTCTTTATTGATTCTGTTGATTCCTTCCCTTCCTTAATGTGATATACATGCTTTACGAATTTATTTTATTTGATAAATTGCGATATATTTACACCTTATTTGATTTGAATTATTTCCTTATTGAAATTCAGCATTTTATTTTTAACTTATTTATTAGTTGTCTTTTAAAATATTTATCTCATTCCATATATTGGACTAATTCTCTTCCTCTTTTAATATTTGAAATTATGGTAACATATTCTTATTCCCATGATTTAATCAATTAAATTATTTGCACATGGTAAGAAAATATATGAAATTAATTGCTGATATTCCCTCTCTTTATACTGTGACTCTTTAACTATTTAAAGGGCCCTCCTCCTCTTCTTTAGAGGGGGGCACTGAAAAGAAAACTGAGGTACTTCATTCTTAGCATTGCTTTGCTTTTCCGCGCTCTTTATATATTTCCCCCTAACCCATCTCAACACAAGCACTGCTCGGAACCCTTGAGGTTCTCTTGATCTTGATGTGTTGAAGTTTGGGAATATTTAATTGCGGAAAACTGCTCAAATTATTGATTCCCGATATTTGCCAAATTGTCGTTAACTGGTCAATTTATTCTAGTGTCCTGTTTAATTTTCTACCAATGTGTATTTTTGATGTTGGATGTTTTTACTTTATCATATATGTGTCTGAAATTTTATCTAATGTGTTCATGCTCGACCAAGTAATTAAATATTAAATGTATTTATTTGTACGTGTATAGTTGCGGTATTATTTGTCTAACAGGTTGTTCATGAATTTGGGAGAAGAGCTGCTGGGACAGGAGGTATTATAAGCTTAGCAATTTAACATTATATATATATAGTGATGTATTTATTTAATTATTTTTATTTTTATTAACTTGTAATAATGTAAATAAACACAGATGAATAGTGGAAGAGGGTTTATGGGGGTGGGGATTGTATGTTTTTTGTACTATTTTTTAAATTATTAATCTCACCTAGAAAACATGCCTATAGGAATAACACATACATCGTTAGAAATCATGCTCATAGGAATTAACGCAATAATATAAGCGATGTTTAGATATGCTGCCATAACTTCTGTCTAATTATAAGATTTTGTTTAAACGCATGTATGTAAATATTTTAAAATTCGCAGATTTATTTGCCTTGAAGACTAAACATGATAAAAAGGTTGTTAGATAACATGTCTATAGGATTTAACTACTTAACCTGAATTTTATTTCATGTTTAATTCTTGAAAATCTTATAGAAATACTCTGAATTCAACCATTTCAGTTAGAAATCATATGTACAGGGTTTCGATGTCTACGTGCAAGCATATTTTGTGGAGATATGCAAACTAGTTAAAGATCTGGCCGTTAGTATCAGATTCATTAACGTAACTTATTTCTAAAACTGCTCATAAAGTTTCAAAACATATGAATTTTCTAATCGTTAGGTATCATGCCTATAGGATTTAATTGTATGCTTGATTTGCACAATCTAAACATTGAGAATTATGTCCAATTCTTTAATTGAGAACCCTTCTTTCAAACGATAATCAAATAGAATGATCAGCGGCTTTAAAGATGTTTGAATAAAATAACGTCTAATATAGAATGTAAAAAATAATGTTACTGTTTGAAGGGTTTGTATAGTTACATTGCTAATTGGAATATAATAGTTGTGCAGATATTGAACCGATTTGAAAGTGTATCCCTCTACCCATAGAATCCATGCTCATAGGATCACATATTGTCGATATTTTAATCGCATTCTTTTCAAATCACCACCGTAAGTATTGGTTGTCTCAAAATCAATTTTGCGTTGGAAATCATATGCATAGGATTTACTTGCATCCATCTAGAAATCATGCTCATAGGTTTTGAGGTTATGTGAAGCCTTTACATGTTTGTTATTTTTGCTTGACCTTGTCTGTCGTTAATCGCCTTAATAGCCCCTAGGATTTTTAGACCCAAAAATCCTAATTAGCTGTCCAATGCCTCTTGAACATTAGGCTTGGGACGGGTAGTAAAAATACTAGGACGTTAGTTTTGTCACCTAGAAGCTCTTTAAGGTTAATAATCAAACTAGGTGGGTAGCGGGATATGATAGTCCGTGCTCGCTGAATAATACGAGCAACTGAAACGGTTGTGAAATATTATTTAAGTTGCACGGGGTGATCCCATTAGGTTAAAATAACCCCCCCCCCCTCTTTTAATCGTAGAACTACGTTCGGCCTGATTCCCTTTAGGGATACGTAGGCTCCTCACTGAGGTTCGGCCTCATATTTAAATAAATATTTATTTGGTTGCATTTTGTGTGGAATTCTATAAATTATACTGCTTTATTTTTTTATGCATTACATTATTTTTATTATTTTATTTGCGATATTTATTGTACATATTGTTGACAAAAATAAAATTATATGAGTTGATGGGACAACACCCCCACTAACCTGGCCAACAACGGAAACATAGAATAATATAAATGTCTAGTCAAACGGCCCTCGAAATATGAGGATTAGCCAATAAAGTTGATAATAACCCCGAGATGGTCTAAGGATGAGGATGAGGATAAGCCTGAGATCCAAATCCTGTATAATGAAACGATATAACATATAAAGTATGTGGTCAGTACATGGAATGTACTGAGTATGCAAGATAAGTAAAACAGACATTTGAATTACATGAAACTCATAAACATCATAAGAGTAGGTCATCATGCTCATCTCATAAATATCGTGACATAATGTAAGGCCCAAGGTTTTCAAATCATTCGTAAACCATTCATTTTCATAATCATGAGGAAACTTTATCGAATCATCACTTGAGCCAATATCATAAACATAACAATGCATAAAATACACGGAACAATGGGAGGACTCTTCATAACCGACACCATCATGGTAGAGCCTTTCATGATGCCCCAACTATCTCACTCAAATGGGTAGAGTTGCCTCTGGGTTGCCAGGCGAGGGACGTGCATTATGTGATATCACAAAAGAGAAAATCGTTATCATTGTAATGTATCATTATAAACCCACAATGGCACGTGATTATGAGACAGCGACATAGTGCTTTGAACGCCGGGCTGCTCGGTGCTAGACACGGCTCCCAAAAACATGCATATTACGCTCATATGTAAATCAATAACATCATTCATTAAGATTCATGGCTAAAATAAACATTCATCATTCACTAATCCCCATTAAAACATGATTAGCCAAGAATCAAAGGCCCTTTGGTCGGCCAACATCATAAATCGATAAATGACGAGATCCGTTTCATAAACCGGAAATCATTCTTTTAATTTGGACATTGCTCAATACTTTACCATGATTTACAATACTCAATTCATTCAAGAACATGCTTATAAACATGGGTAACTTGAAAACATGCTTTTCATCATCAATAGTTTATAAATCATAAGGCCCATGCATATTTGAAGATCATGCATATAGCTTGTAAGTCATCAAATCATGTTGGGTATTTGAATAAATTCATATTTCAAATCATAGATCATATTGAGTTTGTAAATGTCAATAATTAAAGCATAGATCATAAATTGATTCATCATAGATCATGCATAATTAGGTTTAACTGAGTAAAAATCGAAATCAATAATTTTATAATAAAAAATAGTGGTAAAATCTTATCAAAATTCATAAAATAAGGTGTAGTTCGCAAATCATTAGATTTTCACAAAAATTAAATTCAAAATCCCATGAGGTTTTTGGTAGATTTTCATAAATTAATAGAGAATGAGCATGAGTGTGAACGGAAACACCCATTCGTAATCCTACATACCTGGAAAAAATTAACTCTCACCACTCCTTGAAAGCCCGATGGAAATTGATGAAGAAAACCTTGAGGACAAGCTTGATCATCTTCTCAATTTTCTAACTTTGCATGCATTAGAATGAATAGGCTAGAAGGGCTTAACCTATCTTAACACACTTAGAAAATAACTTAAAATGACGTAGTTTAGGACCTTAGTGCGTAAGAATGACGAAAATGCCCTTAATGAAAAATCCTGAAAAATCTATACTGGCGAACTAACGGACGGACTAACTGGTCGTTGGAGGATACCACAACTTGTGGTATCCATCCGTCGTCTACACTGTCAAAAATCCTGAACTCAGATTCGTTCCCACGACTCTACAGGAAGAGTCGTCCTTTCATTCAATGGGTTGTTATATTGTCTGTTGTTTCCTCCTTCAGGTCCTGCACTGATCCTTCCAACGAGCCTCACCATGACTAGTTACATCGTCCAACGTGTCATGGTTGCCTTACATTAGGTCTACTGGAAAAATATAGCTATCCCCATTCCATGACTGGTTACCACGACCTGTTACTTCTCGCGAAGGGTCGTGGGATGACCCCTTACGTCCCTTAATGCCAAAGCCCAGTTTTCACCATGACTCATAACAACGATTCATTGTATTAATCAATCGGTCATTACTTCACCCGTTGGTTCCCCACTGCTACCAGTCCATGACTTCCCATGACTGCTTCTCACGGGTCATTAATTGGACAAATGAATCGTTGGGTTATCTGTCCTGTGGGATTTTCCCTAATTTCAGCCAACTTCTAATTTGATTCTGGGTCTAATCTTAGGCACTTTCGGGGTATTACAATTACATTTTTCCAAATTAGTGATGGACATTTTCTTTTGAGATAAGACTATTTTTTTCGATAAATATCACTCTTATAAAAAATAAATGAAAAACTCTTCCATAAATATCACTCTTATAGAAAAAACTAATGAAAAACTCTTCCATAAATATCACTCTTATAAAAAAAACTAATGAAAACTCTTTCATAAATACCACTCTTATAAAAACAATAATTAAAAAAAACTTCAAAAAAGATAAAGGAAAAATATGTGACTTGGACAATAAAATTCATTTTCATCTGAAAGCATATTTGACTGAACTAATTGTAGGATCTTTCTACTTTGACATTTATGATAAAACAATTTCTAGTTTTTTCAGTGGTGGAAAGGTAACACGTTTCTATTGTTACATGGAGAAATTTAAGGTTGATTTAAAGAAGAACTATATTTATAAGGGAAGTTCTAAAATTTCACGTGCAAGTCTCGTGATTTTTATGTTATTATGACATTAGTTTTGTTGTTAGAAAAAAATATCTTTTGGTCCTAATACATAAGGGGTGCTAGCTAAACAAGTTCTTCCATTAGTTAACTTAACCCTAAGCTCTAACTTTGCCTATATAAATAACATTATGGGTGTTGAATAAGCAACTCTAAATTATTTTGAGAATGGTTAGAGTTGGTTATCTCTACATCACTAAAAATATTTTAGGTTGTGCAACTAGGAAATTCATCTGATCATGTGAGGATTCGCTACAACTAGTGATTCGAGTCGTGATTGCTACATACGATCCGCTTCCGCCGAGCAAAACAATTGTAAGTCTCCAAACTAGCATTCAATCTTTATATTAATTACAACTTTTCCGATAAGATATGAAAAATTCAGGATTCATGTGACTTGAACAATAAATTCATATTTTTGAAAGTATATTTAATTGATCTCGATTCTATCACATTTTTATCATCAAAATATAATATTTTTTGCTAGTAGTGAAAAAGTAGCATAAATTTACTGTGAAATTTAGTAAGTTTAGATTGATTTAAAGAAGAATAATATTTAGGGGAAACTTTAAAATTGCACAATGAGATTCATGTTCATCTAAAAACTTGGACATTAATAGTAGGATCGTGCTACCCCGACCACTACGATCAAAATATTGCTAATTTATTCAGTGGTGGAAAGTGACATGATCCTACTGTTATGTGGAGAAATTTGAGATTTATTTAAAGAAGAACTATATTTATTGGGAAAGTTCTAAAATTTCACATGCAAGTCTCGTGATTCTTAAAGTTAACTTTACATTAGTTTTGTCGTTGATAGAAAAAATATCTTTTGGCCCAATACATAAGGGGTGCTAGCTAAAAGAGTTCGTTTATTAGTTAATTTAACCCTAAACCCTAACGGTTCTTATAAAAATATCATTATGGGTGTTGGATGAACAACACTAAATTATCTAGAGAACAACTGGAGTTGGTTATCTCTACATCTCTAAAAGGTTTTAGGTTGTGCAACTAGGAAATTCATCAGGTCACATGAGGATTCCCAGCGATTAGCCAAGTGTGTAGGTGACATGTCCTGGCCAATCAAATTGGAGTTTGTCTCCAAAGAATATGATTGATCCATTCAAACTGAACAATCAAATCACGCAAAGGAATCACCCCTACAACTATAAATAGGGGTCCTTATAACTCACAAAAGGAGGAAAAAAATTAAGAATAAGAGCAAGAAGAGAGCTCAGGATCAAAGACCGAAAATTCTCTACAAGCTACAAGTTCAAGCTATAAGCTTAAGCAATCAAGTTCAAGATCAAGATCAAGAACGAAGGAAAATATCAAGGCGTTCAAGATCAAATTACTCGTTCGTGATAAATAATTCAGAGGCGAAGATTCAAAATCAAACTACTTAGGCCCTTGAATCCAAATCACATCCAAGTTCAGCATAGTTCATATTATTGTTGGGAGAATTAAAGGATTATATAGAGATTGTAACATTCATTATACTTGAAATCAAATACTATACTTGTGTGGGAAAATGAACATAGAGCTCCTTAAGAAAATTTTTAACCCAAGTGGTCGCATCAATGACACTAGCAACAACCTAGTATTATGCTCTAATAGACGAGCAAGCAATGATTCACTATTTTTATGACCAACTATCATAACCTGTAGTGAAACTTTATCAGTGAGGTTTCCAGCTCAGTCAATATTAGAAAACATAGAGAGATTAAGACAAGTGCTTGGAAAAATACGAAGGCCATAGTTTGCAATGTTTTTGAGATATCAAAATGAGGCGTTTAACAGCCTTTCAGTGAGCTTCAGATGGAGCATGCATAAATTGAGATAGTTCGTTCACTTAGTTAGAAACACTAGGCCTAGCAAAACACAAGTATTGTAATTTTTCAATAACTTTCTTGTATTTGGTAGCATCATGAAATGGAGTACCATCATTTATCAGAAGACTTTGAGAAGAACTCATAGGCATGGAAACACCATTACAATTTTTCAAAAAAAGGTCATGGAGAAGGTCTGAAACATACTTTGCTTGTGAAAGCAGAAGATCATTGCTATCTCGCGGTGAACCTCAACCTCAAGAAAGTAGGGTAAGCCAAAATCTTTAAGTAAAACATAGAAAGCCAAGGAAGAGATAACATGATGAACCATTGAAGAAGTATTTCCTATAAGAATGATGCCATCTACATAGACTAAAAGATACACGACACCATTAGAGCCATGGTGAACAATAGAGATGACCCGAGTGAGACTTAATAAAACCCAAATAAAAAAGATAGGATGTCAGTTTATTGTACCAAGCATGAGGAGCTTACTTGAGACTAGAGGTCACAAAAATCAGCCTATGAGATCATAAGCTTCCCAACTTGCTCAAGTTTGGGCTGATAATTGACTTGCTCATTTCATTTATTAGCTCAGCCCATTCCAGTCTAACTTCTTTTAGTTCATCAAAGTTTGGGCCAATATCTTATCCAAATTGATTCATGAGAAATTTTGTCAAAATATTTCCAAAAAGATATTTAATTTTATTTAATTTGTTATATTTAGTCATAATATAAAAACATATTAATTTTATAAGTTATCAAAAGATTGTAAAAGAACAACTAAAGCAATTAAGGCTTAATTAGAGTTTTAGGGGTTGGGTTATGGCCTGCATTTTAACTTATTTAACCGAACCCATTTCAGCCCAAGTAACTTTTGAGTGGGTCAATAACCCGCTCATTTATTAGCTCAGCCTATTTTGACTAGACCAAATTCAACCAAACCCTCTCATTTTCCATCTATACTTGAGACCATAAATAGCCTTATGCAAATGACAAACATGTGAAGGATGAGATGCATTTTCAAATTAAGGTGGTTGTTTCATAAAAACCTCTTCTTCAAGTATGCCACGTAAAAAGGCACAGTTGACATCCAATTGATGTAAAATCCAATTGTGTTAAACTTCTAGTGAAAGAATAACACAAATGGTCATAGGCTAGCCTAACAACTTAACTGAACATGCAGTGGTAGTCAAGACTTAGACGCGGAGTGAACCCTTTGGCAACTAACTGAGCTTTGTATGTGTCAATCAAACTATCAGCTTTCTTTTTTATCAGGTAAATCCACTTACAACCAAAAATATTCTTATTAGAATTTCAAGGAGTCAATTCCCTGTTTGATTCCGAATTAACGCATCAAATTCAACTAGTATAGCTGACGTCCACTCTGGGTGCTTTAGAGCTAATGAGAGGTAACATCGTCAGGAAGCTGGACAAGGTAATTGGATGGTTTCTTTGGACAGAAACTATTATTTTATGATCGAGTAGTTGGGCGAGTTGGAATAGGAGGTGGAGGCAAATTGTTGGTTTTGTAAGAGAGGTTATAAAAGCAGGTGGCATAATTTCTATTTTGTTTCGGCGATGGCGGGTTTATAAGATTGGGCACTGGATTATTTGAAGGGATAAAAGATTAGGCTTGCTGCTTAGAAACAGGGGGAAGGAGAAAGCTAAGAAAGTGAATTACCTTAACCAATGAGACGCGCGTGATTATGTCCGGAGGAGACAGACTCACAAGTTTAGCCATTGGTAGTAGAACCCTCTCAAACTGGTAGAGGAGAAGAAAGCTATATCAGGAGAAGAAGATTGAATTTGAGAGTCCATAGAAGTGTCAACAATTTCCTATGTGAGTGTAAAGACTTTTTTTAATATGTAAAAATATTATTTGAAAAGGAAAAAGTATTTTCAAAAAACATTACGTACCGTGAGATATAAAATTTAGAGTGAATGAAATCAACATATTGGTGCACATAATGAACTTGAGAGAAGTCTAGATACACACATGGAGTTTACCTAGGCTCAAGTCTATGGGTGACGTAAGGCTTAAGCGATGGACAACCAAAAGTTCTAAGTGAATTGTACATGGGTGCGACACCAAATAAATTTTTATATGGCAATGTATTATTTTAAAGTTGTATTGGCAATCGATTAATAAGATAGACTACTTGTTTACAAAAAAATAATCAAAAATTTATAGGTAAGGATGCCTCGTGTAAAAGTGCTTTAACAGTTTCAACAATGTGTTGATGATGACGCTCCATTATGGACACTCTTTGTGGTGTGTGAGGAGATGATATAACATGTTCAATTCCATTTGAATTCACATACGGGTCAGGACCTTTCACCCCCTCCATCAGTATATATAAAGAGAATTTTTATTTTAAAATATTTTTTCGTTAAGAAATAAAATTTGAATAAAATGTCTTGATTCATAGAGTCCTTTCCTATTCTGAATGAATACTAGCAGAGGTCGTATTTTCAAGAAAGAAAGAAAATGGAAAAAATTCAGAGGATTATCTTGACAAAAGTTTTATATTGAAAGGATATTTTGTTTGACAGTAGGTGCACACAAAGTATCAGATAGTCTAAAAGCATTATTTGATGCATTTAATTCAATGGAACCATGGTGAGTAATTGAGATACTTTTACCATCGTTCATAATTATGCCTTATGAACCATTACGTTCTTCAATATTGCTAGGCTCTATTGTGACATGACGAGTAGCACTTGAGTCAACAATCTATTGGTTTTCTGCAACATGCTTACCTGAAAGGAAAATATCTTTGCTTTTACATAATTGTGAGATTGTGACATACAAACCTTTGCAGTATGATCCTGTTTGTTGCATAATTGACAGCGAATAGGGTTATTGATGTAATGCATGCCCTTGCATTGGACTATTTGGATTAAAAATTTGTGTTTGGAACTTTTTGGCATAAGCAAGTTGCAGGGAGTCTCAAACAAGTTTAGCAGTGGAGCCATCAACTACAGATGCAGCGATCATCAGATCGATAGAAGCCATTATAGCATTTCTGGATCTCAGAATCAAATGTTGTATTATGGGGTCGGTACTTCTCTACTATTTTATGTTATCGTTGTTGAAGAAGCAAGAGCCATCAAGATGGCCAAGCAGTTTGTGCCCATATGTATGAGCATGAAAATCTAGGCTTTTCATGTAGCAAAGTTGTGATTGTCGACAAACTTTATCAGTAGTCGTGATACAGGATTAAATTGGACTCCAACGTTAGAGTTGCTGCTAGTGGTGGAGTTCACATTTCATATGTTCTCAAGCATGTTAAGAGTGAGTTTGTGGTGGTAGTTAGAGGATCGAAAAAAAACTCAGGGAGTGTTAAGACTTGGGATTTGATACCATATAATTAACTGAGCAAGATGAAGTGATTTTTTTTATTAATGTTGAAGACCTGATATATATACAAAAATAAAAAACAGAGTCTCTGTGAGAGAGCTCTTCCTACATTGGAAACTAAACCAGTAAATAAGAAAAATAAATAACAAACTCCTAAATTAGTCAAAATAAAATTAACAATCTATGCAGTAAACCAAGTAGTAAAATAGTAAGTGGTAGCAGTAATAATATTCTAATATACAGTATATCTATATATTGTCATGGTATCATTGAAGTCTGTTTTAGTCCTTCAGTGAAACACTCATTTCTCCTCTGTGGCATCATTGCAGTATATTTATATATTGTCATGGTATCATTGATGTCTGTTTCAATAAGAAACTTTTTAATTCTCTATAATACCTACATGCTATATATCATATATTGATAGGATATCATAGAAATACTTTTTTTTTAAAAGATGAAACAAAACAAATAAATGAGCTAACAAGAGAAAAATAAAAATAAAAATAAAAAAATAGTCAATAGGAGAAAAATAAAGTAAGAAAAAAAAAACAAAAAGAGAATATGAAACGTAAAAAAAAAAAGAACAAAAGAAGAATAAGATTAATTGCTGGGAAGAAAAAACTAAAATAGTTTTGTCAATTTTATTAATTGCTAAGTACTATAAATGTGCATTAATTGCTACTAAAATTAGAAAAAAATAAAAAAGAGTCATGGTCTATTATTTAATTTTATATTTTATTAGTCTAAAAATTATTACTTAATATTTTTATGTTATTAAAAAAATAAAATTAGAGAAAGGAACTGTCACACCCCACCTTGGGGGGTATGACGGGCACCTGGTGCCTGCTAGACTCTAGACTGCTAAATGGTCCAGCCTGAGCACATCTGGTGCTTTGGCTGGCTTTGGCTCTATTTCAAGAAACAAACCGGCTATATAATGGCTGTAAACACAGCCTCCGGCCCACTGGCCTGTAGCCATCTGTACCTGTAATAACAGCTAACCAGAAACATGTCGATATAAGGGAGCCTATGCGGGCCGACAAGGCCACCATGCTGTCTAGTTATCTGTAACTCAACACAAGCCTACTGTAAGACTACGTGACCGGCAAGGTCACCACTATTGTCAAACTAAGGCCCCACACAGCCAACATAAACTGAAATACTAAACAGCTACAGCAGACTGCACGGCCTCACACGACCGGCCCAACTGACCACAGGGAAATATATACAGACTGCAAGCCTCTACGAATACTGTAAGAAAATAGTGGAAATGATCGGGACAGGGCCTCAACCTACCCATACTGTACAACAAAAGAAAAGGAGCTACACCTTGCGGAATCAGACTCCGGAAGATAGGAGCTGATAACTCACTCGCTGGCTGGAATCACGAAGGATCGGCTCCTCGTCTGTGAGTACCTGCAGGCAAGCAATGCAGCACCCCGCTGGGCGTCAGTACCACAGGTACTGAGCATGTAAAGCAAACTGAAATATGCACTGAAATGAATGGAAACAATAACATGACATATAAGCAAGAAGTAGCTGAGGATAACTGGGGAGAGTTTGTTCATTCTGTAACTAATTGAGCGTACCTGATGACGTGTCGTCCTACTGTCTATCAGTATCTAATACCACATATCAATATACATAATAGTACACACAATACCTGACCGACCCCCATAAGCCGGAAGGTGCCAACCAAGCAAGCAATCTATATACCCCTACCCGGGTCTAAACCAACCAAAAATAAGTCACTCCACTCATCTGATACTGTGAGCTCCTCCTACCGGTCCCTTTGGGTACGTAGCTCAGGCCTTGGCCTCTGATAATAAACTGTGTTTGAGTCCGAAGACTCCTGCCTCTGGGCGCAAGTGTACACGGGGTGTGTAATAAATACTGCCCCTGGGTGCAAGCACAAAACAGGGTAATTTTATAAAATCTGTATCTGAAATTGCCCCCGACCACAAGCGCACACAGAGTGTTCTGCCCCTGTAAACAGGGTGGACTGGCTCTGTACAGACTAAACTGAACTACCCCTGCAAGTAGGGTGGTCTGGACCGTATTATCATGGTGGTCGGCCATCATCGTCCTCTAGGCGGACGGCATCACCCAGCTGGTGGCGGTATCTGAATCTGGTATCGACACAGCTATAACGCAGGGGCGGTGGGGATGCTAAAAGGGTGCCCACATGCCACAACAAGTCTCAACAAACAAATAGCACATAGAAATAGCAAACATGTATAACTGAAAAGACTATCTGGAATCTAACTTCTTATTCTGATCTGTTTCTATACCGAACTGATTCTTTACTGACTATACTGATTCTGTACTCTCTGTTTAACTGTACGACTAATCTGTAGCCAAGATACTATCTGTCTGAATGGCTAATCTGTAGCCAAAACTGTCTGTCTATCTGATCTTTCTTTACTGACTGTTATTATGAAAATCTGTTCCTTTTTATTCTACAACATGCTTGCTATTCACATAATAGGCTGTACTAAATCCGAACTACTAACTTGCCCTTGGGCACATGCTTTTCTAACTTTCAAACTGAATATGATATCACAATGCGAACTAGGTTTACTGAACTTGCACAATACTTAACATTCAACTTCCGGGAATTCTACTACGAAGTTTATGGTGCTATACAAGGCTAAAGCTACTAACTTGCCGAAGGAACTAGCTTTACATACCTTAACCTCGAGTTATCCGTCTGTCGGACGAGGCTCAGTTAGTACTCCAACTATTTCTCCCAACTGCATTCATATACACGTCAATTAGTACTAAATACAACACTATTCTGAAGGACGACGTCACTTTCGATATAATTATAGCCTAAACTTAGGCTTATCGAAAACCAGTCGAAAACTTGCTATTTTTCAGAAGCCTAGAAGGGAGAAGTATTCACTTTACGGCTAGGAGCACATAGACACTAGTTTGGAGCAATTCTACTTACCTTAGTCTGGTAGCTCGACGATTTGTCGGCCATATTTCGCGAAACAAAATCCGTAGGAATGCTCCCTGCTGCTAAATACCTTGGTACCTAAGGTTAATTCGAGTTTGGACCGCGTTTGGCGGCGTAATCGGACGAATTTTAGTAGGAGATCTTCGTTTTCCCCTTCTCTCTAATTACTCTCTGTTTTCTACTGGAAATTATAAGGAATTTTAATAAAAAACCGAAGTTGGGCTTATATATATAATGGACTCTATAAATCGCATTTCTGGAATGCGATTTGTAAGTCGCATTTCTGGAATGCGATTTATAAGTCGCATTTTGCCTTGCGACGCGCCGACTTGGCGCTTGTCCGATCTTTCCCCGGGCCTTTTTCTAGCATGTATGGCTTTCAAATACTCTTAACCAACACGTGAATAGGCCATCTATATGCCGGAAATTTACGGGGTATAACATTCTCCCCCCCCCCCCTTAAGAACATTCGTCCTTGAATGACATTCTGTCTAGAGGACTTCTCAACTTACTCAACTTGTTTCTAGAAAAATTTCGGTAGAGTTTTCCCTGTATTATGGACTATCTCAAAATTCCTGAAAAGCAGAAAAGCCCAATACAGGTACTCCACACAATGCTATAAGTTCACTTAATAGCTAACATCAGTCTTTCTCATTTCATACATACACAACTATAAGGTGCTGCATAAATAATAATACGGACATACCTGTCGCCTGACTAGGCCTGGAATAAGTGAAGATATCTAGTTTTCATATCTTCGTCCGCCTCCCATGTCATCTCCTCTCGGTTTCTGTTACGCCACAATACTTTGACAGACGCAATATCTTTAGTTCTTAATTTGCGAATCTGTCTGTCTAGGATAGCCACTGGAACTTCTTCATAGGTCAGTTCTTCTGTAACCTGGATATCCTGGACTGGGACTGCCATGGACGGGTCTCCTATACATTTCCTCAGCATAGATACATGAAAGGCCGGATGAACGGATTCCAATTCTGGAGGTAAGTTCAACTCATATGCTACTCGGCCTATCCTTCGATGAATCTGATAAGGCCCAACAAACCTCGGACTGAGCTTACCCTTCTTACCGAATCTCATCACCCCTTTTATCAGAGATACTTTCAGAAATACCCAGTCATTCACATTAAACTCCAGGTCTCTGCGTCGTACATCTGCATATGACTTCTGGCGACTCTGTGCAGTCAATAGGCGTTCTCTGATAAGCTTTACTTTCTCTTCTGACTGCTGAACAATGTCTGGCCCAATTATCGCTGATTCCCCTACTTTGAACCAGCCAATCGGCGATCTGCACTTTCTTCCGTATAAAGCCTCAAAAGGTGCCATCTGAATAGCCGAGTGATAGCTATTATTATAAGCAAATTCTATCAGCGGCAAATGCTCGTCCCAGCTACCACCAAAGTCTAGCACACACGCTCGCAGCATATCCTCGAGCGTCTGAATAGTGCGCTCAGCCTGTCCGTCTGTCTGAGGGTGGAAAGTTGTGCTCAGATTAATCTGCGTTCCCAGACCTTTCTGAAACGACTGCCAGAATCTAGTCGTAAATTGTGCTCCTCTGTTTGAAATAATGGATACTGGTACTCCGTGCAACCTGACTATTTCTCGAATATAACACTCCGCATAATCTGGTCGAGAAAGTAGTTTCCACTGGCATGAAATGAGTTGATTCGGTCAATCTGTCAACTATCACCCATATAGAGTCATGTCCATGTTTAGTATGGGGTAATCCTGCCGCAAAATCCATATTTACTGCTTCCCACTTCCAGAGAGGCACAACTATGTCCTGAGTCAAACCGCCTGGTTTCTGATGTTCTGCTTTCACCTGCTAGCAGTTAGGACACCGGGCTACAAATTCAGCAATTTCCTTTTTTTTTATCTAGCCACCAGTAGTTTTCTTTGATATCATGGTACATTTTTTGTCGCGCTAGGGTGGAGAAAATAGTTGCTGGCACAGTGCACCTCGTTCATGATCTGATGGCGGAGGCCTAAAACATCTGGAACACATAGACGGTCTTTACAACGCAGCACTCCATCCTCTGTTATTTGTGAATCTGCCATTTCCCTTGCAGGACTCTGTCCTTAAGCTAGACCAGGTCAGGATCTGTATACTGTCGTTCTCTTACCTCCACAACTAAGGACGACACGGCGGGGTTCTAGATTACCGCTCTGTTGTCCTTCATTTCTATCACACGAACGGCTAAATTGATCAATTGATGTATCTCCCTGACCAACTCCCGTTGCTCGGGTTGCTCATATGCCACATTCCTAATAGATCTATAGCTAAGAGCGTTTGCTGCTCTATTACCTCTTCTTGACTGACATAACATTTTCATACTTAGAGAGCTCGACATATAATTGACGGTCATACTGGCTTGTCTTGCCGAAGAGATCGACAGGTAGTTTACAGGCGTAGCTAGAGCTTATCTGGCCTTCCGGCCACATGCTAAGGCTACTTGTTGCTGGGATAACCTGAACGGCCGTCTGCGCACCTTGTGCCTTTATCTGATCAGAGGATCCTGATATTGATCATGACCTCTAATGATCTGGCTGCATAACCTTAAATAACCGAATAGTCGGGTTGAATGACCCGAATGTGGAAGTAGTCTAACAATGCTCTAACTGTTCTACTTGAGTACTTATAGTTCATGCATAACTGCAGACTTGTGGGCATCTAATTGCTTTGTTATTTTGCTTGAACCACTGTAAGGCTGGGCTTAATCAAACTTACTCCCAGGCGATCAATCTCTGGATCTTCATGGGGAGTCTACTGATCTCCTGGTCTTAATAAACACTGTGCTAGCAGGGTACTATCCATTTCTTACGCCTTGTGTGTATCCACTTGGATTTATACTGCTATTCTGGGGAATTCTCGGTCTTATGAGCTATTCTATAAATACTGACCTTCTGCTAGGGCTCTGTATCTGAATATCTTACGAGAACCAGCTGAAGTACTCGTCTATCACTGACTACTGATGTGGACCCCTTTCTTGGGGTGCCCACGGGCTTGTCTAACTTGCGGGGTATTCCTTGTAATAACTTCTAGGTTGACTAAGGTCGACTCTCACCTACAAGGCTGGGAAAATGATGTATGGCCACTTAACATACTGGAACAATTCTAGTATTGCTAATCTCTGAAGTATACCTATTCAGTCTTTAATTCTAGTTCTGGCACATGCGCTAGTGTTATTGATCTTTAGAGATGCTTCCCTGCTAATACAGGCGTCAGCTGGTCGGTAGACCGTCTAACTGCGCCCTTATCATCTAATTACCTGATTCAGGTTACTAACTCTTATAAGCTTCTAAAACCTAGATCTGGAAACAACATATAAGTCTATTAACTTAATAACTAAGAGCTGAGAAAGTTTCTATGTATTCATACGTAAATCACACTTAACTTGCCCCTTCTTTTCGCTTTTCTCTTTTTCTTCTCTCTCTTTTCTCTTTTTATTTTTGGCAAGGGGTCCTGCAATGCAATTTGTATATACTTCCCAGCACTAATATGCATCTGTGTGATTGTAACCCCTATTAGCAGCTGCTCAAAGCATATTTATTATCTGCACAGATATATATTAATAAATACGTACAATACATACTGAATTCTGTAGTGATACGTAATCTCTGACACACTTTGCTAAATTTCCTATTGTACATGATATACTGCTTCTATGGTCTAATAATACCTCTTGCCTTCTCTTAACATTTCATTGTATTGTCACCCCATTCTGAAAGTAACAAACATAAACACTTTCGTTATTGTCTGTTGTTTGAAGTTTCGCCACTCTTGCGATGTGGGGTCAACGTTCGAATCTTGTGGCCTTACTTGGCATATATTGAGAGCCCATGACTGTCTGCTGGGCCTTATCTCTAGGCCACACTAGATTAAATTCGTTGTATCGGTAATTTCTTAACTTCCCCATAAGCGAACATACTGCAGCATTCTGGACCACAATCTTACTGTCAGCCCGAGGCTTAATCCTTAATACGATATTCTATCAATCTGGGGGTAATCCTAATTTCCCCACAAAATCTGATATTCCTACTTCTTCCCCTCATCTTGCTTAAGTTGAACTCTGGGGTTCAAGGTACATGCTTTTCATTGTTAATAAGATTACTGGTCAAGTATCCAACTTATACTTCTTCTAACTTGCAGTTAGACCCATCTGGTTCACATGACCCCCTTACCTTTCGGTATCACAACTGAAATTATAACTATTATCTTGCAGGTATATCTTGCTCTTGTTAGCGTATTATGGCGGACTTGGCCTTTTTCTGAATCATACTTGACTATTACTGGATCTTCTACGCCCACTTTGAGTAAGCTAGTAGTCTTACTTGCTCTTCTGACTTATTACCGTGAGGGTCTGCGCAACTTACATAATCACAGGGACTCCTTACTCCTTCTAACACTTTATGGAATCAACCAATCAATCTTTACTTACTGCTTACTTTGGGCAACATCGCCTCAATCCTTATGCCCTTTGCTATACTGAAATCAAAACTAAGAGGTAGGAACTTACTGCAACGAAACAAAACATGGAACTGTACCACATCTGAAAGGATGGAGGTGGGAACCCTGCATTTTCCTCTCTTTCTTTTCCTTTTTTTTTCTTATCTGATAGTCTGATATTGTCTGATATCTTAACCAGATCTTATATATCTAATAAATAAGTCAACTCATATGTACATTATACTTCTGACTTCCTATTCTGACGTTATCAACGTATACTAGGAATAGTACCGATAAAGGTATCACGCTGGGAGGTCTCTAGTACCTCCTCCTGCTGTTGTAGTTATCATGTAACTGGCTGATGCCCTCTTCTGTTGCCATATCTGATCTTCTGCCTGTGATAGGGTAATGCTGATCTGCCTTTGTATCTGTAATCAAAGAATACGGTAAGTTTTTAGGGACTCAACCCTATACTGTACCGCTCTAAAGCACGACTGACTCAGAAGGAAGGGTAACCATCCTATCATGCCTCGCAGCCTCCTGCCTATAGTATGTGGTGCACTACACATCCATAGACAAGACTCTACTTAGCACGGCTTGCAGGCTCCCTGGGACACGACCTGCTCTGATACCAAGTTTGTCACACCCCACCTTGGGGGGTATGACGGGCACCTGGTGCCTGCTAGACTCTAGACTGCTAAATGGTCCAGCCTGAGCACATCTGGTGCTTTGGCTGGCTTTGGCTCTATTTCAAGAAACAAACCGGCTATATAACGGCTGTAAACACAGCCTCCGGCCCACTAGCCTGTAGCCATCTGTACCTGTAATAACAGCTAACCAGAAACATGTCGATATAAGGGAGCCTATGCGGGCCGACAAGGCCACCATGCTGTCTAGTTATCTGTAACTCAACACAAGCCTACTGTAAGACTACGTGACCGGCAAGGTCACCACTACTGTCAAACTAAGGCCCCACACGGCCAACATAAACTGAAATACTAAACAGCTACAGCAGACTGCACGGCCTCACACGACCGGCCCAACTGACCACAGGGAAATATATACAGACTGCAAGCCTCTACGAATACTGTAAGAAAATAGTGGAAATGATCGGGACAGGGCCCCGACCTACCCATACTGTACAACAAAAGAAAAGGAGCTACACCTCGGGGAATCAGACTCCGAAAGACGGGAGCTGATGACTCACTCGCTGGCTGGAATCACGAGGGATCGGCTCCTCGTCCGTGAGTACCTGTAGGCAAGCAATGCAGCGCCCCGCTAGGCGTCAGTACCACAGGCACTGAGCATGTAAAGAAAACTGAAATATGCGCTGAAATGAATGGAAACAATAACATGACATATAAGCAAGAAGTAGCTGAGTCTATCTAGCTGAGGATAACTGGGGAGAGTTTGTTCATTCTGTATCTAATTGAGCGTACCTGATGACGTGTCGTCCTACTGTCTATCAGTATCTAATAGCACATATCATATACATAATAGTACACACAATACCTGACCGACCCCCATAAGCCGGAAGGTGCCAACCAAGAAAGCAATCTATATACCCCTACCCGGGTCTAAACCAACCAAAAATAAGTCACTCCACTCATCTGATACTGTGAGCTCCTCCTACCGATCCCCTTGGGTACGTAGCTCAGGCCTTGGCCTCTGATAATAAACTGTGTCTGAGTCCAAAGACTCCTGCCTCTGGGCGCAAGTGTACACGGGGTGTGTAATAAATACTGCCCCTGGGTGCAAGCACGCAACAGGGTAATTTTATAAAATCTGTATCTGAAATTGCCCCCGACCACAAGCGCACACAGAGTGTTCTGCCCCTGTAAACAGGGTGGACTGGCTCTGTGCAGACTAAACTGAACTACCCCTGCAAGCAGGGTGGTCTGGACCATATTATCATGGTGGTCGGCCATCATCGTCCTCTAGGCGGACGGCATCGCCCAGTTGGTGGCGGTATCTGAATCTGGTATCGACACAGCTTTAACCCAGGGGCGGTGGGGATGCTAAAAGGGTGCCCACATGCCACAACAAGTCTCAACAAACAAATAGCACATAGAAATAGCAAGCATGTATAACTGAAAAGACTGTCTGAAATCTAACTTCTTATTCTGATCTGTTTCTATAGCGAACTGATTCTTTACTGACTATACTGATTTTGTACTCTCTGTTTAACTGTACGACTAATCTGTAGCCAAGATACTATCTGTCTGAATGGCTAATCTGTAGCCAAAACTGTCTGTCTATCTGATCTTTCTTTACTGACTGTTATTATGAAAATTTGTTCCTTTTTATTCTACAACATGCTTGCTATTCACATAATATGTTGTACTGAATCTGAACTACTAACTTGCCCTTGGGCACATGCTTTTCTAACTTTCAGACTGAATATGATATCACAATGCGAACTAGGTTTACTGAACTTGCACAATACTTAACATTCAACTTCCGGGAATTCTACTACGAAGTTTATGGTGCTATACAAGGCTAAAGCTACTAACTTGCCGAAGGAACTAGCTTTACATACCTTAACCTCGAGTTATCCGTCTGTCGGACGAGGCTCGGTTAGTACTCCAACTATTTCTCCCAACTGCATTCATATACACGTCAATTAGTACTAAATACAACACTATTCTGAAGGACGACGTCACTTTCGATATAATTATAGCCTAAACTTAGGCTTATCGAAAACCAGTCGAAAACTTGCTATTTTTCAGAAGCCCAGAAGGGAGAAGTATTCACTTTACGGCTAGGAGCACATAGACACTAGTTTGGAGCAATTCTACTTACCTTAGTCCGGTAGCTCGACGATTCGTCGGCCATATTTCGCGAAACAAAATCCGTAGGAATGCTCCCTGCTGCTAAATACCTCGGTACCTGAGGTTAATTCGAGTTTGGACCGCGTTTGGCGGCGTAATCGGATGAATTTTAGTAGGAGATCTTCGTTTTCCCCTTCTCTCTAATTACTCTCTGTTTTCTACTGGAAATTATAAGGAATTTTAATAAGAAACCGAAGTTGGGCTTATATATATAATGGACACTATAAATCGCATTCCTGGAATGCGATTTATAAGTCGCATTCCTGGAATGCGATTTATAAGTCGCATTTTGCCTTGCGACGCGCCGACTTGGCGCTTGTCCGATATTTCCCCGGGCCTTTTTCTAGCATGTATGGCTTTCAAATACTCTTAACCAACACGCGAATAGGCCATCTATATGCCGGGAATTTACGGGGTATAACAGGAACAAAAAAGAAGAAGATAAACTAACCAAAAAACAAAAAAAAAAATTAAGGGGAAAAAGAACAAAAAAAGAAAAGAAATAAAAAATAAAAAATGGGAAACAAATAATAATCAAGTTATCAAATGACATCTATAATAAAGGATAAAAGGAGATAAAATAGAAAAATAACAAATTTTTTCAAAAAAAAGAACAAAAGAAAAATGAGGACAAAAGAATAAAAATAATAAATGAGAAAAAAGATAAAAGTTATAAATGAAGAAGACATGAAAAAAAGAGAGATGAAAAAAGCATGCTCGGATAAATATTTTGGATAAAATACGTATTGAAAATTATTAAGAAAAGGGGAAAATTAGAATAACTAATTTATTTTTATGAGATATTTTATGTACTTTTCTTAAAAAAGAAAAAGAAAAAAAAGGTAAAACAAACCAGAAAAGGCCCCTACATATATAAAATTTGAAAGGTACTAACAAAATAATATTTCAAAAGAATATTTTTCCAAATCAATGATAAATATTCCCTTTTTAGATAACACTAATTTTTTAATAGATATCACAGTTACAAAAAAATAAATGAAAATTTGTAATCGGTTGATATACACAATAATTTTGTTTCTTTTTTAATTTCATATTGTTAGAGGGTAACTTAGAAAAGAGTTAATGATCAGAACATACCTAAAATATCACAATTTTTTGAGTTTCATAACTGAACTATCAAGAGTACAAGTTTCCTACCTGAACTATCGCTAGATGTTTATCGAAATACACATCAACTATCAGTTGTTCACTTTTTCTACCTAAAATATCACCATCGATCGGGTAGAAAAAATAAGCAACTGATAATTAAGGTGTGTTTCGATAAATATTTCGTGATAGTTCGGATATAAAAATGGCGTAGCTGATAGTTCATGTATAAAATTCGAAAAACAGTGATACTTCATGTGTGTTTCACACCCTTCACTCTTCAAAAAATAAATATATCTTGACTCGCTTATTACAATTTTGAGATCGCTTTAAGAAACCATAAACTTCAAATTTAGAATATGTCTCTAAATAATGTTACCAAGTATATGTATATATTAGTTGAGTCGTAAGTAAGTTGGCTCGGACACAACCCTAATTTTTAAAGGGTGAAGTTGCTGGTGTTAAAGCCATGGAAATAATTATTTATACAAAGCTAATTTTATCCATATCATTATTTGTAAACCAAAAACCCTCTTCACACATTATTCTAACCATCCAAAAAATCCATACTTGTCCAAAATTTTATTGTTACTTCTTCCCAAAATCCGTCGCTTCCCCCTTTTTCGTATATATTCCCTCTTTATTTCTTTCTTCTATACACACACAACACATAGTCAAGAAAATAAGGTAGCCTACTTGATTTTTTTTTCTTGGTGATTTTTCTTTCATACATGTTTGTATATGCATTTACTTATAAGAAAAAAAAAGATTTGAATTGATTTTCTTTTTTTATTAATTTTTTTCTTTATATTTTCTTTTTTGAAGTATATGAAGGAAGATGGATTATTCTGATAGAAGAAAAGCGAGTATCAAGAGTGTTTTGACATGTGGAATTTGCAAAAACCGATGCAAAAATATCAGCACTATTGAAGAATGCTGTCAAATATGTAAGAATTTTTGTTTATCTTTTTCTTTAAAACAAAAAAAATTAATTATTTTTTTTATTTTTCTATTTTTAAGTTGAGTGATGTTGATAAATCATTTGTACTTGTGATTTCATGATCTTGAATTTTTTATTTTTAAGGGTTTCTTTCTTGATTTCAGTGATTTTGATAAATCATTTATTCTTGTGATTTAATGATCTTGATTTTTTTAATGTTCTTCAAAAAAATTAATTTAAATTTTTTATTTTGGGTTTTTTCTCATTTGGGTGATGTTGATTTATCATTTATTCTTATGATTTCATAATCTTGAATTTTTTTGACTTTTTTTTCACCGTTCTTACCAATGATTTTGAGTAGATTTTGTGTCATTTTCAAGGTTTATGTGATCTAGGTTTTTTTTTCCTTTCAAAAGCCACCTAATGGTGAGGGGTTAGGCATAGATCCCAACCTATCAATATCACTGAAATTATAGAGATTACAAGAAGTGGCTTTTTGGCCAGCCTTCCCTGAGTTACATTTAAAGTGAAAGGTTCATTGCTACGAAGAAAACTACCTATACTAGAGAACGTAGCATAGATTATATGTCAAAGTTATCACAAAACATATTCAATCTTTTAATCAAAACTATATTACCCTTTATAATGTCTAATACAAAAATTCGGGAGTTCGTCTTTGTCATTCTTCAATAGAGCTTTAACTTGTCTTGGCAAAGAGATAGCTTGATTGAACTGTTTAATTTTTTTAGGTTCTTGATTAAACTGTTTAATTTTTCTTTGCTTTTTAATTTCAACTTTCTTGTATGAATTAATTTGTTGCATTTAGCCCTAGTCAGAAACACTTATTTTTATGTATTATTTTGGGATTTTATTTCTTTTAGCTATCAAAACAGGTGAGTTTTTGCTCTCTTTTTTGCTCTAAATTTTAGATCTATACTAAAAAACTCAACTTTCATCTTGAATTTTTTTGCTTTTCATTAAAGTAGATAACCCTTTTTTTAAAAAAAAATAATTTTGGAGTTTTCATGAAATTTGACTATTTCATCTATAATTGGATGTCCCAGCATCCTCACCATCACTATCAGCAACACCATCAAGTAGTAATGCTAAAGGAAAAGGAAAAAAGGAGCGACGTGACAAAAAGAAGAAAGAAACAAATAATATTCTTCCTCCTCCTCCTCCTCCTCCTCCTGCTATTGATCATCATGAGGCAGCAGCCACAAGCAGTGGGACTAGAGTCCATCCCATTTGGTTCACTTTGCTTGCATGTGATAACCAGTGAGTTTTCTATGCCTTTAATTTCACTCTCTTAAAAATAAGGACTTTTACTTCAACAATTATGTAACAAGTATATGCCTGTATAAGTTGAATTAATTACCTGCCAAATAATGCAAATAATTTTCTATAACACATTAAATTATACCGATAATTTAAAAAATATTAATATTATCGGTATATGTAAGTTAAATTCATAAGTAATTTATATTAAAATTATTATTTTCTTGCAATTGTTGTTTCAGGAAATGTTCTTCACCCCTGCCATAGATTTCTTCGCGCTACATTAAGATCAAGTAAGTTTGCATCTGAATTTTTTTTTAGAAATAAAAGTGTGTTTCTGGTATGATGGAAGTCATTTCTCGAAATACATTTTTATAGAAAATAACTTATTTTCAAGAAATGTTTCTCGATATTTGATGGAGCGTGAAAATTTTTTTGTGAAAGGTTGATAATAATTAATATTAGTAGCCAAATAATAAATAAACTTTTGAGTACTTTCAAATAAAAGTAATCCACCCATGCTAAAACTAACCAAGGTGATGGAGGGTTTGACTATACCCGGCCCTACATATTTATAGTACACCCCAAAAATATGTAAGTAGGAGAACATAAACTTTAGCATCCATAATGACAAGAAATAAATGTGGATTGAGTTCTCATGTTACAGGTGTTAAGGACACACAACCTCACAAAAAAACCTACGCATGATTGATAATAGTGTTTTAAGTGTTGGTTAAAACAGTAAATATGGAATTAAGAGTTGAGATAACTGTGAAGAAAAATGACCAAGAGAAGACATTTTTCCCTTTATTGTGTAATTGAAATTTTATCTCATGAAAAGACTAGTATTCTCTATAAGCATCTTCTTTTACTTTCTAAAATGCCTCTTTAACTTCAATGAACATGTTATGATACATTTTTTTCTGGATAAATAGGGATATGAACATGCCACCTTCCTACATAAAGAGGTATCTTGCAAAAAAATTGAGTCTCCAGAATGAAGACGAGGCAATTAAATACTTTGTTCTATTATACCTTTGTGCGTGAGACCTGATTATTTATTTCAATCTTAATAAGCTGAGGAATGCAGGTGGATGTTCGAATGTTAGAGATGCCGATTCGTCCTGCTTTGCCTCTGCATCATCTAGCTGATCTGTGGTTACGTGCAGCACCTATCACTGACAAAAACATAAAAGTTGAAAATTCTGCCAAAGATTTTGTCATGATTTTGAAATATGCTCGCAGCCAAAAGCCTTAAGCCTAATTATTATTAAGAACTAATGTACTATTTCAGTTTCTTCTTTTGCTTAAATATTCATTTGATTTGCAAGAAGAAAACTTCTTTTTGCATGTTGTTAATTAATTACCTTTGTAGTATGTTTTTTCTTATTTTTTTAATTTTTAAACTTGGATGCTTTTGGCTACTTGTTTTGCACCCCCTATATGTTGTTTATTGGTAAGACTTTTGTGTTTTTGTTTTGCTGATCTCCTCAACATTAACTTTATTCTGAAGCTCAAGTTTCAACTCATAATAACTGTAAAAATTAAAGACAAATCAAATATACTCCACTATTTTTATATGTCCTCCCTTTCTCTAATTCTCAAGCCCTAACGTTCACCTTTTCGCTAGTAATCACTAATTGCAAAGGAGCTCAACCATGAGCTTCACCATAGAACACTTTGGTCCAACTATCGCAAGCCTCCAAAATTGTCTAGAGAATGGCTAAAGTTGGTTAATTCTACATCACTAAAAGCCTTTTTAGATTGTGCCACTAGGAAATTCATCCAATCATGGGAGGATTCTCAATAACCATTATTTGAGTCGTGATTTCTATAAACAATCTACTTCCGTTGAGCAGAACAATTGTAAGTCTCCAAAGTAAAATTCAATCGTTATATTACGAATGTTAACTAAAGTATGAGTGGTGTAGTTTAAAATCTTACGAGGTAGTATAAAGATAAAAAGAAAAAAACATTGGAGCATTTAAAAGATAACACAGTTTTTTATCTTACATCAAAGCACATGTTTTGTGCCTAAATCTCCTTCTTTAATTAAATCATAAGAGAACAAATTATATCAAGTAAACAACATGTGTTGTATTATCTGATAGAATAGTTAATGTGTGCATAAACTGAATTAGACATGTGAGATACATGTCTTTGTTAAATGACTTGAGTACCGTAGAAAATTTAGGTGTATTCATACGGAATGTTTTAAGAGTAATTAAGGCAATTAAAGTTAATTATAACTTCTAGTTAATAGCTAGCTAACGTCTAGTTTGACTCTGTTAAATATAATACCATCAAAGAATAAAGAAAAATTATAGTCTCCACTCTCCAAAAAAAAGAAAGAGTTAGAGGAAGCGATTCCCTGCTATTTATTTCTAAACAAAACGCTTTTCATATATTATTTGAACAATATAAAACTATTCTTAATATTTATAATTGTGAGCAAGATTTATCCTTCCATTATTCATCATTGAAACACCAATGACCACATGACTTGTAAGATAAGATATAAGATTTGCAAAACTAGAAAATCACGTGACTTGTATGATAAAATTCATCTTTTTGAAAGTACATTTAACTGATATAAGTTGTATGACCCTTTTACCATCAAAATATTATCTCACATCATTTTATATATACATATATAATAACTGAAGAAACTCCAGAAAGGCAAAAACAAAACTCGTAACTTGCACAATGAAATCCATCTTCATAAATCATAACGGCTTGGGTATATACTCACTTTTTCACCTTGTGATTTAATAATCTTATTTTAAAATTTTATTTTATGTTCTATCCAATGTTCTCTTTAAAAAGTTAATTTTTTCTTTTGGAATTTCTTTTTTTTTATTTCAATGATGTTGATAAATCATTTGTCCTTGTGACTTCATAATCATGAATTCTTTTTGATTTTTTTAAAACTTTCTAGTATGATCAATTAGTTGCATAATATTTGGCCCTAGATAGTCGAGAAACACAACTGGAATAGATTATTTTTATGTCTTATTTTTGGATTTTATTTCTTGTAGCTATTAATGGATAATTTTGTGTTTGATAATTTTGGAGGATTTTATGAAATTTGATTAATTCATCTATAAATATTTTATAGTTTGCAAGAAATGTATAACTAGAAAGATAAGCTATTTAAATATTTTGAATTGTTAATTATTATTTTGAACTATAACTGTAATCGGTCAAATTTTATTGTATTTAAATCCGTAAATTAATTTAGATTATATTAAATTTAAAATATATTACTCCAAATAAATATCATGGATTAATATAATTAAATTAATTATTTCAGTCCAATAAATACAGATTTAATTCCATAAAATTGAGCTACAAACGATCTGTCCACTTTACTAAGCCCAAGATGTCATCTTTCTAGAAGCCCAAATAGGTGTCACATGTCAATAACGTGTCACACCAAGTAAATTGAATAATCCACTAAAATCATGCCACGTGTCAAAGATATGGCAATTCAAGTCAAATAAATGAGCTAGTAAACTCTTGGTCACGTGTCAAATGAGGTGGCAATCCAAGTCAAATAAATGAGTCAGTAAAATTAGGCCACGTGTCAAATGAGGTGGCAATCCAAGTCAAATAAATGAGCCAGTAAAATCATGCCACATGTCAAATGAGATGGCAATCCAAGTCGAATAAATGAGTCACTAAAATCATGCCAAGTGTGTAGGTGAAATGTTTTGACCAATCAAATTGAAGTTTGTCACCTAAGAAATATGATTGGTCAGTCAAATCACGCAAAGACATCACTCCTATAACTATATATAGGGGTCCTCATAACTCACAAAAGGAGGAAGAAATTAGGAACAAGAGCAAGAAGAGAGCTCGTGGATCAAAGATTGCAAATTCTCTACAAGCTACAAGTTCAAGCTACAAGCTTAAGAAATCAAGTTCAACATCAAGATCAAGAACGAAAGCAAATATCAAGGCGTTCAAGATCAAGTTACTTATTCGTGATAAATAATTCAAAGACGAAGATTCAAGATCAAACTTATTAGGCCCTTGAATCCAAATCAGATCCAAGTTCAACATAGTTCATATTATCGATTAGAGAATCAGCGGATTATATAGAGATTGTAACACTCATCATATTTGAAATCAAATACTATATTTTATTACAAGATTTTTCTATCTTGATTATTATTTTTGTCGACTTGAAATTTATTGTCTACCATAACATTTTTTCCTAATTTAGAGGAAAGCTTTGAAATTTCACGTGCAAATCCTATGATTTTTAAAAATAATATGACGTGAGTTTTGTCAATGCACGGTAAATGAAGTATGAGAGCAGTATATATACTTCTAGAAAGAGTAGGATGATTATTGTTTATAGGGATATCTCAACAAGCTCATCGAGTTATAAACTGGAAACAAAAATAACAGAAACTCAAGAAAGAAAATCCAATATATAAAAAGAAACGGGGAAAACAAAAATAACTTCTAAGAGTTCTATATCCAAGTCTCCAAAGTAGTGTCTTGTATATATAGGTGTTACTCCAACGGCTAGTTAACATCTAGCTAACTACTAGTTCAACTGTATTAAATGTATGATAAAATAATTTATTAAATTATAAATAAGAATAAAAAATAATATTTTAAAAGTGAAAAGTTTAGTGCATTGGGTTGCTCTTTATTTTTTCAAATTACTGATGGACATTTCCTTTTGAGATGAGACTAATTTTTTCTATAAATACTACTCGTATAAAAAAATAATGAAAAACTCTTCCATAAATACCTCTCTTATAAAAAAAATGAAAAATTGTTCCATAAATACCATTCTTATAAAAAAGGAACAATGAAAAAAAAATTTCAAAAAAGATGAAGGAAAAATATGTGACTTGGATAATGAGATTCATTTACATCTAAAAGTACATTTGATTGAACTAGAAGTAGGATCATTCTACCTCAGCCATTATGATCAAAATATTTCTAGTTTTTTAAGAGGTGTAAGGGTGACATGTTCCTACTATTATGTGGAGAAATTTGAGATTGATTTAAAGAAGAACTATATTTAGAAGGGTAACGTGCAAGTCTCATGATTTTTAATGTTAATATGATATTAGTTTTGTTGTTAGAAAAAAAATCCTTTCGGCCTAATACATAAGGGGTGAAACGAGTTCATCTATTAGTTAACTTAACCCTAAGCCCTAACTCTATCTATATTAATACCATTATGGATGTTGAATGAACAACACTAATTTGTCTTGAGAATGGTTAGAAATGATTATCTGTACATTCGCTAAAAAGTTTTTTAAGTTGTGAGAATTTCCTATGGCTAGTGATTCGAGTTATGATTACTATAGACGATCCGCTTGTGCCAAGAAGAACAACTGTAAGTCTCCAAACTAGCATTCAATCATTATATTACAATTGTTAATTGAAGTATGAGTGATCAAAGGCGGATTCAGAATTTAAACTCTATGGATTCAAATTTTTAAGATTTTTTTCACAGCCCCAAATCCCGGGAGGCATGACTGGCACCTGGTGCCACCCCTGATATGAGCATACCCGATGCCCAAAATATAAAACAAAGGACAGAACCGATGAGGCAACACAACAACTATAAAATCAGAATGAGACGATAGACTATAGCGGAAGCTGGCTCACCTAACCAACCAAGAAAAATAAATATAATATACCATCTAGGCCACAGAATGGAAGAACAACTATACAACATGGCCCACCTGGCCTATAACAAATATACTGAAATAACAGCAATGTCTATGAGCCTCTATGAATACATTAGTAATCAAATGATCGGGACAGGGCCTTGAACTACCCTTAACTCAAACACCTGGAGACTCCGAAAGACCTTGAGCGCACCAACTTAGCTGGAACTTCACTCAGCAATCAAGGACCTGATCTAACAGCCCACCATCACCTGCAGGCATGAATGCAATGCCCCGACTAGGGGGTCAGTACAATAATGTACCGAGCATGAAAGACAGAAATAACTGGAAGACTAAGATCAAAGATCAACAGACCCAAATATCGCAGAAGGAGAACTGAACTTAAGTAAACACATAAAACCTACCTGGCCCCCTTAATCCTGGCAAGTACAAGCAAACATACAAATAGAACCTACCTGACCCCCATAATCCTGGTAAGTCCAAAAAGTAAATAACAATACATCGGCACCTAGCTGACCCAGCTCACCTGTCATCGCCTCTAGACCTCTCAATGGCCTCAGCTAACACCAGCCAACATCTAGCATCCACTGCTATCAAATAAAAAATAAAACAAGTGACAACCATAATATAATGCCAAAGAAATCACAAGTAAACACCAGTTAATCAACATCATCAATAAGGCATTGCCGGACACTCTCTCGGTTGGGCACAGTTAGCGGAGCTCAATCCATCTGGGAGAACCTATCGCGATCCCAGGAAGGCTCAGACATGTCGGACCACTCTCGAATCATGTATCAACTCGACACTATGAAGGACATCATCTCAACCTCGTAGGTCATTCACCTATTGGGCTCAACCCCTCGGCCGGAAACACTCTCGTGCGTCGGGTATCCACGAGCTCCAAGGCCTCAAATAGCACACACAATCATGATCAAAAGCATTAATAATCAATAAAAACAATACATATAAACACACGTTTAAAATAGCCTACAAATCAAGCTCTCAAACCCTATCTACCGACTACTTCCACATAGTACTAACCTTACATATCTAGCCATCCACCGACGTGCCATAAACCAAACTAAGGATCACATAATTACCAAATATATTCCCATGACATATAAACAATTAAAGAACTATCATATATGATACAATCCTCCATCGACCCTAACCATCCCTATCCTCAATTTCACAATAGTCAACATGACTACCCAAGTGTTATCAAAGTCACTACGGGCCTACTAACTGGCTTCTTCACCAATCACCCGATCATCGACACATATAGCATGTAAATACATCAAAACAGCCCCCAAAACTACATCCAAAATAGACCTCAACTCAGCCCAAAAGGTTCATGAATCTCCTCACAACACTAGCCAAACTCGGTGTGTTCTATCGCCCCTCCGACTCACCACGAACGACCAATTTTAATGCCTAATTACACGGCCTTAATTAATGAGGGAAAGATTGTGATCACAATCCAGCTTTCCCCCAAACAATAGGATTTACAACACAAAATTTCCAACCACAAATAGTCAATTTGCACGATAACAACGGGAATTCGATTCAACGAAAAATCATGCCAAAAAAGGAGTGTCCAAATCCTTAACATACCTCAACTTTGGCGAGCCCCAAGATAAACCAATTTCAAGATACCATCACCATGAATATACTGCCTTAGGGAAGCCCCTATTACTACCAAAATGCAGCCACAACAGTTCAACAAGAAAACAATGCAATCGATACTTAATCGATACGATTTCTACGGATTCTACGATAGAAACTCCATAACAATGATCTATCAAGATTCATGGATTCACTACTACACTATATAACTACGAATCAAGATTAATAGAAGCTTACCAAGCTTTCTAGGATGAGACAGCCACCGAAAGGCACAAAAATACCACTACAATACAAGCACACACAACGTATTCACAATCTATGTTCGAAAATTGATTTGCATCTTCCAATCAACATCAAAATTGCTTGGAACCTATGGGGAGCTGCTAGGGAGAGCTTTCCACTGCCTCCTAACTCTGGAAAAAGAATTATGGGTGTTAGAACTGACCAAGGGGCTTTATATAGCCCTCCACCGCCTTAAGACCTTGTGAGGTACTTGCTTGCACGGTCTCGTGAAAACGCGAATATCTCTCTACTCCGAAGTCGGATTGACAAATGGTTTAATGCGTTGGAAACTAGACTCATAGAACTTTAATTTGAAAGGTCGCAAACCCCCTAAATCCTTATAGATTGGGAGAAAAGTCTCAAGATATTTGACCTAAATTTAAAGGAATCTCATGAAGGAAATTTTTGCGATAACTTTTTCCGAATTTTATTCTACAACTTGATCGACGTCCAATCTTACATATGATCATATAGTGATTCAAATAACTCATAACACTTCCTTCTTATCCTATTAGGTACTCTTAATCCTACCTCAAAAGCACGATTTTATTGCTCAAATTATCTGGGGTGTTATTAGAATTGAACCCATTATTTTTTAAAAAACTATGGATTCATGTCTATTATTTATTATAATTTTGATAAACTTTAAAAATAAATTTATACTCCATTTTAAAAGTTATGAATTCAAGTAAACCCATAACATGTATGGTACATCCACCTCTGATGAAATCTATACCACAATAATTTTCTACTATACAAATGTTAGAATTTTTTCAAATAAATGCAAAAATGAAGGTAAATTAACAAGCAAAATAGTTTGCAAGTTGAAATTGATATCCATACAGTACTCTATCAAAATAAAAGATAAATTTCTCAAGCCATAAATCATCCGAATGTCTAAACTTTTCCACTGATATCATCATCCATATACTTCTAAAACTTCACATATTATTAAAACATTTCATCAAAATTGTCCTTAATATTTTTAACAGTGAGCAAGATTCATCCTTCAATTATTCATAATTGCTACACTAAAAATCACATGACTTGTACAGTAACATTTGCAAAACTAGAAAATCACGTGACTTGCATGATAAAATTCATATTTTTAAAAGTATATTTAATTAATGTGAGTCATGTAATCACTTTACCACCAAAATTTAATCTCACAGCATTTTTATATATATAAAAAAAATAACTGAAGAAACTCCAAAAAGAGCAAAACAAAATACATAAATTGCACGATGAGATTCATGTTCATAAATCATAACAACATGGGTATGTATGTAATTTTTCACCTTAAAGCACGTGTCGTGCGCCTAAATTCTCGACTTTAATTAAATCACAAGAAAAAAAAGGATAAAAGATGTGGTAGTATTTCTCAGTAAAATAGTTGAAGTGCACAAAATTTAATTAGCTATTGTCGAAAAAATAGTTTTTTTATGGAGAGTAGAATTTAGTTTGATATATGTCAAAGACATTATTTTAAAGGATATTTCACCCACTTACTGAATAAAATAATTAGGTTTATCCCCTGAAACTCAAACAAGCTCATTGAGTTATAACCTGGAAACAAAAATAACAGAAATTCAAGAAAGAAAACTCAACGTATAAAAAGAAATGGGGTAAAGAAAAATAACTTCTAAGAATTTTATATTCATGTCTTCAAAGTAGTGTCTTGTATATATAGGTGTTTTTTTCTTTGGTAAACGTATATATATGTGTTACTCTAACTGCTAGTTAACGACTAATATGGCCATATTAAATGTAAGATAAAATAATTTACTAAATTATAAGTAAGAATACAAAATAATATTTTAAAAAAATATTTTTTCAAATTAATGATGGACATTTTCTTTTGAGATAACACTAATTTATCTAGTAACTACCACTCTTATAAAAAATAAATAATGTAAAAACTCAAGAAATACAAAGGCAAAGCATGTGATTTGCACAATGAGATTTATGTTCATCTGAAAGCATTTGACTGAATTAATAATAGGATCATGCTAACCCGACCCTTATGATCAAAATATTACTAATTTTTTCAGTGGTGGAAGGGTGATACGATCCTACTATTATACGGATAAATTTGTGGTTGATTTAAAGAATAACCATATTTAGAGGAAAAATTCTAAAATTTCACGTGTAAGTCTCGTGATTTGTAAGGTTAATATGACATTAATTTTATTGTTGTTAGAAAAATATCTTATGAGCCTACATAATGGGTGCCAGCTAAATGAGTCCGCACATTAGTTAATTTAACCCTAAACCCTAACTCTCTCTATATAAATAGCATTATGGATATTGGATGACCAACTCTAAAAGGTTTTTAGCTTGTGCAAAGTTTACCCGGTGACATGAGAATTCTCAATGATAATGATTGCTATAGACAATCTGCTTTCGCCGAGGAGAACAATTGTAAGTCTCTAAATAGCATTCAATCGTTATATTACAACTGTTAACCGAAGAATGAGAGATGAGGTTTAAGCTCTTACGATGTAATATAAGAAAAAAGAGAAAAATTGAAGCATTTAATCGAATATTTTGTAAATCACCTTACATTAAAGCACGTGTTCTATACTTAAATCCTTTCTTTAATTAAATCATAAGAGAACAAAATATAAAAAGAATAAACAACATGTGTTGTATCCTCCGGTAGAATAGTTAATTTACACATAAATTGAATTAGGCATCACCATTATAACAAAAATAATTAAAGAAAACTTTATAAAAGACAATTAAGTCAGAAGTTGAGAGTCGAAGTGGCATGGTTATTGAGAATCCATTGCGTAGATTTAAAGTGAGTAAAATTCATTCTTATGTTATTTATAGTTTCAAAATAAAAGAACCAGATGACTTATATAGCAAGATTTGTAAAATCAAAAAATCACGTGACTTGCACGATGAGATTCGAGTAAATTTAATTGGTGTAAGTTGTGCCACTCAATTTACTTTCACATAGTGTGGTTCTTTCCGATTTCCATGCAATAATTTTGTCCACAATTTTGGCCTAGTACTTAGAGTATACTTATTTTGCTCTTCCGAAGATTCACTTATCCTGAACCTCAAGTTTCAACTCATAGAGACGGCCTCCGTCACCTCAACAGTAGCAGAGAAGTTAAAAACTCCTTCCGAATCCAAGTTCATAGTAAGATACCGCACATCAGGACTTTGTGCCCACTTGACTTCTGGATGGAGGCTCATATTTGAATTTTTTTCACATATTGTTCGAACAATTCAAAATTATCCTTAATATTTTTAACTGTGAGCAAGATTCATCCTTTTGTCATTCATAGTTGCAACACCAAGACCACATGACTTGTAAGCTAAGTTGCTCGAATTCGGGTGCTGATCTAGAGGTCGGGTCCTTTATGATCTAAATTTTAAGATTCGGGATATAATTCCAAGTATAGATAGGGGTGCGTGGATTCGGCAAAAAAATAATTTAAATATCTAAAAAATAAAGATATAAAACCTAAATTATGAGATATTATATAAAAAAAAATTGAGGAGAAAATATTGGCCAAGAGTAGAATCATAGAAGAAGATAAAAGAAAAAGGAGTGACATAAAAATTTCTACATACAACGTATTCTATTTTCTTCAATTCCACCTTAGCTTTTGTTTTGATTACAAGAATCATTGAATCTGTCTGGAATATCTTCGTTGGTTTTGGTCAAAGTTCTCAAAATTGAATTTTGATCAGATTGGGTAAGGATCCCACGTCCACACCCACACCCACACCCACGCCGTGTCGACACGGGTGCAGCACCAAAAATGAAGAGTCCGAGCAACTTAGCTTGTAAGATAAAATTTGCAAAACTAGAAAACTTAGCTTGCACAATAAAATTCACATTTTTTAAAAGTACATTTAACTAATATGAGTTGAATTATCCTTTACCACCAAAATATAATCTCACATCATTGTTATAATAAAACATAACTAAAGAAACTCCCAAAAAGGCAAAAACAACATACGTAACTTGCACGATGAAATTCACCTTCATAAATCATAATATCTCGAGTATGTACTCACTTTTTCACCTTAAAGCACGTGTTGTGTGCCTAAATTCTCTGTCTTTAATTAAATTATAAAAAAAAATATAAGAAAGGTAAACAATGTGGGAAGTATTTATCAGTAAAGTAGTCGTAGTGCACAAAAATTTAATTAGATATTGTTGAAAAATAGTTTTTTATGAAGAATCGAATTTAGCTTGAAGCGTGTCAAAGGGTATTATTCTTAAGGTTATTTTGCTCTCACAGTGAATAATACAGTTAAGTGTATCCCTCATGATTCAACAATGTCATCCAGTTATAAATTAGGAATAGAAACAATAGAATCTCAAGAAAGAAAATCAACTGTATAGAAAGAGAGTGAGGAAAGAAAAAATAACTTTGAAGAATTCTATTTTCAAGTCTCTAAAGTAATGTCTTGTATACATAGGTGTTACTCCAATGGCTAGTTAACAACTAGCTAACGACTAGTTTGACTCTATTAAAATAAGACCATCAAAGAATCAAGAAAAACTATAGTCTCCAATCCCTAAAAATAAAAAGAGGGAGAGGAAGCGGTACCCTGTTATTTATTTTTAAACGAAAACGCTCTTCACATATTATTTGAACAATCCAAAATATTCTTAATATTTTAAATTGTGAGCAAGATTCATCCTTCAGTTACTCATAGTTGCAATACCAATGACCACATGACTTGTAAGATAAAATTTTCAAAACTAGAAAATCAAGTGACGTGCACGATAAACTTCATATTTTTGAAAGTACATTTAACTGTTATGACTTGTGTGACTCCTTTACCACCAAAATATATCCTCACATCATTATTATATAAAAAAATAAATGAATAAACTCCAAAAAGAGTGAAAACAAAATATTTAACTTGCACAATAAAATTCATCTTCATAAATCATAACATCTCGGGTATGTACTCACTTTTTCACCTTGTGATTTAATAATCCTTAATTTTTATTTTTACTTTAATGTTCTATCCAATGTTCTCTTAAAAAAAATTTTTTGGGGGATTTCTTTTTTTATTTTAGCGATTTTGATAAATCATTTGTCCTTGTGACTTCATAATCATGAATTCTTTTTGATTTTTTTAAAAATTTCTAGTATGATCAATTAGTTGCATTTGGCCCTAGCTAGACGAGAAACACTACTGGAATGGATTATTGTTATATCTTATTTTTGAATTTTATTTCTGGTAGCTATCAATGGATAATTTTGTGTTTGCAAATTTTGGAGGTTTTATGAAATTTGATTAATTCATCTATAAATATTTTACAGTTTGCAAAAAGTGCATAAGTAGAAAGATAACAAGAGAGGAATTGAATGATTGTCTAAAATCTAATCTGGATCTAAGTATTGCCCCCTCACAAGTCTCGTGATTTTTATGTTATTATGACATTAGTTTTGTTGTTAGAAAAAAGTATCATTTTGGCCTAATACATAAAGGATGCTAGCTAAATGAGTTCTTCCATTAGTTATCTTAACCCTAAGCCTTAACACCGTTATTGGTGTTGAATGAAAAACTTTAAATTATCTTGAGAATTGTTAGAGTTGGTTATCTCTACATCACTAGAAAGTTTTTAGGTTGTACAATTAGGAAATTCATCCGATCATATGAGAATTCCCTATAACTAGTGATTCGAGTCGTGATTGCTACAGACGGAACAATTGTAAGTATCGAAACTAGTATTCAATTTTTATATTAATTACAACTTGTCCGATGAGATATGCAAAATTCAAAAATCGTGTGACTTGAACAATAAATTCATATTTTTAAAAGTATATTTAATTGATCTCAATTGTATCACTTCTTTATCATAAAAATATATAAAAAAAAATTGTTAGTGAAAAGGTAGCATAAATTTACTGTCAAATTTAGTAAGCTTAGATTGATTTAAAAAAGAATAATACTTAGGGGAAACTTTAAAATTTCATGTGCAAGTCACATGACTAAAGTGCGTTTGAGACAATGAGAGTTGTTCACTTCTAAAAAATAATATTTGTGATATTTATTGTTTATAGGGATATCTTAACGGTATAATTTAAGTTATGTATATACTCCATGGATTTTTTTTTCAATTTTTATTATTCTAGCCAATTATAACACGTATCACACAAAATAAGCGTATCCCACAAAATTTAACAAGCTCGTTAAATTATAAACTGGGAATAGAAATAACAAAAACTCATGAAAGAAAATCTAACATGTAAAAAAAGAGAGGATAAAGAAAAAATAACTTCTGAAGAATTCTATATTTAAGTCTCCAAAATAGTGTCTTCTATATATAGGTGTTACTCCAACGACTAGTTAACGACTTGCTAACAGCTACTTTGACTGTATTAAATATAAGATAAAATAATTTTACTAAATAATGAATAAGAATAAAAAATAATATTGTGAAATAATATTTTTCCAAATCAGTGATGGACATTCCCTTTCGACATAACACTAATTTTTTTCAACAGATATCACTCTTATAAAAAAATGAATAATGTAGAAAAAAAAACTCCAAAAGATCCAAAGACTATGTGACTTGCACAATGAGATTCATGTTCATCTGAAAGCGAATTTGACTGAAATAATAGTAGGATCGTGCTACCCCGACCACTACGATTAAATTATTGTTAATTTATTCAGTGGTGGAAAGATGATGCGATCCTACTGTTATGTGGAGAAATTTGAGATTGATTTAAAGAAGAACTATATTTATTGGGAAAGTTCTAAAATTTCACGTGCAAGTCTCGTGATTTTTAAAGTTAACATGATATTAGTTTTGTTGTTGTTAGAAAAAACATCTTTTGGGCCTAATACATAAGAGGTGCTAGCTAAATGAGTTCGCCTAATAGTTAATTTAACCCTAAACCCTAACCGTATTTATATAAATATCATTATGGGTGTTGGATGAACAACTCTAGATTATCTAGAGAACGGCTAAAGTTGGATATTTCTACATCACTAAAAGGTATTTAGGTTGTGCAGCTAGGAAATTCATCATGTCACATGAGGATTCCCAACGACTAGCCAAGTGTGTAGGTGACATGTCCTGGCCAATCAAATTGAAGTTTGTCATCAAGGAATATGATTGGTCAATTCAAACTGACCAAATAAATTACGCATCACCCCTACAACCATAAATAGGGGTCCTCATCCTCAATGATAAGGATTGCTATAGGCAATCTATTTTCGCTTAGGAGAACAATTGTAAATCTCCAAACTAGCATTCAATCGTTATATTACAACTGTTAACCGAAAAATGAAAGATATGGTTTAAAATCTTACGATATAATATAAGAAAAATGAAAAAAAATTGAAGCATTTAAACGAATATTTTATAAATAACCTTACATTAAAGCACATGTTTTATGCTTAGATTTCTTTCTTTAATTAAATCATAAGAGAAAAAAATATAAAAAGAGTAAATAACATGTGTTGTATTATCCAGTAGAATAGTTAATTTACACATAAATTGAATTAGACATCACCATTATAACAAAAATAATTAAAGAAAACTTCATAAAAGGCAATTAAGTCAGAAGTTGAGAGTCAAAGTGGAGTGGTGATTGACAGTCCATTGCCTAATAGTTCAAGGGAGAGAAATGAAAAATCAAATCTTCCGTAGTAAGTAGGAGTGCTAGATTTAAAATGAGCAAAATTCATTCTTATGTTATTTATAGTTTCAGAAAAAAAAAAAGAACCAAATGACTTATATGGAGAGATTTTTCAACAGATATCACTCTTATAAAAAATGAATAACGTAGAAAAAAAACTCCAAAAGATCCAAAGACAATATGACTTGCACAATGAGATTCATGTTCATCTGAAAGCGAATTTGATCGAAATAATAGTAGGATCATCCTACCCCGACCATTACGATTAAAATATTGCTAATTTATTCAGTGGTGGAAAGATGATGCGATCCTACTATTATGTGGAGAAATTTGAGATTGATTTAAAGAAGAACTATATTTATTGGGAAAGTTCTAAAATTTCACATGCAAGTCTCGTGATTTTTAAAGTTAACATGATATTAGTTTTGTTGTTGTTGTTGTTAGAAAAAGTATTTTTTGGGCCTAATACATAAGGGGTGCTAGCTAAATGAGTTCGCCTAATAGTTAATTTAACCCTAAATCCTAACCGTGTTATATAAATATCATTATGGATGTTGGATGAACAACTCTAGATTTCTAGAGAACGGCTAAAGTTGGTTATTTCTACATCACTAAAAGGTTTTTAGGTTGTGCAGCTAGGAAATTCATCAGGTCACATGAGGATTCCCAACGACTAGCCAAGTGTGTAGGTGACATGTCCTAGCCAATCAAATTGAAGTTTGTCATCAAGGAATATGATTGGTCAATTCAAACTGACCAAACAAATTACGCAAAGGCATCACCCCTACAACCATAAATAGGGGTCCTCATTCTCAATGATAAGGATTGCTATAGGTAATCTATTTTCGCCGAGGAGAACAATTATAAGTCTCCAAACTAGCATTCAATCGTTAGATTACAACTGTTAACCGAAGAATGAAAGATATGGTTTAAAATCTTACGATATAATATAAGAAAAAAGAAAAAAAAATTGAAGCATTTAAACGAATATTTTATAAATAACCTTACATTAAAGCACATGTTTTATGCTTAAATTTCTTTCTTTAATTAAATCATAAGAGAACAAAATATAAAAAGAGTAAATACAATGTGTTGTATCATCCAGTAGAATAGTTAATTTACACATAAATTGAATTAGACATCACCATTATAACAAAAATAATTAAAGAAAACTTCATAAAAGGCAATTAAGTCAGAAGTTGAAAGTCAAAGTGGAGTGGCTATGACAGTCCATTGCCTAATAGTTCAAGGGAGAGAAATGAAAAATCAAATCTTCCATAGTAAGTAGGAGTGTTAGATTTAAAGTGAGCAAAATTCATTCTTATGTTATTTATAGTTTCAAAAAAAAAAAAACTAGATCGACTTATATGGAGAGATTTGTAATATTAAAAAATCACGTGATTTGCATGATGAGATTCGAGTAAATTTAACTGGTGTGAGTTGTGCCACTCAATTTACTGTCACATAGTGTGGTGCTTTCCCGTCTCCACGCAATAATTTTATCGACAATTTTGGCCTAGTACTTTTTTGAAAAACGTAGTGTATACTTATTTTGCTCTTACGAAGATTCACTTTATCCTGAACGTCAAGTTTCAACTCATAGAGACGGTCTCCGTCCACCCCAGTAGTAACAGAGAAGTTAAAAACTCCTTCCGGATCCAAGTTCACAGTAAGCTACCCCACATCAGGCCTTTGTGCCCACTTGACTTCTGGATGGAGGCTCATATTTGAATTTTTTTCACGTATTGTTCGAACAATCCAAAATTATTTTTAATATTTTTAACTGTGAGCAAGATTCATTCTTTTGTCATTCATAGTTGCAACACCAAGACCACATGATTTGTAAGCTAAGTTTCTCGAATTTGGGTGTGGATCTAGAGGTCGGGTCCTTCATGATCTTATTTTAAGATTCGGGAATATAATTTCAAGTATAGATAGGGGTGCGTGGATTCGGTAAAAAATAATTTAAATATCTAAAAATAGAGATATAAAACCTAAATTATAAGATATTATATGAAAAACTTGAGGAGAAAATATTGATCAAGAGTAGAACCCTGGAAGGAGATAAAAGAAAAAGGAGTGACATAAAAATTTCTATATACAACGTATTCCATTTTCTTCAATTCTACCTTAGCTTTTGTGTTGATTACAAGAATCATTGGATCTGTCTGGATTATCTTAGTTGGTTTTGGTCAAAGTACCCAATATCGGTTGATCAGCCTGGGTAAGGATCCCACACCCACACCCACGTCAGGTCGACATAGGTGCAGCACCGAAAATAAAGAGTCCGAGCAACTTAGCTTGTAAGATAAAATTTGCAAAACTAGAAAACTTAGCTTGGGCGATAAAATTCACATTTTTTGAAAGTACATTTAACTAATACGAGTTGAACCAAAATATAATTTCACATCATTGTTATAATAAAACATAACTGAAGAAACTCCCACAAAGGCAAAAACAACATAATTAACTTGCACGATGAAATTCACCTTCATAAATCATAATAACTCGAGTATGTAATCACTTTTTCACCTTAAAGCACGTGTTGTGCGCCTAAATTCTCTGTCTTTAGTTAAATTAAAAGGAAAAAATAAATATAGGAAAGGTAAATAATGTTGGAAGTATTTATCAGTAAAGTAGTCGTAGTGCACAAAATTGAATTAGATATTGTTGAAAAAATAGTTCTTTATGGAGAATCGAATTTAGCTTGAAGCATGTCATAGGGTATTGTTCTTAAGGTTATTTTGCTCACACAATGAATAATACAGTTAAGTGTATCCCTCACGATTCAACGATGTGATCCAGTTATAAATTAGGAATAAAAATAATAGAACCTCACGAAAGAAAGTCCAGTTTATAGAACGAGAGTGAGGAAAGAAAAAATAACTTTGAAGAATTTTATTTTCAAGTCTCTAAAGTAATGTCTTGTATACATAGGCGTTACTCCAATGGCTAGTTAACCGCTAGCTAACGACTAGTTTGACTCTATTAAATATAAGGCTATCAAAGAATCAAGCAAAACTATAGTCTCCAATCCCTAAAAATAAAAAGAGCGAGAGAAAGCGGCATCCTGTTATTTATTTTTAAACCAAAATGGTCTTCACATATTATTCAAACAATCCAAAACTGTTTTTAATATTTTCAATTGTGAGTAAGATTCATCCTTCTGTTATTCATAGTTGCAACACTAATACTTTTTCAAATCAATAATAGATATTCTTTTTGAGATAACATTAATTTTTTCACTAGATATCATTGTCATAAAAAAAAAGAATAATTGAAAAAGAAAACTCCTGAAATAGCAAAGGCAAAAACACATGACTTGCACAATGAGATTCAAGGAGAAAGGAGAGTCAATAATCCTTAGTAGATAATTTTTTCCATATATTTCTAAATCAAAACCCTCTTCTAATATTATTCAAACAAACTATGATCGATTTGCACGATGAGGTTTGCAAACTTAAAAAATCACGTTCCTTAGATGATGACATTCATATTTTTAAAAACATATTTAATCGGTCTGAATTGTGTCACGCTTTTGTTGAAGATAATGATTGTTGAAGATAATATGATAATGATTGTTGAAGATAATAATCTCGACAGAGATTGAGATTGAGGTCTGTTAGGAGTGAGTCTTAGCTAGTTGTTAGGAGTTAAGAGTCTTGTACACTTGTATTTGAGTATAACATGTAGTATAACTAGGACTCTTGTAATACCTTGACACCTTGTATTAACTCCTATATAAAGGAGCATGTACTCGAACTTATTTCATTAAAAATACAACCTTGCTTTCTCTAATTCTTTATTTGAGAATTCTACAGCTTTCACCACCAAATTTTCTCTTTTGTTGATGGTGAAAATGTAGCACAAATTTAGTGTAAAATTTAATGAATTTGGGTTGATTTAAAGACGAATGATATTCTCAGAATGCTTTAAAATTTCACGTGCAAGTCACGTGACTAAAGTGCATGTGAGAGTTGTTCACTTCGAAAAATATTTGAGATGTTTATTGTTTATAGGAATATCTTAATGGTGAAATTTTAGTTGTATATAAACTCTAGAGTTGTTTGCCAATTTTTATTATTCTGGCCAATTATAACAGGTAGGACACACAAAATAGTGCTGAGATGGTAATTTGTAATTGGTTGATATATACAATAAATTCTATTATTTGTTTTTTATTTCACATTGTTAGCAAGGTAATTTAAAAAATAATATATATCATGACTAAGCTTATAACAATTTTGAAGTCTCTATAAGAACTCATAAACTTTAAATTCTAAATCCGTCTTCTATCTAGAGTTACCTGATATATGTACAAAATAATTGAGCTGTAGGTAAGTTGGACCAGACACAACCCTACAAAAAAAATATCCATAAAAAATTAAAATATTTACGTGACAATGTCCCTTTATATATTTGATGTCCCCTGAAATAATTATACAAAATGCCTCATTTTTTTTGGCTGATGTCAACATTCCTCTGTGAGCTTTTTTTGTTTTGGTCTCTTAGGTGATATTACTTATTTCTTTTTGTTTTTTTCTTTGCTTTCTTTGTTTCCTTTTAAGTTAGTCTACCTTTTTGTTACTTTTTTTCTTGCCTTTTCTTTTTATCTTTTTTATTTTAAAATTTAAATATAAAAATAAATATAGTACTAACTATCTTTAGACTAATAGAAATATAAAATAATTAAATAATTAGACTATAACAAGAAGTAATTAAAAGAAAATTAAAATTACTAGTTTATTTATTAAAAATCAAAATAAATAAAAAATATATTTTATAAATTTTTGTCATCTTTTTTTCAAATTATTATTCTTTATTTTTTCATCATAATATGATTCATCCTCATATTATTTTGATTATTGTTTATTTTTTTATTTCTTCCCTACTTTTCTTATTTTTTTCATTCTTTTCTACATTTTTTCGCTTTCTTTATTTATCCTTTATCTTTTCTCCCCTTTTTTTTGTTCATTTGTTTTTTTCTCAAATCATATTATTCTTTAGTTTTTCGCCATAGTCTAGTCTCATACTCAATTTCTACTCCTTTCTATTTTATTTTTGTGTTTTCTTTTCCTTTTTTTCTAATTTCATTTAATTTTTTCTATTTTATTCACTTTGTTCTTGTTTTTTGTCTTTATTCTTCTTTTAAAAATTTTGGTGATTTTCATTCAATTCTTTAGTAAGACGAAGAACACTATCACAATATATCTATATATTGTCATGGTATCATGGACGAGTGCTTCTTTCCTTTGATGATACATTTCTCAGTCCTCAATGATACCATCACAGTATATCTATATATTGTCATGGTATCATTAAGGTTTGTTCTTCTATGAGACAATCCTCTGTCATCCATGATACCAACAGAATATATCTATATACTAGCATGGTATCATTGATGATTGATTCACATAAAAGTTCATATAGTGATACTCCTCTGTCCTCCGTATATATATAAAGAGGTTTGTTTTTTTTCCTTCAGTGAGACAATCCTCAGTCCTCCATGCTTCAGTTCTTCAGCGAGATACTCCTCAGTCTTCTATATTACCATCACAGTATAATTAATTGAGTAAAATGAAGCAAAAAATTATTTTATTAATGGATAAAGAACTGATATATATACACAAACAAATAATGGTCTCTGTGAGAGAGCTCCTACTACAACAGAAACTAAGCTAGTAAATAAGAAAAATAAATAACAAACTCCTAAAATGGTGGAAATAAAATTAACAGCCTATGCAGTAAAACAAATAGTAAAATAGTAAGTAGCAAAAGTAAAAATGTTCTAATACACCCTCTCAAACTAGATGTTGTGCAATAACACCTAGCTTGGACAAATAGCGATGAAAGGAGCCCTTTGGAAGTGGTTTAGTGAGAGTGTCAGCCAATTGGATAGAACTAGGAATGTGCTTGAAGATAAGGCGCCTATAGTTAACTTGCTAGTGAACGTAGTGAAATTCAACAACTATATTGCCTCATGCGACTGTGAAGATCGTTGTTCTTACATAAGTAGGTAACACCAAAGTTGTCGCAAAAATTTGCAGGTTGTGTGGGAACATGAACATAGAGCTCCTTAAGAAGATTTTTAACTCAAGCGGTCGCATCAATGACACTTGCAACAACCCTGTATTATGATCTGATAGACGAGCAAGCAATGATTCACTATTTTTATGACTAACTAACTGGAGTAAATCCAAGAAAATAACATAACCTGTGGTGAAACTTTATCAGTGAGGTTGCTAGTCCAGTCAACATTAGAAAACACAAAGATATTAAGACAAGTGCTTGAAAAAATATGAAGGCCATAGTTTGCAATATTCTTGAGATATTGAAATGAGGCATTTAACAGCCTTTCAGTGAGCTTTAAATGGAGCATGCATAAATTGGAGATAGTTTGTTCACTGAGTAAGAAATACTAGGCCTAGTAAAAGACAAGTATTTGTAATTTTCCAATGACTTTCTTGTATTTGGTAGCATCATGAAATGAAGTACCATCATCTAGAAGAAGACTTTGAGAAGAACTCATAGGCAAGGAAACACCATTATAATCTTGTATCAAAAGGTCATGGAGAAGGTCTGAAACATACTTTGCTTGTGAAAGCAGAAGATCTTTGCTATCTCGCGGTGAACCTCAACTCTAAGAAAGTAGGGTAAAGGCCAAGATCTTTAAGTAAAAAACAGAAAGCCAAGGAAGAGATAACATGATGAACCATTGAAAAATTATTTCTTATAAGAATGATGTCATCTACATAGACTAAAAGATACACGACACCACTACGGCCATGGTGAACAATAGAGATAATTTGAGTGAGACTTAAGAAAACCCAAATAAAAAAGATAGGATGTCAGTTTATTGTACCAAGCATGAGGAGCTTACTTGAGACTAGACGTGGCAAAATCAGCCTATGAGCTGCCCAACTTGCTCAAGTTTGGGCTGATAATTGATTGGCTCATTTTATTTATTAGCTCAACCCATTTTAGTTCATCAAAGTTTGGACCAATATCTGATCCAAATTGATTCATGAGAAATTTTATCAAAATATTTTCAAAAAGACATATAATTTTATTTAATTTGTTATATTTAGTTACAATATAAAAAAAATTAATTAATAAGTTATTTAAAGATTATAAAAGAATAAATAAAACAATTAAAACTTAATTAGAGTTGGAGGTGTTGACTTATGACCCGCATTTTAGCCTATTTAAGTCCAACCCTTTTTAGCTCTAGTAACTTTTAGGTGGGTCAATAACTTATTAACTCAGCCTATTTTGACTAGCCCAAATTCAACCAAGCCCGCCTATTTGCCACCTATACTTGAGACCATAAATAGCCTTATGCAAATGACAAACATTTGAAGGATGAGATGCATTTTCAAATTCAGGTGGTTGTTTCATAAGACCTCTTCTTCAAGTATGCCATGTAAAAAGACATAGTTGACATCCAATTGATGTAAAACCCAATTGTGCTGAACTTCTAGTGAAAGAATAACACAAATGGTCATAGGCTAGCTTGACAACTTAACTGAACATGCAGTGGTAGTCAAGACTTGGACACGGACTGAACCCTTTGGCAACCAACTGAGCTTTGTATGTGTCAATCAAACTATCAGCTTTCTTTTTGATCATGTAAATCCACTTACAACTAAAAATTTTCTTATTAGAATTTCGAGGAGCCAATTCCCCTATTTGATTCTGGATTAATGCATAAAATTCAGCTTGCATAGCTGACTTCCACTCTGGGTGCTTTAGAGCCTATGAGAGGTAACATTGTCAAGAAACTTAACAAGGTAATTAAATGGCTTCTTTGGCATAAACTATTATTTTATGATTGAGTAGTTGGGCGAGTTGGAAGAGGAGGTGGGGGCAAAATGGTTGTTTGTGTAAGAGAGGTTGTAAAAGCAGGTGGCATAATTTTATTTGGTTTCAGCGATGGTAGGTGATAAGATTGGGCACTAGATTATTTGAAGGGATAAAAGTTAGGCTTGCTTCTTAGAAACAGAGGGAAGGAGAAAGCTAAGAAAATGAATTATCTGAACCTATGAGACACGCATGATTATGTCCGGAGGAGACAGACTCACAAGTTTAGCCATTGGTAGTAGGACCCTCTCAAACTGGTAGAGGAGAAGGAAGTTATATCAGGTGAAGGAGATTGAATTTGAGAGTCCATAGAAGTGTCAATAATTTTCTATGTGAGTATAAAAGATTATTTTTAATATGTATAAATATTGTTTGAAAGGGGAAAAATATTTTCAAAAAATTTTACATAACGTGAGATATAAAATTTAGAGTGAATGCAATCAAAATATTGGTGCATATAATGAACTTGAGAGAAGCCTAGATACACATATGGAGTTTACCTAGGCTCAAGTTTATGGGTGGCGTAAGGCTTAAGCTGTGGACAACCAAAAGTTCTAAGTGAATTGTATATGGGTGCGACACCAAATAAATTTTTTATATGGAGATGTATATTATTTTAAAGTTGTGTTGGCAATCGATTAATAAGATAGATTGCTTGTTGACAGACAAATGAGAAAAATTTAAAGGCAAGGATGCCTCGTGTAAATGTGCTTTGACAGTTTCAACAATGTGTCGATAATGGCGCTCCATTATGGCCACTCTTTGTGGTGTGTGGGGAGGTGATATAACGTGTTTAATTCCATTTGAATTCACATATGGATCAAGACTCTTCACCCCCTCCATCAGTATGTATAAAGAGAATTTTTATTTTAGAATATTTTTTCATTAAGGAATGAAACTTAGAAAAAATGTCTTCATCCTCATATTTATTTTTAAGAGTGCACTACCAAATATATTTGATGTACTGATCAATGAAAATACAGTAATATAGTTTCTTATCAATGGAAGGAATAGGCGATGGACTCCACAAGTTACTAAAAAGTATTTGTAGCAGAGCAGTACTAATTAGAGATAAATAATTGAGTGAAAAACGTGAAACTTTATTTGAACAATAAGAATTACATAAAGTAAACTTGTTTGGTGAAGAAAACGGGAGAGAAATTTTATTCAAAATAAAGTTCAAAATTCTTGAATGGGGATGGCCAAGTGACAATGCCCGATTTGCTGAGGAACTGTTGTATTGACAACTGGAACAATAGGGTTATTAACTATGAAATAGGGACATTCATAGAGTCCGTTCCTATTATGAATTAATACTAGTGGAGGCTGTATTTTCAAAAAAGAAAGAAAATGGAAACAATTCAATGGAGGATTATCTTAACAAAAGTTTTATACTAAAAGAATATGTTGTCTGATAGCAGGTGCACACAAAGTATCAGGTAGTCTAAAAGTATTATTTAATGCATTTAATTCAGTGAAACCATGGTGAGTAATTGAGATACTTTTACCATCATTCATAATTATAACTTCTGAAACATAACATTTTTCAAGATTGGTAGGCTCTATTATGACATGATGAGTAGCACTTGAGTCGAAAATCCATTGGTTTCCTGCAACATGCTTACCTGAAAGAAATTATCTTTACTTCTACATAATTGTGAGACTGTGACATGCAAACCTTTGCAGTATGATCTTGTTTGTTGTATAATTTGCCGCGAATAGGGTCATTGATGTAATGCATGCCCTTGCACAGGAGTATTTGTATGAGATGATGGACTCTCTTTCTTGAATTGAAGCGGATATCTCCCGAAAATCTGACCTAAGACCACTTAATTTCACTACCAACTCATCATTGGTAACTGTAGCAGCGACAATGGTGAGCTTTTTGCAGATAAAGTGTACTTGATGGAGATAATCGACAATTAGGCGCGCAAGCTGGTCACAAGGATTAAAAATTTGTGTTTGGAACTTATTGACATAAGCAAGTTGCAGGGAGACTCAAACAAATTTAGCAATGGAGGCAGCAATTATGGCATTTCTGGATCTCAGAATTGAATGTTGTATTGTGGGTTCGGTACTTCTTTACTATTTTGTGTTATTGTTGTTGAAGGAGTGGGAGAAGAACCATCAAGATGGCCAAGCAGTTTGTGCCCATATATGAGCATGAAAATCTAGGTTTTTCATGTAGCAAAGTTGTGAGTGCAACAAACTTTATCAGTAGCCGCGATACATGATTAAATTGAACACCAACGTTAGAGTTGCTGCTAGTGGTGGAGTCCACATTTCATATGTTCTCAAGCATGTTAAGAGTGAGTTTGTGGTGGTAGTTAGATAATCTAAAAAAAAACTCAGGGAGAGTTAAGATTTGGCTCTGATACCATATAATTAATTGAGCAAGATGAAGTAAATTTTTTATTATTAATGGATGAAGAACTGATATATATATATATATACACAAATAAATAACAAAGTCTCTCTGAGAGAGCTCTTCCTACAATGGAAACTAAACCAGTAAAAAAAAAATAACAAACTCCTAAAATAGTGAAAATAAAATTAACAATCTATGCAATAGACCAAGTAGTAAAATAGTAAGTGGTAACAACAACAAATATTCTAATACATAGTATATCTATATACTGTCATGGTATCATTGAGGTCTGGTTTAGTCCTTCAGTGAGACAGTTATTTCTCCTCCGTGGCATCATCGCAGTATATCTGTATTGTCATGGTATCGTTGATGTCTACTTCAATGAGAAACTTTTCAGTTCTCTATAATACCCACATGCTATATATCATATGTTGATAGGATGCCATAAAAATAAATTTTAAAAAAAAAAGATGAAACAAAACAAAAAATGAGCTAACAAGAGAAAAATAAAAACAAAAATAAAAAAATGGTCAATAGGGGAAAAATAAAGTAAGAAAAAAAATAACAAAAAGATAATATGAAACGTCAAAAAAAGAAACAAAAGGAGAATAACATTAATTGCTGGAAAGAAAAAATCAAAATAATGTTGTCAATTTTATTAATTGCTAAGTACTATAAGGGTGCATTAATTGCTACTAAAAATAGAAAAAAATTAAGAAGAGTCATAGTCTAATTATTATTTTTTTATATTTTATTAGTCTATAAATTATTACTTAATATTTTTATCTTCTTATACAAATAAAATTATAGAAAGGAACAAAAAGAAGAAGATAAACTAACCAAAAAACGAAAAAAAAATTAAGGGGAAAAAGAACAAAAAAAAGAAAAGAAATAAAAAATAAAAAAATAGAAAGCCAATAATAATGAAGTTACCAAATGACATTTATAATAAAGGATAAAAGGAGAAGAAAATAGAAAAATAATAAATTTTTTTAAAAAAAATAGATAAAAAAAGAGGACGAAAGAATAAAAATAATAAATGAGAAAAAAATATAAAAGTAATAAACGAAAAGACATAAAAAAAGAGAGAGATGAAAAAAGCACGCCCGACATGCAAAAAGAAAACATCAGATAAATATTTTGGGTCAAATATGTATTGACAAAATTATTAAGAAAAATGGTAAATTAGAATAATTAATTTATTTTTATGATATATTTTATGTATTTTTTTTCAAAAAAAAAAAGAAAAAAGGGTAAAACAAACCAGAAAAAGCCTCCACATATATAAAATTAGAAAGGTACGAATAAAATAATATTTCAAAAGAATATTTTTCCAAATCAATGATAGATATTTCCTTTTTAGATAACACTAATTTTTTTAATAGATATCACTGTTAAAAAAAAAAAGAATAAATGAAAATTTGTAATCGGTTGATATACACAATAATTCTGTTTCTTTTTTAATTTCATATTGTTAGAGGGTAACTTAAAAAAAAGTTAATGATCAGAACATATCTAAAATATCACGGTTTTTGAGTTTTATAACTGAACTATCAAGAGTACAAGTTTCCTACCCGAACTATCACTAAATGTTTATCGAAATACACATCAACAATCAGTTGTTCACTTTTTCTACCTGAAATATCATCATCGTTCAGGTAGAAAAAATAAGCAACTGATAGTTAAGGTGTGTTTCGATAAACATTTCATGATAGTTCGGATATGAAAATGACGCAGCTGATAGTTCATGTATAAAACTTGAAAAACAATGATATTTCATGTGTGTTTCACACCCTTCACTCTTCAAAAAATATATATTTCTTGACTAGCTTATCACAATCTTGAGATCGCTATAAGTAACCATAAACTTCAAATTCAGAATACGCCTCTACATAAAGTTACCCTGTACATATACAAAGTAATTGAGTCATAAGTAAGTTGGTCGGGACACAATCCTAATTTTTAAAGGGTGAAGTTGCAGGTGTTAAAACCATGGAAGTAATTATTTATACAAAGCTAATTTTGTCCATATCATTATTTCTAAACCAAAAACCCTCTTCACAAATTTATTCTAACCATCCAAAAAATCCAAACTTGTCCAAAAATTTATTGTTACTTCTTCCCAAATCAGCCGCTTCCCCCTTTTTCCTATATATCCCCTCTTTCTTTCTTTCTTCTATACACACACAACACAAAGTCAAGAAAACAAGGTACCCTACTTTATTCTTTTCTTTTTCTTGGTGATTTTTTTTTCGTATATGCATTTACTTATAAGGGGAAAAAAGATTTGATTTGATTTTCTTTTTTATTAATTTTTTCTTTACATTTTTTTAGGTTTATGAAGGAAGATGGATGATTCTGACAGAAGAAAAGCGAGTATCAAGAGTGTTTTGATATGCGAAATTTGCAAAAAGCGAAGCAAAAACGTCACCATTATTGAAGAATGCTGTCACAGATGTAAGAATTTTTCTTTATCTTTTTTTTTTCAAAAAAGAAAAAAAATTAATAAATTATTTTTATTTTTTATTTTTAAGTTGAGTGTGTTGATAAATCATTTGTACTTGTGATTTCATAATCTTGAATTTTTAATTTTTAAGGGTTTCTTTCTTGATTTCAATGGTTTTGATTAATCATTTGTTCTTATGATTTAATGATCTTGATTTTTTAATGTTCTATTTAAAAGATTTATTTAATTTTGTTTATTTTTGTTTTTTTTTTATTTGGATGATGTTGATTAATCATTTATTCTTGTGATTTCATAATCTTGATTTTTTTTGACTTTTTTTTCCAACATTCTTACTAATGATTTTGAGTAGATTTTGCGTCATTTTCAAGGTTTATGTGATCTAGGTTTTTTTTTCTTTCCAAAAGCCACCTAATGAATGGGGGTCAGGCATAGATCTCAACCTATCAATATCACTGAAATTATAGAGATTACAAGAGGTGGCTTTTTGGCCAGCCCTCCCTGAGTTACATTTAAAATGAAAAGTTCGTAGCGTAGGAGTATATATCAAAGTTATCACGAAACATATATAATCCTTTAATAAAAAATGTACTGCCTTTTATCATGTCTAATACGAAAACTTGGGAGTCCATCTTTGTCATTCTTGAATAGAGCTTTAACTTGTCTTAACAAGAGATAGCTTGATTGAACTGTTTAATTTTTCAAAGTTCTTGATTAAACTGTTTAATTTTTCTTTGCTTTTTCATTTCAACTTTCTTGTATGAATTATTTGTTGCATTTGACCCTAGTCGAGAAACACTTATTTTTATATATTATTTTGGAATTTTATTTCTTGTAGCTATCAAAACAGGTAAATTTTTTCTCTTTTTTGCTCTAAATTTTAGATCTATACTCAAAAAACCAATTTTCATCTTGAATTTTTTTGCTAAAGTAGATAATTTTTAAAAAATATAATTTGGAGTTTATTTAATTATTTCATCTATTATGGGAATCCTAGCATCAGCATCGTCACCGTCACCATCACCAACACCATCAAGTAGTAATGCTGAAGGAAAAGGGAAAAAGGGACGATGTGGCAAAAAGAAGAAAGAAACAAATAATATTCTTCCTCCTCCTCCCTCCCCGCCTCCTACTACTGATCATCATGAGGCAGCAGCCACAAGCAGTGGGACTAGAGTCCATCCTATTTGGTTCACTTTGGTTGCATGTGATAACCAGTGAGTTTTCTATGCCTTTAATTTCACTCTCTTAAAAATAAGGACTTTTACTTCTACAATGATGCTATAAGTATATGCCTGTATAAGTTGAACTAATTACCTTCCAAATAATGCAATCAACTCATTAAATTATACTAATAGTTTAAAAATCATTTATATTATCAGTATATGTAAGTTAAATTTGTAAGTAATTTATACTAAAATGATTATTTTCTTGCAATTGTTGTTTCAGGGAATATCCTTCACCCTTACCACAGATTTCTTCACGCTACATTAAGATCAAGTAAGTTTGCATCCGAAGAACAAAATTTTAGAGAAAAAAGTGTGTTTCTGGTATGATGGAAGTCATTTTTCGAATTACATTTTTACAAAAAATAACTTATTTTCAAGAAATGTTTCTCTGTATTTGGTTGGAGCTTAAAAATTGTTTTAGGAAAGATTGATAATAATTAATATTAGTGACCAAATAATAAATAAATTTTTGAGTATTTTCAAATAAAAATCACTCGCCCATGCTAAAACTGACCAAGGTGATGGACGGTTTGACTATACTCGGCCCTACATATTTATAATATCACCCCAAAAATATGTAAGAAGGAGAACATAAACTTTAACATCCATAATTACAAGAAATAAATGTGGACGGAGTTCTCATGTTATAGGTGGTAAGGACACACAACGTCACCAAAAAAACCTATCCACGATTGATAATAATGTTTTAAGTGTTGGTTAAAACAGTAAATATGAAATTAAGAGTTGAGATAATTGTGAAGAAAAATGACTGAGAGAAGTCATTTCCCCCTTTATTGTGTAATTGAAATTTTATCTCATGAAAAGACGAGTACTCTCTATAAGCATCTTCTTTTATTTTCTAAAATGTCTATTTAACTTCAATTAACATGTTATGATACATTTTTTTTTTCTGGTTAAATAGGGATGTGAACATGCCGGCTTCCTACATAAAGAGGTACCTTGCAAAAAAATTGACTCTCCAGAGTGAAGATGAGGTAATTAAATACTTTATTTTGTTATACCTTTGCGTATGAAACCTGATTATTTATTTCGATCCTAATAAGTTGAGGAATGCAGGTGGAGGTTCGCATGTTAGGGATGCCAATCCATCCTGCTCTGCCTCTGCATCATCTAGTTGATTTGTGGTTACGTGCAGCACCTATCACTGAAAGAAAAGTAAAAGTTGGAAATTCTGCCAAAGATTTTGTCATGGTTTTAAAATATGCTCGCAGCCAAAAGCTTTAGGCCTAATTATTTTTAAGAATTAATGTACTATTTCAGTTTCTCCTTTTGCTTAAATATTTTGCAAGGGCAAGACTTCTTGTTGCATGTTGTTAATTAATTACCTTTGTAGTTTGTTTTTTCCTTGTAAACTCGGATGCTTTTGGTTGCTTGTTTTGCACCCCCTGTGTGTTGTTTATTAAAGACTTTGTGTTTTTATTTTTCTAATCTCCTCAATATTAACTTTATCTTGGAGCTCAAGTTTCAACTTATAAAAACTATAAAGATGAAAGACAAATAGAATATACTCTACTTTTTTTATCTGTCCTTTCTTTCTCTAATTTTCAAGCCCTAATGTTTACCTTTTCGCTAGTAACAACTAATTGGAGAGGAGCTCAACCATGAGCTTCACCATAGAACACGTTGGTTTAACCACCACAGACCCCCAAAATTGTCTAGATAATGGCTAAAGTTGGTTCTTTCTACATCACTAAAAGCCTTTTTAGGTTAGAAAATTCATCCAGTCACGGGAGGATTCTCAATGACCATGATTCGAGTCGTGATTGCTATAAATAATCTACTTCCGCCGAGGAGAACAATTGTAAGTCTCCAAACTAGTATTCAATCGTTATATCATAATTGTTAACTAAAGTATGAATGGTGTAGTTGAAACACTTATGGGTTAGTATAAAGATAAAAAAGAAAAAGAAAATTGGAGCATTTAAAAGGATATTTTGTAAATTATAATGAATAAGGATAACAGTTTTTTACGTTTTATCAAAGCACATGTTCTATGCCTAATCCCCTTCTTTAATTAAATCATAAGAGAATAAAATATAACAAGTAAACAACATGTGTTATATTATCTGGTAGAATAGTTAATGTGCGCATAAATTGAATTAGACATGTGAAATACATGTCTTTGTTAAATGGCTTGAGTACCGTAGAAAGTTTTGGTCTATTCACTAGGGATGTATTAAGAGTCATTAAGGTAATTAAAGTTAATTATAATATTTCCTATATAAGTATATTTATGATGTACAATAAAATATACTTTTATACCGTATTTTTCTAAGTTCTCTCTCACAATCAAACTAAGACTTAAACAACCATCACCCGCCAGTAATTCTAGTCATGGTTCATCCAAGTAATCCGCTTCGAACATGTAAGTTTTCATTTCATGATTTATGCGCTATCTAATTGATTTAGATTAATGTGCTATGTGTAAATCTTCAAGATGTGCAATGAAAAAGAGGGGAAAATTACATACAAAAGATATGGTATGTACATGTATGGAAAAATTTATCACTAGCCAACCAAAGCGCTCATGTCACGAAACTATTCACGTGCCAATTCTTGATTAGTTCATCATACATGTGCCAATTCTTGATTAGTTCATCATACAAAGTAAAATGTGTTATTATTTTGTTTATTTCATGTTCAATGTTAATAACAAAATTCATTGCATAAATAATTTTTAACTAATAAGAGTTCAGTTACTCCTTTACGACCAAAATATAATCTCACATCATTATTATATATGAAAAATAACTGAAGAAACTCCCAAAAAGGCAAAAAGAACATACGTAACTTGCAATGATTTACTTAATTTAGTTATTACTGTTTTTCTGGTAAACCTCTTCCTAAATATTTCACTAACACTTGCATTGTTCTTATTCCTAAGATGGATTCTCCTCAAGGGTTCTCTGACTTTAGACCTATTAGATTAAGTAATGTGACCCAAAAAACTGTGTCTAAAGTTATGAATAATAGACTTTCCAAAATGATTCCTGCTATTACTTCTCCAAATCAAAGTGGTTTTATAAAAGGCAGGGTCATAGGAGAAAATATTTTTATCGCCTAAGAGATTATTCATGATATTAAAAAGAATAATAAATGTGGGGATGTAGTTTTTAAAATTGATATGAACAAGGCTTATGATAAGATCTCTTGAAAGTTTATTTGTACTATTATGAGGAAGATGGAGTTTAGTGAAAGCTGGATTCATAACATTTGGAACCTCCTCTCTAACATGTGGTATTCTGTGGTGATCAATGGTAAGAGATATGATTTCTGCAATTCTCAAAGAGGTGTTAAACAATGGGAACCTATTTCCCCTTCTTTGATCATTATTGCCGCTAAAGCTTTGTCTGAAATGCTTAACAGTCTTTAAGATGACCCTAGATTCATAGGCTTTAGCATAAAACCTAATGGTCCAAAAATTAACTACCTCTCATATGCTGATGATCTTATTATCTTCTGTGTAGGAAAATATCAAACTTTGAAGCTGGCTATGGAGTACCTGAAGAATTATGAATATAGTTCTCTCCAACTTACCAATAAGAATAAAAGTTGTTTAATTATGGACATTAATATATCAGAGAGTAGAGCTAATATTGTTTCTAAATATATGCAGGTACAAAGAAGTGAGTCCCCCAATAAAATATCTGGGTTGCCCACTATTTCAAGAAAAGAAGAAGGTTCAGTACTTTACTTAAATGACTACCAATATCCTCAAGAAGGTGGGAGCATGGCACTGTAAACTACTCTCCTCAGGTGGAAAGGTAACTCTTATTAAACATGTCCTAGCAGTGATGCCAGTGCATCTATTGAATATATGCCAACCTCCCAAAACTAACTTTCATCATATGGAAAAAATCTTTGCAAATTTTTTGCGGATTAGTAATGAAGGGAAAAATAAAATTCATTGAGTGGCATGGAAAAAACTATATCAGCCTAAAGAAGAGGGAGGTATTGGTATAAGATCTCTACAGGATATCTCCGAAAGCTTTGGAGCAAAGCTATGGTGGAAATTCAGGACTAAAGACACCCTTTGGTCAGAATTTCTAAAAGCCAAATATGCTTCTAAGAATTCATCACAGCAAGAAAGTGGATTTACACACAATCCCGCTGCTGGAGGAGGCTTATGAAAACCATAGACAAGGTAGACCACCTGATTCAATGGAAACTCAACGGAGGTAATTCTAGCTTTTGGTAGGATAACTGGTCAGGAAAAGGTAAGCTTTCTCAGTATGGTACTCCTTCAACCTCTATCAAAGGTAAAGTATCTAATTATTTCCATGATCATATTTGGAATACTGATAAACTGAAACAGGTGCTCCCCACTGACATTGTTTCCCACATACAAGGAATTCCTATTAATTATCCTAACTTGCTAGACCAGCCTATTTGGACTGACAATGCTGATGAGAATTTCTCTTACAAATCTGCCTGGAATTGTATTAGATAGCACCATAATATCTCTTTTGTTTATAAAATGATTTGGCATAAAAAGAACCCTTTCAAAAAAATTTTCTAGTGGAGACTTTAAATCATAAAGTAGCTGTGGATATTAATCCTAGGAAGTTTGGTATTAATTTGCCCTCTAAAATGTTTCTGTTGCACATCTCATCATCAAGAGGATAAGGAACACCTTTTCATTAACAGTATAGTTAGCCAAAAGGTTTGGACTCATTTCTCTAAACTATGTGGAATTAGGCATGAAAACTTTAGACTTAGACACTTGATAGTTAAATGGTGGATAACAAAAAGGACTAATTGTGTTCAAAAAATGACTTATCAAATCTTTCTAAGTATCATTATTTGGCAGATGAAAATTCGGGTGCAAGAACAGATTTGAAAATATTCACATGCACCATAACAGGATTATTCCCCCAATCTATCAACAAATTACCATGATCATTCACAAGCAATTCCCCAAGATTCCCCCTTAAATGAAATGGGAACATTTCTATAGGATTTTGGACGATGCATAGGACCAGGTGACTATTATGGCTATGAAATAGAAGTCTCCAAGAGATGGGTACATGAAGCTTAATACGGATGGATGTTCTAAAGGTAACTCAGGACTCAACGGATGTGGTGGAATCATTAGAGACAACAGAGGCATTCTGGTAAACGTGACCAACAATAATGCTGAAGCAATGGCATTAAAATGTGGTCTAGAATGCTATACCGATCTTTGTATTAAAAAATTTGAGATAGAATGTGACTCGAAACTTTTGGTAGAATGGATTTTGCACACAGCAGAACCCCATGGAGCCTGTGGGAAATCATTAACAATATTCAATTACTACTTTCTCATCTATATACATGGGGCATTCAATACTGCTATAGAGAAGGGAACAAAGTTGCTGACGCTCTTGCCAATTGGGGAATGTGATGCAGAGAACCATCATATATTTTAGAATTTAACATCCTTCCAAAACAGGCCAGAGGAGAACTTGATATGGACAGACTTCAATTTCCTTCTTTTAGGAAAATAGTCCATAAAAACTCTTTTATTGTAGATACAAATCTATATAGGTACTATAGCTTCGATGTACCTTGTAGGTACCTTGCTATTGTATAGGAGATATCTCTAGATCATCTCATGTCATAGCTGAATTTTCTTGTGAGCGTATTTGAAATCCAACTTACCCATAAGAATGGAGCCTCTTTCACTCTTAAGTAGGTACAGTGAGATTTCTCATCTGTATGTTACCCTTTATCTATTTATATATTTTCTTACAATATTGGAAGAAACTTATTTAAAAAAAAGTAACTTGCATGATGAATTCATCTTCAAAAATGATAATAACTCGAGTATGTACTCACTTTTTCACCTTAAAACACGTGTTGTGCGTCTAAATTCTCTGTTTTTAATTAATTACACACAAAAAAATAAATATAAGAAAGGTAAACAATGTGCGAAGTATTTATCAGTAAAGTAGTTGAAGTGCAGAAAAATGAAATTAACTATTGTTGAAAAAATAGTTCTTTAGGGAGAGCTGAATTTAGCTTGAAGCATGTCAAAGGGTATTGTTCTTAAGGTTATTTTGTTCACACAGTGAATAATACAGTTAAGCGTATCCCTCATGATTCATCAAGGCCATCCAATCATCCAGTTATAAACTAGGAATAGAAATAATATAATCTCAAGAAAGAAAATCCAGCATATAGAAAGAGAGTGAGGAAAGAAAAAATAACTTTGAAGAATTCTATTTTCCAAGTCTCTAAATTAATGTCTTGTATATATAGGTGTTACTCCAATGGCTAGATAACAGCTAGTTTGACTCTATTAGATATAAGACCATCAAAGAATAAAAATAAAAAAAAGGGAGAGGAAGTGGTACCCTGCTATTTATTTCTAAAACCAAAACGCTCTTCAGATATTATTAAAACAATCCAAAACTATTCTTAATATTTTTAGCAGCTAGCAAGATTCATCCTTTTGTTATTCATAATTGCAACACTAATGACCACATCATTTGTAACATAAGATTTGCAAAACTAAAAAATCACGTGACTTGCATGATAAAATTCATCTTTTTGAAAGAACATTTACTTTATATGAGTTGCGTGATCCCTTTACCATCAAAATATAATCTCACATCATTATTATATAAAAAAAACCGAAGAAACTCCACAAAAGGCAAAAACAGAACATGTAACTTGTACGATGAAATTCATCTTCATAAATCATTACGGCTCTGGTGTGTACTCACTTTTTTCACCTTGTGATTTAATGATCTTTGATTTTCTTTTTTAATGTTCTATCTGATGTTCTCTTAAAAACTCAAGAAAGAAAACTCAATATATAAAAATAGATAGGATAAAAAAAATAACTTCGCAGAATTCTATATTCAAGTCTCCAAAATAGTGTCTTCTATATATAGGTGCTACTCCAACGACTAGTTAACGGCTAGCTAACGGCTAGTTTGACTGTATTAAATGTAAGATAAAATAATTTACTAATAATGAATAAGAATAAAAAAATAATATTTCAAAATAATATTTTTTCAAATCAATGATGGACATTCCCTTTTGACGTAACACTAATTTTTTCAATAGCTATCACTTTTATAAATTTAAAAAGAAGAAGAAGAAGGGATTAGGGTCAAATTTACCCCTCTGCTATCGAAAATTGGCTAGGTCTACCCTTTATTATACTATTCGGCTATATATTCCCCCATCGTTATTCAAGTTTTCATATATGCCCCTTATTTAATAGAAAAATTCATTTTTAACATAAGTTATCCATTTTCTAAATTTAACCCGCCCGCCCGCCTACCCCACTTTGCTGGATCTAGCTTCGCTACCCCTCTTGAATGTTTACTGAACTGAAAATTGTTTTTCCTTGTTCACTTTCATAAATCGGATCACATTTGTGGAGTTTGTGCCAAAGTGAGTGTACTCATGCTGACCATAGCTATACACAATTGTTAGCAGCTGTTGCTCACAAAATTGCTAGATTAAAACCTATTGTTTCATTCAATAATTTTTTGACGTTGATTCCATTTACTATACCTAGGTTTTTTGGTTGTAGAAAATGTTAAATATGGACATTTTCAAGAGGGAGAGTTATCAGATTCGAGTAACAATGACGTGGTTTAAACTCTTTCGAAGTAGTATAAAGAAGAAGAAAATTGAAGCATTTAAAAAGATATTTGTATATCATAAAGAATAAAGATAATGTAGTTTTTCACCTTACATTAAAGCATCTATTCTATGCTTAAATCCCCTTCTTTAATTAAATCATAAGATAACAAAATATAAAAAAGGTAAACAACATGTGTTGTATCATCCGATAGAATAGTTAATGTACCCATAAACTGAATTTGATATCATCATTATATAAAATAAAATTAAAAAAAAAATAATTGAAGTTTTTTTTTTACCCAAGTCAGTGAAACACCATTTTCAGTGTCACCAAAACAATAGTTCAAAATCCAACAATTTAGAGCATAGAAGGATGGAATGCAAGCCAGCTGATTGAGTGGAATATGTTTTACTACTTCTTGCGGCAATGGTATACTTCTAATTTTCCCTTATGACTTAATCATTTTGGGTACCCGTCCATCAGAGAATCAAGAAAAAAAATCATGATAGTCCAATCCATAAAAATAAAAAAAGAGAGAGGAAGTGGTTCCCTGCTATTTATTTCTAAATTAAAACTCTCTTTACATATTATTTGAGCAATCCATTAAAATTGTTCCAATAATTTTTAACAGTGAGTAAGATTCATCCTTGTGTTATTCATTATTGCAACACCAAAGACCACATGACCTGTAAAGTAGCAAAACAAGAAAATCACTTGACTTGCACGATGAAATTCATATTTTTAAAAATATATTTAACTAATATGAGTTGTGTGATTATTTTATCACCAAAATATAATCTCACATCATTGTTATAAATAAATAAAGAATAATTGAAGAAACTCCAAAAAGGGCAAAAACAAAACATGTAACTTGCACGACGAAAATCATGTTTATAAATCATAACGGTTCGGGTATGTACGTACTTTTTCACCTTAAAGAATGTGTTGTGCGCCTAAATTCTCTTGTTTAATTAAAAATAACAAGAAAACAAAAAAACAATAGGGTAAACAATGTGGACAATGTTGCTCAGTAAAATAGACGAAGTACATAAAAATTGAATATAGATATTAATTTTTGAAAAAGAATAATTCTATACAGAGAATAGAATTTCACTTGAAGCGCTTCAAAGGCTCTGTCCTTAAGGATATTTCATACACACAATGAATTAAATTGTTAGGTATATCCCTCAAAATTCAACAAGCTCATCCAGTTATAAACAGGAATAAGAACATTAGATTTAAAGTGTCCTAGGGTGTCTGAAAGCTACATTTAGAGTCTTTTTCATGGGTGTGAAGCGTGCCACACTTATGATGAAGAGGCTATGAAACTTTTTAGGAAACTTCCTTCTTTCATGATTCTATCTCATGCTATGAGTTCAACTCTCTCGATTCCTTTGACTCCAGCTTGACATGTTTGCAGAATTAGCCTCCACGACGTATGAATGGAAAAAGGAATGGTAATGGAAATAGCCATGAGGATGGCAATAGGGATGGGCACCAGCGAGCCCACTAGCTCCAGCGGATCCTGTGCCCGAGCAAGTTGCCTATGCTGAGTTTAGGACAACCATTCAGATGTTTGGCACAAACATTAATTGCTTAGGTCAATCAATAGGCAGTAGCTCATGTTTCTCATAATGGGAACGCAATGGCGGCTAGGGTTTGAGGTTTCCTCAACAAGAATCCCCCTGAGTTCCTTGGGCCGAGAGTGGAGGAGGACCCTCACGAGTTCATTGAAGAGATCCAGAAGATCACCCAGATTATAGGGGTGATGAGGGAGGAGTGTGCAAACTTAGCTTCCTATTAGTTGAAAGGAGTTTCTCTTATATGGTATAGGTAATGGAAGGATAGCCAGGGAGTTGGAGCGGGCCTCATTGGTTGGGATAAGTTTCTCACAGTATTCTCGGACTGATTCTTTCCTCGAGAGATGAGGGAAATCAAGGCGTCTGAGTTTGTGAATCTAAAACAGAACAACATGACCATCTAGGAGTATGATCTAGAGTTCACCCGATTGTCCAAGTATGCGTCGGAGATGGTGGCCATCAAAGGGCTCGGGTGAGCAAATTTGTGAATGGAGTAGCAGATTATTTGGTTAAGGACTACAGGACCACCATGCTTTATCAGGAAATTGACTTCTCTCGGTTGGCTTATATACCCAGCAGATAGAGGTGGTGCAGATGAAGGAGAGAGAGAGAGGCCAAGAGGGCCAGAATAGGCAGTTTTGGATTTTCCCAGCAGAGCTTTGGTGGTGGACATCGTCAGTAGTACCACCATCGATCTTCAGCCCTAGTTCCATCATTAGCTAGTGTGCCATCCAGGTCTAGGAATGATCAGAGGGGAAAGACATCAGGCTCTCGAGGTCAGGGGAGCAGGTCAGTAGAACCTAGCTTCCAGTTTGTGATAGGTGTGGTAGGAGGCAGACCAGATAGTGCTTATAGGTTTAGGGGCATATTTTGGGTGCGGGAAGCCTAGCCACATGCTCAGAGATTGTCCAGCTGCCAGAAAAGGCCGTGGTAGAGACCATGACGCAGTTACCAGCTCCACCAACATGCTCATCTCAACAGGGTGCATCCACTAGTGCAGGTCATGGTCAGCGTCAGAATAGGTTTTATGCCCTCTCATCACGGTAGGAGTAGGAGGTCTCCCTAGACGTGGTCATTGGTATGTCACTTGTATTCCATCTTGATGTATATGAATTATTAGATCCAGGGGCTACCTTGTATTTTGTAACTCCCTATGTTGCTATTTGTTTTAGAGTTAGTCCCGACATCCTATCAGAACCCTTCTCAGTCTCTACTCCAGTTAGTGACTCAGTTATAGCTCAACAGGTATATAGAAATTGCACTATCATAGTCCTTCAAAAAGTCACCTCAGCCTTTCTAGTAGAGTTAGACATGACTAATTTTGATGTTATCTTTGGTATTGATTGGTTGCATGTATTTGTGAATTGTAGAACCCATATGGTAGAGTTTCAGTTTCTGGGTGAGCCAGTTCTAGAATGGAATGGTAGTTCATTTGTGCCTATAGGTTCCTTCATTTCCTACCTTAAGGCCAAAAAGATGATTTCCAAGGGTGTGTTTACCATCTAGTTCGGGTTAAGGATGCTACATCCATGAACTAGACTCTCCAGTTAGTTCCTGTAGTATGTGAATACCCAGATGTTTTTTCAGATGATCTACCAGGAGTCCATCCCGAGCGAGAGATTGACTTTGGTATTGACCTTCTTTTCAATACGCAACCTATATCTATTCCGCCTTATAAAATGGCTCCATCTGAGCTAAAGGAGTTGAAAGAGCAGTTGAAGGATCTCTTAGATAAGGGCTTCATCAGACCTAGCAAGTCGCCGTAAGGAGCGCCAGTTCTCTTTGTTCAAAAGAAGGATGGATCTCTTCATATGTGCATTGACTACCGGTTGTTGAACAAGGTTAAAATCAAGAACAATTATCTCCTCCCGAGGATTGATGACTTGTTTGACCGACTTTAGGGTGCCAAGTGCTTCTCAAAGATAGACCTCAGATTTGGGTATCACCAACTCAGAGTTAGGCAGAGCAACGTCACGAAGACAGCTTTTAGGACTCGGTATGGTCATTACGATTTTGTAGTTATGTCTTTTGGATAAACATTCTCTTGTAACTTTCATGGGTTTGATGAACAGGGTGTTCAATCCATATTTGGATATGTTCGTGATTGTCTTCATAGACGACATTCTCATATACTCTAGGAGTGAGGAGAAGCATGACACTCATTTGAGGATTGTGCTAAGACTCTCAGGGATCACCAGTTGTTTGCTAAATTCAGCAAGTGTGAGTTTTTTTTGGATTCAGTAGCATTTTTGGGTTACGTGATGTCAAGTGAGTGTGTGCAGGTAGACTCTCAAAAGATCGAACCTGTAAAGAATTGGCCTAGATCAGTTAATCCTTCTGATGTAGGAGTTTCTTGGGTTAGCTGGCTACTACAGGAGGTTTGTTGAAGGAATTTCATCCATTGAAGCACTGTTGACTATGTAGACCCAGAAGGAAGGCAAATTTCAGTGGTTGGATGCCTGCAGAAGAGCTTTCAGGAATTAAAGACTCGACTTAATTCAACCCCAATATTGACCCTACTTGATGGTACAAATGGATTTGTTGTGTATTGTGATGCCAATGGGGTTGGTGTTGGTGTTTTGTTGATGCAGCATGGTAAGGTCATAGAGTATGCCTCTAGATAGCTTAAGACTCATGAGAGAATTATCCGATGCATAACCTAGAATTGGAAGGAGTGGTGTTCGTATTAAAGATTTGGAGGCACTACTTGTATGGGGTACATGTAGATGTGTTCACAGACCATAAGAGCCTACAGTATGCATTTACTCAAAAGGACCTGAATTTGCGACAAAGGAGGTGGTTATAGCTTCTTAAGGACTATGACATAAGTGTCCTTTATCATCCGGGCAAGGCCAATATAGTGGCAGATGTTCTTAGCAGGCTATCCATAGAGAGTGTTTCTCATGTGAAGGGTGGAAGGAAGGAGTTAGTTAAGGATGTCCATAGGCTTGCTCATTTAGGAGTTTTCCTTGTTGATTCGATGGATGGTGGTGTCATTATTCAGAATGGTTTATAATCCTCTTTGGTGACTAAGGTCAAGGCTAGGCAAGATGATGATCCTATTTTGGTAAAGTTGAAGGAAGCGGTTCAGAATCAGAGTGTAGAGGTCTTCTCCCAAGGGGGAGATGGTGTACTTCGTTATCAAGGTCATATGTGTGTTTCGAGTGTTGATGACTTGAGAGAATAGATGTTGCATGAGGCTCATGGTTCATGGTATTCTATCCACCTAGGTGCCATAAAGATGTACCATGACCTATGGAAAGTCTATTCGTGGAATGGCATGAAGGACATAGCGGAGTTTGTGGCTAAGTGTCCAAATTGTCAACAAGTGAAAGTGGCGCATCAAAGACCAGGAAGTGTGCTACAAGATATCAGTATCCCTATTTGGAAGTGGAAAGAGATTAATATGTATTTCATCACAAGGTTACCTCGCACACATCGACATTATGACTCTAATTGGGAGATTGTAGATAGATTGACGAAAACAGCTCATTTCCTACTGTTCAAAAGTACCGACTCAGAGGAGGACTCTACTAAATTGTATATTAAGGAGTTAGTTCAATTTCATGGAGTTCCCTTGTCCATCATATCAGATAGAGGCACTCAATGCACCTCGTAATTTCAGAAGTCATTTTAGAAGGGACTTGGTACTCAAGTCAAGATTAGCATAGCTTTTCACCCACAGACGGATGGTCAGGCCGAGTGGACCATTCAGACTCTTGAGTATATGTTGAGAGCATGTCTGATTGATTTTAGATATAGTTGGGATGATCATTTACCTCTTATTGAGTTTGCTTATAACAACAGTTACCACTCGAGTATTCAGATGGCTCCGTTTGAGGCCCTTTACGGGCGAAGGTGTAGGTATCCTATTGGTTAGTTAGAGGTAGGTAAAGCTTAATTGATAGGGCTAGATTCAGTTCACAAGGCTATGGAGAAAGTTCATCTTATTAGAGAAAGGCTGAAAATAGCTCAAAGTCATTAAAAGTCATATGTTGATATTTGGCGGAGAGATCTTGAGTATGAAGTTGATTATTGGGTGTTCTTGAAGGTATCTCCTATTAAGGGGTAATAAGGTTTGGGAGGAAAGGAAAGCTTAGTCCTCGATATGCTAGTCGCTGTCGGATTATGAGATGTGTTGGCAAGGTGGCCTATTAATTAGAGATATCAGTGGAGTTGGCTTCGGTATCCGATCTTCCATTTATCATTGTTAAGGAGGTGCATTGGTGATCCGACTTTGGTTGTTTCGGTGGAGAGCATAGGTGTAAAGGATAACCTCAGTTATGAGGAGGTGCTAGTTGAGATCCTTGATCATCAGGTCCAGAAGTTGAGATGCAAAGAAGTAGCTTCAGTAAAGGTTTTCTGGAGGAATCAGCTTATTGAGGAGCTACATGGAAAGCTGAAGCAGATATGATGGCTAAATACCTACATCTTTTCCATTCCAGCTCAGTTCCATCTTGAAGTATCAGTTCCCTCCTAGTGCTCTATTTCAGTTCCATGTCTAGTGCATGTCTCTCGGTTCCTTCATGTTACTGTGTGTATGTATGATTTATGAATTCAGTTCAGTCATATGTATCAGTTTAGAGCTAGTCACTCTGTCAGTTTTCAGCTTCAGATATTCAGTATTTGGGATTCTGGTTTCCTTTCCCCAACCATTCAGTATGTTGACCATATTTGAGGATAAATGTTCCCAAGAGGGAGATATTTTAATACTCTAGAAGTTCATAAAATCAGACTCGAGGGTTGAGTGGAGGAAGCAGGAAGAAATCTGCACAAGCCACAGAACTACTCATTGGGTGACTCATCAGGTCACCCAATGAATCATGGAGTGCCTCGTGATGGGATGTCAGGCCAGTGAAGAGTCGTGGTCAGGGGGTCTCATGGATGGTGAAACGAGTTGTGGTGTAACTTCGCGACTCGTCAAGTGGGTCGTTAGAAGGATGGTTCACATTGAAGGTTGGGATTCCAGTAAAGGTAATGAGTGAGGGCCCCGACTCGTCACTCCTCCTAACAACTTATGATGTCCCTCGTTGGGACTGGTAGTGTCCCTATTTTCTGCGTTTAAGTAAGGGTATTTCCATAACTCCTAAGCTCCTAAGCCCCTAAGCCCTAAACTTCACCTTGCCAACATATCTCACAATCTAGTATGGGCCAACATAACGAGGACTGAGTTTCCGTTTCTTCCCGAATCTCATCAGTCCCTTCAAGGGAGATACCTTCAGAAACACCCAATCATCAGTCAGTTCTCTCCTCCTTACATCCATATAGGACTTTTTACAACTCTGAGCTGTCCTCAACCTCTAACTTATAAGATGAACCTTCTCCATAGCCTCATGAACTAAATTTGGTCCTATCAACGTGGCTTCACCGATTTCAAACCAATCAATTGGTGATCTACATCTCTGCGCATAAAGAGCCTCAAACAGTGCCATCTGAATGCTGGAATGGTAACTGTTGTTATATGCAAACTAGATGAGAGGTAAATGATCATCCCACCTACCCTTGAAATAAATCACACACACTCTCAACATATCCTCAAGATTCTGAATGGTTCGTTTAGCCTAACCATCTGTTTGCAAGTGAAAAGTTATGCTAAGCTTGACCTGAGTACCAAGTTCCTTCTGAAACGATCTCCAAAACTAAGAGGTAAATTGAGTACCTCTATCTGATATGATGGACAATGGCACTCCATTCAACCGAACTAGCTCCCGAATATACAACTTAGCATAATCCTCCGCTGAATCAGTAGTGCTTTAGTCAATCTGTACACAACCACCCAAATAGAGTCATACTGTCAAAGAGTACGAGGCAATCCTGTAATGAAGTCCATATTGACTTACTCCCACTCCAAGTAGGGGTACTAATGTCCTGAAGCACACCTCTAGGTCTTTGATACTCCATTTTCACCTATTGTCAATTCGTAGCCACAAATTTTGCTATGTCCCTCTTCATGCCATTCCACCAATAGACTTCCCATAAGTCACGATACATCTTGGTGGCACTTGGATGTATGGAATATCTAGAAACATGAGCCTCATCCAACATCCGCTCCCGCAAGTCATCAACACCCAGTACACACAAACAACCCTGATATCGTAGTACTCCATCTCCACCTTGGGAGAAAAGCTCCACCTTCTGGTTCTAAACAACTTCCTTCAACTTCACCAAAATAGGATTCTCTTCTTGTCTAGCTTTGACTTTGGTCACCAAGGAAGATTATGATCCGTTCTGAACAATGACACCACCATCTAATGAGCAATAAGATGAACTCCTAGCCGTGCAAGTCGATGCACATCCTTTACTACCTCTTTCCTCTCCTCATCTACATGGGTCACACTCTCCATAGAAATCCTGCTAAGAGAATCTGCCATCACATTAGCCTTGCCCGAATGATAAAGGACACTCATATCGTAATCCTTAAGAAGCTCCAACCACCTTCTTTGACGTAGATTTCGATCCTTTTGGGTGAACATATACTGTAGCCTTTTGTGGTCCATAAACACATCCACATAGACCCTATATAGGTAGTGCTCCAAATCTTCAAGGAAAGTACTATCGCTGCCAACTCGAGGTCGGGAGTCGGATAGTTCTTCTCATGGACTTTTAATTGCCTGGAAGTATAGGCTATAACCTTACTGTGCTGCATTAGTACACAACCAAGGCTGTTTCTTGAGGCTTCACAATATACCACAAACGCATCGATACCCTCAAGTAGAGTCAACACCAGTGCTGAGGTAAGTCGAGTCTTCAACTCTTGGAAGCTCTTCTCATAGGCCTCCGACCATTGAAACTTCACTTTCTTCTGGGTCAACTTAGTCAACTCCTTCCACAATAGTAACCATCTAAGCCCAAGAACTCCTAATATCTGAAGGACTAACTGGTCTAGACCAATTCTTCACCGCTTTTATTTTTTGAGAATCAACATATACACCCTCACTTGACACCACATGACCCAAAAATGCTATCGAGTTCAACCAAAACTCACACTTGCTTAATTTAGAATACAGTTGGGGATCCTTAAGAGTCTGTAGCACCACCCTCAAATGAGCAGCATGCTCCTCTTCGCTCTGAAAGTATATGAGAATGTCATTTGTGAATAAGATCACGAACATGTCCAAATACGGCTTGAACACCGTGTTCATCAAATCCATAAAAGCTACAAGAGCATTCATTAGTCCAAAAGACATAAGTACAAACTCATAGTGACCATACCGTGTCTTGAAGGTTGTTTACGGAATGTCATTCTCTTTAACCCTGAAGCTACCCGGATCTGAGGTCTATCTTTGAGAAACACTTGGAATCCTAAAGCTGATCAAACAAGTCATCAATTCTGGGGAGAGGATACCTGTCCTTGACTGCGACCTTGTTCATTTGCAGATAATCAATGAACATCCGAAGGGAACCATCCTTCTTCCAGATAAAGGGGATTTGCTAGGTCTGATAAAACCCTTGTCTAAAAGATCCTTTAATTGCTCCTTCAACCCTTTAGCTCAGCTGGAGCCATTCTGTAAGAGGGAATAGATATAGGCTGTGTATCGAGATGAGGGTCAATACCAAAATCAATCTCCCGCTCGGAAGGAATTCCCGGTAGATCATCTGGAAACACTTCAAGATATTCACACACTACAGGAACTGACTAGATAGTCGGGTTTCGGATGTAGCATCCTTAACCCTAACTAGATGGTACACGCAACCTTTAGAGATCATCTTTCTGACCTTAAGATAGGTAATGGAGCAACCTACATGCACAGCTGAACTACCTTTCCATTCTAGGACTGGGTCACCCGAAAACAAAAACTCTACTACATAGGTTCTACAATTCACTAAGGCATAACATGCATGTAGCCAATCCATGCCAAAGATAACATCAAAATCTGTCATTGCTAGCTCTACGAAATCTACTGAGGTGCCTTTCTGAAGGACTGTGATAGGGCAATTTCTATATACCTGTCGAGCTATAACTGAATCACCGACTGGAGTAGAGACTGAGAAGGTTCTAATAGGATTTTGAGACTGACTCCGAAACTACTAGAAACATAGGGCGTCAGAAAAGATAAAGTAGCCCTTGGATCTAGCAAAGTATATACATCAAGGTGGAATACTCGTAACATATTAGTGACTATATCTAGAGAGGCCTCCTACTCCTGATGAGATACGAGGGCATAGAATCTATTCTAACGCTGACCACCACCTGCACTAGTGGAGGCACTCTGCTGAGTCAAGCATGTTGGTGGGGCTACTGAACTAGTGGTTAGGTCTCGGCCTCTACCATGGTCTTGTATAACTACTGGAAATCTCTGAGCATATGTCCGGGCTTCCCACACCCGAAACAAACACCTGTACCTGCTAAGCACTAGCTAGTGTGCCTCTTGCCACACCTGTCACAAGCTGGAATACTGGGCTCTATGGATCTGCTCCCTTGACCTCGAGAGCCTGACGCTCGTCCCCTCTAGTCGCGCCTAGATCTAGATGGCACACTTGTTGCTGACGGCGCTTGGGTTGATGATCTCCGGTGTAGCTACTGATGATATCCACCACCAGGCCTCTGCTGGGAAAACCCAAAACTGTCAGTCCTGGTCTTCTTGGCCTCTCTCTCACGCTCACTCTTCTGTACTGCCTCTATCTGCTGGGCATAAAGAACTATCTATGAGAAATTGATATCTGATGAAGCATAGCGGTCCTGCAATCCTTGACCAAATAGTCTTCTATCCCATGCATGAACTGGCTCACTCGAGCCTTCTGATCTGCCACCATCTCAGGTGCATATTTGGATATGTGGGTGAACTCTAAATCATACTCCTGGACCATCGTGTTGTTCTATCTCAGGTTCACAAATTCAGCTGCTTTGATCTCCCTCATCTCTTAGGGAAAGAACCAATCCAAAAATGCGATATGGAACTTATCCCAGCTAATGAGACTTGATCCAACTGCTTTGCAATCCTTCCACTATCTAAACCAGATATGTGTAACCCATTTCAACTGATAAGAGGCTAAGTCTGCACACTCCTCCCCCGTCACCCCCATGATCTGGGTGATTTTCTGAATCTCATCCATAAACTCGTGTGGATCCTCGTCCACCTTTGATCCAAGAAACTCTTGAGGGTTCATCCTCAGAAAGTCCTTGACTCTTGCTGCTGCCGCATTCCCATTCTTGGGAACATGCACTACCACCTGCTAGTTGACCTGGGCAGTCAATGCCTGTGCTAACATCTAGATGGCTGCCCTAAATTCTGCATGAAAAACCTGTACGGGCACATGATCCTTGAGACCTGGTGGGGCCTACTAGTGCCCATCTCCATTGTCATTCTCATGTACATTTTTGTTACTATTCCTTCATCCATTAAATAGGCGAGATGGCACGATTCTGCAAATGCATGTAGCACGAGTTAGAAGGATAGAGAGACATTTCATTGCACGATATAGATCATGAAAGAAGGGAAGTTTCCTAAAACATTTCGTAGCCTCTTCATCATAATTGTGGCGCGCTTCACACCCATGAGAAAGACTTTACTTAATGTGGCTTTCAAACACCCTAGGACACTTCAAAATCTAATGCTCTGATATCAAGTTTGTCACGACCAGAACATAGGCCCAGATAGAGACACGAGACAAAGAACCCGAAGAGGCTCCAAGTCAACCCATGGAATGAACATGACAACTAAAGATCAACATAATGTATGCGGAAATTTAGCATTTTAAATAGCAGAAGTTTGAAATCCCATAACATTTGAACAATAGAAACATAATACTGATACAAAGCTTAATACATGCTATGTCTGATAAGCCTCTATAACCTGATGAGTTGATGGGACAAGACCCCAACTAAATCACTAATAAACTGAAATTCAAAGTACTGATAACATACTGATAAGAAGGTCCTCGAAGGATGAGGACTCTTTAATAGGTTGAGAAATGCTAACTCTGAGAGTCTGGCTAGCGGCGGGACTGAACTTGAATATCTGAGCCTGTATCATGAAACCATACAACATAAAGTATGCGGTCAGTACTTGAAATGTACTGAGTATGCAAGATAAGTAAAATCACTAAGTAAGTGGAAGCTGAAATCATGCATATCATAAAACATAATCAAGATACGATTCTGAGAGTAAGGCGTGCTTGCTATTATTTGAAAACATGATTTAAACATGACTGAGTATCATAACTGATTTGAATGACCCAAAGCTAAAACTAATAATCATAAGTAAAACTAAACATTGGGTCAAACCTGCTGAAAACATATTTCATAACTGATGATCATGCATAACTAGGAATCATGAGGAATAATTAGAGACTCATCATATAACCGACATTACCATGATAGAGCTTACATGGTCTCTACTATTACACTCAAGTGGGCAGAGTCGTCCAAATCCTTATCAGGGCTAAAGGAACTACCATGATATCGATATCAAACTGAAGGCCCCTTGGGGGCAGGGAAATTACACAAGGGAGGTCCTAAATAATCTAAACATACCTATGTTGGCACGTAGCTCTGAGGCGCAGGGTTGACTGAACCCTTAACCTACTCGATGCTAGACACTACTCCCAAGAACATGCATACTCTCCATCACTTTCCAACGAAGCTAAACCATCATCTTCGATGAAGCTGAATCATAATCATACATGCATAGTTTGAAAATACATCATGAGGAGCCTTAGCGCAAACCATACCACAAGCTAAAAAGTGGGAGTCTAGACTCTAAAACCATGTGGTTAGCTAATAACATAAAATTGAAGTAAGTCATGAAACATACTTGATCATAAGGGCTTTCCCAAACTTGTACATGCTTTGAGATAGTCAAAATCATGAATATAAACATAGGTAATTCGAAATCATAGTTTCATCATATACATCTTATCATACTTGAAAATATAGATCATAATCTCACCCTTCCATGATCTTTCATACTTGGGCATTATACTTGTAAGACTTTGAAATCATAATTTGTAATTGAAAATATCATAAAATATGCCCATGAATCTTGAAACAACATTGGAAACATGAATAGAATTTATCCCTGATAGATACTTATAGAATTTCACAAATTGGGCTAAAACCCCATAGATTCATCAACTTAGAATTACATAAACTAGAAGAGAATTCGGGCATGGGAGTGAAGGAATATTTCCATTCATAATCCCACCTACATGGGTACTTCTGATTTCACAATCTTTTTGGATGCCCAAAGGAATTGGAAGAGAATTGATGAATTCTAAACTTAATCACCCTTAGAAACCTTCTAGTCTTGCATGCATCGATATGGATTGGTTTAGAATGAGTTAAACCCTCATAAAATAATTGTAACTGAGCTTAAAAAGACGTATTTTAGTTCTTAGAAACTTAGGAATTACAAAAAAGCACTTAATAAATTCACAGAAAAAATTACACTTTCAGTCCCAACGAAGTCATTACCTATGAATACGACTCATCGTTTTCTCCCATTGCTAGCACTAGAAACCATAACTCTACCTGTCACCAAGAGGGACACCATGACTCGTGGTGTACCTAACGACTCATGGTGACCTATTCATTGGGAATACTGCCAAAAATTCATCATTCAAGCCAAGCTCTGACCACGACCAATCTAATGACTCGTTGCCCTGGCCACAAGGCGTTGCTTCTCTCGTGGTCACCCCTGAACCATGAGTTCCTACTAGTCTTCCCTCCACCTCACAAGTTTCTCTACGACTCGTGGGGTACTCTACGGGTCACTAGATGACTCATCCTGTGACCTGGTGCATAATTTTCTATTTTTTTCATTTTAAACCCTCGGGTATGATCTTAGAGGCTTTCGGGGTATTACATTTTAGCCTATTCTAACCCATTCCCTTTACATGCATGCAAGTTTAGAGGATTCCATAGGATATCAAGCCTAGAATTTTTCAAGTTTTTCTAGAAATCTCTTGGGCTTTTAAGGAAGAGTATATATTCAGCTAACCCAGGTATGTAAGGCCATGAATGAGAGTTTTCTTTCACTCTCATGCTCAAATTTCTTTTCAAGTTCGTGAATTCTAGTATTGATTCAAGTGTATGATCTTATGGGGTTTTAACCCAAACTTATGAAATTCTCTATGATTTATACATGGATCAATTCCCTTCATGTTTCAAAACATGTTCTAAAATTCATGGGCAGATTTTATGTACTAATTGATTATAAATTCATGATTTCGAGTTTTAAAGATTATGACCAATTATGCAAGTTCATGAAAAAGTTAATTTATGATTGATGGTTTCAAGTATGATGAAGTATCTAGCATATATTTATGTCTATGAATTACCATATATGAATCTATGCTTTTGACTAGTGAAGTCTATTTCAAGTATGCATGATCTTCACGTTTTGGGTAATTCAACTCAGATTTAGCATGTTTTCATGATTCGGTTTAGTTTTATAAATTAGCTCACCATATGGTTTTGCAGTCTATACTCCCCCTATTCAGCTTATGGTATGTTTGGAGCCAAGACTCCCCATATTCAGATTTCAGACATGCATGTAATTTCATTATCATCTTTTTTGAAAAATGATGGTTCCAGCTTCATTGAACAATGATGGTTTCAGTTTCATTGAAAAATGATGGAGAGCACCTTGCATTTTTTTGAGAGTAGTGTCTAGCACCGAGTAGGCTAGAGGTTCATGAAAACCCCGAGTCTCAAAACTATGTGCCATTGTAGAATTTCACATGTCACTTTGGGACCTCCCTTGTGAGCTTCCCCTACCCTAATTGGGCCTTCAGCTTTGATATCGGCCGTGGTAGCACCCTCTGCCCTGGCAAGGCTTTGAACGGCTCTGCCCACTTGAGTGTAACAGTTGGGATCACTTAACTCTATTGTGGTAGTGTCAGTTATATGATCAGTCTCCCATTGTCCCTCATAATCTTAGTTATGCATGTTTATCAGTTATGATATTATGTTTTCAACAAGTTTGACCCAATAATCAAGTTATTTATTTTGCTTAAGAATCTCAATTTCAGCTTTAGGTAATTCGATTGAGTTATGAGATCCAATTTATGTCTATTCAAGTTTTTAGATTCAGCATACAACCTTTACTCTCAGAATCTTATGATGTTATGATTTATGATATGCATGATTTCAGTATACTTGCTCAGCATGTTTTACTTACCTTGCATACTCAGTACATTTCAAGTATTGACTGCATACTCTATGTTGTAGCATTTCATGAAATAGGTTCAGACGTTCAAACTCAGTCTCGCTGTTAGCCAGTTTCTCGAGTTTATCCAAGTGATTTTGTTGCTGAGTCCTCATCCTTCGAGGACCTTCAGTGAGTTGAGTTATGTTATTTCAATTTTAGACTTCTAGTGAGTTAGTTGGGGTGTTGTCCCATCAGCTCATTAGTATGTTAGAGGTTTTTCAGACATAGACTTGTATTTTCATCTCCATATTCAATGTTATGATGTTACTATTGGATAGATGTTTTGTTATTCATACTTTTGCTATTTTAGAATTTCATTATTGTTACGTCCCACCTTGGGAGGCATGACTGGAACCTACTGCCACACTGGGATCTAGGCTGACCTGGTTGGGCATAGGCAACTTTGATTCCTACCAGCAACTCAAAATCAAGAAAATAAACTGCTATATCTCGACTGTAAATGCAGCCTCGGGCGAACAAGGCCATGCACACCTATAAAGGAAGACAGCTAACCTCGCCAACATAATAAAAAAAAGGGATCATATGCAGACCGACAAGACCATGCCCTGGACTATTTGAAGGGATAAAAGATTAGGCCTGCTGCTTAGAAACAGGGGGAAGGAGAAAGCTAAGAAAGTGAATTACCTGAACCTGTGAGATGCACATGATTATGTCCGGAGGAGAGACTCACAAGTTGAGCCATTTGTAGTAGGACCCTCTCAAACTGGTAGAAGAGAAGGAAGCTATATTAGGTGAAGGAGATTGAATTTGAGATTGCGTAGAAGTATCAACAATTTTCTATGTGAGTGTAAAAGACTTATTTTTAATATGTAAGAATATTATTTGAAAAGGGAAAAATATTTTCAAAAATTTTTACATGGCGTGAGATATGAAATTTAGAGTAAATGCAATCAAAATATTGATGTCCATAATGAACTTGAGAGAAGCCTAGATACACAGATGGAGTTTACCTAGGCTCAAGTTTATGGGTGGCGTAAGGCTTAAGCTATGGACAACTAAAAGTTCTAAGTGAATTGTATATGGGTGATTATGAGACAGCGACAAGATCCATTTCATAAACCGGAAATCATTCTTTAACATTTGGACATTGCCCAATACTTTACCATGCTTTACAATACTCAATTCATTCGAAAACATGCTTATAAACATGGATAACTTAAAAACATACTTTTCATCATCAATAGTTCATACATCATAAGGCCCATGCATACTTGAAGATCATGCATATAGCTTGTAAGTCATCAAATCATGTTGGGTATTTGAATAAATTCATATTTCAAATCATAGATCATATTGGGTTTGTAAATATCAATAATTAAAGCGTTTATCATAAATTGATTCATCATAGATCATGCATAATTAGGTTTAATTGAGTAAAAATCGAAATCAATAATTTTATAATAAAAAATAGTGGTAAAATATGATCAAAATTCATAAAATAAGGTGTAGTTCGCAAATCGTTAGATTTTTGCAAAAATTAAATTCAAAATCCCATGAGGTTTTTGGTAGATTTTCATAAATTAATAGAGAATGAGCATGGGTGTGAACGGAAACACCCATTCGTAATCCTACATACCTGGAAAAAATTAACTCTCACCATTCCTTGAAAGCCCGATGGAAATTGATGAAAAAAACCTTGAGGACAAGCTTGATCATCTTCTCAATTTTCTAACTTTGCATGCATTAGAATGAATAGGCTAGAAGGGCTTAACCTATCTTAACACACTTAGAAAATAACTTAAAATGACGTAGTTTAGGACCTTAGTGCGTAAGAATGACGAAAATGCCCTTAATGAAAAACCCTGAAAAATCTATACTGGCGAACTAACGGACGGATTAACTGGTCGTTGGAGGATACCACAACTTGTGGTATCCATCCGTCGTCTACACTGTAATGCTGATCTCAGATTCATTCCCACGACTCTACAGGAAGAGTCGTCCTTTCATTCAATGGGTCGTTATATTGTCTGTTGTTTCCTTCAGGTCTTGCACTGATCCTTCCAACGAGAGTCACCATTTAATATAGCTACAGCAACGAGTCATGGTTGCCTTCCATTAGGTCTACTGGAAAAATATAGCTATCTCCATTCCATGATTGGTTACCACGACCTGTTACTTCTCACGACGGGTCGTGGGATGACCTGTTACATCCCTTAATGCCAAAGCCCAGTTTTCACCATGACTCATAACAACGACTCGTTGTATTAAACAACCGGTCGTTACTTCACCCGTTGGTTCCCCACTGCTACCAGTCCATGACTTCCCATGAATTCTTCTCACAGGTTGATTGGACCAACGAATCATTGGGTTATCTGTCCTGTGGGATTTTCCCTAATTTCAGACAACTTTCAATTTGATTCCGAGTCTAATCTTAGGCACTTCGGGGTATTACAATTACATTTTTTCAAATTAGTGATGGACATTTTCTTTTGAGATAAGAATAATTCTTTCGATTAATATCACTCTTATAAAAAATAAATGAAAAACTCTTCCATAAATATCACTCTTATAAAAAAAACTAATGAAAAACTCTTCCATAAATATCACTCTTATAAAAAGAATTAATGAAAACTCTTTCATAAATACCACTCTTATAAAAAAATAATTAAAAAAAACTCCAAAAAAGATAAAGGCAAAATATGTGACTTGGACAATAAAATTCATTTTCATCTGAAAGCATATTTGACTGAACTAATTGTAGGATCTTGCTACCTTGACTTTATGATAAAAAAATTTCTAGTTTTTTCAGTGGTGGAAAGGTAACATGTTTCTATTGTTACATGGAGAAATTTAAGGTTGATTTAAAGAAGAACTATATTTAGAAGGGAAGTTCTAAAATTTCACATGCAAGTCTCGTGATTTTTATGTTATTATGACATTAGTTTTGTTGTTATAAAAAAATATCTTTTGGTCCTAATACATAAGGGGTGCTAGCTAAACAAGTTCTTCTATTAGTTAACTTAACCCTAAGCCCTAACTTTGCCTATATAAATAACATTATGGGTGTTGAATAAACAACTCTAAATTATCTTGAGAATGGTTAGAGTTGGTTATCTCTACATCGCTAAAAATTTTTTAGGTTGTGCAACTTGGAAATTCATCTGATCATGTGAGGATTCCCTACAACTAGTGATTCGACTCGTGATTGCTACATATGATCCGCTTCCGCCGAGTAAAACAATTGTAAGTCTCCAAACTAGCATTCAATCTTTATATTAATTACAACTTTTCCGATAAGATATGCAAAATTCAAATTCATATGACTTGAACAATAAATTCATATTTTTGAAAGTATATTTAATTAATCTCGATTGTATCACATTTTCATCATCAAAATAGAATATTTTTTGCTAGTAGTGAAAAAGTAGCATAAATTTACTGTGAAATTTAGTAAGTTTAGATCGATTTAAAGAAGAATAATATTTAGGGGAAACTATAAAATTGCACAATGAGATTCATGTTCATCTAAAAGAAAATTTGACCGAATTAATAGTAGGATCGTGCTACCCCGACCACTACGATCAAAATATTGCTAATTTATTCAGTGGTGGAAAGTGACACGATCCTACTGTTATGTGGAGAAATTTGAGATTGATTTAAAGAAGAACTATATTTATTGGGAAAGTTCTAAAATTTCACGTGCAAGTCTCGTGATTTTTAAAGTTAACTTTATATTAGTTTTGTCGTTGTTAGAAAAAATATCTTTTGGCCCAATACATAAGGGGTGCTAGCTAAAAGAGTTCGTCTATTAGTTAATTTAACCCTAAACCCAGTCGTGCTTATATAAATATCATTATGGGTGTTGGATGAACAACACTAAATTATCTAGAGAACAACTGGAGTTGGTTATCTCTACATATCTAAAAGGTTTTAGGTTGTGCAGCTAGGAAATTCATCAGGTCACATGAGGATTCCCAGCGATTAGCCAAGTGTGTAGGTGACATGTCCTGGCAAATCAAATTGAAGTTTGTCTCCAAAGAATATGATTGATCCATTCAAACTGACCAATCAAATCACGCAAAGGCATCACCCCTACAACTATAAATAGGGGTCCTCATAACTCACAAAAGGAGTAAGAAAATTAAGAACAAGAGCAAGAAGAGAGCTCGGGATCAAAGACCGCAAATTCTCTACAAGCTACAAGTTCAAGATACAAGCTTAAGCAATCAAGTTCAAGATCAAGATCAAGAACGAAGGAAAATATCAAGGCGTTCAAGATCAAATTACTTGTTCGTGATAAATAATTTAGAGGCGAAGATTCAAGATCAAACTACTTAGGCCCTTGAATCCAAATCACATCCAAGTTCAGCATAGTTCATATTATTGTTGGGAGAATTAAAGGATTATATAGAGATTGTAACATTCATTATAATTGAAATGAAATACTATACTTGTGTGGGAAAATGAACATAGAGCTCCTTAAGAAGATTTTTAACCCAAGTGGTCGCATCAATGACACTAGCAACAACCCAGTATTATGCTCTGATAGACGAGCAAGCATGATTCACTATTTTTATGACCAACTAACATAACCTGTGGTGAAACTTTATCATTGAGGTTGCCAGCCCAGTCAATATTAGAAAACACAGAGAGATTAAGACAAGTGCTTGGAAAAATATGAAGGCCATAGTTTGCAATGTTTCTGAGATATCAAAATGAGGCGTTTAACAGCCTTTCAGTGAGCTTCAGATGGGGCATGCATAAATTGAGATAGTTTGTTCACTGAGTAAGAAACACTAGGCCTAGCAAAACACAAGTATTGTAATTTTTCAATGACTTTCTTGTATTTGGTAGCATCATGAAATGGAGTACCATCATTTAGCAGAAGACTTTGAGAAGAACTCATGGGCATAGAAACACCATTACAATTTTTCAACAAAAGGTCATGGAGAAGGTCTGAAACATACTTTGCTTGTGAAAGCGGAAGATCTTTGCCATCTCGCGGTGAACCTCAACCTCAAGAAAGTAGGCTAAAGGGCCAAAATATTTAAGTAAAACATAGAAAGCCAAGGAAGAGATAACATGATGAACCATTGAAGAAGTATTTCCTATAAGATGCTATCTACATAGACTAAAAGATACACGACACTATTAGAGCCATGATGAACAATAGAGACGACCCGAGTGAAACTTAATAAAACCCAAATAAAAAAGAGGGGATGTCAGTTTATTGTACCAAGCATGAGGATCTTACTTGAGACTAGAGGTCGCAAAAATCAGCCTATGAGATCATAAGCTACCCAACTTGCTCAAGTTTGGGCTGATAATTGACTTGCTCATTTCATTTATTAGCTCAGCCCATTCCAGTCTAACTTCTTTTAGTTCATCAAAGTTTGGACCAATATCTGATCCAAATTGATTCATGAGAAATTTTATCAAAATATTTCCAAAAAGATATTTAATTTTATTGAATTTATTATATTTAGTCATAATATAAAAAAATATTAATTTTATAAGTTATCAAAAGATTGTAAAAGAATAAATAAAGCAATAAAGACTTAATTAGAGTTTGAGGGGTCGGGTTATGGCCCGCATTTTAACTTATTTAAGCCCAATCCATTTCAGCCCAAGTAACTTTTGAGTGGGTCAATAACCTGCTCATTTATTAGCTCAGCCTATTTTGACTAGACCAAATTCAACCAAACCCGCTCATTTGCCATCTATACTTGAGACCATAAATAGCCTTATGCAAATGACAAACATGTGAAGGATGAGATGCATTTTCAAATTCAGGTGGTTGTTTTATAAAAACCTCTTCTTCAAGTATGCCATGTAAAAAGGCATAGTTGACGTCTAATTCATGTAAAATCCAATTGTGTTAAACTTCTAGTGAAAGAATAACACAAATGATCGTAGGCTAGCCTAACAACTAACTGAACATGCAGTGGTAGTCAAAACTTAGACGCGGAGTGAACCCTTTGGCAACCAACTGAGCTTTGTATGTGTCAATCAAACTATCAGCTTTCTTTTTGATCATGTATATCCACTTACAACCAAAAATATTCTTATTAGAATTTTAAGGAGCCAATTCCCTATTTGATTCCGGATTAACGCATCAAATTCAGCTAGGATAGCTGACGTCCACTCTGGGTGCTATAGAGCCGATGAGAGGTAACATCTTCAGGAAGCTGGACAAGGTAATTGGATGGTTTCTTTGGACATAAACTATTATTTTATGAACGAGTAGTTGGGCGAGTTGGAAGAGGAGGTGGGGGAAAATTGTTGGTTTTGTAAGAGAGGTTATAAAAGCAGGTGGCATAATTTTTATTTTATTTCGGCGATGGCAGGTTTATAAGATTGGGCACTAGATTATTTGAAGGGATAAAAGATTAGGTTTGCTGCTTAGAAACAGGGGGAAGGAGAAAGCTAAGAAAGTGAATTACCTGAACCTGTGAGACGCGCATGATTATGTCCGGAGGAGACAGACTCACAAGTTTAGCCATTGGTAGTAGGATACTCTCAAACTGGTAGAAGAGAAGAAAGCTATATCAGGAGAAGAAGATTGAATCTGAGAGTCCATAGAAGTGTCAACAATTTCCTATGTGAGTGTAAAAGACTTTTTTTAATATGTGAAAATATTGTTTGAAAAGGAAAAAATATTTTCAAAAAACATTACATAGCGTGAGATATAAAATTTAGAGTGAATGAAATCAACATATTGGTGCGCATAATGAACTTGAGAGAAGTCTAGATACACACATGGAGTTTACCTATGCTCAAGTTTATGGGTGGCGTAAGGCTTAAGCGATGGACAACCAAAAGTTCTAAGCGCATTGTACATGGGTGCGACACCAAATAAATTTTTATATGGCGATGTATTATTTTAAAGTTGTATTGGCAATCGATTAATAAGATAGACTGCTTGTTTATAAAAAAATAATCAAAAATTTATAGGTAAGGATGCCTCGTGTAAAAGTGCTTTAACAGTTTCAACAATGTTTTGATGATGACGCTCCATTATGGACACTCTTTGTGGTGTGTGAGGAGGTGATATAACATGTTCAATTCCATTTGAATTCACATACGGGTCAGGACCTTTCACCCCCTCAATCAGTATATATAAAGAGAATTTTTATTTTAAAATATTTTTTCATTAAGAAATGAAACTTGAAAAAAATGTCTTGATTCATAGAGTCCTTTCCTATTCTGAATGAATACTAGGGGAGGCCGTATTTTCAAGAAAGAAAGAAAATGAAAAAAATTCAATGGAGGATTATCTTGACAAAAGTTTTATATTGAAAGGATATTTTGTTTGATAGCAGGTGCACACAAAGTATCAGATAATGTAAAAGCATTATTTGATGCATTTAATTCAATGGAACCATGGTGAGTAATTGAGATACTTTTACCATCGTTCATAATTATGCCTTATGAACCATTACGTTCTTCAATATTGCTAGGCCCTATTGTGACATGATGAGTAGCACTTGAGTGGACAATCTATTGGTTTTCTGCAACGTGCTTACCTGAAAGGAAATTATCTTTGCTTCTACATAATTGTGAGATTGTGACATGCAAATCTTTGCAGTATGATCCTATTTGTTGCATAATTGACAGCGAATAGGGTTATTGATGTAATGCATGCCCTTGCATTGGAGTATTTGGATTAAAAATTTGTGTTTACAACTTATTGGCATAAGCAAGTTGCAGGGAGTCTCAAACAAGTTTAGCAGTGGAGGCAGCAACTACAGTTGCAGCGATCATCAGATCGATAGAAGCCATTATGACATTTCTGGATCTCAGAATCAAATATTGTATTATGGGTGCGGTACTTCTCTATTATTTTATGTTATCGTTGTTGAAGAAGCAAGAGCCATCAAGATGGCCAAGCAGTTTGTGCTCATATGTATGAGCATGAAAATCTAGGCTTTTCATGTAGCAATGTTGTGATTGTCGACAAACTTTATCAGTAGTCGTGATACAAGATTAAATTGCACACCAACGTTAGAGTTGCTGCTAGTGGTGGAGTCCACATTTCATATGTTCTCAAGCATGTTAAGAGTGAGTTTGTGGTGGTAGTTAGAGGATCGAAAAAAAATTCAGGGAGAGTTAAGACTTGGCTTTGATACCATATAATTAACTGAGCAAGATGAAGTGATTTTTTTTATTAATGTTGAAGAACTGATATATATACACAAATAAATAACAGAATCTCTCTGAGATAGCTCTTCCTACATTGGAAACTAAACCAGTAAACAAGAAAAATAAATAACAAACTCCTAAATTAGTCAAAATAAAATTAACAATCTATGCAGTAAACCAAGTAGTAAAATAGTAAGTGGTAGCAGTAATAATATTCTAATATACAGTATATCTATATGCTGTCATGGTATCATTGAAGTCTACTTTAGTCCTTTAGTGAGACACTCATTTCTCCTTTGTGGCATCATTGCAGTATATCTATATATTGTCATGGTATCATTGATGTCTGTTTCAATAAGAAACTTTTAAGTTCTCTATAATACCTACATGCTATCATATATTGATAGGATATCATAGAAATACAATTTTTTTTTAAAAAAAAAAAGATGAAACAAAACAAAAAATGAGCTAACAAGAGAAAAATAAAAACAAAAATAAAAAAAAAGTTAATAGGAGAAAAATAAAGTAAAAAAAAAAGAACAAAAAAAGAATATGAAACGCCAAACAAAGAACAAAAGAAGAATAATATTAATTGCTGGGAAGAAAAAACTAAAATAGTTTTGTCAATTTTATTAATTGCTAAGTACTATAAATGTGCATTAATTGCTACTAAAATTAGAAAAAAATAAAAAAGAGTCATGGTCTAATTATTTAATTTTTATATTTTATTAGTCTAGAAATTATTGCTTAATATTTTTATGTTATTAAACAAATAAAATTAGAGAAAGGAACAAAAAAGAAGAAGATAAACTAACCAAAAAACGAAAAAAATTAAGGGGAAAAAGAACAAAAAAAAGAGAAGAAATAAAAAATAAAAAATGGGAAACAAATAATAATCAAGTTACCAAATGACATCTATAATAAAGGATAAAAGGAGATAAAAATAGAAAAATAACAATTTTTTTCAAAAAAAAAAGAACAAAAGAAAAATGAGGACAAAAGAATAAAAATAATAAATAAGAAAAAAGATAAAAGTAATAAATGAGGAAGACATGAAAAAAAGAGAGATGAAAAAAGCACGCCCAACGCGCAAAAAGGAAACATTCAGATAAATATTTTGGGTCAAATACGTATTGAAAATTATTAAGAAAAGGGGCAAATTAGAATAATTAATTTATTTTTATGAGATATTTTATGTACTTTTCTTTTGAAAAAAAAAGAAAAAAAGATAAAACAAACCAGAAAAGGCCCCTACATATATAAAATTAGAAAGGTACGAATAAAATAATATTTCAAAAGAATATTTTTCCAAATGAATGATAGATATTTCCTTTTTAGATAACACTAATTTTTTAATAGATGTCACTGTTACAAAAAAAGAATAAATGAAAATTTGTAATCGGTTGATATACACAATAATTTTGTTTCTTTTTTAATTTCATATTGTTAGAGGGTAACTTAGAAAAGAGTTAATGATTAGAACATACCTGAAATATCACGATTTTTTGAGTTTCATAACTGAACTATCAAGAGTACAAGTTTCCTACCTGAACTATCGCTAGATGTTTATTGAAATACACATCAACTATCAGTTGTTCACTTTTTCTACCTGAAATATCATCATCGATCAGGTAGAAAAAATAAGCAACTCATAATTAAAATGTGTTTCGATAAATATTTCGTGATAGTTCGAATATGAAAATGGCGTAGCTGATAGTTCATGTATAAAATTCGAAAAACAGTGATACTTCATGTGTGTTTCACACCCTTCACTCTTCAAAAAATAAATATATCTTGACTCGCTTATTACAATTTTGAGATCGCTTTAATAAACCATAAACTTCAAATTCAGAATATGTCTCTAAATAATGTTACCTAATATATGTATATATTAATTGAGTCGTAAGTAAGTTGGCTCGGACACAACCCTAATTTTTAAAGGGTGAAGTTGCTGGTGTTAAAGCCATGGAAATAATTATTTATACAAAGCTAATTTTGTCCATATAATTATTTCTAAACCAAAAATCCTCTTCACACATTATTCTAACCATCCAAAAAATCCAAACTTGTCCAAAATTTTATTGTTACTTCTTCCCAAAACCCGCCGCTTCCCCCTTTTTCCTATATATCCCCTCTTTCTTTCTTTCTTCTATACACACATAACACATAGTCAAGAAAACCAGGTACCCTACTTGATTTGTTTTTCTTGGTGATTTTTTTTGATACATGTTTGTATATGCATTTACTTATAAGAAAATAAAAAGATTTGAATTGGTTTTCTTTTTTATTATTATTTTTCTTTACATTTTCTTTTTTGAAGTTTATGAAGGAAGATGGATGATTCTGAGTAGAAGAAAGCGAGTATCAAGAGTGTTTGACATGTGGAATTTGCAAAAACTGATGCAAAAACATCAGCACTATTGAAGAATGCTGTCAAATACGTAAGAATTTTTCTTTATCTTTTTTTTAAAAAAAACAAAAAAATTTAATTTTTTTTTTTTTATTTTTCTATTTTTAAGTTGAGTGATGTTGATAAATCATTTGTACTTGTGATTTTATGATCTTGAATTTTTTATTTTTAAGGGTTTCTTTCTTGATTTCAGTGATTTTGATAAATCATTTGTTCTTGTGATTTAATGATCTTGATTTTTTTAATGTTTTTAAAAAAAATAATTTAAATTTTTTTATTTTGGGGTTTTTTTCATTTGGTTGATGTTGATTTATCATTTTTTCTTGTGATTTCATAATCTTGAATTTTTTTGACCTTTTTTTTTCAACGTTCTTACCAATGATTTTGAGTAGATTTTGTGTCATTTTCAAGGTTTATGTGATCTAGGTTTTTTTTCCTTTCAAAAGCCACCTAATGGTGAGGGGTTAGGCATAGATCCCAACCTATCAATATAACTGAAATTATAGAGATTACAAGAAGTGGCTTTTTGGCCAACCCTCCCTGAGTTACATTTAAAATGAAAGGTTTATCGCTACGAAGAAAACTACCTATATTAGAGAACGTAGCATAGAGTATATGTCAAAGTTATCACAAAACATATTCAATCTTTTAATCAAAAATATATTGCCCTTTATAATGTCTAATACAAAAATTCGGGAGTTCGTCTTTGTCATTCTTCAATAGAGCTTTAACTTGTCTTGGCAAATAGATAGCTTGATTGAACTGTTTAATTTTTCTAGGTTCTTGATTAAACTGTTTAATTTTTCTTTGCTTTTTAATTTCAACTTTCTTGTATGAATTAATTTGTTGCATTTAGCCCTAGTCAGAAACACTTATTTTTATGTATTATTTTGGGATTTTATTTCTTTTAGCTATCAAAACAGGTGAATTTTTGCTCTCTTTTTTGCTCTAAATTTTAGATCTATACTAAAAAACCCAACTTTCATCTTGATTTTTTTTGCTTTTCATTAAAGTAGATAACCCTTTTTACTAAAAAATTTTTTTTGGAGTTTTTATGAAATTTGACTATTTCATCTTTAATTGGATGTCCCAGCATCGTCACCATCACTATCACCAACACCATAAAGTAGTAATGCTAAAGGAAAAGGAAAAAAGGGGCGACGTGACAAAAAGAAGAAAGAAACAAATAATATTCTTCCTCCTCCTCCTCCTCCTGCTACTGATCATCATGAGGCAACAGCCACAAGCAGTGGGACTAGAGTCCATCCCTTTGGTTCACTTTGCTTGCATGTGATAACCAGTGAGTTTTCTATGCCTTTAATTTCACTCTCTTAAAAATAAGGACTTTTACTTACACAATGATGTAACAAGTATATGCCTGTATAAGTTGAATTAATTACCTGCCAAATAATGCAAATAATTTTCTATAACACATTAAATTATATCGATAATTTAAAAATCATTAATATTATCAGTATATGTAAGTTAAATTCATAAGTAATTTATACTAAAATGATTATTTTCTTGCAATTGTTGTTTCAGGGAATGTTCTTCACCCCTGCCATAGATTTCTTCGCGCTACATTAAGATCAAGTAAGTTTGCATCTGAATTTTTTTTTAGAAATAGAAGTGTGTTTCTGGTATGATGGAAGTCATTTCTCGAAATACATTTTTATAGAAAATAACTTATTTCAAGAAATGTTTCTCGGTATTTGATGGAGCGTGAAAATTTTTTTATGAAAGGTTGATAATAATTAATATTAGTAGCCAAATAATAAATAAACTTTTGAGTATTTTCAAATAAAAGTCATTCACCCATGCTAAAACTTACCAAGGTGATGGAGGGTTAGACTATACCCGGCCCTACAGATTTATAGTACACCCCAAAAATATGTAAGAAGGAGAACATAAACTTTAGCATCCATAATGACAAGAAATAAATGTGGATTGAGTTCTCATGTTATAGGTGTTAAGGACACACAACCTCACAAAAAACCTACCCATGATTGATAATAGTGTTTTAAGTATTGGTTAAAACAGTAAATATGGAATTAAGAGTTGAGATATTGTGAATAAAAATAACCAAGAGAAGACATTTTTCCCTTTATTGTGTAATTGAAATTTTATATCATGAAAAGACGGGTATTCTCTATAAGCATCTTCTCTTACTTTCTAAAATGCCTCTTTAACTTCAATGAACGTGTTATGATACATTTTTTTTTCTGGTTAAATAGGGATACGAACATGCCACCTTCCTACATAAAGAGGTATCTTGCAAAAAAATTGAGTCTCCAGAATGAAGACGAGGTAATTAAATATTTTGTTCTATTATACCTTTGCGCATGAGACCTGATTATTTATTTCAATCCTAATAAGCTGAGGAATGCAGGTGGAGGTTCGAATGTTAGAGATGCCGATTCATCCTACTTTGCCTCTGCATCATCTAGCTGATCTGTGGTTACGTGCAACACCTATCACTGACAAAAACATAAAAGTTAGAAATTCTGCCAAAGATTTTGTCATGATTTTGAAATATGCTCGCAGCCAAAAGCCTTAAGCATAATTATTATTAAGAACTAATGTACTATTTCAGTTTCTCCTTTTACTTAAATATTCATTTGATTTGCAAGGAGAAAACTTCTTGTTGCATGTTGTTAATTAATTACCTTTGTAGTATGTTTTTTTTTTTTTAATTTTTAAACTCGGATGCTTTTGGCTACTTGTTTTGCACCCCCTATATGTTGTTTATTGTTAAGACTTTTGTGTTTTTATTTTGCTGATCTCCTCAACATTAACTTTATTCTGGAGCTCAAGTTTCAACTCATAATAATTGTAAAAATTAAAGACAAATAAAATATACTCCACAATTTTTATCTTTCCTCCCTTTCTATAATTCTCAAGCCCTAACATTCACCTTTTCTCTGGTAACGGCTAATTGCAGAGGAGCTCAACCATGAGCTTCACCATAGAACACTTTGGTCCAACTACCGCAGACCTCCAAATTTGTCTAGAGAATGGCTAGAGTTGGTTAATTCTACATCACTAAAAGCCTTTTTAGATTGTGCCACTAGGAAATTCATCCAATCATGGGAGGATTCTCAATAACCAATATTCGAGTCGTGATTTCTATAAACAATCTACTTCCGTTGAGGAGAACAATTGTTAGTCTCCAAAGTAAAATTCAATCCTTATATTATGAATGTTAACTAAAGTATGAGTGGTGTAGTTTAAACTCTTACGAGGTAGTATAAAGATAAAAAGAAACAAAAATTGGAGCATTTAAAAGATAACACAGTTTTTTATCTTACATCAAAGCACATGTTTTGTGCCTAAATCTCCTTCTTTAATTAGATCATAAGAGAACAAATTATATCAAGTAAACAACATGTGTTGTATTATCTGATAGAATAGTTAATGTGTGCATAAACTGAATTAGACATGTGAGATACATGTCTTTGTTAAATGACTTGAGTACCGTAGAAAATTTAGGTCTATTCATAAGGAATGTTTTAAGAGTAATTAAGGTAATTAAAGTTAATTATAACTTCTAGTTAACAGCTAGCTAACGTCTAGTTTGACTCTGTTAAATATAATACCATCAAAGAATCAAGAAAAATTATAGTCTCCACTCTCCAAAAAAAAGAAAGAGTTAGAGGAAGCGATTCCCTGCTATTTATTTCTAAACAAAACGCTTTTCATATATTATTTGAATAATATAAAACTATTCTTAATATTTATAATTGTGAGCAAGATTTATCCTTCCGTTATTCATTGTTGCAACACCAATGACCACATGACTTGTAAGATAAGATATAAGATTTGCAAAACTAGAAAATCACGTGACTTGTATGATAAAATTCATCTTTTTGAAAGTACATTTAACTGATATAATTTGTATGACCCTTTTACCATCAAAATATTATCTCACGTCATTTTATATATACATATATAATAACTGAAGAAACTCCAGAAAGGCAAAAACAAAACTCGTAACTTGCACAATGAAATTCATCTTCATAAATTATAACGGCTCGGGTATATACTTTCTTTTTCACCTTGTGATTTAATAATCTTATTTTAAAAATTTATTTTATGTTCTATCCAATGTTCTCTTTAAAAAGTTAATTTTTTCTTTTGGAATTTCTTTTTTTTTATTTCAGTGATGTTGATAAATTATTTATCCTTGTGACTTCATAATCATGAATTCTTTTTGATTTTTTTTAAAACTTTCTAGTATGATCAATTAGTTGCATAATATTTGGCCCTAGCTAGTCGAGAAACACAACTGGAATAGATTATTTTTATGTCTTATTTTTGGATTTTATTTCTTGTAGCTATCAATGGATAATTTTGTGTTTGATAATTTTGGAGGATTTTATGAAATTTGATTAATTCATCTATAAATATTTTATAGTTTGCAAGAAATGTATAACTATAAGCTATTTAAATATTTTAAATTGTTAATTATTATTTTGAACTATAACTGTAATCAGTCAAATTTTATTGTATTTAAATCCGTAAATTAATTTAGATTATATTAAATTTAAAATATATTACTCCAAATAAATATTATGGATTAATATAATTAAATTAATTATTTCAGTCCAATAAATATAGATTTAATTCCATAAAATTGAGCTACAAACGATGTGTCCACTTTACTGAGCCCAAGATGTCATCTTTCTAGAAGCCCAAATAGGTGTCACATGTCAATAACGTGTCACACCAAGTAAAATAAATAATCCACTAAAATCATGCCACGTGTCAAAGAGATGGAAATTCAAGTCAAATAAATGAGCTAGTAAACTCATGTCACGTGTCAAATGTGGTGGCAATCCAAGTCAAATAAATGAATCAGTAAAATTAGGCCACGTTTCAAATGAGGTGGCAATCCAAGTCAAATAAATGAGCCAGTAAAATCATGCCACGTGTCAAATGATATGGCAATCCAAGTCGAATAAGTGAGCCACTAAAATCATGCCAAGTGTGTAGGTGATATGTTTCGGCCAATCAAATTGAAGTTTGTCACCTAAAAAATATGATTGGTCAGTTCAAACTAACCAAACAAATCACGCAAAGACATCACTCCTATAGCTATGTTATAGGGGTCCTCATAACTCACAAAAGGAGGAAGAAATTAAGAACAAGAGCAAGAAGAGAGCTCGTTGATCAAATACCGCAAATTCTCTACAAGCTACAAGTTCAAGCTACAAGCTTAAGAAATCAAGTTCAATATCAAGATCAAGAACGAAAGCAAATATCAAGGCGTTCAAGATCAAGTTACTTATTCGTGATAAATAATTCAAAGACGAAGATTCAACATCAAACTTATTAGACCCTTGAATCCAAATCAGATCCAGTTCAACATAGTCCATATTATCGGTGGGAGAATCATCGGATTATATAGAGATTGTAACACTCATCATATTTGAAATCAAATACCATATTTTATTACACGATTTTTCTATCTTGATTATTATTTTTCTCGACTCGAAATTTATCGTCCACAATAACATTTTTTTCCTAATTTAGAGGAAAGCTTTGAAATTTCACGTGCAAATCCTATGATTTTTAAAAATAATATGACGTGAGTTTTGTCAATGCATGGTAAATGAAGTATGAGAGCAGTATATATACTTCTAGAAAGAGTAGGATGATTATTGTTTATAGGGATATCTCAACAAGCTCATCGAGTTATAAACTGGAAATAAAAATAACAGAAACTCAAGAAAGAAAATCCGATATATAAAAAGAAACGAGGAAAACAAAAATAACTTCTAAGAGTTCTATATCCAAGTCTCCAAAGTAGTGTCTTGTATATATAGGTGTTACTCCAACGGCTAGTTAACCACTAGTTAACAGCTAGCTAACTACTAGTTCAACTGTATTAAATGTATGATAAAATAATTTATTAAATTATAAATAAGAATAGAAAATAATATTTCAAAAGTGAAAAGTTTAGTGCATTGAGTTTCTCTTTATTTTTTCAAATTACTGATGGACATTTCCTTTTGAGATGAGACTAATTTTTTCTATAAATACTACTCTTATAAAAAAAAAAAAAAAACTCTTCCATAAATACCTCTCTTATAAAAAAAATAAAAAACTGTTTCATAAATACCACTCTTATAAAAAAGGAACAATGAAAAAAAAAATTCAAAAAAGATTAAGGCAAAATATGTGACTTGGATAATGAGATTCATTTACATCTAAAAGCATATTTGATTGAACTAGAAGTAGGATCATTCTACCTCAGCCCTTACGATTAAAAATATTTCTAGTTTTTTAAGGGGTGGAAGGGTGACATGTTCCTACTGTTATGTGGAGAAATTTGAGATTGATTTAAAGAAGAACTATATTTAGAAAGGTAACGTGCAAGTCTCGTGATTTTTAATGTTAATATGATATTAGTTTTGTTGTTAGAAAAAAAATTCTTTCGGCCTAATACATAAGGGGTGAAACGAGTTCATCTATTAGTTAACTTAACTCTAACCCCTAACTCTGTCTATATTAATACCATTATGATGTTGAATGAACAACTCTAATTTGTCTTGAGAATTGTTAGAAATGATTATCTGTACATCGCTAAAAAGTTTTTAAGTTGTGAGAATTTCCTATGTCTAGTGATTCGAATTATGATTGCTATAGATGATTCGCTTGTGCCAAGTAGAACAACTGTAAGTCTCCAAACTAGCATTCAATCATTATATTACAATTGTTAACCGAAGTATGAGTGATCAGAGGTGGATCCAGAATTTAAATTCTATGGGTTCAATTTTTGAAGATTTTTGTCACAGCCCCAAATCCCGGGAGGCGTGACTGGCACTTGGTGCCACCCCTGATATGAGCATACCCGATTCCCAAAATATAAAACAAAGGACAGAACCGATGAGATTCAACAACACAACAACTGTACAATCAGAATGAGATGATAGACTATAGCGGAAGCTAGCTCACCTAACCAACCAAGAAAAATAAATATAATATACCATCTAGGCCACAGAATGGAAGAACAACTATACAACATGTCCCACCTGGCCTATAACAATATACTAAAATAACAGTAATGTCTATGAGCCTCTATGAATACATTAGTAATTAAATGATCGGGACAGGGCCTTGAACTACCCTTAACTCAAACACCTGGCGACTCTGAAAGACCTCGAGCGCACCAACTTAGCTGGAACTTCACTCAACAATCAAGGACCTAATCTAACAGCCCACCATCACCTGCAGGCATGAATGCAACACCCCGACTAGGGGGTCAGTACAATAATGTACCGAGCATGAAAGACAGAAATAACTGAAAGACTAAGATTAGAGATCAACAGAGATACCAAATATCGCAGACGGAGACTGAACATAAGTAAACACATAAAACCTACCTGGCCCCCATAAGCCTGGCAAGTACAAGCAAAACATACAAGCAGAACCTACCTGATCCCCATAATCCTGGTAAGTCCAAAAAGTAAATAACAATACATCGGCACCTAGCTGACCCAGCTCACCTGTCATCGCCTCTAGGCCTCTCAATGGCCTCAGCTAACACCAGCCAACATCTAGCATCCACTGCTATCAAATAAAAAATAACACAAGCAACAAACACAATATAATGCCAAAGAAATCACAAGTAAACACCAGTTAATCAATATCATCAATCAGGCATTGCCGGACACTCTCTCGGCTGGGCACAGTTAGCGGAGCTCAATCCATCTGGGAGAACCAATCGTGATCCCAAGAAGGCTCAGACATGTCGGACCACTCTCAAATCATGTATCAACTCGACACTACAGAGGACATCATCTCAACCCCGTAGGTCATTCACCCATTAGGCTCAACCCCTCGGCCGGAAACACTCTCGTGCGTCGGGTATCCATGAGCCCCAAGGCCTCAAATAGCACAAACAATCATGATAAAAAGCATTCATAATCAATAAAAATAATACATGTAAACACATGTTTCAAATAGCCCACATCAAGCTCTCAAACCCCATCAACCGACTACCACCACGTAATACTAACCTTACATATCTAGCCATCCACCGACGTGCCATAAACCAAACTAAGGATCACATAATTACCTAATATATTCCCACAACGTATAAACAATTAAAGAACTATCATATATGACACAATCCTCCATCAACCCTAACCAGCCCTATCCTCAATTTCACAATAGTCAACATGACTACCCGAGTGTTATCAAAGTCACTGCGGGCCTACTAACTCGCTTCTTCACCAATCACCCGATCATCCACACATATAGCATGTAACTACATCAAAACAACCCCCAAAACTACATCCAAAATAGAACTCAACTCATCCCAAAAGGTTCATGAATCTCCTCACAACACTAGCCAAACTCGGCGCATTCTATCGCCCCTCCAACTCACCACGAACGACCAATTTTAATGCCCAATTACACGGCCTTAATTAATGAGGGAAAGATTGTGATCACAATCAAGCTTTCCCCCAAACAATAGGATTTACAACACAAAATTTCCAACCACAAATAGTCAATTCGCACGATGACAATGGGAGTTCGATTCAACGAAAAATCATGCCAAAAAAGGAGAGTCCAAATCGTTAACATACCTCAATTCTGGCGACCCCCAAGATAAACCAACTTCAAGCTACCATCACCATGAATATACCGCCCTAGGGAAGCCCCTATTACTGCCAACACGCAGCCACAACAGTTCAAAAAGAAAACAATGCAATCGAAACTTAATCGATATAATTTCTACGGATTCTACGATAGAAACTACATAACAACGATCTATCAAGATTCATGGATTCACTACTACACAACTAATAATAAAGAATAATAGAAGCTTACCAAGATTTCTAGGATGAGACAGCCACCAAAAGGCACGAAAATATCACTACAATACAAGCACACACGACGTATTCACAATCTATGCTCGAAAATTGATTTGCATCTTCCAATCAACATCAAAATTGCTTGGAACCTATGGGGAGCTGCTAGGGAGAGCTTTCCACTGCCTCCTAACTCTGGAAAAAGAATTATGGGTGTTAGAACTGACCAAGGGGCTTTATATAGCCCTCCACCGCCTTAAGACCTTGTGGGGTGCCTGCTTGCACGGTCTCGCGAAAACGCGAATATCTCTCTACTCCGAAGTCGGATTGACAAATGGTTTAATGCAATGGAAACTAGACTCATAGAACTTTAATTCGATAAGTCGCACACCCCTTAAATCCTATAGATTGGGAGAAAAGTCTCAAGATATTTGACCTAAATTTCAAGGAATCTCATGAAGGAAATTTTTGCGATAACTTTTTCCGAATTTTATTCTACAACTTGATCGACATCCAATCTTACATATGATCATATAGTGATTCAAATAACTCATAACACTTCCTTCTTAGCCTGTTAGGTACTCTTAATCCTACCTCAAAAATACGATTTTATTGCTCAAATTATCTGGGGTGTTATTAGAATTGAACCCATTATTTTTTTAAAAACTATGGATTCCATGTCTATTATTTATTATAATTTTGATAAAATTTACACATAAATTTATACTCCATTTTAAAAGTTATGGATTCAATTAAACTCATAATATATATGGTACATCCACCTCTGATGAAATCTATACCACAATAATTTTCTACTATACAAATGTTAGAATTTTTTCAAATAAATGCAAAAATGAAGGTAAATTAACAAGCAAAATAGTTTGCAAGTTGAAATTGATATCCATACAGTACTCTATCAAAATAAAAGATAAATTTTTCAAGCCATAAATCATTCGAATGTCTAATAATAACTTTTCTACTGATATCATCATCCATATACTTCTAAAATTTCACATATTATTTAAATATTTCATCAAAATTGTCCTTAATATTTTTTACAGTGAGCAAGATTCATCCTTCAATTATTCATAATTGCTACACCAAAAATCACATGAGTTGTAAGGTAACATTTGCAAAACTAGAAAATCACGTGACTTGCACGATAAAATTCATATTTTTAAAAGTATATTTAATTAATGTGAGTCATGTAATCGCTTTACCACCAAAATTTAATCTCACACCATTTTTATATATATAAAAAAGAATAACTGAAGAAACTCTAAAAAAACAAAAACAAAACACATAAATTGCACGATGAGATTCATGTTCATAAATCATAACAACATGGGTATGTATGTAATTTTTCACCTTAAAGCACGTGTCGTGCGCATAAATTCTCGACTTTAATTAAATCACAAGAAAAAAAAAAGATAAATGATGAGGTAGTATTTCTCAGTAAAATAGTTGAAGTGCACAAAATTGAATTAGCTATTCTCAAAAAAATAGTTTTTTTATGGAGAGTAGAATTTAGTTTGATATATGTCAAATACATTGTATTAAAAAATATTTCACCCACTTACTGAATAAAATAATTAGGTTTATCCCCTGAAACTCAAACAAGCTCATTGAGTTATAAACTGGAAACAAAAATAATAGAAATTCAAGAAAGAAAACTCAACGTATAAAAAGAAATGGGGTAAAGAAAAATAACTTCTAAGAATTCTATATTCATGTCTTCAAAGTAGTGTCTTATATATATATAGGTGTTTTTTTTCTTTGGCAAACGTATATATATGTGTTACTCCAACTGCTAGTTAACGACTAATATGGCCATATTAAATGTAAGATAAAATAATTTACTAAATTATAAGTAAGAATAAAAAATAATATTTTAAAAAATATTTTTTCAAATTAATGATGGACATTTTCTTTTGAGATAACACAAATTTATCTAGTAACTACCGCTCTTATAAAAAATAAATAATGTAAAAACTCAAAAAATACAAAGGCAAAGCATGTGATTTGCACAATGAGATTTATGTTCATCTGAAAGCATTTGACTGAATTAATAATAGGATCATGCTAACCCGACCCTTACGATCAAAATATTACTAATTTTTTCAGTGGTGGAAGGGTGATACGATCCTACTATTATACGGATAAATTTGTGGTTGATTTAAAGAATAACCATATTAGAGGAAAAATTCTAAAATTTCACGTGTAAGTCTCGTGATTTGTAAGGTTAATATGACATTAATTTTATTGTTGTTAGAAAAATATCTTATGAGCCTACATAATGGGTACTAGCTAAATGAGTCCGCACATTACTTAATTTAACCCTAAACCCTAACTCTCTCTATATAAATAGCATTATGGATATTGGATGATCAACTCTAAAAGGTTTTTAGCTTGTGCAAAGTTTACCCGGTCAAATGAGAATTCTCAATGATAATGATTGCTATAGGCAATCTGCTTTCGCCAAGGAGAATAATTGTAAGTCTCCAAACTAGCATTCAATCATTATACTACAACTGTTAACCGAAGAATGAGAGATGTGGTTTAAACTCTTACGATGTAATATAAGAAAAAAGAGAAAAATTGAAGCATTTAATCGAATATTTTGTAAATCACCTTACATTAAAGCACATGTTCTATACTTAAATTCCTTTATTTAATTAAATCATAAGAGAACAAAATATAAAAAAAATAAACAACATGTGTTGTATCCTCCAGTAGAATAGTTAATTTACACATAAATTGAATTAGGCGTCACCTTTATAACAAAAATAATTAAAGAAAACTTTATAAAAGGCAATTAAGTCAGAAGTTGAGAGTCAAAGTGGCATGGTTATTGACAATCCATTGCCTAGATTTAAACTGAGTAAAATTCATTCTTATGTTATTTATAGTTTCAAAATAAAAGAACCACATCAAGCCTTTGTGCCCACTTGACTTCTGGATGGAGCCTCATATTTGAATTTTTTTCACATATTGTTTGAACAATTCAAAATTATCCTTAATATTTTAACTGTGAGAAAGATTCATCCTTTTGTCATTCATAGTTGCAACACCAAGACCACATGACTTGTAAGCTAAGTTGCTCTAATTCGGGTGCGGATCTATGGGTCAGGTCCTTTATGATCTAAATTTTAAGATTCGGGATATAATTCCAAGTATATATAGGGGTGCATGGATTCGGCAAAAAAATAATTTAAATATCTAAAAATAAAGATATAAAACCTAAATTATGAGATATTATATAAAAATATTTGAAGAGGAAATATTGGTCAAGAGTAGAATCCTGGAAGGAGATAAAAGAAAAAGGAGTGACATAAAAATTTCTTTATACAACGTATTCTATTTTCTTCAATTCTACCTTAGCTTTTGTTTTGAATACAAGAATCATTGAATCTGTCTGGAATATCTTCGTTGGTTTTGGTCAAAGTTCTCAAAATCGAATTTTGATCAGATTGGGTAAGGATCCCACGCCCACACCCACACCCACGCCGTGTCGACACTGGTGCAGCACCGAAAATGAAGAGTCTGAGCAACTTAGCTTGTAAGATAAAATTTGCAAAACTAGAAAACTTAGCTTGCACGATAAAATTCACATTTTTTAAAAGTACATTTAACTAATATGAGTTGAATTATCCTTTACCACCAAAATATAATCTCACATCATTGTTATAATAAAACATAACTGAAAAAACTCCAAAAGGCAAAAACAACATACGTAACTTGCACGATGAAATTCACCTTCATAAATCAAAATATCTCGAGTATGTACTCACTTTTTCACCTTAAAGCACGTGTTGTGTGCCTAAATTCTCTGTCTTTAATTAAATTATAAAAAAAAACAAATATAAGAAAGGTAAACAATGTGGGAAGTATTTATCAGTAAAGTAGTCGTAGTGCACAAAAATTTAATTAGATATTGTTGAAAAAATAGTTTTTTATGGAGAATCGAATTTAGCTTGAAGCGTGTCAAAGGGTATTATTCTTAAGGTTATTTGCTCACATAGTGAATAATACAGTTAAGTATATCCCTCATTATTCAACAATGTCATCCAGTTATAAATTAGGAATAGAAACAATAGAATCTCAAGAAAGAAAATCCACTGTATAGAAAGAGAGTGAGGAAAGAAAAAATAACTTTGAAGAATTCTATTTTCAAGTCTCTAAAGTAATGTCTTGTATACATAGGTGTTACTCCAATGGCTAGTTAACAACTAGCTAACGACTAGTTTGACTCTATTAAAATAAGACCATCAAGGAATCAAGAAAAACTGTAGTCTCCAATCCCTAAAGATAAAAAGAGCGAGAGGAAGCGGTACCCTATTATTTATTTTTAAACGAAAACGCTCTTCACATATTATTTGAACAATCCAAAACATTCTTAATATTTTTAACTGTGAGCAAGATTCATCCTTCTGTTACTCATAGTTGCAATACCAATGAGTCAAGGTAGCAAGATCCTACAATTAGTCAGTCAAATATGCTTTCAGATGAAAATGAATTTTATTGTCCAAGTCACATATTTTGCCTTTATCTTTTTTGGAGTTTTTTTTAATTATTTTTTTTATAAGAGTGGTATTTATGAAAGAGTTTTCATTAATTCTTTTTATAAGAGTGATATTTATGGAAGAGTTTTTCATTATTTTTTTTTATAAGAGTGATATTTATGGAAGAGTTTTTCATTTATTTTTTATAAGAGTGATATTAATCGAAAGAATTATTCTTATCTCAAAAGAAAATGTCCATCACTAATTTGAAAAAATGTAATTGTAATACCCCGAAGTGCCTAAGATTAGACTCGGAATCAAATTGAAAGTTGTCTGAAATTAGGGAAAATCCCACAGGACAGATAACCCAACGATTCGTTGGTCCAATCAACCTGTGAGAAGCATTCATGGGAAGTCATGGACTGGTAGCAGTGGGGAACCAACGGGTGAAGTAACGACCGGTTGTTTAATACAACGAGTCGTTGTTATGAGTCATGGTGAAAACTGGGCTTTGGCATTAAGGGATGTAACAGGTCATCCCACGACCCGTCGTGAGAAGTAACAGGTCGTGGTAACCAATCATGGAATGGAGATAGCTATATTTTTCCAGTAGACATAATGGAAGGCAACCATGACTCGTTGCAGTAGCTATATTAAATGGTGACTCTCGTTGGAAGGATCAGTGCAGGACCTGAAGGAAACAACAGACAATATAACGACCCATTGAATGAAAGGACGACTCTTCCTGTAGAGTCGTGGGAACGAATCTAAGATCAGCATTACAGTGTAGACGACGGATGGATACCACAAGTTGTGGTATCCTCCAACGACCAGTTAATTCGTCCGTTAGTTCGCCAGTATAGATTTTTCAGGGTTTTTCATTAAGGGCATTTTCGTCATTCTTACGCACTAAGGTCCTAAACTACGTCATTTTAAGTTATTTTCTAAGTGTGTTAAGATAGGTTAAGCCCTTCTAGCCTATTCATTCTAATGCATGCAAAGTTAGAAAATTGAGAAGATGATCAAGCTTGTCCTCAAGGTTTTTTTCATCAATTTCCATCGGGCTTTCAAGGAGTGGTGAGAGTTAATTTTTTCCAGGTATGTAGGATTACGAATGGGTGTTTCCGTTCACACCCATGCTCATTCTCTATTAATTTATGAAAATCTACCAAAAACCTCATGGGATTTTGAATTTAATTTTTGCGAAAATCTAATGATTTGCGAACTACACCTTATTTTATGAATTTTGATCAGATTTTACCACTATTTTTTATTATAAAATTATTGATTTCGATTTTTACTCAATTAAACCTAATTATGCATGATCTATGATGAATCAATTTATGATATACGCTTTAATTATTGATATTTACAAACCCAATATGATCTATGATTTGAAATATGAATTTATTCAAATACCCAACATGATTTGATGACTTACAAGCTATATGCATGATCTTCAAGTATGCATGGGCCTTATGATGTATGAACTATTGATGATGAAAAGTATGTTTTTAAGTTATCCATGTTTATAAGCATGTTTTCGAATGAATTGAGTATTGTAAAGCATGGTAAAGTATTGGGCAATGTCCAAATGTTATAGAATGATTTCCGGTTTATGAAACGGATCTTGTCGTCCGATTACGCTGCCAAACACAGTCCAAACCCAAATTAACCTCAGGTACTGAGGTATTTAGCAGCGGAGAGCATTCCTACGGATTTAGTTTCGCGAAATACGGCCGACGAATCGTCGAGCTACCGAGCTAAGGTAAGTAGAATTGCTCCAAACTAGTGTCTATGTGTTCCTAGCTGTGAAGTGAATATTTCTCCCTTCCGGACTCCTGGAAAATAGCGAGTTTTCAACCGTCTTTCGATAGGCCTAAGTTTAGGCTATAATTATATCGAAAGTGATGTCGTTCTTCAGAATAAAGTTGTATTTAGTACTGATTGATGTATATGTGAATGCAGTTGGGAGGAATAGCTGAAATACGGACCAAGCTACGCCAGTTAGTCGGGAAATCAGAAGCAAAGGTATGTAAAGCTAGTTTCCTCGGCAAGTTAGTAAGCTCGGTATAGTAAAGTAATTTAAAGGCCAGTAGAATATTCAGAAGTCATGTGTTATGTTTATTATGAATGTTGGTACGATATTAGAAGCATTATGTTATAATTAGCCTGAAACTTTCTAGCACGATATAGATTCTAATACAAGCATTAGGAACTGCACAGCATGCCCAGTATATGATGTAATACAGAATGTAGGATATTATCGAATTCAGTTGAAACCCAGTAAAACAATGTAAATATCTGTAAGGCATCTCAGAAGTAGAATGATAGGTTAAAAATGAAGTTTAGGAAGCATGTTAGGGATAGTAAATCATGTTATTACAGAAACTCAGTATACAGTACAGTATGGCAGAAGATTATATTTGTACATATACACTATTATCAGTCTCAGCATGAATTAAGTACATACATATCGCTATCACTAGTTCAACATATAGTAGACACAGATACATTCTAATTATTAGCTTCAGCATGTGATATATGCAGATAGTATTACTAGTTGAGACCACTGTATTGTCTTGGGGTTGGATTACCTAGCATCCCTGACGGCCCCAGGGTTAATAGCTGTATCGACTCGTCTGCCAGAGGATGAGGATACGTCGCTCTACGGAGTGGCATGCCGTCCCACAGGGGACGAAGATGGGATGCCAGTTTTCCCCATATTGTGCCTTGGTCGGCCCTTACACACCCCTGTCGAGCGGATACGCCCGGGTGTTGATTCAGGAGTTCTCCAGACTCAGGTACGGTTATAGTCAGGGGCTCAGCGAGCCCAAGTGCATACCCAGGGGACCAGCAGGATGCTTATAGTTATTATAGGAGATGGGACGATCGGGGTAGGGGTATAGATTGCGTGCTGTTTGTACCTCCCGGCTTATGGGGGCCGGGTAAGGTTGTGTGTGCTATGTTATGTTATGTTATGTTATGCCATGTGATACGAGACACGAGTAGATCGACAGTAGAATGATATATCTTCAGGTATGACTCCTACTCCCTCCAGTACAGTTAAGAGTAGGCATAGTTTTACATTTCCAGTCAGTTAGTCTATTCCTTCCTATTTCAGTTCCATCAGTTGTGTTGTTGCTTTCAGATATTTCTTTCAGTTATTGTTTTACATACTCAGTACCAGCAGTACTGACGCCCGGTAGGGCGCTGCATTACTTGCCTGCAGGTTCTCATAGACGAGGGGCCGATACCTCGTGATTCCAGTCAGCTCACAGGGTCATCAACTGCAGTCATCCGGAGCTAGATAGCTAGAGGTTTATCCCTTTTCTTTTGTTGTACAGCATGGGTAGGTCGGGGCCCTGTCCCGACCATCTTATAAGTATTCTTAGAGGCTTGCAGTCTATATGTATTTCCCTGTGGTCAGATGAGCCGGTCGTGTGGGGCCGTCCAGTTGTATAACTGTTAGTACTTCTGTTTCCTTTATATTGGCCGTGTGGGGCCATAGCTTGACAGTAGTGGTGACCTTGCCGGTCACGTAGCTATCCAGTATTTCTTTGTTGAGTTACAGATAACTAGACAGCATGGTGGCCTTATCGGCCTGCATAGGTTTCCCTATATTGATATGTTTCTGGTTAGTTGTCAGCACAGGTACAAGGTGGCTATAGGCCTAGTCGGCCGGAGGCTGTATTTACAGCCGTCATATAGCCCGTTGTTTCCCTGAATCTGAGTTAGAGCCAGCCAGACACCAGATGTGCTCAGGCTCAGCAGTCCATCAGTTCAGGTCCTAGTAGGGCACCAGGTGCCAGTCATACCCCCCAAGGCAGGGTGTGACAGCCAAAACCTAGTTGTAAACTATGCCCCTCTGTCAGAGATAATTGATAGTGGAACACCATGCAATCGGACTATTTCTCTAATATACAGCTCAGCATAATCTTCGGCTGAAAAGGTAGACCTTACTGGCAGAAAGTGAGCTGATTTTGTCAACCTGTCAACAATTACCCAGATAGAATCATATTTGCACCTGGTATGAGGTAACCCTACTACGAAATCCATATTAATTGCCTCCCATTTCCATAAAGGCACGGCTATATCCTTTGTCAGTCCGCCTGGTTTATGATGTTCAACTTTCACCTGTTGGCAATTGGGACATTAAGCTACGAATTCTGCTATCCCCTTTTTCATTCCTGGCCACCAGTAAATCTCTTTTACGTCATGGTACATTTTTGTCGAACCTGGATGGAGAGAGTAACGGGCATAGTGTACCTCGCCAATAATTTTTTGGTGAAGCCCTGCCATGTCTGAAACGCAGAGGCGATCCCTATATCTCAAAACTCCGTCCTCGGTTACCTGGAACTCTGTCACTTCCCCTTGCTGGACCCTACTTCTGAGCTGGACCAGGATAGGATCTTCATACTGCCATTCTTTCACTTCCACCACCAATGATGACACTGCAGTATTTTGGATTACCGCCTATTGTCTCCTGACTCTATTATATGAATGGCTAAACTGGCTAGCTGATGCAATTCCCAGGCCAATTCCTACTACTTGGGCTATAAATATGCCAGGCTTCCCATGGATTTGTCGCTAAGGGCATCCGCTACAACATTGGCCCTTCCTGGGTGATATAAAATATTCACATCATAATCCTTTAACAGCTCCAACCAGTGATGCTGCCGCATATTCAACTCTTTCTGGGTGAAAATATACTGTAGGCTTTTGTGATCAGTGAAAATATCTACTGTCTCCATATTTTCAAGGCATGAATCACCGCAGCTAACTCCGGGTCATGGGTAGGGTAGTTCTTCTCATGCTTCCTCAGCTGCCTGGAAGCATAGACAATCACCTTACCATGTTGCATCAAAACACATCCTAACCCAACACCCGAAGCGTCACAATAGACTGCATAACCCTCTGTTCCTTCTGGTAATGCTAGCACTGGTGCTGATGTCAATCTGTCTTTCAGTTCCTGAAAGCTCTGTTCACATGCCTCAGTCCAATGGAATTTTGCTGCCTTTTGCGTCAATTTGGTTAAAGGTGCTGCTAAAGTGGAAATTCCTTCGAACCTTCTATAATACCCGGCTAACCCTAGGAAACTACGTACCTCGGTCGAAGTGGTAAGTCTAGGCCATATTTTCAGTGCCTCTATCTTCTACGTATCTCCCTGTATACCAGCATTTGACACAATATGGCCTAAGAAGGCTACTGAATTCAGCCAAAATTCACATTTAGAAAACTTCGCATATAGCTGCAATCTCTGAGAATTTGGAGCACTGTCCGTAGATGATCCTGGTGATCTGCCTCTAAGCGGGAATACACTAGAATATCATCGATAAATACTATCACGAACAAGTCCTGGTATGGTCTGAAAACGTTGTTCATCGGGTCCATGAACACTACTGGGGAATTTGTCAGTCCGAAGGACATGACTAGAAATTCAAAGTGGCCATATATGGTCCTGAAGGCAGTCTTTGGGATATCTCTTTCACGAACCCGGACCTGATGATATCCTGACCTTAAGTCAATTTTTTAAAAATACCTCGCTCCCTGTAGCTGATCAAACAAATCATCTATTCTGGGAAGCGGGTACTTATTCTTGATAGTGACTTTATTCAGCTGCCGATAATCTATACACATACGGAGGGAGCCGTCCTTCTTCCTCACAAACAGAACTGGCGCACCCCATGGTGAGGTACTCAGCCTGATAAAGCCCTTGTCTAGCAAATCCTTCAATTGTTCCTTTAGTTCTCTGAGTTCAGCAGGAGCCATCAGATATGGAGAAATAGATACATGCTGAGTTCCTAGTAATAGATCGATTGCAAAATCAATTTCCCTTTCTTGGGGAATACCAGGAAGCTTATCTGGAAATACATCAGGAAATTCATTAACCGTTGGAATAGACTGAAGGGTTGGAGTCTCTTCCCGAACATCCTGAACTCTGACAATATGATAAATGCACCCTTTTGCTATAAATTTTCTTGCCCGAAGATAGGAAATAAGCCTACCTTTTGGCGTGGTTGTACTACCTTTCCACTCTCGTACTGCCTCCCCTGGAAAGTGGAATCGGACAATCTTGGTCCAACATTCGACATTGGCATAGCATGGAGCTAGCCAATCCATACCCATAATGGCATCAAAATCAACCATTTCTAGTTCTATCAAGTCTGTCGTAGTCTGATGACTGGAAACCTCTAATATACACCCCCGGTAGACCCTTCTAGCTATGATAGAGTCACCAACGGGTGTAGACACTGAGAAAGGTCGCCAAAGCAATTCCGACATAATACTAAACTTCCGAGCCACTAATGGTGTAACATAGGACAAGGTGGATCCTGGATCTATCAACACATAAGTAGGATGGGAGCAAATGTTCAGCATACCTGTCACAACATCTAGTGACGACTCTGACTCCTGTCACCTCGGTAGTGCATAAGTACGATCTGGGCTGGCACCTGAACTGGAGGCCCCTGATCTGCCTCGGCCTCTGCCGGCTGAAACTGAGGGCCTACGCCCTGCCGGGGATGCTGGAGCTCGTGTTCCTGCCGAGGACCTATCCTATCGATCCCGGTCACCCTGACCCCTAGCTGGATAATTCCTCATCTAATGACCCTCCTGTCCACAAATGTAGCATGCTGTGGAACCATACTTGCATGCTCCAGAGTGGCGTCGACTGCAAATAGGGCAAAGTGGTATTGTAAACCCACTCTGCTCCACTCTCCTCTGCTGTTGTGAACCTACTGCTCGCGAACCTTCTCCATTTTCCTTCGCTGACTAGACCTGCTCCTCTCCCGCTGTGGTGGAGGCGGGGGTCTAGGCGGCCTATCTGATAACCGTGGCCTAGGTCCTCCCCGGGACTCCTCCTGTAATTCACCCGGTTTGTCCCTGCGACGCTGCTCCTAACTTATCCTCCTAATCTCCCGTTGTCGCTGTCTGATACCCTCAATATTCTGACCAAAAGCCTGCACACGGGCGATATCCATATCCTCTCGCAGTGTGGCTGTGATGCAGGTCTCAACATATTCTGGTTTCAGCCCCATAATAAAGCAGTGTACCCTGGCTGGCATTGTGTCCACAAAGGCTGGTGCATATCGATCCAAGGAATCAAACCGCATGGCATATTCCCGAACACTCATCAACCCCTGCTCCAAGTGTAGGAACTAATCAACCCGGGCCTGTCGAATCTCCCGAGGTAGGAAATTATCCAAGAAAGCCTCTGAGAAGTTGGGCCAGGTTGGAGGGGAAACATCTCTCCCTCGGGACCTCTCCCAACTCTCATACCACAGTACAGCGATATCCTGTAGCCAGAATACCGCCAACTCAACTGACTCTATGGGTGTAGCATGCATCACCCTGAAAATCCTCTACATCTGGTCTAAGAAGTCCTGAGGGTCCTCGGTCCGATCTGTCCCTGTGAATTGCGGGGGACTTAGTGCTAGGAACTCTCGAACCCTCGAGCTACCAGGCCCTCCTAAAGATTCTACAATTGTAGGTGGAACTGGCTGGCGCTGAGCAGCCATCATCTGTGCTAGCATAACCACTGCGCTCCTGACCTCCTGGTTGGATGGTACGGCTATAGAAACTTTCGGATGCAGTGCCGTCACACCGGTCATCCCAAAAGGCTCCTGATGTCGTGGAGACTGCTGGGGAGATCGAGATGATACCTCCGTATTGTCCTCACATCGGGCCGATTCTGACCGACGCTGAGGCACCCTGCTGGTGCTCTCTCCCGTTGCTACATCTAGCCTCCTGCATGTCGTAGGGTGTCGCTGATCCGACATTTCTCTGTAAGAAAAAGAGTATAATGAGCTTAGGGACTCAACCCTATACTGTACCGCTCTATAGCACGAGTGAATAAGAAGAAAGAGTAACCATCCTATCATGCCTTGCAGCCTCCTGCCTATAGTATGTGGTGCACAACAGATCCATAGACAAGACTCTACTTAGCACGACTTGCAGACTCCCTGGGATACGACCTGCTCTAATACCAAATTTGTCACGCCCCGCCTTGGTAGGCATGACTTGCACCTGGTGCCCTATTAGGACTTGAACTGCTGAGCTGACTGAGCCTAAGCACCTCTGGTGCAGGGCTGACTCTAACTCTAGAATCAAGAAAACAACGGGTTATATAGCGGCTGTAAATACAACCCTTGACCGACAAGGCCTATAGCCACCTGTGAAAATAAACAGCTAACCAGAGACAAACAAACATAGGGAGTCCTATGCGGGCCGACAAGGCCACCATGATATCTAGTTATAACTAGAAAGTAAAATCAGATGCTAAACTGAGCTATGACCGACAAGGCCACCAATCAATAGCTAAATAGGGCCCCAAACGGCCAACACACATTATCTAAAACACATATGGGCCCCACTCGACCGATATTATCTACCCACAGGGAAGTAACACAATCTGCAAGCCTCTAGGAGTAATAAGATGGTTGGGACAGGCCCCGACCTACCCATACTGTACAAACAAAAGAAATAAACCTCTATCATACAAGCTCCGGAAGAAGGGAGCTGACGGCTCTGTACAGCTGACTGGAACTACGAGGGACCTGCTCCTCGTCTATCTCTACCTGCAAGCAAGTAATGCAGCACCCTAGAAGAGGGCGTTAGTACCACAGGTACTGAATATGTAAGGCAATAACTTTAAACGACTTAAAGTAGGAAATAGAACTGACAATAACTGAAGTAAAGAAAACGGACCGAGGATGACTGAAGTAGTGAAATCAGGGCTAAAAATAACCTTAATAAGAAGGGTAGGGGTCATACCTGACAAACGAGGCGTCTTACTGCCTAACTATCAGTAACTAAAGCAAACGTCATCCTTACTTGGCCCCCATAGGCCGGAAGGTACAATCAGCACAGAGTAACCCACTTGGGCCCCAATTAGCCCTAGTGGGTACACCTCAATCTATATACCCCTATCCAGGTCATACTGAGTCAACTACCAGCTATAAGCATCCTGCCGATCCCCTAGGTCTGCAACTGGGCCCACTCGGCCCCTGACTATAGTTGTATCTGAGTCCGAAGGACTCCTAATATCTACACCCCGAACGTAAACGCTCGGCGTGGGTGTGTATAAGGCCAACCACGGCATATGAGGATCTAGATTCCCATCTTCATCCCTTACGGACGGCATGCCGCTCCGTAGAGCGACGTATCCTCGCCCCTAGCGGGCAGCGACACAGCTATTAACCCTAGGGTGATCACGGAAGCTATACAGGTATAATCCAGCCCAAAACAATACAATTTATGAGTCTCGACTAAAAAAACAACTAGACATGATAACATACTCCTAACATGCTTTACTGGGATTCATACTGGACTACTACGCTGAAGAAACTAACTTGCCGAAAGAAAATGCCTTAACATACCTCGTTCGCTGTTTACCGATTAATTTGCGAGTTTCGGCTCATGTACGACTGCCCTTCTCAACTGTAATCATATTAACGGAAGAATAGGGCTACTTTATTACTATATTCCAAGAAAACGATAACTTATATATATATACTAACTATACTTCAACTTATCGAAAGACGATCAAAACTTGTAATTTCTCGAGAATCTAGAAGGGAGAAATACTTACTTTAGGCACGTAATCGTATTGACACTAGTTTGGAATAATTCCATCAACTTAAGCTCGGCGGGACAATGATTTTTCGGGTGTATTTTACGAAAATAACTTCGTGGCGATGCTCCCTATAGCTTTATACTTCAATACCCGGAGTTAATTTGGATTTGGACGGTGTTTAGCGGCGTAATCGGACGATTTCCCAATGTTTTCCTTCGTTCTCCCTCTGTTATGGCCGTGATTTATATGGAAATAACATTACGTCTAAGTGTGAGGACTTTATATACTTGAGGCAGCAGACAAGCCAACGTGGCACTCTGCCTATTGCGCTGATTTACGGGCGTGCCACATTGGCTAACTCGGAGGAGCTGCTCCGTGCCACTTTGCCACTCTGGGAAGCTTGGTTCGGCCTCCTCCCGTGAAATTCCAACTTTGTACTCGTTCGGCCTTTTCCCGGGCCCTTTCCGCGTACGTATGGCACTCTAAAACTCTCAACCAACATACAAATAGACCGACTAAACGTTAGAAACTTACGGGGTGTAACAACTGGCATGGTATCATTGATGAATGATTCACATAAAAGTTTATATAGTGATACTCCTCAGTCCTCCATATACATACATACATACATACATATATATATATATATATATATATATATATATATATATATATATATATATATATATATATATATATATATATCAAGGTTTATTTCAGTCCTCAATGCTTCAGTTCTTCAGCAAGACATTCCTCAGTCTTTCATAATACCATCTCAATATAATTAATTGAGCAAGATAAAGCAAAAGATTATTTTATTAATGGATAAAGAACTGATATATATACACAAATAAATAATAGAGTCTCTATGAGAGATCTCCTCCTACAGTTGAAACTTAACTAGTAAACAAGGAAAATAAATAACAAACTCTTAAAATGGAAGAAACAAAATTAACAACCTCTGCAGTAAAACAAGTAGTAAAATAGTAAGTAGTAACAGTAACAACGTTCTAATACATTCCCTCAAACTAGATGTTGTTCAGTAAAACCTAGCTTGGACAAATAGCAATGAAAAGAGCTCTTTGAAAGCGGTTTAGTGAGAGGGTCGGCCAAATGGTTGGAGCTAGGAATGTGCTTGAAGTAAGGCGCCTATTGTTAACCTGCTAGTGGATGTAGTGAAAGTCAATAACTGTATGCTTCATCCGACTTTGAAGATTGATGTTTTTAGTTTTGTTTTTTTTGACAAATCATATTATTCTTTATGTTTTCACCACAATCTAATCTCATACTCAATTTTTACTCCTTTCTAATTTATTTTTTTATTTTCTTTTCCTTTTTTTCTAATTTCGTTTATTTTTTATTTTATTTTTTCTATTTTCATTCACTTTTTTTTGTTTTTTATTCTTCTTTTTAAATTTTTTGTGATTTTCATTCAGTCCTTTAGTAAGATGAAGGACACTATCACTGTATATCTATATACTGTCATGATATCGTGGATGATTGCTTCTTTTCTTCGATGAGACATTCCTCAGTCCTCAATTATACCATCATAGTATATCTATAAATTTTTATGGTATCATTGAGGTCTGCTCTTCTATGAGACACTTCTCTGTCATCCAATGTACCAACACAGTATATCTATATACTAGCATGGTATCATTAATGACTGATTCACATAAAACTTTATATAGTGATACTCCTCAGTCCTCTCTCTCCCTCTCTCTCTCTCTCTCCCTCTCTCTCCCTCTCTTTCTACATATATATATATATATATATATATATATATATATATATATATATATATTGAGGTTTATTTCAGTCCTTCAGTGAGACATTTCTCAGTCCTCAATGTTTCAGTTCTTCAGTGAGACACTCCTCAGTCTTCCATAATACCATCGCAATATAATTAATCGAGCAAGATGAAGCAAAAGATTATTTTATTAATGGATAAAGAACTGATATATATACACAAACAAATAATAGACTCTCTGTGATAGAGCTCCTCCTATAGTGGAAACTAAACTAGTAAACAAGGAAAATAAATAACAAACTCCTAAAATGATGGAAAAAAATTAACAACCTATGTAGTAAAACAAGTAGTTAAATAGTAAGTAGTAACAGTAACAACATTCTAATACATGCCCTCAAACTAGATGTTGTGCAATAAAACCTAGCTTGGAAAAATAGCGATGAAAGCAGCTCTTTGGTTGGAGTTCAGCCAATTGGTTGGAGCTAGGAATGTGCTTGAAGTAAGGCGCCTATCGTTAACCTTCTAGCGAACATAGAGAAAGTCAACAACTATATGCTTCATGCGACTGTGAAGATTGTTGTTTTTACATAAGTAGGTAGCACCAAGATTGTCGCAGAAAATTGTAGGTTGTGTGGGAATATGAACATAGAGCTCGTTAAGATGATTTTTAACCCAAGTGATCTCATTCATGATACTAGCAATATCATTTTATTTGTGGATTAAAGCCAACTATTTTTATGACTAACTAATTGGAGTAAAGACAAGAAAATAACATAACCTGTGATGAAACTTTACCAATGAGGTTGCCAGCCCAATCAACATCAGAAAACATAAAGAGATTAAGACAGGTGCTTGGAAAAATTCGAAGGACATAGTTTGCAATGTTTTTGAGATATCAAAATAAAGCGTTTAACAACCTTCGAGTGAGCTTCAGACGGGGCATGCATAAATTGAGATAGTTTGTTCACTGAGTAAGAAACATTAGGCCTAGTAAAAGACAAGTATTGCAATTTTCCAATGACTTTCTTGTATTTGGTAGAATCATGAAATGGAGTACCATCATTTAGCAAAAGACTTTGAGAAGAACTCATAAGCGTGGAAACACCATTAAGATCTTGCATCAAAAGGTGATGGAAAAGGTCTGACACATACTTTTCTTGTGAAAGCAGAAGATCTTCGCCATATCGGTGAACCTCAACCCCAGGAAAGTAGGGTGAAGGGCTTAGATCTTTAAGTAAGAAACAGAAAGCCAAGGAAGAGATAACATGATGAAGCATTGAAGAATTATTTTCTATAAGAATGACTTCATCTACATAGACTAACAGATACACAAAACCATTAGAGCCATGGTGAAAAAATAGAGACGATTCGAATGATACTTAATAAACCCCAAATGAAAACGATAGGATGTCAGTTTATTGTACCAAGCATGAGGAGCTTACTTGAGACTAGAGGCGACAAAATCAGTCTATGTGATCATAAGCTGCCCAACTTGCTCAAGTTTGATCTGATAATTGACTCACTCATTTAATTTATTAGAGCAACCTATTTTAGTCTAACTCATTTTGGTTCATCAAAGTTTGGGCCGATATCTGAAAAAAATTGATTTATGAGAAATTTTGTCAAAACATCTTTAAAAAGACATTTAATTTTATTTAATTTATTATATTTAGTCATAATATAGAAAAGTATTAATTTTATAAGTTATATAAATTATTTTAAAAGAACAATAAAGCAATTAAAATTAATTAGAGTTGGGTGGGTTGGGTTATGACCCGCATTTTAGCCCATTTCAGCCCAACCCGTTTTAGCCAAGTAACTCGGTCTATTTTGACCAGCCCAAATTCAACCCAACCTACCCATTTGTCATCTATATTTGAGACCATAAATAGCCTTACGCAAATGACAAACATGTGAAGAATGAGATGCATTTTCAAATTCATGTGGTTGTTTAATAAAAACTTCTTCTTCAAGTATGCCATGTAAAAAGGCATAGTTGACGTCCAATTGATGTAAAACCCAATTGTGTTGAACTTCTAGTGAAAGAATAACACAAATGGTCATAGGCTAGCTTGACAACTTAATTGAACGTGCAGTTGTAGTTAAGACTTGGACGCTGAGTGAACCCTTTGGCAACCAACTGAGCTTTGTATGTGTCAATCGGACTATCAACTTTCTTTTTGATCATGTAAATCCACTTACAATCCAAAATATTCTTATTAGAATTTTGAGGAGCCAATTCCCCTGTTTGATTCTAGATTAATGCATCAAATTCAGCTCTCATTGCTGACTTTCACTCTGGGTGCTTTAGAGCCTACAAGAGATAACATTGTCAGGAAGCTGGACAAGGTAATTGAATGATTTCTTCAGGTAGAAACTATTATTTTATGATTGGGTAGTTGGGCGAGTTGGAAGAGGAGGTGGGGTCAAAATCATCGGTTGTGTAAGAGAGGTTGTAAAAGTAAGTGGCATAATTTTTATTTTGTTTTGGCAATGGTAGGTGATGAGATTGGGCATCGGATTATTTGAAGGGATAAAAGATTAGGGTTGCTGCTTAGAAATAGGGGGCAGGAGAAAGCTAAGAAACTGAATTACCTGAACCTGTTAGACACGCATGATTCTGTCTGGAGGAGATGGACTCACAAAGCCATTCCCTCTCAAACTGGTTGAGGAGAAGGAAGCTATATCAGGTGAAGGAGATTGAATTTGAGAGTCAATAGAAGTGTAAAAAATTCCCATATGAGTGTAAAAGACTTATTTTAATATGTAAAAATATTATTTGAAAAGAAAAAAATATTTTCAAAAAAATTTACATAGAGTGAGATATAAAATTTAGAGTGAATGCAATCAAAAATATTGGTGCGCATAATGAACTTGAGAGAAGCCTATATACACATATGGAGTTTACCTAGGCTCAAGTTTATGGGTGGCATAAGGCTTAAGCCATGGACAACCAAAAGTTCTAAGTGAATTGTACATGAGTGCGACACCAAATAAAGTTTTATATGGTGATGTATTATTTTAAAGTTGTGTTGGCAATCGATTAATAAGATAGACTACTTGTTGACAAGCAAATGATCAACAATTTAAAGGTAAGGATGTCTCGTATAAAAGTGCTTTGACAGTTTCAACAATGTGTGGATGATGACGCTCCATTATGGCCAGTCTTTGTGGTGTATTAAGAGGTGATATAATGTGTTCAATTCCATTCGAATTCAGATACTGATCAAGAGCTTCATATTCACCCCTTCTATCAGTATATACAAAGAGAATTTTTATTTTAAAATATTTTTTAATTAAGGACTGAAACTTGAAAAAAAATGTCTTGATCCTCATATTTATTTTTAAGAGTGTACTATCAAATATATTTGGTGTACTGATCAATGAAAATACAGTAATATAGTTTCTCATCAATGGAAGGGACAGGCGATGGACCCCACAAGTTACTAAAAAGTATTTGTAGCAGAGCAATACTAACTAGAGATCAATAATTGAATGAAAAACTTGAAACTTTATTTGAACAATAAGAATTACATAAAGTAAACTTATTTGGTGATGAAAATGGGAGAGAAAATTTTATTCAAAAAAATGTTCAAAATTCTTGAATGGGGATGGCCATGCGATAGTGCCATATTTGGTGAGGAACTATCGTATTGACAACTGGAACAATAGTATTATTCACTATGAAATTGGGTCATTCATAGAATCCATTCCTATTCTGAACGAATACCAGCGGAGGCCGTATTTTCAAGAAATAAAGAAAATGGAAAAAATTCAATGGAGGATTATCTTGATAAAAGTTTTATGCTGAAAGAATACTTTGTTTGATAGCAGGTGCATACAAAGTATCAGGTATGTTACATACTCATATTGTTGTTTTGATGATTGGAAAAAAGTATTCTAGATGGCTATGGCATGATAAAATGGACCAGGTACAATCTTATGTGCAGTAAGCTAATATGGATAGCTAGGTATTATTTCTGATGTACAGATGGCATATGTTGACTTTAGTCTACATAGTACATGCGTAAGAGTACAAGTGACGAAGGGAGTCAGCGCTTGATTCGCAATTAAAGGGAAACACAGCTGGACTCAAACAAGGAAGTAATTATTAAGAATCCTATTTGAAGAGAATAAGGAAAGGAGAAGTCCAATTTATTGCAGGCAAGAAAAGAAGAAAACCTAACAAGAATCAATATTCAAGTTGGCCAAGAAAGACTTATAAATAGGAATTTATAATAAAGATTTTTCTTCTTCTTCTTCTTCATGACAGTTGAGTATTGTGCAACAAAGCTTTTCTTTACAACTGTCAAATATTGTGAGACAGAGTTATCAGTGGTTTTTGTTCCAAGGTGAGAAGAAGATTTTTAACTTGATCTGTGAGTTGAGAAATCGTGTTACTGGTAGAGGTTATTAGTGGAGTTTGAGGTACTAGAGTTAGTGCCTTTAATTACAGGGTTGTAATCTAAAACTTGCTCGTCAGTTGAATAAAATCCTAGGTGCTAGGTCATGTTTTTGTTACTCCCTTGAGCAAGGAGGTTTTTCACGTTATATTGGTGTGTTCTTTACTGTTGGTCTTGTGTGTGCAATATACTTGAACTAGATTCAATATAGTAAACTATTGGTGGTGATTTCAATTGGAATCAGAGCAGGATTTTTCAACAAAGGCTTATATCTTGAAAAATCAAATCATGGCAGCACCACCAATAGCTCAGGAGGGACAATCAACTACAAGACCACCCCTGTTCAATGGGCACTACTATGGGTGACATGGTGGACTTTCTTATAGGTGAAGATCACAACCTATGGAATGTAGTGTTGGATGGACCTACCATTCCCATGAAACTGGATAAAGACGGAAAAATACAAATTCCAAAAGGTAGATTGGAGTACACGAAGGAATAAAAATTGGCAGTTGAGATCAATGCAAAGGCAAAGAAGATTCTGGTGTGTGGACTGGGTCCTGATGAATACAATCGAATCTCTTCTTGCACTAGTATAAAGGAAATTTGGGATGCCCTACAGACTGCTCATAAAGGAACAAGTCAAGTGAAGAAGTCAAAAATTGACATGCTAAATCGTCAGTATGAGTTGTTTAGAATGAAGGAGAGGGAATCTATTCACGACATGCATACCTGATTTTCATCTATTATTAATGAGATGAACTCTTAAGGGGAAGTCATTCCAACACAAAAAACGATAATAAAGCTTCTAAGTGTTTTTCCTGAATCCTGGGAAAGCAAAGTGGAAGCAATTTCTGACGCAAGAGATCTTGATACTTTGACTATGGATGATCTGATAGGAAACTTGAAGACCTATGAACTCAAGAAATCACAAGAAAAGGAACTCTCTAGTTCTCATAAAGAAAAGAATCTAGTTCTCAAGAGCACAGTCAAAGATGAAAACATAGCTCTGCTTACTCGAAGATTCCAACGAATTTTTAAGAAAGGGTTTAATGCTCAAAGGAAGAATGCTTCAAAATTATTCGACAACAGTCTTTGAGATCAGACCTGTCACAAATGTGGTGAATCCAGACACTTCATAAAGGATTGTCCTCAATGGGAGCTAGAACACAAGAGAAATCTGGATGAAAGATCTAAGGATGTAAAAAGGGATCAATTCCAAATTCCCAGTAAAAGACTTACCACAAAAGAAACAGATAGCGTAGTGAAGCAAGGCCTGGATGCTATTGGCGATACTTCGAGTGAAGAATCCGAAGGAACAATTGAACAAGGTGACTGCTCTCTCTTGGCTATGGACAATTCAGATGATGAAAATATGCTGGCTCTCATGGCTGATGTGGAGTCAGATAGCGAAGACGATGAAAGCAAGGTAAGTTTTCTGGAACTTAGTTCCAAAATAAAAACTTTTTCTCAAAAAAACTGGCATCATTATCACTCGTTCTCATAGATGAATTGAACATTATGTCCATTGCAAAAAAAACAAATAATGAATGCATTCACATCTCTAAAATAAGAAAATAAAAACTAGAAGAAGAGAAGCAGGGGTTGTTAAAAAGGGCTGATGAATGTATGAAAATTAACAAAGAAAACCAGGAGAAAAGTGAAACTATAAAGAAACTCATCTTAGAATCACAAACACTGAATGCTGAAGTTCAAAGACTTCACAAGACCTTGAACACAAACAGAGCTGAATTAGAAAGAGCCTTAAAATGGACAAAATCTTCTGAATTTCTAAATTCTATAAATGAAAAGCAATCTAGAAAAAGGCAAGGATTGGGATACAATGATAGAACACATGGTTCAAATGAAAAAACCAAAATGTATAATACTTTTTGTTCTCACTGTGGGTTGACAGCACATGATGTAAAACATTGCTTAATCAAGCAAAAAGCCACAAAGAAGAATTTTGATTATGCAAAACCAATGATAATGACCAATGAATATAAGCGAAAAACCTTGAAAATTAATGGAAAAATGATTTTGCTACACTGGGCTAAAAGAGATTTAATTCATTCATTTATAAACGGAAAGGGACCCAAGCTTGTCTGGGTACCCAAATCTAACCCTTGACTATTTTTGCAGGAAAAAGTGAGAGGAAAGAAAGGAACCTGGTACATGGACAGTGTATGCTCCAGGCACATGACAGGAACAGTGGAAATTTCCTCTCACTCACAAGTCACAGAGGTGGAAGTGTAGCCTTTGGAAATGGAAAAAAGGGTGAAATCATTGGAATAGGAAAGGTTGGAAGATCTATGACACAAGAAATTGACAACGTGTATTATGTGAAGGATTTGAAACACAATTTGCTGGCATCTCACAAATGTGTGATAAAGGCAATTCTGCCTTATTTACATCAGCAGATTGCAAGGTCACCAGTCTGAATACAGGGAAATTGGTTCTCAAAGGGGCAGAGGTATAAAAATATGTACAAAACAAATATTATGGATCCCGTGGGTGAGGAACTTTCTTGCCTAAATGCCTTGATGGATAGTTCCTTACTCTGGCATAGGTGCATGGGTCATGCTAGCTTCTCTCATCTCAACAGGCTCGTAGGAAAGGAACTGGTTCTAGGTCTTCCCAAAACTAAGTTCAAAGATAATTTGATTTGTGATGCTTGTGCAAAAGGAAAACATGTGAGATCAACTTTCAAGCTGAAAAAGGTAGTCAGCACTACCAGATGCCTGCAACTTATTCATATGGACCTATGTGGTCCAATGAGGGTAACAAGTAGAGGAGGAAAATGATATGTGTTTGTTATTGTAGATGACCATACCAGGTTCACATGGACATTGTTTCTGGCCTTCAACGATGAAACTTTTGATGTATTCTTAATATTTGCCAAAAGGATTCAGAAGAAACTAAATCAGGTACTGGGAAGCATTAGATCAGACCATGGAACTGAGTTTGATAATTCAAAATTTCTTGAATACTGTGTAGACTCAGGTATTGACCATAACTTCTCAGCACCAAGATCCCCACAACAAAATGGAGTAGTAAAAAGAAAAAATAGAACCCTGAAAGATATGGAAAGAACTATGCTAATTGCAAGTGGACTACCTCAAGGATATTGGGCTGAGGCAGTAAACACAACCTGCTACCTAATAAACAGGTGTATGATCCGACCACTTTTGGACAAAACTCCTTACGAATTGCTAAAGGGAAGAAAGCCAAATCTGACACACCTCAAAGCATTTGGGTGTAAGTGTTTCATACATAACAATGGCAAGGATGCACTGGGTAAATTCGATGCAAGGAGTGATGAAGGCATCTTTCTTGGCTACTTCTCTCATAGTAAGGCCTATAAAGTTCTAAACAAAAGAACAAACTATGTTGAAGAAAGTATCCATGTGATTTTTGATGAACAGAAGAAAGTATACAATGAGAGTGTTGTTGAGGACATAGAGGAGATTGGTATGGCACCAAGTACAAACCCTAAGGAGGAACCTGGTACACAAGAAGAAGGTACTCATGGTGGAATGTCAAACACATTTGCAGAGCAAGGAACCAGTGCTGATGTAGAGCCAAGTGATGCAGCAGATGCACCAGAACTCACAACTAATCTGGACACCTTAGGAGATGAACTCAGTTCCTCCCGGACAACAGAACAACAAGAGATGCAAGCAGGTCACTGGAAGCATAAAAGTTCTCATCCTATTCATAATATACTTTCTCCATTAGACACAGGAATACAAACCCGGTCCAAATTAAGAAACATGTGTGCATTTTCAGCTTACTTATCAATGATAGAGCCAAAACATGTCAAGGAAGCCTTGTAGGATACAGATTGGATCATGTCCATGCAGGAAGAACCAGAACAATTTGAGCGGAGTAAAGTATGGAACCTAGTTCCTCGACTTGACAACAGAATAGTTATAGGAACCAGATGGGTCTTCAGAAATAAACTTGACGATCAAGGAGTCATTGTCAGAAATAAGGCCAGACAAGTTGTCCAAGGATACAATCAGAAGAAATATGATGAAACATTCGCTCATGTAGCACGGATAGAAGCCATAAAAATACTCATTGCCTATGCCACCTACATGAGATTCAAATTATTCCAGATGGATGTTAAGAGTGCCTTCTAAATGGGCTATTGCAGGAAGAAGTCTATGTGAAGCAGCCTCCAGGCTTTGAGAATCATGAGTTCTCTAATCATGTGTACAAGCTAAATAAAGCCTTGTATGGACTTAAACAAGCCCCAAGAGCATGATATTACAGACTTTCAAACTTTCTCTTGGGCCATGGGTATAGTAGAGGAAAGATTGACAAAACCCTCTTTCTGAGAAGACAAGGTAAAAACATTCTTATTGTTCAAATTTATGTTGATGACATTATTTTTGGTGCCACAGACCAGGTGCTATGTGAAAAATTTTCAAAGCTTATGAACAACGAATTTGAAATGAGCATGATGGGAGAGTTGAACTACTTTTTGGGACTATAGATAAATCAAATCGAAGAAGGAACTGAAATTCATCAACAGAAGTACATCAAGGAGCTGCTGATAAAGTATGACATGGAAAACTCCAAAGTAAATGATACCTACATAGCAACTACCACTCGGTTAGATGTTGATGAACCTGGTCCAAGAGTTGAGGAAACCAAGTACAGAGGAATGATTGGGTCTTTATTATATCTGACAGCCAGTAGACCAGACATTGTTTTTAGTGTGGGCCTATGTGCAAGATTCCAAACTATTCCAAAAGAATCCCATCTGAAAGCAGTGAAACGTATTTTGAGATATCTAAAAGGAACAATGGACTTGGTTCTTTGGTATCAATGCAGTGATTCCTTCAAACTCATTGGTTACGCAAATGCAGATTATGCTGGATTCTTGGTTGACAAAAAAAGAACATATGGAATGGAATACTTCTTGGGACCATGCTTGATATCTTAGGCAACCAAGAAACAAAATTTAGTAGCGCTATCTACAGCAGAAGTTGAGTATGTTGCAGCTACATCATGTTGTGCTCAAGTATTATGGATCAAGTAGCAATTAGAAGATTATGGGATCAACATGGGTACTATACCCATTCTGTGTGACAATGTTATTGCCACAAACATGGCAAAGAACCCGGTTCATCACAAAAGAACAAAGCACATTGATGTGCGACATCACTTTTTAAGAGACAATGAAGAGAAAGGTCACATCCTAATGGAATTTTGCAAGACTGAAGATTAGGTGGCTGACATATTCACCAAGGCCTTGGGAAGAGATGTCTTTGAAAAAATTTGAGTGAAACTTGGCCTCCTTCGACTCACCTAAACTCAGCATTTTTTTTAATTTTTTTTCCATCTTTTGACTAGAATAGAAATTTATGTTTATGTTTATTTGGTATTTTGTTTTGAATTTAAAACCCAGTCTTGTTCCTTTTAGTAGGATAACACTTCAGGCAGGTTTTAATGAGGGTACAGGTAGGGATGATGTGACTCTTACTTTCCAACATGCTGAATACTAGGATACATACAAATAGATCAAAGCACTGCCTTGTCTTCTGACAAACCAATGGTATATACCTGTACTCTTTCATATATGTTAAAATTACTAATAGCACATAAATCAATCTCCAAAATTGAACCTGGTTCATATTTTATTTGTATTTCTGGATCTCTATTATAAATTAAAAAAAGGGGGGTGGCATAATTACTTTTCGCTTTCCCGCCCAATTTCTGACAACCGTCGTTCTTGGACATGGTTCCTCTCACCCACGTCCCATCCCCATGTCTGCTCCACCTCTTCCCCTTGCCTAGGAACTCCTACTTATAGCTCCTAGGCCTGCAATCATTTCTCTTGTCTGCCTTCTTTTGGCTTTTCATCAAAATTTTCTCTCTCTCTTTTCCTTCTTTGTTACCCTCTCTTCTTCATCACCCAGCCCTACCATGGTGTATTCTTCTTCCACACCCCCTATTTCCCCTGCTTCTACTCAGGAGGAATCTCATCCAGTACCTGGTACACAGTCCATCCCTGATACTACCCCAATTTCTTCTTCCCCTAAAGAGAGTCAAGTTTTTCACTCTGATGACGACGAGGATGATGTTCCTTTGAGCACCAAATATGCTCGTCTAAAAACCATTCCTACTTCTTTTCGCCACAAACACATTGCAGTCAAATATCCTCCCCCTCCAAAGCATAGAACTAGATCGACGTTCATGAAACAGGCTCAGCAGGCTGCTGCATCTGCTAAACAACACCAACGTGAGTCCACAAAGGTCGATGATGCTCCTCCTCCTGCTGCAGTACATATTGACAATAGTGATGACCATTCTTCTGATCCTGATGAACATGTTCCAAAAAAAATAAAGGGGTCAATTTCTTCAACCAACCCTACCTCTGTTGATGAGACTCCTAGCAAAAATATGGCCAAATTCTTTGCAATGGGGAAGGCGAATTACTTTGGGTGTCAAAAGGTTTTGAAGGGTCGGGTCATTGATCAGTCGATTGCTTTGACTCCTAGCATGGCTAGATTGATTTTGACATTAGAATTTCAGAGTTGGTCTCATTTATTTCTTTTTCCTCTTCCACGGGTTCATGAAATTGAAGTTGTTCAGTTCTATATGAATCTTGAAGTGGTTCGTGATGGGGAAGTTAAAACTATGGTGAATGGGGTGGTTATTTCTCTTGATGCGGCAAAAATTAGTGAAATCTTGGGTATTCCTTGTGATGGTTATGCTGATTATGAGGTATCCAAGCGAAAAGATGGTGGGCTTACTGAGAAATTCACCCAGTGTAAGGCTACTGCTTGCCCTTATCGAGTTTTGAAAGGTGAAATGAGTCCTAATCACAAGTTATTTTTTGAATTGGTCAATAAGTGTCCTCTTCCTCTCACTAAGCATCGACATGAGGCATCACATTGTGATTCGGGGCTTATGGGTGCTATTGATAATCATCAAAAGGTTAATTTTCCCTTATTGATGTTGCGTCATATGGCTAGGGTTATTGATCCTACCAAGGGGGATCATGGGTTGGCTTATGGGTTCTTTCTGACTAAGGTGTTTGAAGCTTATCGAGTTCCTCTGTCAGCTGGTAAGATGGGGTCTAAGATGGACATGTTTGATTCCAAGATTCTGGAAAAATGTGAGTTGGTGCCGCCTGTACCTGGTTCCAAAGGAAAAAGGCCAGTTGGTCAGATGATTCTTGATCTTCAGTTGGGTAATGCTCGAGTGTCTGAGTTGGAGGCTGAAAATGCCAGGCTTAAGGGGGAAGTTTCTTCAACCCATGCTGAGATCTCTTCTCTTAAAGATCGCCTCATCAATAAGCAAACCATGCATAACAGTCGCATTGACAAACTTCTTTCCTTGATGGAAAAGTCTTAGTTCTTCTTCACCTCCTTTTGTTGTTTGTTCTATCCCTTCTTCTGGATCTGTGCTATTAATGATTTCAATATTATATGTTTAGATTGGTACTTGTGTTGATCTTTTCTTGGTATATGTCTGGTTGTGTGCACTTTTGGATGACTTATATCATCTCTTCCTTTAGTTCTCTTGTTTGTTTAACTTGTGCTAGTTAGTGTTGCCCCAGTGGCTATGGGTTTTTTAAATTTCTCTGCAAACTACTAAATTTGCTACCTTAATTCTTTTCAATGATGTCAAAAGGGGGAAGGGATATATTTTGAAAAGTTTATGGTGTTTATCATCATCAAAAAGGGGAAATTTGTTACATACTCATATTTTTGCTTTGATGATTGACAAAAAGTATTCTAGATGGCTATGGCATGATGACATGGACCAGGTACAATCTTCTGTGCAGTAAGCTGATATGGATAGCTAGGTATTATTTTTGATGTATAGGTGGTATATGTTGACTTTAGTCAACATAGTACATGCTTAAGAGTATAGGTGACGAACGGAGTCAGTCCTTGAACCGCAATTAAAGGGAAACATAGCTGGACTCAAACAAGGAAGTAATTATTAAGAATCCTATTTGAAGAGAATAAGGAAAGGAGAAGTCTAATTTATTGCGGCAAGACAAAAAGAAAACCTAACAAGAATCAAGATTCAAGGTGGCCAAGAAAGACTTATAAATAGGAATTTGTAATAAAGATTTTTCTTCTTCTTCTTCACGACAGTTGAGTATTGTGCAACAAAGATTTTCTTTACAACTGTCAAATATTGTGAGAGAGAGAGTTATCAATGGTTTTTGTTCCTAGGTGAGAAGAAGATTTCTAACTCGATCTGTGAGTTGATAAATCATGTTATTGGTAGAGGTAATTTGTGGAGTTTGAGGTACTAGAGTTAATGCTTTTGATTGCAGGGTTGTAATCTAAAACTTGTTCGTCAGTTGAATAAAATCCTAGGTGCTAGGTTGTGTTTTTGTTACTCCCTTGAGCAAGGAGGTTTTTCACGTTATATTAGTGTGTTCTTTACTGTTGGTCTTGTGTGTGCAATATAATTGAAGCAGGTTCAATATAGTAAACTGTTGGTGGCAATTTCAAGATAGTCTAAAAGCATTATTTGATGCATTTAATTCAGTGGAACCATGGTGAGTAATTTAGATACTTTTACCATTGTTCATAATTATTCCTTCTGAACCATTACATTCTTCAAGATTGGTAGGCTCTATTGTGATATGATGAGTAGCACTTGAGTCAACAATCCATTAGTTTCCTGCAGCTTGTTTACCTGAAAGAAAAATTATCTTTTACATAATTGTGAGACTGTGACATGCAAACGTTTGCAGTATGATCTTTTTTGTTGCATAATTACAGTCAATAGGGTTATTGATGTAATGCATGCCCTTGTGCTGGAGTTTTTATACGAGATGATGGACTCTCTTGCATGAATTGCAGCAGATATCTCACAAAAATCTGACCCAATATCACTTAGAATTTTCATACCAACTCATCGTTGGTAACTGTAGCACCGGCAGTGGCGAGCTTATTGCATATAAAGCATACTTGATGGAGATAATCGACGATTGGGCGGAATCCTTTGATAGGTGCGTAAGCTGGTTATGAGGATTAAAAATTTGTGTTTGAAACTTATTGGCATAAGCAAGTTGCAGGAAGTCTCAAACAAGTTTAGTAGTGGAGGTAGCAACTACAGTTGCAGCAATCATCGGATCGATAGAAGCCATTATGGCATTTCTAGATCTCGAAATCAAATGTTGTATTATGGGTTCGGCACTTCTCTACTATTTTGTGTTATCGTTTTTGAAGGAGCGGGAGAAGAGCCATCAAGATGGCCAAGCAGTTTGTGCCCATATGCATGAGCATGAAAATCTAGGCTTTTCATGTAGCAAAGTTATGACTGCCAACAAGTTTTATCGGTAGTCGTGACACAGGATTAAATTGAACACCAACATTAGAGTTGTTTCTAGTGGTGGAGTCCACATTTCACACATTCTTAGGCATGTTAAGAGTGAGTTTGTGGTGGTAGTTAGAGGATCGAAAAAAACTCAGCTAGAGTTAAAACATGGGTTCTGATACCATATAATTAATTGAACAAGATGAAGTAAAAAATTTTTATTAATGGATGAAGAACTAATATATATATAACACACATACACAAAAACAAATAACAGAGTCTTTCTGAGAGAGCTCTTCCTACGGTGGAAACTAAACCAGTACAAAAGAAGAATAAATAACAAATTTCTAAAATAGTGAAAATAAAATTAACAACCTATGCAGTAAAAGAAGTAGTAAAATAGCAAGTGTTAACAGTAATAATATTCTAATACACAGTATATCTATATACTATCATGGTATCATATGATTTCTACTTTAGTACTTCAGTGAGACACTCATTTCTCCTCCTTGACATCATCACAATATATCTATATATTGTCATGGTATCATAGATATCTGCTTCAATAAGAAATTTTTCAGTTCTCTATGATACCCACATACTATATATCATATATTGATAGGATATCATAGAAATAGGTTTTCTTTTAAAAGATGAAACAAAACAAAAATGGAGCTAACAAGAGGGGGAAAAAAGAGTCAATAGGAGAAAAATAAAGTAAGAAAAAAAAAGAACAAAAAGAGAATATGAAACATCAAAAAAAAAAAAAGAACAAAAGGAGAATAACATTAATTGTTGGTAAAAAAAACTAAAATAGTTTTTGTCAATTTTATTAATTGCTAAGTATTATATGGTTGCATTAATTACTACTAAAAATAGAAAAAAAAAAGAGTCATAGTCTAATTATTTATTTTTTATATTTTATTAGTCTAAAAATTATTAATTAATATTTTTATCTTTTTAAAAAAACAAAATTAGAGAAAGGAACAAAAAAAGAAGAAGATAAACTAACAATAAAATGAAAAAAAAAACTAACGGAAAAAGAACAAAAAAAGAAAAGAAATTAAAAAAAGGAAACAAATAATAATAAAGTTACCAAATGATATCTATAATACTAAAGGATAAAAGGAGATAAATATAGAAAAATAATAATTTTAAAAAAAAGAGATCCAAAAAGATGAGGACAAAAGAATAAAAATAATAAATGAAAAGATATAAAAAAATATGAAAAAAGCATGTCCAAACGTGCAAAAAGAAAATATTCGGATCAATATTTTGGGTCAAATATGTATTGAAAAAATTAATAAGGAAAGGGGCAAATTAGAATAATTAATTTATTTTTATGAGATATTTTGTGTAATTTTCTATAAGAAAAAACAAAGAAAGAAAGGGTAAAACAAATCAGATCAGGCCTCTGCATATATAAAGTTAGAAAGATAAGAATAAAAATAATATTTCAAAAGAATATTTTTCCAAATCAATGATAGATATTCCTTTTTTAGATAACATCAATTTTTTAATAGATATCACTGTTACAAAAAAAGAATAAATAAAAATTTGTGATCGGTTGATATACACAATAATTCTATCTCTTTTTTAATTTCACATTGTTATAAGATAACTTAAAAAAGAGTTAATGATCATAACATACATGAAATATCACGGTTTTTTGAGTTTCATAACTAAACTATAAGCAATGCAAGTTTTCCACCCGAACTATCACTAAATGTTTATTGAAATACATATCAACTATCAATTGTTCACTTTTTCTACTTGAAATATCACCATTGTTCAGATAGGAAAAATAAGCAACTGATAGTTAAGGTGTGTTTCGATAAATATTTCATGATAGTTTGGGTATGAAACTCGCACAACTGATAGTTCATGTATTAAACTCGAAAAATGGTGATACTTCATGTGTGTTTTACACCCTTCACTCTTCAAAAAATAAATATTTCTTGACTCGCTTATCACAATCTTGAGATCTCTATAAGAAACTATAAACTTCAAATTTAGAATACACCTCTACATAAAGTCCAGTACATGTAAAAAGTAATTGGGTCGTAAGTAAGTTGGCTCGAACAGCACCCTAATTTTTAAAGGGTGAAGTTCTTGGTGATTTTTTTTTTCATATATGGTTTAGATGCAAAGAAAGGAAACATGTTTGTATATGCATTTACTTATAAGGAAAAAAAAGATTTGATTTGGTTTTCTAATTAATTTTTTCTTTACATTTTTTTTAAAGTTTATGAGAAAAGATGGATGATTCTGACAAGAGGAAAGCAAGTATCAAGAGTGTTTTGACATGCGGAATTTGCAAAAAGTGATTTAAAAAAGTTACCATTATTGAAGAATGTTGTCACAGATGTAAGAATTTTTCTTTATCTTTTTTTTCTCAAAAACAAAAGAAATTAATTAATTTTTTTATTTTTTCATTTTTAAGTTGAGTGATGTTGATAAATCATTTCTACTTGTGAATCTTGAAATTTTGATTTTTAAGGGTTACTTTCTTGATTTCAGTAATTTTGATAAATCATTTGTTCTTATGATTTAATGATCTTGATTTTTTTAATGTTCTATTTAAAAAAATTAATTTAATTGTTTTTATTTTGGAGTTTTTTATTCATTTGGGTGATGTTGATTAATCTTTTTTTCTTGTGATTTCATAATTTTGAATTTTTTTGACTTTTTTTCAACGTTTTCACCAATGATTTTGAGTAGATTTTTTGTCATTTTCAAAGTTTATGTGATCTAAGTTCTTTTTTTTTCTTTCCAAAAGCCACCTAATGGTAGGGGGTTAGGCATAGATCCCAACCTATCAATATCACTAAAATTATAGAGATTATAAGAGGTGGCCATTTGGTCAGCCCTCCCTAAGTATATTTAAAATGAAAAGTTCGTAACATAGGAGTATATGTCAAAGTTATCATGAAACATATACAATCCTTTAATCAAAAATATATTTTCCTTTATCATGTCTAATACAAAAATTTGGGAGTCCATCTTTGTCATTCTTCAATAGAGCTTCAACTTATCTTGGCAAAGAGATAGCTTGATTGAACTATTTAATTTTTCTAGGTTCTTAATTAAACTGTTTAATTTTTCTTTGCTTTTTCATTTCAACTTTCTTGTAGAAATTAATTTTTTGCATTTAGCCCTCGTCGAGAAACACTTATTTTTATGTATTATTTTGGGATTTTATTTCTTGAAGCTATCAAAAAAGGTGCATTTTTGCTTTATTTTTTGGCTCTAAATTTTAGATCTATACTCAAAAACCCAATTTTCATCTTGATTTTTTTTGCTTTTCATTAAAGTAGATAATTTTTTTAAATATAATTTTGGAGTTTTATGAAATTTGATTATTTCATCTATTATGGGATGTCCTAGCATCATCACCGTCACCATCACCAGCACCATCAAGTAGTAATGCTAAAGAAAAGGAAAAAAGGGACGACGTGGCAAAAAGAAGAAAGAAACAAATAATATTCTTTCTCCTCTTCCTTCCACCCTCCTACTACTGATCATCATGAGGCAGCAGCCACAAGCAGTGGGACTTTAGAGTCCATCCCATTTGGTTCACTTTAGTTGGATGTGATAACCAGGGAGTTTTCTATGCCTTTAATTTCACTCTCTTAAAAATAAGGACTTTTACATCTACAATGATGTCATAAATATATGCCTGTATAAGTTGAACTAACTACCTACCAAATAATGCAAACAACTTATTAAATTATACTGATAGTTTAAAAATCATTTATATTATTAGTATATGTAAATTAAATTCGTAAGTAATTTATACTAAAATGATTATTTTCTTGCAATTGTTGTTTCAGGGAATGTCCTTCACACTTACCATAGATTTCTTCGCGCTACATTAAGATCAAGTAAGTCTGCATCTGAACAAAATTCTTTTAGAGAAAAAAGTGTGTTTCTTGTATGATGGAAGTCATTTTTTGAAATACGTTTTTACAGAAAATAACTTATTTTCAAGAAATGTTTCTCTGTATTTGATTGGAGCGTGAAAAGAACTTTAGGAAAGATTGATAATAATTAATATTAGTTACCAAATAATAAATAAATTTTTGAGTATTTTCAAATAAAAACCACTCGCCCATGCTAAAACTGACCAAGGTGATGGACGGTTTGACTATACTCGGCCCTACATATTTATAATATCACCCCAAAAATATGTAAGAAGGAGAACATACACTTTAGCATCCATAATGACAAGAAATAAATATGGACTGAGTTCTCATGTTATAGGTAGTAAGGACACACAACGTTACAAAAAAAACCTACTCATGATTGATAATAATGTTTTAAGTATGGGTTAACACAGTAAATATGAAAGTAAGAATTGAGATATTGTGAAGAAAAATGACTGAGAGAAGTCATTTCCCACTTTATTGTGTAATTGAAATTTTATCTCATGAAAAGACGAGTATTCACTATAAGCATCTTCTTTTACTTTTTAAAATGCCTCTTTAACATCAATGAACATGTTATGATACATCTTTTTTTCTTTCTAGCTAAATAAGGGTGTGAACATGCCGGCTTCCTACATAAAGAGGTACCATGCAAAAAAAATGAGTCTCCAGAGCGAAGACGAGGTAATTAAATACTTTATTCTGTTATACCTTTGAGCATGACACATGATTATTTATTTCGATCCTAATAAGTTAAGGAATGCAGATGGAAGTTCGCATGTTAGGGATGCCGATCCGTCCTGCTTTGCCTCTATGTGATCTAGCTGATCTGTAGTTACGTGCAACACCTATCCTTGAAAAAAAAGTAAAAGTTGAAAATTCTGCCAAAAATTTTATCATGGTTTTGAAATATGCAGGCAGCCAAAAGCCTTAGGCCTAATTATTGTTAAGAACTAATGTACTATTTCAGTTTCTCCTTTTGCTTAAATAATTTGCAAGGATAAAACTTCTTGTTGCATGTTGTTAATTAATTTCTTTTGTAGTTTGTTTTTCCCTTGTAAACTCGGATGCTTTTGGTTACTTGTTTTGCACCCCTTGTGTGTTGTTTATTAAAGACTTTGTGTTTTTATTTTGCTAATCTCCTCAACATTAACTTTATCCTGGAGCTTAAGTTTCAACTCATAAAAACTATAAAGATTAAAAACAAATAGAATATACTCCACTATTTTTATTTTTCCTTCCTTTCTCTAATTATCAAGCCCTAACATTCATCTTTTCACTAGTAACGGCTAATTGCAGAGGAGCTCAAGAACACATTGGTTTAACCACCACAGACCCCCAAAATTGTCTAGAGAATGACTAGAGTTGGTAATTTCTACATCACTAAAAGCCTTTTTAGGTTGTGCCACTAGGAAATTCATCCAGTCACGGGAGGATTCTCAATGACCATGATTCGAGTCGTGAGTGGTGTCATATTACAATTATTAACTAAAGTATGAGTGGTGTAGTTTAGACTATTATGTGGTAGTATAAAGATAAAAAACCAAAAAAAAAAGATTGAAGCATTTAAAAGGATATTTTGTAAATTATAATCAATAAGGATAACATAGTTTTTTACCTTATATCAAAGTACATGTTCTATGCCTAAATTCCCTTCTTTAATTAAATCATAAGAGAACAAAATATAACAAGTAAACAACATGTGTTGTATTATCTGGTAGAATAGTTAATGTGCGCATAAACTGAATTAGACATGTGAGATACATGTCTTTGTTAAATGACTTGAGTACCGTAGAAAATTTAGGTCTATTCACAAGGGATGTTTTAAGAGTCATTAAGGTAATTAAAGTTAATTATAATATTTTCTATATAATTATATTTATGATGTACAATAAAATATATTTTTATACCGTATTTTTCGAAGTTCTTCTCTCTCACAATCAAACTAGGACTTAAACAACCATCACCTGCCAGTAATTCCAGTCATAGTTCATCCAAGTAATCTGCTTCAAACCTGTAAGTTCTCATTTTATGATTTATGTGCTATCTAATTAATTTAGATTAATGTGCTATGTGTAAATCTTCAAGTTGTACAATGAAAAAAAGGGGGAAATTACATACAAAAGATATGGTATGTACCTGTATGGAAAAATTTATCACTAGCCAATCAAAGTGCTCATGACACGAAACTGTTCACATGCCAACTCTTGATTAGTTCATCATACAAAGTAAAATATGTTATTATTTTGTTTATTTCATGTTCAATGTTAATAACAAAATTCATCGCATAAATAATTTTTAACTAATATGAGTTGAGTTACTCCTTTACCACCAAAATATAATCTCACATCATTATTATATATAAAAAATAACTGAAGAAACTCCCAAAAAGGAAAAAAACAACATACACAACTTGCAATGATTTACTTAATTTAGTTATTGCTGTTTTTTCTGGTAAACCTCTACCTAAATATTTTACTAACACTTGCATTGTTCTTATTCCTAAGATTGATTCTCCTCAAGGGTTCTCTGACTTTAGACCTATTAGCTTAAGTAATGTGACCCAAAAAATTGTGTCTAAAGTTATGAATAACAGACAATCCAAAATGATTCCTGTTATTATTTCTCTAAATCAAAGTGGTTTTATAAAAGGCAGGATCATAGGAGAAAATATTTTTATTACGCAAGAGATTATTCATGATACTAAAAAGAATATAAAGGTGGGGATGTAGTTTTTAAAATGGATATGAACAAGGCTTATGATAGGATCTCTTGAAAGTTTATTTGTGCTATTATGAGGAAGATGGAGTTTAGTGAAAGATGGATTCATAACATTTGGAACCTCCGCTCTAACATGTGGTATTCTGTGGTGATCAATGGTAAGAGATGTGATTTCTTCAACTCTCAAAGAGGTGTTAAACAAGGGGATCCTATTTCCCCTTCTTTGTTCATTATTGCTGCTAAAGTTTTGTCTGAAATGCTTAACAGTCTTTATGATGATCCTAGATTCATAGGCTTTAGCATACAACCTAATGGTCCAAAAATTAACTACCTCTCATATGCTGATGATCTTATCATCTTCTGTGCAGGAAAATCTCAAATTTTGGAGCTGGTTATGGAGTGCCTAAAGAATTATGAATATAGTTCTGGCCAGCTTATCAATAAGAACAAAATTTGTTTCATTATGGACACTAATATATTAGAGATTAGAGCTAATATTGATTCTAAATATATGCAGGTACAAAGAAGTGAGTGCCCCAATAAAATATTTGGGTTGTCCACTATTTCAAGGAAGGAAGAAGGTTCAGTACTTTATTCAAACAGCTACCGTTATCCTCAAGAAGGTGGGAGCATAGCACTGCAAACTACTCTCCTCAGGTGGAAAGGTAACTCTTATTAAACATGTCCAGGCAGCGATGCCAGTGCATCTATTGAATATATGCCAACCTCCAAAAACTAACTTTCATCATATGGAAAAAATCTTTGCAAATTTTTTGCGGGTTAGTAATGAAAGGAAAAATAAAATCCATTGGGTGGCATGGAAAAACTATGTCAGCCTAAGAAAGAGGGAGGTATTGGTGTAAGATCTTTACAGGATATCTCTGAAAGCTTTGGAGCAAAGCTATGGTGGAAATTCAGGACTAAAGACATCCTTTGGTCAGAATTTCTAAAAGCCAAATATGCTTCTAAGAATTCATCGTAGCAAAAAAGTGGAGTTACTCACAATCCCACTGCTGGAGGAGGCTTATTAAACCATAGAAAAGGTAGACCACCGGATTCAATGAAAACTCAATGGAGGTAATTTTAGCTTTTGGTAGGATAACTGGTCAGGAAAAGGTAAGCTTTCTCAGTATACTCCTTCAACCTATACCAAATGTAAAGTATCTAACTATTCCATAATCATATTTGGAATACTGATAAACTGAAACAGGTGCTCCCCGCTGACATTGTTTCCACATATAAGGAATTCCTATTAATTATCCTAACTTGCTAGACCAGCCTATTTGGACTGACAATGCTGATGGGAATTTCTCCTACAAATCTGCCTAGAATTGCATTAGATAGCACCATAATATCTCTTTTGTTTATAAAATAATTTGGCATAAAAAGAACCCTTTTAAAATTTTTTTTTTTAGTGGAGACTTTAAATCATAAAGTAACCGTGGATATTAATCCTAGGAAGTTTGGTATTAATTTGCTCCCTGAAATGTTGTTGTTGCACATCTTATCATCAAGAGGATTAGGAACACTTTTTTATTAACAATATGATTAGCCAAAAGGTCTGGACTCATTTCTCTAAACTATGTGGAATTAGACATGAAAATTTTAGACTTAGACAATTGATAGTTAAATGGCGGATGATAAAAAATACTAATCGTGTTCAAAAAGTGACTTATCAAATCTTTTCAGGTATTATTATTTGGCAGATTGGAAAGCCAGGTGCAAGAGCATATTTGACAATATTCACATGCACCATAACAGGATCATCCCTCGAATCTATCAATAATTTACCATGATCATTCACAAGCAATTCCCCTAGATCCCCCCTTTAATAAAACGGGAACATTTCTATAGGATCTTGGAGGATGCATAGGACTAGGTGACTACTCTGGCTGTGAAATGAAAGTCTCCAAGAGATGGGTACATGAAGCTTAATACGGATGGATGCTCTAAAGGCAACCCAGGACTCAACGGATGTGGTGGAATCTTAGAGACAACAGAGGCAATCTGGTAAATGCATATGCAGTACCTTTGGGAGTGATGACCAACAACAATGCTGAAGCAATGACATTAAAATGTAGTCTAGAATGCTATACCGATCTTGGTATTCAAAAAGTGGAGACAGAATATAACTCGAAACTTTTGGTAGAATGAATTTTGTAAAAAGAAGAACCCTCATGGAGCCTGTGAGAAATCATTAACAATATCCAATTACTACTTTCTCATCTGGATACATGGGACACTCAACACTGTTATAGAAAAGGGAACAAAGTGGCTGACGCTCTTGCCAACTGAGGGATGGGATACAGAGAACCATCGTATTTTTTAGAATTTAACACACTTCCAAGATAGGCCAGAGGAGAACTTAATATGGACAGACTTTAATTTCCATTTTTTAGGAAAATAGTCCATTAAAACTCTTTTACTGGAGATACAGATCTGTATAGGTACTATAGCTTCGATATACATTGAAGGTACCTTGCTTTTGTATAGGAGAGATCTCTGGATCGTTTCATGTCATAGCTGAATTTTTTTTGTGAGAGTATTTGAAATCCAACTTACCCATAAGAATGGAGCCTGTTCCACTCTGTAAGAATTTGTATGTTACCCTTTATCTATTTATATATTGTCTTCCAATGTTGGAAAAAACTTATAAAAAAAAGTAACTTGCATGATGAAATTCATCTTCATAAATCATAATAACTCGAGTATGTACTCAGTTTTTCACCTTAAAGCACGTATTGTGCGCCTAAATTCTCTGTTTTTAATTAAATTACACACAACAAAACAAATATAAGAAAGGTAAACAATGTGGAAAGTATTTATCAGTAAAACAATCGAAGTGCAGAAAAAATAAATTAGATATTGTTGAAAAAATAGTTCTTTATGGAAAATTAAATTTAGCTTGAAGCGTGTCAAAGGGTATTGTTCTTAAGGTTATTTTGCTCACACGGTGAATAATACAGTTAAGCGCATCCCTCACGATTCAGCACTGTCATTCAATCATCTAGTTATAAACTAGGAATAGAAATAATATAATCTCAAGAAAGAAAATCCAGCGTATAGAAAGAGAGTGAGAAAAGAAAAAATAACTTTGAAGAATTCTATTTCCAAGTCTCTAAATTAATGTCTTGTATATATAGGTGTAACTTGAATGGCTATATAACAGCTAGTTTGACTCTATTAAATATAAGATCATCAAAGAATCAAGAAAAATTGTAGTCCCCAATCCCTAAAAATAAAAAGAGAGGAAGGTAGCGGTACCTTGCTATTTAATTTTAAAACCAAAACGCTCTTCACATATTATTCAAACAATCTAAAACTGTTCTTAATATTTTTAACTGCGAGCAAGATTCATCCTTCTGTTATTCATAGTTGCAACACCAATGACCACATCACTTATCAGATAAGATTTACAAAACTAATAAATCATGTAACTTGTACGATAAAATTCATCTTTTTGAAAGTACATTTAACTGATATGAGTTGTGTGACCCCTTTACTACCAAAATATAATCTCACATCATTATTATAAATAAAAAAAAACTGAAGAAACTCCAGAAATGGCAAAAACAGAACATGTAACTTGTACGCTGAAATTCATCTTCATAAATCATAATAGCTCTGGTGTGTACTCACTTTTTCACCTTGTGATTTAATGAGTTTTTGATTTTTTTTAATGTTCTATCCAATGTTCTCTTAAAATAATTAATTTTTTGGGGGGATTTCTTTTTTGATTTCAGCGACGTTGAAAAATCATTTGTCCTTGTGACTTCATAATCATGAATTCTTTTTGACTAGTGTGATCAATTAGTTGCATTTGTCCATAGCTAGTCGAGAAACACTATTGGAATGGATTATTTTTATGTCTTATTTTTGGATTTTATTTCTGGTAGCTATCAATGGATAATTTTGCGTTTCAAAATTTTCAACGGTTTATGAAATTTGATTAATTCATCTACAAATATTTTACAATTTGCAAGAAGTGTATAACTAGAAAGATAACAAAAGAGAAATTGAATGATTGTCTAGAATCTAATCTGGATCTAGGTATTGCCCCCTCACAGAAAATTAGATATCTAAATCTTAAATTGATATATTTTTTCAATACACAATTTAAATATTTTGGATTGTTAATTATTATTTTTAATTATAACATTTTTCCTAATTTAGAGAAAAGTTTTAAAATTTCACGGGCAAGTCTTGTGATTTTTAAAAATAATATGCGTGAGTTTTGTCAATGCTTGGTTAAATGAAGTATGAGAGTGGTATATATACTTCTACAAATAGTAGGATGATTATTGTTTATAGAGATATCTCAACAAGCTCATTGAGTTATAAATTTGGAACAAAAATTACAGAAACTCAAGAAGAAAACCCAATATATAAAAAGAAACAGGGAAAGAAAAATAACTTCTAAGAGTTCTATATTCAAGTCTCCAAAGTAGTATATTGTATATATAGGTGTTATTCCAACTGTTAGTTAACGACTAGTTAACAGCTAGCTAACTACTAGTTCGACTGTGTTAAATGTATGATAAAATAATTTATTAAATTATAAGAATAAAAAATAATATTTTAATAGTAAAATATTTAGTGCACCAGACTGCCCTTTATTTTTTCAAATTAGTAATGGACATTTCCTTTTGAGATAAGACTAATTTTTTCTATAAATACCACTCATATAAAAAAAATGAAAAACTCTTCCATAAATAGCACTTTTACAAAAAAAAAAAAAAAACTAATGAAAAACTCTTTCATAAATACCACTCTTATAAAAAAAGGAATAATGAAAAAAAAAACTCCAAAAAGATAAAGGCAAAATATGTGACTTGGACAATAAAATTCATTTTCATCTAAAAGCACATTTGACTGAACTAGTTGTAGGATTGTGCTACCTCTGTCCTTCTGATCAAAATATGTCTAGTTTTTTCAATGGTGGAAAGGTAACACGTTCCTATTGTTATGTGGAGAAATTTAAGGTTGGTTTAAAGAAGAACTATATTTAGAAGGGAAGTTCTAAAATTTCACGTGCAAGTCCCGTGATTTTTAAAGTTATTATGACATTACTTTTGTTGTTAGCAAAAAAAATCTTTTGGGCCTAATACATAAGGGGTGCTAGCTAAACGAGTTCTTCTAGTAGTTAACTTAACCCTAAGTCCTAACTCTGTCTATATACATACCATTGTGGGTGTTGAATAAACAACTCTAAATTATCTTGAGAATGGTTAGAGTTGGTTATCTCTACATTACTAAAAAGTTTTTAGGTTGTACAACTAGAAAATTCATCCGATCATGTGAGGATTTCCTACAACTAGTGATTTGAGTCGTGATTGCTACAGATGATCCGCTTCCGCCGAGCAAAACAATTGTATGCCTCCAAACTAGAATTCAATCTTTATATTAATTACAACTTGTCCGATGAGATATGCAAAATTCAAAAATCATGTGACTTGAACAATAAATTCATATTTTTGAAAGTATATTTAATTGATCTTGATTGTATCACCTTTTTATCATCAAAATATAATATTTTTTTGCTAGTAGTGAAAATATAGCATAAATTTACTGTGAAATTTAGTAAGTTTAGATTGACTTAAAGAAGAATAATATTTAGGGGAAACTTTAAAATTCATGTGCTAAGTCATGTGACTAAAGTGCCTTTGAGACAACTAGAGTTGTTCACTTCTAAAAATAATATTTGTGATGTTTATTGTTTATAGGGATATCTTAAGGGTATAATTTAAGTTGTGTATATACTCGATGGATTTCTTTTTGATTTTTTATTATTCTAGCCAATTATAACACGTATGACACAAAATAGGCTTATCGCACAAAATTTAACAAGCTCATCAAGTTATAAACTGAGAACAGAAATAACAAAAACTCAAGAAAGAAAACTCAACAGATAAAAAGAGATAGGATAAAGAAAAAATAACTTCGAAGAATTCTATATTCATGTCTCCAAAATAGTGTCTTATATATATATATATAGGTGTTACTCCATCGACTAGCTAACGGCTAGCTAACGGCTTGTTTGACTGTATTAAATATAAGATAAAATAATTTACTAAATAATCAATAAGAATAAAAAAATAATATTTCAAAAGAATATTTTTTTTAAACGGAAAAGGGTCAAATATACCCCTGTACTATCAGAAATAGTTTAAATATACCCCTCGTTATTCTTTGGGTCCAAATATACCCATCCTGTTATATTTTTGGTTCAAATATACCCCTCCTATCATACTTTGACACAAATTTATCCTTAACTTTAACGGAGGGATACATGTCATTATCAAATGACCCGGTCCCTATTTTTAAATACTCATTTTTTTTTAAATTTCACCAGTTTAATACATACCTCCACCGTTATTCAAGTTTTCATATATGCCCCTCATTTAATAGAAAAATCTATTGTTAACATAAACTAGTTAACTTGTCCGCGCTTCGTGCGGTCATTTAAAAAATGAATTTATTGAGTGATTATTTTGTAAATTAGTCAATACAGAAACAGAAGAAACATGACAAATACATGAGCTAATTTCATTTTGAAAAGTCATGTAAAAACTCTAAGTTAATCAAAATCTCTTTTTAAATAAAACTTAAAAGTATTGTAACATTATACACACAGACACACACACATAGGGGATTCTTCTGAAATAGCTTTTAAAATTATACTCCCCCGTCTCCAATTATTTGTCATATTCATAAATGGAGTTGACAGATAAATAGAGTAAATATTTAATGAAGAGAGATTATAATTTAGATATAAATAAGATTAAAGTAGTCAAGAATCTCTTCTAATTAATATTTATTAAGGGGCGTGTAAAGATATAAAAAAACAGATACTTTGAGATGGGGGGAGTAATAAAATGCAATTAAATAGAAAAATCTCAATTTATTTTTTCACTCATCAAAATTTTCTCTGACGTAACCAAAAACATTGAAAAGTGAAACAAAGAAAAGAACAAATTCCTTTTTTTGCTTAAATTGAACATGAAAGAAATCATCAACTTTTAATCATAAAATTAAAATGCATAAAAACTAATATTTCAATCACATAACAGAAAATTTTGGCCCTCAATCAAATTGGAGTACTTGTGATATTATTTAAAATATAATAAAAATAAAAAAAAAAGTTCAAGAATATAAAAAAGGACTTCTGTAATTTAGCGTTGATAGTTCAATAAGCTATGGGATAATTAAATATGTTTAGAATCGTGTTAGATAAATTTAAACTATAGGTAAAGTACCAATTTTGAATGATTGAAGATAGATTAGATCTGAAGAAACAATACATATTTTGCTATTGTTTTCAACCCACTTATGTAACTACTTTTTAGGATTGAAAATGATAAACATATTATATTTATATTTTATCTTTTTAATGTAATAAGATATTATTGAGGGGCGCAAAATAGATGCAAAATTAAATTGAATTAAGAAAAAACAGAGTTAATTCGTATAGAACATATGAAAGGAAAAGTTTGGATAATGTTTTTCACCATTTATTCTCACAGTCATATCTTTCTTATGAAATTTAAAAGTAAATTATGAAAAAATGATTGGACTTACACATCTTCGAGACTACTGGTGATGATTTCAAGAACAAAAAAAGCCTTAGTTCAAGGTGCATTGTATAAGGTATCTGTAAAGCAGATATTCACTTTAAGATGCACCCAAATAAATTAAAAACTCTCTCAACTGCTCTGTATTATTTAGAGTAAATGAAATAGTAAAGATAAAATTTTCTATAGTCATAGTTTCTGATAAAGAATAGTCAATCTTCAATACTAAAATTTTTAGACGATGAAATTATTAAATGCTAGAATTTTTTTTTAAGTTTTGAAATTTCATGGAAGAAATAATATTTAAAATGAGTTAAGAATTAATTATCGCATCTTTTCAAGGAATCGATGCATCCCATGAAAATAGAGGACACCTTTTTATATTTAATTTTTGAATCACTCTAAACTAACAAACAATATTCTTCTTAATTTCATCATCTTCTTCTTCATAGAAACAATAAAAAATTCTTTTTTGAAGTTAGAACTGATGCTTGTTTGACCAAATTTTTAAAATAAGTTTTGGAGAATTATTTAGCTTTTGAACAAGAGCTTCTCTTACTCCCTAGAAACATTTTATTTTCTTCCAAAAATTTGGCCAAACATCCCATTTTTTTAAAAAACAAATAAGCATTTTGATCTCTCAAAAGCTTAGGTAAACAAACTATAAATCTCATTCTCTCTCCTTGTTTTCATTTCTATAATTCTTTTCTCTCCATTGAATCACTAAGAGTACTCAACGTTTAGCGTATCAATTTAAGAAAAATAAAAGAGGCATAACGATAGAAGATTAACCATTCTTTATCAGAAACTATGACTATAGGAAATGGAACAATAAGATAAGATGCATGTGGTGAAAGCACAAAGCGACATCTAATTTAATTCCTCAGTCATACACATTATATAAAAAAGAAATGAAATAAGTCGTACCATGTTAGTCCTTTCTTTTTTAAATTTCTAAAAAATCTTTATCCTATCATGTATCAACAAATAATCCAAGAATTAAGAAGCACCAATAGAGTTTTTAGATTTTGGGGTTATGAAATATAGGGATATTACTATGTTAGATATTTAAAAAAAATTAATTATCAATATTTTGCCGTAGTTATTGGTTATCAACTGCCTAGCTTCGTTCATTCCTACCCTCCCTACGGTAATCTAATAGAAAATCACTATCAAACAATCAAAAATATGAAGCCATATGGACCTCTTTGGTGCAGTCAGGTAAAAGAAAAATAGTAAAAGGTAGCATTATGAAGGAAATTTTTACCAAGCTATGCATTATGTGTCTTCCCACAGAAAAATCTTTTCTTTTATCCCTCTTCTTTAGATTCTCTTCCTCATTCACACTCCTTGATGTGTTCATCCCCTTAGTCCACTCTTCTATATCAATTTTTTTTTGGATTGTCACTATTTCTAGGACCTAAAAGTATAGCTTACCCTCTCTAAAGAATTTCTTGATTGATCTGTAATCTTTTAATTTGAAGATCTCATTACTTCGCATCTTCTCGTTTTTCATTTTCTTCTGCAACTACAAAATATACATTAGTGGTTAGCTTTCATCATTCTCAAAGAATAAGATAATATCGAGCAGAATATATAAAAAATTATGCATTGCACAGTGAAGTCTAAATCGCAACACTCTTGCTTTACCTTTGATGAAAAACACATTTTGACTCCTTTTTCAATTGAATCATTTCATTTTTTACGTCGTTATTTTAAGACCTTGGAATAAAAAAATTATTTCTAATATTAATTGACTAAGCAATTCTTTTTTTTGAATCTTGATCACATCGAAGCAAGGAGAAAAAGTTATAAAATATCATAATCAATCAACTTTTAACAACTTTCACATCCATCACAATTAATTTACAGTTACATTTCAACCTTTTAACAAAAATAAGAATTATGTACAATAGGAACATATAAACTGAGAAAAGGCAAAAATAAAAAGCTGAAAAAGGATTAAAGATTAAAAAATAGGTAATTATTTGCAAAACCTTGCACTGTGTCAAGTGGATGTATATTAGAGCTACTAATATAATAATAGGTCCAAGGAAGATAAGACTCAATATTCAGAGTGAAACTTGAAATGAAATTTCAATGTCGCTAATAATACCTCCAATTATATATTTGACCTGCACAGATCCATGTTTCTTTGGTCCCAAAATTTTATTTATTGAGAGGGACAACTCTTTTCTCCTAGTAATTATCTTGAACTTCCAACAGTGACTTTTTGGAGTATGCAGTAGAACAACAATTAGTTCTTTATTATTTAGTAACTGAATGAGAAGAGTGAAGACAAAAATTTCATCCCAAAAAATTACGTCTTTGACTAAATATGGAACTGCAAATCTATATTATACAAGTGAACGATCACAACATATTCAATTTCTATATTTTCTTATTTAATGATTTAAAAAAGACTTATTATATAAGTGCGGGGTTATAAAATATTTACTTGCAATTTTTTTCTGCTTATGAGGTTAAAAGAAAGGAAAGACATCAAAAGAAGAAAACTCTCATCCAAAATATTCAAGAATCAAGATCTTTTATTTCTTTTTTTCCAAACCTATAAAATTAGATTCTAACAAAAAAAAAAGAGAAAATAGAACCTAAAGAATCGGTGTAGAGAAAAGTTGTTGTGTTTAATAACCCAGATAAAAATTATAAAATGTAATAACAGGAATGACATATCAAATCTTGTTGTTAGATTTGTTTCAATTTTTCAATCTCAGGTCTAATGAAGATTGACGTAATTATTTTGTACTCATCTCTAGACTTTGAAGTCTTAAAATGCCTACAAAACATGAGAAAGTTAAGAAAATAACAAATTCAGAGAGAGGAGATTTACCTTAGAAAAAAGATAGAGAGAATCAAGGAAAAAATAAAAAATATTAAAGAGAAGTAACATATACATAACTAAACACTGGATCGAGAGTCAAGGATCAAGTAGATATTTGGTCTGGGATTTGCCAGAATCAGAAGTCTTGAATTGAAGGGGCAAATGTTAATCCTCTCAAGCTCTAGAATGGAATTAGCCTCACCATGAGTTTGAATATGTAAACTTACATGAAAAATAGGGTTTTCAACCACAAGAGACCCATATGAAGGGATGTGTTTATTGGGAATTTTATTTAGACGATTGGATTGTGGGAGCGCGTATTTGTGTTTATCCCGGACTCTGTATTTTTTCAGAAGAAATTTTAAACAAATATGAAAAAAGATAAATATATTCCCTGAATTGTGAGGGTGCCACGTAAGCGGTTCCAGATTTCTCTTTTATATAAATACATAGATTACCCCTTTTCTAAATTTAACCCCCCGGTCTGCCCCACTTTGCTGGATCTAGCTGTTGGAATGTTTGGAGAGAGAAGTAATCATAGGAGAGGATGAGGGGACGGAACCAATGTATTATAACATGAGGACCCAGATTGCGAGTAGACTATTGTTATTATCAAAGAATCTCAGTATCATTTGTTTTTTAGATTGTTGATGCTGCTCTGGTTAGTTGGGTTCATAGGGTTGTTATTGAAGAGAGATTTTGACAAAAGGAAGAACAATGTTAAGATGAGCTTGAGCTTTCATCCAGGGTGTTTGATCCCCTTTCTTTGAACAACGAAGTGGGGCGGGCAGGTTAGATTTAGGAAATGGGTAATATATGTTAAAAATGGACTTTTCTGTTAAATGAGGAGCATATATGAAAACTTGAATAACATTGGCGTATATATAACCAGATAGTATAACGAAGAATAGATCTGATCAATTTTCAATACTAGAGGGGTAAATTAGGCCCTAATCCCAAAAAAGAATAATGTAAAAAAAACTCAAAAAAAGCCAAAGATAACGTGACTTGCACAATGAGATTCATGTTCATCTGAAAGCAAATTTGACCGAACTAATAGTAGGATCGTGCTACCCTGACCATTACAATCAAAATATTGCTAATTTATTCAATGATGGAAAGGTAAGTGATCCTACTGTTATGTGGAGAAATTTGAGATTGATTTAAAGAAGAATTATATTCATTGGGAAGGTTCTAAAATTTCAAGTGTAAGTCGCGTGATTTTTATAGTTAACATGACATTACTTTTGTTGTTGTTAGAAAAAATATCTTTTGGGCCTAATACATAAGGGGTGCTAGCTAAACGAGTCTGCCTATTAGTTAATTTAACCCTAAACTCTAATCGTGTTTATATAAATATCATTATGGGTGTTAGATGAACAACTCTAAATTGTCTATATAATGGATAGAGTTGGTTATCTCTACACCACTAAAAGATTTTTAGGTTGTGCAACTAGGAAATTCATCAAGTCACATAAGGATTCCCAACGACTAGTGATTCAACTTGTGGTGGCTACAGACGACTCGCTTCTACTAAGGAGAACTAGTATAAGTCTCCAAACTAGCATTAAATATTTATATTATAACTGTTAATTGAAGTATGAGTGATGTGATTTAAACTCTTTCCAAATTGTATAAAGAAGAAGAACTTTGAAGCATTCAAAAAGATATTTGTATATCATAATGAATAAGGATAATGTAGTTTTTCAGCTTACATTAAAGCATATATTCTATGCCTAAATCCCCTTCTTTAATTAAATCATAAGATAACAAAACATAAAAAGGGTAAATAACATGTGTTGTATCATTTGGTAGAATAGTTAATGTACCCGTAAACTGAATTTGATATCATCATTTTATAAAATAAAATAAAAAGGAATAATTGAATTTTTTTTTGACCCAAGTCATTGAAACACCATTTTCAGTGTCACTAAAACAATAGTTCAAAAGCTAACAATTTAGAGCCTAGAAGGTTGGAATGCAAGCCAGCCGATTGAGTGGAATATGTTTTACTACCTCTTACATTAATGGTATACTTTTAATTTTCCCTTATGACTTAATTATTTTAGGTACCCGTCCATCAGAGAATCAAGAAAAAATCATGATAGTCCAATCCATAAAAATAAAAAGAGGGAGAGGAAGCGGTTCTCTGCTATTTATTTCTAAACTAAAATTGTCTTTATATATTATTCGAACAATTCATTAAAACCGCTCTTAATAATTTTTAACAGTGAGCAAATTTGATCCCTCTGTTATTCATTTTGCAACACCAAAGACCACATGACCTGTAAAGTAAGATTCGTAAAACAAGAAAATCACGTGACTTGCATGATGAAATTCATATTTTTAAAAATATATTTAACTAATATGAGTTGTATGATTCGTTTATCACCAAAATATAATCTCACATCATTCTTTTAAATAAATAAATAAATAATAATTGAAGAAACTTCAAAAAGCACAAAAACAAAACATGTAACTTGCACGACGAAAATCATGTTTATAAATCATAATGGTTCGGGTATGTACGTACTTTTTCACCTTAAAGTACGTGTTGTGCGCCTAAATTCTCTTGTTTAGTTAAAAATAACAAAAAAATTAAAAATAGTCGGGTAAACAATGTGGGCAATGTTGCTCAGTAAAATAGTCGAAGTGCATAAAAATTGAATATATGTATTAATTTTTGAAAAAAAATAATTCTATACGGAGAATAGAATTTAGCTTGAAGCGTGTCAAGGGCTCTGTCCTTAAGGATATTTCACACACAATGAATTAAACTATTAGGCTTATCCCTCAAAATTCAACAAGCTCGTCCAGTTATAAACAGGAATAGAAACAATTAGAAACTCAAGAAAAATATCCAACGTATAGAAAGAGATAGGGGAAAGAAACAATAACTTCGAAGAATTCTGTATTCAAATTTCCAAAGTAGTGACTTGTATATATAAATGTTACTCCAATGGCTAGTTAGCAGCTAACTAATGGCTATTTAACATCTTGCTAATGACTTATTATCGGCTAGCTAACGGCGAGTTTCATTCTACTAAATATAAGATAAAATAATTAATAAAATAATAAGTAAGAATAAAAGTAATATTTCAATAGAATACTTTTTCAAATCAATAATAGATAGCCTTTTTGAGATAACATTAATTTTTACACTAGATATCGCTATTATAAAAAAAGAATAATTGGAAAAAAAACTCCTAAAATAGCAAAGGCAAAGACACATGACTTGCACAATGAGATTCAAGGAGAAAAGAGAAGTCATTAATTCTTAGAAGCTAATTTTTTTCCATATATTTCTAAATAAAAACCCTCTTCTAATATTATTCAAACAAACTATGATCGACTTACACGATGAGGCTTGCAAAATTAAAAAATCATGTGCCTTTGTTAATGACATTCATATTTTTAAAAACATATTTAATCGATCTGAATTGTGTCACGCTTTTGTTGAAGATAATGATTGTTGAAGATAATGTGATAATGATTGTTGAAGTTAATGATCTCGACAGAGATTGAGATTGAGGTGTGAAAGGAGTGCGTCTTAGCTAGTTGTTAGAAGTTAAGAGTCTTGTACACTTGTATTTGAGTATAACAAGTAGTATAACTAGGACTCTTGTAATACCTTGACACCTTGTATCAATTCCTATATAAAGGAGCATGTACTTGAACTTGTTTTATTAGAAATACAACTTTGATTTCTCTAATCTTTGATTGAGAATTATATATGGTATTAGACCTGTAAAGCTCTTTTCGCTGTCTAAGTAGTGAATAATCAACAAACCACACATTTAACTCGATTCTAAGATGGCTCCTTCAACATCTTCTAATACTCTCTCCACTTCCTCTCTTCATCATCTATTTGCCTCTTGTTCCATTAAGCTTAAACCAAAAAACTATCTTATATAGAGGACACAAATACTGCAGTTGATCCAAGTCATGAGATAACTTATCTCATTAAGGAGAATGAACCAACAACTAAGAAGGTTGCAACTGCAAGTACTAAGAAAGATGCAAAAGATAGTGACAATGTTGATGACTGGGAGGAGAAAGATGTACTTCTAAATAGCTGGATCTTAGGCACTTTGACAGAAGAAAGCATGTAACCAATTGTGGGCTGCTCAATTGCCAAAGAGATGTGGGAATACTTAGAAGAAGCCTATCTTCAAGCAACAAAAAATAAGGAGTTTCAGCTTTAACAACAACTGTAAAGTTTTAAGCTAGGAATCAAGAAGGTTGATGAGTACATCAAGGAATTAAAGGCATATGTGATGGTCTTGTAGACATACACAAGCCTGTGGATGAAGATAGCAAAGCGATTAACTTTGCTAGAGATTTAAACCTCAAATACAAAACATTCAAGACAGTGATGATAGGTATGGCACCATATCCCACTCTTAACTAATTTGTCAATTCTCTCACGGGTTTTGATATGAGGGAGGTAGAAGAAGAAGTGTCACAACCGAACCTTAACATGGCATTCTCTGCTCAAAGAGGTAGAGGAAGAGGAAACTACTCTCAGAAAAGAGGAAACAACTTTAGCTCTAGAGGAAGGGGCTTCAAAACTGCTATACGGGGATCAAATACTCAAAATAATCAAAGCTTCCAAGGTGGAAATAAAGAAAAGAATACTGCTGAGGCATGCCAAATCTGTGGTAGGAATAACCATACTACTCTTAAGTGTTTCTACAAGTGGAACTTCTCTTATCAATCTGCAGATGATCTACCACAAGCACTGGCTATTGTGAACTTGCAGAATACAGATGACACCTTGTATATGGACTCAGGAGCCAATAGCCATATGACAAACAACTCAGGTTTTCTATCTGATCTTAAACAGTATAACGAATAAGATAAGATTATTGTTGGGAATGGATCATAATTAGACATAACACATTTTGGGAACACAATTAGATCAGGCTTGAAATTACAAGAGGTCCTTGTAGTGCCTAAGATTGCTAAGAATCTACTCTCAAATAGTAAAATTGCAAAGAAAAATTGTTATACTCTTGAATTTGATGAAATTGACTTTGTTGTAAAGGAAAAAAAGACAAGGACACTACTGGCCAAGGGATCTAAGAGATGTGGACTGTATGCTTTGGAGGATAACAATCTCTATGCTTTGACTATTACACAAGACTGGAAGACATCAGACAACATTTGGCATGCTAGATTAGGACATCCTAGTTTGAAGATTTTAATAGCTTTGAGTAGTAGTAGTTGTATTACTGTTAGTTATTGGAATTAAATGCATACTGTCTGTTCTAGTTGTTAATTTGGAAATAGTTGTAGACTTTCATTTGGCTTGAGGAATAAAATTGAGAAGGAACCTCTATTGAAAATACACTGTGATCTGTGGGTTCCTGCCCCTGTTGAATCTTCTCAGCATATGAGATATTATGTAGTGTTTATAGATGATCACACAAGATATACCTGGCTTTATCCACTGAAAAAGAAGTGTGAATTCTTTGAATTATTTGTCAAATTTCAAAAAATGGTAAAAAAGCAGTTCTTTAAAGTGATTAAGATATTCCAATATGATGGTTGCAGTGAATTCATCAATACAAACTTTATTTAACATCTATAAGATTGTGGTATTGTCAGATATATCTCATGTCCTAATACACCTGAATAAAATGGAGTTTCAGAAAGAAAGCATAGGCATATTGTTGAGTCTGGATTAACTCTCCCGCTTCATGCTAATCTTCCCTTATTAATATGGGTGGAGACTTTTCTCACTATAGGTTTCTCATATATAGATTTCCCTCCTTAGTTTTAAAGATGGTGACTCTATTTGTTAAGTTATATGGTGAGTAACCTAATTACAATAGCTTAAAAGTGTTTGGATGTAGGTGTTTTTCATAAATCACGGGTAGTACAAAATTTAGTCCAATGACTTACCCTTGTGTGTTCATAGGATACAACAGCTTGCACAAAGGCTACAGACGTTATCACCCTCCAACAAGGAGAGTCTATGTGTCCAGATATATGATCTTTGATGAATATACACTGCCTTTTGTGCTTCCATCTCAAACTCAGACTAACATTGACGTCTCACCTCATCTAGCTACTTTTGTTGAGTTTTTCTCAAAATTACAAGCATATGATGATATCAATTCCGAGGAAGCATTGCCTACTGAACTATCAACTACTGAGCATGCACCTGGTCGGACACAAGCACTACCTACTGTGTTATCAACTACTGAGCATACATCTGATCAAACACAAGTTGTTTATGACAATGTTGATGTACATGTACCCACATTCCGTCATATTGATGATGATAATGGTACTAAACTCTCAGATACAGTTTCAGATAATGGTGATCCAACATATTCTACCTTCTCTATGTCCAATCCACAAGGGATACAGTTATAAGTTGATCTCTCAGGTTGGAATATAACTGAGCACCAACAACTAGGAGACACCATACCACAACAAGTTGACTCAATTGAAGTACCTCCTTCATCACAACGGCATCACATGATTACCAGGCACAAGGAAAACACAACTTCTCAGCATGCTCTTGTTGCTAGAACAGAAGTGACACTAAGAGAACCAAGGACTGCTAATGAGGCACTAAAGTCACCACATTTGTCTTGCAGCTATGCAAGAGGAGATCAGTGTCATACACAGCAAATAGACTTGGACATTAGTACCCAAAACTACAGATATGGACCTAGTTGGTTCAAAATGGGTGTTTAGACAAAATTAAAGGCCAATGGAGTAGTGGACAGATACAAACAAGGCTTGCTGTTAGGGGTTTTTCTCATCTTAAAGGGATAGACTTTGAAGAAACATTCAGCCCAGTGGTTAAAACCAAAAATATGAGGGTGGTTCTTTCCGTTGTTGTTAGTTCCAAATGGGATATCAAGCCGTTAGATTTCAAAAATAAATTTTTACATGGTCTCCTACAAGAGGAAATATACATGAGTTAACCCCTGTGGATTCATTGATGGTAAGTATCCTCATCATGTTTGTTTGCTAAAGAAGACATTTTATGGTCTTAAGCAGATATTAAGAGCCTGGTTCGATAGGTTTAGCATGCATCTACTACACCATGGGTTCACCTGTAGTAAAGAAGACCCCTCCTTGTACATATTACAATTTCACAGAGGTACCATATTTCTCTTACTATATGTAGATGACATTATTGTGACAGGTATGTACCATATTTCTCTTTCTACTACACCTAGGTATATGGAGATTCAACAAGAGAATTGCCCTTCCCTTGTGCCCCAAAATCCTTTTGAAATTTCTTATCAATTCTAGCCTTAAAGTTTATAGCCAGGGTAAATTTATAGCCAGATCCTGATTAATTCTTATGGATTGTTGTCCCTATATATTCTTGCTATGTTTCCACTACTTAGTGATCATGTTACTATATTCTTAAAGTGAAATGGCTTTAGCCCTAACTCTATAAATGCAGTAAATTGGGTTCTTGCATAGTTGATTAGATATATTTGTTTCTTGACTCCGTTAACTCTTGAATTTTCATGTTATTACCATCATGTGAGTTCACAGTCAGTTGCATGCTAGTTCAGTCTCAGTCAGAAAGTTTGCATTTTCAGTATCTTTCAGTAAGTCAGTTGATTAGTTTGACAACAATCAAATCTTGAGGAGTTTAGTTCAGTAATACTCCTTAGTTTTAGTTATCCGTTAGTCCTCTAGACAGTTACGACGCTTCCAAATAAGCAGCTCTGACCAGTCTTAGAACCAGCAGTATCAGTTATTAGTTAATTCTTTAGGCGGTTACGATGCTTCCAAATAAGCAGCTCTGACTAATCTTTGAACACCAGTTTTCAGTTATTCGATCCTACAGACTCTCATGTTACTTCCAGATAAGTAGTCCTGACTAGTCTAGAACCCTAGCTTCGAGCTATCAGCTTAGTAAACAAGTTAGGACTATCCAGAGGGAGTAGTACTTAGCACCGAGCGGACCGGGATTCCAGCGCACCCAGGTTCCCAAAACTACATTGCCACTGTAGGTTACTGGCCCAACGGGCTCCAGACTTGTGATCACCCAACTCAGCCACTATACCATAGCAAGGTACAATGGGATTTCTCCGATGGAGTGTATACATCGGACTCCATGTTTAGCTTATGTGGTTATATATCGGTTATAGACTTTCCCACTTATCAGTACAGTTTAGTTCAGTTCAGTTCAGTTTAACTCAGTTCAGTCACTCAGTTCCAAAACATGTTTATGACCGTCAGTCAGGGTCATTATTGACCATATCAGTTATAGCTTAGCTTTTATCAGTATTCAGTATCAATTGGTATTTCATGTTATTTTAGTTCAGTACTTATTTTTTTCATGCTTATTTTATATCTCACTTACTCAGTACATTCAAAGTACTGACACATACTTTCTATGTTGTATCGTATTATGATACAGGCGCAGACTCCCAGTATCATCATCATCAGTAGTTCCTCCCGACGATTCCAGCAGCGGTCCTATTGGTGAATCCTTATCTTCCGATGACAATATTTTTTTTATTTTTAGTTAGTTCAGTACTTAGTCAAATTTTAGAGTTAGCTGGGGGCTTGTCCCAGCAACTCATCAGTTAATAGTTGGCTTTCGGACATGATTGTTCAGTATTCTTTTCAGTTATGTTTATTATTTTTCCAAAGTAATTTTAATTGGATAATCATTTTACGCAGCTTCTCTTATGCTTGCTTAGTAACCAGTGTGATGTTAGACCATGGGTTAGCTTGGGATCACTTGTGGCACAAAGTACCGTGTCTCATCCAGGGTGCAAACTCTGGTCATGACATCACATGTCTCAGCAGTAATCTCACAACTTGGAAGAGAGTTTGCTATTAAAGATATTGGTCCATTGCACTTCTTTCTGGGGGTAGAGGTCAATCATTTTGCAGGAGGAATTCACTTGAATTAGAGCAAGTATGCTGCTGAGCTACTTTACAAAACTGATATGACACTGGCCAAAGCTATTGCTACCCTTTTAGCATAGAAACATGGTCTACATGAAGTTGTTGGAAGCCTTGTCAATGCATCTATGTATAGAAGGATAGTGGGTAGCCTCCAATACCTGACACTTACAAGGCCTAATAGCACTCATGCAGTGAATCTGACCAGTCAATTTATGCAATGTCCCAACAGTGAACATCTTCAAGGAGTGAAAAGGATTCTCAAATACATCAAAGGTACTCTGCACTATGGACTCAGACATATCTCACAATCATCTTGTAGGTTGTATGGTTACTCAGATGTTGATTGGGGAGGCTGCACTACCACTAGCAAACCCGCTACAGGTTATAGCATCTACCTAGGTGAAAACTGTATTTCTTGGACTTCAAAGAAGTAGACCACATTGGAAAAATCAAGTGTTGAAGTTGAATATAGAGCACTAGCTTCTACTGCAGCAGAGATGACATGGATCATCTACCTGCTTCATGATCTTGGGGTGTACCTCAGAACAGTTCCTACATTGTATTGTGATAACTTGAGTGCCCTGTACATGACAGTTAATCCTGTTATGCATGCCAGGATTAAACATATAGAAATGAACTATCATTTTGTTAGAGAAAAAGTGGGCAGAGCACAGCTCCGTACGTAGTTTGTGAGGTCTAAGGATCCGCTAGCTAACATTCATACAAAATATCTAACAAAGCAAGTTCTTGGTGGTTGTAGGAGCAAGCTAGGAGTGACTTCCACTCACACCATTCACTAGCTTGGAGGGAAGTGTTGAAGATAATGTAATAATAATTGTTAACGATAATGATCTCAATAGAGATTGAGATTGACGTCTGTTAGGGGTGAGTCTTAGTTAGTTGTTAGGAGTTAAGGGTCGCGTACACTTGTATTTGAGTATAACATATGTAGTATAACTAAGACTCTTGTAATACCTTGAAACCTTGTATCAACTCCTATATAAAGGAGCATGTACTCGAACTTGTTTCATTAGAAATACAACCTGATTTCTCTAATCCTTGATTGAGAATTCTACAGCTTTCACCACCAAAATATAATCTCTTTTTCTAATGGTGAAAATGTAGCACAAATTTAGTGTTAGATTTAGTAAATTTGGGTTGATTTAAAGACGAATGATATTTTTAAAAAGTTTTAAAATTTCACGTGCAAGTCACGTGACTAAAGTGCATGAGAGAGTTGTTCAGTTCGAAAAATATTTGAGATGTTTATTGTTTATAGGGATGTCTTAGTGGTGAAATTTTAGTTGTATATATACTCTAGAGTTGTTTGCCAATTTTTATTATTCTAGCTAATTATGACATATAGGACACACAAAATAGTGCTGAGATGGAAATATGTGATTGGTTGATATACACCATAAATTTTATTATTTATTTTTTATTTCACGTTGTTAACAAGGTAATTTAGAAAATAAATATCTCATGACTAAGCTTATAACAATTTTTTAAAGTCGTTGTAAGAACTCATACACTTCAAATTCTAAATCCGTCTTCTATCTAGAGTTACTTGATACATGTACAAAAGAATTAAACTGTAGGTAAGTTGGACCAGACACAACCCCACTTCATAAAAAATTAATATATTTACATGACAATGCCCGCCCCTTTATATATTTGATGTCCCCCGAAATAATTACACAAAATGCCTCTTTTTTTTATTTTGGCTGACGTCATCATTCCTCGGTGAGCTTTTTTTTTTCTCTCTTAGATGGTATCACTTTATTTTTTTTGTTCTTTTTTATTTAATTTCTTTGTTTTCTTTTAAGTTAGTTTACTTTTTGTTACTGTTTTCTTTTTCTTGCCTTTTCTTTTTGTCTTTTTTTTTTAAAAAAAATTAAATATAAAAATAAATATAGTTGTAACTTTCTTTAGACTAATAAAAATATAAAAAATTTAAATAATTAGACTATAACAAGAAGTAAAAAAATTAAAATTACTAATTTATTTATAAAATATCAAAATTAATAAAAAATATATTTCATAAATTTTGCTCATTTTTTTTTCCAATAATTATTCTTTATTTTGTCACTATAATGTGATTCATGCTCATATTATTTTAATCATTTTTCATACTTTTTATTTCTCCCCCTCCTTTTCTTTTTTTTTTCTTTCTTTTCTGCGTTTTTTTCTCATTCTTTCTTTATTCTTTATCTTTTCCCCCTTTTTCATTCATTTGTTTTCTTTCTCAAATAAAATTATTCTTTTTTTTTTTCATCACAATCTAATCTCATACTCAATTTTTACCCCTTTCTATTTAATTTTTCTGTTTTTTTCTTTTTTTTCCTAATTTTATTTTATCTATTTTCATTCACTTTTTTCTTTGTTTTTTTATTCTTCTTTTTAAATTTTTGGTGATTTTCATTCAGTCCTTTAGTAAGATGAAGGACACTATCATGATATATCTATATACTATCATGGTATCATGGATGACTGCTTCTTTCCTTCGATGAGACATTCCTCAGTCCTCAATGATGCCATCACGGTATATCTATATATTTTCATGGTATCATTGAGGTCTGCTCTTCTATGAGACACTCCTCTGTCATCCATGATACCAACATAGTATATCTATATACTGGCATGAAATCATTGATGACTGATTCACGTAAAAGTTTATATAATGATACTCCTTAGTCCTCGATATATATATATATATATCGAGGTTTGTTTCAGTCCTTCAGTGAAACATTCCTCAGTCCTCAATGCTTTAGTTCTTCAGCGAGACACTCCTCAATCTTCCATAATATCATCATAGTATAATTAATTGAGCAAGATGAAGAAAAAGATTATTTTATTAATGGATAAAGAATTGATATGTATACACAAAAAAAATAATAGTGTCTCTGTGAGAGAGCTCCTCTTATAGTGGAAACTAAACTAGTAAACAGGGAAAATAAATAACAAAACAAGAAAAATAAATAACAAACTCCTAAAATGGCGGAAACAAAATTAACAATTTATGTAGTAAAAAGTAGTAAAATTGTAAGTAGTAACAGTAACAATGTTCTAATACACGCCCTCAAACTAGATGTTGTGCAATAAAACCTAGCTTGGACAAATAGCAATGGAAGGAGCTCTTTGGAAGGATTTAGTGAGAGTATCAACCAATTGGTTGGAACTAGGAATGTGCTTGAAGTAAGGCACCTATACGTTAACTTGCTAGTGAATGTAGTGAAAGTGAACAACTATATGCTTCATGCAACTGTGAAGATTATTGTTTTTACATAAGTGGGTAACACCATGGTTGTTGCAGAAAATTGCAGGTTGTGTGGGAATATGAACATAGAGCTCCTTAAGAAGATTTTTAACCCAAGCGGTCTCATCAATGACACTAGCAATAACCCCGTACTCTGCTTTGATAGACAAGAAAGCAATGATTCACTATTTTTATGACCAACTAGCTGGAGTAAATCCTAGAAAATAACATAACCTGTGATGAAACTTTATCAGTGAGGTTGCCAGCCCAGTCAACATTAGAAAACACAGAGAGATTAAGACGGATGCTTGGAAAAATTCAAAGGCCATAGTTAATTTGCAATGTTTTTGAGATATCAAAATGAGGTGTTTAAAAGCCTTCTAGTGAGCTTCAGACAGGGCATGCATAAATTGAGATAGTTTGTTCACTGAGTAAGAAACACTAGGCCTAGTAAAAGATAAGTATTGCAATTTTACAATGACTTTCTTGTATTTGATAGCATCATGAAATAGAGTACTATCATTTAGCATATGACTTTGAGAAGAACTCATAGGCGTGGAAACACCATTACAATCTTGCATCAAAAGGTCATGGAGAAGGTCTGAAACACACTTTGCTTGTGAAAGCAGAAGATCTTTGCCATCTCCATGAACTTCAACCCCAAGAAAGTAGGGTAAAGGGCCAAGATCTTTAAGTAAAAAACAGAAAGCCAAGGAAGAGATAACATGATGAAGCATTGAAGAATTATTTTCTATAAGAATGATGTCATCTACATACACTACAAGATACACAACACCATTAGAGCCATGGTGAACAAATAGAGACGATCTGAGTGAGACTTAGTAAACCCCAAATAAAAAAGATAGGATGTCATTTTATTGTACCAAGCATGAGGAGCTTACTTGAGACTAGAGGTGACAAAATCAGTGTATGAGATCATAAGCTGCCCGACTTGCTCAAGTTTGGGATGATAATTGGCCCGCTCATTTAATTTATTAGAGCAGCCTATTTCAGCTAACTCATTTTAGTTTATCAAAGTTTGGGCCGATATCTGACCCAAATTGATTTATGAAAAATTTTGTCAAGATATTTTTAAAAAGACATTTAATTTTATTATATTTAGTCATAATATAAAAAAGTATTAATTTTATAAGTTATCAAAAGATTGTAAAAGAATAAATAAAGTAATTAAAACTTAATTAGAGGTGGGTGGGTTGGGTTATGACCCGCATTTTAGCCCATTTCAGCCCATCCTATTTCAACCCAAGTAATTCAGCCCATTTTGACCAGCCCAACCCGCTCATTTGCAACATATACTTTAGACCATAAATAGCCTTACACAAATGACAAACATGTGAAGGATGAGATGCAATTTCAAATTCAGGTAATTGTTTCATAAAAACCTGTTCTTCAAGTATGTAAAAAGGCATAGTTGACATCCAACTAATGTAAAACTCAATTGTGTTGAACTTCTAGTGAAAGAATAACACGAATGGTCTTAGGCTAGCTTGACAACTTAATTGAACGTGCAGTGGTAGTCAAGACTTGGACGTTGAGTGAACCATTTGGCAACTAACTGAGCTTTGTATGTGTCAATCGAACTATCAACTTTCTTTTTGATCATGTAAATCCACTTACAACCAAAAACATTCTTATTAGAATTTTGAGGAGCCAATTTCCCTTTTTGATTCTGGATTAACACATTAAACTCAGCACTCATAGCTGACTCATTTTGGGGTCTTTAGAGCCTATAAAAGGCAACATTGTCAGGAAGCTAGACAAGGTAATTGAATAATTTCTTTGGGAAGAAATTATTATTTTATGATCGGGGTAGTTGGGCGAGTTGGAAGAGGAGGTGGGGGAAAAATCGTTGGTTGTGTAAGAGAGGTTGTAAAGGCTGGTGGCATAATTTTTATTTTATTTCAGCGATGGTAGGTGATAAGAATGGGTACTGGATTATTTGAAGGGATAAAAGATTAGGTTGCTGCTTAGAAATAGGGGGAAGGAGAAAGCTAAGAAAGTGAATTACCTGAACCTGTGAGATGCACATGATTTTTTCCGGAGGAGACGGAATCACAAGTTTAGCCATTGGTAGTAGGACCCTCTCAAACTAGTTGAGGAGAAGGAAGCTATATCAGGTGAAGAAGATTAAATTTTACAGTCTATAGAAGTGTCAATAATTTCCCATATGAGTGTAAAAGACTTACTTTTAATATGTAAAAATATTGTTTGAAAAGAAAAAAGTATTTTCAAAAACTTTACATAGAGTGAGATATAAAATTTAGAGTGAATGCAATCAAAATATTAGTGCGCATAATGAATTTGAGAGAAGCCTAGATACACATATGGAGTTTATCTAGGCTCAAGTTTATGGTTGGCGTAAGGCTTAAACCATGGACAACCAAAAGTTCTAACTGAATTATATATGGGTGTGATACCAAATAAATCTTTATATGGTGATGTATTATTTTAAAGTTGTGTTTGCAATCGATTAATAAGATAGACTACTTGTTGAGAAGAAAATGATCAACAATTTAAAGGTTAGGATGCCTCGTATAAAAGTGCTTTGACAGTTTCAACAATGTGTTGATGATGACGCTCCATTATGGCCACTCTTTCCGGTGTGTGAGGTGGTGATATAACGTGTTCAATTCCATTTGAATTCACATACGGATCAGAGCTTTGTATTCACCCCCTCAATCAGTATCTATAAAGAGAATTTTTATTTTATAATATTTTTTCATTAAGGAATGAAACTTGAAAAAAATATCTTGATCCTCATATTTATTTTTAAGAGTGCACTACCAAATATATTTGGTGTACTGATCAATGAAAATACGGTATTATAGTTTTGTATCAATGGAAGGGACGGGCGATGGACCCCACAAGTTACTAAAAAATATTTGTAGCACAACAGTACTAACTAGAGATAAATAATTGAATGAAAAATGTGAAACTTTATTTGAACAACAAGAATTACATAAAGTAAACTTGTTTGGTGATGAAAATGGGAGAGAAAAGTTTATTCAAAATAAAGTTCAAGATTCTTGAACGGGGATGGCCAAGTGACAATGCCAGATTTGGTGAGGAATTGTTGTATTGACAACTGGAACAATAGGGTTATTCACTATGAAATTGGGCCATTCATATAGTCCGTTCCTATTCTAAACGAATACCAGCAGAGCCGTATTTTCAAGAAAAAAAGAAAATGGGAAAAATTCAATGGAGGATTATCTTGAAAAAAGTTTTATACTGAAAGAATATTTTGTTTGATAACAGGTGCACGAAAGTATCAGGTAGTCTAAAAGCATTATTTGATGCATCTAATTTAGTGGAACCATGGCGAGTAATTTAGATACTTTTACGTTTGTTCATAATTATGCCTTCTTAACCATTACATTCTTCAAGATTGGTAGGCTCTATTGTGACATGATGAGTAGCACTTGAGTCGACAATCCATTGGTTTCCTGCAACTTGCTTACCTGAAAGAAAAATTATCTTTGCTTCTACATAATTGTGAGACTGTGACATGCAAATGTTTGCAGTATGATCCTGTTTGTTGCATAATTTATAGCGAATAGGGTAATTGATATAAGCATGCCCTTGCACAGGAGTATTTGTACGAGATGATGTACTCGCTTGCTTGAATTGCAGTGGATATCTCACGAAAATCTGACCCAATACCACTTAGAATTTTCACTACCAACTCATCATTGGTAATTGTAGCACCTGCAGTGGCGAGCTTATTGCAGATAAAACATACTTGATGGAGATAACAGACGATTGGGCCGAAATCCTTTGATAGGCGCGCAAGCTGGTCATGAGGATTAAAAATTTGTGTTTGGAACTTATTGGAATAAGCAAGTTGTAGGGAGTCTCAAAAAAGTTTAGCAGTAGAGGCAGCAATTACAATTGGAGCAATTGTTGAATCGATAGAAGCCATTATGATATTTATGGATCTCGAAATCAAATATTGTATTATGGGTTCGACACTTCTCTACTTTTTTTGTGTTATCGTTTTTGAAGTAGTGGGAGAAGAGCAATCAAGATGGCCAAGCAGTTTGTGCCCATATACATGAGCATGAAAATCTGGGCTTTTCATGTAGCAATGTTATGAATGCCAACAAGCTTTATCGGTAGCCACGACACAAGATTAAATTGAACACCAATGTTAGAGCTGCTGCTAGTGGTGGAGTCCATATTTCTTACATTCTCAGGCATGTTAAGAGTGATTTTGTGGTGGTAGTTAGAGGATCCAAAAAAAAAAACTCATAGAGAGTTTAAGACATGGGTTCTGATATCATATAATTAATTGAGCAAGATGAAGTAAATTTTTTTAATTAATGGATGAAGAACTGATATATATATACACAAACAAATAATAGAGTCTCTACTAAACCAGTAAACAAGAAAAATAAATAACAAACTTCAAAATTGTGAAAATAAAATTAACAACCTATGCAGTTAAAGTAGTAGTAAAATAGTAAGTGGTAATAGTAACAATATTCTAATATAAAGTATATCTATATACTATCATGGTATCATTGAGGTCTGCTTTAGTCCTTCAGTGAGACACTCATTTCTCCTCCGTGGCATCATCACAATATATCTATATATTGTCATGGTAATGAGAAAATTTTCAGTTCTCTATGATACCCATATGCTATATATCATATATTGATAGGATATCATAGAAATAGACTTTTTTTTGTAAAAAAAAAAAAGATGAAACAGAAAAAAGGGGTTAACAAGAGGAAAAAAGAGTCAATAGGAGAAGAATAAAGTAAGAAAAAGAAAAAAACAAAAAGAGAATATGAAACGTAAATAAAAAAAAGAACAAAAGGAGAATATTGTTAATTATTGGGAAGAAAAAAATTAAAATAATTTTGTCAATTTTATTAATTGCTAAGTATTATATGGGTGCATTAATTTCTACTAAAAATAGAAAAAAAAAAGTCATAGTCTAATTATTTTTTTATTTTATTAATCTAAAAATTATTAATTAATATTTTTATATTTTTAAACAAACAAAATTAGAGAAAGGAACAAAAAAGAAGAAGATAAACTAACCAAAAAAATGAAAAAAAAATTAAGAGGAAAAATAACAAAAAATGAAAATAAATTAAAAAAGAGGAAACAAATAATAATGAAGTTACTAAATCACATCTATAATAAAGGATAAGACAAATATAGAAAAATAATATTTTTTTAAAAAAAAAAACAAGATCCAAAAAAGAGGATAAAAGAATAAAAATAATAAATGAGCAAAAAGATAAAAATAATAAATGAAAAGAGATAAAAAGAAAAGGATGGAAAAGCATGCCCAACGTGCAAAAAGGAAACATTCGTATAAATATTTTGGGTCAAATATGTAGTGACAAAATTAATAAGGAAGGGGGCAAATTAGAATAATGTATTTAGTTTTACGAGATATTTTGTGTATTTTTCTATTATATACAAAAAAAAGGCTAAAACAAACCTGAAAAAGTCTCTACATATATGAAGTTAGAAAGGTAAGAAAAAAAATAATATTTCAAAAGAACATTTTTCTAAATCAATGATAAATATTCCTTTTTTAGATAACGTTAATTTTTTTAATAGATATCACTGTTATAAAAAAAAGAATAAATAAAAATTTGTGACCAGTTGATATACACAATAATTCTATTTCTTTTTTAATTTCACATTATCAGAAGGTAACTTATAAAAGAGTTAATGATCAGAGCATACATGAAATATCACTGTTTTCTGAGTTTCATAACTGAACTATCAGGAGTGCAAGTTTCCTACCGAACTATCACTAAATGTTTATCGAAATACACATCAACTATCAATTGTTCACTTTTTCTACCTGAAATATCACCATCGTTCAGGTAGGAAAAATAAGCAACTAATAGTTAAAGTGTGTTTTGATAATATTTCGTGATAGTTCGGGTATGAAACTTGCGCAGCTGAGAGTTCATGTATAAAACTCGAAAAACAGTGATACTTCATGTGTGTTTCATACCCTTCATTCTTCAAAAAATAAATATCTCTTGACTCGCTTATTACAATCTTGAGATTGCTATAAGAAATCATAAATTTCAAATTCATAATACGTCTCTACATAAAGTTACCCAGTATATGTACAAAATAATTGGGTCGTAAGTATGTTGGCCCGGACACAACCCTAATTTTTAAAGGGTGAAGTTGTTGGTGTTAAAGCCATGGAAGTAATTATTTATACAATGCTAATTTTGTCCATATCATTATTTCTAAATCAAAAACCCCTTCTTCACACATTATTCTAACAATTCAAAAAATTCAAACTTGTTCAAATATTTGTTGTTACTTCTTCCCAAAACCCGTCGCTTCCCCCTTTTTCCTTATATATCCCATCTTTCTTTCTTTATTCTATGCACACACACAACACAAAGTCAAGAAAACAAGGTACCCTACTTAATTCTTTCTTTTTTGTCGTGGTGATTTTTTTTTTAATTTCGTATACGGTTTAGATGTAAAGAAAGGAAACATGTTTGTATATGCCTTTACTTATAAGGAAAAAAAGATTTGATTTGGTTTTATTTTTTTATTAATTTTTCTTAACATTTTCTCTTTTTAAAGTTTATGAAGGAAGATGGATGATTTTGATAGAAGAAAAGCGAGTATCAAGAGTGTTTTTACATGTGAAATTTGCAAAAAATGAGGCAAAAATGTCAATATTATTGAAGAATGTTGTCATAGATGTATGAATTTTTTTTTTTAACAAAAACAATTAGTTAATTTTTTTTCTATTTTTTAGTTGAGTGATGTTGATAAATCATTTTTACTTATGAGTCCATGATCTTGAATTTTTTTTATTTTAAGGCTTTCTTTCTTGATTTCAGTGATTTTGATAAATTATTTATTCTTGTGATTTAATGATCTTGATTTTTTTTAATGTTCTATTTGAAAAAATTTATTTATTTTTTTTATTTTGGTTTTTTTTTTCATTTTGGTAATGTTGATTAATCATTTGTTCATGTGATTTCATAATCTTGAATTTTTTTGACTTTTGTTTCTCAACGTTCTTACCAATGATTTTGAGTAGATTTTGTGTCATTTTCAAGATTTTATGTGATCTGGGTTCTTGACTAAACTATTTAATTTTTCATTGTTTTTTCTTTTCGATTTTCTTTTATGAATTAATTTGTTGCATTTAGCCCTAGTCGAGAAACACTTATTCTTATGTATTATTTTGGGATTTTATTTTTTGTAGGTTGTAGCTATCAAAACAGGTGAATTTTTGCTCTCTTTTTTGCTCTAAATTTTAGATCTATACTCAAAAACCCCAATTTTTGCTTTTCGAGAAACACTTATTTTTATGTAGGTAAATTATTTTATAATTTTGGAGTTTTTATGAGATATAATTATTTCATCTACAATGGGATGTCCTAGCACCACCACCATTACCATTACCATCATCGGCACCAGCACCATTACCAGCACCTTCAAGTAGTAATGCTAAAGGAAAAGAGAAAAAGGGACGACATGGCAGAAACAAGAAAGAAACAAATAATATTTCTCCTCCTCCTCCTTCTCCGCCTCCTGCTATTGATGGTGAATCAAATAATAATGTGGCACAAGTTGAAGCTATTGATCATCATGAGGCAGCAGCCACAAGCAGTGGGACTAGAGTCCATCCCATTTGGTTCACTTTGGTTGCATGTGATAATCATTGAGTTTTACATGCATTTAATTTCACTCTCTTAAAAATAAGAACTTTTACTTCCACAATGATGTCACAAATATATGCCTGTATAAATTGAACTAGTTACCTCCCAAATAATGCAAACAACTCGTTAAATTATACTAATAGTTTAAAAATCATTTATATTATTAATATATGTAATTTAAATTCGTAAGCAATTTATACTAAAATGATTATTTTCTTGCAATTGTTGTTTTAGGGAATGTCCTTCACCCTTACCACAGATTTCTTCACGCTACATTAAGATCAAGTAACTTCGCATCTGAACAAAATTTTTTTAGAAATAAGAGGGTGTTTCTAGTATGATGGAAGTCATTTTTCGAAATACATTTTTACAGAAAATAACTTATTTTCTGAAAATATTTCTCGGTATTTGGTTGGATTGTGAAAAAAACTTTATGAAAGGTTGATAATAATTAATATTAGTAAACTGAATAATATAAATTCTTTTGAGTATTTTCAAATAAAAACCACTACTAAAACTGACCAAGGTGATGGAGTGTTTGACTAGACCCGGCCCACATATTTATAATATCACCCCAAAAATATGTACGAAGAAGAACATAAATTTTAGCGTCCAGAATGACAAGAAATAGATGTGGACTGAGTTAGAATGAAAGAGCATCCTCCTCTTTCATGTTACAGGTTGTGAGGACACATAAAGTCACGAAAAAACCTACCCACGATTGATAATAATGTCTAAGTGTTGATTAAAACATTAATATGAAATTAAAAGATAGAGATAATTGTGAAGAAAAATGACTGAGAGAAATCATTTCCCCCTTTATTGTGTAATTGAAATTTTATCTCATGAAAAGAGGAGTATTCTCTATAAACATTTTTTACTTTTCAAAATGCCTCTTAACTTCAATGAACATGTTTTGATGCATCTTATTTTTCTGGTTAAATAGAGATGTGAACACGCTGGCTTCCTACATAAAGAGGTACCTTGCGAAAAAATTGAGTCTCCAGAGGGAAGACGAGACAATTAAATACTTTGCTCTGTTATACCTTATGCATGACACCTGATTATTTATTTTGATCCTAATAATTTGAGGAAGCAGGTGGAGGTTTGCATGTTAGGGATGCCGATTCGTCCTGCTTTGCCTCTGCATCAGCTAGTAGATTTGTGGTTACGTGCAGCACCTATCACTAGAAAAAAAAAGTAAAAGTTAGAAATTCTACCAAATATTTTGTCAGGGTTTTGAAATATGCTAGCAGCCAAAAGCCTTAGGCCTAATTATTATGAAGAATTATTGTACTATTTCAATTTCTCTTTTGCTTAAATATTCATTTGATTTGCAAGGATAAAACTTTCTTGTTGCATCATGTTAAGTAATTACCTTTGTAGTATTTTTAATTTTTTTTTTAAACTCCGAATGCTTTTGGTTACTTGTTTTGCACCCCCTATGTGTTGTTTATTAAGACTTTTTGTGTTTTTATTTTGCTGATCTTCTCAACATTAACTTTATCCTGAAGCTCAAATTTCAACTCATAGAGACGGTCACCATCCGCCCCAGCAGCAGCAGAGAAGTTAAAAACTCCTTCTGGATCTTTAGCATATGGTAACATCACAGTGAGATACACCACATGAGGCCTTTATTATTAAAATATAGCTAGTCTTTTTTGCTGGTGTGAAAAAGTAGCACAAATTTAGTATGAGTGGTGTAGTTTAAACTCTTACGAGTAGTATAAAGAAAAAAAGAAAAAGAAAATTAAAGCATTTAAAAGAATATTTTGTAAATCATAACGAATAAGGATAATGCAGTTTTTTCACCTTACGTCAAAGAACATGTTCTATGCCTAAATCCCCTTTAATTAAATTATAAGAGAACAAAAATATAACAAGTAAACAACATGTGTTGTATTATCTAGTAGAATAGTTAATGTGCGCATAAATTGAATTAGAAATATGAGATACATGTCTTTGTTAAATGACTTGAGTACCATAGAAACTTTAGGTCTATTCATATGGGATATTTTAAGAGTCATTAAGGTAAATAAATTAATCATAATATTTTCTATATAAGTATATTGATAATGTACAATTAAATATATTTTTATATCATATTTTTCTAAGTTCTTCTCTCACACAATCAAACTAGGACTTATACAACCATCACCTGCCACTAATTCCACTCACGAGTCATTCCAAGTAATTCGCTTCAAATATGTAAGTTTTTATTTTATGATTATGCGCTATCTAATTAATTTTGATTAATGTTCTATGTGTAAATCTTCAAGCTGTAAAAAGAAAAAGATGGGGACTTACATATAAGATATGGTTTGTACATGTATGAAAAAATTTATCACTAGTCAACCAAAAGCGCTCATGACACGAAACTGTGACGTGCCAATTCTTAATTAGTAAAATACAAAGTAAAATGTGTTATTATTTTGTTTGTTTCATGTTCAATGTTAATAATAAAATTCATCGTATAAATAATTTATGACTCAATTACACGAGAATTCATAATTATTAAGTGTTTTGCTAACTCTCTCCTCTTGTTCAAGGTAGCATAAAGAAAAAAAAGATATTTTACCAAGGTATGTTCTTTTTCATCCTAAAGCACGTGTTTTGTGCCCAAATTCTCATCTTTTAAATAGAAGGCAAGAGAACAAAATATATAAAGTGTAAATTACGTGAGTAGTGTTATGTGATGATGAAAGATAATAAATATCTGATAAAATAGTTAAAATACACTAGAATTGAATGAGATGTCACCATCGAAAAAAAAGAAATTATAGTTAAAAGATAAAATCAGAACTGGTGAAGGAGAAACCAAGCTTTATTGTACCACTATTCATTGTAGCAAGCTAATAAAAATCAAAGAGTCACATGACTTGTACGGTGAAATTCATTTTCATTCGAAAAAATATTTTACTTATATAATTTTATAATTATGTCACTTTTTCATCATCAAAATATAATCAATTTTGCTAGTGGCAAAAGAGAAAGAAAATCCAGCATACAGAAAAAAATAGGAAAAAGAAAAAATAACTTTGAATAATTCTATATTTAAGTCTTCAAAGTAGTATCTTCTATATATAGATGTTACTCCAACAGCTAGTTTACAACTAGCTAATAACTAGTTTTACCTTATTAAATGTAAGACAATATAATTTTCTAAGTAATAAGGAGGAATCAAATATAATATTTCAAAAGAATAGTTTTCCAAATCAATGATGGACATTTCTTTTTGAGATAACACTAATTTTTTTAATAGATATCACTCTTAAAAAAAAAGAATAATGTAAAAAAAAAAATTCCAAAAAAGCCAAAGGCAAAACACGCGACTTGCACAATAAAATTCATATTCATTTGAAAGCACATTTGACTAAATTAATAGTAGGAACATGTTACCCCGACCCTTATTATCAAAATATTGCTAATTTTTCTAGTGATAAAAGAGTGACATGATCCTACTGTTATGTGGAGAAATTTAAGGTTGATTTAAAGAAGAATGATTTTTAGAGGGAAAGTTCTAAAACTTCACGTGCAAGTCTCGTAATTTTTAAAGTTATTATGACATTAGTTTTGTTGTTGTGAGAAAAAACATCCTTTGGGCCTAATATATAAGGGAGCTAGCTAAATGAGTCGGCCCATTAGTTAATTTAACCATAATCCCTAACTCTATCTATATAAATACCATTATGGGTGCTGGATGGACAACTCTAAATTGTCTAGAGAACGACTAGGGTTGGTTAGCTTTGCATCACTAAAAAGTTTTTAGGTTGTGCAACAAGGAAATTCATTCGATCACGTGAGGATTCCCAATGACCAATGATTCTAATTGTGATTGCAATTCTCACGACCAATGATTCTAATCGTGATTGCTACAAATAAACTGATTCCACCGAGGATAACAATTATAAATCTCCAAACTAGCATTTAATTGTTATAATATTATAATTGCTAATTGAAATATGAGAAACATGGTTTAAAATCTTTCAAAGTAATATAAAAAAATGAAAAACAAATTTAGAGTATCTAAAAAGACATTTTGAAAATCATAAAGAATAAGAATAATGTAGTTTTTCACCTTAAATTAAAGCACATGTTCTATTTTTCAATTTCCTTCTTTAATTAAATAATCATAAGAGAACAAAATAATAAAAGGGTAAATAACATATGTTGTATCATTCAGTATAATAGTTAATGTGCGATCAGAGGCGAATTCAGAATTTGAAAATGAGGGATGCACTACTATTTTTAATATAGTCTCTTAAAATTTAAAAATTGCAATAAACTATGAGCAAAGGATAAACTTTAAAAATATAGATAGAACAAAAATCATGAAATTCAAAAAAAAAAGTTTATATTAGTTAATAAAAATAAAAAAGAGGTGAGAATTAAGTCTGAGTATCGTGAAAAAAAAATGAGAATTTTAGACTGAACTTTAAAATTTTGGATTTTTTTTTTGTTGCTATATGTTATAGAGTTGTAGCATGAAATGACCCAATGAAAGATAGAGGATTAGGGTTTTTTTATTTTAAAGTTTGTTTTCTAATTAAATGAAAAGGGTGTAGGGCCAGATGAGGTGGCCAAAAATTAATTTAAACATAAAAAAGAAATAAATTAACACAATTGCAGCTATTGAGAGTCAAACCTACAAACGTAGCATCCGAGCACGAAATAAAGTTAATCATTCGACCAGTGCACCCAAATGCCTTTTGGGTTTGAGTGTCCACAATTAAATATATATTCATTTTCAAGATATAATATCATATATATATATTTTTTTAAAATTCTAAAGTTTACGGATGCATGTGCACCTTCACGTGGGTCTGCCTTTGTGTGCGCTTAAACTAGACAAGACATCGCAATTATTATAATAATTGAAGAAAACTTCATAAAAGAAAATTAAGTCAAAGCGGCATGGTTATTGAATTGCCTAATAGTTCAAGGGAGAAGAAATAAAATAGTCAAAGTGCACAAAAAAATAATAAGAGATTGTTGAAAAAATAATTCTTTATATAGAATAGAATTTAGCTCAAAGCGTGTAAAGGGCACTGTCTTTAAGAATATTTCGCGCACAGTGAATAGAATAATTAGATGCATCCTTCGGGGTTCAACAAACTCATCCAGTTATAAATTGGGAATAGAAACAATAGAAACTCAAAAAAGAAATTTCAGCATATAGAAAGAGATAGGTGAAAGAAAAATAGCTTAGAAGAATTCTATATTCAAATCTTTAAAGTAACATCTTGTATAAATAGGTGTTACTCGAACAGCTAATTAGACTCTATTAAATGCAAGATAAAATAATTTGTTAAATAATAAATAAAAATAAAAAATAATATTTCAAATCAATGATAGATATACTTTTTGTTTAGATAACACTAATTTTTTCAATAAATATCAATGTTAATCTATTAAAAAAAAGAATTACTGAAAAAAAAACTCCCGAAAAAGCAAAAACAAAACACGTGCAATGAGATTCAAAGCAAAAAGAGAAGTCCATAAACCTTACTAGCTAATTTGTCCATATATTTTTAAATCAAAACCTTCTTCTAATATTATTCGAACAACCTAAAATGATCCTTAATATTTTTGAAACTGAGCAAGATTCGTTCCTCGGTTATTTATAGTTGCAAAATCAAAAAATTCATATGATTTACATGATAAGATTTGCAAAATTCAAAATCACGTGATCTTGGACAATGAGATTCATATTTTGAAAGTATATTTAATCGATCTGAATTGTGTCACCTTTTTTACCACCAAAATATAATCACAGTGAAATATATTTTGATTGCAAAACGCAGAGTATACTTATTTTGCTCTCCTGAATATTTACTTTATCCTTAAGCTCATCAAATTTCAACTCATAAAGACGGTCTCTGTCCACCCTCAATAGTAGCAGAGAAGTTAAAAACTCCTTCCGGATCCAAGTTCATAGTGGGATACACCACGTCAGGCCTTTGTGCCGATTTGACTTCTGGATGGAAGCTCATATTTGAATTTTTCACATATTGTTCAAACAATCCAAAATTGTTCTTAATATTTTTAATTGTGAGCAAGATTCATCCTTTTGTCATTCATAGTTGCAACACCAAGACCTCATGACTTGTAATTAAGCTAAGTTGCTCGGACTCGGGTGTGGATCTAGAGGTCAGATCCTTCATGATCTAAATTTTAGGATTCGTGGATACAGATCTAAATATAGATATGGGTGCGTGGATTCGGCAAAAAATAATTTAAATATCTAAAAATAGAGTTATAAAACCTAGATTATGGATATTATGTGGAAAACTTGAAGAAAAAATATTGATCAAGAGTAGAATCCTGGAAGGAGATAAAAGGAAAAGGAGTGACATAGAAATTTCTATATATAACATATTCCATTTTCTTCAATTCCACCTTAGGTTTTTATTTTGATTACAAAAATCATTGAATCTATCAGGAATATCTTCAGTAGTTTTGGTCAAAGTACCCAAAATCAATTGATCAGATTGGGTACAGATCCCATACCCACATCGTGTTGACATGGGTGCGGCACTGAAAATGAAGAGTCCAAGCAACTTAACTTGTAATATAAAATTTGGAAAACTAGAAAACTTAGCTTGCACGATAAAATTCATATTTTTTGAAAGTACATTTAATTGATATGAGTTGAGTTACCCTTTACCACCAAAATATAATCTCTCATCATTGTTATAATAAAAAAATAACTGAAGAAATGCCCAAAAAGGCAAAAACAACATATGTAACTTGCACGATGAAATTCATCTTCATAAATCTTAATAACTTGAGTATGTAATCATTTTTTCACCTTAAAGCACGTGTTGTGCGCCTAAATTCTCCGTCTTTAATTAATTACAAAAAATATATAAGAAAGGTAAACAATGGAAGTATTTATCAGCAAAGTAGTCAACGAAGTGCAAGAAAATAGAATTAGATATTGTTGGAAAAATAGTTCTTTATAGAGAATCGAATTTAGCACATTTGACTGAACTAATAACAATGACCCTTATGATGAAAATATTTTTAATTTTTTCAGTGATGGAAGGGTGACACATTCCCACTATTATATGAGAAATTTGAGGTTGATTTAAAGAAGAACTATATTTAGAAGGAAAGTTCTAAAATTTCACGTGCAAGTCTCGTAATTTTTAAAGTTAATATGACATTAGTTTTGTTGTTGTTAGAGAAATATCTTTTGGACCTAATATATAAGGGTGCCAGCTAAACAAGTCCACCCATATTAGTTAACTTAACCCTAAGCCTTAACTCTATCTATATAAATATCATTATGGGTATTGGATAAACAACTCTAAATTGTCTTGAGAATGGTTAGACATGGTTATCTCTACATCACCAAAAAAAATTTTAGGTTGTGCAACTAGGAAATTCATCAGCTCACGTAAGAATTTCCAAAGGCCAGTGATTGGAGTCGTGATTACTACTGACAATCCGCTTCTGCCGAGCAAAACAACTATAAGTCTCCAAACTAGCATTCAATCATTATATTATAATTGTAACTGAAATATGAGTAACGTGATTTAAACTCTTCTGAAGTAGTATAAAGAAAAAAAAAAAGAAAATTAGAGCATTTAAATGAATATTCTGTAAATCATAATGAATAAGGATAATGTAATTTTTCACCTGACATTAAAGCATGTGTTCTATGCCTAAATGCCCTTCTCTGATCAAATCAAAGTAGCATAATCATTGACAGTCCATTGCCTAAGGATTGAGCTCTTATCATTTCTCTTCTATCTATTTTCTCCAAGTTCTTGTTTTGATAAGGAACACATGGCATGAGTTAAATTTAATGGCTATAATTTAATTGACTCAAATAAATTTTTAATCATGGTAAAGATAATAAATATATTATATGTTTGATTTAAAAATTATTGTAATTTCACAATCTTAACAATATATTATCTTGTCCATAAATAGAGTAAAAAAAAATCTCTCTTCCTACTTTTTTCTTATGCAATATCTATCGTTTAAATTTTTTTCATTAATAATTTATAGATTCTGTATTTCAATTTTTTTTAAGTTTCAAGTGGAGTTATTATCACTTTAAAAAATCTCATTATTTTTCTGATAAAAATTTCTTTTTAATGGGTCAAAAATGGCTTTTTTCTAATAAAAATATTAGTTATTTTAGAGAAAATGTTATTTTAAAGAACTATTTTCTTTTTTTCCATTTAAAATTTCTTTAACAAATAAAAAAGTGGTAAGTGGTCTTTTTGTTTCTTTTTACTTTGGTTATCAATTAAAATAAAATAACATCATGCATTTTTAACCTATAATATAGGTTTTGTTTTATAATATTACACACTCACACATGCGTGTGTGTGTGTGTAGAGAAGGTCTCCGTCCACCCCAGCAGTAGCAGAGAAGTTAAAAACTTCTTCCGGATCCAAGTTCACAGTGAGATACACCACATCAGGCCTTTGTGCCCACTTGACTTCTAGATGGAGGCTCATATTTGAATTTTTTTTCACATATTGTTCGAACAATACAAAATTATCCTTAATATTTTTAACTATGAGCAAGATTCTTCCTTTTGTCATTCATAGTTACAACACCAAGACCACACAACTAGTAAGCTAAGTTGCTCAGATTTGGGTGCAGATCTAGAGGTCGGATCCTTCACGATCTAAATTTTAAGATTTGGGGATACAGTTCCAAGTGTAGATACGAGTGCGTAGATTCGGTAAAAAATAATTTAAATATCTAAAAATAAAGTTATAAAACCTAAATTATGAGATATTATGTGAAAAACTTGAGGAGAAAATTTTGATCAAGAGTCAAATCCTGGAAGGAGATAAAAGAAAAAGCAGTGACATAAAAATTTCTATATACAACGTATTCCATTTTCTTCAATTCCACCTTAGCTTTTGTTTTGATTACAAAAATCATTGAATCTGTCTGGAATATCTTCATCGGTGTTTGGACAAAGTACCCAAAATCGATTAATAAGATTGGGTATGAATCCCACACCCACGTCGTGTCGACACGGGTGCAACATCGAAAATAAAGGGTTCGAGCAACTTAGCTTGTAAGGTAAAATTTGCAAAACTAGAAAACTTAGCTTGCACGATAAAATTCATACTTTTTGAAAGTACATTTAACTAATATGAGTTGAGTTACCCTTTACTACCAAAATATAATCTCACATCATTGTTATAATAAAAAAATAACTGAAGAAACTCTCAAAAAGGCAAAAACAACAAATGTAACTTACACGATGAAATTCATCTTCATAAATCACAATAACTCGAGTTTGTACTCACTTTTTCACCTTAAAGGACGTGTTGTGCGCCTAAAGTCTTTGTATTTAATTAAATTACAAAAATATATATATAAGAAAGGTAAACAATGTGGGAAGTATTTATCAGTAAAGTAGTCATAGTGCACAAATATTAAATTAGATATTGTTGAAAAAATAGTTCTTTATGGAGAATCAAATTTAGCTTGAAGCGTGTCAAAGGGTATTGTTCTTAAGGTTATTTTGCTCACACAGTGAATAATACATTTAAGTGTATCCCTCACGATTTAACAATGTCATCCAGTTATAAATTACGAATAGAAACAATAGAATCTCAAGAAAGAAAATCCAGTGTATAGAAAGAGAGTGAGGAAAGAAAAAATAACTTTGAAGAATTCTATTTTCAAGTCTCTAAAGTAGTGTCTTGTATACATACGTGTTACTCCAATGGCTAGTTAACGGCTAACTAACGGCTAGTTTTACTATATTAAATGTAAGATCATCAAAGAATCAAGCGAAACTATAGTCTCCAATCCCTAAAAATAAAAAGAGGGAGAGGAAGCGGTACCCTGTTATTTATTTTAAAACCAAAACGCTCTTCACATATTATTCGAACAATACAAAACTGTTCTTAATATTTTTAACTGTGAGCAAGATTCATCCTTTGTTATTGATAGTTGCAATATCAATGACCACATGACTTGTAATATAAGATTTGCAAAAACTAGAAAATCACGTGACATGCACGATAAAATTCATCTTTTGAAAATATATTTAACTTTATGACTTGTGTGACCCCTTTACCATCAAAATATAGCCTCAGATCACTATTATATAAAACATAACTGAATAAACTCCAAAAAAGGGCAAAAACAAAACATTTAACTTACATGATAAAATTCATCGTCATAAATCATAAAGGCTCGGGTATGTACTCACTTTTTCACCTTGTGATTAATGATCTTTGATTTTTATTTTTATTTTAATATTTTATCCAATATTCTCTTAAAAAAATTAGAATCTTTTTGGGGATTTCTTTTTTTATTTCAGCGAGGTTGATAAATCATTTGTCCTTGTGATTTCATAATCATGAATTCTTTTTGATTTTTTTAAAACTTTCTAGTATGATCAATTAGTTGCATAATATTTGGCCCTAGCTAGTCGAGAAATACTACTGGAATGGATTATTTTTATGTTTTATTTTTGAATTTTATTTCTGGTAGCTATTAATGGATAATATTGTGTTTGATAATTTTGGGAGGTTTTATGAAATTTGATCAATTGATCTATTAATATTTTACAGTTTGCAAGAAGTGTATAACTAGAAAGACAACAGAAGATAAATTGAATGATTGTCTAGAATCTAATCTGGATCTAGGTGTTGCCCCTCGTAGAAAATCAGATATCTAAATCTTAAATTGATAGATTTTTTCAATACACTATTTAAATATTTTGAATTGTTAATTATTATTTTGAATTGTAACATTTTTTCCTAATTTAGAGGAAAGTTTTGAAATTTCACGTGCAAGTCTCATAATTTTTAAAAATAATATGACCTGAGTTTTGTCAATGCATGGTTAAATGAAGTATGATAATGGTATATATGCTTCTAGAAATATTAGGGTGATTGTTTATAGGGATATTTCAACAAGCTCATCGAGTTATAAATTGGGAACAAAAATAATAGAAACTCAGAAAGAAAACCCAATATATAAAAAGAAACAGGGGAAAGAAAAATAACTTCTAAGAGTTCTATATTCAAGTCTCCAAAGTAGTGTCTTGTGTATATAGGTGTTACTCCAACGGCTAGTTAACAACTAGCTAACTGCAAGTTCAACTGTATTAAATGTATTATAAAATAATTTATTAAATTATAAGAATAAAAAATAATATTTTAAAAGTGAAGTTTTAGTACACCAAGCTGCCCTTTATTTTTCTAAATTAGTGATGGACATTTTCTTTTGAGATAAAACTAATTATTTTTATATAAATACCACTCTTTTTAAAAAAAAAATAATGAAAGACTCTTCCATAAATATCACTCTTGTAAAAAAAATAATGAAAAACTGTTTCATAAATTCCACTCTTATAAAAAAGGAATAATGAAAAAAAAAACTCCAAAAAAAATAAATGCAAAATATGTGACTTGGACAATAAAATTTATTTTCATCTGAAAACACATTTGACTGAACTAATTGTAGGATCATGCTACTTCGACCCTTACGATCAAAATATTTCTAGTTTTTACAGTGGTGGAAAGGTAACAAACTCCTATTGTTAGGTGGAGAAATTTACGGTTGATTTAAAGAAGAACTATATATAGAAGGGAAGTCCTAAAATTTCACGTGCAAGTCTCGTGATTTTTAAAGTTAATATGACATTAGTTTTGTTGTTAGAAAAAAATATCTTTTGGGCCTAATACATAAGGGGTGCCCTAAGCCCTAACTCTGTCTATATAAATATCATTATGGGTGTTGAATGAGCAACTCTAAATTGTCTTGAGAATGGTTAGAGTTGGTTGTCTCTACATCACTATATAAAATTTTTTTAGATTGTGCAACTAGAAAATTCATCCGATCACGTGAGGATTTCCTATGACTAGTGATTCAAGTCGTAATTGCTACAGACGATCCGCTTCCTCCGAGCAAAATAATTATAAGTCTTCAAACTAGCATTCAATCTCTATATTAATTACAACTTATCCGATGAGATATGCAAAATTCAAAAATCATGTGACTTGAACAATAAATTCATATTTTTGAAAGTATATTTAATTGATCTCATTTGTATCACCTCTTTATCATCAAAATATAACTTTTTTTGCTAGTAGTGAAAAGGAAGTATAAATTTACTGTCAAATTTAGTAATTTTAAATTGACTTAAAGTAGAATAATATTTAGGGGAAACTTAAAATTTATATGTGCAAGTCACGTGGCTAAAGTGCCTTTGAGACAATGAAGTTGTCCACTTCTAAAAATAATATTTGTGATGTTTATGTTTATAGGGATATCTTAAGGGTATAATTTAAGTTGTGTATATACTCCAAGGATTTTTTTTTTAATTTTTATTATTCTAGCCAATTATAACACGTATGACACAAAATAGGCATATCCCTCAAAATTTAATAAGCTCATCAAGTTATAAATTGGGAACAGAAATAACAAAAATTTAAGAAAAGAAACCCAACATATAAAAAGAGATAGGATAAAGAAAAAATAACTTTTGAAGAATTCTATATTCAAGTCTCCAAAATAGTATTTTCTATATATATATGTGTTGCTTCAATGACTAGTTAACGACTAGCTAACAGCTAATTTGACTGTATTAAATGCAAGATAAAATAATTTACTAAATAGTGAATAAGAATAAAAAATAATATTTCAAAAGAATATTTTTTTCAAATCAATGATGGACATTCCCTTTTGACGTAACCCTTATTTTTTCAATAGATATCACTCTTTTAAAAAAAGAATAATGTAAAAAAGAACTCCAAAAAATTCAAAGACAGCGTGACTTGCATAATGAGATTCATGTTCATCTGAAAGCAAATTTGATCGAACTAATAGTAGGATTGTGCTACCCCGACCATTACGATCAAAATATTGCTAATTTATTCAGTGGTGGAAAGGTGACACGATCCTACTGTTATGTGGAGAAATTTGAGATTGATTTAAATGAGAACTATATTTACTGAGAAAGTTCTAAAATTTCACATGCAAGTCTCGTGATTTTTAAAGTTAACATGACATTAGTTTTGTTGTTGTGAGAAAAAATATTTTTTGGGCCTAATACATAAGGGGTGCTAGCTAAACAAGTCCGCCTATTAGTTAATTTAACCCTAAACCCTAACCGTTTTATATAAATATCATTATCGGTGTTAGAAGAACAACTCTAAATTGTATAGAGAATGGCTAGAGTTGGTTATCTCTACATCACTAAAAGGTTTTTAGGTTGTACAACTATAAAATTCATCAGATCACATGAGGATACCCAATGATAGTGATTCGAGTCGTGATGGCTCCAGAAGACCCGCTTTTGCTAAGGAGAACAATTGTAAGTTTTCAAACTAGCATTCAATATTTACTTTACAATATTAACTAATGTGGGAGAATGTCAACAAAGTTAGTCAGACAAGGAAAAGGAAAAAAGAGGACAAACCTTGTCCAAATGGTAAAAGGAAAAAGAGGACAAACCTTGTCCAGATTGATCTCTGCTTTACACCCTTCTACACAGTTTTGTTCTATTATAAATACAACATTTTGCTTTCATTATTTTATATACATAGATCTACAGATCCACACAAAAATTACAATCCAAAAGAGTAAGAACATAAAGAGAGTTATACACCAAGACAAATATTGTAGTCTTGAGTGTCTTTAGTGAGTTATTCCTTTTACAAGTGTTTTCGCCTTGTAATTGAGAGTAGTGTACTCCCATATTTATATAGTGAATCCTTCTACCCCGTGGTTTTTTCCCTCTATTTATTCGAGGGTTTTTCACGTAAAATATTGTGTCCAACGTATTTTCATTATTTATTATCATATCAAACTTTAGTTGTGGTGCTTCCTCATCCTAACAGTGGTATCAGAACTTCGGTTATTCTGTCTGTTTTATGCGAAGGTACTATCCGTGAATAGTAAAATCCAGTGAAAATACTATTCATGTGAATAGTAAAATTTAGTGACGACACAGTTTGTGACGATTGTTCGCAAAAATATTTAAAAACGATCTAGAAGGGTGTGAAGCAAATAATAATGTCGAGTACAATAAAGTTTGACGTTGAGAAATTCAATGGGACTAATTTCTCATTGTGGAAAATGAAAATAAGGGTGATATTGAGAAAAGACAATTGCCTAGTTGCAATTGAAGGCAGGCCCACAGACATTACTGATGACAGCAAGTGGAACGACGTAGACAACAACACAGTTGCAGATCTACACTTGGCACTAGCTGATCAAGTGTCGTCTAGTGTGGCCGAAAAACGGACAGCGAAGGAAATATGCAATACTCTTATGGGATTGTATGAGGCCAAGTCTTTGCATAACAAAATCTTCTTAAAAAGAAGATTGTATACTCTTCGAATGGCAGAGTCCATGTCGGTTACTGAACACATCAATACTTTGAATACTCTGTTTTCGCAACTTATAACAATGGGTTGCAAAATAGAGGGGACTGAACGTGCAGAGCTTCTACTTCAAAGTCTGCCTGACTCGTATGATCAACTCATCATCAACTTGACGAACAATACAAACAGTCTAGTTTTTGATGAAATTGCAACCGTTGTCCTAGAAGAAGAAAATCGACGCAAAAATAAGAAAGACAGACAAGCAAGTTCGCAGCAAGCTGAAGCTTTGACGATGGTGAGAGGAAGACCAACGGAACGTGGCCCCAGTGGGAGTCACAATCATGGTAGATCTAAATCAAGAAGTAAGAAGAATATCAAGTGTCACAACTGTGGCAAGAAAGGGCACGTCAAGAAAGATTGTTGGTTCAAGAAAAAGAGTGAACACCCTGAGTCATCAAATGCTCAAGGGAATGTTGCAAATACCTCAGATGATGGTGATATTTTATGTAGTGAAGCAATATCAAATAATGAAGGAATAAAACGTTTCTCTGATGTCTGGATCATGGAAATAGAGAAACATGGCACATGACTTCCCGAAGAGAATGGTTCCATCAATATAAACCTATCTCAGGAGGATCTGTGTTTATGGGAGATGATCATGCTTTGAATGTTATTGGTATTGGGTCCATCAAAATAAAGATGTATGATAACATGGTACGCACCATCAGGAGGTACGACATGTGAAAGACTTGAGGAAGAATCTATTGTCTTTGGGATTAGATGATAATGGATGTTCATATAAGACTCATGGTGGAGTCATGAAAATATTGAAAGGAGCACTTGTAATGATGAAAACGGAAAAACTTGCTGCAAATCTATATGTGCTTAAGGGTGAAACCCACTAAGAAGGAGAAGCATCAACCGCATCAGCAAGTTCATTTGAAGAATCGACGATGATGTGGCATCGCAAACTTGTCCATAAGTCGGAACGAGGTTTGAAGATTCTTGCTGAGCAAAAGCTTCTTCCAGGGCTCATAAAGGTTTCACTACCCTTTTGTGAGCATTGTGTTACCAGTAAACAACATAGACTGAAGTTTAGCAGTTCCTCTGCTAAAAGCAAAGAAATATTAGATCTGGTCCACTCTAATGTCTGGCAAGCACCGGTGGAGTCCCTAGGAGGAGCAAAATATTTTGTGTCATTTATCGACAACTACTCCAGGAGATGTTGGGTGTATCCAATCAAGAGAAAGGAAGATATTTTTCCATTTTTTAAAGAGTTCAAAGCGCGGGTGGAACTTGAATATGAGAAAAGGATCAAGTGTTTGATGACAACTAATGGAGGAGAATACACTGGTGATGAATTTGATAACTTCTATAAACAAGAAGGTATCAAAAGGCAGTTCATAGTGGCATATACTCCACAACAAAATGAAGTAGCAGAGAGAATGAACAAAACCTTGTTGGAACGGACAAGAGCTATGTTGGCAACTGCAGGATTGGAAAAACCATTCTGGGCAGAAGCAGTCAAAACCGCCTGTATGTGATCAATCGATCACCATCAACTGCAATTGATCTGAAAATGCCAATGGAGATGTAGACAGGAAAACCAACTGATTATTCTCGCTTACTATTCGGAAGTCCTGCTTATGTTATGTACAACGCCCAAGAAAAATCAAAGTTGGATCCGAAATCCAGGGAATGCATTTTCGTAGGGTATGCTGATGGAGTCAAGGGGTATCGCTTGTGGGATCCCATTGCCCATAAGGTGGTAATCAGTAGGGATGTTGTATTTCTTAAAAATAAGATACAAGTAAAAGAAAGTAGCACTTCAACAGAAAAATCAGAGACTACTACAGTTGAAGTTGAAAAGATAGAAGAAGTCCCAGTTTCTTCTGAAGAAGCACCAGAGCATGAAGAATAAGAGAAAGCTGAGATTGAAACTCCACAAGTTCGACGGTCAACTCGGGAGAGAAGAGAACCAGCTTGGCACTCAGATTATTCTATAGAGGGCAATTTTGCATACTATCTATTAACAGAAGATGGAGAGCCTACAACTTTTCACGAGGCTATGAAAGGCCAAGAATCATCTCTGTGGATGGCAGCAATGCAAGAAGAAATTGAAGCTCTTCATAAGAATAAAACACGGGATCTTGTTCAATTACCACGAGGAAGGAAGACCATTGGAAACAAATGGGTCTACAAGATCAAACACAATGCTAATGATCAAGTGGAGAGGTATCGTGCAAGATTGGTGGTGAAAGGATTCGCTCAGAAAGAAGGTATACACTTCAATAAGATATTTTCTCTAGTGGTTTGACTCACAACAATTCGAGTGGTCCTGGCGATGTGTGCTACATTTGACTTGTACTTGGAGTAGTTAGATGTCAAAACTGCATTTCTTCATGGAGAGCTTGAAGAAGAAATATATATGCTCCAACCATAAGGTTTTGAAGAACAGAGAAAAGAGAACTTGGTTTGCAGGTTGAACAAATCTCTATACGGTCTCAAACAGGCGCCGAGGTGTTGGTATAAGAGATTTGATTCCTTCATTATAAGCCTTGGATACAAAAGACATAGTTCAGATCCTTGTGTTTATTACAAGAGATTTGGTGATGGTGATTTCATTATTTTGCTGTTGTATGTTGACGACATGTTGGTAGCAGGCCCCAAAAAGAATCGTCTCACAAATTTAAAGGCACAGTTGGCTAGTGAGTTTGAAATGAAGGACTTGGGACTAGCAAACAAGATTCCAGGGATGCAAATTCACCTGATAGAAATAATAGGAAGATTTGGCTTTCTCAAGAGAACTACTTGAAGAAAATCTTGCGACGCTTCAAGATGCAAGACTGTAAGTCAATTTCTACCCCACTTCCTATTAATTTCAAGTTATCCTCAAGTATGAATCCTACCAATGAAGCAGAGAGGATGGAGATGTCTCGAGTACCATATGCATCAGCAGTGGGAAGTTTAATGTTCGCCATGGCATGTATAAGACCAGACATTGCACAAGCAGTGGGAGTGGTTAGTCGATACATGACTAATCCTGGTAGAGAGCATTGGAATGCTGTTAAGAGGATCCTGAGATATATCAAGGGTACCTCAGATGTTGTAATGTGTTATGGAGGATCAGACTTTACTGTTAAAGGTTATGTTGATTCAGATTATGCAGGTGATCTTGATAAAAGCAAGTCCAGCATAGGTTATGTGTTTACTCTTGTTGGAGGAGCTGTAAGCTGGGTTTCAAAACTGCAGTCTATCGTGGCTACATCTACGACGGAAGCAGAATATGTAGCAACTACACATGCTAGCAAAGAGGCAATATGGATGCAGATGTTACTGGAGGAGCTCGGGCACAAGCAAGAGAAGATTGCCCTGTTTTGTGACAGTCAGAGCACTTTGCATCTTGCAAAGAATCCGACATTTCATTCAAGGACAAAACACATACGAGTTCAGTATCACTTTATTCGTGAGAAGGTGGAAGAAGGCAATGTGGATATCCAGAAAATTCACACTAATGACAACCTAGCATATATGTTTACTAAGCTGATCAACAGTAACAAGGTTATATGGTGTCGATCTTCTATTGGCCTAGCAGAAACGTAACATTGCAGTGATTGGGTAGAAAGGATAGTGTGAAGATATAATTGATTCTCAATTAAATCTTCAAGTGGGAGAATGTCAACAAAGTTAGTCAGACAAGGAAAAGAAAAAAAGAGGACAAACCTTGTCCAAATGGAAAAAGGAAAAAGAGGACAAACCTTGTCCCAATTGATCTCAGTTTTACACCCTTCTACACGGTTTAGTTCTATTATAAATAGAACGTTTTTCTTTCATTATTTTATATACATAGATCCACAAATCCCCACAAAAATTACAATCAAAAAGAGTTAGAACATAAAGAGAGTTATACACCAAGACAAATATTGTAATCTTGAGTGTCTTTAGTGAGTTATTCCTTTTACAAGTGTTTTCACCTTGTAATTGAGAGTAGTGTACTCCCATATTTATATAGTGAATCCTTCTACCCCGTGGTTTTTCCCCTCTATTTATTTGAGGGTTTTCCACGTAAAATATTGTGTCCAACGTATTTTCATTATTTATTATCATATCAAACTTTAGTTGTGCTGCTTTCTCATCCCAACATGAGTGACGTGGTTTAAACTCTTTTGAGGTAATATAAAGAAAAAGAAAATTGAAGCATTCAAAAAAATATTTGTACATTATAATAAATAAAGATAATTTAGTCTTTCACCTTACATTAAAGCATGCATTCTATGTCAAAATCCCCTTCTTTAATTAAATCATAAGATAACAAAATATGTGAAGGGTAAATAACATGTGTTATATCATCCCGTAGAATAGGTAATGTACCCATAAACTTAATTAGATATCATCACTATATAAATTTTTTTAAAAAAAAAGAATAATTGAAGTTTATTTTTGACCCAAGTCATTGAAACAACATTTTCAATGTAACTAAAACAGTAGTACAAAAACCAACAATTTAGAGCATAGAAGGCTGGAATGCAAGCCAGCCGATTGAGTGGAATATATTTTACTACTTCTTACGATAATGGTATACTTCTAATTTTCCCTTACGACTTAATTATTTTGGGTACCCGTCCATCAGAGAATCAAGAAAAAATCATGATAGTCCAATTCATAAAAATAAAAAGAGGGAGAGGAAGTGGTTTCTACTATTTATTTCTAAACTAAAATTCTCTTTACATTTTATTCGAACAATCCATTAAAATCGTTCTTAATAATTTTTAACAGTGAGCAAGATTTATCTTTCTATTATTCATTATTTCAATACCAAAGACCACATGACCTGTAAAGTAAGAATTGCAAAATAAGAAAATCACGTGACTTGTATGATGAAATTCATATTTTTAAGAATATATTTAACTAATATGAGTTGTGTGATTCTTTTACCACCAAAATATAATCTCACATCATTGTTATAAATAAATAAAAAATTGAAGAAACTCCAAAAAGGGTAAAAATAAAACATGTAACTTGCACGATGAAAATCATGTTTATAAATCCTAATGGCTTGAGTATGTACGTACTTTTTCACCTTAAAGCACGTTTTGTGCGCCTAAATTCTCTTGTTTAATTAAAAATAACAAGAAAATAAAAAAATAGTCGGGTAAACAATGTGGGCAATGTTGCTCAGAAAAATAGTCGAAGTGCATAAAAATTTAATATAGATATTAAATTTTTTTTAAAAAAATAATTCTATACGGAGAATAGAATTTAGCTTGAAGCGTGTCAAGCTCTCTGTCCTTAAGGATATTTCACATACACAATGAATTAAATTGTTAGGCATATCCCTCAAAATTCAACAAGCTCATCCAGTTATAAATAGGAATAGAAACAAGGAAAAAAGTTCAGATATGCCATCGAACTTTAGGAAAAGGCTCATCCATTTAATCCGTTAAAAGTTGGACTCATTTATGCCACTACCGTTACTGAAAGGGGCCATCTATGCTATCATCTTTTAACGGGCCCAATATCTGATTTTTGAAAATCAGATTAGACACGTGACAAAAAATTCTAATGGGCCACGTCGATTAAAAAATCCACCTATTAAACTATCCATCCAACCTAATCTACCCAACCCATGACCCTTTCCCCCATTAAAACTCACAAACTAACCCAACCTATTATGAGCTTATAATGTCCTCTTCTCCAACATAAAGTTTCCTTCTTCGACATTTCAATATTCAAATCAAAGCTACCTGCTTTTTTTCTTCCATTTTTTTTTTTTGTTCATTGGGGATTTTGACGCGATTTGAATAGCTTTTTCTATTGGAACCAGCTTCTGATTCCATATCCTAACCCTTCTAGAAAATCAAAATGTGTGATGCATTGCTAAAAAGCAAGTGCTACGCCAAATAGTGAGAATATTGTCAATTCATTAATTTTCTGTGTCCTGTTTTTTTTCAGTATTAACTGAATACGAGTACATTTTTTTTTCTATTCTGGGATAATGATGCGTCAACTTGTTTGGGACTCGCGTAATAGTAGTAGTAGTTGTTGTTTCTGGGATGGTGATTTTAGGCCTTAGCAATATAATTGTAGTACTACTACTCATTTTGTGTGCGTGCAGCAAGTCTATAATCAAGCTGACAAAGACTCTAATCGAGATGATAAGAAAAAAGAATATCAAAATAATTTCAGTCATCTTCTATGTTTTCTTATATGTGACGATAATAATAATTTCAAAATAAAATTTAATATTCACTGAAAAATGAAGAAGAAGATGATGGAGTTTAGGTCTTTGGAGGAGTATAAACGAGCAATGAAATTGGGTAGGAATGGGATTTTATTTGGTATTAATGGGTTAGGTTAAAAGTTTGTGAGTTTTAATGGGGGAATGGGTCATGGGTCGGGTAGATTAGGTTAGATGGATAGTTTAATAGGTGAATTTTTTAATTGACATGGCCAATTAGAATTTTGCCACGTGTCCAATCTAGTTTTCAAAAACTAGATATTTGGTCTGTTAAAAAATAATGGCATAGATGACCCTTTTCAGTAACAGCAGTTGCATAAATGAGCCTAACATTTAACAAATGACATGGATGAGTCTTTTCCTAAATTCGATGGCATATCTGAGCTTTTTCCGTAGAAACAATTAGAAACTCAAGAAAGAAAATCCAACATATAGAAAGAGATTAGGGAAAGAAACAATAACTTTGAAGAATTCTGTATTCAAATCTCCAAAAGTAGTGTCTTGTATATATAGATGTTATTCCAATAGCTAGTTAACGGCTTGCTAACGACTTGTTATCGGCTAGCTAACGGCTAGCTTGTGTCTATTAAATATAAGATAAAATAATTTATTAAATAATAAGTAAGAATAAAAATAATATTTCAAAATAATACTTTTTCAAATCAATAATAGATAGCCTTTTTGAGATAACATTATTTTTTTCAGTAGATAGCACTGTTATAAAAAAAGAATAATTGGAAAGAAAACTCTTGATATAGAAAAGGCAAAGACACTTGACTTGTACAATGAGATTAAAGGAGAAAAGAGAAGTCCATAATCCTTAGTAGCTAATTTTGTCCATATATTTCTAAATCAAAACCTTCTTCTAATATTATTCAAAAAAACTATGATCAACTTGACCGATGAGGTTTGCAAACATAAAAAATCACGTGCCTTAGATAATGACATTCATATTTTTTAAAAACATAATTAATCAATCTGAATTGTATCATGCTTTTGTTGAAGACAATGATTGTTGAAGATAATGATCTCGACAGAGGTTGAGATTGAAGTCTGTTAGGAGTGAGTCTTAGCTAGTTGTTAGGAGTTAAGAGTCTTGTACACTTATATTTGAGTATAATATATAGTACAACTACACTCTTGTAATACCTTGACACCTTGTATCAACTCCTATATAAAGGAGCATGTACTCGAACTCGTTTCATTAGAAATACAACCTTGATTTCTCCATATGATATATATTATATATATATATATATATATATATATATATATATATATATATATTAGACATTCTTCAATCCTCCATGCTTCAGTTCTTCAGCGAGACACTCCTCAGTCTTCCATAATGCCATCACAGTATAATTAATTGAGTAAGATAAAGCAAAAAATTATTTTATTAATAGATAAAGAACTGGTATATATATACAAAAAAAAAAAAAAAAAACAAATAATAGAGTCACTGTGAGAGAGCTCCTCCTACAGTGGAAACTAAACTAGTAAATAAAAATAAATAACAATCTTCTAAAATGGCGAAAATAAAATTAATAATCTATGCAGTAAAACAAATAGTAAAATTGTAAGTAGTAATAGTAACAACGTTCTAATACACCTCCTCAAACTAGATGTTGTGCAATAACACCTAGCTTGGAAAACTAGCGATGAAAGAAGCTCTTTGGAAGCGGTTTAGTGAGAGTGTCAGCCAATTGGTTGGAATTAGGAATGTGATTGAAGATAAGACGCCTATCGTTAACCTGCTAGCGCACGTAGTGAAAGTCAACAACTATATGCTTCATACGACTGTGAAAATTGTTGTTCTTACATTGCTGGATAAGGGAGACGGGATGGGGAGTGCAGCCTCTGCGGACCTCCATAGCTTGAAGGTATGTAGGTCACCTGGAGGAGGGAAGACAGTCTTGAGAACGGTGAATAAATCAGATATGGGAGCATATAGAGGATGAAGTTATAATTAACATACCGAGGGAAGAATCTTGGTGCTTATCAGAGAAGATAAAGAGGAGCTCAGTTACCATCGGAGGAAGCTGGTCTCCAATCTAGAGAGAACACAGGGAGGTGAAGGGGCGGACTCATCGAGAAATGTCCTAAACTTTCCCAATTTCCATTGCTTTTGTTATTGTTGTCGGCAAATTTTTGGAAATGGACCGGGTCACTTTTGGGCCTAGTCAAGTAATTTTGTTGCTTACCCTTTTTTGTTTTAATAATAGAGACATATGTTTCACTTTTGATTAAAAAAAAATTATTTTGCGGCATGTCAAAGACTCATCCGTAAGGATATTTTGCCCCAGTAATGAATAAAATAATTAGGTATATCCCTCAAAATTCAACAAGCTCGTCAAATTATAAACTGGGAACAAAAATAACAGAAACTCAAGAAAGAAAATCCCAACATATAAAAAGAAATAGGGGAAAGAAAAATAACTTCTAATAATTCTATATTCATGTCTCCAAAGTAGTGTCTTTTATATAGGTGTTACTCCAACGGCTAGTTACAACTAATATGAACGTATTAAATATATGATCAAATAATCTACTAAATTATAAGTAAGAACAAAAATAATATTTTACAAGAATATTTTTTTCAAATTAATAATGGACATTTTCGTTTGAGATAGCACTAATTTTTCCCACTCTTATAAAAAAAGAAATAATGTAAAAACTCAAGAAAGACAAAGGCAAAACACATGATTTGCACAAAGAGATTTGTGTTCATCCGAAAATACATTTTACCGAACTAATAGTACGATCGTGCTACCCCGACCCTAACAATCAAAATATTTCTAATTTTTTCAGTGGTGGAAGGGTGACACGATCCTATAGTTATATGGAGAAATTTGAGGTTGACTGAAAGAATAACTATATTTAGAGGGAAAGTTCTAAAATTTCACGTGCAAGTTTCATGATTTTTAAAGTTAATATGACATTAGTTTTGTTGTCGTTGGAAACTTTTGGGTCTACATAATGGGGTGCTGGCTAAATGAGTTCGCTCATTAATTAATTTAACCCTAAACCCTAACTCTCTATATATAAATAGCATTATGGGTATTGGATGATCAACTCTAATTTGTCTATAGAATGACTAAAGTTGGTTATCACTACATCACTAACAGGTTTTTAGCTTGTGCAAATAGAAAATTCACCCGGTCGCATGAGGATTCTCAACGATCAGGATTACTATATACGATCTGCTTTCGCCGTGGAGAACAATTGTAAGTCTCCAAACTAGAATTCAATCATTACATTACAACAGTTAACTGAAGAATGAGAGACGTGGTTTAAACACTTCGGATGTAGTATAAGAAAAAAGAAAAGAAAATTGAAACATTTAAATGAACTTTGTAAATCACCTTACATTAAAGCATGTATTCTATGCTTAAATCCCTTTCTTTAATGAAATCATAAGAGAACAAAATATAAAAAGATACTTCTCACGCTAATACTTATTTTGATTTCCTCAATGTTAACTTTATTCTGAAACTCAAGTTTCCACTCATAGAGACGATCTCCGTCCATCCGAGTAATAGTAGAGAAGTTAAAAACTCCTTCTGGATCTTTTGCATCATAGTGAGATACACCACATCAGGCCTTTGTGCCCACTTGACTTCTAGATGGAGGCCTCATATATTAATTTTTTTCACATATTATTCAAACAATTCAAAATTGTTCTTAATATTTTTAACTGTGAGCAAGATTCATCATTTTATCATTCATAGTTGCAACACCAAGACCACATTACTTGTAAGCTAAGTTGCTCGAACTCGGGTATGGGTGTTCAATACGGCGTGGATCTAGAGGTCGGATCCTTCATGATCCAAATTTTGAGATTTAGAAATAAGTATTCAAGTATAGATACGGGTGCATGGATTCGGCAAAAAAATAATTTAAATATTTAAAAATAGAGTTACAAAACCTAAATTATGAGATATTATGTGCAAAACTTGAGGAGAAAATATTGATCAAGAGTAGAATCCTAGAAAGAGATAAAAGAAAAAGGAGTGACATAGAAATTTCTATATACAACATATTCCAATTTCTTCAATTCCACCTTAGATTTTGTTTTAATTAAAAATCTGTCTGGAATATCTCCGTCGGCTTTGGTCAAAGTACCTAAAATCGATTGATCAGATTGGGTACGGATCACACACCCACATCCACCCATGTCGTATCGACACGGGTGCGTCACCGAAAATAAAGAGTCCGAACAACATAGTTTGTAAGGCAAAATTTGCAAAATTAGAAAACTTAGCTTGCACGATAAAATTCATGTTTTTTGAAAGTACATTTAACTGATATGAGTTGAGTTACCCCTTTAGCACCGAAATATAATCTCAAATTATTGTTATATAAAAAAATAACTGAAGAGACTCCCAAAGAGGCAAAAACAACACACTTAGCTTGCATGATGAAATTCATCTTCATAGATCATAATAACTCGAATATGAGTATTCACTTTTTCACCTTGATGCACGTGTTGTGCGCCTAAATTTTATGTCTTTAATTAAATTACACACACAAAAAAAATAAATATAAGAAAGGTAAACAATGTGAGAAGTATTTATCATTAAAGTAGTCAAAGTGCACAAAAATTGTATTAGATATTGTTGAAAAAATATTTCTTTATGGAGAATTGAATTTAGCTTGAAACGTGTCAAAGGATATTGTTCTCAAGGTTATTTTACTCACACAGTGAATAATACAGTTAAGTGTTTCCCTCGCGATTCAACAATATCATCCAGTAATAAATTACGAATAGAAACAATAAAATCTCAAGAAAGAAAATCCAGCGTATAGAAAGAAAGTGAACAAAGAAAAAATAACTTTGAAGAATTCTATCTTCAAGTCTCTAAAGTAATGTCTTGTATATATAGGTGTTACCCCAATGGCTAGTTAGTGGCTAGCTAACTGCTAGTTTGACTCTATTAAATATAAGACCATCAAAGAATCAAGCAAAACTATAATCTCTGATCCCTAAAAATAAAAAATGGGAGAGGAAGAAGTACCATGTTATTTATTTTTAAACCAAAATGCTCTTCACATATTGTTCGAACAATCCAAATTTATTCTTAATATTTTTAACTGTGAGCAAGATTCATCTTTTTGTCATTCATAGTTGCAACACCATGACCACATGACTTATAAGCTAAGTTGATTGGACTTAGTTGAGGATCTAGAGGTCGAATATTCCATGATATAAATTTTAATATTCGGGGATACGGATTCAAGTATAGGTACGGGTGCGTGAATTTGGCAAAAAATAATTTAAATACCTAAAATTATAGTTATAAAATCAAAATTACGAGATATTATGTGGAAAACTTGAGGAGAAAATATTGATCAAGAGTAGAATCCTGAAAAGAGATAAAAGAAAAAGGAGTGACGTAGAAATTTCTATATACAAGGTATTCCATTTTCTTCAATTCCACCTTATCTTTTATTTTGATTACAAAAATCATTGAATCTGTCTGGAATATTTTTGTCGATTTTGATCGAAGTACCTAAAATCAATTGATCAAATTTGGTACGAATCTTGCACTCGCACCCACACCCACACCCTTACCCTGATCATATCGACAAGGGTGCAGCATTGAAAATGAAGACTCCGAGCAATTTAGCATGTAAGGTAAAATTTGCGAAACTAGAAAACTTAGCTTGCACGATAAAATTCATGTTTTCTGAAAGTACATTTAACTAATATGAGTTGTGTTACCTTTTTACCACCAAAATAAAATCTCACATTATTGTTATATAAAAAAAATAACTGAAGAAACTCCCAAAAAGGCGAAAATAATATACGTAACTTGCACGATGTAATTCATCTTCATAAATCATAATAACTCAAGTGTGTACTCACTTTTTCACCTTAGTTCGCCTAAATTCTCTATCTTTAATTAAATTACAAAAAAAAAATTTAATAAGAAAGGTAAACAATGTGGGAAGTATTTATCAGTAAAATATTTGCAAAGCACAAAAATAAAATTGAATTGGATATTATTGAAAAAATAGTTCTTTATGGAGAATTAAATTTTGCTTGAAGCGTGTCAAAGCTTATTATTCTTAAGATTATTTTGCTCATACGGTGAATAATACAGTTAGGGCGTATCCCTCCTGCACGATTCAACTTGTCATCTAGTGATAAACTAGGAATAGAAACAATAGAATCTCAAGAAAGAAAATCCAATGTATAGAAAGAGAGAGAGAGTGAGGAAAGAAAATATAACTTTGAAGAATCCTATTTTCAGATCTCTAAAGTAATGTCTTGCATATATATGTGTTACTCCAATTTCTAGCTAACGGCTAGTTTGAGTCTATTAAATATATAATCATCAAAGAATCAAGAGTAATTATAATCTCCAATCCCTAAAAATAAAAAGAGGGAGAGAAAGCAGTTCCCTATTATTAATTATTTCTACACCAAAATGCTCTTTGCATATTGTTCGAACAATCCAAAATTGTCCTTAATATTTTTAACTGTGAGCAAAATTTATCCTTCTGTTATTCATGGTTGCAAGACCAATGACCACATGACTTATAAGATTAGATCTGCAAAACTAGAAAATCACGTGACGGCACGATAAAATTCATCTTTTTGAAAGTACATTTAATTGATATGAGTTGTGTGACTCGTTTACCACCAAAATATAATTTCACATTATTATTATACAACAAAATAATTGTAGAAACTCTAGAAAGGGAAAAAATAGAACACGTAACTTGCATTATGAAATTCATCTTCATATATCATAATGGCTCGGATATGTACTCACTTTTTCACCTTGTGATTTAATGATCTTGATTTTTTTTTGATGTTCTATCCGATGTTCTCTTAAAAAAATTAATTTTTTTGGGGCGATTTCTTTTTTGATTTCATCCACGCTGATAAATCATTTGTCCTTGTAACTTCATAATCTTGAATTCTTTTTGATTTTTTAAAAACTTTCTAGTATGATCAATTAGTTGCATTTGGCCCTAGCTAGCGAGAAACATTACTGGAATAGATTATTTTTATGTCTTATTTTAGGATTTTATTTTGGGGGGTTTTAAGAAATTTGATTAATTCATCTATAAATATTAAGTATACAGTTTGCAAGAAGTATATAACCAGAAAGATAATAAAAGAGAAACTGAATGATTGTCTAGAATATAATCAGGATTTAGGTGTTGCCCTCTTGCAGAAAATCAAATATCTAAATCTTAAATTGATAGATTTTTTTAATACGCTATTTAACTATTTTAAATTATAAAATTTTTCCTAATTTAGAGGAAAGCTTTGAAATTTCACGTGGAAGTCCTGTGATTTTTAAAATAATATGACGTCAGTTTTGTCAATTATTAAATGAAGTATGTGAGCGGTATATATACTTCTAGAAATAGTAGGATGATTATTATTTATAGAGATATCTCAACAAGCTCATTGAGTTATAAACTGGGAACAAAAATAACAGAAACTCAGGAAAGAAAATCCAATATATAAAAAGAAACAGGGGAAAGAAAAATAACTTCTAAGAGTTCTATATTCAAGTCTCCAAAGTAGTATTTTGTATATATAGGTGTTACTCCAACGGCTAGTTAACAACTACTTAAAAGCTAGTCGACTGCTAGTTCGATTGTATTTAATGTAAGATAAAATAGTTTATTAAATTTTAAGTAAGAGTGAGAAATAATATTTTAAAGTCGAAAGTTTTAGTGCACCAGCTTGCCCTTTATTTTTCCAAATTAGTGATGGACATTTCCTTTTGAGATAACTCTATTTTTTTTCTATAAATACCACTCTTATAAAAAAAAATAATGAAATACTCTTCCATAAATACAACTTTTTAAAAAAGGAATGATGAATAAAAACTCCAGAAAAGATAAAGGAAAACACGCGACTTGCACAATGAGATTCATGTTCATGTAAAAGCACATTTACTGAACTAATAGCAGGATCATGCTACCCAGGCCTTAAGATAAAAATATTGCTATTTTTTTCAGTGGTGGAAGGGTGACACGATCGAGTTCGACACCGAAATGGACAACTCTTTTCATAAAATTTTAAAAATGGTATTTCACTAAAATCGACACTTCATTGCCCAGCCAATGAGGATCAACAAAAGTTTTTTAAAAAAATAAAAATTATTGAACCTCATTGGGCTTTCAACGAGGTTCTATTTAATTTTTTTTGTTTAAGTGAAATGTAATTTTTTTTAAAAAATTAAGTAGAACCTCGTTGGACAATCAAAGAGATTGCATTAATTTTTTTAATTTTATTTTTTATATGTTGAATAAAAAATATCTAAAAAATCTAAAGAAGTTCCATTTAATTTTTTTTTAATAGCTGATTAGGAATTGAAAATTTGGCGCCCTAAAGAAGCTGAATAAAGACTAATTGCCTTTTCTGTAGCCAAATTGGCATATGCTCTAACCACCCTCTTTAACCTTCTCTTCTTTAATACCCATCAACCCAAACTTTTGAAGTGCATTATATTCTGCATTTTCTTAATAACATTTTCCCTAAGTAAATCAACAAGTTATTTCTTCATTACTCTCATGAATGCAAGTTTGAAGGTGTGAAGGGAGGGTTCAAGGTGAAATCTCAAGGTTTCCAATTGGAATCTCAGCTGTGCAATTAGGAAGAGTTAGAATTCTTCAATCCCAGGTATGTAAGGCTATGAGTGGGTGCTTCTTTCCACACCCATGCCCGTTCTCTATCAAAATGTGTTTAAATTATATATGACCAAGTGTGGGGGTTTTGCCTAATTGCATTATTCTTCAATTTCTATACATGGATATGATTAGATTGTATTTATATTAATGATTTATGAAGTTTGGGAAGATTCTAACTCGTCTTCCCTTATAAAATTATTTTCTAAAATTTGAATCTAAAATGCCCATGGGTGAAGAGTTCATAAAGGAAGAGATTCTTGGTAAATGTGTGTGATGATGATGAAGTTGATGATAAAAAGCATGTTTCTAAAACTACCCATAATTTTGATGATGTTTTCAAAGAAATTAAATAGACCCAAGTATGGTAGAGCTCTGGGTGATGCCCATATGATGTTTTCAAATAGTGATTTTCCCCGATATGAGCTTACCACATGGTTGGGATGAAATTTTTCTTTGACTCTTATTATGAATTCTAGCTTGTGGTGTGTTTAAAAGTAAAGCCTTCTCTAAGCATAAATCCTTCATTGACATGTATATTATTTTCGAGCTTTGTCAAGGACAATGTTAAGCTTCATTTCACATGATGTTGAGTCTATGCATGATTCTATTCTAAGCTTTGTCTAAACGACATTGTTGAGCTTCATATTTATATGATGTCTAGTATGTGCATGCTTTTATAATGAGCTTTGTCAATAGACAATTTTGAGCTTCGTTTCATACGATGTTGAGTTTATGCACGATTTCATGTTGAGCTTCGTCATTAGACCATGTGGAGCTCCGTATTTATATGATGTAGAGCATTGCATGTTTTTGGAGAAGAGTCTAGTACCAAGCGGGCTAAGGGTCATTAACCCTATGCCCCAGAACTATACGCCAACGTAGGTTGATTCCATTATATTATAGGGACCTCCCTTGTGAGCTATCCCCAGCCCGATTGGCCCTTCAGCTTGATATCGATATCATGGTAGCGTCCATCACCCTGGAAAGATTATGGATGGCTCTCCCCACTTGAGTGTGATAGTTGGGACCATGTAAGCTCTATCGTGGTATATCGGTTAAGTGACGAGTCTCCCACTGTCTATATCATTCAGATTTGCATATTTAACACTTATGATATTTATTCATGCATGTATGTTAAAGAGGTAAGGTTTGACTCATTGTTTAGCTTTTGATATAAATGTTACATTTCAACTTTGAGTCATTCGAGTCAGTCATGATGTTCTAAATCCATGCATGTTCATGTATAAAATAAGGATGATTTCATAATGAATGCATGTGATCTTCTTTTATCCTTAAAGTTTTATTTTATGTATGTATGATTTGCTTTGAAATATTTATATTGATCTAGCGGTTTTACTTACCTTGCATACTCGGTACATTCCATGTACTGACTGCATACTTTCTATGTTGCATTGTTTCATGATGCAGGATCCGTATCACAGGTTCAGCCCCTTTCGTAGCCGCTATCAGAGTTAGCACCTGCTAGATTGGTGAGTCTTCATCTTTCGAGGACTAGACTTTCAGTTACCTTGGATGTATTTTCAGTTTCGATATTTCTGAGCTAGTTGGGGGTGTTTTCCTATCAGCTCGTCCAGATTAGAGCCTTATCAGACTTAGACATGTATTCAGCTTCAGATGTTCATTCTGTTATTATGTTAAGTTATACTTCCGCTGAGTTTTTAACTATGTTTCTTCATGTTTATTGAATGAGTTAGTGAATGCTTATGCCATGGGTTGACTTGGGGTCTTTTGGGGTCCTTTGTTCCGTGTCTACGATCCGGGTCTCCTCTCGGGTCGTGACAAACTTGGTATTAGAGCCAAAGATTTGAAGTGTCCTAGGAAGTCTGAAAGCCGCGTTAAGTAGAGTCTTTTTCATGGGTGTGAAGCGCGCCACACTTATGACGAAGAGGCTACTAGACGTTTTAGGGAATGTTCCCTTTCTTTCATGATCTATGTCGTGCGATGAAAAGCCTTTCTATCCTTCTAATTCGTGTAATCCGCAATTGCAGAATCATGGCTCCTCGAAGGATGAATGGAAGGAGGAATGGAGGTGGTGAGGGCCACAAGGATGGGAACGTTCATGAGCATCAGCCAGCCCCACCAGTTTAGGAGCCTCAGGCACAGGAGCCAGCCAGTCACGCTGAGTTCCGAGCTGCCATCCAGATGCTTGCGCAGTCCTTGACCGCTCAGGTCAATCAGTAGGCTGTTGCGCATGTTCCGTAGAATGGCAGTGCAACGGTGGCTCGAGTCAGGTACTTCTTGAGGATGAACCCGCCGGAGTTTTTGGGGTCCAAGGTAAATGAAGACCGCACAATTTCATTGATGAGATTGTCAAGATCACCAAGGTTATGGGGGTGAGTAGTGTAGACTGCGCAGAGTTTGCCTCCTACCAGTTGAAAGGGGTTGCGCATATTTGGTTCCGCTAGTGGAAAGACAACAGGGTCGCTGGAGCAGGTCCGATCACGTGGGAGGAGTTTCATGTTGCATTCCTAGATCGGTTCTTCCCTCGGGAGATGAGGGAGCTAAAGGCAATTGAGTTTGTAAATCTGAAGCAAGGGAGGATGATAGTACTAGAGTACTCCTTTGAGTTCACCCGCCTATCGAAGTATGCTCCTGAGTTAGTAGCAGACCAGAGGGTGCGAGTAAGCAGGTTTGTGCATGGGATAACATGTTACTTGGATAAGGAATGCAGGATTGCTATGCTCCATCAGGATATGGATTTTCCTCTGATGGTGTTATACTCTCAGCAGATGGAGGCGGCACATTCGAGGGAGAGGGAGGCCAAAAGGGCAAGGAATGAGGGCCACAGGTTCTCACAGCAGAGGTCCAGTGGTGGGCATCAACAACAGACCTACCAGACCTTATCAGCCCCAGCATCTTCAGCACTAAGTGTGCCATCTAGGCCAAGACATGATTAGAGAGGGCGAGCGTCAGGCTCAAGGGGTCAGAGCAGTAGGGCCCCAGACTCTAGCACTCCAGCTTGTCGCAGGTGTGGCCAAGGGCACACAAGGGAGTGTTTTCCAGGGTCAGGAGCTTGTTTTGGATGCGGGCATCCTGGACATATGCTCATAAATTATCCCGCTACAAGACAAGATCAAGTTGGGGACCCAGGCCCAACTTCGAGTTCAGCAGCCCCTCCCCCACGCATAGCACATCAGGGGGCATCTACTAGCACAGCTGGTGTTATACCCCGTAGAATCCCCGGCACCTAAATGACCTATTCGCACGTTGGTCAAGCATATTTGAAGGCCATACGTGTTGGAGAAAGGCCCGAAAAAAGATCGGACGAGAATCCTGTCGAACCATCGCGGAAGGAGCCGAGGCAGAGCCCCTCCGCGATGGCAGCATGTCACGGAGGAGGGGCCTCCGCGTTGGCTCCGTGACACGTTGGCCTTGTCCAGGCCCAAGTATATAAAGCCCCACTTCGATTTTAAATGATAAAAACTTATGAAAATTTCCAGAAAACGCAGAGGGCAGAGAGGGACGAAGGAAATTATATAACTTTAGTCCGATTACACTGCTAAACGTTACCCAAACTCAAATTAATCCCAGATACCGAAGTATTTAGCAGCAGAGAGCATTCCTACGGATTCAGTTTCGTAAAATACGGCCGACGAATCGTCGAGCCACCGAGCTAAGGTAAGTGGAATTACTCTAAATTAGTGTCTATGTGTTCCTAGCTGTGAAGTGAATATTTCTCCCTTCTGGACCGCTGAAAATTAGCGAGTTTTCGACCGTCTTTCGATAAGCCTAAGTTTAGGCTATAAACTATATCGAAAGTGACGTTGCCTTTTGAAATAAAGTTGTATTTAGTATTGATTGACATATTTATGAATGTAGTTGGGAGAAAACAGTTGAAGAACCGGCCGAGCCTCGTCCGACAGACGAATAGTTCAAGGATAAGGTATGTAAAGCTAGTTCCCTTGGCAAGTTAAGTAATATCGGTACAGTATAGTGATTTACAGACCAGTAGAATGTTCAGAAGTCGAGTGTTACGTTTATTGTGAATGTTGATACGATATGAGAAGCATCGAGTTGTAACTTGCGTGAAACTTACTAGTACGTCATAGATTCTAACACAAGTGCTAGAAACTGCCCAGTATGCTCAGTATGTGATGTAATATGAAATGTTAAGATATTATTGTATTTAGTTGAAACCCCGTAAAGTGATGCAATATTCGTAAAGCACTTCAGAGATGGAATGGCAGGCTAAAATAAGGTTTAGAACGCATGTTAGGAATAGTAAATCATGTTAATACAGAAACTCAGTAAACAACATAATTTTCAGCAGAAACACTATCTTGTATAGCATTTTCCCCAGTACAGTTTGGCAGGAGACTATATTCATATATATATATATATTTACCAGTCTCAGCACGTATTAAATACGTACAGATTACTATCATTAGTTCAGCATGTACTATATACGATACTTTACCCCTATTAGCCTCAGCATGTGAGATATGCAGATAGTATTACCAGTTGAGACCGTTGTATTGTTTGGGGTTGGATTACCTAGCATCCATGATCGCCCCAGGGTTAATAGCTGTATCGACTCGTCCGCCAGAGGACGAGGATACGTCACTCTATGGAGTGGCATGCCGTCCCCCAGGGGACGAAGATGGGATGCCAGTTTCCCCATATTTTGCCTTGGTCGGCTTTTATACACCCCCATCGAGCGGATACACCCGGGTGTTGATTCAGGAGTCCTTCGGACTCAGGTACAGTTATAGTCAGGGGCTCAGCGAGCCCAAGTGCATACCCAGGGGACCGGCGGGGTGCTTACAACCATTATAGGAGATGGGATGACCGGGGTAGGGGTGTAGATTTTGTGCTGGTTGTACCTCCCGGCTTATGGGGGCCGGGTAAGGTTTGTTTGTGCTATATTATGTTATGTTATGTCATGTCATGTTAGATACGAGTAGATCAGCAGTTGAGTGATACGTCTCCAGGTACGATCCCTATTTCCTTTCAGTAGAAATGAGAAAAGGTATAACTTGTATTACCAGACAGTTAATCTAATTCTCCTTACATCAGTTTCATCAGTTACATTGTTGTCTTCAGATTTTGCTTTCAGTTATTTCTTTACATACTCAGTACCAGCGGTACTGACGCCCGGTGGGGCGCTGCATTACCACGTGATTCCTGTCAGCGATCGAGTATTCAGCTCCTGTGATCCGGAGACTGAATTCCAGAGGTGTATTTCAGTTCTTTTGTTGTAGAGTATGGGTAGGTCGGGGCCCTGTCCCGATCATTTCTATTGCTATTCCTAGAGGCTTGCAGTCTGTATATATTTCCCTGTGGTCAGATGAGCCGATCGTGTGAGGCCGTGCAGTTGTATAGCTGCTAGTACTCTTTCTTTCTTTTATGTTGGCCGTGTGGGGCCATAAGTTTGACAGTAGTGGTGACCTTGTCGGTCACGTAGACTTCTAGTATTTTATTGCTGAGTTGCAGATAACTAGACAGTATGGTGGCCTTGTCGGCCCGCATAGGTTTTCCTATAGTTGCATGTTCTGGTCAGCTGTTATTACAGGTACAGGAGGCTATAGGCTAGTGGGCCGGGGGCTGTGTTTACAGCCGTTATATAGCCCTTTGTTTCCAGAAATGTGAGTTAGAGCCAGCCAGGCACCAGATGTGCCCAGGCTTAGCAGTCCAGCAGTTCAGGTCCTAGTATGGCACCAGGTGGCAGTCATACCCTCCAAGGCGGGGCGTGACAAACTTGGTATCAGAGCAGGTCGTGTCCCAGGGAGTCTGCAAGCTGTGCTAAGTAGAGTCTTGTCTATGGATGTGTTGTGCACCACATACTATAGGCAGGAGGCTGCGAGGCATGATATGATGGTTACCCTTCCTTCTCAGTCAGTCGTGCTTTAGAGCGGTACAGTATAGGGTTGAGTCCCTAAGAACTTACCGTATTCTTTGATTACAGATACAAAGGCAGATCAGCATTACCCTATTACAGGCAGAAGATCAGATATAGCAACAGAAGAGAGCATCTGCCAGTTATATGATAACTACAACAGCAGGAGGAGGTATCAGAGACCTCCCAGCGTGATACCTTTATTAGCACTATTCCCAGTATACGTTGATAACGTCAGAATAGGAAGTCAGAAGTATAATGTGCATACGAGTTGATTTTTTTATTAGCTGTATAAGATCTGATTAAGATTACAGACAAGGTTAGACTACCAGGTAAGTATAAGAAAGAAAGGGAAATGCAGGAATCCCCAAATACATCTTTCTGGATATAGTACAGTTAAATGCTTTTATTTGTTGCAATAAGAAAAGGGCTATTCCTACCTCTTGATTTTGATGCCAATATAGTAAAGGGGCATAAGACTTGAGATGGGGTTGCCAAATCAAGCAGTAAGTAAAGATGGGCTGATTGATCCTAGTAAGTATTAGGAAGTATAAGGAGCCCTTATGATTATGTAAGTTGTGCAGACCCTCACGGTAATAAGTCAGAAGAGCAAGCAAGACTGTTAGCTTACCCGAAGTAGGGGTAAAAGACCTGCTAGTGATGAATGCCTAATAATAGTCAAGTTTGAGTAAGAAAAAGGCCAAGTCCGCCATATATGCTTACAGATAGCAAGACATACCTGTAAGATTATAGTTATGATCCAGTTGTGACATCGAAAGATATAGAGGTCATGTGAATTAGATGGGCCTGAATATAAGCCAGAAGAAGTATAGGCCGAGGCTTGATCAGTAATCTCATTAGCAACGAAAGGCAGGTACCCTGAACCCCAGAGTTCAGCTTAAGCAAGATGAGGGAGAGAAGTAGGAATGTCAGATCTTGTGGGGAAATTAGAATTACCCCCGGATTGATAAAATATCGTATTAAGGATTAAGCCTCGGGCTGACAGTAAGATTGCGGTTCAGAATACCGCAGTATGCCCGCTATGGAGAAGTTAAGAAGTTACCGATACAACAATTCTAATCTAATAGCCTAGAGATAAGGCCCAGCAGGCAGTCATGGGCTCTCAATATATGCCTAGTAAGGCTACAAGATTTGAACGTCGACCCCACATCGCAAGAGTAGCGGAATTTCAAACAACAGACAATAACTAAAGTGTTTATGTTTGTTACTTTCAGAATGGGGTGACAATACAATGAAATGATAAGTCAGGGCAGGAGATATTATTAGGCCGTAGAAGCGGTGTATCATGTACGGTATGAGACTCAGCAAAGCATGTCAGAGATTATGTATTACCGCAGAATTCAGTACATATCGTACGTAACTATTGATATATATATATATATACAGATAATAGATATGCTGTGAGTAGCCGCCTATAAGGGGTTACAGTTACAGATGTTGATTAGTAATAGAAAGCATGTACAATTGCATTGCAGGACCCCCCCTTTCCCCAAAAAAAAAAAAAAAAGGGAGAAGAAAGAAAGAAAAGGAGAGAAGAAAGGAGAAAGGGAAAGGAGAAGAGAAAGGACAGATTAAGTGTGAATTATGTATGAAGTCATAGAAACTATCTCAGTTCTCAGTTATTAAGTTAATAGACTTACGTGTTGTTGCCAGATCTAGGCTCTAGGAGCTTACCAGAGTTAATGGCCTAAACCAGAAGGCTAGATGAGAAGGGCACAGTTAGACGGTCTACCGACCAGCTGGTGCCTGCATTAGCGGGGAAGCATCCCTGAAGATCGGTAATATTAGTGCATATGTTAGAACCAGGATTATAGGCCGAATAGGCAAATTTCAGAGATTAGGAATACCAAATTGTTCTAGTATGTTAAGTGGTCGTACGTCATTTTCCCCAGCCTTGTAGGTGAGAGTCGGCCTTAAACAACCTAGCAGTTATTATGTGGAACACCCCATAAGTCAGCCGGACGCCCCAGTCAGAACACCCGTGGGTACCCCAAAGAAGGGTCCACATCAGTAGTCAGCGACAGACTAGCACTTCAGTTGGTTCTCGTAAGATATTTAGATACAGAGCCCTAGCAGAAGGCTAGTATTTACAGAATAGCTCATAAGACCGAGAATTCCCCAGAATAGCAGTATAAATCTAAGTGGATACATACAAGGCGTAAGAAATTGATAGTACCCTGTTAGCACAGTGTTTATTAAGACCAGGAGATCAGTAGACTCCCCGTGAAGACCCAGAGATTGATCGCCTGGAAGTAAGTTTGATTAAGCCCAGCCTTACAATGGTTCAAGCAAGATAACCAAGCAATTAGATGCCCACAAGTCTACAGTATGCATGAACCATAAGTACTCAAGTAGAACAGTTAGAGCATTGTTAGACTACAACCACATTCGGGTTATTCAACCCGACTATTCAGTTATTTAAGGTTATGCAGCCAGATCGTTAGAGGTCATGATCAATATCAGGATCCTCTGATCAGATAAAGGCACAAGGTGCACAGATGGTCGTTAAGGTTACCTTAGCAAGAAATAGCCTTAGCATGCGGCCAGAAGGCCAGATAAGCTCTAGCTATACCGGTAGACTACTTGTCAGATTCTCCGGTATAATAAACCAGTATGACCGTCAGTTATATGTCAAAATTTGTAAATGTGAATTTTGGTTGAGTTTAGTAGCCTTTTTGGTCACATTGTGTCGGAGGCTGGTGTACAGATAGATACACAGAAAATTGAAGTAGTGAAGACATATCCTAGACCTACCACTCCGATCGAAGTACGCAGTCCCTGCGGTTAGCCGGGTACTGCAGAGGGTTTGTGGGAGGATTTTCCACCTTAGCAGCACCTCTGACTAAATTGACACAGAAGGCAACAAAGTTCCAGTAGACTGAGGCGTGTGAGCAGAACTTCCGAGAGTTAAAAGCCAGGTTAACATCAACTCCAGTGTTAGTATCGCCAGGAGGTACAGAGGGTTGATGCAGCATGGTAAAGTAGCAGCTTATGCTTTCAGGGATTTGAAGAAACATGAAGAGAATTATCTTACTCACGACCTGGAGTTATCTGCAGTAGTTTATGCCTTAAAGAGTGAAAATTTTGTATCACCCAGGAAGGGCTAATATGGTAGCAGATGCCCTTAGCCGTGAACCTATGGGGAGTTGGCATACTTGCGGCCGGAACAACGGGAATAGACCCGAGAATTTCACTAGTTAGCCGGTTTAGCCGGTCACATGGCATAAATAAAAGATAACAGAGCGATAATACAGAATGTCGCAGTGTTGTCGTTAGTGGTGGAAGTAAAGGAACGGCAGTATAGAAACCCTAGCCAGGTTCAATTTGAACATGAGGTTCAGTAAGGAGAGGTGACATATTTTCAGATAACCGAGGATGAAGTGTTACGATATAAAGGCCGTATTTGTGTTCCAGATATTTTGGGGGCATCGCCAGCAGCTTATAAGCGAGGCGCATTACGCCCGCTATTCTCTCCACCCAAGCGCGATGAAAATGTGCCATGATATCAAAGAAAACTACTGGTGGCCAGGTGTGAAAAGAGAAATCACTGAATTTGTAGCCCAGTGTCCTAACTGCCAACAGGTGAAGGCAGAACATCAGAAACCAGGCGGGTTAACTTAGGACATAGCTGTGCCTCTCTGGAAATAAGAAGCAGTGAATATGGATTTTGTGGCAGGATTACCCCGTACCAGACACGGAAATGATTCTAGTTGGGTAATAGTTGACAGGATGACAAAATCAGCTCATTTCCTGCCAGTGAAAGCTACCTTCCCGGCTGAGGATTATGCCGAATTATCTATCAGAAAAATAGTTAGGTTGCATGGAGTGCTGGTATCTATCATTTCTGATAGGGGAGCACAATTCACAGCTAGATTCTGGCAGTCCTTTCAGAAAGGTCTGGAAACACAGATTAATTTAAGCACAGTATTCTATCCTCAGACAGATGAGCAGGCTGAGCGCACAATTCAGACGCTCAAAGACATGTTGCGAGCGTGTGTGCTAGACTTCGATAGTAGCCAAAGTGAGCATTTACCGTTAATTGAATTTGCTTATGATCACAGCTACCATTCAGCTATTCAGATGGCGCCTTTCGAGGCATTATACGGGTGAAAATGTAGATCGCCGGTGGGCTGGTTTGAAATAGGAGAATCAGCATTGGTTGGCCCAGACATTGTTCAGTAGTCAGAGGAAAAGATAAAACTTATCCGAGAACGTTTACTGACCGCTCAGAGCCGCCAGAAATCGTATGCAGATATGCGGCGCAGAGATCTAGAATTTATGGTAAATGACTGGGTATATCTGAAAGTGTCCCCGATGAAAGGGGTAATGAGGTTTGGCAAGAAAGGCAAGCTTAGCCTGAGATTCATTGGGCCATATCAGATTCGGCGAAGAATAGGCCGAGTTGCATACGAATTGAACTTGCCTCCAGAGTTAGCATCTGTTCACCCAGTCTTCCATGTCTCTATGTTAAGGAAGTTCGTAGGGGACCCTTCTACAGTAGTTCCAGTTCAAGATGTCCAGGTCACAGAAGAGTTAGCATATGAAGAGGTTCCCGTAGCTATCTTAGACAGACAGATTCGCAGGTTGAGGACTAAAGATATTACATCTGTCAAAGTATTGTGGCGTAACAGGAATCGTGAGGAAATGACGTGGGAAGCTGAAGAAGATATGAAAACCAGATACCCTCACCTGTTTCAGGCCTAGTCAGGCGACAGGTATATCCGTATTATTACTTATGCAGTACCTTATGGTTGTATGTCTGTAAATGATAAAGAAAGGTTGATATCTAGTTATCCAGTGGATCTTAGAATATTATGTGCAGTGCCTGTGTTGGACTTTTCTGCATTTCAGGTTTTTGCTATAGTCCATATTACAGGGGAAACTCTGCCAAAGGTTTTCCAGAAAATAAGTAAGTAGTCCTCTAGATAACAGTGTACATTCGAGGACGAATGTTCTTAAGGGGGGAGAATGTTATACCCCGTAGAATTCCCGGCACCTAAATGACCTATTCGCACGTTGGTCAAGCATATTTGAAGGCCATACGTGTTGGAGAAAGGCCCGGGAAAAGATCGGACGAGAATCCTGTCGAACCATCGCGGAAGGAGCCGAGGCAGAGCCCCTCTGCGATGGCAGCGTGTCACGGAGGAGGGGCCTCCGCGTTGGCTCCGTGACACGTTGGCCTTGTCCAGGCCCAAGTATATAAAGCCCCACTTCGGTTTTAAATGATAAAAACTTATGAAAATTTCCAGAAAACGCAGAGGGCAGAGAGGGACGAAGGAAATTATATAACTTTCGTCCGATTACACTGCTAAACGTTACCCAAACTCAAATTAATCCCAGATACCGAAGTATTTAGCAGCAGAGAGCATTCCTACGGATTCAGTTTCATAAAATACGGCCGACGAATCGTCGAGCCACCGAGCTAAGGTAAGTGGAATTGCTCTAAATTAGTGTCTATGTGTTCCTAGCTGTGAAGTGAATATTTCTCCCTTCTGGACCGCTGAAAATTAGCGAGTTTTCGACCGTCTTTCGATAAGCCTAAGTTTAGGCTATAAACTATATCGAAAGTGACGTTGCCTTTTGAAATAAAGTTGTATTTAGTATTGATTGACATATTTATGAATGCAGTTGGGAGAAAACAGTTGAAGAACCGGCCGAGCCTCGTCCGACAGACGAATAGTTCAAGGATAAGGTATGTAAAGCTAGTTCCCTCGGCAAGTTAAGTAATATCGGTACATTATAGTGATTTACAGACCAGTAGAATGTTCAGAAGTCGAGTGTTACGTTTATTGTGAATGTTGATACGATATGAGAAGCATCGAGTTGTAACTTGCGTGAAACTTACTAGTACGTCATAGATTCTAACACAAGTGCTAGAAACTGCCCAGTATGCTCAGTATGTGATGTAATATGAAATGTTAAGATATTATTGTATTTAGTTGAAACCCCGTAAAGTGATGCAATATCCGTAAAGCACTTCAGAGATGGAATGGCAGTCTAAAATAAGGTTTAGAACGCATGTTAGGAATAGTAAATCATGTTAATATAGAAACTCAGTAAACAACATAATTTTCAGCAGAAACACTATCTTGTATAGCATTTGCCCCAGTACAATTTGGCAGGAGACTATATTCATATATATATATATTTACCAGTCTCAGCACGTATTAAATACGTACAAATTACTATCATTAGTTCAGCATGTACTATATACGATACTTTACCCCTATTAGCCTCAGCATGTGAGATATGCGGACAGTATTACCAGTTGAGACCGTTGTATTGTTTGGGGTTGGATTACCTAGCATCCATGACCGCCCTAGGGTTAATAGCTGTATCGACTCGTCCGCCAGAGGACGAGGATACGTCACTCTACGGAGTGGCATGCCGTCCCCCAGGGGACGAAGATGGGATGCCAGTTTCCCCATATTTTGCCTTGGTCGGCTTTTATACACCCCCGTCGAGCGGATACGCCCGGGTGTTGATTCCGGAGTCCTTCGGACTCAGGTAAAGTTATAGTCAGTGGCTCAGCGAGCCCAAGTGCATACCCAGGGGACCGGCGGGGTGCTTACAGCCATTATAGGAGATGGGATGACCGGGGTAGGGGTGTAGATTTTGTGCTGGTTGTACCTCCCGGCTTATGGGGCCGGGTAAGGTTTGTGTGTGCTATATTATGTTATGTTATGTCATGTCATATTAGATACGAGTAGATCAGCAGTTGAGTGATACGTCTCCAGGTACGACCCCTATTTCCTTTCAGTAGAAATGAGAAAAGGTATAACTTGTATTACCATACAGTTAATCTAATTCTCCTTACTTCAGTTTCATCAGTTACATTGTTGTCTTCAGATTTTGCTTTCAGTTATTGCTTTACATACTCAGTACTAGCGGTACTGACGCCCGGTGGGGCGCTGCATTACTTGCCTGCAGGTACTCGTAGACGAGCAGGCGATACCACGTGATTCCTGTCAGCGATCGAGTATTCAGCTCCTGTCATTCGGAGACTGAATTCCAGAGGTGTATTTCAGTTCTTTTGTTGTAGAGTACGGGTAGGTCGGGGCCCTGTCCTGATCATTTCTATTGCTATTCCTAGAGGCTTGCAGTCTGTATATATTTCCCTGTGGTCAGATGAGCCGGTCGTGTGAGGCCGTGCAGTTGTATAGCTGCTAGTACTCTTTCTTTCTTTTATGTTGGCTGTGTGGGGCCATAAGTTTGACAGTAGTGGTGACCTTGCCGGTCACGTAGCCTTCTAGTATTTTATTGCTGAGTTGCAGATAACTAGACAGTATGGTGGCCTTGTCGGCCCGCATAGGTTTCCCTATAGTTGCATGTTCTGGTCAGCTGTTATTACAGGTACAGGAGGCTATAGGCCAGTGGGCCGGGGGCTGTGTTTATAGCCGTTATATAGCCCTTTGTTTCCAGAAATGTGAGTTAGAGCCAGCCAGGCACCAGATGTGCCCAGGCTTAGCAGTCCAGCAGTTCAGGTCCTAATAGGGCACCAGGTGCCAGTCATACCCCGCAAGGCGGGGCGTGACAGCTGGCGGGCAGTGCTAGAACAGATTCTATGCCTTAGCACTCGTTAGGAGCAGGAGGCCTCACCAGATACGGTCATCGGTATGTTGAGAGTTTTTCATTTTGATATTTATGCATTGCTAGATTCGTGGGCTGCCCTATCTTTTGTGACACCATATATAGCCAGTAGCTTCGGAGTCAGTCAAGATGTCTTATCAGAGCCCTTCACAGTTTCTACTCCAGTAGGTGACTCAGTTATAGCTAGAAGGGTGTATAGAGATTGCCCGGTATCAGTTCTTCATAAGGTTACCTTAGCAGGCTTGATAGAGTTAGCCATGACCTATTTTGATGTTATTCTTGGCATGAATTGGCTATTTGCATGCTATGCTTCAATTAATTGTAGGACCCAGTCAGTAGAGTTCTGATTTCCGAGCGAGCCTGTCTTAGAATAGAAGGGTAGTTCAGCTGTGCCTGTAGGTTGATTTATTTCCTACCTTACGGCTAGGAAGATGATTTCTAAGGGTTGTTTGTACCATCTAGTTAGGGTTAAGGACGTGGAGTTTGAAACCTCGACTATCCAGTCTGTACCAATAGTACGTGAGTATCCAGAGGTCTTCCCTGATGATTTGCCAGGTATTCCTCCTGAGCAGGAGATTGACTTTGGTATTGACCTCCTTCCGGTACGCAACCTATATCTATTCCACCCTACAAGATGGCTCCAACCGAGCTAAAAGAGTTGAAGGATTAGTTAAAGGATTTTCTAGACAAGGGCTTCATTAGACGGAGCCAGTCTCCATGGGGGTGCACCGGTATTATTTGTTTGGAAGAAAGATGGTTCCCTTCGTATGTGCATTGATTATCGACAGTTGAACAAAGTCACTGTCAAGAACAGGTATCCTTTACCTAGGATCGATGATTTGTTCGATCAGCTCCAGGGTGCTAAGTGTTTCTCGAAGATAGATCTCAGATCTGGGTATCATCAGCTCAGAGTTCGGGAGAGTGATATCCCGAAGACAGTACTTAGAACATGGTATTGTCATTACGAGGTTGTAGTTATGTCTTTTGGACTAACGAATGCTCCTGAAGCTTTTATGGACTTGATGAATAGGGTGTTCAAGCCATATTTGGATACGATCAAGATCGTGTTCATTTATGACATTTTAATATACTCTCGGAGCGAGGAGGAGCATGTCGCTCACTTGTGAGTAGTGCTTCAGACCCTCAAGGACCGCCAATTGTGTGCAAAGTTTAGCAAGTGTGAGTTTTGGTTGGACTCCGTGGAAATTATGCCCAAGAGCTATTTTATAACATATTTAATTCAAGTTTGTCAATCTAATTAATTATATTCTCATGTGATTTTTATTATTTATGTGCATAAATTAACCAATGTGATTAGACTTTATTTTGTAGGTGTAATATGCCAAGGTTGAGGCTAAAAATAATGTTCAAGGCACAAGGGAGAAGCATGAAAAAGAATTGGTGGAAGATCAAATGAAGATAGCGCAAGAGAGGGACTGTAGGCAAGGGCACCGTGCCACGCAGCACAAGCTGCGTGCTGAGCAGCGTGCCACGGCAAGGAAGCTGCGGGTCTAGCAGCGTTCATGGAAGGAACCTGCGCGCGTTAGGCGCATGCCATTCCAGTGAAGCCGCGCGACAGGCCCATGCCATGGCCAAGCAGCTCCGCGATGAGTAGCGCGCCACAACAGGCAACACGCACAGCCTGCCCATGCTAGCGCCAAACTAGTGTTGCTCCGCGTTTGCTCCATGTCACGGAGGCAAATTGGCACATCCATGTATTTAAATTTCTCACGAATTAGGACATCACACTCCCTCTTAACAATGGAGGTGTGAAACTAGTTTGTTGTGTTTAGAGGCTCGAAAGACCATGAACATAGCAATTTAATTATGTGAGATAACAACTAAAGTTTTCATACTCGAACCATTGTGAGTTGCAACATTGCATGATTATTAGGCCTTAACTCTAGTTGCTTCTCATATTGTTTCTCGAGTATTTTGTGATCATCCCTAGACTTAATTAGAATTTCTCAAAATTTCTATAATCAACACTTGTGAAGGTTAATTTAAATACTTGAACTTGATAATTCGCTGAATTGGTCCAATCCCTGTGGGTTCGACATCCGGCTTTTAAAAAGGGCCATTGTATTACTTGTACGACCTCGTACGCTTGCGAGTGCACTGGAGAGCAAAATTAAGTTTTTGGTGCCGTTGCCGGGGACTGGCGAAGTTTAGTGAATTTTTATATTTTTGTGTGATTTTTAATTTCCTTAAGTGTTGAGAAACTTGGTCTTAATCTGCTATATTGCAGGTAACAGGTTGTCCTTGAAAAGCTGGCAAGGAATAGAGAGCTGGTTGAACCATTGTTGGAACCTGATTGCCAACTGCATTTGCTTAGGAGAGAAGCTCTAGAGTGAAAGTTGAAAAGATTACAAGAGCAGTTGCAACAACATCCACCAGTTAGGCAAGCAGAGTTATTACTTGATCAAATTGAAGCCCGATAGTTCGCGAAGTGGAAATCCCACTACCGACAAATGTGACCTCCACTATCCAAAAACCGGAGCCCGGAGGGAACTTTGAGCTTAAATAGAACATGGTGCAGTTATTATATTCTAGTGGCCAGTTCACTGGAATGACTCATGAGGACCCATATAAGCACTTACAGAACTTCTTGGAGATCAGTGACACTTTCGTCCCCACCGGAGTGTCAACTGATTATGTCCAACTCACCCTCTTCCCATTTTTATTACTGGGAGAGGCAAAGAGGTGGCTCAGCTTCCATCACTTCTTGGGAAGACTTAGTAAAGATGTTCCTCATCAGATTCTTCCCTTCAGGTAAGACTGGAAACTCGAGTGAAATATTAAGCTTTACGCAGAGGGCGGAGGAGAACTTGTATTTGGCTTGGGAAAGATTCAAGTTATTATTGAGAGATTGCCCCCATCACCAATAGTCCAATGAGGTGCTAGCCCATACCTTTATGGAGAGTCTAGACCCACATACAAAAATCTTACTAAACTCTGCATCGGGTGGGCAAACATTAGAGAAGACTTATGATGAGTTGTACACTCTATTGAACAGGATTGCTCAAGGAAATCCAGAGTGGCACAATGAATCATCAAGAGGGGCAGGAAAGAGAGCAGGAATGATAAAGTTGGATGGTGTCAATGCCTTGGTGGCACAGCTAGAATCATTTCAACATCAGATGACGACTCAGTTCAATAAACTGAGTATGAACCAATCGTAGGGACAGGTGAATGCAGTTCACCAGGCTCCTAGTTGGTGTGAAATCTGTGGTAATAATAGGCGCAATGCAGAATCTTGCGAGGCCAATCCTGAATAGGTCAATTTTATTGGAAATGTTCAGAGAAACAATTGGAATTTTGGAACAACTACAACAAGAATTGGCAGAGCCACCCAAATTTTTCTTGTGGTGGAAATCAGAGTCAGAGCTACCAGAAACCTCAATAGCAGCAGTATCAGCAGTAGAACAGGAAAAATGGTGGCCAATCGAGTAGAAGAAACATTGAGGAGATGTTGCAGAAAATTATGGCTACACAGACCCAATTGGTAGAGAACCAAGCGAGGATGACATAAGATTTGAAAAATCAGCAGTTGGCCACCCGCAATCTAGAGAAGCAGATGGATCAAATAGCAGCTGCTCAGCACACCAGACCTCTGGGAGGGTTACCCAATGACACGGATACAAACCCCCAACAGGTCAATGCCATCAGTCTCACGAGTGGCAGAAAATTCACCGATGCACCACCAAAAGAGAAGAGAAATGAGGTGCAGCCAGAGCTGGTTAGAAAGGGACCACCGACTGACAAGGATGATAATCAGAGTGCTGTGCAACAAAATGCACAATCATCATTGCAGCTAGTACGTAGACCACCACCACCATTCCTGCAAAGACTCAAGAAGATCAAGGAGGAGGAATGCTTTAAAAAGTTCTTTGATATTTTCAAAGAACTTCACATAAATTTACCTTTACTTGATGTTTTCCAGGGATGAGCAAGTACGCTAAGTACTTGAAGGATGTGGTGGCCAACAAAGTCAAATTGGTGGATGTACAAACTGTAGCACTGACTGAGGAATGTAGCTACAGTGTAATAAGTAAGATACCGAAAAAGCTCAAAGATCCAGGGAGTTTTACCCTCCCTATACAAACTGGTAAAGCTGAAGTGGTAAGATCTCTATGTGATTTAGGGGCATCAGTAAATTTAATGCCCCTATCTTTGTTTAACACCTTGGGGTTGGGTCAGCCGAGGCCAACACGAATGATACTGCAGCTGACAGATATGTCTTGTGGCACCAGATGGAGTAATCGAGGAGCTTCTCATCAAAGTGGGTAAATTCATTATACCCACTAATTTCATCATACTTGATTTTAAAGTTGATGACAATGTACCTCTAATCTTGGGACGACCATTCTTGGCCACTGGAGGAGCAATTATAAATGTAAGAGCAGGGACCCTGGAAATGAGGGTCGATGATGAAGAAGAGCTCTTCTGAGTTTACCAAGATATCAACCCACCCACACACTATCGAGATCTTTGTAAGGTCAGTGTATTGTCAGAGGCTAAGTGTGGGGTGGTAGATTCCATAGGTCCACTACCGCAGGAGATGATCACATTTTAGCCCGAATCTGATGGAGGGCTTTAGTTAGAGAAGAAGTTGGAACAAGAGAGGGACAGAGTGGAGGCTGTTTCCTCAAAGAACAAAAAGAGAAGAAGATGATTCTCGAAAGGGAATACCGGTTTGAGGATGTCCTAAGAAGGATAGTCCACGTCATGCCATGACGTAAAATTAGGCGCTGCTTGGGAGGCAACCCAAGGGTACCACAGGTACAATTTTATTTTCCTTTTTGTTTTGTTTTGTGTATTTTCACTTTGTTGTTGTTTTTGGTGGTGAATTAAGCACAGGTTGAGGAAAAGTCTGAGTAACATTGGAAGAGGAAGCTAAGGAGCGTGGAAGAAGATGAGTGCGGGGTCGGTGACCCACTTGAGCTAAAAGAAAAGAAAACATGCTGTTAGCTAGGCCTACAGGCCTCTGGGAGTATTTCTCACCCTTGTGTTAATGTTATTTGATGCTTTGGGGCATAGCATAATTCAAGTGTGGGGTGAGGGAAATTTCAAAAGTTTGTGCTTAATGATTTCGTGTGGAATTAATGCTTTATATGATATTGTTGGATTAAAAAGTTGAGTTGAACATGATTCACTCACCCGTTGATTTTTCTTTTTGGTTCTTTTCTGACAGGGGGCACTTTAAACTGAGAAATAATTTGTTTTGTGTCTGTACATAATTGTTTTAGTCATAGTTAGAGAATTTTCCTGACGATGGATGGATGACGACCGTCTTGAGGGAAAATTAGTCACTAGGTTTGTGTGTTGAACCCTTAGCTGATATCAGTCTTGATGTTCTTTTTATGTACTATACATGATTGTGAGATGCAAGTGCTGTTAATTTTGAAGCATGTTAGCAAATGTATAACTTTTTTTGAGACACCTAGGATCTTGAATGTGACTCGATGTGCGTAAAGTTGAATTTTGCATTCCTGTGATTAGCTGAGTTAAAAGTCTGTTGAATTTGTCTTGAATTGAGCATGTGCTGTGAGCGTAATGTTTTTTAATATTTCATGCTATTGTGTAGTGTATAGAACTTTCCTGGTGTGTATACGAAGCGAAATAAAGGATGTCGATTGTAGGAGATGATTTAGGCATTTCTTTGAATGAGCCTAACTTTTATCCCTTGCTTTACCTACTTTGAATGCCTGATCCTAGTTATCCCTATTGAGCCTTTAGTCTATTCTTTGCTAGACACAAAATGAGCTTAATCCCTTCTTTTCAATAGCTTTGAATTTGATCCAAAACTCCTAAGCGCTTATGTGAAACATGCAAAAGAAGTGAAGGAGTGAAGAGTTGGGAGAAGATAAAAAGAATAGTTATTGGAGTTAAAGAAAATATTAGAGGTGCACTTGTTTAAAAATGAATAAGATTTAGTAAGGAGTAAAAGAAGAAAAGAGTGCAAAAGAAAATTAAAGAAAATTGCTTAAGTACTCCTTACCAACAACTTAATTGTGCTTAATGAAATGGGGAAGCAAAAGAGGAAAATGGGAGAGAAAAGAATAAAGGTGAAGTAAGAAGATGGAAATTCTTAAGGAAAGTGTGATGTATTAAAAGTGCTTGGGGAATATAGTCACTATTACTAGCCATAATAGTACATACCCGCCCTTAGCTTACATTACAACCCACTAAGTCCTACTTGATCTTATTTTTGAACATTCCTAAATTAGTGGAGTAAAACACTAAGGGGTCGTTTGGTTATGGGTTAGAGTTATGCAGGTATTAGTAATACATGAATTAGTTATGAGGAAATTATGTATTATTTTATGCAGAGATTAGTTATTCATATATTAGTTATGTAGATATTAGTTATGCAAGTATTAGTTATGTAGGTATAATTTATGTAGGATTTATAATTATTAAAATTACAATATATGAAATATTAATTATTAAATATTTAATTTATTATAAATTATATATATTATTTATAAATAAATAAGTAAACAAATAATATAAAATTCTTCCATTTTTCACAAAAATAAATAACTTTTTTTTTAATTTTAATAAAAGAGAGCTTACGGCCTTTTATAAAAATTTAGTCAATAATTTTTTTTTGGTTTAAAAATTGTATACTTACATATCGAATTAAAAGATTTTAATAGTAAAATTGATAGGAGTAGATGTATAATTTTATTATTTTAATCCATGTATAACTAATACCCACATAACTTATTCCACCTTCTACCCCACATAAAATTATACATAGATTTGCTCATAAGTTATGTAAGTATTAGTTATGTAGAATTACTAAAACACAATCAAACACCACATAAAATTAATACATGAATAACTTTTATACAACATTTGAAATCTACCAACCAAATATGTTATAAAATTAATACATGAATAACCAAGTTATTCATGTATTAATTTGGGCCTTATACAGTAACCAAACGTCCCCTAACGGCAAGCTTATGGATCAATACATGTTGCATGTGAATTCTTCTTGAGAGTGAGAGTATTTCTCATTCATATACCCATGCATGTTATAATTTGAAATCAGATAAGCGAAAATGGGTAACTCTCTTGTGTGAGGGCACATGTTTGATGAAGGATAAAATTCATGTCGTATTTCTTCATCGGTTAATTTGCATGAGTTTGTTGAGATTGAGAGTCGATTCTTGAGTCTAGGAAGTCTTTACATAGTTATATTTGATTTTAATGCTTAGTTCTTGCATGCTCTATTTGTAACTTTCCATCTAAAAAAATATTTGTAGCCTTAGCTTGAATTCTTTTGCTTCAATTAGCTATGTGTGAGTCTTCATGTGCATGAGATGTAAAAGAGTTGTTCGAGGACGAACAAGGCTTTAAGTGTGGTGTAGTGATCTTGGGCATAATTACGTGCCCAAGTGCTATTTATAACTTATTTTAGTCATGTTTGTCAATCTAATTAATTATATTCTCATGTGATTTTTATTATTTATGTGCATAAATTAACCACTGTCATTAGCCTTTATTTTGTAGGTGTAATATGCCAAGGTTGAGGCTAAAAATAATGTTCAAGGCACAAGGGAGAAGCATGGAAAAGAATTAGTGGAAGTTCAAATAAATATAGCGCAAGAGAGGGACTGCCGGCAGGGGCAGTGTGCCACGCAGCACAAGCTGAACGCTGAGCAGCGTGCCACGGCAAGGAAGTTGCGCGTCCAGCAGCGTATCACGACAAGCATCTGCGCGCGCCAGGCACATGCCATTCCAGTGAAGACACGCGACAGGCCCGGGATGAGCAGCGTGCTACGGCAGGCAACACGCACAGCCTTCCCATGCCAACGCCAAACCAGTGTTGCTGCACGTTTGCTCCATGTCACGAAGGCAAATTGGCATGACCAGCTCCGTGACACGGAGGCAGTCCATAGCCGGCCAAAAAGTTCCATTTTCTCACTTAGTATAATTTAAAATCTTATCTCCAAAAATCATTTATCATAAAATATCTTTGGGAAACCGTAAAGGAGTGAAGGAAGAAGTGAAGAACTCTACCTAAGGTTCATTGTTTTGCCTTATCTTTTAATTATTCTTGTAAGTACATTACTCTAATTATGTTTTTGAGTATTTGTACGAACATGAGTGGCTAAAATCCTTCCTCTAGGGTTGAGGCTACGTAATATAATTGTAAATGCATGAATTCTTCATTGGTTTGAGTTTTAGTTGTTGATTTGTCTTACATTCTTTATTATTGTTATTTTTATGCTTGATCACCATGAAAACAAATGTGTTAAGCTTATGTAAAAGCTCGAAAGAGTAACCCTAGACTAGAACATGAGAATGTGGGGAGCAAGTTCTTACCTTTACAATAGGATTTGCGATTAGGATAGAAATTATACCTAATTTGCCTTGCTTGGTTATTAAAACGGGATGAGCTAGGCACCGACTTAGAATTATCACATTATCACTCGTAGAAGTAGTTGTGAAGCTAAGTCCGGGTAAATGATTAGAGGTACGAAAGTCCATAATCAAGGGCACAAACTCCGCAAACCGCATCCATGTATTTAAATTGCTCATAAGGTAGGACATCACACTCCCACTCAAAAATGGAGGTGTGAGACTTGTTTGTCATGTTTGGAGGTTCGAAAGACCATGAACATAGAAATTTAATTATGTGAGACAATAACTGAAGTTTTCATACTCTAACCATTATGAATTGTAGCATTGCATGATTATAGGCCTTAACTCTAGTTGCTTCTCATATTGTTTCTCGAGTATTTTATGATCACCCCTAGACTTAATTAGAATTTCTCGAAATTTCTATAATCAACACTTGTGAAGGTTAATTTAAACATTTGAACTTGATAATTCACTGAATTGGTCCAGTCTTTGTGGATTCGACATCAGGCTCTTAAAAAGGACCACGGTATCACTTGTATGACCGCGTACGCTTGCGAGTGTGCTGGAGAGCAAAAACACTAAGTAGTTCTCCTTCTCAAGGTATGAGTTCTAACTTTTTTCTTCCCATATTCGATTCCCTAACATCTAGAATCAAAGATGGTCTTTAATGTTGAATCCCTAGCTAAGAACCCTAGGTTTGTGAAAACTAGGGCTAGAGTTATGTGAATAATTGGGTGCTGATTTTTAGGCCTAGAAGTGGCAAATTAGCACTTGTTAGGTGAATGTGATTATAGAACAATGTTTTGGCAATAGTTTGAGACCTAAAATTCGGTGAATTGAAACCCTTAACCTTAAAAACTTCTTTAAGAGGGTTAGAGGAGTAAAAACTCCATCAACTATGTTCAAAGGATCATTGTAGATTTTGGTCTTGATAATTTAGCCTATGATTATCGAATTAGACCATAAACAACGGGTAGAATGGAGTGGGTTGAGTTCCCAAATCATTGAATCAAAAAGTAGCCTATTGATTGATTCCTTCGTGTCTTATTTCTATATTTTGAACATTCGGAAGTATTGAGAAAAGGCAAAGCTCCCGCGTAGTAGCTACATGCTCCACTTCTGTGATCCAGGTAGGTTATGGCTTACCTTTGTGTTAGACTATAATTAGTGATCATATACGTGTGTACTATGGATATACAATCAATGAGGGTAGAGGGATAATAAAATATGATGACTTGATGAAATACTTCAGTGACGTAACTATAAAAGTGGAGGATTAATCCTAACTACAAGAACACGTAGAAAGTAAACCTAATTGATGATTAACAATAAGGGTTGCACTCTTAATATGATGTTTCTTGACAAGTACTCTTGATTGGATATTCTTGATAATGTGTTATTGATGTTATGATCTTGGTAAGGGATTCTTGAGGTGATGTTCTTGATAGCGGGTTTGATGACATATTATTGTAGCTGTTCTTGATGGTATATTTTTATGGAGTGGTTCATGGTATATATTATGAATGCATCTTTGAGCATGTGTTGTATAAAAGGAGAGGAACAAGAATGAAGCAAGCTAAATAAACCTAATGGGGTTATGTGAACTTGTTGGTGCCCTTTTATATGCTATGAATGAGAAGGTGAATCGATGATGTAAACTAACTAGCTTAGCACAAGTTTGAGGTAAGGAAAGAACAAGTAATTATATGAATTCATAGTTAACCTGAATCTTATGAGTTGATGAACTGACTTGGAGAAAAATTAGATGTACTAATGGGGTGAAATTTAACATGAATAGACTGCCTTAAAATGGAAAGTCATAGAACTGGGGTGATAAATAAGGTTGGGAGAACTTGAATAAATGATGGGTCCCTAGGCAATAAGAGGGATAGTAAATTTAGCCTGAGGAATGGTGAATAATATATTTTTGATGGCTTGGTTGTGAATTTTGATTGAAGCGGGAATACTTTTTTAATAATTGATAACTAATAAATTAATGAGTAATGGTATAGGAAGAATCACTTCTTAAACTAGATAACTGGTAAATATGGTTAGTTGTAGGTATAGAAAATGGGTCTTCGTTCCTTGATCATGTAGAATAATGTTGATATCTTATATGAGTGTAGATGAGTTTTGAGAAGCTCAACGCGATAATTTTCATTGTGAGAATTAAGGGTAATTGAGATAAACAATGTGTGCTTATGTGGTGTTATATGTGTTGACCTAATGAAATACGTGATGAGCTGTGCTGACGTTTGTTGATTTATATACCTTGTTGAATGGTCACCTGAGTTTACCGAGTGTAATTGCGTGATAAATATATTGTTCTTGATTTATTACTTTTTTCGAAATGGTCACATGAGTTGATGAAGTATAATGTATGAAACGCTATGTTGATGATTCGTGGTTGATGAATGGGTTTGCTGAGTTGTCATAAGAGTTGACTGGTTGATATCATGTTGAATATGTTGATGAGTGAGGGATAATAGATTCTTATCCTGTGGTGAACATGAATGAGATTGCTGGTATATCTTACCCTGAGATGAGAGGCTTGTGTCTGAGGTGAACATCTGGATGAGCGGAACTGTATGTGTATTAGTACTTGGACATGAGTGACTCGTGCCCGAGGTGAGCATCTGTACGAGCAGTTTGAATGGGTACATAGACAGGTATGACTAAATGTTCATATGGTTGGATGTACGGATATGAGTACACAGACAGGTATGATGAGAGATTCATATGGTTGGGTGTACAGTACATGGATTTCTAGAGTCCCCTACATGTCATGACTGGAAAGGCAAAAATGAGACCCTATGGCATGTGTATACAGTGAAATGATGAAGGTGTGTGCGCAACAAATCACCGAGGACATGATTATGATAGAGAGCAATACAGGTATGTCATGATATACATATGGTTATGTGACAGAGTTTAGTGACAGGTTGACTCTGATATGTGTACATACATTTAATGAGATGAAATTAATGATGACAAATCTAATTATCATGTGTTCAGTATGCATTTGATCTATTGCATAATTGTTTCTTACTTATATGGTAAGCCTTGGTGTTTTGGTGAATTTTCTTGTGAATGAGTTAATATTTGTAGTTAAATCTATTGGATTAATGTGATTTAGATATTGTTGTTGGGTTGATCTTGACTATGAGAATGTTCCGTGCAAAAAGAAAAAGAATGAATAATTGTGATCAGATGAAAGGTGGTTAAGTGTATATCTACTTAAGTGTAAATCGCTACTGTTCTGTATGATGTCAGATCTTGTTTAATTGATGAGGTATTGAAAGAAGTAAGGTTGCCAACAAAGTTGAGTTACTACCTACAACAGTATCATTGCAACAATGGAGTTTTCGCAACGGTGAGACCACGGTAGTGGTCAAGTTACCGCTGCAGCGAGGCCTAGACAATGTGCAGGCTAGCTTTTGTAGCTAAGCTCGATAGAGAGATACGAATGCATAGTTAAATAACTATCATAAATAAAGAGTAAAGAAATTATCTTGGTAAATTGTTGAGATATTATTTAAACGGAATAATTAATTGCCTATTAATTTCATGTTGTTTCATAAACTAATTGTAGTCGGTCGATGATGCTTAGCAGTACGTCTGGTGTACTGATACTACTCTTTCTACACCTTTTCTGGGTGTAGGTTGTGGTAGGTTGAAGTTTCATGGTTGACGTGGCATATTCAGCATTAGCTTATGCCTTCTTTCGCCATCGAAGCTGTTTTTTTTTCTTTATCGGTATTCTATTTAGAGCTCTTGTGCCTGTGTTAGACTAGATTCTGGGAAGAGTCAAGGTTTGGGAATATTTATTTGTATTGTTTTATTTTAGAAATTTATGCTGGTGCAAAATTTTGATGTCTGTGGTTAGTCGTGACACTGTGTTATAAAATGGATTCTCCTATTGAGTTAGAGTCAATGTAGATACCCACATGACCTGCTCATTTAGGGTCGTGACAATGCTCCCCTCAGGCATGAGCCATTCACTTAAGGATATTCTTACTATGCTTAATCGTTCTCAAAACAATTGAAACATAACATAGTTCGTTATTAAGACATTTAGGAGTTTACAATCTACCTCCGTTAGTCGAATAATTAACAATTCATCAATCACTTCAATAACCATGCAAAAGAAGCACCCTTAATAATTCAACACAGATCCACATTAGTTCGGTGACCACCTTATATCAATTTACTTCAGCAGTTTAATTTAACAGGGAAATCATCATAACAAGTAAAGTCCATAGACTAGGTCACACATTATTATTGCACATACATACAGGCTATTATATAAATTATAACTCCTCTAAATAATAACCTACCTTAAACTAGGAGGGTTTGGATGAAAGTCACTCTGCTGGAGCCTTTTCCTTCCTTAGTGCTTTTGAATTTGCAAAGTCTAACAAGAACAGGACAGAATTTAGTAATCTACCACCTACACAAGGGCCTTAGAACTCAAACCCTTGCCTTCAGGGCAATTTTAATAGTAAAATCCCCAATTCCACCTAGTTTTAGGTCCCGCATAACCCACATTCTTTAACAATTAAACCTTGGGCAATGATCATTACTCCCTATAAACCTCTAATCAAACCACCCCATTAACTCTTCATGATCCATCCCTAGTTTATCTGCCTAGGGTTTCTCAGCTTAGAAAATTGCCATTAAAGGTTCTCCTTGAATTGTAGAGTCAACATAATCCATTATAGAGATAGGAATTCAAGAGACTTACCTTGAAAAAGGAATTCAACTGCTCTAAGGGAGAAAATCGCCTTCCGATCTTAACCCTTCATGTTTTGAAAATAATAGGGTGTAACCCCAGAAATCTCACTTAAACCTACTTTCTAATTTTCGTCGTCTGTTGCAGCAATCACATTTCCATTGCAGTAGTTCCGCTATGGCGTTCAGGAAACCGCTACAGCGGATCCGGCGATTATCACCCCGGTCTATTACGGTGGAACTTCTATTGTCACCACGGTCTCACTGCAGTGAAAATTCTACCACTATAGCAGTCCCCCCAAATTAGAAGATCCACAAAATCATCGATTCACACTAGTTCACTCCATAACGCTTCTCTAATTGCTGTCTAGCCTCGTTTAGAGTATTCTAAGTTCATTTATCCTCGTAATGACCTATGGGTCATTACATTCTTTCATCCCTTTTATTGTCATGGATTTGGGTATTGCAACAAGAGACACCAACTGGTTGGTGTTTACACTATCAACTTTCCTTGGTTTGAAAAACCTTCTTGACGGTATGTTATCCTCTTTGTTGTTTTAGCCTTTTGTTCAATCACTTTAATCACCTGGGCTTGTTCTCCTGGGGCTGTAGCTTGGAAAAACTGTAATACTAATGGCATTCCTGGACCACATGGCTTTCCTATCTTCAGAAGCCTTTTTACTTTGAGCTGCGGTAGCTTGGCTCATCGCTCTTTAGCCACCACGGCTTGGAACCAAAACGCTAAACACGTCATGGCTTTTGGCCTTGGTTCCATTACCTATTGTTGTATCCTCTGATCCTCAAATAGCTAAAGAGATTCTCACTTCACCTAATTTTGCTGATCATCCGATAAAGGAGTCGGCTAAGAGCCTCATGTTTACCCGAGCCATTGGGTTCGCTCCTAACGAACTTGCTAGCGTCTACTCCGTCGTACGGATTCTTCACATATGTTTTTCCTCAAGCGAATTGTGACCTAAAATAGGCCCTCAACTTGACTGTTCTGTTATGTTACGGAATATAGTAAATGAGCAGTCTGAAAATGGGAAAGTCTCTTTGAGGAAGCATTTGCAGTTGGCTGCTTTGAATAATATAATGGGAAGTATTTTCGAGAAATACTATAGTAAAAATATTGACAACAACAAAGAGCTTGGAGATTTGAAAGATATGGTGAAAGAAAGATTCTATTTATTAGGTGCTCTTAATTGGTCTGATTATCTTTCGTGGCTGAACTTTTTCTATGACCCTTCAGGCATTGTTCAATGTGCGAAGCTCTTGTGCCCCATGTGCAAAAGCTTATAATTGCAATAATTGATGACCACAGGCATCGTAGCTCCACATCCGAAATGGTGTCTTATAATGTTGATTTTGTGGACGTTTTATTATCTCTCGATGGAGAAGAAACGCTAGCCGAAGATGACATGGTCACCGTTCTTCTGGTAAATATTTACATATATCGTAATTATTCGTTATGTTATTGTGACCAACTTATGCAGATTTTAAAAATGTGTTACAACTTAAATTAATTCTTTGACTTGTCTCAATATATTCAGTAAATCACTTTTAGAGGGACGGACACGACGACACTTTTAACGGAGAGGGTGATGGCAGAACTTGTGTTGCATCCTGAAGTGCAAAACAAGTTACGAAAAGAAGTTGATAATGTCACCATGGGAGAAGTTGTGACTGATGCTAACCCTGCTCGAATGTCGTACTCACAAGCAGTGGTAAAGGAGAGGATAAGAGTTCATCCTCTTGGCCCACTTCTCTCGTGGCCTAGATTTAACGAATCAGACATTCAACTAAGCGACGACATGGCTGTTCCATCCCCTACGACAACGATGGTTAACATATGGGCCATCACTCATGATCCTGATGTCTGAAAAAATCCGCTCGAGTTCAAGCCTGAGAGATTCGTATCTGAAGGTGGTGCAAATGCGGACATGAGGGGCAGTGACCTCTGTTTGGCCCAGTTTGGGGTAGAAAGGAGAGTGTAACCGGCGAAGAATTTAGGGTTGTTCATAGTGATGCTATGAGTGGCTAAGTTGGTGCAGAGTTTCAAGTTTGTGGAGTATGGGGCAGACCCAGTTTACTTGGGAGAAGTCTTGAAATTATCGTGTGAAATGAAGAATCCACTCACTGTTATGGTCATGGAGAGGAATGTTCCATTTTAATTAGGATTTTCTTGTGTGTTTTATTTTAAATTTTTTTTTATATTTTCTACATTATTTCTGAACTTTATAGATTAAATGTTGATAGTTAAATTTGGAGCAGGATAGGATATGGAAGATCATGTGTCTTGGAATATATAGTACTCCTGCAGATAGCTACGAGTTATTTTCGAGCCAAATAGGAAATTCGGACTAATGTGGACTGCAATTTTAAACCTTATGTAGAGAGTCCTGACTGTGCTTTCTTGTTTCAGAAAAAAATATATTATGTTGTGTTTTCTTGCAAGTGATCTATACTGATATTCTTCTTTATTCATATTTTAGTTTTATTATTGACTCAAATGATTCTTTCATTGTCTTTTATCAATAAAACTAGTAAATTTATCCGGCGCGGTCGTAAAAATATTAATCAATTTATTAAAAATTTAAGATGCTAATAATTATTTAAAAATTCTTCTTCTTTTCTATGAGAAAAAATATTTATAAATAGCACATATTTGAGTTAATTAATAATTTTTATTTACAGTAGATACTTATTTATAATGTATTTTAAATTTTATCTTATTAAGTAATATTTAAAGAGTATTATACAAATTTCAAATTAAATTTAACAAATACATAAATTCCTACTAAGATGTTGTCTCCGTTTTAAAATTTTTTGTATGTCATCTGTAATCTTAAGACGACATGATTTTTTTAATTGTCGTATTCCTGTAGTGCAATCTCACTCTTCTTCACAAAAATGTTATATAACTTGTCAAGAGTTTTTTCTCTATTCCTAAAGCCATCTGATTTTATTATCAACTAAATCTTCATAATAACAAATCCAAAAAACTTTGGTGTTTGCCTTTCAATTTTCTCCTTTTAAAGCTAACTATTCAGCCTTCAAATTATTAAAATTATCGAACCAATAGGTAATGGTACTCATAGATACTCAGTTGTAATGTATGAAGTATTTAAGTTTTATCTAATTAAGAAATATTTAATGTTCAAAACTCAAATTAAAATAAAAATTTACATAAATTTCTACTAAGAGTTGTGTATTATTTAGAAACTTTTATATGTTATTTGTAACTTTAGGGCGACATGATTTCTTTGATTGTCGTATTTTTGTGGTAAAATCTCATCATTTTTCTCAGATATGCTATGTAAATTCTATTTTTTCCTACTCCTAAAGTCATATAATATTATCATCATCATCGAAAAATTTTCATAATATCAAATCCAGAAAACTTAATGTCAGCTTTTCAATTTCCTCTTTCTAAATCTAAGAGTTTCTACAAACTTTTAAAATTATTGAACGGATAGAAAATTATACTCCTTAAAGATGTTTACCAAGAGAGTATATTCTTAAAAAAAAACCTTCAAATGTGAAAAATCTATAAATGCATTTTATGGAAGAAACCACAGTATTCATAAACTTCATTTTTTTTCATTTATTTTCATGAAAAGAACAATCAATCTGTCTCCAATTGTTAAAGGAGAGATAAATATTTTATATATATGACGTTGTATAAATGATTAAATCAATATTCACTAAGATAGTATTATTATTAAGTGGTGTATGTTACTACTACTTATAATGCTATTCACGTCTTTGGTATTAAAAAAGAGAAGAGCCAAATATTTGTAAAGAAAATATATATTTTTTAAAATTTTGGTATTTAATTCTGAAGGTTACACTTTCACTTTCTCATGTCATCTTCTTGACTCTTCTACTCGCTTGACCTTAATTTTTCTTTCAAGAAAAGTTCATTATCTCTATTTTTGATGAAAAAGGTCAAGGAGAGAGAAAATAAGTTAATTGCTTACTACGAGTTTTAATTCCCAAGATGTTACTGTAGGAATATGTGATACGGGCACCTATCAAATTCATGAAAAGGAAGAGGAGCTTTAGGAACATATGAGAGTCGAGATTCAAAGAAGAGAAATTTTTTGGAGTAATTGTGATGTTAAAAATTAATTTAGGCAATAAATATCAAACTGAATAAATAGAATAATTATGCATAAGTGCAAAAAGTACAAATTATGATATGATCCAATTATGATGTTACAGAAAGCTTTCATTTTATAGCAATTTGATGAATCTAACAATATCCAAATTCATCAAATACTGTACTCATGGATTGTAAAATAGAAACTCATTACTACATAAAGAAAATTAATATTAAGAAATAACATAGAATGCACAATTAGAATGGTTAATATCCTAATGTAAAAAATATATATTCAATGCTACAAAAAAAAGGAAGAAGAAAAGAGAATTCATCTCACAACTGCTTCAAGCCTTCAACTGGAAAGGAGCCTCAATACTAAAAAAAAATAGTTGCTATAGCACGAAAAAAAATTCTTGAAAAATATTGATATTTATAAAAAAAAAATATACACTTTCTTTTGGTTTAATTCTGAACTTGACTTTAGAAGGTAAGATTTAGTTTAAGAGTTGGTGTAGAGTTTTTTTTCATCTTTTTTATTGACACGAGATATTAATTCAATTATGAATATTACGAGTAATTTTTATTTTATAGCAATTTGATGAATCTAACAATATTCAAGTTTACCAAAATATTATACTAATGAATTATAAAATAGAAATTCAACTCATTACTACATAAAGAAAATTATTATTAAGAAAACACATAGAATGCGCATTTAGAATAGTTAATATTATACTGTAAAAAAATATATTCAACACTGTGAAAAAAGAAGAAGAAAAGAAAATTCATCTCACAAGTTCTTCGAGCCTTCAACTGAAAAGAAGTCTCAGTTCTCAAAAAATAATTCCTTGTAGCATGGAAAAAGATCTTGAAAAATATTTTTTATTTACTAAAAAATATATTTTCTTTTGGTTTAATTCTGAACTTGAGTTTAAAGGGTAAGATTTAATTTAAGAGTTGGTATAGAGAGATAATATGAAGAAAAAAAGTGATCTAACATGAGAGGTGTAAAAAAAAAAAATTCTTATCTTTTGTACTGACATGGGATATTAATCTATCCTTAGATAGGGAAAATTACCAGCATAACATGAAGAAATCAAAGAATTTTGTCATCATTTAACATAAAAATATGTAAAAGTATGAAAAGAGAAAAGAACTAAAATATTTAATATTTGTGAACTTTTTAAAGTAAAGAAAATGAGAGAATGGAAGACGATAGAGAAATAACGGGAGAAGAAAGAACCAGGAATTCAAGACTATTTTTTAGGAATTGATGTAATCACAAGAAGTCAAAAAGTAACTGTTGTTGAAAATAAATTGATGCACCTATTCGAAAAATATATAGACTAAAAATTGTAACTATTCGAATCATGTTTACTTTTTCCAAAAGGTCCAACAAATAACTGATTGAGAAGGAAAAAAAAAAGAAAAAACCTAAAAAATTAGATAAATAGCAATTTTGGGCCCAGGAGAGTGCCACGTCACCCGGCTGAAGCCTTCAACTAGAAATGAGCCTCAATCTCAAAAAAAAATTCCTGTGGCATGAAAAAAAATTTTAAATTTTTTTATAGCAACTTGATCAATCTAACAATATCCAAATTCACCAAATATTATACTCATGGATTGTAAAAATAGAATCTCATTACTACATAAAGAAGATTAGTATTATGAAATAAGATAGAGTGCACAATTAGAATAGTTAATATCATACTGTAAAAAAATATATTCAATGCTGTTAAATAAAAAGAAGAAAAAAAATTCATCTCACAAGTGCTTCAAGCCTTTAATTGGAAAGGAGTCTCAATTTTGAAAAATAATTCCTGTGCCACGTCACCGGGCTGAAGGCCCTCTTTTATATGTATATATAGATTAATTATATATGTTAAAATTGGAGTGTTCGTTAAAAGACTATCATATTGTTCTAACAAATCATACTCCAATTAGAGTACCTATGAACCAAAAATATGTTGATCCATCAGATATGTTTAAATTAAACTCTCATGTACTAGTTCAACCAGAAATATTGTATAAATCTTTTACTATAAGAGGGGAAGGTTGATAGAATTAATTATGTCCAATGCACCATAAATTAAATTTGAAAATATCCTATATAAGATTGGGAGATGCATTTAGAATCATAGAGTATAATGAAGAGGAGCGGAGTCGATATGTTATAAGAGATTGTATTTGGTTATATAATCATAACTTAGTAGAAGTAGATTAGTTTGATTAACTAAGGTAACTGTAGTAGTTAATTCAAATTTTGTCGTTTACTTCCTTTAATATAGCGACTGTATATATGAAAACTTATGCAAAGAATGACGTTTTTATTTGCAAAAGAATATAAAATGGTGTCGTCATGAATTCAAACCTTAGACTAAATTAGTAGTTGAAAATCCTACGGAAGAAATTTGATAAAAAGTTATAGAGAATTCTTCATAGCTTGAGGCTTGTTAATGATACTATCATTAATGATATTTCACCCGATATATATGTATCCCCAAAATTCAACAAGTTCTTCTAATATTAAAGTAGGAGTTAGGAACTAACAAATATTAAATCAAAGAAAACTCAACACACCAAAAGAATATGGGGGAAAAAACAAAAAGAAAAGGACTAGAGATATATAAGATGAGTTTGTCTTTCATCTATCTCCTCAAGATGAATCAAAATAAGAATTTATATGAGGAGAAATGGATTGATATTATAATTGACATTGTAACCTTTCGGACACTCCTAAAAGTTATTTAAGACTAATCAATATCATTCAAAATGAGCAGTTTCAATTAGAGTAAGAATCTAAAGTCTTGACTTGTGAATAATGACCAATTAATAGTTCTCAAAGATTTGAAATCAATTGTCTTGAATTCATTTGAAGTGAATTCTCCACCATTATTGGACCGAAGTTACTTTATTTGGTAGCCACTTTGTTTCTCCATCACGCTCTTAAAATTCTTGCAGTTTTCAAAAATGTCAAATTATTCTTTCACAAAATATACCCAATTTTTTCGAGAATAATCATCAATAAACAAAAGAAAATAATAACTTTCACCAAGTGAGGCTGACTTGATAGGTCCACGCACATCCATATGAATCAACTCTATAAAAAATAGTGCTCTTGTCAATAACTCTTTGAGAAAGCTTTTTCTTGACTGCTTTTCAAAAACACATCCTTCACAAAACTGATTAGGATAGTTAATGGTTGGCAACCTCTTCACCGTATTTTTCTTTTTTCATCAATCTTAGACTCTCAAAATTCAAATGACCAAATCTCATATGCCAAAGCCAAGATGAATTTTTGACACATGAAAATAAGCACCTTGGTACATCACTTTAAAGATTCAAAACATACATTTATTTTTAGCCATAAGAACTTTGGCTAACAACTCTCATTTTCATCTTTCATAGTCCACTTTTTATCTTTCAAATGAATATTATAATTTTTTTCCTAACGTTTTCTGAAATTCAAAATATTACTTTTCATTTCCGATATATACATGAAATTGAAAATAATTGATAACTTTCATCTTTCAAATGAATTAAAATGGTACCTTTTTCTTTGATTTGAACTTGTGAAGAGTCTCCAAGAGTGATATTGCACCCTATAAATTCCTCAAGCTTCGCAAATAAATGCTTCTTCCTACAAATATGGTTGCTTGCACCGAAATAAAGGTACCATTTATTTCTTTCTACACTTTCTTCTTTATATGCCATAGTACAATGTCATCTTCATTTTCGTTTTTGCTCTCCATAAAAAGATTTATCTCCCCCAAATTATATTTACATTCCCAAGGGAAAATGACTATTTTTATGATAAGTATAATATTCAACATTTGATTTGCTATACCTTCCTTGATTTGACCACCATCCTCTACCTCTTCCACTGTCTCTTCCTTGGTTGCAACCCTGACTTCAATTTTCTTTGGTTGAAGGTTGATTACCTCCTCTTTCACCTTTACCATAACAACTTCCATGTTCACGACCTCTTTGTTGTGAGCCACCACACCTTCACCTTTCTCCTTCGAAGAAAGTTTTACTTGGAAAGCTTGTTCAACCGACTCTTGTTTCAATTTCTTCATCTTCTTCTTCATGTGCTTGCAAAGAACCTGTGAGTTCTTCTATAGTCATGGTGTCCAAGTCCTTGGACTCTTCAATGGCAATAATAATATAATTAAATTATGAATCTAGGGATTGTAGTATTTTTTCTATGACCCTATCATCATTCAACTCTTCGCCATATTTCTTCATTTGATTGACAATCATCAAGACTCTTGAAATATAATTTGAAACTGATTTGGATTCCTTCATTTGCAGCAATTCAAATTCTCCTCTAAAGGTTTGGAGACAAACTTTTTTCATCTTCTGCAAACCTTTAAAAGAAGTTTGAAGAATTTCCCATGTTGCTTGGAGTTGGTTGCATTTGCAACCTTCTCAAACATCTTTTCATCCAAACTTTGATGGACGAGTGTGAGTGCCTTTTGGTCTTTCTTCTTTGTGGAAGCATCATCATCATTGTCATGACCCGAACATAGGTCCAGATTGAGAGACGAAACCTAGAACCATGAATACTTTCAAGTCAATCCATGGTGTGAACATAGCAGCTGAAGAGCATACATCAAATGGAATCTGATAAACTAAACATGAATGAGCGGAAGTATGAATACATATCAACCATACAGAGTCAACACTGACAAAGCTGAAGTTCTACATATTGTCTGAAAAAGCCTCAAACATAACTGAAGAGCTGATAGGACAACATCCCCAACTAGCTCACTAATAGTCTAAAAAGTGAAAGTAACAAAACTCAATAATCTGAAGGTTCTTGAAGGATGAGGACCCACCAACAAGAGAACTAGACTAAGCTGTAGAGATTGGCTAGGCGGATTTGAGTCTGAGCATCTGAACCTGTATCATGAAATGATACAACATATAGTATGTGGTCAGTACTTGAAATGTACTGAGTATGTAAGATAAGTAAAACAAGATGAGGAAGTATAACTGAAGTCATGCATATAAATATAAATAGTAAGATCATAACTGAATCTCATGTTTGAATAGAATGACCCAATGCTATAAATAAAATCATATGTCTTGATATATTTGAAATCATGCATAAAATCTTATCAACTGATCATTGGGTCAAATATGTTGAAAATATAATAAGTCATAAACAAGCATAAGTGGAATTATGAGGAACTATGGGAGGACTTGTCTTAACCGACACCATCATGATAGAGCTACATGATACCCCAACTATCTCGCTTAAGTGGGACGAGCCGTCCTGAGCTTGCCAGGGCATGGAATGATACTTGACATGATATCACTAACAAGGACCCCATAGGGTTAACCATGAATATATACCTTCGGTGGCATATATTTCTGATACCTTGGAGTTTATCTGAGCGTCTTGCCTACTCGGTGCTAGACACTACTCTAAAAAACATGCACATGAGGGCTCATATAATTATCGTGAAATCAAACATAAAGTTCATGGATAGTTAAATCATAACATACTAGATCATACTTGAAATACATGACTAGCCATGAAATAAGGGCCGTGAGTTGGCCAAAATCATAAACACACAAATCATGAAGAACATACATGCTTGAGCAAATCACCATACTTGAAATTCATAAATTTATGATGAATACTTGTAGAAAATCATACCATAAATCATAAAACATAATTTATAGCTTGGAGAATTGAAATCATAATAGAATCATAAACTTATTTTTTCATGAAAATTACATAATTGGGCATAATTTTCTAAAAACTTGAAGCCATGTATTTATAATTAACATAGGTACAAAATCTACCCATTGTCACTACCCGAGTTGAGACCCCGGATCACAGAACCTAGAACCATAAATGGCTCCAAGTCAACCCACTGCGTGAATATGATAACTAAAGATTATCATAAACAAAGTTGATAACTTTTACACCTCATAAGTTTCTATCGTTTAATGGAAACGTGCATGCGTATGTTGAGATTTTTGAAGTACGACGCACGCAAAAAAAGGCCTGGGGGATGAATACAAGAATATGACATCGAGCGAGCAGGGGGCCAGGGATAGGGGCCAGGTGCCTTGGACGTCGCGCCACGCCAGCTTGTCTAGTGCTATGGCTGGCACGTGGCACGCCCTTGTCTGGAGATATGGCCGGTGCGCGGCACACCCTTGCCTGACGCGATGGGTAGCATGCCACGCCCCCTACCCACCATCTCAATAAGTATATATAGTGAAGTGTGAATTGGGAATTCATTTGCAAACATTTCCCTTGACCAAGAACACAGAGAAAATGAAAATTCCATCCAATTTTCATCAAATTACACCGTCAAACTCCGACCAAATGCAAATTCATCTTGGATATCAAGTTCTAGGCCTATGAGAAGCATCTATGCGGAGTTACTTCTTGAAAATTTTCTCGGTGTACTAGGACCCCATCGAGTAAAGGTTGTCAAATTTACTTTAAATTGAGTCCTAAGAGGCCACAGACAAGAGGTAAGCATTTTTCCCTTCTTTACTATCGAGAAATTGTGATTTTTCGGCCGAATTAAATGGAGTTGAATTACAGTTATTATAATCGAAAGATATTGTGTTTTGCCGAAGTCTTAGTATTAAAAATATCCCTAATCTCTCAGCGTAAGGGCTGCAATTGAACGAAATCGCCAGGTACAGGTTGGAACTAATCGGATAAACAAGAGTCGGCATTCGAGGTATGTTAAGGCTTATCTCTTTGGCAAGTTATTCTCATCGTATAGTGATACAACCCACACCTTTGAAACAAGACAATGATCCTGTATATTGTAATTAGCTGCTGCCAGTAGATAATGAGCTTATATGTTGTAATTAGCTGCTACGAGTAGATAAGGATCATGTATGTTGTGATTAGCTGTTGTCAATAGATTATGATTATATATGTTGTGGTTAGCTACTACAAAACGTATTGAGAGTTATTGCAGTATCCTTTGTCAGAAAAGAGTATATTAAGTGTGACTCACACTAGAAGTGTCATAGCTCTGTTCTTCTGTTTACAATGTTAGTAGAATTCTAATGTTTTGTTGTCATGCCAAGGTCTTAGAAGTTAATGGTTAGTTGTGGGGCCTGATTTGGTAAGTTGGATAGCGTAGGGGACATTCGGGAAATATAGCTTTCAGTTTGACGCCGTATTATTAGTGAAGCTCGCCTAGAGGCCGTTGGCGTACCTTGATGCTTACTATGCTAGAATTTAAATAAGATGGTCCTACCATAGAGTCAGCGCCGCTAGGGTTTCCTAGTGAATTTAAGGTCAGCCTGCCATGTAGTTAGCTATTGTCAGTGACTGTTCGTTTCACTCGACTTAGTGCTTATCATACAGGTCACTTAGGACACCATCCCAGTTGTTCCAAGTTTGGTAGATCAATGGATACCCTAAGGAGGGAACTTCATTAGTAGTTAGATGCGGGGCCAACGCCCTAGCCTATTCTTATAGATGCCCACGTATAGGTTGCTGCGAGTGGTTAGTTCTAGATAACCTGCCTATGAGGATACAAAATGCCTAGGGAAGCTATAGGAGATATGAACAGACTAGGATGAAGTCTAAAGGGGCTCGTACAATAGTATCAAGGTGTTACTTCGAGGCTAGGAGTTATGGTATGCTTCTTGTGGAGGGTTAGGGCTGGATGCTTAGGAGCATGTCCGATTAGTAGCAGTCCCACAATTGTTCTCAGCTGAGGAACCAAATAGTTGGTCACCTGCGACCTTATAGACAACTTATGAGTTATCCTTGCCTCAGCATAACCTTCAGACTATCGCTTAGGTCACTCGGATCTCGACTTTTTCCGTCTAAGTCGATGGAGGTTCTGATCACTACTAGGACCCTCTGGCTAGGTGTAGGCACACAGACTGTGCCTGGTGGCAGCTATATATACTAGTTTAGGGGTGAGAAAGAGTATCTATTGTGTTAGGATTAAGGAGACCAGATGGCTCACATTCAGTAATAGGAGCCTAGACGACTCATATTCAGTTATAGGAGCCCAAACGACTCACATTTAGTTATAGGAGCCTGATGGCTCATATTCAGTTACAGGAGCCCAGATGGCTCATATTCAGTTACAGGAGCCCAAACGGCTCATATTTAGTTACAGGAGCCCAGACGGCTCGCATTCAGTTATAGGAGCCTCAATGACTCATATTCAGTTACAGGAGGCTAAATGACTCACATTAAGTTAAAGGAGTCCAGATGGCTCATATTCAGTTACAGGAGCCAGATGGGTCACATTTAGTTACAGGAGCCCAGATGGCTCAAACACAGCTATAGAAGCCCAGATGGCTCATATTCAATTATAGGAGCTCATATGGCTCAGATACAATTGTAATTACTTACAGGGCCTAAGGGGAACCAATAAGGGTATATAGACTGATTGGCACCTGTTGAGGCTTATGGGGGTCCAGGTAGGTTATTACTATGTTGTTTGTACCTTCTAGGCTTATTGGGGCCAAGTTAGGTTCTTGTTTGTATACTTGATTGTTAGCTATAGCTTATAAATGTATAGTCGTACATTTTCAGCTAATATATGTGTAGTGATTAACTAGATGCAGGTTATGAATAAGAAAGCTTATAGGTTATCTCCTTCTTATAGGTTATCTCCTGCCCCTTCTTGCTACTTATTTTCAGTCTTCACAAGTTTCTAATCAGCCTTTTGTTACTGCCTTACATATTTGGTACATATGGTACTGACGCCCATCTATGGGGCGCTGCATACTTGCCTGCAGGTTTAGACAGACAGGTTTCAGGATCTTGTAGCAGCTGTACAAAGTCAGCAGATCAGCCAGCTCCGTTCATTTAGAGTTGCCAGGTTGTAGTGTTTACCTGTCTTTCAGTTGTATAGCATTTGGGTAGGCCGGGGCCTTGTCCTATCCAATATGTTCACTCTTACAGGCTTGCAAACTACATTATTCAGTTAGTTGGTTGTTGTTCATTGTGTGGGGCCCATATATGTTTTATTTTGGTGTGTTGGCCGTGTAGGGCCTAGTATAGTTGCTTGCTTTCATTCCTGTTATACCTACACAACATGGTGGCCTTGTTGGCCGGCATAGGATCCCTTTTTTTATTATGTTGGCTGGGTTAGCTGTCTTCCTATACAGGTGCTGCATGGCCTTGTCGGCCTGTAGCTGTGTTTATAGCCGAGATATAGCAGTTTGTTTTCATGATTTTGAGTTGCTGGTAGGCATCAAAGTTGCCTATGCCCAGCCAGGTCAACCTAGATCCCAGTGTAGCAGTAGGTGCCAGTCATGTCTCCCAAGGTTGGGCATGATAAACTTGGTATCAGAGCAGGACGTATCACAGGGAGTCTGAAAGTTATTTCTAGTAGAGTCTTACTTATAAATGTGTTGTGCACCACATTTTATAAGCAGGAGGCTACAAGGCATGATAGTATGGTTACCCTTCCTTCTCAGATCGTGCTACAGAGCCGAATTGTATAGGGATGAGTCCCTAAGCTTTCCTTGTTATGTCTGTCCAGAATAATATTTGATATGGGATAGACTTTAGCAGCCGCAAGTTAGCTACAACAACAGGAGAGGGTACCAGTAAAGTGCCACAGTTGGGGGATAGTCAGCCTAAGGGTAAAATCAGACGTCTTTTAATCTCCCCAGCATCCTCCCAGGGCACCAGGAATCTCATAAGGCAATAGATTTGCTAGCGTTGTCCCCAGTTCCTTCTTCAGCCTCGGAATAGGAGGTCAGGAGTATAATATATATATGAGTTGGCTCACTTAGTGGACAAATAGAATTAGACAGGGACAATAGTTAATGTTGGATTACTTGAAATCTGCGAAGGATTGTGCGAGGTTTGTACCTGTAGCCTTTAGAGTTTGTTGAATTTCACGCCTTAGCCGTATTATAGAATGATAGGGTCATTTTCCACCTCCCAGCTTGTTCTTTTAGTACAACAGAAGGTGAAAGTGTCAATGCCATGTTGCTCATCATAAAGAGTAAAGGAGGGCCAGAACTGTTGATTCCGAGAAGGATTAGAAAGTGGTTAAGACCCCTAGTGTTTACAATGTTACCTAGATTGTCATGGTAGTAAATTAGGAGGCAGATAAGATTTCTAGTAGCACTCAAGTACGTCTGAGAGCCCATAAGTGATAAACCCCTAGCAATAGTAAAGCTCAGGTCAGAAATAGGCTAATTCGGCCGCAGTGTGCTAATGATGGTAGGATATACCTACAGAATAATGGCTATGGCCCTAGTTTATTATGCTAAAGGACAAAGAGATTATATGAATGAAATTGGCCTGAGTGCGGGCCAGAACGATACAGGTTGGTAGACTTGGTCAATAGTATCCTTGTTAGTATGATGCAAGGGCACAAACCCCGGATCTAAGCCTATAGAAGTAAGGGGAAGGCACGAATATCTAACTTTAGAGGAGAACAGAATCACCTCTAGGAGGTACCGGGTTGATAGAGCTTGGAATCACCACTAAATGTTGAGAAATAAGCATCAGGATGACATTACAAGATAGTGAGGTTGTAACCTAGAATACTGCAATGTTACCACTAGTTGTGGAGGCAAATGAGTAATGGTACGAAGAACCTAGCCTAATACAGCTAGAGATAAGGCCCAGCAGAAGGATTCACCGACCTTTGAGATAGTAGGCGATAGAGTCTTGAGACCCAGAGGTCGACTCTATGTTCTAAATATGGTAGGCTTCGTCAGTAGATTGTAGCAACGCATACCATGTCTTTTATTCCCCCCACCCAGGTTTGATGAAAATGCGTTAGGTTATAAAAGAGATCTACTGCTTGCACAGGAAGAAGAAGGATATTACTGAGTTGTGGCATAAAGCTCTAATGGCCAGCAAAGAGAGGTTGGACATTAGAAACCGGAAAGACTAATTAAGGAGATAGTCATGCCTATGTGGAAGTGGGAAATAGACAGTATGAATATAGCTACAGGGTTAACCCGTACTAGGTGTAAATTCAATCCTATTCAAGTTAGTGTCGAATGACCAATGAGATTAATTAATTTCTTGCCGGTCAGAATTATGTTTCAGCTAAAGATTATGTTGAATTAAATATTAAAGAACTATGCCGGTGATATGATGTCCTAGTGTCTATTAAATTTAACAAAGGCCACAACTTACAACTAGGCTTTGGAAAAGTTGTCAGAACATATTGGAACACAAGTTAATTTGAGCACAGCTTCCCGTCCCCAGACAATGATCAAGTAGAGCACATGACTCAGACGGTCGGGGATATGTTAAGGGTGGAAATGTAGGTCCCCTTTATGATGGCCTGAAGCAGGTAAGTAAGGGATAATTGAACTGAGCATACTGCATCAGTCAGAATGAACCAATTAAACTAATTCAAATATATGTACCAGCAGCCTAGAGTCGTTGGAAGTCTTATTCTAGTGTATGTAGAAGTTAGAGATTGCAACAATGACTAGATGTTCCTGAATATTTCACCAATAAAGGTCGTTATGAGATCTGACAAGCAGGGCAAGTCTAGCCTTATATTCATTAAGCTATATCGGATCCTCCGGGAGATTGGCCACATGACCTATGAGATAGAGTTAACTTCGGGGCTAGGATCCATTTATAAACTCTACGCACCCATGTAGGAGGCCTTTTCTTAGATTGACCCAGTCGAGGATGCTTAGGCCATAGAGGAGCCGTCCCATGCGGAGGCTCCAACAGTTATATTAGGTCGGCGGGTCTAAGGGGCTACCGTGAGCATGCAAGATGTGATCTATAAGAAACTTAGATAGGAATAGGAATATAGCAGAGATAAATTGGGAAGCTAAGGATAAAGTAAGATGGAAATATCTTCAGTTATTACAGGCTCTGTAGTGACAACATACAAATTCAAACAAATTCAGAAATGGCAAGATAGTTTTTTGGTATTGAGTAGAGCCCTTATTGTTATCAATCACTTATATATATAGTGGCACTATATTATTCAGCTGCTGATAGCGTCTTGTGAGGTGCCTATGTTGGACTTTTCTGTGTTTCAGGATTCCGAATAGTTCATATTATAGAGGAGACTCTGCCAAAAATTTTCTTTCAACAATTAAAGGAATTGAGTCTTTTAAGCAAAAAGATTACATTCGAGGACAAATGTTCCTAAGGGGGGGATAATGTTACACCCTATAAGTTTTTATTGTTTAATGGAAATGTGCAAGCGTATGTTGAGAGTTTTGAAGTACGACGCATGTGGGAAAAGGCCAGGGGGATGAATACATGAATGTTGCATAGAGAGAGCAAGAGGTCAGGGCTAGGGGACAGGCGCCTTGGGCGCTGCGCCAAACCAGCCATTCTAGCGCTATGACCGATGCATGGCACACCCTTGTCTGGTGCTATGGGCGGTGCACGACACACCCTTGCCTGGCGTGATGGGTGGCGTGCCTCGCCCCCTGCCCACTGCCTCAATAAGTACGTATAGTGAAGTGTGAATTGGGAATTCATTTGCAAACATTTCCCTCGATCAAGAACATAGAGAAAATGGAAATTCCATCCAATTTCATCAAATTATTCCTTTAAACTCCGTCCAAACGCAAATTTATCTTGGATATCGAGTTCTAGGCCTACGAGAAGCATCTCTATTGAGTTATTTCTTGAAGCTTCTCTTGGTGTACCGGAACCCCGCCGAGTAAAGGTTGCGAATTTACTTTAAATTGAGTTCTAAGTGGCCAAAGACAAGAGCTAAGCATTTTTCCCTTCTTTGGTCTCGAGAAATTGTGATTTTTTTGCCGAATTAAATGGAGTTGAATTACAGTTATTATTATCCAAAGATATTGTGTTTTGCCAAAGTCTTAGTATTGAAAATAGCGCTAATCTCTCAGCGTAAAGGCTACAATTGAACAGAATCGCTGGCTACAGGTTGGAACTAATCGGATAAACGAGAGTCGACATTCGAGGTATGTTAAAGCTTATCTCTTCAGCAAGTTATTATCATTGTATAGTGATACCACCTATGCCTTCGAAACAAGACAATGATACTGTATACTGTAATTAGCTGCTGTGAGTAGATTATGATTTGGGCCATGTGGTCTCTAGCGAAGGTATAAAAGTGGACTTGCAGAAAATTGAGGCGGTGAAGAATTGGCCCAGACCGATGAATCCTTTAGATATTCGGAGTTTCTTAGGCTTAGATGGATACTATTGGAGGTTTGCTAAGGGTTTCTCATCCATTGCAGCGCCTTTGACTAAGTTGACTCAGAAGAAGGTAAAGTTTTAGTGGTTGGAGGCTTGTGAGAAAAGCTTCCAAGAGTTGAAGACTTGACTTACTTCAGCACTAGTGTTGACGCTACCTGAGGGTAATGATAGTTTCATGGTGTATTGTGATGCTTCTAGAGTTGGACTTGGGTGTGTGTTGATGCAGCGTGGAAGGGTGATAGCTTATGCCTCTCGATAACTGAAGGTGCATGAGAAGAATTACTCGACCCATGATCTTGAATTGGCCGCGGTGGTGTTCGCATTGAAGATATGGAGGATTACTTGTATGGGGTCCACATGGATGTATTTACGGACCACAAGAACTTGCAATTTGTGTTCACATAGAAAGATCTAAATCTTCGGCAAAGGAGGTGGTTGGAGTTACTTAAGGATTATGACATAAGTGTCCTTTACCACCCGAGCAAAGGCTAATGTTGTTGCGGATGTGCTTAGTAGGATCTCAATGGAGAGTGTGCCCATATGGACAAGGGGAAGAAGGAATTGGTGAAATATGTTAATCGGCTTGCAAGGGTGGGAGTTAAATTGATCGACGCGACCGATGATGGTGTTGTTATGTATAATGGGTTAGAATCATCCTTTGTGGTTGATGTTAAATCCAGGCAAGATGAGGATCCAAATTTGAGGAAGCTGAAGGAGACGGTGTAGGGTTAGAAGGTGGAGGTTTTCTCCCAAGGGGGGAGATGGTGTGCTACGATACCAGGGTTGACTATGTGTTCCGAATGTCGACAATTTGAGAGTTCGGATATTACATGAGGCACATGGTACTAGATATTCTATTCATCCAGGATCCACGAAAAGGTATTGGGACTTGCGAGAAATTTATTGGTGGGATGGTATGAAGAAGGATATTGCGGAGTTCATAGCAAAATGTCCAAATTGCCAGCAAGTGAAAGTCGAGCATAAGAAGCCGGGAAGTGTACTTTAGGATATCAGCATCCCCACTTGGAAGTGGGAAAAATTAACATGTACTTCATTACAGGTTTACCTCATACTCGCCAGGAATATGACTCAATTTGGTGGTGGTAGACAGGTTGACCAAGGCTTCACACTTCCTAGCGGTCAAGACCACGAATTCAGCAGATGATTATGCTAAGCTATATATTCGGGAGTTGGTTCGGCTTCATGGAGTGCCCTTGTCTATTATTTCAGATCGAGGTACTCAGTTTACTTCTTAATTCTGGCGTTCGTTTCAAAAAGGGCTTGGAACTCAGGTTAAGCTATGCACAACTTTTCATCCTCAAATGGATGGCCAAGCAGAGCATACCATTCAAACCTTCGAGGACATGTTGAGGTCATGTGTTATGGATTTTAAAGGTAGTTGGGATGATCATTTGCCCTTGATAGAATTTTCTTATAATAATAGTTACCGCTCCAGTATCCAGATGGCACCGTTCGAGGCCCTGTATGGGCGTAGGGTAGATTGCCCATTGGTTGGTTTGAGGTTGGTAAGGCGGCCATGATAGGACCTGATTTGGTTCATGAGGCGATGGTAAAGGTTCAGCTAATAAGGGACCAGTTAAAAACCGCTCAGAGTCATTAGAAATCATATGCTGATGTGAGGAGAAGAGATTTGGAGTTCGATGTGGACGATTGGGTGTTTCTAAAGGTATTCCCCATGAAGGGAGTTATGCGGTTCTGAAAGAAGGGTAAACTCAGTCCTCGCTATGTTGGCCCCTACCGGGTTGTGAGAAGAGTTGGTAAGGTGGCATATGAGTTGGACTTGCCTTGAGAATTGGCTTCAGTTCATCCGTGTTCCATATATCGCTTTTGAAGAAGTGCTTGGGTGACCCAGCCTTGGTGGTTCTGGTAGACAGCGTTGGTGAAAGATAGCCTCAGTTATGAAGAAATTCCAGTTGAAATTTTGGATCAACAAGTTCGAAGGCTGAGGAACAAAGAGGTAGCTTCAGTTAAGGTTTTATGGAGGAATCAACATGTTGAGGGTGCTATATAGGAGGCCAAAGAGGACATGATGGCCAGATACCCACATTTGTTCTCTACCGGCTCAGTTTCGACTTGAGGTATTAGTTTTTCTCTAATTTTCTAATCAGTTTCCATGTTCAGTTCATGTGCGCAAGTTTGAATTATGTTATGATAAATATATGTGATGCCTGAATTTAGTTCAGCTATGTGGTTCTTTTCAGAGGTAGTCATTCCGTGAAATTTTGGTTAAAATAATCAGTATTGGAGTATGATAATTGCTTGTTTCTGTTTCCTGCTTGTTTATAACGTTCAAGGACGAATGTTCCCAAAGGGGAGATATTGTTATACCCCGAGAATTCAAGAATTGAAACCACAAGCGAATCAGAGAAAAACAGGAAAAATGTTGCAGCAGTTGAAGAACGAGTCACCGACTTGTGATGAGACCCCACGAGTCGTTAAGTGACCCAAGGGAAGCCTGGAGTGATCAAGGGATCGAAGTCCCCACGAGTGAATCAATGACTCGTGGTCAGCCACCACGAGTCTGCATGTCAATCGTTGGGTGAAGTTGGAATGTTAAAGGAGGATTTATCCAGTGTACTTAATGGATGGGACCTCATGAGTCGTGGTCAGTCCCAACAACTCGTGAAGAGAGTTGTGAGCAAGCATGTGGATAATTATTGGGAATTAAGGCAGTGTACTTGACGGAAGGTGACCAAGAGTTGTGGTCAACAGATCTTCCTCGTTACGAGCCCCAGCAGATCTGTCGACCAGTGTACTTGACGGGCGACTCGATGAGTCGTTGCCCGTCCTGACGAATCGTCAGGTCACCCCTTAGGGTCACCTAGCAATGTTTTCCTGCGAATTTAGTAAGGGTCTTTTCGTAATTCCTAAGTTCCTAAGACCTATACTACGTTGTTTGAAGCTTGTTGTAGTGGGTTTTTAGCAGGGGAAAACCTATTCTAAGCCATTACTCTCATGCATGCAAGTTTGAAGGTGTGAAGAGAGGGTTCAAGGTGAAATCTCAAGGTTTCCAATTGGAATCTCAACTGGGCAATTAGGAAGAGTTAGAATTCTTCAATCCCAGGTATGTAAGGCTATGAGTGGGTGCTTCCTTCCACACCCATGCCCATTCCCTATCAAAATGTGTTAAATTGCCTATGACCAAGTATGGAGTTTTTGCCCAATTGCATGATTCTTCAATCTCTATACATGGGTATGGTTAGATTGTATTTATATTGATTATTTATGAAACTTGGGTGGATTCTAACTTGTTTTTCTTACAAACTTGTTTTTCTAAAATTTGAATCCGAAACACCCATGGGTGAAGAGTTCATAAAGGAAAAGATTATTGGTAAATGTGCGTGATGATGATGAAGTTGATGATAAAAAGCATATTTCTAAAACTACCCATGATTTTGATGATGTTTTCAAAGAAGATTAAATAGACCCAAGTATGATAGATCTTTGGGTGATGCCCACATGATGTTTTCAAATAATGATTTTCCCCGAATGAGCTTACCACATGGTTGAGATGAAATTTTCCTTTAACTCTTATTATGAATTCTAGCTTGTGTTATGTTTCAAAGTAAAGCCTTCTCTATGCGTAAATCCTTCATTAACATTTATATTATTGTTGAGCTTTGTCAAGGACAATGTTAAGCTTCATTTCACATGATGTTGAGTCACTACATGATTCTATTCTAAGCTTTGTTCAAACGACATTGTTGAGCTTTATATTTATATGATGTCTAGTATATGCATGATTTCATAATGATCTTTGTCAATAGACAATTTTGAGCGTCGTTTCATACGATGTTGAGTTTATGCATGATTTCATGTTGAGGTTCGTCATTAGACTATGTTGAAATTCGTATTTTATGATGTAGAGCATTGCATGTTTTTGGAGAAGAGTCTAGTACCAAGCGGGCTAAGGTTCATTAACCCTATGCCCCAAAACTACGCGCCAACGTAGGTTGATTCTATTATATTCTGGGGACGTCCCTTGTGAGCTATCCCCTGCCCGATTGACCCTTCAGCTTGATATCGATATCATGGTAGCGTCCATCACCGTGGCAAGTTTATGGAAGGCTCTCCCCACTTTAGTATGATAGTTGGGACTATGTAAGCTCTATCGCGGTATGTCGGTAAGTGACGAGTATGCCATTGTCTATATTATTCATATTTGCAAATTTACCACTTATGATATTTATTCATGCATGTATGTTAAAGAGGTAAGGTTTGACTCATTGTTCAGCATTCGATATAAATGTTACGTTTCATCTTTGAGTCATTCGAGTCAGTCATGATGTTCTAAAGCCATGCATTATCATGTATAAAATAAGGATGATTTCATAATGAATGCATGTGATCTTCTTTTATCCTTAAAGGTTTATTTTATATATGTATAACTTGCTTTGAAAGATTTATATTGCTCTAGCGTTTTTACTTACCTTGCATACTTGGTACATTCCATGTACTGACTGCATACTTTATATGTTGCATCCTTTTATGATGCAGGATCCGTATCACAGGTTCAGCCCCTTTCGTAGCCGCTATCAGAGTTAACACCTGCTAGATTGGTAAGTCTTCATCTTTCGAGGACTAGACTTTCAGTTACCTTGGATGTATTTTCAGTTTCGATATTTCTGAGCTAGTTGGGGATGTTGTCCCATCAGCTCGTCCAGATTAGAGCCTTATCCGACTTAGACATGTATTCAACTTCAGATGTTCATTCTGTTGTTATGTTAAGTTAGACTTCCCCTGAGTTTTTAGCTATGTTTCTTCATGTTTATTGAATGAGTTAGTGAATGCTTATGCCATGGGTCGACTTAGGGTTTTTAGGGGTCCGTTGTCCCGTGTCTATGATTCAGGTCTCCTCTCAGATCGTGACAATAATGATCGAACGGGTCATTACATCAGATACTAATTAAATAACCTTTTCATCCCTGAATGCCCTTATGAGATACGTAGGGTTTTCTATCACATTATTGTCCTCAAATCTGCGCGGGCTCATAATTATGGTTATACCCTTTCTACCACGGTCTTACCATTATCATTATTGGACTTAACAAAAACATTACCAGACTCTATTTCTGAGGTCCTATGATACTAATAGACGTACTAGTATATACTTTCTTATGTAATCTAAATCGTCCTGCTATAGACTTTATTTATGATGTTTCTTCTCTATAAATGGTAGATTAGGGCGAAATGGCAATATAAACTTTTTCAAGCCTAGAGTGGGACCGGTCTGCTCTTTTCCTCCCTCACCACTAGGCTCTATCAGCAGGCAGGTATGGCGTGGGAGGTGAGGGACAGTATGTTGTTTGTGATGCACCCTTCTAATCCCTTGAAAGGGTAAGGTGAGCCTTAAAGGAGCAGGAAGGAGAGGAAAACTGATACAGAGGATGATAGTGATGACTGTGGCGGTGATGGGACTGGTTCCTTTGGGCCCACTGGACCCTTCCAGCAGATAGAGGCTGATTTGGCAGCTATGAGAGTTACTAGGTTGGTTGCCCAGACTGTCCCAGGGAGGTGCATCATCTCATACAACTGCTATGCACCCCGAGGTCTTATAGGAAGCGGTTACCTCATTAGTCCAGGCCAATGTTGAGATCCGAAAGGATTTACAGAAGGAGAAGAAGAAAAGACGATCTTGGGACTAGCTTTTCATCTGCACATGGAATGGGTGAAGAAGATCTACTGCACCCTCCTTCTATGCCTTAGGGTTTCCCCATTATCCTCAAGATATATCGTAGACTACTCCTTCCTTAGTGATGGCAAAGACAAGGAGGCCGGTGACCTAGGCGACAACAGCACGAGGCCTCCAACTAGTTGGGGTCACAATGTATTTCCTGCCCCTTGTTCCTAGATATTTCCTACTCGCAAAGGGCCATGTGCTAAACAATTTCTCTTTTTGCTCGATTGTTGGATGGTTTTCTCTTTTTCTCTATGTTTGGGGTATAAGTGGCTGTAAGAACATTAAAATGACAATGGCCGCATTTTGGCCCATGTTTAGATAAACTGTAATTTTCATATACACCTATACTCGATTCACCCCCTTGACATAATTGAAAATTTTCCAGACATGGAGGGGATTAGATTCTATCTAGTAGCCCATCCGCTGCACTGATCACATTTTTGCTGCAGCGGACCCGATATGGCGGTCCACTTCTCGCTGTAATGTATCCACTGTGGCAAGACACACCTTGCTGTGGCGAAACTCATTGAGCAGAACACAAATAGGGTTATTCGTGCCTCCAAACAACATTGATCTCCCTATGCCACCCTTATTATACTTCATTATCACTAACATTTTGCACTTCCTCATCAACTCACACGTCAACATGGCTACGTCACCAGATACCAATTGGAATCTTATAGATACCAATTGAGCCCATTGAGATACCAATGGAATATTCCAGATACCAATTGGAATCAACTAGGTAATCGACATGCTCGGGAGGCACGATAGGAAAGAATAAAGTGAGACTTCCTGAAGACTAGATGTGAATGTCTACACACCAATTCGTAGGAGTCTACTCGACATTGCTCTTATACTTGTGACACCGGTAACCTAGATGCTCCGATACTAACTTGTCGCAACCCCAAATGGGTAGGTTGTGCAGGCACCTACATTGACTCTAACTCAATAGGAGAACTCATTTTTATAACACAGTGTCACGACTAACCACAGACATCAAAATCTTGCACCAGCCAACATTTGCTAAAATAAAACAATACAAATAAATATTCCCAAACCTTGACTCTTCCCAGAATCTAGTCTAATACAGGTAAAAGAGCTCTAAATAGAATAACGACAAAGAAAAATATATAGCTTCACTGGCAAAAAAGTGCAGAAGCTGATGTTGAATATGCCACATCAACCATGAAACTTCAACCTGCCACAGCTTACACCAAGAAAAGGTGTAGCAAGAGTAGTATTGGTTCACCACACGTATTGGTAGGCATCATCGACCGATTACAATTAGCTTATGCAACAACATAAAATTAATAGGCAATTAATAATTCAGTTTAAACAATCACTCAACAATTTACCAAGACAATTTTTTTACTCTTCATTTATGACAGTTATTTAATGACGCATCCGTATCTCTCTATCCAGCTTAGCCATAAAGGCTGGACTGCACATTGTTTAGGCCTCGCTGTAGTGGTAACTTAACCGCTGCCGCAGTCTCACCGCAGCGGAAACTCCATCACTGTAGCGGTACTTTTCTAGGCAGTAACTTAACTTTACTGAAAACTTTTAGTTCTTTCAACACCTCATCAATTACACAAGATCTGACATCATACAGAACAGTAGCAATTTACACTCAGGTAGATATACACTTCACCACCTTTCACCTGATCACAATTATTAATTTTTCTCCCTTTCTCATGCAACATTTTCACAGTCAGGATCAACCCAACAACAACCTCTAAACCACATTAACCAAATAAATTTAAGTACAAACATTAGTTCATTGAAAAACAAATTCACCAAAACACCAAGGCTTGCTGTATAAGTAATACATAAGTATGCAACAGATCAAATGCACATTGAACACATTATATTTAGATCTATCATCATTAATTTCATCTCATTCGATGTCTATACACATATCGGAGTCATCCTTTCGCTGAACTTTGGCACACTACTGTATGTATAATGAACATTCCTATACTGATATCTGTCATACAATTATATGTATATCATGACATACCTATAATTCCCTTGTTACAATCATATTATCAGGTGATTTACCGAGCACACGCCTCTATCACATCACAATACACACATGCCAGAGGGTCTTATTTTAGCCCTTCTATTCATGACTTGCAGGTGACTCTAGAAATCCATGTACTGTACACCCAGCCGTATGAATCTCTCATCATACCTGTCTGTGTACTCATATTCTTACACCTGACTGTATGAACATTTAGTCATACCTATCAATGTACCCATTCATACTGCTCGTCCGGATGCTCACCTCGGGAATGAGCCACTCACATCCAAGTACTCATACATATATAATTCCTCTCGTCCGAATGCTCACCTCAAACACGAGCCTCTCATCTCAAGATAAGGTATACTAGCAATCTCATTCACGTTCACCATAGGATAAGAATCTATTATCCCTCACTCATAAACATAGGCAACATGATATCAACAATCAACTCATATGACAACTCGGCAAACCCATTCATCATCCACGAATCCTCAACATAGAGTTTCATACATTATACTTCGTAAACTCATGTAACCATTTAGAAAGAAGTAATGAATCAATAACAACATCATATTTATCATGTAATTACACCCGATCAACTCAGGTGACCACTCAACAAGGTATATAAATCAACAATCATTAGCACAGTTCATCAAGTATTTTGTTAGGTCAACACATATGACACCACATAAGCACATATTGTTTATCTCAATTATCCTTAACTCTCACCATGACAATTATTGCGTTGAGCTTATCAAAACTCATCTATACTCATATAAGATATCAACATTATTTTACACGATCAAGGAACGGAGACCCATTAGCTATACACACAACTCACCACATTTACTAATTATCTAGTTTAAGAAGTGATTCTTCCTATACCGTTACTCATTTATTTATTAGTTATCAATTATTAAATACATAGTCCGGCTTTAATTAAAATTAACAACAAAGCCATCGTAAAGATATTATTTACCATTCCTTAGGCTAAATTTACTAGACCTCTTATACTTAGGGACCAAACATTCATTCACGTTCTCCCAACCTTATTTATCACCCCAATTCTGTGACTTTCCATTTTAAGGTATCCTATTTGGGTCAAATTTTTCCTGATTAGTAATTCTAATTTTTCTCCAAGTCAATTCATCAATCCATAAGATTAATTAGATAAAATCAAGTTTGAATCACTCAAGCTGGTTAACTATGATTCTTATAATTACTTGTGTTTTCGTTTCCTCAAAGTCTTTCTAATCTAGTTAATTTACATCACCAATTCACCTTCCCATTCATAGCATATAAAAGGGCACCAACAAATTCACATAACCTCATTAGGTTTAGTCACCTTGCTCCTTTCTTGTTCCTATCCTTTTTATACAACACATGCACAAAGATGCATTCATAATTTATACAATCAAACACACCATCTAAATATATCATCAAGAACAACTACAATGCTATGTCATCACACCCACTATCAAGAACATACCTCAAGATTTCCTTACCAAGATCATAAAATTAAGAACACATTATCAAGAATATCCAATCAAGATACTTGTCAGGAACATCACATTAAGAGTGCACCCCCCATTGTTAATCATCAATTAGGTTTACTTTCCATGTGTTTTCGTAGTTAGGATTAACCCTCCATTTTATAGTTACATCACTACAAGTATTCATCAAGTCATCAAATTTTATGATCCCTCTACCCTCAGTGATTGTACATCAATAGTACACACATATATGATTCACTATTTATAGTCTAACACAAAGATAAGTCATAACCTACCTGGATCGCAGAACTGGAGCATGCAGCTACTCTGCGGGAGCTTTGCCTTTTCTCAACACCTCCAAACATTCAAAATCTAGAAATAAAATATTAAGGAATCAATAAATAGGTTACTTCTTTGATTCAATGATTTGGGAACTCAATCCACTCCATTCTACTCGTTGTTTATGGTCAAATTCGATAATCGTAGGCGAAATTATTATGACCCAAATCTACAATAATCCTTCGAACATAGTTCATTGAGTTTTTACTCCTCTAACCCTCTTAAAGCAGTTTTTCAAGTTAAGGTTTTCAATTCACCAAATTCTAGGTCTCAAACTATCGCCAAAACATCGTTCTATAATAACATTCACCCAAGAAAGTGTTAATTTGCCAGTTCTAGGCCTAGAAATCAACACCCAATCATTCCCATAACCCTATACCTAGTTTTCACAAACCTAGGGTTCTTAGCTAGGGATTCACCACTAAACACCATCTTTGATTCTGGGTATTAGGGAATTGAATAAGGGAAGAAAATAGTTAGAACTCATACCCTAGGAAGGAGAAAACTCATACCTTGGGAAGCAGAACTGGTTAGCCCTTAGAAAATGTCCTTTTGCTCTCAAGATTCATGGCTCAGAGTAATGGGGTAATAAAACTTGAAATTCTAACTTAAATAGGTTTTCTGCCTTGCATCATACACTGCAATGGTCCTGCTATGAGGGAGGATCATTCGCCGCGGCGGTCCTGCTGCTTGTAAAGTTTTGAATCATTACGCGAATGTCATGAGGCTCTATAATGATTGGATGGGCCGTTAAAAGCATCTAGGAGAGCAATATGGATTGAGTGGCTTGTGTCCTAGGGGTGCATCCAAACGAGCATATGAGTGGGATCGGGTACACATACAATACATAGATTTCTAGAGTCCCTCCTGCAGGTAATGACTGAAAGGGTAGAAACAAGACCCTCTAATATGTGTGTACATTGATATTGGTGACTGAGTGTTTATGGTGATGTGGCAGAGGTGTGTGCCCAAAATGTCACCATTTGTTCTATTTTATAATGTAGTTGTAAATGTCTTAAAGACTTGGAATGAATGAGTGCTAAGTGGTTGAGTTGAGCTTGTGATCATGTGATTATCACCTAGATGTGGAAAATTGAAAAAGACTTGATGTGTGAAATGGATAAATGAATATTTTGATGTTGAGTTGTTTTGTCTTATTATGATCACTCTATACCACATGTGATTATGTAACAATTGTGAATTGATATCGATAACTTATACTTGTATTTGAATAAGCTTGAGACTATGTGAATGGTTAAAAGCTAGTGAAATGAAGAAGGTGCAACTAAGCCAAGTTACTACCCAGGGCAGCACCGTTACAGTGGGATTTCTTCCTCTATGATGAGACCACGGCGGCGGTCACGTGACCACTGCAGCGAAAGGCCTAATCCAGTTAGCAGGTTGGTTGTCACCTGTGTAGAGCTAAAGTTCCTAAAATGTGTTGTATATATTATGTATGATGTTATTGACTTTTTTAGTGTTATTGCTACATTTCTTATATATTAATATGCAATCTCAGCCGATGATGCCTATCAGTATCGTGTTTCATACTTATGCTACTCCTGCACTTCTTTTCTGAGTGTAGAATTCGATCTAGGAAGCTCCTCTCGTATTCACCTATAAAACAACAATTTCATTTGAAAGGTGAGAGATAGCAAGATGGGCTGTGCCACTGCTCCATTGAAAGTGTCTCTCCTCCCGACATTTTAGTTCTTTTACTTACTAGAATTATCATTCCTAGTTTTGTGCGTAGACGTCTGGTGCATTGACAATCAGGTCTTGGGAATATTGTTTGTTTTAAATAATTGTTATCGTGTAGATATTTCATTTTGTTTTATTATAAAGTGTTATTTCTATAAATGATTGATGTCGGGGTGATTGTTGGGAATCGTTGGTTCGCCTACTAGGGGGTTAGTGTGGGTGTCAATCATGACCATTTAGGTTGTGACAAAATTGGTATTAGAGCCCTAGATTCATCGATCTTATTGCACTAATACGAGTCTAGTAGAGTCTCGCGGATCGGTGTGGTGATATCCGTAACTTATCTTCGAGAGGCAGCAGGATTTTAGGAAAACTCCTTTCTTCCTTCCTTTAATGAAATTACTTGATTTTAATTGATATCTAGTGATCCAAATTGGTATCAAACAACTCTTCTTTCTTCTCTCACAGATGGCGAGAACATGTATAGATAGAAACATAGAAGCAACACCTGATCCAGTAGTAGCAGCAATAGCAGTTCGCGGTAGAGAAAGGAGCCGAGGACGCGAGCGAAGGCTTGTCAGAGCTAGAGGAGGGTATCATACTCCTACTCCATTATGGGGGAGTTCAACATCTGCAATACCTCCTGCAGCTCAGGAAAGGGTGGCGGTAGAGGTGGAAGTTCCGATGTAGGGAGAGGTTCCTTCTGCTCCAACATCCTCCGAGGTTCTGGCTCAGGTTCACAATCTCCTGAGTGGTCTTGTAGGTAATAGCGCAGCGCCAGCAACTCCTGTAGGGAAGTAACCAGGGATACATTATGTTGCTGCAGTAGCTCCTGGCATTGATTACATGTTTGAGGTAGTCATGTTCCCGAGGTCGGTGGTTGGGTCAGTGATGACTTGGGAGGAGCATGACTTATTCTAGAGGTTCATCAAGATGAAGACTCCCACTTTTTATGGTACTGAGGTGGAGGACACCTATGAATTCATTATATATTTTCATGAAAGGCTCCTTAAGATAGGGGCGGTAGAGAAGTACGGTGTGGAGTTTGTCACCTTTCAACTGATGGGTGATGTAAAGCTCTAGTGGAGGACTTTCATAAAGTGAAGACCTTGCCACCATTGACTTGAACCCACTTCTACTCCACGTTTGTAGAGAAGTATGTACCCTATACCTTGAGATATAGGAGACGGGATGAGTTCACCACCATTCAGTAGGGAAGCTCTTATGTTGCAGCCTATAAGGCCCGATTCCATTCACTATCAAAGTTTTCTCTGGTTTTACTGCCCACAGAGAAAGAGAGGATTAGGTGGTTTTTTAATGTGGGTCTCCAATTATCAGCTCTTCAGATGGTCTCCTCAGGTAAGACCATTTAGGAAGTAGTGAAATATGTTAAGAACATAGAGGGGTGAAACAAGAAGGATACGCAAAGAATGTCGAGAAGAAGGCTTAGAAGGTGGGCTCCTATAGTGGCTCTGTTGTTAGGACTATGGTACCACAGGATTTCTACAGACGTCCTATTCAGTCGGCTATACTGGTTTCAGCTAGAGGTCTATCAGGAAACACTCCCCGGCCAGTAAGTACAATTAGGGGTACTCAGCTTGTTCGCTCAGACTTTGGGGCTCACCCTATTTCCATTGTACTGGTTCAGAGGCCAGTGATTGAGAAGGTATGCCATGAGTGTGGGGAGTATGGACACATCCGCAGATGGTGTCTCGGGTTTGTCTAGGGGGACAGGATATCCCGCACCAGCTCCTCGAGCACCAGCGCCTGCTGGAAGAGGAGGCAGTGCATTTAGTAGGGATCATCCACAACTTGGGCGAGGTAGTCAGCTAGCTATTAGAGGTGGTGCTCAGGTGAGTAGGGTTGGCACCTAGTCAAGTAGAGGGGTGGCACAGCCCAACTGAGCGGTTCGTAGGCAGGTAGCTAGGATCACTTTTATGCTTTTCCTGGCAAGCCTAAGGCAGAGGCTTCTGACGCATTATTGTAGGTATGATCTTTGTTTTCGACAAAATGGCTATGAATTTGTGTGATCCGGGTTCTACTTTTTCCTATGTTTCTGGTTATTTTGCATTGGGATTGGATCTTGCTTGTCATGTGCTTGATACTCCTATCCATATTTCTACTCCTGTTGGGGATTCTGTGGTGGTGGATATGGTTTGTTAGGATTGTATTATTGATTTTATGGTGTTTTACACTCTGGTGGACTTGGTGATCTTGAACATGGTTAATTTTGATGTGATTCTGGCAATGAGTTGGTTATCTCCTCACCATTCTATTCTTGGTTTCCATGCTAAGAGCATCACTATATCAGGCCCAGGCTCGTCCAGGTTGGAGTGGAAAGGAAATTGTAGCCCTGCTCCTAAGAAATTTATTTCTTATATTGGTAATCATAAGGTGATAGAGCGAGGTTGTTCATCGTATCTAGCACATATTCGGATACTATTTTCAAGGATCCTTCCATAGTATCACTCTCGGTAGTTTTTGAGTTTCTTAGAGGTGTTCCCTACAGACCTGTCCGACATGCCGCTGACCATGATATTGATTTTTGCATAGATTTAGAGCCAGGGACCCGACCTATTTCAATTCTACCATACCGAATAGCACTTGCTTAGTTGAGAAAACTCAAGGAGCAGTTACAAGAGCTACTCAATAAGGGGTTTATTAGGCCAAGTGTCTCTCCGTGAGGTGCCCGGATGCTATTTGTGACAAAAAAAGGGTTGCGTGTAGATGTGCATTGATTACTGTAAGCTAAACAAGGTAACTATTTAAAATAAGTACCCTCTTCCTCAAATTGATGATTTGTTTGATCAGATATAGGGGCTAGCAATGTTCTTAAACATTGACTTGAGGTCGGATTATCAACGGTTGAAGATTTGGGACGAAGATATTCCCAAAATAGCCTTTTGAACCAGGTATGGACATTATGAGTTCCTAGGCATGTCCTTTAGACTCATAAATGCCCCAGTAGCATTCATGAGCTTGATAAATGGTATCTTCAAACCCTATCTATATTTATTCATAATTGTTTTTATTGATGATATCTTGGTATACTCTAAGACCAAGTAGGAGCATGATAATCATATGAGAATCTTGTTGGGGTTGCTGAAGGAGAAGCAATTGTATGCCAAATTCACTAAGTGTGATTTTTGGTTGGAATCAATGTCTTTTTTGAGGCATGTAGTCTCCAAAGAGGGAGTCAAAGTTGATCCATAGAAGGTAGAGGCAGTCAGAAACTAGGCTAGGCCAACTAACGTGATAGAGATTCGAAGTTTTATGGGGTTTACCAGCTACTACCGCCAGTTTGTGAAGGGGTTTTCATCCACTGCCTCCATATTGACTAGGTTGACTCAAAAGGATGTACCTTTCCAGTGGTCTGTGGATTGTGAAGAGAGTTTTCAGAAGCTCAAGACCCTGCTAACCACAAGACCTATCCTGGCATTACCAGTGGAAGGTAAAGATTTTGTCATTTATTGTGCTACCTCACGGTCTGCGTTGGGTGCTGTGTTAATGTAGGATGGGCAGGTCATTACTTATGCCTCGAGACAATTGAAGGTGCGCGAGAAGAATTACCCCATGCATGACCTGGAGCTAGCAGCGGTGGTGTTCACCCTAAAAATCTGGAGGCACTACCTGTACGGAGCTTGTTGTGAGGTATTCACAGACCATCGCAACCTACAATATGTGTTTTCCCAAAATGATCTCAATTTGAGGTAGAGGAGGTGGATGGAACTGCTCAAGGACTATGAAATCACCATCTTGTATTACCCAGAGAAGGCTAATATGGCGGCAGATGTGTTGAGTCAAAAAGCAGTAAGTATGGGGTAGTTTAGTTGTTTGGAAGCTACTCGAAGACCGATAGTCAAGGAAGTTCAGAAACTAGCAAGTAGTTTGATGAGGCTCTCTTTGATAGAAACAAGTGTGATACTTGCTAGCATGGAGCCTGAGTCATTACTGTTAAAGGAAATAAAGGCAAGATAGTTTGAGGATGAGAAGTTGGGTAGGATCCGAGATAAGGTTCTGCATGGAGAAGCGAAGGAAACAATGTTAGATGGCGAAGAGGTCCTAAGGATAAAGGGGAACGTGTGTGTTCACTGAGTTGGTGAGCTAACTCAGACTCTTTTGGTAGAAGCTCACAACTCGAGATACTCCATGCATCCTAGAGTCAGCAAAATATACCATGATTTGATGCGGCATTATTGGTAGCGCAGAATGAAGAGAGACATTTTTGACTATGTTTCTAAGTGTTTGAACTGTCAGTAGGTGAAACACGAGCACCAAAAGCCCGGGGGAGTACTTCAGAGGATGCCTATCCCCGAGTAGAAATGAGAGAGAGTAACTATGGATTTTGTAGTTTGTCTTCCAAAGACTTTGAGGAAGTTTGACTCCATCTGGGTCATTGTGGACAGATTGACCAAGTTTTTTCACTTCTTGCCTGTCCAAGTGACTTACAATGCTGAGAAGTTGGCCAAGTTGTATGTGAAGGAAGTGATTCGGTTGCACAGTTTGTCGCTGTCAATTGTGTCTGATAGGGGTACTTAGTTTACCTCTCATTTCTGGAGGACCTTGCAGGCAGATTTAGGCACCAGGTTGGACTGGGCATAACCTTCCATCCTCAGATAGACGAATAGTCATAAAGGACCATCCAGGTATTAGAGGATATGCTTCGTGCCTGTGTTATAGTTTTTGGGGGCTGTTGGAATAAATTTATACCCGCGGCAGATTTTGTGTACAACAATAGCTATCACTCAAGCATTGGCATGGTTCCATTTGAAGCTCTGTACAGGCGGAAATGGAGGTCTCCAATTGGGTGGTTTGATGCATTTGATGTGAGACCTTGGGGAACCAATTTATTAAAGGAGTCCTGGAAAATGTTTGGGTAATACAAGAGCATCTAATGGATGCTCAAAGTAGATAAAAATAGTATGTAGAAAAGAAGGTGAGAGATATGGAGTTTATGGAGGGAGAGCAAGTCTTGCTTAAGGTATCTCCCATGAAGGGGGTAATGAGGTTCAGCAAGCGGGGAAAGCTTAGCCTGAGGTACGTTAAACTGTTTGAAATCCTCTGATGTATGGGTGAAGTAGCTTATGAACTGGCCTTACTGCCAGAGCTGTCTGGGGTACATCCGACATTCTATGTTTCAATGTTGAAGAAGTACCATGGGGGTGGATTGCACATTATCAAATGGAACTCCATGTTCCTAGATGAAAACTTGTCCTATGAAGAGGAAACAATGGCGATATTGGCTAGGGAGGTCCACAACCTGAGGTCAAAAGAAATTGCGATGATAAAGGTCCAGTGTAAGAATCGTCTTATAGAGGAAGCCACTTGGGAGACTGAGGCCGATATGTGGATCAAATATCCTTAATTATTCACGAAATCTGGTGCATCCTCTTCCTTGCCTTTATAGACCATTTGGGGATGAACGGTGTCTTAAATAGTATCTGATGTAATGACCCGTATGTCATTATGAGGAGAAATGAACCTACAATACTATAAAAAAAGCTAGACAGTAGTTATAGAAGTGTTATAGAGTGAGCTATTGTGAATTGATGATCTTGTGGAGCTTCTGGTTTCGATGGACCGCTGCAGCGGTAGAATTTCTACTGTCGCAAGACCGAGGTGATTGGAGTCCCATTGTAATGAACTGGGGAGATAACCACTATATACATTGTAGCAGTTCCCTAACCGCCATAGTGGGTCCACTGCAATGGAAATGTGAATGCTGCAGTGGATGATGGGAATCAGAAAGTGGGTTTAAGTGGAATTTCTGGGGTTACACCCCATTATTTCTAAAACATGAAGGGTTAAGGTCTGAAAGCGATTTTCTCCCCCAGAGCAGTTTAATTCCATCATCAAGGTAAGTCTCTTGAATTCCTATCTTTATGATGGATTATATTGACTCTAGGATTCAAGGAGAACCTTTATTGGTGATTTTCTAAGCTAAGAAACCCTAGGTTGATAAACTAGGGCTGGATCGTAGGGAGTTAATAGGGTGGTTTGATTAGAGATTTATAGGGAGATGATCATTCCCCAAGGTTTAATTGTTAAAAAATGTGAGTTGTGCGGGAATTGAGATCTAAAACTAGGTGGAATTGGAGTTTTACTCTTAAAATTTCCCTGAAAGGAAGGGTTTGTGTTTCTAAGGACCTTCTGTAGGTGGTGGATTACTAAATTCTATCCTGTTCCTATTAGACTTTGAGCATTCGGAAGCATTAAGGAAGGGAAAGGCTCCAGCACAGTTACTTTCATCCAAACCCTCCCAAGTTAGACTTTATATAATAACCTGTATGTATATTAATAATGTGTGATCTAGTGAATAGACTTTACATTTTATGATGATTTCCTTGTTAACGTAAACTGTTGAAGTAAATTGATATGATGTGGTCACTGAACCAATGTGGATCTGTATTGAATTGTTAAGGTGCTTCTTTTGCATGGTTATTGAAGTGATTGATGAATTTTTAATTATTCAAATAAGGGAGGTCGATTGTAAACTCCTGAATGTCTTAATAACGAACTTTACCATGTTTCAATTGTTTTGAGAATGGTTAAGGATAGTAAGAATATCTTGAGATGATTGGCTCGTGCCCGAGGGGAGCATCCGGGTGAGCAATATGGATTGATTGGTTCGTGTCTAATGGGAGTATCCGGATGAGCATATGAGTGGGAGCGGGTACCACGTCGATACAGTATAAAGATTTATAGAGTCCCCTGCAGGTAATGACTAGAAGGGCAGAAATAAGACCCTCTAGCATATGTGTACATTGATATTAGTGACGGAGTGTTTATGGTGATGTAGCAGAGGTGTGTAGCCGACATGTCACCATTTGTTCTTTTTTGTAATGTAGTTTTTAATTGTGCTAATGATTTGGAATGAATAAGTGCTAAGTGGTTGAGTTAAGCTTGTGATCATGTGATTGTTACCTAGATGTGGAAAATGGAAAAGACTTGATAAGTGAAATGGATAAATGAATATTTTGATGTTGAGTTGTTCTATCTTGTTATGATTCATCTTATACCGCATGTGATTATGTAACAATTGTGAATAGATGTCGATAACTTATATTTATATTTGAATAAGCTCGAGACTGTGTGAATGGTTAAAAGATGGTTAAATGAAGAGGTACAGATAAGTCGAGCTACTGGCCAAGGTAGTACTGCTATGCGGGACTTCTTCTGCTATGACGAGACTACAACGGCGATCAAGTGACTGCTGCAGTGAAAGGCCTAATCCAGTGAGCAGGCCGGTTATCACTTGCCAGAGCTAAAGTTCCTAAAATGTGTTTTTTTTTGTGTGTGTATAGATATATATATGATATTCTGGACTTGTTTTATATTGTTGTTGCATTGATTATGTGTTATTATGTAAGGTCCGCCGGTGATGCCGACCAGTATCGTGTTTCATACCAACACTACTCCTGCACTCCTTTTCTGAGTAAAGAATTTGATCTGGGATGCTCCTGTCATCCTCACCTATAAAGCACCCGTTTCATTTGAAAGGTAACCGATAGCAAGACGGGCAGTACACTCCTCAGTTAAAGATTTCTCTTCTCCTGACATTTTAGTTCTTTTATTTCCTAGAATTATTAGTCCTAGTTTGGTATGTAGACATCTGGTGCAATGACAATCGAATCTTGGGAATATTGTTTGTTTTAGATAATTGTTATCGTTCAGATATTTCATTTTATTATAAATTGTTATTTCTTCTGAATGATTAATGTCAGGGTGATTGTTGGGAATTTTTGATTCGCCTATTGAGGGGTTAGTAAGGCTGTCAATCACGATCATTTGGATCGTGACAAAGAAAAGGAGTTTATTTTTGCTACAGAGAAGAAGAGGTGGTGGAATTTGTGATGTTTGAAAATGAAAAACTATACCAGATTATATAGGCTGCAAATTTTCATTAGCTTGCCATACATTTGATGTATTCACTTGCCATACATCTGATGTAATCAATTACCCTAGATTCACTAACCATAGTATTACATACATGAAAAATCCACAGATTTTGTTCTCTCTAACTTATTAACATAAAAGTTACTATTATGTTCACAACTTCTTAACGAAAGATTAGTGGTGTTCGACTTCATACATACACAACAGACAGGTACACACACATATGTTAAATTGGTTACAAACACATTCTTTTTATTGATACACAAAATCATTAAACTAATTTTTTACGTACTTTTATTGAGGGGTGAACATAGTTCGGGTTGGTTCAAATTTTTTAAATACCAAATCAAACAAATTATATTGGGTTTTTAAATATATAAACCAATAAAAGTCGCATTTTTCAACCTCAACTTTTTTTGAATTTCTCAAATTTTTTGAATTTTTTTCGATAAAGTTTTCACTCAAAACATATAACTTATGAATATTTCTTTAATCCTAGTAACATACAACTATCTAAGGTATTTCATAATTTAAAAAATAACACAAAATATGAGATAGTGTTGATATGGTACTATAATATTCATTAAAAAAATAAAAATATCACATAAAATAAATATTGTTAATTAATAAGTAATAATGAAAATAAATGATCATACTCTAAAAATACTAACTCATGCCAAACAAAGTACGAATAATAAATATTAATTACATAACTAAATATATATATTTTATGCGTTTTCACATGTAAATTAACCTACAAAATTAAAGAATAGATACCTACTATTATTATCATTCCTAGTATTGACAATTAATAGAACTATTGGTTTAGGAATTATTTGACTTAATAACATGCATCTATGAGCGATAAAACTGATTGGCTCATTCAAAGTTTTATGTTCAAACTTGAAATAATATATGTTAAAAGACAAAAAATATGAAAAAGTTTAAGACGTATTTATAAATTGCATAAAATATTTATAAAAATTATATACATATAATGTCAACTTGATTTGATTCAGTTTGATAATTTTAGTTAAACCAAACCAATTATGGTTGGATTTTTTTTCCAACACCAAATAAAATTCAAACAAACCACTGGTCAGTTATTTGTCTCGATCAGCTTGGTGTAATTTGTCGATTTTCTTTGTACACTCTTACTTTTATTTATGATAGCTGAATGAGATATAAACTTTAAATGACATTATACACATATAAAAATACCACACTATAACAACTACAAAATTTTTAGACATATATTGCTACTATATTGAGATTTTATGGTATATCTAACCTACTTATGTCTCACTGTTTGTAATTTAGTGGTTATTTATTGAATTTTATTTGAATGTAAATATATTATATATATATATATATATATATATATATATGATGTAGTATGGAGAAAAACACATGGTTTGAAGCATCTACAAAGATAGAATATTTGAACTTTCAAGATAGATAAATAAAGATAAAAGAATGTTTTGAAGATTTCCGATCAGTTTAAAAATAACTACTCTAATAATATGTAACACCCCAGAACTTCCTAAAACTAGACTTTAGGTTTAAACTTGATACTGCAGAAAACTGAGAAAAAGATCTTAGTACGAGTCACAATATAACTCGTAGATTAAGGTACGAATTTTACCAAGGATCGTAAATAGAGGTTGGACAAGAACAGTGAATCAATTTGGAGAAATGATGACTTCATGTTACAAATCGTATTATCCTGGTATGAATCATACTGACCAGTCATTAAAAAGTTCAGAGAAATAGTATGGAAAATCCCAGGTGACCCAACCTCAGTAGTGCCTCTATAGAGTGTGAGTGTAAAAGACAACCTCTCTTTCGAAGAAGTTCCAGTTCAAATGCTAGACCGTCAGGTTCGTAAACTGAGAAACAAAGAGGTCTCTTCGATAAAGGTTTTATGAAGGAATCGACTAGTTGAGGAAGCCACATGGGAAGTAGAGGTATACATGATGGCTAAATACCCTCATTTATTCCCTTCGAGTTCAGCTTCAGTATTAGGTACTAAATATCTCCTAAGTACCCGACTCAATTCCATACTTATCAGCTCTATCCGTGTTCTGATGAGCACCCTAGTTGCGTTAAGTCAGTTAGTATGTATGTATTAGTTTTAGTCATGTATCTTAGTTTGGAGTCAATCACTTTGTCAATTTGCAACTATAGTTTTTCAATTTTGGGCTTTCAGATCCCTTCTAGTCTTCCCGTATGCCTATCCTACATTCGAGGACGAATGTTCCCAAGGGGGAGATATTGTAACACTCCAGAACATCCTAAGACTAGCCTTTAGGTTTAAACCATGATCCTATAGAAAACTAAGAAAAAAGATCTCAATACGAGTCATAGTACGACTCATAGAATTGAGGTATGGATCGTACCTAGATTCGTACTAGAGGATAGAGAAGAACATCAAATAAAGTTGGAGAAACCAAGACTTCATGTTACGAATCGTATTATCCTAGTACGGATCGTACTGACTAGTCATGGAAAAGTTCAGAGAAATGGTTAGAGAAATCCCAGGTAACCACGAGTCATGATACGACTCATGGTACGATGGTACAACTCGTTGGATGAGTCGTGAGAGAGTCAGAGGAAGATGCATAAGTAAGCTACGGACTGTAGCAAGACTCATGGGATGTTGGTATGGGTCATAGTAAGCATTCATGGAAAACATCAGAGATATGGGTTGAAGCAGAGTCCCTAACCACGAGAGATGATATGTATCATAGCACCTTGGTACGATTCGAAGGTTGAGTCATACCACTTGACAGGCAGAAATCTTATTAAATCTTTCATGGGCATTTATGTAAAACCCTATCGTCCTAACTCCTAAACCATATTGTATTAGGATAATTTAGGAGCAATTTTAGAGGATTAGTCGTCCCTCTCCCTCATTCTTTCTATAACCATTTAGAAAATCATTAAGAACTCAAACAGATCCTAGAGCAGGACTATGACTTCCATTTTTCTCAATCTTTCCAGGCAGTTTCTTAAGGGAATTTCTACTCTAGGTATGTGGGATTTCAACAAGGGAATTGCTCTTCCCTTGTGCCTCCAAACTCTTTCAGAAACATTATCAGTTCCATCGTTGAAGAATTAAAACTAGGGTTGTTCTTTAGTTAGATTATGAAATTCCTTCTTCTTATAATTCTTGTGATTATTGAAGACTTCTACCAGCTACAATTCATATCGATATCTCTTTCCATGAATATGTGTTTTAGCCCTAGTCCTTAAATGTGATTTGAGTGAATCTTGCATAATTGGCAGTCCAGATATGAATGTTGCATGATTCTGATAGTTCCTTGTTAAATCACCATGATAGTATGGATATGTGATCAGAAGTTAGCTTATGGCTCGTTCAGTCAGTACTTAACATTTTTAGTGTCTTACAAAATTGTCATTTGATCAGTTTGACTATAGTTAGTCTTTTGAGGAGTTTAGTAAAACTCCGCAGTCTCAGTTATCAGTGATCAGATTGTTCTTCAGACGGTTACAATGCTTTCAGATAAAGAAGCTCTGAGAAATTTTAGAACACCTATATTTCAGTTATCCGGTGACTCTCAAAATGTTTCTTGATAGGTGGTCCTAACTTTAGTCTTAGGACATCAGGTCCGAGCTATCAGCTTGGCATACAAATTTAGAATTTCTAGTGGGAGTAGGACTTAGCACCCAGTGGGTCGGGGTTCAAACCGCCTAGGTTCCTAGAACTACATTGCCAGTATAGGTCATTAGCCCAAACGGGCCTCATACAGTGATCAACCATCTGAGCTACTATACCCTAGCAAATATATTGGACCTTCTCTGATGGGAGATATACATCAGACTCCACGCCTAGCTCACGTGGTCACATGTTGATTATAGTTTCTCCCACAACTTAGTAAAGTACAACTCAGTCTAGTGTAGTCTTAGTCTTCAATTTAGTTCAGTACCCCAGGACTCAGACATGTTGATGATCTTCAATTAATTATTTAGTAATTATAGTATTAGTATCTTTTCAGATGCCTTCAATGTCTGAAATTCTAGTATGGTCATTGCATGTTCTGCTAGTACGATTTACAACTTTTAGTATCTTTATGTTTATTTCGTATCTCACTTACTCAGTACATTCAACGTACTGTTGCATACTTTCTGTGTTGTATCATCTTATGATACAGGCGCAGGTTCTCAGTCTCAGAATCATCAACAGTACCCCTTCAATGATTTTCAGCAGTAGTGTGGATTGGTGAGTCCTCATCTTCCCAGGGCGAGAGCTTAGCATCCACTTTAGTTTCTTGATTTTAGACTTTAGCGTTAGATGGGGGCTTGTCCAACAACTCGCTAGTTCTTTATATGTCTTTTAGAAAGAGTTGGTGTGTCATTATGTTTTTCCTTTACTGCATAAATTTCAGTATCATATCAAATAATTCTCCTTTTCAGCAAAGTGTTACTTAGTCATTTTTTTGATGCTTTCTCTTATAGATTTCTTCCAGTTATTTAGAATTTTAGCATTATGCTATGCCATGAATTAGCTTGGGGACACTTGTGGCCCTAGGTACCGTGTCGCATCCAGGGTATAGACTCAAGTTGCGACAAACTTTATATTAGAGCATTAGCTTTATAGTGTCCTAGGATATCTGAAAGTTGCGTCAAGTAGAGTCTTTTTCATGAGCGTGAAGTGCGCCACACTTATAAAGAGGAGGCTACGATGCATTTTATTAGGAAATTTCCCTTTATTCATAAATCTTATAATGCGTACGGTTTTAGACTCTAATAAACCCTCCTAACTCATGCTCTACCCTTTCAGATAATGATGCCTCCCTGAAGAGGCAATGGAAGGAGGACCGGTAATGCTAACTGGCCAGCCTCACCAGCTCCTGCAATCCTCAGGAAGACCAGGGTCCCATATGGAATTTCGGGTCACTATTTAGATGTTGGCATAGGTGATGACTAATCAAGTTAACCAGTAGGTCATAGTTCCAGTGAGAACAAATAGGTCTGCAGCTACGGCTAGGGTCAGGGACTTCACGCGGATGAATCCCCCAGCATTTCATAGGTCTAAGGTAGAAGAGGACCCACAAGAGTTTGTGGATGAGATACTATAAATCACCCAAATCATGGGTGTCATACCTAAAGAGAGTGCTGATCTGGCTGCCTACCAGCTGAAAGGGATGGCCCAGATTTGATAAAAGGATTGGAACAAGGGAAAACATAACAGAGCAGGTCTAGTTAAATGGCATAAGTTCGTTACAATGTTTCTGGACAGGTTCTTCCCTCGGGAATTGAGGGAAACCAAAGGCGGCTGAGTTCATGAACTTGAGACAGAACAACATGACAGTAGAGGAGTATGCACTGAAATTCACTCGACTGTCAAGATATGCTCCAGAAATAGTTGCGGAGTCGAGGGATCACATGCTCAAGTTTGTTAATGGAGTCTTGAATTTAGTGCTTCAAGAATGAAGGACCGCTATGCTCATCAAGGATATAGACCTTTCTAGTCTCATCATTCATGCCCAGCAGATAGAGGCAAAAAAGCTGAAGGACATAGATATGGAGAATAAATGGGCTAGAACTGGTCAATTTGATTACTCCCAGCAGAGGTCAGGTTGTGGTAATTGACCCCAGTAGCAGCAGAGGCCTCTAACACCTTCCTCAGCAAGCGCTCTGTCCTCTAGACTTACAAGGATAAGAGGGGTGGGACATTGAGCCCCGAGTCTCAAAGCTATGTCTCTAGCAGTCACATATTTCAAGCCTATCCTAAATGTAGTAAGAATCACCCTGGGGAGTGCCATATGGGAAAAGAGGGTTGTTTTTGTTATGGTCTGCTGGGTCACAAGTTGAGAGAGTGCCCTTCCGCAGGAGGGGGAAAGGCCCAATCTTTAGGTTAGCAGCCCTGGCAGGTTACCCAACTTAATAGGGCACTGCTTCATGTACGAGTGGTGATCAACACCAAAATCATTTTTATGCTCTATCTTTTAGGAAGGATCAGGAGAACTCACCAGATGTGGTTACAGGTATGTTGCACCTTTTCCACATTATTGTATATACTTTATTAGATCCACGAGCCACACTTTCCTCATGACTCCTTATATTGCAGTTAAGTTTGATATTAGTCCAGAAATTCTCTCCGAACTATTTTCTTTCTCTTCCCCGATTTGTGAGTCAGTTAGAGCCAGTCGGGTATACAAAAATTGTCAAGTATCAGTGTTGAGTAAAGTAACTTTAGTTGATCTATTAGAGCTAGACATGGTCGACTTCAACCTTATCCTTAGCTTGGATTGGTGGTATTCTTGTTATTCTTTAGTTGACTGTAGAACCAGGGGTTGTCAAGTTTCAATTTCCTAATGAACCAGTCTTAGAGTGGAAGGATAGTACTTTAGTGCCTAAGGGTCATTTCATTTCGTACCTTAAGGCTAGGAAAATGATTGCCAATGGGTAAATCTACCGTATGGTCAGGGTCAATGATTTTTGTTTCGAGACCCCGACACTCCAGTCGGTTTGGGTAGTGAGTGAGTTTCCTGATGTGTTCCTCGAAGACCTTCCAGGGGTCCCACCCGATTGGGAAATAGACTTCGAGATAGATCTTCTTCCAATACCCAACCCATCTCTATTCCTCCTTACATAATGGCTCCAGCTAAACTTAAGGAGTTTAAGGAACAATTGAAAGACCTTTTAGATAAAGGCTTTATCATGCTCTATATCTCTTTGTGGAGTGCTCCAGTCCTATTCGTGTGAAGGAAAGACGGTACCCTCAGAATGTGCATCGATTATCGCTAACTGAACAAAGTCACAGTTAAGAACAGGTATCCTCTACCTAGGATTGACGACTTGTTCGATCAGCTTTTGGGGGCTAGTTGTTTCTCCAAGATAGATCTCAAATCAAGATATCACCAGCTCAGAGTTATAGAATGTTGTTGTTGAGCCCGCAAGTGTACGGGTCGTACAAGTAATACAGTGGCCCTTTTTAAGAGCCAGATGTCGAATCCACAGGGACTGGACCAATTCAGCTAATTATCAAGTTCAAGTGTGATATTAAATGCCACAAGTGTTGATTATAGACTTTTTCGAGAAATTTAATTAAGTCTAGACGTGGTCAACGAAATACTCTGAATTCATTCAAGGAGCAACTAGAGTTAAGGCCGGATAATCATGCGATGCTACAATTCGTAATGGGTTAAGTATGAAATTATCAATTGTCATCTGACATAATTAAAATTGCATGTTCATGGTCTTCCAAACCTCTAAACACGACAAACTAGCCTCACTACAACATCGTTGAGCGAGGATGTCATTTCTAGTTCGTGGGCAATTCACTAGTGGATGTGGTTTATGGGGTTTATGCCATTGATTTAGGTACTTCCGTACCTCCAACCATTTAACCAATCTTAGCTTCACAACTACTCCTTCAAGTGGTGGAGTATGATTCTAAGTTGGTGTCTTTCTATCTTCCCATTTTATCAACCAAGCAAGGTAATTAGGTATATTCCTATCCTAACCATAAAATCTTCTCAAAAGACAAAAACTTGCTTCCTACATTCTTATGTTCTTGCCTAGGTTTGCTTCCTCAAGCATTTACCTACGCTTAACGTGTGTGTTTTCATGGTGATCAATCATAAAAACAACCATAATTAAGAATGCAATACAAACAATAATCAATAACTTAATTCCAAAACAAATTCGTAAAAACACAATCATAACTCATGGCTTCAACCCTATAGGAAGGGTTCTAGACACTCAAGTTCGTAAAATTACAAGAAAACATTGTTAAAATAACATACTTACAAGAATTGGTAGAAGAGAAGATGAAATTGATGAACCCTAGGTGAGTTCTCCCACTTCTCCCTTCACTCCTAGGTGGTTTTTCAGAATAAAATTGTGACAAAATGTTTTTAGGAGCTAAGGGACCAATTTATAGTAAATGAGAATTTTACAAAATTATGCCTATCGTGGAATGGCTCCATGGCATGGAGTGTATCGTGGAGCACTGCCACCGTGACACAGAGTGTACGCGGAGCACTGCCTCCGTGACACGGAGGTATCGCGGAAGCCCTATGGAAATCGCACAATTTAAATCCTGGAGGCAGAACACTGCCGCGATGGCTCCGTGACACGGTGCCCATCGCGACACCCTTCAATGATCTCTCATTTTGTTCCAACTTTGGTGTTTCACTCCCAATATCATTCGTCTACTTCACCAAATCATAGATTGAGTCCTCCAATGCATTATTTCCTTCAAAAACAAAGACTAATCATGTTGGTTAATATTTATTCACATTTACATAAAAACACATGAGAATGTATATAAATAAATAGATAAACAAGGAAAAACTAAGTTATAAAGTATCACTTGGGAATTCTATTTTGCCCATGATCACCTAACCCACACTTAAAGCCTTGTTCGTCCTCGAACAACCCTTTTACATCTCCATTAAATGAAGACTCACACATAAGTAATTTAGCAAGACAATTCAAGTTCCTGTTATAATGATTATTTAAGATAGCAAGTTAAAAATAGAGAATGCACGATTTAATCAATGAAATGATATACAACTCCGTTAAGACTTCCTAACCTCAAGAATCGACTCTCAATCTTAGCAAACTCATGCAAATCAACCGATCAAGAAATCTGACATGAATGTTATCTCTCATTAAACATGTGCCCTCACAACAAGAGAGTTGCCCATTTTTACTCACAAATTTTCAAATCACAACATGTATGGGTATATGAATAAGATTACGCTCGCTCTCTCAAAGAATTCACATGCATCATGTAGTGAACCATAAGCTTGCCCTTAGTGTTTTACTCCACTAATTTAAGGATGTATGAACGTAAGATCAAGTAGGACTTAATGGGTTATATTGGAAGCTAAGGGACGGGTAAGTACTATTCTGGCCAGTAATAGAGGCTATCTTCCCCAAGCGCTTTTAATAACTTCAACCTTCATTAAGGACATCTCTTCTCTTACTTCACCCTCATTCTTTTCAATCCTGAATATTTTTTCTTATTGTTCCCATTTCTTTAAGCACACTTAGCTTATTAGTAAGGAGCACTTACGCAACTTTTTCATTCATTTATTTTCTTACTCCCTACCAATAATCAAGCATTTTCAAACACGTGAACCCTTGACCTTTTTCAACTTTTACAACTGCTACTTTTCCTTCTTTTTCATGATTCTCACTCCTTCACTCTTTCGGATTTTTCCCTTAAGCGCTTAGGAGTTCTGGATCAAATTCAAGACTAATGAAAGAAAAAGGATTAAGCTTATATTGTAGCTATCAAAGAATAGGCTTAAGGCTCAATGGGGCTCACTAGGATTCAACACTCAAGGTAGGTAAAGTGAGGGATAAAAATTAGGCTCATTCAAAGAAATGCCTAAATCATCTCCTACAGTCCACATCCTTCATTCCGTTTTATATACACACTAGACAAGTTCTAGACACTCCACAGTAGCACGGAATATTCAAAAAACTTACACTCTCAACACATGCTCAATTCAAGACACATTCAGCAAACTCTTACTCAGCTAATCACAAGAATTCAAAATTAAGCTTCAATCACATTGAGTCAAATTCAAGAGCCTAAGTGTCTCAAACAAAGTTATACACTTCTTACATGCTTCAACACTAACCACACTTGTATCTTAAAATTATGTATAGCACATAACAAGTACATCAAGCCATCAATTAGCTACGGGTTCAAAAACCAAAACCTATTGACTAATTTTTCCTCAAGAAGGTCATCATCGATCCATCGTCGAAAACAGTCCCTAACTATGACTAAAAGCACTGTATACAGACAAAGAAAATTTTTTATTCTTCGGTTCAAAGACCCCTCGTCGGAAAAGAACTGAAAAGAAAAACCAACGGGTGATGAAGTCATGCTTGACTCACAAAAATATTTTTTTCAAATATTTTTCAAATATTTCTCACAAGCATTACATTCACCAAAAATCATTAAGCAGAAATTTTTTGAAATTTTCCTCACCCCACACTTGAATCATGCTATGTCCCCATAGCATCAAATTAAAATTAAAAAGGGTAAGAAATACTCCCTGAGCCTCTATGCCTAGCTAACAACATGCTTTTCTTTCTTTGAACACGTGGGTATTCAACCCCACACTTTTCCTCTTTCATGCTTGTTAGCTTCCTCCTCCATGGGTACTCAGACTTCCCTTCCATCTGTGCTTAAATTTCCACCAAAAACACAAACATGATGAAAAATAAACAAAATCAACACAAACAAAAATCACAAATTGTACCTGTGGTACCCGTGGGTTGCCTCCCAAGTAGCGCCCTACTTTACGTTGTGGCAGGACGTGAACTATCCTTTTTAGGACATCCTCATACCTGGGTTCCCTTTCAAGAACCATCTCCTTTTCTTTTGATTTTTAGAGGAAACAACCTCCACTCTGTTCCTCTCTTCCTCCAGCTTCTTCATACTCTGAAGCCCTTTATCAAACTCGGGCTGAATTTATCATTACCTTTGCAATGGACCTGTGGAATCAACCACCCCACACTTATCCTCTGACAACACACTAACCTTACTAAGGTTTCTGTAGTGTGTAGTGTGGGTTAATCTCGTGATATACACGGAAGAGTTCTTCTTCATCCTCGACCCACATTTTTAGGGTCCCTGCTCTTAAGTCAATTACCGCTCCTCCGGTGGCCAAGAAAGGTCGTCCCAAGATTAAGGGTACCTGGTCATCAACATGAAAATCTAAGATAATAAAATTAGTAGGTATAATAAACTTACCCACTTTGATGAGAAGGTCCTCTATGATTCCATCAGGTGCCACTCGCGACTTATCCGCCAGCTGCAGCATCAACCTTGTTGGCCTCGGTTTTCCCAACCCCAGGGTGTTAAATAAAGATAGGGGCATTAGATTAACTGCTGCCCCTAGATCACACAAAGTTCGTAGCACCTCAGCTTTACCAATTTGTATGGGGAGGGTAAAACTCCCTGGGTCTTTGAGCTTTTTTGAGATTTTTCTCAATACCCTGTGACTGCACTCCTCAGTCAGTGCTACTGTCTGGACATCCACCAATCTAACTTTGTTAGCCATCATGTCTTTCAAGTATTTAGCATACTTGGACATTCCCTGAAAAACATCAATAAGAGGCAAATTTATGTTAAGTTCTTTGAAAATATCAAAGAACTTTTTGAAGCATTCCTTCTCCTTGCTCTTTATGAATCTCTGAGGGAATGGCGGTGGTGGTCTTTGTGGTGGCTGCAATGAAGATTGTGCATTTTGTTGCACAACACTCTGATTTTCTCCCTTGATAGTGGATGGTCCTTGTCTAACCAACTCCGGTTGCACCTCATTTCTCTTCTCTTTAGGCACTGCATCAGCTAATTGCTTGCCGCTCCTCAGACTGATGGAGTTGACCTACAGGGGGTTAGGATCTGTGTCACTTGGTAGTCCTCCCTGCGGTCTCATGTTTTGAGCAGCTGCTATCTGACCCATCTGCTTTTCTAGATTGCGGGTGGCCACTTGCTGATTCTTCAAGTCTGATGCCATCCTCGCCTGATTTTCTACTAACTGAGTCTGGGTCTCCATGATTTTTTGCAATGTTTCCTCAATGTTGCTGCTCAACTGGCCATCATTCTGCCTATTCTGCTGATACTGCTGCTGTTGAGGTTGCTGATAACTTTGCTTTTGGTTTCCACCCCAAGAAAAATTCGGGTGGCCCTGCCAATTTTTGTTGTAGTTGTTTCCAAAATTCTGATTGTTCCTCTGCACATTGCCAACAAAATTGACTGATTCCGAATTTGCTCCACAAGATTCTGTATTGTGCCTATTATTTCCACAAATTTCACACCAACTCGGAGCTTGCTGAACTGCATTAACCTGACCCTGCTGTTGGTTCATACTTTGTTTATTGAACTGAGTCATCATCTGATGCTGAAACAAAGCTAACTGTGCCGCCAAGGCATTCATACTATCTACCTCTATCAACCCTGCTCTCTTTCCTGCCCCTCTTGATGATTCGCTGTGCCACTCTGGATTTCCCTGTGCAATTCAATTCAATAGCGTGTGCAACTCATTATAAGTCTTCTCTAAGGCTTGCCCACCCAATGCAGAGGCTAGTAAAATTTTCGTGTGTGGGTCTAGACTTTCTACAAAGGTATGAGCCAAAACTTTATTCGATTGCTGGTGATGGGACAGTCTCTCAATAATGACTTGAATCTTTCCCAAGCCAAATATAAATTCTCATCAGGCCTCTGCTTGAAACTCAGTATTTCACTTCTCAACTTTGCAGTCTTTCCTGAAGGAAAAAATCTGATAAGGAACTTCTTTGCCAAATCATTCCACGAAGTTATGGAGTTCGGTGGCTCAGCTTTCAACCACTTCTTTGCCTCTCCCAAAAATGAAAATGGGAAGGGTAAGTCGGACATAATCTGTGGACACGCCAGTGGGGAGAAACGCGTCACTAATCGCAAGAAAGTTCTGTAAGTGCTGTTGCGGGTCCTCATGTGCCATCCCAGTGAACTGACCACTAGAATGAAACAACTGTACCATGTTCTGCTTCAATTCAAAGTTTCCTCTAGGCTCCGGTTTACGGATACTAGAGTTCACAGTAGTCGTTTGTGGGACTGCCACTTCGCGAACTGGTCTGGATGCCATCGCTTCCGGTGACAATTGTGCTTGTCCTGCGGGTGGTTGTTGTTGTACTTTTTCTTGAAGTCTTTTCAACTTTTGCTCTAGAGTTACTCTCCTTTGAAAATGGATTTGACGTTCAGGTTCAAGCAACGGTTCCACAAGCTCTCTATTCTTAGCCAGCTCGGCAAGACAACCTGTCACCTGCAATAAGTCAGACTAACACCAAGTTTCGCAACACTTAAGGAAATTTAAAAATCACACAAAAAATAGACAAATTCACTAAACTTCGATGAGTCCCCGGCAGCGGCGCCAAAAACTTGTTGTTGACCCCACAAGTGTAGGGTCGTACAAGTAATACAGTGGCCCTTTTTAAGAGCCGGATGTTGAACCCACAGGGACTAGACCAGTTCAGCTAATTTCAAGTTCAAGTGTGATATTAAATGCTGCAAGTGTTGATTATAGACTTTTTCGAGAAATTTAATTAAGTCTAGACGTGGTCAACGAAGTACTCTAAATTCATTCAAGGAGCAACTAGAGTTAAGGCCGGATAATCATGCGATGCTACAATTCGTAATGGGTTAAGTATGAAATTATCAATTGTCGTCTCACATAATTAAAATTGCATATTGATGGTCTTCCAAACCTCTAAACACGTAAAACTAGCCTCACTACTACATCGTTGAGCGAGGATGTCATTTCTAGTTCGTGGGCAATTTGCTACGTGGATGTGGTTTATGGGGTTTATGCCATTGATTTGGGTACTTCCGTACCTCCAACCATTTAACCAATCTTAGATTCACAACTACTCCTTCAAGTGGTGGAGTACGATTCTAAGTTGGTGTCTTTCTATCTTCCCATTTTATCAACTAAGCAAGGTAATTAGGTATATTCCTATCCTAACCACAAAATCTTATCAAAAGACAAGAACTTGCTTCCTACATTTTTATGTTCTTGCCTAGGTTTGCTTCCTCAAGCATTTACCTACGCTTAACGTGTGTGTTTTCATGGTGATCAGTCATAAAAACAACCATAATTAAGCATGCAAGACAAAACAACAATCAATAACTTAATTCAAAAACAAATTCGTAAAAACACAATCATAACTCATGGCTTCAACCCTAGAGGAAGGGTTCTAGCCACTCAAGTTCGTAAAATTATAAGAAAACATTGTTAAAGTAATATACTTACAAGAATTGGTAGAAGAGAAGATGAAATTGATGAACCCTCGGTGAGTTCTCCCACTTCTCTCTTCACTCCTAGGTGTTTTTTCAGAATAAAATTGTGACAAAATGTTTTTAGGAGCTAAGGGACCTATTTATAGTAAATGAGAATTGTACAAAATTATGCCTGTCGTGGAATGGCTCCGTGGCACGGAGTGTATCGCAGAGCACTGCCACCGTGACACGGAGTGTATCGCGGAGCACTGCCTCCGTGACACAGAGTGTATCACAGAGCACTGCCATGGAGGTATCATGGAAGCCCTCTGGAAATTGCCCAATTTAAATCCTGGAGGCAGAACACTGCCACGATGGCTCCGTGACACGGTGCCCATCGCGGCACCCTTCAGTGATCCCTCATTTTGTTCGAACTTTGGTGTTTCGCTCCCGATATCATTCATCCACTTCACCAAATCATAGATTGAGTCCTCCAATGCATTATTTCCTTCAAAAACAATGACTAATCATGTTGGTTAATATTTATTCACATTTACATAAAAACATATGAGAATGTATATAAATAAATAGATAAACAAGGCAAAACTAAGTTATAAAGTATCACTTGGGCATGCTATTTTTCCCACGATCAAATGTGACATCCTGAAATAGCTTTTAGAACTCAGTATGGTCACTAAGAATTCGTAGTTATGTCTTTTGGCCAATCCAATGCTCCTGCAACTTTTATGGATCTGACAAATAGGGTATTCAAGTCGTACCTGGACATGTTTTTCATTGTCTTTATAGACATATCCTGGTTTATTCTAGAATAGAGGAGGAACATGTAGGCCATCTAAGAATAGTTTTATAGACTCTTAGGGACCGTCAGTTATTAGCCAAATTTAGCAAGTGTAAATTTTTGCTAAAATCAGTTGTCTTCCTTGGATACGTGGTCTCTAGAGAGGGTATTCAGGTGGATCCTCAGAAGATAGTAGCAGTTAAGGACTAGCCAAGACCCACCTCTCCGACAAACATTAGGAGTTTCTTGGGTGTAGCCGGCTATTGCAGATGGTTTGTTGAAGATTTTCCTCCATTGTCTCCCCTTTGACAAAATTGACTCAGAAGAAGGTGAAGTTTTAGTGGCCTGATAAATATGAGAAGAGTTTTCAGGAGTTAAAGAATCGACTCACTACAGCCCCAGTTCTAAATCTGCCAAAAGATTTAGACAGGTTCGTGATCTACTGTGATGCCTCCAGAGTTGGCCTAGGTTTGTTCTGATGCAACATAGTAAAGTCATAGATTATGCTTCTAGAAAGCTTAAGGTCAATGAGTAGAACTATTTGACTCACGATCTTGAATTTGGCCGGCAGTAGTGTTTACTTTAAAAATTTGGAGGCATTACCTCTATGGTGTTCATGTGGATGTCTTCACAGATCACAAAAGTCTATAGTACGTGTTTAGTTAGAAGAATTTGAATTATCTTCAGAGGAGATTACTAGAATTATTAAAAGATTATTATATGAGTGTGCTATATACCCAGTCAAGGCCAATGTAGTGGCTGATGCCCCTAAGCAGGATGCCTATGGGAAGTGTTGCGCATGTCGGAGAGGATGAAAAGAAACTGGCAAAGGACATCCACAGGCTAGCTTGGCTAAGGGTCCAGTTAGTTGATTCAAATGAGGGTGGAGTTGTAATTCAGAGAGGGTCAAAATCCTCACTGGTGGTGGAGGTTAAGTCAAAGCAGGATGAAGACCCCATTTTACTCAAGTTGAAAGAGGCAGTTCTAAGAAAAGAGGTGGAAGCATTCTCCAAAGGGGGAGATAGTGTACTCTGTTACCTGGGCAGGTTGTATGTCCTAGAGGTAGACGATTTTAGGCAGAGGATATTAGTGGAAGCCACAGCACCAGGTACTCTATAGACCCTGGCGCCACCAAGATGTACCCTGATCTACAGGAAATCTACTAGTGGAATGGCTTAAAGAAGGACATTGCTGAATTTGTAGCTAAGTGTCCAAACTGCCAACAGGTTAAAGTTGAACACTAGAGACCTGAGGGTATGACTTAGGATATCAGTATTCATATTTGAAAGTGGGAAGAAGTGAATATGGACTTCATCACAGGTTTACCTTGCACTCCCCGATAGCATGACTTAATTTGGGTGGTCGTGGATCGGATGACCAAGTCAACACATTTTCTGTTGGTTAAGACCATAGATTCAATAGAGGAATATGCTAGGCTTTACATTTGGGAGTTAGTCATACTACATGGAGTTACCTTGTCTATCATCTCAAATAGAGGTACTCAGTTTAACTCGCACTTCTAGAAGTCATTCAAGAAATGGCAGAGTACTCAAGTTAAGCTCAGCACAACATTCCACCCACAGATAGATGGCCAGGCCGGGTCTACTATTAAGACTTTAGAAGATATGTGAGAGTGTGCGTGATCAATTTCAAGGGCAGTTGGGATGACATCTACCTCTCATTAAGTTTGCGTACAACAATAGCTACCATTCCAATATTCAGATGGCCCGGTTCGACGTAATATATGGTAGGAGGTGCATATTTCCTATAGGGTGGTTTGAGGTTGGTTAAGTTACCTTGATTGGTATGGATTCAATCTATTAGGCCATGTATAAGGTGCAAATTATCAGAGAACAACTGAGAATAACCTAAAGCCGATAAAAATAATATGCAGATGTGAGGAGAAGGGAGTTGGAGTTTGATGTTGATAATTGGGTTTACCTGAAAATATCACCTATGAAAAGGGTGATGAGATTTGGATAGAAAGGAAAGCTTAGTCCCAAATATATCGGCACTCACAAAATCTTGAGACGTATTGGCAGTGCGCCTCATGAGTTGGAATTGCCTATGAAGTTAGAAACGGTGCACCTAGTCTCAATGTGTCTATGTTAAAGAAATCCATTAGTGGCCCGACCTTAGTAGTGCCTCTAGACTGTGTGGGTGTAAAATATAGTCTATCTTACGAAGAAGTTCTAGTTCTGGATCGACAGGTTCCTAAGCTGAGAAACAAAGAGGTCACTTTGGTAAAGGTCTTGTGGAGGAACCAACTAGTTGAGGGAGCCACATGGGAAGAAGAAGTATACATGATGGCTAAATACCCTCAGTTATTCCCTTCCAATTCAGCTTCAGCATTAGGTACTAAATATCTCCTCAGTACCCTATTTAATTCCGTACTTATCGGCTTTATCCTTGTTTTGATGCCCGCTCTAGTTGCGTAAAGTCAGTTAGTATTTGTATATCAGTTTCAATCATGTATCCTAGCCTGGAGTCAATCACTTTGTCAGTTTCCAGCTATCGTTGTTCAGTTTTGCGCTTTCAGATCCCTTCCCAGTCTTCTAGTATGCTTATCCTACATTCGAGGATATGTTCCCAAGGGGGAGATATTGTAACACCCCAAAAATTTCTAAGACTAGCCTTTATCTTTAAAACTTGATACTGTAGAAAACTAAGAAAAAAATCTCAGTACGAGTCACAGTAAAACTCGTAGAATTAGGGTATGGATCGTACATAGACCCGTAACTAGAGAATGGAGAAGAACAGTGAATGAGATTGGAGAAAACACGACTTCATGTTATGAATTGTACTATCCTGGTAAGGATCATTTTGATCAGTTGTGGAAATGTTTAGAGAAATGATTATGGAAGTCCTATGTAACCAAAAGTGATGTTATGACTCGTTGTACGGTGGTATAACTCGTTGGATGAGTTGTGAGAGAGATTAGAGGAAAACTCAGAAGTAAGCTATGGACTGTAGCAAGACTCATGGGATGTTGGTATGGGATAAGCATCCGTGGAAAACTTCAAAGATATGGGTTGAAGGGAAGTCCCTAACCACAAGAGATGGTACGGATCGTAGCACCTTGGTACGACTCGTAGGTTTAGTCGTACCACTTGACAGACAGAAATACTATTAAATATTCTAGGGGCATTTTTATCCTATCTCTCTAACTCCTAAACCACGTTATATTAGTATTATTTAGGAGGGATTTTAGAGGATTAGTTGACCTTCTTCCTCATTCATTACATAACCATTTAGAAAATCATGAAGAACTCAGAAAGTTCTCCCAGAGCAGGACTAGGGCTTCCATTTTTCTCAAGCTTTCCAGGAAGTTTCTTAAGAGAATTCTACTCTAGGTATGTGGAATTTAAACAAGGGAATTGCTCTTCTGTTGTAACCAAAAACTATTATAGAAACTTTATCAGCTCTATCATTGAAGAATTAAAACTAGGGTTGTTCTTCAGTTAGATTATGAAATTCCTTCTTGTTATAGTTCTTGTGAATCTTGAAGACTTCTACCAGCTATAATTCATATTGATATCACTTTTCTTGAATATGTGTTTTAGCACTAGTCCTTAAATTTGATTTGAGTGAATCTTGCATAATTGACAGTCCAGATACGAATGTTGCATGACTCTAATAGTTCCTTTTTAAATCACCATGATATTACGAATATGTGATCATATGTTAGCTTATATCTTGTTTAGTCAGTACTTGACATTCTCAGTGTCTTATAGAAATGTCAGTTGATCAGTTTGACTATAGTTAATCTTTTGAGGAGTTCAGTAAAACTTGTTTAGTCTTAGTTATCAGTCATCAATTGTTCTTTAGATGGTTACAACGCTTTTAGATAAAGTAGATCTAAGAAATTTTAGAACACCTAAAATTAAGTTATCAAGTCCTCTAAACTCTCAGAACGCTTCTAGATAAGTGGTCCTGACTTGAGTCGTAGGAAATTAGGTTCGAGCTATCAGCTAAGCAAACAAAGTTAGGATTTCCAGTGGGAGTAGGACTTAGCACTGAGCTGACCAAGGTTAAGCGCACCCAGGTTCCTAGAACTACGTTGCCACCGTAAGTCATTAGCCTGAACGGGCATCAAACAGTGATCACCCAACTCAGCTACTGTACCCTAGCAAGGTATAGTAGGCCTTCTCCAATGGGGTGTATACATCGGACTCTACGTGTAGTTCACGTGGTTATATGTCCATTATAGTTGCTCCCACAGCTTAGCACAATACAACTCATTCAGTGCAGTCTCAGTCTCCAATTCAGTTCAGTACCCCAGGACTCAGACATGTTGATGATCTTCAGTTAATTATTTAGTACTTACAATGTTAGTAGCATTTCAGATGCCTTCAGTGTTTGAAATTCCAATATGGTCATTATGTGTTCCATTAGTACAGTTTACAACTTTCAGTATCTTTACGTTTATTTCATATCTCACTTACTCAGACATTCAAAGTACTGATGCATACTTTTTATGTTGTATCGTCTTATGATATAGGCGAAGGTTCTCAGTCTCAACATCGTCAGTAGTTCCCCGCTGATGATTTTCGGTAGCAGTGTGGATTGATGAGTGCTCATCTCCCGAGGATGAGATCTTAGCTTCCATTTTAGTTTTCTTGATTTCAGACTTTAGGGTTAGCTAGAGGCTTGTCCAAGCAACTCGCTAGTTCTTTAGATTTCTTTGAGACATAGTTGGTATTTTAGTATGTTATCAGATAATTTTTCTATTCAGAAAAGTTTTACTTAGTCATATTTTTCGCAGCTTCCACTTATAGATTTCTTCTAGTTATTTAGAATTTCAGTAGTATGCTATGCCATATGCTAGCTTGGTGTCACTTGTGGTCCTAAGTACAGTGTTGGGTCCAAGGTGTAGACTCAGGTTATGACATAATAAATCCTATGACATTTAAAATATAATAAAACAAAAAAAAATTTGCGCATCGCGTGGTCATGAGAAATGTATCGAGAATTAATCTTATAAATAATTGTCTTCTCAGTGATAACGTGTTCGTGAAATTATAATAATTTTTACTTCATATACAACGTACATTATAATCTAAACATTCATTCAAGTCATGTATGATACACGTTATACCACTTACAATACATATATCTTCATCCTTTTCTTCATGCAATGCTTACAAAGGAGAACATTAAGTGATTTTAGGATTTGAATCACTCTTTTCCAGTGAAATCTACCTACATATTCTAATCCAAATTTATAATTTTGCTAAATTTATAACCGAATAATATTTTTAACATAAGTTAAGCTATTCCATAAAATTTCTAACTTGTTCTCTTCAACTATAAAACTCAAAAATAAGATATGCATATTCAAGAATTAATCTATAAGTCTTCAAAGCAAATTTTGTCGTTTAAGCAACAATAAAAAATATTACATACTATGACTTGTGAATTTTTAAAATTATTCTTTATTTGTTTGTTTCAAAGGCAATAAACAGTAAACTCACATCTGTATCCCTCAATTTCCTTAGTGTTTCTCCTTCCCCCATTTAAAAGTCCACTCCAAAAAAAGGAAAAAAAATCATATTTGTTGTCTTGTTGTTGTTGATCAACTAATTACTGTCATGGTATGATAGAGTATAATTATGTCACAACCCGAATATAGGAACGGATAGAGACAAGGGATAAGAAACCCTGAGAGGCTTCAAGTCAACCCAAGGCATGAACATAACAACTAAGAGCATACAATAAGCAGATACTGACATAATAAAACATGCTTGAGCGGAAGTCTGCATACATATCAATCTAAAATAGAGTCAATAATTACAAGCTGATTTCTACATAATGTCTGAATAATTTCTAACAAAACTGATGAGCTGATGGGACAGCATTCCGAACTAGCTCGACAAAAGTCTGTAACTGAAAGAACATAACTACAGATAACTGAATGTTCTCGAAGGATGAGGACTCACCAACACTGGGTAGACAGGTCTGAGAGGGAAGAAGGACTAATGATGAGGCTGAGATTGATCCTCGGACCTGTATCATGAAACGATACAACATAGAGTATACAGTCAGTACTTGGAATGCACCGAGTATGAAAGGTAATTAAAATGAACAGTTAAAACTACATAAGAGTTCATAAGAATAGGACATCATGAGCATGAAGTAAATGTCATAACATAACATGAGGGCTCATGGTTTTCAAAGCATTCATAATTTATTCGTAATCATAATCGTTAAGATAAACTTTATAAAAACATAGCTTGAGCCAAGGTAACATAATGTGACAATGCATAAATCATGAGGAATAATGAAAGTACTCATCATAACCAACACCATCATGATAGAGCTTACATGATGCCCCAACTACCTCGCTCAAGTGGGCAGAGCCTTCACAAACTTGTCAGGCAAGGGACGTGAATTATGTGATATCATGAGGATCCATTAACATTTATATATATATACTTACGATGGCATGTAGTTCTGAGACCAGGGGGTTTACCTAAATATCGGGTTTATTCGGTGCTAGACACTGCTTCAAAAAACATGCACATGAGGCTCATATCATAATAATAAATCATTCATGAAGTCCATGGCCAATTACATCATAACATACTTAATCATACTTGAAATACATGATTTTCCATGAATAAGGGCCGGTGAGTTGGCCAAGAATCATAAATTCATAAATCATGAAATTAATGCATACTTGAAAAACTTGTATATACTTGATATTCATAAATTCATGATGAGTACTTGAAGAGAATTCATAACATAAATCATAAATCATAAATTATAATTTAGACTTGATAAGATCAAAATTATAATAGGATCATAACTTGACTTTTCATGACGCATGCATAATTGGGCATAATTCAATCAAAATTTGAATCTATAAATTTAATAACCAAAATAGTTATAAAATCTTCCCATAGATCATAAAATATGATTTGATACATGAAGGAAATTAACCCATAGATAAATCATAGAGAATTTCAAAAGAGTTGGAATACACCCCATAAATCATGAAACTTGAATCTAAAATTGAAATATATGGAATTGAGAAGAATTTAGAGCATGAGAGTGAAAAGAACTCTCATTCATAGCATCACATACTTGGTTAAACATGATTTACACTCCCTCTTGAAATCCCAAAGGATATTGGAGAGAAATTGGGGAAATATTTTAAGCTTGATCTCCAAGGAAAATCTCTAGGTTGCATGCGTGGAGTGAAAATTCTTAGAATAGGTTTAACACCCATAAAACCCGACTTACTAAGCTTAAAATGATGTAGTTTAAGACCTTAGAGCTTAAAATTTATGAAAATACCCTTAACAATAAAAACCTGGAATTTTCGCACTGCTAGGGATAACGAGGCCTACAATAGTTTGTTCTTTGCTCCAACAGGTCATTACTTTACTCGTGGTTTCTCTCCATTTTCCATATTCATATTTTCTACCATGACTGGACAGGATGAGTCGTTACTAGCCCCAACGAATCGTCATTTCCGTCTGTTTTCACCGCTACTCACTTCCTGGGAATCCTCCCAACAAAAACATACCATTACTTGTTGTCTCATACAATGGGTCATACCGTAACTCGTGCCGGCCATGTTGACAAGGACCACCCTCACAACGACCCCCTTACCACAACCCGTTATATCAACCAATAGGTCATCCTTAGACCCGTTACTCCCAAGTCTACTTCTGTAGACCCTCACTACAAGTGCCACCAACAAGTCGTTAGACCTACCAATGACCCCTACCACAAGTCATTCTGATAAAACTCTCAGATTCTTATGCTGTTTTCATTTCAAATTCCGAATCTAGTCTTAGGCACTTATGGGGTGTTACAATATCTCCCCTTGGGAACATTCTTCCTCGAATGTGAATGAACATACTGAAAAGCTAGGGAAAAATAATTGACATCTCACATATGGAACATTTAACGCTAAAAACTGATGGAGTGACTGACTCCACACTAGAATACATAGCTGAACTAAATTCATGAATCACATTACTTGCATTGACATGAAAGAAACTAGGGAACATGGGCTGAACATGAAATTAAATAGAGTACTAGGGAGGAAACTGGTACCTCAAGCTGGAACTGAGTCGGGAGGGAAAAGATGCAGGTATTTAGCCATCATATTTGCTTTGGCTTCCCACGTAGCTCACTCAACGTGCTGATTTCACCATAAAACCTTTACCGAATCTACTTCCTTATTACTTAGCTTCCGAACCTGATGGTCAAGTATTTCCACTGGGACCTCTTTGTAGTTGAGGCTATCCTTCACACCTACGCTCTCCACCAGGACAACCAAAGCCAGATCACCCATGCACTTCTTCAGAAGCGACAAATGAAACACTGGATGCGCTAAAGCCAATTCTGATGGAACCTCCAACTTATATGCTACCTTGCCAACTCGTCTCACAATCCGGAATGGGCCAACATAATGGGGACTGATTTTCCTTTTCTTTTCAAATTTCATCACTCCTTTCACGGGAGATACCTTAAAAAACACCCAATCATCAACTTCAAACTCAAGCTCTCTCCCCCTCACATCTGCATAGGACTTTTGATGACTCTGAGTTGTTTTCAACCTTTCCGTTATGAGCTGAACCTTCTCCAAAGCCTCATAAACCGAAACTGGTCCTATCAATATGGCTTCACCAATCTCAAACCAACTAATAGGTGATCTATACCTCTGCCCATAAAGAGCCTCAAACAGAGCCATCTGAATGCTGGAATGGTAGTTGTTGTTATATGCAGACTCAATAAGAGGTAAATGATCATCCCAACTACCCTTGAATGCTCTCAACATATCCTCAAGAGTATGAATGGTACACTCTGCCTGACCCTTCATCTGTGGGTGAAAAGTTGTACTAAGCTTAACCTGAGTACCATGTCCCTTCTGAAACAATCTCCAAAACTAAGAGGTGAATTGAGTACCTCTATCTGATATGATGGAAAAGGGAACTCTATACAAGTGAACTAACTCCCAAATATAAAATTTGGTGTAATTATTTGTTGAATCAGTAGTTTTGACCGATAAAAAATGAGTTGCTTTAGTCAACCTGTCAACAACCACCAAAATAGAGTCATACTGTCGGCCAGTACTAGGCAACCTTATAATGAAGTCCATTTTGATATCCTCCCACTTCCAAATAGGGATACTAATATCTTGAAGCACACCTCCCAGGTCTTTGATGTTCAACTTTCACCTTTTGACAATTTGGACACTTAGCCACAAACTCTGCTATGTCCTTCTTCATGCCACTCCACCAATAAATTTCCCGTAGGTCACGGTACATCTTGGTGGAACCTGGATGTATAGAATATCTGGAACCATGAGTGTCATGCAACATTTGCTCCCTTAAGTCATCCATACCCCATACACACACACGACCCTGATATCGTAGTACACCATCTCCCCCTCGGGAGAAAACCTCCACCTTCTAATTCTGAACGGCTTCCTTCAACTTTACTAAGATAGGATCCTCGTCTTGCCTAGCTTTTACCTCGGTCACCAACGAAGATTCTAATCCATTTTGAACAATAACACCACCATCTGTTGAGTCAACAAGACGAACTCCTAGCCGTGCAAGCTGATGCACATCCTTCACCAACTCTTTCCTCTTCTCATCTATATGGGTTACACTCTCCATAGAAAGCCTGCTAAGAGCATCTGCCGCCACATTAGCCTTGCCCAGATGATAAAGGACACTCATATCATAATCTTTCAAAAGCTCCAACCACCTCCTCTGACGTAGATTCCGATCCCTTTAGATAAACATGTACTATAGGCTTTTGTGGTCCGAAGAAACATCCACATGGACCCCATACAGATAGTGTCTTCAAATCTTCAAGGCAAATCCTATTGCCACCAATTCGAGGTCGTGAGTCGGATAGCTCCTTTCATGGACCTTTAGCTGCCCATAAGCATAGGCTATAACTTTACCGTGTTGTAATAGTACATAACCAAGACCTATCCTCGAAGCTTCATAATATACCACAAACCCATCGGTACCCTCAGGTAAGGTAAACACTGGTGCTGAGGTGAGTTGAGTCTTCAACTCTTGGAAGCTCTTCTCACAGGCCTTTGAGCATTAAAACTTCACTTTTTATAGGTCAACTTAGTCAATTGTGCTGCAATGGATGAAAACCCTTCAACGAAGCTCATATAATAACTAGCTAAACCTAAGAAACTTATGATATCTGAAGGATTCACTAGTCTAGACCAATTCTTCACCTCTTTTATCTTTTGGGAGCCCACTTGTACACCCCCACTAGACACCACATGACCCAAAAATACCACTGAGTTTGTTGAAGATACTAGGGCTAAAGATCTCTAGTGGGACTGTTGTCGGTGCCCACTACCTGGTCTCGGCTGAGAGAACCTATAGCTGTCTGTCCTGTCCCTCTTGGCCTCTCTCTCCCTCAGATGTGCCACCGCCATTTACTGGTGTACAAGAATATTCGAGGAAAATCCATATCCAAATGGAGCATGGCGGTTTTGCAATCCTTATCCAGATAGTCCGCCACCCCATGAAGAAACTTGCTCACTCGAGCCCTATGATCAACTACTAACTCTAGGGAATACTTTGATAGACGAGTGAACTCTAGGGCATATTCCTACACTATCATCTTTCCTTATTTCAGATTCACGAACTTGGCTGCCTTCAGCTCCCTCATCTCAGGAGGGAAGAACCGATCTAGAAAAGTGGCATGAAACTAATCCCAACTGATAGGGCCTGCTCCGGTTGCCCTATTATCCTTCCACTATTTAAACCAAATGTGTGCGACTCCCTTCAACTGATATGAGGCCAAATCAACACTCTCCTCTCTAGTCATCCCCATGACCTAGGTGATGTTTAATATGTCATCAATAAACTTATGCAAAATTGAAATCATGTGGAACAATGGGAGACTCGTCATATAACCGACATTACCACGATAGAGCTTATGTGTACCTAACTATCATACTCAAGTGGTCAGAGCCGTCTAAAGCCTTGCTAAGTCTAAAGACGCTACCATGATATCGATATCAATCTGAAGGTCCACTCACCATGGGTGACTTGATGACTCGTGGGGCTGACCATGGCTCGTGATCACACCCATTGTCACCCTAATTCAAATTCTCTAGGAAAGTCAACACTCCTCACCATGAGTCAATTAACGACTCATGGTCAACCTAACAGGTTGCAGGATGACTCGTTTTATGACCTGGTGTAGAAAATCCTATTTTCTCCATTTCAACTCCCAGGTCTAATCTAAGGGCTTTTGGGCTAAAATAGAGTAGGACCAATGATGTGACCGAGACTGATCCCTCCAACCTATATCATGAAATGATACAACATAGAGTATGTGTTCAGTACTTGGAATGTACTTAGTATGCAAGGTAAGTAAAATAGACAATTAAAAATACATAAGAGTTTATAAGAATAGGACATGTTATACCCCGGAAGCTTAAAGATCGAACTCGAGTGTTAAAACGGGGGAAATGTGAAATTGTTGTACAGGTTTAGGATGAGTCGTTGGACGGCTTGTGAGGTGAGCCCACGAGTCGTTAGGTGACTCATGGGGGGAGGGCAGGGAAGCTTTTGGAAACTGAAGGAAAGGGTCTCCACGGGCGTGGGAACGACTCGTGGTCAGATATCAAAAGTCGTTAGATCAACCATGGGGTAAGGGAGAAGGAAAATAGAAGAGGTCAGACCAATGTGCTTGACGATTGGTGACCATGAGTCGTGGTCACCCCTAACAGATCATGATGTCAATCGTTATGAGCCCAGGTGATTAGTCAAGACAGTGTACTTTACGGGCATGGCAATGAGCCGTTTGGGCCAGGGACGAGTCATGAAGTCACCCGTTAGGGTCACCTGGCAGTTATTTCCTGCAATTTAGTAAGGGCTTTTTCATAAATTCCTAATATCCTAAGGCCTAAATGACAACGTTTTGGGTTAAGAATAGGGAATTTTAAAGGGTTTAAGCTCAGTTTAGACCTCATTCATTCATTCATGCAAGGTAGGAGATTGAGAGGGTGATTCAAGCTTAGCATTCATCAATTTTTTTGGGAATTCAAGGAGGTGTTGATATCAACTATTAACAGGTATGTAAGATTATGAATGAGTGTCTTCTTCCACACCCATTCCCAATTCCTACAGAATTATGAAAATATCCTATGATCAAGTATGGGGTTTTTACCCAAGTGCATGAATATTCAATCTCTTTACATGGGTATGAATTGATTATGATTTTAATATTGAATTGTGAAGCATGGGCTGATTTTACAATGACTTCAGTTATAATTATGTTTTTAGCTTTTATGAATGTTGAAGCCCATTGATGATATGATCATGAAAAGTATGATATATGAAGTAAATATGTTAATAATGAGAGGTTATGATGAAATGCATTAATTGAAGCTACCCATGTCTCTAATTATGCATTCAATGAAAATTGAGCATTGCTAAGTATAACAAAGCTTTGGGCAATGCCCACATTTTGATTTCAAATGATGATTTTTCGGAAATAAGCTTACCACATTATTTTGGAGCGAAGTATCCCAAATTTCATGATTTAGCTTGTGGTATGTTTGAGTTAAACTTTCCTTCATATATCTTTACCACATGGTTTTGGAGCATGGGCTCCCATGTATGTTCATCTTGTGGTATGTTTTGAAATAAAGCTTCTCATATGCATGAATTCAATTGAGATGTATGTATCATTGAGCATTCATATGATGTCGAGTCTATGCATGATTTCATTATTGAGCTTTGTAAATAGATAATGTTGAGCTTTGTTTTCATACGATGTTGAATTATGCATGATTTTCATCTTGAGCTTCGTCAATAAACGATGTTGAGCTTCGTTATTTAGGATGTAGTGCATTGCATGTTTTTGGGAGAAGAGTCTATCATCGAGCCGGCTAAGGGTCGATCACCCTAAGACCCAGAACTACACGCCAATGTAGGTTGATACAATTATATGACTTGGGACTCCTCCCTAGTGAGCCTCCCCTTGCCCGAATGGGCCTTCATCTTGATATCGATATAATGGTAGCATCCTTAGCCTTGGCAAGGTTTTTGACGGCTCTGCCCACTTGAGTATGATAGCGGGGACCACGTAAGCTCTATCGTGGTATGTAGGTTAAGTGACGAGTCTCCCACTGTCTTATACAATTTTAGATTTGCATATTCATTACTCATGGTTACTATTGTATACATGCATCTTCTAAAAATAAGGTTTGACTCAATGTTCAGCTTTTCGATAAATGTTATGTTTCATCTTTTAGTCATTTGAGATAGTGGATGTTGTAAAGTTATGAATTGTTATGTTATGTAAAGAATATAATTTCAGAGATAATGCATGCAAGCCCTACTCTTAGCTCACTAATACTATGTTTAACTAATGCATTGTGTATAAATGAGTTTTACTTATCTTAGCAGTTTTACTTTCGTTGCATACTCAGTACATTCCACGTACTGACCATATTCTTTCTATGTTGTGTCATTTCATGATACAAGACCCAACTCTCAGCTTCAGTCCCACTCTTATATAACTTTTCGGTGTTAGTACCTGCTCGGATTGGTGAATCCTCATCCTTCGAGGACTAGACTTTCAGTTTCTCTTGTGTATTTCCAGTTTCAGTATTGTTCAGTTAGTTGGGGTCTTGTCCCATCAACTCGTCCAAATTAGAGGCTTTTCAGACTATGTATGTAATCAGCTTCGGATGTTTATTCTGATCTTATGTTGAGTAGACTTCCACTGAGTTTATGTTGTTGATTTTGATTGAAATAGATGTATGCTTATGCCATGGGTTGACTTGGGGTCTCTCAGGGTCCCTTTTCCCGTGTCTGCAGTCCGGGCCTCCGATATCGGGTCGTGACAAAATTGATATCAGAGCAATGGGTTTTGAAGTGTTCTAGAGTGTCTGAAAGCCGCGTTAAGTAGACTTTTTTTCATGGGTGTGAATCGCGCCACACTTTTGACGTAGAGGCTGTTAGACATTTAGGAAATGTTCCCTTCTTTCATGATGTATGTCGTGAGATAAAAGTCTTTCTATCCTTGTAATTCGTGCTATTCGCGATTTCAGAATCATGGCTCTTCGAAGAATGAATGGAAGGAGGAATGGAGGTGTTAAAGGCGATGAGGATGGAAATGGTTATGGGCATCACCAGCCCCACCAGTTCAGGATCCTCAGGCACCGGAGCCGGCTGCCCATGCTGAGTTCCCCATCGCTATTCAAATGCTTGCGCAGGCCTTGACCGCTCAGGTCAATCAGCAGGCTGTTTCGCATGTTTCGCAAATTGGCAATGCAACGGCAACTCGAGTCAGAGACTTCTTGAGGATGAACCTTTCCGAGTTTACGTGGTCAAAGGTAGATGAGGACCCACACAAGTTTGTTGATGAGATTGCCAAGATCACCCAGTTCATGGGGGTGAATGGGGTGGAGTGCATTGAGTTAGCCTCTTGTCAGTCAAAAGGGGTTGCACACATCTGGTTTCATCAATGGAAGGATAGCAGGGTCGCAGGAACAGGTCCGGTCACTTGGGAAGAGTTCCAGGTTACATTTCTAGATTGGTTCTCCCCTCGGGAGATGAAGGAGTTGATAGCAGTTGAGTTTGTGAATTTTAAGCAAGGGAGAATGACTGTTCAAGAGTATTCCCTTGAGTTCACTCGCCTATCGAAGTATGCCCCAGAGTTGGTAGCCGATCAGAGGATGCGAGTGAGTAGATTCGTCCATGGAGTTACTGGTTATTTGGAGAAAGATTACAGGACAACCATGCTACACCAGGATATGGACTTTCCTCGGATAGTGTTTTACGCCCAGAAGATAGAGGCGGCACATTCGAGAGAGAGGGAGGCCAAAAGGGCCAGGATAGAGGACCACATATTTTCTCAGCAGAGGTCCGGTAGTAGGAACCGACAGCCGACCCATCAGAGGTCATCTACCCCAGTATCTTCAGCGTTGAGTGTTCCATCCATTCCTAGGCATGATTAGAGAGGGCGAGAATGGCTCAAGGGGTCATAGCAGTAGACCTACATATTCCAGCATCCCATCTTGTCGTAGGTGTAGTCGAGGGCACACAAACCAGTGTTTGGTAGGTTCAGGAGCTTGTTTTGGATGTGGGAAGCCCGGACACATGCTCAGAGATTGTCTTGCTATGAGACAGGATCAGGTTTGAGGCTGAGACCTAGCTTCTAGATCAGCAGCCCCTCCCGCACGCTAGCACATCAGGGGCATCTATCAGTATAGTTAGCGGTCAGCGCCATAATAGATTTTATTCTTTAGCAACCTGTTAGGAGCAGGAGGCCTCCCCAGATGTGGTCACTGGTATGTTGAGAGCTTTTCATGTTGATGTATATGCTTTGTTAGATCCGGGGGATACCCTATTTTTTGTGACACCTTATGTGGCCAGTAGCTTCGGAGTCTGTCCCGATGTTTTTTCAAAACCATGCGCAGTTTCCACTATAGTAGGTGACTTAGTTATAGCTAGACGGGTGTATAGAGATTGCCCAATCTTTGTTATTTATAGGGTTACCACAACTGAATTGAAAGAGTTAGCCATGACCGATTTCGATGTTATTCTCGGTATGGATTGGCTATTTGCATGTTATGCTTTAGTTAATTGTAGAACCCAGTCAGTGGAGTTCAGATTTCCGGGTGAGTCAGTCTTAGAGTGGAAAGGTAGTTCAGTTGTGCCTTTAGGTCGATTCATTTCCTACCTTAAGGCTAGGAAGATGATCTCTAAGGGTTGCATGTACGATTAGTTAGGGTTAAGGACGTGGAGTCCGAGACCTCGACCATCCAGTCCATACCAATCATACATGAATATCCAGAGGTCTTTCCTAATTATTTACCAGGTGTTCCTCCCGAGTGGGATATTGGTTTTAGTATTGACCTTTTTCCCAACACGCAGCCTATATCTATCCCTTCCTATAGAATGGCTTCAGCCGAGCTAAAAGAGTTGAAAGAGCAGTTGAAGGACTTGCTAGATAAGGGTTTCATTAGACCGAGCTAGTCTCTATGGGGTGCAACAGTTTTATTTGTTTGAAAGAAGGACTTCCCTTTGCATGTGCATTGACTATCGGCAATTGAACAAGGTTACCGTTTAGAACAAGTATCCTTTACATAGAAACAATGATTTATTCGACCAGCTTCAGGGTGCCATGTGTTTCTCCAAGATTGATCCCAGGTCTGGGTATCACCAACTCAGAGTTCGGGAGTGTGATATCCCGAAGACGGCCTTCAGAACACGGTATGGCCATTTTGAGTTTGTAGTTATGTCTTTTGGACTAACAAATGCTCCTGCATCTTTTACGGACCAGATGAATAGTGTGTTCAAGAAATATCTATACATGTTCGTGATTGTGTTTATTTATGACATCCTTATATTCTCTCAGAGCGAGGAGGAGCATGCCGCTTATTTGAGAGTAGTACTATAGATCCTTAAGGATTGCCAATTGTATGCAAAATTCAGTAAGTGTGAGTTTTGGTTGAACTTGGTTGAATTTTTGGGTCATGTGGTATTGAGTGAGGGCATAAAGGTAGATTCTAACAAAATCGAAGCGGTGACAAATTGGCCCAGACTGGTCAATCCTACAGAAATTCAGAGTTTCTTGGGCCTAGCAGGGTATTACTGGAGATTCATTGAGGGCTTTTCATCAATCGCAACACCATTGACCAGGTTGACTTAAAAAAATGTAAAGTTTCAATGGTTGGAGGCTTGTGAGAAGAGCTTCTAGGAATTAAAGACCCGACTAGCTTCAACACCAGTGTTGACCCTACCCGAGGGTACAGATGATTTTGTTGTGTACTGCAATGCTTCAAGAATCGGGCTCGAGTGTGTATTGATGCAGCGAGGAAAGTTAATAGCATATTCCTCCAGACAGCTAAAGGTTCATGAGAAGAATTACCCGACCCATGATCTAGAGTTGGCAGCGATAGTATTCGCCTTGAAGATATGGAGACATTACTTGTATAGGGTCCACGTAGATGTATTTACGGATCACAAGATTCTACAATATGTGTTCACCAAGAAGGATCTTAATCTACAGCAAAGGAAGTGGTTAGAGCTACTCAAGGATTATGATATGAGTGTTCTTTACCATCCGGGAAAGGCTAACGTGGTAGCGGACGCACTTAATAGGCTCTCTATGGGGAATGTGTTCCACGTGGAGGAAGAAAAGAAAGAATTGGAAAAAGATGTCCATCGACTTGCAAGGTTGGGAGTGAGGTTGATCGACTCAACTGATTGTGCTGTTGTTGTGCAGAATGGATCAAAATCGTCCTTAGTAGTGGATGTGAAATCTAGGCAAGATGAGGACCCGACTTTGAGAAAATTAAAGGAAACTGTGCGAGTCAAAAGGTAGAGGTTTTCTCCCAAGGGGGAGTTGGTGTGCTTTGGTACTAGGGTCGTCAATGTGTTCCAGACGTTGATGATTTGAGGGCCCAGATATTGCATGAGGCACATGGTACTAGATATTCTATCCATCTAGGATCCACGAAGATGTATTGTGATTTGCGAGAAATCTATTGGGTGGGAAGGTATGAAAAAGGACATTGTGGAGTTCGTAGCCAGGTGCCCTAACTATCAACAAGTAAAGGTTGAACATCACTGGCCGGGAGGAGTACCTCAGGATATTAGCATTCCTACTTGGAAGTGGGAAGAGATTAATATGGATTTTGTAATAAAATTACCTCATACCCGCCGACATTATGATTCCATTTGGGTGGTGGTAGACAGGTTGACCAAGGCTGCATATTTTCTATCCGTGAAAACAATAGATTTAGCAGATGATTATGCCAAATTATATATTCGGGAGTTGATTCGACTGCATGGAGTTCCCTTGTCTATTATTTCAGACCGAGGTACTCAATTTACCTACCAATTCTGGCGGTCTTTCCAGAAGGGGCTTGGGACTCAGGTTAAGCTCAGTACAACCTTGCATCCACAAACAGATGGCCAGGCAGAATGAACAATCCAGACCCTCGAGGACATGTTGAGAGCATGTGTGATGGATTTCAAAGGTAGTTGGGATGATCACTTGCCCCTGATCGAGTTTGCTTATAATAATAGCTATCACTGTAGCATCCAGATGGCACCGTTCGAGGCTCTTTATGGAAGGAGGTGTAGATTGCCCATCAGGTGGTTTTGAGGTTGGTGAGGCAGCTATGATAGGGCCTTATTTGGTTCACGAGGCTATGATGAAGGTTCAGTTGATAAGGGATTGTTTGAAAACCACTCAAAGTCGTCAGAAGTCATATGCTGATGTGAGAAGAAGAGATTTGGAGTTCTAAGTAGACGATTGGGTATTTCTAAAGGTATCTCCATGAAGGGAGTCATGCGGTTTAGGAAGAAAGGGAAACTCGGTCCCCGTTATGTTGGTCCCTACTGGGTTATTAGAAGAGTTGGTAAGGTAGCATATGAGTTGGACTTTCCCTCAGAGTTATCTTCCGTACATCCCATGTTTCATGTGTCTCTTTTGAAGAAATATTTGGGAGATCCAACTCTAGTAGTCCCGCTGGACAACGTTGGTGTAAAAGGTAACCTCAGTTATGAAGAAGTCTCGGTGGAAATATTGGATCATCAAGTTTGGAGACTAAGGAACAAAGAAGTAGCTTTAGTTAAAGTCCTATGGAGGAATCAGCATGTTGAAGGAGCTACGTGGGAAGTCGAAGAGGATATGATGGCTAGATACCCATATTTATTCTCTACCGGTTCAATTCCGACTTGAGGTATCAGTTTTTCTCTATGACTCTAATTAGTTTTCATGTTTAGTTCATGTGTTTAAGTTCTTTCATGTGTATGGATGTGTATGTGAAGCATGAAATCAGATCAACTATGTGTTATGAATCAGAGGTAGTTATTCTGTAAAAATTTCGATTTAAATGATCAGTAATTGAGTATGATAACGGTATGTTTCAATTTTCTTTTTGTTTTCAACATTCGAGGATGAATGTTCCCAAGAGGGAGATATTGTTATACCCCGAGAGCTTAAAGATTGGACCTGGGAGTTAAAATGGGGGAAATGTGAATTTGTGCTATAGGTTTAGGATGAGCCATTGGACGACTCATGAGGCTAATTTTACAATCACTTCAATTATAATTATGTTTTTAGCTTTTATGAATGTTAAAGCCCATTGATGATACGATCATGAAAAATATGATTTACGAAGTAAATATGTTAATGATGAGAGATTATGATGAAAATCATGAATTGAAGCTACCCATGTATTTAATTATGCATTCAATGAGAATTGAGCAGTTCTATGTATAATAAAGCTTTGAGTAATTCCCACATGTTGATTTCAAACAATGATTTTTCTGGAATAAGCTTACCACATTGTTTTGGAGTGAAGTCTCCCAAATTTCATAATTTAGCTTGTAGTATGTTTGAGTTAAACCTCCCTTCGTATAACTTACCACATGGTTTTGGAGCACGGGCTCCCAAGTATGTTCATCTTGTGGTATGTTTTGAAATAAAGCTCATCATATGCATGAATTCAATTGAGATGCATGTATCATTGAGCTTCATTTTCATATGATGTTGAGCCAATGCATGATTCTATTATTGAGCTTTGTCAATAGATAATGTTGAGCTTCGCTTTCATACGATGTTGAATTATGCATGATTTCATCTTGATCTTTGTCAATAGATGATGTTGAGCTTCGTTAGATACGATGTAGAGCACTGCAAATTTTTTAGAGAAGATTCTAGCACCAAGCGGGCTAAGGGTTGATCACCCTAAGCCCCAGAACTACACGACAATGTAGGTTGATACTATTATATGTCTTGGGACCTCCTTGGTGAGTTTCCCCTTGCCCGAATGGGCCTTCAGTTTGATATCGATATCATGGTAGCGTCCTTAGCCGTGGAAAGATTTTGGACAGCTCTACTAACTTAAGTGTGATAGTCGGGACCATGTAAGCACTATTGTGGTATGCCGGTTAGTTGACGAGTCTCCCACTATCTTATACAATTTTGTATTTGCATATTCATTACTCATGGTTACTATTGTATACATGCATGTTCTAAAAGCAAGGTTCGACTCAATGTTCATCTTTTCGATAAATGTTATGTTTCAGCTTTGAGTCATTCGAGACAGTGGATGTTGTAATGTTATGAATTGTTATGTTATGTATAGAACACGATTTTAGAGATAATGCATGCAAGCCCTACTCTCAGCTCACTGATACTATGTTTAACTAATGCATTGTGTGTCAATGAGTTTTACTTATCTTAGCGGTTTTACTTTCATTTCATACTCGGTACATTCCACGTACTAACCGTATACTTTCTATGCGGTATCATTTCATGATACAATACCCGACTCTCAGCTTCAGCCCCGCTCTTAGACAACTTTTCGGTGTTAGTACCTGCTCGGATTGGTGAATCCTCATCCTTCGAGGACTAGACTTTCAGTTTCTCTTGTGTATTTTTAGTTTTAGTATTGTTAGAGTTAGTTGGAGTTTTGTCCCATCAACTCATCCAGATTAGAGGCTTTGCAGACTATGTATTTAATCAGCTTTGGATGTTTATTCCGATGTTATATTGAGTTAGACTTCTGCTGAGCATATGTTGTTGATTCTTCCAATTTTTTATTGAAATAGATGTATGCTTATTCTATGGGTTGACTTGGGATCTCTTGGGGTTCCTTGTCCTGTGTCTACGATCCGGCCTCCGTATCGGGTTGTGACAAGACAGCATGAGCGTGAAGTAAACGTCACAACATAACATGAGGGCTCAAGGTTTTCAAAGCATTCATAATTCATTCGTAATCATAATCGTTAAGAGAAATATTATAAAAGCATAGCTTGAGCCAAGGTAACATAACATGACAATGCATAAATCATGAGGAACAATGGGAGGACTTGTCATAACTGACACAATAATGATAGAGCTTACATGATGCCCCAACTATCTCGCTCAAGTGGGCAGAGCCATCCTAGGCTTGCAGGCAAGGGACGTGCATTATGTGATATCACAAGGATCCATTAACATTTGTATATATATACCTACGGCGGCACATAGTTTTGAGACCATGGGATTTACCTGAACACTGGGTCTACTAGGTTCTAGACACTACTCCCAAAAAATTGCACATGAGGCTCATATCATAATCATAAATCATTCATGAAGTTCATGGCCAATTACATTATAACATACTTTATCATTCTTGAAATACATGATTTGCCATGAATAAGGGCCCGTGAGTCAGCCAAGAGACATCAATCCATAAATCATGAAATCCATGCATACTTGAAAAACATGTATATACTTGATATTCATAAATCCATGATGAGTACTTGAAGAGAATTCATAACATAAATTATAAATCATAATTTAGACTTGATAAGATTAAAATTGTAATAGGATCATAACTTGACTTTCCATGAAGCATGTATAATTGGGCATAATTCAATCAAAATTTGAATCTATAAATTTAATAATCAAAATAGTTATAAAATCTTCCCATAGATCAAAAAACATGATTTGATACACGAAGGGAATTGACCCATAGATAGATCATAGAGAATCTCACAAGAATTGGAATAAACCTCATAGATTATGAAACTTGAATCTAGAATTGAAATCTATGGAATTGAGAAGAATATAGAGCTAAGAGTGAAAGGAACTCTCATTCATAGTCTCACATCTGGGTAAACATAATTTACACTCCCTCTTGAAATTCCAAAGGAAGATGGAGAGAAATTGGGGAAATTCTTCAAGCTTGATCTCCAAGGAAAAGCTCTAAGTTACATGCATGGAGTGGAAATACTTAGAATATAATACCCTTAAAACCCTACTAACTGAGTTTAAAACTGACGTAGTTTAGGACCTTAGAGCTTAGGAATTATGAAAATACCCTTAATAAAAAATCTAGAATTTCCTCACTGCCAGGGACAACGAGGCCTACAATGGTTCGTTCTTTGCTCCAACGGGTTGTTACCTTACTCCTAGTTTCGCTCCATTTTCCAGACTTAGAGCTACTACCACGACTGGACAAGGCGAGTCGTTACTAGCCCGAACGACTTGTTGTTTCCATCTGTTGTCACCACTGCTCACTTCCTGGGAACCTTCTAATGGAAACATACCACGACTCGTTGATCGTATCATGAATCGTGATGGCCACCTTGAGAAGGACCACTCTCACAACAAGCCCCTTACCACGACCGATTATATGATCCAACTGGTCTTCCTTAGACCCGCTACTCCCAAGTCTACTTTTGCAGACCCTCACTATAAGTGCCTCCAACAGGTCGTTAGACCCACCAACGACCCATGTCATGAGTCGTTCTGATAAAAATATCAAAATTTTCTATTGTTTTCATTTCAAATCAAAGTTAGTCCTAGGCACTTTCGAGGAGTTACAAATTAAAAAAATCAACAAAAGAAAGAAGTGGATATAGAATAGCTTGAAAAGTAGTATAAGTTGCAATTATTTTTTTATATAATATGATGAAAAAAATCTTAAAATATTATCAAAGTTCATATAATTTGACTCCTGAAAAAAGAAATATGAGAAATATTTTTGAACAGAAAAAGTAATATAAAATATACGAAGGAAAATATATATATAAAACACTTGATATATAGGAAAAGACTTGTTATAATGTCAAATCAAATTTGAAGGTTCGTTAAATTAAAAATTTGTACTTAATAAGTATATCTGAGATTGTATCTTTAAAAATTACCTCATTATATGATAAGAAAGAACAACTTCAACCCTTCATTTTCAACAACCTAGTCCTTAAAACCAACCAAAAATATATTAGAGCATGCAAATTAGAGTATGTACAAAAATACACTTCCAATTTATATATAGCTAGTGCATAACAAAGAAGATTAAAAAACATAGTGATTAATTATCAGTGAAATTGTGAGGAATTAATATACATTAAATATTATTGTAATTAGATATTATGTAAATGAAATTGAATTGTTGGAAACATTGTGATTAATTAGGAAAAAATGTTATGGAATGTGAAATATATAACATATAATGACAAATACAATTTAATATGCTAAATGCTATTATGATGTTATGTCTTGTACAGTCTTGACGGAGTTAAGCTGTATTGAGGGAATCGTTTTGTCTCAATCAATCAAGAATGCCTCAACTGGATCTCTGAGTCAGCCCACACTTTTTTGGAGAATCCTGCACCCATGGGCATACGGCTTGACAGGCCTTCCCTATTACATCATAGTTTTGTATTAGGCAGATGGAAAATTAAATATTTTATACTTATTCATAAATTGATTTTATTTTGTGGAAAATACTTTGAGGGGAAATATAAAGAAAAAGGTCAAAAATTGATAAAAAATATAAATATCAATGATGGTTTAAGAGAGGTGCCAGAGTAAATTTACTATCTTAAGTAATATGAGACATCATACACATTAAGGTGAATTGAATGAAAATAACATAAGAAGCGAAAAGAGCCAAAAAGAATGTATTCTTCTTTAACCAAAGAACTATGTCACCTCATCTTGCTATAGGCCATAATTACAACACATATATATATATATATATATATATATATATATATATATATATATAGAGAGAGAGAGAGAGAGAGATAGAGATAAATTCTATGTTGCTTTTCTAGGTTAAAACGTATCGTCGAGCTTCACTTTTACTAGTTGAGCAGTTTAGGCGTGAATTCAATTAAAGTTTTTAGCATAAATAACTTAATGAATTTGAAGAATAAAAATTACCCTTTGACCATTCAAAATATATTAATTTTGAAAAGAGCAACCTACAATTTCTCTCGAAAGAGCAAATTGTAGTTTCTGTTGAAAATAAATAAATAAATAATGAACAGATAAAAAAGAATATGAAATTCCTTTGATGTTTGACTAAAACAAATAATATTTGGTGACTATATTCCTCCAAAATGCAATTTGGCTAAATCGCAAAAAAATAGACAAGAAAGTCCATAAAAAAATTCACCTAGCAACAAAATATTTGTCGTTATGAAAATGGATTAAACTCTCGCCGCATACAATCTTTAAGGAATACTAGTATTCGACATATTTTAAGTCAAAAAGATAATTTGGAATTCGTAGGTTGAGGTTCAATATGAATAATAAAATAATACTTAGAAATAAATCTGTTAGCGCATAACGCAAATTTTTTTAAGATATATTCAAAAGAAATGATACCATAGACACCACGAAGGTTTTCATACGCAACAATGTTCCAATTAATGAGATTAAGTCTAAACTTCTTCTTAATATCTCCTCATATATAAAGTTACTTTGGATTTTATCAATCATTTTGTTGGTCTTCTTTACGAGATTCAAGCATTGCATCAGATAATTTGGAATACTAATAACAGTAGATTAAGTAAGAGACGTACGACTAGTGATGTTAAGAAAATTAATTTCCCTTTATGAAAGCCTTCTTTTCATATTTCCAATAATGAATCAAAAGTCTCTTAACTCTAGGTCTATGAGTTAGGATCGAGAAATCAAGACATTTGCAAAAAGATTATGGTCATATCCCAAGCCCATTTCATGTAGTCTCTGCTTCTCCCTAATAAACCTCACATATTTGTTCCTTAGGTTATATTATTATCGAGCTCAAAAATATGTGTATCATATGAAATTGAGTTATGAGTTATATAATTCTTTACTTTTTATTTTCATTTCCATTTCAATGTAGGATTCAGCTAATTGAAATTCTAAGTCCATTTCAATTGGGTTTTCAACCTCAGTGTTTTTCGGGTTTATAGGATTTCTAAGATTTTATTGATTTTTTTTCAATAAAATCTTCATAAAAAACATATAACTTATACTTAAAATATTTCTTTAATCCTAGTAGCATACAACTATCTAAGGTATTTCATAATTAAAAAATAAATAACAGAAAATATGAGATGAGTGATGACATTGTACTAAAATATTCAATTAAAAAAATAATGAAATAGCATAAAAAACTATTGCTAATTAATAAGTCATAATGAAAATAATCATACTCTAAAAGTACTAAGTCATGCTAAACAAAGTATGTCTAATAAGTACTAATTACATAACTAAACATTAAGAAAATTAAGTATGTGTTTTCACTGTGTAAATTAACCTGCAAAATTAAAAAATGAATATCTCATATTATTGTCATATCTAGTGTTGAAATTATTTCTTTTGTTAGTATTGGTATTGATTTGGTTTTAGTTTGGGTGTTATTTGAGCTAATAACATGCATCTATTAGTTATAAAACTTATTGGATCATCCAAAATTCTAATTTCAAACTTGAAATAATACATGTTAAAAGACAACAACTATGAAAATTTTTAAGAAGTATTTATAAATTACATAAAATATTTAGTAAAATTATATACGTATAATGTCATATTGGTTTTATTTAATTTGACTTTTTTGTTTGATAAAAACAAATCAAATCAATTATGATCGATTTCTTTTTTGACATCAAACAAAATCACTAATCGTTTTTTTATTTGACTCGAATTATTGAATTGGTGCGGTTAGCCGATTTTATTTGTATACTCTTAGTTTCAAATTTGAAAATAAATATTTATCAATATGTTTTATTTCCTACTCGATGTTCTGTCGTGACTCAAGCATGGACACCAGACTGCGACATGGGACCTAGAACCATGAAAGGCTCTAAGCTAGCTCATGACACATACGTAGCATATACTTGAGCATAATTAAGTGGAAAGGAATCATGAACATAACATAAGCGGAAGACTAAATATCATAAAGCATAATCATAGACCACAAGTCAACAAAGCTGAACCATCTAATACATTGCTGTCTGAAAAAGCCTCTAGTCATAGACGAGCTGATTGGACAACACCCTCAACTAGCTCTACTAATATATAAAGCGGAAAGACATAAATGAAAGAAGAATGTAACAAAACTAAAGTACTCGAATTATTAGGACTCACCAAAACTAGAACTGACTAAAGTGGTAGCGAGGCTAACGACGGAACTCAGACTGATCACCTAAACCTATATCGTGAAACGATATAACATAGAAGTATGCAATCAGTACTTTTAATATACTAAGATGTAGGTAAGTAAAACATACAAGTAAAATGATAGTCTAAAATCACGAGCATAATGTAAACTTCAACATTAGAGTAAGGACAACATGCTCAAATAATGATCGTGAGATAGTCATAAACATAAGTTATTTATCGTAAGTTGAAACATAATGATCCAAGGTTTGACAGTAAAAGCGTATGGTTTAAATGTTTGAAAACATACATATAAGCTCATAATATGATCAATGGGTCAATCATACTATAGAACATGATATCATAAATCCTATACATTAATAACTTAAAGCATGAGAAACAGTGAGAGGCTTCATCATAATCGACACCATCATGAATGAGCACATGATGCCCCAACTATCTCGCTCAAGTGGGAAGAGTCATCTCCAGCCTTGCGAGGGAAAAGAACGATAAAGGTGTGATATCACTTGTAAGCATGAGCCCAGTAGCATAAGAGAGACACTCTCAACTAGCGAGGACTCCTTAGGCTAGGGGCAAGGGAAACACTCTCTACTGACTAGGACCCCTTATCCTATGGTGATACGTAGTTTTGAGACATGGATGCACTGAACCCCGGCCTACTCGGTGCTAGATACTACTCTAAAAACATGCATATTGCTCATAAACATAATCATGAAACATACTTGATTTTACATGGGCTAGTTAAAAAATATGATAGTCATAATCATACTTGTCATACGTGAACTAGCCATGAAAACAATGTCGTTGAGTCGTCCATGATACATAGTCTTAAGATTCACGACATTCATACATACATAAGTAAATAGTCATAGCTTGAAATCATGGGTTCATAACCTTAAGGTTCATGAAATTCATGCATACTTGAATAAATTATCATAACATGAAACCATGAGTTCATAAGTTTAAAATTCATAAGATCATGCATAATTGTGTAAAATCATTATAATTTTAGAAATATAGATTCAGGAGAGATCTTAGTAGGAATATGTAATCATAATCATAAATCATGAATTGAATCATAAGAGACTTGAATTCATAAGTGATTATAAAAGATTCCATGAGAAGTGGGTCTTGATCTTGGGCATAATTGCATGCCCAAGTGCTACTTTATAACTCAATTTAGTCTTGTTTATCTACTTATTTATATACATTCTCATGTGATTTTATGTAAATCTGAATATATACTAACCAACATGATTAGTCTTTGTTTTTGAAGGTTAATAATGCATTTGAGGAACTAATTCATGATTTTGTGAAGTGGAGGAATGGAATCAAGAGAAAAACGTGAAAGTCAACAAGAAAACATGCAATAACTGACACTCTACGCGATAGGGGCCGTGGCACGCTGCCAACGCGGCAACACTTGGCCGAAAATTGCATTTTTTGGCACATTCCAGTGAGGATACACGTTACCTCTGTGTCACGGAGGCAAGACTCCGCGTTCGCCTCCGTGACACGTTGCCATTCCACCACAGGCAAAAAATCTACAGATTCTCATTTACTATAAATAGGAACCTTGCCCCAAAATTAGGACACATGCGATTTTCTGGAAAACACGAAGGGAGGCGCGAAAGAGACTTGGAGAACTCCTCTTGGGTTCATCTTTTCTTCATTTATTTTCATCTATACTTGTAAGTAAACTACTCTAAATATAGTTTTGAGTATTTGTACAAACATGAGTGGCTAGAACCCTCCATCTAGGGTTGAGGCCATGGATATGATTGTAAATGCTTAAATTCGTTTTGGGTTGAGTTGTTAATTGTTGTTTTGTCTTACAATATTCATTATTGTTGTTTTTATGCTTGATCACCATGAAAACAAGTGGGTTAAGCTTAGGTGAAAGCTTGGAAGAGAAACCCTAGGCAAGAACATAAGATTGTAGGAAGCAAGTTCTTATCTTTTAATAGGATTCGCGGTTAGGATAGGAATATACCTAATTTTCCTTGTTTGGTTGATAAAACGGGAAGATAGCAAGACACCGGCTTAGATTTGTCACTCCACCACTCATAGAAGTAGTTGTGAAGCTAAGTTTGGTTAAATGATTGTAGGTACGGAAGTCCCTAATCAAGAGCATAAACCCCGTAAACCACATCCACTTAGTTGAATTGCCTACGAACTAGGTTGTCACATCCACGCTAAACGTTGTGTTGTGAGGCTAGTTTGTCATGTCTAGAGGCTCGAAAGACCACGAACATGCATTTCTAACTATGTGAGACAACAATTGATAATTTCATACTTAATCCATTACGAATTGTAGTAGTGCATGATTATCTGTCCTTGACTCTAGGTTTGTTTTGTATTGCTTCCAGATTATTTCGTGTCACCCTCAAGATTTAATTACAAAATATCGAAAACTTCTAAAATCAACTTCTTAACTAACATTTGAACTTGATAATTCGCTGAACCAGTCCCTGTGGTTCGACATTCCGACTCTTAAAAAGGGAAACTATATTACTTGTACGACCACGTGCACTTGCGCGTGCGCTGGAGCGCATCAAGTTTTTGACGTCGTTGCCGGGGACTGGCATAGTTAGTGAATTAAAAACATTTTCTTGTGTTAGTTTGCATTCTTATAAAAAAATAATAATAAAAAAAATTCTTGTTTTGTGTTAGTCTCTATATTTTTTTTTAATGTTAAATTTTTTTTATTTGTTTTAAATTTATTTTAAATTTTTTTTTAATCTGATACCCTTCTTAACATGACATCATGGAATACAAATGGGTTAAATGGTGGATACTCTTATTTTGGTGAGTATTGTCTGAATTGTGGAGGACCTCACTTGTGGCAATATTGTAATACTTGCAATACATGTGGTGGTCAAAATGGCCATTGGGATGGGTGTCCAAATGCATATTCCCCTTCCCCAAGCCCCTACTATGATCCTTCTGTTGTTTTTTATGAAAATAGGAATGATGAAAATGAGGACTTGGAATGCCAAGCTTGGATACAAAACATGATTAAACAAGTCCTTGAGCAAACAGAAGCAATGAAGAAGGAGACGGAAGCATTGAGAATTCAGCAAGAGGAAAATGGAGAGGCCCTAGAAATGATGAGCGTCAAAATCACGGAGATGATGGCTGAGGCTGAAGCTTGCGGTAATTGCAAGTAAAGGTCTTATGCAATACTCAAGAGGAACCACAAGAAGAAGAAAAGGGTAAGTTCTTGGAAGAAGCCCAACAACTAGAAGCTCTTGTGAATCCCCCTGATGGTTTCACACATATGGCCAATCCAGTTATGAAAGAAGAGTTAGAGTCCCACCCATTTGACATTCATGGGGAATTAGATGTTGATGTAGAGAAGGTGTATACAAGTAGGGAAGTCAAGCACAATGCAGTTTTAGAGTTGAGGTGTATTATACCACACTCGAAGCATTTCTCGACATTAAGTTTGGTTGACAACCTAGAAATAGAGTCTTCCAATCTTATAGAGATAGAGCTAGAGGAGGAACAAGCCCCATACATTCTGAAATTTGCTGATTCTGAGAGCAAAAATGACTTCACTTAAGTAAGGGCCAATAAATGCTAGAGGCAATATTTACTGCTTGGTCCTTTAAATTTTTCATCACCACCCTGGGAGCATAAGAGAAAATTAGAGAAGAATTTAGGGGTGAGATGCATATCCTCAAAGTGGAGGAAAAAGCGGTGAAACTTGATGCGTCGTGCCGCGACGTAAAATTAGGCGCTGCTTGGGAGGCAACCCAAGGGTACCATGGGTACCATTTTAATTTCTTGCATTTGAGTTGATTTTATTTATTTTTCACCTTGTGTTGTTTTTGGTTGAGATTTAAGCACAGATGGATGGGAAGTCTGAGTACCCTTGGAGGAGGAAGCTAAGAAGCATGAAAGAGTAAAAGTGTGGGGTTGAATACCCACTTGTGCAAATTTGAAAAAAAACATGTTGTTAGCTAGGCCTAGAGGCCTCAGGGAGTATTTCTCATCCTGTTTAATTTCAATTTGATGCTATGGGGACATAGCATGATTCAAGTGTGGGGTGTGGGAAATTTAAATTTTTTTTGTGCTTAATGATTTTTGGTGAATTAGTGCTTGGGAGAAATATTCGAACAAAATTTTTGAATTAAGCATGACTTCATCACCCGTTGGTTTTTCTTTTCAGTTCTTTTCCGAAGGGGGATCTTCGAACCGAATAATAAAATTTTTTTCGTTGTCTGTATATAATGTTTTTAGTCATAGTTAGAGACTATTTCCGGCGATGGATGGATGATGACCGTCTTGAGGAAAATTAGTCAATAGGTTTTGGTTTTTGAACCCGTAGCTAATTGCTGGCTTGATGTTCTTTTTATGTGCTATACATGATTGTAGGATACAAGTGTGGTTAGTGTTGAAGCATGTAAGAAGTGTATAACTTTGTTTGAGACACTTAGGCTCTTGAATTTGACTCAATGTGATTGAAGCTTAATTCTGAATTCTTGTGATTAGCTGAGAAAGAGTCGGCTGAATGTGTCTTGAATTGAGCATGTGCTGTGAGTGTAAGTTTTTCGAATATTCCGTGCTATTGTGGAATGTCTAGAACTTTCCTAGTGTGTATATAAAATGAAATGAAGGATGTGGATTGTAGGAGATGATTTAGGCATTTCTTAATGAACCTAAATGTTATCCCTCACTTTACCTACCTTGAATATTGAATCCTAATGAGCCCCATTGAGCCTTAAGCCTATTCTTTGATAGCTAAAACATAAGCTTAATCCTTTTTCTTTCATTAGCCTTGAATTTGATCCAAAACTCCCAAACGCTTAAGTGAAAAATTCCAAAGAGTGAAGGAGTGTGAAGCGTGAAAAAGGAGGGAAGTAGCAAGTTGTAAGAGTTGAGAAAACGTCAAAGGTGCACTTATTTGAAAATGCCTGAGTATTGGTAGGGAGTAAGAAATAAATGAATGAAAAATCTGTTTAAGTACTCCTTACTAATAAGCTGAGTGTGCTTAAAGAAATGGGAACAAGAAGAGAAAATTCAAGATTGAAAAGAATGAGGGTGAAGTAAGAGAAGAGATGTCCTTAATGAAAGTGTGATGTATTAAAAGCGCCTGGGGAAGATAGCCATTATTACTGTCCCGAATAGTACCTACCCGTCCCTTAGCTTACATTACAACCCATTAAGTCCTACTTGATCTTACGTTCAAACATCCTTAAATTAGTGGAGTAAAACACTACGGGCAAGCTTATGGTTCACTACATGATGCATGTGAATTCTTTGAGAGAGCGAGCGTAATTTTATTCATATACCCATAGTTGTTGTGAGTTGAAAATTTGTGAGTAGAAATGTGTAACTCTCTTGTTGTGAGGGCACATGTTTAATGAAAGATAACATTCATGTTGGATTTCTTGATAGGTTGATTTGCATGAGTTTGCTAAGATTGAGAGTCGATTGATGAGGTTAGAAAGTCTTAACGTAGTTGTATATCATTTTAATGATTAAATAATGCATGCTCTATTTTTAACTTGCTATCTCAAACAATCATTGTAGTCGTAGCTTGAATTATCTTGCTAAATTAGCTATGTGTGAGTCTTCATGTGCATGAAATGGAAAAGGTTTATTCGAGGACGAACAAGGCTTTAAGTATGGGGTTGTAATCTTGGGCATAATTGCATGTCCAAGTGCTACTTTATAACTCAATTTAGTCTTGTTTATCTACTTATTTATATACATTCTAATGTGATTTTATGTAAATGTGAATATATACTAACCAACATGATTAGTCCTTGTTTTTGAAGGTGAATAATGCATTTGAGGAACTAATTCATGATTTTGTCAAGTGGAGGAATGAAATCAAGAGCAAATCGTGAAAGTCAACAAGAAAACATACAATAACTGGAACCCTGCGCGATAGGGGCCGTGGCACGCTGCCAACGCGGCAACACTTGGCCAAAATTTGCATTTTTTGGCACATTACAGTGAGGGTACGCGTTACCTCCGTGTCATAGAGGCAAGGCTCCACGTTCACCTCCGTGACACATTGCCATTCCACCACAGGCAAAAAATCTGCAGATTCTCATTTATTATAGATAGGATCCTTGCCCCAAAATTAGGACACATGCGATTTTCTGGAAAACACAAAGGGAGGCGCGAAGGAGACTTGGAGAACTCCTCTTGATTTCATCTTTTCTTCATTTATTTTCATCTATACTTGTAAGTAAACTACTCTAAATATGGTTTTGAGTAAATGTACAAACATGAGTGGCTAGAACCCTCCATCTAGGGTTGAGGCCATGGATATGATTGTAAATGCTTAAATTCATTTTGGGTTGAGTTGTTAATTGTTGTTTTGTCTTACAATATTCATTATTGTTGTTTTTATGCTTGATCACCATGAAAAAAAGTGGGTTAAGCTTAGGTGAAAGCTTGGAAGATAAACCCTAGGCAAGAACATAAGATTGTAGGAAGCAAGTTCTTATCTTTTGATAGGATTCGCGGTTAGGATAGCAATATACCTAATTTGCCTTGCTTGGTTGATAAAACAGGAAGATAGCAAGACACCGGCTTAGATTTGTCATTTCACCACTCGTACAAGTATTTGTGAAGCTAAGTTTGGTTAAATGGTTGGAGGTACGGAAGTCTCTAATCAAGAGCATAAACCCCATAAACCACATCCACTTAGTTGAATTGCCTATGAACTAGGTTGTCACATCCCCGCTCAACGATGTAGTTGTGAGGATAGTTTGTCGTGTTTAGAGGCTCAAAAGACTATGAACATGCATTTCCAACTATGTGAGACAACAATTGATAATTTCATACTTAACCCATTACGAATTATAGTAGTGCATGATTATCCGGACTTGACTCTAGTTTTGTTTTGTATTGCTTCCAGATTATTTTGTGTCACCCTCAAGATTAATTACAAATTATCGAAAACTTATAAAATCAACCTCTTAACTAATATTTAAACTTTATAATTCGCTGAACCAGTCTCTGTGGGTTCGACATTCCGGCTCTTAAAAAGGGCCACTATATTACTTGTACTACCGCGTGCACTTGCGTGTGCGCTAGAGCGCATCAGGTCTAACACTAGAATTTTAATAAATCATGCTTGGAGACTTGAAATCATGAGATACAGATGAAATTGAGCATGAGGGTGGAAGGATTCGCCCACTCTTTATCTTACATACCTGGGCTTGATGAAATTCTTGCTAGGATTTGATGCCCATGAGATTTGGAGAAGAGGGAGGACCTTGATGCTTGAGGGCTTGAGAGGATTGAACTTCACCTTATAGGTGTTAGGAGTAGAATAAGGGTTAGGAATGAATAAAATCCTAAAATATACCTTTTTTAGGAGCTTAAAATGACTTAGTTTAGGAGTTAAAAATATAAAAAGTACCCTTAATGAATTGGCTTCGAAAATCATGCCAATAGACTTAATATGTCACATAATGACCCGTTAGTGCACTTCACGGGTCATCAAGTGCCTCTCATTACCACTGTGAATAAATTTCAACTTTGTGGTCTTTTCGTGACACCTCCACTTAATGTTTTGTCATTACATTTAATAGATTACTTAATCAATCATCAAGACTCTCTGAAACACAAGTTTTCATCAATTTTTCACACCTAATGAATCACCTATCGAGTCGTTACGTGACTTGACGAATCACTTGATGATTTATTCTATGATTTGGTGGAAATTCAGCTGTTTTCTCGATGTCATGTTCTATACCTGCTTACCACCTCAACTTTTTAATTCATATCTCGTAAGACTCAATCTTCCTACCATGATTTTTTTCATATAAAAAATTCAAACCCATAACCCATGTGATTTCCCAAAAGTAGAAAGAACATGATAAAATTCTATATAAATATTTTTTCATGGGTGAAAAATAGAACGAGATATTTATCAGTATTAGATTATCTATAGAAAAATTAATAATTTATGTCTAGATTTTGACGATTTTAATGTTATGAGTTGCATCAATACAACTTTGTAACTTACTTGTCCTTTAAATTGGTACTTTTTTTTACTTTTTTTTCTTTACAAAAAGTAAGTAATAATAATATCGCACCTATCATGAAGATGGACTTGAGGAAGACGTATGATATGGTGAGATGCAAATTCTTGGAAGAGATGCTACAGGGTATGGATTTCCTCCAAATTTCCACAAACTTATAATGTTGTGTGTCACAACAACCAAAATTTTCATTAAAGTTAATGGTGAATGCCATGGGTTTTTTTAGGAGAGAAGGGGATTGAGGTAGGGAGATCCTATATATCCATTGCTATTTGTATAGGTTATGGAATATTTATTCGGAATCATGGGAAAAATGGGATAATTATAAGACTTCAGATATCATCCTATGTGTAAAAGACCAACTGGCTCACCTTATTTTTGCAGTCAATTTGATGATTTTATGCCAGGGATATACAACATCAGTGAAAAAGAGTATGGAGTGTGATGAATCGAACATATGCCCGGACCGAGACATGAGAGAGGGAGCCCCGAGAGACTCCAAGTCGACCCATGACATGAACATACATTTAACTCAATCAATAAAAATGGAAGACTTAACATTATAATCATAACGAGAGTCTAATCATAATATAACATCAGAACCGAAATTCACATCATACATGACAAGATGATTACTACGTACAGTCTGAAAGCCTCTAACATATCTGATGGGTTGATGGGATAGCATCCCTAACTAACCCGAGAAGTCTAAAAACTACAAATACAAAGATAACTGGTAACGGATGGTCCTCGGGAGATAAGGACTCACCACTGAAGATGGATGCTAACTCCAGAGAACTGGCTAGTGATGGGGCTGAGTCTGAAGATCGGATCCTCTATCATGAAATGATACAACATAGAATATGCGGTCACTACATGGAATGTACCGAGTATGCAAGGTAAGTAAAACCGCTTGAGTAAGTAAATTCATTAAAACATGCAGTATATAATATATAATCAAGATAATTATCTGAGAGTAGGGCTTGCATGCTATTTTCTAAAATCATGATTTGAACATAGCTGAACATCATAACTGAATTAAATGACCTAAAGAGGAAATCTAATAATCATAAGTAAAACTGAACATTGGGTCAAACCTACATTAGAACATATATATATATATATATATATTTATGAATGATAAACATACATAACTAAAATCATAAGGAAGAATGGGTGACTCGTGATATAACCGAAAAACTACCACGATAGAGCTTACGTGGTCCCGACTATCACACTCAAGTGGGTAGAATCGTCTAAAGCTTTGCCAAGGCTAAAGACGCCACCATGATATCGATATCAAGCTGAAGGCCCCTTGGGATAAGGTAAAACTCACAAAGGAGGTCCCAAATAGTCTGATCATACCTACGTTGGTGTGTAGTTCTGAGGTATAGGGTTCACTGACCCTTAGCCTACTCGGTATTAGACACTACTCCCAAAAACATGCATATGCTCTCCATTGATTTTCAACAAAGCTGACAATCATCTAGTGACAAAGCATAATAATCATATACATATAAAATCTGAAATCGTACATGACGAGCCTTGGCTCAAACAAAACCACAAACTGAACATAATTGGGAGTCTTGCTCCAAAACCATGTGGTAGCTAATTCGTGAAATCATAAATCATACTTGAACATAGTGGATTGCCTATTACTTAAAAATACTTAGAAATACTTGATTCACTTGAAAACATGATCATAGACATGGGTAACTTCAGAATATGCTTTTCATCATAAATATCTAATCATGCTTGAACATACAGCATAAATCTCAACTTTCATAAATTTATCATGGATGAGCATCACAATTTGTAAAACTTGAAAACATGATTATAATTGAAACATTGAAAAACTTTCCCATGAATCATAATTCAATATTAGAAACATGCTTGGATCATACCCATGGAAGAATCTTATGAAATTCATCCATTGGGTTAAAACCCCATCGGATCAACACATAGATTTTCATGAATTAGAGAGGGATTAGGCATGGGTGTGAACAAATTCACCCATTCATAACCCTACATAACTAAGAGAATCTGATTCTATAACTCCTCTGATTGAACAAGGAAGAATTGAGAAGAACTTGAAAGGAATTGAGCTTGATCACCTTTTTAGACTTCTACACTTGCATGCATGAATAGAAATAGTTTAGAATGAACTTAACCCTCTTAAAACTCACTATTCATAGCTTAAAATGACATAGTTTAGGCCTTATGATCTTACAAATTACGGAAAAACCCTTAATAAACTCACAGGGAAAAACTGACTGCCAGTCCCAATGAGGGACTGGACGAATTGTTACCACTAGGCACAAGTCATGACCTCCTGTTGTGAAGTACACTAGTCATGTTTCCTCAATAGGTCCTCACGAGGGACTTAACGGTTCGTCCTTGGTGACCACGACTCGTGGTAATCTCTCTTTGCCTTCACTGCCAAAACTCACCTAGGGCTCACCACGAGGCACACCATGACTCGTGGTACACCCAATGAGTCGTGGTAACCCACCCGTTAGGTGCACTGCCCAAATCCTTCTACTTTAACTTCATCCCTGACCACGACTGACTCAACGAGTTGTAGGGCTGACCACGACTTGTGGGCATGTCCGTGGTGACCAAAAACATAATTTCCAACTTAATCTCCCACCTCAACACGAGTGAGTTAACGAATCGTCGTCAACCTGGCAGGTTACAGTACGACTAGTTCTGTGACCTAGTGTAGAAAAAAAATCCTATTTTCTCCATTTCAACTCCTAGGTCTGATCTTTGGGCTTTTGGGGTATAACAATATCTCCCTTTGAGAACATTCATCCTTTAATGTTGAAAATCATATAGAAAAGCAGAGAAGTGCAATCATCATAGTAGAATACTGATCATATAAGATGAAAACTGATGGAATGACTAACTCCGATTTGAACTACATGACTGAATTGAATTCATGAATCATACATACATACTTTTACATGAAAGAAACTGAGGTACATGACTTGAACATGAAATGAATAGAGTTTTAGGGCAATAATGATATCTCAAATGGAACTCAGCCGGTAGGGAATAGATGTGGGTATCTAGCCATCATATCTGCCTCGGCTTCCCTCGTAGCTCTCTCAGCAAGCTGATTCCTCCATAAAACCTTAACTGAAGCTACTTCTTTATTTCTTAGTCTTTGAACTTGATGATCTAGTATTTCCACGGGGACCTCCTCAAAACTAAGGTTGTCTTTCATACCAACATTGTCCACTGGGATAACTAGAGCGAGATCACCCAAACACTTCTTTAAGAGAGATACATAAAAACAGGATGAACAGAAGCTAATTCTGAGGACAACTCCAATACATATGCCACCTTGCCAACCCACTTCACTATCCGATACGGGCCAACATAACGGGAACTGAGTTTTCCTTTCTTTTCGAACCTAATCACTCCGATCATGGGAGACATATTTAGAAACACCCAGTCATCAACCGTGAACTCAAGTTCTTTCCTCCTCACGTCAGCACAGAACTTATGGCGACTTTGAGCTATTTCGACCTGTCCCGTATGAGCTGAACTTTCTCCATGGCCTCATGGACTGAATCTAGTTCTATCATCATAGCTTCACTGACTTCAAACCAACCAATATGAGATCTATGTCTCCGCACATAGAGAGCCTCAAATGGAGCCATCTGAATGTTGGAATGATAATTGTTATTGTACGCGAACTCAATGAGAGGCAAATAATCATCCCAACTACCTTTGAAGTCAATCACACATTCTCTCAACATGTCCTCGAGAGTCTGAATTGTGCGCCCCACTTGACCATCCATTTGCAAGTGAAATGGTGTACTTAGCTTGACCTGAGTACCAAGTCCCTTTTGAAACGGTCTCCATAACTGAGAGGTATGAGTACCTCTTTCTGATATGATGGAAAAGGGCACTCCATGCAACTGAACTAGCTCTTGGATGTATAGTTTGACATAATCCTTCACTGAATTAGTGGTTTTGACCAGTAGAAAATGGACGTCCTTGGTCAATCTGTCTATGACCACCCAAACAGCGTCATACTATCAACGAATGCGAGGCAATCCTACGATGAAGTCCATATTAATCTCCTCCCATTTTCAAGTAGTGATACTGATGTCTTGAAGTACACTTCCCGGTCTTTGATGCTCCACCTTCACCTGTTGACAATTTGGACACTGTCACGACCCGAACGTAGACCCGAATCATAACACGGGACAAGGATCCCTGAGAGACTCCAAGTCAACCCATGGCATGAACATTCACCTAACTTCATATCATTAAAACAGAATACTTAACATATCAATATATCGGAAGCATGAATATAACATAGTATAGCATGATAAGCGATACAGACTAAATACATAACAATGGAGTACTACATAAGTCTAAAAGCCTCTAACGTAGCAGATGGGTTGATGAGAGAACATCCCTAGCTAACCCAAAAAACTGAAACTAACAGAAACATCAATGTCCTAATTAAATGGTCCTCGGAGAGTGAGGATTCACCAACAAGATGGATGCTAATCGTGACAAGCTAATGAATATGCTGGATTTGAAGATCTGAGTCTATATCATAAAATGATGTAGCATAGAATATAGGGTCAGTACGTGAAATGTACCGAGTATGCAAGGCAAGTAAAACGGACATTTGAAAATGAATAAAAGCTCATAAATAATCATAAGAGAAGAACATCATGCTCATATCCTAAATATCATAAGATAACATAAGGCTCAAGATTTTTAAATTATTCATAAACCATTCACTATCATAGTCATAAAGGAAAACTTCATTAAAAACATCACTTGAGCCAAATCACATAAACATAACAATGCTTAAAACATGCGGAACAAAGCGAGAACTCATCATAACCAACACCATTATGGTAAAGCTTTACATGATGTCCCAACTATCTCAATCAAGTGGGCAGAGTCACCCCTGGATTGCTAGAAGAGGGACGTGCATTATGTGATATCATGAAAGAGGGGATCATTATCATTGTAATGTATCATTATAAACCCACGGTGGCACGTGGTTATGAGACACCGGCATAGTTCTCTAAATGCCAGGCTTCTCGGTGCTAGACACGGCTCCCAAAAACATGCACATTAGGCTCATATATAAATCAATCACATCATTCATTAAGATTCATGGCTAAATTGTCACACCCCGCCTTGGGGGGTATGACTGGCACCTGGTGCCCTACCAGGACCTGAACTGCCGGATTGCTAAGCTTGGGCACATCTGGCACCTGGCTGGCTCTAACTCACATTTCTGGAAACAAAGGGCTATATAACGGCTGTAAACACAGCCCCCGGCCCATTGGCCTATAGCCTCATGTACCTGTACTAACAGCTGACCAGAAACATATCAATATAGGGAAACCTATGCGGGCCGACAAGGCCACCATGCTGTCTAGTTATCTATAACTCATTCATAAAATACTAGAAAGCTACGTGACCGGCAAGGTCACCACTACTATCAAGATATGGCCCCACACGGCCAACATAAAGGAAACAGAAGTACTAACAGCTAAACAACTGCACGGCCTCACACGACCGGCTCATCTGACCACAGGGAAACATATACAGACTACAAGCCTCTAGGAATAATAATAAAAATGATCGAGACAGGGCCCCGACCTACCCGTACTATACAACAAAAGAAAATGAAATACACCTCTGGAATTCAGTCTCCAGATGACAGGAGCTGAATACTCGATCGCTGACAAGAATCACGTGGTATCGCCTGCTCGTCTATGAGTACCTGTAGGATAGTAATGCAGTGCCCCACCGGGCGTCAGTACTGCTGGTACTGAGTATGTAAAGCAATAACTGAAAGAAATATCTGAAAACAATAATATAACTGATGAAACTGAAGTAGGAAGAAGTAGATTAACTATCTGATAATGTAAGTCATACCTTCTCTCAATTATACTGGAAGGAGTAGGAGTCATACCTGAGAATTTATCGTTCTACTGTCGATCTACTCGTATCTACTATAACACGGCACAACATATCATAACATAACATAGCACACACAAACCTTACCCGGCCCCCATAAGCCGGGGGGTACAACCAGCACAGAATCTATACCCCTACCCCGGTCATCCCATCTCCTATAAACCCTGTAAGCATCCTGCCGGTCCCCTGGGTATGCACTTGGGCTCGCTGAGCCCCTGATTATAACTGCATCTGAGTCTGGAGATCTCCTGAATCAACACCCGGGCGTACCCGCTCGACAGGGGTGTGTAAGGGCCGATCAAGGCACAAATATGGGGAAAGCTGGCATCCCATCTTCGTCCCCTGTGGGACGGCATGCCACTCCGTAGAGCGACGTATCCTCGTCCTCTGGCGGACGAGTCGATACAACTATCAACCCTGGGGCGGTCATGGATGCTAGGTAGTCCAACCCCAAACAATACAATAGTCTCAACTAGTAATACTATCTACATGTCCCACATACTGAAGCTAATTGTGGTAAAGTACTTGTATATACTATATGCTGAGCTAGTGATAGTAATATGTACGTACTTAACACATGCTGAGGCTGGTAATAGTATATATGTATAAATATAGTCTTCTGCCAGACTGCACTGGGTCTAATGCTGAACAAGAAATAGTGTTTCTGCTGAAAACTATGCTGCATACCGAGTTTCTATAGTAACATGATTTACTATTCCTAACATGCTTTCTAACTTCATTTTAACTTATCATTCTATTTCTGAGATGTCTTACAGATGTTACATCGTTCTACTGGGTTTCAACTGAATACCCTAACATTTCATATTACATCACATACTGAGCATGCTGTGCAGTTCCCAACACTTATATTAAAATCTATATCGTGCTAGCAAGTCTCGCGCTGATCATAACATGATGTTTCTAATATCGTACCAACATTCGTAATAAACATCATACATGACTTCTGAATATTCTACTGGCCTTTAAATTACTGTACTGTACCAAGATTACTAACTTGCCGAGGAAACTAGCTTTACATACCTTATCCTCGAACTATCCGTCTGTCGGATGAGGCTCGGCCGGTACTTCAACTATTTTCTCCCAACTGCATTCATAAATATGTCAATTAATACTAAATACAGCTTTATTTTAAAGAACAACATCACTTTCGATATAGTTTATAGCCTAAACTTAGGCTTATCGAAAGACGGTCGAAAACTCGCTATTTTTCAGAGGTCCAGAAGGGAGAAATATTCACTTCACAGCTAGGAACACATAGACACTAGTTTAGAGCAATTCTACTTACCTTAGCTCGGTAGCTCGATGATTTGTCGGCCGTATTTCATGAAACTAAATCTATAGGAATGCTCTCTGCTACTAAATACCTCGGTATCTGAGGTTAATTTGAGTTTGGACAACGATAGCAGCGTAATTGGATGAAAATTATATTACCTTCATCGTTCTATTTACTTTCTCTGATGGTTTACTCTGTTTTCTGGAATTTTTATAAGTTTATAATGAATTAAAACTGAAGTGGGGCTTTATATACTTGGCCTGGACAAGGCCAACGTGTCACGGAGCCAACGCGGAGGCTCCACCTCCGTGACACGCTGCCATCGCGGAGTGGCTCTGCCTCGGCTCCTTCCGCGATGGTTCGACAGGTTTTTCGTCCGATCTTTTCCCGGGCCTTTCTTTAGCATGTATGGCTTTCAAATATGCTTAACCAATGTGCGAATAGGTCATTTAGGTGCCGGAAATTCTACGGGGTATAACATTCTCCCCCCCTTAAGAACATTCGTCCTCGAATGTACACTGCTATCTAGAGGACTACTTAACTTACTTTCTAGAAATATTTTGGCAGAGTTTCCCCTGTAATATGGACTATAGCAAAAACCTGAAATGCAGAAAAGTCTAACACAGGTACTGCACGCAATATTTTAAAATCCACTAGATAACTAAGTATCAATCTTTCTCATTCACACACATACAACTATAAGGTACTGCATAAGTAATAATACGGACATACCAGTCGCCTGACTAGGCCTGAAATAGGTGAGGGTATCTGGCTTTCATATCTTCTTCAGCTTCCCACGTCATTTCCTCTCGGTTCCTGTTACGCCACAATACTTTGACAGACGCAACATCTTTAGTCCTCAACCTGCGAATCTGTCTGTCTAAGATAGCTACGAGAACCTCTTCATATGCTAACTCTTCTGTGACCTGGACATCCTGAACTGGAACTACTATAGAAGGGTCCCCTACGAACTTCCTCAACATAGAGACATGGAATACTAGGTGAACAGATGCTAACTCCGGAGGCCAGTTCAATTCGTATGCAACTTGTCCTATTCTTCGCCGAATCTGATATGGCCCAATGAATCTCGGGCTAAGCTTACCTTTCTTGCCAAATCTCATTACCCCTTTCATCGGAGACACCTTCAGATATACCCAGTCATTTACCGCAAATTCTAGATTTCTGCGCCGCATATCTGCATAAGAATTCTGGCGGCTCTGAGCAGTCAGTAAACATTCTCGGATAAGCTTTATCTTTTCCTCTGACTGCCGAACAATGTCTGGGCCAACCAATGCTGATTCCCCCACTTCAAACCAGCCCACCGACGATCTACATTTTCGCCCGTATAATGCCTCGAAAGGCACCATCTGGATGGCTGAATGATAGCTATTGTTGTAGGCAAATTCAATCAATGAAAGATGCTCATCCCAATTACCCCCAAAATCTAGTACACACGCTCGCAACATATCTTCGAGCGTTTGGATAGTCCGCTCAGCCTGCCCATCTGTCTTAGGGTGGAATGCTGTGCTCAAATTGATCTGCGTTCCCAAACCCCTCTGGAACGACTGCCAGAATCTAGCTGTAAACTGTGCTCCCCTATCTGGAATGATGGATACCGGCACTCCATGTAATCTAACTATATCTCTGATATATAATTCGGCATAATCCTCAGCCGAGAAGGTAGCCTTCACTGGCAGGAAATGAGCTGATTTTGTCAGCCTGTCAACTATTACCCAAATGGAATCATTTCTGCGTCTGGTACGGGGTAACCCTGTTACAAAATCCATGTTTATTGTTTCCCATTTCCACGTAGGCACCGTTATATCTTGCGTCAAACCGCTCGGCTTCTGGTGCTCCACTTTCACCTGCTGACAGTTAGAACATCTAGATACAAACTCAGTGATCTCAGCTTTCATACCTGGCCACCAGTAGATGTCTCTGATGTCGTGGTACATCTCCGTCGATCCTGGATGAAGGGAATAGCGAGCGTAATGTACCTCATGCATGATCCACCCGCGAAGCCCTGAAACATTCGGGACATAGAGGCGGCCCTTACAGCGTAGCACATCATCCTCAATTATCTGAAAATCTGACTCCTTACCTCTCTGAATTCTATCTCTGAGCTGGACTAAATCAGGGTCCTCGTACTGTCGTTCTTTTACCTCTGTAACTAATGATGACACAGCAGAATTCTGAATTACTGCTCTATTATTTTCTCTTTCCATTACTCGAACGGCTAAACCAGCTAACTGATGAATTTCTTTGGCTAACTTCCATTTCTCAAGTCGCAAATACGCCAAACTCCCCATTGACTTACGGCTCAGGGCATCTGCTACAACATTAGCTTTTCCTGGGTGATACAGAATGTTCACATCATAATCTTTTAACAGCTCCAACCAGCGGCGTTGCCGTAGATTCAACTCCCTCTGAGTGAAGATGTACTGTAGGCTCTTGTGATCTGTGTAAATATCAACATGGACGCCGTACAGGTAATGCCTCCACATCTTTAAGGCGTGGATCACTGCGGCTAATTCCAGGTCGTGGGTAGGGTAATTCCTTTCGTGTTTCCTCAGCTGTCTGGAAGCATATGCAATTACTCTACCATGCTGCATCAACACACAACCTAACCCGACACCTGACGCGTCGCAATAGACTGAATAACCTTCTGTGCCTTCCGGCAATGCTAATACTGGGGCGGAGGTTAATCTGTCTTTCAGTTCCTGGAAGCTCTGCTCGCATGCCTCTGTCCATTGAAACTTTGCTGCTTTCTGTGTCAATTTGGTTAGAGGTGCTGCAATGGTCGAGAACCCTTCAATGAACCTCCTGTAATATCCTGCCAACCCCAGAAAACTACAAACTTCAGTCGGAGTGGTAGGTCTAGGCCATGACTTAACTTCTTCTATTTTCTGTTTATCAACTTGTATACCAGCATCTGAGACGATATGCCCTAAAAAGGCCACTGAGTTAAGCCAGAATTCACATTTAGAAAATTTAGCATACAACTGGCGGTCCCTGAGGATCTGGAGCACTGTCCACAAATGAGTCCGGTGATCTGCTTCAGAGCGAGAATACACCAGAATGTCATCAATGAATACTATCACGAACAAGTCCAGGAAAGGTCTGAAAATACTGTTCATCAGGTCCATGAAGACTGCTGGGGCATTCGTTAACCCGAAGGACATGACTAGAAATTCAAAATGTCCATATCGGGTCCTGAACGCTGTCTTAGGAATATCTCTCTCACGTACTCGAACCTGGTGATATCCGGACCGCAAGTCAATCTTTAGAAAAGTATCTGGCTCCCTGCAACTGATCAAATAAGTCATCAATTCTGGGAAGCTGGTACTTGTTCTTTACTGTAACTTTGTTTAATTACCGATAATCTATGCACATTCGGAGCGAGCCATCTTTCTTCCTCACAAATAAAATTGGCGCACCCCACGGCGAAGTACTCAGCCTGATAAAACCTTTATCCAATAAATCTTTCAACTGCTCCTTTAATTCTCTGAGTTCTGCAGGAGCCATGCGATAAGGAGGAATCGATGTCGGCTGGGTGCCTGGTAATAAATCAATAGCAAAGTCTATTTCCCTTGCTGGGGGAATACCAGGTAACTCGTCTGGGAACACATCAGGGAATTCATTCACCACTGGAAAAGACTGGAGTGTTGGAGATTCGGCTTGGACATCCTGAACTCTGACCAGATGGTAAATACATCCCTTAGATATCAATTTCCCCGCTTGAAGGTAGGAAATAAACCTACGTTTTGGCATAGCAGTGCTTCCCTTCCACTCCCGCAATGCTTCTCCCGGGAAGTGGAATCGGACCGTCTTGGTCCAACATTCAACGTTGGCAAAACACGGTACTAACCAGTCCATACCCATTATGGCATCGAAGTCTATCATTTCTAACTCGACCAGATCTACTGTGGTCTGACCGTCAGCAACCTCTACTGTACACCCGCGGTAGATTCGGCTAGCTGTGATAGAGTCACCGACGGGTGTGGATACTAAGAAGGGCTGCTGCAATAATTCTGGTGCAATACTAAACTTTCGTGCCACAAATGGAGTAATGGAGGACAAAGTAGACCCTGGATCAATCAACACATAAGCAGGGTGTGAGCAGATAGTTAGCATACCTGTCACAACATCAGGTAACGCTTCTAAATCTTGCCTCCCTGGTAAGGCATATGTGCGGCTTGGACCCGCACCTGTACTGGAGGTCTCTGATCTGCCCCGACCCCTTCCTGCTGAAACTGAGGGCCTGCGCCCTGCCGAGGATGCTGTGACTCGTGACCCTGCAGATGCCCTATCCTGTCTATCCCGGTCCTCTCGACCTCTGGCTGGGCAATCTTTCATCAAATGGCCTTCTTGGACACAAATATAACACGCAGTGGAGCCATATCTGCATGCTCCAGGATGGCGTCGATTGCATATAGGGCAAAGTTGTAGGGTATACCCACTCTGGTCCGCCCTCCTCTGTAATGGTGAATCTGTCATCTGCGAGCCTCTACCAGTCTCTGACTGCCCCCTGCGGCTGAATCTACCCCCCTGCGACTGTGGCGGAGGCGGGAGTCCATGTCCTCTCACAGTGTGGCCGTAATGCAAGTCTCAACATATTCTGGATTCAACCCCATAATAAAGCGGTGTACTCTGGATTCCATGGTATCAACAAAGGCCGGTGCATATCGAGCCAAAGAATCAAACCGCAAGGAGTATTCCCGAACACTCATGGCCCCCTGCTCCAGATGTAGGAAATGATCTACCCGAGCTTGTCGAATCTCCCGTGGCAAATAGTGATCCAAAAAAGCTCCTAAGAAGCTGGACCAGGTGGGAGGGGAAACATCTCTCCCTCGGGACCTTTCCCAGCTTTCATACCATAACACGGCGATGTCCCGTAACCGAAATGCTGCCAACTCAACTGATTCTGTAGGCGTTGCATGCATAACCCTGAAGATTCTCTGCATTTGATCCAGAAAATCCTGAGGGTCCTCTGTCCGGTCCATACCTGTAAACTTTGGGGGATTCAGAGCTAAGAACTCTCGGACCCTCGAACTACCGGGTCCTCCTGACAACTCCGCAATTGTAGACGGCATCGGCTGACGCTGAGCAGCCATCATCTGTGCTAACATAACTACAACACTCCTAACATCCTGGTCAGAAGGTGTCGGTATAGGCACTGCTGGAGGTAGTGTCGCCCCAAGTGGCTCCTGACGTGGTGGAGACTGCTGAGAAGGCTGGGACGATGCCTCTGTAGTGCTCTCTGATCGGGCTGTTTCTAAACGAGGGTGAGGCATCTTGCTGATGCCTTCCCCTACTGCAATATCTAAGCTCCGGTCTGTGATAGGATGTCGCAGGTCTGACATTATCTGTAACCAAAGAATATAGTAAGCTTTTAGGGACTCAACCCTATATTGTACCGCTCTACATCACGACTGAATAAGAATAAACGACAACCATCCTATCATGCCTTGCAGCCTCCTACCCATAGTATGTGGTGCACAACACATCCATGGACAGGACTCTACTTAGCACGGCTTACAGACTCCCTGGAATACGACATGCTCTGATACCAAGTTTGTCACACCCCGCCTTGGGGGGTATGACTGGCACCTGGTGCCCTACTAGGACCTGAACTGCTGGATTGCTAAGCCTGGGCACATCTGGTGCCTGGCTGGCTCTAACTCACATTTCTGGAAACAAAGGGCTATATAACGGCTGTAAACACAGCCCCCGGCCCATTGGCCTATAGCCTCCTGTACCTGTACTAACAGCTAACCAGAAACATATCAATATAGGGAAACCTATGCAGGCCGACAAGGCCACCATGCTGTCTAGTTATCTATAACTCAATCATAAAATACTAGAAAGCTACGTGACCGGCAAGGTCACCACTAATGTCAAGCTATGGCCCCACACGGCCAACATAAAGGAAACAGAAGTACTAACAACTAAACAACTGCACGGCCTCACACGATCGGCTCATCTGACCACAGGGAAACATATAGAGACTGCAAGCCTCTAGGAATAATAATAGAAATGAACGGGACAGGGCCCCGACCTACCCGTACTATACAACAAAAGAAAATGAAATACACCTCTGGAATTCAGTCTCCGGATGACAGGAGCTGAATACTCGATCGCTGACAGGAATCATGTGGTATCGCCTGCTCGTCTATGAGTACCTACAGGCAAGTAATGCAGCGCCCCACCGGGCCTCAGTACCACTGGTACTGAGTATGTAAAGCAATAACTGAAAGAAATATCTGAAAACAATAATATAACTGATGAAACTGAAGTAGGAAGAAGTAGATTAACTGTCTGATAATGTAAGTCATACCTTCTCTCAATTATACTGGAAGGAGTAGGAGTCATACCTGAGAATTTATCGTTCTACTGTCGATCTACTCGTATCTACTATAACACGGCACAACATATCATAACATAACATAGCACACACAAACCTTACCCGGCCCCCATAAGCCGGGGGGTACAACCAACACAGAATCTATACCCCTACCCCGTTCATCCCATCTCCTATAAACCCTGTAAGCATCCTGCCGGTCCCTTGGGTATGCACTTGGGCTCACTGAGCCCCTGACAATAACTGCATCTGAGTCCGGAGGACTCCTGAATCAACACCCGGGCGTATCCGCTCGACAGGGGTGTGTAAGGGCCGATCAAGGCACAAATACGGGGAAAGCTGGCATCCCATCTTCGTCCCCTGTGGGACGGCATGCCACTCCGTAGAGCAACGTATCCTCGTCCTCTGGCGGATGAGTCGATACAGCTATCAACCCTGGGGCGGTCATGGATGCTAGGTAGTCCAACCCCAAACAATACAATAGTCTCAACTAGTAATACTATCTGCATGTCCCACATACTGAAGCTAATAGTGGTAAAGTACTTGTATATACTATATGCTGAGCTAGTGATAGTAATATGTACGTACTTAACACATGCTGAGGCTGGTAATAGTATATATGTATAAATATAGTCTTCTGCCAGACTGCACTGGGTCTAATGCTGAACAAGATATAGTGTTTCTGCTGAAAACTATGCTGCATACTGAGTTTCTATAGTAACATGATTTACTATTCCTAACATGCTTTCTAACTTCATTTTAACTTATCATTCTATTTCTGAGATGTCTTACAGATGTTACATCGTTCTACTGGGTTTCAACTGAATGCCCTAACATTTCGTATTACATCACATACTGAGCATGTTGTGCAGTTCCTAACACTTATATTAAAATCTCTATCGTGCTAGCAAGTCTCGAGCTGATCATAACATGATGTTTCTAATATCGTACCAACATTCGTAATAAACATCATACATGACTTTTGAATATTCTACTGACCTTTAAATTACTGTACTGTACCAAGATTACTAACTTTCCGAGGAAACTAGCTTTACATACCTTATCCTTGAACTATCCGTCTGTCGGACGAGGCTCGGCCGGTACTTCAACTATTTTCTCCCAACTGCATTCATAAATATGTCAATTAATACTAAATACAGCTTTATTTTAAAGAGCAACGTCACTTTCGATATAGTTTATAGCCTAAACTTAGACTTATCGAAAGACGGTCGAAAACTCGCTATTTTTCAGAGGTCCAGAAGGGAGAAATATTCACTTCACAGCTAGGAACACATAGACACTAGTTTAGAGCAATTCCACTTACCTTAGCTCGGTAGCTCGACGATTCGTCGGCCGTATTTCATGAAACTAAATCTGTAGGAATGCTCTCTGCTGCTAAATACCTCGGTATCTGAGGTTAATTTGAGTTTGGACAATGTTTAGCAGCGTAATCGGACGAAAATTATATTACCTTCTTTGTTCTATTTCCTTTCTCTGATGGTTTACTCTGTTTTTTGGAAATTTCATAAGTTTATAATGAATTAAAACCGAAGTGGGGCTTTAAATACTTGGGCCTGGACAAGGCCAACGTGTCACGGAGCCAACGCGGAGGCTCTACCTCCTGACAAACTGCCATCGCGGAGGGGCTCTGCCTCGGCTCCTTTCGCGATGGTTCGACAGGTTTTTTGTCTGATCTTTTCCCGGGCCTTTCTTTAGCACGTATGGCTTTCAAATATGCTTAACCAAAGTACGAATAGGTCATTTAGGCGCCAGAAATTCTACGGGGTGTAACATAAATAAACATTTATTATTCATTGATCCCCATTAAAACATGATTATCCAAGAATCAAAGGCCCTTTAGTCGGCCGACATTATAAATCGATAAATCATGATCCATTCCATAAATCATATATCATTCCTGGACATATGGGCATTTCCCAATACTTTAACATGCTTGACAATACTCAATTCATTTGAAAACATGCTTATAAATATGGGTAACTTGAAAAAATGCTTTTCATCATCAATAATTCATAATACTTGAATTGTCATCATAAACTTTGACTTTCATGAACTTTTCATAAATGAGCAATTTGATTTATAATACTTGTAACATGATTTTTAATGAAAAATAACACAAAACTTTCCCATAATCCGTACTTCAATAATAGTAACTCTATTAGATCAAGACCATGTACAGAAATCAAAATTTTATTCATCGGGTAAAAACACCATAAATTTTAGATAGGAATTTCCATAAATTGAAAGAGATTGGGCATGGGTGTGAAAGGGTTCACCCATTCATAACCCTACATACCTGGAGAAAATCAATTCTCACCACTCCTCGAAAGCCCAAAGGTAATTAATGAAGAAACCTTGAAGACAAGCTTCATCACCTCCTCAATCCTTCAACTTTGCATGCATGAGAATGAATAGACCTAGGGTGGGTTTTACCCTCAATAAACACTATTTTCAAGCCTTAAACGGTGTAGTTTAGGACCCTATGACATAGGAATGATGAATATGCCCTTAATGAAAAACCCTAATAAATCTATATTGGCGAACTAACAGACGGACTAACGTGTCATTGGAGGATACCACGACTCGTGGTATCCATCTGTCGTCTACACTATCAAAATTCCTGATCTCAAATTCATCCACAAGACTCGACAGGATGAGTCGTCCTTTCATTCACGAATCATTACATCGTCCATTGCTTCCTCCTTTCAGGTCCTGTTTTGATCCTTCCAATGAGCCTCACCACAATTCGTTACATCCTCCAATGAGTCGTGGTTGCCTTCCATTAGGTAGAATGGAAAATATAGCTATCCCCATACCACGACTGGTGACCACGACCCGTTACTTCTCATGATGGGTCATGGGATGACCCGTTACTTCCCCTAATGCTGAAGCACAATTCCCACCACGACTTATAGCAATGACTCGTTGTATCAAACAATGGGTCGTTACTTCACCCATTGTTGCCCCTGAGACCAGACCATAACTTCCTACAACTGCTTCCCACAGGTCATTGGTTAGACTAATGATCCGTTGGGTTGTCCATTTTGTGGAGATTTTTCCCAATTTCAACCAACTCCATTTTAAAATCCCAAGTCTAATCTTAGGCACTTCCGAGGAATTACAATATCTCTCCCTTGGGAACATTCATCCTCGAATATGGGAAAACATACAGGAAACAGAGACATGCAATCGTTATACCCAAATACTGATCATTTAAATCGAAAATTGATGGAGTGACTATCTCCGAATCAAACCACACAGCTGAACTGATTTCATGATGCACATACACATCCATATACATAAAAGAAACTTGAACGCACGAACTGAACATGAAAACTAAATAGAGTTTTTAGGGCAAAAATAAATACCTCAAGTTAGAACTGAGTAAAAAATAAATGGGGGTATCTAGCCATCATATCCGCTTCAGCCTCCCACATAGCTCCTTCAACATGCTAATTACTCCATAACATTTTGACTGAAGCTACTTCCTTTTTCCTTATTCTCGAACCTAACGATCTAATATTTCTACCAGAACCTCCTCATAACTAAGGCTGTCCTTCACACCAACACTGTCCACTAGGACAACTAGGGCTATATCACCCAAACACTTCTTTAAGAGTGATATATGAAACACAGGATGTACAGACGATAACTCTAAGGGCAACTCCAATTCATACGCCACCTTGCCAACTTTTCTCACTATCTGGTAAGGGCCGACATAGCGGGGACTAAGTTTTCCCTTCTTTCTAAACCTCATCACTCCCTTCATGTGAGACACCTTCAGAAACACCCAATTATCGACCTCAAATTCTAACTCTCTTCTTCTCACATAAGCATAGGACTTTTGGCGACTCTTGTCAGTTTTCAACCTGTCCCTTATTAATTGAATGTTCTCCATCACCTCATGAACCGAATCTGGCCCTATCATAACTTCTTTTCGAACTTCAAACCATCCAATGGGAGACCTACACCTCCGCCCATAGAGAGCCTCAAACGGTGCCATATAGATATTGGAATAATAGATGTTACCGTATGCAAACACGATAAGAGGCAAATGCTCATCCTATCTACCTTTGAAGTCAATCAAGCATGCTCTCAACATGTCCTAGAGAGTCTGGATTGTCCACTCTTCCTGACCATCCGTTTGCAGGTGAAATGTTGTGTTGAGCTTAACCTGCATACGAAGCCCTTTTTGAAACGAACTCCAAAGATGAGAGGTAAATTGAGTACCTCTATCTGAAATGATGGATAAGGGCATCCCATACAATCGGACTAGCTCCCGGATATAAAGTTTGGCATAATCCCTCGTCGAATCCATGATTTTGATCGGTATAAAATAAGCGGCCTTCAAACTTCTGTCTACCAACAACCCAAATGGAGTCATATTATCGACAAGTACGGGGTAAACCTATGATGAGTTCCATATTAATTTCTTCCCACTTCCAAGAAGGAATGCTGATATCCTGAAGTACACCTCCCAGTCTCTGTTCTCCACTTTTACTTGCTGACAGTTTGGGTACTTTGCTACGAATTCAGCAATATTCTTCTTCATGCCAATCCACTAATACACTTCCAGTGAGTCACGGTACATCGTAGTGTCACCGGATGGATAAAATACTTGGATCCATGAGCCTCGTGCAACATTTGATTCCTTAAATCATCAACATTCAGAATATATAGGTGACCCTTGTACCGAAGCACACCATTTCCCCCTTTGGAGAAAACCTCCACCTTCTGATTTTGAACGACTTCTTTTAACTTTACCAAAATCGGGTCCTCATCTTGTCTAGCTTTCACATCAGTCACCAAGGAAGATTCTAATCCGTTTTTCACAACAAAACTGCCATCAGCCGAGTCCACTAACCTAACTCCCAATCTTGTAAGTCGATGTACATCTTTCGCCAGCTCCTTCTTCCCTGCATCTACATGGGACACACTCTCCATAGAGAGCCGACTAAGTGACAGGGCCTGCTCCAGTGGCCCTATTGTCTCTCCACTATCTGAACTAGATATGTGCGACCCCTTTTAGTTGATACGGGCCAATTCTGCACACTTAACCCCATTCACCCCCAAAACCTGGGTGATCTTCACACTCTCATCAATAAACTCATGTGGGTTCTCATCTACCTTTGACCCGAGGAACTCTGGCGGGTTCATTCTCAAAAAGTCTCTGACTCGCGCCGCCGCTGCATTGCCTTTTTGTGTAACATGTGCAGCAGCCTGCTGATTGACCTGAGCGGTCAAAGCCTTCGCAAGCATCTGAATAGCTGCCCAAAACTTAGCATGGGCAATTGGCTCCGATGCCTAGGGCTTCTAAACTAGTTGGGCATGTTGGTGCCCATTACCATTGCCGTCCTTGTGGCCATCTCCGTTTACATTCCTCCTATCATTTATTCTTCGGGGGGGTCATCATTCTTCAATCGCGAATAGCACGAATTAGAAGGATAGAGACTTTTCATCACACGATATAGATCATGAAAGAAGGGAACGTTTCTTAAATGTCTAGTAGTCTCTTCTTCATAAGTGTGGCACGCTTCACCCCCATGAAAAAGACTCTACTTAATGCGGCTTTTAGACACCCTAGGACACTTCAAAACTATGGCTCTGATACCAAGTTTGTCACTACCCGAACTTAGACCCGGATCGTAACAAAGGATAAGGAGCTATGAGAGACTCCAAATCGACCCATGGCATGAACCTTCATCTAACTTCATATCATAAAAACAGAATAATTAACATATCAACATATCGGAAGCACGAAATAACATAGTATAGAATGATAAGCGATACGGAGTAAATATATAACAGCGGAGTACTACATATAGTTTGAAAGCCTCTAACATAACAGATGGGTTGATGGGACCACATCCCCAAATAAGAAAAGAAATATCAATGTCTGAATGAAATGATCCTCGGAGAATGAGGAATCACCAACAAGCTGGATGCTAAACTCCGTGACAAGATAATGACGATGTTGGGTCTAAAGATCGGAGCCTGTATAATAAAATGATACAACATAGAATATGTAGTCAGTACGTGGAATATACCAAGTATCCAAGGTAAGTAAAATTGCTTGAGTAAGTAAATTCACTAAAACATGCATTATATAAAATATAAACAAGATAAGAATCTGAGAGTAGGGCTTGCATGCTATTTTTTAAAATCATGATCTAAACATAACTGAACATCATAACTGAAGCAAATGACCCAAAGTTGACATATGATAATCATAAGTAAAACTGAATATTGGGTGAAACCAACTTTAGAACATATATATATATCATGAATGATAAACATGTATAACAGAAATCATGAGGAACAATGGGAGACTCTTCATATAATCGACATTACCACGATAGAGCTTACGTAGTCCCAACAATCACATTCAAGCGGGCAGAGCCAACTAAAGCCATGTTAGAGCTAAACACTCTACCATGATACCAATATCAAGATGAAGGCCCCTTTGGTAGGAAAAAACTCACAAAGGAGGTCCCAAATAATCTGATCATGCCTATGTTGGCGCATAGTTCTGAGGCATAGGGTTGACTGATCTTTAGCCTACTCGGTACTAGACACTACTCCCAAAAACATGCATATGCTCTCCATCGTTTTCAACGAAGCTAACCATATATATATAAAATCTGAAATCATACATGAGGAGCCTTGGCCGAAACCATACCAAAAGTTAAACACAATTGGGATTCATGACTTCAAAACCATATAGTAGCTAATTCGTGAACTCATAAATCATACTTGAAATAGGGGCATTCCTATTACTTAAACATGCTTGGAAATACTTGCTTCTCTTGAAAACATGATCATAGACATGGGTAACTTAAAAACATGCTTTTCATCATAAATATCTCATCATACTTGAACATATATCATAAATCTCAACTTTCATAAACTTCTCATGGATGGGCATCATAATTTATAAAACTTGAAAACATGATTATAATTGAAAACATTAAAAAAATTGCCCATGAATCATAACCAATAATAGAAACATGCTTGGATCATATCCATGGTAGAAACTTAGGAAATTCGTGCATTGGGTTAAAATCCCATTGCATCAACGCATAGATTTTTATGAATTAGAGAGGGATTGGGCATGGGCATGGACGAATTCACTCATTCAAATTCTACATACCTGAGGGAATCTGATTCTATAACTTCGCTAAATGCCCAAGGAAGAATTGAAAAGAACTTGAAACGAATTGAGCTTGATCACCTCTCTAGACTTCTACGCTTCGATACATGAATAGAAATAGCTTAGAATAAACTTACCCCTCTTAAAACTCACTATTAATAGCTTAAAATTACATAGTCTAGGACTTAGGATCATAAGAATTACGAAGCAAAATTTGATAAACTCGCAAGGAAAAACTGACTGCCAGTCCCAATGAGGGATTGGATGAATCGTTACCGCTGGGCATGAGTCGTGACCTCCTGTCATTATGTACATTGGTCATGTTTTCTCAAAGGGCCCTCACGAGGGACCTAACAGTTCGTCCTAGGTGATCATGACTCGTGGTCACCTTTCATTTCCTTCACTGCCAAAACTCACATGGGGCACATCACGACTCGTGGTGCACCCAAAAAATCGTGGTAACCCACCAGTTAGGTGCACTACCCAAATCCTCCTAACTTCACGTAATCCCTGACCTCGACTGAATCAATGAGTCGTGGGGATGACCGCGACTCGTGTTCATGTGCGTGGTGAACCAAAAACATAATTTTCAACTTAAGTCTCCCACCTCACCACGAGTCACTTAGCGACTCATTGTCAACCGGACGGGTCATAAGACAACTCGTTCTGTGACCCGGTGCAGAAAATTCTCTATTTCAACTCTGGGTCTGATCTTTGGGCTTTCGAGGTATAACATGGAGGCTCTATAATATTTCTCAAACATAATGAGACTGGTAGCTAACATTGATAAATCAAACTTGTTTATGGTAGGGGTAGATGCTGCTACCAAAGAGGGACTCTTAGAGCTGACAGGGTTTAAAGTTGGTTCTTTTCCTATCAGGTACTTGGGGCTTCCGTTATCTCCAAAGAAGTGGAGTAAGCTAGAATGGAATCAGTTGAGCTAAAAAATCACAAGGAAAATCAAAGTATTCACAAACAGGAGTCTCTCATATGCTGGAAGGTTAGAGTTGATCATTCTATACTATTCTTTTGCATAATTTCTGGGGATCTTTTCTCATCTTGCCTCAGAGTGTTATAAAGGAGGTAAATAAAAAATGTAGAAATTGCTTATGGGGAGGCACTGAAGAAAGAAGAAAGTCTCATTGGTAGCATGGAAGCAACTCTGTAGACCAAATAAACAAGGTGGCCTAAGGATAAAAGGATGTAGATACTGGAATATGGCTTTAGTGGGTAACTTATCTGGATGGTAATGGAAAAGAAGGATATACTATGGGTTAAATGGGTTAACGTGGTATGTATGAATAATTTGGATGAATTTTCGACTCATAAACCCCCTGGAGATTGTTGTTGGTATTGGAGGACATTACATAGGATGAAGATGTAAATGGAACACTGGTATAGGAATGGACGTTACTGTCTTTCACATAATGGAGAGTACTCTTGTCATTGCATTATTCAGATTTCCTTGGGCAGCCCCCTAAAATGGAAAGTTCTAATCTTATATGAAACAAAATTATAGTGCCAAAGTATCGTTTACCCTATGGCTGGCTGTAAAAGGTCGACTTCTAACAAAGGATAAACTGCTAACTATGGAGTTAGGAAGTGAAGATAATACATGTGGAATGTGTGATACAAATATGGAGGACCCAAGGTACCTGTTCTTTGATTGCCCTTGGATGATAGTTATATGGGAAGGAATGCAGCAGTGGTTGGGAATAAGGGTGCAAAGTATAGGCGTGGAGGAGACAATGATGAAGATACAACGTAAGCACTGGAGAAGCTTTAAGAAGGACATTGTGGTAGTTGTTTGCGGTGTCGTGATATATCATACGTAGATAGCTTGGAATTAGAGGCTGTTTAAGAATACTCATGTTAATAGCAATTTTGTTATTCACCAATTGAAATATGTAGTTAGAGAAAGGCTTATGATGTGTGGGGACACTAAGAATAGTAGGAAGAATGGTCATCTTATATAAAGAATGTGTAACTACACATGCTTTAGAGGTTTACATGAACTTGACACCCTTCATAGAAGGTGGTCATAGTGATGTAGATGCTCTCCTAGCACTACAGGAAAAATGGTTATTAGTGAACGGAAATTTGGTCCTTAAAGGTCCTATACTGGTCCCTAAAGGTCAATAGTTACCATAAATATCTGGTCGCCACTCGTTCCTATAGGCTCCGCTGCTAAAAGTCAATAACGACAAGTTTTTGTATCTGGTTGCTAAAAGTGTTTAGCGACCAGGTTTATGTCCCTAAAGCAGCTTTAGGGACCAATTTTCTGGTCCTTAAATAGCTATTTGGATCCATTGATTTAGAATCTACATACTTTTAGTGACCATGTATTCTTGTCGTAAAAGGTTTTTTACTACAAGGAATCTGTTACTTAAAAGTTTCAGTTGACAATAATTATGGTCATAAATAAACATATTATCTTATGGTATTATTTTTCTACAATATTGCATAATTTATAATATAAAAATCAATTGCATGTAGCCAAAATATCAATAATCTCATGCTTTCATATATATAATAATTACAAAAAAATAGGTTAACATACCATCATCAATTTGCATGGTGTGACCAAAATATAAGTCATTATATTTCTTTGCAATAATATCCAAATTTATTTAATAGTCTCTGCAAAATGATAAACTAATTTATGTCATAAAATATTCTATCTTGAGTTGTAAACTCATCTTTTTGATTTTTAAGTTTGGAACTTGTAAACTCATCAAGTCTTCAACACTTATATAGGACATACAATAATTCTCTTAGAAACTTATAAATTTCTACTAGAAAATTGAAATTAAATGTGGTGTAGACCATATAATAGATTCATATTCTACCATACATGTTTAACGTTAAACTCAAATTTTTAAAGCAAAATTCTAAGAAATATATAGTCTCCAACTATAAATGAAAACGTAGCTTCAGATTACAGACCATCACAATAATAAAACTAGAGTACAACAAATGTTTTACTAAACTGCTCAGTCAGATACAGAAACATAAACAAGACTAAGGATCCAAACTAATCAAGCCAATGAATATGACCATTAAGGATCCCATGTTTAGGCTAGAAATACATGGTCCAAAAGTATAAATCTGGCCTAAGGAAATAAATAGACGTTGATTAAAAGAAGTATCATGTTATTCAGATTTGTGGTTTATTTTAATTTTTGAAATAATTAGTAATCTTGTATGTTGTGTTTCAAATAGTTCTCTTGATCTTCTACAAGTATAATCCAAATACTTGCACATTATAAATCAAGCAGGCTTCAACAAGGAGCAGAGAGTGTTTAGCAGTGAGGAATTGTAGATTGTTGAAAAACTGAATCTAATGAGTCAACAACAATGGAAACAAAAAATGTTATGTTCTCCATCATTTTGATAAATATCATATATTAAAATTAATAAGACTTTTGTGACATCTTTTACATATTCAAACAACTATACTTACCACATAAGAGCAGACAACTAAACCTAAATAGTTTCATTGGCTTGTTGACCTGCGGATAGAGAACGCCATAAAAATATTTTCAGCTCTTCAATCCACCAAGGTATAGATAGCACCAGAAATATCCTAAAAACAATTATAGTCCCCTTAGAATATGATCAAGTGATGATTTACCTATACATAGTGTGTCAAACATTACACTAGCAAATGAATACCTATCTGAAATTGCAGCTCATGAGAAAATATAGCTCACAAAATTCAAGCTAAAACTACTCAACGAGTTTAATAAAGATTGACCAGACTCACTACTATCTTCAAACACTGATTTTTTCATATAAAATTGAAAAATATAGCTCATAAAATAAGTAATCAATTAATGTTTCTTAAAATCAATCGTTTAGAAAGACCATTGAAATGATGGCTTGCTGAATTTAGCAACCAGCTGGTGATCCTTCAGAATCTGCAACACAATCCTCAAATGAGAGAAATCCTCCTAGCTTTGAGAGTATATAAGAATATCATCTATCAAAACAATCATGAACATATCCAAATATTGCTTGAACGCCCGTTAATCAAATCCATAAAAGTTATAGGAGCATTAATTAGTCCAGAAGACATAACTACAAACTCATAGTGACCATACCGAGTCTTGAAGGTTGCCTTCGGGATGTCACTCTCTCTAACTCTGAGTTGATGATAGCCGGATCTAAGGTCTATGTTTGAGAAGCACTTAGCACCGTGAAGCTGGTAAAACAGGTCATCAATCTTGGGAAGGGGATACTTGTTCTTGATTGTGACCTTGTTAAATTGCCAAATCAATGCACATTCAAAGGGAACCATCTTTCTTATGAACAAAGAGAACTAGAGCACCTCATGGGGATTTACTGGACTTGATGAAACCCTTATCTAGGAAATCCTTTAATTGTTCTTCCAACTCCTTTAGCTCAGCTGGAGCCATTTTGTAAGGAGGAATGCATATAGGCTGCATATCAGGGAGAAGGTGAATACCAAAGTCAATCTCCTACTCAAGAGGGACACTTGGTAGGTCCTCTGGAAACACCTTCGGATACTTACATACAATAGGGACGGATTGAAGAGTCGAGGTCTCCATCGTAGAATCTTTGACCCTAACTAAATGATACACACAACCCTTAGAAATCATCTTCCTAGCCTTGAGATAAGAAACAAAGTGACCTATAGGCATAGCTGAACTATCTTTCCACTCAAGTACTGGCTCACCTGGAAATGAGAACTCTACCCTACGGGTTCTTGATGTGTTGTGAGTTTACAACACTTTCAACGCTTAAAACTGAGGAAATAGAATAAACTTAGGTATGTTTATATGGATATGAGGCACTTTTACTTTGATTTTAGGAAAAATTAGTGTTGGACTAAAAATGCGCAAAAAAAAGTCAAAAGATGTTGAAAATTAGCCAAATATAAGTCATAGTACAAGCCATATTTTGATTGTATGAGTCGTACTATGAACTGTGGTAAAAGTCAAAAGGTTGAATTAAGAAGAAGGCAACATACGACTCTCAGTACGAGTCGTACAAAGATTGTACAAGCCGTAACTAGAGTCGTGGAATTGTTCAGAGAAATTTGTATGAAGGCAGTCTCTTGGTATAGATGGACCTCGAATCGTAGCATGAAGATAGAACCATACCATGAGCCGTGGTGAACTTGAGAAGATTCTTCAAGACATGGCTGAATTTCTGACACAACAAACACTATGAGTCATAGAAAGAAGGTAGGAGTCGTACCACAACACTCGTGAAAAATATCAAATGATGTTAGAGTTCTCAGGGTCAAACCACGAACGCATTGTCCGAATCGTAGGACTGTGGTACGAGTCATACAATCCTTCCAACACTTAGACAAATATGTAGAAAACAAGGATGTACGAGAAGCAAGTACGACCTATACAATCCTGCTATAGGTCATAGGTCTAGTCGTAATACAGTTGGCGCCAGATATGGAAAATTTCCTGTTAGCTTAGGAAAAGGTTTCTAATGTCTATATAAATAGATTTTATGTTTTATTTAGTTAGAGAACATAGAAATGAAGTAGGAGAGGTGCGATGAATATTATTTGTGAATTATTAAGTTTTGAGAAGCAATTTTTAGGATTAAATTCTTGAATTCCTACATTATTCTTGAGATTGTTCTTTGATATTCAGATCTGATTTTCTTCCAACTGTTGCTATAAGTATTTAATTATATGTTTGTCTATGAATGAAAATTTAAATTTACAACCATGGGAGTCTAAAAACTCCACAACTAGGGGTTGTGGGAACCATGGTGGATTAACGCCATAGGGTTACACAAAAGTGATTCAAAATCAATGCTAAACACTTATATTTTATTCTCTTCATCTTTAAACATTTCTTAATGATGTACGATGTTGGGACTTTTCCAAATTCTTTACTTACTTGATCCTAGAGAAGTAGAGATTAGAAAAAGATAATTACAACAAAGCTTTGATCTTTATGATCATTGTATTAACTTGAGCTATGGTCGCAGGCTAGTTAGATTTGAAATATATTGATAACGGTTAGTTTGAAATCACTCTGAAACCTGATCTGGTGATTGAGTATAGTCATCCAATAGGGACGAATCAATTATTTTGATGATCCCTAGTTATCAGTTCTACAAGTAAGCATTGGAATTTATCACGTCTGTATACCCGAAGTAGTTATGAACCCATGGAAAAAACTTATGCTAGTTGTTTGCGAATCTTGATTTAAATCACGAATGTAATCTTGTTTTAATATTGTTTTCCTTAAAACTCCCCAATTTGGAGATAACTCACCAGCAAGTTTAATTACCGACATTAATCTAGATCTTACCCTATTCCCCGTGGGTTCAACCCTAACCTCTTAGTTGGGTTCTTTATTGACAACGACCGCTTCATACTTTTTCAGGAAGTGTGAGTTTGAGCATTATCAAAAACTGGCGCCATTGTCGGGGAATACGGCTAAGACTTGATTAATTGGTTGTATTTGTCTTTTAGTTGTTATTACCTAAATTACATTTTCTTTTTACTTTCAGATATCCACTGGTTGTCTCTTGGTGAATTCCAAGTACTCCTTGGAGTGGAAACCCCCTGATTTCATTGGATCTCAAACTGAAAAGAACACTGCTAAAGATGGAGAACCAAGAGCAGAGAGAGACCCGTATTACTGAAGAAGTTAGACAAGCCGAACTAGCTCGACAAGCTGCACTTCAGGATGTGGAGGATGCTTGAGATGAGGTCGTTAACGCTAGTCAACATAGAAGGGACAAAAGAGGTTAAAGATGTGCCCCTCAGTTCTTTGATGAAGATGATCCGGACATTGATGAAGTCGGGCCAACAGGAGATATCGTACCACCACCACTTCCTGCTGGGGAAAATTTTTACATCACTAGCACCATAATATAGTTATTGAATATGAAAGGGGTGTTTATTGGTCATGCAGCTGATGATGGCAACCTACACCTGATGAACTTTGGTGGAATATGCAAGCCGTACAGGTTGCTCGGAGTCAGCCAGGATGCTATAGGGTTAAGACTCTTCCCCTTTTCTTTGTCTGGGGAAGCCACATTATGGTTATCGGAGTTGCCCAATGACTCCATTACCAGTTGGAGGGAGCTCAAGCAACCTTTCTTAGAGAGATTCTTTCCATCCTCCAGGATGTTGCAGCTTAAAGACGAAATCTATAATTTCCAACAATTGAAGGCTGAGGCACTTCATGAAACTTTGTTGAGGTTCAAGAAGAAGTCGACCAAGTTCCCAAAACACAAAATTCCTGATGGCAATCTGTTGGAGATTTTCTATAGATCATTGAACAACAGTAAAAAAGTAGTAGCAGACACAATGGTAGGAGGAGCACTAAGGAGCCACACCTTAGGAGCAAGCTGCCACTATTCTAGACAGAGTAACAAAGACAAATAGAGCATGACACACTTGGGAAGCAGAAGCAGGGGCTGATACATATGCTGTTCGTTTAACTGCCGACCAATGAAAGAAAGAAGAAGAACATGATCAAGAATTGGCTCCTATGCGCACATCATTGGATTTTCTGACTAAGCATATCATGGGAGAGGGAGCCACAAAGGTTAATGCAGTGGGGATAGAGGGACTGGAGCCAGGGCCGGACCATTCAATTTTTGAGGAGGAGGCAAACTTCTTGGACAACCAGGTGGCGGGCTTTTGAGCCAATGCCCAAGGATCTAGACAAGACACTTGGTGCCAAGGTTCTGGAAACCAAGGTTAGAACCAATGTAAAGACACTTACAACCAGAATGGGTACAGAGACAGAAGTTGAGGTCATGAGCGCGAGGGAGATTGGAGATGAAATTACAGTTACCCTCAGCAACCGAGCTGGATTGTACGTGCCTCCTAATGCATGTGATGGGGAGGCTAGATAGTCCATGTTAGAGAGTATGATGGCTGAGATGCTAAAGAAGGTGAGATCTATAGATGATCAGTTGAAAGACATCCGTAGCGATATATCGAGCATGGGTGAGAGAGTGGAGTCACATGCTATGGCTATCAAGCAGATCGAACAACAGCTAGGGCAATTGTCAGCATCCATGAACCCTAGTTAAAACGGTACACTACCTAGCAACACAGTTCAAAATCCAAAGAATGATGGTCACTGCATGGCTGTGATGACTAGGCTTGGAAAGAACACGGTTGATCACTCTCTGCCGGTTGTAATTTAAAGGAAGAAAGTAAGTGTGATTGACGATAAAGAGGATATTGCTGAGAAGGAGCATAATGGGGATTTCTAAGTTGATTGAGGCCCCAATTGTTGAAAACGTGCCTGAATCTAGACAAGGAGAAAAGCAAGGAGCTACACAAATTTACAAGGCTATTCCACGACCAACGCCATCGTTCCCTCAAAGAATGAAAAAGAAGGCGGAGAATGGTAAGTATCAAAAGTTCTTGTTAATGCTCAAATAGTTATTTGTAAGCATACCATTGGTCGAGGCATTGGAACAAATGCCAGGATATCTCAAGTTTATAAAGGATCTTGTCATGAAGAAAAGGTCCGTTAGCTATGAGCCTGTGGATAATGTGTATCATTATACTGCTATAGCCTTACAGGTCCTTTCCTAGAAGAAGGAAGATCCAGGTGCCTTCACTATTCCATGCACAATTGGAGATGTTGAATTCATAATGGCGCTTTACTATTTTGGAACAAGCATTAATCTGATATCGTTGGCTGTGTTTAAGCAGCTGGGCTTGGGAGTCCCCACACCGACTACCATGCAGATACTGATGGTCGACAGAACTATGAAGAAGCGTATGGGAATCCTGTTCAATGTGCTTGTTAAAGTTGATAGATTTATATTCCCAGCAGACTTCGTGATCCTTGATTGTGAGGTTGATTTTGAGGTCCCCGTCATTTTGGGGTGACCATTCCTTGCCACTAGGAGAGCCTTAGTAGACATATAGGCTTGCTAGTTGAAGTTCATACTCAATAAAGAAAAGGTCACCTTCAATATCTGCCAGTCAATGAAGTAGCCGAAGGACTACCGAGTTGTCTCAACAATAGAGGATGAACACGTGTTCCTTAATGAAGTCTGAGTAGTGAAGAGACTTGCATCGTACCGCGATGTTAAATTAGTTTCTTCATGGGCAGCAACCTAAGGTCACCTACGTCATACCGGGATGTTAAATCAAACGCTTCTTGGGAGGCAACCCAAGTTGATTAACTTATGTGTGTTCAATATGTAGTGGAAAAAAAAACTGGTGGAAGAAAATATTGCTTAACAGTGTTGTACGACCCGTAGCACGAGTCGTGGTGAGAATCAAAGACATATTTCAGTGCATCAGTTTAGGGTACGGTTGGTCCCACGATTCGTAACCTCATTGTACGGATCATAGTACTTACTGAGCTATGAACTATACAAGGCATGAACCACAATAAAAGAAAGACCTACGAGTCATAGTACAAATTGTACCCCTATAGTACTAAGCGTAAGATGTGCTTGAAGGTCCACAAGTAGGTTTCTCAATCTCTTTGTTATGGGTCCAAGGGATGAGTCGTAGGGCCTTCCTATGACTCTTCGTACGAGTTGTGATGGGTCAAAAATTTTAAACATACCCAACTCCGCCCAGATTTTTCAAATATGCCCTATAACCTATTTAAACATGAAACCAGTTGTACCCTCCTCCCACGCTCACAAAATCGAAGTCACGACCTAAAATCATGACTCCCTCACACCTGTAACATCAAAGATCACTTGAGAGTGTCTTGCTCAGATTACACTGAGAATCCCAATACCAACCCTAGTCTGATTCACAGTCGAAGTTATCTGCAATCAAGTAAGTGTTTCATTGAAATTGATAAATATGACTTATGTGCTTGATAAAAACCAACTTAATTCCTAATAGTCCTTTCAACGCTTGAAAAGTTAAAAGGACAATGACCAAGGATGTGAAAAAGTTGTGCGCGACTGGGTAGGGGCTTGAACTTGTAAAAATTGTGCATTCAACTATTAAAATTAAAGTTCGGGTCGTGATTGAAAAGGGAAGGAATGGGTAACTATATAACATGTTAAATGCATGCTTGGACTTGGGTAATTCTGATTACCCAACACTAAATTGAAACCTCCTATAAACTGAACCAAAAATAAAGATGGGACGGGTTTCACAAGTCTTCCTATAACTCGTGCTTTCATACTACGACTCGTAGGATGGCTCGTTGGGATTATCCCAAAAAAAATTGGTAATAATCACGAGGTAGGAATCCTAGTATAGCTCATGGTTTATTTCTATGATCCGTACCTGACAGTCGTACAAAGAATCTGCAAAGGGTCAAGTCCACAAGTGATAGTACGATCCTTCCTATGACTTGTGTAGTCGACTTACGGGTCATACCATTAGTCGTGGAAAAATATAGAATAATTTTTTTAAAGGGGCATCCTCATACGACTTGTGGTACGGACCATACCTTCATGGTAGGAGTCATACCTTCATGGTAGGAGTCATACCTCAGAGGTGTAACATTGACTTGAGATATTACGAGTCTCAGTACAAATCATACCTCCTAGGTACGGACCATATTGTTGACCCGTGATAAATTACAGAGGAACTTTTCTTGCTTTTTTTTCTCAAAATTGAAATTCTAACCCTTTTCTCCATAGGTACAATGACGATTAAACATAAAACATCAAAGCAACTGCTCGGAGGATATTGTTTGATGAGACCTCCGAATCCAAATAAGAGGGCAACTCCCCTAGTGGTTCATTAGAGGAATACAGAGCCGATATATCAGATACTGAGGGGACCTGAACCACTAGGGGGAAGGCCAAAGCCCAGGCTGTGGTGGCCACTACCACATCTGTCGGTGCTCCCCAGTCTGAAGAAAGAACAGAGGAAAGAGCCCAAGAGTCGGGAAGTGGCTCTAATAAAGAAGAGGGGTCCAATGTAATACCCCAGGAAGGCCTAAGAATAGACCGAGGATTTTAATTTGAAAAGTGTAGAAAACTTGCAAAATATCACAAGATGGACCACAGAATGACTCATGGTATCAAACCACGAGTCGTTGTATGATGTCGTTGGTTGGGGAAATGTTGGTGGTAGTGGAGACAACAAGAAGTATGATGACCCTTTGTGGGATACATCGGGCCGTCCTTTTCAGTCGTGGTTAGGGTCAGGCTAGGCGACAGTGTAAACGTGACCCATTAGGAGAAGCCATGGGTCGTTGGTTATGGTCGTTGTTGGAGGGTAAGAATTTCTAGTATAGGTGATGAGTTGAGACCATGACTCGTTGGAAGGAACCATGAGTCGTGGTGAGGCTCGTGGTAAGTGTGTTTGGATTTTATGATGAGCAAATAACGGACGATGTAACGAGTCGTGGGTTGGAGGTATGGGTCATCCTGTCGACCCGTTGTTTGGATCTAAGACTAGGTCATTCAGCAGTCCATTCAATGAGGGACATGACGGGCCATTGGTGGTTCCCATGACCCGTTGGTACCACTCATGGGTTCCATCCGGCCAGTTTTCGGGGCAGGTTCATTTAGGGTATTTTTGAATTTTTCACGATATAAGGCCTTAAACTACGTTGTTTTGGCTTGGAAAACCAGGGTTTTTAAGAAAATAGACCTTCCTAAACTCCCATTCATGCATGCGAGGATTTTGAAAAGTGATCTAAGAGGAGATTTCAAAGCTTTTCACCCCAATTCCATCAATTTCATTCTTGGGCTTTTAAGGAGGGTTAGGAGTTGATAATCCTAGGTATGGAAGGTATTTAATGGGTGGATTCTTCCACATATGCTCCTTCTATATTAATTAGTCAAAATATATTTGAAAACTCATGGGGTTTTATATTCGATTTGTATAAAATTTAATAATTTAATTATGGGTCTTGTGATTTTTAAATCCTATCATTATCTATTGAATTTGATCATATTTTGAGCTCTAAATGGATATTACTATGGACGATTTCGAATTTCTAGTCATTTAAACCCGATTATGCATACCCATGATAAACAATTTATGAGGCATCGATCCGTTGATGTTTTTGATAAGTTCAACATGTATTATAAATTAAATCATGAATATTATGTTATCTATTATGATCTTATGGATATTTAAACTATATGCATAATCTACAAGTATGTATGTATTTTACTAAGCATGAATTATATTTTGGCCAACTCACGGGCCTCAAGTCATGGCTAGTTCACGTATGTTCAAGTATGTTTATGGTTATCATGATTTGACTAGCCCATGAACTCATGTATGTATTACTATGAGAACTATATATGTTTTGGGAGTAGTATCAAACACCAAGTAGGTTTGGGGAAAAGGTTAAGTCTTGGATCTCATGAACTACGTGCCACTGTAGGCATTTGGCAACCATTCATGTTTGTCCCTGGCCCAAATGGCCCTTTTCATGTGTGATTGTGCCCTTCATGGTTCCTATTCTTGGCAAGGTACGAACACCCTCTCGACTAGGGTTACAAGTCGGGCTTCATGTGTGCTCATATGGGGCATGTCGGTTAAGAGAATTTCCCACTGTTCCTCATGATTTACGCATGTTATGATTATGTATGTTGGCTCAAGTTATGTTACACGTAGTTCTTCTCTTATGATTATGAATATGTTGATGTTACGAATTTTTTAAAAACCTTGAGCCATATAATATGTATTACTGATTTATGGTACGAGTATGCTTTCCTACTCTTATGATCATTTATGAGTTTTATACATGTTTTAAATGTCCGATTTACATACCTTGCATACTCAGTACATTCCACGTACTAACTGCATGCCTTCTATCCTACCCTTGGCAAAGTACGAACACCTTCTCAACTAGGGTTACAAGTCGGGCTTCATGTGTGCTCATATGGAGTATGTCGGTTAAGAGAATCTCCCACTGTTCCTCATGATTTACGCATGTTATGATTATGTATGTTGGCTTAAGTTATGTTACGCATAGTTCTTCTATTATGATTATGACTATGTTTATGTTACGAATGTTTCAAAAACCTTGAGCCATATAATATGTATTAATGATTTATGATACGAGCATGCTGTCCTACTCTTATGACCATTTATGAGTTTTATACATGTTTTAAATGTCAGCTTTACTTACATTGCATACTCAGTACATTCCACGTACTTACCGCATGCTTACTATGTTGTATCGTCTCATGGTACAGGTCTCAGTTCTAAGGCTCATCCTCACCCGTAGATAGATTCGGACTTGCTCACTGTGTACTTGGTGAGTCCTCATGTTCTGAGGGATACATGTTCACACTCTATGTTATTCCTTCAGTTTCTAGATGTTGGATTAGTTGGGGAGTTGTCCCAACAATCCGCCTTTCATGTTTAGAGGCTTATCATATTAAAAAGTTGTATTCTGCCATATTGTATAAGTATTTTCCTTTTTTCCTTATGTTATGTTATGACTATTTTCTCTATGTTAAGTCTTCCACTCATGTGATTGAATTAGATGTATTCTCATGCCATGGGTCGACTTGGGGCCTCTCGGGGTTCCTTGTCCCGTGTCTACTATCTGAGTGTACGTTTGGGTCGTGAAAGAGTTGGTATAAGAGCCATAGGTTTATGTATCCCAGGGAATCTGAAAGCTGCATTAAGTAGAATCTTTTTTATGGGTGTGAAGTGTGCCACACTTATGACGAATAGGCTACTAGATGTTTAGGAATATTCCCTTCTTTCATGATCTATGTCGTGCGATGAACGTCCTTCTCTAGTTCATGCTATTCCCGTTGGCAGAATCATGCCTCCACGCTGAGTAAATGCCAGGAGGAACAGTAACGGTGATGACCATGAGGGTGCCTATGTTGGAGAGAATCAACCAACTCCACCCATTCATAAGGAGAATGTACCAAGGCAAGAGTCCACGCTAAGTTTAGGGCATTGATTCAGATGTTGGCATATGCCATGACAACACATGTCCAGAATCAGATTATGGCACATTATCTGCAAAATGTGAATGCAGTAGCTGCTAGGGTGAGGGACTTTTTGAGGATGAACCCTTTGGAGTTCACAGGGTCGAAGGTAGACGAGGATCCACATGACTTTATTGAGTAAATTCTGAAGATCAACCAAGTTATAGGGGTGAATAATGGGGAATATGTTGATTTGACTTCCTATCAGCTCAAGGGGGTAGCACATATATTGTTCAAGAAATGGGAAGGTGCTAGGACAGTGGGTGCAGGCCCGATTGGTTGGGATGAATTCCATACTGCGTTCATGGATTGGTTCTTCCTTGGGGAGTTAAGGGAGCTCAAGGCAGCTGAGTTTGTTAATTTGAAGTAGGGTAACATGTCAGTCCAGGAGTATGCCTTGGAGTTCACTCGGCTATCTAAATATGCTTCGAAGTTGGTGGCGGATCAACGGGCTTGAGTGAGCTGCTTTGTGCATGGTATAGCAGATTACTTGGACAAGGATTACAAGATTTCAATGCTAAACTGGGACATCAACTTTCCCCATATAGTATTGCATGTCAAACAGATGGAGTCAGTCTATAGGAGGCAGAGAGAGGCCAAGAGGGCTAGGACCGATAACTATGGGGTTTCTCAGGCCAGGTCAGAAGGTGGATCACATCAGCAACCCCAGCACAGGTCCACTGCTCCATCTCCATCATTGGCTAGCACGCTGTCCAGGTTTAGGGGAGACAAAATATAATGCCCCGGAAGGGGCCTAAGAATAGACCCGGGAGTTGAAGTTGAAAACTACAGAAAACCTGAAAGTTTTACACTGGTATAACTCGAGGTACGAATCAGGATGAGGACCTATGACTCGTGACTTGAGTCGTGATGAAATCGGGAGCTAGAGGTTGTATGAGGGGTAGTCTTACAAATTGTGATGACATAGTACGACTCGTGGTATAAGTCGTGATGAATTCGGGAGTCTAAGGTCATTTCACGAATGGTCCTACGAGTCATGACGGGAAGGTACTACTCGTGGTTAGGAGTCGTGGTGGAATTCCCAGTGGTGCCAGGGTGAGTCATCACGGGTCGTGGTACGAATCTAAATATATAGCCACGAGTCGTGGTGAGGAGTTGTGGTTAAGTCGTATTGGTTTGGGTGGATGGTACCACGGTTGACAGTACGACCCGTAGGATGGTGGTACGAGTCGTGGAAAAATTCAGAAATTGGGAGAAATTGTGAGGTGACCACGAGAGGTAACCATGAGTCGTGACTTGATAGTATGACTCGTTCTCGGGGCTAGATTTGTTTTTCAGGAAAGTTTCAGTAAGGGTTTTCCATAATTCCTATGTTCTAGGGGCCTAAACCACGTCATTTTGAGCTTGTTTTAGAGGGTTTTTAGCAGGGGATCATCTATCTTAGGACATTTCTTCTAGCATGCAAGGTTGAAGTCTTGAGGGGAGGAAATTGAGGAGAATTTCAAGGTTTTCAAGGGAAATCTCAGCTAGGCAATTGGGTAGCGTTAGGGTTCTTCATTCCCAGGTCTATAAAGCAGTGAGTAGGTGCTTCCTTCCACACCCATGCCCATTCCCTATCAAATTGTGATTTTTTGTGATGGTCAAGTATGGGGTTTTATTCAATTGCATGATTCTCATATCCTCATTCGTGGGCATGACTGTTTTGAGTTGATATTGATGATTTACTAAGCTTGGGCGTATTCTAACCTATTTTTTCTTTACAAAATTGTTTTTCTATTAATTGAATCTAAAACGCCCATGTATGGATAACATATAGAAGTGGTGATGGTGATAAATGTGATGATGATGGAATAAATGATGAGATGCGTGTTTCCATCCTTACCTATGATTTTGATGATGTTTTCCAAGTAGATTGAATAGACCCAAGTATAGTAAAGTTTTGGGTGATGCCCATATGATGTTTTCAAATAATGATTTCTCCCGATATGAACTTACCACATGATTGAAATGATTTACCCTCAAACTCTTATTATGAATCCTAGCTTGTGGTATGTCTCGAAGAAAACCCTTTTTATATGCATAATTCTTAATTGATATGTACATTATGGTCAACCTTTGTCAAGGACAATGTTAAGCTCCCTTTTCACATTATGTTGAGTCCGTGCATGAATTCATTATGAGCCTTGTCAACAGAAAATGTCAAGCTTCGTTCATACGATGTTAGGTTATGCATGATTTCATTCTATGCTTTGTCGAAAAGACATTGTTGAGCTTCATATTTATATGATGTACAATCAATGCATGATGTCATATTTAGCTTTGTCGATAGACAATGTTGAGCTTTGTCAATAGATGATGTTGAGCTTCATTACATACGATGTAGAGCATTGCATATTGTGGGAGAAGAGTCTAGCACCGAGCGGGTTAAGGGTCGACTACCCTATGCCCTAGAACTACGCGCCAATGTAGGATGATGCTTATGTTATTGGGACCTCCCTTGTGTGCTATCCCTGGCCCGATTGGCCCTTCAGCTTGATATCGATATCATGGTAGCATCCATCGACCTGGCAAGGTTATTGTCACACCCCACCTTGGGGGGTATGACTGGCACCTGGTGCCCTACTAAGATCTGACCTGCTGAACTGTTAAGCCTGGGCGCATCTGGCGCCTGGCTGGCTCTAGCTCAATTTCTGGAAACAAAGGGCTATATAACGGCTGTAAATACAGCCCCCGGCCCATTGGCCTATAGCCTTCTGTACCTGTATTACAGCTGACCAGAAACAAGGTAATTCAGGGGAACCTATGCGGGCCGACAAGGCCACCATGCTGTCTAGTTATCTGTAACTCAAGCATAACATACTGAAAAGCTACGTGACCGACAAGGTCACCACTACTGGCAAACTATGGCCCCACACGGCCATTACAAAAGAAAGAAGGAGTAAAGGAAACTATACAACTGCACGGCCCCACACGACCGGCTCGTCTGACCACAGAGAATATATACAGACTGCAAGCCTCTAAGAAGGATAATAAAAATGATCGGGACAGGGCCCCGACCTACCCGTACTGTACAACAAAAGGAACTGAACTACACCTCTAGAAATTCAGTCTCCGGATGACAGGAGCTGAATATTTGACCGCTGATGGGGATCACGTGGTATCGCCTGCGCGTCTATAGGTACCTGCAGGCAAGTAATGCAGCGCCCCACTGGGCGTCAGTACCGCTGGTACTGAGTATGTAAAGCAAACTGAATACAGCTGAATACAAGTAATATAACTAAAAATTCTGAATAGTAGGAGATAACTGAATCTGTAAGAACTGAAGGGATATCTGAAATCAATAACATAACTGTCAAAGCTGAAATAAGAAGGAGTAGATAACTGTCTGATGGTGTAGATCGTACCTGTTCTTAATCATACTGAAGGGAGTAGGAATCATACCTGGAGACGTATCATTCTACTACTAATCTGCTCGTATCTACTGTAATATAGCATAACATACATAACATAACATGACATACACAACCTTGTCCGGCCCCCATAAGCCGGGAGGTACAATCAACACAGAATCTATACCCCTACCCCGGTCAACCCATCTCCTATACTGGCTGTAAGCATCCTGCCGGCCCCCTGGGTATGCACTTGGGCTCGCTGAGCCCCTGACTATAACTGTATCTGAGTCTGGAGGACTCCTGAATCTGCACCCGGGCGTATCCGCTCGACTGGGGTGTGTAAGGCCGATCAAGGCACAAATATGGGGAAAAACTGGCATCCCATCTTCGTCCCCTGGCGGGACGGCATGCCACTCCGTAGAGTGACGTATCCTCGTCTTCTGGTGGATGAGTCGACACAGCTATTAACCCTGGGCGGTCATGGATGCTAGGTAATCCAACCCCAAACAATACAACGGTCTCAACTGGTAATACTATCTGTGTATCTCACATGCTGAGGCTACTAGGGGTAAAGTATCATATATATTACATGCTGGGCTAATGATAGCAATCTGTACGTATTTAATACGTGCTGAGGCAGGTAAAGATGTATAAATATCAACATAGTCTCCTGCCAGGCTGTACTGAGCAAATGCTATATAAGGTAATGTTTCTGCTGAAAACTCTGCTGTTTACTAAGTTTCTGTATACACTATATGCTGGACTAGTAATAGAAATGTGTACATACTTAATACATGCTGAGGCTGGAAGTAATATATATGTATGTACGAATATAGTCTTCTGCCAGACTATACTGAGGCTAATGCTGAACATGATATAAACTTCCTGCTGAAACTATGCTGTATACTGATTTTCTATAGTAACATGAGTTACTATTCCTGACATACTTTCTAAACTTTACTTTAGTCTACTATTCTATGTCGGAAATGCTTTACGGATACTATACTACGCCGCGGGGTTTCAGCTGAACACAACAATATCTTAACGTAGCATATTACATCGCATACACTGAATATACTGGGCAATCTCTAACGCTTGCGTTAGAATCTATTTCATACCGTTAGGTTTCATACACATTACAACCCAATGTTTCTCACATCGTACCAACATTCATAATAACGCAATACTCGACTTCTGAACATTCTACTGGTCCGTAATTTATTACGCTATACTGATATTACTTAACTTGCCGAAGGAAACTAACTTTACATACCTTATCTTCGACTATTCGTCCGTCGGACGAGGCTCGACCGGTACTTCAACTATTTTCTCCCAGCTGCATTCATAAATACGTCAATCAATACTATATACAACATTATTGAAAAGAGCGACGTTACTTTCGATTTAATTTATAGCCTAAACTTAGGCTTATCGAAAGACGGTAAAAAACTCGCTATTTTCCAGCGGCCCAGAAGGGAGAATTATTTACTTCTCAGCTAGGAACACATAGACATTAATTTAGAGCAATTCTACTTACTTTAGTTCGGCGGCTCGCCGATTCGTCGACCGTATTTCGCAAAACTAACTCCGTAGAAATGCTCTCTGCTGCTAAATACCTTGGTATCTAGGATTAATTTGGGTTTGGGCAGCGTTTGGCAGTGTAATCGGACGAAAATATTTAATTTTCCTTCGTTTCTCTCTGTTCACAGCGTTTCTGGAAATTTTCATAAGTATTGAATGATTTCCAACCGAAGTGGGGGCTTTATATACTTGGGCCTGGACATGGGCAATGTGTCACGGAGCCATCGCGGAGGCCTCACCTCCGTGACACACTGCCATCGCGGAGGGGCTCTGCCTCGGCTCCTCCTGCGATGGTTCGATAGGTTTCTCATCCGATCTTTTCCCGGGCCTTTCCCTAGCACGTATGGCTTTCAAATATGCTTAACCAACGTGCGAATAGGTCATCTAAGTGCCGGGAATTCTACGGGGTATAACATTTACCAGGGACGGCGATACGTAACGCCTGGTTTACTTAGGCAAATCCCACATCGGTGGTGGAGGGGACCGAAGAGTGCTTTATAAGTGCTTGGATACCTCTACATTGTAGACGCGTTTTAAAGCCGTGAGGGACTAGCTGCCCAAAGCGGAAAATATCTAAAAGCGGCGACCTGGGCTGTTACAGTGGTATCAGAGCCGGTGCCGGCCGGTGGTGGGCCAAACCTCAGCGAGGACGCTGAGTCCCTACGGGGGGTAACCAGGGACGGCGATACGTAACGCCTGGTTTACTTAGGCAAATCCCACATCGGTGGTGGAGGGGAACGAAGAGTGCTTTATAAGTGCTTGGATACCTCTACATTGTAGACGCGTTTTAAAGTCGTGAGGGACTAGCTGCCCAAAGAGGACAATATCTACAAGCGGCGACCTGGGCTGTTACAGTTATGGATGGCTCTTCCCACATGAATGTGATAGTGAGGACCACGTAAGCTCTATCGTGGTATGTCGGTTATGTGATGAGTCTCCTACTATCTTTTATACATCAGAATTGCATATTTACCATTGTTATGATTATTTGATGCATGCATGATCCATAAGTGAGGCCTGACTCATGTTTTAGCTTTTGATATATATGTCATGTTCAACTTGAGTCATTCGTGTCAATCACGATGTTCTAAAGCCTTGCGTTAACATAAAGCATCGGAATACGATTTCATAATGAATGCATGTGGTCTTCTCTTTATCCTCAGAAGCCTTTGATATGTATGATTTACCTTAAGGGGTTTTAAATAGTTTTAGCGGTTTTACTTACCTTACATACTCGGTACATTCCACGTACTGGCTACATACCTTCTATGATGCATCGTTTCATGATGCAGGATCCAGATCTTAGGTTCAGCCTCGACTGTAGTCGCTTATCAGGATTTGCATCTGTTGATTTGTGAATCATCATCTTTTGAGGACCGGACTTTCAGTTATATCAGACATATTTCTTTTTTTCCTCTTTGTTGAGCTAGTTGGGGGTGTTGTCCCATCATCTAGTCCAAATTAGAGGCTTATCAGACTTAGGTATGTATTCAATTTCGGATGTCTATTTTGTTGTTGTATTTCATTGACTTATGTCGAACTTATAAATTCATTTTTTTCTCTTATTTGTTGAATGAGCTAGTGAATGCTTATACCATGGGTCAACATGGGGTCCTTCGGGGTCCCTTGTCCCGTGTCTATGATCCGGGTCCCCTCTCGGGTCGTCACAAACTTGGTATTAGAGCAATAGGTTTGATGTGTCCTTGGGAGTCTGAAAGCCGCTTTAGGTAGAGTCTTTTTTATGCGTGTGAAGTGCGCCACACTTATGATGAAGAGGCTACTAAACATTTTAGGAAATGGTCCCTTCATTCATGATAAATGTTGTGCAATGAAAAAGCCTTTCTATCCTTCTAATTCGTGCTATTCGCGATTGCAGAATTACGGCTCCTAGGAGGATGAATGGGAGAAGGAACAGAGGTTGTGAAGGCCATGATGAGGGTAATGGTTATGGGCATCAGCCAGCCCCACCCTCTCAGGAGCCCCAAGCACCAGAGCCAACCACTCATGCTGAGTTCCGAGCTGCCATTAAGAGGTTGGCGCAGGCCTTGACCGCCCAGGTCAATCAACAGGCTATTGCGCATGTTCCCAGAACGGCAATGCGGCGGCGGCTAGAGTCTGAGACTTTTTAAAAATAAATCCACCAGAGTACTTGGGGTCTAAGGTAGATGAGGATCCACATGACTTCATTGATGAGATCGTCAAGATCACCTAGGTTATGGGGGAGAGCAGTGTAGAGTGCATAGAGTTGGCCTCCTACCAATTGAAGGGGGTTGCATATATTTGGTTCCATCACTGGAAGGACAACAGGGTTGCTAGAGCAGGTCCGATCACATGGGAGGAGTTTCAGGTGGTGTTCCTCGATTGGTTCTTCCCTAGAGAAATGAGGGAATTGAAAGTAGTAGAATTTTTGAATCTAAAGCTGGGTAGGATGATTTTTCAGGAGTACGCCCTTGAGTTCACCCGCTTATCTAAATATTCCCCCGAGTTAGTGACTGCCCAGCGAGCGCGCGTGAGTAGATTTATGTGCGGTATAGCAGCATACCTGCACAAAGATTGCAGGATAGCTATGCTCCATCAAGATATGCATTTTCCCCGCATAGTGTTGTATGTCCAGCAGATGGAGGCAGCAAACTCGAGGGAAAAGGAGGCTAAGAGAGCCCAGGCAAAGGGCCATGGATTCTCTCAGGAGATATCAAGAGGGGGGCACCGAAAGCATTCCTATCAGAGATTGTCAGCCCCTACATCATCAGTCGTGAGTGTGCCATCTGGACCCCGACTTGATCAGAAGGGGAGAGCGTCTGGCTCGAAGGATCATAGCAGCAGGCCCACAGGGTCCGGCATTTTAGCTTGCCGCAGGTGCGGCCGAGGGCACATAGGCTAGCACTTAACAAGGTCAGGAGCTTGTTTCAGATATGGACAACCTGGAAACATGCTTAGAGATTGTCCAGCGGCGAGGCAAGACCATATTGGTCCCTGAGGCTCATCTTCTAGTTCAGCAGCCCCTCCCTTACACACAGTACATCAGGGGGCATCTACTAGCACAGCTGGCGGGCAGCACCGGAATAGGTTCTATTCTTTAGCCACTCGCCAGGATCAGGAGGTATCGCTAGATGTCATTACTGGTATGTTGAGAGTCTTTCATGTTGATGTATATGCTTTCCTAGATCCAGGGGCTACCCTATCTTTTGGTACGCCCTATATAGCCAATAGCTTGGGGGTTAATCCCGATGTATTATCAGAACCCTTCTCGATTTCCACTAAAGTAGGTGACTCAGTTAAAGCTAGACGAGTGTATAAAAATTGCCCGGTCTCAGTTCTTCATAAGGTCACCTCAACAGATTTGATATAGTTAGCCATGAACGATTTTGATATTATTCTCGACATGGATTGGTTATTTTCATGTTATGGTTCATTCAACTGTAGAACCTGGTCAGTAGAGTTGAGACTTCCGAATGAGCCAGTATTAGAATGGAAGGGTAGTTTAGTGGTTCTTGTAAGTCGATTCATTTCCTACCTTAAGGTCAGAAAGATGATTTTCAAAGGTTGCATGTACCATCTAGTTAGGGTTATGGACGTGGAGTCTGAAACCTTGACCTTTCAGTCGGTTCCAGTAGTGTGTGAGTACCCGGAGGTCTTTCCTGATGATTTGCCAGGTGTACATCCCAAGCAAGAGATTGATTTCGGCATAGATCTTCTTCCTGACACACAACCTATATTTATTCCTCCTAAAAGAATGTATCCAGCCGAGCTAAAAGAGTTGAAGGATCAGTTGAAAGATTTGGTAGATAAGGGCTTCATCAGGCCAAGTAAGTCCTCATGGGGTGCAGCGGTTTTATTTGTTCGGAAGAAGGACCCCTTCGCATATGTATCAATTATCGGCAGTCGAATAAGGTTACCATCAAGAACAGGTACCCCTTACCAAGAATTGATGATTTGTTTGACAAGCTCAAGGGTGCCAAGTCTTTCTCCAAGATTGATATCAGATCTGGATACCACCAGCTTAGGGTTTGGGAGAGTGACATTCCCAAAACTGCCTTAAGAAGTCGGTATGGTCATTACGAATTTGTTGTTATGTCTTTTGGACTAACCAATGCCCCTGTAGCTTGTATGGATCTGATGAACAGGGTATTCAAGGCATATCTAGACATGTTCATGATTTTGCTCATTCATGATATACTCATAACTCTTGAAGGGGGAGGATCATGCCGCTCACTTGAGAGTAGTGCTTCAAACCCTCAAGGACCAGCAGTTATATGCAAAGTTTAGCAAATGCGAGTTTTGGTTAGATTCTGTGGCATTTCTAGGCCATGTGGTGTCAAGTGAGGGTATAAAAGTAGACTCACAGAAGATTGAGGCGGTGAAGAATTGGCTGAGACCGGTGAATCCTTCAGAAATTCAGAGTTTCTTGGGCTTGGCAGGCTACTATCGAAGATTTGTTGAAGGTTTCTCATCTATTGCAGCCCATTGACTAGACTGACTCAGAAAAAGATGAAGTTCCAGTGGTCGGAGGCTTGTGAGAAAAGTTTCCAGGAATTGAACACCGGACTCACTTCAACACCAGTCTTGACTTTACCGAAGGGTACTGATAGCTTGGTTGTATACTGTGATGCTTCAAGGGTCGGACTGGGATGTGTGTTAATGCAGCATGGGAAGGTAATAGATTATGCCTCAAGACAACTGAAAGTTCATGAAAATAATTACCCGACCCATGATCTTGAATTGGCTGCAGTGGTATTTGCATTGAAAATATGGCGGTATTATTTATATGGAGTCCACGTGGATGTATTCACGGATCACAAGAGCTTGCAATATGTTTTTACTCAGAAAGACCTACTTCTTCGACAAAGAAGGTGGTTGGAGTTGTTGAAGGACTACGACATGAGTGTTGTTTACCACCCGGGCAAGGCTAATGTGGTTGTGGATGCACTTAGTAGGCTTTCTATGGAAAGTGTGTCCAACGTGGATGAGGGGAAGAAAGAGTTGGTGAAAGATTTCCCTTGGCTTACAAGGTGGGGGTTAGATTGACCGACTCGATCGATGGCGGTGTTGTGGTGCATAATGGCTCATAATCATCCTTGGTAGTCGATGTTAAGTCCAGGCAACATGAGGATCCAATCTTGAGGAAGCTGAAGGAGGCGGTGCGGAATCAAAAGGTGGAGGTTTTCTCTAAAGGGGGAGATGATGTTCTAAGATATCAAGGTTGGCTATGTGTTTCGGGCGTTGATGATTTGAGGGTTCAGATATTGCAGGAGGTGCACGGTACCAGATATTCCATTCATCGAGGATCCACGAAGACGTATCAGGACTTGAGAGATATCTAATGGTGGGATGGTATGAAAAAGGATATTGCAAAGTTTGTAGCGAAATGTTCGAACTGCCACCAAGTTAAGGTCGAGCATCTAAGGCCGAGAGGTGTACTTTAAGACATCAGTATTCCTATATGAAAGTGGGAAGAAATTAACATGGATTTTATAACAGGTCTACCTCGTATTTGCCGGTAATACAACTCCAATTGCGTGGTGGTAGATAGGGTGACAAAGGCTGCACACTTTCTACCGGTCAAAACCACGGATTCACGCCAAATTATATATTCGGGAGTTGGTTCGACTTTATGTAGTGCCTTTGTCCATTATTTCATACCGAGGTCCTTAGTTTACTTATCAGTTCTGGCCGTCCTTTCAAAGGGGACTTGGGACTCAAGTCAAGCTCAGTACAACATTCCATTCGCAGACTGATGGCCAGGGCGAACGGACGATCCAAATCCTCGAGGATATATTTAGAGCATGTGTTAATGATTTTAAAGATAGTTGGGATGATCATTTTCCCTTGATGGAGTTTGCTTATAATAACAGTTATCTCTCCAGTATCTAGATGGCACCATTTGAGGCTCTTTACGGGCAGAAGTGTAGATCTCCCATCGGATGGTTTGAGATTGGTGAGGTAGCTATGATGGGACCAGATGCGGCACATGAGGCGATGGTGAAGGTTCAGTTGATAAGGGATTGGTTGAAAACTGCTCAAAGTCACCAGAAATCATATGCTGATGTGAGGAGAAGAGATTTGGAGTTTGATGTGGACGATTGGGTATTTCTAAAAGTATCTCCTATGAAGGGAGTCATGCGGTTCGAAAAGTAAGGTAAACTCGGTCCCCATTATATTGGTCCGTACCGGGGTGGTGAGAAGGGTTGGCAAGGTAGCATATGAGTTGGACTTGCCATCAGAGCTATCCTCAGTTCATCCTATTTTCCATGTGTCACTTTTAAAGATGTATTTAGGTAATCCAGCCTTGGTAGTTCCGTTAGAAAGCATTGGGGTGAAAGACAACCTTAGTTATAAAGAAATTTCAGTTAAAATCTTCGATCGTAACGTCTGGAGGTTGAGGAACAAAGAGGTAGCTTCAGTTAAGGTTTTATGGAGAAATCAACATGTTGATGGAGATACATGGGAGGCCGAAGCGAACATGATGGCTAGATATCCACATTTGTTCTCTACTAGCTCAGTTCCGACTTGAGGTATCAATTTTGCCCCATGACTCCATCTAGTTTTCGTGATTTGTTCATGTGTGCAAGTCCCTTTTGTGTGCATGAATGCATGTTTAAGGTCTGAATTCTGTGCAGTTGTATAATCCTTTTCGGAGGTAGTCAATCCGTGAAAATTTCGATTTAAATGATCAGTTTTGGGGTGTGATAATTGTATGATTCTATTTTTTGCTTGTTCCTAATATTCGAGGACAAATGTTCCCAAGGGGGAGATATTATAATACCCCAGAAGGGGCCTAAGAATAGACCCAGGAGTTGAAGTTGAAAACTGTAGAAAACCTGAAATTTTTGCACCAGTACGGCTCGAGGTATGAATCATGGTGAGGACCTACCACTCGTAACTCGAGTCCTGATGAAATCAAGAGCTTGAGGTTGTGTCACGGGTAGTCCCATGAACAGTGATGAAATAGTATGACTCGTGGTATGAGTTGTGATGAATTCGAGAGTATGAGGTCATTTCACGAATGGTCCTACGAGTTGTCACAGGAAGGTATGACTCGTGGTTAGGAGTCATGGTGGAATTCCCAGTGGTGCCAGGATGAGTCGTCACGAGTCATGGTACAACTCGTAATATGTAGCCACGAGTCGTGGTGAGGAGTTGTGGTTAAGTCATATTGGTTTGGGTGGATGGTACCATGATTGACAGTAGGACCTGTAGGATGGTTGTATGAGTCGTGGTATACTAGTCGAGGCCAAATTCAAAAAATTGGGAGAAATGGTGAGGTGACCACGAGAGGTAACCACGAGTCATGAATTTATGGTACAACTCGCGGTACGACTCGTGGTCGGGGCCAGATCTATTTTTAAGGAAATTTCATTAAGGGCTTTTCTGTAATTCCTATGTTCTAGGGGTCTAAATAATGTCGTTTTGAGCTCATTTTAGAGGGTTTTTAGCAGGGGATCATCTATCTTAGGCCATTTCTTCATGCATGAAAGGTCAAAGGCTTGAGGGGAGGAAATTGAGGAGAATTTCAAGGTTTTCAAGGGAAATCTCAGCTAGGCAATTGGGTAGCGTTAGGGTTCTTCATTCCCAGGTCTGTAAAGCAATGAGTAGGTGCTTCCTTCCACACCCATGCCCATTCCCTATCAAATTGTGATTTTTTGTGATGGTCAAGTGTGGGGTTTTATTCAATTGCATGATTCTCATATGCTCATTCATGGGCATGACTGATTTGAGTTGATATTGATGATTTACTAAGCTTGGACGGATTCTAACCTATTTTTTCTTTACAAAATTGTTTTTCTATTAATTGAATCTAAAATGCCCATGTATAGATAACTCATAGAAGTGGTGATGGTGATAAATGTGATGATGATGGAATAAATGATGAGATGCGTGTTTCCATCCTTACCTATGATTTTGATGATGTTTTCCAAGTAGATTGAATAGACCCAAGTATAGTGAAGTTTTGGGTGATGCCCATATGATGTTTTCAAATAATGATTTTTCCCGATATGAACTTACCACATGGTTAAAATGGATTTCCCTCAAACTCTTATCATGAATCCTAGCTTGTGGTATGTCTCGAAGTAAATCCTTTTTATATGCATGATTCTTAATTGATATGTACATTATGGTCATGCTTTGTCAAGGACAATGTTAAGCTCCCTTTACACATGATGTTGAGTCCATGCATAAATTCATTATGAGCCTTGTCAATAGAAAATGTCGAGTTTCATTCATACGATGTTAAGTTATGCATGATTCATTTCTAAGCTTTGTCGAAAAGACATTGTTGAGCTTCATATTTATATGATGTATAGTCGATGCATGATTTCATATTGAGCTTTGTCGATATACAATGTTGAACTTCGTCAATAGATGATGTTGAGCTTCGTTATATACGATGTAAAGCATTACATATTGTGGGAGAAGATTCTAGCACCAAGCGGGTTAAGGGTCGACTACCCTACGCCCCAGAGCTACGCGCCAAAATAAGATGATACTTATGTTATTGGGACCTCCCTTGTGAGCTAACCCCTGCCCGATTGTCCCTTTAGCTTGATATTGATATCATGGTAGCACCCATTGCCCTGGCAAGGTTATGGACGGCTCTTACCACTTTAGTGTGATCGTTGGGAACACGTAAGCTCTATTGTGGTATGTCAGTTATGTGACGAGTCTCCCACTGTCTATTATACATTAGAATGGCATATTTACCATTGTCATGATAATTTGACGCATACATGATCCAGAAGTAAGGTTTGAATCATGTTTTAGCTTTTGATATATATGTCATGTTTAACTTGAGTCATTCGTGTCAATCATGATGTTCTAAAGCCTTGTGTTAACATGAAGCATGGGAGTACGATTTCATAATGAATGCATGTGGTCTTCTCTTTATCCTTACAAGCCTTTGATATGCATGATTTACCTTAAGAGTTTTAAATTGTTTTAGCCGTTTTACTTACCTTACATACTCGGTACATTCCACGTACTGACTGCAATCCTTCTATGCTGTATCATTTCATGATGTAGGATCCGGATGTCAAGTTCAGCCCCGACTGTAGTCTTTTATCAGGATTAGCATCTGTTGATTCATGAGTCCTGACCGAGGACCGGACTTTCAGTTATTCGGACATATTTCTTTGTTTTGGCTTGTTGAGCTAGTTGGGGGTATTTTCCCATTAGCTTGTCAAGATTAGATGTTTATCAGACTTAGATATGTATTCAGTTTCGGATGTCTATTCTGTTGTTATATTTGGTTGACTTCCATTGAAATTATGAATTCATTTTTGTTCATTTTTATTGAATGAGTTAGTGAATTCTTATGCCATGGGTCGACTTGGGGTCCTTCGGGGTCCCTTGTCCCGTGTCTACAATTCGAGTCCCCTCTCGGGTCGTGACACCAAAGGAGCAGGGCTACAGGTTCGAGGGATCGTTGTAGCATACAGGTGGAGCGCACTTTTCCAGCTTGTGCGAGATGTGGTAAAAACTCATCCCGAGAGGTGCCTGCTCGGTGCGAATGCTTATTTTGGGTATGGCAAACCCTGCCATAGGATCAGAGATTGCCCTGCATCAAGTTCTACCACTCTAGCAGCACGACCCCCTCAATAGGGTGCCTCCACTAGTTCGGCAGGTGGTCAGCGCTAAAATAGGTTTTATGCCCTAGTGCCTTGCCAGGAGAAAAAGGCTTCGCCAGATGTGCTCACGGGTATGTTGCAAGTCTTCAACATTGATGCTTATTCTTTGTTAGATCAAGGATCTACCTTGTCTTTCGTGACCCCTTACATTGCTAGTAGTTTTGGAGTTAGTCCTGAAATTCTATCAGAATCGTTCTTCGTACCTACTCCAATCGGTGAATGAGTTGTATCTAGGCAGGTATATAGAGGTTGCCCCATTATGGTGTTATATAAGGTTACCTCTGCAGACTTAATAGAATTGGCCATGACTAATTTTAATGTCATTTTGGGTATAGATTGGTTGTTTGCATGTTATGCTTGGATTAATTGTAGGACACGTGCAGTGGAATACTGGTTTTCGGGTAAGTCGATTTTGGAATGGAAGGGTAATTAAGTTGTACCAGCCGGTCGGTTTATTTCATATCTAAAGGTTAGGAAGATGATCTCTTAGGGTTGCATGTACCACCTTGTCAGGGTTAAGGATGTAGAGTTCGATACCCCGACTATTCCGTCAGTTCTAGTGGTGAGTGAGTATCCAGAGATTTTTCCCGATGATTTACCAGGTGTTCTTCCAGAAAGGCAAATTGATTTCGAAATTGATCTACTGCCCAATATGCAGCCTATCTCTATTCCTCCTTACAAGATGGCCCAGCCGAGTTAAAAGAGTTAAAGGAACAGTTGAAGGACTTGTTGGATAAGGGTTTCATTAGACCGAGCAAGTCTCCATGGGGTGCACCAGTTCTATTTGTTTGGAAGAAGGATAGGTCCCTTCGAATGTGTATTGATTATCGGCAACTTAATAAGGTCACCGTCAAGAACAGGTATCCCTTTCCCAGGATTGATGATTTATTCGACCAGCTCCATGGTGCCAGGTGTTTCTCAAAGATAGATCTCAGGTTTGGGTATCACCAGCTTAGAGTTCAGGAGAGTGATATCCCAAAGACACCCTTCAGGACTCGGTATGGACATTATGAGTTTGTAGTTATGTCATTTGGACTAACCAATGCTCCTGCAGCTTTTATGGATCTAATGAATAGGGTATTCAAGGTGTATTTGGACATGTTCGTGATTGTGTTCATTAATGACATCTTATATACTCCCGGAGCGAGGAGGAGCATGTCACTCATTTGTGAGTAATGCTTCAAATACTCAAGGATCGTCAGTTGTATGCAAATTTTTGCAAGTGTGAATTTTGGCTGGACTCTGTGGCATTTCTGGGCCATGTGGTGTCGAGTGAGGGCATATGGGTGGATTCTTAGAAAATTGAAGCGGTGAAGAATTGGCTAGACAGGTGAATCCTTCAGAAATTCGGAGTTTCTTGGGCTTAGCAGGCTACTACCGAAGTTGAGGGTTTCTCATCCATTGCAGCACCTTTGACCAAGTTGACTCAGAAAAAGATAAAGTTCCAATGGTCAAAGGATTGTGAGAAAAGATTCCAGGAATTGAAGACCCGACTCACTTCAGCACCAGTATTGACTTTACCCAAGGGTACTAATGGCTTTGTTGTTTATTGTGATGTTTCAAGAGTCGGACTAGGATGTGTGTTGATGCAACGGGGGAAGGTGATAGCATACGCCTCTCAACAGTTAAAGGTTCACGAAAAGAATTACCCGACCCATGATCTTGAGCTGGCCGCGGTGGTGTTTGCACAAAAGATATGGCGGCATTACTTGTATGGGGTTCACGTGGACGTGTTCACGGATCACAAGAGCTTGCAATATGTGATCACGCAGAAAGATCTCAATCTTCGTCAAAGAAGGTGGTTGGAGTTACTAAAGGACTACGATATGAGTGTGCTTTACTACCCGGGCAAGGCTAATGTGGTTGCGGATGCACTTAGTAAGCTCTCTATGGAGAGTGTGTCCCACGTGGATGAGTGAGGGAAGGAGTTGGTGAGAGAGGTCCACCAACTTGCAAGGTTGGGGGTTAGATTGATCAACTTGACCGATAGCGGCGTTGCTGTGCAGAATTAGTCAGAATAGTCCTTGATGGTCGATATCAAATCTAAGCAAGATGAGGATCCGATTTTGAGAAAGCTGGAGGAAGAAGTGCGGAGTCAAAAGGTGGAGCTCCCAAGGGGAAGATGGTGTCCTTCGATACCAGGGTCGGCTATGTGTTCTGGACATTGATAATTTGAGAGTCTGGATATTGAATGAGGCACATGGTACAAGATATTCCATCCATCCGGGATCCACTAAGATGTATCGGGACTTGCGGGAAATCTATTAGTGCGATGGTATGAAGAAGGATATCGCAGAGTTCATAGCCAAGTGTCCAAACTGTCAGTAAGTGAAGGTTGAGAACCAAAGGCTGGGAGGTGTACTTCAGGATATTAGTATTCCCACTTGGAACCGAGAAGAGATTAATTTGGATTTTACTACAGGCCTACCTCGTACTCGTCGACACTATGATTCCATTCGGGTGGTGGTAGACAGGTTAACAAAGGCTGCACACTTCCTACCGGTCAAGACCACGAATTCAGCGGATGATTGTGCCAAGTTGTATATTTGGGAGTTGGTTCAACTTCACGTAGTTCCCATTTCTATTATTTCAGATCGAGGTACTCAGTTTACCTCCCATATCTGGCGGTCTTTTCAGAAGGGCCTTGGGACTCAAATTAAGCTCAGCACAGCATTCCATCTGCAAATGGATGCCAGGCGGAACGAACAATCCATACTCTTAAGGATATGTTGAGGGCATGTGTTATGGATTTTAAAGGTAGCTGGGATGATCATTTGCCCTTGATAGAGTTTTCTTATAATAACAGTTATCACTCTAGTATCCAGATGGCACCGTTCGAGGCCCTCTATGGGCGGAGGTGTAGATCTCCCATCGGATGGTTTGTGGTTTGTGAGGCAGCTATGATAGGGCCATATGTGGTTCACGAGGCAATGGTGAAGGTCCAATTGATAAGGGACCAGCTGAAAACCGCTCAGAGTCGTCAGAAATCATATGTGGATGTAAGGAGAAGATATTTGGAGTTTAATGTGGACAACTGCGTATTTCTAAAGGTATCTCCCATGAAGGGAGTCATGCAGTTCAGAAAAAAAGGGAAACTCAGTCCCCGCTATGTTGGTCCCTACCGAGTTATGAGAAGAGTCTGTAAGGTGGCGTATGATTTGGACTTTCCATCAGAGTTATATTCAGTTCGTCTCGTCTTCCATGTGTCGCTTTTGAAAAAGTGTTTAGGTGATCCAGCTTTGGTAGTCCCGGTAGACAGCATTGGAGTAAAAGACAACCTCAATTATAAGAAATTCCCGTTGAAATCTTGGATCGTTAGGTTTGGAAGTTGAGGAACAAAGAAGTAGCATCAGTTAACATTTTATGGAGAAATCTGCATGTTGAGGGAGCTACATGGGAAGCCGAAGAGAATATGATGGCTAGATACCCAAATTTGTTCTCTACTGGCTCAGTTCTGACTTGAGGTATAAGTTCTACTCTACGACCCCATTTAGTTTTCATGTTCAGTTCATGTGTGCAAGTTTATTTTATGTGTATAAGTGTGTATGTGAAGCATGAGATCAGTTCATCTATGTGTTATGAATCGAAGATAGTCATTCCGTAAAATTTCGGTTAAAATGATCAGTATATGGCCATGATAAATTGTATGTTACTATTTTCTGCTTGTTTCCTAAATTTGAGGACAAATGTTTCCAAAGGGGAGATATTGTAATAACCTGGGAAGGCCTAAGAATAGACGTGAGAGTTTAATTTGAAAAGTGCAGAAAATGGGCAAAGTATCAAAAGACGGACCACAGAACAAGTCGTGGTATCAAACCATGAGGCATTGTATGTAGTGGTTGGTTGGGGAAATGTTGGGGGCAGTGGAGACAACGAGAGGTATGATGACCCGGTATGGGATACAATGAGCTATCCTTTGCAGTCGTGGTTAGGGTCAGGCTGGGCGACAGTGTAAAAAATGGGAGACCCAACGATCCATTAGGAGAAGCCACGGGTCATTGGTTGTGGTCGTTGTTGGGGGGTTAGAATTTCCAGTGTAGGTGATGGGTTGAGACGATGACTTGTTGGAAGGAACCACGAGTCGTGATGAGGCTTGTGGTAAGTGGGTTAAGATTTTATGATAAGCAAACAATGGAAGATGTAACTAGTCATGGGTTGGAGGTACCGGTCATCCTGTCGACCCGTTGTTTGGATCCGAGACTAGGCCATTCAGCAGTCCATTCAACGAGGGACATGATGGGCCATTGGTGGTTCCCACGACCCGTTGGTACCACTCATGGGTTCCATCCGGCCATTTTTCAGGGCAAAATTATTAAGGGTATTTTGCCTTTTTCATGATATAAGGCCCTAAACTACATCGTTTTTTCTTAGGAAAGCTGGGTTTTTAAGAAATAGACCTTCCTAAACTCCCATTCATGCATGCAAGGATTTTAACAAGTGATCTAAGGGGAGATTTCAATCTTTTCACCCCAATCCCTTCAATTTCATTCTTGGGATTTTAAGGAGGGTTAGGAGTTGATAATCCTAGGTATGTAAGGTCTTGAATTGGTGGATTCTTCCACACCTATTCTCCTTCTATATTAATTACTCAAATATATTTGAAAATTCATGGGGTTTTATATTCGATTTGTATAAAACTTAATGATTTAATTATGGTTCTTGTGATTTTGAAACCCTATCATTATCTACTAATTTTGATTATCTTTTGAGCTCAAAATTGATATTAGTATGGCTGATTTCAAATTTCTAATCATTTAAACCCTATTATGCATGCCCATGATATATCGATTTATGATCCACTGATCCATTAATGTTTTTGATAAGCCCAACATGTATTATGAATTAAATCATCAATATATTATGTTATCTATTATGATCTTATGGAAATTTAAGCTATATGCATGATCTACAAGCATGTATGTATTTTATTAAGATGAATTATGCTGGAGAGTGTCCTGGTTAGAGGTCGAGAGGTTTATATATCTGAGCGCACTATTGCTTGGATATTATATGGGCCCCAGTTCATACCACCACATGTAACGCTAGAATATGACTATTGGGTGGAGGCTTTGAAACAGATCAAACAGCTCGATTTTGATGAGAGGCAGAGGCAGATACAGTGGTTGCCCGACGTGATCACTGAGGACAAAGAAGAGGTATAGTGGGTTACTAGCGACAAGCAGGTCTCAAAGAACTCTTTAAACTTCATAGCAAAGGCCTGCTGGATGTTAGTGCACCACCGGTTGGCACCAACAGTTAATTATAATACCCTCAGTTTAGATAGAGCAGCTTTGGTGGCTTATATCATGTCCAGATACCACATCAATATCTCAAGGGTCATTACAGAGGAGATGCAGGATTGGGCTATGGGATTGAGCACTACCATCCCATTCCCGAGTCTCCTTTTCAGATTATGCATAGAGGCGGGCATCAAGGTGTGATATGGTGAGGAGAACCTGATCGGAGGATAGGGATCGCTAACATTAGCCTTATTAGGGACTAGAAGAACCTGATAAGTCGGGCTCAACATTCCAGCCACTGTCCCACTATCACGGGCAGTTAGGGGTGCACAGGTGAATGCCCCTACTTCACAGGAGTAGGGCGAGACATCGGCTATAGATGCCGGTCATTCTGATGTAGCTCTTAGCACCTCTACCACACCATCTATGAGCCTCCGGAGCTAGACTCCAGTGGGCTACATCTTAGTGCCTCAGGAATTCTCCAAAAGCTGGCCAAGAGACTGTCTGTAGCTAAGAAAAAGGTTAGTCGATGATATAGAATGTCAAGCCTTAGGTAAAGGCTAAGATAGAGATAGCTGTGTAGGATTTACACTCCAGATTAGATGGATCCAACAGCAGATTCAACATATGAATGGTCGATAAAACTGACACGAGCAGCCTCCAGGATCTTCGAGTCAAGTGGTCGAGCTGTCATCATGGAAGAGGGCAATCATAGCAGCCTCCACTCTTCCCTTATTTGATGCCATTATTGACGAGAAGCTTGATCTAGCGGTTATTGGAGCATGCAGGAGCAGACAAAGAGAAAGGGAAAAAGAGGGTGTCTAAGGATGTTAGAGACGAGATCCGAAGAATATGAGGTAAATAGAGAAATGAGAGTGCAAGCAAGCGAGATTAGTGAGTCAGCAGATTCACGACGTGCATAAGTCGGAGCTGCTTGATAGAGATAGAGGAGTGGGTAGCTCCACCACAGCCCAGGCAGATCTTGCGAGTTGCAGGGACCCTCGAGTCAGCCACATTTAGCCCTGATGATTCCTAAAGTCATAGAGACGACCGATACTATTGAGAGGGTAGCCACTCCCCCTATTGATACACCACTGAGTGGGCCAACCACCGGTAGCTCCACGATTGCAGCGGAGGTACCTCCTCTACAGGACGATATGAGCACTTAGTGCATCGCTGGTATGTTCCCTTCCCTCTATTTTTACATTCTATGAGTCGGGGACGTAGCAGGCTTTTTAGAAAGGGGAGAGGGTGTACTTGTAATTTTTGAGTTTTTGATTCGTTTGAGGGTTTTTCTTTCTGTATTTTTTTCCATCGGGCATGCTATCTTGTATAACCAGCATATTTAGGATTTTATTGTTGTGAATTTTTTATTTAGAAAGTAGCTTAGGAGTACTCAACAAACAAATTGCACTAGTTTTGGATTTATAAAAAAATTGACCCTGTTTAAATTTTTTTGATGATTAGATTTGTACTTGTGATTGAAAAGCATGATTTATGTGGATCTTTTTATGTCATTGATATATTAGCATGTATAGTTTTTGTTAATCCATATATAAAATGGAGAGATAGAATGAATACAATACATGTACCATGAGAGAGTGAGGTCTGATACCTAGTTTAATACTGCGTAGAGGATCTAGAACATGTCCGATTGGTCTTTACATAGGTTTTAGGATGATTGTTTAGGAAAGCATCATAGACCATTTTTGATTAGCCCATTTTTATCTTAAATGACCCAAGAAAAATAATATGATTCCCTTGATCCCAACTTTGAGCCTCAAATAGGCCATTTTTCTTTGATTAATCAATTGACCGTATCCAATTTTGTAATGAACTTGTTTTGGCCCTAGTCTCTTCTTGAAATTTGAGAACCTCAACATAGGCATAATTACTAATTTGAGGGTGGCTAGAGTAGGGGTGCATAAATAATGGGAAGGTGAAAATGGAAGAGAAAAGAGAAAGGTGAAACTGAGGTGTGGTGTGACGAAAGAAAAAGCAAAAAATATTTTGAAAAAGAAAATACAAAAAGAGAATGACACATGAAAAGCTTGAAGAAACACACCACACTCATATAACTACATAAAAAGGGTGAAAAGAGAGGGAAAAGAGGGAAAAGAAAAAGAGGGTGGAAAAGTGAAAAAATTGAGCCACATGTATGTAGTGCCAAGAAAGGGTTTAGTCACTTAAAAAGATTCCACATCTATCATACCCAGCCTAAAAGACTACATTACAAGCCAATACAAGTCCTATAGTGATCCTAGTCTGACCATCTGACAAACCCAAGTAGAGAAAATAAGGGCAAGCCTATGGTATCTGATATGCAATATTTGGAAATTTTTTGTGATAATGAGTCTTACTTGATCAGTCCCAAGTTTCATATTTTACTATATCTATGAGTGGGTGACTTCATTTTCTATGAGGGTACATAGTTTGTGTTCCACTCTACCTGTGGTCTGTGTAAAATATTATTGGTGATGACTTGACTATCTATTAATAGTTAGATAACATATCTTGATCCCTGTTTATCATGTTTTATCTTTATTGTATTTCATGTGCTAATTTGGTTCAAGGAAAAAGGGTCAAAAGCTTTTGGAGTTTATAGTGCATGTTTTGTTGATGTGTTGTAAGTCTACCGTATGGGTTCTTGATGTTTTGTGAGTTTACAACACTTTCGACACTTAAAACTAAGGAAATAGCATGGACTTTTGTATGTTTATATGGATATGAAACACTTTTACTTTGATTTCATGGAAAAATAGTGTTGGAGCAAAAATGTGGAAAAGAAGCCAAAAAATGCTGAAAATAAGTCAAGTACAAGTCTTAGCACGTGGCATACTTTGATTGTATGAGTTGTACTGAGAACTCTAGTGAAAGTCAGAAGGTTGAATTAAGAGGAAGGCAACATATGACTCTTAGTACGAGCCATACCAAGATTGTACGAGCCATAATTGGAGTCGTTGAATTATTTAGAGAAATTTGCATGAAAGCAGTCTCTTGGTGCGAATGGATTACAAATCATAGCATGAGCATACGAACCGTACCATGAGCCATGGTAAAGTTTAGAACATTCTTCGAGACTTGGAATAACATCAGACACAAAAAATAGTACGTGTCGTAGGAAGAAGGTACGAGTCATACCACAGCACTCTTGGAAAATTTTAGAAGATATCAGAGTTCTTAGGGTCAAACCACGGAAGTATTGTACGACTCGTAGGGCTGTGGTACGAGTCATACCAGCCTGCCAACACTTCGAAGAATCTGCAACAACCAAGGATGTATGAGAATCAAGTATGACCCGTACAATCCTGCTACGGGTCATAGGTCCAGTCGTGACACAATTGGGGCCAAATATGGAAAATTCCTTATTAGCTTAGTAAAAGGTTTCTAATATCTGTATAAATAGCTTTTATGTTTCATTTTAGTCAGAGAACATAGAAACAAAGTAGGAGATGTGTGAAGAATATTATTTGTGAATTTTTAAGTTTTGAGGAATAACTGTTAGGATCAAATTCTTGAATTCCTATATTGTTCTCTGATATTCAGATTTGGGTTTCTTCCAATTGTTGCTGTAAGTATTTAATTATGTGTTTTTATATGAACGCAAATTTTAATCTTGCAACCATGAGAGGTTAAAACCTCCACAACTAGGGGTTGTGGGAACCATGGTGGATTAACGAAATAGGGTTACACAAAAGTGATTCAAAACTAGTGCTAAACGTTTGTATTGTATTCTCATCATCTTCAAAAATTTCTTAATGGTGTACAACGTTAGGACTTGCCCAAGTTCGTTAAATGCTTAAACCTAGAGAAGTAGAGATTAGGAAAAGAGAATTACAATAAAGCCGTGGTCTTTATGATCATTGTATTAAGTTGAGCTGTGGTCGTAAGATAGTTAAATTTGGAACATATTGATAACAGTTAGTTTGAAATAGTTAATGATACCTGACCTGGTGATTGAGTATAGTCATCCAATAGGGACAAATCAGTTATTTGGATGAACCTTAGTTATCAGTTTTACAAGTAAGCATTGGTATTTATCACGTGTATGTACCCTAAGTAGTTATGAACCCATAGGGAACCCTACTTGTTTCAAAATCTTGATTTAAATCATGAATATAATGTTATTTTAATATTGTTTTCCTTCAAACTCACCAATTTGAACATAACACCAACAAGTTCAATTATCGGCATTAGTCTAGATCTTACCCTTTTCCCCATTAGTTTGGCCTCAACCTCTTAGTTGGGTTATTTATTGACAACAACCACATCACACTTTATTAGGAAGTGTGAGTCTGAGAGTTATCAGTTCTATAATTAACTGAGGCATAACATACATGTAATTAATCCGTACCAAATATAAAATCAAAGTCATTCATATCCTACTCTACTAAGTCGGCTGAAGTGACTTTCTACAGAACTGTGACCAGGCAATTTCTATACACCGGGTGTGGCTAAAACTATCTCATCAACAGGAGTAGAGATTGAGAAGGGTCCTAATAGGATTTCGGGACTGACTCCAAAACTAACAACAACATAAGGAGTTATAAAAGGCAAGGTAGCTCCTGGATCTTACAAGCATATGCATTATACTCATAACATACCAATGACCATATCGGGAGAGACCTCCTACTTCTAGCGACAAGATAGTTCATAAATCCTATTCTGGTCTTGATCGCCACCTGCATTATAAGAGGCGCCCTGCTTAAGTTGGCAAGCTGTAGGAGCTGCTAACATAGTAGCTTGGGCGCAACCTCTGTTGTCGCCCTATCTAGTTGAGGGATAGTCTCTAAGCATGTGTCCTGGCTTCCCACACCCGAAACAACCATCTGTACCAACCAAGAACTCTCTAGGGTAGTTCTTACAATACCTCCTACAAGCTAGGAATATGCGCTCCCCCACTGTGCTCCTCCGTCCCCTAGAGCCTAACGCTCTGCCTCTCTGAGCATGTCTGGGTCTGGACGGGACACTGGCTACCGATGGAGCTGGGGCTGACAACCTCTGGTAAGATTGTGGGCGATGTCCACCACTGGACCTCTACTAGAACTGTCCATAGCTCCCTGTAGGGGATTTCACTTGGAAAAGAAAATGTTCCATACTAACGGATTCGGGTCCATAACCATGGGTTCCAATGCACGAGTTCTTTTAGCACTTACCAATGAGGTCCTATCGATTAGTATTTCACAGAAGAAATCAATTATAGACACTAATACAATTAGATCTTGGCCCTCTTGGCCACTCTCTCATTCTCCTTCATCTGCTCCACCTCTATCTGCTGGGCGTACATGACCAAGAGGGAGAAATCTAGGTCATTGTTCAACATGGTGGTCCATCATTCCTTGAAAAACAAATCTGCTACTGCATTAACAAACTTGCTCATATGAGCCCTCTGATCTGCAACCATCTCCGATGCATATTTAGACAACCGAGAAAACTGCAAGGCATACTCTTGGATAGTCTTGTGTTTTTACTTCAAGTTGACAAACTCCACCTCCTTTGCCTCCCCTAGCTCCCTTGGAAAGAACCTATCCAGGAAAGAAGTCACAATCTCATCCCAACTCATGGAAACTGCCCTACTCTCCTTCCACTGACAAAACCAAATCTGAGCAACCCTATTCAGCAAAGAGGCTAGATCCACACTCTCCTCTCTGGTCACCCCCATAATATAGGTGATATTCTAGACCTCCTCAATAAACTCATGTGGGTCCTCATCCATCTTCAACCCCAAAATCATAGGTGGGGTCATCTTGAGAAAATCTCGTATTTTAGCTGCAACTGCGTTCCGATTCTAGGGAACGTGGGCCACTACCTGCTGGTTAAACTGAGCAGTCATGGTTGTGCTAACATCTGAAATGCTACCTAAACTGGGAATGAATGACCTACTTGAGCAAGGGATCCGCTAGAGCTAGTGAGGCCGGCTGATGTCCATCACCATTACCATTTCCATGGCCATTCCCATTTCCATTTCTCCTTCCATTTAATCACTTGAAGAAATATTTATGCAAATGCATATATAATAGGTTAGAGAGATAGAGAGGTATTTCATCGCACAATATGGATCCTGAAGAAGGGAACTTCCTTATAACATCTTATAGCCTCTTCTCTAAAAGTGCGGCGCAATTCATACCCATGGAAAAGACTCTACTTAACAGGGCTTTCAGACACCCTAGTCCACATCTAAACCATTTCTCTGATACAAAGTTTGTCACGACCTGAGTTTGGACCCTAGATCAAGATACGAGACCTAAAATCACAAATGGCTTCAAGCTAACCCATGACATGTGCATAGAAACTCAATAGCATAAATTAATGTTGAAACTTAAAACTTAAACATGAAAATACAAAAATATGAATATAATAAAACATAAATAAAAGCATTAACATCGAAATACTGAGTCAAAAGCTGAACATAATAATCTATGTATGAATAGCCTCTACTATATGATGAGCTGCTGGGACAAGCCCCCAGCAAACTCCAACTGTTGAACTAAACTAACAGAATAACATGAGAAAAAGAATGTCCTCGATAGATGATAGTTCACCAAAAAAGAGCTAAGCTGAACTAATAGGGAGCAGGACTAACGGTGCAACTGAGGCTGATCGCCCAAACCAATATCATGAAATGATATAGCAGAGAGTATGCGGACAATACTTTGAATGTATGGAGCATGCAAAGCAAGTAAAACAATATAATAAAATGCATAAAGAGTTCATGAGAGTAAGGAAAACATGCTAAACATCATATTCTTGAAGTAATAATAATCATGAGCTATTCATCATAAGCTAAACATAATGACCTAAGGTTTAGAAATAGAAAATCACGTAATGCACCATAATTGAAATCATACTTAAAAACTCATAAATTGATCAACGGGTCAAATATGTTATAAAACATAATATCATAATATATGTACATAAGCAACTAAAAACATTAGGAACAATGGGAGGATTCACTATAGCTGACACCATCATAATAGAGTTACATGATGCCCGAACTTTCTCGCTCAAGTGAGCAGAGCGGCCCAAGCTTGCCAGCAAGGGACGTTGACATAGTGTGATCACTAAAGAGACCCCATAAGGTTGACACGAGTATAATCATATATTGGCACGTAGTTTTGAGGCCTGGGTTCCCCGAACCCCCCAACCTACTTGATGCTAGATACTACTCTCAAATTATTATCACAACCCAAACATAGGGTCGGATCTGGACATGGAACCTATGTTCATGTCGTGACAAACTTGATATCGGAGGAAAGGTTTAGTTTGTCATAGGGTATCTGAAAGCCGTGTTAAGTAGAGTCTCCTTCATGGGTGTGAAGCGTACCACACTTATGAAGAAGAGGCTGCAGATGTTTTAGGAAACTTCCCTTCTTTCATGATCTATGTCGTGCGATGAAGTATCCCTCTATCCTTATAACTCGTGTTATACGCATTTGCATAATCATGCCTCCATGACGAGTTAATAGAAGAATGAACGGGAACGGCCACGAGAATGGCAAAGGTGATGTTCACAATCAGGCCCCACCATCCCAGAGGATCATGTACTAGAGCAGGTTGCCCATGCTAAGTTTAGGGCAGCCATCCAGATGTTGGAATAAGAGTTGATTACTCAGGTCAACTAGCAGGCAGTCTCTCACGTTCCCTAAAATGGGAATGCAGCAGTGGCTAGGGTCAGGGACTTTCTCAGGATGAATCCCCTAAGTTTCTAGGGTCAAGAGTGGAGGAGAACACACGTGAGTTCATTGAGGAGATTTAGAAGATCACCTAGGTTAAAAGAGTGATGGGGGAGGAGTGTGTAGACCTAGCCTCTAATCAGTTGAAAGGGGTTGCTTATATTTTGTATAAGAAGTGAGATGATGGTCGGGGAGTCGAAGGGGGTCCCATTTGTTGGGATGAGTTTCCTACCGTGTTCTTAGACAGAATCTTTTACCAAGAGATGAGGAAAATCAAGATAGCAGAGTTTGTGAACCCAAGACAGAACAACATGATGGTTTAAGAGTATGGTCTAGAGTTCACCCATTTGTCCAGGAACACGCCAGAAATAGTGGCCGATCGGAGGGCTCGGGTGAGCAGATTTGTGAACAGGGAAGAAGAATATTTGGCCAAGGATTTCCAGACCACTATGCTATATCGGGACATTGACTTCTCCCGATCTATTTTGCATGCCTAGTAGATGGAGGCCGTTCATGTGAGGGAGAGAGAGCGAGAGTGGCCAAGAGGGCCAGGACAAATAGTTTTTGGTTCTCCCAGTAGAGTTTGGGTAGTGGACATCATTAGCATTCCCACCAAATGTCGTTGGCCCCAACATCGTTATTTGCCAATGTTCTATCTAGGTCTCAGAGTGATCAGAGGAGCAGGGCATCCAGTTTTAGGGGAAAAAAGAACTCACCGAGAGCACATATTTTCAGTCTATAGAAAATGCAGTAAGAACCACATAGGCGAGTGCTTTGTCAGATTAGATATTTTCTTCGGGTGTGGGAAACCCAGGAACATACGCTGGTAGTGTCTTATACTTATACCGGGCTATGGCAGGGGTTGTACTCAGACTACCAGTTCAGTAGCAGCTCCAGCGGCACATCTTCCTCGACAGGGTGCATCTACTAGTGCAGGTGGTAGGTAGCATTAGAACAGGTTTTATGTCCTAGCATCTCGTCAGGAGCATAAGGTCTCCCCAGATGTAGTCATTGGTATGTTACGAGTATTTAACTTTGATGTATATGCATTGTCAGATCCAAGGGCAACTTTATATTTTGTGACGCCCTATGTTTCTAGTAGTTTTGAAGTTAGTTCCAAAATCCCATCGGAACACTTCTCAGTCTCTACTACATTTTGTGACTCAGTCATAGCTCGATGGGTATATATAAATTTCCCTATTATAGTCCTTTAGAAAGTCAACTCAATAGATTTAGGCATGGATTTTCTTCATGCATGTTATGCCTCAGTAAATTGTAGAACCCGTGGGGTAGAGTTTCAATTTCCGGGTGAGTTAGTGCTAGAGTGGAAGGGTAGTTCAGTTGTGCTTATAAGTCGCTTCATTTTCTACCTTAAGGCCAGAAAGATGATCTCTAAGGGTTGCGTGTACCATCTAGTATAGGTTAAGGATTCTACATCCGAGACCCCAACTATCCAGTCAGTTTCCATAATGCGTGAGTATCCAGAGGTGTTTTCAGATGATCTACCAGGAATTCTTCTCGAGCGGGAGATCAACTTTGGTATTGACCATCTTCCCTATATGCAACCTATATCTATTCCTCCTTATAGAATGGTGCCAGTTGAGCTATAGGAGCTAAAGGAATAGTTGAAGGACCTCTTAGACAAGGGTTTCATCAAACCTAGCATATCCCCCAGGGTGCACCAGTTCTCTTTTTCTGAAAGAAGGATGGTTCCTTTTGAATGTTCATCAACTATTGGTAGTTGAACAAAGTCACAATCAAGAACATGTATCCCCTCCCCAGAATCGATGACTTGTTTGACCAACCTCAGGGTGCCAAGTATTTTTTTAAGATAGACCTTAGATTCGAATATCATTAGCTCAAAGTCAGAGAGAGTGACATCTCAAAGATAGACTTTTGGACTCGATATGTTCATTATGGGTTTGTAGTTATGTCCCTTGGACTACCAAATGCTCCTGCAACTTTTATGGATTTGATGAACAAGGTGTTCGAGTCTTATTTGGACACGTTCGTGATCGTGATCATACATGACATTCTCATAAACTCTCTGAGTGAGGGGGAACATGCCGCTCATTTGAGGGTGGTGCTACAAACTCTTAAGGATTGCCAGCTGTTTGGTAAATTCAGCAAGTGTGAGTTTTGGCTGAACTTAGTAGCATTTTTGGGTTATATGGTGACATGTGAGGGTGCACAGATGGACTCTCAAAAGATGAAAGTTTTGAAGAATTGGCCTACACGAATTAGTCCTTCAGATATCATGAGGTTCTTGGGTTTAGCTGGCTACTACATGAGATTTATTGAAGGATTTTCATCCATTGCAGAGTAAAGTTTCAATGTTCGGAGGCTGGTGAGAAGAGCTTTTAAGAGTTGAAGACTCGACTCACCTCAGCACACGTGTTGACTCTACTAGAGGGTACCGATGGATTTGCGGTATATTGTGACACCTTGATGATTGACCTTTGATGTGTATTAATGCAACACGGTAAGGTTATAGCCTATGCTTCTAGGTAGCTTAAGGTCCAACAGAAGAACTACCCGACTCATGACCTCGTGTTAGCACTGGTAGTATTTGCCTTGAAGATTTGGAGACACTATCTGTATGGGGTCATGTAGATGTGCTTACGTACCAAAAAAGTCTACATTATGTGTTTATCTAGAAGGATTTCAGTCTACGTTAATGAAGGTGGTTGGAACTTCTTAAATATTATGACATGAGTTTCCTTCATCATCCGGGTAAGGCCAATGTGGTGGCAAACGCGTAACACCCCGAAAATCCCTATGACTAAACCCTGGATTTGAAGTTGATCATACAGAGAAAACTGGAAAATGTCCTCAGAAAAAGCCTCAGTCGACTCGTAGGAGGATTGTACGAGTTGTAACAAGGACTTATAGTGTGTTCTAGAGGGCTCAAAAAATATGATTTAGAAGTCATGGAGGGCACTCACGACTCGTACCAACTCAATACAAGTCGTACTATGGTTTCGTGGTATGATTAAGAGAGTTTAGCAGGAAGAGGGAAGGAAACCATGACTGGATCTTACGATCCATATTAGGGTGGTATGAGTCGTAGTGAGGGATCATAGATAGGAGGTTCAGAGAAAATTTGCAAGGAAAGATCAGTAGCTACAAAGACTCAGTACGAGTCGTAAGATAATGGTATGACTCGTTGTATGAAGGTACCACTCGTACCAAGCACTCATACCAAGGGTTTCAGCAACATTTTTAAGCCTTCTAGAAGCCACAGATGGCATACCACAACTACTAGGAAGTCACCATGAGGCATGGTATGACCTGCAGCACTAAACAGACAGAGTTTTGAGAACTTTTCCCTAGGGTTATTTTTGTACTTTTCTATGTTTCTAACTCTTAAACTAGGTCTTTTTTAGGAATATTTTAGGAAGAATTAAAAGGATTTTCCTAGTCCAACCCCTCACTCTTCTCACAACCACCGTAAAGTTCTTCTTCTCCCTTCTTCTCTCAAGGATCAAAAACTAGGGTTCCTCTCCAAGGTGCAGCAACTTTAAGATCTTTAGAGGGATCCTTTAATCAGGTATGTGGAAGTTTAAAAAGGGTATCCTTTCACCCTTGTGTACCAAAGTTTCCAAAAAAACCCTAGCTTTATAGTACTTCTAGAGATCATGATTTAGGGATTTTCTTTGACTATAAAATTTCTCAACTTCCTCAATAGTATTAAACTACCATGACTAGAATTCTTACATGTGTATGGTAGTATTTTAAGTTATTAAAGAATTCCTTAAATTCTATTATTTTCCTTAATTTACATGAGTATTTTCTAACTGAAATTCATGCTCCAATTCTATTGATTCATCTTGCTTTCCTTAGTCTTGATCTTGATCATAAAATTCGGGTAAAACTTGTATGATTTAGACTCAAATAGAAAGATTATGTTGATATGGTAGATGTTACTCGATTTACGAATGATTAGCATGGATACTTGAATAGAAGTTAATATCTTGGTATATTCAGTTTCAAAGTCTCATTCAACACTTAGAACACTTAGAGTTTTACAGAAATGACAGCTGATTAGTTTGACTATAGTTGTTTCTTGAGGTGTCAATGGTGCCTCCCAATTATCAGTTATTATACTCAGATATCTGTTATCAAATTTTAATGGTTATTTAGACGGTTACAACACTTCCAGATAAACAGCTCTAATTAGTCTTAGATCCACCAGCTTCATCCTCTGTTTGTTCCTTAGATGGTTGAGATGCTTCCAAATAAGAAACTCTGACCAGTATTACAAAGCCAGCTTCCAGATCCGATCCGATAAGACTCTCAAGATACTTCCAGGTAAGTATCCCTGACTTAGTCTTGGGCCCCAGCTTTGAGCTATCAGCTTGGAAGTAGTAATTATGTTAGAACTATCCAGTGGGAGTAAGACTTAGCACCGAGAGGGTCGGAGTTCCAGCTCACCTAGGTTCCCAAAACTACATTGAAACCATAGGTTATTTTTATTAGCCTTATGCCCCTAGAAAGTGATCTCACCATCCATGCCTATCCTGGCAAGGTATATTGATTCCTAACGATGGGGTGTGAACATCGGACTCCACATCTAGCTCATGTGATTATATGTCGTTATAGTCTCTCCCACCAGTCATTCCAGTCCAATTTAGGGTAAGCAACTCAATTCACCTCTAGTTCTATTAGTTTAGCCCAGTTTAATACAGTATTTCAGACTCAGAACTTTCAGACTTAGGGAATGTCTTTGACCATCAGACAGGGTCATCTTGTCCATTTCAGTCTACTTCAGTAGTTCAGTTCATCTTACTTGTTGTTCACTGCATGTCATTTGAATTCAGGAATTATATTAAGTTATGCTTTCTCCCACTTACTTCAGTACATTCAAAGTGATGACACATACATTTATGTTGTAGCGTTTTATAATACAGTTGCAGGTTCCCAAACTCAGCATCGTTTGCCGATGCCATTCAGATCCTCCTCCACCGCAGTTGAAATGTGAGTCCTCATCATCCGAGGGCCTTATTTCATTTTCTTTCAGTTGGTTTATTATTTTTTGCTAGACTTAGAGTTAGCTGGGGGCATGTCCCAGTAACTCATCAGTTAGAGGGCTTTCAAACTGCAAATGTTTTGAACTTTATGTTTTAAATTTTATTTTTAATAAATGCTTTTATGTTATTATTTCAAAGCTTCTGCTATGCATGTTTTACTCAGACTACCAGTGTATGATAGACCAAGGGTTGACTTGGGGTCACTTGTGACTTCAAGTAACATATTTCCTCCAGTGTGTAGGCTCGGGGCGTGACACACTTAGTATTAGAACACTAGGTTTAGAGTATCCTCGGAGTGTCTGAAAGCCGCATCGATTAGAGTTCTTTTCATGGGTGTGAAGTGCGGCAAACTTATGATAAGGAGGCTACAAGATGTCATTAGGAAACTGTTTTGTTCATACTCTTTATCGTGCATTAAAGTTCAATATCAGTCCAAAGGTCCTTTCAGAACCATTCTTAATCTTCGCCCAGTTGGCGAGTCAGTTAGAACCAGCTGGGTGTATAGAAACTGCCCAGTCTCAATTTTGAATAAAGTCATCCCAGATGACCTCGTAGAGTTAGACATGGTCGATTTTGACCTTAACCTTGGAATAGATTGGTTACACTCCTGCTATGCCTCAGTTGATTATAGAACTAGAATTGTCAAGATCACGTTTTCAAATGAACCAGCGCTCGAATGGACGGGCAGTAGTTCAGCGACCAAGGGTAGGTTTATTTCCTACCTTAAGGCCCAAAAACTCATCTCTAAGGGATGTATATATCACCTGGTTCGGGTCAAGATTCCAACTCTGAGACCCAAACTATCATGTTAGTCCTCTTGGTTAGCGAGTTCCCTAATGTATTTTCTGAGGATCTTCCTAGAGTTCCCCCTGAACGCCGAAATATTCTTCGAGATAGACCTTCTCCCAGACACTCAACCCATCTCTATCCCTCCTTATAGAACTGCTCTAGCTGAGCTTAAGGATTTGAAGGACAAGTACAAAGATCTTCTTGAAAAGGGTTTTATCAGACCCAATATCTCTCCCAGGGCTGCTCCAAAGCTATTCGTATGCAAGAAAGATGGCACCCTCAGAATGTGCATAGATTACCGTCAGCTTAACAAGGTCATAGTCAAGAATAGGTATCCCCTACCCAAAAATTGACGACCTATTTGACCAACTTTAGGGATCCAGTTATTTATCAAAAATCGATCTCAGGTTAGGTTAGCATCAGTTATGGGTCAGAGAGTGTGACATACCGAAAACAACATTCAGAACTCGGTATGGTCACTACAAGTTTGAGGTGATGTCCATCAGGCTAACAAACGCCCCAACAGCCTTCATGCACTTGATGAATAGGGTCTTCAAGAAGTATCTGGATATGTTCATCATTGCATTTATTGACGACATTCTAGTATACTCAAGAAATAAGGAAGAGAATGACAATCACCTAAGATTAGCATTACAGACACTCAAGGACTGCCAGTTGTTCGCCAAGTTCAGCAAGTATGAATTCTGGTTAAAGTCCGTGACTTTCTTAGGTCATGTGTTCTTAGGGGAAGGAATATGAGTACATTCCCTCAAGATTTCAGCAGTAAAAGATTGGCCCAGACCTACCTCTCCTAATGAAATCAAGAGTTTCTTGGGCTTAGCTGGTTATTACTGACGGTTTCTGGAAGGTTTCTCCTCTATAACATCTCCTTTGACTAAGTTAACTTAGAAGAAGGTGAAATTTAGTGGTCGGATGAGTGCAAGAAGAGTTTCCAGGATTTGAAGACTTGACTCACTACCGCTGCAGTTTTGACCTTGTTAGAAGGAACAGATGGGTAGGCTGTTTATTGTGATGCTTCTTGAGTTGGACTCGGATGCATTTAAATGCAGCGGGGCAAAGTGGTAGCCTACGACTCTAGACAGCTCAAAGTTCATGAGAAGAAATATCCAACTCACAACTTGGGGTTGGCAGCAGTTGTGTTTGCGCTAAAAATATGGAGACATTACCTATCTGGGGCTCACGTGGATGTGTTTATGAATCACAAGAGCCTTTAGTATGTATAAAGTCAGAAGGACCTAAATCTTCACAGTGGAGGTGGTTAGAGTTATCAAAAGACTGTGACATGAGTGTGCTATATCACCCGATTAAAGCCAATGTGGTGGCTGATGCCCTAAGTAGATTGTTTATAGGGAGTGTAGCTCATGTTGAAGAGGGTAAGAAATAAATGGTAAGGGATATTCACTGGCTAGCCCGGTTGGGGTACAATTAGTGGAGTCAGCTGAGGGTGGAGTAGTAATGCATAGTGGGTCGGATTCTTCATTAGTTGTGGAAGTCAAGTACAGACAGTTTGAGGAAGCCATCTTACTGAAGCTTAAGGGAGCAGTTCTCAGAAAAGAAATAAAAGCTTTCTCCCAAGGAGGAGATGGGGTGCTCCGTTACCAGGGCAGGTTGTGTGTGTCAGATATTGGTAAGTTGAGACAACAGATACTGGCTGAGGCAAATAGCTCGAGATACTCCATTCACCCCGGTGCTACTAAAATGTACCAGGATTTATGGGATATCTACTGATGGAGCAACATGAAAAGAGATATTGCAGAATTTGTAGCCAAGTGCCCGAACTGCCAGCAAGTTAAGGTGGAACACCATAGACTAGGAAGTATGACTAAGTACATCAGCATACCGACATGGAAGTGGGAAGAAGTAAACATGGACTTCATTATGGGTGTACCTCGGACTCAGCGGCAGCATGATTCAATTTGGGTAATAGTGGACCGGATGACTAAGTTAGCTCACTTCCTCCTAGTCAAAACCACAGATTCAGCTGAAGACTATGCCAGACTTTACATTTGGGAGTTAGTCAAACTCCATGGAGTGCCTTTGGAAATCATTTCAGACAGAGAAACTCAGTTCACCTCACACTTGTGGAAGTCCTTTCAGAAGGGACTAGGCACCCAAGTCAAGCTCAGCACAACTTTTCATCCACAGATTGGTGGGCAAGTTGAGTATACTATTCAGACCCTAGAAGATATGCTAAGAGCATGCACGATCAATTTTAAGGGTAATTGGGATGACCATTTGCCTCTTATCGAGTTTGCTTACAACAACAACTACCACTCTAGCATTTAGATGGCCCATTTAAAGCATTACATGATAGGAGGTGTAGATATCCTATAGGGTGGTTCGAGGTTGGTGAAGCTACCTTAATAGGGCCAAACACAGTTCACGAGGAAATGCAGAAAGTTCGGCTCATCCGAGAAAGATTGAAAACAGCTTAGAGCTGTCAGAAATCTTATGCCGATGTGCGAAGAAGAGAGTTGGAATTTGCAGTAGACGACTGGGTTTACCTAAAAAATTTACCTATGAAAGGGGTGATGAGGTTTGGAAAGAAGGAAAAGCTCAATCCGAGATATGTGGGACCTTATAGAATTTTGAGGCATATTGGTAATGTAGCCTATGAGATAGAATTACCTCAAGAACTAGTAGTTGTGCACCTGGTATTCCATGTGTCACTTTTGAAGAAGTGCATCGTGGATCCAACCTCAGTTGTGCCATTGGACAGTGTGGCAACAAAGGATAGTCTCTCATATGAGGAGGTACCAGTCCAGATTATTGACCGTCAGGTGCATAAGCTAAGGAACAAGGAATAGCTTTAGCCAAGGTCTTATGGAGAAATAAGCAGGTTGAGGGAGGTACATGGGAGGCCGAAGTAGATATGATGGCCAAATACCGGTACTTGTTCTCTAACGACTCTGTTACAACTTAAAATATTTGTTTTGCATTAGAAACTAATTTAGTTTTTGGGTTCAATTCATGTGTTTGAGTTTCCTTTAAGATTTTTGATGTATATATAAAAAGTGAATTTAGTTCAGTTATGTATGTTGAACCGAAGGTAGTCATTCTGTTAGTTTTGGAGTTAAATGAGCATTATTTGAGCATCTTAAATGTTATTCTCTATTATTCTCTAGGTGTTTTCCAACATTCAAGGACACATGTTCCCAAGGGAGAGATATTGTAACACCCTAAAAATCCCTGACTAAACCCTGTATTTGAATTTGATCATACGTAGAAAACTAAAAAATGTCCTTAGAATGAGCCTCTGTACGACTATTAGGAGGATTATACGAGTCATACCAAGGGCTCGTAGTGTGTTCTAGAGAGCTCAGAAAAATCTGATTTAGAAGTCATGGCATGCTGTCAAGACTCCTACCAAGTCAATATGAGTCGTACCAAGGTTTTGTGGTATGATTAAGAGAGTTTGGCAAGAAGAGGCAAGAAAACCATGACTGGATGCTATGATCCGTATCAGGGTGGTACGAGTCATAGTGAAGGATCATAGATAGGAGGTTCAGAGAATTTTCAAGGAAGGATCAGTAGCTACAAAGACTCAGTACGAGTCATAAGATGATGGTACGACTGGTGGTATGAAGGTACCACTCATACCAGGGGTTTCAGCAACCTTTTTGAGCCTTCCAGAAGCCACGAATGGCATACCACGACCAATAGGAAGTCACCACGAGTTATGGTACGACCCGTAGCACTAGACAGACAGATTTTTGAGACCTTTTTCCCAGGGTTATTTTTGTAATTTCCTATGCTTCTAACTCTTAAACTAGGTTATTTTAGGCTTCTTTTGGGATGAATTAAAAGGATTTTCCTAGTCTAACCCCTCACTCTTCGCACAACCACCGTAAAGTTCTTCTGCTCCCTTCTTCTCTCAATGCTCGAGAACTAGGATTCCTCTCCAAGGTATAGCAGCTTCAAGATCCTTAGAGAGATCCTTCAATCAGGTATGTGGGACATTAACAAGGGTATCCTTTCACCCTTGTGTCCCAAAGTTTCAAGAAAGCCTTTGCTTTATAGTACTTCTAGAGATCACGATTTAGGGATTTTCTTTGACTTTGAAATTTCTCCACTTCCTCAATAGTGTTAAACTACCATGACTAGAATTCTTACATGCGTATAATAGTATTTTAAGCTATTAAAGAATTCCTTAAGTTATATTATTTTCTTTAGTTTACATGAGTATTTTCTAACTGAAATTCATGCTCTAATTCTATTAATTCAGCTTGCTTTCCTTAGTCTTGATCTTGATCATAAAATTCAGGTAAAACTTCCATGATTTAGAGTCAAATAGAAAGGTCATGTTGATATGGTAGATGTTACTCGATTTACGTATGATTAGAATAGATACTTGAATAGAAGTTAATATCTTGGTATATTTAGTTTTAGTTATCATATTTTAGTGGTTCTTTAGACGGTAATGACACTTTTGGATAAACAACTCTAACCAGTCTTAGAACCACCAACTTAAGCCTCAGTTTCTTCCTTAGACAATTATGAAGCTTCCTTATAAGCATGTTTGACCAGTCTTAGGACTCCAGCTTCCAGATCCAGTCCAATAAGACTCTCAGGGTACTTCCAGATAAGTATCCCTGACTTAGTCTTGGGCCCCAGCTTCGAGCTATCATCTTGGCAGTAGTAGTCATGTTAGAACTATCCAGTAGGAATAGGACTTAGAACTAAGAGGACCGGGGTTCCAGCGAATCCAGGTTCCCAAACTATGTTGCCACCATAGGTTATTTTTATTAGCCTTATGGCCCCAGATAGTGGTCTCACAGTCCATTCCTTTATACACTAGCAAGGTATATTGGGTCCTATCGGTGGGGTGTGTACATCGAACTCCACGTCTAGATCACATGGTTATATGTCAATTATAGACTCTCCCACTAGTCACTCCAGTCCAGTTCAGGATAAGCAGCTCAGTTCAGTCCAGTTCTATCAGTTTAGCCTAGTTCAGTACAGTATTTCAGACTCAAAACTTTGAAACTTAAGGCATGTCTTTGACCATCAGATGGGGTCATCTTTACCATTTCAGTCTACTTCAGTAGTTTATTACAGCTTACTTGTTCGTCATTGCATGTCATTTTAGTTCAGGAATTATATTTAGTTATGCTTTCTCCCACTTATTCAGTACATTCAAAGTACCGACGCATACTTTTATACTGTATCATTTCATGATACAGTTGCAGGTTCCCAAACTCAGCATCATTAGCCGCTACTATTCAGATCCTCCTCCGCCACAGTTAAAGTGTGAGTCCTCATCATTCGAGGGCCTTATTTAATTTTCTTTCAGTTGGTTTATTATTTTTAGCTAGACTTAGAGTTATCTGGGGGCTTATCCCAGCAACTCATCAGTTATAGGGCTTTCAGACTGCAGATGTTTCGAACTTTATGATTTTAAATTTTATTTTTTATAAATGCTTTTATGTTATTATTTTGAAGCTTTCGCTATGCATGTTTTACTTAGAGTACCAGTGTATGAAAGACCAGGGGATGACTTGGGGTTACTTGTGACTTCAAGTACCATGTTGAGTCCAGGGTGTAGGCTTAGGGCGTGAAAAATGCCCTTAGTATACTTTATATAGATAGTGTGTCTTATGTATATGAGGGGAGGAAAGAGTTTGTGAAGGATGTGCATCAGCTCGCAGGATTAGGAGTTCATCTTATTGATTTGGTGGATGGTGGTGTCATTGTGTAGAATGGTTCAGAATCTTCCTTGGTGACTAAGGTCAAGGACAAGCAAGTTGAAGATCCTGTTTTGGTAAAGTTGAAAGAAGTGGTTCATAATCAGAAGGTTGAGGTCTTCTCCCAAGGGGGAGATGGTGCACTTTAACATCGGTGTCATTTGTGTGTTCCGGGTGTTAATGACTTAAGAGAGATGTTGTATGAGGCTCATGGTTCCTGATACTCTATACATACAGGTTCCACCAAGATTTATCATGACCTAGGGGAAGTTTGTTGGTGGAGTGGCATGAACAAGGACATAGCAGAGTTTGTGGCCAAGTGTTCAAATTGTCAGGCAGTAAAGGTAGAGCATCAAAAAACAAGAGGTGTTCTACAAGACATTAGTATCACTACATGGAAGTGGGAAGATATCAATATGGATTTTATCACGGGGTTACCTCGCACACGTTGACAGTATGAATCTATTTGGGTAGTTGTAAACTGGGTGCTATAGCGGCCCATTTTCTATCGGTCAAAACTACTAACTCAGTAGAGGACTATGCCAAGTTGTACATTCGGGAGTTAGTTCGATTACCTAGGGTTCCCTTTTTCATCATATCAGATATAGGTACTCAGCTTACCTCCTAGTTTTTAAGTCATTTTCAGAAGGGACTTGGTACTTAGGTCAAGTTTAGCACAACTTTTCACCTGCAGAATGATGGTCAGGCTGAGTGGACTATTCAAACTCTTGAAGATATCCTAAGAGAAAGTGTAATTGATTTCAAAGGTATTTTGGATGACCATTTAACTCTTATTGAGTTTGCATATAACAAAAGCTACCATTCCAGCATTCAAATGGCTCCATTTGAGGATCTTTATGGGTGGAGGTGTAGAACGCCTATTGGTTGGTTTGAAGTAGGTGAAGCTATATTGATAGGCCTAGATTTACTTCATGAGGCTATGGAGAAAGTTAAACTTATAAAGGAAGGCCTGAAAACAACTCAGAGTTGTCAAAAGTTCTATGCGGATGTGAGGAGGAGAGAACTTGAATTTGAAGTTGATGATTGGGTGTTTCTGAAGGTGTCTACCATGAAGGGAGTGATGAGTTTCAGGAAGAAAGGGAATCTTAGTCCTCGATATGTTTTCCTGTACAAGATTGTGAGATGTGTTAGCAAGGTGGCCTATGAATTGGAGTTGCCCTCAAAGATGGCCTCAGTACATCCATTTTTCCATGTTTCTCTCTTAATGAAGTGCATTGGTGACCCGACTTTGGTTATTCCAATGGAGAGCATAGGTGGTGAAGTATAGACTTAGCTATGACGAGGTACCAGTTGATATTCTTGATCGTCAAGTACAGAAGCTGACGAACAAAATGGTATCTTTAGTAAATGTTTTGTGGAGAAATAAACATGTTGAAGGAGCTATGTGGGAAGCCGAAGCAGATATGATGGTTAGATACCCGCACCTTTTCCCTTCTAGTTCAGTTCCAACTTGAGATACCAGTTTCCTCCTTGGTACTTTGTTTAGTTTTATGTCTAGTTCATGTCTCTTAGTTTACTGTATGTTAGTGCCCATAAGTGTGATTCATGAATTCAGTTCAATCAAGTGTTTCAGTCCAGAGTCAGTCACTCCGTCAGTTTTCAGCTTAGGTGTTCAGTATTTGGGATGGCAGGTGCTTTCCCCAGTTATTTAGTATGTTTACCCATTCCCAAGGGGGAGATATTGTAATACCCCAAAGTTTCCTAAGAAATAGATGGGAGAATTAGAAATGGGTTCTGTAGAAAAATCTAATTTTTTCACCAGAATGACTTGTAGTACGAGTCGTGACAGAAAGTGATGGGTCGTGGTCTCAGTTGAGGAGGAACTCTGAAGTTGGTGTTTAGAACACGAGTCACACCATGAGTCGTGAGGTGTAGGTAAGACTCATGGTTAGGAGTCATGATGATAGTCGTGGTCAGGAATTGGTAGGTAAAGGGGATGATGTCATGACTAATAGTACGACTCGCGGTAGGACACCATGAGTCATGATATGCAATCGTAGTAAGATAGATATGCTCTAGGGATGAGCAATGGTGACCACAAGAGGTAACCATAAGTCACTACTTCGTGGTATGAGTCGTGGTGAGTGTCGTGATGACTGACAGCCTCCATTTTCTAGATTTTTCATTAAGAGATCTTTTGTAATTTCTAAGCTCCTATGTCCTACACTACATTGTTTTAAGCCCTGTTAGGGGGATCTTAAGAGGTTTAAACCTGTACTAATTCATTCGACTCACATGCATGTAAGAGTAGAGATTTCTCTATGAAAATCAAGCTTGAAGCCCTCCAATTTTCTTGGCCTTTAAAGGAATATTGTTGAATTAGATCTTTCGGGTATGTAGGCTATGAATGAGAGTTCCTTCCACTCTCATGCTTAAAATTCTCTTCAATTCCATGAATTTATATTCTAGATCAAGTTCATGATCTTATGGGGCTTATTCCTAATTTTATGAAATTCTCTATGATATATCTATGGTCAATTTCCTTCATGTTTCAAATCATGTTTTAATATTTATGGGCGGATTTTATACCTATTTTGATTATTAATTCACAGTTTCATATCAAATTATTCCAATTACGTAAGTTTCATGAAAAGTAAAATTTATGATTCTAATATGATTGTGATTCTCCTAAGCCCTAAGTTATGATGTATGATTTATGGTATGATTTTCCTTAAATACTCTTCATGAATTTATGAATTTCAAGTATAGTGATTTTTCTCAAGCAAATATGTTCTTTATGGTTTATGAGTTTACGATTTGTCCAACTCGCGGGTCCTAATTTATTGCTAATTATGTATCTCAAGTATAATCAAGTATGTTACGATTTATCTAGCCATGAACCTCATGTATGACTTCATGATTATCATATGAGCCTTCATGTGCATATTTTTGGGAGACGTGTTTAGCATCGTGTTGGCCCGACATTTAGGTAAATCCAGTGGTCTTAGTACTATGCACCAATGTAGATTTATGCTTATGGACTCTAGGTGAGTCCCCATTTGTGATATCACGCTATGTACGTCTTTGGCCTGGCAAGCCTGGGACGGCTCTGCTCACTTAAGCAACATAGCTGGGGCATCATGTAAGCTCTGTCATGATGGTGTCGGTTAAGATGAGTTCTCCCATTGTTCCTCATGATTTAAGCACTGTCATGTTTATGATACATTGGCTCAAGTTATGTTTTACAAGGTTTCTGTTATGATCATGATTATGACTAGATTATGAATAGTTCTGAAAACCTTGAGCCCTCGTGTTAATGTTTTGATTATCATTTTATGTTTTGAATTATCCTACTCTTATGAACTCTTATGTATTTTTATTAGTCTATTTTTACTTACCTTGCATACTCAGTACATTCAAAGTACTTACCACATAGTCTATGTTATATCATTTCATGATACAGGCTCAGACGTTCAAATTCAGTCTCACTACTATCTAGTTTTCAAAGCTCAGTCTAGACTGCTTGTTAGTGAGTTCTCATCCTTTGAGGACCATTAGATAGTCAAGACATTGTCATTTTTAGTTTCAGACTTCTAGTGAGTTAGTTGGGGGTGTTGTCCCATCAGTTCGTCTGTATGTTAGAGGCTTTTCAAACATAGTTTGTATTTTCAGCTTAAAATTTTGTGTTTGAGATTTTAGTTGTTTATATTAGTGAGATTAGAATGAAGGTTCTAGGGTTAATATCTCCCTTAAAACTCCCTTTCCCAAGCTTATATTGACGAAGTTTAAGACTTAGGAGCTTAGAGATTATGAAAATGCCCTTAATGATTCGTCTGAAAAATGGATACTGCCAGTTACAATGACCCGTCCAATGAGTCATTATAGGATATGATGACTTATTGGATTGTCCATCATTTCCTGGGGCATATTTGGTACTCTGCTGATTCCTTCACAAACTATCGACAGGACGGGTTGTATATGGAATAATGACCCATCACTTCTTCTATTTTCATCACTACCTAGCCTACCTTACTTCCAAACTTTAGACAACGGATTCCAACAATGGGTATTTACTCGTTCCAAGGGGTTGTTGCACCTGCCAGTTGTCTCTGAACCATCTCCAACCCTTTACTAGACTCCACTCAAAAACTACTTATGATGACCCGTTGCACCCTCCAATGTTTCATTCTTAGGCTCGTTGTTACTCACAGGGGATTGAGTAAAGGCCTATAACCGAGGCATACCACGAGTTGTTGTTTCCCACAATGCCTTATCCATTGAGTCGTTCTGTGACTCTAGTGCAATTTCCCTTATTTTCTCTGATTCAACCCTCAGGTTTGATCTTATGAAGTTTGGGGTCTACACCTCTGTCCTTCCCGTAGATTCTCCACCAATATCAGAATGGAGATCAAAAAACGAAAAAGCCTCGAGATCATGACAGCTGCTTGACGCCCAGGTAGGTTATGACTTACCTTTGAGTTAGACTTTGATTTGTGAATCATACACGTGTATACAATTGATGGATAGATTTATATATATATAAAGAGGGTGGATCACAAGGTGGTAGTGTGAGTACATATCGATTAAATTATATCAATAATAAAAAGAGTTAGAGGTGGTAAGACCTAGTGGTATGTGACGTGATGTGTATGAATTAATTGTATTGTCACTATTATTATGTAAGGATGGCCGAGAGAAAAGACCACTCATCTGAAAGAAGAATTCAAAGGAAAGAAAGAATGGGTACTATTGTAGTCCCGTATTTAGTTGATTATGATAGGGATAATGATGTGTTCTCGACAAAAATCACTTTCTAACAAAAACTATAATATTAGTGTGAGAATTCACAGTGAATATGAGTGATGAATTGTTGAGCCGTTTTAAAGCCATATTTTGGAATGATTGAACCAAGATCACCCTATTATATATAATTGTTTATGACTATGATTTATGACTTAACAGTGCTATTGAATAAACTATGAAATTGTTTAAGCCACTGAATAATAATTCATGATTTTGGGTGTGCATATGTGATATTCAATGTGTACCTTTTGTTGTAGTCTTGTGTGATGATTGGATCAAGAGCCTACAATATATGATGATTGATTCCACCCGAATTACACCTCGTAATTATATATAAAGCTATCGATTTTCAAAAATAGAATCCAACCAGGGTCGGGGTCGAATTCCACAAGGAATATGGTGAGGACCTCAGTTAATGCTTTTAGCTAATACTGTTGGCTTACTTATTTTCTAAGAGGGAAATTGTAATAAGTAATAATGAAAAAACCATAGAGAGCAATGAGTAGATCCTTGATTTCAAATTGATTGTATTCAAAGATTGAGTTGACTAGGATTGTGTTTCCCATGACTTCATAACCACAAGGCATTTTATTCTAGTGATCTATTCCGCTGTTTGACATGCAATATCAGTAAGTTAACTACACTTAAATAGTTGGTCCCCTACTTAGATGATTATCACCACGAAACTTGATCCTAATGCAAATGTATACTTAATTAACCCGTACCCTTGATATTGGATTAGCTATTCACAGACAAGGTCAAGCTATTAGATGAGGGTTGATAGCCTCAACTCTCCATTATTAATCCCTTTCCCATTCATTATCCCCTTGATCCGATGAGTAAGAAGAAGGAAAATTCCAATGTTTGCAACTGTTAAGAAGCAATTAAAATGAAAGGAAAAACAATACATGCATAAACCTAGTTCAAAAGTCACTAAGTATTTTGCCTATGGATATTAATTCATCATGGTTCCCATAATCCTAGTTTTGGGTTTAGCTACTCATTCTTAAATAATCACAATTAAGAATTATAAACAAAATAATAATTGTAACTTACAATAATTCATAGAAGAAACCACGCGTCTTGAATAAGTCAACAAGAATGTAAGATTAATACTCCAAAGTTGTTTGAATCTCAAATTCAAGAACAAAAATTATGAAAGTTGTTTCTTGAACCTTAATGTCGATCAACAACAATAAGAAATATGGTAAAAAGTCAAAGTAAAGCATAAACTGCAAAAGGAAACCTACATAAAGTATTTATAGGCACTAAACAAATCCTTTCCTAATTTAACAAGGAATGCAGGTTTGCAGTGGCAACGACTCTTTGGGCTTCCTAATGAGTCATGAAGTGTAGAGACATCTCGTAATCAGCAAGAAGCTCCTTCTGGACGAAGGGTCATCTAATGGCTCATTGTCACTGGCAACGAGTCATGCAGTCCCCGTTGCTTTTGAATCCTAATCTTCCAGTGTTCTGGATGACTCCACCAGCCTGCACTTGATGAGTCATTGAGTCTCACGATGACTCGTTGTTCCTCCCTCTTGACACTCATCCTCTAATGCTTGGATTCTAAATTCCACCCGACGAGTGATTTTGACGAGTCATGAAGTTGTACGATGACTCGTTACTCCTTCTGTTAGGCCTCCCAAGTCTTTTGATCAGTTTCAGCTTTCAGTCCTCATGACCTTCTTAACGACTCATTGCCAGACATAACGAGTCGTGATGTTATTTCATTGTCACCATTGTTTCCAGCCTGAGTTTTATGCATTCAAGCTCTTCTTCTCCTAACGGCTTAGGGAACAAGTCATCCAAAAACATGATGACTGGTTACCTTTGGGGCAGCCCAGACTTTTCCCATTTTAGGCTCATTAAGCCTATTTCACTGTCTGCACCTGTTTTCCTTCAACACTTATCAAAAATACATTATATCAATATAAACATACTCAGGACTAGCATATTTTGTTAGTTTTAAGCTTCGAAAGTGCCATAAAATCACGGCACATAAACACCATAAACTTAAAACTTTTGCATTTCCTCAGGCAAAAACCATAAAAATAAAATTAACCCAATGCTTCAACCAAAAGAAACCTAAGGAACCTATGGCAGTCACAAACTCATAGAATAGTCGAATCAAACTTTCTAACCCCTCCTATATCATCAGAAACCAAATCATATTGCGTAAGCAAAGTTTTTCACCATGACACAAAGGAATCAAATAATGTCATTACACTATCAACCTGCAACATGCACACAATCAAATGACACTGACCCAGACAATCAACAATCGATGTTATTGCCCATATGCCCTTACTGCAAAGAATTCACACTCATTCACAGCTCTCAATCACTATAATTTAATGCAAGGACTATGTCAAGCACACTCTCACTCATATAGAAGTTCACATAGTGCCCATACAAAATCATAGGCTTGCCCTTATTTCCTATACCACACTTAGTCAGAAGATTGAGTTCGGATCATGATAGGACTTTCTTAGACTTGTAGGCTTAGGGATGGATATGGTAGATATGGACATCATGACTCAGCTCTCCTTGGTACTACACTAACATTGGCTTCAATTAACCTTCTTTTCATGCTTCTCCCTTTCTGATTTGTTTTCTTTATTTTTCAAGACTATGGATGCGGGCTATTCTTTATCACTTCCTCTTCTATCTTTTTTTTAATTTTCTGTGAATTCCTCATTAGGTATACAAATTATTTTCTCTTTTATATTTAATCACACCTCACCCACCCTTTTTTTTTGCATAATCCGATCATTTCCCCCCTACTCCTCTTAGTCACCTTTATAGTAGCCACCCTCAACGTAGGCAATATTCCTGAGTTGAGGTTCATAGTGTCCACGAAGGGACCACGGTCAAAACATGTTCATTCTAAATAAAGAAGGAAGGCGAATTGGCTAAACAATAAAAAGGGTTAATTTTAGCTCAAACTCGGGATCAAGGGATATTGATATTCATTTGGTCAGTCATTTAGGCTAACTAAACTATTTTGAACAATGTCATATGATATTCTTCTCGTTAAATAGCTTACAACCTAGGTACGACTAACTGGACAAGTTCCAGATTATATGCATATTGCGGAACTAACACTAAATACCTCAACACACAATGCACAGGACAACATCATCACCGCCAACTGCTAGTTCATGCACGGTCACATAATGGTAAACACATTCACAATATTAATTCCATACAAAGATTCACAAGGGTCATGCTACATATACTTAGCACACAAAAATAGAAAATTTAAATTTAGGAGGAGTATCATTCACTTGTTTCGTCATGACCAACTTGTAAAAGTTTCTCCCACTTTATTTCAAAGCTCTAAGTTCACCTATTTTCCTTTCAATTGATAAAGAAAATGGAAACAAAAACCTAAATATGCCAGTTCTACAAGTTATGGAACACCCGATGGAAAATATATCCAGCAAGAAAAACCCTTCTGCAAAAGCGTAGGTACCACAACCCACCCTCATAATAAAAAGCATGCGACGTCCTCGACACATATGAAAAGTAAAACATGGGAATAGGGAACATACCTATGCGACCTAGGTGCTTGTGGTCTGGTTGGTGGAAGGCGCAGATCCATCACCAATCTCCTCTCCTGTGACACCATGGATAACCGGTGCACTCTTTGAACAAATTGAGCTCGCACCCTCTCCATGAGCTCTGGAAGCATCAATAACAGCCCTCTCTCGAGCCTCATCTCTAGATAACTTCAGTTCTACTGCTATATCTCTATTCTCCCGCTTCTGTTCTTATAGCAGATCACTACTCTCACCCTCGCTCACCTCTTCTCAAGGTCCCTTCCCTTTTTCCTGAGCTACAGGCTCGTTGGTGATGAAATCAAATAACAGAGGTAGCTCCTCCTCACTCTCATCCTCCACTACTGGGAGGATTTGTGGTGTTATAGAAGGTATTTTCCGTGCTATCAGCTCTCACAACTTTGCCCTGAATGCCTCCACCTCTGCATACCACCGGGTCAACTCTGGTGCCTGTAATTGAGCAAGGCGCTCATCCATCCACCTCTCGAAGGCGTCCAACATATCATTCCATGTCCTAGATAAGACCTCTAATTCCTTCATTACCCTTAGCTTAACCTACTCTAATAGCACTTTCACCTGAAGTGTCGTGTGAGCCTGCTGCTTTTCTACCTTCGCCAGCCATCTAGCCATGTCAGTGATAAAATCCTTGTAGATTGTAACTAGGCTTCCGGGGAGGAACGAGGTGATGTAATGGGTGGGCGAGCTACTGGTGCAGTGGAGGATGACTCTGGGACATTGGCGGTCAATGGTACATCTGCTACAGTGGTAGCATCAGTTTGGCTACCAGTCTTATGGGTTGCTGATGGCTCTATCTCAATCTCTACAAACCCCTCAGCATCACTCTAAGGACCCCCACTCAATACATCAACTAGTAATACGACCCCTATGGATATGGCTGCCTGACTCCTACCCTTGGAAATCGGGTTCGTATCATCTCTATTCAACCCGATGTTTGTAATTTTATGCACCATAACTTTCTCATCTATGCACGACAACTCAGGGACATGTGACTCCTTACAAATATGGGTTTTGAGGCATGGAAAAGGTATACTTGTTTTGTCCATGACGGCTCTCTCCAGATCTCCTCAGCTATATACCTCAGGAAGTTAATTGCATATCCCTCCATGGTACTAGCTACAAGTGCTGCTCGGTCCGGTGATACGGCATTGTCATTGTTGGTTGGTACTAGCCTGTGTCACACTAACGACCACCACAGTTTGGCTTGAAAGTTCAAAGTGGCCTTCTTAATTTGTATCTCCGGTCTATTCAACCATTCCACCGATGTACCCCAAGTGGCTATGATTTGGGCTGGCATGTATACTGTCTCTTTCTATCCTCTTGGCAACTTTTTGGTCTTTATTTTCTATAGCTCAATCAGCCGATGATCGAACTCAAATGTGTTCATCGGAGTCTCATACTCTAGACCATATAACATGTGGGAAATGGTGCACTCAAAGATGTCTACTGGAGTTTCCCTTACCATAACACGGGTCAGTGCAGGATGCTTCCTCAAGTATTAACCTCCCACATCCTGATTTTGTAACGTGGCTGCATATGCTGCATAAAACTCTCTGACTAGTGGTGGGCTATAACTGCCAGATGGCTAAATCAACCACCCAAACCAGTACTTGTCAAATAGTGCTTGAATATTCGGGAGGTCCTTGAACCTGTAGTGACCAACCTTGGTCCTTCATAAATGCTCCTCTTCGGATGGCCCTTATCAATTGGAGTAATGTCCCGATTGTAGATTACCCTCATACTTGGAACACACCACCTTCTCACCCTCCTCCAAAGCTGTCTAGAGAGGTTTCTAAGCCTATGGTTTCCTTATTATCAATACTCTCCTACTAGGCATGGATTCATTGGTATCCTCATTATCATTCTCAACTGCAGTGCCCTTCTAATCCGTTGGGGCCGAGGCCTTATCATTTCCGTCCTTTTGGCTCGGTGAGTCACTTACGATTGGAGTCGAAGATACGACCAAGACTATCAAATTAGCATTTAGTCCTAGCCCTGGTTGATTGCTTCTCCAAATGTTCCTCATATATTTGGTACTCCTCAACCGAGCTACTGAACTCTTCTGTGTATGATGGTTTGTCTCTTAGTCTGCGAGTCAAGGACTAGCCTTTCTCTAGCCCTTGTTTCTTGGCTGGAATCTTGTTGGGAGTTCCTTTTTCGACATTGTACCCATGGAATAACTGTTAGCATCTAACATTAGATCATGTGAATACATTAATTTAGTGGCTTCCTACAGATAGTACGAGAGACCTAACGACTCATTAGTAGTAGCAACAACTGGTGAAGTCCTCCATGGTCTGCATGTTCAAATTTTTCCAGTAGACTTAATGACTTGACGTAACGAGTCGTTGCTTATGGCAACGAGTCATTACGTCATTCATGGTCTGCAGTTTCAGAATATCACAATTTTTGTCTCACTCAGGACGAGTCACATCATGAGTTGTGAGGTGATACCACGAGTCATAACATGACTCATTCTTAAGAGTTCTTTAAGTGTCAATGATATGTGTCACTGGTGATGAATTAAGTAACAACTCGTCAGAAAAGCCCACGAGTTGTTACATGAGGTGTCATCACTGCAAAACCAGTTAAGCCTAGTTTGACATCAAAATTTTGTTGGGTTAATTAGACATCACCCATATCACATGTTATGCATTTTTATTACAGTAGGAGTTGGGCGGGCAAAACAATCCAAGCTTTGTCACCAAAGAAATTATGGATCGTATTGCCTACATACTCAATAGGTGTAAGAAACCCAAGCCAACTGATACTCAATCACAAATAGAAAGAACACATTCATTTAACACAATTCACCACAAACTCATCACCATGATTCTATCCGTTGTTCAAGACTATCTATGACACATAGGGTTTTAATGTGTTAGCCTGAATTTAAATAGTGACATACATGTTCATGCAGGAGGATGTCGAATTTAAACTCACGAAATATTACAAAACTCACAATTTTAAGATGCGTTGTGTGAGAAGATGAGCAGCTACTCAGTTGTGCCTCACAATTTTTGGGCAGTAATGGTGCTTTGTGATCGAGATGCGATGTCAATGCGTGTGGGGGGGTGGAAGTGAAGTGTCATGACTCGAGCTAGGATACGGATAGATACACGGGACAAGAAACACCGAGAGGCTTCAAGTGGACCCATGGCATGAACATAACGTCTAAACTCAATATACATAATTTCGGAAGTCTACGTACATAACAACCTAGAACGGAATAATAAATGACAAGTTGATTTCTACATAATGTCCAAAAGCCTCTAACATACTAATGAGCTGATGGGACAACATCCCCAACTAACTCGACAAAGTCTATAACTGAAAGAAACAACTATAGATAACTAAATGTCCTCGAAGGATGAGGACTCACCAATGCTAGCTGGACAAGTTTGAGAGGGAAGCAAGACTAATGATGCGGTTAGGACAGATCCCATGGACCTATATAATGAAATTATACAGCATAGAGTATATGGTCAGTACTTGAAATGCACCGAGTATGCAAAGTAAGTAAAACAGACAGTTAAAATACATAAGGGTTCATAAAAGTAGGACAACATGATCATAACATAAATATCATAATGTAACATAAGGGATCAAAGGTTTACAAAACATTCACGCATCACTCATAATCGTAATAATAAGAAACATGCTTCATTAAACATGACTTAAGCAAAAGTAACATAAACATAACCATGCATAAATCATGAGGAACAATAGGAGATTCTTATAACCGACATACCCATACATGAGCACACATGGAGCCAGACTTGTAAACCCCTATTCGGGAGAGTGTTAGTACCTTTCCAAGGGTAGAACCATGCAAAGAGGCATGATATCACTCATGAAAGGCCCATATGGCTAAAAAGGGGACAGTGTCAAGGAATGTCCCATTGTGGCTATGTTGACATGTAGTTTGGACACTCGGGGTATGCTTTGATCCTGAATCTACTCGGTGTTAAATACCACTCCCAAAACATATATAGTACTCATATTATAGTAGGGAAAACATACATGAGATTCATGAGCTATTTTAAATCATAATAATCAAAAAACATGCTTGAAATACGTGAACTAGCGATGTAATGAGGCCCGTGAGTCGGGCATAATCATAAGTCCATAAATCATGAAATTCATGTATACATGTAAATCATGTATATACTTGATATTTCATAATCCATGATAAGTACTTGAGAGAAATATCATAAGGCATAAATCATAATTGGGCTAATTTAGATCACGATCGTAATGAAATCATAACTTGACTTTTCATAAGAACATACATAATTGGGCATAATTTAATTAAAATTTGAAACTATAATTGAATAATCAAAATATTTATAAATTCTGCCCATAGATCATAAAACAACATTTAATACATGAAAGGAATTGACTCATAGATAGATCATAGAAAATTTCACAAGAACTTAACTAAAACGCCATAGATCATGAAACTTGAATCTAGAATTGAAATCAATCAATTTTCAGAAGAGTTTAGGGTATGAGAGTGAAAGGAACTCTCGTTCAAGGCCTCACATACATGGGTAAGTTGATCTTACACTCTTCCATGAATTCCCAAAGGAAACTGAAGGAGAATTGATGGATTTTAGCCTTGATCACCCCTAAGAACCTTCTAGTCTTGCATGCATGGAGAGGAGTGATTCAGAATGAGATAAACCCTCTTAAAATAATCCTAAATAATCTTAAAACAACGCAGTTTAGGCCCTAGGAACTTAGGAATTATGGAAAAGCCCTTAATAAATTCGTAGGGAAAAACACACTGCTAGTCCCAATGAGGGACTGGACAACTCGTGCCCACTGACCACTACTCGTGGTCTGCACTCATTGCCTGCACTGCCAAATCCCTTCTGATGGTCATCATGAATTGTGGTGTACCCAACGACTCGTGGTGACCAAGTCATCATCCACACTACCCAACCTACTGTATTCTTAGACCATATGTGACCACGGTTGGCCTAACGAATCGTGGTGTTGACCACAACGAGTGGTCACCCCAAAACTAAAAGTTTCACCCATGGCCAAACTCCATCCCACGAGTCACTCCACCACTCGTGGTGCACCCCACGGGTCATGGGACGAGTCATCCTTTGACTTGGTTTAGAAAATTCAGTTTTCTTCATTTGAACTCTTGAATCTGATATTAGGGTTTTCGGGATATTACATGATGTGATTAAGGGGGAGGGAAGTGCTTGTAGACGATTAGGCATGTGAAATATGGGGTAAGTTAGGGAAAAGTCATGGGTTTAAATGTTTAGGAAATCAAATTATCCAATTACATGTGGGTCGGGTCGGGTGATTCAAAGTGATTCATATGCACCACGACCCACGTAATGAGCCATTTATCATGATCACAACTCATTAAGCTATCTGTTACATTAGTCAATAGAGAAAACTTACCTGGGACCTAGTGACTCAGGCAATGACTCATGATGTTACCTAAAGAGTCTTTTCTTGAGTCGTTGACCCTGTGCTCTTGGTGGATATTCAGTTGTGTTAGGATGAGATACTTGATGAATCATTGAGTGACCTCACGATTTTTTAAGTCACTCATCACTGACTTTCCGAATTTTACTGCTTTCTGCTTCAGTGGCTACGACTGGTCTTGACGAGTCATTCAGTTAGGTAACGACCAGTCCTATGATTTTTTGCACTAGACCAGAAGGTATAGAATTTTTTTTCCAGCTCTAGATTTCTCATCCTAATCACCTGTTCATATAAACCCTTGTAAACACTATATTGGTATTATCATTACAACTTGGGTTGCCTTTCAAGAACTGTCTGATTTAACGTTGCGGCACAACGTGGGTATCTTAATTACTAAGAGTTCACCAAGATACCACCATGGGTTGCCTCCCATGGAGCACCTGATTTAATGTCGCAGCACAACGAAAGTCCCTGAGTTGCTCAGACTTCACCAAGAGCCCAAAGGTCCACCAGTTTGATTTCTTCACTCTTCCTAGATATGCTTTCACCCATTGGCCATTCACCTTGCACCGTTTTCCTTCATGATATTCCAACTCAATTGCACCATAATAGAATACATGGACCACTGAAAATGGTCACAACCACTTGGACTTCAACTTACCAGGAAATAAGTGAAGCCTACATTAAATAACAACACCATATCTCCATGGTTGAGCTCTCTGTACTCAATCTTCTAGTCATGCTGTATCTTCATACTCATTTTGTAAATTTATGAACTTTCATAGGCTTTCAAATGAAAATCATCTAGCTCATTCAACTGATCAGTCCTCAAGTTTGCAACATCACTCCAATTCAGATTTAGCTTCTTGAACGCCTATATGGCTTTGTGCTCAAGCTCTACGAAAAGATGACATGCTTTCCCATACACAAATTGATAAGAAGACATACCTATAGGGGTCTTGAATGCAGTCCGATAAGCCCATAATGCATTATCTAGCTTTGTAGACCAATTTTCCAGTTAGCATTTGTAGTCTTCGCTAAGATGGTCTTTGTCTCCCGGTTGGAGTCCTCAACTTGCCACTTGATTGTGGATGATAAGGTGTTGCCACCCTGTGTTTCACCGCATATTTTTCAATAACAGATCGAAACAATCGGTTGCAAATGTGCGTACCCTTATCACTAATGATTGCTCTAGGAGTCCTGAATCATTAGAAAATATTGCGCTTCAAAAACTCTGTTACACTTTTACCTTCACTGTTTGGAAGAGCAATTCCCTCCACCCACTTAGAAACATAGTCCGCAGCTACAAGTTTGTACTTTATCCCATTCGACCTCACAAATGGGCCCATAAAGTCAATACCGCTAACTTCAAACATCTTAATGATAAGGATGGGAGTAAGAGGGAGTTCATTCCTCCTTGATATGCCTCCTTGCTTTTGACATGCATCACAAGCCTTTGGAAAATCATGTGCATCTTGGTGAATAGTTGGCAAATAGTACCCATATTATAGAATTGCGAATCCCGCTGTCGTGAACTCCAATAGGGGACGAGTGACAAGCCTCTTATATGCTCAACATTTCATCCTCGGGCACATATCTGTGAAATACCCTATCAACACATATACAGAATAACTAAGGCATATCCCAAAAAAACTTTCGCACATCAAACATGAATTTCTTTCGCCGGTGAAAAGATAAATCTTTTGTTACCACATCAATCACCAGATAATTAGTGAAGTACACAAACCAATTAGTGAAGTACACAAACCATGGAATGAGATCCGGGGAAGCAGCCAAAACCTGCTTGTCGGGGAATATATCATAAATATCAAGCCTATCTCTAAGTGTTGCAACTACCTCTAATCTTGGAAGGTGATCCACCACCTGATTTTCGATCCCCTTCTGGTCCTTAACCTCAAACTCGAACTCTTGCAGCAACAGAAACCATCTAATCAACTATGGTTTACATCCTTCTTTACCATCAAATAACGCAAAGCTGCATGGTCTGCATGAACTATCACCTTGGTTCCAAGCAAGTATTTCCAGAACTTCTCCAATGCAAATACCACAGCCAATAACTCTTGTTCTATCATAGTGTAATTCTTCTGAGCTGCATTAAGCTTCTTGCTAGCATAATAAATTGGATGAAAAATCTTTTCACGCCTTTGACCCAAAACAGCTTCCAAGGCCACTCTGTTAGCATCGCACATAACCTCAAAAGATAAGGACCAGTTAGGTGCCACTATCATCGGGACAATAGTCAATATCTCCTTCAAACATTCAAAACCCTTTAAGCATGCATCATTAAACATAAACTTCAACTCTTTCTCTAGTAGCTTGCATAAGGGATGTGCAATCTTTGAGAAATGGTTGATGAATCTTCGATAAAATCCTTCATGACCTAAAAAGTTTCAAACAACCTCTACAAATATTGGAGGTGATAGACTAGAAATTACATCAGTCTTTGCTCTGTCCACCTCAATGCCCTTACCTAAAATTGTGTGGCCAAGAACTATACCCTCTTTGACAATGAAATGACACTTTTCCTAATCAAGCACCAAGTTGGTCTCTTCGAATTGCTGTAGCACCTTGCTCAAGTAAGCCAAACACTCATTAAAAGAGTCACCCACCACCTAAAAATCATCCATAAAGAAATCAGTGGTGTCCGCCACCATGTTAGAGAATATGGACATCATGCAGTGTTGAAAAGTGGCGGGCGTATTACATAACCCGAACGATATCCTCTTCAAAGCAAATGTTTCGTAGGGGAAGGTGAAAGTGGTTTTCTCTTGGTCTTCAGGGGCTATAGAGATCTAATTGTACCCTAAATAGCCATCAACAAAGTAGTACCACACTCTGTATGCAAGTCGATCTAGCATACGATCTGTGAATGGCATTAGAAAATGATCTTTCTGCATCTAATGGTTTAGCTTTCGATAATCCATGCATACTCTCCAACCTGTGACTGGCCTTAGTGGAATGAGCTCATTATTAGCATTTGAGACCACAATGATTCCTCCTTTCTTCGATACACACTGAACTGGGCTCACCCATTTTGCTATCAGAAATAGGGTAAACCACACCTGCATCCATCCACTTAATAATTTCTTTCTTGACCACCTCTTGAATAGGCGGATTCAACCTACACTGATGGTCAATACTTGGAATACAATCTAGCTCAAGCTAGATCTTGTGTGCGCAAATACAAGATGGGATCCCAATAATATCTATTATGGTCCACCCAATGGCCTTCGTATACCTCTTTAGAACAGAGACTAAAGCCTTCACTTGCCATTCCACTAAGTCTGCTACAACTATTACAAGTAATGTGCTTCTGGTCCCCAGAAATACATATCGTAAGTGAGATGGGAGTGCCTTAAGCTCCAATACTGGAGGCTCTTCAATAGATGGATTGGAAGGTGGGATCACACAATTTTTTAGATCATGATTAATCTTCTTTGGAGCATAACTCTACGACCCCATACCTGCAGGTGCATTAACAATCTCTTCACCCTCCTGAATCTCCTCAGCATCAACATTCATCAATACTTCTTCTAAATCTTCAATAGTCACCCTCTCACCAATAGGCATGATTGGAAGCTCAGCCTCCAGTTTATTAATCACTGAGACCACCCGCATGTCATGTGGCTATTTCATGGACTGGCACACATTAAATGTCACGTCTTCATTGTTGAATCAAAATTTAATCTTTCTAGTTTCCATGTCCACAAGAGCATGCTCGATGACAAAGAATGGTCTCCCACTGATAATGGGGACCTCAAAGTCAACCTCATAGTACAAAATAACAAAGTCGACCAGAAATATAAAGGACTCCACATTCACCAGAGCATCATAAAGAATCCCCACCGGTTTTTTCACCATAAGATCTGCCATCAATAGCGGTATTGTAGTTGATATGGGGGGTCCCAATCCCACCTATTGGTTTGGGGGCTCCCAATCCCAACTATCTAAACACTGCCAAAAACATCAGATTAGTACTAGTACCTAGATCACATAAAGCCTTAGCAAATTGAAAGGCTCCAATAGTAATGGTATGGTGAAAGCTCCAGGGTCTTCTTTCTTCTGTACAAGAGACCGAGAAGCTATTGCACTATAGTGGTGCAAATTATCAGTAGGCTTAAAGCTTACAGTCCTCGTTTTAGTGACAAGATCCTTTATAAATTTAGCATAGCCAAGCATTTGCTGAAGTGCCTCAAGTAATGAGATGTTCACAGATAATTGTTTCAGCATTAAAATAAGTTTATGTTACTTTCCATCTTCGACCTTCTTCTTCAGCCTCTGCAAGAAAGGGGGAGGAGGTCTCAGGATGGGCGTTATCTTTTGAGTTACCTCCTTTTCAGACCCATGCTTCTCTACATTACTAGGAGTTGTATGCTCAACTGTATTATCAATCAGAACCTATTACTTGGATTCCACCGCGTTATCATCATCAAGCACTGAGGGCTCGACTATCTCATCAGTCACAATCGGCATAGGAGGATCAACTGTCACCTTCGCACTCCTAGTAGTGAAAACCATACAATGATTGTAATTTTTTGGATTATGAACTGTGTTATTGGGAAGCATGCCTTTTTGCCTCTAGTTCATAGCAATAGACATCTGACCAAGTTGTTTCTCAATCTGCTTGATGGAAACAATGTGTGACTCTATTTTTTGGTTTATACCGAAAATATTAGCATGGAGTTCCTTAAAATGGCCATCTGTTGCCTCCATCTTCTTGAGTACCTTAGATAACATATCTTCCATCCTTTAACCGCTAGACTGTGGTTCACGATTTCTTGGAGGAACATATAGATCGCTTCTATCATTTTTGTACTCCTCGCGCTTTTTCTAGTCACCATTATCTTTGCCTCTACTGTTTTCGTTGTATTGGCCCTGGGTATAGTTATTGTCTCTATAATTGTTCCGATATTTGTTCCCCTAACCTTGAAGCAAAGAGTCTTGGTTAGACCCTTATGTGTTGGTCCAAAAACCCGCCCCTTGATCATTTAAGTAATTGGTTTCCTCCTCAGATTCTAACTCTCCTCCATTATTTCTCGGGGCCTTACCCTGAGAACCAACTGCATTCACCTTTTCTATCTAGGCTCCTATAATATGCTTCAAGGAGGCCCATTGTGGTTTTAAATACAGCAATATAATGATCTCACTCTTTATCCTTCTTTCTCTTCTCCGTAGACGTACCTAATGCCTAAGTACCAGCTGGAACTTCCGACTTCTTTGTGTTCCCTGCACGGTTGGTTTTGGTGATCCTATTAAGGACCTCAATAGCCTCAGCATATGTATCACTCATAAATATTTCACCAGAGACAGTATCTTCCACCACCTTGGTATTAGCATTTAGAGACCTATAAAATATTTCCAATAATTTATCATCTGGGAACCTATAGTTGGGAACCTTTTTTAGCTTCTTGTTGAATCGCTACCATGTCTTATGAAGTACCTCAAAATTCAACTGCCTGAAGTTATAAATTTCATCTTTTAGCCGCAACACTCTCGAAGGTGGAGAATCTCTCAAGAAAAGCTCTTTTAAGATCCCTCCAAGTAGTCATAGAATCATTTGGAAATTTAGCCAACCACAACGTTGCCTCACTCCTTAGGAAAAAGGGAAATAACCTCAACCTTATCGCATCCTCACTCACATCCAATTATTTGTATGCTTTGAAAATACCCACAAAATTAGTCAAGTGAGTGTGTGCATTATCAGTAGCATGAGTCGCAAATATTCCCTTCATATTGAGTAATTAGATCATCGCACTAGTAATATCAAACTTTTCCTAGAAGGCAATGGGGGTAGGACAATAACTGCAGCTGCAGTGATCTCACCAATATTGTCATCATCGTCATCATCAAAGTACCGGTGCCTCTTCTAGTCTAGACCTTTGTTCCATCTAGCTCGCTTAGCTTTGGTAGCTTAGCATTGCTCTTCAGCAAGCCCAGCTATATCTCTATCTCTTGCGCGAGCTTATTCCTCAGCCAACATTCTAGCTATTGCTTCTTCCACTATTTGTTGTCCATGTGCATTGGCCATGTTCCTTTAATTCCGTAGTGTTAGCTCAAGTTCGTTATCAATTGGAACCAGGGATTTTCCTTAGCTCCTAGTACTGGCATACACGAACTTGAGACCTATAAAGAAGCAAAAGCAACAAAGAAGAATAGAAAGGAAATAAGGAATAACAACAAAGAAATCACAATTAGCAAAAGCCTAAGCAGTATTCCCTGGCAATGACACCAAAATTTGATGTCACCCAAATTACACCTCGTAATGAGATGTAAAGAGGTCGACATTCAAATATAAAACCCAACTAGGGTAGGGGTCAAATCCAATGAGGATTATGGAGAGGACCTCAGTTAATATGTTTGGCTACTACTATTAGCTTAGTTATTTCCTCAGGGAAATTGTAACAAGTAATAATGAAAAAACCATAGAAAGAAATAAGTAGATCCTTGATTTCAAGTTGATTGTATTCAAAGAGTGAGTTGACTAGGATTGTCTTACCCATGACTTCAGAACCACAAGGCGTTTTATACTAAGATCTATTCCTGTGTTTAGTATATAATAACAGTAAGTTAACTTCACCTAAATGATTGATTCCTTACATAGATTATTATCACCATGCAACTTAATCCGTATGCAGATCTATACTTAATTAACCATTACCCTTGATATCGGATTAGCTATTCCCGGACAAGGTCAAGCTATTAGATGATGGTTGATAGCCTCAAATCTTTGTTGTTAATCCCTTTCCCATTCATTATCCCCTTGATCCAGTGAGTAAGAAGAAGGAAAATTCAAACATTTGCAATCGTTAAGAAGCAATTAAAATGAAGGGAAAAATAATACATGCATAAACCAGGTTCCAGATTCACTAAGTATTTCTTCCTATGCTTAGTAATTCATCATGGTTCCCATAACCCTAGTTATGGGTTTAACTACTCATGCTTGAAAAATAACAATTAAGAATTATAAACAAAGTCAAAATTGATGTCGTCCTAATTACACCACGTAATGAGATATAAATAAGTTGATGTTCAAATATAGAATCCAACAATGATTAGGATCGAATCCCATGAGGAATATAGCAAGGACCTCAGTTGATACGTTTAGCTACAAATATTGGCTTACTTATTTCCTAGGGGGGAAATTGTAAAAAGTAATAATGAAAAAAATCCTAGAGAGCAATGAGTAGAACCTTGATTTCAAATTGATTGTATTTAAAGTGTACGTTGACTAGGATTGTACACATGACTTCATAACCATAAGGCGTTTTATACTAGTGATCTATTCCAATGTTTAGTATGCAATATCGGTGAGTTAACTTCACATAAATAGGTGGTCCCCTATTTAGATTATTATCACCAAAAAACTTGATCGGTATGAAAATGTATACATAATTAACCGTTATCCTTGATATCAGATTAGCTATTCCAGGACAAGGTCAATCTATTAGGTAAGGGTTGATAGCCTCAAATCTCTGTTGTTAATCCTATATCCATTCATTACCCCCTTGATCCAGTGAGTAAGAAGGAGGAAAATTCAAATGTTTGCAACTGTTAAGAAGCAGTTAAAATAAAGGGAATAACAATACATGCATAAACTCTGTTCAAGATTCACTAAGTATTTTTGCCTATGTGTATTAATTCGTGCTTCCCACAATCCTAGTTATGGGTGTAACTACTCATGCTTGAAAAATCATAATTAAGAAATACAAAAAAAGTCATAATTGTAACTTACAATAATTAGCAGACGAAACAACACATCTTCAATAAGTCAACAAAAATATAAGATTATTACACTAAAGATGTTTGAATCCCTAAAAAGAACAAAAAATTCTAAAAGTTGTTTCTTGAACCTTAATGTCGATCAACAACAATAAGAAACATGGTAAAAAGTCATAATTAAGCATAAAATTCAAAAAGAAACCTACACAGTATTTACAGACACTAAACAAATTCTTTTTTAATTTAACAAGAAATGCAGGTCGGTAGTGGAAATAACTCGTTAGGTGTCCTAATGAGTTGTCAAGTATATAGACGTCTCATAATTAGCAAGCAGCTCCATCTAAATGGTGGGTCACCTAATGACTCATTGTCACTGCAATAAGTCCTGAAGTCCCCCGTTGCTTTTGAATCCTAAACTTCCAGTCTTCTCGACGACTCCACCAGCCTGCTCGTGATGAGTTGTTAAGTCTCATGATGAATTCTTGTTCCTCCCATCTTAACACTCATCATCTGATGCTTAACTTCTTAATTCCACTTGATGAGTGTTTTGATGAGTCATGAAGTTGTATGACGACTTGTTACTTCTTCCATTATGCCTCCCAGGTCTTTTGATCAGTTTCAGCTTCTAGTCCTCATGACCTTCCTAACGATTTGTTGGTAGACATAACGAGTCATGATGTTATTTTATTGTCACCACTGTTTCCAGCATGGGATTTTTGCATTCAAGATCTTCTTTTCCTAAAATCTCATGGAAAGAGTCGTCCAATAACTTCAATAACATTTCACCCAATTTTTTCACAGATCGGTCAAAGGGGTGATACATAGACACCCCACAACCAATTATTCAAATAAATAGAAACCAAATCCAAGCCTAAGGTCTCAAAAAGCATCCAACTACCACCCAACCCATATAGTTTCTAATGTAAAACCCCATAAAAGTAGTAAATATTATGTAGAGAGTGGAATAAAAGACTTAAGGAAGTACATATAACGAGCATGCTTCAAGATCTACCCTTTCAAAGTGAAAGAAACCTCCACTTCCAAACCCCCATTCCCAACAAAATTAAGTACCATACACAAGAATAACATAATCAAAGGACTCTAAATAATGTAATAGAGAAATAGGGTGTGAAGATTACCTAAAAAATTGACTAGGATAGGGAAGCCGTAAAGAGGATTTGGGAGTTCAAAAGTTGGAATATATGTAATGAAACAAAAATCACCCATCTTCCCTATTAATATGCCATGTGTCCACTGCAGTACACGTTGTCTCAACATAGCGAGATCGCTGTAGCAAAGACCCCATCACTACACAAAGTCATAAAATGAGTTATTTACTGACTCATCAAGTGACTTGACAGATCATTATATGACCCGTTAGGTGTGCAAGAGTGGTCCAAGATGTTAGTTTCATGAGACCTAACGGATGGGAGGATGAGTCGTTAAGTATCACCATGATCATTTAATCAACTGTTAAGTGTGCTATGGTGGACAAAGTTTAATTTCTAGTGTACAAAACGGATTGAGGAATGATTCTTCAAGTCCCCTGATGACCCGTTAAGTGACTCGTTAAGTTGGAGAAAAATCACAGGATGAGTTTTTGGCTTCAATAGTGACAAGTTAGACCACGACCCATTACTTTACCTGATGGGTCGTCAAGTGGGTCTTAGGGTTTAACGGCAGCGTCATTTTTCCAGTCGTTTCATTAAGGGTGTTTTCATAATTCTTAAGTTCCTTACTCATAAACTACATCATTTGAAACCTCCTAAAGAGTGTATTAAGGGTTTTATTTATTCTAAGTGCTCCTTCTACTCCTAATACTCTCATTAGAAGATCAAGCTCTCAAGTGAAGTAAGGATTCTTCATATTCATCTTCTTCAATTTTTCTTAGGCATAAAACCCTAGCAATACTTCCCCAAGCCCTTGGTACGTAAGGCCATGAATGGGGGATTTCTTCCACTCTCATGCTCAATTTCTTCTCTCACTCATGAATTCGAGTCTCCAATTTAGTGTATTGAAAATTCTAAGGTTTATCTATGCTATGTGGATGGGTCAAATTATCTCATGTTCCAATTAATTATTTAAGATTAATGGGGGTAGATTTTACTCTCAATTTAGTCATCAATTCACGATTTCAAGTTTTATGAAAATTGTGCCCTATTATGCAAGATTTATGAAATTAAGCTCATGGGTTCATGTTTCAAGTATGATGAAGTAAATTATATTTTATGATTATAATACCTGATTTCCACAAGAATCCTTCATAAATTTATTAATTTTAGAATATGATGATTTTATCAAGTATGCATGGGTTTTATGAATATTAAGTTTATGATCATGGTCGACTTATGGGCCAATTTTATGGCTAGTTCACGTATCTCAAGCATGTTATGAGTCTCATGATTTCAACTAGTCTATGTACTTTAAGTATGTTTCATGATTATGATATGAGCACTATATATGTTTGGGAGTAGAATTTAACACTGAGTAGTCCGAGGTTCCAGCGCACCTAGGTCTCAGAAATACATGCCAACATAGTCATGATAGGGTCCTCTGAGTGAGTCTCTCCCATGCCCGATTGGCTACCCATGGGTGATAACACACCTTTTTCATGGTTCTACCCTTGGTTAGGTAAGAAAACCCTCCCAACTAGGGATTTACAGGTCGGGTTCCATATATGCTCACGTAGGATATGTCGGTTATAAGAATCTCCCACTATTCCTCATGTTTTAAGTTACTCATGTTCATGACCTAAGATATTATGTTTTATAGTATATTTGACCCATTAATAAGTTATGAGCTTTCACTTATGATTTCAAGCAAGACAGGTTGTATGATTTCTACTTCTAAACTTTGGGTCATTATGTTCAGATTATGATGTATATTTTATGAATATGTATACTTCAAATTTATAGCTTTTCGCACACAGGCGTTACTCTCATGATCTCTTCTAATTTATACTCATGATTTCAAACCATCATTTTACTAGCATGTTTTACTTTTTCTACATACTCAGTATATTCAAACAACTTGCCATATAATCTATGATATAGGTTTGGGTGATCCATCTCTGTCTCACCATTAGATCGCTCCTGCTCAAACCAACTAGTTTTCCCATCTTGGTGAGTCCTCATAATTTGAGGACATGTATCAGTTTATTCTGCATGCCTTGTTTTAGTTTCAGACTTGGCATTAGATGGGGGCTTGTCCCAGCAGCTCATCAGTTAGTAGAGGCGTTCCGACATATATTTAGTATGTTCAGCTTTGTGACTTAGCATTTTGATATTATTGTGATAGACTTACGCTTATGCATGGTTATGTTTAATTCCGCTTGTTTACTCTCTTAATTCATATTATGCAAGTATTATGGGTTAGCTTGGAGTCATTTGTTATTCTAGGTAACGTGTCTCAGTCCGGGGTCTCAATTTTGGTCGTGACAGTAGACCCAATAATTATAGATTCATCCGTAGGCCCAATATTTAATCCTATTCCTATATGGGTCAAAGACAACCCCGAGTCCTTAACAAAAAAAGAATATAAAATGGAAACATTAGCATAAGGAATCACCTAAGAGGGATATAAAGCTAGTAAAATTCAAATCGCCTCCGCGAGTTCTGATTAAAATATTGTCAAGGTAAAATCAGCATAAAGTGAATTCCCTACAAATATGGGGAACTCTATGATGAAATATTAAATTCACATGTTATACTCGTCTATCACACGTTGGCATTCCCAGGACCCGGTAGAAAGGTCGGGTGGAAGGACCGTTAAAATTCGGCATTATAAATAAGTGTGTGAGGAAATACGGATATATAAAAGAAATAATTAGAAGTATAATTTGTTTTAAATTTTGACCTTGATGTTGTATGAAATTATTACCCCTGTATCAATCAGAGCCGTTCGGGGACTAACGATTGTTTAATTGGTATATGATGTAACTATCCGATCATTATAGGACCTTGGCACACGAGCATAAGAATAAAACTTTTGGGTTCGATTTCAATCAAGGGATAAAAGTATAAGATAGGTAACTATTGAGTGGGACTGGTTTAAAAAAATTAAAATAGGCCAAGCGGGATGGATTGTTGCAGCGAGCAATTATTCCCCATAGCGAGACCGCTGCAGCAAGGAAGGTATTGCTGTAGCGAATGACGCAAACTAGAATTTTGTGTTTCGGTTTACTTTAAGACCCAGATCCTATTCTAAAAAGGATGGATCATTAAAAATGCCTTGAGGGAAAATTCAGACATTCTACCAAGAAGTATGGAGGGTGGCTCTCAAAGGAACAAGACTGCACTGTCCTTCCCACTAATTCTTCACCGAGAAATCAGAATGGAGGTCAAGAAATGAAAAACCATCGAGATCATGAAATCTTCTTGGCGTCCAAGAAGGTTATGATTTACCTTTGAGTTAGACTTTGATTAGTGAATCGTACATGTCTATACAATAGATGGATAAATTATATATCTATATATGCACAATAATAATTTAAAGAGTTAAATATAAAGAGGTGGACCCCTAGGTGGTAATGTGACTACATGTCGATTAAATTATGTTAATAATGAAACAAAGTTGAGTTGGTAAGACCTAGAGGTATGCAACATGATGTGCATGAATTAAATGAATTCTCACTATTGTTGTGTAAGGATGACAAAGAGTAGAGACTACTCATATTAAAATGGAATTCAATGGAAAAAAATGGGTAATATTGTAGTCTTGTAGATAGTTAATCATGATCAGGATAAGGACGTGTTCCCGAGAAAAATTACTTTAAAACGGAAATTGTAATATTAGAATGAGAATTCACAATGAATTTGAGTGATGAATTGTTGATTCCTTTTATGAAAATGTTTTGGAATGATTGAAACATGAATTGTTGAGATCACCCTATTGTATATAATTTTTTGTGACTAAGATTTGTGACTTAAAAGTGCTATTGATAAGTTATGAAATTGTTTAAGTCGGTGAATAATAATTCATGATTTTGGATATGCATATGTTATGTTTAAAGTATACCTATTTTTGTTGTCTTGTGTGATGACTAGATTGAGAGTCTATAAAGTGTGATGATGTTGATGAATAATACCCTATTATTCTGATATGAGCGACTCGTGTCCCAATGGAGCATTCAAACCTGCAGATGAGTAAGAGCGGGTACCACGTCGGTATGGTACATGGATTTCTAGAGTCCCCTACATGTCATAATTGGAAGGGAAACATAAGACCCTCAGTCATGTGTGTAAAAATATGTGGTGGATATGTGATCGGGTTTGATACTGAGAAAGAGACTGATGAGGTACAGGGTTATATAATTGTACTTTGGTATGGACATGATTCCATTGACTTCATATGATTTGCCCCTTGAGTGCAAAATACTTGTGATGTCTACTGATTTCTGTTTAAAAGACATTCACTTCCTAAAAAAGATTTGCATGAACTGTTTGAATATGATTCATTTACTTTAGTATTGACGGTTATTTGTCCTTAAATATTCTGTGTAGGTGTTATTAAACGTCATTGTTGGATTGGTCCTGCTTATTAGAATGGTCCTATAGAAAGGATAGGATTAAATTACTTAATATGGGCTAAAGGTTAAATGGTTGAGAACGGATAATGGTTATGTATAACAATGATAATGCTAGCTAAGTAGTAACAATGTTTGACTTCAGAGAAGTTATCTAAATAACAATGCATGATAATAATGAAGTGTTGTAACATGAAATAGACATATGTCTTTACAATGGTGTATGTGTTTAGCTTGGGTATTAGTATTCATTTTGAACGTACAGTGTTGTGTTAGTGAAATAATTGTGTTTTCAAAGAAAAGAGTTCCCAGTTTTCACTGTGCTCTGGCTGAAAGGTGCACCACTGTAGTGATGGTATTTTCACTACAGCGAGGTGCTGTAATGGTCAGAGTGCCACTACAAGGTGGTTGTCTAGAATAACTGTCTTGGAATTATAGCTAGAGACTTATTAAAATTTAAGAAGAATATTGTTTAGTTGCTGCCAGTATAGAGAGGGAACCTGATCGAATATGAATAAATGTAATTAGTTATTGAAATGATAAATCATTATCTGTTTATATTAATTTTATACTATGTTGCATGAATTAATTTTACTTGGATGATGAAGCTTAACAGTATATGTGGTGTAATGATACTGCTCTTGCTACACCTTTTTGGGTGTAGGTTGTGTTAGGTTAGTTATGTTTCGTGATTGAAGTGGTGGTACTCTACATCAGCTTTTGCATCTCTTTCCTTAGGCGAAGTTGTGTCTTTTGTTGCCATTTCTCTGATTAGAGCCCTTGTACATATCTAGATTAGGTCCTTGGGAACATGTTTGGAAATTGCGTTGGCAATTTAAATGAGACATTAGAATATTAATTGTCATTTGGTTATTATTGGAAATTGATAATTGATATTAAAGAGATGTTTTCTTATGAAATTCTGTTTGTTTTAAAAGGATTCTCCTATTGGATTAGTGTCGAGTAGCTGCCCGCATGATCCATTAATTAAATTAGGTCGTGATAGATCTAAATACCGTCAACCGCCTCATCTTGACTTGAAGAGCCAACACCTTCCAGTTTGGACTGTATTCGTCGAACTGGGTTCCTAGAGCCTATGCCATAGACTCTCCTTTTTTTTTTCTCGCTACAGCACCACTTTCTTAGTCCAAATCTGGCTATCGATATCTGATAGAGGCTGGATTGGCCCACCTTGGGCTTGTTGAGTCTGACTGTACCCAGACAAGTGTCCTTAATAATTCATCAACATAATTAAATAGAAATGTTAGCATATAGCTAGAGTCAAATTATTATTTATATGTAATTGTTTCAAACTTACATAGGATTATTTAGCTCTTTGCTAGACCCTTGAGTTAGAGTCCGACTCATCCTTCTTCTTTTTTACGTGGGTAGCCCAAAAAACTCTTTCTGAGTCGGTTCACAACCCAATTTATTAGACTACAAACAAAATATAATATGATTTAGTCAAATTTTTATAAGTATATAAGTTACTACCATAATTATATTACTTGAAAACTACCTACCTATCTTCCCTTGACTCTTTACACCCCAGTGTGCAACGAGCCACCTTTTCCTTCCCTCCTGGCCTTGTTCTCCTATTAAGACTTCATCAAAATTTTTGGCGTTCTAGATATGCCTCAAAATCTCTGTAAAGATGAGGTAGAAGATAGTCACGCTTCTTTTTCTTTTCTCGATCATCTCTAAATAAGTCGGACATCCCGGAAATAGCCTTCCTCTAGTAGGTTTTGGAAATTGTCTTATTGTACTGTAGAAGTCAAGTACACAATCTCTGCAAATCAAGTGACTAGTATTAGATGGTGTGAAAGGATCAAAAGTTAATGAAAAATTTTACTTGGTAATAATTAATTTATATTCCTTAAACTGATCAAACATGCCTTGTCATATTCTATGTAGTGTCTTACTCTAGGTCGGATAAGGCCGATCATAAAGTATTTTAATACTCCTTCTAAGAGAATTTTTTGCACACTTTTCCCAAATAGGACCTGCAAAAATGGAAATAAATATGTCAACTCATAAACAAAATTTTAAGATGAAAAAAATATAAATCTAAGTAAATTATGAGAACAAATTTTCCCAAATCCATCAAGCGTGATCCCACCCTACCAAAATTTTCTTTCTCTGTAGGTTGTAGCTCTCCATCTGCTGGTATAGGTGATAGTGCCAGTGTTGGTTCTAGAAGTCTATACGATCGATCAAGGATGGAGTAGATGTATCATGTGTGTCTGACTCAAAGTTTCTATCTATAAGTTGAAAGCTACATAGGTGGGAGACGGACCACCCGAGGAAGGAATACCCAATGATGATTAGGTCGTGTTACTCCATAGTGGAATGATAGATATAGGAATAAAAGTGTGAGATGTAGAAAATGGAGGTAGTGAAGGATATGTACCCTAAAAATTTACCGGATGCCCAATGCCATAGGGAACATAAGATGTTGTTCAGTGATTTGGATGACTACATGAAAGTGCACGTGGTCGAACAAGTAGTAAAGTGGCTTAAGTAAGCCAAGTATCGATCCCACAGGGACTGGACTAAGGTAGCAATCTAATCAAGTGTCAATAAAATTTAACTCTAAAATGCAGACAATAGTGTGAGCAAGATTTTGATATTTTGTTTCCTAATTTTATACTACGTCTAAAGCGAATATACAATTTGAGTCTAAACTATAAGTATGCGCATGCTGAGGTTAAAATGAACATGTAGAGAAATAAATTATCGATACAATTTGATTAATCTTTCCTCCGGTTGCTAGTCATGAATTATTGCCTATGGACTAAAAACTCTCATATTTAACCCAACTTAAGAATCATGAACCTTCCACCTACATCTCTGTGATAAAAAGAAATTCATGTTCTAGCCATACAAAACCGATTCCTTAATTAACTAATACGACTTTCAGGTATATCTCTATCCTGAAGGTAAATCAATTCTCAATTTTCCCAAACTAAGAAAAGATGATATCCTATCAATTCACAACTTTCTAATTTCTTTCTCTCTTGAGTGAAACCGGACCTTTTAGATATACATTAACATTGGCCACACATTAATGCAGTAAGAACAAGAATCAATAGAACAACCATTGAAAAAAAAATGAAAAACCAATTGATCAATAATTACATTTCAATACAAATGTTCTTAACCTCAGCAAGAAGGGAATTTAGCCACTCATTTGTGGACTAAACATCGTTGAATGAGTGCAAATCATACAAACAATTGAAATAGAGAAGAAAGAGATAGAGAAGAACCCTAAGAATTTCGTCCCCTCAATTGCCTGTAACCCACGTTCTTGCTCAACCAAGTCAGAATAATTAAAAATGAACCTAAGTGTTCCATTTATACTAGTGGGAATTTTTCCTGGAATAACAAGCAACGTGTCACAGAGTGCATCGTAGAGCACTGCCTCCGTGACACGCCACCAATGTGGACCCTCACAGGAATCCGGCCGTCCAGGTATTAAAGCTCAATGTGGCACAGCGTGCAACGCGGGGCTAGGACAACGTGCCACGGCCCCAACGCGCACCTTCACTGGAATTTGGCTTATTTTCAGCATCCAGGCAGAATGCATCCGCGATGGCAGCGTGACGCGGCTCCATCGTGGAGCCCCTTTAATTCGTGCTTTCCTTGTGCTTTTTTCCTTGCTCGCTTCCGAGTCCAATCCCGATTTCTCCCAACATGCATCTTAGCTTCATAAATTTATATTTTTCCTGCAAAACAACACTAATCATGTTGGTTAGTATAAATTCACATTTTATTAAAATTCACATGAGAATGTACAAACATCGATAGATAAACAAGACAAAATGACATATTTAAGTATCACTTGGGCATATAAATTTGCCCAAGATCACTTACCCCACACTTAAATCCTTGTTCGTCCCCGAACAATAATCTATGCGATTGACACCCAATCCTGGCCACTTTGGCTCGACAATTCAAGCTACGGTAATACCGATTATTTAATATAGCAAATCATCAAGAAAACATGCATAGTCTTATCAATACAATGACCTTCAACACATTAAGACCTCCTAGGCTCAAGAATCGACTCTCGATATCGGCAAACTCATGCAAATCAGCTGATCAAGATATCCGACATGAAATTCAATCTCTCATCGAGCATGTGCCCTCACAACACAAGAGAATTTTCCCCTTTTTAATCACATGAACTCAAAGACATTACATGTAGGGGAATATAAACACGAGTTTGCTCTCTCTCCCAAAAGAATTCACATGCATCATGTCATGAACCATAGGCTGGCCTTTAGTGTATTACTCCACTAATATAAGGACGCGTGATGTAAGATCACGTAGGACTTAACGGGTTGTAATGTAAGCTACGGAACTAGCAAATACTAGGCTAACCAATAATAACAGCTAGCATCCTTAAGCGCTTTTTCAATACATCCCATCAACCTTATGGGCATTGTTTCTTCCTTCATCCTCCCATTCTTGAAGTTTTTCTTTATTTTTGTTCCCATATATTTAAGCACACTTGACTTAATAACAACGACTAGTTATACGTCTTCATTATATTTAATTTATAGCGAGTGAACCTTTGACCTTTTCTTTCCTTTCATCCCTTTGCTTTTTCTTTTCATTTCACAATTCTCACTCCTTGACACTGTGCGAAAATTATTTTTTTTCTTGAGCACTTAAGAGTTTTGGATCAAATTCATGGATAATGAAAAGAAGGGGTTCAGCTCGGTTTACACCTTTTTGACAAAAGAAAAACTAGTCTAAAGGCTCAATGGCTGACTAGGATGTACATTCAAGGTAGGTACGATAATAAAAAAAACTTTCGGTTAAAGCAAAGAAATGCCTACATCCTTTCCCACAATACACATCCTTCATTTTGTTTCGTACACACACCAGGCAAGTTATAGACACTTCACAATAGCATGGACGAATCGAAACCTCACCACACACTCATTGCACATGCTCAACTAAAGACATATTCACAGACTCTTCAATAAGCTAATTACAAGAATTCAAACATTAAGCCTCAATCACACCGAGTCGAACTCAAAGGCCTAGGAATCTCAACATAGTTACAAAGTTGCATGCTTTCATATGAATCACCTTTGCATTTTAAATATCATGTACAACACACAACAAGAATTTCGCAACCATAAAGTAACAACACGTTTGGGATACAAACAAACAAAAGAAAAAAATTAAGAGACAAAAACTACTCCTACCGACTACATTTCCCTTAAGACGGTCATCATCCACCCATCATAGAGAACGGTCACTAATTATGACTTTGGTTTAATGGGACTATTCTCGGTAAAAGAACCGAAAACAAACGCCGAGAAACCCAATCATAAAAATAATTCACGAAATTTTTTTTTAAAAAAATATTGATAATTTCGATAAAACAAAAGTATTTACACAACCAGCTAACAACATTCAATAGCACACAACAGCTTCACATTAATTACAATACAAAATATAAACATCAAAATCACAGAGTTACAATTTTTCACAGGCACAACAACAAAACATAAACATAAACAACAACAAAACAACCAGCACCTAACTACTCCCACCCCACACTTAAATCGAACACTGTCCCCAGTGTTCACAAAATTCAACATAGCACAAGAGTAGGTGGTGAAACTCCCTGATCAATCGAAGTATTCCACTTCTTCATCAGGTGTTGTTGCCTCGTCTCCCATGTCTGAGTCGCCCCCGTCATCATCATCTGACTCAACATCTGAGTCCTCACGACGTGTATCCTCTCTATGGGGACGTCATCATCAGTGGGCTCCACAAAGGTTGGCTCCACACGGCATAGAGCCCTGCCATTTTCGCCAAAAGGGTAGTTTAGCTCGAGTTGCCACAGCTCATCTTCTGTAGCCGGCCTCCCGCCTATGCACAGCTGGAGCATCTGCATCTCGAACATGCGGGCCATATACTGATCATCCCGAGCATGTCGCTCGGCTAGTGTAAGAACTGGCCCGTGAGTGGTGTCGGGTGCCGTACTTTTGGTGACATCTAAGGCCCGCCTCTCCATCTGCGGGATGTAGTCAAGGGCCTCCTCCTCAACATCTAGGCCCCTCAGGAACGTGGTCAGTAAACCACCAAACCTGTACCTTTGCCCTTGATGCAAACGGGCTCTCTTCATGGCGGAGATGATCACCGCCCCAACGTTGATCTCCAGCCCTTTCATCAAGGCATAGACCAAGCACATACGATCCCGGGTGACATCAGTCATATGCACCCCCGGGATCAGGCAAGAACAAATAATTTTAAGCCATATCCTGGCTTCCCTATTCATTTGTGAGTAGGGCAATGTCTGATGGTAGCCCTTCTCCTTATGCCTGCTCCACCGGGCTGTAGACCGGGCTCCACACAGAGTGTGTCTGATGTCTGCATATGGTGGAGTGATGTTAAGCTGCCGGAGTACATGGGCGTCTGTGTCCCATGCCCCCAAGATGGCATTAAGGTGATGGGGCTCAAAAGTGACTACCTTCCCCCTTATCTTTATGGTGTGACTTCTGAGTGTCAGGTTCCAGTTGGCGTAGAACTCCCGAATTAGGTGGAGATTGCACTTCTTGGGCTCTTCAAAGATGAAGTTTAGCCCAGCCGCATCAATCCTGTGGACAATCCTAGGGAATTCCTGTGCCAATGGTTCCCTAGCAATATGCTCCTCGGGGAAGTATTTGCTTTCCTTATGCTTGGCATGCCATTTCTTCCCTTCGTCCGTCACCCATCGGGTTCCATATTGACGGCGTTGGCCGCGTGGAACCGCTGGTGCTGCTGGGACTGCTGTTCCCGGTCTGGTTCTTTTTCTTCCGGCGCCTGATGTAGATGCGCCCTTTCCTTTATCTTGCCTGCTTGCGATTGTTCCTGTCAAATTAAGCAGACAGTCCCAATGTTATTCAAATTAAAATTAGATTTGACCAAGGTTGGGTTAAGCTAGGCCACTCCAGACTTAGTCTTTAGCCACAATCACAACATTCCGGCAAGACAATTCTCACTTCCCAATTTACAACAAGAAACAACATGCCTTTTGCATTCAGAGAATTCGATGGAATATATTTTACGTACTACTCAGACTTCGTACAGTTATTCAACATATGACCCTCAATACCATTTCATCCCATAACACTTAGCACAGAAAAAAAACTCTTAACACAACCTATGCAACCCACCAAGTTCTATGCAATTCACAATTTCATTCTCCCAAAAATACATCGTTTACTTAGAGTATTTATAACAAGCATAACATAATTCACCTTACCCAACATGAACAACCCAATCATTTTCGAATTTTCAACCAAATTTAGCTTCTTCCTATTCAAATTCCAACCCTAGCTACCAATTTCGCACAAATTCAAACAAACATGTATTTATCGAGTTCATACAATCACAACGATACTACGAACATCAATCAACAATAACTTAATTGAATTCATGCTCAATTTACACTTAGGGCAAACTTTAGTTACCTCACATGCTAAAAAATTGACAATTTCGTCCAAAATTGAGGTTTAAGTTCAAGAACGTAGCTTTAATTCGTTGAACTTGAAGAAAAGTTGAAGAAAATTTGATCCTAGGTCCGTGTCACGTTGGGGAAGGGGGGATTTTGGGGTTTTGTCGCGGAGGGGAGTGAAAAAATGGGAAAAATTGGGTGTTTTCGGGGGTTAAAAGAAGGTTTTTCGTTCGCGTCACCCGGCGACCCGGTGTGACCCGTCGCGAATAACACTTCAACGTGTCACGGAGGGTAAAGCAGAGCACACCCTCCGTGACAAGGAGCCATCGTGCAGGGGTTTTGGAATTTGTAAAAAATTCAAAAACACCTTCAACGTGTCATAGAGGGTAACGCGGAGCACACCCTCCGTGACACGGAGCCATCGCGCAAACTCACTGTTTTTTCACTTTTTATTATTTTTCTTACCTCGATTTTTCCTTTGCGATCCTTTGCATTTTTACCCTCCGTTCAACCTGAAATTAATCTTACAATAAGAAATTGGTTAGAATTTACAGGTTTCACATAAAATAATTTTTTTTTGCTTTTATTTTTATTTTTCTCATTTTTTTTCTTTTCTTTTTTCTCTTCTACGAAATCTATTCAAATATTACAAAAGTTTCACGGGTTACCTCCCGTGCAGCGGTTGGTTTACCATCGCGGCTCGACGTCATTAAGCTCAGTCATCCTCGAGGGTGACAGACGTTTTCTCTCGACTACCGTCCTCACCCCTATCAAGCTTACACTTCTCTTGTGGTTTCCCTAATGGCTATCGTGACTCAAAGCTCTGAGCACTATCCGCTCGATCAAGCACATTGATCACTGAGAGTTCCTCATACACGGCCGGAAGCTTTGTAGCCTTGTACACCTCAAACACCTCCACCTTGTCATGGGCCCGCATAGTTAGCTGCCCTGCCGCTACATCAATAAGTGCTTTCACGGTCGCCAAGAAAGGACGTCCCAAAATAAATGGGACTTCCGCGTCTGGCTCAAAATCTAGCACGAAAAAGTCTACGGGGAAGATAAGGGAGCCCACTTGCACCAGCACGTCTTCCACAATGCCATTAGGTCTGGCTAAGGAACGATCCGTTAGTTGCAATATCACTGTTGTTGGTCTAGGACTCCCTAGCCCCAACTTCTTGAATACCGATGTCGGCATCAAGTTAATTCTAGCTCCCAAATCACATAATCCGCGAGCTCGGATACTCTGCCCAATTGTGATTTGAATTGTAAAGCTCCCAGGGTCCTTGAGCTTTGTGGGAAACCCATTTTGTATCCGTGAAGTGCACTCCTCTGTAAGCGCCACCATAGCGTACTCAGTCAACCTGTTTTTGTTTGCCACGATGTCCTTGATATATTTTGCGTACTTCGGCACTCCCTGCAAAACATTAACAAGAGGTATATTAATGTGTACCTACATAATCACCTCCATGAACTTTTTGAAACGCGCTTCCTCCTTGTGTTTCCTTAGTCTTTGAGGGAACGGGGGTGGTGCTCTTTCTGGTTCAGCTTCTTTTTCCTTCCCCCTATCATCATTGTGATCCCTCTCCTTTTCACTTGCTTCTGACTGCTGTGGTAATCTTTCCAGTTCCACCTCCTTGAGTTGCAAACCACTCCTCGTGGTCACTGCATTTGCTTGCTTGGGGTTGGGGTCAGTGTCACTCAATAGTCCTCCTCTCGGCCTGGCGTTTTGAGCTCCTGCAAATTGCCCAAACTGGTACTCCAGCGCCTTTGTAGCTAATTGATTGTTCTTTACATCGGCTGCCAATTTCACGTAATCATCCTACAATTGAGCTTGGTTAGCTATAATTGTCTTGAACATCTCCTCAATGTTGGGTGATGGTGGTGGAGGAGGTGCATTGTTGCTTCTGTATTGCGACTGATAGTTCTGCTTCCCTTCTTGAGTTCTCTGCGCCTCCTGACTCAAACTTTGCCCTTGATGGTTCTTGCTACCCCAAGAGAATTCAAGTTATTCCTCTAGTTGGAATTGTAGCTGTTGCCATGCTGTAGGTGGTTATTTCTCTATACATTACCAACAAAGTTCACCGAATCAGGTTTGCTCCGCAACACTCAGCTGAGTGTTCATTACTCCCGCACACTTCACACCAAATCTGCTGCACTACATTCACTGGGGCTTGAGACTGGTTCATGCTCATGTTACTGAAGTGGGTGTTGAGTTGATTCTGTAACACAGCTATCTGTGCAGCAATAGCTGCAAAACCATCAACTTCTAAGACTCCTGCTGCTTTCCTTGTTCCTCCTCTTGACGAGTCCGCATTCCACTCCGGATTCCCCCATGAAATATGATTTAACAAGGTATACAGCTCCTCATAAGTTTTCTCTAATGCTTGTCCCCCAGCTGCTGAGTCTAGCAAGATTTTTGTGTGGGGTTCCAAACCCTCTATTAAAGTATGCACCAGCACATAAATTGGATTGGTGATGATGAGGACAATCCCACAACCTAGATTTGAATCTCTCCCAGGCTTGATACAGATTCTCTCCCTCTCTCTGTTTAAAACTTAGAATTTGACTTCTAAGTCTTGCTGTTTTACCTGATGGAAAGAACCGTATCAAGAATTTCTTGCAAAATTATCCCACTTGGTGATGGAATTAGGTGGATCAACTTTCAACCACCTCTTAGCTTCTCCCAAAAGTGAAAATGGGAACAATGTAATCCTGACATAGTCTGATGACACTCCAGTGGGGATGTAAGTGTCACTTATCTCTAAAAAGTTTTGGAGATGTTGTTGTGGATCCTCATGAGGGAGACCTGTGAACTGCCAGCTGTTGTGCAGCAATCGCACCATGTTCTGTTTAAGCTCGAACATCCCTCCTGGCTCAGGTTTGCGGATTCTAGATGTGACATTGTTAGCATGTGGGATTGCCACCTCGTGAACCGGCCTAACTGTCATTTCCTCGGGCACTAACATTGCCCTTATGACTGGTGGATTCTGTTGTTGCTCCAGGATTGTTTTTCTGAGCAACTGCAACTTTTTCTCTAGAGCTTCTCTCCTTTGACGATGGAATTGTCTTTCTGGATCTAAAGATGAGTCCACCAGCTCTTTATCTCTTTCCAGTGTTCAACAGAAATTAGTATCTGCAAAATATAGGTTAAGACCAAGTTGTCAACACTAAGAGGAAATAGTAAACTAACATTCAAGAAAAATTCTACCAATTGCCAGTCCCCGGCAACGGCGCTAAAAACTTGTTCGGTGATTTGGATGACTACACGCAAGTGCACGTGGTCGAACAAGTAGTAAAGTGGCTTAAGTAAGCCAAGTATCGATCCCACAGGGACTGGACTAAGGTAGCAATCTAATCAAGTGTCAATAAACTTTAACTCTAAAATGCAGACAACAGTGTGAAGAAGATTTTGATATTTTGTTTCCTAATTTTATACTACGTCTAAAGCGAATATACAATTTGAGTCTGAACTATAAGTATGAGCATGCTGAGGTTAAAAGGAACATGTAGAGAAATAAATCATCGATACAATATGATTAATCTTTCCTCCGGTTGCTAGTCAAGAATTATTGCATATGGACTAAAACTCTCGTATTTAACCCAACTTAAGAATCATGAACCTTCCACCTACATCTCTGTGATAAAAAGAAATTCATGTTCTAGCCATACAAAACCGATTCGTTAATTGACTAATACGACTTTCAGGTATATCTCTATCCTGAAGGTAAATCAATTCTCAATTTTCCCAAACTAAGAAAAGATCATATCCTATCAATTCACAACTTTCCAATTTCTTGCTCTCTCGAGTGAAACCGGACTTTTTAGATATATGTTAACATTGGTCACACATTAATGTAGTAAGAACATGAATCAATAGAACAACCATGGAAGAAAAGACGAAAAACCAATTGATCAATAATTACATTTCAATATATGTTCTTAACCTCAGCAAGATGGGAATTTAGCCACTCATTTGTGGATTAAACATCATTGAATGAGTGTAAATCATACAAACAATTGAAATAGAGAAGAAAGAAATAGAGAAGAACCCTAAGAATTTTGTCCCCTCAACTGCCTGTAACCCGCGTTCTTGCTCAACCAAGTCAGAATAATTAAAAATGAACCTAAGTGTTCTATTTATACTAGTGGGAATTTTTCCCGGAATAACAAGCAACGTGTCACGGAGTGCATCATGGAGCACTGCCTCCGTGACACGCCACCAACGTGGACCCTCACTGGAATCCGGTCATCCAGGTATTAAAGCTCAACGTGGCACGACGTGCAACACGGGGCTAGGCCAACGTCCCACGACCCCAACGCGCACCTTCATTGGAATTTGGCTTATTTTCAGTGTCCAGGCAGAATGCATCCGCGATGGCAGCGTGACACGGCTCCATCGGGGAGCCCCTTTAATTCGTGCTTTCCTTGTGCTTTTTTCCTTGCTCGCTTCTGAGTCCAATCCCGATTTCTCCCAACATGCATCTTAGCTTCATAAATTTATATTTTTCCTGCAAAACAACGCTAATCATGTTGGTTAGTGTAAATTCACATTTTATTACAATTCACATGAGAATGTACAAACATCGATAGATAAACAAGACAAAATGACTCATTTGAGTATCACTTGGGCATATAAATTTGCCCAAGATCAGATGCCGGTGGAGAAAAGTGCACATTGGGAGAAGATGAAAGGCCACCTAAAGCAGCAACCTCCTAGGTATTTTCTGTAACCCCCCAGAAGTGCCTAAGACTAAACTCGAGATTTGAAATAAGAACAACAGAAAAATCTGAGATTTTGGCTCAGAACGACTCATGGTATGAGTGACAGGAAAGAAGGACGACTTGTAGGAGGAGTTGTGAAGAAGACTTGGAGTCCAAGGTCTTGACAATGAGTAACACCATGAGTCATGGTATGTGGGTATGACCCAAGGTCAGTTTGTGGGGGAGATGAAGTCATGGGTGATGTTACAACTCCTGGTAGGAAGTCACGAGTCATAGGATGAAGTCTTGGTGAGAATCCAGTAAGTTTCTAGGTGGCTAGTAGTGATCACGAGTGGCGACCCAAGTCGTTACTTCATGGTATAACTCTTGGTAAGGCCCGTGATGACTGGCAGTGTTTAATTTCTACAAATTTCACAAAGGGTATTTTCATAAATCCTATTGGAATGCCTCGAAAACTCAAAGACTAGATCTGGGACATAAATTAGAAAATATGCAAAAATTTGTCATAGAACGACTTACCTAATGGGTCATTGTGGGACCTAACGACTCGTTAGGTCCATTGTGAGGAGGATGGAGAAATGGTAAGGAAGAAGCAGTGCACCTAATGGAAGACCTCACGAGTCATGGTTAAGTCCCACGACCCGTTAAGTCACTCGTGGTCAGGAAATTAAGAGGCGAGGTAGTGAGGTTGACAGATGGTGATCACGAGTTGTGGTCACCAGTGACGAGTCGTGATGTTCCCCGTTACCAGACCCGGATAATTATAGTACAGTGTACTTGACGAGCGACGCCATGGGTCGTGGCCAATGATAATGAGTCGTTATGTCCCCTGTGATGAATTCAGTGTTTTTCCATGAGTAGACCTAACGAGAGGTCCCAACCAACGACTCGTTGAGTAACCCGTCCGGACCTAGTCGACCAGATTTCAGATTTTTTCCTACGGATATTTTTGTAATCTCCTACCTATTTAATCCCTAAACTATGTCATTTTAGGTTAAATTATATGGATATTAGAGGGTTTGAACGGTTCCTCCCCTTATTCCCACATTAATTCTCAGAAAAATAGCGACAAGACTTTCAAGAACTATTAGAGCAAGGTCCAGGGTTTCTCATTCATCTCTGAAATAAAAGCTTACTCCTCATGGTTATTTCTTATCCAAGTATGTGGGAATTCAACAAGGGAATTGTTCTTCCCTTGTGTCCCTCAAAACTCTCTTATAGTTTTCCCTATCAGTTTTAGCCTTGAGTTTTCTAATACGAAGAGATTACATGTTGTTATCCGTTAATTTCACATAGAATGATATCCATGCTCATTATTGATATGATCTCTATCGGTCCTTACCTAAATTATTAATGTTCTTGAAAAAAGTAAATTTCAGCCCTGCAGACTTTTCGAATGTTAAGGAATTTATTGATAGACCATATTTATTTCGTGTGGAATGTTATCCTATTTAGATTATAATAATGTTTCTCCAGTTTTTGACATAAAAAATTATTAGTATTGTGAGATGAAAATTTAGTCATAACCAAGGGACTAGAAAGTCTTGAACTCTGTTCCAGTGTTGAAATATTGAATTATAGCTTAAGCTTACTTTTGTGGGAAATCCCCATAATGTTAATAACAGTGAGTCTTGACTCAGTTATTGTCTGTTCAGTTTTAGTAAGAACTTTAGAAGTCTCAATTTCAGTCAGAAATTGTCAGTTGATCAGTTTGCCTTCAGTCTTTTCCTGAGGTGTCAGTGATGCCTCCCAGTTACAAGAACAAATTCAGAATTTAGTTATTGGTCCATTAGGTGGTCATGACATTTTATATATGTGGCTATGACTAGCCTTAGGACCCTAGTTCAAATTACATTTTGTACATAGACGGTTACGACGCTTCCAGATAAGAAACTCTAATTAGTCTAGAACCCAATTTCAAAATCTGGCCCGACAAGACTCTCAGGGTACTTTCAGTCATATGTCCCTGACTAGTCTTGAACCCCTATTTCGAGCTATCATCCTAGTAGTTCAGTAATGGTTTTCTAGTGAGAGTAGGACGTAGCACCAAGCGGCCCGGGTTCCAGCGCACCTAGGTTCCTAGAACTACATTGCTAGCGTAGGTTAAAGTATTACTTGGCCTGAATTTTGTGATCACCCAATTCATGCCTTTATACCCTGGAAAGGTATATTTCGTCCTACCAGTGGGGTGTATACATCACACTCCACGTCTAGCTCACATGGTTATATGTTTGTTATATACTCTCCCACTAGTAAGTCTAGTCCAATTTTAGAATAAGCAGCTCAGTTTAGTTCCTGCTCTATCAGTTTAGTTTAGTTCAGTTCAGTTTAGTATCTCAGATTCAATATTTTCAGTCATAGGACCTGTCTTTCCTATCAAATAGAGTCATTTTGACCATCTGAGTTTATTTCAATAGTTTAGTTCAGTTTACATATTGGTCATTGCATGTCATATCAATTCAAGTGTTTTATTCAGTTATGTTTCTCCCACTTACTCAGTACATTAAAGTATTGACGCATACTTTTATGATGTATTATTTCATGATACAACTGCAGATTCTTAGACCTAGCACCGTTAGTCGCTGCGGTTCATATCCTCCTCCCTAGCAATTGAGGTGTGGGTCCCCATCATTCGAGGGCATTATTTCATTTTCTTTCAATTAGATCATTATTTTCAACTACACTTAGAGTTAGCTGGGGGCTTGTCCTAGTAACACATCTGTTAGAGGGATTTCATACACAGAAATAAATTTCAGACTTTAGATGTTCTTAAAGTTTATGTTTTAAATTTTACTTTTTTATAACTGCTTTTATGTTATTATTTCAAAGCTTCCACTGTGCATGTTTTACTCAGAACACCAGCGTATGATAGACCAGGGATTGACTTGGGTTACTTGTGACTTCAAGTACCGTGTTACGTCCAGGGTGTAGGCTTGGGGCGTGACAAACATGGTATCAGAGCACTAGGTTTAGAGTATCCTCAGAATGTCTGAAAGCCGCATTGAGTATAGTCCTTTTCATGGGTGTGAAGCGCGCCACACTTATGACGAGGAGGCTATCTGCTGTTATTAGGAAAACTCTCTTTTGTTCATACTCATTATCGTGCATTATAGTTCAATTCCAAAAATGCCTTCTAATACGTGCTTTGTTTCATTTCCGTGACTCATACCTCCCAGACATGGTAACGAAAAAAGGGCCAGTAGCACCAACACACTGGCCCCACCAGCTAGCAACTCCTCAAGATGATTCGGCATCTACCGCCAAATTCAGGGCGGCCATTCAACTGCTAGCCCAAACAGTCACCAACCAGGTAAACCAACAAGTGGTTCCGAAAGCCACGAACGAGTCTGCAGCAGCTATGATGGTATGGGACTTCACCCGTATGAACACTCCATCTTTTTAGGGATCCAAAGTGGGGGAGGATCCCCAAGAGTTCATGGATGAGATCAGGAAGATTACATGTATTATTGATGTTAGCTCCTTTGAGAGTACTGACCTAGCTGCCTACATGCTAAAAGGGGTAGCTCAGGTCTAGTTTGACTGATGGATAGAGGGCCGCCAGTGGGAGAAGGACCAGTGGAGTGGGATGAGTGCCACACAACTTTCTTGGACAGATTTTTCCCTCGGGAGCTAAGAGAGGCAAAGATGGCGGAGTTTATGAATTTGAGACAGGGCAATAGAACTGTGGAGGATTATGCTCTAGAGTTTACTAGGTTATGTAAGTATGCTCCAGAGATGGTACCCGATCCAAGGGCTCACATGTTGAAATTTTTGAATGGGGTGTCGAATTTGGTCCTCAAGAAGTGCAGGACAGCGATGTTGTTCAAATACATGGACCTCTCCAGCTTGATTGTCTATGCCCAGCAGATTGAGGCCAAAAAACTGAAGGATGTGTAGAGAAAGTACAAACGGGCAAGGACTGGCCAGTCAGAGTATGGCCATTAGAGTTCTAGTGGTAGTAGTCGCCCACAACAGCTGCAGCAGCAACAGCAGCAAAGAGCCCCAACACCCAGTTCAGCCAGCGCCCAACCTTTCGGTCCCGCCAGGATCGGAGGGTTGGATTATCTAGCACTCAATATCAAACCCACAGTATCGGGAATGGGTATCTAGCTTGCCCCAAGTGTGGCAAGAACCACTCGAGAGAGTGCCTTTACGGTCGAGAGGGTTGTTTCGGTTGCGGACAGCTCGACATTGGCTAAGAGAGTGCCTATCAACTGGGCAAGGGAGATCAAAATCTACAACCTCATTAGCTCTAGCAAGCCGACCAGCCCAGCAGGACATCATATCAGGTAGAGATGGAAGTCTGCGCTAAAACCATTTCTATGCTCTGTCTTCCCATTAGGATCAGGAGAGCTCACCTGACTAAGTCACGGGTATGTTACATAGGCTCCAAGAGATGCATCTATCATCTAGTTCGGGTCAAAGATTCTAACTCTGAGACCCCAATTATCTATTCAATTCCAGTAGTAAGTGAGTTCCCAGATGTATTTCTTGAGGATCTTCCCGGAGTTCCCCCTTAACGGGAAATAGAATTCGGGATAGACCTTCTCCCAGATATTTAGCCCATCTCTATCCCTCCTTATAGAATGGCTCCAGTTGAGCTTAAGAAGCTGAAGGAGAAGTTAAAAGATCTTCTTGACAATGGTTTTATCAGACTCAGTATCTCTCCCTGGGGTGCTCTAGTGCTATTTGCTCATAAGAAAGAAAGAACCATCAGAATGTGCATATATTACCGTCAGCTGAACAAGATCACAGTCAAGAACAGGTATCCCCTACCTAGAATTCATGCCTTGTTTGACAAACTTTAGGGAGCCAGCTGCTTTTCCAAAATCGACCTCGAGTAAGGGTACCTTCAGCTAAGGGTCAGAGAGCGTGACATAAACAACATTCAGGACTCGGTATGGTTACTACAAGTTTGTGGTGATGTCCTTTGGGCTAACAAATGCCCCAGCAGCTTTATGGACTTGATGAATAGGATCTTCAAGGAGTATATGGATATGTTTTTCATTGTATTTATCGACGACATTTTGATATACTCCATAAATGAGGAAGAGCATGCCAATCACCTAAGATTAGCATTAGAGACACTCTCAGACTGCCAATTGTTTGCCAAGTTCAACAAGTGCGAGTTCTAGTTAAATTTTATGACCTTCTTAGGTCATATATTCTTGAATGAAGGAATTCAGGTTGATCCTTACAAGATAGCAGCAGTGAAAGATTGGCCCAGACCTACATCTCCTATGAAAATCAGGAGTTTCCTGGGTTTGGCGGGTTGTTACCGATGGTTTGTGGAAGGTTTCTCCTCTATAGCATCCCCTTTGACTAAGTTAACCTAGAAGAAAGTGAATTTTCAATGGTCGAGTGAGTGTGAGAAGAGTTTCCAGGAGTTGAAGACTTGACTTACTACCACAACAGTTTTGACCCTGCCAGAAGGAACAGATGGGGTGGTTGTTTATTGTGATTCTTCCAGAATTAGACTCGAATGCATTCTAATGTAACGGGGCAAAGTGATAGCCTACGCCTCTAGACGACTCAAGCTTCATGAGAAGAACAATCCAACTCATGACTTGGAGTTGGTAGTTGTGGTGTTTGATCTAAAAATATGGAGACATTACCTATATAGGGCCTCACATGGATGTATTTACAAATCACAAAAGCCTTCTGTATGTGTTAAGTAAGAAGGACCTAAATCTACGTCAGAAAAGGTGGTTGGAGCTACTAAAGGACCGTGACATGAGCATGTTGTATCACCTAGGCAAAGACAATGTGGTGGCTGATGCCCTGAGCAAATGGTCTATGGGGTGTGTGGCTCACATTGAGGAAGGAAAAAAGGAGTTAGTGAAGAATGTTCACAGACTAGCCCGATTAGGGTGCAGTTGGTGGATTCAGCCGAAGGTGGCACGGTAATGCAAAGTGGATCAAATTCATCCTTGGTAGTTGAATTTAAGTCCAGATAGGATGATGATCCCATCCTGCTTAAACTAAAAGAAGCGGTTCTTAGGAAGGAGGTTGAGGCTTTCACCAAAGGGTGAGATGGCATGCTCCATTACCAGGGCAGATTGTGTGTACCGGATGTCGGTGAGTTAAGACAGCAGATATTGTCTGAAGCACACAGTTCTAGATATTCCATCCACCTTGGTGCTACAAAAATGTACCGTGATTTACGCGATATCTACTGGTGGAACGGCATGAGAAGAGATATTGTTGAATTTGTAGCTAAGTGTCCGAACTGGCAGCAAGATAAAGTGGAACACCAGAGACCAGGAGATATGACGCAGGACATCAGCATACCCACATGGAAGTAATATGGATTTAATTATGGATCTACCTCGGAGTCATTGGCAACATGACTTAATTTGGGTAGTAGTAGACCGGATGACAAAGTCAGCACACTTCCACCCAGTTAATCAGACTTCAGGGGGTGCCTTTGGCTATGATTTCAGACAGAGGAACTCCGTTCACCTCAAAATTTTTGAATTCCTTTAAGAAGGGACTAGGCACTTAGATAAAGCTCAGCACAAATTTTCACCTGCAGACAGATGGCCAAGCTGAGTGGACTATTTAGACCTTAGAAGACATCTTGAAAGCATGTGGGATGGATTTTAAAGGTAATTGGGATGACCATTTGCCTCTTATCGTGATTTCATACAACAAAAACTATGACTAAAGCATTCAGATGCCCCCGTTTAACACATTGTATGGTAGGAGGTGCAGATCTCCTATAGGGTGGTTCGAGGTTGGTTAGGCTACCCTGGTAGGGCCAAACTCAGTTCACGAGGCAATACAGAAGGTTCAGCTTATCCGAGAAAGATTAAAAACAACTCAGAGCCGTCAGAAATCTTATACCGATGTGCATAGAAGAGAGTTGGAGTTTGCAGTTGATGACTGTGTTTACCTAAAAATTTATCCCATGAAAGGGGTAATGAGGTTTAAGAAAGAAGGGAAAGCTCAGTCCAAGATATGTGGGACACTATAGAATTTTGAGGCGTATTAGCAATGTAGCCTATGAGATAGAATTACCTTCAGACTTAGCAACTGTGCACCCAGTATTCCATTTGTCACTTTTGATGAAGTACATCGGGGATCCAATCTCAGTTGTGTCATTAGACAGTGTAGGAATAAAAGATAGTCTCTCATATGAGGAGGTACTTGTCCAGATCCTTGACCATGAGGTTTGTAAGTTAAGGAATAAGGAAATAGCTTCCGTCAAAGTTTTATGGAGAAATCAACAGGTGGAGGGAGCTACGTGGTAGGCCGAAACAGATTTGATGGCCAAATACCCGCACTTGTTCTCTACCGACTCTGTTACAGCTTAAAATGTTAGTTTGCCTTAGAGACTAATATAGTTGTTGGATTCAATTCATGTGTATAAGTTTCTTTTATGACTTTGGATGTATTTATGAAAAGTGAATTCGATTCAGTTATGTATTTTGAAGCGGAGGTAGTCATTCTGACAGTTTTGGAGTTAAATTAACAGTATTAGAAAATTTTAATTTGTTATTCTATTCTTTCCTGTTGTCTTCCAACATTCGAGGATGAATGTTCCCAAGGGGGAGATATTATAATGCCTCGAAAACTCAAAGACTAGATCTGAGACTTAAATTAGAAAATCTTGAAAATTTGCAGAAATTTGTCATAGAACGACTCACCTAACAGGTCGTTGTGGGACATAACGACTTGTTCGGTCAGTCGTGACGAGGAGGATGGAGAAATGGTAAGGGAGAAGCAGTGCCCTAACAGAGGACCTCAGGAGTCATGATCAGGTCCCACAACCCGTTAAGTTACTCATGGATATGCTGGGGTCACGAAATTAAGAGTTGAGCCAGTGAGGTTGACGGATGGTGACTATGAGTCGTAGTCACCAATGACGAGTCGTGATGTTCCCCATTACTAGCGCTAGAAAATTATTATCCAGTGTACTCGACGTGCGACGCCACGAGTCATGGCCAGTGATAACGAGTCGATATGTCCCCCGTGATGACTTCAATGTTCTTCAAGAAGTCAACCTAACGAGAGGTTCCAACAAGTTGTGTCCCAACCAACGACTCATTGAGTGACCCATTGGGACCCAGTCGACCAGATTTCAGATTTATTCCCAGGGATATTTTTGTAATCCCCTACCAATTTAATCCCTAAACTACATAATTTTAGGTAAAATTCCAGAGATATTAGAGGGTTTGAACGGTTCTTCCCCTTATTCCCACGTTTATTCTCAAAAAAATATCAACAAGTCTTTCAAGAACTCTCAGAGCAAGGTCCAGGGTTTCTCATTCATCTCAGAAATTCAAGCTTACTCCTCAGGGGAATTTCTTAGATGAGGTATGTGGGAATTCAACGAGGGAATTGTTCTTCCCTTGTGTCCCCCAAAACCCTCTTATAGTTTTCTCTATCAATTTTAGCGTTGAGTTTCCAAATACGAAGAGATTACATGTCGTTATTCGTTAATATAATATAGAACAATATCCATGCTCATTATTTATATGATCTCTATCAGTCCTTAACTAAATTATTGATGTTCTTGCAAAAAGTGAAATTTAGCCCTGGCAAGGTGTATTGGCCTGGGGTGTATAGAACTGACTGCATGTCTATCTCTCATTGTTGTATGTTGGTTATAGACTCTCCCACTAGTCAATCCAGTCAAGTTTAAGAACAAGCAGCTCAGTTCAGTTCCATCTCTATCAGTTTAGTTAAGTTCAGTTCAGTATCTAAGACTCAGTATTTTTAGACTTAAGACATGTCTTGACCATTAGACAGGGTCATTTTTACTATCTAAGTTTAATTCAGTAGTTTAGTTCAATTTACATATTGGTCATTGCATGTTATATCATTTCAGGAATTTTATTCAGTTATGTTTCTGCCACTTACTCAGTACATTCAAAGTACTGACGCATACTTTTATGCTATATCATTTCGTCATACAGCTGTAGTTTCTCAAACCCAGCACCGTTAGTCTCGGCGGTTTATATCCTCCGCCTCAGTAGTTGAAGTGTGAGTCCTCATCATTCAAGGGAATTATTTCATTTTATTTCAGTTAGATCATTATTTTCAGCTAGACTTAGAGTTAGCTAGGGGCTTGTCGCAGTAACTCATCAGTTAGAGGGCTTTCAGACAAAGAAATAAATTTCTGACTTTAGATGTTCTTAAACTTTATGTTTTAAATTTTATTTTTTATAAATTCTTTTATGTTATTATTTCGAAGCTTCCGCTATGTATGCTTTACTCAAAATACCAGCGTATGATAGAACAAGGGTTGACTTGGGCCACTTGTGACTTCAAGTACCGTGATATGTCTAGGGTGTATGCTCGAGACGTGAAAAACTTGATATCAGAGCACTAGGTTTAGAGTATTATCGGATTGTCTGAAAGCCGCATCAAGTAAAGTCCTTTTATAGGTATGAAGCGCACCATACTTATGACGAGGAGGCTATGAGATATTATTAGTAAAACTCTCTTTTGTTCATACGCATTATCGTGCATTAAAGTTCAATTCCAGAAACGTCCTTATAACTTGTGTTACGTTCAAGGTGTAGGGTCGGGGCGTGACAAACATGATATCAGGGCCCGACTACACCCTGTACATAACACGGTACTTGAAGTCACCTGTTTGTCATGCCCCGAGTCTACACCCTGGACGTAACACGATACTTGAAGTAACAAGTGAACCCAAGTCAACCCCTGGTCTATCATACACTGGTATTCTAAGTAAAACATGCATAGCGCAGGCTTTGAAATAATAACATAAAAACATTTATAAAAAAAATATATTTAAAACATAAAGTTTAAGAACATCCGAAGTCTGAAATTTATTTCTGTTTCTGAAAGCCCTCTAACTAATGATTTACTTGGACAAGCCCCCAGCTAACTCTAAGTCTAGATGAAAATAATGATCTAAGTAAAATAAAATAACATAATGCCCTCGAATGATGAGGACTCACACTTCAACTACTGAGGAGGAGGATATCTACCACGGCGACTAACGATGCTGGGTCTGAGAACCTGCAATTGTATAATGAAATGATATAACATAAAAGTGTGCGTCAGTAATTTAAATGTACTGAGTAAGTGGGAGAAACATAACTGAATAAAATTCCTGAAATGATATGACAAGCAATGATCAATATGTAAACTTAACTGAACTACTGAAGTAAACTGAGATGGTCAAAATGACCCTATCTGATGGTCAAGACATGTCCTAACCTGAAAATACTGAGTCTGAGATACTGAACTGAACTAAACTAAACTGATAGAACTAGAACTAAACTGAGCTGCTTATTCTAAAACTGGACTGGACTGACTAGTGGGAATTCTATAACCGACATATAACCACATGAGCTAGACGTGGAGTCCTATGTATACACCCCACCGGTAGGACCCAATATACCTTGCCAAGGTATAAAGGCATGAACTGGGTGATCACAAAATTCTAGGGCCAAGCAGGCCAAGTAATAATGTAACCTACACTGGCAACGTAGTTCTAGGAACTTGGGTGCACTGGAATCCCAGCCAACTCGGTGCTAAGTCCTACTCCCACTGGAAAACCTATAATGAACTACTAAGTTGATAGCTCGGAAATGGGGTCCCAGACTAGTAAGGGACGTATGACTGAAAGTACCCTGAGAGTCTTGTCTGACCAAATTCTGAAATTGGATTATGGACTGGTCAGAGCTACTTATCTAGAAGGCGTCGTAACCTTTTAAGAACAAATTATAATCTGAAATGGGGTACTGAAGCTAGACAGAGCTATATATCTAAAATTTCATAACCGTCTAATGGACCAATAACTGAATTCTGAATCTGATTCTGCTAACTGGGAGGCACCACTTACACCTCAGAAAAAGACTAACTTCAAACTGATCAGCTGGCAATTTTTGACTGAAACTAAGACTTCTAAAGTTTTTATTAAAACTGAACTAAAAATAACTGAGTCGAGACTCACTGCTAATAACAATATGGGGTTTTCCCACAAAAGTAAGCTCGAGCTAAGATTCAATATTTCAACATTGGAACAAAGTTCAAGACATTCTAGCCCATTGGTTATGGCTAAATTTTCATCTCACAATACTAATATTTTTTGATGTCACAAACTGGGGATATATAATTTTGATCAACATAGGATAGCATTCAATAGGAAATAAATGAGGTCTATCAAAAAGTTCCTTGACATTCGAAAAGTCTAAAGTAAAATTCTCTTTTTGTAAGAACGCCAATAATTTAGGTAAGGACTGCTAGAGATCATATCAATAATGATCATGGATATCATTCTATGTAAAATTAATGAATAACATCACGTAATCACTTCGTATTCAAAAACTCAGAGCTAAAACTATAGAGAAAACTATAAGAGGGTTTTGGGGGACACAAGGGAAGAACAATTGCCTTGTTGAATTCCCACATACCTAGCTAAGAAATTCCCCTGAGGAGTAAGCTTGAATTCGCTAAGAAGTCTTACTCTATTCCGATGTTGAAATATTGAATCTTAGCTTGAGCTTACTTTTATGGGAAATCGCCATATTGTAAATAGTAGTGAGTCGCGACTCAGTTATTGTCAGTTCAATTTTAGTAAGGACTTTAGAAGTCTCAGTTTCCGTAAGAAATTGTCAGCTGTTCAATTTGACTTCAGTTTTTTCCTGAGGTGTTAGTGGTGCCTCCTAGTTACCAGAATCAGATTCAAGATTCAATTATTGGTTAATTAGGTGGTCATGACATTTTAGATATATAGCTCTGACTAGCCTCAGGACCCTAGTTCAGATTACAGTTTGTTCTTAGACGGTTATGACGCTTCTAGATAAGTAGCTCTGACAAGTCTAGAACCCAGTTTTGAAATATGGTCCAACAAGACTCTCAGGGTACTTTCAGTCATACGTCCTTAACTAGTCTTGGACCCCAGTTTTGAGCTACAAGTCTAGTGTTCAGTATAGGTTTTTCAGTGGGAGTAGGACTTAGCACCGAGTGGGCCAAGGTTCCAACGCACCCAGTTTGCCAGAACTACGTTTCGAGCGTAAGTTATAATATTACTTGGCATTCTTGGCTCCAGACTTTTGTGATCACCCAGTTCATGCCTTCATACCCTAGCAAGGTATATTGGGTCCTACCGGTGTGATGTATACATCAAACTCCATGTCTAACTCATGTGGTAATATGTTGGTTATAGACTCTCCTACTAGTCTGTCAAGTCCAGTTTCAGAATAAGAAGCTCAGATTAGTTCTAGCTCTATCAGTTTAGTTCAGTTTAGTTTAGTATCTCACACTTAGTATTTTCAGACTTAGGACATGTCTTGACCATCAGACAGGGTCATTTTTAACCATCTCAATTTACTTCAGTAGTTTAGTTCGTTTTACATATTTGTCATTGCTTTTCATATCAGTTCAGGCATTTTATTTGGTTATGTTTCTCCCACTTACTCAGTATATTCAAGGTACTGATGCATACTTTTATGTTGTATCATTTCATGATACAGCTACAGGTTCTTGGACCCAGCACCGTTAGTTGCCGCAGTTCATATCTTCCTGCTCAGTAGCTGAAGAGTGAGTTCTCATCATTCGAGGGCATTATTTCATTTTCTTTCAGAGAGATCATTATTTTCAGTTAGACTTAGAGTTAGCTGGGGGCTTGGCAAAGTAACTCATCAGTTAGAGGGCTTTCAGACACAAATAAAATTAAGACTTCAGATGTTCTCCAACTTTATGTTTTAAATTTTTTTTTTGTAAATTCTTCTATGTTATTATTCCCATTATTTCATTAGTTAGAGGGCTTTCAGTTACGTAAATAAATTTCAGACTTCAGATGTTCTTAAACTTTATGTTTTAAATTTTATTTTTTTATAAAAGCTTTTATGTTATTATTTCGAAGCTTCTGTTATGCATGTTTTACTTAGAATACCAGTGTATGGTAGGCTAGGGGTTGACTTGGGGTCACTTGTGACTTCAAGTACCGTCTTATGTCCAGGGTGTAGGCTCGAGGCTTGACAGACTTGGTATTAGAGAACTAGGTTTACAGTATACTTGGAATTTTTGAAAGTCGCATCGAGTAGAGTCCTTTTCAAGGGTGAGAAGTGCACCACACTTATGAACAGGAAGCTACGAGATGTTATTAGCAAAACTCTCTTTTGTTCATACTCATTATTGTTCATTAAAATTCCAGAAATGTCCTTCTAATTCATGCTTTATTTCATTTCCGTGATTCATACCTCCCAGACGTGGTAATGAAAGAAGGGCCGGTAGTACCAACCTACCGGCCCCACCAGCTACGACAGCTCCTCCAGATGATTCAGTAGATACCGCCGAATTCAGGGCGGCCATTCAACTGCTAGCCCAAATAATCACCAACCAGGTGAACCAACAGGTGGTTTCATTAGCCACGAACGGGTCTTCAGCAGCTGTGAGGGTGCAGGACTTCACCCGTATGAACCCTCCATCTTTTCAGGGATCCAAAGAAGGGGAGGATCCCCAAGACTTTATGGATAACATCAGGAAGATTACCTGTATTGTGGGTGTCAGCTCCTCTGAGAGTGCTGACCTGGCTACCTACCAGCTAAAAGGTGTAACTCAGGTTTGGTATGACCAATGGAAAGAGGGGCATCCAACGGGAGCAAGACCAGTGGAGTGGGATGAGTTCCACATAGCTTTCTTGGATAGATTTTTCCCTCGGGAGCTCAGGGAGGCAAAGACAGAGGAGTTTATAAATTTGAGACAGGGCAATAGAACCGTGGAGGAGTATGCTCTGGAGTTTACTAGGCTGTCTAAGTGCGCTCTAGAGATGGTAGCTGTGCCAAGGGCTCACATGTTGAAATTTGTGAACGGGGTGATGAATCTAGTCCTTAAGGAGTGCAGGACAATGATGTTGATCAAAGACATGGACCTCTCCAGCTTGATTTTCTATGCCCAGCAGATTGAGGCAGAAATGCTGAAGGATATGAAGTGAAAGAATAAACGGGCAAGGACTGGCCAGTCAGATTATGGCCATCATAGGTGTAGTGGTAGTAGCCACCCACAGTAGCAGCAACAGTAGCAGAGAGCCCCAACACCTAGTTCTTCCAGTGCCCATCCTTTTAGTCTCGCCAGGATCGGAGGGGTGGATCATCTGGCACTCAGTCCCAAACCCACAGTACCATGAACGGGTATTCAGCTTGCCCCAAGTGTGGAAAGAACCACCTGGGAGAGTTCCTTCAGGTTCGAGAGGGTTTTTTCAGTTGTGGACAGCTTAGACATCGGCTCAGGGAGTGCCCATTAGCCGGGCGAGGGAGATCACAATCTACTACCTCATCAGCTCCAGCAGGCCAACACATCAGGTACGGATGGCAGTCAGTGCCAAAACCGTTTCTATGCTCTTTCTTCCCGTCAGGACTAGGAGAGCTCACTTGACGTAGTCACGGGTATGTCTCTCTTTAATTTACACATGTATTCCCTCCTAGATCAAGGAGCCACTCTTTCATTCGTGACTTCTTACATAGAAGTCCAGTTTAATATAAGTCCAGAGGTCCTCTCAGAACCGTTCTCACTCTCCACAGCAATTGACGAGTTAGTTAGAGCTAGCTGAGTGTATAAAAACTGTCCAGACTCAGTCTGAATAAAGTTATCCCGTCTGACCTCGTAGAGTTAGATATGGTCGATTTTGACCTTATCTTTGGCATGGAATGGTTACACTCCTGCTATGCCTCAGTTTATTGCTGAACTAGAGTTGTCAAGTTCCAGTTTCCAAATGAACAAATTTAAGAGTGGAAGGGCAGTAGTTCAGCGCCTAAGGGTAGGTTTATCTCTTACCTTAAGGCCCAGAAACTCATCACCGAGGGATGTATCTATCATCTAGTTCAGGTTAAAGATTCCAACTGTGAGACCCTAACTATCCAGTCAGTTCCAGTAGTCAGTGAGTTCCCAGATGTATTTCCTGAGGATCTTCTCGGAGTACCCCTTGAACGGGAAATAGACTTTGGGATAGACCTTCTCCCAGATACTCATCCTATCTCCATCCTTCCTTACAGAATGGCCCCAGCTGAGCTTATGGAGTTGAAGGAGCTGTTAAAAGATCTTCTTGACAAGGGTTTTATCAGACCTAGGATCTCTTCCTTGGGTTCTCTAGTGCTATTTGTGAGTAAGAAAGATGACACCCATAGAATGTGCACAGATTACCGTTAGCTGAACAAGGTCACAGTCAAGAACAGGTATACCCTACCCAGAATTGATGACCTATTTAACCAACTTCAGGGAGCCAGCTATTTTTCAAAAATCAACCTCAGGACAGGATGCCATTAACTAAGGGTCAAAGAGTGTGACATATCAAAAACAACATTCAGGACTCGGTGTGGTCACTACGAGCTTATGGTGATGTCCTTTGGGCTAACAAATGTCCCAGCAACCATCATAGACTTGATGAATAGAATCTTCAAGAAGTATATGGATATGTTCGTCATTGTATTTATCGATGACATTCTGGTATACTCCAGAAATGAGGATGCGCATACCAATCATCTAAGATTAGCATTAAAGACACTCCAAGACTGCCAATTGTTTGCTAAGTTCAGCAAGTGTGAATTCTGGTTAAAGTCCATGACATTCTTAGGTCATGGGGTCTCGGGTGAAGTAATTCAGGTTGAACCTCACAAGATAGAAGCAGTGGAAGAATTGCCCAGGCCTACCTCTCCAACGAAAATCAGGAGTTTCCTGGGTTTGGCGGGTTATTACCAATGGTTTGTGGAAGGTTTCTCTTCTATAGCATCCCCTCTGACTAAGTTAACCTATAAAAATGAGAAATTTTAGTGGTCGGATGAGTGTGAGAAGAGTTTCCAGGAGTTAAAGACTCGAGTCACCACCGCACCAGTTTTTACCCTACCGAAAGGAAAAGATAGGTTGGTCGTTTATTGTGATGCTTCCAGAATTACATTCTAATGTAGAGGGGCAAAGTGATAGCCTAAAACTCCAAACAACTCAAGGATCATGATAAGAACTATCCAACTCATGACATGGAGTTGGCAACAGTGGTGTTTGCGTTAAAAATATGGAGACATTACCTATATGGGGCTCACATGGATGTATTTACGGATCACAAAATCCTTCAGTATGTGTTAAGCCAGAAGGTCCTAAATCTGCGTCAGAAAAGGTGGTTGGAGCTACTAAAGGAAAAGCCGATGTGGTGGCTGACGCCCTAAGCAGACGGTCTATGGGGAGTGTTGCTCACATTGAGAAAGGCAAAAATTAGTTAGTTAAGGATGTTCATAGACTAGCCCTGTTAGGGTGCAATTGGTGGATTTAGCCAAAGGTGGCATGGTAATGCAAAGTGGGTCAGATTCATCCCTGGTAGTTGAAGTTAAGTCTAGAAAGGATTAAGATCCCATCCTACTTAAACTTAGAGAAGCGGTTCTTAGGAAAGAGGTTGAGGCTTTCCCCCAAGGGGTAGATGACATTCTCCGTTACCAGGGAAGATTGTGTGTATCGGATGTCGGTGAGTTAAGACAACAAATATTATCTGAAGCAAAGAGTTCTAGATATTCCATCCACCTTGGTGCTACCAAAATGTACCGTGATTTATGGGATATCTATTGATGGAACGGCATGAGAAGAGATATTGCTGAATTTTTTGCCAAGTGTCCGAACAGCCAGCAAGTTAAAGTGGAACACCAGATACCAGGAGGTATGACTCAGGACATCATCATACCCACATGGAAGTGGGAAGAAGTAAATATGGATTTCATTATGGGTCTACCTGGGATTCATTGGCAGCATGACTCAATTTGGGTAATAGTAGACCGGATGATTAAGTTAGCACACTTCCACCCAGTTAAAACCATAGACTCAGCTAAGGACTATGCTAGACTTTACATCCAATATTTAGTTAGACTCCATGGGATGCCATTGTCTATTATTTCAGACAGAGAACTCAGTTCACCTCACACTTCTGCAAGTCCTTTCAAAAGGGACTGAGCACTCAGGTCAAGCTCAGCACAACTTTTCACCCGTAAACAGCTGGGCAAGCTGAGTGGACTATTAAGACCATAGAAGATATGTTGAGAGCATTCGTGATTGATTCTAAAGGTAATTGGGATAACCATTTGTCTTTTATCGAGTTTGTGTACAACAACAGTTACAACTCCAGCATTCAGATGGCCCCATTTGAGGCATTGTACTGTAGGAGGTGCAAATCTCCAATAGGGTGGTTCAAGGTTTGTGAGGCTACCCTAATAGGGAAAGACTCAGTTCACGAAGCAATGTAGAAGGTTCATCTCATCTGAGAAAGATTGAAAACAGCTCAGACCCATGAGAATTCTTATGCCGATGTGCGGAGAAGAGAGTTGGAGTTTGTAGTTGATGACTGGGTATACCTAAACTTTTTGCCCATGAAAGGGGTAATAAGGTTTGGAAAGAAGGGAAAGCTGAGTCCAAGATATGTGAGACCCTATAGAATTTTGAGGCATATTGGCAATGTAGCCTATGAGATAAAACTACCTTCGGAATTAGCAGTTGCTCACCTAGTATACCATGTGTCACTTTTGAAGAAGTGCATCAGGGATCCAACCTCAGTTGTGCCATTGGACAGTGTAGGAACAAAAGATAGACTCTCATATTAGGAGGTACTAGTCCAGATCCTTGATTGTCTGGTTCGTAAGTTAAGGAACAAGGAAATAGCTTCAGTCAAAGATTTATGGAGAAATTAGCAGGTGGAGGGAGCTATATGGGAGGTCTAAGCAGATAGATGGTTAAATACCTGCACTTGTTCTCTAATGACTCTATTACAGCTTAAAATGTTAGTTTACCTTAGAGACTGATTCGGTGGTTGGATTCAATTCATGTGTATAAGTTTCTTTTATGACTTTGGATGTATTTATGAAAAGTGAATTCGGTTCAGTTATGTATTTTGAAGCGGAGGTAGTCATTCTGACAGTTTTGGATTTAAATGAACAGCATAAGAAAATTTTAATTTGTTATTCTCTGCTTTCATGTGTGTCTTCCAACATTCGAGGACGAATGTTGCCAAGGGGGAGATGTTGTAATGCCTTGGAAACTCAAAAACTAGATCCATGACTTAAATTAGAAAATTTGGAAAATCTGCAAGAATTTGCCACAGAACAACTCACTTAATGAGTCATTATGGGATTAATAGACTTGTTAGGTTAGTCATGAGGAGGAGAATGGAGAAATAGTAAGGGAGAAATAGTGCACCTAATGGAAGATGTCACGAGTTGTGGTCAGGTCCCATGACCCGTTAAGTCACCCGTGGTCAGGTCGAGGTCAGGAAATTAAGTGTCGAGGCAGTGAGGTTGACGAATGGTGACCACGAATCGTGGTCACCAGTGACGAGTCGTGATGTTCATTGTTACCATCCTCGGATAAATATTGTCCAATGTACTTAACGAGCGATGCCACGAATCGTGGACAGTGATAACGAGTCGTTATGTCCCCCGTGATGACTTCAGTGTTTTTTAGGCAATAGACCTAATGAGAGGTCCCAACGAGTCCCGGTCCCAACCAATGACTCGTTGAGTGACCCATTCGGACCTAGCTGACCAGATTTTAGATTTTCGCCCAGGGATATTTTTGTGATCTCCTACCTATTTAATCCCTAAACTACATCGTTTTAGGTAAAATTCCAGGGATATTAGAGGGTTTGAATGGTTTCCCCCTTATTCCCACATTCATTCTCAGAAAAATATCAACAAGTCTTTCAAGAACTCTCAAAGCAAGGTCCATGGTTTCTCATTCATCTTAGAAATCCAAGCTTACTCCTCAGGGGAATTTCTTAGCCAAGTATGTAGGAATTCAACAAGGGAATTGTTCTTCCCCTGTGTCCCCTAAAACACTCTTATAGTTTTCTCTATCAATTTTAGCCCTGGGTTTCCAAACACGAAGAGATTACATGTTTTTATCCATTAATTTAACGTAGAATGACATCCATGCTCAACATTCATATGATCTCTATCAGTCCTTACCTAAATTATTGATGTTCTTGCAAAAAGTAAATTTTTGCCCTGCAGAATTTTCCAATGTTAAGGAATATCTTGATAGACCTCATTTATTCCGTGTGGAATGTTATCTTATGTTGATTATAATTATCTTTCCCCAGTATGTGACATCAAAAATGATTAGTATTGTGAGATTAAAATTTAGCCATAACCAAAGGGCTTGAAAGTCTTGAACTCTGTTCCAGTGTTGAAATATTGAATCTTAGCTTAAGCTTACTTTTGTGCAAAATCCCCATATTGTTAATAGCAGTTAGTCTCGAATCAGTTATTGTCAGTTCAATTTTAGTAAGAACTTTAGAAATCTCAGTTTCAGTCAGAAATTGTCAGTTGATCAGTTTTACTTTAGTCTTTTTCTGAGGTGTCAGTGGTGCCTCTTAGTTACCAGAATCAGATTCAGAATTCAGTTATTGGTCCATTAGGTGGTCATGACATTTTAGATATATAGCTCTTCCTAGCCTCAGGACCCTAGTTCAGATTACAGTTTGTTCTTAGATAGTTATGACGCTTCTAGATAAGCAACTTTGACCAGTCTAGAACCCAATTTCAGAATCTGGTCCGACAAGACTCTCAGGGTACTTTCAGTCATATGTCTCTGAGTAGTCTTAGACCCCAGTTTCGAGCTATCAGCCTAGTAGTTCAATATAGGTTTTCCAATGCGAGTAGCACTTAGCACTGAGTGGGCCATGGTTCTAGCACCCAGGTTCCCAGAACTACGTTGCCAGCATAGGTTACAGTATTACTTGGCTTTCTTGGCCCCAGACTTTTGTTATCACCTAGTTCATGCCTTTATACCTGGAAAGGTATATTGGGTCCTACCGGTGGGGTGTATACTTCGGACTCCACGTCTAGCTCACGTGGTTATATGTCGGTTATAGACTCTCCCACTAGTCAGTCCAGTCCAGTTTTAGAATAAGCATCCCAGTTCAGTTCCAGCTTTATAAATTAATTTCAGTTCAGTTCAGTATCTCAGAATAGTATTTTCAGACTTAGGACATGTCTTGACTATCATATAGGGTTATTTTGACCATCTCAGTTTACTTCATTAGTTCAGTTCAGTTTACATATTGGTAATTACATGTCATATCAGTTCAGACATTTTATTCAGTTATGTTTCTCCCACTTACTCAGTACATTCAAAGTATTGACGCATAATTTTATGTTGTATCATTTATGATACAGTTGAAGGTTCATAGACCCAGCACCGTTAGTCACTGCAGTTCATATCCTCCTCTTCAGTAGTTGAAGCATGAGTCCTCATCATTCTAGGGAATTATTTCATTTTCTTTCAATTAGATCATTATTTTCAGCTAGACTTAGAGTTAGCTGGGGGCTTGTCCTAGTAACTCATCAGTTATAGGTCTTTCAGACACAGAAATAAATTTCAGACTTCAAATGTTCTTAAACTTTATGTTTTAAATTTTATTTTTTTATAAATGCTTTTATGTTATTATTTTGAATCTTCCTCCATGCATGTTTTACTCAGAATACCAGTGTATGATAGACCAGGGGTTGACATGGGGTCACTTGTGACTTCAAGTACCGTATTACGTCCAAGGTGTAGGCTCGGGGCTTTACACCTATGCTCGAAGGTCCTAAATTACATCATTTTAAGCTCAGTTAGAAGGGTTTTGATAGTACATAACCTATCATAATCCTTTCCATTCCATGCATGCAAGTTTAGGGTAGTCAATTGGAGATCAAGCTTAAGAATTTTTCAATTCCTTTAGGCTTTTAGGGGAGAGTGTAATATCAGATTACCCAGGTATGTAGGGTTGTGAAAGATAGTTCCTCTTTACTCTCATTCCCCAATTCCCCTCTATGTTTATGAATTCAAGTATTAAGGTAAATTTGACTATCTTATGTGGTTTTAAGCCCAAATTCATGGAAGTCTCTTTTATCTGATTATGGGTCAATTCCCTTTATGTTCTAAATATTGTTTTAAGACTTATGGGAATATTTTATATTTAAATTGATAATAAATTTTATGATTTAAAATCCAAGTCAATGTATACCTAATTATGCAATGTTTCATGAAAAGTCAAGGTATGATTCTATTATGATTTCGATATTCGTAAGCCTAAATTATGATTTATGATATGATTTCTCTTCAAGTACTTAACGGATTTACGAATGTCAAGTATATAAATTTTCCACAAATATGCATGTTCTTCATGATTTATTAATTTATGATTGTTGGCCGACTCATGGGCCTTATTCATGGCTAATCATGTATTTCTAATATGATCAAGTATGTTATGAATTATTTGGCCATTAACTTTATGAATGATTTCACGATTACAATATGATCCTCATGTGCATATTATTAGGAGAAGTGTCCAGCAATGAGTAGACCCGACGTTCAGGTAAACCCCATTGTCTCAGAACTACGTGCCACCGTGGGTATATACATATATTTTTGGATCCCCTGTGATATCGCATTATGAACGTCCCTTGCTTGGCAAGCCTGGGCGACTCTACCCACTTGAGCGAAATAGTTAAAGGATCATGTAAGCTCTATCATTATGGTGTCGATTAAGAAGAGATCCCCTATTGTTCCTCATGCTTTATGAATTGTTATGTTTATGTTACTTTGGCTCAAGTTGTGTTTTTATAAGGTTTCTCTTATGACCATGCTTATGACTAGATTATGAATGGTTTGAAAACCTTGAACCCTTATGTTTATTTTATGATATTTACTTCATGTTCTTATTGTTCTACTCTTATGAACTCTGATGTATTTTAACTATCTGTTTTTACTAACCTTGCATACTTAGTACATTCCAAGTAATGACCGCATAATCTATGTTGTATCATTTCATGATACAGGTTCGAGGTATCAGTCTCAGCCGCACCATTAGTCCCGCTTCCCTCTCGGACCTGTTTAGCCAGTGTTGGTGAGTCCTCATCCATTGAAGACATTCAATAATCCATTGTTATGTTATCAGTTACAAACTTTTGTCGAGCTAGTTGGGGATGTTGTCCCTTAAGCTTATCTATTATGTTAGAGGCTTTTCAGATAATATGTAGAAAAATAAGCTTGTTAGTGTTGATTCTACTTTATATTTATATGTATGCATACTTCCTTTTAAGCATGTTTTGATATATCATTTTTTTCTTGTTGTATGCTCTTAGCCGCTATGTTCATGCCATGGATAGACTTGGAGCATCTCGGGATTTTTTGTCCCGTGTTTCTATTCATGCCTATTTTAGGGTTCTAACAAACTTGATTTCAAAGCATTAGGTTTGCAGTGTCCTAGTGTGTCTATAAGCCGCGTTAAGTAGAGTCTTTTACATGGGTCTGAAGCACACCATACTTATAAGGAAGAGGCTACAAGACATTTTAGGAAACGTCCTTTGTTTGATGATCTATGTCATGCGATGAAATGTCTCTCTATCCTTCTAAGTCGTGCTATACACATTTGTAGAATCATGTCCCCTCACCAAGTTAATGGAAGAAGAACTGAAAATGGAAATAGCCATGAGAATGTCAACGGAGATGGGCACCAGTTGGCCCCACAAGCCCCGGTGGAGCAGGTGTCCGAGCAGGTTGCCAATATAGAGCTTAGGGCAGCCATTCAGATGTTGGCACATGCATCTACTTCCAAGGTCAACCAACAAGTAGTAGCACATGTTTCCAATAATGGGAATGTCGCAGCGGCAAGAGTCAGGGACTTTCATAGGATCAACCCTTTGGAATTCCTCGGATCAAAGGTGGATGAGGATCCACATGAGTTTATTGATGAGATCCAGACAATCACCCAGATTATGGGGGTGACAAGGGAGGAGTGCACAAACCTAGCCTCTTATTAGTTGAAAGGAGAAGGCCATATTTAGTTTAGATAGTGGAAGGATAACGGAGCAATTGGGGAGGGTCCTGTTGGCTGGGATGAGTTCCTTACCACATTCCTAGATTGGTTCTTTCCCTGTGAGATGAGGGAGATCAAGGCAACTGAGTTTGTGAACCTGAGGCAGAATAATATTGTAACACCCCAAAACATTCCTAGACAAGACATAGACCTTGCAAGAAAAATTCAGAATAAAACCAGGAAAAAAAATCTATCCCAGAAAGATTGAGACAATGAGGCGTGGTCATCTCCAACGACGCAGTGTATCAGTCGTGATCATCTCTTCTTGATAAATTGAGAACCCACAGGACAAGGAATGATCCGTTGTGAGAAACAACGAGTCGTTTTGTCACTTCTTGTTTCCCAGGATCAAAACTTCTTTCCAGGACCCCACGACTCAACCAACGAGTCGTTTTCAAAAACAATGACCCGTTGTGTGAGTCGTTGGGTGAAACCCCAGAAATCTATTCCACTGATAGTGAGTGGAAACAACGACTCTTTGTGTTCCACAACGAGTCATGGTCACCACCCGTCATGTCAAGTTAGAGGTTTTTAAAACTTCTTCTAGTGAACATAATGACTGGAAAAAATGATCTGTTAGGTCCACCAACGAGTAGTTGTGTCACCCATTGTTAAGATTTCTAGGTTTCCTTCTTCAGTAACCACGGGAAGAACCAATCACTCGTTGGTTCATCCAATGAGTCGTGTTGACCCCTATTGCCAGGTCTAGTGTTTTCAAACCCCCAGGCAGTAGGACCAACGAGAGGTCCTAACGAGTCATGGTCACAACCAATGACTTATTGAGTGACCTGTTGGGTCCCTGTTAGTCAGTTTTCCAGATTTTAGTCAAGGGATATATTTGTAATTTCCCACCTATTTAGTCCCTATACTATGTAGTTTTAAGTATTATTTCATAGATATTAGAGGGATTGAATGGTTTTCCCCCTCATTCCCTATGTAAATTCTCAGAAGATCGATCGTAGAAACTCAGCCTTTTCCTCTCAAGCAAGAACTCGGTTCCTCATCAGTTGTAGAGATTCAAGCTTTCTTATTTAGGTATTTCTAAGCTAGGTATGTCGGAATTCAATATGGTAAAAGTTCTTCCCTTGTGTCCCCAAAAATCTTTTCTAATTTTATATATCAGTTCAGCCCTGTGGATTTGAAATGTAAAAATTGTCAGACTAATTTCTTTAAGATTTCAAGTGGTATGTTTTCATTATTTTTAACTTCTTATGATTACATACTTTTTGAGCTATTAGCTTAGTAGTCAGTCTAGGACCATCTACTGAGAGTAGGACTTAGCTTCGAGCGGACTCGGGTTCTAGTGCACGTAGGTTCCCAAAACTACATTGCCACCGTATGTTATTTTTATTGGCCTCATGGCCCCAGACTTGTGATAACCCTGTTCAGGTCTTTATACCCTGACAAGGTATATTAGGTCCTACCGATGTGGTGTATACATCGGGCTCCACGTCTAGCTTACGTGGTTATATGTCGGTTATAGACTCTCCCATTAGTCAGTTAAGTTCAGTCTCAGATTAGCTCAGTTCAAAATAGTTTCAGACTACTCAGTTCAAATCAATTCAGTACAGTATTTCAGATTAGTATCTCAGATTTAGGACATGTCATTGACCATCAGATAGGGTCTTTTTGACCATCTCAGTATAGGTAAGTTCATTCAATTTCGGCATTTCAGTTAGTCATTGCATGTGTTTATAGTTTCGTTATTTTAATGTCCGTGTTATGGTTTCTCCTACTTATCAGTATATTAAAAGTACTGACGCATACTGTTGTATCCTTTTATGATACAGCTGCAAGTTCTCAATCTCAGCATCGGTAGCAGACCTCGCCCAAAATTTTCCAGCTGCTTCAGTGGTGAGTCCTCATCTTTCGATAACGATGATTATTTCTTTCCAGTTATATTTATTTCAGGTAGACTTAGAGTTAGCTGGGGGTGTGTCACAATAACTCATCAGATAGAGGGCTTTTAGACACAAACATAGATTTAGATTTTTAGTTTTGTTTCAGTTGTATTAAAAACTTTATGATTTAGTTTTTCTTCATAAATGTTTTCTTTTATTATTTTTAAATCTTACGCTATCTTTTTACTCAAAATGCCAGTGTTATGATAGACAATGGGTTGACTTGGGGTTACCTGTAATACCCGGAAAGTGCATTAGACCCAGGATCAAAATTTTAACTTTGTTGAAACCTGTGAAAAAGTCACAGGAGATGTAACAACTCTTGGTTGGGAACCACGGGTCATTGTTAGCAGTCGTGGTGAGTATGTGACACTAGTAGTTGGGGATACCACGGGTCATCTAACGACTCGTCGTGAGATATGACGGCCCGTGGTCACCGATCGTGGTTTGAGTTTCCAGACTTCCAGTGCACTCGACGGACAGATACCATGACTCGTTAGAAGCAACCACGAGTCGTGGTGAGGCTCGTGGTAAAGGAGGTTTAGATTTTCAGGAAAGCTGACAATGAACGATCTAACGACCCATTATTTGAAGCAATGATTCGTCCTATTGAGTCGTGGGAAGAATATAAAAATAGGAAGTAAGGTAGTGGACCTAACGACTCGATACCATGAGTTGTGGTATCACACAATGACTCGTAGGATAAGTCGTTGGTTCACCTAGATCACGTTTTTAGGGATTTTTCATTAAGAGTATTATCGACTTTTCTATGCTCTAAGGCCCTAAACTACGTCGTTTTATGTAGTTTTCTTGCATGATAAGATAGGTTAAGTCCCTATTGCATAAGCCATTCCCATGCATGCAAATTAAGAGGATTTTAGAGAGATAAAGCATAGTTTCAAGGTTTTCCCTATCAATTCTCCATTGGGCATTCAAGGAACTCTAGAATCTGATCTTACCTAGGTATGTAGGGTTACAAATAGGTGTTTCCATTCACACCCATGCCTATTCACTTTTAATTTATAAAAATCTATCAAAAATCTCATGGGGTTTTGAATCCAATTTTGTGAAAATATAATGATTTACTAATGAGTTGTTGTGATTTGGGAATTACATCATAGTTTATGAACTTTGATCAGATTTTACAACTATTTTGCTTATAAATTTATTGATTTCAATTTCTACTAAATTAAGGCTATTTAAGCATGATCTATGATGAACCGATTTATGAGCTTCTCTTCAATTGATGATATTTACAAGCCCAACATGATTTATGATTTTAAATATGGATTTATCCAATTACCCATCATGATTTGATGATTTACAAGTTATATGTATAATCTACAGGTATGCATGAAACCTATGATTCATGAATTATGTTTTGACCGACTCAGGGGCCGTATGTCATGGCTAGTTCATGTATGTAAAAGAATGTTTATGATTATCATGATTTAACCATCCCATGAATTCATCCATGTTATACTATGAGCACTACATATGTTTTGGGAGTAGTATCGAACACTGAGTACGTTCGGGGCCTAGGTCGGTGTTCGATACTACTCCCAAAACATATATAGTGCTCATAGTATATCATGCATTAATTTATGGGCTAGTTAAATTATGATAATCATAAACATTCTTGTACATACATGAACTAGCCATGACATAAGGCACGTGAGTCGGCCAAAACATAATTAATGAATCATAGGCTTCAAGCATAATTGTAGATTGATCTCGGGCAAAATAGCATGCCCGAGTGACGCTTTATAACTTAGTTTTGTCTTGTTTATCGACTTAATTATATGCATTCTCATGTAATTTTATGTAAATGTGAATATATACACTAACCAACATGATTAGTTCTTGTTTTTGTAGGTTTAAAATGAATTTGAGAGACTAATCCATGAGTTGGTGAAGTGGAGGCATGGAATCGGAATTAAAACGTGAAAGTCGACAAGGAGGATGCGCAAAACAGGCCACCTACGCGTTGGCAACGTGCCACGGCAGGCAGGCTATGCAACAAAGGCCGTGAAATGCCACCGAGCGCGCTGCACAAGCAGCGTGCCATGCTGCCAACACGGCAAGGGGCTGCCGGGCGACGGTTTTGTGAGTTTCCAGTGTGTGTCCGTGATGCCTCCATGTCACGGAGGCATATTGGCGTGATAACCTCCGTGACATGGAGCTATTCCATGTCGGGCATAATTTTATACATCTCACATTTACTATAAATAGGTCCCTTAGCTCCTAAAATCATTTTGTCACGATCTTATTCTGAAAAACCACCTAGGAGTGAAGGGAGAAGTGGAGAACTCTCCTAGGGTTCATCAATTTCATCTTCACTTCTACCAATTATTGTAAATATGTTACTTTAACTATGTTTTCTTGTAATTTTACAAACATGAGTGGCTAGACCCCTTCCTCTAGAGTTGAAGCCATGAGTTGTAATTGTGTTTTTACAAATTTATTTTGGAATTAAGTTATTGATTGTTGTTTTGTCTTGCATTCTTAATTATGGTTGTTTTTATGATTGATCACCATGAAAACACACGCGTTAAGCTTATGTAAATGCTTGAGAAAGATAACCTAGGCAAGAACAAAAGAATGTAGGGACCAAGATTGTATCTCATGATATAATTTGTGGTTAGGATAGGAATATACCTAATACCTTGCTTGGTTGATAAAATGGGAAGATAGAAAGACACCAACATAGAATCATATTCCACCACTCGAAGGAGTAGTTGTGAAGCTAAGATTGGTTAAATGGTCGGAGGTACGGAAGTACCCAAATCAATGGCATAAAATGGGAAGATAGAAAGACACCAACTTAGAATCGTATTCCACCACTCGAAGGAGTAGTTGTGAAGCTAAGATTGGTTAAATGGTTGGAGCTACGGAAATACCCAAATCAATGGCATAAACCCCATAAACCAAATCCACGTAGTGAATTGCCCATGAACTAGAAATGACATCCTCACTCAATGATGTAGTAGTGAGGCTAGTTTCTCGTTTTTAGATGTTCGGAAGACCATGAACATGCAATGTTAATTATGTGAGACGACAATTGATAGTTTTATACTTAAACCATTGCAAATCGTAGTATCGCATGATTATCTGGCTTTAACTCTAGTTGCTCCTTGAATGAATTCAGAGTGTTTCGTTGACCACCCCTAGACTTAATTAAACTTTATCGAAAAAAAGACTTTAATCAACACTTGTGAAAGTTAATATCACACTTGAACTTGATAATTAGCTGAGTTGGTCCAGTCCCTGTGGGTTCGACATCTGGCTCTTAAAAAGGGCCACTATATTACTTTACTACCCGTACACTTGCGGGCACAACAAGTTTTTGGCGCCGTTGCCGGGGACTCGGCAAAGTTTAGAGAATTTGTCTGTTTTTTTTTTTGTTATTTTCAAATTTCCTTAAGTGTTGAGAAACTTTGTCTAAGTCTGACTTATTGCAGGTGACAGGTTATCTTGCCAAGCTGGCTACGAATAGAGAGCTTGTGGAACCGTTGCTTTAACCTGAACGTCAAATCCATTTGCGAAGGATAGTATCTCTTGAGCAAAAGCTGAAAATACTTCAAGAAAAGGTACAACAACTACCACCCTCAGGACAAGCACAATAGTCACTGGAAGCAATTGCCGCTAGACTAGTTCGCGAAGTGGCAATCCCACAAGGGACTAATGTGAACTCTAGTATCCGTAAACTGGAGCCTGGAGGAAACTTTTAATTGAAGCAGAACATGGTCCAGCTGTTACATTCTAGTGGTCAATTCACTGGGATGGCACATTAGGACCAACAACACTTACAAAACTTTTTGGAGATTAGTGACACGTTTGTCCCCACCGGCGTGTCCATAGATTATGTCCGACTTACCCTCTTCCCATTTTCATTGTTGGGAGAGGCAAAGAAGTGGTTGAAAATGAGCCACCGAACTCCATAACTTCGTGGAATGATTTGGCAAAGAAATTCCTTATCAGATTTTTTCCTTCAGGCAAGACTGCAAAGTTGAGAAGTGAAATACTGAGTTTCAAGCAGAGGCCTGATGAGAATTTATATTTGGCTTCGGAAAGATTCAAGTCATTATTGAGAGACTGTTCCTATCACCAGTAATCGAATAAAGTGTTGGCTCATACCTTTGTAGAAAGTCTAGACCCACACACGAAAATTTCACTAGACTCTGCATCGGGTGGGCAAGCCTTAGAGAACACTTATGATTAGTTGTACACGCTGTTGAATAGAATTGCATAGGGAAATCCAGAGTGGCACAGCGAATCATCAAGAGGGGCAGGAAAGAGAGCAGGGTTGATAGAGGTAGATAGTATGAATGCCTTCGCGGCATAGTTAGCTTCATTCCAGCATCAGATGATGACTCAGTTCAATAAACTGAGTATGAACCAACAACAGGGTCAGGTTAATGCAGTTCAGCAAGCTCCAAGTTGGTGTGAAATTTGTGGAATTAATGGGCACAATGAAGAATCTTGTGGAGCTAATCCAGAATCAGTCATTTTTGTTGGGAATGTGCAGAGGAACAATCAGAATTTTGGAAACAATTACAACAACAATTGGCAGGGTCACCCGAATTTTTCTTAGGGTGGAAATCTGAGCACAGATGAAGGGAAAGTCTGAGTACCCGTGGAGGAGGAATCTAAGAAGCATGAACGATAAAAAGTGTGGGGTCAAACACCGACTTATGAAAACTTGAAGGAAAGTATGTTGTTAGCTAGGCATAGAGGCTCAGGGAGTATTTCTCATCCCTTTTAATTTAAATTTGATTCTATGGGGACATAGCATGATTCAACTGTGGGGTGAGGAAAATTTCAAAAAACAATTTGTGCTTAACAATTTTTGGTGAATGTAATGCCTGTGAGAAATATTTGAAAAATATTTGGAAAAAAAAATTTGTGAGTTGAGCATGACTTCACCACCCGTTGGTTTTTCTTTTCGATTTTTTCCCGACGGGGGGTCTTTGAACCGAAGAATAAAAATTTTCTTTGTCTGTATATAATGTTTTTAGTCATAGATAGAGACTATTTCCAATGATGGATGGATGACGATCCTCTTGAGGAAAATTAGTCAATAGGTTTTGGTTTTTGAACCCGTAGCTAATTGATGGCTTGATGTTCTTGTTATGTGCTATACATGATGGTAAGATGCAAGTGTGGTTAGTGTTGAAGCATGTAAGAAGTGTATAACTTTGTGTGAGACACTTAGGCTCTTGAATTTGACTCAATGTGATTGAAGCTTAATTTTGAATTCTTGTGATTAGCTGAGTTAAGAGTCTGCAGAATGTGTCTTGAATTGAGCATGTGCTGTGAGTGTAAGTTTTTTGAATATTTCATGCTATTGTGGAATGTCTAGAACTTGTCTGGTGTGTATATAAAATGAAATGAAGGATGTATAGTGTAGGAAATGATTTAAGCATTTCTTGGAATGAGCCAAATATTTAATCCTCACTTTACCTACCTTGAATATTTAATCCTAGTTAGCCCCATTGAGCCTTAAGCCTATTCTTTGATAGTTACAAAGCTTAATCCTTTTTCTTTCATTAGCCTTGAGTTTGATCCAAAACTCCTAAGCGTTTAAGGGGAAAATCCTAAAGAGTGAAGGAGTGAGAAGCATGAAAAATAAGGAAAAGTAGCAGTTGTAAAAGTTGAGAAAGGTCAAGGGTGCACGTGTTTGTAAATGCTTGATTATTGGTAGGGAGTAAGAAAATAAATGAATGAAAAAATTGCGTAAGTACTCCTTACTGATAAGCTAAGTGTGCTTAAATAAATGGGAACAAGAAGAAGAAAAAATACAGGATTGAAAAGAATGAGGGTGAAGTAAGAGAAGAGATGTCCTTAATGAAGGTTGAAGTTATTAAAAGCGCTTGGGAAAGATAGCCACTATTACTGGCCAGAATAGTACCTACCCGTCCCTTAGCTTACATTACAACCTATTAAGTCCTACTTGATCTTACGTTCATACATCCTTAAATTAGTGGAGTAAAACACTAAGGGCAAGCTTATGGGTCACTACATGAAGCATGTGAATTCTTCGAGAGAGCGAGCGTAATTTTATTCATATACCCATACTTCTTGGATTTGAAAATTTGTGAGTAAAAATGGGTACTCTGTTGTTGTCAGTTTGCTAATTTTCTTGATCGGTTGATTTGCATGAGTTTGCTAAGATTGAGAGTCGATTCTTGAGGTTAGAAAGTCTTAACGGAGTTGTATATCATTTCATTGATTAAATCGTGCATGCTCTATTTTTAACTTGCTATCTTAAATAATCATTACAGTCGTAGCTTGAATAGTCTTTCTAAATTAGTTATGTGTGAGTCTTCATTTACAAGTGATGTAAAAGGGTTGTTCGAGGACGAACAAGGCTTTAAGTGTGGGGTAGGTTATCTCGGGCAAAATAGCATGCCCCAGTGATGCTTTATAACTTTGTTTTGTCTTGTTTATCGACTTAATTATATGCATTCTCATGTAATTTTATGTAAATTTGAATATATACACTAACCAGCATGATTAGTTCTTGTTTTTGTAGGTTTAAAATGAATTTGAGGGACTAATCCATGAGTTGGTGAAGTGGAGGCATGGAATCGGAATTAAAACGCGAAAGTCGGCAAGGAGGATGCGCAAAACAGTCCACCTGCGCATTGGCAACGGGCCACGGCAGGCAGGCTATGCAACCAAGGCCGTGAAATGCCACCTAGCGCGCTGCACAAGCAGCGTGCCATGCTGCCAAGGCTGCCTGGCGACGGTTTTGTGAGTTTCCAGTGTGTTTCCGCGATGCCTCCGTGTCACGGAGGCATATTGGCGCTATAACCTCCGTGACACGGAGCTATTCCATGCCGGGCATAATTTTATACATCTCTCATTTACTATAAATAGGTCCCTTAGCTCCTAAAATCATTTTGTCACGATCTTATTCTGAAAAACCACCTAGGAGTGAAGGGAGAAGTGGAGAACTCTCCTAGGGTTCATCAATTTCATCTTCTATTCTACCAATTCTTGTAAGTATGTTACATTAACAATGTTTTCTTGTAATTTTACGAACATGAGTGGCTAGACCCCTTCCTCTAGAGTTGAAGCCATGAGTTGTAATTGTGTTTTTACGAATTTGTTTTGGAATTAAGTTATTGATTGTTGTTTTGTCTTGCATTCTTAATTATGGTTGTTTTTATGATTGATCACCATGAAAACACACGTGTTAATCTTAGGTAAATGCTTGAGAAAGATAACCTAGGCCAGAACAAAAGAATGTAGGGACCAAGATTGATCTCACGATATAATTTGTGGTTAGGATAGGAATATACCTAATACCTTGCTTGGTTGATAAAATGGGAAGATAGAAAGACACCAACTTAGAATCGTATTCCACCACTCGAAGGAATAGTTGTGAAGCTAAGATTGGTTAAATGGTTGGAGGTACGGAAGTACCCAAATCAATGGCATAAACCCCATAAACCAAATCCACGTAGTGAATTGCCCACAAACTAGAAATGACATCCTCGCTCAACGATGCAGTAGTGAGGCTAGTTTATCATTTTTAGAGGTTCGGAAGACCATGAACATGCAATTTTAATTATGTGAGACGACAATTGATATTTTTATACTTAAACCATTGCAAATCGTAGTATCGCATGATTATCCGGCTTTAACTCTAGTTGCTCCTCGAATGAATTCAGAGTATTTCGTTGACCACCCCTAGACTTAATTAAACTTTATCGAAAAAAGTCTTTAATCAACACTTGCGAAAGTTAATATCACACTTGAGCTTGATAATTATCTGATTTGGTCCAGTCCCTGTGGGTTCGACATCCGGCTCTTAAAAAGGGCCACTATATTAGTTGTACGACTCGTACACTTGCGGGCACAACATAGATCGTACATATCACTTGTAAATCATAAAATCATGATGGGTAATTGGATAAATCCATATTTAAAATCATAATTTATGCTGGGCTTTTAAATATCATCAATTGCATTGAAGATCATAAATCGATTCATCATAGATCATGCTTAATAGGCTTAATTTAGTAGAAATTGAAATCAATAATTTTATAAGAAAAGTAGTTGTAAAATGTGATAAAAGTTCATAAAATATGATGTAAATCGAAATCACAACAACTCATTAGTAAATCATTAGATTTTCACAAAATTGGATTCAAAACCCCATGAGACTTTTATAGATTTTCATAAATTAATAGAGAATGTGCATGGGTGTGAACGGAAAAACACATTCGTCACCCAACATACCTGGGTAAGATCAGATTCTAGAGTTCCTTGGATGCCCAATGGAGAATTGATAGGGAAAAGCTGGAAACTATGCTTAATCTCTCTAAAATCCTCTTAATTTTCGTGTATGAGAATGACTTATGCAAGAGGGACATAACCCACCTCATCATTCCCAGAAAAATACATAAAACGTCATAGTTTAAGGCCTTAGAAAATAGAAAGGTTGAAAATACCCTTAATGAAAAATCCCTGAAAAACTGATCTAGGTGAATTAACGACTGATCCTACAAGTCCTTGCATGATACCACGACTTATGGTATCGAGTCGTTGGGTCCACTGCATTACTTCCTGTTTTTATATTCTTCCCACGACACGATAGGACGATTCATTGCTTCAAATAATGGGTTTATAGATGGATTGTTGTCAGCTTCCCTGAAAATCTACACCTCCCTTACCACGAGCCAAACCATGACTCGCGGTTGCATCCAACGAGTCGTGGCATCCTTCCGTCGAGTGCACTAGAAATCTGGAAACTCAAACCACGACAGGTTACCACGGGTCGTCATATCTCATGATGAGTCGTTGGATGACCCATGGTATCCCCAACTACCAGTGTCACATATCAACCACGACTGCTAACAAAGACAGGTGGTTCGCAGCCACGAGTCGTTACACCACCTGTCCTGTGACTTTTTCCCAGTTTTTAGCAAATTTCAAATTTTGTTCCGCGGTCTAATCTTAGGTACTTTCGGGGTATTACACTTGTGACTCCAAGTACTGTGTCTCATCCATGGTATAGACTCAAGTCGTGACAAATAGGAAAGTGCAGGAATGTTCTTTATAGTTCACCCATTTGTCCAAATATGCACAAGAGACAGTGTCACGATCCGAACGTAGGCTCGGATCGGGACACGAGACAAGGAACCCTGAAGGACTCCTAGTCGACCCATGGCATGAACATACATCTAACTCAATCAAACAAAGTGAAAGAACTAACATGATAATCTTAGCGGAAGTCTAAAATAAACATATCATCAGAATATACAGAATCTGAAGCTGAATACATTCTTTTTCTCTGAAAGGAATCTAAGTCTGATGAGTTGATGTGACCAGATCCCAACTAACACGCTTAAGCTGAAAATTGAAAATACATAAAAAAAACTAATAAAGCATGGTCCTTGGGAGATAAGGACTTACCAATAGGCGTAGGGTGCTAACTTTGAAAGGCTGGCTAAGGACAAGGCTGAGTCTGTGTGTCGGTGCCTATATCATGAAATTATACATCATAGAGTATGCGGTTAGTACGTGGAAAGTACCGAGTATGCAAGGCAAGTAAAACTGCTTAAGTAAGAAAAATCATTTAAAACTTGCATAATATAAAACATAAACAGATAAGAATCTGAGAGTAGGGCTCGCATGCTATTTTTAAAATCATGATCTCAACATAACATAATATCATAACTGAATTGATTGACCCAAAGCTAAAATCTTATAGTCAGAAGTAAAGCTAAACATTAAGTCAAACCTTATTTAGAACATATATAGATATGTATATCATGAATGATGAATATGCATAACTAAAATCATGAGGAACAACGGGAGACTTCCCTTTTACCCGACATACCACGATAGAGATTACGTGGTCCCAACTATCCCACTCAAGTAGGTAGAGCCGTCCAAAGCCTTGTCAGGGCAAAGGACGATATCATGATATCGTTATCAAGCTTAAGGACCAATCGGGGCAGGGGATATCTCACAAGGGAGGTCCCAAAGTATATATATATATATATATATATATATATATATATATATATATATATATATATATATATATATATGATAAGTATAAACCTATGTTGGCATGTAGTTCTGAGGCGTAGAGTGATCGACCCTTAGCCTACTCGGCACTAGTAACTACTCCCATAAATATGCATATGCTCTCCATCATTTTTCAACGAAGCATACTATCATCTATTGAAGAAGCTCAATAATCAAAATACATATCAAATTCGAAATCTGATATGAGGAGCTCTTGAACAAACCATACGATAAGCTGAATATAAAAAGGAGTCTTTTCTCCAAAATCATGTGGTAAGCTTAGTTCATAAAATCATAACTCATACTTGAACATATGGGCATTTCCTGATACTTTAGCATGCTCGAAAATACATAATTCACTTGAAAACATGATCGTAAACATGGGTAACTTGAAAACATGCTTTTCATAAAAAATATATCCTCCTACTAGAACATTCATCATAAATCTCAACTTTCATGAACTTCTCATAATTAGGCATTTTAATTTGAAAAGCTTGAAACATAATTTTAATGGAAAACAACGTAAAACCTACCCATGATTCATAATTTAATAGTAAAAACTCAATTAGATCATACCCATGTAGAGAATTAGGAATTTCAGGCATTGGGTTGAAACCCTATAGAATCAACGTAGGAATTATCATGATTTAGAGAGTGATTGGGCATGGTTGTGAACGGATTCACCCAATCATAACCCTACATACCTGATAGGATCCAATTCTACCACTTTTTCGGTTGCCCAATGATTATTTGGAGAAAACTTGAAGAAAAACCTACACTTGATCACCTCCTAACCCTTCAATTTGCATGCATGGATGTGAATGAGCCTAGGAGGTCTTTACTCTTAAGAAAACACTTCATTTCGAGGCTAAAACGACGTAATTTAAGACCCTAGGACTTTGGAATGATGAAAATACCCTTAATGAAATTCGTGAAAATTAAACACCGCTAGTGACAACGGATGACAGAACGATCGTTGTTACATCCTACGGTCCGTCTTTACCACTAGTTGCTACTCCCTGAGTTCAGGTCTTTTATCCCTCATTATGACCGAACATGATGGGTCATTAATAGCTCCAATGACTCGTTGCTTCCAGTCATCGTCATCACTACCTTGAACTAGGACCCCTTCCTACGACTACAGACCATGACCCGTTGATACCTGCAATGGGTCATTCCACGACTCGTCACTTCATCCTTGACCAAGGGTCAGCCTCACCACCACCCCAAAAAATGACTTGTTAAATCTAGAAAAGGGTCTTTCCGAGACCTGTTACTCCCAACTCCGCCCATGCAGTATCTTACCACGGACACCTCCAACGGGTCGATGGTGGCACCAACGATCCATACCTTGACCCGGTCTGTGATAAATTTCCAGATTTCTATCACTTTCCATTTTTAAATCTGGGGTCTAGTCTTAAGCACTTTCAGGGTATTACAATATCTCTCTCTTGGGAACATTCGTCCTTGAATGTGGGAAAATCATACAGAAAACAGAGAAATTTAATCATCGAACTAATTTCGTTTTAAACTACATGGCTGAACTAAATTCATGAATAATACATACATCCACAAACATGAAAGGAACTGGGCACATGAACTGAACATGAAAACTAATAGAGTACTAGCGTAAAAACTGATACCTCAAATTGAAAATAAGCCGAAAGGGAATAGGTGTGGGTATCTAGCCATCATATTCGCTTCGGCTTCCCACGTAGCTCCTTCAACATGATGATTCCTCCTTAAAACTTTGACTGAAGCTACTTCCTTGTTCCTTAGACTCCGAACCTGACGATCCATTATTTCCATCGGAACCTCTTCATAACTAAGGCTATCTTTCACCCCGACACTGTCCACCGGGACAACTAGAGCTGGATCACCCAAACACTTCTTAAAGAGCGATACATGAAATACCGAATGTACAAAAGCTAATTCTAGGGGCAACTCCAATTCATATACCACATTGCGAACCCGTTTCACAATCCGGTAGGGGCCAACATAACGAGGGATGAGTTTTCCTTTCTTTCCAAACTGCATCACTCCTTTCATGGGAGACACCTTCAAAAACACCCAATCACCCACTTCAAACTTGAGTTCTCTCCTTCTCACATCATCATAGGACTTTTGGCGACTTTGAGCTATTTTCAACCTGTCCCGTATGAGCTGAATCTTCACAATAGCCTCTTGGACAAAATCTGGTCCTATCATTGCAGGTTCACCAACTTTGAACCAACTAATAGGTGATCTACATATCTGCCCATAGAGAACCTCAAATGGAGCTATTTGAATACTAGAATGGTAGTTGTTATTGTATGCAAACTCTATAAGAGGAAAATGATCATCCCAACTACCTTTGAAATCAATCACGCATGCTCTCAACTTTTCCTAGAGAGTGTGGATTGTCCGCTCCACTTGACTATCCATTTGAGGGTGAAATGCAGTGCTGAGCTTAACCTGAGTAACTAGTCCTTTTTGGAACGACCTCCAAAATTGAGAGGTAAATTTTGGGTACCTCTATATGATATGATGGATAAAGGCACTCCATGCAACTGAACTAGCTCTCAAATCTATAGTTTGGCATAATGCTCCACCGAATCCGTGGTTTTGACCAGTAAGAAATGAGCGACTTTGGTCAACCTGTCTACAACAACCCAAATGGAGTCATATTATCGTCGAGTGCGAGGCAGCCCTGTGATGAAGTCCATATTGATTTCTTCCCACTTTCAAGTAGGAATACTGATATCCTAAAGCATCCCCATACCCCTGCTTCTGATGCTCAGCCTTTACTTGCTGACAATTTGGGCACTTAGCTACAAATTCTCTGTTGTCCTTCTTCATGCCATTCCACCAACAGACTTCCTGTAAGTCATGTTACATCTTGGTGGCACCTGGATGGATTGAATACCTGGATCCATGAGCCTCATGGAGCATTTGGTTCCTCAAATCACTAACATCAGGAATACATAAATGACCCTTGTATCAAAGCACACCATCTCCCCATTTAGAGAAGACCTCCACCTTCTGATTCTGAATGGCCTCCCTTAACTTTACAAAAATAGGGTCTTCTTCTTGCCTAGCTTTTACATTAGTCACCAAGGATGATTCTGATCCGTTCTGTACTACAACACCAACATTGGTCGAATAAACCAACCGAACTCCCAATCTTGCAAGTCGATGCACGTCTTTCACCATCTCCTTTTTTCCCTCATCTACATGGGACACACTTTCCATGGAGAGTCTGCTAAGTACGTTTGCCACTACATTAGCCTTGCTCGGATGGCAAAGAAAACTAATATCATAGTCTTTCAATAGCTCTAACCAACTCCTTTGCCGAAGATTGAGATCCTTCTGGGTAAGCACATATTGTAGACTCTTATGGTCCTCAAAAACATCTATGTGGAACCCATACAAATAATGTCTCCATATCTTCAAGCCGAATACCATCGCGACCAATTTAAGATCATGGGTCGGGTAATTCTTCCGATTAACTTTCAGCTATCTGGAGGCATATTCTATAAATCTTCCGTGCTGCATCAATACACACCCAAGTTCGATCCTTGAAGCATCATAATACACCAAGAACCCATTGGTACCTCTGATAGGGTTACCACCGGTACTGAAGTAAGTCGAGCCTTCAACTCTTGGAAGCTTCTCTCACAAGCCTCAGACCATTGGAATTTCACCTTCTTTTAGGTCTTTGGTTAAGGGTGCTGCAATGAATAAGAAACCTTCAACAAGCTCCGAATATCTAAAGGATTCACCGGTCTAGGCCAATTCTTCACCGCTTCTATCTTTTGAGAGTTCACCTTTATGCCCTCATTTGACACCACATGGCCCAAAATCGCCTCAGGGTTCAACCAAAACTCACACTTGCTAAATTTGGTATATAATGTGTGATCCTTGAGAGTCTGTAGCACCACTCTCAAATGAGCGATATGCTCCTCCTCACTCTGAGAGTATATCAAGATGTCATCATTAAACACAATCACGAACATACCCAGGTATGGCTTGAACACCCTGTTCATCAAATCCATAAAAGATGAAAGAGCATTCCTTGGTGCAAAATACATAACTACAAACTCATATTGACCATACCGTGTCCTGAAGGTTGTCTTCAGGATGTCATTATCCCGAACTCTGAGCTGATGGTACCGGGATCTGAGATCTATCTATGAAAAACACATATCACCCTAAAGTTGGTAAAATAAATCATCAATCCTGGGTAGAGGATATCTATTCTTAATGGTGACTTTGTTCAATTGTAGATAATAAATGCACATACAAAGGGAACCATCTTTCTTTCGGATAAAGAGAATTGGTGCACCCTATGGGGACTTGCTCAGTCTAATGAAACACTTATCTAACAGGTCCTTCAACTGCTCCTTCAACTCCTTGAGCTCGGCTGGAGCCATTATGTAGGGGGGAATAGATATAGGCTACGTATCCAAAATAAGGTCAATACCAAAACCGATCTCCCGCTTGAGAGGGATTCCCGGTAGATCATCTGGGAAGACTTCTGGATATTCACATACTACTGGGACCGACAGGATAGTCCGAGTCTCAGACTTCACATCCTTAACCCTAACAAGATGGTACACACAACCTTCGGAGATCATCTTTCTGGCCTTAAGGTGAGAAATGAAATGACCTACGGGCATAGCTGAACTACCCTTCCACTCTATGACTAGCTCACCCAAAAATCTGAACTCTAGTACCCAGGTTCTACAATTAACTAAGGCGTAATAGGAAAACAACCAATCCATGTTGAGGATGACATCAAAATTAGTCATGGCTAACTCTATCAATTCTGCTGAGATGACTTTCTGAAGGACTGTTACCGGGCAACTTCATACACCCCTCTAGCTACAACTAAATCACCTATCGGGATAGAGAATGAGAAGGGCTCTGGAAGGATTTTGGGACTATTCAAAGCTACTGGCCACAATAGGTGTCACAAAAGACAAGGTAGCCCCCAGATCTAACAATGCATAAGCATCAAGATGAAAAACTCGTCACATACTAGTGATCACATCCAGGGAGGCCTCCTGCTCCTACCGGGATGCTAAGGCATAGAATCTATTTGGCGCTGGACACCACCAGTGCAAGTAGACGCCCCTTGCTGTGCTGGGAGTGTAGAAGGAGTTGCTAAATTTGAAACTAGGCCTCGACCCCTATCATGGCCCTATCACACTGCTGGGAAATCACTGAGCATATGTCTGGGATTCCCACACCCGAAGCAACCACCTGTACCAGCCAAACACTGGCCCATGTACCCTCGACCATACCTGCGTCAAGCTGGGATGCTAGAATCCATGGGTCTGCCGCTCTGACCCCTAGAGCCTGATCATGCCTAGGTATGGATGGCATACTCAACACTGAAGATGCTGGGGTTGAAGATTTTTGGTTGGTCTGCTGTCGATGCCCACCACCTGACCTCAGTTGAGAGAATCTATAACTATCATTCCTGGCCCTCTTGTCCTCTATCTCTCATATGCACCGACTCCATCTGTTGAGCGTACAAGAATATCCAAGTGAAATCCATACCCTGATAGAACATAGCGGTCCTACAATTATTGTCTAAATAATCCGCCACCCCACAAACTAATCTTCTTACCCGTGCCCTCTAATCAAGCACTAACTCCGAGGCGTACTTTGATAGGCGAGTAAACTCAAGGGCATACTCCTACATCATCATCTTCCCTTACCTAAGATTCACGAACTCGGCTACCTTCAACTCCCTCATCTCACGAGGAAAGCACCGATCTAGGAACACAACATGGAACTCCTCCCAAGTGACAGGTCCTGCTCCCGCGACTCTACTATCTTTCCACTATGGAAACCAGATGTGTGCGACCCCTTTTAACTATTATGAGGCCAACTCAACAAACTGAAATCCATTCACCCCCATGACCTGGGTGATCTTCACAATCTCATCAATGAACTCATGCGGGTCCTCATCTACTTTTGACCCAAGGAACTCTGGCGGGTTCATTCTCAAGAAATCTTTGACTCAAGGTTCTGCCGCATTTCCATTTTGTATAACATGTGCCACTGCCTGCTGGTTGACCTAAGCGGTCAAGGCCTACACTATCATTTGAATGGCTACCCAAAATTCAGCATGGGTTATTGGCTCTGGTGCATGGTCTCCTGGACTGGTGGGGCATGCTGATGCCCGTCTCCATTGCCATCCTCATGGCCATATCTATTCCCATTCCTCCTACCGTTAACTTTGTGGGGTTCCATGATTCTGAAATCGCGAATAGCACGAATTAGAAGTATAGGGAGACATTTCAATGCATGACATAGACCACTAGTTATTTATTATTTTTAAAGCTTTCACTATGTTTTTATTCAGATTGCCAATGCTATGAGAGACCATGGGTTGACTTGGGTTTCTTGTGATTCCAAGTACCGTGTCTCATCTAGGGTATAGATTCAAGTCATGACAAATATGATAGTGCAGGAATGTGTTTTACAGTTCACCCGTTTGTCCAAATATACACCAGAGATAGTGTCACAACCAGAACGTAGGCCCGAATTGAGACACAGGACAAGGAACCCCGAAGGACTCTAAGTGGACCCATGCCATGAACATTCATCTAACTCAATCAAACAAAGCGTAAGAATTAACATGATAATCTTAGCGGAAGTCTGAAATAAACATAACATCAAAATACACACAATTTGAAGTTGAATATATCATTTTTGTCTGAAAGGCCTCTATGTCTGATGAGTTGATGGGGCAAGACCCCAACTAGCTCGCTAAAGCTGAAAACTTAAAATACATAACGAAAACTGATAAAACATAGTCCTCGGGAGATGAGGACTCACCAATAGGCGTAGGATATTAACTCTGGAAGGTTGGCTAAAGACTGGGCTCAGTCTGAGTGTCAGGGCCTGTATCATGAAATGATACAGCATTGAGTATGCGGTCAGTACGTGGAATATACCGAGTATCCAAGGTAAGTAAAACCGCTTAAGTAAGAAAAATCATTTAAGACATGCATAATATAAAATATAAACAGATAAGAATCTGAGAGCAGGGCTTGCATGCTATTTTTCTAAAATCATGATCTCAACATAACATAATATCATAATTGAATCGATTGACCCAAAGCTAGAATCGGATAGTCATAAGTAAAGTTGAACATTGGTTCAAACCTTCTTTTTAACATATATAAATATGTATATCATGAATGATGAATATGCATAACTGAAATCATAAGGAACACTGGGGGACTCGTCTTTTAACCGACATACCATGATAGAGCTTACGTGGTCCCAACTATCACACTCAAGTGGGTAGAGCCGTCCGAAGCCTTTCTAGGGCTAAGGACGATACCATGATATCGATATCAAGCTCGAGGCCCAATCGGAGCATGAAAAAGCTTACAAGGGAGGTCCTAAAATATATATATATATGATAAGTATAAACCTACATTGGCGTGTAGTTCTGAAGCATAGGATGATTGACCCTTAGCCTACTCAATGCTAGACACTACTTCCAAAAACATGGATATGCTCTCCATCATTTTTTAATGAAGCTTACCATCGTCTATTGATGAAGCTCTATAATAAAAATACATATCAAATCCGGAATCGTATATGAGGAGCTCTTGCTCAAACCATACCACAAGCTGAATATAAAAGGGATTCTTCACTCTAAAACCATGGGGTAAGCTTAGTTCGGAAAATCATAACTCATACTTGAACATATGTGCATTTCCCGATACTTTAGCATGATCGAAAATACATAATTCACTTGAAAACATGATCATAAACATGTGTAACTTGAAAAAATGTTTTCATCATATATATATCCTCATACTAGAACATTCATCGTAATTCTCAACTTTCATGAACTTCTCATGATTGGGCATTTTAATTTGCAAAGCTTGAAACATAATGTTAAAGTAAAACAACGTAAAACTTGCCCATGATTCATAATTGAATAGTAAAAACTCATTTAGATCATACCCATATAGAGAATTAGGAATTTCTTGCATTGAGTTGAAAACCCATAGAATCAACATAGGAATTATCATGATTTACAGAGAGATTGGGCATGGATATGAATGGATTGACCAATTCATAACCCTACACACCTTATAGGATCTAATTCTGCCACTTTTCTAGTTTCCCAATGATGATTTGGAGAAAACTTGAAGAAAATCCTACACTTGATCACCTCGTAAGCCTTCAATTTGTGTGCATGGATATGAATGAGTCTAGGAGGTCTTTACCATTAATAAAATGCTTTATTTGAGCCTAAAACAACGTAGATTAGGACCCTAGGACTTAGGAATGATGAAAATACCCTTAATGAATTTCCTAAAAATTCAGCACTACTTGTGACAACGGACGACAGAACAATCCGTTGTTACATCCTACGGTCCATCATTACCACTAGTTGCTACTCCCTAAGTTAAGGTCTCTGATCCCTCACCACAACCGTATAGGACAGGTCGTTGCTAGCTCCAATGACTCGTTACTGCCAGTCATCATCATCACTGCCTTAAACTGGGACCCCTTCCAACGACTACTGACCACGACCCATTATTACCTGATTCCACGACTCGTCACTTCATTCTTGACAAAGGGCCAGCCTCACCATGTCCATAAAAAATGACTCATTACATCTAGCGATGGGTCGTTCCTTGACGCATTACTGCTAACTTCACCCTTGCAGTATCTCACCGTGGACACCTCCTACGGGTCATTGGTGGCACCAATGATGCGTACCTTTACCCATTCTATGATAAATTTGCAGATTTTTGTGACTTTCCTTTTTTAAATCTCGGGTGTTATAACCCGGGAGACCAAGATCAGACTCGGGAGTCAAAATGGCGAAAAATTGAAATTTCACAGCAGGTCATAGGATGAATCTTGAGGAGTGACCACAAGTCGTGATATGACTCGTGGTCCATCAAGGTTGGCATGGGTTGTTGAGTAGTCCATGGGCATGACCACGAGTCGTGGTCAGGCCTTACGACTCGTGAGGTCTCCCGTGGCCTAGACTGGTTGTGGCAAGGAGGCTTTGGGCAGTAGCAGCCACGGATGGTGAGCACGAGTCATGGTCACCCACCACGAGTCTTGGTGTCTTCTGTGAGGTCCCCTAGTGATTTTGAGCAGTGTACCAGATGACTCATGACCATGAGTCATAGCCTGGGAGAACTAGTCGTCTAGTCCCTTGTGGAGACTGGCAGTCAGCCGAATTCTGCGATTTTAATAAGGGCTTTTCAGTAATTCCTAAGTCCTAGGGGCCTATACTACATCGTTTAAGGTTCATTTCATTGTATTTAAGGAGGGGAAAGCCTATTCTAAGCTAGTTCATTCCATGCATGCAAACTTTAGAGTTTGAAGAGAGATTTAAAGCAAGTTTTGAAGGTTTCCATTGGAATCTCACCTTAGGCAATTAGAGAAGTGGTAAAATCATCCCTCCCAGGTATGTAAGGTTATGAGTGGGTGTCTTATTCCTCACCCATGCCCAATTTCAATCAAATCATGAAAATTACCTATAATCAAGTATGGGGGTTTTACCCAATTGCATGATTCTTCAATCTCTATACATAAGTATGATTAGATTATATTTATATTGATGAATTATTAAGCTTGGGCAGATCTTAAATTGTTTTCAATCCAAATTATGTTTTCTAAATTATGAAATTAAATGTCCATGAATGAGAAGTTATTGAAAGTGGAGAATGATGATGAGTGCATGATGATGAAAAGCAAGTTTCTTAAGCTACCCATGATTATGATATTGTTTTCAAAATGAATTGAGTATATTCAAGTATGATAAAGCTTTGGGCAATGCCCGTGTGTTGATTTTAAATGACGATTTTTTTCTGAAATAAGCTTACCACATTGTCTGGAGAGAAGTCTCCCAAATTTCACATTATTAGCTAGTGATATGTTTCAAATTAGAGCTTCTCATATGAATAAGGTCATGATATGTATGTCATTATTGAGCTTTGTCAAAGGACAATGTTGAGCTTCATTTTTATATGATGTCAAGTCTATGCATGATTTCATTATTGAGCTTTGTCAAAGAACAATATTGAGCTTCGTTCATACGATATTGAGTTATGCATGATTGCATCTTGAGCTTCATCAATCGACGATGTTAAGTTTCATTATATACGATGTAGAGAATTACATGTTTTTGGGAGAAGATTCTAGCACCTAGTTGGCTAAGGGTCGATCACCCTATGCCCCAGAACTACGCGTCGATGTAGGTTGATACTATCATATTGTTGGGACCTCCCTTGTGAGCTATCCCCAGCCCAAATGTCCCATGAGCTTGATATCGATATCATGGTAGCGTCCTTAGCCCTGGCAAGGCTCTGGATGGCTCTGTCCACTTGAGTGTGATAGTCGGGACCATGTAAGCTCTATAGTGGTATGTCGGTTAAGTGACGAGTCTCCCATTGTCTACATGATTCAGATTTGCATGTTCATAACTCATGATTATTACTTCAATCATACATGTTCTATGAATAAGGTTTGACTCATTGTTTAGTTGTTCCATAAGTGTCATATTATAGCTTGTGTCATTCGAGTAAGTTATAATGTTACGAAACTATGCAAGGTCATACTATGAAAAGATTATGATTTCAGAATGAGTGCATGTAATTCTTTCCTCTTAGATTTGTAAGCTTATGGTATGTTATGAAATGTTTTAAATGATTTACTTTACTTGAGCAGTTTTAATACCTAGCATACTCGGTACATTCCACGTACTGACCGCATACTTTCTTTATTGCACCGTTTCATGATACAGGATCCAACTCCTAAGCTCAACCCTGTCCGTAGTTGATTGTCATAGTTAGCTCCTACTCGGTTGGTGAGTCCTCATCCTTCGAGGACTAGACTATAATTTTCTTTTATGTATTTCAAGTTTCAGTATTGTTGAGTTTGTTGGGGTCTTGTCCTATCAACTCATCCAGACTAAAGGCTTTTCAGATTTATGTATGTGTTAGCTACGGATGTTATTCTGATTTGATGTTAAATTAGACTTCTTCTGAGATTATGTTGATGTTTTCTTCAATTTATCTAATGAGTTAGATGTATGCTTATGCCATTGGTCAACTTGGAGTCTCTTGAGGTCCCATGTCCCATGTCTACGATCCAGGCCTCCGTTTAGGTCGTGACACCGAGTCTAGTCTTAGGCACTTTTGGGGTATTATAGATAGTGGCTGATCAGAGAGCTTGGGTGAGTAGGTTTGTGCATTGAATAACAGACTACCTAGTCAAGGATTATAGGACCTCTATGCTTCATGAGGACATCGATTTTCCTTTATTGGTTTTGCACACCCAGCAGATGAAGGCGGTGCATTTGAGAAAGAAAGAGAGGTCAAGATGGCCAGGATAGTTAGTTATAGGCTCTCCCAGCAGAGATCGAGAGGTGGACATCGTCAGCAGTCCCATTAGATCATTAGCTCTAGTTCCATCATCAACCAATGTTCCATCTAGATTGCGGGGTAACCAGGGGAGCAGTGCATTAGGTTCGAGGGGACAGAGGAGCATGCAGGTAGAGCATACCTTTCCAATCTGCGGAAAGTGTGGCAAGAATCATATAAGGGAGTGCCTAATTGGATCAGATATCTGTTTTGGTTGTGGTAGACTCGAGCACGGGTGATGGGAGTATCCTATGGCTAGGTAGGATGATGGTAGAGATCATACTCCGACTACCAGTTCAGCACCAGCACAAGAACACCAAGCTCAGCAGGGTGCATCCACCAATGCAGGTGGTGGTCAGCGCCAGAATAGTTTTTATGCCCTCGCATCTCATTAGGAGCAGGAGACTTCACTGGCTGTAATCACTGGTATATTACCAATATTCCACTTTGATGTATGTGCATTCTTAGACCCAGGGGCTACTTTATCTTTTGTGATGCCCTGTATTGCTAGTAGTTTTGGAGTCAGTCCCAAAATTCTATCAAAACCCTTCTCAATCTCTACTCTAGTTGGCGATTCAATTATAGCTCGACGGGTGTACAAAAATTTCCCTATCACAGTCCTATAGAAAGTAACCTCAGTTAATTTAGTAGAGCTAGGCATGATAGATTTTGTTGTTATCTGTGGCATGGATTGGCTACATTCATGTTATGCCTCAGTAAATTATAGAACCAGTGTAGTAGAGTTCTGATTTTTGAGTGAGCCACTCCAAGAGTGCAAGGGTAGTTCAGCTGTGCCTGTAGGTCATTTTGTTTCTTAGAATGAAAGATGATCTCTAAAGGTTTTGTGTACCTTCTATTTATGGTAAAGGATGCTACATCTAAACACCCGACTATCCAGTAGTTCCTGTAGCATGTGAATATCAAGAAGTATTTCTGGATGATCTGCCGAGAATTCCTCCCAAGCGAGAGATTGATTTTGGTATTGACCTTTTTCCCGATATACAACCTCTATCTATTCCTCCTAACAAAAGTGCTCTAGCTGAGTTAAAGGAGTTGAAGGAGCTTGGAAGGATCTCTTAGACAAGGTTTTCATCAGACATAGCTAATTCCCGTAGGGGGCATCGGTACTCTTTTCCCCGACAAAGGATGGTTCCCTTCGGATGTGCATTGACTATCGGTAGTTGAACAAGTTTACCGTCAAGAACATGTATCCCCTCCTCAGAATAGATGACTTGTTTGACCATATTTTGAGTGTCAAGTGTTTTTCAAAGATAGACTTCAGATCCGAATATCATCAGCTCAGGGTTAAACAGAGTGACATCCCGGAGACAGCCTTCTGGACTAGGTATGGTCACTATGAGTTTGTAGTTATGTCGTTTGGACTAACGAATGTTCCTATAACTTTTATGGATTTGATGAATAGGGTGTTCAAGCCGTATCTAGATAAGTTTGTGATTATGTTCATAGATGACATTCTCATATACTCTCGGAGCAAGGAGGAGCATGCCACTCATTTGAGAGTGGTGCTACAGACACTGAAGGATTGCCAGTTGTATGTTAAATTCAGCAAGTGTGAGTTTTTGTTAAACTTGGTAGAATTTTGGGGTTATGTGGTGTCAAGTGAGGGTATACAAGAAGACTCTCAAAAGATAGAATCTGCGATGAATTGGCCTAGACTAGTGAGTTATTTGGATATCAGGAGTTTCTTGGGCTTGGTTAATTACTACAGGAGGTTTGTAGAAGGGTTTTTATCCATTACAGCACTGTTGACTAGGTTGTACTAGAAGAAAGTGAAGTTTCAATGGTTAGAGGCTTGTGAGAAGAGCTTCTAAGAGTTGAAGACTTGACATACCTCGGCACCAGTGTTGACTCTACTTGAGGGTACTGATGGGTTTGTGGTATATTGTGACGCCTCAAGGACCAGCCTCGGTTGTGTATTAATGTAGCACAGTAAGGTTATAGGCTATTCTTCTAGGCAGCTAAAAGTCTATAAAAAGAACTATCCAACTCATGACCTCGAGTTGGCGGCGGTAGTATTTGCCTTGAAGATTTGGAGACATTATCTATGCGGGGTCCATGTGGATATGTTTACGGGACATTAAAGCCCATAGTATATGTTTATCCAGAAGGATCTAATCTATGTCAAAGAAGGTGGTTGGATCTTCTTAAAATCACAATATGAGTGTCCTTTACCATTCGGGCAAGGCCAATGTGGTGGTAGATGCTCTTAGAAGGCTTTTTATAGAGAGTGCATCCCATGTAGATAAGGAGAGTAAAGAGTTTGTGAAGGATATACATTGGCTTGCACGACTAGGAGTTCATCTTGTTGACCCGACAGATGGTGGTGTCGCTATTATGAATGGATTAGATTCTTCCTTGGAGACATAGGTTAAGGCTAGGTAAGACGAGGAACCTATTTTTGTAAAGTTAAAGGAAGCTGCTCAGAATCAGAAAGTGGAGGTTTTCTTCCAAGGGGGAGATGGTGTACTATGATATCAGGGTCCTTTGTGTGTACTGGGTGTTGATTACTTGAGGGAGTGGATGTTACATGAGGCTCACGATTCTTGATATTTTATATATCTAGGTGCCACCAAGATGCACTGTGACCTACAAGAAGTCTATTAGTGGAATGGCATTAAGAAGGACATAGCAGAGTTTGTGGAAAAGTGTCCAAAAATTGTCAACCGGTGAAAGTTGAGCATCAAAGACCTGGAGGTGTGCTCCAAGACATTAGTACCCATACTTGGAAATGGGAGGATATCAATATGGATTTTATTATAGGGTTGCCTCGTACTCGTTGACAGTATGATTCTATTTGGGTTGTTGTAGAAGGTTGACTAAAGCATCTCATTTCCTATCGGTCAAGACTACCGACTCAGTGGAGGATTATGCTAAATTATATATTCGGGAATTAGTTCATGGAGTGTCCTTGTCCATCGTATTAGATAGAGATACTCAGTTTAACTCCCAGTTTTAGAAATTGTTTTAGAAGGGACTTGGTACCCATGTCAAGCTTAGTACAGCCTTTCACCCGCTAACAGATGGTCAGGCTGAATGGACCATTCAAAATCTTGAGGATTTGTTGAGAGCGTGTGTGATTGATTTCAAAGGTAGTTGGGATGATCATATACCTCTCATCAAATTTGCATATAACAATAGTTACCATTCCAGCATTAAGATGGCTCTATTTGAGGCTCTTTATAGATGGAGGTGTAGATCGCCTATTGGTTGGTTTGAAGTTGGTAAAGCTATGTTGATGGGATCAGATTCAAATTCATGAGGCTACGGAGAAAGTTCAGCTTATAAGGGGAAGGTTGAAAATGGCTCAGAGTTTCCAAAAGTCCTATGCATGTAAGGAGGAGAGAACTTGAGTTCGAAGTTGATGATTGGGTGTTTTTAAAGGTGTCTCCAATGAAGGGAGTGATGAGGTTCGAAAAGAAGGGAAAACTTAGTCCCCATTGTGTTGGCCCGTACCGTATTGTGAGACGTGTTATCCAGGGTGACTATGAGTTGGAGTTGCCCTCGAATTGGCTTCAGTACATCTAGTTTTCCATGTGTAGCTTTTCAAGAAGTGCATGGGAGATCCGACTTTAGTTATTTCGGTGGAAAGCATTTGTGTGAAGGATATCCTTCGTTATGAAGAGGTTCTTGTTGAAATACTTGATCATCAGGTTTTGACGTTAAGAAACAAAGAAGTAGCATCAGTAAAGGTTTTGTGGAGAAATCAGAATGTTGAGGGAGCTATGTGGGAAGCCGAAGTAGAGATAATGGCTAAATACCCGCATCAATTCCCTTCCAGTTCAGTGCTAGCTTGAGGTATCAATTTCCTTCTTGGTACTCTATCAAGCTTCATGTTCAATCCGTGTGTTCCAATTTCATTTATGTCAGTGCATATATGTGTGATTCATGAATTCAGTTCAGTCATGTATTTCATCTCGGAGTCACTCACTCCATCAGTTTTCAACTTTATATGTTTAGTATATGGGATGTTAGGTTTCCCTAAGTGATTCAGTATGTTTACCCCACATTCGAGGCTGAATATTCCCAAGGGGGAAAAATTGTAACACACGGGAAGTGCCTAAGACTAGACTCAGTATTTGAAATGGGAACAACAGAAAAATTTGTGATTTTGTCTTAGAATGACTTATGGTACGAGTCATAGGAAGGAAGGACAAGTCGTAGGAAGAGTCGTGAGGAAGACTTGGAGTCCAAGGTCTAGACCACGGGTCATGGTATGTTGGTACGACTCGCGGTCAGTGTCGTGGGGGAGATGAAGTCATTGGTGATGTTACAACTTGTGGCAACAAGTTATGCCCAATTATGCAAAGTTCCATGAAAAGTCAAGTTATGGTTCTATTATGGTTTCAATATTCCTAAGCCTAAATTAGGATTTATTATATGATTTCTCTTCAAGTACTTTTCATGGATTTATGATTGGCAGTTATATAAATTTTCTACAAATATGCATATTTTTGGGAGCAGTGTCTAGCACCGATTAGACCCGACATTCAGGTAAACCCCACGATCTAAGAACTACATGCCATCGTAGGTGTGTACATATATTTTTAGATCCCCTATGATATCACACCATGCACGTCCCTTGCTTGGTAAGCCTGGGACGGCTCCACCCACTTGAGCAAAATAGTTGCGGCATCATGTAAGCTCTATCATTATGGTGTCAGTTAAGACGTGCTCCCATTGTTCCTCATGATTTATGCATTATTATGCTTATGTTACTTTGGCTCAAGTTATGTTTTTATAAAGTATTTCTTATGACTATTATCTTGACTAGATTATGAATGGTTTGAAAATCTTGAGCCCTCATGTTTATATTATGATATTTATTTCATGTTCATGTTGTCTTTCTCTTATGAACCCTTATGTATTTTAACTGTCTATTTTGCATACTTAGTACATTCCAAGTACTGACCGCATACTCTATTCTATATCATTTTATGATACAGGTCCAAGGGATCAGTCTCAGTTGCACCATTAGTCCTACTTGCCTCTCTGACCTATTTAGCCAGTGTTGGTTAGTCCTCATCCTTCGAGGAAATTTAGTTATCCATTGATATGTTATTTCAGCTATAGACTTTTGTCGAGCTAGTTGGGGATGTTATTCCATTAGCTCATATGTTTTGTTAGATGCTTTTCACACAATATGTAGAAAAATTAGCTTGTCAGTGATGATTCTATTTTAGATTGATATGTTTGCAGACTTCTGCTTAAGATGTTTTGATATATCAGTTTAAGTTTGTTGTATGCTCTTAGACGCTATGTTCATTCCTTGGGTCGACTTGGAGCCTCTCGGGGTTCCTTGTCCCGTATATCTATCCGGGCCTATGTTCGGATCATGATATTTTCTTACTACTCTTACTCAATAGTACTCCTACTCTATGACTTTGATCACTATCACTTGATGATATATGCATACAAGTTTATATTAACAAATATAAATAAATTTAAGTATTAAATATAGTTTCTTAAAAGACATACAACAACTCGTTAGTTGTTATTCTTCCAATTTTCCTCCATGTTTGTTTCATTTTCATCATTCTCTCATTCTTCCTCGTCATTTGTTTCATAATCATCATTTGATTCTTTCGCTTCTCTTTGTTCATTTTCATTATCTGAGTCTTCCTCAATATTTTCAATTGCAGTTATCTCATCATCAAAAACATCTTTTAATGTATTTCTAAACTATGTTTTAACTCAGTATCCACTGTTTGATGAATAACGGTCACATCATTTTGTTACACCATATCTAACACATTATCAATCTCAATCCTACCTATGGGCTTAGTCTTTATAACAATTTACCCATCAGCCTTCTCTCTACGCAAAGGATATGGAGCATAATATACCTGTTAGCGTTTTGTGCAATGATAAAAGGAATATAACGATCATAATGCTTGTATGCTTAAATTCAATTATATTATGTTGTTGATTCACCTTAGTACCTCTATGTGAGGGATCAAACAACTTACACCAAAATAGTACTATCTTTTTTCTCATCCATCCAGGAGGACACTTAACTTCTATGATCTCTTCTATTACACTATAATAATCAACAGTTTGGCCATTACTGTCTACATTACCTTTAAAGCGCCCTATGTTATTATTGATTTTCTTATACTTAGAAATTACTTATATTTGAACCTTGAAACCGTTCATACAATACTTATTCATTGACTAGATTTGACTATCAAGCCCGCGTGCAATATCTCTAACCAGTTGCAAATGTTCGTTAGTACTATTTTCACCATGAACCTACAAAATGTGAAATAACAAATATATTATTTTAGCAAATTTATATATTATAATTATATCTTCAAAATGAATTTTAACACTTACATAGTCTTTCAGCCAATCAGACAACCTTGTTTAGCATCATTAACCCACGAGCTAATAGTAACTGTCCAATATATTGAGATTTTTTTTCTAGTTTAACCATTAGTATTTAAATGACATAGTCCAATAAAATAATTCAAAACTTACTTAACATATGGTTGTATCTCAAGGCAATTGAGCAAAATATGTTTCACAATTAGTAGCATCTATATACTACTTAAACCTCATCTGGTGCATTTTTTTGAACCTTGACCTTGTTGATTAAAAATTAAAGTTGGTGGATCACTATCACCGTCATCATTGTGAGTTGGCCTATTTCACATACTTGGCACTTGCTTCCTGAAGTATTAAGAACAAAAATGAGCAGTTTTCCTTGCAAGGTAAAATTCATAAATAGATCCTTCAATCTTAGACCACTGTTTAGCAGTTCTTTGCACTTGCCAGTAGTACTGTATAATTTGATGTTAGTTACTAATAAGTTAAGAAAAAATAAATAACTCATTTATGGTATATTAAGTCGGAATCATTATCCCTCGATTGGATACATACATTTATATTGAACTAGTCCTTTAACGTGTGCCTCATGTATGAGGTAAATTGGTCAATATTTCATCATATCAAAGAAGCTGCATAGGAAGATATTTTCCAACTTAGTGGTAACCATAGGAATATTCTGATCCATCCTTTCTAATTTACCCTTCCACAAAGTGTTACAACACAAATATTTGAAGAACAAACATACTTCTATGACTTGTCAGGTAGGTGGTTAAATGCAATAGAAATCAAATTTTTCATGGAAACGTGACAATCATGTCTTTTTATACCACAGAACTTTCCTTCATTCATATCTGCATGCTTTCCTAAATTTGAAGCATATCCCTTAGGTATCTTCAAATTCTAAACCCACTCATAAGTCTCTCATTTCTTATTAAATGTGAATGAAAAACTCGTCTTGGGCTTTAACAGTTTATTATTGTGTGATTTTTACCGTCATAGTTCCTTTCTCTTGCAATATTCCTTTAAGTCCATTCTGACTTTTGGATTATCATTTGTCTTACTGTTAACATCCATCACTGTACTGAATACATTATAAAAAGAATTTTTTTCATTATGCATCACATCAAGATTATATTGTAGAAGATTATATTTCCAATATGGCAACTCCAAAAATATGCTCTATTTTGTCTAATTATGTCTAACATCATATCCAAAAAGTCTAGAAGGTGTAGCTTCTGTCACCTTAGGCAACTGACAAACTCTCTCCCAAATTTGATTTTTTGCCAATGATAGAGGTGGTGGATCACTTTCAATCCTATTCTTTTAGATGGATGTTTTATTTTTATAGATTCATGATCCATTGACAAATACAGAAAGTAACAATTAAACCGTCAATTTTTATAATCATGTTTTAAAGTGAAAGCTTTGCTCTTTTTCATGCAATACGGGCAAGATAACTTTCCGGAGGTCATTCAACCAGAAAACATCCCATATGCAGAAAAATTATTTAATAGTCTCCATTAAAGAAGAACACAAAAGAAATTCTACACAGTTGATATGGAATATGCCACTACACCTTCAGACCATTATTGTGTTAGCTTTTTTATCAAAGGTTACACATAAACTGTCATGCCCCGAGTCTACACCCTGGACGTAACACGGTACTTAAGGCCACAAGTGACCCTAAGTTAACCCTTGGAGTATCATTCACTAGCAATCAGAGTATACATGCACAACCGAACTTAAAATAATAGCATAAAAATATTTATGAAAGACAAGTCTAAAAGTAAAATGTCCAAATATTTAAATAACACCAAAAAAATTGAAAGTCATGTCTGAAAACCATCTATCTAAGGAGTTATTGGGACAAACCCCTAGCTAACTCTAAGTCTAAATAAACTAATAAGAAACTGAAGAAAGAAGCTATGCCCTCAGATAATGAGGACTCACACTTCCACTGCTAAGGCGAAATGCTTTGGACTGTGACTGTTATCTGTGTTGAGCCTGAGAACCTACAGCTATATCATGAAACGATACAGCATAAAAGTATGCGTCAGTACTTTGAATGTACTAAGTATGCGAGAGAAATATACCCAAAGATAAGCAATACAATACAGAACTTAGAAAACATGCAAGAACTGTCTAAAGCTACTGAAATGAGTACTGATATAATGGGATGGTCTAAAAGATCCTGTCTGATGGTCAAGCATGCTCTAAGTCTAATTCTAACCTAAAATGAGCTAAACCGAATTGAACTGGATTGAACTATACTAAACTGGACTGAACTGGACTGAACTAGTGGGAGAGTCTCTAACCGACATATAACCACGTAAGCTAGACATGGTGTCTGATTTATACACCCCATTGATAGGACCCAATATACCTTGTTAGGTTATAAAGGCATGAATTGGGTGATCACAGAAGTCTAGGGCCAAACGGGACAATAATTTGAAATTGAATCTTACGTTGGCAACGTAGTTCTGGGATCCTGGGTGCGCTGGAACCCCGGTCCACTCTGTGCTAAGTTCTACTCCCACTTGAAATCCTATTCTAAACTACTGAGCTGATAGCTTGAAATTGGGGTCCAAGAGGTAGTGGATTGTGATCTTCCTCGCCCTTCCAACAGACATTCTTTAATTCGACGCCCAAGCTGTCCACAACCAAAACAGCCTTCTCTACCCTGTAGACACTCTCCAAGATGATTTTTACTGCACTTTGGGCACAACGTGGGCTATGATTGAGTGCTAGATGACCCACCCCTCCGTTCTTGGAAAGACCGAATGGTTGGGGCGCTGGCTGAGCTAGGTGCTGGGGCCCTGTGCTGCTGCTGCTATGGGCGGCCACCACTGCTAGATCTCTTGTAGTCGAAGTCTGAATGGCCGATTCTTGCCCGCTTGTTCTTCCTCTCCATATCTTTCAGCTTCTTGGCCTCAATCGGTTGAGCGTAAACAATTAGGCTGGAAAGATCCATGTCCTTAATCAGCATTGCGGTCCTGTACTCTTTGAGGACTAGATTAGATACTCCATTGATGAAATTTAGCATTTAATCCCTTGGCTCATCTACCATCTCTGAAGCATACTTTGAAAACCTGGTAAACTACAGAACATACTCCTCTGCTGTTCTGTTGCCCTGTCGTAGGTTCATAAATTCTGCCAACATCGCCTCCTTCAGCTCCTGGGGGGAAAATCTATCTAGAAAAGCTGTGTGGAACTCCTCCCACTCCACCAGTCCTGCTCCCGCTGGTCGCCCCTCCTTCCACTGCTCGTACAAAACCAGAGCTACCCCTTTAAGCTGGTAGGCAGCCATGTCAGAACTCTCGGAGGAGCTAACATCCATGATATGGGTAATCTTCCTGACTTCATCAACAAACTCTTGTGGGTCCTCTCCCACCTTCATTCCATGGAATTTCAGAGGATTCATTCGGGTAAAATCTCATACACGAGCAGCAGCTGTAGACTCATTTGTGGCTACTGGAATCACCTGTTGGTTTACTTGGTTTGTGATGGTCTGGGTAAGCAACTGAATGGCCACCCTAAATTCAGCTTTAGATAAGGAATCGTCCTGAAGAGCTATTGGAGCTGGTGGGGCGAGCCTGTTGGTGTTTTCGATCGTGCGTCCATTTCCACTCCGAGGAGGCATTATTCACTGAAGTGAAATAGAGCATGATTTAGAAGGACATTTCTGGAGTTGAACGTTAACGCACGATAAAGAATATGGACAAAAGGGGAATTTTTCCAAATAACATCTCGTAGCCTCCTCATCATAAGTGTGGTAGGCTTCACACATATGAAAAGGACTCTACTCGATGTGGTTTTTAGACATTCCAAGGATACTTGAAACCTACAGCTCTGATACCAAGTTTGTCACGCTCCGAGTCTACACCGTAGACATAACACGGTACATGAGGCCAGAAGTGACCCCAAGTCAACCCTTGGAATATCATTCACTAGCATTCAGAGTATACATGCATAGCGGAATGTAAAATAATAGCATAAAAATATTTAAGAAAGACAAGTCTGAATGTAAAATGTCCAAATATTTAAATAACACCAAAAAAATTGAAAGTCATGTTTGAAAACCATCTAGATGAGGAGTTACTGGGACAAACCCCAGCTAACTCTATGTCTAAACAAAATAATAAGAAAGTGAAGAAAGAAGTTATGCCCTCAAATGATAAGGACCCACACTTCGACTGCTAAGGCGGAATACTCTTAACTGTGATTGCTATCTATGCTGATCCTGAGAACCTACAGCTGTATCATGAAATGGTACAGCATAAAAGTATGCGTCAGTACTTTGAATGTACTGAGTATGCAAGAGAAACATAACCCAAGATAAGAAATACAATTCTGAATTAGAAAACATGCAAGAACCGTCTAAAGCTGCTGAACTGAGTACTGATATAATGGGATGGTCTAAAAGACCCTATCTAACGTTCAGACATGCTCTAAGTCTTATTCTAACTTTAACTAAGCTAAACTGAATTGAATTAGATTGAACTATGCTAAACTAGACTGAACTGGACTGAACTAGTGGGAGAGTCTCCAACCGACATATAACCACGTGAGCTAGATGTGGAGTCCAATGTATACAACCCATTGATAGGGCCCAATATCCCTTGCTAGGGTATAGAGGCATGAACTGGGTGATCACAAAAGTCTAAGGCCAAGTAGGACAATAATTTGAAATTGAATCTTACACTGGCGACGTAGTTCTAGGAACCTGGGTTCGCTAGAACCCCAGTCTGCTTGGTGCTAAGTCCTACTCCCACTGGAAATCCTATTCTGAACTACTAAGTTGATAGCTCGAAACTAGGGTCCAAGTCTAGTTAGAGACGCAAAACTAAAATTACCCTTAGAGTCTTATTGGACCAGATGCTGAAACTGGGTTATAAGACTGGTCAGAGCTGCTTATCTGGAAGCTTCGTAACCATCTAAAGAATAACTGATACTGAACTGGGGTCCTGGGTTGTTCAGAGCTATAACTGGAATGTCATGACCACCTAATGGACCAATTAATATGAGTTCTGAGTCAGATTCTGATAACTAAGAGGCACTACTGTCTCCTCGGGAAATCTAGAGTCAAACTGAGCGGTTGACGATTTCTGAATAGTTCTGAAGGAATCTTACATTTTTACTAAACTAAGCTACTGAGCAGCTAATAGAGATTTCAACTCATTCCGATAACACTGGAATTTCATAGCATGGCAACCACTCGTGATATAAGAGAAATTAACATCTGACAAGGCTAGAATCTCTATCATATATAAGATATTTTCTCATCGTCTAAGTATTAAAATTTCAAGGAAATTCATCCCAAAACATACTTCATTCAACAAACAACAATTTATATGCACAGATCTTTTCTCGAAATTTGGACTGGAATTCACTATTTCAAGATTCTAGGTAATTTTTGTACAAACTGCCGGAAAATCATATCAAAAATAACGGGGATATCATTCTATAAGAAATTAATGAACTATGACATGCAACATCTTGCACTGAAAAATTTAGGGCTAAAAACTGATAGAAACTAGTAGAGGTTTTTTTGGGGGGACACATGGGAAGAACAGTTCCCTTGTTGAATTCCTACATACCAGGTGAAAAACTCGAAGAATTTCCTTGAGGAAATGAGAGGAAAAGGTTTCCCTAGTTGTTGCTCTAAAAAGCTCTACGAGGAACTCTGCATACTTTGTTTTTTCTCGGAAGTCTGAGTGGGGAATGAGGGAAATAACCCATTACCCCCACTAAAAGGTATGAAACTGAAGCTAAAACGGTGTGGTTTAGGGTCCAAAAGTGTAGAAAAGTTGAATTTGCCCTTAGTAAAATTTTCCTGAAAAATTGTTCTAGCCCTGACCAGGAGTCGTACACGATGTCATGACTCGTGGTCATCTCTCGTAGTCACCTCTCCACTTTTCCAACTTTTGAATGTGGCCACGACTAACATACCATGACTCGTAGTACCATCCTATGGGTCGTACTGTCGATCGTGGTATCATCCACCCATAAGAAATGCAACTTACCCACGACTCCTCATCATGACTCGTCGCTACATCCTACGAGTCGTACCATGACCCATGACAACTCACTCTAGAACCACTGAGAATTTCACCACGACTCCTGACCACAAGTCATATTACGCGCCACGATTCGTAGGACCACCCGTGATATAACCTCAGGCTCCCAAAATTCATCACGATTCGAGTCATGAGTCATAGGTTTTCACCACGATTCATACCTTGAGTCATCCTGGTGAAAAATTCCAAGTTTTTCTGCAGTTTCCAACTTCAATTCTCAGGTCTATTTTAGGCCCTTCCGGGGTACATAAACACAATTGAACTTTATGGATTACGGAGATCCAGAATAGTATATAACAATCAAACTTTTTGAATATGTAGTTGATAGTCTGCACGAACTACATATTTATCTTTAACTTAGCTGTTTGCCTAAAAATCAAACAGGTTGTCTAACGTGTTTTACTTAAGAGGATAAATGCAGTAAGTAAAGAACACTATAATTTTAGCATGAAAAACATCCCACTCAAAAGCTGATAAACCACGACCTATACCTCCACAGGATTTTATCCAACTTCACTAAGTTCAAATAGCCTCTTGAAACAGCAGATTACAACACTTGTAACCTAAAGGAATTATATATTCCAATTCCTAGTTTCTCACACTCCTCCCAAGGATTATGTCCCCCGTGTCTCCTAGTATTCTTTACTTGAAGATAAGATCTTCTTAATACAGTTTATAACTCACTGAATTAAGATTACATCAATTACAACTCAATGACCAACTCCCAGTACAAGATTGCTAGCTCTAGCCTATTACTTCACTAGGACAAGTTCGTCAATTGAATTTCTTCACACTTCAAATGTTGTAAACTATCACGCTTTGAAGATTTCTTTTTCTCTCTTGTAAGTAAAGTTTCTTTGAGAGGTTTCACTTCTATATTTACACAACTCTTCAAAGAGTTCTTTCTTCTTTCAATCTCTTTGCAGCAACAACCTTTCCCCACCTTGGAGGTTCCCTCCAACTAGGAGTCCTTCTTTAAGTTTATCTCTTAGCTTCCTTTGTGTTTTAATCAAACTCCAACTCTTACAAATCATAAGATGTTTATTTCACTTATCTTTTGTGACGTGGTTTAACCATATCTTGATACGTGAAATTTATCTTCAATTTGGACATTATACTGCTGCCATTTCAGCTCCTTTAGATAGTGAATTTTACACTCCCTTTGAACATCTTGGCTGACATGTTTCATCATCTTTGTCAATCATTAAAATTGCATAGATCCCAACTAATTCCCCTATTTGATGATGAAAAACTTGTTTCCCCATACCTTCAATGATATCTACCTATACAACCAATAGGTGAAACGCTTTATTGAAACAAGTTAGTCATATGGGTTATAAACATTGCACAGCCTATATTCTTCCCCCTTTTGGCATCATTGAAAAGAAAGCCAATTTGAGACACTAAAACAATTATGACCACTGGGGCTATCTTCAAAACAATCAAATATCAATCTCATGAAAACATAATGAAGTATTAAACAGTGTAGAGTTACGAATCAATATAAGCAAAAGACAACCCTTTCATTCCACTGACATTGGTCATGGTACAATGACACAAAATAATATAGTGAACAAGGAATCAATTGAGCAACAGGAAACAACAAAAGGAACAATAAGACTAGGAATAACAACAAAGATAGGCCTGAGATTGGAGAATGGCACGATTAGGAGGAAGAGGAAAATGGAAGCATCTTGGTCATCTTATGAATAGCTTCCATATGGTCAGCTCTTTCTTTAACAAGAGTCAGCTCCATTTCATCAATCTTTTCTTGCTAGACAGCCTTCTTTCTCTCATGATCAGCTTTGCCATTGTCTAATTCAGCAATTTTGTCAGCTAAAGCAAGTCTCAGACGCTGCAAAGGGTTGTCAGCCTTTTTCATTGAAGCAGGTAAAACGACATGGTTCACTTGACCTAAAACATCTTTGGTAGTTTGGAGAGACCAAACTTGAATAGGAACGGAGTAATCATCAAAAATGGCACCCAATCAAAACCTATAAGGAAGAGCATGACCTCTTCGAAGAGCGAGCTTGAGGAGAGGATCAAGAGGGAGTTTTGAAAGGACTTTTAGAGGAAGGTTTTGATAGAGTTTTAGAAGGAGATTTTGATTTTGGTAGAGAAATAGGTTTGGGAGAATGTTGGGGAGCAGGTGTCAAAGGAGATTTAGAAGCAGATTTGGAAGAGGAAGGAGGAGGTTTCTTAGTCTTTGGAAAGGACCTTTTCACCACTTTCAACCTTCAAAACTTTCTAAGCAGTAAATTGTCCGGAGATGAAACTTCTTTTGAAGAAGATGGCATTGTAGAATGTTTCTTCTTTTTACTTTCTTGATGAGCTTTTTCAAGAATGGATTCCTATTGACATTTTCAAGTTCAAGTGTGAGGAACCCTAGTTGAAACAGATGGTGAAGGAGTTTCATTGGATGGTTCATTGGCAGGAACCGAAATGGATGACCCAGACGTTTTCCAAAATAGAGACCGTAATTTATTCGGAATTAGCTCAGCAATAGGAACCCCATCATTATCAGCAAATTGAAGAGGGGTGACTTCACATATAGGACTAGAAGAAGGGGAAATGCTAGAAGGCATAGTAGATAAAGTGGAGAATTGGTTTTTAAAAGCGTTTTGTGCTGCAAAATCTGTTTGAAGGGAGTGGTAAAACAAACTCTCATGGGTTGAGTCTCTAATTCATGTATCACAATGTCACGAGACTTAGGTGGGGGAGTATCAGTAAGGACTTTGCTAGTGGAGGAAGATAGTGTTTCCATTGCTAAGCTAAAATGCATTTCTTAGGGAGGAACTTTAGGATGAAGTATCTTAAGAAGAAAGAGGAGCTTGTGATCTACTTCATCCAACTACACTATTTATAGGAGAGAGAGTGAAGGTGGCATGTGTGAGAGGATGTGACGTAGTTCAGAGAGTGAGTGGCTAATGTGAAAATTTCTGCTTTTGAGACAGACGGTTAAGAAAAGTCATAATTGAATGGAATAGGAAAGCTTAGACATTTCACATTACTCACTATTTACTTAGTATAAAATAGCACATACCTGGCAGCATCATTAAAGTTTGCATATGCATTTGTAGACTCCATCACTGCATAATTTAATGCAATATTATGTAAGAACAATATCAATGAACTAGAATTGGGATGCATAATTAAATGTGCAAGACTAAATCGAATAGGAATTTGAACAATAAAATGGGTGATCCCCTTAATCTGGCCAATAATTGAAGGAGGCTTATGCAATCCTAATCATCCCAAAATGTAATATGTACCATTAAAACTACACTCTACTTAGAGTTTTGGTAAATATATCTATAATCTGCTCCTCAATAGAACAAAATATAATACAGATATGACCTTTCTCAACATTATCTCTAAGAAAATGATGTTTAATGTCAATATGTTTAGTTCTCTTATGTTGAACAATATTTTTGGCAATACTGAGGACACTAGTATTATCACACAAAATTAGAACAAAACCAATATCAATGCCAAAATACATCAGTTGTTGTTTGATCCATAACAACTGTGCACAACATGAATCAGCTGCTACATATTTATCCCTAGCAGTGGATAGAGCTATAGAGTTTTGCTTCTTCGTGGACTAGGATATCAAAAATGGTCCAATAAAGTGTGCCATACTTTTTGTACTTTTCCTATTGAGAAGATAACCTGCATAATCAGCATTAGCATACGCTACAAGGGAGAAATTACTTCTTTTTGGGTATCACAACTCCAAATCTGTTGTTCCCTTCAAGAATCTCAAAATTCTCTTGACAGTCTTGATGTAAGATTCTTTAGGATTTTCTTGAAATCTAGCACATAAACCAACACTGAAAATAATATCATGTTTACTTACAGAGAGATATAGGAGAGAACTAATCATACCTCTATAAAGCTTTTACTCTATGGATGAACCTATTTCATCAAGGTCTAATTTAGTGGCAGTGGCAATAGGAGTATCAATCTCCTTAGTAGCTTCCATATTGAATCATTTAGGAAACTCTTTCATATACTTCTGCTGATGGGTCAAAATTCCAGTAGGAGTTTGCTTACCTTGGAATCTAAGAGAAAAATTCAATTCTCCCATCATGCTCATTTCAAATTTTCCCTTCATGAGCCTTGAAAACTCTTGAGTCATGAGGCTTTTGGTTGATCCAAATATGATATTATCTACATATACTTGCACAATCAATAGATCTTGTCCTTTTGTTTTCAAGAAGAGTTGTATTGTCAATTCTCCCTCTTGTGTGCCTATGCTGTAACAAGAACTTTGAAAACCTCTCATACCAAGTTGTTGGAGCTTGCTTCAATACATACAAATCTTTATCTAATTTGTAAACATGGTTAGGAAATTCAGAGTTCTCAAAACCTGGTGGTTGCTTCACATATACTTCCTCTTTTAATTATCCGTTCAAAAAGGCACTCTTTACATCCATTTGATAAAGAGTGAATTCTTTAAAAGCTGCAAAGGCTATATGCAATCTGATTGCTTCACGTCTTGCAACAGGAGCAAATGTTTTATCATAATTAATGTCTTCCTGATTGTAGCTGTTATACCGCGTAAAATTACCAACACATAGATGGCCTATTCGCATGTTGGTTAAGAGTATTTGAAAGCCATACATGCTAGGAATAGGCCCGGGACAAGATCGTACAGGAAACCTGTCGAACCATCGCGGAAGGATCCGGGGCAGAGCCCTTCCGCGATGGCAACGTGTCATGGAGGTAGAGCCTCGGCGTTGGCTTCGTGACACGTTGGCCCTGTCCAGGCCCAAGTTATAAAGCCTCCACTTCGGTTTTAACTTCATTTTTCATCAAATAATTTCCAGAACACGAAGAAAAATAGAGAGGGTGCGAAAGTACTATTAAATTATCGCTCGATTTCGCCGTCAAACACGGTCCAAACTCAAATTAACTCCAGATACCGAGGTATTAAGCAGTGAGGAGCATTCCTATGGATTTAGTTTTGTGAAATTCAGCCAGCGAATCATCGTGCTACCGAACTAAGGTAAGTGGAATTGCTCCAAATTTGTGTCAATATACTCCTAGCCTTAAAGTGAGTATTTCTCCCTTCTAGACTTTCGAGAAATAGTGAGTTTTTGACCGTCTTTCGATAAGCCAAATTTTAGACTATAAATATATCGAAAGTGACGTTTTCTTTCAGAATATTGGTGTATTTTGTTCTAATTGACATGTATATGAATGTAGTTGGGAGAAACAGCAGAAGTACCAACAGAAATCACATCGGTCAGTCGGGTACTCAGAAACCAGGTATGTAAAGCTATTCTATAGGAAAGCTAGGAAGTACAGTCTAGAAAATAAATAGAATAAAGTCTATTGACAGATACCCAGTGTATAGGAACGATTTTAGTACAATTTCCAGCAAGCATGCTAGTATATCACTACGTATCATGCGATAATCAGAACAACGGATAGCCAGATGATTTTAGATAGTAATGTGGTATCAGCTAGTAGCTCAGCATGTTCTTACGTAATACCCAGAATGGAAGTTTTAAAAGTAGTATAATGAATTAGCAAGATTACAGATAGTATGTATTACATTTGTTGAGACTGTATCCAGTAACAGATGGCACATCTTATGTTATTGAGCTATATCCAGTTATAGATGGCATGTTCTATGATATTGAGTTATATCCAGATGTAATCAGATCAGTAATCAGATATAGAAATAGCTCCAAATACAGATGTAGCTCCCAGAATAGATATGGCTCTAGAAACTGATATAGCTTCAAATCGCGGATAACAATAATCAGATAAACAGATAAAGGCCAGGTAGCAATTAGCCCAGCAACCAGAAATGGTGTAAAACAGAATATAGCATCAGTTGTTTAGTATGGACTGGCCTTGAAATAAAAGAAGAGAATAGGATTAGTATTTTTTTTCATTTGAGCATGCTTGCTGTGTATGTGTTTTGCATGTTGAGACTTGTTGTGGAATGTGGGTGTCCTTTTGCATCCCCACCGCCCTTGGGTTATAGCTGTGTCGATACCAAATTCAGATACCGCCACCAGCTGTGCGATGTCGTCCGCCTAGAGGACGATGATGGCCGACCACCATGATAATACGGTCCAGATTACCCTACTTGCAGAGGCAGTTTAGTTTCTCTGCGCAGAGCCGGATTACTCTGTTTACAGGGGCAGATTACTCTGTGTGCGCTTGCGGCCAGGGGCAGTTCCAGATACAGATTTTTATAAAATTACCCTGTTGCGTGCTTGCACCCAGGGGCAGTTTCATTCACAGATACAGAAACAGATTACCCCATGAGCGCTTGCGCCCAGAGGAAGGAGTCTTCAGACTTAGACACAGTTTATTGTCAGAGGCCAAGGCCTGAGTTGCGTACCCAAAGGGGGCGGTATGAGGAGCTCACAGTTATCAGATGAGTGGAGTGACTTATTTTTGGTTAATTTAGACCCGGGTAGGGGTAAATAGATTGTTCTGTTGGGTGGCACCTTCCAGCTTATAGGGGTCGGTCAGGTATTGTGTGTATTTATATGTATATCTACATATGCTACTATATACTGATAGACAGTAGGACGACACATCGTCAGGTATGCCCAAATTAGTTACAGAATAGGTAAATTCTCCCCAGTTATCCTCAGCTAGATAGACTCAGCTACTTCCTGCTTATATGTCATGTTATTGTTGCTATCCATTTCAGTTGTATATTTCAGTTTACTTTACATGCTCAGTACCTGTGGTACTGACGCCCGTGGGGGCGCTGCATTGCTTGCCTGTAGGTACTCATAGACGAGGAGGCGATCCCTCATGATCCTAGCCAGCACAGAGTCATTAGCTCCTGTCATACGGAGCATGATATTCAGAGGTATATTTCATTTTCTTTTGTTGTATTGTATGGGTAGGTCGGGGCCCTGTCCCGACCATCTGATCAGTATTCCTAGAGGCTTGCAGCCTGTATATATTTCCATGTGGTTAGTTATGTCGGTCGTGTGGGGCTGTGCGTATGTTTAGTTGTCTATGTTGGTCGTGTGAGGCCTTATCCAGTCAGTAGTGGTGACCTTGCCGGTCACGTAGCTGTTTCGCATTTGTTATATTGAGTTAGAGATAACTAGACAGCATGGTGGCCTTGTCGGCCCGCATAGATTTCCTTACATGTGAATGATTCTGGTTAGCTGATGATATAGTACAGGTGGCTATAGGCCTAATCGGTCGGGGGCTATATTTACAGCCACTATATAGCCGGTTCGTTTCTTGGAATAGCGCCAAAGCCAGCCAAAGCACCAGATGTGCTCAGGCTGGACCGTTTAGCAGCCCAGAGTCTAGCAGGAACCAGGTGCCCGTCATACCCTCCAAGGTGGGGTGTGACAGTAGCCTTGGACCACCACTCTTGCCTTATTCCTTATAACTGTTCCATGCCCATTCAGCTCGTTTTGAAATATCCATTTTGTACCAATCATAGTTCTTCCTTTAGGAGTAGGTACCAAGTGCCACAGTTCGCTTCTTTCAAACCCATTTATCTCTTCTTGCATAACAAGTATCCAGTCCTCATCTAAAAGTGCCTCTACCTTGTTAGGATGAATTTTTTACAGAAAAGCATTGAAGGCACATAAGTTTTCCAACTCTGATCTAGTTTTGATCCCAAAAGTAAGATCTGTGAGAACATTTCAAGAGGATGCGAGTCCTAATACTTATGTCTTTTCAACATGATCCCTCGTGAAGTTCCTGCTTCTAAGTTAGCTAGTTGCATTAGTGGTGGCTTAGTTTCATTATTTGTTGTTGTCCATGTCAGCGATCCCACACTTGGTTCAACAATTGAAACAGGTGATGCAACTTGTTTCTGAGCATGTTCATATATTTCACTTTCATCCTACATGTTAGTCTCAACATAATAGTATATTCATTGAAAATAACATGCACATTTTCTTCAATATAGTTAGTGATCTTGGGCAGATTTATATGCCCAAGTGATACTCAAACGTATCATTTTCGCCTTGTTTATTGTGCATGTAATTGGTAATAAAATGTGAATTTATACTAACCAACTTGATTAGCATTGTTTTGTAGGAAAAATGTGATTTTGAGGAGCTAAAAAGCATGTTGGAACAATATCGGAGTTGGACTTGGATTCGAGCACGACAAAGGCATTGGACTGCACAATATAAAGGGGCTCCGCGATGGAGCCGTGTCACGCTACCATCGCGGATGAACTCTGCCTGGAGGGTGAATAATTTGTCAATTTCCAGTAGAGCCTCGCGACAGCTCCGTGGCACGGAGGCAAGCCTCCGCATTGCATGTCGTGCCACGTTGAAGCTTTATTCCTGGACCCTAAATTTCCAGTAAGGGTCCGCATCCACGCCGTGTCACGGAGGCAAGCCTCAGCATTACCCTCCGTGACACGTTGCTTGTTATTCCGGGAAAAATTCCCATTAGTATAAATAGAACACTTAGGCTTGTTTTTAATTAATTCAGACTTGGTGGAGCAAGGACGTGGGTTACAGCTAGTTGAGGGACGAAAAAGCTCAGGGTTTTTCTCTCTTTCTTTCTTCTTTCAATCAATTGTTTGTTTGATTAACACTTGTTTTAGGATGATTAATCCACAAATGAGTGGCTAATTCCTTTCCTTGCTGATGTTATGAACAATGGTGATGAATTTTGATTATTGAATTATATGGTTTTTCATCTTCTTCTTCCATGTTGTTCTATTAATTCTTGTTTCTACTGCATTGGTGTGTGGCCGACATTAATGTACATCTAAAAAGTCCGATTTCACTCGAGAGAACACGAAATTGGAAAGTTGTGAATTAATAGGGTATTGTTCTTAACTTGATTTGGGAAAATTGGGTTTTGATGTGCTTTCCTGATAGAAATATACTTGAAAGCCGTATTAGTTAATTTAGGAACCGGAATTGTATTGCTAGGTCATAAATTGCATTTGATCACAGAAATGTAGACGGATGGTTTATGATTCTTAAGTGAGATTAAATACGAGAGTTTTAATCTCTTGGCTAATGTTCTTGGCTAGCAACTGGAAGAGAAGATTAATCAAATTATGATTATAATCAAGTTCATTACATGTTCTTAACCTTGGCATGCTCATATTCATAATTTCAATTCAAAGTAGATATTTGTTAATAGTTTTAGTATATAATTTATAAACAAATTATTTAACTTTTGATTACTTTGTTGTCAGCATATATAGAAGAAAGATAGAATATAGTATACTTGAGCAATTTTTACTTATCCAGAGTCTCCTTGGTTCGATACTTGGCTTACTTAAGCCACTTACTACTTGTTTGACCACGTGCACTTGCGTGTCGGTTTTTAACCCATATACCAAAAGCACCGAACAATTAGTTCTTTTATTTAATACCCTATAAGCTTTATTGTTTTGGGAGTAACCTAAGAAGACTCCCTAATCACTTCGAGCATTGAATTTTCCCAATTCCTTTCCATTATTATGAATAAAACACTTGCACCCAAATATCCTAAGATAAGAAATGTTATGTTTCCTACAACTGAGTAATTCATAGTGAGTCTTCTCTAACATAGGTATATTCATTCATCTATTCACTATATAACATGCAGTACTTATGGCCTAAACCCAAATATTTTTTGCAAGATTACCTGCAATCATCATTGTTATAGTAATATCTTCTACTCCATTTTACTATGGAGTTCTTAGAGTAGAGAAATTGTGATCTATTCCATTTTGTGAGCAAAATTATAAGAATTTAGCTTTTTCTAATTCTATTCCATGATTAGATCTTATGGAAATTAAGATCTTTTTCTAATCCTCATAAGTCTTTTCTAATGAATGTCCCCCAGCTACTGAGTCTAGCAAAATTTTTGTATGTGGCTCTATACCCTCTATGAAAGTATGCACCAACACATCATTGGACTAGTGATGGTGAGGACAATCCCTTAACATCGATTTGAACCTTTCCCAAGCTTGATACAGATTCTCCCCCTCTCTTTGTTTAAAACTTAGAATCTGACTTCTAAGTCTTGCTATTTTCCCGGATGGAAGGAATCTTATCAAAAACATTCTTGCAAGATCATCCCAAGTGGTGATAGAGTTAGGTGGTTCAGCTTTCAACCACCTTTTTGCTTCCCCCAATAACGAAGATGGGAATAATGTAAGCCTCACGTAGTCGGATGATACTCCAGCGGGAATGTAAGTGTCACTTATCTCCAAAAGGTTTTGGAGATGTTGTGGATCTTCATGAGGGAGACCTGTGAATTGCCCGCAGGTGTGCTACAATTGCACCATGTTCTATTGAAGCTCAAACCTCCCTCCTGGCTCTGGTCTGCGAATACTAGATGTAACATTGTTAGCATGTGGGATTGCCACTTCGCGAACCGGCCTTGCTGCCATTTCCTCAGGCACTAAAACTGCCCTCACAAGTGGTGGATTCTATTGTTGCTCCAGAATTGCCTGTCTTAGCAACTGTAGCTTCTTCTCTAGAGCTTCCCTTCTTTGGCGATGAAATTGTCTTTCCGGCTCTATATATGAATCCACCAACTCCTTATCTCTTGCCAGCTTTCAGAAGAATTCAATATCTGCAAGAGAAAGGCTAAGATCAAGTTGTCAGCACTTATATAGAATTTGTAAACTAACACTAAGAAAATAAATTTACCAATTGCCTGTCCCCGGCAACGGCGCCAAAAACTTGTTCGGCTTGTGATGATTCTACATGCAAGTGCACGCGGTCGAACAAGTAGTAAAGTGACTTATGTAAAGCCAAGTATTGATCCCACAGGGACTGAACTACGGTACTAATTAACTAATATGTCAGTGAACTATGTCTTTATGAATGCAGACAACCAATTAAACAATATTTTGAGCGTTAAGTTTACTACGTAACAAAAATCTATGTTAAGATTATAATATGAGTCTAAGCAATAGTAATGAGCAAGCTGAGGTTAAAACGAATATGCAAGGAAGTAATTTATCAATATAATTCAGCTGATCTTTTCTTCGGTTGCTAGTCAAGAATTATTGCCCATGGATTGGATCTTTCGACTCCTATCCTATTTAAGAATCATGAACCTTAATCGACATTTCTGTGATAAAAGAATTCCATGCTCTAGCCATACATACCCGATTCCTTAATTGACTAATAAGACTTTCAGATATATTTCTATTCTGAATGTAAATCAATTCTCAATTTTCTAAACTAAGAAGAGATCATATCCTACCAATTCACATCTTTCCAATTTCTTTCCTTTTCAAAATCAAAATTGGATTTTTAGATATACATTTACATTGGCTAAACAGTAATGCAGTAAAAACAAGAATTGATAGAACAACCATTGAAGAACAGATGAAAACTGAAATGATTAACAATTACATTCCACTACCATTGTTCTTAACCTCAGCAAGAAGTGAATTAGCCACTCATTTATGGATTTAACATCATCAAATAAGTAGTATTCGTACAAACAATTTAGATAAAAGAGAAAGAGATAGAGAAGAACCCTAGAATTTTCGTCCTCTCAACTGCCTGTAACCCACGTTCTTGCTCAACCAAGTCAGAATGTTTAAAATAAAACCTAAGTGTGCTATTTATACTATTGAGAATTTTTCCCGGAATAACAAGCAACGTGGTACAGAGTGTATCACGGAGCACTCCCTCTGTGCCACGGAGGTATCGGGGACCCTCACTAGAAGTCAGCTCCCCGGGCAATTTCACCTCAATGTGGCACGACTTGCATCGCGGAGCCTGCCCAACGTGCCACGGTGCTATCGCGCACCTTCACTGGAAATTGACCAAATTATTTCATCCGAGGCAGAATGCCTCTGCAATGGCAGCGTGACATGGCTCAATCGCGGAGCCCCTAGTTTTGCTGCTCTCCCTTGTCATTTTCCACTCCTTGTCTCCAAGTTCATTCCCGGTCTTCACCAACATGTATATTAGCTTCCAAAATTTCCTTTTACCTGTAAAACAACACTAATCATGTTGGTTAGTAAAAATTCACATTTCTACTAAAAATCACATGAGAATGTACACATAACGATAGATAAACAAGTCGAAATGAAGCATTTGAGTATCACTTGGGCATGCAATTCTGCCCAAGATCACAATTTCCTTTATATCCAGCCTTTTTACCCTGCAACCTGGGAAGTAAAAGTTAACTTGTCACCTTTATCACACAACTAAGATGTACTCAGTAAATTATACTTCAATCTGTCTACATGAGACGCTTCTTCAAGAGCATTTGCTTCTAAATTTCCAATTTTTCCAATTCAAGTGACAGTACCCTTTTTTCCATCTCCAGATGATATATTCCCCCCTTTTAGTGGAATGAGTAAAAGGAATTTTTATTTATATCCATTCATGTGTCTTGAGAAAGAACTATCCATGTACCAATGCCTGCTTCCTTTCACTCTCAGCTGCAAAATAATTTCAAGGGTTAGATTAAGGAACCCAGACAAGCTTGGGTCTTTTTTTGTGATCGAAAGGGTGAATCAATGTAATACCCCAGAAGTGCCTAGGACTATACTTGGGATTTGAAATAAAAAAAATACTAGAAATCAGAGATTTTTCTCAAAACTAGTCGTGTACTAATCGTTGGTGGGACTAACGACCCGTTGGAAGTGCCAATGGTGAGAATCTGAAGAGTAGGCTGGGAGGTAACGGGTCTCAAGACAACCCATTGGCTGAAGTAATGGATTGTTGGAATGAGTCGCTAGGAGGATGGTCTTGGGCAAAGAAGGTTGGCACGAGTCATGGGACGACTCGTTGTTGTAAGTATTCATTAGGAGGAATACCAAAACATGGGTGGTGGTTGTAACGGCCAGAAACAATGAGCTGTTGGGACTAGTAATGACTTGCCCTAACCAGTCATTGTTGGGGACCTGAGTTGGAATGTAGCGAGGTAATGGGAGGCAGTAACGGGTCCTCGTTTTGATCTTTGTATCAAGATCATAGAAGTTAAAAAATGATAGAAGAAGTAAAGGACGGATACCACAAGTCGTGGTATCAAGGAACGACCTGTTGGATTAGTCGTGGTCATTGGCAGTGCAAATTTTTTAGGTTTTTCCTTAATGCTATTTTCGTCATTCCTAGGGTCTTAAACTACGTCATTTTAAAATATGAGTACTTTGTTTTAAGGGGGGGGTAAGTTCTTTAAGAATCCACACTCCAAGCATGCAACCTAGAGCCTTCTTTGAAGATCAAGTATGAGGAATTTCATCAAAATCTCTTCAATTTCCTTTGGGCTTTCAAGTGGGAGTATAAGTTTGAGTTACCCAGGTATGTGATGCTATGAATGAGGGTTCCTTTCACTCTCATGCCCAAAATTCTTCTCAATTCCATGGATTTTAATTCTAGATTCGAGTTTCATAATCTATGGGGTTATTCCAATTCTTGTTAAATTCTCGATAACCCATCTACGGGTCAATTCCTTTCATGTATTATGTTTTATGATCTGGGCAGATTTTATGACAATTTTGAATATCAATTTATATAATTAAATTTAAATCCAATATTTCCCAATTATGTATGTTTACTGAAAAATCAAGTTATAATTTCATTATGATCTTGATCTTAATTATCCCAGTTATGATTTATGCTTAGTGATATGATTTCTCTTAAGTACTTATCATGGATTTATGAAATGTCAAGTTATACATGTTTTACAAGAATCTATGGTTTTCATGATTTACGGATTTATGACTCTTGGCCAATTCATGGGCCCTTGCTCATGGCTAATCATGTATTTTAAATGGGGATCAATGATGTTATTATTTATTTGGCCACAAACTTCATTAATTATTTTACGATTATGATACAAGCCCTAATATGTATGCTTTCCGAAGAAGTGTCTAGCACCGAGTAGCCCGATGTTCAAAGGACTATGCTGGTGTCTCATAATAACGTTCCACCATAGGTTTATATGTATATGAGGATGTAAATGGATCCCTTTTTTGTGATATCACATACTGCATGTCCTTTGCCTAGAAAGCTTGGGACTGCTCTACCCACTTGAGCGAGATAGTTGGGGCATCATATAAGGCTCTACCATGATGGTGTCAATTATAATGTGTCCTCCCATTGTTCCTCATGATTTATGCATCGTTATGTTTATGATACTTTGGATCAACTCATGTTTAATGAAGCTTTTCACCTATGATTATTATTATGACTGATTTATGAATGTTTTGAAAACCTTGAGCCCACATGTTTACATTATGATACTTATGTTATGATCATGTTGTCCAACTCTTATGAACTCTTATGTATTTTAACTTTCCAATTTTCCTTATCTTGCGTACTCAGTACATTCTAAGTACTGATCGCCTACTCTATGCTGTATCATTTCATAATACAGATCTGAGGGATCAGTCTCAGTCGAATCATTAGCCCCTGCTTCCCTCTCAGACCTGTCCAATCGGTGTTGATGAGTCCTGATCTTTCAAATATGTTTAGACATCTGTAGTTTCTATGTTATTTCAGTTTCATACTTTTTCGAGCTAGTTGGGGGTGTTGTCCGATCATCTCATCAGTTATGTTAAAGACTTTTCAGACATTATGTAGAATTCATCTTTTCGTAGTTAATGAGTTTTAGCTTGATATATATATGTATGTAGACTTCTTCTATTATGTGTGTTAACGTCCATTTTATGATGTTGAATTTAGATGTTATGTTCACGCCATGGGTTGACTTGGAGCCCCTCGGGGTTTGTTGTCCCATGTCTCGATCGGGTCATGACAAATTTGGTATTAGAGCATTAGATTTTGAAGTGTCCTAGGGTGTCTGCAAGCTGTGTTAAGTACAGTTTTTTTATGGGTGTGAAGCGTGCCACACTTATGACAAAGAGGCTACTAGACGTTTAGGAAATGTTCCCTTCTTTATGATCTATGTCATGAGATGAAATGTCTCTATATAATTCTAATTCGTGTTATACGCATTTGCAGAATCATGCCTTCTTGCTAAATTAACGGAAGAAGAAACGGGAATGGAAATGGCCATGAGAATGGCAATGGAGAGGGCACCAACAGGCCCCACCAGCCCATGAGGAGCATGTACCCGAGCAGGTTTCCCAAGTTGAGTTCAGGATAGCCATACAGATGCTCGCTTAGGCCTTGACCACCCAGGTCAATCAATAGGCGGTAGTGCATGTCCCTTAGAATGGAAATGTGGTGGCGGCAAGAGTCAGAGATTTTCTATGGATGAACACTCTGGAGTCTCTTGGGTTAATGGTGGACGAGGATCCAAACGAGTTCATTGATGAGGTTGTGAAGATCACCCAGATCATAGGGGTGACTAGAAAGGAGTATGCCGATCTAGCCTCGTATCAGTTGAAAAGGGTTGCACACATCTGGTTAGAGTAATGGAAGGATAGCAGGGCAGTTAGAGCAGGCCCTATTGGTTGGAAGGAGTTTCATGCCGCATTTTTGGATCGGTTACTCGCTCATGAGATGAGGGAGATTAAAGTAGTGGAGTTTGTGAACCTGAAGCAGGGTACCATGATGGTCTAGGAGTATTCTTTGGTGTTCACTCGTTTGTCGAAGTATGCACCAGAGCTAGTGGATGATTAGAGAGCTCGGGTGAGCAGGTTTGTACATGGAGTGGCGGACTACCTGGACAAAGATTGTAGGATCGCCATGCTTCATCAGGATATTGTTTTCCCTAGATGGTTTTGCATGCCTAGCAAATGGAGACAGTGAATCCGAGAGAGAGAGAGGCCAAGAGGGCTAGGACAGACAGTTATGGGTTCTCTCAGCAGAGATCGGGAGGCAAACCTCACCAGCAGTCTCATCATAGGTCGTTAGCTCCAGCACCATAATCAGCTAGTGTCCTCTCCAGATCGTGAGGTGATCAAAGGACCAAGTTTGTCACGACCTGAGTCTATACCGTGGACGTGACGTAGTACTTGGAGTCCTAAGTAACCCCAATCCAACCCATGGACTATCATAACACTGGTAATCTGAGTAAACCATAACAGCATCTTAATTAATAAAACCATATATAAAAATGTAAATGATAAGAAGTTGATACATCTAAAAGCAAACTAAATGTCTGAATGTATGTCTGAAAGCCATTTACATCTGATGAGTTGTTAGGACAAGCCCCTACCTAACTCTAAAGTCTAACTGTGTGAAAATAACTGAAAATAAATAAATATCGTCCTCGGAAGATGAGGACTCACCACTGCTACTGCTGATATCACCTAAAGAAGATCTACTGATGGTGTTGAGGCTGAGAACCTACCCCTGTATTATATTATGATACAAAATAGGAGGTACGCGTCAGTACTTTGAATGTACCGAGTAAGTGGGTGAAAAAGATAACATAAAGGAATAAATAACTAAAATGTAATGACATGCAATGACCAACTGAAATACTGAAACTAAAAAAAATAGAAATATAACTAAAATGGTCAAAATGACCCTGTCTGATGGTCATAGACATGCCCTGAATCTAAGATATTGATCTGAACTAATTGCACTGAACTTAATTGAACTAAGTAAACTGAAACTATTCTGAGCTGAGCTAAACTGAGACTGTATTAACTAGTGGAAGAGGCTATAACTGACATATAACCATGTGAGCTAAACGTGGAGTCTGATGTATACACCCCATCGGTAAGACCCAATATACCATGGGAGGGTGTAAAGGAATGAACTGGAAGATCATAAGTTTGGGGCCATAGGGCCAATAAAATAACCTACAGTGACAACGTAGTTCTGGAAACTAGGTGCGCTGGAACCCTGGTTTGCTCGGTGCTATGTCCTACTCCCACTGGATAGTGCTAGACTGAGTGCTAAGCTAATAGCTCTAAACAGGGGTTCTAACACTAAGTCAGGAATACCTATCTGGAAGTACCCTAAGAGTCTTACCAGACCAGTTTCTTTAACTGGTATTCTAAGACTAGCAAGAGATGATTATCTGGAAGCTTCATAATGGTCTAAAGAACAAACTGAAATCTGAAGCTGGGGTCCTAAGACTAGCCATAGATGTTTATCTAGAAGTCTCATAACTGTCTAAGGACTACTAAAATCTGATATCTGATATCTGAGACTAATAACTGATAACTGGGAGGCACCACTGACACCTCAAGAAAAGACTATAGTCAAACTGATCAGCTGGCATTTTTGAATAATACTGAGAACACTGATATTCTGACTAAAGCTGGACTAACATGCAATTTACTGAGATTTAAACTAGTTTTAATAATGTATGAATCCCAACACAAATAGAATCAAGAAGCACGAAATAACTAGTCCAATATGCAAGATTCTAATTTACTGAACTGAGAAGCTAGGGCTAAATCATTCTACAAGATGCTAGTTCCAATAAATTTCTAGGAATTGGGAAAAAAATAGCAGCTAAAATCATGAATAATGTTCCACTTGAAGTTTATAGAATTATGTCTGGAAACCTTCTACATTTTGAAACCACAGGGCTATAAGTGATAGAAAATTTACAGAGGGTTTTGGGGACACAAGGGAAGAACAATTCCCTTGTTGAATTACCACATACCTAGTGAAGAAATTCTTGAGAAAATCCCTTGAGAATCTGAAAAGAAACTGACTGTCCTAGCTCTTGCTCTGAGTGTTTCTAAGAGAAGTTTTACAAATTGAATTTCTGAGGGAATGAGAGGGTGAAATAATTGTCAATTACCCCTATAAATTCCCAAAGAATAACCCAAAATGATGTAGTTTAGGGATTAAAAAGGTGGAAAATTACAAAATAAACTTGTAAAAAATCTGGAAAAACTACCGATAGGGACCGACGGGTCACTCAACAAGTCATTAATTGAGACCACGACTCGATGGGACCAGTCGTTCGTCCTGAGACCTGGGTTCTGGGCTCACTACCTGACAATTAAAGGGACCAAAACTCATTGGATGAACCAACGGGTCGTCGGTTCCTCCTGTGGCCACTTGTTAAGAATTCTAGAAGGCCTGACAACAGGCAACACCACGACTCGTTGATGGACCAATGGGTCATTGTGTTGAGTGGTCAACCCCACTAGAACAAGTCTAAGAATTCTTGAACATGACACCAAAGGTAGTCACAACGACTCATTGAGGGATTCAACGGGTTGTTGTTCCCACTCGTTATCACTGAAGGAAGTTTCTGGGACTATGTTCTAGTTTCTCAAGGAGTAACTTACTCCATACTGACTTAGCCATGCCAACAGAGTCTATGTAACTAGAATGCTAATTGAAATCCTTAATAGATTTGAAAAGTACGGAACTAAACAGAGTATTGAAGAGGGATTTAGTACCTAATGCTGGAACTGAACTGGAAGGGAATAAATGAGGGTATCTGGCCATCAATATCTTCTTCTTCTTCCCATGTGGCTCCCTCAACTAGCTAGTTCCTTCACAAAACTTTCACTGAAGCCACTTCCTTGTTTCTCAGCTGACGAACCTGATGGTCAAGGATCTGAACTGGGACCTCTTTGTAAGAGAGACTATCTTTCACTCCGACACTGTCTAGTAGCACAACTAAAGTTGGATCACCGATGCACCTCTTTAATAGTGACAAATGGAAGATTGTGTGCACAGATGCTAACTCAGGAGGTAACTCTAACTCATATGCCACACTGCCAATTTGCTTCAGAATTCTATAAGGTCCCACTTATCTCGGACTGAGTCTTCTTTTCTTCCCAAACTTCATCACCCCTTCATAGGTGAAATTTTTAGGTAAATCCAATCATCTACTACAAAATCTAACTCTCTTCTCCAAACATCGGCGTAGGATTTCTATCGGCTTTGGGCTATTTTCAACCTCTCCCTGATAAGTTGCACCTTTTGCATAGGTTCATGAACTGAGTCTGGCCCTATCAAGATGGCTTTACCAACCTCAAAGCACCTTATAGGAGACCTACCCCTCCTACCATATAATGCCTCAAACAGGGTCATCTGGATACTGGAGTGGTGGCTGTTATTTTACGCAAACTCGATGAGGGTAATCATCCTAACTACCCTTGAAATCGATCACACGCGATCTCAACATATCTTCCAAAGACTGGATTGTCCACTTAACTTTTTCATCTATCTGCGAGTGAAAAGCTATGCTGAGCTTGACCTAGGTACCAAGTCCTTTATGAAATGACTTCTAGAAATGCGAGGTGAACTGGGTACCTCTATCTAAAATATTGGACAAGGGAACCCCATGCAGTATGAACAACTCCCACATATATAGCCTAGCATAATCCTCAGCTAAGTATGTAGTTTTAACTGGGAGAAAATGTCCTGACTTGGTCATTCGGTCTAATATCACCCAGATTGAGTCATGTTGCCAACGAGTACGAGGTAGACCTGTAATTAAGTCCATATTTCACTTCTTCCCACTCCCATGTGGGTATGCTAAAATCCTGAGTCATACCCCAGGTCTCTGATGTTCCACCTTAACCTACTGACAGTTCGGGCACTTAGCCACAAATTCAGCTATGTCTCTCTTCATGTCGTTTCACTGGTAAATGTCCCGCAGATCACAGTATATCTTAGTGGCACATGGGTAGATAGAATATCTCAAACTGTGTGCTTCAGCCAGTATCTACTATCTCAAGTCACCTACATTAGATACACATAGTCTACCCTAGTGACGAAGCATACCATCTCCCTTTTTGGAGAAAGCCTCCACTTCTTTTTCGAGAACTGCTTGCTTTAGCTTAAGCAGTATGGGATCTTCATCCTACCTTGACTTAACTTCAACGACTAATGAGGAATCTGATCCACTCTGCACTACTACTCCGCCCTCAGCTGAATCAACAACTACACTCCCAACCGAGCTAATCTATGAATCTCCTTTGCCAGTTCTGTTTTGCTCTCATCAACACGAGCCATGCTCCCCATAGACATCCTGCTTAGAGCATCAGCCACCACATTGGCATTGCCTAGGTGGTATAGCACACTCATGTCATAATCCTTCAATAGCTCCAACCACCTTCTCTAGCAGAGATTTAAATCTTTCTGACTGAACACATACTAAAGGATCTTGTGATCGGTGAAAACATCCACGTGAGCCCTATAAAGGTAGTGCCTCCAAATTTTCAACACAAACACCACTACTGCCTACTCCAGGTTATGAGTCGGATAGTTCTTTTCATGAACCTTGAGTTGTATAGAGGCGTACGCTATCACCTTGCCCCTCTACATTACAACGCAACCAAGTCCAACTCTAGAAGCATCACGATACACTATGAACCCATTTGTTCTTTCCGCCAAGGTTAACACTGCAGCAGTAGTAAGTCGAGTCTTCCACTCCTAGAAACTCTTCTCACACACATCTGACCATTGAAATTTCACCTTTTTCTGAGTCAACCTAGTCAAAGAAGGTGCAATAGAGAAAAACCTTCCACAAAACATTGGTAATAACCCTCTAGACCCAAGAATCTTCTGATTTTAGTTGGGGAAGTAGGTCTTTGCCAGTCTTTCACTGTTGCTTTCTTTGAGGATCTACTTGAATACCCTCACCCAAGACCACGTGAATAAGAAAAGTCACTGACTTCAACCAAAATTCACATTTGCTGAACTTAGTGAACAATTAGTGGTCTTTGAGTGTCTGTAGTACTATCATCAGATTGTTAGTATATCCTTCCTTGCTTCTAGAGTATACCAGAATGTCATCAATGAATACAATGATGAACATTTCTTCTAGATACTACTTGATAACCCTATTCATCAGGTCCATGAAAGCTTCAGGGGAATCAGTTAGTCCAAAGGACATAACCACGAATACATAGTGACCATACCGAGTTTTGAAAGCTGCTTTTGATATGTCACATTCTTTGACTCTTAGCTGATGATACCCTGACCTAAGATCTATCTCAGAGAAACAATAGGGAATACATATTATTAACTTTGACCTTATTCAACTGACGGTAATCGATACACATTCTGAGAGTATTATCTTTCTTTTGCACGAATAATACTAGAGCACCCCATGGAGAGATGTTAGGCTTGATGAAACCTTTATCAAGAATGTTTTTTAGCTGCTCCTTCAACTACTTAAGTTCAGCTAGAGCCATTCAGTAAGAAGGGATGGAGATGAGCTGAGTGTCTGAAAGAAGGTCTATGCCGAAGTCTATTTCCCGCTCAAGAGGGACACCGGGAAGATATTCCGGAAACACATTAGGGAATTTACTGACAATTGGAAATGACTGGACAGTTGGGGTCTCGGAGATGGAATCTTTTACCCGAACTAGATGATAAATACACCTTTTAGAAATAATCTTTCTTTCTTTAAGGAAAGAAATAAACCGACCCTTAGGCACTGAACTACTGCCCATCGATTCTAAAAATGGCTCATTTGACGACTCTAGTTCTGCAGTCGACTGAGGCATATCCAAAGTGTAATCAATCCATGCCAAGAATGAGATCGAAATCAACCATGTCTAACTCTATGAGATAAGCTGGAATGACCTTATTCAAGAATGAGATTAGGCAGTTTCTATACATCCAACTAGCTCTAATTGACTCACCAACTAGGGTAGCAACTGAGAATAGTTGTGAGAGTACTTTAAGGCTTCTTTCAAATTGGACAGATACATAGGGAGTCACGAACGATAGTATGGGTCTTGTATCTAGTCGGGCAAACACATCTAGATGGAAAAGACGTAACATACCTGACACCACATCAGGTGGCTATCCTGATCCTAATGAGAGGACAAAGCATAAAAATAGTTTTGGCGCTGACCGCCATCCATACCTGAAGTGTTGGCCTGCTGAGCCGGTCGGCCTGCTGGAGCTGCTGAGGTGGTAGACTGTGATCTCCCCCATCTTGCTGACGGGCATTCTCTGAGCCGATGACCTTGTTGTCCACACCTAAAGAAAACTTCTCTGCCTTGAAGGAATTCCCCTGGATGGTTCTTTCCACACTTAGGGCAAGCTAGATAGTGGTTGCTAGCATTGTGACTTTGGGACTGTGATCTAGATGCTCCACCCTTCCGATTCTTGCGGGACCGAAAAGTAGGGACGCTGGCTGAATTGGGTGATGGAGCCCTCTACTCCTGCTGCTGCTGTGGGTGGCTACTACTGCCAAACCTCTGGTGGCCATAATCTAATTGGCCAGTCCTAACCCGCTTATTCCCCAGCTCCATATCTTTCAGCTTTTCTGCCTCAATCCACTTGGCATGAACAATGAGGCTGGAGAGGTCAACATCCTTGCTGAGAATTTCAGTCTTGACTCCTGAAGGACCAAGTTTGATACCCTATTAATGAACTTAAGCATGCGAGCCTTTCGCTCGGCTACCATCTTCGGAGCATATCTTAACAACCGTGTGAACTCTAATGCATATTCTTCCACTATCCTGTTGTCGTGTTTCAAGTTCATGAATTCTGCCACCTTAGCCTCCTTTAACTCCAGGGGGAAGAATCGGTATAGGAAGGCTATTGTGAACTCCTCCCACTCCACTGGTTCCATTCCCGCTAGTCTCCGTTCTTTCCACTAATCATACCAGATCTGGATTACCCCTTTCAACGAGTAGGCAGCCAGGTCTGGACTCTCAGCGGGAGCTAACACCCATAATCCGAGTGATCTTATAAATCTCATCCACGAACTCCTGTGGGTCCTCCCCCACCTTATATCCATGAAAGTATAGAGGGTTTATTCGGGTGAAGTCCCAAACTCGGGCAACTATTGCGGACCCATTTGTGCTAACTGGAATAACCTGTCGGTTCACCTAGTTCGTGACTATCTATGCCAGCAGCTGGATTGCCACTCTAAACTCTGCTGAAGACACTTGGTCGTCCTGAGGGGCATATAGAGCTGGTGGGGCAGGTCGGTTAGTGTTTCCGGCCCTTCTTCCATTTTTGCATCTTGAAGGCATGATTTCACTTAAACGAAATAGAGCATGACTTAGGAGAACATTTCTAGAATTGAACTTCAACGCACGATAAAGAATATGAACAAAAGGAAGTTTTCTTAATAATACCTCGTAGCCTTCCCGTCATAAGTGTGTCGCACTTCACACCCATGAAAAAGACTCTACTTAATGTGACATTTAGACATCCTAGGATACTTTAAACCTAGTTCTCTGATACTATGTTTTTCATGACCCAAGTCTATACTCTGGACGAGACATGGTACTTGGAGTCACAAGTAACCCCAAGCTAACCCATGGTCTATCATAACATTGGTAATTTGAGTAAATCATAGCGGAAGCTTAAATAATAAAACCATTTTAAAAAAAGCTAAATGATAAGAAGTTTATACATCTGAAGGACGTTTTATGTTTGAAAGCCGTCTACATCTGATGATCTGCTGGGATAAGCCCCCATCTAACTCTATAGTCTAACTGTATGAAAATAACTAAAAATAAATAAATATCATCCTTGAAAGATGAGGACTCACCACTACTACTACTGATATCACCTGAAGAAGATCTACTAACAGTGCTGAGGCTGAGAACCTGCAACTGTATCATAATACAATACAACATAGGAGGAATGTGTTAGTACTTTGAATGTACTGAGCAAATGGGAGAAAATATAGCATAAATGAATAAATAATTGAAATGTAATGACATGCAATGACCAACTGGAATACTGAAACTGAATAAACTAAAATATAACTAGAATGGTCAAAATGACCCTGTCTGATGGTCATAGGCATGACCTGAATCTGAGATACTGATCTGAACTAACTGTATTGAAGTTAACTGAACTGAGTAAACTGAAACTATTCTAAGCGGAGCTAAACTGAGACTGTACTGACTAGTGAGAGAGGCTATAACCGACATCTAACCACGTGAGCTAAATGTGGAATCCGATGTATACACGCCATCGGTAAGACCCAATATACCATGCCAGCGTATAAAGGCATTAAATAGGTGATCACAAGTATTGACCATACGACCAACAAAATAACCTACATGGAAATGTACTTAAGGGAACTTGGGTGTGCTGGAACCTCGGTCCTCTCGGTGTTAAGTCCTACTCCTACTGGATAGTCCTAGAATTACTAAAGAGTTGACAGCTTGAAACGAGGGTCCAAGAATAAGTTAGGAATACCTAGCTGAAAGTACCCTGAGAGTCTTACCAGACTGGATTTTGTAACTGGAGTTCTAAGATTGGCCAGAGATGCTTATCTGGAATCGTCGTAACCGTCTAAAGAAGAAACTAAAATTTGAAGCTAGGGTCCTAAGACTGGTCAGAGCTTCTTATCCCAAAGTTTTGTAATTGTGTAAGGACCATTAAAATTTTATATTTGATATATGAGTCTAATAACTAATAACTGAGAGGCCCCACTGACACCTCAAGAAAAGATTGTAGTCAAACAGATCAACTGATATTTCTAAATAATACTGAGTACATTGGTATTCTGACTAAAGCTGTACTAGCATGCAATTTACTAATATTTCAACTTGTTTTAACAATATGGGAATCCCAATGGTGATAGAATCAAGAAACAGGAAATAACTAGTCCAATGTGCAAGATTCTAATTTACTGAACAGAGAAGCTAGGGCTAAATAATTCTACAAGATGCTAGTTCCACAAAATCTCTAGGGAGTGGACAAAATAATGCAACTAATATCACGAATAATATACCACTTGATATTTATAGAATTCTGTCTGAAAATCTTCTATATTTCGAAACAATAGGGCTATTATTGATAGAAAATTTAGAAAGGGTTTTGGGGACACAAGGGAAGAATAATTCCCTTTTTGAATTCCCATATACTAGGTGAAGAAATTCTGTAGAAAATCCCTTGAGAATCTGATAAGAAACTGACTGCCCTAGCTCTTGCCCTAAGTGTTTCTGAGAGACGTTTTACGAATTGAATTTCTGAGGGAATGAGAGGGGTGAAGTAACCATCATTTAATCCTCTAAATTCCCTTATAATAACCTAAAACAATGTAGTTTAGGGATTAAAAAGGTGGGAAATTACAAAAAATAACCTCAGGGAAAATCTAAAAAAACTGCCGACAGGGACTAACGGGTCAATCAACGAGTCATTGGTTGAGACAACGAATCATTAGGAATAGTCATTGGTCCTGAGGCCTGGGTTATGGGATCACTAGAATAGACAATGATAGGGACCACGATTCATTGGATGAACCAACGGGTCGTTGGTTCCTCCCGTGGTCACTAGTTAAGAATTTTGGGAGGCCTGACAACAGGCAACACCACGACTCATGGGTGGAACCAATGGGTCGTTGTGTTGAGTCATCATCCCCACTAGAACAAGTCTATGGATTCCTAAACTTGACACCACGGGTGGTCACAACGACTCATTGTGGGATACAACGGGTTGTTTTTCCCACTCGTTATCACTAACAGAGGTTTCTGGGACTCTGAACCAACGACTCACACCATGAGTCGTGTCTCACACGACAACTCATTGGTTGATTCGTGGGGTCCTAGAAGAGGGACTTCTGAGTCAGGGACCAATGAGTGACATGATGACTCATTGTTCCTTATAACGGGTCATTCCATGCCTCGTGGGTTCCCGAAGGACTAAGCAGATCTGACCACGACTAACACAACGAGTCATCGGAGTGACCAAGACTCATTATCTCGGTCATTCTGAGGCAACTCTTATGGTTTTTCTGGATTTTCTTGCAAGGTATGAGTTTGGTCTAGGAAAGTTTTGGGGTGTTACAAGGGCCTCAGGTTCGAGGGACCAGAGGAGCATATAGACTGAACGCACATTTTAGACCTGTGGGAAGTATGGGAAGAGTCATATAGGAGAGTACCTGATGGGATTAGATATCTATTCTGGGGGTATGGTAGATCTGGCCACATGTGCTTGGAGTTTCCCTTGACTAGATAGGATGATGGTACAGTTCGTGCTCAGGCTATCAGGTCAGCAGCAACACCAACACGCCCAGCCCAACAGGGTGCATCCACTAGTGCAGGTGGCGGCCAGTGACAGAACAAGTTTTATTCCCTTGCATCCCGCTAGGAGTAGGAGACTTCACCAGATGTGGTTACCGATATGTTACCAGTATTCCGCCTTGATGAATATGCATAGTTAGATCCAGGGGCTACTTTATATTTTATTGGTGATTCTGTTATAGCTCAACGAGTATATAGAAATTGCCCTATCACAGTCCTTTAGAAAGTCACCTCCGCAGTGCCAGTGATGAGATTTTATTAGAATCCTTCTTTGTCTCTACTCCAGTTGATGATTCAGTAATAACTCAATGAGTATATAGAAATTTCCCTGTCACATTCCTTTAGAAAGTCACCTCCAAAGATTTAGTAAAGTTATCCATGATAGATTTTGATGTTATCTTCGGCATGGATTGGCTACATGTATGTTATGCCTCAGTCAATTATAGAACCCATGCAGTAGAGTTCAGATTTTCGAGTGAGCCAGTTCTAGAGTAGAAGAGTAGTTAAGATGTGCATGTAGGTCACTGCATTTCCTACCTTAAGTCCATAAAGATGATTTCTAAGGGTTGCGTGTACCATCTAGTTAGGGTTAAGGATGTTACATCTGAAACCCTAACTATCCATTTAGTCCCTATAGTGTGTGAGTACCCAAATGTATTTCCAGATGATTATTTTGGTATTGATACTCTTCCCGATACGCAACCTATATCTATTCCTCCTTGCAGAATGGCTCTAGCTGAGCTAAAGAAGTTGAAGGAGCAGTTGAAGGATCTTCTAGAAAAGGGTTTCATCAGACCGAGTAAATCCCCATGGGGTGCACCAATTCTCTTTTTTTGCAAGAAGGATTATTCCCTTTGAATGTGCATTGATTATCAACACTTGACAAAGCTACCATCAATAATAGTATCCTCTCCCTAGGATTGATGATTTGTTTGACCAGCTTTAGGGTGCTAAGTGTTTTTCGAAGATAGACCTCAGATCCAAATATCATCTACTCCTAGATAGAGAGAGTGACATCCCGAAGACAGCCTTAAGGACTCAATATTGTCACTAATTTTGTGAATGTGTTCATAGATTATATTCTCATATACTGTAGAAGCAAGAATGAGCATGCCGCTCATTTGAGAGTGGTGCTACATACTCTGAGGGATCGCCAGTTTTATGCTAAGTTCAGCAAATCTGAGTTTTGATTAAACTCAGTAGCATTTTTGGGTCATGTGGTGTCAAGTAAGGGTGTACAGGTGGACTCTCAAAAGATAGAAGCAGTGAAGAATAGGCTTAGACCAGTTAGTCCTTCAGATATCAAGAGTTTCTTGGGTTTAGATGATTATTATCAGAGATTTGTCTAGGAAATTTCATCCATTGAAGCCACGTTGACTAATTGACCTAGAAGAAAGTAAAGTTCCATTGATTGGAGGTTTTTGAGAAGAAATTCCAAGAGTTGAAGACTCGACCCACCTCAGCACCGTTGTTGACCTTACCTGAGGGAACCAATGGATTTGTGGTATATTGTGACTCTTTGAGGATCGACGTAGGTTGTGTATGCATCATGGTAATGTTATAGCATATACTTCTAGGAAGCTAAAGGTCCATGAAAAGAACTATCCGACTCATGATCTTGACTTGGCAGAAGTAGTATTTTCCTTGAAGATTTAGAGGCACTATCTATACGGGGTCCATGTGGATGTTTTTACGGACCACAAAAGCCTACAGTACGTGTTCACCTAAGAGGATTTGAATCTGCATTAGAGAAGATGGTTGGAGCTATTGAAGGACTAAAATATGAGAGTCCTTTATCATCTGAGCAAGGAAAATATGGCGGAAGATGCTCTTAGAGGGATTTTTGTGGAGAGTGTATCTCATGTAGATGAGGAGAGGAAAGAGTTAGTAAAGGATGTGCACCGACTTGCACGATTAGGAGTTCATTTGGTTGACTCGACGGATGATGCTTTCATTGAGCAGAATGGATCAGAATCATCTTTGGTGACTGATGTTAAGGCTAGGAAAGATGAGGATCCTATTTTGGTGAAGTTTAAGGAAGCCGTTTAGAATCACAAAGTAGATGTCTTCTCTAAAGGAGGAGATGGTGTGCTTCGATATCAAGGTCATTTATGTGTACTGTCTATTGGTGAATTGATGGAGTGGATGCTACATGAAGATCATGATTCTAGGTATTCTATCCATCTAGGTGCCAATAAGATGTACCATGACCTACGGAAAGTCTATTGGTTGAATGGCATGAAGAAGGACATACAAGAGTTTGTGGCTAAGTTTCCGAATTGACAGCAGCTGAAGGTTGAGCATGAATAACCTGGAGGTGTGCTTCAAGATATTAGTATCCCTACTTAGTAGTGGGAAGAGATCAATATGGACTTCATTAAAGGGTTGCCTCGCACAGGCCGACAATATGACTCTACCTGGGTGGCTGTGTATAGGTTGATTAAGCAGCTCATTTTCTACTGGTCAAAACTACCGATTCAGTGGAGGATTATGCTAAGTTGTACATTTGAGAATTATTTCGGTTGCATGGAGTGCCCTTGTCCATCATATTAGATAGAGGTACTCAATTTACCTCCCAGTTTTAAAGATCATTTCATACGGGTCTTCATACCCAAGTTAGGCTTTGCACAGCATTTCACTAGCAAACAAATGGTCAGGCGGAGTGGACCATTCAAACTTTGGAGAATATGTTGAGAGCCTGTATGATTGATTTCAAGGGTAGTTGGGATGATCAATTGCCTCTCATTGAGTTTGCATAAACCAACAACTACCATTCCAACACTCATATGGCTCCATTTGAGGCTCTTTATGGGCGGAGATGTAGATCGCCTATTGGTTGGTTTGAAGTCGATGAAGTTGTAGTGATAGGAACGGATTAAGTGCATAAGGCTATAGAGAAAGTTTAGCTTATAAGAGACAGGTTAAAAATAGCTCAGATTTGCCAAAAGTCCTATGCGGATGTGAGGAGGAGAGAACTTGATTTTGAAGTTGATGATTGGGTGTTTCTAAAGGTGTCTCCCACGAACGGAGTGATGAGATTCGAAAAGAAAGGGAAACTCTATCCCCGTTATGTTGGTTCACACCGGATTGTGAAACAGGTTGGCAAGGTATTATATGAGTTGGAGCTGCCCTCAGAATTAGCTTCAGTTTATCCAGTTTCCATGTATCGCTCTTGAAAAAGAGTTTGGGTGATCTAGCTTTGGTTATTCTAGTGAAGTGTCATTGTGAAAGATAGCCATAGTATGAGGAGGTTCCAGTAGAAATACTTGATCGTCAGGTTCCTAAGCTAAGAAACAAAGAAGTAGCCTTAGTAAAGGATTTTTGGAGAAATCAGCATATTGAGGGTGCTACATGGGAGGCCGGAGCAGATATGATGGCTAAATACCCACATCTATTCCCTTTTGGCTCAATTTCAACTTGAGGTATCAGCATTCTCCTTGGTATCCTATTCAGTTTCATGTTCAGTTCATGTTTCCCCAGTTTCCTTCATGACAATGTATGTATGTATGATTTATTAATTCAGTTTAGTCATGTATTCTAGTCCGGAGTTAGTTACTCCGTCAATTTTCTCTTAAATGTTCAGTATTTGGAATGGTAGTTGCATTTTCCCCGCTTTCAGTATGTTTACCCACATTCGAGGATGAATGTTCCTCAGGGGAGATATTGTAATATCCAGAAAGTGCCTAGGACTAGACTAGAGATTTGAAATGAAATGTAGCAAAAATTTGATATTTTTCTCAAAATGAGTCATGGTACCGTTGTTGGTGGGACTCACAACCCATTGGAAATGCCTGTGGTGAGAATCTACTTAGTAGGCTGGAAGGTAATTGGTCTTAGGATGACCTGTTGTCTAAAGTAACAGATCATTGGAATGAGTCGTTCAGAGGATGGTCTTAGGCAAAGAAGGCTGGCACGAGTCATAGGACGACTTATTGTTGGCAATAATGAGTCGTTGTAAGTATTCATTGGGAGGAATTCCAGAAGATGGGCGATGGTGGTAACGGCCAAAAACGACAAGTCATTGGGACTAGTAACGACTCATCCTAACTAGTCATTGTTGGGGACCTAAGTTGGAATCTAGTGAGGTAACGGGAGGCAGTAACGGGTCATCGTTTAGAGTAACGACCCATCCTGAAGATTCATTGTATCAAGATCAGAGAAGTTAAAAATAATGATAGAAGAAGTAACGGATGGATACCACGAGTAGTGGTATCAAGGAATGACCCATTGGAACAGTCATGGTCACTGGCAGTGCAGATTATCTCGGTTTTTCATTAAGGGTATTTTGGTCACTCCTAAGCCCTAGGGATCTAAGCTACATCATTTTAAGTTCTGAATAGTGTGTTTTAAGGGGGGGTAAGTTCTTTCACAATCTGAACGTACACCCGGATAGTAGACATGACACAAGGAGCACTGAGAGACCCCAAGTCAACCCATGGCATGAGCGTACATCTAATTCAATCACATAAGCAGAAGACTTAACATGAGAAAACGTAAACATGTCATAAATACGGAGAAAGGACAATACACAATCCACACATGACGGCTGAATACAACTTGTAGTCTGATAAGCCTCTAATCATGAAAGACAGGTTGATGGACAACTCCCCAACTAACCCAACAATTTTGAAATTGAAAGAAAAGCACAGAGTTTGAACATTTGGCCCTCGAAACATGACGACTCACCAAATAAGCTGATGACGAACTTTGAGGAGCTACAGAGGAGGGTGAGCCCAAGAGTCGGGTCTTGTATCATGAAACAATACCGCATAGAAAGTATGTGCTCAGTACTTGGAATGTACTGAGTATGCAAGGTAAGTAAAACGGACATTAAAAATATATAAATCTCATAAATGATCATAAGAATAGGACATCATGCTCATGTCATAAATATCGTACCATAACATAAGGCTCAAGTTTTTTCAAAACATTCGTAATACAATAGTAATCATAATCGTAAGAGAAAAGCCTTATTTAACATGACTTGAACCAATATACATAATCATAAATATGCAAAAACCATGAGGAATAGTGGGAGAATCTCTTAACCAACATACCTCATATGAGCACACATGAAGCCTGACTTGTAACCCTAGTCAGGAGGGTGTCCGTACCTTGACAAGGGTAGGACTACGAAAGTGTGATATCACTATGGAAAGGGCTATTTGGGATGAGGACATTCACATAGGAGGTCCCAACATACTTATGGTGCCACGTAGTTTATGAGGTCCAGGGCAAAACCTAGTCCCCGAATCCACTCGGTGTTCGATACTAACCCCAAAACATATATAATGCTCATAGTATACTTTCATGAGTTCATAGGCTAATTAAATCATGAGAATCATAAACATACTTGTACATACGTAAACTAGCCATGAAGTAAGACCCGTGAGCCGGTCAAAACATAATTAATGATTCATAAGGTTCATACGTACTTGTAAATCACGCATATAGCATGGAATTCATAAAATCATGATAGGTAATATCATAAATCCATAATTCCAAATCGTAAATCATGCTGGGTTCATAAATATCACCATTTGAAGAGAGGATCATAAATCAATTCATCATTGGTCATGCATAATTAGGCTTGATTTCATAGAAATCAAAAATCGATAAATGTACGAATGACTTAAATAATAGAAAATGATCAAAACCCACAGATTATGATGAGATTCTAAAATTACAAAACCCATTATCATATCATTAGGCTTTTATAAAATCATCTTCAAAACCTCATGAGTTTTTAATAAATTTTTTGTACAAATCATAGAGGATGGGCAAGGGTGTGGAAGAATTCACCCATTGATAGTCTTATATACCTGCGAATAACTGGTTTTTTCCCAAGAGGAAATTGATGAAGAACACCTTGAAATCACCTCAATCACCCTTCTATCACCTTCCCAAACCTTTGCATGCATGAATGAGGAATTAGTCTAGTCTATCCCCTCTTAAACCACCCTTTCTGATATTAAAACGATGTAGTGTAGGCCCCTAGGACTTGGGAATTACATAAAAGCCCTTACTAAAATTGCAGAAATGTGCTGACTGCTAGTTCCCACGAAGGACTGGATGACTCGTGAACAAAACGAGTGACTCGTGGCCTGGAGTCGTGGAGTCTACTGCCCAATTCACTCAGGGGACATCACGAGGGACCTCACAAATCGTAGGAGCTACACACGAATCATGATCACCACCCGTGACCCCCACCACCCCAAAACCTTAGCCAACCTCTCAGTCCATGCCACGAATGACCTCACGAGTCATGAGGTGTGACCATGACTTGTGGTCATGCTCGTGGCCTCACCCAACACCTTGCCAGGCCCTGCCTAACCATGAGTTACCTCAGGACTCGTGGTCACTCCTCATGAGCCACTTCATGGATCGTTCTATGATCTGATGCGAAATTATAGTTTTTCACCGTTTTGACTCCCAGATCTGATCCTTGGGTCCCCGCAGTATAACAATATCTCCCCCTTGGGAAAATTCATCCTTGAATGTTAGAAACACATAGAAAACTCAGAATCATACATTCATCATATGCAAATACTGAGTATTTAAACTGAAGACTAACTAAATGACTACCTCCGAAAAGAACTACATAGCGGAGCTGAATTCAGACATCACATATATCTATCATAACATAAATCAAGCTTGCACACATGAACTGAACATGGAAATTGATTAGAGAATTAGGGAAAACTGATACCTTAAACTGAAATTGAGCCGGTCGAGAACAGTTGCGGGTATTTAGCCATCATATCTTCTTCGACTTCCCATGTAGCTCCCTCAACATGTTGAGTTCTCCATAACACCTTTACTGAAGCTACTTCTTTGTTCCTCAGCCTTCGAACCTGACGATCCAAGATTGCAACTGGAATTTCCTCATAACTTAGGCTATCTCTCACACCAACACTTTTTACTGGGAAAACTAAAGTTGGATCACCCAAGCACTTTTTTCAAGAGTGATACATGAAAGACGGGATGAACTAAAGATAACTCTGATGGCAAGTCCAACTCATACGCTACCTTACCAACTCTTCTCATAACCTAGTAGGGACCAACATAGTGGGGACTGAGTTTTCCTTTCTCTCCGAATCGCATGACTCCCTTCATGGGAGATACCTTCAGAAACACCCACTCATCCACCTTAAACTCCAACTCTCTCCTCCTCACATCAAAATATGATTTCTGACGACTCTACGCGGTCTTTAACTGATCCCTTATCAACTAAGCCTTTACCATAGCCTCATGAACTGAATCAGGCCCTATCATAGCTGCCTCACCGATCTCAAACCATCCAATGGGTGATCTACACCTTCATCCATAAAGAGCCTCGAATGGTTCCATTTGGATGCTAGAGTGATAGTTGTTATTATAAGCAAATTCGATCAAGGGAAAATGATCATCCCAGCTACCTTTGAAATCCATTACACATGCTCTCAACATGTCCTCGAGAGTCTGGATTGTTCATTCGTCTTAGCCATCCATTTGCGGATGAAAGACTGTGCTAAACTTAACTTGAGTCCTAAGCCCCTTTTGCAAAGACCGCCAGAACTGGGAGGTAAACTGAGTACCTCGGCCTAAAAGAATAGACAAGGGTACTCCATGAAGTTGAACCAACTCCCGAATATAAAATTTGGCATAATCATCTACTGAATCTATGGTTTTCACTGGCAGGAAATGTGTCGCCTTGGTCCACCTCTCGAACACCACCTAAATGGAGTCATGTTGCCAGCGAGTACGGGGCAACCCAGTTATGAAGTCCATATTGATTCCTTCTCACTTCCAAGTAGGAATGCTAACATCCTAAAGTACACCTCCCGGCCTTTGGTACTCGACCTTCACTTGCTGATAGTTCAGGCACTTGACTACGAATTCTGCAATATCCTTCTTCATATCGTTCCAATAATATATTTCCCGCAAATCATGATACATTTTGGTTCACCCGAATGGATAGAGTACCTGGATCCATGTGCCTAATGCAATATCTGGTCCCTCAAATCATCTACATCTGGAACACACAGATGACCCTGGTACCGCAACACACCATCTCCCCCTTGGGAGAAAACCTCCACCTTCTGTCTTCGGACGACTTCCTTAATTTTTACCAACATTGAATCTCATCTTGTCTATCCTTCACATCGGTCACCAAGGACGATTCGGATTCGTTTTGCACCACAATGCCGACATCGGTCGAGTCGACCAATCTAACTCCCAACCTTATAAGTCGATGGACATCTTTCACCAAATCCTTCTTTTCCTCATCCACGTGGGACACAATTTCCATAGAGAGCCTACTAAGTGAGTCCGCTACTTACCCAGGTGGTAAAGAACACTCACATCGTACTCCTTAAGTAACTCCAACCACATCCTTTGTCGAAGATTGAGATCTTTCTGATTAAACACATATTGAAAGATCTTGTGGTCTGTAAATAAATCCATGTAGACCCCATACAAGTAGTGCCTTCATATCTTCAATGCAAGCACCACCACGGCCAACTCAAGATCATGGGCTAGGTAATTCTTCTCATGGATTTTCAACTATCTTGAGGCATATGCTATCACTTTCCCATGCTACATCAACACACTCCCAAGTCCAATTCCCGAAGCATCACAATATACTATAAAACCATCGGTACCTCGAGTAGGGTCAACACTGGTGCTGAAGTGAGTCGAGTCTTCAACTCTTGGAAGATTTTCTCACATGCCTCCGACCATTGGAACTTTACCTTTTTCTGAGTCAACCTGGTCAATGGTGCTGCATTTGATGAAAATCCCTCAACAAAACCTCTGATAGTAGCTTTCTAGGCCCAAGAAACTCTGAATTTCTGAAGGATTCACTGGTCTGGGCCGATTCTTTACCGCTTCAATCTTCTGAGAATCTACTTTTGTGCCCCCACTTGATACCACTTGGTCTAAAAATGCCACGGAGTCCAACCAAAATTCACACTTGTTGAACTTTGCATACAACTAACGATCCTTGAGGGTCTGAAGCACTATTCTCAAGTGAGCGGCATGCTCCTTCTCGCTCCGAGAGTATATAAGGATATCACGATGAACACGATCATGAACATGTCTAGATATTTCTTGAACACCCTGTTCATCAAGTCCATGAAGGCTGAAGGGCATTGGTTAGTCCAATAGACATAACAACAAATTCATAGTAACCATACCGGGTCCTGAAAGCGGTTTTCAAGATGTCACTCTCTCGAACCCTGAGGTGGTGATACCCGGACCTGAGATATATCTTTAAGAAACATCTGGCACCCTGGAGTTGGTCAAACAATTCATCGATCCTGGGTAAGGGGTACCTATTCTTGACAGTGACCTTGTTCAATTGCCGGTAATTAGTACACATGATAAGGGACCCATCCTTCTTTCAAACAAAGAGAGTCGGTGCACCCTATGGAGACTTTCTCGGTCTAATGAAATCCTTATTCAACAATTATTCAACTGATCCTTCCACTCCTTTAGCTCGGCTGGAGCCATCCTGTACAGAGGAAAAGAGATAGGTTGCGTATCAGGTAGAAGATCAATACCAAAATCAATTTCCCTCTCAGGAGGAACACCTGGCAAATCATCGGGAAAAACCTCTGAATACTCACACACCATTGGAACTGACAGGATAGTCGGGGTCTTGGACTTAACATCCTTACCCCTAACAAGGTGATACATGCAGCCCTTAGAAATCATCTTCCGAGCCTTAAGATATGAAATAAACTAACCAACTGGTACAACTGAATATTCCTTCCACTCTAAGACTGGCTCACCTGGAAACTTGAACTCTACTTATCGGGTTCTACAATTAATCAAAACATAACAAATAAACAACCAATCCATGCCCAAAATGAGGTCAAAGTCAGTCATAGCTAACTCTACTACTGCGGAGGTAACCTTATGCAACACTGTGATAGGGCAACCTCTATACACTTTCCTATTCACCAACTTGGGTGGAGACCGAGAATGGTTCTGAAAGAATTTCAGGGATAACTCCAACTACTAGCAATATAAGGGGTCACAAAAGACAAAGTAACTCCTAGATCTAACAAGCATAAGCATCAATATGGAAGACTTGCAACATAACAGTAACCACATGTGGTGAAGCCTCCTGCTCCTGCAGGGGAACTAAAGCGTAAAACATGTTTTGGCGATGATGGCCTGCTGAACTAGTAGAGGCACCCTGCTTAGGGGGGTATGCTGCTGGAGCGGCAAAACTGGTCATTTTCACATGGGCCCCACTGACCCCCGACCTAGCTGAGGGGCAATCCCTAAGGCTGTGCCCGGGTTTGCCACACTCGAAACACGCATCTGAGCCAACTAAGCACCTCCCCAGATGATTCTTGCTGCACTTTGCACAAGATGGAAAAGTGCACTCCACCTGCATGCTACCCTGATCCCTTGAGCCTGAAGCCCTGCTCCTCTGATCTCCTCTAAATCTAGATGGTGTGCTGGCGGATGATGGAGCTAGAGTGATAGACCTGCTGGGACTACCGACTCTGTCCACCCCCTGGCCTGACCTGAGAAACCCTATAGCTATCGGTCCTGGCCCTGTTGGACTCTCTCTACCTCCAATAGAATGACTCTATCTGCTGAGCATGTAACAAAATGTAGGAAAAGTTGATATCCCGATGTAGCATGTCGATCCTGCAATCGTTGTCCAAATAATCCACCACCAACTCTAGAGCATACTTAGATAACCGATTGAACTCTAATGCACAGTCCTAAACAGACATGTTACCCTGCTTTAAATTAACAAAGTCGGCCGCCTTGAGCTCCTTCATCTCCCTGAGGGAAGAACCGATCCATAAAAGCCACGTGGAACTCCTCCCAACCTATCGGGCCTGCACCCACTGCCCTGGCATCTCTCCACTTCTTAAACCATATATTAGCCACCACCTTTAGCTGATAGGAGGTCAAGTCAATGCACTCCCCATTGTTCACCCCCATAACTTGGGTGATCTTCAGAATCTCCTCGATGAAATTATGTGGATCCTTGTTCACCCTCAACCCCATGAACTCAGGAGGGCTCATCCTCAAAAAATCCCTCACCCTGGCAGACAGTGCATTCCCATTCTGTGGGTAATGCACCACTATCTGATTTTGAATCTAGGCCGTCATGGCTAGTTCTAGCCTCTGAATCACTGACCTAAACTCAGTGTGGGATTCTCGCTTTGGTGTATGCTCCTCGCAAATAGGTGGGCTGGCTGATTGTTACACCCCATAAATTCTTGACATGTAGAGGGCCTATTCGCATGTTGGTTAAGAATTTTAGAATGCCATACATGCTAGAAAAAGGCCCGGGGGAAGACCGGAAAAGCGTCGCATCAAAAAATCACAAGAGGAGGCCGAGAAGACCCCTTCCGTGATGGCAACGTGCCACGGAGGGAGCCCCTCCGCGATGGCCAACGTGCCACGGAGGGGGGTGTCCAGGCCCAACTATATAAAGCTCCACTTCATTTTAAAATTCATTTCTCCACTTTAATTTCCAGAAACGAATAGAGAACATAGGGGAACGAGGTTTCAATATAAAAATTCATCCGATTACGCTGTCAAACGTGGTCCAAACTCAAATTAACTCTGGATACTGAAGTATAAAGCAGTAGAGAGCATTCCTGCAGAGTTAGTTTCGTGAAATTCGGCCGGCGAATCGTCGTCCTACCGAGCTAAGGTAAGTGGAATTGCTCCAAATTATTGTCAATATACTCCTAGCCCTAAAGTGAGTATTTCTCCCTTCTGGACTTCTGGGAAATAGCAAGTTTTTGACTGTTTTTCGATAAGTCAAAGTTTGGGCTATATATATATATTCAAAATAGTATTTTCTTCCTAAATATCGATAAATTTAGTTCTAATTGCTATGAATGTGAATACAGTTGGCGGAAATAGCTGAATAATGGCCAAGTTACGCCAGTTAGCCGAAAAGTCGACAACTGAGGTATGTAAAGCCAATTTCTTCGGCAAGTTAGTAGTTCTAGTATACTAAAATAGAATAAAATCCAGAAGGAAGTTCCAGAAACCGAGTATTAAGTATGTTTGTATTGTTATGTCATATTCAGAATAAAAGTCAGTAAATCAGCATCAGACAGCAAGATATTATCCATGAATCAGTTTAACTCAGTACAGGATACAGTTTAATTCAGCCAGAGATGCAAAATAGAATATCAGAACATGGATAGTATTTTCAGATTTAATATACCTATTATATGTGATTACTTTTGCTTGTTGAGACTTGTTTGTGATATGTGGGCACCCTTAGAGCTTCCTTGCCGCCCCAGGGTTAAGCTATGTCGACTCGCCCGCCAGAGGGTGAGGATATGTCACTCCAAGGAGTGGCATGCCATCCGCAGTAGGACGAAGATGGGATGCATCATTCCCCATAGCAGGTTGATCAGCATTACAGTATACCCTGTCGAGCTCTTGCGCCTAGGGCACAGATTACAGATTACAGATACAGATCTCAGATTACAGTTACAGGAGTCCTCCGGACTCAAATACAGTTATAGTCAGGGGCCCAGAGAGCCCAAGTTGCATACCTAGGGGGCCGGCGGGATGCTCGTAGCTATTAGGTGAGTGGAGTGAATTTATTTTTCGATGGTTTGACTCGAGTAGGGGTATATAGATTGCATGTTGATTGGCACCTTCTGGCTTGTGGGAGCTGGTATAGGTTCTTGTATACTATATATGTGTGTGTGTGTGTGTGTGTGTTACTTATTAAGTTGATAAATAGCAAGACGTCGCATCGACAGCTATGATTCTTATCTTCTTTCAAGTACATTTAATCTCGGTACAGATTTTTTTATCCCAGATAGTTTTAGCTATCTTGTGTCATTTCAGTAACTACCAGTTTACTATTTATCTTCAGTTGTGTTCAGTTTGCTTTACATACTCGGTACCGGTGGTACTGACGCCCGTTTGGGGGCGCTGTATTACTTGCCTGCAGGTACTCATAGATGAGGAGTCGATCCCTTGTGATTCCAGCAAGTACAGAGTCATTAGCTCCTGTCTTCCGGATCTAGATAGCTAGAGGTTTATTTCCTTTCTTTTGTTGTACAGTATAGGTAGGTCGGGGCCCTGTCCCGACCATCTTATCAGTATTCTTAGAGGCTTGCAAATTGTGTATTCCTTGTGGTTAGCTGTACCGGTCATGTGAGGCTATGTGTATGTTTAGTTTGTTTATGACGGCCGTGTGGGGCCTTATTCAGTTGGTAGTGGTGACATTGTCGGTCACATAGCAGTCTAGCACTTGCATTCTTGATTCAGAAGTAACTAGACAGCATGGTGGCCTTGTCGGCCCACATAGGTTCCTTCATACTACTGTTGTTCTGGTTAGTTGTTGCTTCCCTACAAGTGGCTATAGGCCTAGTTGGCCGGAGGCTGTATTTACAGCCGCTATATAGCCCGTCGTTTTCTTGAATCCAGAGTTAGAGCCAATCTAGCACCAGAAGTGCTTAGACTCAGCTAGTCCAGCAGTCCAGGTCTTAGTAGAGCACCAGGTGCCAGTCATGCCTCCCAAGGCGGGGCGTGACAAACTAGGTATCAGAGCAGGTCGTATCCCAGGGAGTCTGCAAGCCGTGCTAAGTACAGTCTTGTCTATGGATGTGTTGTGCACCACATACCATAGGCAGGAGGCTGCAAGGCATAGTAGGATGGTTACTCTTTCTTCATATTCAGTCGTGCCATAGAGCAGTACAGTATAGGGTTGAATCCCTAAAACTTATCATACTCTTTGTTTACAGATAAAATGGCAGACCAGTGACCACCATGCCATAGGTAGAAGACTAGATACGGCAGCAAGAGAAGGCACCAGCAGGATGCCTCAGCTTCATCTAGAATCAACCCGATCTGAGGGCGATACAGAGGCATCATCTCGACCTTCTCAGCAGTCCCCACCTCACCAGGAGCCACTCAGAATGATGCCTCCTCCAATAGATCCTAAACCAACACCATCTGACCAGGAAATTCAAAGTGCAGTAATTATGTTGGCTCAAATGATGGCTACTCAGCGCCAGTCAGTGCCACCCGTAATAGTAGAGTCATTAGGTGGGTCTGGCAGTTCAAGGGTTCGAGAATTCTTAACACTAGGTCCCCCGCAGTTCACAGGGTCGGATCAGGTAGAGGACCCCCAGGATTTCCTAGACAAGATGCAGAGAATCTTCCGGGTCATGCATGTGACGTCTACAGAATCAGTTGAGTTAGCGGTATTTCGGCTGCGAGATATTGTTGTATTGTGGTATGAAAGTTGGGAAAGGTCCCGAGGGAGAGATGTTGCCCCTCCGACCTGGTCCAGCTTTTCAGAGGCCTTCCTGGATCATTATTTGCCTCGGGAAATTTAACAGGCCTGGATGGATCAGTTTTTGCACTTGGAGCATGGGCGAGGAGTGTACGGGAAAATGCATTATAGTTCAATTCCTTGGCCCGCTATGCTCCAGCTTTTGTGGACACCATGTTATCTAGAGTGCACCAGTTTATTATGGGTCTGAACCCAGAATACATTGAGGCATGCATGATAGCTAAGTTGTAGGAGGATATGGACATTGCTCGAGTGCAGGCCTTTGCCCAGACTATTGAGGGCCTTAGACAGCGGCAACGGGACAGTAGACGTATAAATCAGGAGCAGCGCCGCAGGGATAGATCAGATGAAATACAGAGGGTGATTCAAAGAGGACCAGGCCCCAGTTGTCAGACAGGCCACCTAGACCCCCACCTCCATCACAACAGTAGAGGGGTAGATTAATTCGCTGAGGACAGTCAGATTCCAGCGGCAGTTCTCGAACGGTAGATTCACCTCAGCAGAGGAGGGCAGAGCAGAGCTAGTACAGACCCCCACCTTTCCCTATTTGCAGCTGACCCCACACTGGAGCTTGCAGATATGGCTGCACAAGGTGTCATATATGCGGGCAGGAGGGTCATGTGATGAGAGACTGTCCAGCCAGAGGTCAGGGTAGCCGAGATAATCAGGACAGGGTGTCAGCAGGGCCGTGAGCTCTAGCAGCCTCGACAGGGCGTAGGCCCTCAGGTCCAGCAGGTAGGGGCCAAGGTAGATCAGGGGCCTCTAGTTCAGGTAGGGCCCAAGCCATACCTATGAATTACCAAGGAGGCAGGACTCAGAGGCATCTCCAGATGTGGTAACAGGTATGATGACTATTTGCTTACACCCTGCTTATGTATTGATTGATCCAGGATCAACTTTGTCCTACATTACCCCATTTGTGGCTCGAAAGTTCAATGTTGTACCAGAGTTTCTTCAGCAACCCTTTGCAGTATCTACACCCATAGGTGACTCCATCATAGCCAGAAGGGTTTATCAAGGGTGTACAGTAGAGGTTGTTGATCGTCAAACTACAGTAGATCTGCTAGAACTAGAGATGATTGATTTCGATGCCATTATTGGTTTGGATTGGTTAGTGCCGTGCTATGCCAATGTAGAATGCTAGACCAAGATGGTCCGATTCCACTTTCTAGGGGAGGCAGTATGAGAGTGGAAGGGCAGCACAGCTACGCCAAAAGGTAGGTTTATTTCCTACCTTCAGGCGAGGAAGTGCATTTACCACCTAGTCAGAGTCCAGGATGTTCGGGTGAGCCTCCGACTCTCCAGTCTGTTCCAGTGGTTAATGAATTCCCTGACGTATTCCCAGATGAGCTACCTGGTATTGCCCCAGAAAGAGAAATAGATTTTGCAATTGATTTGCTACCAGGCACTCAGCCCATAACAATCCCTCCGTATCGTATGGTTCCTGCTGAACTTAGAGAATTAAAGGAGTAGCTGAAAGATCTGTTAGATAAGGGCTTTATCAGGCCGAGTACTTCACCTTGGGGTGCGCCAATTCTATTTGTGAGGAAGAAGGATGGATCACTCTGCATGTGTATAGAATACCAGCAGTTGAATAAGGTTACAGTCAAGAATAAGTATCCGCTTCCCAGAATAGATGATTTGTTTGATCAGTTACAGGGGGCCAGATATTTCTCCAAGATTGACTTAAGGTCCGGATACCATCAGGTTCTAGTTCGTGAAAGGGACATTCCTAAGACTACCTTCAGGACCAGATACGGCCATTTTGAATTCCTAGTCATGTCCTTTGGGCTGACGAATGCCCCAGCAGTATTTATGGACCTGATGAACAGCATCTTCAGACCATACCTGGACCTGTTCGTGATAGTGTTTATTGATGATATTCTAGTGTATTCTCGCTCAGAGACAGACCACCAGGATCATTTGCGGATAGTGCTCCAGATTCTCAAGCACCGTCAGTTGTATGCCAAGTTCTCTAAGTGTGAATTTTGGCTGAACTCAGTAGCTTTCTTGGGATATATTATGTCGGATGCTGGTATACATGTAGACATGCAGAAAATAGAAGCAGTAAAAACATGTCCTAAACCTACCACTCCGACCGAAGTCCGCAGTTTTATGGGGTTAGCAAGGTACTACAGAAGATTTGTTGAGGGATTCTCCACCATAGCGGCACCTCTGACTAAGCTGACGCAAAAAGCAGTAAATTTTCAGTAGACAGAGGCATGTGAGAAGACTTTTCAGGAAATAAAAGACCGGTTGACCTCCGCCCCAGTGTTAGCATTGCCAGAAGGTACAGAGGGTTATGCAGTTTATTGTGATGCTTTGGGTATTGGGTTAGGATGTGTGTTGATGCAGCATGGTAAAGTAATTGCTTATGCTTCCAGACAGCTGAGGAAACATGAAAAGAATTATCCTACCCAGGACCTGGAACTAGCCGCAGTGATCCACGCTCTAAAGATATGGAGACATTACTTGTATGGCGTCCATGTGGATATTTTCACTGATCATAAGAAACTACAATATATATTCACTCAGAGATAGTTGAATTTGCGGCAGCGTCGCTGGTTGGAATTGTTGAAAAATTATGATGTAAATATTTTGTATCACCCAGGAAGAGCCAACGTAGTAGCAGATGCCCTTAGCCGCAAATCTATGGTAAGTTTTGCATACTTGCAGCCTGAGCAACGGGAGGGAGCCAAAGAAATACACCAGTTAGCCTATTTAGCCGTTCGCATAGCAGAAACAGAGAACAACAGAGCGGTAATTCAGAATACCGCAGTGTCGTCATTAGTTGTCGAGATAAAGGAATAGTAGTATGAAGATTCTAACCGAGTTCATCAAGGAAAAGCGCCGAATTTTCAGGTAACTGAGGATGAAGTGTTGTGATGTAAAGGCCGCCTTTGTGGTCCAGATGTTTCAGGGTTTCACCAGCAGATTATGAGCTAGGTACATTACGCCTGCTATTCTCTCCATCCAGGCGCGAAGAAAATGTACCACGATATTAAAGAAATCTACTGGTGTCCAGGTATGAAGTGGGAAATAGCAGAATTCCTAGCCCAGTATCCTAACTGCCAGCAAGTAAAAGCATAACACCAGAAACCAAGCGAATTGACTCAAGACATAGTTGTGCCTCTTTGGAAGTGGGAAGCAGTAAATATGGATTTTGTCACAGGATTACCCCGTACAAGACATAGAAATGACTTGATTTGGGTAATTGTTGACAGACTGACAAAATTGGCCCATTTTCTGCTAGTAAGGGCTACTTTCTCTGCCGAAGATTATGCAGAGTTGTATATATCAGAGAAATAGTCAGACTGCACGATGTTCCAGTATCCATTATCTATGACAGAGGGGTGCAATTTACAGCTAAATTTTGGCAATCATTTCAGAGAGGCCTGGGAAAACAGATTAATCTGAGCACAGTATTCCACCCTCAGACAGATGGGCAGGCAGAACGCACTATTCAGACGCTTGAGGATATGTTATGAGCGTGTGTGTTGGACTTTGGAGGTAGTTGGGATGAGCACTTACCACTTATTGAGTTTGCTTATAATAATAGTTATCACTAAGTTATCCAGATGGCGCCCTATGAGGCTTTGTATGGGCAAAAGTGCAGATCGCCGATTGGCTGGTTTGAAGTAGAAGAGTAAGCGCTAATTGGGCAGGATATTATTCATCAGTCAGTGGAGAAGGTAAATCTTATCAGAGAACGCCTACTAACTGCTCAGAGCCGCCAGAAATTGTATGTTGATGTGCGGCGCAGAAACCTGGAATTTAATGTGAATGACTGGGTGTTTTTGAAAGTTTCTCCAATGAAAGGGGTGATGAGATTTGGCAAGAAAGGTAAGCTCAGTCCGAGATTTGTTGGGCCTTATCAGATTCGTCGAAGAATAGGACAAGTGGCATACGAGTTGAACTTGGCTCCAGAATTAGAGTCTGTTCATTCAGTTTCCCACGTGTCTACACTGAGGAAGTATATAGGAGACCCCTCCAGAGTTGTTCCAGTTCAGGATGTCCAGGTTACGGAAGAGCTGGCTTATGTAGAGGTCCCAGTAGACATACTAGACAGGCATATTCGCAGGTTGAGAACTAAAGACATTGCTTCTGTCAAAGTATTATGGCATAATAGGAACCAAGAGGAGATGACTTGGGAAGCAGAGGAAGATATGAAAGTCAGTTCCTCAACTATTCCAGACTTAATCAGCCAGAGGTATGTTAGTATTGTTGTTTTATGAATTGCCTTATATTATGCAAATATATGAAATAGCATATGAAATAGTTGGCTTTTGTGATGAATACTATAGTATTGTGTGGAGTACATGTATTGGACTTTTCTGCGTTTTCAGGATTTTTGAGATAGTCCATATTACAGGGGAGACTCTTCCAAAAATTTTTCTAGAATAAGTCAAGTAAGTTGGAATTCTGGAAAGTAGAAGTTTACATTCAAGGACGAATGTTCTTAAGGGGGGAGGATATTTTCATCTTTTCCTTTAGAGTCAGACTCTAGGATTTGAATAGGATGACTAACCTATTTCAAAGAACGAGCTTGAGGAGAGGATCGGGTGGGAGTTTTGAAAGGTGTTTTAGAGGAAAATTTTTATGGAGTTTTGGAAGGAGATCTTAAAGTACACGGAGATACAAGTTTGGGAGTATGCTGGGAAGTAGGTGTGGAAAGAGATTTAGAAGCAGATTTGGAAGAGGAAGGAGGAGGTCTCTTGATCTTTGGAAGGGACCTTTTCACCACCTTCAACCTTCAAACCTTTCTAAGAAACATATCGTCCGGAGATGAAACTTCTTTTGAAGAATATGGCAATGTAGAATGTTTCTTATTTTTACTTTCTTGAAGAACTTTTTCCAGAGATCCCAGTCTAGTCTAGAGGAGGTTTCAAAAAGAAAGGATCAATAATCATTTTCTTGTTCTATGGCTTCTCCTTGATGTTTTTGAGTTCTGGTGTGAGGAACCCTAGTTGAAACAGATGGTGAAGGGGTTTCATTGGATGGTTCATAGGCAGGAATGGGAATGGATGACCTAGACCTCTTCCTCAATCGAGATCGAAATTTCTTCAAAATTAGCTCAGCAATAGGAATCCCATTATTATCAACACACTGAAGAGAGGCGACTTCATATATAGGACTAGAAGAAGGAGAAATTTCAGAAGGCATAGCATATGAAGAGGAGAATTGGTTTTTAAAAGCATTCCATGCTACAAACTCTACCATTTTAAAGGGAATGGGAAAAGGAACTCTCATGGGTTGATTGTCTCTATTTCGTGTACCATTAGGTGGGGAGTATTAGTAAGGACTTTTCTAGTCGAGGAAGATGGAGTTTCCATGACTAAGATTAGAAGCGGTTATTAGAGATGAACTTTAGGATGACGTATCTCAAGAACAAAGAGGAGCTTGTGATCTTAACTTCATCCAACTACACCATTTATAGGAGAGAGAGGGAAGGTGGAACGTGTGAGAAGATGTGATGAGTGTAGAGAGAAAGTGGGTGATGTGACAATTTCAGTTTTTCTGACAGACGGTTAAGGAAAGTCATAATTGAATGGAACAAGAACGCTTAGACGTTTAACACTACTCACTATTTACTTTGTGTAAAATAGCACATACCTGATAGCGTCGTTAAGGATTGCATCTGCATTTGTGGACTCCATGACTACACAATTTAATAAAATATTATGTTAGAATAACTTCAAATAACTAGAATTAGGATGCATAATTAAATGTCTAAGACTAAATTGAATAGCAAATTGACCAAAAAAATCAATGATCCCCTTAATCTAGCCAATCATTGAAGGAGGCTTATGCAATCTTAATCATCCCCAAAGGTACTTATACCTTTCAAAGTGCTCTTTACTTATAGCTTTGGTAAATATATCAGCAATCTACTTGTAATGCCCAAAAAATCCTAAGATCAGATCCAGGAGTTAAAATGGAGAAAATAGATTTTTTTGCACCAGGTCATTGGAAAAGTCGTACAGTGACCCATTGGGTGCGCCACGAGTCATTAAGTAACTCGTGGGGAGGATGTTGGGCATGGTTGAGATTTTGAGATTTGGGGCTAACCACAGGTGAGACCATGACTCACATCACCACCACAAGTAGTCAGGTAATCCATGGTCAAGGGCTGACTAAGGGATACAGAATTTGGGCAGTGCATCTAACAACCAGTCACCATGAGTCGTTGGGCACACCACAAGTCGTGGTGTTCCCCGTGGTGACCAGTGTTGAAAATTTCTAGTGCAGGCAATGAGAGCAGACCATGAGTCATGGTGATGGGCACGAGTCGTCCAGTCCCTCGTTGGGACTGGCAATGAGTAGTTTCCTGCCAATTTTTAGGGGATTTTCCGTAATTCCTAAGTTCTTAAGTCCTATACTACATTGTTGTAAGCTTAGTTAGTAGGATTTTAAGGGTGTTAAATCTATTCTAAGCCTCACCATTCTCATACATGCAACTTAGAGTTTTTCCTTGGAGATCAAGTTTGAAGAACCTCTCCAAATTCTCTTCAATTTCCTTTGGGCTTTCAAGAGGGAGTGTTGCTCAGATTTACCTAGGTATATGAGTTCTAAATGAGAGTCCCTTTCACTCTCATACTCCAAATTCTTTCAATTCCATAGAGTTCAATTCTAGATTCAAATTTCATGATCTATGGGGTTTATCTCAATTTCTGTGAATTTCTCTATGATCTATCTATGTGTCGATTTTCTAAATGTATCAAATCATGTTTTATGATCTATGGGTAGATTTTATACTTTGAATATAAATTTATTAATATGGATTTCAATCAAATTTTGCCTAATTATATATGTTTTATGAGAAGTGAAGTTATGATTTTGTTATGATATTGATCTTCTTTAGACCAATTATGATTTATGCTTTATGATATGAATCATCTCAAGTACTTATCATGGATTTTATGGAATGTCAAGTTTATAAATGTTTTACAAGTATGCATGGATTTCATGATTTACGGATTTATGACTCTTGGTCATTTCATAGGCCCTTGTTCATGGCGATTTATGTATTTCAAATGGGTATCAATGATGTTACTACTTATTGGGCCAAGAACTTTATTGATGAATTCATGATTACGATATGAGCCCTCATGTGCATGTTTTTGGGAGCAGTGTCTAGTACCGAGTAGACTCGGCATTCATGTAAACTCCACGGTCTCAGAACTACTTGCCACCATAGGTATATATATTTATTATTGGATCCCTGTGATATCACCACGCACGCACGTCCCCCTACCTGGCAAGCTGGGGACAGTCCTGACCACTTGGGCGAAATAATGGGGTGTTATATAAGGCACTATCATGATAGTGTCGGTTAAGACAAGTCCTCCCATTATTACTCATGATTTATGCATCGTTATGATTATTTTACTTTGGCTCGAGTTATGTTTAATAAAGCTTCCTCTTATGATTATGATTATGGTTGTTTTACGAATGTTTTGAAAACCTTGAGCACTTATGTTCACATTGTGATATTTACTTTATGATAATGTTGTCCTACTCTTATGAACTTTTATGTATTTTAAATTGTCCTTTTTACTTACATTGCATACTCATTCCATTTCAAGTACTAACCGCATACTCTATTTTGTATCATTTTCATGATACAGGTCCGAGGGATCAGTCTCAGCCGCATCATTAGTCTTGCTCCTCTCTCTCAAACCTGTCTTCACAACATTGGTGAGTCCTAATCCTTTGAGTACGTTCAGTTTTCTATAGTTATGTTCCTTTAGTTACAAATTTTCATCGAGCTAGTTGGGGATGTTGTTCCATCAGCTCATCAGTTATGTTAGAGGTTATTCAGACATTACGTAGAAATCAGCTTGTTATTTCTGATTCGATATTGGCTTGATATGTACATAGAATTTCGCTTAAGCATGTTTTATTATATCAGTATCTACTTATAGTATGCTCATAGTTGATATGTTCATGCCATGGGTCAACTTGGAGCCTCTCGGGGTTCTTTGTCCTATGTCTTGATCCGGGCCTATGTTCGGGTAGTGAAAAATTTGCCATCAGAGCATTAAGTTTTGAAGTGTCCTAGTGTTTCTGAAAGTCACGTTAAGTGGAGTATTTTTCATGGGTGTGAAGTGCGCCACACTTATGACGAAGAGGCTACGAAACGTTTAGGAAATGTTTCCTTCTTTCATGATCTATGTCGTGCCATTAAATGTCTTTCTATCCTTCGAACTCGTGCTATACGCATTTGTAGAATCATGCCTCCTCACTGAGTTAACAGAAGAAGAAATGGAAATGAAAATAGCCATGAGGATGGGCACTAACAGGCCCTACCAGCCCTCAAGGATCATGTACCCGAACATGTTGCCCACGTATAGTATAGGGCAGCCATATAGATGTTAGCTTAGGCTTTGACTGCCTAATTCAACCAATACGCAGTAGAGCATGTCCCTCAAAATGGGAATTCGGAAGCGTCAAGAGTTAGACATTTTCTGAGGATGAACCCTCCGTAGTTCCTTGGCTCAAATATGGACGAGGACCCGCATGAGTTTATTGATGAAGTTTTTAAGATCACTCAGATCATGGGGGTGACTGGGGAGGAGTGCAAAAATCTAGCCTCGTATTAGTTTAAAGGGGTTGTGCATATTTGGTTCAGGCAATGGAAGGATAGCAAGACAATTGGTGTGGGTCCTATCGTTTGGGATGAGTTCCATACCACATTTGTAGATTAGTTCTTTCCTCATGAGATAAGGAGATTGGAGCAGTGGAGTTTTTGAAACTGAAGTAGGGCAACATGAAAGTTCGTGAGTATGCTTTGGATTTCACTCATTTGTCCAAGTATGCACCAGATATAGTGGCTGATCAGAGAGCTCGGGTGAGCAGGTTTGTTCATGGAGTAGTAGACTACCTGTACAAAGATTACGACCGCCATGCTTTATCAGGACATTGATTTTCCCCAATTGGTGTTGTTTGCCCAGCATATGGAGGCAATACATATGATAGAGAGAGAGGCCAAGAGGGCTAGGACAAACAGTTATGGGTTCTCTCAGTAGAGATCGAGCGGCGGACATTGCCCGCAGTCTCATCAGAGGTCATTAGCTCCAACACCATCATGGGCCAGTGCACCATCCAGATGGTGAGCTGATCAGAGGAGCAGAGCTTAGGTTCTAGAGGATAGAGTAATGTGCAAACAGAGCGTACTTTCCCAGCCTGTGGGAAGTGTGGCAAGAACCATATAGGGGAGTGCCTAATTGGGTCAGATATCTGTTTTGGATGTGGTAGACCCGGGCATAGGGGTCGGGAGTGTCCATTAGCTAGACGAGGTAATGGTAGAGGTCGTACTCAGGCCACGAACTCAGCAGCAGCACCAGCACGCCCAGCTCAGCAGGGTGCATCCACAAGTGTAGGTGGCGGCCAGCGTCAGAACAGGTTGTATGCCCTTGCATCTCGGCAAGAGCAGGAGACTACACCAGATATGGTTACCGGTATGTTATGACTATTTCGCCTTGATTTATATGCATTGTTAGACCTGGGGGCTACTTTATCTTTTGTGACGCCCTATATTGCTAGTAGTTTCAGAGTCAGTTCCGAAATTCTATCAGAACCCTTTTCCATCTCTACTCCAGTTGGTAAATCAGTTATAGCTCAGCGGGTACATAGAAATTTCCCTATCGCAGTCCTTCAGAAAGTCACCTTAACAGACTTAGTAGAGTTATCCATGACCGATTTTGATGTTATCTTCAGCATGGATTGGTTACATCCATGTTATGCCTCAGCCAATTGTAGAACTCGTGTAGTAGAATTCAGATTTCTGGGTGAGCCAGTACTAGAGTTGAAAGATAGTTCAGTTGTGCCTGTAAGCCGCTTCATTTACTACCTTAAGGCTAGAAAAATGATTTATAAAGGTTGCATGCACCATCTTGTTAGGATTAAGGATGCTACGTCCTATCACGACCCGAAAGGAGGCCCGAATCACAACACGGGACAGGGACCCTCGAGAGAACCAAAGTCGACCCATGACATATGCATTCATCTAACTCAATCAAACAAATTGAAGAATTAACATGATAGTCTTAGCGGAAGTCTGAAATAAACACAACATCAGAATACACACAATCTGAAGCTAAATACATCATTTTGTTTAAAAGGCCTCTAAGTCAGATGAGTTGGTGGGATAAGACCCCCATCTAACTCGATAAAGCTACAGTTGAAAATACATAGAGATATCCGATAAGCATGGTCCTATGGAGATGAGGACTCACCACAAGAGTAAGATGCTAACTCTGAAAGGCTAGCTAAGAGTGGGACTGATTTTGAGTGTCGGGGCCTGTATCTTGAAACGATACAGCATAGAGTATGCAGTCAGTACGTGGAATGCACCGAGTATGAAAGGTAAGTAAAACCTCTTAAATAAGTAAAATCATTTCAAACATGCATAATGTAAAACATAAACAAATAAGAATCTTAGAATGAGGCTTGCATGCTATTTTTCTAAAATCATGAACTCAAAATAACATAATATCATAACTGAATCGATTGACCCAAAGCTGAAATATGATAATCATAATAAAGATGCAAATTGGGTATAAACTACTTTAGAACATGTATGTATATATGTATGTATGTGTATATATATATATATATATAATGAATGTTGAATATACATAACTGAAATCATGAGGAACAATGGAAGACTCATCTGTTAACTAACATACCACGATAGAGCTTATGTGGTCCCAACTACACACTCAAGTGGGTAGAGCCATCCAAAGCCTTTCCAGTCCTAGGAATGATACCATGATATAGATATCAAGCTCGAGGCCCAATCGGGGCAAAGGATAGCTCACATAGGAGGTCCCAATGTAATCAGGTCATACCTACATTGGCGTGTAGTTCTGAGGCATAGGGTTGACTGACCCATAGCCTACTCGATGCTAGACACTACTCCTAAAAACATGCATATGCTCTCCATCATTTTTCAACGAAGCTGATCATCGTCTATTGACAAAGCTTAATAATTATAATTTACATAAATCTGAATCATACATGAGGAGCCTTCGCTCAAACAGTACCACAAGATGAACATAATTGGGAGTCTTTGCTCCCAAACCATGTGGTAAGCTTAATTCATAATATTCATAATCATACTTGAACATATGGGCATTGCCCGATACTTTAACATTCTTGAAAAAATATAATTCACTTGAAAACATGATCATAAACATGGGTAGCTTGAAAATATATCTCATCATACAGATACATTCATCATAAATCTCATTTTTCATGAACTTTCCATAATTGGGCATTTTGATTTATAAAACATGAAACATGATTTTTCATTTGAAATAACGTAAAAACTTTCTCATGAATCATAATTCAATAGTAGAAACATATTTAGATCATACCCATATAGAGAATTATAAATTTCATGCATTGGGTTAAAATCCCATAGAATTGACTTATGAATTTTCATGATTTAAAGAGAGATTGGGCATGGGTGTGAACGGATTCACCCTTTCATAATCCTACATACCTGATTATAGCTGATTCTTACACCTCTCTAATTGCCCAAGGAAGAATTAAAGAGAACTTGAAGGAGAACAAGCTTGATCAGCTCTCTAACTCTCTAACTTTGCATTCATTGGTTTGAATAGGCTACAATGGCTTATCCCACCTTAATACCCCTTGAAAGTGGCTTAAAACGACATTGTATAGGACCTTAGAGAATTGGAATGTCAAGAATACCCTTAATAACTTCGCAAAAAACAATTGCTCATCATTCCTCACAAGGGACCTAACAATTCGTTGCCACCTTGCACGAGTCATCACCTCCATCGTTGGGTCCACTGCCGAATTTCACCTGAAACCCGTAATGGGTCATCCCATGAGTCGTTACCGATGACCACGACTCATGGCCACTCGTTATCCCCACTGCCTCGACCCCCAATCTTTATCTTCCTGATGACCACGATCCACTCCACAAGTCATGGTGTCTGACCACGATTCATGGGGTCTATCCGTTAGGTGCACTTCTTTTCACTTTTCCCCTTTTAAAATTCCTTGGCCACGGCTGACCTGACGAGTCGTGGGGAATGACCATGACTCGTGGTCATGCCCATGATGACCTCCCCTAAATACTTCTTTTAACTCAACCCAGTACTTCACCACGAGTCACCTCACCACTCATGGTCCTCCCCCATGGGTCACAGAATGGTGCAAAATTTTTAGTTTTCTCTGTTTTAACTCCTGGGTCCGATCTTAGAGCTTCCAGGGTATAACAATATCTCCCCCTTGGGAAGATTCATCCTCGAATGTTGGAAAACATACAGAAGAGCAGAGAAATGCAATCATATTCAAATATTGATCATTAAAGCTGAAAATTGTCGGAATGACTATCTCCAATTCAAACTACGTAGCTCAATTGAATTCACGAATCATACATACATCCTTATACATAAAATAAACTTGGGCAGATGAGCTGAACTTGAAAACTAAATAGAGTTTTAGGGCAAAAATGATACCTCAAGCTGGAACTGAGCTGGTAGAGAATAAATGTGGGTATCTAGCCATCATGTCTGCTTCGGCTTCCCACGTAGATCTTCGACATGCTGATTCTTCCATGAAACTTTGACTGAAGATACTTCCTTATTCCTTATCCTTCGAACCCGATGATCCAGTATTTCCACCGGAACCTCCTCATAACTAAGGCTGTCTTTCACACCAACATTGTCCACCGGGACAACTAGAGCTGGATCACCCAAGCACTTCTTTAAGTACGATACATGGAAAACAGGATGCACGGAAGCTAATTCTCAGGGAAATTCCAATTCATATGCCACCTTGCCAACTTGTTTTACAATTTGGTAGGGGCCAACATAATGAGGGATGAGTTTTCCTTTCTTTCCAAACTGTATCACTCCCTTCATGGAGATACCTTTAGAAACACCCAATCATCCACCTCGAATTCTAATTCTCTTCTTCTCCCATCGGCATAGGACTTTTGGCGACTTTGAGCTATTTTCAACCTTTCCCTTATCAACTGAACTTTCTCCATAGCCTCATGGATTGAATTTGGTCCGAGCATCGCAGCTTCACCAACATCGAACCAACCAATAGACGATCTACATCTCCTCCCATAGAGAGCCTCAAACGAAGCCATGTGAATGCTGGAATGGTCGGTTTTATTGTATGCAAACTTGATAAGAGGCAAATGATCATCCCAACTACCTTTGAAGTCAATCTGCATGTTGTTAACATATCCTCGAGAGTCTGCATTGTCTTCTCTGCTTCACCATCCATTTGTGGGTGAAATATTGTGCTGAGCTTAACTTGAGTACCAAGTCCTTTTTGAAACGACCTCCAAAACTGAGAGGTAAATGGGGTACCTCTATCTGAAATGATGGACAAGATCACTCCATGAAACCGAACTAGCTCTCGGATATATAGTTTGGCTTAATCCTCCACTGAATCCGTGGTTTTGATAAGTAGAAAATGAGCGTCTTCGATCAACCTGTCTACCACCACCCAAATGGAGTCATATTGTCGTCGAGTGTGAGGCAACCCTGTGATGAAGTCCATATTGATTTCTTCCCACTTTGTCACGACCCGTGAGTAGACCCGGATCGCAGACATGGGACAAGGAACCCTGAAAGACTCCAAGTCGACCCATGGCATAATCATAGCATACACTTAACATAAAAGACAACTAACAATATGGATAAGCAGAACTGATAACAAAATCTAATATAACCCATAATATAGAAATCTTAACAACACTTAAATACAATGCAGAAATCCATCTAAACAAGTCTGAAAGCCTTCGACTAAATGATGAGTTGTTGGGACAAGCCCCCAGCTAACTCCAAAGGTCTGAAAACCGAAACATAATTAAATAAGAATATAGCCACATCCTTAGAAGATGAAGACTCACCGCTAGCAGTATTAAGAGAGGGAAGCATATCTAGTCACGTGACTGGATCTGGAGACATGAATTTATATCATAAAACGATATAGCACAAGAGGCGTGCGGTCAGTACTTGAAATGTACTAAGTATGCAGGAATGCAAATAAATAGCTCATAAGTATAAGTATACAAGCAGGGAGTATTATAAATCATAGGATTAGTAACGTAACTGAAATGAGATACAACAACCTGGTATGAGATCCACATATTCATATAAACAAAATCATATTATAAGGACATGCATTATTATAAGTTCAATGATTCACAAAAGTAGTAATCATAATGATATAGAGATGCAATGCCATGACAGATATCATGAGGGTCCCTGACCATCTAAGGGAGCGAAGGCTCTGATATAGCGAGTCACTAACTATCTAGGATGTTAGTCCCGACTAAAGGAGAAGAAACATGCATGGCTAGTAGCTAGGGATGTGAATCACGACATACTAGGGAAATCCTCTTGCTAATGAGAATCCCGACTGACTAGGGAAACATTCTTGCTAACGAGAATCACGATTGACTAGGGAAACATTCTTGCTAATGAGAATCCCGATAGACTAGGAAAACATTCTTGCTAATAAGAATCCCGATTGACTAGGGAAACATTCTTGTTAACGAGAATCTTGACTGAACCATGGGTCTTTCTACGACCCGTACAATCATCCTACGACTCATACCTTGAGTCGTACTAAGGCAATCTTGCTGATTTTTCTACTAAGCACATTCCAAATTCTGAATTTTAATCTTGGAAACTTTTAGGGTGTTACAATATCTCCCCCTTGGGAACATTCGTCCTCGAATATTGGCTGAACATACTGAAAAGATAGAGACAAAGCCGATATCCAAATACCAATCAATCACAACTAAACACCAATGGAGTATCTGACTCCGGAGCAACCTGATACACCAACTCTGAATATTCACACCTAACATGCATACCATGACTCAAGGGATGCCGAAGAACTTGAAACCAACATAGAACTAGACAAAACACCGGAAGAAAATTCTTTCCCCTTTTTATTTGGAACAGAACTGACATGAACTAAATCTTTGTTCTTAAATCGCCTTCCGGTACTAAGTTAGGATTCACAATATCTAATCTAACTGGGAGTAAGTATTTCATCAGCACGAGTCATCCCCGACATCTAGGACTGAGCATATATATGAGATAATCTGACTCTACTGAATTAACAAACAACCTCCAAACACTGAATTCAATCTGAACACATAAGAAAACATGGATTAACACACATAACTGATTCATAACATAAAGATAAGAAACAAGGACTCATAGGGCAAGACTGGCATCACTGACTGAAATGGTTACTTCTAAACCTCGGGGATCTGCATATAGGAATAGACATAACTTAACTCTAACCGAGATAAAAGGGAGGTTATCTAAACTTAGTAGAGATTGACATACTGCAACTGCTAAGGCTGAAATCCCTTTATGAGAATTCTCAAAGTCTGACTTACTTCACATTCTCACTATCTCCCCCTTAGCTTAAAGACACCGTCCTAAGGCTCTCGAATCTTACTTCAGGTAAGGCTGAATTTACTAATTCTTAACTCCTTTTTCACTTCTAACCTTCACCACAAGCCTCATACTAACAGCTACTCACATTACACATCAACAATTTATTTTCACAATCATAACCAAGCTTCTTATTCAGTACTAAGTTTGGCAACATATAAGGGGACAACACAAGATTCACAACATACCTGTGGCCACTACTGGCGCCTTGCCCTTATCCTGATGGGCTGCTACTGCATAAGAACGGTTTTGATGATGTCCGCCTCCTGGATTAGAGAATGCACCCTGTTGAAATGAGCGGGCTATCGGAGCTATTAAAGAGGTAGCCGAGAATCTACTCCCGCCTCGCTTAGCTGTTGTGCAATCTCGGTGCTTATGACCTACCTTGCTGCACCAAAAACAAACATCTGAACCGGTCATGCATAGTCCCAAGTGGTGATTTCCACAGCTCACACATAATGGGTACGTAATCTCGCTTACTCTAGGCTTATAAGGAGTACTGTTATAGAAAGTCCTGGAGATGCTAACCTCTAATAGTGGTGTGAGTGATACCCGATACCCGACCTCTGATTGGAGAGTTCTAAGTCTCCAATCCTGGACCTCTTGTCCTCTCTCTCTCTTTCTTTCACTTGTTCTGCTTCCATCTATTGAGAAAATATTACCAAGTGTGGGAAGTCTATTGTTACACCCCATAAGTTCTTGACACTTAGTTGGCCTATTCGCATATTGGTTAAGAGCTTTAAAATGCCATACGTGCGAGAAAAGGGCCCGGGGAGAGATCAGACAAGCACCAAGTCGGAGCGTTGCAAGGCAAATGCGACTTATAAATCGCATTCGACAAATGCGACTTAAAGGCCCCAAGTATATAAGGCTCCCACTTCGTTTTAAATCATTTTCTCTTCATATAATTTCCAGTAAATGAACAGAAACAGAGGGGAACAAAGGGATTGATTAAATTTCCTTTCATTTACACCGTCAAATGCAGTCCAAACTCGAATTAACTTCAGGTAGAGAAGTATAAAGCTGTCGGAAGCATTCCTGTAGAGTTAGTTTCGCGAAATTCAGTCGGCGAATCGTCGTCACGCCGAGCTAAGGTAAGTGGAATTTCTCCAAACTAGAGTTAATATACTCCCAACATTAAAGTGAGTATTTCTCTCTTCTAGACCCCCGAGAAATAGCGAGTTTTCGGCTGTTCTTCGATAAGTCGAAGAATAGGCAGTAGGTATAGCCATAATATGGTTTCTTTCCAAAATAGTAGTAGAATTAATTATATTCTTTTGTGAATATGAATACAGATGGGAGAAATAGTTGAATACTAGCCAAGCTACGCCAGTTAATCAGAAAGTTGGCAGTTGAGGTATGTAAAGCCAGTTTCTTTCGGCAAGCTAGTAGTTCTAGTATAGCAAAATAGTACGATTTTCAGTAGTGTGTTTCATAAGTTGTATATTATGTTCAGTATAAAATTTAGTAAGTATGTTAGAAATATAATATAGTGTTCAGTATGAAATTCAGTAAAATATTATAAGTCCCAGCAGAATATTCCATAAATATTATTATCAGATCTAGTATATATATTACATGTGTCTATTGCTATTTGTGGAGACATGAAATTTCTGTGTTGGGCACCCTTTGAGCTTCCTTGACCGCCCCAGGGTTAATAGATGTGTTGACTCACCCGCTAGAGGGTGAGGATACGTCGCTCTACGGAGTGGCATGTCATCCGCCAGCGGATGAAGATGGGATGCAGATTCCCCATAGCAGGCTGATCAACACTATACCACACCCCTTGTCAAGCGCTTGCGCTTGGGGTGCAGAGTACAGTTTTCATATTACAGATTTCATATTTCAGATCTCAGGAGTCCTCCAGTCTTAGATCCAGCTATAGTCAGGGGCCCAGTAGGCCCAAGTTGCATACCCAGGGGGCCGGCAGGATGCTCATAGTTACTAGGTGGATGGTATGACCTAGGTAGGGGTATATGATTGTGTGTTCGTTGGTACCTTACGGCTTATGGGGGCTGGTAAGGTTCTTGTATGCTATGTTGTGTTAGTTATTAATAGATAGAAAGTAGACCGCCATGTTATCAGGTATGAATCTTATTCTCTTCAGTAAAGTTACGCTCTTTTCAGTCAGTCTCAGCCCGTCTTCTATTACTTCAGTATCTTATTAGTATTATTGTTTACTTTCAGTTATTGCTTTGCATATTCAGTACCAATGGTACTGACTCCCGTTTTGGGGCACTGCATTACTTGCCTGCAGGTACTCATAGACGAGGAGCAGATCCCTCGTAGTTCCAGCCAACATACAGAGTCTTCAGCTCCTATCATTCGGAGCTTGATAGCTAAAGGTTTACTTCCCTCTTTGTTTGTACAGTATGGGTAGGTCGGGGCTCTGTCCCGACCATCTTATTATTCTTAGAGGCTTGCGGATTGTATATTCCCTGTGGTTTGTTGTACCGGTCGTGTGGAGCCGTGTGTATGTTTTTAGTTTACATGTGATGGCCATGTGGGGCCTTGTTCAGTTGTCAGTTGGTGACCTTGTCGTTCACAGATCAGTTTAGCACTTTATTCTACTTTTTAGTGATAACTAGTCAGCATGATGGCCTTGTCGGCCCGCATAGGTTCCCATATGTTCAGTTGTTCTGGATAGCTGTTCTGTTCCTAGAGGTAGCTATAGGCCTTGTAGGCTGTAGGCTGTATTTACAGCGGTTATATAGCTCGTTGTTTTCATAAATCCAGAATTAGAGCCAGCCTAGCACCAGAAGTGCTTAGGCTTAGTAGTCCAACAGTCCAGGTCCTAGTAGGGCATCAGGTTCCAGTCATGCCTCCCAAGGCGGGGCGTGACAAACTTGGTATCAGAGCAGGTCATATCCCAGGAAGTCTGCAAGCCATGCTAAGTAGAGTATTGTCTATGGATGTGTTGTGCACCACATACCATAGGCAGGAGGCTGCAAGGCATGATAGGATGGTTACTCTTTCTTCACATTCAGTCTTTCCATAGAGTAGTACAGTACAGGGTTGAGTCCCTAAAGCTTATTATACTCTTTGTTTAAAGATAAAATGTCAGATCAGCGACATCCTATCACAGGCAGAAGATTGGACATAGCAGCAGGAGAGGGCACCAGCAGGATGCCTCAGCCTCGTTTAGAATCAACCCGATCTGAGGGAGATACAGAGGCATCGTCCCGACCTTCTCAGCAGTCTCCACCCCATCAGGAGCCACTCGAGACGAAACCACCTCCGATAGTTCCTATACCTACACCATCTGACCAGGAGGTCAGGAGTGCAATAGTTATGTTAGTGCAAATGATGGCTACTCAGCGCAAGTCAATGCCACTACAGCGGCAAAATCATCAGATGGGCCTTGTAGTTTGAGGGTCCGAGAATTCCTAGCACTAGGTCCCCCACAGTTTATTGGGACAGATCGAACAGAGGACCCCCAGGACTTCCTTGATGAGATGCAGAGGATTTTTCGGGTAATGCATGTTACATCTACAGAGTCGGTCGAATTGGCGGTACTCCGAATGCGGGATATTGTTGTGTTGTATTATAAGAGTTGGGAAAGTTCTCGAGGGAGAGAGTTGCCCCTTCAACCTGGTCCAGCTTTTCAGAGGCTTTCCTATACCGTTACCTACCACGAGAGATCCGACAGGCCCGGATGGACCAGTTTTTACACCTGGAGCAGGGGGCGATGAGTGTTTGAGAATATGCCCTGCAATTCGATTTTTTGGCCTGCTATGCTCCGGCCTTTGTAGAAACCATGCCATCCAGAGTCCACTGGTTTATTATGGGGATGAACCCAGAGTATATTCATTCCTGTATGACAGCTACTTTGCGGGAAGATATGGATATTGCTCGAGTGCCGGCTTTTGCTCAGACTATTGAAGGCCTCAGACAGCGGCAACTGGATAGTAGACGAACAAGTCAGGAATAGCGCCACAGGGACAGGTCAGATGAGTTACAGGGGGATATTCGGAGAGGGCCTAGGCCAAGGTTGTTAGATAGGCCACCTAGACCCCCGCCTCCATCACAGCAGTAAAGGGGTAGATTCAGTCGCCGAGGACCGTCAGAGTCCGGCGGAAGTTCTCAAACAGTAGATTCACCCCAGCAGAGGAGGGCATAACAGAGCAGGTATACAGCACCACTTTGCCCTATTTGCAGCTGACGCCACTTCGGAGCTTGCAGATATAGCTCCACAGGGTGTTATACATGCGGACAGGAGGGTCATATGATGAGAAATTATCTAGCCAGGGGTCAGGGTGATCGGGATAGACAAGACAGGGCATCATCAGGGTCGCATGCTCCAGCAGCCCCAGCAGGGTACAGGCCCTCAGTTTCAACAAGCAGAGGCTGAGGCAGATCAGGGGCCTCTAGTTCAGGTGCGGGCCCAAGTCGTACCTATGCATTACTAGGGAGACACGATTCAGAGGTGTCTCCAGATGTTTTGACAGGTATGATGACTATTTGCTCGCACCCTGCTTATGTATTAATTGATCCGGGATCTACTTTGTCCTATGTTACCCCATTAGTGGCTCAAATGTTTAGTATTGTAACAGAATTGCTTCAGCAACCCTTTTTAGTATCTACACCTGTCGGTGACTCTATGATAGCCAGAAGGGTTTATCAAGGGTGTACAGTAGAGGTTGCTAACTGTCAGACCACAACAGATTTGGTAGAGTTAGAAATGGTTGATTTTGATGCCATTATGGGTATGGATTGGTTAGCTCCATGCTATGCCAATGTAGAATGCTGGACCAAGAAGGTCCGATTCCACTATCCAAGGGAGGCAGTATGAGAGTGGAAGGACACTACAGCTATGCTAAAAGGTAGGTTTATTTCCTATATTTGGGTGAGAAAGTTGATAGCCAAGGGGTGCATTTACCACATTGTCAGAGTTCAGGATGTTCGGGTAGAGCCTCTGACTCTCCAGTCTGTTCCAGTGGTGAATGAATACCCCGATGTATTTCCAGATGAGTTACCTGGTATTGCCCCAGAAAGGGAAATAGACTTTGTAATTGATTTATTACCAGGCACCCAGCCCATAGCAATTCCCCCTTATCGCATGGCTCTTGCTAAAATTAGAGAACTAAAGAAGCAGTTGAAAGATGTATTAGATAAGGGCTTTATCAAGACGAGTACTTCACCTTAGGGTGCGCCAGTTCTGTTTGTGAGAAAGAAGGATGGCTCCCTCCGTATGTGTATAGACTATCGGCAGCTAAATAAAGTTACGATCAAGAATAAGTATCCGCTTCCCAGGATAGATGATTTGTTTGATCAGTTACAGGGAGCCAGACATTTCTCCAAAATTGACTTAAGGTCCGGATATCATCAGGTTCGGGTTCGTGAAAGGGACATTCCAAAGACTGTCTTCAGGACCAGATACGGCCATTTTGAATTCTTAGTCATGTCCTTTGGACTGACGAATGCTCCAGTCATGTTTATGGACCTAATGAACAGTATTGTCAGACCATACCTGGACATGTTCGTGATAGTGTTTATTGATGATATTCTGGTGTATTCTCGCTCAAAGGCAGACCACCAGGATCATTTGCGGACAGTGCTCCAAATTTTTAGAGTCCGTCAGCTGTATGCCAAGTTCTCTAAATGTGAATTTTGGCTGAATTCAGTAGTCTTTTTGGGTCATATCGTGTCAGATGCTGGTATACAGGTAGATACACGAAGATAGAAGTAGTAAAAGCATGGCCCAGACCTACCACACCGACCTAGGTACGCTAGGGTTAGCAGGGTACTACAGAAGGTTTGTTGATGGATTTTCCACCTTAGCAGTACCTCTGACTAAACTGACACAAAAGGCAGCAAAATTTTAGTGGACTGAGGCATGTGATCAGAGCTTCTAGGAATTGAAAGACAGGTTAACATCAGCTCCAATGTTAGCATTACCAAAAGGTACAGAAGGTTATGCAATTTATTATGACGCTTCGGGTGTTGGGTTAGGATGTGTGTTGATGCAGCATGGAAAAGTAATTGCTTATGCTTCCAGACAGCTGAGTAAACATGAAAAGAGCTATCCTACCCATATCCTGGAATTGGCCGCAGTGATTCACACCTTGAAGATATGGAGACATTACTTGTATGGCTTCCACGTGGATATTTTCACTGATCATAAGAGCCTACAGTATATCTTCACCCAGAAAGAACTGAACTTGCGGCAGCATCGCTAGTTAGAGCTGTTGAAAGACTATGATGTGAATATTCTATATCACCCAGGAAGGGCCAATGTGGTGGTAAACGCCCTTAGCCATAATTCTATGGGGAGTTTGGCATACTTACAGCCTGTGCAGTGGGAATTAGCCTAGTAATTGCATCAGTTAGCCAATTTAGCCATTCGTGTAGCAGAAATAGAGGACAACAGAGCGATAATCTAGAACACTACAGTGTCGTCTTTAGTCGTGGAAGTAAAGGAACGGTAGTGTAAAGATCCTATCCTGGTTCAACTTAGAAACAGAGTTCAGCAAGGAGAGGTGACAGATTTTCAGATAACCGAGGATGGGGTATTGCGATATAAAGATCGCCTTTGTGTTCCAGACGTTGCAGGGCTTCGCCAGCAGATTATGGGCAAGGTACATTATGCCCGTTATTCTCTTCACCCAGGTTTGATGAAAATGTACCACGATATAAAATAAATCTACTGGTGGCCGGGAAAGAAGAAGGGAATAGCAGAATTCGTAGCTTAGTGTCCCAACTGCCAGTAGGTAAAAGCTGAACATCAGAAACCAAGCGGACTGACTCAGGATATAGCAGTGCCTTTATGGAAATGGGAAGCAACAAATATGGACTTTGTAGCAGGATTACCTTGCACCAGGCGTAGATATGATTTGATCTGGGTGATAGTTGACAGACTGATAAAATTAGCTCATTTTCTGCCAGTAAGGGCTACCTTTTCTGCCGAGGATAATGTTGAGCTGTATATCAGAGAAATAGTTAGGTTGCATGGTGTTTCAGTGTCCATTATCTCCAACAGAGGGGCGCAGTTTACAGCTAAGTTCTGGAAATCGTTTCAGAGAGGCTTGGGGACGCAGGTTAACCTGAGCATAGCTTTCCATCCTCAAACAGATGAGCAGGCAGAACGCACCATTTAAAAGCTCGAGGATATGTTGAGATCATGCGTATTGGATTTCGGAGGTAGCTGGATGAACATTTACCACTCATTGAGTTCGCCTATAATAACAGTTACCATTCAGCCATTCAGATGGCGCCTTATGAGGCATTATATGGACGAAAGTGCAGATCTCTAGTTGGTTGGTTTGAGGTCATAGAATCAGCATTGATTGGGCCAGATATCATTCATCAGTCATAGGAAAAAGTAAAGCTTATCATAGAACATTTACTGACTGCTCAGAGCAGCCAAAAATCTTATGCTGACATGCGGCGTAGAAACTTGGAATTTAATATGGATGATTGGGTGTTTCTGAAAGTTTCGCCGATGAAGGGTGTAATAAGATTTTGCAAGAAAGGAAAGCTCAGCCCGAGGTTTGTTGGGCCTTATCAGATTCGCTGAAGAATAGGCCAAGTGGCATATGAGTTAGACTTACCTCCAGAGTTAGAATCTGTCCACCCAGTTTTCCATGTAGCAATGCTGAGAAAGTTCATAGGAGATCCCTCCAAAATTGTCCCTGTCCAAGATGTTCAGGTTACAGAGGAGTTGGCCTGTGAAGAAGTTCCAGTAGCCATACTAGACTGGCAGATCCGCAGATTAAGAACTAAAGATGTTGTTTTTGTCAAAGTATTATGGCGTAACTGGAACCGAGAGGAAATGACTTGGGAAGCATAAGAAGATATGAAAAACAAATACCCTCAGTTATTTCAGACTTAATTAGTCAGAGGTATGTTGATATTGCTGTTTTATGAGTTGCTTTATATTCATATGTATGAGTGAGATGTTGACTTCAGTTTATTATGTAATGGATGCTATAATATTATATGGAGTACCTGTATTGGACTTTTCTGTGTTTCAGGATTTTTGAAATAGTCCATATTACAGGGGAAACTCTGCCAAAATTTTTCCAGAATAAGTAGAACAAGTTAAAATTTCTGTAAATGGAAGTTAACATTCGAGGACGAATGTTCTTAAGGGGGAAGGATGTTACACCCCGTAAGTTCTTGACACTTAGTTGGCCTATTCGCATGTTGGTTAAGAGTTTTAGAATTCCATACGTGCGAGAAAAGGGCCCGGGGAGAGACCAGACAAGCGCCAAGTCGGAGCGTCGCAAGGCAAATGCGACTTATAAATCGCATTTGACAAATGCGACTTAAAGGCCCCAAGTATATAAGGCTCCTACTTCGTTTTAAATCATTTTCCCTTCATATAATTTCCAGTAATTGAACAGAAACAGAGGGGAACAAAGGGTTTGATTAAATTTCCTTCCGTTTACACCGTCAAACGCAGTTCAAACTCAAATTAACTTCGGGTAACGAAGTATAAAGCTGCCGGGAGCATTCCTGCAGAGTTAGTTTCACGAAATTCAGCCTGCGAATATCATGAAGCCGAGCTAAGGTAAGTGGAATTTCTTCAAACTAGTGTTAATACACTCCCAGCATTAAAGTGAGTATTTCTCCCTTCTAGACCCTCAAGAAATAGTGAATTTTCGGCCGTTCTTCGGTAAGTCAAAGAATAGGCAATAGGTATAGCCATAATATTGTTTCTTTCCAAAATAATAGTAGAATTAATTATATTCTTTTGTGAATTTGAATACAGTTGGGAGAAATAGCTGAATGCTAGCCGAGCTACGCCAGTTAATCAGAAAGTCAGTAGTTGAGGTATGTAAAGCCAGTTTCTTTCACCAAGCTAGTAGTTCTAGTATAGCAAAATAGTACGAATTTCAGTAGAGTGTTTCAAAATTCGTATATTATATTCAGTATGAAATTTAGTAAGCATGTTAGAAATATAATACAGTGTTCAACATGAAACTTAGTAAAACAGTATAAGTCCCAGTAGAATATTTCAAAAATATTATTATCAGATCCAGTATATATATTACATGTGCCTATTGCTATCTGTGGAGACATGATTGTTCTGTGTTGGGCACCCTTGGAGCTTCCTTGACCGCCCCAGGGTTAATAGTTGTGTCGACTCACCCGCTAGAGGATGAGGATACGTCTCTCTACGGAGTGGCATGTCGTCCGCCAGCGGACGAAGATGGGATGCAGATTCCCCAAAGCAGGCTGATCAGCACTATACCAAACTCCCTGTCGAGCGCTTTTGCCTGGGGTGCAGAGTATAGTTTTCAGATTACAGATTTCAGATTTCAGATTTCAGATTTCAGGAGTCCTCCAGACTCATATCCAGCTATAGTCAAGGGCCCACTGGGCCCAAGTTGCATACCCAGGGGGCCGACGGGATGCTCATAATTACTAGGTGGATGGTATGACCTGGGTAGGGGTATATAGATTGTGTGCTGGTTGGTACCTTACGGCTTGTGGGGGTTGGTAAGGTTCTCGTATGCTATGTTGTGTTAGTTATTAATAGATAGAAAGTAGACCTCCATGTTATTAGGTATGACTCTTACTCTCTTCAGTAAAGTTACGCTCTTTTCAGTCAGTCTCATCCCGTTTTATATTACTTCAGTATCTATCAATATTATTGTTTACTTTCAGTTATCTTCAGTTACTGCTTTGTATACTCAGTACCAATGGTACTAATGCCTGTTTTGGGGCGCTGCGTTACTTGCCTGCAGGTACACATAGACGAGGAGCAGATCCCTCATAGTTCCAGCCAGCATACAGAGATTTTCGGTGGTTAGCTACCATTGTCGGTGCATACTTCGATTGTTATACCCCGTAGGATTTCCAGCACCTAGACGACCTATTCGCACGTTGGTTAAGCGTATTTGAAGGCCATACGTGCTAAAGGAAGGCCTGGTAAAAAGATCGGACGAGAAGCCTGTCGAACCATCGCGGAAGGAGCCGAGGCAGAGCCCCTCCGCGATGGTAGCGTGTCACGGAGGTGCAGCCTCCGCGTTGGCTCCGTGACACGTTGGCCTTGTCCAGGCCCAAGTATATAAAGCCCCACTTCGGTTTTAAATCATTTTAAACTTATAAATTTCCAGTGAAACAGAGGGGAAAAACTAGAGGAAGAAAAGGAACGAAGAGGGTAATATAATTTTTATCTGATTACGCTGCTAAACGTTGTCCAAACTCAAATTAACCTCAGATACTGAGGTATTTAGCAGCAGAGAGCATTCCTACGGATTTAGTTTCGTGAAATACGGCCGACGAATCATCGAGCTACCAAGCTAAGGTAAGTATAATTGCTCCAAACTGGTGTCTATGTGTTCCTAGCTGTGAAGTGAATATTTCTCCCTTCTGGACCTCTGAAAAATAGCGAGTTTTCGACCGTCTTTCGATAAGCCTAAGTTTAGGCTATAAATTACATCGAAGTGATGTTGTTCATTAAAATAAAGCTATATTTGGTATTAATTGACATATTTATGAATGCAGTTGGGAGAAATAGTTGAAGTATTGGCCGATCCTCGTCCGACAGACGGATAGTTCGAGGATAAGGTATGTAAAGTTAGTTTCCTCGGCAAGTTAGTAAGCTCGGTATAATAAAGTAATTTAAAGGCCAGTAGAATATTTAGAAGTCATGTGTTATGTTTATTACGAATGTTGGCACGATATTAGAAGCATCATGTTATGATTAGCGCGAGACTTGCTAGCACGATATGGATTCTAATACAAGTGTTAGGAACTGCACAGCATGCTTAGTATGTGATGTAATACAGAATGTTAGGATATTGTCGTATTCAGTTGAAACCCAGTAAAACAATGTAATATCTGTAAGGCATCTCAGAAGCAGAATGATAGGATAAAAATGAAGTTAGGAAGCATGTCAGAAATAGTAAATCATGTTATTACAGAAACTCAGTATACAGCACAGTATGGCAAAAGATCATATTTATACATATATACTATTATCAATCTCAGCATGTATTAAGTACGTATATATTACCATTACTAGTTCAGTACACAGTATGTACGGATACCTTACTACTATTTGCTTCAGTATGTGGGATATGCAGATAGTATTACAAGTTGAGACCGTTGCATTGTTTTGGGGTTGGATTACCTAGCATCCATGACCGCCCCAGGGTTGATAGCTGTATCGACTCATCCGCCAGAGGACAAGGATACGTCGCTCTACAGAGTGGCATGCCGTCCCACAGGGGACGAAGATGGGATGCCAGTTTTCCCCATATTGTGCCTTGGTCGGCCCTGACACACCCCTGTCGAGCGGATACGCCCGAGTGTTGATTCAGGAGTCCTCCGGACTCAGATGCAGTTATAGTCAGGGGCTCAGCGAGCCCAAGTGCATACCCAGGGGACCGGCAGGATGCTTATAGCTATTATAGGAGATGGGATGACCGGGGTAGGGGTATAGATTCTGTGCTGGTTGTACCTCCCGGCTTATGGGGGTCGGGTAAGGTTTGTGTGAGCTATGTTATGTTATGTTATGTTATGCAATGATACATTAGATACGAGTAGATCGGCAGTAGAACGATACGTCTCCAGGTATGACTCCTACTCCTTCCAGTATAGTTAAGAGTAGGCATAATTTTACATTATCAGACAGTTAATCTATTCCTTCCTATTTCAGTTTCATCAGTTGTATTGTTGTTTTCAGATGTTTCTTTCAGTTATTGCTTTACATACTCAGTACCAGCGATACTGATGCCCGGTGGGGCGCTGCATTACTTGCCTGCAGGTACTCATAGACGAGCAGGCGATCCCTCGTGATTCCTATCAGCGATCGAGTATTCAGCTCCTGTCATCCGTAGACTGAATTCCAGAGGTGTATTTTGTTTTCTTTTGTTGTACAGTACGGGTAGGTCGGGGCCCTGTCCCGATCATTTCTATTGCTATTCCTAGAGGCTTGCAGTCAGTATATATTTCCCTGTGGTCAGTTGAGCCGGTCGTGAGAGGCCGAGCAGTTGTATAGCTGTTAGTACTTTTATTTCTTTTATGTTGGCCGTGTGGGGCCATAGTTTGACAGTAGTGGTGAACTTGCCGGTCACGTAGCTTTCCAGCATTTCATTGTTTAGTTACAGATAACTAGACAGCATGGTGGCCTCGTCGGCCCGCATAGGTTTCCCTATATTGAATGTGTTCTGGTTAGCTGATAGTACAGGTACAGGTGGCTATAGGCCAGTTGGCCGGAGGCTGTGTTTACAGCCGTTATATAGCCGGTTTGTTTCTTGGAATAGAGCCCGGGGCCAGCCAAAGCACCAGACGTGCTTAGGCTGAACCATCTAGTAGTCCAGAGCCTAGCAGGCACTAGGTGCCCGTCATACCCTCCAAGGTGGGGTGTGACAAACTTGGTATCAGAGCAGGTCGTATTCCAGGGAGTCTGCAAGCCGTGCTAAGTAGAGTCCTGTCCATGGATGTGTTGTGCACCACATACTATGGGTAGGAGGCTGCAAGGCATGATAGGATGGTTGTCTTTTATTCTTATTCAGTCGTGCTGTAGAGAGGTACAATATAGGGTTGAGTCCCTAAAAGCTTACTATATTCTTTGGTTACAGATAATGTCAGACCAGCGACATCCTATCACAGGCTCGAGTTTAGATATTGCAGTAGGGGAAGGCACCAGCAGGATGCCTCACCCTCGTTTAGAAACAACCCGGTCATAGGGCACTACAGAGGCATCGTCCCAGCCTTCTCAGCAGTCTCCACCATATCAGGAGCCACTTGGGGCGACACTACCTCCAGCAGTCCCTATACCGACACCTTCCGACCAGGAGGTTAGGAGTGCGGTAGTTATGTTAGCACAAATGATGGCTGCTCAGTGTCAGCCGATGCCGTCTACAGTTGCGGAGTCGTCCGGAGGGCCCGGTAGTTCGAGGGTCCGAGAGTTCTTGGCTCTGAATCCCCCACAGTTTACAGGTACGGACCGAACAGAGGACCCTCAGGATTTTCTGGATCAAATGCAGAGAAATTTCAGGGTTATGCATGCCACGCCTATAGAATTAGTTGAGTTGGCAGCATTTCGATTACGGGACATCGCCGTATTGTGGTATGAAAGCTGGGAAAGGTCCCGAGGGAGAGATGTTTCCCCTCCAACCTGGTCCAGCTTCTCAGGAGCTTTTCTGGATCACTATTTGCCGCGGGAGATTCGACAGGCCCGGGTAGACCAGTTCCTACATCTGGAGCAGGGGGTCATGAGTGTTCGGGAATATTCCTTGCGGTTTGATTCTTTGGCCCGGTACGCACCGGCCTTTGTTGATACCATGACATCCAAAGTACACCACTTTATCATGGGGTTGAATCCAGGATATGTTGAGACTTGTATTACGGCTACATTGTGAGAGGACATGGACATTGCTCGAGTTCAGGCATTCGCCCAGAATATTGAGGGCATCAGACAGCGGCATTGGGAGATCAGAAACGCCAATCAGGAACAGCACCGCCGGGACAGGCCAGTTGAGTTACAGAGGGAGGCTCGGGGAGGACCCAGGCCGCGATTGTTAGACAGGCCGCCCAGGCCCCCGCCCCCGCCACAGTCGCAAGGGGGTAGATTCAGCCGCAGGGGGCAGTCAGAGACTGGTAGAGGCTCGCAGATGGCAGATTCACCATTATAGAGGAGGGCGGAGCAGAGTAGGTATACTCTACCGCTTTGCCCTATATGCAGTCGATGCCATCCTGGAGCATGCAGGTATGGCTCCACCGCATGTTATATTTGTGGCCAAGAAGGACATTTGATGAAAGATTGCCCAGCTACAGGTCGATGGGACCGGGATAGACAGGATAGGGCATCTGCAGGGTCACGAGCCATGTTCGGTGCTTTGGTTGGGTGTTAAAAACCAACACGCAAGTGCACGTGGTCAAACAAGTAATGAAGTGTCAAAGTAAGCCAAGTATAGAACCAAGGAGACTCTGGATAAGTAAAAATTTCTCAAGTATACTATATTCTATCTTACTTCTATATATGCTGACAACAACGTAACCAAAAGTTAAATAATTTTTGTTTATGAATTATATACTAAAACTATTAACAAATATCTACTTTGAATTGAAACTATGGATATGAGCATGCCAAGGTTAAGAACAAGTAATGAACTTGATTATAATCATTATTTGGTTAATCTTCTCTTCCTGTTGCTAGCCAAGAACATTATCCTAGAGATTAAAACTCTCGTATTTAATCTCACTTAAGAATCATAAACCATCCATCTACATTTCTGTGATCAAATGCAATTTATGACCTAGCAATACAATTCCGATTCCTAAATTGACTAATACGGCTTTCAAGTATATTTCTATCAGGAAAGCACATCAAAAACCAATTTTCCCAAATCAAGTTCAGAACAATACCCTATTAATTCACAACTTTCCAATTTCGTGCTCTATCGAGTGAAATCGGACTTTTTAGATGTACATTAATGTCGGCCACACACCAATGCAGTAGAAACAAGAATTAATAAAACAACATAGAAGAAGAAGATGAAAAACCATATAATTCAATAATCAAAATTCATCACCATTGTTCATAACCTCAGCAAGGAAGAGAATTAGCCACTCATTTGTGGATTAATCATCCTAAAACAAGTGTTAATCATACAAACAATTGATTGAAAGGAGAAAGAAAGAGAGAAAAACCCTGAGCTTTTTCGTCCCTCAACTGCCTGTAACCCACGTCCTTGCTCCACCAAGTCTGAATTAATTAAAAATAAGCCTAAGTGTTCTATTTATACTATTGGGAATTTTTCCCGGAATAACAAGCAACGTGTCACGGAGGCCAACGCGGAGCACTGCCTCCATGACACGGCGTGGACGCGGACCCTCACTGGAAATCTGGGGTCCGGGAATAAAGCCTCAACGTGGCACGGCATGCAACGCGGAGGCTTGCCTCCGTGCCACGGAGCTGTCGCGAGGCTTCACTGGAAATTGACAAATTAATCACCCTCCAGGCAGTGTGCCTCCGCGATGGTAGCGTGGCACGGCTCCATCGCGGAGCCCCTTTACATTGTGCAGTCCAATGTCTTTTTCGTGCTCGCCTCCAAGTCCAACTCCGATATTGTTCCAACATGCATTTTAGCTCCTCAAAATCATGTTTTACCAACAAAACAATGCTAATCACGTTGGTTAGTATAAATTCACATTTTATTACCAATTGCATGAAAATGTATACACATTGCACAATAAACAAGGCAAAAATGATACGTTTGAGTATCACTTGGGCATATAAATCTGCCCAAGATCACTTACCCCACACTTAAATCCTTGTTCGTCCTCGAACAACACATACACAACTCGTGCAAATTACATCCCAACCTTCGCCACTATGGTGCGACAATTTACGCTACGGTCATACCGATCATTCAATAATGTAAATCATCAATAAAACATGCATGGTCTTACAATGCAATGACCTTTAATACATCAAGACATCCTAGACTTTAAGAATCGACCCTCGATATTGGAAAACTCATGCAAATCAGCTAATCAAGATATCCGACACGAAAATCAATCTTTCATCAAGCATGTGCCCTCACAACTCAAGAGAATCTTCCCCTCTTTGCTTTTGTGACACACAAACATTCAAGCAGGGGCATGTAGAAATTAATTTCACTCTCTCTACCAAAAGAATTCACATGCATCATGTCATGACCCATAGGCTTTCCCTTAGTGTATTACTCCACTAATATAAAGAAATGCAATGTAAGATCACGTAGGACTTTAATGGGTTGTAATGAAAGCTATAGAACTAGTATATATTGGATTGGCCAATAATAGTCACTAGCATCCTTAAGCGCCTTTTCAACACATTCCCATCAACTCATGGACATTGTTTCTCTCTTTTCTTTTTTCCATCATCCATTTCATGCTGGTTTACTTTCGTATGGCCCATTTCATCCAGTACACTTGACACAACAACAAAGGTTTTTCATGCACCTTCATTATCATTTAATTATAGCAAGTGCACCCTCCACCTTTTTCTTTTCTTTCCTCACTCTGCTTTTCTTTTTCTTTTCACCATTCTCACTCTTTGACACTTTGGGAAAAAAACTTTTGTTCTTCTTAAGCGCTTAAGAATTTTGTATAGACTTTACGGCTAATGAAAAGAAAGAATTAACCTCAGTTTATACAATTTTGGACAAAAGAAAGAAATCATAGGCTAAAGGCTCAACGGGCTGACTAGGGTATACAATCACATAAAAAGGTAGAGTATGACAAGAAAAAAAATAGAAACTCTCGGTTAATAACAAAGAAATGCCTACATCCTTTCCAACACTACACCTCCTTCATTTCGTTTTGTACACACACCAGGCAAGTTCTACACACTTAACAATAGCATGGAATAACAATACCTCACTTCACACTTTATGCACATGCTCGATTCAAGATGCATCACAGACTCTTTAATTAGAAAATTACATGAATTCAAAAATTAAGCCTCAATCACACCGAATCAAATTCTACAGCCAAGGTAACTCAACATATTTACAAAATTGCATGCTTTCATACAAATCACTTTTACACTTTGAATATCAGTTACAACACGCAACCATAATTTCGCAACCATATAGTAACTACAGGTTCCGTGATGCAATCCACCAAAGAAAAAACTGAAAATAAATTAAAATCACTACTCCTACAGACTACATTTCCCTTAAGACGGTCGTCATCCATCCATCATTGGGAACGGTCACTAACTATGACGTCGGTTCAATGGGACTATTCTCGGTAAAAGAACCGAAAACAAACTCCGAGAAACCCAAAAATAAAAATTGAAGAAATTTCTGCAAACATCGATCATTTCGATGGACAAATATTTACAAAATTTTTAATATGTACAAAATATTTTCGCAAAATTTTAAAAATATCGATCATTTCGATAGAGAAAAAAAATAAATTAAGAAAATATTTACAAAAATTTGTTTTCTACAGACTTAGCTGGCAAACCACAACATTTCACAACACACATCATCAATTACCACAAATATATACAGATACAAACCAGTTTGCACTTCACAAACACAGGGAAACATACGCATACATACAAAATAGATGAAAGAACATACAAGCAAACCAACCCATCCCCAGCACATAGCTACTCCCCACCCCACACTTAAATCAAACATTGTCCCCAGTGTTCACAAAAATTAAAAATCACAAAATTGGGTGGTGGCACTCCCTGATCAGTCGAAATATTCGACTTCTTCATCCGGTGCTGCTGCCTCATCGCCCATGTCCAAGTCACCTCCGTCGTCGTCATCGGACTCCACATCGGAGTCCTCCCGACGTGTCTCCTCATCCATGGGGACTTCATCGTCAGTGGGCTCTACAAAGGCTGGCCCCACTCGACATAAAGCCCTGGCGTTTTCGCCAAATGGGTAATCCAGCTCAAGCTGCCATAGCTTCTCCTCCGTGGCTGGTCTCCCACCAATCCGAAGCTGAAGCATTTGCATACCAAACATTCGTGCCATGTACTGGTCATCACGAGCATGTCGCTCGCCAAGCGTCAGCACTGGCCTGTGTGTGGTGTCGGGGGCCTTAGTTTTGGTCACATCAAGGGCCCTCCGCTCCAACTGCAGGATGTAGTCTAAAGCCTCTTCCTCGACGTCGAGGCCCCGGATAAAGGTGGTGATAAGTCCTCCGAACCCATACCTGTGGCCCTGGTGTAATCGGGCTCTCTTCATGGCGGATATTATGACCGCCCCAACATTAATTTCCAGCCCTTTCATTAGGGCATACACCAGGAAGACACGGTCCCGGGTCACATCAGTCATGTGCACCGCTGGGATCAGGCACGAACAGACTATCTTCAGCCATATTCTGGCCTCCCTATTCATTTGAGAATACGGCAGAGTCTGGTGGTAACCCCTCTCAAAAGATCTGCTCCATCTGGCTGTGGATCGAGCCCCACACAACGTGCGTCTGATATCGGCATATGGTGGGGTGATGTTCAGCTGGCGGAGAACGTGGGCGTCTGTGTCCCGCGCTCCGATGATGGCATTCAATTGCTGGGGTTCTAAAGTGACAATCTGCCCTCTGATTTTTATTGTGTGGCTTCTGATTGCCGGGTTCCAATTTGCATAGAACTCCCGGACTAGATGTAAGTTGCACTCCTTGGGCTCCTGAAATATGAAGCTAAGCCCAGCTGCCTCGATCCTTTGCACTATGCGGGGGAACTCCTGTGCTAGTGGTTCCCGTGCAATATGCTCCTCCGGGAAGTATTTGTTTTCCTTGTGTTTGGCATACCACTTCTTCCCCTCATCGGTTACCCACCTCGTTCTGTATTGGCGGCGTTGGCCGCGTGGAACAGCTGGTGCAGCTGGGACTGCTGTGCCCAGTCTAAGTCGTTTTCTCTCGGTGCTTGAGGTAGATGCACCTTTACCCTTATCCTGCCTACTTGCCATTGTACCTGTCAACACAACTAAACAAGCGCAATGTCAAGCTAAATGCATGTTAACTTTGGCTAAGGTCGGGTTAAGCTAAGTTTACTCCACACTTAGTCCTTAGCTACGGCTACGATACTACGGCAAGGATCACTTTATTTACACCAAAAACAAACAACTATACAATTTATGCTTAGTGCGTTCGCAAAGAAAAATTCGACAGTATAACTTTTAGCGTACTACTCAGACTTCATACAGCTAATCCCAATCCTATCATCGCTAGCAATTCAACCATCGCACTTAGCAACGAAAACAACAAACAAAAACAACAACAAAAATTCTATATACATATGAACCTATATAACCAACCAAATCGAACAATTTTCACATTTTCCCAAAATCCCGAGAATTCGTCGTCTATTACATTCAAACACTATTTACAACGACTTATCTCATTCACTACATACAACCCGGCATATAATTCACAAATTTACCAAGTTACCAATTCGATTTCAACAACCAAGCCCTAGAATTGAATTTCATAATTAAATTCGAATCATTCACCAAATCGACACGTTCAAACGCGTATTACAACATTCCGTACATTTATCAATCAAGGAATAACTCAATTTCATGCTAAATTTCGACTTAGGGTGATTTATCTCACCTCCCATGCTCAAATTCGACTAAAATCGACAAAAAAATTGAGAGAGAAGATGAAAACATACCTTTAAGTTGAATAATCGAAGAAAACTCGCTAATTTCTTTGCTTTATGCCGTGGTACGTTGATGGGAGAGGGAAATTTGGGTGTTTGGTCGCGGAGAGGTGAAAAAATGAGGGAAAAGGGAATAAAATTGGGGTTTAAAATGAAGGGAATACGCGGGTCACCCGGCAACCCGGTGTGACCCGTCACAAAATATAGGGCAACATTTCACGGAGTGCATCGCGGTGCACTGCCTCCGTGACACGGAGCCATCGCGATGGCTCACTGGAATTTTTAAAAATTCCAGATTAAACCTCAACGTGTCACGGAGGGTAACGCGGAGGTCCTCCTCCGTGACATGGAGCCATCACCCCAGCTCACTATCTCTTCATTTTATTTCTTTTTTCATACCTTGCCTTTTCCTTCCCGATTCTGTGCACATTTTTCTCCGGTAGACCTGAAAATCATTTCACTAAACAAACATGGTTAGATTAATAGATTTCAAAAACTAACATAAGATAATACTAACTAAAACAAAAATTTTGTACTAAATCAAGAAAAAAGAAAAATAAAATAAAATCTATTTACACTTTACAAAAAAAAAAATAAAAGAAAAAAATATTTTTCAAGGGTTGCCTCCCGTGCAGCGCCTGGTTTACCGTCGCGGCTCGACGTCCTTTATGCTCAATTGTCCACTAGGGTGATGGACGATTTCTCATGATCATTGTCCTCCCCCCAGTAGTGCTCACCCTCATCTGGTGGTCTTCCCATCAACTCTCAGGAATCATTCATTTGTTTAGCATTCCCATGATCAATCACATTGATCATCGAGAGTTCTTCATTTACCATCGGGAGCTTGGGTGCTTTGTACACATCGAACACCTCTATCTTGTCATGTGCTCGCATTGTAAGTTGACCCGCAGCCATGTCGATTAATGCTTTCCCGGTTGCCAAGAAGGGTTGTCCCAAAATAAATGGGACTTCTGCGTCTGGTTCAAAATCCAGAACAATGAAATCTACCGGAAAAATGAGGGATCCCACTTGCACAAGAACATCCTCAACAATGCCATCCGGCCTAGCTAAGGATCTGTCTGCCAACTGCAAGATTACGGTTGTAGGTCTAGGACTCCCTAGACCTAACTTTCTGAATACCGAAGATGGTATCAGATTTATGTTGGCCCCCAAGTCACACAATCCACGAGCTCGGATACTCTGCCCAATAGTAAGCTGGATAGTAAAACTTCCAAGGTCTTTTAGCTTCGTAGGCAGTCTATTTTGGATCCAGGAAGTGCATTCTTCTGTCAAAGCTACCGTGGCATACTCAGTCAAATGACTTTTGTTGGCCACGATGTCTTTAATATATTTGGCATATTTTGTCACTCCCTGCAAGACATCAACAAGAGGTAAATTAACATGTACCTGTTTAAGCACCTCCATAAATTTCTTGAAACACGCCTCCTCCTTGTGTTTCTTGAGTCGTTGAGGGAACGGGGGTGGAGGTCTTTCTGATTCTGCTTCTTTGGTCTTCCCCCTATCCGAACTTTGTTCTTCCTCAACATCTGCTGCTCCTGACTTTTGAGGTGGTCTCTCCGGTTCCAGCTCCTTCAGCTGCAAACCACTCCTTGTGGTCACCGCATTTACCTGCTTCGGATTAGGATCCGTGTCGCTAGGCAGTCCTCCTCTGGGCCTTGTGTTTTGGGCACTAGCAAATTGCCCAAATTGATACTCAAGAGCCTTGGTCGCTAATTGATTATTCTTCACTTCGGCTACCAATTTAACTTAGTCAGCCTGCAATTGCGCCTGATTAGCGATCATGGTCTTGAACATCTCCTCAATGGTAGGTGATAGTGGTGGAGGAGCGGCATTGTGATTTCTGAATTGAGATTGGTAGTTCTGTTGCCCTCCTTGATTCCTGTGCATACCCTGACCCAAACTTTGGCCTTGTTGGTTGTTGCTACCCCACGAAAAATTTGGATGGTTCCTCCAATTTGAGTTGTAGCCGCTACCAAACTGCTGCTGATTTCTTTGTGCATTGCCCACAAAGTTAACTGAATCTGGGTTTGCTCCACAGCACTCAGCTGAGTGCTCACTGCTTCCACACACTTCACACCACATTTGCTGGACCGCATTGACTGAAGCTGAAGGCTGGTTCAAATTTATGTTGCTAAAGTGGTTGTTCAACTGATTCTGCAAGGCAGCTATCTGTGCAGCGATAGCTGTAAATCCATCCACTTCAAGCACTCCTGCTGCTTTCCTTGCTCCACCTCAAGATGATTCAGCATTCCATTCTGGATTGCCCAGTGAAATCCGGTTGAGCAAAGTGTACAGCTCCTCATAGGTCTTTTCCAGCGCTTGCCCTCCAGCTGCTGAGTCTAACAAAATTTTAGTATGGGGTTCCAAACCCTCAATAAATGTGTGTACCAACACCTCATTGGACTGATGATGATGAGGGCAGTCCTGCAACATGGATTTAAATCTTTCCCAGGCTTGATATAAATTTTCTCCCTCTCTTTGTTTGAAACTTAGAATTTGACTTCTAAGTCTGGCTGTTTTACCAGAGAGAAAAAATCTTATCAAGAACTTCCGTGCTAGATCATCCCACGTTGATATAGAATTTGGTGGTTCAGCTTTTAACCACCTCTTGGCTTCACCAAGTAATGAGAACGGAAATAGTGTGAGCCAAACATAATCAGGTGACACTCCAGCGGGTATATAAGCGTCACTTATCTCCAAAAAATTCTAGAGATGTTGTTGTGGGTCTTCATGAGGGAGACCGGTAAATTGCCCGCTTGTGTGCAATAGTTGCACCATATTCTACTTTAGTTCAAATCTCCCTCCAGGATCTGGTTTGCGGATACTTGAATGTACATTGTTGGCATGTGGGATTGCCACCTCGCGAACCGGCCTTGCTGCTACTTCGTCGGGCACTAACACTGCCCTCACAACCGGTGGATTTTGTTGCTCCATAATAGTCTGTCTGAGCAACTGCAGCTTCTTTTGTAGAGCTTCTCTGCGTTTACTATGAAATTCACGTTCAGGCTCTATATAAGATTCCACCAGCTCCTTGTCCTTTGCCAGTGTTCACAAAAATCAAGTCTGCAAAATACAGGCTAAGACCAAGTTGTCAACACTTAAGAAAATAAAATAAAAATACAGTAAATTTATACTTAACACAATTTCACCAATTGCCTAGTCTCCCCGGAAACGGCGCCAAAAACTTGTTCGGTGCTTTGGTTGGGTGTTAAAAATCGACACGCAAGTGCACATGGTCAAACAAGTAATAAAGTGGCTAAGTAAGCCAAGTATCGAACCAAGGACACTCTGGATAAGTAAAAATTGCTCAAGTATACTATATTCTATCTTACTTCTATATATGCTGACAACAACGTAACCAAAAGTTAAATAATTTTTGTTTATGAATTATGTACTAAAACTATTAACAAATATCTACTTTGAATTGAAACTATGGATATGAGCATGCCAAGGTTAAGAACAAGTAATGAACTTGATTATAATCATAATTTGGTTAATCTTCTCTTCCTGTTGCTAGCCAAGAACATTATCCTTGAGATTAAAACTCTCGTATTTAATCTCACTAAGAATCATAAACCATCCGTCTACATTTCTGTGATCAAATACAATTTATGACCTAGAAATACAATTCCGATTCCTAAATTGACTAATATGGCTTTCAAGAATATTTCTATCAGGAAAGCACATCAAAACCCAATTTTCCCAAATCAAGTTAAGAACAATACCCTATTAATTCACAACTTTCCAATTTCGTGCTCTATCGAGTGAAATCGGACTTTTTAGATGTACATTAATGTCGACAACACACCAATGCAGTAGAAACAAGAATTAATAGAACAACATAGAAGAAGAAGATGAAAAACCATATAATTCAATAATCAAAATTCATCACCATTGTTCATAACCTCAGCAAGGAAGAGAATTAGCCACTCATTTGTGGATTAATCATCCTAAAACAAGTGTTAATCATACAAACAATTGATTGAAAGGAGAAAGAAAGAGAGAAAAACCCTGAGCTTTTTCGTCCCTCAACTGCCTGTAACCCACGTCCTTGCTCCACCAAGTCTGAATTAATTAAAAATAAGCCTAAGTATTCTATTTATACTATTGGGAATTTTTCCCGGAATAACAAGCAACGTGTCACGGAGGCCAACGCGGAGCACTGCCTCCGTGACACGGCGTGGACGCGGACCCTCACTGGAAATATGGGGTCTGGGAATAAAGCCTCAGCGTGGCACGGCATGCAACGCGGAGGCTTGCCTCCGTGCCACGGAGCTGTCGCGAGGCTTCACTGGAAATTGACAAATTAATCACCCTCCAGGCAGTGTGCCTCCACGATGGTAGCGTGGCACGGCTCCATCCCGGAGCCCCTTTACATTGTGCAGTCCAATGTCTTTTTCGTGCTCGCCTCCAAGTCCAACTCCGATAATGTTCCAACATGCATTTTAGCTCCTGAAAATCATGTTTTACCTACAAAACAATGCTAATCACGTTGGTTAGCATAAATTCACATTTTATTACTAGTTGCATGAAAATGTATACACATTGCACAATAAACAAGGCAAAACTGATACATTTGAGTATCACTTGGGCATATAAATCTACCCAAGATCAAGCCACAGCATCCTCGGCAGGGCGCAGGCCCTCAGTTTTAGTAGGCAGGGGTTGGGGCAGATCAGAGGCCTCCAGTATAGGTGCGGGTCCAAGCCGCACATATGCTTTACCAGGGAGGCAAGATTCAGAAGCGTCACCTGATGTTGTGATAGGTATGCTAACTATCTGCTCATACCCTGCTTATGTATTGATTGATCAGGGTCCACTTTGTCCTACATTACTCCATTTGTGGCACGAAAGTTCAATATTGCACCAGAATTATTACAGCAGCACTTTTCGGTATCCACACCCGTCGGTGACTCGATCGTGGCTAGCCGAATTTACCGGGGGTGTACGGTAGAGGTTGCTGATCGTCAGACCACAGTAGATCTGGTCGAGCTAGAAATGATAGACTTCGACGCCATAATTGGTTTGGATTGGCTAGTGCCGTGCTTTGCCAATGTTGAATGTTGGACCAAGACGGTCCAATTCCACTTTCCGGGAGAAGCAGTGCGGGAGTGGAAGGGCAGCACTGCTACGCCAAAAGGTAGGTTTATTTCCTACCTTCAGGCGAGGAAATTGATATCTAAGGGGTGTATTTACCATCTGGTCAGAGTTCAGGATGTCCGAGCAGAATCTCCGACACTCCAGTCTATTCCGGTAGTGAACGAGTTTCCTGATGTGTTTCCTGATGAGTTACCTGGTATTCCCCCAGAAAGGGAGATAGATTTTGCTATTGATCTGTTACCAGGCACTCAGCCGATATCAATTCCTCCCTATCGTATGGCTCCTGCAGAACTCAGAGAATTAAAGGAGCAGCTGAAAGACTTGTTAGATAAAGGTTTTATCAGGCCTAGTACTTCTCCGTGGGGAGCGCCAGTTCTGTTTGTAAGTAAGAAAGATGGCTCACTCCGTATGTGCATAGATTACCGGCAACTGAACAAAGTTACAGTAAAGAACAAGTACCCGCTTCCCAGAATTGATGACTAGTTTGACCAGTTGCAGGGGGCCAGATGTTTTTCTAAGATAGATCTGAGGTCCGGATATCACCAGGTCCGGGTTCGTGAACAAGACATTCCAAAGACTGCTTTTAGGACCAGGTATGGTCACTTTGAATTTCTAGTCATGTCTTTTGGGCTGACGAATGCTCCCGCAGTGTTTATGGATCTGATGAACAGCATATTTAGACCGTATTTGGATCTGTTCGTGATAGTATTTATTGATGATATTTTAGTATATTCTCATTCAGAGACAGATCACCAGGACCATTTACGAACAGTACTCCAGATCCTTAGAGACCGTCAAATGTACGCCAAGTTCTCTAAGTGTGAGTTCTGGCTGAACTCAGTTGCCTTTTTGGGGCACATCGTGTCGGATGCTGGTATACAGGTAGACACACAGAAAATAGAGGCGGTCAAGACATGGCCTAGACCCACTACTCCGACTGAGGTTCGCAGTTTCCTGGGTTTAGCAGGATATTATCGGAGATTTGTTGAAGGATTCTCCACTATAGCAGCACCTCTGACAAAGCTAACACAGAAAGCAGCAATATTTCAGTGGACGGAGGCATGTGAGCAGAGTTTCCAAGAATTGAAAGATAGATTGACCTCCGCCCCAGTATTAGTATTGCCAGAGGAACAGATGGGTATGCGGTGTATTGCGACGCTTCAGGTTTGGGACTGGGTTGTGTTGATGCAACATGGTAGGGTAATTGCTTATGCTTCCAAACAGCTGAGGAAACACGAAAAGAACTATCCGACCCATGACCTGGAATTGGCCGCAGTGATCCACGCCCTAAAATGTTGGAGGCATTATCTGTATGGCGTCCACGTAGACATCTTTACAGATCATAAAAGCCTACAGTATATTTTCACACAGAGGGAGTTAAATCTGCGGCAGCGTCGCTGGTTAGAATTGTTGAAAGATTATGATGTAAACATTCTCTATCACCCGGGAAAAGCTAATGTAGTGGCAGATGCCCTGAGCCATAAGTCAATGGGGAGTTTTTCGTATTTGTGACCTGAGAAGCGGGAGTTAGCCAAGGAAATTCATCAGCTAGCTGGTTTAGCCGTTTGAGTAATGGAAACAAAAAATAATAGAGCAGTAATTCAGAATTCTGCTGTGTCATCATTAGTTACAAAGGTAAAAGAACGACAGTACGAGGACCCTGACTTAGTCCAGCTCAGAGATAGAGTTCAGAAAGGTAAGGGGTCAGATTTCCAAATGACTGAAGGTGATGTGCTACGTTGTAAGGGGCGCCTTTATGTTCCGAATGTTTCAGGGCTTCGCCAGCAGATAATGCATGAAGTACATTACGCCCGCTATTCCCTCCATCCAGGAGCAACAAAAATGTACCACGACATCAGAGACATCTACTGGTCGCCAGGTATGAAAGCTGAAATAGCTGAATTTGTATCTAGATGTCCTAACTATCAGCAGGTGAAAGCGGAGCACCAGAAGCCGGGCGGTTTGACGCAAGATATAACGGTGCCTATGTGGAAATGGGAAACGATAAACATGGATTTTGTAACAGGGTTACCGCGTACCAGACGCAGAAATGATTCTATTTGGGTAATAGTTGACAGGCTGACAAAATCAGCTTATTTCCTGCCAGTGAAGGCTACCTTCTTGGCTGAGGATTATGCCGAATTATATATCAGAGAAATAGTTAGATTGCATGGAGTGCCGGTATCCATCATTTCAGATAGGGGAGCACAGTTTACAGCTAGATTCTGGCAGTCGTTCCACAGGGGTTTTGGAACGCAGATTAATTTGAGCACAGCATTCCACCCTCAGACAGATGGGCAGGCTGAGCGGACTATCCAAACGCTCGAAGATATTCTACGAGCATGTGTGCTAGATTTTGGGGGTAGCTGGGATGAGCATCTTTCGTTGGTTGAGTTTGCTTATAATAACAGTTATCATTCAGCTATCCAGATGGCGCCCTTTGAAGCATTATATGGGCAAAAATGTAGATCGCCGGTGGGCTGGTTTAAAGTGGGGGAATCAGTGTTGATTGGGCCATACATCATTCGACAGTCAGAGGAGAAGGTAAAGCTTATCAGAGAACGCTTACTGACTGCTCAGAGCCACTAGAAATCTTATGCAGATATGCGGCGCAAAGATCTAGAATTTACGATAAATGACTGGGTATATCTTAAAGTGTCTCCGATGAAAGGGGTGATGAGATTTGGCAAGAAAGGCAAGCTTAGCCCGAGATTCATTGGGCCATATCAGATTCGGCGAAGAATAGGTCGAGTTGCATACGAATTGAACTTGCCTCCGGAGTTAGCATCTGTTCACCCAGTATTCCATGTATCTATGTTGAGGAAGTTCGTAGGAGACCCTTCCACGGTTGTTCCAGTCCAGGATGTCCAGGTCACAGAAGAGTTAGCATATGAAGAGGTTCCAGTAGCTATCTTAGACAGACAGATTCGTCGGTTGAGGACTAAAGATATTGCGTGTGTCAAAGTATTGTTGCGTAACAGGAAACATGAGGAGATGACGTGGGAAGCTGAAAAAGATATGAAAGCTAGATATCCTCACCTATTCCTGGCCCAGTCAGGCGATAGGTATGTCCGTATTATTACTTATGTAGTACCTTATGGTTGTATATGTATAAATGAGAAAGATTGATGCTTAGTTATCCAGTGAATCTGTGTTGGACTTTTCTGCATTTCAGGTTTTTGCTATAGTCCATATTACAGGGGAAACTCTGCCGAAATTTTTTTTCTAGATAGTGAGTTGAGAAGTCCTCTAAATAAAAGTTTACATTCGAGGACGAATGTTTTTAAGGGGGGAGAATGTTCTACCCCGTAGGATTTCCAGCACCTAGACGACCTATTTGCACGTTGGTTAAGCGTATTTGAAGGCCATACGTGCTAAAGGAAGGCCCGGGAAAAAGATCGGACGAGAAACCTGTCGAACCATCGCGGAAGGAGCCGAGGCAGAGCCCCTCCGCGATGGCAGCGTGTCACGGAGGTGCAGCCTCCGTGTTGGCTCCGTGACACATTGGCCTTGTCCAGGCCCAAGTATATAAAGCCCCACCTCGGTTTTAAATTATTTTAAACTTATAAATTTCCAGTGAAACAGAGGGGAAAACCCAGAGGAAGAAAAGAAACGGAGAGGGTAATATAATTTTCATCCGATTATGCTGCTAAACTTTGTCCAAACTCAAATTAACCTCAGATACTGAGGTATTTAGCAGCAGAGAGCATTCCTACGGATTTAGTTTCGTGAAATACGGCCGACGAATCGTCGAGCTACCGAGCTAAGGTAAGTAGAATTGCTCCAAACTGGTGTCTATGTGTTCCTAGCTGTGAAGTGAATATTTCTCCCTTCTGGACCTCGGAAAAATAGCAAGTTTTCGACCGTCTTTCGATAAGCCTAAGTTTAGGCTATAAATTACATCGAAGTGATGTTGTTCATTAAAATAAAGCTAAATTTGGTATTAATTGACATATTTATGAATGCAGTTGGGAGAAATAGTTGAAGTATTAGCCGAGCCTCGTCCGACAGACGGATAGTTCGAGGATAAGGTATGTAAAGTTAGTTTCCTCGGCAAGTTAGTAAGCTCGGTATAATAAAGTAATTTAAAGGCCAGTAGAATATTCAGAAGTCATGTGTTATGTTTATTACGAATGTTGGTTTGATATTAGAAGCATCATGTTATGATTAGCGCAAGACTTGCTAGCACGATATGGATTCTAATATAAGTGTTAGGAACTGCACAACATGCTCAGTATGTGATGTAATACAGAATGTTAGGATATTGTCGTATTCAGTTGAAACCCAGTAAAACAATGTAATATCTGTAAGGCATCTCAGAAGTAGAATGATAGGATAAAAATGAAGTTAGGAAGCATGTCAGAAATAGTAAATCATGTTATTAAAAAAACTCAGTATACAGCACAGTATGGCAGAAGATCATATTTATACATATATACTATTATCAGTCTCAGCATGTATTAAGTACGTATACATTACCATTACTAGTTCAGTACATAGTATGTACTGATACCTTACTACTATTAGCTTCAGTATGTGGGATATGCAGATAGTATTACTAGTTGAGACCGTTGCATTGTTTTGGGGTTGGATTACCTAGCATCCATGACTGCCCCAGGGTTGATAGCTGTATCGACTCATCCGCCAGAGGACGAGGATACGTCGCTCTAGGGAGTGGCATGCCGTCCCACAGGGGACGAAGATTGGATGCCAGTTTTCCCCATATTGTGCCTTGGTCGGCCCTTACACACCCCTGTCGAGCGGATACGCCCGGGTGTTGATTCAGGAGTCCTCCGGACTCAGATGCAGTTATAGTCAGGGGCTCAGCGAGCCCAAGTGCATACCCAGGGGACCGGCAGGATGCTTATAGCTATTATAGGAGATGGGATGACCGGGGTAGGGGTATAGATTATGTGCTGGTTGTACCTCTCGGCTTATGGGGGCCGGGTAAGTTTTGTGTGAGCTATGTTATGTTATGTTATGTTATGCCATGTTACATTAGATACGAGTAGATCGGCAGTAGAACGATACGTCTCCAGGTATGACTCCTACTCCTTCCAGTATAGTTAAGAGTAGGCATAAGTTTACATTATTAGACAGTTAATCTATTCCTTCCTATTTCAGTTTCATCAGTTGTATTGTTGTTTTCAGATGTTTCTTTCAGTTATTGCTTTACATACTCAGTACCAGCGGTACTGATGCCCGGTGGGGCGCTGCATTACATGCCTGCAGGTACTCATAGACGAGCAGGCGATCCCTCGTGATTCCTGTCAGCGATCGAGTATTCAGCTCCTGTCATCCGAAGACTGAATTCCAGAGGTGTATTTCGTTTTCTTTTGTTGTACTGTATAGGTAGGTCGGGGCCCTGTCCCGATCATTTCTATTCCTATTCCTAGAGACTTGCAGTCTGTATATATTTCCCTGTGGTCAGTTGAGCCGGTCGTGAGAGGCCGTGCAGTTGTATAGCTGTTAGTACTTTTATTTCTTTTATGTTGGCTGTGTGGGGCCATAGTTTGACAGTAGTGGTGACCTTGTCGGTCACGTAGCTTTCCAGCATTTCATTGTTGACTTACAGATAACTAGACAGCATGGTGGCCTCGTCGGACCGCATAGGTTTCCCTATATTGAATGTGTTCTGGTTAGCTGATAGTACAGGTACAGGTGGCTATAGGCCAGTTGGCCGGAGGCTGTGTTTACAGCCGTTATATAGCCGGTTTGTTTCTTGGAATAGAGCCCGGGGCCAGCCAAAGCACCAGACGTGCTTAGGCTGAACCATCTAGCAGTCCAGAGCCTAGCAGGCACTAGGTGCCCATCATACCCTCCAAGGTGGGGTGTGACATAGATAGCCGAGTGAACTCCAATACATACTGTTGGACGGTCATATCATTTTGTTTCAAGTTAATGAACTCTGCCGCCTGTACCTACCTCAACTCCCGAGGGAAAAACCTGTCCAAGAACGTTTCCATAAATTCATCCAACCTATGGGACCCGCTTCATTTCTCCGACTGTCTTCCACTGACAATATCATATGTAAGCAACTCCCTTTAACTATATAGAAGGCTAAGTCCACGCTCTCATTCCCCATCACTCCCATGATGTGAGTAATCTTCTATATCTCTTCCAAAAACTCATATGGTTCCTCATCGACCTTTGACCCTAAGAATTTGGGTGGGTTCATTCGAGGAAAATCTCTTATCCTTGCCGCCACTTCATTTCCATTCTGAGGAGCTCGGGCCACCACCTGCTGGTTAATCTGAGCGGTTAGGGCCTACGCCAACATTTGAAAGGCTGCTCGAAACTCAACATGAGTAACATGATCATTCATTGGGTCGGCCTGGGCTGGTGGTACCTGCTGGCGACCGTTGCCACGTCTTCTTCCATTCGTTCATCTAGGACGCATTATCTGTGAGAGCATAAAGAACAAGTTAAGGGAGGAACTATTTAGAGCTTCATATTTTACGCACGATAAGGATCATGAAGAAAAGGGGATATTCCTAAAACGTCTCATAGCCTCTACATCATAAGTGTGGCACGCTTCATACCCTTGAAGAAGACTCTACTTGACGCGGCTTTCGTACACCCTAGGACACTCTAAACCTTGGCTCTGATACCAAGTTATTCACGACCTGTGAGTATACCTGGATCGTAGACACGGGACAAGGAACCCCGAGAGTCTCCAAGTCAACCCATGGCATAATCATAGCATACACTTAACATAAAATACAACTAACAATATGGATAAGCGGAACTGATAACAAAATCTAATACAACCCATAATATAGAAATCTTAACAACACTTAAATTCAATGCGGAAATCCTCCTAAACAAGTTTGAAAGCCTTCTACTAACTGATGAATTGCTTGGACAAGCCCCCAGCTAACTCCAAAGGTCTGAAAACTGAAACATAATTAAATAAAATTATAGCCATATCCTCGGAAGATGAGGACTCACCACCAGCAGTTATAAGAGAGGGAAGTGTATCTAGTCACCCGGCTGGATCTGGAGACCTGAATCTATTTCATAAAATGATATAGCACAAGAGGTGTGCGGTCAATACTTGAAATGTACTGAGTATGTAGGGACGTAAATAAATAGCTCATAAGTATAAGTATACATGCAGGGAGTATTATAAATCAAATGATTAGTAAACCACCTCGTATGAGATCCACATATTCATACAAACATAATCATATTATAAAGACATGAATTATTATAAGTTCAATGTTGCACAAAAGTAGAAATCATAATGATACAGAGATGCAATGCCGTGACTGATATCATGAGGGTCCCTGACCGCCTAAGGGAGCGAAGGCTCTGATATAGCGAGTCACTAACTATCTAGGGATGTTAGTCCTGACTGAAGGAGAAGAAACATGCATGGTTTGTAGCTAGGGATGTGAGTCCCAACAGACTAGGGAAATACTCTTTCTAACGAGAATCCAGGCTGACTAGGGAAACATTCTTGCTACCAAGAATCTCGACTGACTAGGGAAACATTCTTGCTAATGAGAATCCCAACTGACTAGGGAAACATTCTTGCTAACGATAATCCCGACTGACTAGGGAAACATTCTTGTCAATGAGAATCCCGAATGAACCACGGGTCTTCCTACAACCTGTATAATTGTCCTACGATTCGTACCTTGAGTCGTACTGAGGCAATGTTGCAGAATATTTTGCTAAGCACATTCCAAGTTCTGAATTTTAATCTTGGAAACTTTTAGGGTGTTACAATATCTCCCCCTTGGGAACATTCATCCTCGAATATTGGCTGAACATACTGAAAAGATAGAGACGAAGCCGATATCCAAATACCAATCAATCACAACTAAACACCAATGGAGTATCTGACTCCGGACAAACCTGATACACCAACTCTTAATATCAACACCTAACATGCATACCATGACTCAAGAGAGGCCGAAGAACTTGAAACCAACATAGAACTAGACAAAACAGCAGAAGAAAATTCTTTCCCCTTTTTATCTGGCACAAAACTGACATGAACTAAACCTTCGTTCTCAAATCGCCTTTCGATACTAAGTCGGGATTCAAAATATCTAATCTAACTGAGAGTAAGGATTTCATCAGCATGAGTCATCCCCAACATCTAGGACTGAGCACATATATGAGATAATCTGACTCTACTGTGTTAACAAAAAACCTCCAAAGACTGAGTTCAATACGAACACATAAGAAAACATGGATTAACACACATAACTGATTCATAACATGAAGATAAGTAATAAGGACTCATATGGCAAGATTGGCATCACTGACTGAAATGGTTACTTCTAAACCTCGAGGATCTGCACATAGGAATAGACATAACTTAACTCTAACCGAGATACAAGGGAGGTTATCTGAACTTAGTAGAGATCGACATACTGCAACGGCTAAGGCTGAAATCCCTTTATGAGAATTCTCAAGGTCCAACTTACTTCAGATTCTGACTATCTCCCCCTTATCTTAAAGCCATCATCTTAAGGATCTCGAATCTTACTTCAGGTCAGGCTGAATTACTAATTCTTAACTCTTCTTTCACTTCTAACCTTCACCACAAGCCTCATACTAACAGCTACTCACATTACACATCAACAATCTATTTTCACAATCACAATCGAGCTTCTTATTCAGTACTTTGGCAGCAAATAAGGGGACAACACAAGATTCACAACATAACTGTGGCCACTACTGGCGCCTTGCCCTTATCCTGATGGTTGCTACTACATAAGAGCGGTTTTGACGATGTCCACCTCCTGGGTTAGACGATGCACCCTACTGAAATGAGAGGGCTATTGGAGCTGCTAAAGAGGTAGTCAAGAATCTACTTTCGCCTCACTTAGCTGATGCGCAATCTCGGTGCTTATAACCTACCTTGTCACACCAAAAATAAACATCTGAACCGGTCATACATAGTTCCAAGTGGTGCTTTCCACAATTCACACACAATGGGTACGTAATCTCCCTTACTCTGGGCTTATAAGGAGTACTAGTTGTCGAAGGTGTTGGGGCTGCTAATCTCTGATAGTGGTGTGAGTGATACCCGATACCCGACCTTTGATAGGAGAGTTCTAAGTCTCCAATCCTGGCCCTCTTGTCCCCTCTCTCTTTTTCTTTCACCTATTCTGCTTCCATCTGTTGAGTAAATATTACCGAGCGTGGGAAGTCTATATTCCAGTGCAACATGGCAATCCAGCATTCTTTGGCCAAGGAGTCTAACACTCCATTCACAAATCTTTTTACTCGGGCCCGCTGGTTGGCAACCATTTCTGGTGCATACTTAGATAGCCGAGTGAACTCCAGTGCATACTCTTGGATGTTTATGTCATTTTGTTTCAAGTTAATGAACTGTGCTGCCTTTGCCTCCTGCAACTCCGAGGGAAAATCCTGTCGAAGAACGCGGCCATAAATTCATCCCAACCTATGGGACCGGCTTTAATTCCCCGACTGTCTATCCACTGACAATACCAGATGTAAGAAACTCCCTTTAACTGGTAGGAGGCTAAGTCCGCTCTCTCATTCCCGTCACTCCTGTGATGTGAGTAATCTTCTGTATCTCCTCCAAAAACTCATATGGGTCCTCTTCGACCTTTGACCCCAAGAATTCGGGTGGGTTCATTAAGAAAATCTCTTATCCTTGCCGCAGCTTCATTTCCATTCTGAGGAGCTCGGGCCACCGCCTGCTGGTTAATCTGAGCGGTTAGGGCCTACGCCAACATTTGAAAGGCTGCTCAAAACTCAACATGAGTAACATGATCATTCATTGGGTCGGCCTGGGCTTATGGTACTTGCCGGCGACCGTTGCCATGTCTTCTTACATTCGCTCGTCTGGGAGGCATTATCTGTGAGCGCGTAAAGCACGAGTTAGGGAGGAACTGTTTAGAGCTTCATACTCTACGCATGATAAGGATCATGAAGAAAAGGGGACATTCCTAAAACGTCTCATAGCCTCTTTGTCATAAGTTTGGAACGCTTCACACCCATGTAGAAGACTCTATTTAACGCGGCTTTCAGACACCGTAGGACACTCAAAACCTTAGCTCTGATACCAAGTTTGTCACAACCTGTGAGTAGACCCGGATCATGGACATGGGACAAGGAACCCCGAGAGTCTCCAAGTGACCCATGGCATAATCATAGCATACACTTAACATAAAAGACAACTAACAATATGGATAAGCGGAACTGATAACAAAGTCTAATATAACCCATAATATAGAAATCTTAACAACACTTAAATACAATGCGGAAATTTGTCTAAATATGTCTAAAAGCCTTCTACTAACTGATGAGTTGCTTGGACAAGCCCCCGACTAACTCCAAAGGTCTGAAAATTGAAACATAATTAAATAAGAATATAGCAACGTCCATGGAAGATGACGACTCACCGCTAGCAGCTGTAAGAGAAGGAAGCGTATCTAGTCACGCGGCTGGATCTGGAGACCAGAATCTATATTATAAAATGATATAGCACAAGAGGTGTGCGGTCAGTACTTGAAATGTACTAAGTATGCAGGGACGTAAATAAATAGCTCATAAGTATAAGTATACAAGAAGGGAGTACTATAAATCAAATGATTAGTAAACAACCTGGTATGAGATCCACATATTCATATAAACATAATCATATTATAAGGACATGCATTATTATAAGTTAAATGATGCACAAAAGAAATAATCATAATGATACAGAGACGGAATGTTGTGACTGATATCATGAGGGTCCCTGACCATCTAAGGGAGCGAAGGCTCTGATATAGCGAGTCACTAACTATCTAGGAATGTTAGTCCCGACTAAAGGAGATGAACATGCATGGTTAGTAGCTGGGGATGTCAGTCCCGACAGACTAGGGAAATACTCTTGCTAGCGAGAATCCCGACTAACTAGGGAAACATTCTTGCTAACGAGAATCCCAACTGATTAGGGAAACATTCTTGCTAACGAGAATCCCAACTGACTAGGGAAACATTCTTGCTAACGGGAATCTCGACTGACTAGGGAAACATTCTTGCTAATGAGAATCTTGATTGACTAGGGAATCATTCTTGCTAATGAGAATCTCGACTGACTAACGGTAATCTAAATTGCAACAGCCAATCAGAGACAAGGACGTTTACCAATTTTTCATCATACAACATTCTCATCAATAGGATGAGGCTTACTTTTTAATAACATCAAGCCCAATAGTTGAAATATCATTTTAATGCGTTACCATCATAATTCACCTCATCATGGAGTCCAATCAATAGCTATCTCAAGCATCTTACACTAACGAGCATTCTACATAGTCATATTATGCATATGCTATCACGACATTCCAAATTCGGAGTTCATCTCATTCAACATGTAATATGAGATCATACATGGTTTATAAAATACAACTCATACTCTATCAAGATACATGACTTCATTTATTTAGGTCTACAACATTCCACACACTTGTCATAATTACTCCTTGTGAACTCTTTAGCCACGTGCATTTTAGATTTCAAGATTTTTATAGAAACAATTTTTGTAAGGAAAACAATATAGAATCCGACCAAGCTTCGTAGTTCAACAATGGAGATGAAATCTTGTCATGCCCAATCAATTCAATCTAGAACATGGTGAGAATACATGATTTACCTTCAATTACCCAAACTACAATTCCAATTCACCAACATAGTTATTAATGATATCATCGGGTAAATAGGGTTAATCATATAACTTTTTTCACAATTTCATCATATTAATGCATGACTTACGAAACTGAAGTGAACAATAAGAAAAACCCATTCATTACTCAAAAAGATTTGTGAAGAAAAAGCTACCTGTAATCCCGACGTATGATCCATATTTCAATACAACCCATTAATTAACATTCCAATTAATTCCATAATCGCAATAAATATTAGCATTTAAGAAAGGAAATAAAGAAGAAATTATCCATTACTCAAACTCTAGATCATGATATTATAAATAACTTAAAATCAGATTTTTATTGAAAATAGTTTGGGCACAAGGATGAAAAAATATCCTTGTTGAAGTCCCGGATACCTGGTAGACAAAAATACCGTTTGAAATCTTCCTTGAAGCTTGAAGAACACCTTAATGAAACCCTAGAATTTTTTGAGAAGAGAGGAGGAAGAAGGAGAGTTGAGAGAATGGGGCTTTAAGCATGAAAGGCCCTTAAAATCGTGCAAGGTAGAACCCAAAACGACATGGTTTAGGAAACTAGGGCTTACGAATTACGAAAATGCCATTAATGAGAAACCCTAAAAAATTGCTCTGCCCCCGACCACGACTCATACGACAAGTCATACAATGAAGTAATGACTCGTGGTCATCTCTCGTAGTCACCACTTCTCAAATCCTCTGAATCTGGCCACGACTCGCTCACCACAAATCGTAGTGACCTTTTACGGGTCGTACTGATAGTCGTTGTATCATCCACCCTCACCAATTATGACTTAACCACAACTCCTCATCATGACTCATTGCTACAACCTATGAGTCATACCATGACCCATAACTCCGTCCTACGATTCGTACCATCACCTGTACAATCATCCACATGTTAACCCGCAAGACTTGTCATGACCTCTGGCCACGGATCGTACCCACATACTACGTCTCGCGGTGGGGACTCGTGGTTCGGAAAATACTTATCTGATCTGAACCACGGGTCTTCCTACGACCTGTATAGTTGTCCTATGACTCGTACCTTGAGTCGTATTGAGGCAATGTTGCAGATTTTTTTGTTAAGCACATTCCAAAATCTGAATTTTAATCTTGGGAACTTTTGGGGTGTTACACACTTCCAAGTAGGTATACTAATATCCTGAAGCACACCTCCCGGTCTCTGGTCTTCAACCTTTACTTGCTGATAGTTTGGGAACTTAGCTACAACTTATGAGATGTCTTTCTTCATGCCATTCCACCATTGGACTTTCTGTAAGTCACGATACATCTTGGTGGCACCTGGGTTGATAGAATACCTGAATCCATGAGCCTCATGCAACATCCGGCTCCTCAAATCATCAACATCCGGAACACATAAGCGATTCTAGTATCGAAGCACACTATCTCCCCCTTTGGAGAAGACCTCTACCTTCTGATTCTGAACGGCTTCCTTTAGCTTTACCAAAATCGGGTACTCGTCTTGTCTAGCTTTTACATCAGTCACCAAAGACGATTCTGATCTATTCTGAGCAATAACACCACCATGGGTTGCGTCAACCAACCGAAGTCCTAACCTTGCCAGTCGATGCACATCCTTCACCAACTCCTTCTTCCCCTTATCCACATAGGACACACTCTACATAGAGAGTCTATTAAGTGTGTCTGCTACCATATTGGCCTTACCCGGATGGTAAAGCACACTCATATCATAGTCCTTGAGTAGCTCCAACCACCTCCTTTGCCAAAGATTGAGATCCTTTTGGGTAAACACATATTGTAAACTCTTATAATCTGTAAACATATCCACGTGGACCCCGTACAAATAATGTTGCCATATCTTCAAATAAAATACCACCGCAATCAATTCAAGAACATGGGTTGGGTAATTCTTCTCATGAACTTTTATCTGTCTAGAGGTATATGCTATAACCTTTTTGTGCTGCATTAATACACACCAATGTCCGATATTTAAAGCATCACAATACACAATGAACCCATCGGTGCCCTCGGGTAGGGCTAACACCGGTGCTGAAGTAAGTCGGGTCTTCAACACCTGAAAGCTCCTCTCACACGCCTCCGACCAATGGAATTTTGTCTTCTTTTTAAGTTAATTTGATCAAAGATGCTAAAATCAATGAGAAACCATCAACAAACCTTCGATAATGGCCAACTAAGACCAAAAAGCTCCAAATATCTGAAGGATCACCGGTCTTGGCCAATTCTTCACTGCTTCTATTTTCTAAGAGTCCACCTTTATGCCCTCACTGGATACTACATGGCCCAAAAAGGCCATAGAGTTAAACCAAAACTTGCACTTGCTGAATTTAGTATATAATTGGCAATCCTTGAGAGCCTATAGCACCACTCTCAAATGAGGGGCATGTTCCTCCTTGATCCGAGAGTATATAAGGATGTCATCAATGGACATGATCATGAACATGTCTAGATATGGCTTGAAAAACCTATTTATAAAGTCCATAAAAGCTGTAGGAGCATTATTTTAGTCTAAAAGACATAACTACAAACTCATAATGACCATACTGCGTCCTGAAGCTGTCTTCGGGATGTCACTCTCCCGAACTCTAAGCTGACGGTACTCGGATCTGAGATCTATCTTGGAAAAACACTTGGCACCTTGAAGCTGGTCAAACAAATCATCAATTCTGTGTAGAGGATACCTATTCTTGAAGGTGACTTTGTTCAATTGTCGATAGTCAATGCACATACAAAGGGAACCGTCTTTCTTATGGATGAAGAAAACTGGTGCACACCATGGGGACTTGCTCAGTATAATGAAATCCTTATCTAGAAGGTCCTTTAATTGTTCATTCAACTCCTTAAGCTCGGCTGGAGCCATTCTATAGGGAGGAATTGATATAGGCTGCGAATCGGGAAAAGGTCAATACCAAAATCAATCTCCCGCTCGAGAGGGATTCCCAGTATATCATTTGGGAAGACTTCTTGATAATCACATACTACTGGAACTGACTGGATAATCGGGGTCTCAGACACAACATCCTTAACCCTAAATAGATGATACACACAACCCTTAGAAATCATCTTTCTGGCCTTAAGGTAGGAAATGAAATGACCTACAAGCACAACTGAACTACCCTTCCACTCTATAACTGGATCACCCAAAAATCTGAACTCTACTGCCTGAGTTCTACAATTAACTAAGGAATAACATGCAAATAGCCAATCCATGCCAAGGATAACATCAAAATTGGTCATGGCTAACTCTATTAAATCTACTGAAGTGACTTTCTGAAGAACCGAGATCGGGTAACTTCTATAAACCCGTCTAGCTACAACTGAATCACCTACTGGGGTAGAGACTGAGAAGGGCTCTGACAAGATTGCTGGATTGACTCAGAAGCTATTGGCCACATAAGGTGTCACAAAAGAAAAGGTAGGACCCAGGATCTAAGAAAGCATATAAATAAAGTGGAAAACTCGTAACATACCAGTGACTACATCCTGGAAGACCTCCTTCTCCTGATAGGATGCTAAGGCATAGAATCTATTTTTGCGCTGGCCGCCACCTGTGCTAGTAGATGCCCCGTGCTGTGCTGAGCATGTGGGAGGGGATGTTGAACTAGAAACTGGGCCTCTTCCCCCATCATTATCATGTCTCATCGCTGGACAATTTCTGAGCATGTATTTGGGATTCCCACACCCGAAGCAAGCACTTATACTTTCCATGCACTGGCCCGTGTTCCCCCGACCATATTTGCGGCAAGCCAGGATGCTAGAATCTACGGGTCTGGCTACTCTGACCCCTAGATCCTGATGCTTGCCTCCACTGATCGTGCCTAGGTCTGGATGGCACACTCAACACTTAAGATGTTTGGGCTGAAGATCTCTGATGGGTCTACTGTCGGTGCCCACCACCTGACCTTGGCCGAGAGAATTTGTAGCTATCGGTTCTGGCCCTCTTGGCCTCTCTCTCTCATATGCGCCACCTCCATCTGTTGGGAATATAAGACTATCTGAGGAAAATCCATATCTTGGTGGATCATAGAGGTCCTATAATCTTTGTCCAAATAATCTGCCACCCTATAAACAAATCTACTCACTCACGCCCTCTGATTAGCCACTAACTTCGGGGCGTACTTCTATAGGCGAGTGAACTCCAGGGTGTACTCCTGCACCATCATTCTCCCTTTCTTAATATTCACAAACTCGGCTGCCTTCAACACCCTCATCTTACGAGGAAAAAATCGATCTCGGAACGCAACATGGAAGTCCTCCCAACTGACAAGGCCCACTCATGCGGCTCTACTATCATTCCATTAACAAAACCAGATGTGCTTGACACCCTTAAGCTGATATGAGGCTAACTCTGCACACTCAACTCTATTCACCCCCATGAATTGGGTGATCTTCACAATCTCATCAATGAACTCATGAAGTTCCTCATCCACTTTTGACCGAAGGAACTCTGGTGGGTTCATTCTAAAGAAATACCTGACTCGAGCCACCGCCGCATTGCCATTTTGCGGGATATACACCACTGCCTGCTAATTAACCTGAGCAATCAAGGCCTGCACTAACATCTGAATAGCTGCCCTAAATTTAGCATAGCCAACCAGCTCCGGTGCATGGTGCTCCTGAAATGGTGTGGCTTTTTGGTGCCCCTTTCTGTTTCCATCCTCATGGCCATTTCCATTCCCATTCCTCCTACCATTCACTCTGCGGGGAGCCATGATTCTGCAATCGCGAATAGCACGTCAAAAGGATGGGCAGACATTTCATCGCATTACATAGATCATGGAAGAAGGGAACATTTCCTAAACACCTCGTAGCCTCTTCATCATAAATGTGGCGTGTTTTACACCCATGAAAAAAGATTCTACTCAACGCGGGTTTCAGACACCCTAGGACACTTCAAACCTATTGCTCTGATACCAAGTTTTTCATGACCCAAATGGAGGCCCTGATCGCAACACGGGACATAGAGCCTCGAGAGACCCCAGGTCGACCCATGGCATAAGCATTCATCTAACTCAATAAAACAAATAGAAAAATTAACATGATAGTCTTAGTGGAAGTCTAAAATAAACACAACATCATAATACACGCAATTTGAAGCTGAATACATCATTTTGTTTGAAATCCCTCTAAGTCGGATGAGTTGATGGGACAAAACCCCAATCTAACTTGATAAAGCTATAAATGAAAATACATAGAGATATCCAATAAGCATGGTCCTGGGGAGATGAGGACTCACCACAAGTGTAGGATGCTAACTCTGAAAGGCTGGCTAAGAGTGGGGCTGAGTTTGAGTGATAAGGCCTGTATCATGAAATGATGTATACGATCAGTACGTAGAATACAGCGAGTATGAAAGGTAAGTAAAACCACTTAAATAAGTAAAATAATTTAAAACATACATACTGGTAAACATAAATAAATAAGAATCTGAGAGTAGGGCTTGCATGTTATTTTTCTAAAATCATGATCTCAAAATAACATAACATCATAACTTAATTGATTGACCCAAAGCTGAGATCTGAAAATCATAATAAAGATGAACATTGGGTCAAACCTGATTTAGAACACACACATATATATATATATCATGAATGTTGAATATACATAATTGAAATCATAAGAAACAATGGGAGACTCATCTGTTAACCGACATACCATGATAGATCTTAGGTGGTCCCAACTATCACACTCAAGTGGGTAGAGCCATCCAAAGCCTTGTCAAGGCTAGGGAAAATACCATGATATCGATACAAGCTCGTGGCCCAATCGGGGTAGGGGATAGCTCATATAGGAGTTCCCAATGTAATCAGATCATACCTATGTTGGCACATAGTTCTGAGGCATAGGGTTGACTGACCCATAGCCTACTCGGTGCTAGACACTACTCACAAAAACATGTATATGCTCCCCATCATTTTTCAACAAAGCTGACTATCATCTATTGACGGAGCTGAATAATCATAATTTCATAAATCTGAATCATACATGAGGAGCCTTAGCTCAAAACATACCATAAGCTGAACATAATTGGGAGTCTTTGCTCCAAAACCATTTGATAAGCTTAATTTGTAAAAATCATAATCATACTTGAACATATGGGCATTGCCTGATACTTTAACATGCTTGAAAATACATAATTCACTTGAAAACATGATCATAAACATAGGTAGCTTCAAAGCATGCTTTTCTTCATAATATCTCATCATACTCATACATTCATCATAAATCTCATCTTTCATGAACTTCCCATAATTAGGCATTTTGATTTATAAAACATGAAACATGATTTTTCATTTGAAATAACATAAAATCTTGCCCATGAATCATAATTCAATAGTAGAAACATATTTAGATCATACCTATATACAGAATTAGAATTTCATGCATTGGGTTAAAATCTCATAGAATTGACTTATGAATTTTCATGATATAAAGATAGATTGCGCATGGGTGTGAACAGATTCACCCATTCATAATCCTACATACCTGATTATAGTTGATTCTTACACCTCTCTGATTGCTCAAGGAAGAATTGAAGAGAATTTGAAGGAGAACAATCTTGATCACCTCTCTAACTTCTAACTTTGCATGCATGGGTTTAGAATAGGCTAGAATGGCTTATCCCACCTTAATACCCCTTGAAAGTGACTTAAAACGACATAGTATAGGACCTTTAAAGCATAGGAATGTCAAGAATACCCTTAATAACTTTATAGAAAATAATTGCTCGTTAGTCCCCATGAGGGACCTAACAAGTCATTGCCACCTTGCACAAGTCGTCACCTCCGTCATTGGGTCCACTGCCAAATTTCACTTAGAACTCATAATGGGTCATCCCACAAGTTGTTACTGGTAACCATGACTCGTGGCACCACTCGTTATCCCCACTGCCTCGACCTCCAATATTTATCTTCCGAATGACCATGATACACTCCATGAGTCATGGTGTTTGACCACAATTCATAGGGTCTATCCGTTAGGTGCACTGACTTTCACTTTTCCCCTTATAAAATCTGTTGGCCACGATTGACCTAAAGAGTCGTGGGGCCTGACCACGTCTCGTGGTCATGCCCGTGATGACCTCCCATCAGTACTTCTTTTACAGTACTTCACCACGAGTCACCTCACGACTCGTGGTCCTCCCCCACAGGTCACAGAACGACTTGTTCTGTGACCTGGAGCAAAATTTTCAATTTTCTCTATTTCAACTCCCGGGTCCAATCTTTGAGCTTCCGGGTTATAGCATGTCCGAAACCCCAACTATCCAATTAGTTCATGTAGTGTGTGAGTACCCATAGGTGTTTCCAGATGATTTATCGGGTATCCCTCCTAAGCGGGAGATCAAATTTGGTATTGCCCTTCTTCCCGATACGCAGCCTAATCTATTCCTCCTTAAAAAATAGACCCAGTGGAGTTAAGGAGTTGAAGGAGCAGTTGAAGGATCTCTTAGACAAGGGTTTCATCAAACCTATAAAATCTCCATGGGGTGCACTAGTTCTCTTTGTCCGAAAGAAAGAAGGTTCCCTTCAAATGTGCATTGATTATCAGCAATTGAACAAAGTTACCATCACGAACAGGTATGCTCTTCCCAGGATTGATGATTTGTTTGACCAGATTTAGGGTGATAAGTGCTTTTCAAAGATATACCTTAGATATGGATACCATCAGCTCAGGGTTCAGCAGAGTCACATCCCCAAGATAGCCTTCAAGACACGGTACTGTCAGTATAAGTTTGTAGTTATGTCTTTTGGACTAATGAATGCTCCTACAACTTTTATGGATTTGATAAAGGGTGTTCAAGCTATATTTGGATATGTTCATCATTTGTTCATAGATGATATTCTCATATACTCTCAAAATAAAGAGGACCATGCCATTCATTTGAGGGTGGTGCAACAGACTCTTAAGGATCACCAGTTGTATGTTAAATTTAGTAAATGTGAGTTTTGGTTGAACCCAATGGCATTTTTAGGTCATGTGGTGTCAAGTGAGGGTGTACAAGGTGGACTCTCAAAAGATAGAAGCAGTGAAGAATTGGCCTAGACCAATAAGTCCTTTGGATATCATGAGTTTCTTGGGTTTAGCTAGTTACTATCGAAGGTTTGTTTAAGGGTTTTCGTCCATTGCAGCGCCATTGACTCGATTGACATAGAAGAAAGAGAAGTTTCAATTTCCAAAGGCTTGTGACAAGAGCTTCCAAGAGTAAAAGACTCGATTCACCTCAGCACCAGTGTTGACCGTACCCCGAGGGCACCAGTGGGTATGCGGTATATTCTGATGCCTTGAGGATTGGCCTTGGTTGTGTACTCATGCAGCACGGTAATGTTATAGCATATGCTTTCAGGCAGCTGAAAGTCCATGAAAAGAACTATCCAACTTACGATCTCGAGTTGGCGACGGTAGTATTTTCCTTGAAGATTTGGAGACACTATCTGTATGGGCTCCACAGAGATGTGTTTACGGACCACAAAAGCCTACAATACATGTTTACCTAGAAGGATCTAAGTCTGCGCCATACGAGGTGGTTGGAGCTACTGAAGGATTAAGATATGAGTGTCCTCTATCATCCAAGCAAGGCCAATGTGGTGGCAGATTCTCTTAGCAGGCTTTCTATGGAGAGTGTGTCCCATATAGATGATGGAAGGAAAGAATTAATGAAGGATGTGCATCGTCTTGCATGGCTAGGAGTCCGTTTTGTTAACTCAATCGATGGTGGTTTAATTGTTTAGAATGTGTCAGAATCATCCTTAGTGATCTAGGTCAAATCTAGAAAAGATGAGGATCCTATATTGGTAAAGTTGAAGGAAGTCGTTCAGAATCAGAAGGTATAAGTCTTATCTAAAGGGGGGATGGTATGCTTCGATATTAGGATCGTTTTTGTGTACCAGATGTTGATAACTTAAGAGATTGAATGTTGCACGAGGCTCATGGTTCCAGATATTCTATACATCTAGGTGTCACCAAGATGTACGATGACCTATAGGAAGTCTATTGGTGGAATGGCATGAAGAAATACATAGCAGAATTTGTGGCTAAGTGCCCGAATTGTCAACAGGTGAAAGTGGAACATCAAAGACCTGGAGGTGTAATTCAATACATTAGTATCCCTACTTGGAAGTTGGAGGAGATCAATAAGGACTTCATTACAGGGTTGCCTCGTACTCACCGATAGTATGACTCTATTTGGGTGTTTGTAGACAGGTTGACTAAGGTAGCTCATTTTCTACCGGTCAAAACTACCGATTCAGCAGAGGATTATGCAAAATTATACATTTGGGAGTTAGTTCAGTTGCATGGAGTGCCCTTGTCGATCATATCAAATAGAGGTACTCAGTTTACCTCCCAATTTTGGAGATCATTTCAGAAGGGACTCGGTACTTGGGTCAAGCTTAGCAGAGCATTTCACCCGCAAATAGATGGTCAGGTGGAGCGGACTATTCAAACTCTCAAGGACATGTTGAGAGCGTGTGTGATTGATTTCAAAGGTAGTTGGTATGATCATTTGCCTCTTATCGAGTTTGCATATAATAGCAACTACCATTCTAGCATCCAGATGGCCCTGTTTGAGGCTTTCCATAGGCGGAGATGTAGATCACCTATTGGTTGGTTTGAAGTCGGTGAAGCTGCAATGATAGGATCGAATTTGGTCCATGGTCTATGTAGAAAGTTTAGCTTATAAGGGATAGGTTGGAAATAGCTCAGAGTCGCCAAAAGTCTTATGTGGATGTGAGGAGGAGAGAGCTTGAGTTTGAAGTCGATGATTGGGTATTTCTGAAGGTATCTCCCAAAAAGGGAGCGATGAGGTTCGGAAGAAAGGGAAACTCAGTCTCCATTATGTTGGTCTATACTGGATTGTGAAACGGGTTGGCAAGGTAGCATATGAGTTGGAGTTGCTCTCAGAATTAGCTTCAGTTCATCCAGTTTCCCATGTATCGCTCTTAAAGAAGTGCTTGGGTGATCCAGCTTTGGTTGTCCTGGTGGACAGTGTAGGTGTGAATTAATTATGAGGAGGTTCCAGTAGAAATACTTGACCGTCAGGTTTAAAAGCTAAGAAACAAAAAAGTAGCTTCATTCAAAGTTTTGGGGCGAAACCAGCATGTTAAGGGAGCTACATGGGAAGCCAAAGCAGATATGATGGCTAAATACCCACATCTATTTCCTTAAGGCACTATTTCAGCTTGAGGTACCAGTTTCCTCCCTAGTACTGTATTCAGTTTCATGTTTAGTTCATGTTCCTCAGTTTCTTTCATGTCAATGAATGTATGTGTGATCTATGAATTCAGTAAAGTCATGTAGTTCAGTTCGGAGTCAGTCACTCCATTAGTTTTCAACTCATATGTTCAGTATTTGAGTATGATGATTTCATTTCTCTATTTTTCAATATGAATTCCCATATTTGAGGATGAATGTTCCCAATGGGGAGATATTGTAATACCCTAAAAACCCTAAGATCAGACCCCGGAGTTGAAACAAAGAAAATAGAGTTTTCTTCACCAAGTCATAGGACGAGTCGTCTAGTGACTCATTGGGTGCGCCATGAGTCGTTAAGTGATTTATGGGGAGGAGGTTGGACATGGTTGAGATTTTGAAATTTGGGGATGACCACGGGTGAGACCACGAGTCAGGGTCACGACTATGACCACTAGTAGTCAGGTGGTCCATGCTCAAGGGCTAACTGAGGGATGAAGAATTTGGGCAGTGCATCTAACGACCAGTCACCACGTGTCGTTGGGCACAGCATGAGTTGTGAAGTCCCTCATGGTGACCATTGTTGACAATTTCCAGTGCAGGCAACGAGGAGCAAACACCGAGTCGTGGTGATGGGCACGAGTCGTCAAGTCCCTCGTTGGGATTGGCAGTGAGTATTTTTCGGTGAATTTATTAAGGGCTTTTCTATAATTTCTAAGTTCCTAAGTCCTATACTACATATTTTTAAGATCATTTAGTAGGTTTTTAAGGGTGTTAAACCTATTCTAAACCTCACCATTCCCATGCTGCAACTTAGAGTTTTTCCTTAGGGATCAAGTTTGAAAAATCTCTCCTAATTCTCTTCAATTTCCTTTGGGATTTCAAGAGGGATTGTTGATCAAATTTACCCAGGTATGTGACACTATGAATGAGAATCCCTTTTACTCACATGCTCTAAATTCTTCTCAATTCCATGGATTTCAATTCTAGATTCAAGTTTCATAATCTATTGGGTTTATCCCAATTCTTGAGAATTTCTCTATGATCTATCTATGGGTCAATTTCCTTCTTGTATCAAAGCATGTTTTTTGATCTATGAGAATATTTTATAACTATTTTGCATATAAATTTATAGATTTGGATTTCAATCAAATTTTACCCAATTATGTACGTTTTATGAAAAGTCAAGTTATGATTTCATTATGATCTTGATCTTCTTTAGATCAATTATGATTTATGCTTTATGATATGAATCCTCTCAAGTACTTATCATGAATTTATGGAATGTCAAGTTTATAAATGTTTTACAAGTAAGCATTGATTTCATGATTTACGGATTTATGACTCTTGGACGATTCATGGGGCCTTGTTCATGGCTAATTTGTATTTCAAATGGGGATCAACGATCTTACTACTTATTGGGCCATGAACTTATTGATGAATGCATAGCTACAATATGAACCATCATGTGCATGTTTTTGGGAGCAGTGTGTAGCACCGAGTAGACCTGGCGTTCTGGTAAATCTCGCGGTCTCAAAACTATGTGCCACTGTAGGTACATATGTATTCATTATTGGATCCCTGTGATATCACCATGCAGGCACGCCCCCCCTGCTTGGCAAGCCGGGGACGGTCCTAACCACTTGGGCAAAATAGTGGGGCATCATGTAAGGCTCTATCATAATAGTGTCGATTAAGATGAGTCCTCCCATTGTTCCTCATGATTTTCATGGTTATGTTTATATTACTTTGGCTCGAGTTATGTTTAATGAAGCTTCCTCGTATGATTATGATTATGACTGTTTTAGAATGTTTTGAAAACCTTGAGCCCTTATGTTCACATTATGATATTTACTTTATGATATGCTATCTTACTCTTATGAACTCTTATGTATTTTAATTGTCTGCTTTACTTACCTTGCATACTCAGTACATTCCAAGTACTGACTGCATACTCTATGTTGTATCATTTCATGATACAGGTCCGAGGGATCAGTCTCAACCGCATCACTAGTCCTGCTCCTCTCTCTTAATCATGTCTAGCCAGCATTGGTGAGTCCTCATCCTTCGAGGACATTCAGTTATCTATAGTTATGTTCTTTCAGTTACAGACTTCATCGATCTAGTTAGGGATGTTGTCCCATCAACTCATCAATTATGTTAGAGGCTATTCAGACATTATGTAGAAATTAGCTTGTTATTTCTAATTCGGTATTGGCTTGATATGTACGCAGACTTCTACTTAAGCATGTTTATTATATCAATATTTTCTTATAGTATGCTCTTAGTTGATATGTTCATGCCATGGGTCGATTGGAGCCTCTCGGGGTTTTTTCTCCCATGTCTCGATCCGAGCCCATGTTCGGGCCGTGACACTACTACTCAATAGAACGAAATAGAATATAGATATGACCTTTCTCAACATTATCTCTAAGAAAATGATGTTTAATGTCAATATGTTTAGTTCTCTTATGTTGAACGGGATTTTTAGCAATATTGATGGCACTAGTGTTATCACACAAAATTGGAACACAGCCAACATCAATGCCAAAATCCATCACTTGTTGTTTGATCCATAACATCTGTTCACAACTTGATCCAGTTGTCACATATTCAGTCCCAACAGTGGATAGAGCTATATAGGTTTGCTTCTTCGTGGACTAGGATATCAAACATGGTCCGATGAAGTGTGTCATACTTGTTGTGCTCTTCCTGTCAAGCAGATAACCTACATAATCAGCATAAGAGTACCCTACAAGGGAGAAATTACTTCCTTTTAGGTACCACAACTCCAAATCTGTTGTTCCTTTCAAGAATCTAAAAATTCTCTTGACATCCTTGAGATGAGAATCTTTGGGATTCATCTGAAATCCAGCACACAAACCAACACTGAAAACAATATCAGGTTTACTTGCATGATATATAGGAGAGAACCAATCATACCTCTATAGAGCTTCTGCTCTACGGATAGACATGTTTCATCAAGATCCAATTTAGTGGCAGTGGCAATAGGAGTATCTTGTCATGCCCTACTTGGGGAGGCATGACTGGCACCTAATGCCACACTGGAATCTGGGCTGACCTGGCTAGGCATATGCATCTCTGGAGCCTACCAGCGACCCAAAATCAAAAAAATAAACTGCTATATCTCTATTATAAATTGCCTCAGGCCGAGAAAGCCGCGCAGCACCTGTAAAAGAAAACAGCTAACCCAGCAAACATAACCATAAAAGAGATCTTATGTGGGCCGACAAGACCACCATGCTGTCTAGTTATAACAGGAATGAAAACAAGCAGCTATACTAGGCCCCACATGGCCAATGCATAAAATAAGACATACATGGGCCCCATATGGCCAACAATAACAAACTAACTAAATACGGTAGTCTGCAAACCTATAGGAGTGAAAATATTGGTCGGGACAGGGTGAAAGACAGGTAGCCTCTATAACCTAGCAACTCCAAATGAAAGGAGTTGGCCAATCTGCTGACTCTGAATAAATGCTAGGAAACCCAGAAATCTATCTGTCTAAACTTGCAAGTATGCAGCGCCCCGTAGTTGTGCGTCAGTGCAATATCTACCGAATATGTAAAGCAGTAAATAAGACTAAATAGAAACTAATAAAGAACTGGAAGTGAATAGCTAGAAGGGGTAGAGATTAACTTGTAAGATTTTTTATCCATAACCTGTATCCAGTAAAAGATTGCACGTATATGAGCTAAAACTGTGCGACCATACATTCATAGGCTACAACTAACAATCAAGTATACAAACAAGAACCCAACCTGGCCCCCATAAACCTAGAAGGCACAAGAAACATAGTAATAACCTACCTGGGCCCCCATAAACCTCAATAGGTGCCAATCAGTCTATATACCCCTATTGGTACCCCTTAGGCCCTGCAAGTAACTGCAACTGTATCTGAGCCATCTGGACTCCTATAACTGAATATGAGCCGTCTGGGCTCCTGTAGCTGTGTCTGAGTCATCTAGGCTCCTATAACTGAATATGAACCATTTGGGCTCCTGTAGCTGTGTCTGAGCCATCTAGGCTCCTGTAACTGCATATGAGCTGTCTGGGCTCCTATAATTGAATATGAGTCAATTGGGCTCCTGTGACTGGATATGAGTCGTCTGGGCTCCTGTAGCTGTGTTTGAGTCATCTGGGCTTCTGTAATCATGTTTGAGCCATCTGGTCTCTTGTAATCATGTTTGATCCATCTGGGCTCCTCTAATCACATATGATTCATATGTGCTCCTATAATCATGTTAGAGCTATCTGGGCTTCTACATCTAAATCTGAGTCGTTTGGGCTCTTGTAATTGAATGTGAGCCATATGGGATCCTGTAGATGAATGTGAGTTGTCTAGGTTGTTGAGGCCTAATGCGACCGCTACTCTTACTCACCCCTGAACTGGTCTATATAGATGCCAACAGGCACAGTATGCCTGCACCTGGCCGGAGGGTCCTAGCTTGATCACAACCTTCGTCGCCTTAAATGGAAGAGGTTGACATCCGAGTGACCTAAGAGATATTCTAAAAGTCATGCTGATGCAAGGATAACTCATAAGTTGTTTGTAAGGTCAATCTTTTAGTTTCTCTGCTGAGAACAATTATGGGGTTGCTACTAATTGGACATGCTCCTAAGCAGCTAGCCTTAACTCTCCACAAGCAGCTTACTCCTAGCCTGGAAATAACACTGTGATACTATGGTATGAGTTCGTTTAGACTTCAACCTAGTCTACTCAGGTATCGTATGACTTTTGTGGGCGTTTAATAGACTCATAGGCAGCTCTATCTAGAACAAGCCACTCGCGGCATCCTGTACATGGGAATATATAAGATAAGGCTGGGTCATTCGCCCCGCATGTAACTACTAATAAAGTTCCCTCCTTAGGGTATCCACTGATCTATCAGGCTTGGAACAACTGGGACGGTGTCTTGAATAACCTGTACGACAAAATCTAAGTCTACTGAAACTAACAGTCACTGATAGTAGCCAACTGCATGACAAGCTGACCTTCAATTCACTAGGCAACCTTGGTGCCGCTGACTATAAGGTAAGACCATCCTATTGAGATTCTGGCCCTGGAGGCGTCAAGGTACACCAAGGGCCTCTAGGCGAGCTTCATTGATAATACAGGCATCAAATTGAAGCTATATCACCTGGATGTGCCCTATGTCGTCCAACTTACCAAATCAGGCCCCACAGCTAACCATAAACTTCTAAGGCCCTGGCATGACAGCAAAACATTAGAATTCTACTAATACTGTGAACAGAAGAACAGAGGAGTTTTCTATGACACTCCTAGCGTGAGTCACACTTAATATACTCTTTCCTGACAAGGGATACTGCAATATGCTCTCAATACATTTTCTAGCAGCTAACCACAACATATGTAATCATAATCTCTTAACAACAGCTAATCACAACATACATGATCCTTATCTACTAGCAGCAACTAATTATAACACATAAGCTCATTATCTGCTGGCAGCAACTAATTACAATATACAGGATCATTGTCTTGTTTCAAACGTGTAGGTTGTATCACTATACAATAAGAATAACTTGTCAAAGATATAATCCTTAACTTACCTTGAATGTCGATTCTCATTTATCCAATTAGTTCCAACCGGTAGCGGCAATTCTGTTCCATTGCAGCCTTTACGCTAAGAGATTAGGGTTATTTTAAATACCAAGACTTCGGCAAAACACAATATCTTTCGATAATAATAACTATAATTCAGCTCTGTTTAATTTGACTGAAAACTCACAATTTCTCGAGAGTAAAGAAGGGATAAATGCTTACCTCTTGTCTGTGGCCGCTTAGAACTCAATTTGAAGTAATTTCGACAACCTTTACTTGGTGGGGTTACAGTACACCGAGCAAATTCTAAATAAATAACTCCACAACGATGCTTCTCATAGGTCTAGATCTTGTTATCCAATGTGAATTTGTGTTTGGACGAAGTTTGACGGCGTAATTAGATGAAAATTTGATGAAATTATCTCCCACCCTATCGCTTGGCCGAAAAGGAAATGTTTTCAAATGAATCCTCAACCCATAATTAGCTATTTAAGTATCTGAGGTGGTCAGCTAGGGGGTGCAGCACGCCGCCCATAATGCCAATCATCTAGCATGATGCACCGCTCAAGGCGCCAGGCTGGCCAACACGGCACGGCGCCCATTGCGCCTAGCCTCTGGCCCCGACCTCCTGCTCACTTGACTCCTTGTTCGTCCATTCATTCCCCAAGCCTTTTTCATAAGCGTCGTACTCTAAAACTCTTGACATATGTTCAAATGCATCGGTTAAACAATAGGAACTTATGGGGTGTAACATCATCCCCCCCTTAGGAATATTTGTCCTAAAATGTAATATTAGGCTCAAGAGGCTCAACTCTTTTAACTCTTGCTAGAATAATTGTGGCAGAGTCTCCTCTGTGAAATGAACTATCCGAAAACCTGAAACGCAGAAAGTCCAATATAGGCGTCTCACAGGACGCTATAAAAATTACTCTACAACTTAGAAGCGCACAATTGAACAATACTAATAATATAAGCAATTAGGTAACATTTTTATTTCTCTATAAGACTTTACTAGGCTACAACTTTGCTCCTCAAGATAGCCCCTACAGACTTGCCAATCTAATATAACTGTTGGAGGCTCTTCATAGGATAACTCTTTTATGACTTGAGCATTCTCAGTTGGGTCAATCTGAGGAAAGGTCTCCAACGTGCATGCATAACAATTGATAAACAAATCCTACCCCCGAAGGCAACACTATCTCATAGGCTGTTTGGTCGATCTTCTAAAGGATCCGGTGAGGCCCGATGAATCTATAGCTGGGCTTGCCCTACTTGTGAAGCCTCATAACGCCCTTCTTTGAAAAAATTTCTAGGAACACCCAGTCGTTGTCTCAATCTCTAACTCCCTACGCTATATGTAGGAATAGGACTGCTGACGACCCTAGGTTACATGTATACATCTGCTAATGAGTTTAACTTTCTCCCATTTGTTATACCCCGAAATCTCAAAGATTGGACTCGGGAGTTGAAATGGGAAAAATTGTGAAATTTGGTTGTAGGCACAGGACAAGTCATTGGAGGACTCGTTAGGAAACTCCACCAGTCATCAGGTGGCTCGTGAGGAGGCCTGGGCAAAATGAAGAGTTGAGGTCCCCACAAGTGAGGGAACAACTCATAGTAAGCCAGCACGAGTCGTCATGTCACTCGTGGGGTGATGTTGGAATTAAATTGGTAGAAGTAACCAGTGTAGCTAACAGATAGGACCCCACGAGTCGTGACTAGTCCCAATGACTCGTGAGGTGAGTCATGAGCAGGCAGGTTGAGAAGTAAGGCAGTGTACATGATGGAAGGTGACCATGAGTTGTGGTCTTGAGGAACAAGTCGTTATGTCCCTCATTACGAACCCCAGCAGATTGTTAACCAACACACTTGACGGGCGACTCGATGAGTCGTTACCCATCCTGACGAAGTGTCAGGTCACCTGTTAGGGTCACCCGGCAGTGTTTTCCTACGAATTTAGTAAGGGTGTTTTCGTAATTCCTAAGTTCCTAAGAAGTATACTACATCGTTCAAGGCTCGTTTTAGTGGGTGTTTAGCAAAGGAAAACCTATCCTAAGCCATTATTCTCACGCATGCAAGTCTGAAGGTTGGAAGAGGAGGTTCAAGGTGAAATCTCAAGGTTTCCAATTAGAATCTCAGCTGGGAAATTAGAGGGTGTTAGAATTCACCATTCCCAGGTATGTAAGGCTATAAGTGGGTGTTTTCTTCCACATCCATGCCCAATCCCTATCAAAATGTGATAAATTATCTATGATCAAGTATAGGTTTTTACTCAATTGCATGATTCTTCAATCTCTATACATGGTATGATTAGATTGTATTTATATTGATGATTTATAAAGCTTGGGTAGATTCTAAATTGTTTTTCCTTATAAAAATTGTTTTCTAAAAATTTGAATCGCCCATGGGTGAAGAGTTCATAAAAGAGGTGATTTATGGTAAATGTATGATGATGATGAAGTTCCTGATGAAAAGAATGTTTCTAAAACTACCCATGATCTATGTTTTTATTTTCAAAATGAATTGATTAGATCCAAGTATGATAGAGCTTTGGGTGATGTCCGCATGTCGATTTAAAGTGATGATTTTCCCGACATAAGCTTACCATGTTGTTTGAAGTGAAATTTTAAATTCTAGCTTGTGGTATGTTGAGTAAATATTTCTATGCGTAGCTTACCACATGATTTAGAGTAGAGGCTTCCACCTATGATTGAGCTTGTGGTATGTTTCGAAATGAAGCTTATCATATGCATGATTTCATAATTGAGATGTAGGTCATTATTGAGCTTTGTCAATAGACAATGTTGAGCTTCATACCCATATGATGTCTAGTCTATGCATGATTTCATTATGAGATTCATCAATAGATGATGTTGAGCTTCATTTTGTATGATGTTGAGTTATGCATGATTTCATGTTGAGCTTCATCAATAGACGATGTTAAGCTTCGCTATATACGATGTAGAGCATTGCATGTTTTGGGATAAGAGTCTAGCACCGAGCGTGTTAAGGTTCGATTACCTATTCCCCAGAACTACGTGCCAACATAGGTTGATATTAATATATTATCGAGACCTCCCTTGGGAGCTATCCCCATCCTGATTGGCCCTTCAGCTTGATATCGATATCATGGTATCGTCCATCACCCTGGAAAGGTTATGGACGGCTCTACCCACTTGAAGGTTATAGTTGGGACCACATAAGCTCTATCATGGTATGTCGGTTAAGTGACGAGTCTCCCACTGTTTATATCATTCGGTATTGCATATTTATTACTCATGATGATTACTTATGCATGCATGTTCAAAAATAATTAGGTTTGACTCATTGTTCAGCTTTTGATATAAATGTTATGTTTTAGCTTTGAGTCATTAGAGTCAGTCATGATGTTCTAAAGCTATTGATGAACACGTTATGATAAAAGTATGATTTCAGAATGAATGCATGTAGCCTTATACTTATACTTAAAATCTTATGATATGTTATGAAATATTCTAAATGATTTATTTTACTTAAGTGGTTTTACTTACCTTGCATACTCGGTACATTCCACGTACTGACCGCATACTTTTTATACTGCATCATTTCATGATGCAGGATCCGATTCTCAGGTTCAGCCCCGTTCGTAGTCGTTGTTCTGAGTTAGCACCTGCTTTATTGGTTATGCCTCATCTTTTGAGGACTATACCTTCAATTGTTTTAGATGTCCTTTTAGTTTTAGTATCGTTGAGCTAGTTGGGGGTGTTGTCCCATCAGCTTGTCCAGATTAGAGGCTTATCAAACTTAGACGTGTATTCAGCTTCAGATATTTATTTTGTTGTTATATTAAGTTTGACTTCCGTTGAGTTTATAACTATGTTTTCTTCACATTTATTGAATGAGTTAGTTGAATGCTTATGCCATAATTCGACTTGGGGTCTCTCGGGGTCCCTTATCTCGTGTCTATGATCCGAGCCTCTGTTTGGGTAGTGAAAAACTTGGTATCAGAGCCATAGGTTTGATATGTCCTAGGGAGTCTGAAAGCCACGTTAGGTAGAGTCTTTTTGATGGGTGTGTAGTGCACCACAGTTATGACGAAGAGGCTACTAAAAATTTTAGAAAATGTTCCCTTCTTTCATGATCTATGTCCTGCTGTGAAAAGACTTTCTATCCTCCTAATTCATGCTATTAACGATTGCAGAATCATGGCTCCTAGAAGGATGAATGGAAGGAGGAATGGATGTGGTGAGGTCCACGAGGATGGAAACGGTCATGAGCATCAACCAGCCCCACCAGTTTAGGAGCCTCAAGCACCGGAGCCAGCCACTCATGCTGAGTTCCGATCTTCCATTTAGATTCTTGCGCAGGCCTTGGCCACTCAGGTCAATCAGTAAGCCGTTACATATGTTCCTCAAAATGGCAATGCGGCGGCGGCTAGAGTCCGAGTCTTCTTGAGGATGAACCCTCCGGAGTTCTTCGGGTCCAAGGTAGATAAGGACCCGCATGACTTCATTGATGAGATTGTCAAGATCACCTAGGTTATGGGGGTGAGCAGTGTTGAGTACGCAGAGTTGGATTCCTACTAGTTTAATGGGGTTTCGCAAATTTGGTTCCGCCAGTGGAAGGATAGTAGGGTCACAGGAGCAGGTCCAATCACATGGGAGGAGTTTTAGGTTGCATTCCTGACCGGTTCTTACCCTCGAGAGATGAGGGAGTTGAAAGCAGCTGAATTTGTGAAATTGAAGCAAGGAAGGATGACTGTTCAGGAGTACGCCCCTGAGTTCACCCGCCTATCTAAGTATGCCCTGGAGTTAGTGGCCGACCAGCGGGCGCGGGTAAGTAGATTTGTGCATGGTATAGCAGGATATTTGGACAAGGGCTGCGGGACAGCTATGCTCCATTAGGACATGGACTTCCCTGACATTGTGTTTTACACCCAGTAGATGAAGGTGGCACATTCGAGGGAGAGGGAGCCCAAGAGGGCTAAGACTGAGGACCATAGATTCTCTCAGCAGAGGTCTGGTGGTGGGCACCGATAGTAGACCCACTAGAGATCTACAGCCCCAACATCTTCAGTGTTGAGTGTGCCATCTAGGCCCAGACATGATTAGAAAAGGAGAGCATCAGGCTCATGGGGTCATAGAAGTAGACTCGCGACTCCAGCATTCCAGCATGTCGCAGCTGCGGCCAAGGGCACATAGGCCAGTGTTTGGCAGGTCAGGAGCTTGTTTTGGATATAGTCAGCCTGGACATATGCTTATAGATTGTCTCGCTGTGAGACAGGATCAAGTTGGGGGCTAAGGCCCAGCTTCTAGTTCAGCAGCCCCTCCCCCACGCACAGCACATCAGGGGGAATCTACTAGCACAGCTGGCAGGCAGTACTAGAACAGATTCTATGCCTTAGCCACTCGTCAGGAACAGGAGGCCTAACCAAATGTAGTCACTGATATGTTGAGAGTTTTTCTTGTTGATGTGTATGTTTTGTTAGATCTGGGGGATACCCTATCTTTTGTGACACCATATATAGCCAGTAGCTTCAGAGTAAGTCCTGATGTCCTATCCGAGCCCTTCTCAGTTTCTACCCCAGTAGGTGACTCAGTTATGGCCAGACGAGTATATAGAGATTTCCCGATCTCAGTTCTTCATAAGGTCACCTCAGTAGATTTGGTAGAATTAGCCATGACTTATTTTGATGTTATTCTCAGCATGGATTGTCTATTTGCATGTTATGCTATAGTGAATTGTAGAACTCGGTTAGTAGAGTTCAGATTTCCGGGTGAGTCAATCTTAGAATAGAAGGGTAGTTCAGTTGTGCCTGTAGGTCAATTTATTTCCTACCTTAAGGCGAGAAAGATAATTTCTAAGGGTTGTTTGTACCATCTAGTTAGGGTTAAGGACGTGGAGTCTGAGGCCCCGACCATTCAGTCAGTTCCAGTAGTACGTGAGTATCCAAAGGTTTTTCCTGATGATTTGCCAGGTTTCCCTCCCGAGCGGGAGATTGATTTTGGTATAGATCTTTTTCCCGATGCACAGCCTATATCTATTTTGTGCTACAGAATGGCTCCAGCTGAGCTAAAAGAGTTGAAGGATTAGTTGGAAGACTTGTTAGATAAGGGCTTTATCAGGCTGAGTAAGTCTCTATAGGGTGCCTCGGTATTATTTGTTCGAGAGAAGGACGATTCCTTCACATGTGTATTGACTATCGGTAGTTGAATAAGGTTTCCATCAAGAACAGGTACCCCTTGCCCAGGATCAATGATTTTTTTGACCAGCTTCAGGGTGCCAAGTGTTTCTCCAAGATTGATCTCAGATCCGGGTATCACCAGTTCAGGGTACGAGAGAGTGACATCCTGAAAACCGCTTTCAAGACTCGATATGGTCACTACAAATTTATTGTTATGTCTTTTGGAATAACCAATGCCCCTGCAACTTTTACGGATCTAATGAATAGGGTGTTCAAGGAATATTTGGACATGTTCGTGATTGTGTTCATTGATGACATCCTTATAGACTCTTGGAGCAAGGAGGAGCATGTCGCTCACTTGATAATAGTGCTTCAGACCCTCAAGGACCAGCAGTTGTATGCAAAGTTTAGCAAATGCGAGTTCTAGTTAGATTGTGTGGCATTTCTAGGCTATGTGGTGTCAAGTGAGGATATAAAAATAGATCCTCAAAAGATCGAGGCAGTAAAGAATTGGCCCAAACCAGTGAACCCATCAAATATCAAGATCTTTTTGGGCTTAGCGGGTTATTATCAAAGATTCATTGAGGGTTTTTCATCCATTGCATCCCATTGACTAGGTTGACTCAGAAGAAGGTGAAGTTCCAATGATCGGAGGCTTGTGAGAAAAGTTTCCAGGAGTTGAAGGCGCGAGTCACTTCAGTGCCAGTGTTGACTCTACCCGAGGGTACGGATGGCTTTGTAGTGTATTGTGATGCTTCGTGAGTTGGACTCGGGTGTGTGTTGATGCGACATGGGAAAGTAATAGCATATGCCTCGAGACAGTTGAAAGTTCATGAAAAGAACTACCCAACTCATGATCTTGAATTGGCCGCGGTGGTATTTGCATTGAAGACATGGCAGCATGACTTGTATGGGGTCCACGTGGATGTATTCACGGATCACAAAAGCTTGCAATATATGTTTACGCAAAAAGATCTCAATCTTTAGCAAAGGAGGTGGTTGGAGTTACTAAAGGACTACGATATGGGTGTCCTTTACCACCCGGGTAAGGCTAATATGGTAGCGGACGCATTTAGTAAACTCTCTATGGAAAGTGTGTACCAGTGGATGAGGGAAAGAAAGAGTTGGTGAATGATGTCCATCGACTTACGAGGTTGAGAGTTAGATTGGTCGACTCGACCGATGGCGGCATTATTGTGAACAACGAATCGGAATCGTCCTTGGTGAGATATGTGAAGGCCAGGCAAGATAAGGACCCAATTCTAGTAATGCTGAAGGAAGCCATTGGAAGTCAGAAGGTGGAGGTTTTCTCCCAAAGGGGAGATGGGATGTTGCGGTACCAGGGTCGTCTATGTGTTCCAGATGATGATAATTTGAGGGACCGGATATTTCATGAGGCACATGGGTCCAGGTATTCCATCCATCCGGGTGTCACCAAGATGTATCATGATTTGCGGAAAACATATTAGTGGAACGACATGAAGAAAGATATTGCAAAATTCATAGCCAAGTGCCCAAACTATCAGCAAGTGAAAGTTGAGCATCAAATGTCGGGAGGCATATTGCAAAATATTAACAATCCTACTTGAAAGTGGGAAGAGATTAATATGGATTTCATTACAGGCCTACCTCATACTCACCGACACTATGATTCCATTTGGGTGGTGGTCGACAGGTTTACCAAGGCTGCACACTTTCTACCAGTTAAGACCACAAATTCAGTGAATGATTATGCCAAATTGTATATTCGGGAGTTGGTTCAACTTCATGAAGTGCCCTTGTCTATTATCTCAGACCAAGGTACTTAGTCTACCTCTTAGTTTTGGCGTTCTTTTCTAAAGGGACTTGGAACTCAAGCTAAGCTTAGTACAACCTTTCATCCGCAAATAGACGTCCAGGAGGAACAAACAATTCAGACCCTCGAGGATATGTTGAGGGCAGCGTGATGGATTTCAAAGGTAGTTTGGACAATCACTTGCCCTTGATCGAGTTTACTTATAATAACAGCTATCACTCCAGTATCCAAATGGCACCGTCGAGGCTATTTACAGGCGGAGGTGTAGGTCGCCCATCGGATGGTTTGAGGTTGGTGAGGCAGCTATGATAGGACCTGATTTAGTTCATGAGGCCATGGTAAAGGTTCAATTGATAAGGGACAAGCTGAAGACCGCTTAGAGTTGTTAGAAATCATATGCTGATGTGAGGAGAAGGGATTTTTTGAGGTGGATGATTGGGTATTTCTAAAGATATCTCCCATGAAGGGAGTCATGCGGTTTGGAAGGAAAAGAAAACTCAGTCCCCGCTACATTGGTCCCTACCGGGTGAGAGGAGTTGGTCAGGTGGCATATGAGTTGGACTTACCATCAGAGTTATCTTCAGTTCATCTTGTCTTTCATGTATCGCTCTTGAAAAAATGCTTGGGTGATCCAGCTTTAGTACTTCCGGTTGAAAGCATTGGTGTGGGAAATAGTATCAGTTATGAGGAAATTCCAGTTGCAATCTTGGATCGTCAGGTTTGGAGGCTGAGGAACAAGGAAGTAGCTTTAGTGAAGGTGTTGTGGAGAAACCAGCATGTTGAAGGAGCTACATGGGAAGCCAAAACGGCTATGATGGCTAAATACCCCCAACTATTCCCTATCGGCTCAGTTTCAGTTTGAGGTATCAGTTTTTGCCCTAATTATCTAATCAGTTTCTATGTTCAGTACATGTGCACAAGTTTGAATTGTGTTATGATAAATTTATGTGGTGTCTGAATTCAGTTCAGCTATGTAGTACTTTTCGAAGGTAGTCATCCCGTCAGTTTTTATTTTAATAATCAGTACTTGCATATGATGATTGCCTGTTTCTGCGCTTTCTGTGTCTTTCTAACATTCGAGGATGAATGTTCCCAATGGGGAGATATTGTTATATCCCGGAAGCTCAAAAATCGGACCCGAGAGTTGAAACGGGAAAAATTGTGAAATTTGGTTGCAGGCACAGGATGAGTCGTTGGACGACTCGTGAGGAGACCCACAAGTCATTAGGTGGCTCGTGGGGAGGCCTGGGAAAAATAAAGGATTAAGGTCCCCACGAGTTAGGGAATGACTCGTGGTCAGCCACCATGAGTCTTCATGTTACTCGTGGGGTGATGTTGGAATTAAATTGGTAGAAGTAACCAGTCTACCTAACGGATGGGACCCAACGAGTTATGACCAGTCCCAACGACTCGTGAGGTGAGTCGTGAGCAAGCAGGTTGAGAAGTACGACAGTGTACATGACGGAAGGTAACCATGACTCGTGGTCTCAAGGAACGAGTCGTTATGTCCCCCGTTACGAGCCCCAGCAGATCAGTTAACCAGTGCATTTGACGGGCAACTCGACGAGTCATTGCCCATCCTGACAAATCGTCAGGTCACCTGTTAGGGTCACCTGGCAGTGTTTTCCTGCGAATTCAGTAAGGGTCTTTTAATAATTCCTAAGTTCCTAAGACCTATATTACGTCGTTTAAGGCTCATTTTAGTGGGTTTTTAGCAGAGGAAAATCTATCCTAAGCCATTATTCTCACGCATGCAAGTTTGAAGGTTGGAAGAGGAGGTTCAAGGTGAAATCTCAAGGTTTCCAATTGGAATCTCAGCTGGGCAATTAGAGGGTGTTAGAATTCACCATTCCCAGGTATGTAAGGATATGATTGGATGTTTTCTTCCACACCTTTGCCCAATCCCTATCAAAATGTGATAAATTATCTATGATCAAGTATGGGGTTTTACTCAATTGCATGATTCTTCAATTTCTGTACATGGAAATGATTAGATTGTATTTATATTGAAGATTTATGAAGCTTGGGCGGATTCTAAATTTTTTTTCTTTATAAAAATTATTTTCTAAAAATTTAAATCTAAAACACCCATGGGTGAAGAGTTCATAAAAGAGGTGATTTATGGTAAATGTGTGATGATGCTGAAGTTGATGATGAAAAGCATGTTTCTAAAACTACCCATGATCTGTGTTGTTGTTTTCAAAATGAATTGATTAGATCCAAGTAACATTGAACTTTGGGTGATGCCCGTATGTCGATTTAAAGTGATGATTTTCCCGACATAAGCTTACCACATTGTTTGAAGTGAAATTTCCTAATTTTTATTATAAATTCTAGCTTGTGGTATGTTGAGTAAATATTTCTATTCGTAGCTTACCACATGATTTGGAGTAGAGGCTCCCACCTATGATTGAGCTTGTGGTATGTTTCGAAATAAAGCTTCTCATATGCATGATTTCATAATTGAGATATTGGTCATTAATGCTCTATCGTGGTATGTCGGTTAAATGACGAGTCTCCCAATGTCTATCATTCAGTTTTGCATATTCATTACTCATGATGATTACTTATGCATGCATGTTCAAAAAAAACAAGGTTTGACTCATTGTTCCGCTTTTGATATAAATGTTATGTTTCATCTTTGACTCATTCGAGTCAGTCATGATGTTCTAAAGCTATGCATGAACACGTTATGATAAGAATACGATTTCAGAATGATTGCATGTATCCTTCTACTTATACTTAAAAGCTTATGATATGTTATGAAATGTTATAAATGATTTATTTTACTTAAGCGGTTTTACTTACCTTGAATACTCAGTACATTTCACGTACTGACCACATAATTTCTATGCTACATCATTTCATGATGCAGGATCCGGTTCTCAGGTTCAGCCCCGTTCGTGGTCGTTGTTCACAGTTAGCACTTGCTTTATTGGTGATTCTGTGATTTTTGTATGTAATGATTTTCTTCTCATTGTGTTCCACACTCTGAGTGAGTGGGAGCTTGTGCCTGAATGCATATTCTTTAGCTCATCCCTTCCCGTCGTCTACTGCTGATTTTCAAATTTGGACAGAAGTGCTTATCACTTGTATTAGTTTGGCAAGTTGGTCCTTGTATGTATATCAGTTGTATCATTGGTTTGTATTCGCTTGCTATATTTTTTGTCGGGATCACTTTATATAATGAATGTTATAATGTTCTTATCTGTCTCATCCAAAATCGGGACATGTCAATATTCATCTTAGGTGCGTGGACTACATAGATCCCCCATAAATCAAAAATCTCAGACCCCCTTGATAAAGTGCGTGTGTATATTGATATCATACATGTCCATTGCATTTCAACACACCAACTCTTACCTTTTTTATAATTATTAGTCTCTCGACACGTGTGTTGCATGTGTGCTAAATTATGAAGTATGGTTTTTGTAGAATAATATAAATTTTATTAAGTTAAAGTTTTTAACATATAATTGTGCATGAAAGATCAAAATACAAATTTTTATGAAGAATCAATTTTGTAGATGATTTGTTTGTCAAGGTTAAGCTGATTATATATTATTTGAACCTATAAAGTTGAATAATCAAACATATAAAAAGCAATAAAAATTTAGCATCCAAAAACTCAAATCCAACTAAATTTTAACTATCTTTAAATCAAAATTATTTCACAGAATATAGTTCAATTTGATAATACATTATAAAAATAACTCTCATGCGCTGTAAGCCTCAAAATGCCCTTATATATTGATAGGGGGTGGATGACATAATTAAAGAACATTATTTAATTATTAAAAAAAAACTAAAAACAAAATATCTTCCGTTATTACACCTACTTTTCATTCTTGATATATAAATATATTAATCAAGCACTATAAATTTATTATTAAACGTGAGCATGTTCGCAGATACACACACATATATTATATTATAGTACTTGATTGTGAACAAAGTTATTATAATATAAACTCGAAGTCGATTTAGGAACTAATAAATTTCAAATTCTGAATCTTCTGCTAATTAAATAGTATAAATATTTTTATTGTTTTGCAAAATCGTTTACTTCCTTCATCTTAAATGACAGCATAAGCATCAAGTACATATGTAGAACAAATAAAAAAATATTAATTGAATTGATTAGTAAATTATAAAATAATGATTTGAAAATAATAACGACATTCAAAAAATAATAACAAATTATTGATATATCATACATTTCCTTGATTTTTTTCTTTTTTGATGAGTTATTTTAAACGTGAAAAAAATTATCATTTTATCATGATTATTAATATAAACTTTGATTTCTCCACCCTCACCCATCCTTATCATGCAAAGATGAACACTTGAAAATGGAATAAGTAATAGTTCAAACTAACTCATGGATATTTACTTTAATTTTCATTCTTACTCTCCTATATCCTCATAATTCGTTCTTCTCATCTATTTATAATTATTTAAGTTTATAATATTTAAATTATCCAAACACACACATATACTATGACCTCTAGATCAAAATTGGGGCGTAAAATATTATAATGAATAACTACAAAGAGTCTGCAAATAAAAAAGATGTGGGAACTCAGTTTTATGTGAGAAAACTACCAAATTTAATAACTATCAAAAGTAAATAAAAAATTAGAATAACATGACTCATCCTAAGTATTTCTCTTTTATTTTAATTTTTTTTAAGAGTATCGTTTTTTAGTTCTAACTTGATATATGTCTACTTCTCAAAGTATATTAAACTTCAAATAGGGACAATTTATATTTATACATAAACCCTAATAAAGATCATAATAAAAAATAATATTTCAAGACCCAAAAAAAAAATAATAGAAATTTAAAAAAAAAAGATAAAGAAATTATGTAATATCCACCTTATGGCTATCTAATATGATGAAAACAACATTGACAAAAAAAATTTCAAAATCAGTGCAATAGTCAATTCAAATAATTTCATGAGCATAAAACACAACACCCTAAATTTTAGTGAAGTATATTTAAGTTGAAATATTTGAATTGGATAAATCAAACTAACTTTATATAATTCTCACCCACCAAAACTTAAAAGCGGAACAAAGAGTTAATAGAGAAGATCAAAGTGATGAGAAAATGTGAAATTTAATTTTTATGAAGGTAATTAAATAGTGACAACTCTTTGCGGGAGGGAACAATCATATGATTCTCTTTCTTAGCTATGAATTTTTGATAAATAAATAAATAGAATATTTTTTAAAAAAAAAAGTGATTGTGCATTTTAAATCACGTCTTTGATTGAGAAATTCTCTCCTCAACTAATTATTTTGAGAGAAACAAAGTAACGAGATAAAATTAGAAAAAATGTTAAATACCACATATAAACTTTAGGGTGTCTTCGATAGGGAGGAAGACATTCTTTAAAAACTATTTTTCAAATTTTTCATATTTGGTTGGTCAAAATATTTTTAAAATTTTTTCTTCAGGAAAATAAGTTCCTTAAATGAAAAACTACTTTCACAGTGAAAGTAGAAAAAATAAATTTCATAACTGGCATTTCACACTGATTATATCTTTTCCACCCTCAAGCGCACCTCATCTTCACCCTCATCTTCCATAGTGATGGTTTAGAATGTATACAAATATTTTCAAATAATATACTAATAATAAGAAGTATTTTCATGTATCTCAAAATTATTAACTTTTAGAATCGATATATCCGTTCAAGAAAAGTAATCATATATATTATTTTAGTGATCTCAAGATAACTCTTGAGCATTAATCTATGTCTATTTCATGATTTTATAATCTTAAAAATAATATTTCAAATCCTATATGCTACTAAATTTTATCATTCAACATTTTTTTTATCAGAATAATTTAAAAAATATCTTCAAACATATATCACTCTTAATCATACATATAATTCAAGATATACAGTATGAAAATATCAAATAATAAGTATCTATCAAAATATTTGTAATATTTTTTATATTATAAATTACACAAGGCAAAGAGATTAAAGAATGAGTAGAAAAAGTAGAACCCAATATATTATCACTTTTTCTTTGATATATGACTTTGGTAATGTCTTCGGTCAATCCAAAGTCAATAATATTATCAAGATAACCAAGAAAGGTTAAAAATTTTGACTTTTTATACGTGTGTGATGGTTAAAAAATTGAAATACTTGTACCTCTTTATTTTTTTCGTTTGTTTACATGGATCATGAATTTAATATAATTTACTTTATAAATCCTGTTGCAATTAACATATTGAGATGTAGAGGTTTTTAATTTTATTATACTATATATCCTCAATCTAAAAGAAATTTGAGATTTTTTTTTGTATTTTTCTTTACTAAAAATAAGCATCTTTTCATGTCTTTGAATTGTTCATATGGCGTTGTTGAGAGAAATTATTCTAAACCTTTAGAGAGGTTTGATTAAGTATGAAGAATTTTGACAGAAATTCACTTGAAGCTTTTAATTAGGTTGTTTAGGACGATTAAGCTATTGATAAGGGTATTTAAGTAATTTAACTTTTAAGTTATAGAGTTTATGCTTTTAATATAGATATAGATATAGATGTTGCTCTCAACATAACGAGATCTAGAGGTTTTAAATTATTGTACTAAACATATCCTCAATCTAAAAAAATTTGAGACTTTCTTTTTTCTTTGTATTTTTCTTTGTTAAAAATAAGCATTTTTTCATGCCCTTGAACTGTTCGTATGGTGTCATTGAGAGAAATTGTTCTAAATCTTTAAAGAGGATTAATTAAGTATGAAGAATTTTGACAGTAATTCACTTAAAGCTTTTTGCTTTTAATTAGCTTGTTTAGGATGAAAAGTTATTTTTATTATTTATAAGGGTATTTAGGCAATTTAAATTTTAAGTTAGGAAGTTCATTCTTTTAATATAATATAGATTATTCTTATTTAAATTGGCAGTAGGGTAAGAGAAAATAGGGGAAGAAATTAGAAGGCAGGGAATCAAATCCTCACCAACAACGTGAAAAGTTAAATTAGCCAGCCAACTGAGCTATTAAGATTTCCCTAGAAATTCTTATCTGTTTATGTTGGATTGCATTTCGTGCCTTCATATATGTTATTCTTGGAGATTATATCTATTGAGCTACAGTTAAATCCACCTTTATTGACCTTAATTATTTATCATATATGCTTATGCTTGTTTAATAGTAATGCTAGTGTTTTCTATGACCAAGCCTCCTCACTACTTTGACGATGTTGCTCAATGATATTTATTGTGTATGTGTTATTTATATACATACTAAACTTGTTGCATTCCTTTTTGAATACAGGTTCTAATTCATGCACTAGTGGAGTTCGTAGAGGAGTTTGAGTCTATAGTTTTTTGTCATGAGGTTTCATGGTGAGCTGCTTGATTGATCTACAACACCAACATCCTCATTATTATTTTCTTTCTGTCTAACTGCTCTTGATAGTTGTATTAGACTTGTTCAATCTTTATTTATTCTTAGAGGCTTTTGTATTTGCAGTTCCAAGTTTTGGTGGTTTAATTATTTTTATAATCTATTTTTTTTCTTGTTAATAGACCATAGTTATGATTTGTTCATGTCTTTCCATTGTACTTTTAATTCTTAACCGTTAATAATGGAATAAAATGGATTTGGAGTTCGCTTACCGGTTTTGATAGAGGTGTCCTCACGGCTTGTAGATTTTGGATCGTAATATAGAGTTGATTGGGCTTGAGTGATTTACTCGTGAATTGTAACCCATTTATTTTATCAAATAATTTTTTAATCGGGATTTATTATTAGGAGCACTTTTTATACTGGGGAAGAGTTTTGAAAGGGATAGCTCCAACTAAGACAAACGTAAAGTCAAAAGTACTAAGTTAGTAGTCCCTTTGATTATTAGATTGTAACCTTATAACTTCTCGAGTTTAATAAAATTTGAAGGTAAATACTACAAAGGTAGATCATGGTTTTTCTCTCTATTGATCGAGGAATTTTTCACTATAAAATTTCTTGTGTTATTTATATTTCGAAATTTGTTTTTTATTTGATAGACTAAAAAATTAAGTTCTTTAACAAAGAAGATAGTAGCTAAACTATATATTAGTATCAGAGAAAGCTCTTTAAAATAAGGTTAACACCGTCAAAATGATCCTAGATGGTTGCATCTCTTGGAGTTCAAGAAGAATAAGCAACCACAAGGCCATCAAAGATACTACATGTTTCGTGGTTACTCTTAAATTAATTCGCTTACAATATAAAGTTAGGTGTCATCATGAACTTAATGAAATTTTGGATCGTGACAGTATATGTTCCTCCATCACCAACTCTGTTCAAAATAAACTAAATTAATACTTTTTTTAAAATCATTTTTACCTATATATAGTGTACATATTTAACTAACCAAACATGAATTTAAGTTTCACAATATTAATTACTATTTCTTATTCATCTTTGTTTTTATAATGTATTATTGTTATAGTTATTCGAGTCGGAAAAAAATTGCTTACTCATCATTGTTAGTGCATGGAAATTTAAGTAAATCTTATTTGACTTGGAGAACAAAATCTAAATCAAAATATAAAAGGATACCAAATTAATTCTATGATAAGTCATTCAAATGAAATTAAATTAATGTATGTGAACTTACTGTTTGACCAAAAAATAAAGTAACATAATATGATTATTAAACAAACTTTTGGTAAGTAATTAATCAGAAAACATACTCACTAATGGACTTCTTCAACTTTTCATCTTATATAAACTCCTAAAGTTATCATTTTCCAGCATCAAGTTTCAACCCCCTCTCTCTTTCTCTATTTCTCTCCCCAATCAAAGATCTCTATTCTCTATGTCCAAAATTTTTTTCATACTTCCGAGTGTCACGTAATTTGACTGTAATAGTTATAAAGTTCTACTTTTGTTGGAAATGCGCTATGGGAATACTTATTGGCTAAAGTTTATATTAGCAAATTTTCTAATGTATAAGAGTTGTCTTTAATTTATGGGAAGTGCATTTTATGACATAGAAACATAATTGTTCAAGAGATCAAGCTCCTTCCGTCTTTGTATCATATAAAGATATTATTTTTCTTAATAATGAAAAAGAAGATGAAATTTGTTAACAAATATATGAACCTAAATTTTCTTCTTTCTACTATTTTTTCCTAAATTTTCAAGATAGCTAGTTTTTATTACTTATTTCATGTGTTATTAGGTTGACAGGATCATAGTCTATTTGAGTAGCTAAAAGAAATTTGCACGGGCAATTATGAGAATCTATTTAGAGACTTGCACTTACAAAAAATTGTAGTTTGAAGAAAGGTGCCTCGAAAAATATTAAAAGAAATACGATTAGGGCATTGCAAATATTTCTTCAAACTACAAATTTTTGTAAGTCTAAGTCTCTGAATTAATTTTTCTAATTGCCCTTGAAAAATTTCATTTGATTGCTTAAATTGTCTATCTTCCTATCAATCTCATAACACATGAAACAAGTAATGAAAGAAAGCTATCTCAAAATTTGATGGTTAAAATATAGTAGAAATAAGGAATTGTGCATCATGTATTTATTGACTATTTTCTTTTCCTTATTCATAATTAAGAAGAGTCTCTTTAAATGACACAAGCACGGTGAGAATTTGATCTCTTGAACGACTATGTTCTTATGCCATGAAATGAACTTTTCCATCAATGACTGTTTTTATACATTACTAGATAGCAACATGATTCTCTACTTTTGTTATGAATGCCCAAATAACTTTACGACTTGTTTATATGATTGTTACTCATCATTTTAAAATATATCGCATTATATAATATTATATTTTTTATGCATATAATATTTAGATAAATTATATTATTTAATAATATTTTTTTATGTTTAGTTTGATTATATCATATTGTACAATAACTTATTAATATATTAGAATTCACTTAATTGTACATCGAAAATATTAAATTTATTAATAATCACTCACAAAATCATAAACAAGTAATAATTGTGTAAAGAATAAGACCAAAAAAGGAACAAAGTTCATAATAATTGCATAAGAAGTCAGGAATAGAAGTACTTGTAATTTCTTGTAGAAGGAAGTGACATAGCTGATAAAAATCATATAATGATGAAATAAATTGAATATTGGACCGATCTAATTTATAAACTAAATAAGGTAAAAGGTGAAATATGATCGTCAAATAATAAGTAAATTTATGATAGATGAGAGAAACAAGGTGAGAGAAAAATACGCCAAATCAGTTATTACTTAAACTAGATTTTCATAGTTATCTTATAATTAATGGTCAAGATAATATAATATAAAAAATAAATTTATTTAATAATCAAAATAAATATATATATTTAAAATAACATTATGATATAATACAAAGGGAACAACCAATCAGACAAGCTGTTCATATCTCCTCTCCCACAAATGTTGTAAAATAATACAAGGGTGTCAACTTAATTGCTCAACTAGAGTTTTCTTCGAGTATTAGCATCACATGATGCATATATCGGTGTGATAAAGACCTCATCTCCCAAGCTTTGCTGCAACACTCTAATTGTCATATGTTGAGGAAAGTCAACTATAACATCTACTTATAGTTCATCTTTAATAAATATGCATATTTTTTCAGAACTATTTACTAATGCGGTATCATGGTCCAGTCTTCTTTTATTACTCTCTACATCTAATGAATCTTGAGAAGGTTCCATAGTCTAATTATTTAGTAGTGATTTTCTCTTGTTCAGATAAGTTAATATGTCAAATAATTATTGAGTATTGACTATTCTGATATTCCAGAGAAGTAGCTTATTCATAGTGTTGGTATATCTAGGAGGAAGATAACCTAATTTTTCCACTTCATGTATGTTCTTCTCCATAATAATGTCTTCCTCCAATGCTTTCTCTCTGACATTGTTATTTTATAATTCTACATCTATAAGTTTAGCATTCATTGTTTGTGTAGCTTAACATTGCCATGCTCCATATTAATCTAATCCTGTTTATCCACATTGTTTATGTTTTTCTAATTTTCTTCTATTATGTGCGCCTTTGATGAGGTGTGATTCTCCCATCCTCTGAGTGAAGTTTTGAATGAGTTTCATTGTCAGAGTGCTATTGTCCACAGTCTTCTTTATTAATATTCACTAGTCTCACTTGTATCCTTCTGTCTTTCAAGTTGGTCTAATTAAATTATTGTGTCTCACTGCTATATCCTCCCTTTTAATGTCATTACTTGTGTTAACTTTATTCAATTGATTAGTATCCTCATGTCTAATAGTAGAATTGGCCTGACTAGGTGTTTTTTGCTTCTCATCAGCAGATTTCATGTTATTAAAGTTACCTTCAAACCACTGCTTTGTATTTGGTTGTTTGTTCTACATATTGTTTCTGATCTCCTCGATCTCCTTCCTTTTTATTCCTCTTATCTCTTTCCATGAGTTGCACTAATAGCATCACCTGTATTAACATTTCATAGTTCCCAAGACTGCAAAGGCATTCTGAGTGTTAATTGCACACCTATTTTGTCACCATATCGATCTTGTTTCTTAATAGGGTCTTGCGTGATCTCTCTACCATTTTTATCCTTTGTATATTTAATTTGCTCCTTTGCATGCATACCTACGGTCAAATCTCTCTATTGTGGCAGCATTCGTCTGAAAATTTTATGGCTGCTATAGTTAGGTGTTGTTATATATGTATACTAGCATTCGACATTTAGATCTTATTTAACTGTTATAAATAAAAATATGCAAATATTTAGTTTAATGATATTGTGTACGAAGAAGAAGGAATGTATTTGTTAGTCAATTTAACTAAAAAATAGAAAGAGTATGAATGTAAAAAGAAAAAAAAAACGAAGTCTTTCCTCGTAAAGTTACTGCCATAACTGGTGGAATGCTATTTTAATATAATATTTTTCTTTTAGATATTTGTACTTGAAATATACTATGTGCATAATATTAATAATGATTATCAAAACATTTTAATATATATTTACACATAATATATCTCTTAATGAACAAACTATTATAGAGGGGTAATTTTCCAAAAATATACCGCTACAATGAACGTCACAGCTGTTATAGGTAGAATGTTGTTATAGAATAGTAAAATATAACATAAAAAATTGGTTGTGAAGAAAACAGGCCGTTATACAAGTGGGCCATAATTTGACGTGGAGTTAAAAATAATGGTAAAAGTTATATCTCAATATATATATATATATATATATATATATATATATATAAAATTTCATGGTGTTATAACCATACATAATTAATCAATGGTTTAAACTTCCCCAAGGTAAGTTTAAATGGTGTTAACACTTATTGATATGTAAGTTTACTTTTTGGCACAAAATTATTAAGGAAATAATGTTTACATGAATGAAAAAAATTAATTGTTCAACTTTTTGCGGCTATTTTGGTCTTTTAATTATTTATTTTAGAATTTTCTACATATAATATAGTATGTTGGAATTAGTTTTTAAATGATTTTAATGATGACTTAACAAAATATGTTTGACACATAAAAGCAGTAAAAAGATACAACCCAAAGGATAATCGCGTTCCTAAGTTACTAATGTATTTGTGGAATTCTAGTACTTCAATATTTGCAGGAAAAAGGAAGAAAAAGCTTGAAGTCAACAAGGATTCTACAAGGAAACAAATTCCTTTTAATAAGGAAAGAAATAAATCATGAGCTGAGAAGGAAAGAAAATATTTGGTAAGAGATTGTTGAAGTCAGCAAGGATTTTACAAGGAAAGAAATTCTTTTTCTAAGGAAAAAATTAAAGTGTGAGTTGAAAAAGAAAGAATATTTGGTAAGAGATTTTGGAATCCTAGAAGGAGTCAACAAGATCTCTCAAATAAGGAAAAGGAGTCTAAAGTTTCCTTCTCCTAGTTGAGGGCAAACAGACGTGCATTCTGGTGACTATAAATAAAGAAGTCACCACGTTAAGTTGCTCATTCATTCATGAAATACTCTTCAGCAAAATCTATTATTCTTGGCATTCAATTGACATTCAAGTTGAATAGAGTTAGAGACTGTCCCTTAGTTCTGTTCCGTTGCAGTCTAGGTCTAGGTTTCAACTTATAGTGAATCAGTGGATTTATTTTTGTTTTAATTCTATTTTCATTCAATTGTACTGTGTTAAAGTTCATCTTGTTAAACTAAGGGTAGTTTATAGAGGTTAGGAACTTTGTAAGGGTTTAGGGGTAGGTCCTTGGATTGTGGGGGTTACACTCCGAATTTGGCTCGGTGTTTAGTAGAGTTAAGTTGAAATCCTACTAGGGAGTAGGTCGTGGTTTTGCACCCATTCGACCCTGGGCGATTTTTCACGTAAAAATTCTTGTTTCTTGCTTTACTTTCTACACTTTATTATTTTCTGCTTGAATTAGGTTACTGCTCAAAGGAACAAAGTTCAAGTCTATTCCCGTCACAAAAGATAATTCAAAAAAAGTGTTAATTTGTAAATATAAGTGTTAGACCCAATTCACCCCCTCCCCACCCCCCCCACCCCTTAGGTTTAATTCTGGAGTCATTGCAATAACAATTGGTATCAGAGCAGGTTGCTCATTAATAGGTTAACCCCTTAGAGAAAGATACGTCAAAATGACTTTCGAAATAACTTTGCCTAAGGGACAATCTAGCACTCGACCTCCTCTCTTTAATGGCCAAAATTACAGTCTTTGGAAAACTCGAATGGAGATTTATATGAAAGATGAAGATTATCAGCTATGGTTCATTACCTTGAAGGGACCTCTTGTTCCTACCAAGGAAAAATATGACGGAACAAAGGTGCCTAAGATTGAAGATGAGTTTGATGCTAATAATTTTAGGATGATGGATAAAAATGCGAAGTCAATAAAGATTCTGTATTTTGGACTAGGCATTGATGAGTACAATCGCATCTCTAGATGATCAAGTGCCAAGGAGATTTGAGACTCTCTCGCTCTTGCACATGAAGGTATGAATCAGATAAAAAAAACTAGGATTGACATGCTTATAAGAAAGTATGAACTTTTTTCCATGGGCGAAAAAGGGTCAGTAAAAGATATGTTTACCCGATTCACACACATCATGATGAACTCAAATCTCTTGGGAAGGAATTTTTGAATGAATAAAATGTCAGAAAGATTCTGAGGATTATGCCAGCTTCTTGGGAGCCCAAAGTCACAACAATAGAAGAAGCAAAGAAAATGAGTATAATGCAAATGGACGGGCTCATTGGCAACTTACAAACATATGAGCTTAAAAATATTGACAAGGTTACTGAAGAACCTAAGAAGGAACGCAATCTGGTTCTAGAGGCTGGCCAACATGATTCTGAATCAGATGATGAGGAAATAATGATGTTCTTTTGAAGGTTTAAGAAATTCTTCAATTAAGAAAATTCTGAAAAAGGGGAGTCCCGAAATAAAAGTAATCCTCTGAGAAGGGACAGTTTTAGGGATGTTTCAAGTGTGGAGAAATGGACCACTTGATAAAGGTTTGTCCCCTCTTAAAGGAAGAACAAAGAAGAAACTCGAAAAAATAGCAGCAACTGGCCTCAAAAGCTTTCAAGAAGGCCATGAAAGCTACTTGGGGTGAGGCTTCTGATGAGGAATCAGAAAGAGAAGATAGTGAAAATGACAATCTGTCCATCATGGCTAGAAGTGACACAAACTCAGACAGCGATTCTACCAAGGTAAGTTTATCTGATCTGAAAACTCAAGTTCACAATTTATCAAAAAGAAAAGTGGTTAAACTGTTACTTTCTTTGATGGATGAATGCCAGCAAATGAGTGTTGGAAAAAATTGAAATATCGAAAAAAATTTCAAATTTGAAATCTAACTAAAAAATTTTAAAAAGGGAGAAAATTGAGTCTAAAAATGCAAACAAAACACTCAATGCTGAAATTAGCAAATTAGAGAAGACTGTCTATGTTCAGAAAACTGAAAAAAGTAAGTTGATGGAAACAGTCTCTTCTCTAAAAGCTGAACTAATCGCCATCAAGGAAGGGAAACATCGAGCAGTGAAATAATTGACAATGATCAAGGTTCACTTGAAGCTGAAATTACTTCCTTTTCAAGGGATCTATGTAAAGAGAAAAAGAAAAGTTCTGAGCTTCAAGAAACCTTGAATCAAGCAAATTGTGATATTATTTTGATGAAAAAGTGGAACAAATCATCTGAAGCTTTAACCTGGCTAAATGAGCATTACAACAGAGCTCGAACCGGTCTTGGCTATAAAAACAAACCTGTCAAATGGGATAGTAAAAGAAAAAATGTTGGTTTGACAGAATATAAACTTTGTAGCCACGTACTGACCACATAATTTCTATGCTACATCATTTCATGATGCAGGATCCGATTCTCAGGTTCAGCCCCGTTCTTGGTCGTTGTTCAGAGTTAGCACTTGCTTTATTGGTGATTCTGTGATTTTGTATGTAATGATTTTCTTCTCATTGTGTTCCACACTCTGGGTGAGTGGGAGCTTGTGCTTGAATGCATATTCTTTAGCTCATCCCTTCCCGTCATCTACTGCTAATTTTCAAATTTGGACAGAAGTGCTTATCACTTGTATTAGTTTGGCAAATTGGTCCTTGTATGTATATCAGTTGTATCATTTGTTTGTATTCGCTGGCTATATTTTTTGTCGGGATCACTTTATATAATGAATGTTATAATGTTCTTATCTGTTTCATCCAGAATCGGGACATGTCAACATTCCTCTTAGGTGCGTGGACTACATAGATCCCCCATAAATCAAAAATCTCAAACCCCCTTGATTAAGTGCGTGTGTATATTGATATCATACATGTCCATTGTATTTCAGCACACCAACTCTTACCTTTTTTACCATTATTAGTCTCTCGACACGTGTGTTGCATGTGTGCTAAATTATGAAGTATGATTTTTGTAGAATAATATAAATTTTATTAAGTTAAAGTTTCTAATATATAATTGTGCATGAAAGATTAAAATACAAATTTTTATGAAGAATCAATTTTGTAGATGATTTGTTTGTCAAGGTTAAGCTGATTATATATTATTTGAACCTATAAAGTTGAATAATCAAACATATAAAAAGAAATAAAAATTTAGCATCCAAAAACTCAAATCCAACTAAATTTTAACTATCTTTAAATCAAAATTATTTGACAGAATATAGCTCAATTTGATAATACATTATAAAAATAACTCTCATGAGCTGTAAACCTCAAAATACCCCTATATATTGATAGGGGGTGGATGACATAACAAAAGAACACTATTTAATTATTAAAAAAAACTAAAAACAAAATATCTTCCGTTATTACACCTACTTTTCATTCTTGATATATAAATATATTAATCAAGCACTATAAATTTATTATTAAATGTGAGCATGTTCGCAGATACACACACATATATTATATTATAGTACTTGATTGTGAACAAAGTTATTATAATATAAACTCGAAGTCGATTTAGGAACTAATAAATTTCAAATTCTGAATCTTCTGCTAATTAAATAGTATAAATATTTTTATTGTTTTGCAAAATCGTTTACTTCCTTCATCTTAAATGACAGCATAAACATCAAGTACATATGTAGAACAAATAAAAAAATATTAATTAAATTGATTAGTAAATTATAAAATAATGATTTGAAAACAATAACGACATTCAAAAAATAATAACAAATTATTGATATATCATACATTTCCTTGATTTTTTTTTCTTTTTTGATGAGTTATTTTAAACGTGAAAAAAATTATCATTTTGTCATGATTATTAATATAAACTTTGATTTCTCCACCCTCACCCATCCTTATCATGCAAAGATGAACACTTGAAAATGGAATAAGTAATAGGTCAAACTAACTCATGGATATTCACTTTAATTTTCATTCTTACTCTCCGATATCCTCATAATTCGTTCTTCTCATCTATTTATAATTATTAAAGTTTATAATATTTAAATTATCCAAACACACACATATACTATGACCTCTAGATCAAAATTGGGGCGTAAAATATTATAATGAATAACTACAAAGAGTCTGCAAATAAAAAAGATGTGGGAACTCGATTTTATGTGAGAAAACTACCAAATTTAATTACTATCAAAAGTAAATAAAAAATTAGAATAACATGACTCATCCTAAGTATTTCTCTTTTATTTTAATTTTTTTAAGAGTATCCTTTTTTAGTTCTAACTTGATATATGTCTACTTCTCAAAGTATATTAAACTTCAAATAGGGACAATTTATATTTATACATAAACCCTAATAAAGATCATAATAAAAAATAATATTTCAAGACCCAATAAAAAAAGAATAGAAATTTAAAAAAAAAAGATAAAGAAATTATGTAATATCCACCTTATGGCTATCTAATATGGTGAAAACAACATTGACAAAAAAAATTTCAAAATCGGTGCAACAGTCAATTCAAATAATTTCATGAGCATAAAACACAACACCCTAAATTTTAGTGAAGTATATTTAAGTTGAAATATTTGAATTGGATAAATCAAACTAACTTTATAGAATTCTCACCCACCAAAACTTAAAAGCGGAACAAAGAGTTAATAGAGAAGATAAAAGTGATGAGAAAATGTGAAATTTAATTTTTATGAAGGTAATTAAATAGTGACAACTCTTTGCGGGAGGGAACAATCATATGATTCTCTTTCTTAGCTATGAATTTTTGATAAATAAATAAATAGAATATTTAAAAAAAAAAGTGATTGTGCATTTTAAATCACGTCTTTGATTGAGAAATTCTCTCCTCAACTAATTATTTTGAGAGAAACAAAGTAACCAGATAAAATTAGAAAAAATGTTAAATACCACATATAAACTTTAGGGTGTCTTCGATAGGGAGGAAGACATTCTTTAGAAAATATTTTTCAAATTTTTCATATTTGGTTGGTCAAAATATATTTAAAATTTTTTCTTCAGGAAAATAAGTTCCTTAAATGAAAAAATACTTTCACCGTGAAAGTAGAAAAAATAAATTTCATAACTGGCATTTCACACTGATTATATCTTTTCTACCCTCAAGCGCACCTCATCTTCACCCTCATCTTCCATAGTGATGGTTTAGAATGTATACAAATATTTTCAAATAATATACTAATAATAAGAAGTATTTTCATGTATCTCAAAATTATTAACTTTTAGAATCGATATATCCGTTCAAGAAAAGTAATCATATATATTAGTTTAGTGATCTCAAGATAACTCTTGAGCATTAATCTATGTCTATTTCATGATTTTATAATCTTAAAAATAATATGTCAAATCCTATATGCTACTAAATTTTATCATTAAACATTTTTTTTATCAGAATAATTTAAAAAATATCTTTAAACATATATTACTCTTAATCATACATATAATTCAAGATATACAGTATGAAAATATCAAATAATAAGTATCTATCAAAATATTTGTAATATTTTTTATATTATAAATTACACAAGGCAAAGAGATTAAAGAATGAGTAGAAAAAGTAGAACCCAATATATTATCACTTTTTCTTTGATATATGACTTTGGTAATGTCTTCGGTCAATCCAAAGTCAATAATATTATTAAGATAACCAAGAAAGGTTAAAAATTTTGACTTTTTATACGTGTGTGATGGTTAAAAAATTAAAATACTTGTACCTCTTTATTTTTTTCGTTTGTTTACATGGATCATGAATTTAATATAATTTACTTTATAAATACTGTTGCTATTAACATATTGAGATCTAGAGGTTTTAAATTTTATTATACTAAATATATCCTCAATCTAAAAGAAATTTGAGATTTTTTTTTGTATTTTTCTTTACTAAAAATAAGCATCTTTTCATGTCTTTGAATTGTTCATATGGCGTTGTTGAGAGAAATTATTCTAAACCTTTAGAGAGGTTTGATTAAATATGAAGAATTTTGACAGAAATTCACTTGAAGCTTTTAATTAGGTTGTTTAGGACGATTAAGGTATTGATAAGGGTATTTAAGTAATTTAACTTTTAAGTTATAGAGTTTACGCTTTTAATATAGATATAGATATAGATGTTGCTCTCAACATAACGAGATCTAGAGGTTTTAAATTATTATACTAAACATATCCTCAATCTAAAAAAAATTGAGACCTTCTTTTTTCTTTGTATTTTTCTTTGTTAAAAATAAGCATTTTTTCATGCCCTTGAACTGTTCGTATGGTGTCATTGAGAGAAATTGTTCTAAATCTTTAAAGAGGATTGATTAAGTATGAAGAATTTTGACAGTAATTCACTTAAAGCTTTTAGTTTTTAATTAGCTTGTTTAGGATGATTAAGTTATTTTTATTATTTATAAGGGTATTTAGGCAATTTAACTTTTAAGTTAGGAAGTTCATGCTTTTAATATAATATAGATTATTCTTATTTAAATTGGCAGTAGGGTAAGAGAAAATAGGGGAAGAAATTAAAAGGCAGGGAATCAAATCCTCACCAACAACGTGAAAGGTAAATTAGCCAGCCAACTGAGCTATTAAGATTTCCCTAGAAATTCTTATCTGTTTATGTTGGATTGCATTTCGTGCCTTCATATATGTTATTCTTGGAGATTATATCTATTGAGCTACAGTTAAATCCACCTTTATTGACCTTAATTGTTTATCATATATGCTTTTATGCATGTTTAATAGTAATGCTAGTGTTTCTATGACCAAGCCTCCTCACTACTTTGACGATGTTTCTCAATGATATTTATTGTGTATGTGTTATTTATATTCATACTATACTTGTTGCATTCCTTTTTGAATACAGGTTCTAACTCATGCACTAGTGCAGTTCGCAGAGGAGTTTGAGTCTATAGTTTTTTGTCATGAGGTTTCATGGTGAGCTGCATGATTGATCTACAACACCAAACATCCTCATTATTATTTTCTTTCTGTCTAACTGCTCTTGATAGTTGTATTAGACTTGTTCAATCTTTGTTTATTCTTAGAGGCTTTTGTATTTGCAGTTCCAAGTTTTGGTGGTTTAATTATTTTTATAATCTATTTTTTTATGTTAATAGACCATAGTTATGATTTGTTCATGTCTATCCATTGTACTTTTAATTCTTAACCGTTAATAATGGAATAAAATGGATTTGGAGTTCGCTTACCGATTTTGATAGAGGTGTCCTCACGGCTTGTAGATTTTGGATCGTAATATAGAGTTGATTGGGCTTGAGTGATTTATTCGTGAATTGTAACCCATTTATTTTATCAAATAATTTTTTAATAGGGATTTATTATTAGGAGCACTTTTTATACTGGGGAAGAGTTTTGAAAGGGATAGCTCCAACTAAGACAAACGTAAAGTCAAAAGTACTAAGTTAGTAGTCCCTTTGATTGTTAGATTGTAACCTTATAACTTCTCGAGTTTAATAAAATTTGAAGGTAAATACTTCAAAGGTAGATCATGGTTTTTCTCTCTATTGATCTAGGAGTTTTCCACTATAAAATTTCTTGTGTTGTTTATATTTCGAAATTTATTTTTTATTTGATAGACTAAAAAATTAAGTTCTTTAACAAAGAAGATAGTAGCTAAACTATATATTAGTATCGGAGAAAGCTCTTTAAAATAAGGTTAACACCGTCAAAATGATCCTAGATGGTTGCATCTCTTGGAGTTCAAGAAGAATAAGCAACCACAAGGCCATCAAAGATACTACATGTTTCGTGGTTACTCTTAAATTAATTCGCTTACAATATAAAGTTAGGTGTCATCATGACCTTAATGAAATTTTGGATCGTGACAGTATATGTTCCTCCATCACCAACTCTGTTCAAAATAAACTAAATTAATACTTTTTTTTAAAATCATTTTTACCTATATATAGTGTACATATTTAACTAACCAAACATGAATTTAAGTTTCACAATATTAATTACTATTTCTTATTCATCTTTATTTTTATAATGTATTATTGTTATAGTTATTCGAGTCGGAAAAAAATTGCTTACTCATCATTGTTAGTGCATGGAAATTTAAGTAAATCTTATTTGACTTGGAGCACAAAATCTAAATCAAAATATAAAAGGATACCAAATTAATTCTATGATAAGTCATTCAAATGAAATTAAATTAATGTATGTGAACTTACTGTTTGACCAAAAAATAAAGTAACATAATATGATTATTAAACAAACTTTTGGTAAGTAATTAATCAGAAAACATACTCACTAATGGACTTCTTCAACTTTTCATCTTATATAAACTCCTAAAGTTATCATTTTCCAGCATCAAGTTTCAACCCCCTCTCTCTTTCTCTATTTCTCTCCCCAATCAAAGATCTCTATTCTCTATGTCCAAAATTTTTTTCATACTTCCGAGTGTCACGTAATTTGACTATAATAGTTATAAAGTTCTACTTTTGTTGGAAATGCGCTATGGGAATACTTATTGGCTAAAGTTTATATTAGCAAATTTTCTAATGTATAAGAGTTGTCTTTAATTTATGGGAAGTGCATTTTATGACATAGAAACATAATTGTTCAAGAGATCAAGCTCCTTCCGTCTTTGTATCATATAAAGATATTATTTTTCTTAATAATGAAAAAGAAGATGAAATTTGTTAACAAATATATGAACCTAAATTTTCTTCTTTCTACTATTTTTTCCTAAATTTTCAAGATAGCTAGTTTTTATTACTTATTTCATGTGTTATTAGGTTGACAGGATCATAGTCTATTTGAGTAGCTAAAAGAAATTTGCACGGGCAATTAGGAGAATCTATTTAGAGACTTGCACTTACAAAAAATTGTAGTTTGAAGAAAGGTGCCTCGAAAAATATTAAAAGAAATACGATTAGGGCATTGCAAATATTTCTTCAAACTACAAATTTTTGTAAGTCTAAGTCTCTGAATTAATTTTTCTAATTGCCCTTGAAAAATTTCATTTGATTGCTTAAATTGTCTATCTTCCTATCAATCTCATAACACATGAAACAAGTAATGAAAGAAAGCTATCTCAAAATTTGATGGTTAAAATATAGTAGAAATAAGGAATTGTGCATCATGTATTTATTGACTATTTTCTTTTCCTTATTCATAATTAAGAAGAGTCTCTTTAAATGACACAAGCACGGTGAGAATTTGATCTCTTGAACGACTATGTTCTTATGCCATGAAATGAACTTTTCCATCAATGACTGTTTTTATACATTACTAGATAGCAACATGATTCTCTACTTTTGTTATGAATGCCCAAATAACTTTACGACTTGTTTATATGATTGTTACTCATCATTTTAAAATATATCGCATTATATAATATTATATTTTTTATGCATATAATATTTAGATAAATTATATTATTTAATAATATTTTTTTATGTTTAGTTTGATTATATCATATTGTACAATAACTTATTAATATATTAGAATTCACTTAATTGTACATCGAAAATATTAAATTTATTAATAATCACTCACAAAATCATAAACAAGTAATAATTGTGTAAAGAATAAGACCAAAAAAGGAACAAAGTTCATAATAATTGCATAAGAAGTCGGGAATAGAAGTACTTGTAATTTCTTGTAGAAGGAAGTGACATAGCTGATAAAAATCATATAATGATGAAATAAATTGAATATTGGACCGATCTAATTTATAAACTAAATAAGGTAAAAGGTGAAATATGATCGTCAAATAATAAGTAAATTTATGATAGATGAGAGAAACAAGGTGAGAGAAAAATACGCCAAATCAGTTATTACTTAAACTAGATTTTCATAGTTATCTTATAATTAATGGTCAAGATAATATAATATAAAAAATAAATTTATTTAATAATCAAAATAAATATATATATTTAAAATAACATTATGATATAATACAAAGGGAACAACCAATCAGACAAGCTGTTCATATCTCCTCTCCCACAAATGTTGTAAAATAATACAAGGGTGTCAACTTAATTGCTCAACTAGAGTTTTCTTCGAGTATTAGCATCACATGATGCATATATCGGTGTGATAAAGACCTCATCTCCCAAGCTTTGCTGCAACACTCTAATTGTCATATGTTGAGGAAAGTCAACTATAACATCTACTTATAGTTCATCTTTAATAAATATGCATATTTTTTCAGAACTATTTACTAATACGGTATCATGGTCCAGTCTTCTTTTATTACTTTCTACATCTAATGAATCTTGAGAAGGTTCCATAGTCTAATTATTTAGTAGTGATTTTCTCTTGTTCAGATAAGTTAATATGTCAAATAATTATTGAGTATTGACTATTCTGATATTCCAGAGAAGTAGCTTATTCATAGTGTTGGTATATCTAGGAGGAAGATAACCTAATTTTTCCACTTCATGTATGTTCTTCTCCATAATAATGTCTTCCTCCAATGCTTTCTCTCTGACATTGTTATTTTATAATTCTACATCTATAAGTTTAGCATTCATTGTTTGTGTAGCTTAACATTGCCATGCTCCATATTAATCTAATCCTGTTTATCCACATTGTTTATGTTTTTCTAATTTTCTTCTATTATGTGCGCCTTTGATGAGGTGTGATTCTCCCATCCTCTAAGTTAAGTTTTGAATGAGTTTCATTGCCAGAGTGCTATTGTCCACAGTCTTCTTTATTAATATTCACTAGTCTCACTTGTATCCTTCTGTCTTTCAAGTTGGTCTAATTAAATTATTGTGTCTCACTGCTATATCCTCCCTTTTAATGTCATTACTTGTGTTAACTTTATTCAATTGATTAGTATCCTCATGTCTAATAGTAGAATTGGCCTGACTAGGTGTTTTTTGCTTCTCATCAGCAGATTTCATGTTATTAAAGTTACCTTCAAACCACTGCTTTGTATTTGGTTGTTTGTTCTACATATTGTTTCTGATCTCCTCGATCTCCTTCCTTTTTATTCCTCTTATCTCTTTCCATGAGTTGCACTAATAGCATCACCTGTATTAACATTTCATAGTTCCCAAGACTGCAAAGGCATTCTGAGTGTTAATTGCACACCTATTTTGTCACCATATCGATCTTGTTTCTTAATAGGGTCTTGCGTGATCTCTCTACCATTTTTATCCTTTGTATATTTAATTTGCTCCTTTGCATGCATACCTACGGTCAAATCTCTCTATTGTGGCAGCATTCGTCTGAAAATTTTATGGCTGCTATAGTTAGGTGTTATTATATATGTATATTAGCATTCGACATTTAGATCTTATTTAACTGTTATAAATAAAAATATGCAAATATTTAGTTTAATGATATTGTGTACGAAGAAGAAGGAATGTATTTGTTAATCAATTTAACCAAAAAATAGAAAGAGTATGAATGTAAAAAGAAAAAAAAATGAAGTCTTTCCTCGTAAAGTTACTGCCATAACTGGTGGAATGCTATTTTAATATAATATTTTTCTTTTAGATATTTGTATTTGAAATATACTATGTGCATAACATTAATAATGATTATCAAAAATATTTTAATATTTATTTACACATAATATATTTCTTAATGAACAAACTATTATAGAGGTGTAATTTTTCAAAAGTGTACCGCTACAATGAACGTCACAGCTGTTATAGATAGAATGTTGTTATAGAATAGTAAAATATAACATAAAAAATTGGTTGTGAAGAAAACAGGCCGTTATACAAGTGGGCCATAATTTGATGTGGAGTTAAAAATAATGGTAAATAATGGTAAAAGTTATATCTCAATATATATATATATATACAATTTCATGGTGTTATAACCATGCATACGTAATCAATGGTTTAAACTTCGCCAAGGTAAGTTTAAATGGTGTTAACACTTATTGAAATGTAGGTTTACTTTTTGGCACAAAATTATTAAGGAAATAATGTTTACATGAATGAAAAAATTTAATCGTTCAACTTTTTGCAGCTATTTTGGTCTTTTAATTATTTATTTTAGAATTTTCTACATATAATATAGTATGTTGAAATTAGTTTTTAAATGATTTTAATGATTACTTAACAAAATATGTTTGCCACATAAAAGCATTAAAAAGATACGACCCAAAGGATAATCGCGTTCCTAAGTTACTAATGTCTTTGTGGAATTCTAGCACTTCGATATTTGCAGGAAAAAGAAAGAAAAAGCTTGAAGTCAACAAGGATTCTACAAGGAAACAAATTCCTTTTAATAAGGAAAGAAATAAAACATGGGCTGATAAGGAAGAAAATATTTGGTAAGAGATTGTTGAAGTCAACAAGGATTTTAGAAGGAAAGAAATTCTTTTTCTAAGGAAAGAATTAAAGTGTGAGCTGAAAAAGAAAGAATATTTGGTAAGAGATTTTGGAATCCTAGAAGGAGTCAACAAGATCTCTCAAATAAGGAAAAGGAGTCTAAAGTTTCCTTCTCCTAGTTGAGGGCAAACAGACGTGCATTCTGGTGACTATAAATAAAGAAGTCACCACGTTAAGTTGCTCATTCATTCATGAAATACTCTTCAGCAAAATCCGTTATTCTTGGCATTCAATTGACATTCAAGTTGAATAGAGTTAGAGACTGTCCCTTAGTTCTGTTCCGTTGCAGTCTAGGTCTAGGTTTCAACTTATAGTGAATCAGTGGATTTGTTTTTGTTTTAATTCTATTTTCATTCAATTGTACTGTGTTAAAGTTCATCTTGTTAAACTAAGAGTAGTTTATTGAGGTTAGGAACTTTGTAAGGGTTTAGGGGTAGGTCCTTGGATTGTGGGGGTTACAATCCAAATTTGGCTCGGTGTTTAGTGGAGTTAAGTTGAAATCCTACTAGGGAGTAGGTCGTGGTTTTGCACCCATTCGAGCCGGGCGATTTTTCACGTAAAAATTCTTGTTTCTTGCTTTACTTTCTACACTTTATTATTTTCTGCTTGAATTAGGTTACTGCTCAAAGGAACAAAGTTCAAGTCTATTCCCGTCACAAAAGATAATTCAAAAAAAGTTTTAATTTGTAAATATAAGTGTTAGACCCAATTCACCCCCTCCCCACCCCCCCTTAGGTTTAATTCTGGAGTCATTGCAATAATAATTGGTATCAGAGCAGGTTGCTCATTAATAGGTTAACCCCTTAGAGAAAGATACGTCAAAATGACTTTCGAAATAACTTTGCCTAAGGGACAATCTAGCACTCGACCTCCTCTCTTTAATGGCCAAAATTACAGTCTTTGGAAAACTCGAATGGAGATTTATATGAAAGATGAAGATTATCAGCTATGGTTCATTACCTTGAAGGGACCTCTTGTTCCTACCAAGGAAAAATATGACGGAACAAAGGTGCCTAAGATTGAAGATGAGTTTGATGCTAATAATTTTAGGATGATGGAGAAAAATGCGAAGTCAATAAAGATTCTGTATTTTGGACTAGGCATTGATGAGTACAATCACATCTCTAGATGATCAAGTGCCAAGGAGATTTGAGACTCTCTCGCTCTTGCACATGAAGGTATGAATCAGATAAAAAAAACTAGGATTGACATGCTTATAAGAAAGTATGAACTTTTTTCCATGGGCGAAAAAGGGTTAGTAAAAGATATGTTTACCCGATTCACACACATCATGATGAACTCAAATCTCTTGGGAAGGAATATTTGAATGAATAAAATGTCAGAAAGATTCTGAGGATTATGCCAGCTTCTTGGGAGCCCAAAGTCACAACAATAGAAGAAGCAAAGAAAATGAGTATAATGCAAATGGACGGGCTCATTGGCAACTTACAAACATATGAGCTTAAAAATATTGACAAGGTTACTGAAGAAACTAAGAAGGAACGCAATCTGGTTCTAAAAGCTGGCCAACATGATTCTGAATCAGATGATGTGGAAATAATGATGTTCTTTCGAAGGTTTAAGAAATTCTTCAATAAAGAAAATTCTGAAAAAGGGGAGTCCTGAAATAAAAGTAATCCTCTGAGAAGGGACAGTTTTAGGGATGTTTCAAGTGTGGAGAAATGGACCACTTGATAAAGGTTTGTCCCCTCTTAAAGGAAGAACAAAGAAGAAACTCGAAAAAAAAGGAGCAACTGGCCTCAAAAGCCTTCAAGAAGGCCATGAAAGCTACTTGGGGTGAGGCTTCTGATGAGGAATCAGAAAGAGAAGATAGTGAAAATGACAATCTTGCCCTCATGGCTAGAAGTGACACAAACTCAGACAGCGATTCTACCGAGGTAAGTTTATCTGATCTGAAAACTCAAGTTCACAATTTATCAAAAAGAAAAGTGGTTAAACTGTTACTTTCTTTGATGGATGAATGCCAGCAAATGAGTGTTGGAAAAAATTGAAATATCGAAAAAAATTTCAAATTTGAAATCTAACTAAAAAATTTTAAAAAGGGAGAAAATTGAGTCTAAAAATGCAAACAAAACACTCAATGCTGAAATTAGCAAATTAGAGAAGACTGTCTATGTTCAGAAAACTGACAAAAGTAAGTTGATGGAAACAGTCTCTTCTCTAAAAGCTGAACTAATCGCCATCAAGGAAGGGAAACATCGAGCAGTGAAATAATTGACAATGATCAAGGTTCACTTGAAGCTGAAATTACTTCCTTTTCAAGGGATCTATGTAAAGAGAAAAAGAAAAGTTCTGAGCTTCAAGAAACCTTGAATCAAGCAAATTGTGATATTATTTTGATGAAAAAGTGGAACAAATCATCTGAAGCTTTAACCTGGCTAAATGAGCATTACAACAGAGCTCGAACCGGTCTTGGCTATAAAAACAAACCTGTCAAATGGGATAGTAAAAGAAAAAATGTTGGTTTGACAGAATATAAACTTTGTAGCCATGTACTGACCACATAATTTCTATGCTACATCATTTCATGATGCAGGATCCGATTCTCAGGTTCAGCCCTGTTCTTGGTCGTTGTTCAGAGTTAGCACTTGCTTTATTGGTGATTCTGTGATTTTGTATGTAATGATTTTCTTCTCATTGTGTTCCACACTCTGGGTGAGTGGGAGCTTGTGCTTGAATGCATATTCTTTAGCTCATCCCTTCCCGTCATCTACTGCTAATTTTCAAATTTGGACAGAAGTGCTTATCACTTGTATTAGTTTGGCAAATTGGTCCTTGTATGCATATCAGTTGTATCATTTGTTTGTATTCGCTGGCTATATTTTTTGTCGGGATCACTTTATATAATGAATGTTATAATGTTCTTATCTGTTTCATCTAGAATCGGGACATGTCAACATTCCTCTTAGGTGCGTGGACTACATAGATCCCCCATAAATCAAAAATCTCAAACCCCCTTGATAAAGTGCGTGTGTATATTGATATCATACATGTCCATTGTATTTCAGCACACCAACTCTTACCTTTTTTACCATTATTAGTCTCTCGACACGTGTGTTGCATGTGTGCTAAATTATGAAGTATGATTTTTGTAGAATAATATAAATTTTATTAAGTTAAAGTTTCTAATATATAATTGTGCATGAAAGATTAAAATACAAATTTTTATGAAGAATCAATTTTGTAGATGATTTGTTTGTCAAGGTTAAGCTGATTATATATTATTTGAACCTATAAAGTTGAATAATCAAACATATAAAAAGAAATAAAAATTTAGCATCCAAAAACTCAAATCCAACTAAATTTTAACTATCTTTAAATCAAAATTATTTCAAAGAATATAGCTCAATTTGATAATACATTATAAAAATAACTCTCATGAGCTGTAAGCCTCAAAATACCCCTATATATTGATAGGGGGTGGATGACATAACAAAAGAACACTATTTAATTATTAAAAAAAAACTAAAAACAAAATATCTTCCGTTATTACACCTACTTTTCATTCTTGATATATAAATATATTAATCAAGCACTTTAAATTTATTATTAAACGTGAGCATGTTCGCAGATACACACACATATATTATATTATAGTACTTGATTGTGAACAAAGTTATTATAATATAAACTCGAAGTCGATTTAGGAACTAATAAATTTCAAATTCTGAATCTTCTGCTAATTAAATAGTATAAATATTTTTATTGTTTTGCAAAATCGTTTACTTCCTTCATCTTAAATGACAGCATAAACATCAAGTACATATGTAGAACAAATAAAAAAATATTAATTAAATTGATTAGTAAATTATAAAATAATGATTTGAAAACAATAACGACATTCAAAAAATAATAACAAATTATTGATATATCATACATTTCCTTGATTTTTTTTTCTTTTTTGATGAGTTATTTTAAACGTGAAAAAAATTATCATTTTGTCATGATTATTAATATAAACTTTGATTTCTCCACCCTCACCCATCCTTATCATGCAAAGATGAACACTTGAAAATGGAATAAGTAATAGGTCAAACTAACTCATGGATATTCACTTTAATTTTCATTCTTACTCTCCGATATCCTCATAATTCGTTCTTCTCATCTATTTATAATTATTAAAGTTTATAATATTTAAATTATCCAAACACACACATATACTATGACCTCTAGATCAAAATTGGGGCGTAAAATATTATAATGAATAACTACAAAGAGTCTGCAAATAAAAAAGATGTGGGAACTCGATTTTATGTGAGAAAACTACCAAATTTAATTACTATCAAAAGTAAATAAAAAATTAGAATAACATGACTCATCCTAAGTATTTCTCTTTTATTTTAATTTTTTTAAGAGTATCCTTTTTTAGTTCTAACTTGATATATGTCTACTTCTCAAAGTATATTAAACTTCAAATAGGGACAATTTATATTTATACATAAACCCTAATAAAGATCATAATAAAAAATAATATTTCAACACCCAATAAAAAAAGAATAGAAATTTAAAAAAAAAAGATAAAGAAATTATGTAATATCCACCTTATGGCTATCTAATATGGTGAAAACAACATTGACAAAAAAAATTTCAAAATCAGTGCAACAGTCAATTCAAATAATTTCATGAGCAAAAAATACAACACCCTAAATTTTAGTGAAGTATATTTAAGTTGAAATATTTGAATTGGATAAATCAAACTAACTTTATAGAATTCTCACCCACCAAAACTTAAAAGCGGAACAAAGAGTTAACAGAGAAGATAAAAGTGATGAGAAAATGTGAAATTTAATTTTTATGAAGGTAATTAAATAGTGACAACTCTTTGCAGGAGGGAACAATCATATGATTCTCTTTCTTAGCTATGAATTTTTGATAAATAAATAAATAGAATATTTAAAAAAAAAGTGATTGTGCATTTTAAATCACGTCTTTGATTGAGAAATTCTCTCCTCAACTAATTATTTTGAGAGAAATAAAGTAACGAGATAAAATTAGAAAAAATGTTAAATACCACATATAAACTTTAGGGTGTCTTCGATAGGGAGGAAGACATTCTTTAGAAAATATTTTTCAAATTTTTCATATTTGGTTGGTCAAAATATTTTTAAAATTTTTTCTTCAGGAAAATAAGTTCCTTAAATGAAAAAATACTTTCACAGTGAAAGTAGAAAAAATAAATTTCATAACTGGCATTTCACACTGATTATATCTTTTCTACCCTCAAGCGCACCTCATCTTCACCCTCATCTTCCATAGTGATGGTTTAGAATGTATACAAATATTTTCAAATAATATACTAATAATAAGAAGTATTTTCATGTATCTCAAAATTATTAACTTTTAGAATCGATATATCCGTTCAAGAAAAGTAATCATATATATTATTTTAGTGATCTCAAGATAACTCTTGAGCATTAATCTATGTCTATTTCATGATTTTATAATTTTAAAAATAATATTTCAAATCCTATATGCTACTAAATTTTATCATTAAACATTTTTTTTAATCAGAATAATTTAAAAAATATCTTCAAACATATATTACTCTTAATCATACATATAATTCAAGATATACAGTATGAAAACATCAAATAATAAGTATCTATCAAAATATTTGTAATATTTTTTATATTATAAATTACACAAGGCAAAGAGATTAAAGAATGAGTAGAAAAAGTAGAACCCAATATATTATCACTTTTTCTTTGATATATGACTTTGGTAATGTCTTCGGTCAATCCAAAGTCAATAATATTATCAAGATAACCAAGAAAGGTTAAAAATTTTGACTTTTTATACGTGTGTGATGGTTAAAAAATTAAAATACTTGTACCTCTTTATTTTTTTCGTTTGTTTACATGGATCATGAATTTAATATAATTTACTTTATAAATCCTGTTGCTATTAACATATTGAGATCTAGAGGTTTTAAATTTTATTATACTAAATATATCCTCAATCTAAAAGAAATTTGAGATTTTTTTTTGTATTTTTCTTTACTAAAAATAAGCATCTTTTCATGTCTTTGAATTGTTCATATAGCGTTGTTGAGAGAAATTATTCTAAACCTTTAGAGAGGTTTGATTAAGTATGAAGAATTTTGACAGAAATTCACTTGAAGCTTTTAATTAGGTTGTTTAGGACGATTAAGGTATTGATAAGGGTATTTAAGTAATTTAACTTTTAAGTTATAGAGTTTACGCTTTTAATATAGATATAGATATAGATGTTGCTCTCAACATAACGAGATCTAGAGGTTTTAAATCATTATACTAAACATATCCTCAATCTAAAAAAAATTGAGACCTTCTTTTTTCTTTGTTAAAAATAAGCATTTTTTCATGCCCTTGAACTGTTCGTATGGTGTCATTGAGAGAAATTGTTCTAAATCTTTAAAGAGGATTGATTAAGTATGAAGAATTTTGACAGTAATTCACTTAAAGCTTTTAGCTTTTAATTAGCTTGTTTAGGATGATTAAGTTATTTTTATTATTTATAAGGGTATTTAGGCAATTTAACTTTTAAGTTAGGAAGTTCATGCTTTAATATAATATAAATTATTCTTATTTAAATTGGCAGTAGGGTAAGAGAAAATAGGGGAAGAAATTAAAAGGCAGGGAATCAAATCCTCACCAACAACGTGAAAGTTAAATTAGCCAGCCAACTGAGCTATTAAGATTTCCCTAGAAATTCTTATCTGTTTATGTTGGATTGCATTTCGTGCCTTCATATATGTTATTCTTGGAGATTATATCTATTGAGCTACAGTTAAATCCACCTTTATTGACCTTAATTGTTTATCATATATGCTTTTATGCATGTTTAATAGTAATGCTAGTGTTTCTATGACCAAGCCTCCTCACTACTTTGACGATGTTGCTCAATGATATTTATTGTGTATGTGTTATTTATATTCATACTAAACTTGTTGCATTCCTTTTTGAATACAGGTTCTAACTCATGCACTAGTGGAGTTCGCAGAGGAGTTTGAGTCTATAGTTTTTTGTCATGAGGTTTCATGGTGAGCTGCTTGATTGATCTACAACACCAAACATCTTCATTATTATTTTCTTTCTGTCTAACTGCTCTTGATAATTGTATTAGACTTGTTCAATCTTTGTTTATTCTTAGAGGCTTTTGTATTTGCAGTTCCAAGTTTTGGTGGTTTAATTATTTTTATAATCTATTTTTTTATGTTAATAGACCATAGTTATGATTTGTTCATGTCTTTCCATTGTACTTTTAATTCTTAACCGTTAATAATGGAATAAAATGGATTTGGAGTTCGCTTACCGGTTTTGATAGAGGTGTCCTCACGGCTTGTAGATTTTGGATCGTAATATAGAGTTGATTGGGCTTGAGTGATTTATTCGTGAATTGTAACCCATTTATTTTATCAAATAATTTTTTAATAGGGATTTATTATTAGGAGCACTTTTTATACTGGGGAAGAGTTTTAAAAGGGATATCTCCAACTAAGACAAACGTAAAGTCAAAAGTACTAAGTTAGTAGTCCCTTTGATTATTAGATTGTAACCTTATAACTTCTCGAGTTTAATAAAATTTGAAGGTAAATACTACAAAGGTAGATCATGGTTTTTCTCTCTATTGATCAAGGAGTTTTCCACTATAAAATTTCTTGTGTTGTTTATATTTCGAAATTTATTTTTTATTTGATAGACTAAAAAATTAAGTTCTTTAACAAAGAAGATAGTAGCTAAACTATATATTAGTATCGGAGAAAGCTCTTTAAAATAAGGTTAACACCGTCAAAATGATCCTAGATGGTTGCATCTCTTGGAGTTCAAGAAGAATAAGCAACCACAAGGCCATCAAAGATACTACATGTTTCGTGGTTACTCTTAAATTAATTCGCTTACAATATAAAGTTAGGTGTCATCATGACCTTAATGCAATTTTGGATCGTGACAGTATATGTTCCTCCATCACCAACTCTGTTCAAAATAAACTAAATTAATACTTTTTTTAAAATCATTTTTACCTATATATAGTGTACATATTTAACTAACCAAACATGAATTTAAGTTTCACAATATTAATTACTATTTCTTATTCATCTTTGTTTTTATAATGTATTATTGTTATAGTTATTCGAGTCGGAAAAAAATTGCTTACTCATCATTGTTAGTGCATGGAAATTTAAGTAAATCTTATTTGACTTGGAGAACAAAATCTAAATCAAAATATAATGGATACCAAATTAATTCTATGATAAGTCATTCAAAAGAAATTAAATTAATGTATGTGAACTTAGTGTTTGACCAAAAAATAAAGTAACATAATATGATTATTAAACAAACTTTTGGTAAGTAATTAATCAGAAAACATATTCACTAATGGACTTCTTCAACTTTTCATCTTATATAAACTCCTAAAGTTATCATTTTCCAGCATCAAGTTTCAACCCCCTCTCTCTTTCTCTATTTCTCTCCCCAATCAAAGATCTCTATTCTCTATGTCCAATATTTTTTTCATACTTCCGAGTCTCACGTAATTTGACTATAATAGTTATAAAGTTCTACTTTTGTTGGAAATGCGCTATGGGAATACTTATTGGCTAAAGTTTATATTAGCAAATTTTCTAATGTATAAGAGTTGTCTTTAATTTATGGGAAGTGCATTTTATGACATAGAAACATAATTGTTCAAGAGATCAAGCTCCTTCCGTCTTTGTATCATATAAAGATATTATTTTTCTTAATAATGAAAAAGAAGATGAAATTTCTTAACAAATATATGAACCTAAATTTTCTTCTTTCTACTATTTTTTCCTAAATTTTCAAGATAGCTAGTTTTTATTACTTATTTCATGTGTTATTAGGTTGACAGGATCATAGTCTATTTGAGTAGCTAAAAGAAATTTGCACGGGCAATTAGGAGAATCTATTTAGAGACTTGCACTTACAAAAAATTGTAGTTTGAAGAAAGGTGCCTCGAAAAATATTAAAAGAAATACGATTAGGGCATTGCAAATATTTCTTCAAACTACAAATTTTTGTAAGTCTAAGTCTCTGAATTAATTTTTCTAATTGCCCTTGAAAAATTTCATTTGATTGCTTAAATTGTCTATCTTCCTATCAATCTCATAACACATGAAACAAGTAATGAAAGAAAGCTATCTCAAAATTTGATGGTTAAAATATAGTAGAAATAAGGAATTGTGCATCATGTATTTATTGACTATTTTCTTTTCCTTATTCATAATTAAGAAGAGTCTCTTTAAATGACACAAGCACGGTGAGAATTTGATCTCTTGAACGACTATGTTCTTATGCCATGAAATGAACTTTTCCATCAATGACTGTTTTTATACATTACTAGATAGCAACATGATTCTCTACTTTTGTTATGAATGCCCAAATAACTTTACGACTTGTTTATATGATTGTTACTCATCATTTTAAAATATATCGCATTATATAATATTATATTTTTTATGCATATAATATTTAGATAAATTATATTATTTAATAATATTTTTTTATGTTTAGTTTGATTATATCATATTGTACAATAACTTATTAATATATTAGAATTCACTTAATTGTACATCGAAAATATTAAATTTATTAATAATCACTCACAAAATCATAAACAAGTAATAATTGTGTAAAGAATAAGACCAAAAAAGGAACAAAGTTCATAATAATTGCATAAGAAGTCGGGAATAGAAGTACTTGTAATTTCTTGTAGAAGGTAGTGACATAGCTGATAAAAATCATATAATGATGAAATAAATTGAATATTGGACCGATCTAATTTATAAACTAAATAAGGTAAAAGGTGAAATATGATCGTCAAATAATAAGTAAATTTATGATAGATGAGAGAAACAAGGTGAGAGAAAAATACGCCAAATCAGTTATTACTTAAACTAGATTTTCATAGTTATCTTATAATTAATGGTCAAGATAATATAATATAAAAAATAAATTTATTTAATAATCAAAATAAATATATATATTTAAAATAACATTATGATATAATACAAAGGGAACAACCAATCTGACAAGCTGTTCATATCTCCTCTCCCACAAATGTTGTAAAATAATACAAGGGTGTCAACTTAATTGCTCAACTAGAGTTTTCTTCGAGTATTAGCATCACATGATGCATATATCGGTGTGATAAAGACCTCATCTCCCAAGCTTTGCTGCAACACTCTAATTGTCATATGTTGAGGAAAGTCAACTATAACATCTACTTATAGTTCATCTTTAATAAATATGCATATTTTTTCAGAACTATTTACTAATGCGGTATCATGGTCCAGTGTTCTTTTATTACTCTCTACATCTAATGAATCTTGAGAAGGTTCCACAGTCTAATTATTTAGTAGTGATTTTCTCTTGTTCAGATAAGTTAATATGTCAAATAATTATTGAGTATTGACTATTCTGATATTCCAGAGAAGTAGCTTATTCATAGTGTTGGTATATCTAGGAGGAAGATAACCTAATTTTTCCACTTCATGTATGTTCTTCTCCATAATAATGTCTTCTTCCAATGCTTTCTCTCTGACATTGTTATTTTATAATTCTACATCTATAAGTTTAGCATTCATTGTTTGTGTAGCTTAACATTGTCATGCTCCATATTAATCTAATCCTGTTTATCCACATTGTTTATGTTTTTCTAATTTTCTTCTATTATGTGCGCCTTTGATGAGGTGTGATTCTCCCATCCTCTAAGTTAAGTTTTGAATGAGTTTCATTGTCAGAGTGCTATTGTCCACAGTCTTCTTTATTAATATTCACTAGTCTCACTTGTATCCTTCTGTCTTTCAAGTTGGTCTAATTAAATTATTGTGTCTCACTGGTATATCCTCCCTTTTAATGTCATTACTTGTGTTAACTTTATTCAATTGATTAGTATCCTCATGTCTAATAGTAGAATTGGCCTGACTAGGTGTTTTTTGCTTCTCATCAGCATATTTCATGTTATTAAAGTTACCTTCAAACCACTGCTTTGTATTTGGTTGTTTGTTCTACATATTGTTTCTGATCTCCTCGATCTCCTTCCTTTTTATTCCTCTTATCTCTTTCCATGAGTTGCACTAATAGCATCACCTGTATTAACATTTCATATTTCCCAAGACTGCAAAGGCATTCTGAGTGTTAATTGCACACCTATTTTGTCACCATATCGATCTTGTTTCTTAATAGGGTCTTGCGTGATCTCTCTACCATTTTTATCCTTTGTATATTTAATTTGCTCCTTTGCATGCATACCTACGGTCAAATCTCTCTATTGTGGCAGCATTCGTCTGAAAATTTTATGGCTGCTATAGTTAGGTGTTGTTATATATGTATATTAGCATTCGACATTTAGATCTTATTTAACTGTTATAAATAAAAATATGCAAATATTTAGTTTAATGATATTGTGTACGAAGAAGAAGGAATGTATTTGTTAATCAATTTAACCAAAAAATAGAAAGAGTATGAATGTACAAAGAAAAAAAAAACGAAGTCTTTCCTCGTAAAGTTACTGCCATAACTGGTGGAATGCTATTTTAATATAATATTTTTCTTTTAGATATTTGTACTTGAAATATACTATGTGCATAATATTAATAATGATATCAAAAATAATTTAATATTTATTTACACATAATATATTTCTTAATGAACAAACTATTATAGAGGGGTAATTTTCCAAAAATATACCGCTACAATGAACGTCACAGTTGTTATAGGTAGAATGTTGTTATAGAATAGTAAAATATAACATAAAAAATTGGTTGTGAAGAAAACAGGCCGTTATACAAGTGGGCCATAATTTGACGTGGAGTTAAAAATAATGGTAAAAGTTATATCTCTCTCTATATATATATATATAATTTCATGGTGTTATAACCATACATAATTAATCAAAGGTTTAAACTTCCCCAAGGTAAGTTTAAATGGTGTTAACACTTATTGAAATGTAGTTTTTGGCACAAAATTATTAAGGAAATAATGTTTACATGAATGAAAAAAATTAATTGTTCAACTTTTTGCGGCTATTTTGGTCATTTAATTATTTATTTTAGAATTTTCTACATATAATATAGTATGTTGGAATTAGTTTTTAAATGATTTTAATGATGACTTAACAAAATATGTTTGATACATAAAAGCAGTAAAAAGATACGACCCAAAGGATAATCGCGTTCCTAAGTTACTAATGTATTTGTGGAATTCTAGTACTTCGATATTTGCAGGAAAAAGGAAGAAAAAGCTTGAAGTCAACAAGGATTCTACAAGTAAACAAATTCCTTTTAATAAGGAAAGAAATAAATCATGAGCTGATAAGGAAAGAAAATATTTGGTAAGAGATTGTTGAAGTCAGCAAGGATTTTTCAAGGAAAGAAATTCTTTTTCTAAGGAAAGAATTAAAGTGTGAGCTGAAAAAGAAAGAATATTTGGTAAGAGATTTTGGAATCCTAGAAGGAGTCAACAAGATCTCTCAAATAAGGAAAAGGAGTCTAAAGTTTCCTTCTCCTAGTTGAGGGCAAACAGACGTGCATTCTGGTGACTATAAATAAAGAAGTCACCACGTTAAGTTGCTCATTCATTCATGAAATACTCTTCAGCAAAATCCGTTATTCTTGGCATTCAATTGACATTCAAGTTGAATAGAGTTAGAGACTGTCCCTTAGTTCTGTTCCGTTGCAGTCTAGGTCTAGGTTTCAACTTATAGTGAATCAGTGGATTTGTTTTTGTTTTAATTCTATTTTCATTCAATTGTACTGTGTTAAAGTTCATCTTGTTAAACTAAGAGTAGTTTATTGAGGTTAGGAACTTTGTAAGGGTTTAGGGGTAGGTCCTTGGATTGTGGGGGTTACAATCCAAATTTGGCTCGGTGTTTAGTGGAGTTAAGTTGAAATCCTACTAGGGAGTAGGTCGTGGTTTTGCACCCATTCGACCCTGGGCGATTTTTCACGTAAAAATTCTTGTTTCTTGCTTTACTTTCTACACTTTATTATTTTCTGCTTGAATTAGGTTACTGCTCAAAGGAACAAAGTTCAAGTCTATTCCCGTCACAAAAGATAATTCAAAAAAAGTTTTAATTTGTACATATAAGTGTTAGACCCAATTCACCCCCCCCTATTAGGTTTAATTCTGAAGTCATTGCAATGACAATTGGTATCATAGCAGGTTGCTCATTTATAGGTTAACCCCTTAGAGAAAGATCCGTCAAAATGACTTTCGAAATAAATTTATCTGAGGGACAATCTAGCACTCGACTTCCTCTCTTTAATGGCCAAAATTACAGTCTTTTGAAAACTTGAATGGAGATCTATATGAAAGCTGAAGATTATTAGCTATGGTTGATTACCTTGAAGGGACCTCTTGTTCCTACCAAGGAAATATATGACGGAATAAAGGTGCCTAAGATTGAAGATGAGTTTGATGCTAATGATTTTAGGATGATGGAGAAAAATGCGAAGTCAATAAAGATTCTGTATTTTGGACTAGGCATTGATGAGTACAATCGCATCTCTAGATGCTCAAGTGCCAAGGAGATTTGGGACTCTCTCTCTTTTTCACATGAAGGTATGAATCAGATAAAAAAATCTAGGATTGACATGCTTATAAGGAAGTATGAACTTTTTTCCATGGGCGAAAAGGAGTCAGTAAAAGATATGTTTACCCGATTCACACACATCATGATGAACGCAAATCTCTTGGAAAGGAATTTTTGACTGAAGAAAATGTCAGAAAGATTCTGAGGATTATGCCAGCTTCTTGGGAGCACAAAGTCACAACAATAGAAGAAGCAAAGAAAATGAGTACAATGCAAATGGACGAGCTCATTGGCAACTTACAAACATATGAGCTTAAAAAGATTGACAAGGTTACTGAAGAACCTAAGAAGGAATGCAATATGGTTCTAAAGGCTGGCCAACATGATTCAGAATCAGATGATGAGGAAATAATGATGTTCATTCGAAGGTTTAAGAAATTCTTCAATAAAGAAAATTCTGAAAAAGGGGAGTCCCAAAATAAAGGTAATCCTCTGAGAAGGGACAGTTTTAGGGATGTTTCAAGTGTGGGAAAATGGACCACGTGATAAAGGACTGTCCCCTCTTAAAGGAAGAACAAAGAAGAAACTCGAAAAAATAGCAGCAACTGGCCTCAAAAGCTTTCAAGATGGCCATGAAAGCTACTTGGGGTGAAGCTTCTGATGAGGAATCAGAAAGAGAAGATAGTGAAAATGACAATCTGGCCCTCATGGCTAGAAGTGACACAAACTCAGACAGCGATTCTACCGAGGTAAGTTTATTTGATTTGAAAACTCAAGTTCACAATTTATCAAAAAGAAAAGTGGTTAACTTTTACTTTTTTTGATGGATGAATGCCAGCAAATGAGTGTTGAAAAAATTGAAATATCGAGAATTTTCTCAAATTTGAAATCTAATTAAAAAAATTTAAAAAGGGAGAAAATTGAGTCTGAAAATGCAAACAAAACACTCAATGCTGAAATTAGTAAATTAGAGGAGACTGTCTATGTTCAGAAAACTGAAAAAAGTAAGCTGATGGAAAAAGTCTCTTCTCTAAATGCTAAACTAATCACCATCAAGGAAGGGAAACATCGAGCAGGGAAATAATTGACAATGATCAAGGTTCACTTGAAGCTGAAATTACTTCCTTTTCAAGGGATCTATGTAAAGAGAAAAAGAAAAGTTCTGAGCTTCAAGAAACCTTGAATCAAGCAAATTGTGATATTATTTTTATGAAAAAGTGGAACAAATCATATGAAACTTTAACCTGGCTAAATGAGCATTACGACAGAGCTCGAACAGGCTATAAAAAAACCTGTCAAATGGGATAGTAAAAGAAAATATGTTGCTTTGACAGAATATAAACTTTGTGGCCATTGTGGACATGTCGGACGTGTTGGATGTGAATGTTTAGGCAGGATAAAAGCTCTTGAAGAAAATGAAAATACTGTTAGATGGATTAGAAAAGATTTGATTTCTCAAGTTATCAAAAGAAAAGGAACCAAACTGGTGTGGGTTCCCAAATTCAACCCTTAATTATTTTGCAAGCTGAAGGGAGAGGGAGCGACAAAAATAGTATCTTGACAGTGGTTTCTCTAGGAATATGAAAGGTAACAAAAACTTTTTCTCTCATTGACAGCCTTCAACGGAGGATCTATATCCTTCAGATATGGAAAGAAAGGCATGGTTGTTTGCATAGGTAAGATAGCCTTGCAGAAATGTGAGGATAAACACGAGAGTGATCTCAGCCAACACTCAAAAGTAAGAGCTTCAACCCAAACTAAAGGAACATTCAAGGAAATAGACTCCGTGAACCTTCCCTCGGGATTTGGGCATGAGCTGAAAAATTCAGGGGGAATAAACCCTAAAATAGTGGTAAGTTATGAAGAAGGAACAGATGAGGGAACAATGCCTGATTCTGTTCCAGGAACAAATAATGAATAATCACAAGAATTAAACTGGAGGCCCTGGAAGCATCAAAGCTCTCATCTCCTTAATTTAATCATAATTAATCTCAATAAGGGAATTCAAACTAGGGCCTCTATGAAAAGTTTTTGTGCTTATTCGACCTTTTTGTCTTATGTTGAACCTAAACATTATCTTGAAGTTTTATAGGAACCAAAATGGGTGATGTCTATACAAGATGAGTTGAACCAGTTTGAAAGGAGCAAGGTATAACACCTAGAATCTCCACCACTAGGCGTACTGTGATTGGAACGGAGTGGGTGTTCTGAAATAAGTTAGATGATAAGAAAACAGTCACTCGGAACAAAGCCCATCTGGTGGTTTAGGGCTATAACCAAGAGGAAGGCATCACTTCCTTAGAGATAATGAGAAAAGGGTCTCATCTCTTTTCAATTCTGTAATACTAAGAATCGGATTACTGATATTTTTACCAAGGTCATAAGAAGGTAACAGTTTGAGAAGAACATACTCGCTCTTGGGATGGTAAAAATACACTCTGCACTCAGCTCATGAACACTTCCAAATAAAAAAAGAAATTCATTGTATCAACTGTTCCTGATGATGGATGGATGACGACCGTCTTAAAAAAATTAGTCAATTAGGATATCAATCATCTTTCAATATGATCTTAGTTCAGATGCTTGTGTTTCTTTCAACATACTCACACTGCGCACTTCCTTAATTATGGAACAAGGTCTATTGATATTGCCCTTATTGTCCAAAATTGATTAATTCAGGTGAGCTCAGAAACGGAACACACAGGGAACAAGTCAGGTACGTTTCCATATTTTATCAGTTCCTTCTAACTGTTCACGTTCAAAATTTGCTACATTCCCATGTTGGCCCCATTTTCCCTCTTCTATTTCACTTTCTCACGTTCTCTTTTAAATCATCATTAAAAGACCCTTTGATTTTTTTTTGACCCATACAATTCAAAAATCTCAAAATAGTTATCTCTTCTTCTTATTTCTTTCCCGGCATAGCCATTATGTCCAGTCCCTCTCTAGTTTCCATGGCATTACCTAAGTCCCTTTCTACATATCCTTCCATGAAGTAAAATTCCCTGATAGTTTTATTGTACCTGGTTCTCTAATTAAGAGTTTGCTGAATAGAGTTATTACTTTTGAATTGGATGGTCCCAAATTTGGTTTCTTGCTTGATATTCTTAGTGGGGATTTTGCTATGGCTAAAAAAGAAAAAAAGCAAAAAAGAAAAAAGAAGAAGAAAGATTCAAAAGAGGCACATGACAACCTATCATAAAATGTTGTTTTCTTTTGTCATCAAGAATTTGATATGACTCTCATGGAATTACTTGATGGTGGATACAAATTAATTTGTCTAGCCTTATAATCTCTCACCTCACCAAGGTGGTAATGAAAATGAAGCAAAATCAATTGTTTCCTTATGGGTTTTTCTTGGCTAAATCATTTGAAAATTTTGGTGTGCCCATTCCTGCTTTTGAGCCTTATTCATACTATGATGTCAGTGATTACTATGAGATCGGGGGGCACCATAAGGATGTTTTTGCTGAATATGACATTGTTGTTGAGGGTCATACTGTATCTCTGTTCCCTCTACTGCTTCTACTAATTCTTCACTGGTCAGGGATCATGAGCTACTATGTATTGAAGTAAAGGATCTTCATGCTCAGATTGAGAGGAATGAGGAAGTTGCCGCTGCCCGGCACATTGTTCTGGTTGCTCTTATCACGTGACTCTCTCAGCCAACTATTTCTCTAATCTTTTCCACTACTCAGTCCATACCTCATCTTATTAAACTAAGTGTAGTTTATACAGGTTAGAAACTTTTTAAGGGCTTAGGGGTAAGTCCTTGGATTGCGAGGGTTGCAATCCGAATTTGACTCGGTGTCTAGTGGAGTTAAGTTGAAATAATACGACGCAGTAGGTCATGGTATTTACACCCATTCAAGCCTGGGTGGTTTTCCACGTAAAAATTCTTATCTCTTGTTTTACTTCTGCACTTTATTATTTTCTGCTTGAACTAGGTTACTGCTCAAAGGAACAGAGTTCAAGTCTGTTCCCGTCACAAAAGATAATTCAAGAAAAGTTTTAATTTGTGAATATAAGTGTTAGACCCAATTCATTCCTCCCCCCCCTCTTAGGTCTAATTCTGAAGTCACTGCAATAACAATATTAGTTTTGTTATCTTTACTATATTTGAAAATAAAATACTATAATCTTTAAATAAAGTATAAAAAAAAGGAGATGAAGTTAAATTATATTTGAATCTATTGAATTCACAATGTGTCCTTAAGAAACTTAGTCTCCTCCTAGTACCCGAAGCATAGGATTATTTTTCTCCCAGGATAAAATAAATAAACCATACTGGTGTAGCGGTACTTCAAACCCTAACGTATAGAAAACACAAAGAACAACCAAACCACACTTAGAACTTACATTTCAAGTTCATGAAATTTTGCAGAGAAAAATAGAATAATTCAGAATATTCATAAGTAAAAGTATGAGAAAGAGGACAGAAATTTATAGCCAACAAAGGGTAGTGCGAACATATGCTATTGTGCCTTAGCTGAATATTCACAACCTATTCAATGTGAAAAGATGTTGTATAAATTGCATCATTTCTCATGGTATCTTATCAAAAAAATACCTTCTTCATTTTTCATTCACACCTCTTAAAAATCCAACAGCCTCTCACATGAATGAGTAATGACTATATAAAAATAAATTATGTGATTAGAAAGTAAATATTAATTAAATATAGACAAGTAGGTTTTCCTCTAAACTTTTCATAATAAATAAGGTTGTTCAAAATCAAAGCAAAACCAATAATTCGAACTGAAAAAATTTCTATTAGTTTATCAGTAATGAGTTATTGATTTAACGGTTTGATAATGATTTTGATTTTACTTTTTACTAGGTTATCAATTATATAACGATTTAGATTTCTCTTAACTGATTAATCGATAACTCAATAATATATGAGAATAAATTTTGTAGGTTTATTATGTTTTACTACTCAAATTGTGCAAATAATGCAAAATCAGTTGATTCTTGTTTTAAAAATTAATTGTGTTAAGAAAATTAATCAACCTGCACAAGATTTTTGGTAAAAGAATTTTAAAGCATTCTACTAGAAAATCATGTAGTCCAAAAGAATTAGAAATTACAAAAAATAAGAAGAATAACAACAGAAGACCTCAACCTCAAAATGTAAGTCCAGTATTTATTTTCGTGTTTAGCTGTTTTTCTTATCTCAGATACTTCAAAGATATTGCTTACAATTGTCTATTAAATATTACGTTTGCAATTTTCTATTTGTAATTAGTATTTCTCACATTGTGTATAAGTAATAATTATTCTAAATTGGTAGATTATATCCAATTTAACGAACTTGATTTTCAGGCAGAAATTATTTGATATTTTGTAATATCTCGAAAGCCTGAAGATCAGACCGCAGGGTTGAAACAGAGAAAATAGAAATTTCTATACCACGTCACAAGACGAGTTGTCCAGTGACCCATGAGGTACACCAAGAGTAGTTAGGTGACTCGTGGATTGGAGGGAAGTTGGTTGGATTTTGTGTATTGGGGGTTGACCACAAGACAAGACACGACTCGTGGTCAGGGCAATGAGTCGTGGAGTCAATCATGGTCAGGAGTCGGCATGAAGGTGTGAATTTGTGGCAGTGTTCATCATGACTTGGTCATCACGAGTCGTTGGGTACACCAGTAGTCGTGCTGTCCCTCGTGGTGACCAACAGAGGCATAGTTTCCAGTGTTGGCAATGGAAGCAGGCGGTGAGTCTTGGTCATGGGTGACGAGTCATCTAGTCCATCGTTGGGACTAGCAGTATGCTTTTTTCTGTGAATTTAGTAAGGGCTTTTTCATAATTCTTATGTCCCTAAGACCTAAACTACGTCATTTTAAGCTCAGATAGGTGTACTTTAAGGGGGTTTAACTCTTTCTAAACCTATCCCTCTCCATACATGCAAGTCTAGAAGTTCCTAAGGGTGATCAAGCTTAGAAATTCATCAAGTCTTCTCCAATTTCCTTTGGGCATTCAAGAGGGTTGTGAAATCAGAAGTACCCAGATATGTAGAGTTATGAATGGGTGTATTCATCCATTCCCATGCCCAATTCCTTCTCAAATTCATGAATATTCTAGTTGATGAATCTATGGGGTTTTAACCAAACTTTTGAATTCTCTAAATATCTATCATTGGTATAATTTATTCATGTTTCTAATATTGAATTATGATTCACAGGCATGTTTTATAATATTTTCAATTGCAATTCTTGTTTTCAAAGTTTTACAAATTATGATGCCCAATTATGAAGGTTCTTGAAAAGTGAGATTATGATCTATGTTTTCAAGCATGATAAGATATATATGATGAAAGTATGATTTCAAATTACCCACGTCTACATTCATGTTTTTAACTATCAAAGTCTATTTCAAGTATGTTTAAATTTGGGCTAGCCCATATGATCAAGTATGTTTCATGATTTATCTCAAGTTCATGTTATTAGCTTACCACGTAGATTTTGGAGTCTAGACTCTCATTCTTTTCTGCTTATGGTATGATTTGAGCCAAGGCTTCTCACAGAGGCGGATCTAAGATTTAAATTTTATGGGTTCAATCTTAATATTTTTGCATTGAACCCATTATATTTTTAAAATCATGGGTTCATATCTATTATTATTTCAAATTTAATAATTTTTATACATATATTTATGCACCACATCGAAAGTTATAGGTTCAATTGAACCCATAACTCTAAGGCTACATACGCCTCTGGCTCCTCATGATATGTTTTCGGATTATGCATGTATGATTATGATTCAGCTTTGTTGCAAGACGATGGTTCAGCTTCATTTTAAAAAAATGGAGAGAATATGCATTAGAGAGCATATACATGTTTTTGGGAGTAGTGTCTAGCACCGAGTAGGCTAAGGATCAGTCAACCCCGTTCCTAACTACGTGACAACATAGGTATGATTAGATTATTTGGGAACTCCCTTGTGAGCTTTCCCTGCCCCAAGGGACCTTATCTTGATATCAATATCATGGTAGCGTCCTTAGCCCTGACAAGGCTTTGGACGGCTCTGTCCACTTGAGTGTAATAGTTGAAACCACGTAAGCTCTATTGTGGTAAATGTTGGTTATATGATGAGTTTCCCATTGTTCCTCATGATTTCAGTTATACATGTTCATTAGTTATGATATTATGTTTTCAGAAGGTTTGACCCAATGTTCAGTTTTACTTATGAATGATCAGTTTTAGCTTTGGGTTATTCAATTCAGTTATAATATTCAGTTATGTTTAAGTCATGTTTTTAGATACTAGCATGCAAGTCCTACTCTCAGAATCTTATGACGAAATGTTTTATGATATGCATGATATCTAATTTTTACCTACTTAACTATTTTACTTACCTTGCATACTCTGTACATTTCACGTATTGACTATATACTCTTTGTTGTATCGTTTCATGATATAGACTCGAATATTCATGTCCAGTCCCGCCGTTAGCCAGATCCTTAGAGTTAGCATCTCTCAGCAGAGTTGGTGAGTCCTCATCCTTCGAGGACCATTTTATCAATGTATTCAGTTTTTTCAGTTTTAGTCATTAGTGAGTTAGTTGGGGTCTTGTCCCATCAACTCATCAGTATGTAGAGGCTTATCAGACATAGTATGTTTTAGTTTCAGATTATTGTTATGCATTCAGATATTCGATGTAATCAGATTTTTAGACTTTCCGTTATTATATATGTTAGACTTCCACATTATTTTGTTGAGCTTTAGATGTCATGTTCATGCCATGAGTCGACTTGAAGCCTATTGGGGTTCTTTGTCCCGTATCTCGATCCGGGCCTATATTCAGGTCGTGACAAACTTGGTATCAAAGCATTAGGTTTTGAAGTGTCCTAGGGTGTCTGAAAGCTGTGTTAAGTAGAGTCTTTTTCATGGGTGTGCAGTGCGCCACACTTATGACGAAGAGGCTATGAAATGTTTTAGGAAATGTTTCCTTCTTTCATGATCAATGGATGTGATAAAATATCTCTATATCCCTCTAACTCATGCTATACACATTTGCAGAATCATTCCTCCTCGCTGAGTTAATGGAAGAAGGAATAAAAATGAAAACGGCCATGAGAATGAAAATGGGGATGGGCACCAGTAGGCCCCATGACCCCTGAAAATCATGTGCCCGAGCAGGTGGCCCCTGTAGAGTTTAGGGCTACCATTCAGATGTTAGCTCAGGCTTTGACCGCCCAAGTTAACCAATAGGCGGTAGCGCATGTCACCTAGAATGGGAGTGCAGCAGCGACAAGAATTAGTGACTTTCTTAGGATGAGCCCTCTAGAGTTTCTCAGGTCGAAGGTGGATAAAGATCCGAATGAGTTTATTGATGAAATTCAGAAAATCACCCAAATCATGGGGTGATAGGGGAGGAGTGAGCAGATTTAGCCTCTTATCAGCTGAAAGGGATTGTACATATATGTTTCAGACAGTGGAAGGGTGGTAGGGCAATCGGAGCAGGCCCTATTGGTTGGGATGAGTCCTATACCGCATTTTTGGATCTATTCTTTCCCCTAGAGATAAGGGAAATCAAAGCAGCTGAATTTGTGAACTTGAGATAGAACAACATGACAGTCCAGGAGTATGCTATAGAGTTCACCCGCCGATTCAAAATTCACCTAAGATGGTGGAAGACCATAGGTTCAAGTAAGTCGATTCATGCATGGTTTAGTAGACTATTTGGTCAAAGATTGCCGAACCGATACTTCATTAGCTCATTGACTTCTCACTGATAGTTCTATATGCCCAGCAGATAGAGGCGGTACAGGTGAGTGAACGGGAGAGAGAGGCCAAGAGGGCCAGTACTGATAGCTTTGGATTCTCCCAGCAGAGACCTAGTGGTGGGCACCATCAGCAATCACACCAAAGATCATCAGCCCCAGCACCGTCAGCAGCGAGTGTGTCATCCAGATCTAGGAACGACCAGAGGGGACGAGCATCAGGCCCTCAAGGTCAAGGGAGCAGATCTGTGGAGCCCAATATTCCAGCTTGTGACAGGTATGGCCGGAGGCACACTGGTAAGTGCTTAGTAAGTATAGGTACTTATTTCGGGTGTGGGAAGCCCGGACATATACTCAGAGATTGTCCAGGAGCTAGGTAGGACCATGATAGAGGCCAAGACCCAGCTACTAGTTCCGTAGCCACACCAGCATGCTCAATTCAGCAGGGGGTCTCCACTAGTGCAGGTGGTGGTCAACGTTAAAATAGATTCTATGCTCTCGCATCACGTCAGGAGCAGGAGGCCTCCCCATGTATAGTCACTAGTATGTTACGAGTGTTCCACCTTGATGTATATACTTTGTTAGATCTAGGGGCTACTTTATTTTTTTTGATGCCATATGTTGCTAGTAGTTTTGGATTCAGTCCCAAAATCCTATCAGAACCCTTCTCTCTCTACTCCAGTTGGTGATTCAGTTATAGCTCGATAGGTATATAGAAATTTCCCTTTCATAGTCCTTTAGAAAATCACCTCAGCAGATTTAGTAGAGCTAACCATGACATATTTTGATGTTATCTTTGGCACGGATTAGCTACATGCATGTTATGCCTCAGTAAATTGTAGAACCATGCAGTAGAGTTTCGATTTCCAAGTGAGCTAGTCCTAGAGTGGAAGAGTAGTTCTGTTGTGCCTGTAGGTCATTTCATTTTCTACCTTAAGGCTAGAAAGATGATTTCTAAGGGTTTCCTGTACCACCTAGTTAGGTTTAAGGATGCTACATCCAAAACCATGACTATCTAGTCAGTTCTTGTATTGTGCGAATATCCAGAGGTGTTTCCAGATGATTTATCGGGAATTCCTCTCAAGCGGGAGATCGATTTTTGTATTGACCTTCTTCCCGATACGCAGTGTATATTTATTCCTCCTTATAGAATGGCTCCAGCTGAGCTAAAGGAGTTGAAAGAGCAGTTGAAAGATCTCTTAGACAATGGTTTCATCAGACCTAGCAAATCCCCATGGGGTGCACCAGTTCTCTTTGTCCGAAAAAAAGGATGGTTCCCTTCAGACGTGCATTGATTACCAGCAATTGAACAAGGTCATTGTTAAGAACAAGCATCCTCTACCCAAAATTGATGACTTGGTTGACTAGCTTCAGGGTTCCAAATGTTTCTTAAAGATAGACCTCAGATCCGTGTATCATCAGCTCAGGGTTAGGGAGAGTGACATCCCGAAAACAACCTTCAGGACTCGGTATGATCACTATGAGTTTGTAGTTATGTCTTTTGGACTAACAAATGCTCCTGCAGCTTTTATGGATTTGATAAACAGGGTGTTCAAGCTGTATTTGGATATGTTCGTGATCGTGTTTATAGATGACATCTCATATACTATAGGAGCGAGGAAGAGCATGTCTCTCACTTGACGGTGGTGCTACAAACTCTTAAGGATTGCCAGTTGTATGCTAAGTTCAGCAAGTGCAAGTTTTGGTTAAACTCGGTAGCATTTTTGGGTCATGTGGTGTCAAGTGAGGGTGTACAGGGACTCTCAGATGATAGAAGCTGTGAAGAATTGGCCTAGACCAGTGAGTCCTTCGGATATCAAGAGTTTCTTGGGCTTATCTGGTTACTACAGGAGGTTTGTGGAAGGATTTTCATCCATTGCAGCATCATTGCCTAAGTTGACTCAAAAGAAAGTGAAGTTTTAATGACTGGAGGCCTGTGAGAAAAGATTCTAAGAGTTGAAGACACGACTCAGCTCAGCACTAGTGTTGACCCTACCTGAGAGTACCGATGGGTTTGTGGTATATTATGACGCCTCAAGAATTGTCTTTGGTTGTGTATTAATGTAGCACAGTAATGTTATAGCCTGTGCTTCTAGACAACTGAAGGTCCATGAAAAGAACTATTTGACTCATAACCTCGAGCTGGCGGCGGTAGTATTTGCCTTGAAGATTGGGAGACACTATCTATATGGGGTCCATGTGGATGTGTTTACAGACCACAAAAGCCCACAGTACATGTTTACCTAGAAGGATCTAAATCTATGCCAAATAAGGTGGTTGGAGCTTCTTAAGGACTATGATATGAGTGTCCTTTATCATCTCGTCAAGGCCAGTATGTTGGCAGATGCTCTTAGAAGGCTTTCTATAGAGAGTGTGTCCCAAGTAGATGAGGAGAGAAAAGAGTTAGTGAAGGATGTGCATCGGCTCGCACGACTAGGAGTTCGTCTTGTTGATTTGGTGGATGGTGGTGTCATTGTTCAAAATGGGTTAGAATCTTCCTAAGGGACCGAGGTCAAATCTAGACGAAACAAGGATCCTATTTTGGTCAAGTTGAGGGAAGTTGTTCAGAATCAGAAGGTAGAGGTCTTCTCCTAAAGGGGGAGATGGTGTACTACAATATTATGGTCGTTTGTGTGTCAAGGAGTTGATGACTTGAGGGGGTGGATGTTGCATGAGGCTCATGGTTCTATATATTCTATACATCCAAGTGCCACCAAGATATAACGTGGCCTACAGAAAGTGTATTGGTTGAATGGCATGAAGAAGGACATAATAGAGTTTGTGGTTAAGTGTCCGAATTATCAACAGGTGAAGGTTGAGCATCAAAGATCCAGAGGTGTGCTTTGATAAATTAGCATTCCTACTTGGAAGTGGGAGGAAATCAATATGGACTTCATCACGGGGTTACCTCGTACTCCCCAACAATATGACTCTATTTAGGTGGTTGTAGACATGTTGACTAAAGCAGCTCATTTTCTACTGGTCAAAACTATCGATTCAGCAGAGGATTATGCTAAACTATATATTCGAGAGTTAGTTCAGTTACATGAAGTTCCCTTGTCCATCATATCAGAAAGAGGTACTCAGTTTACATGCCGACAATATGACTCTATTTGGGTGGTTGTAGACAGGTTGACTAAAACAGCTCCTTTCCTATCGGTCAAAACTATCGATTCAGTAGAGGATTATGTTAAACTGTATATTTAGGAGTTATTTCGTTGCATGAAGTGCCCTTGTCTATAATATCAAATAGAGGTACTCAATTTACCTCCTAGTTTTGGAGATCGTTTCGGAAGGGACTTGGTATTCAGGTCAAGCTTAACACAACATTTTACCCGCAAATAGATGGTCAGGCTAAACAGACCATTCAAACTCTTGGGGACATGTTGAGGGTGTGTGTGATTGATTTTAAGGGTAGTTGGGATGATCATTTTCCTCTCATTGAGTTTGCATATAACAATAGTTACCATTCCATCATTCAGATGGCTCCGTTTGAGGCTCTTTATGGGAAGAGATGTAGATCATTTATTGGTTGGTTCAAAGTCGGTGAAGCTGCATTGATAGGACTAGATTCAGTCCATGAGGACATGGAGAAGGTCCATCTTATAAGGGAAAGGTTGAAAACAGCTTAGAGTCACAAAAAGTCTTATGCAGATGTGAGAAGGAGAGAGCTAGAGTTCGAAGTGGATGATTGGGTGTTTTTGAAGGTGTCTCCCATGAAGGGAATGATGAGGTTCGGAAAGAAAGGGAAGCTCAGTCCCCATTATGTTGGCCTGTACTGAATTGTGAGATGGGTTGGCAAGGTAGCACATGAGTTGGAGTTACCCTCAAAATTGGCTTCAGTGCATTCAGTTTTCCATGTATTGCTCTTAAAGAAGTGCATGGGTGATCCAACATTGGTTGTCCTATTGAAGAGCGTAGGTGTGAAGGATAGTCTTAGATATGAGAAGATTCCGGTGGAAATACTTGATCGTCAAGTTCAGAAGCTAAGAAATAAAGAGGTAGCTTCAGTGAAGGTTTGTGGAGGAATCAACATGTTGAGGGAGCTACATGGGAAGTCAAAGCAGATATGATGGCTAGATACCTGCATCTATTCCCTCCAGGCTCAGTTTCAGCTTGAGGTATCAGTTTCCTCCCCAGTACTCTATTTAGTTTCATGTTCAGACCATGAGCCCCAGTTTCTTTCATGTCAATGTACGTATGTGTGATTCATGAATTCAGTTCAGTCATGTAATTCAGTCCGGAGTCAGTCACTCCGTCAGGTGTCAGCTTTATATGTTCAATATTTGGTATGACAGTTTCATTTTTTAGATTTTTAGTATGTTTACCCACATTCATGGATGAATATTCCCAAGTGGGAGATATTATAATATCCCAAAAGCCCTAAGATCAGACCCGAGGTTTGAAATGGAGAAAATAGAAATTTCCGCACCAAGTCACAAGACGAGTCATCTAGTGACCCATGAGGTACACCACGAGTCATTAGGTGATTCGTGAAGTGGAGGAAAAGTTGGTTGAATTTGTGGATTGGGGGTTGATCACGAGACAAGCCACGACTCGTGGTTAGGGCAATGAGTCGTGGAGTCAATCGGGGTAAGGAGCCAACATGAAGGTGTGAATTTGTGGCAGTGTTCATCATGACTTGGTCACCACGAGTCGTTGGGTACACCATGAGTTGTGGTGTCCCTCGTGGTGACTAGCAAAGGCATAGGTTCAGTGTTGGCAATGGGAGCAGGCCACACTCGTGGTCATGTGTGCCGAGTCATCTAGTCCCTTGTTGGTACTGGCAGTACGTTTTTTTTCTTGAGAATTTAGTAAGGGTTTTTTTGTAATTCCTATGTCCCTAAGACCTAAACTACGTCGTTTTAAGTTCAAATAGGTGTGTTTTAAGGGGGTTTAACACATTCTAAACCTATCCTTCTCCATGCATGCAAGCTTAGAAGTTCCTAAGGGTGATCAAGCTTAGAAATTCATCAAGTCTTCTCCAATTTCCTTTGGGCATTAAAGAGGGTTGTGAAATCAGAAGTACCTAGGTATATAGGGTTATGAATGGTGTGCTCATCCACACCCATTCCCAATTCCTTCTCAAATTCATGGAAACTCTAGTTGATGAATCTATGGGATTTTATCCCAACTTGTGAATTCTCTAAGTATGTATCATGGGTATCTATTCATGTTTCTAATGTTGGATTATGATTCACCGACATTTTTTATAATGTTTTCAATTACAATTCTTATTTACAAAGTTTTACAAATTATGATGCCCAATTATGAAAGTTCATGAAAAGATGAGATTATGATCTATGTTTTCACACATGATGAGATGTATATGATGAAAGTATGATTTCAAATTACCCATGTATACATTCATGTTTTTGACTATCAAATTCTATTTCAAGTATGTTTAAGTTTGGTAAAGACCATATGATCAAGTATGTTTCATGACTTATCTCAAATTCATGTTATTAGCTTACCACGTGGATTTTGGAGTCTAGACTCCCACTCTTTTCAGCTTGTGGTATGTTTTGATCAAAGGCTTCTCATGTTATGCTTCCATATTATGCATGTATGATTATGATTCAGCTTCGTCACAAGATGATGGTTCAGCTTCATTGATAAATGATGGAGAGTAAATGCATATTTTTAGGAGTAGTGTCTAGCGCCGAGTAGGCTAAGGATCAGTCAACCCTGTGCGTCAGAACTACGTGCCAATGTAGGTATGACCAGATTATTTGGGACCTCCTTTGTGAGTTTCCCCTGCCCCAGGGGGCCTTCAGCTTGATATCGATATCATGCTAGCATCCTTAGCCCTTGCAAGGCTTTGGACGGCTCTACCCACTTGAGTGTAATAGTCAGGACCACATAAACTCGCTCTATCGTGGTAGTGTCGGTTATATGAAGAATCTCCCATTGTTCCTCATGATTTTTGATATGCATGTTCATCAGTTATGATATTCTGTTTTCAACAGGTTTGACCCAATGTTCAGTTTTATTTATTAATAATCAATTTCAGCTTTGGGACATTCAATTCAGTTATGTTTAAATTATGTTTTCAGATACTAGCATGCAAGCCCTAGTCTCAGAATCTTATGATGAAATATTTTATGATATACATGATTTATGATTTTTTACATACTTAGCGATTTTACTTACCTTGCATACTCGGTACATTCCATGTACTGACCACATATTATATGATGTATCATTTCATGATACAGGCTCAGATATTCAAGTTCAGTCCAGTCGTTAGCTAGATCTCAGAGTTAGCATCTCTCAGCTAGAGTTAGTGAGTCCTCATCCTTCGAGGATCATTTTATCAGTGTATTCAGTATTTTCAGTTTCAGTCATTAGTGAGTTAATTGAGGTCTTGTCCCATCAACTCGTCAGTATGTAGAGGCTTATCATATATAGTATGGTTTAGTTTCAAACTATTGTTATGTATTCAGATATTTGATGTAATCAGATTTTTAGACTTTCGCTATTATATATGTTAATACTTCCGCATTATTATGTTGAGCTTTAGATCTCATGTTCGTATCATGGGTTGACTTGGAGCCTCTCGGGGTTCTTTGTCTCGTTTCTCGATCCGGACCAATGTTTGGGTCATGACATAATTTCTGGAATATCCTGTTAGATTTTGTTTTCCATGTTGTCTGAAAGTGATTTTAAATGAAAAATATTTTGTGTGAAATCTTACCATTTAAACCAATAATAATCAATATCTGATTAACTGATAATCGATTAATCTGTATCTTGACGGTCTAGCATGTCTACAAATCAAAAACTAATAACTTCAAAACCGAATTGATCCGACCGATATACAATCTTAGCAGTGAACATATATCATATATACTAGGTCAATTGGTAAATTTGATATCTTTGAGCGATTGAGCTTTAGTGTATATCTAGGCAACGTACATCACAAAATTAATGTTTAACTTTCTTTGGTTCTCATTAGTGTGTTTATTTTAGCCATAAATTCCCACCTGGTTTCATAAGTGTATAGAGATTGGCCTTGCAAAATTCTTCTTTAAGCGGTTTATATTTCACACTAACATAAGTGATTCCTAAACGTATCATCCTATTATACACTATTTAATATACCCCATATCAAAATTAGAAACCATTAAAAAGCATTAATGCCTCATCTTTGTTACTGAATATTGTCTCATCACAAGAATGGATTACAAAGTTATTTTGACAATGTTGTACTGTCATCATGACTTTACTTGAAATTCTTGAACATAGATCTTAGGATAAACAGTCTTCTCTACTGAGTTACTATTATGAGGACTTGTTCGGGGCCATAGGCCCCTTCTTCTCGATGATCTTTCAACTACCTCTATAGCTAGTCCTTTTGTAACTGGATCCAATATATTATCACTTGACTTTACATAGTCAATTGTGATAATTTTATTAGAGAGAAGTTGTCTAACGATATTATATCTTCATCGTATGTGACGGGATTGTTCGTTATACATAATGCTCCTAGCCCTTCAAGTTGTCACTTAGTTATCACAATATATGCATATAGGAGCTAACAATTTGGGCAATAATGCAATATCTTCCAAGAAATTATGGAGTCATTCATCTTATTCACACGCTTTAGTTAAGCAGATGAATTCAACCTTCATTGTAGAGTGCGAATATAAGTTTGTTTGGATGATTTTCAAGTCACCACTCCTCCATCGATTGTGAATGTATATCCACTTATGGATTTCGAATCAGTCGAATCATTGATCTAATTTGCATCACAATATCCTTCAATAACCACATAGTACTTATTATACTGTAATTAAGAAAATTTTTGAGTATGTTCAAATACCCAAAACTCGTTTTATTGTCATTTGATGTTAGGTGTATTTACACATATTTTCACATTACATTATACATGTTTGTACATTATTTTGATATGAAATTTATAATAAATACATCTAAATTATGTTTATTATGATATATTTGACTAATTCGTTCTATTTATGTAGACGTAGGTGTTTAATTGCAAAATTGCACAAGAATTAAAGAAAAATAAAAAAATTAACTAAGTATGATGATGTGTCAGGATTTTGCGGCACATTATGGTGCCTTATGCATAAGTTTTAAATGTCCTTTAGTACTATTGCAAGTAAATTCTAATGTTAAAATGTTTTGTGGCAGATATCCCGATGAAAAGGAGAAAAATGCACAGGATCAGAAAAATTTGCATTTGAAATAATAACATACGATATGGATTTTGTGAATCTTATGTCCCATGGTTGAAGAACTATGAAGGCCTGAGTAAAAGATTAAAAAAACGGGTAAGTGTGAAGTGATTTACAAAGGAAACTTGCGGCCCTAGATTCAAGCTACGAGCCGCAGGTGGAGTCGTAAGTTCTAAATAGAGAGCTAAACAACGAAGGACCTGACTTATGGTGGCTAGTTATGAGCCGCAAGTTAAATCTGCAATCTGCAAATAAAACTACAGAAGCTCAAAGGAAATGATTTATGAGCGGCAGATGGAAATACGAACCACAAATCAATATGCAGAGGAGTCTATTCAAGTTCAATGCCAAAAACGGTAGGCATTTGTAAGCCATAAATTAATTTTACAGACCACAAGTGACTAATGGATACTTCACAAACATCACAGAGAAGTCATCAGTGGCTACAACGAGAATAATCTGCAGGAGGTGAGTCAATTCTATGGCTCGTAAATTACACATGTGCAGTTCTGAGGAAAAATAGAATTTGGAAACTTGGACCAATATAAATATTTTTCTAGATATTTTTTGTATATTTGTTAGATGTTGTTGTAGGCGCATACTTTTTTATGCTTTTGAGTCAAAATTTCTTGGAATTTTTCGGTGCTAATTATTTTTCTTGACTCGAGCGTTTGTTAACCTTAATTGTAAGTAATTCATGATTTCTTTAACCTTGATTTGTTTTTACTCTAGAATGAGTTGCTAAATCACTTACTAAGGTTGTAAACCCAATAGGGTTGTGGCACAAAAGAGAATCTCATCTTACTATTTGATAGCGACTTAGATATATTTAATTAATCCCCATTCTTCATTAAAGGTTGATGGTTGCACACATCAATCTACACATAATAACACTTGAAAAAGTTGTTTGAATTTGAAAGGATTAATTAACAAGAGCTCGAGGGGCTTAACCCTTGTTTAATGAATTCGCTTATGAATATGTTAAATTTACTTGACAAGAAAAATTGTGTTTAATGTAATTCTAGTTAATTCGTAAGAATCAACTAAGAAAAATATTAATTAAATATTAAAAATAGTAAGTAATCATTTAGAGATTATCTGCATATAAATTAGAAGGTTCTATCCGTATTTTGATTGATAGACTCAGGTGAAGCAGCCCTTAACCGGAATACAACCTTGGTTCTTTAATATATTAATTATATAAAAGGATCAAATTAGATTAATATTTTAGTTTATAAATTTTAAATATTTCATTAGTTACATAATAGAATCTTAAGACGGCCAATCAAGTACTTGTGAATTTCAGTAATTTTTTCACACCTATTCTTTATGTGATTTGATCCCAACCTAGTTGGGTTACTATATTTTATAAGACCGTGTTACATCATATTTAGGTATAATTTTTAGCATATCAAAATTTTAGAGCCATTACCGGGAAATAGTTTTTGAAATTACTGATTGTTAAATATATTAATTTTATTCTTGATCTATTCCATCACCTCTTGTTTGTGGTGTTGTGAACTTTGATCGTGACAACAATTCAAAATCATGACAGGGAGAATGTGGTTATTGAAATGAGTGATAAAATTGATTATGCAAGTGTCATTGTGCCTCCACGTATAAATGTCTCCACCTTTAAAATAGATGGGAGCATCTACATTATGTTGAAGGCTGAGGGGAAATCCCATAATTCTACTTATTAAGACCTACAACACTTGAAAAATTTTCTCAAAGTGTGCAATATGCACAAAGTAGAATAAAATTTCAGATGATGTCATTCGTTGGAGAGTGTTTAAATACTCACTTGCTGGAGAAACTAGAACTTGGCTCCACACCTTCCACCAAACTCTATCTATACCTGGGCGGAGTTGGTGAATGTTTTTATGAAGAATTAGTTTCCTCCCAGTAAGAAAGTTGAGCAATGTGACAAAATTTTCCATTTTAGACAGATTCCAAGTGAGCAGTTGTTTGAAGCTTGGGAAAGGTTCAAGCAATATATTCTTAGAGCTCTAACTTACAGTTTTCCAAAGAACATTCTATTGGAGAAATTTTATACAGGGTTTGAAACACCCCGTGAATGGGAACCAACGGGCCTAGTGAAAAAATATATTTTACGAGCTAATTTTTTATTTTTATATTTTCCAGAAGTAAAATAATAAGGAAAAGAAGTTGCCTGAGAAAAGTCGATCACAAGTGTCGAGCGATCACACGTCGACTGGTGAGTTGTGTGCACAAGCGAAAGCTGGAAGGAGGCCCCACACATGTCGATGCACCAAAGGAATAGGCGACGAGCATGCATGGACCTAGCCGAGCAGGTGACCATGCACGCCGGCAGGCGGGCACGCGTCAGTCCTAGCCGACAAGCGATGCATTACTCTTATTAAAGTAATATTTAGCCCAAACACAAATTCACTCAATTTTGTTTTAGAAATTGAGAGATTTTCAAGGGTTATCTCATGGATAACATATATTCAACTTAGAGGGATCATATCCAAGCTTCATATCACAAACATTAAAGCTAGAATCTTGTACTAATCATCGTGAAGAACGTCTTGCTCATGTTGACTTCGTTGTTTGTTGTTTTGTCGTGGTTTTTTAGAGAGAACAACATGCAAGAGTGGTATATATATATTTTTCCTTCTTTTAACGAAAGGTAAATACTTCTACACCTCTCTCTATTGTTAAATTAAAAGTTATATAGTTTATATTGAAACGACTACCGACATCAAAAATCTTTTCCATTTATTATGCTATGATTTAACAACTGTTTTAGATGGCCGTTGAGTTGTTGATATTGTGTTTGTGTATTGAATATAATTATTGGAAGGATTAAGAAAAGGATAGTTGTGCTATTGAATCTCTTATGAGGTATGTTAAGGCTAAACCTTCTTCAGCAAGTTTCTTTCATCGTATAGTCGATGTGACTTGTTATCTATCACAGTAGTACTGTTGGCCATGTTTTTTATTGTTGGTTAGCTGCTAGAAGTTGAACATATATATTGGTGTAAGCTTCTCTTGATGATATTTTCCACATCTAGCTATTTCCTTTTGTTAGAAGCGACATAAATTATATAAATTGTTGTTACTTAAATTGGCTATTGGTAACTCGTCGCCATACTGATGTCTTAAGGGCTTTGTGGTTAGCTGTTTAGCTTTTCTTGTTGATATTGGTGACTTAACAAGTATTTTGTCATAAATATTACATGTTGTGATTCCTATATGTTATCTACAAACCTTTGGCGTATCTTGGCACCTATAAAGCTAAGAGTATTAATATTGTAGTTCTACCTTCGGGTTTGGGGATTCGCGACTGTCTATTAAACTATGGTGATGAGCTGTAAGATGTTGCACCTATTTACTAGCAATCTTATAGCTTGATACGACGTACAGATTACCGTACGGGTTGCTTAGAGTCACCTTACTTGCTGATAGATTAGTAGATTATTTATGCCTTTTTTGGCTATCTGGTCAGCTATTACTATTGGGCCTATGCCTTCAGGCTATTCAAATAGATGCTTATTTATACGTTGCCTATAAGGGTATGGGGCTACACTATTCTTTAAGATCTATAAAATGTTCTAGTGAGACTATATTAAGGCCTGTAGAACCATGTTGAAGTTTATTCACTTATGGACTTCCTTTATGCCTAAGTTGGCAATACTGCCCTCAGTAGAGCCTTGGGTGCTCGGGGTACAATTAGTGACAGTTAAAGGATCCCAGAAGGCTTAGATACAGTTACAGGAATTCAGAAGGCTCAAGATATAGTTATAGAAGCCCAAAAGTCTCAAGATGCAGTTATAGGAGCCTAAAAGGCTTAAGATACAGTCTAAGGAGCCAAGTGTGCTCTAGTTACAGCTACAACATGACTACATGGATACAGTATTACCAGTAGGGGTATATAGATTGAGGTGTACCTGTCGAGGCTTATGGGGGCTCAAGTAGGTTATTGTTTATTATTTATACCTGTCAGCCTTATGGGGGCCAAGTTAGGTTCTTGTTTGATTACTATCTATTCAACTTACAATATAAATTGGTGAGATCTTATAGGTTATCCTTTGACTCTTATAGTTGATTACTTTTAGTATCTTCTATCAGCTTTAGTTTTAGCTTATATTTACTACCTTACATACTAGGTATTGTTGTATTGACGCACCGAGCCTAGGGGCGCTATACTCTTGCCTGCAGGTTCTAACAGACAGGTTCAAAGACTTCCTCAGTAGCAATTCAAACTCAGTGAAGTGGTCAGCTCCTTTCTACCGGAGTTACATTTTTTAGAGTTTTGCTTGTCTTTTGTTGTATAGTTTAGGTCGACACCCTATTCCATCAAAATATCTACTCTTTAGATGCTTGTAGAATATTGGATTATATAGAAGTACGTTGTTTCCATGTTGGCTTATTGCTTTGTGTTTATAGTCTGATGGCCTTAATGACATTTGTATATATATGTTTATTTTCAACTTTATTTGAATTAGAGACCATGGTGTTCTCGTCAGTCCGCATAAGGATTGGTGATATTAGACAACACGTGGTCTTGTTAGACCACATAGGATTATATGGTTATTATGAATTATTAGGCCAACTGATTATCTATGCAGGTGTTATATTATGGCCTTGCCATCCAAGGGCTTCTTTAAGCGAATATAAACTTATTTGTTTTCTTGATTATGTGTTGTTGGTATACATAATAGGTGTTTATGTCTAGCTAGGTCCGCTCAAGTTCAAGTGTGGGATCAGGTGTCAATTACAACTCCCAAGAAGGGGCATGACAAACTTGATATCAGAGAAACATCATATCCGAAGGAGTTTTCAAGTCGTGTCTAGTAGAGTTTTATTCAAGTCGTGTCTAGTAGAGTTTTATTTATAAATATGTTTTGCACCACATTTTATAAGCAAGGAGTCATAGAGCATGATAGTATGGTACCCTTCATCTGCTCAAATTGTGCTATAGAGCTGAGTCTTATAGGGTTGCGTCCCTAAGCTTATTATTAATATTTTCCTATGGAGATGTATGATACACAACAGATTGCAGCTGGCCGAGAGCTAGATACAACAACAAGGGAAGGTACTAGTAAATTTCCACGAGTGCAGCCTGTAGGTTAGACTGCCCTAAAGCGAGTAGGAGTTTACTCACATGTAGTTGGAAAGTTTGAAAGCAGAGACTATGTGGCCGGTGACGTAAAAGATATGTCCACAGCTAGCCAACTCCGCTTTCTAACGATGTTAAGGCGTGACCTAGAAAACTGGAGACGGCCTAACCTAAGGCCAAAGGGGAGACATCTTCTCGATCCCCTCAGCATTTTCCTCTAAGTCGGGAGCCTCTGAGGGCTATAGACCAACGAGCACCATCTTCAACTCCTGTTCCTTCATATCAGGATATCTGGAGTGTAGTTTACATATTGTCTCAAATTATATCTGCTCAACGACAATAATGGCACCAGAGGTTGACGAGCCTTTTGAAGGACCCAAAAGCTTGAGGGTTCGTGAATTTATTTCTTTGAGTCCCCTACCATTTACAGGGACAGATATAGAAAGAACCCTTAATATTTTATGGACCAGCTTCATAGAACTTTTAGAATTATGCATGCTCTAGCTACTGAATTGGTTGAGATAGCTATATTTTGACTATGAGATCTAGCTATTCTATGGTATAAAAGCCAAGAATGGTTTAGAGAGAAGAATGCACCTCCATCTACTTGCTCTAGTTTATTTGAGGCCTTTTTAGATCATTACTTGCCACAAGAGATTCAAGAAGCCCATGTATATCAACTTTTACATGTTAAGAAAGGCAAGATGAGTGTGTGAGAGTATGCACTAAGATTTGATTCTTTGGATAGATATGCACCAACATTTGTGGCTACAATGCCAACAAGGGTACATCAGTTCATAGCAGAGTTGCTCCAAAGTATGTTGAGCATTGCAAGAGGACATGGATATATCATGGATTCATTCCCTTGCTCAAAAAATAGAAAAGTTTAGGTAGTCCAACATATGGCTGAGAGGGTAGACAGGGAGTGGCATAGGAGAGCCGCGCTAGCTGATATACATGTAGAGTCCTATGGTGGACCCAAACCTAGATTATTAGGTAGGCCACCTAGGCCTTCACCTTAATAATAGCAAGGTAGCAGGTCCAATCATCATAGATAGTTAGGTCCAGGCAAGAGCTTACGAGCATCAGGTTCATAGTAGCAGAGAGGATTAGATTAGACTAAGCTATCCCCATCGCATTGTGTTACATGAGGCAGGAGGCATTTTAGGAGATGCAAATATGGCTCCATAGCTTGTTATTCTTATAGGTAATAGGGTCACGTGATGAGAGACTACCTAACTAGAGATTAGGGTGATAGGGGTCAACAGACCGAATTATCAGTAGGGTCATATTCACCAGCACCTTCAACAATGCATGGGCCCCAGACTTCAACAAGCAAAGGTAGAGACAAAACGGGAGCATCTAGTTTTAAATATAGTCAGAACCACATTTATGCACTAGCAGGTCGACAAGACTCTAAGTCGTCACCAGATGTTGTGACAGGTATATTGAATGTTTATTCCTACTTGATTTATGCCTTGATAGATCCAGGATCTACTTTGTCCAATGTTACTCCGCATGCGGTAAGGAAATATTATATAATACTAGAATTGCTCCAGCGACTATTTTTCGTATCTACAGCCATTGGTGAATCCACTATCACTAGAAGAATTTACCGAGGTTTTATGGTGGAGCTTGTAGGCCTTCAGACCTCTATAGATCTGGTAGAGTTAGAAATGGTTAACTTTGATGTGATTATGGGTATGGATTGTCTAGCTCCATGTTAAGTCAATGCTGAGTGTTAGACGAAGATTTTCAAATTCCATTTTCCTAGAGAGGCAGTTTGGGAATAGAAAGGCACTATAACTACGCGAAAGAGTGGGTTCATATCCTATATTCTGGCAAGGAACCTGATTGCAAAGGGTTGTATTTATCATATTGTTAGAGTTTAGGACGTACAGGCGGAGTCCCAGACTCTTCAATCTATTCTGGTGGTCAGTAAATTTTCAAATGTTTTTCTAAATGAGCATCCTAGTATTCCCTTAAAGCGAAAGATCAGTTTTGCTATTGATATGTCATCAGGTGCATAACCCATATCTATTCCTCAATTAGGAGACTATTAGACATTTACAAATGGTTACACTTCTTTCATCTGACAGATCATGCAATAGAGTGGAGTCATAAGAAAACTTGAGTCTAAATAGTGCTTTTGTGTCTTTTATTTATAGAAATGCTTGTGACTAGATAGGTGGCCACCAAGAAAATTACTTCAGATGCAAGAAAAGGCACTAGTCATTCCCCTCCCTGACAAATGAATAGACTAGAGGCTCAGAGTGAATCCCAACTCCAGTGATTCCGTTCTACTAGTATTTCCTGTAATGAGAAGAGATCTAGCACCTTTGGCCCTACCCACTCCAGTGGAGCCTGAGGGAGCTAGAGAAACTTCAACACTTGTAGTTCCTTCTCCTAACCCAGAGGATTATGACATCAGGAATGCATACCAGTATTGTACACAAATGGTAGTTACACAGCAGCAACAAATAGGGGCAAGAACAAGTACCAGACTAGGCAGCTCAGAGAGTTCAAGGGCCTGAAAGTTTTTGAGTCTGAGTTTCCGTTAGGACTTTATTGATCAGCTTTATCAAATTCCTCGAGTTATGAATGCTTCGGTAGTAGAGATAGTGGAGCTGGCAATTTTTGGGCTGCAAAATGTGGCCATCTTGTGGTTCGAGGCATGAGAGCGATCTAGGGGATCGAACAACTAAATTAGAGGATTTCTTAGAGCTTTCCTAGCCCATTATCTTCCATGCGAGATTCAAGAAGCCATACTTGATTAGTTTATAACCCTTAGACAGGGAAACATGAGTGTTAGGGAGTACAGCCACAGGTTTAACTCATTGGCCAGATATGCTCTTAATATAGTAAGTGTGATGCGAGCTAAATATACCGATTTGTAGCAAGCCTTGAGGCAGACTTGATTAAAGATAGTATAGTAGCATCTTTTTAGGAGGATTTTGATAGTTCCTAGATCTAGGTGGTTGCTCAGATAGTAGAGGATCTTACACGTTAGATTTGGGATACCTGCAGCTGAGAGAGGGAACAAAATAAGAAGGCTAGATTTTTTGGGTTTTATAGGGAGATCAAGGTGATTTCATGCCATAATTTTACAAAAACTAGCCTACTCTTTGGTAGTGCCCCACCTCAATTTCAAGGGTAGGTTTATGATCAGTTTGCTCAGTCTGGAGTAAGTCAAAATTCAAGCTCATCAGATTCTCGTCGTCAGGAGCATTCAAAAAAAATGAGACTCATATTACCCATTTGTACTCAATGACACATGAAGTATTCCTGGAATTGTCAACAGGGTTCATATGTATGTTATTGGTGTGGGCATCATGTTCATTTTATGTGGCAGTATCTAATTAGAGGTTAGGATGAAACGGCCCAACCTATAAGGTCAGTGGTAGTTTTTTCATCTACTATACATCCCCCTAGACTTGGCCCACAGACTGCATCAGGACATGGTAGAGGTAGAGGAGGAGGAGCATCTAGTTCAAATGGTGGTCAGAATCACACTTATTCTCTAGTTGGTCAACAGGACTTAGAGTTATTACCTGATGTTGTCACAAGTGAAGTGTTTGTACTCATGTTGTTTATGCTTGATAGATCCTAGTTCCACTCTTTCGTATACTACCCCATTCATTTCTAGTAAGCTTGAGATAGATACAAAAAATTTTCTAAGACCATTTGATGTATCTACGCTGATAGGAGAGTTTATCAAAATTGTGTTGTGTTAATTTGTGTTATGTTAATGTTGATTTCCAAGCTAAAGCTATTAGATTCCACTTCCTAGATGAGCTAGTCCTGGAGTGGAAAGATAATTCAGCCACTCCAAATGGTAAGTTTATTTCATACCTTAATTCCTAGAATATGATCTCTAAAAGTTCATTCTATCATTTACTTTAAGTTAAAAGTACAGAGGATGAACCCATAACTCTTCAGTCAGTTCATGTGGTTAATGAATTTCCAGTAGTATTCCTAGATTAGCTTCCAAGAATCTCTCCAAAAATAGAAATTGACTTTGCTATCGATTTACCTATAGATACTCAGCCAATATCCATCCCTCCTTATCAAATGACTCCTACAGATCTGAGAGAAATGAAGGAGAGATTGAAGGATCTACTCGAAAAGGGCTTTATTAGGCCTAGTACATCTTCATGGGGTGCACTAGTGTTGTTTGTCCCTAAGAAGGATGGGTCCTTAAGAATATGCATTGATTATCAATATTTAAATAAAGTTACAATCAAGAATAAATACCCAATCCCAAGGATTGATGACCTATTTGAGCAGTTGCAGCGTGCCAGATGTTTTTCTAAAATTGCTCTGAATTGGGGTATCACCGGTTGCGAACTAAAGGAGCTGATGTTCTGAAAACGATCTTCAAAACAAGATATGGACACTGAGTTCTTGGTAATGTCATTTGGGCTTATTAATGCCCCAAAGACCTTCATGGCTTTAATGAATTGGGTATTCAAGCCATTCTTAGATGGGAAATTCTGATATACTCACGATCAGATCCGAATCATGCAGATCATTTGAGTATAGTATTATAAACTCTTCAAGATCGTAGGTTCTATGCAAGTTCTCTAAATTCCAGTTTTGGATAACTTCTGTAGCTTTTCTTGGAAATATCATTACAAGTGAAGGTATTATAGTTAATGACCAGATGATTGAAGTTGTAAAGAATTGGTTGAGGCCCTTAAATTCTACAGATGTTTGTTGATTATTGGGCTTGGTCGAGGCCCTTGAATCCTATAGAGGCTTGTAGATTTTTAGGCTTAGCAAGTTATCACTACATATTTATAGAGGAATTCTCTTCCACCTCTGCACTTATGACAATATTGACTCATACAGTATCCAAGTTTCAATTGATAAAGGCTTGTGAGTGAAATTTCTAGGAGTTAAAAGATAGGCTTACATCAGTGCCTATATTAACTCTTCCAGAAGGCACAAAGGGCTATGTTGTTTATTATGATGCTTCGGGGATTGAGTTGGACTATGTTTTAATGTAGCACAACAAATTTATTTCCTATTCCTCGAGACAATTGAGGAAGTATGAGCAGAATTACCCTATTCATGATCTTAAGTTAGCTGTGATAATATTTGCCTTAAAATTTTGGCGTCATTACTTATATAAAGTTCATGTTGATATGTTTACAGATCACAAAAGTTTACAGTATTTGTTTAAGCAGAAGGAGTTGAATTTGAGAAAAAAAAGGCAGTTGGAGTTATTGAAAGATTATGACGCAGATATCTGACACCATCCTGTTAAGGTTAATATAGTAGCTGATACTCTTAGCCGCAAATCCATGGGGAGTTTGAGCCATAAAGAAGCAGGAAAGGTTGATACGATGGGGGAACTATATCAACTAGCTAGTCTGCAAGTTTGATCGCTACACACAGATGATGAAGGGGTTGTTATTCAGAACACTGCAGAGTCTTCATTTGTGAAAGAAGTAAAGATGAGACAATACGAGGACCCGGAATTGGTAAAACTAAGGGAAGGAATTTTAAAGCACAAGTAGTCATTATTGGAGCTTAAAGAAGATAGGGTTCTCAAACATCAAGGTCATCTATATGTACGTGATGTGGGAAAGCTCGAGGAGAAATATTAGCAGAAGCTCATTAGTTTTGCTATTCATTCCATCGAGGAGCGACAAAGATGTACTATGATCTTCAAAAAATTTATTGGTGGCACAATATGAAGAAGAATATTATAGAGTTTGTACCCCAGTTCCCAAATTGTCAGTAAGTAAAGGTTGACTACCAGAGGCCCGGAGAACTAACTTGGATAATAGAAGTTCCAACATGAAAGTGGAAAGTGATCAACATAGATTTTATTACAGTTTTACCCTGTACTTATTGGAGGTACGACTCTATATGGGTGATTATAGACATGCTTATGAAGTCAGCTCATTTTCTTCCATTTAGGATGACTTATATGGCTAAAGATTATGTCAAGTTATACATTAGATAGATAGTAAGACTTTATGGTATTTCAATTCCCATCATTTCAAATAGGGGCGCTCAATTTAAAACAAATTCCTGTAAGTCTTTTTAGAGAGGCATGGTACTCAGGTGAATCTCCGTACAGCCTTTCATCTGCAGACAGACGAACAAGTTGAGTGCACTATTTAGATATTCGAGGATATGTTACGAGTCTGTGCTTGATCTTAAAGGAAGTTGGGACGACCATTTTCCCCTTATTGAGTTTTCTTATAATAATAGCTTCCACGCGAGTATTCAGATGGTTATGAAGATTTATATGGTCGGAAATGAAGGTCGTCGATTGATTGGTTTGAAGTTAGAGAAGTAGAATTATTAGGACTCAACTTAGTTTATCAGGCAATGGAGAAGGTAAAGATGATATGAGAGAGGTTACAGACAGCTTAGAGTAGGCAAAAGTTGTATGCAGATATACATTGCCGAGAGTTAAGAGTTTTATATTGATGATTGAATCTTCCTGAAGGTTTCTCCTGTGAAAGCATTATGCAGTTCAGTAGGAAAGGAAAGATTAGTCTAAGGTATATAGGACTGTACAAAATTGTACGAAGAATAGGAAGGATAGCATATAAGCTTGAGTTACCAGCATAATTGGAGGCAATCCATCTTGTGTTTCTCGTGTCAATGTTACAAAAGTGTATAAGTAAAGAATCTATTTTTGCTTAATTTCCATTCAATAGGGATATGTTTTGCTCAAGGTATTGTCACTGTTTGGTTCTTTTATAAAAAGAGAAAGTTAAAAATTTTCATTACCCTCACTTAAATCTACTGATCTGACCTTAAATAAATCTACTTTTTTATATATAAATTTTGATATAATGTAGAAGATTAGAGTTATACTTTGAGTTTCTAGTAAGAGATGATTGGTCTCGAACCATTTATTGAATAGAAGTTGATCTTTTCCCCTTGCTTCTCAAAATAGTCTCTTTTTGATTTTAAGATTTCATAAAGATGTAAATTTTATTTTCATTTATGTCCAATGAGTTTTCTTTCCATGGTTGAGCTTAATATGTGTGATAAGTCTAGCTTGGCATGAGCTCTCTTTCGCTTTCTTAGAAGTTGTGATCGAGTTCAAATCACGTTCGTTATGCCTAAAATTATTCACTGGGTCATGATGTTCAACTTGGTACTTTAAATATAAGTTTCTATGTTTAGTAGTAGACATTATATGTTTTGATTCATGATAACATTTTTCTTTCTTAAACCACTATTGGGGAATGCTAAGTTGCTCGTTTAATTGCAATGTAAGTGTTCCTTAAAATGACAAAAGGAATGTAGTATTTTGGTTAAGGTTAATCATAACACTTGAAAATTCAAGTTGAAGGCCATTTTATTAAACTTATGAGTTGTAATACCCCAAAAGTTCCTAAGAAATAGCCGAGAGAGTTAGAAATGAGATCTACAGAAAAAGTTGAATTTTTGCACCAGAATGACTAGTGGTAAGAGTCGTGATAGGAAGTGACGGGTCATAGTCTCAATCATGGTGGAATTCTAAAGTTGGTGTCCATACCATGAGTCACACCGTGAGGTGTAGGTACGACTCATGGTTAGAAGTAGTGATGAGTTTCCTTGTGGTGCCAGGGTACGATGCCACAGATCATGGTACGACTTGTACTAGGTAACAACGAGTCGTGATGGGAGTCGTGGTTAGGATTTGGCAGGTGAAGGGGATGATGGCACGACTGACGGTATGACTCGTGGTAGGACACCACGAGTCAATATATGTAATCGTGGTGAGATTCAGAGATGTTGCAAGGAGGAGCAGTGGTGACCACCAAAGGTAACCACAAGTTGTTACTTCATGGTACGACTTGTGGTGAGAGTCGTGATGACTGGCAGTCCCCATTTTCCAGATTTTTACTAAGGGCATTTTCATAATTTCTAAGCTCCTAAGTCCTAAACTATGTCGTTTTAAGCTCTGTAAGGATGATTTTAAGAGGGTTTAGACTATCTTGATTCATTCAACTCTCATGCATGCAAGAGAAGAAGTTTCCCTTTGAAGATCAAACTTGAAACCCTCTAATTATCCTCCAATTCTCTTGTGCTTTCAAGGAAGAGTGTGGAATCAGATTTCCTAGGTATGTAGGGCTATGAATGAGAGTTCCTTTCACTCTCATACTCAAAATTCTCTTCAATTCCATAAATTTAAGGTCTAGATCAAGTTCATGATCTTATGATGCTTATTCCTAATTTTATGAAATTCTCTATGTTTTATCTATTGGTCAATTCCCTTCATGTTTCAAATCATGTTTTAAGATCTATGGGCAGATTTTATACTTATTTTGATTATTAATTCATCATTTTAAATTTTAATCAAATTATGCCCAGTTATGCAAGTTTCATTAAAAGTCACATTTATGATTATACTATGATTTAATTCTCCTAAGCCCTAAATTATGATTTATGATTTATGATTTATGATATGATTTCCTTCAAGTACTCTTCATGAATTTTTGTGAATTTCAAGTATAGTGATTTTCTCAAGCGTGTATGTTCTTCATAAATTATGAGTTTATGATTTAGGCCGACTCACGGGCCCTAACTCATGGCTAATCATGTATTTCAAATATGATCAAGTATGTTATAATTTATCTAGCCATGAACTTCATGTATGACTTCACGATTACTATATGAGCCTCCATTTGCATATTTTTGGGCACCGTGTCTAGCATCGAGTAGGCCCAGTGTTCAGGTAAATCCCTGGTCTCAGAACTACGCGCGCAATGTAGGTGTATGCTCATAGACTCTAAGTGGGTCCCTATTAGTGATATCACGCCATGTACGTCCCTTGCCTGACAAGCCTAGGACGTTCTGCTAACTTGAGCAAGATAGTTAGGGCATCATGTATAAGCTCTATCAAGATGGTGTTGGTTAAGACGAGCCCTCTCATTGTTCCTCATGATTTATGCATTGTCATGTTTACGATACTTTGGTTCAAGTTATGTTTTTACCATATTTCACTTCTGATTATGATTATGACTAGATTATGAATGTGTCACGACCTGAACATAGGCCCGGATTGAGACACGGGACAAAGAACCCCAAGAGGCTCCAAGTCGACCCATGGCATGAACATAACATCTAAGCTCAACATTCTGAAATGCGGGAATCTCACATATATAACTGATAACGCTCAAATCATATCTCCTACCGAAGTATGAAGCGGATGTTGTCAATAAAGAACCCAACTAAGAGGTTGGGGTCGAACCCACAGGGAATATGGAAGAGCTAGTTTAAAGCCGGTAAGTGAACTTGTTAGGTAGTTACTCCGAATTAGGGATTTTTAAAGATAACAATAATTTAAAAAACTCACTTAAAAATTATGGGTGAAATCAAGATTTAAAGATAACTAGGGTTTTGTGTTCCCCATGGGTTCATAACTGCTTTGAGTATACATACGTGATCATCACCAATGCTTACTTGTAGAACTGATAACTAGGGTTCATTCAAACGAACGACCAGTCCCTATTGAATGATTATACTCAATCACCTGACCAGATCTCATGAGCGATTTCACTTTAATCGATATCAATATGTCCCAAATTTAACTATCCTGCGACCACAGCTCAAGTTAATACAATGATCATCAAGATCAAGACTTTGTTCTAATTCTCTTTTCCTAATCTCTACCTCTTAGACCTAAGAAAGTAAAGAATTCGGGCATGTCCTAACATTGTACACCATTAAGAAATGTTTAAGCATGAAGAAAATACAATACAAGTGTTTTGCATTGGTTTTGAATCAATTTTATGTAACCTTAGCTTGTTAATCTACCATGGTTCCCATAACCCTAGCTATGGAGGTTTAGTCTCTCATGGTTGCAAGATTGTGATTTATTTGCATAATTAAATACATAAATCAATACTTACAATCGTAGATGAGAGAAAAACTTCGTTGATTAAATCTGGAATTTATCAAGAACAATTCACAGAATCAAGAAGAAAATCAAGAAAAGGTTGATCACAAGTCAATCAACCCAATTCTATGTTCTCTCGTGGAAAATTATGTCTAATGTATTCTGATCTCCTCTCTCTCTCTTCCATAATGAAAATAAAACATAAAACATATTTATACAGACATAAAAATCCTTTTCCTAAGCTAACAGTGTAAACTTCTATATCTGTTTCTGCTCGTGCCACGGTCAGACCTACGACCCGTAGCAGGCTTGTATGGGTCGTACCTGCCATCTGTAGGTCTTTAGCTCGCTGAAAGCCGGCTAAGTATTAGGCTTTGGTATGACCCATACCATCTTCCTACGAGTCGTACTGAGCTCCCGTGGTTTAAATCTGAAGACTCCGAATTTTTATGAAGTTTGTCACGAGTGTATTGGTAAGACTTGTACCTTGCTTTCACGGCTTGTACTGTAGTCATCCGTACCCAGAGTCAGCCTTTGTGCAATTTCTCTGAATCTTTCCACGACTTGAAGTTACGACTCGTACCACGATCACATAGCTCGTACTATGAGTCCTGGGTTACATCTTTCTTAGCTTATCCTTCTGAATATTTTCACGAGTTTTAGTACGATTCGCACCATCAATGTACGACTCGTACTGAGATTGTCATCTTGGCACTTTTTCTGCTCTTTTAAGATTTTTTTGCACAATCTTGTTCCAGCAACTAAGTTTACCTGAAAACACAAGAAAAGTACCTCATATCCATATTAACACCCTTAAGTCCATGCTATTTTCTTTAGTTTTGAGCGTCGAAAGTGTTGTAAATCCACAGCACATCAATAACATAGCGGAAGTCTAAATATCTGATAACACGAATATCTGAATACATACACAAGTCTAAAGTTGAAATACATACTACGTCTGATAAGCCTCTATTACTAACAAGCTAATAGGACAAGACCCCAACTAACTCACTAAAGTTTGAAAATGAAAATACTGAAAATACAACTAAAAAGAAGGACCCTCGAAATATAAGGACTCACCAACTCTGGCTGGAAAGTGCTAACACTGAGGATGTGGTTCACGACGAGACTAAGCCTATATCATGAAACAATACAGCATAGAGTATGCGGTCAGTACGTGGAATGTACTGAGTATGTAAGGTAAGTAAAACCGCTAAGTAAAATCAGAGATCATGCATATCATAAACATTTCATCATAAGAGTCTGAGACTAAGGCTTTCATGCTATATCTAAAAACATGACGTAAACATAACATAATTGAATGACCCAAAGCAGAAAACTGATAATTACAAGTAAAACTGAACATTGGGTCAAACCTACTAAAAATATAATATCATGAATAATGAACATGCATAACTGAAATCATGAGGAACAATGGGAGACTCAGCATATAACCGACATTACCATGATAGAGCTTATGTGGCTCCAACTATTACACGCAAGTGGGCAGAGTCGTCCAAAACCTTGCCTAGCTAAGGACACTACCATGATATCGATATCAAGCTGATAGCCCTTTGGGGGCAGGGGAGGTTCCAAATAATCTGAACATACCTACATTGCCACGTAGTTCTGAGACATAGGGTTGACTGACCCTTAGTCTACTCGTGCTAGACACTACTCCCAAAATCATGCATATGCTCTCCATCGTTTTTCAATGAAGCTGAACCATCGTCTAGTGATGAAGCTGACTCATAACATACATGCATAATCTGAATCATAACATGAGGAGCCTTGGGCTCAAACCACACCACAAGCCGAAAATAGTGGGACTCTAGACTCCAAAATCATGTGGTAAGCTAATAACATGAAATTTAGATAAATCATAAAACATACTTGATCATATGGGCTTTCCTAATATGTAAACATGCTTGACAAAGACTTGATCATTCAAAAATATGGACATGGACATGGGTAATTCGGAATCATACTTTTGTCATATACATCTCATCATGCTTGAATACATATATCATAAATCTCAACTTTCATGAACTTTTATAGGTGGGCATCTTAACTTACAAATACTTGAAAAAATAATTTGTAATTGAAAATATTGTAAAATATGCTCATGAATCATAATTCAACATTAGAAACATGTATAGATATACCCATGATTGGTACTTAGAGAATTCACATGTTGGGTTAAAATTCCATAGATTCATCAATTAGAATTTTCATGAAATTGAAGAGGGATATGGGTGTGGATGAATACACCCATTCATAACCCTACATACCTGGAGAAATCTGATTTAACAAACCCTCCTGGAAGCCCAATGGAATTTGGGGAAGAACTTGATGAATCCTAAGCTTGATCACCCTTGAAAAACACTAAGTTTGCATGCATGGAAGAGAATGGGTTTAGAATGAGCTTAACCTCTTAAAACACCCTTTTCTAAGCTTAAAATGACGTAGTATAGGCCTTAGGAATTTAGGAATTATGGAAACACTCTTAATAAATTTGCAGAAAAAATACACCGTAAGTCCTAACGAGGGACTAGACGACTCGTCGTCACTGACCACGACTCGTGCTCATCTCTCATTGCCAGAACTAGAATTTCTTCAGCAGTGGTCACCACAAGGGACACCACGACTCGTGGTGACTAGTCGTTGGGGACACTGCCAACCTCTCAACATCCAGATTAAACTCCTGACCACGGCCCACTTGACGACCCGTGGTTATGACCACGACTCTTGGTCTCGCACATGGTCAACCTCAAGCCCAAAATTTCGACTAAGTCCACCCTCCTTCCCACGAGTCATTTAATGACTCATGGTGCACCTCACGGATCACTGGACGACTTGTCCTGTGACCTGGTACAGAAAATTCTATTTTCTCTGTTTCAACCCTCGGGTCTGATCTTAAGAATTTTGAGGTACTATAGAATGGTTCTGAAAATCTTGAGTCTCATATTTATGTTATGACTATAATTGCATGTTTTGAACTGTCCTACTCTTATGAACTCTTGTGTATTTTGATTACTCCATTTTATTTACCTTAAATACTCAGTACATTTCAAGTACTGACCACATACTCTATGTTGTATCATTTTATGATATAGGCTCAGACGTTCAGGGTCAGTCTCTCTGATAGCTGGTCATCAGAGTGCTATTCAGCCAGCTGTTGGTGAGTCCGCATCCTTCGAGGACCTTCAGTTAGTTGTATTATTGCGACTTTCATTTTAAGATTGTTAGTGAGCTAGTTGGGGTCTTGTCCCATCAGCTCATCAGTATATAGAAGTTTTTCAGACATAGTATTGTATTCAGTGTTTGGATTCAATGTTATGTATTTTCGTGGTTCAAGTGTTTAATATTCAAACTTTCGCTATTTTAGAATTTAGTTTCTTTCCCCCTTGATTATGTTGAGTTAGTTAATCATACTCTTGTCATGGATTGACTTGGAGCCATTTATACTTTTAGGTTCCATGTCTCAATCCGGGCCTATGTTCACATCATGACATGAACAGATACTGAACTATTAGAAAAACTCCCAATAATTTATTGCTCACTTTATGAAATATTTGAAATACAGGAAAGAAATATCATTCATGTAAGATTTCCAAAGGGGTTGCAAATGGATCTTTCGGTTCACCGATCATTGATGATTTTAAAATGGCTAAGTATAGATTACATGCAATAGTTTTAATATCATACTAATATTCATTTTGTTTTGATGCTTGTAATCTCCAAAAATCGAGTCCATGGGATTCCTTCCTAACATATTTTGAGTTGGGCCTATTTCTCAGGCCCAACATAATTTCCAAAACAGCATTTTCAATCAAACTCTCAGTCCACCAAGTAGGAGAAGAGGGTTTTAGGCCAAGGCTCAAGTTGTTAACAAAGAGTAGCAGCAACCCAGAAACAAGGTTGAAAAAGAAATGAGCCAGAGCTCAATCATTTTGCTCTCAACCGTTCTTGCTTATACACATTTTATTTTTGTATTTGTGACACTTACTTGTTATTAATGTTTTACCTTGACCTGATGAAATTCTAGCAGAATGTTAAATTACAAGTTGATAACATATTTTTTTTAAGTTGTATCGATTAATTTTCATGCACTTGAAATAATTTCCAAATAGATTTAACAACTTAAAAGCAATTTTTTAAAAATAGTTAAAGACTCTCAGGCCTAAGAGCTTGCTCAAATATCTTTAAAATAATTCATGTCTTTGTATCTCAAATGCTGATTCTCCTATCTCAAACCAGCCCACCGGCGATCTACATTTTCGCCCGTACAATGCCTCGAAAGGCGCCATCTGAATAGCTGAATGGTAGATGTTATTATAAGCAAATTCAATTAACGAGAGATGTTCATCCCAGCTACCCCCAAAATCTAACACACACACTCGTAGCATATCTTTGAGCGTCTGAATCGTACGTTCCGCCTGCCCATCTGTTTGAGGATGGAATGTTGTGCTCAAGTTAATCTGTGTCCCCAATCCTTTCTGAAATGATTGCCAGAATCTAGCTGTAAACTGTGCTCCCCTGTCTAAAATGATAGATACCGGCACTCCATGCAATCTAACTATTTCTCTGATATATAATTCGGCATAATCCTCAGCTGAGAAGGTAGCCCTTACTGGCAGGAAATGAGCTGATTTTGTTAGCCTGTCAACTATTACCCAAATGGAATCATTCCTGCGTCTAGTATGGGGTAACCCTGTTACAAAATCCATGTTTATCACTTCCCACTTCCACATAGGTATCATTATCCCTTGAGTCAAACCACCCGGTTTCTGGTGCTCTGCTTTCACCTGTTGACAGTTAGCACATCTAGATACAAATTCAGCTATCTCAGCTTTCATACCTGGCCACCAGTAGATGTCTCTGACATCGTGGTACATTTTCGTCGCCCCTGGATGAAGGGAATAGCGAGCGTAGTGTACCTCATGCATGATCTGCCCACGAAGTCCTGAGACATTCGGGACACAAAGGCGGCCCTTACAGTGTAGCACATCGTCCTCGGTTATCTGAAAATCTGGCTCCTTGCCCTTCTGAACTCTATCTCTGAGCTGGACTAAATCGGGATCCTCGTACTGTCGTTCTTTTACCTCTGTAACCAATGATGACACCGCAGAATTCTGAATTACTGCCCCATTATTTTCTGTTTCCATTACTCGAACGGCTAAATCAGCTAACTGATGAATTTCCTTGGCTAACTTCCGTTTCTCAGGCCGTAAATATGCCAAACTCCCCATTGACTTTCGGCTAAGAGCATCTTCTACCACGTTGGCTTTTCCCAGATGATACAGAATGTCCACGTCATAATCTTTCAATAACTCCAACCAGCGACGCTATCGCAAATTTAGCTCCCTCTGGGTGAAGATATACTGTAGGCTCTTGTGATCTGTGAAAATATCCACATGGACGCCATACAAGTAATGTCTCCATATCTTTAAGGAGTGGATCACTGCGGCTAACTCTAGGTCGTGGGTAGGGTAATTCTTCTCGTGTTTCCTCAGTTGTCTGGAAGCATACGCAATTACCTTACCATGCTACATCAACACACAACCCAACCCAACGCCTGATGCGTCGCAATACACTGAATACACTTCTGTACCTTCCGGCAATGCTAACACTGGGGCGGAGGTTAATCTGTCTTTCAGTTCCTGGAAACTCTACTCGCATGCCTCCGTCCACTGAAACTTTGCTGCTTTCTGTGTCAATTTAGTTAAAGGTGCTGCAATGGTTGAGAATCCCTCAACGAACCTCCGATAATATCCTGCCAACCCCAGAAAGCTACGAACTTCAGTCGGGGTGGTAGGCCTAGGCCATGACTTAACTGCTTCTATCTTCTGCTTATCTACCTGTATACCGGTGTCTGAGACAATATGCCCTAAAAAGGCCACTGAGTTAAGCCAGAATTCACACTTCGAAAATTTAGCGTACAACTGGTGGTCCCTGAGAATCTGGAGCACTGTCCGCAAATGAGTCTGGTGATCTGCTTCGGAGCGAGAATACACCAGAATATCATCAATAAATACTATCACGAACAAGTCCAGGAAAGGTCTGAAAATACTGTTCATCAGGTCCATAAAGACTGCTGGGGCATTCGTTAGTCCGAAAGACATAACTAGAAATTCAAAATGTCCATATCGGGTCCTGAATGTTGTCTTAGGAATATCTCTCTCACGTACTCGGAACTGGTGATATCCGGACCGCAAGTCAATTTTGGAAAAGTATCTGGCTCCCTGTAGTTGATCAAATAAGTCATCAATTCTGGGAAGCGGATACTTGTTCTTTACTGTAACTTTGTTTAGCTGCCGATAATCTATGCACATTCGGAGCGAGCCATCTTTCTTTCTCACAAACAAGACTGGCGCACCCCACGGGGAAGTGCTCGGCCTGATAAAACCTTTGTCTAACAAGTCTTTCAACTGCTCCTTTAATTCTCTGAGTTCTGCAGGAGCCATACGATAGGGAGGTATTGATATTGGCTGAGTGCCTGGTAACAAGTCGATAGCAAAGTCTATTTCCCTTTCTGGGGGAATACCAGGTAATTCATCAAGAAATACATCTGGGAATTCATTTACCACTGGGACAGACTGGAGTGTCGGAGATTCTGCTTGGACATCCTGAACTCTGACAAGATGGTAAATACACCCCTTAGATATCAACTTTCTCGCCTGAAGGTAGGAAATAAACCTACCTTTTGGCATAGCGGTGCTGCCCTTCTACTCCCGTACTGCTTCCCCTGGGAAGTGGAATCGGACCGTCTTGGTCCAACATTCAACGTTGGCAAAGCATGGTACCAACCAGTCCATACCCATTATGGCATCGAAGTCTATCATTTCTAACTCGACCAGATCTACTGTGGTGTGACGGTCGACAATCTCTACTGTACACCTGCGGTAGATTCGGCTAGCTGTGATAGAGTCACCGACAGGCGTAAATACTAAGAAGGGCTGCTGTAATGATTCTGGTACAATACTAAACTTCCGTGCCACAAATGGAGTAATATAGGACAAAGTAGACCCTGGGTCAATTAACACATAAGCAGGGTGTGAGCAGATAGTTAGCATACCTGTCACAACATCAGGCGACGCTTCTGAATCTTGCCTCCCTGGTAAGGCATATGTGCGGCTTGGGCCCGCACCTGTGCTAGAGGCCCCTGATCTGCCCCGACCCCTGCCTGCTGAAACTAAGGGCCTGCGCCCAGTCGAGGATGCTGTGACTCGTGATCTTGCTGATGCCCCATCCTGTCTATCACGGTCCTCTCGACCTCTGGCTGGGCAATCTTTCATCAAATGGCCTTCTTGGCCACAATTATAACATGCGGTGGAGCCATATCTGCATGCTCCAGGATGGCGTCGACTGCATATAGGGCAAAGTGGTAGGGTATACCTACTCTACTCCGCCCTCCTCTGTGATGGTGAATCTGCCATCTGCGAGCCTCTACCAGTCCCTGACTGCCCCCTGTGACTGTGGTGGAGGTGGGGGCCTGGGCGGCCTGTCTGACAATCGGGGCCTGGGTCCTCCCCGGGCCTCTCTCTGTAACTCAACTGGCCTGTCCCGGCGACGTTGTTCCTGATTAACCCTTCTGACCTCTCGTTGTCGCTGTCTGATGCCCTTAATATTCTGGGCAAATGCCTGAATGCGAGCAATATCCATGTCCTCTCGCAGTGTGGCTGTAGTGCAAATCTCAACATATTCTGGATTCAATCCCGTAATAAAGCGATGCACTCTGGATGCCATGGTATCAACGAAGGCCGGTGCATATCGGGCTAAGGAATCAAACTGCAAGGAATATTCCCGAACACTCATGGCCCCCTGTTCTAGATGTAGGAACTGGTCTACCCGGGCCTGTCGAATCTCCCGCGGCAAATAATGATCCAGAAAGGCTCCTGAAAAGCTGGTCCAGGTGGGAGGGGAAACATCTCTCCCTCGGGACCTCTCCCAGCTTTCATACCATAACACCTCAATATCCCGTAACCGGAATGCTGCCAATTCAACTGACTCAGTAGGCGTAGCATGCATAACCCTGAAGATTCTCTGCATCTGATCCAGAAAATCCTGGGGGTCCTCTGTTCGGTCCGTGCCTGTAAATTCTGGGGGATTCAAAGCTAAGAACTCTCGGACCCTCGAACTACGAGGCCCTCCTGATGATTCTGCAACTATAGATGGCATTGGCTGACGCTAAGCAGCCATCATCTGTGCTAACATAACTACAGCACTCCTAACCTCCTGGTCAGAAGGAGTCAATATAGGGGCTGTTGAAGGTAGTGTCGCCCCAGGTGGCTCCTGACGTGGTGGAGATTGCTGAGGAGGCTGGGATGATGCCTCTGTAGTGCCCTCTGTTCGGGCTATCTCCAAATGAGGGGGAGGCATCCTGTTGGTGCCTTCTGCTGCTGCAATGTCTAAGTTCCGACCTGTAATAGGATGGCGCTGGTCTGACATTATCTGTAACCAAAGAATATGGTAAGATTTTAGGGACTCAACCCTATACTGTACCGCTCTATAGCACGACTGAATAAGAATAAAAGACAACCATCCTATCATGCCTTGCAGCCTCCCATCCATAGTATGTGGTGCACAACACATCCATGGACAAGACTCTGCTTAGCACGGCTTGCAGACTCCCTGGGATACGACCTGCTCTGATACCAAGTTTGTCACACCCCGCCTTGGGGGTATGACTGGCACCTGGTGCCCTACTAGGACCTGACCTGCTGGACTGTTAAGCCTGGCACATCTGGCGCCTGACTGGCTCTGACTCACATTACTGGAAACAAACGGCTATATAACGGCTGTAAACACAGCCCCCGGCCTATTGGCCTATAGCCTTCTGTACCTGTACTAGCAGCTAACCAGAAACATATCATCTCAGGGGAACCTATGCGGGCCGACAAGGCCACCATGATGTCTAGTTATCTGCAACTCGATCATAAAGTACAAAAAGAAACTACGTGATCGGCAAGGTCACCCCTACTGGCAACTATGGCCCCACACGACCATCATAATAAAAAGAAGGAATGCTAACAACTGTACCACTGCACGGCCTCTCACGACCGGCTCATCTGACCACAGGGAAAATAAACAGACTGCAAGCCTCTAAGAAGAATAGTAGAAATGATCGGGACAGGGCCCCGACCTACCCGTACTGTACAACAAAAGGAACTGAACTACACCTCTAGAGGTTCAGTCTCCGGATGACAGGAGCTGAATACTCAACCGCTGATGGGGATTACGTGGTATCGCCTGCTCGTCTATGGGTACCTGCAGGCAAGTAATGCAGCGCCCCACTGGGCATCAGTACCACTGGTACTGAGTATGTAAAGCAATAACTGAAAGAGATATCTGAAATCAATAACATAACTGATGAAACTGAAATAAGAAGAACTAGATTAACTATCTGATGGTGTAGATCGTACCTGTTCTTAATCATACTTGAGGGAGTAGGAATCATACCAGGAGACGTATCATCCTACTACTAATCTGGTCGTATCTAATGTAACATAGCATAACATACATAACATAACATGGCACACACAAACCTTGCCCGGCCCCCATAAGCCGGGAGGTACAATCAACACAGAATCTATACCCCTACCCCGGTCATCCCATCTCCTATACTGGCTGTAAGCATCCCGCCGGTCCCTGGGTATGCACTTGGGCTCGCTGAGCCCCTGACTATAACTTCATCTGAGTCCGGAGGACTCCTGAATCTGCACCCGGGCGTATCCGCTCGACTGGGGTGTGTAAGGGCTGATCAAGGCACAAAATATGGGGAAAACTGGCATCCCATCTTCGTCCCCTGTGGGATGGCATGCCACTCCGTGGAGCGACGTATCCTCGTCCTCTGGCGGACGAGTCGATACAGCTATTAACCCTGGGTGGTCATGGATGCTAGGTAATCCAACCCCAAACAATACAACGGTCTCAACTGGTAATACTGTCTGGGTATCTCACATGCTGAGGCTAATAGGGGTAAAGTACCGTACATACTACATGCTGAGCTAATGATAGCAATCTGTACGTATTTAATATGTGCTGAGGCAGGTAAAGATGTATAAATATGAACATAGTTTCCTGCCGGGCTGTACTGGGCAAATGCTACATAAGATAATGTTTCTGCTGAAAACTCTGCTGTTTACTAAGTTCCTGTATACACTATATGCTGGACTAGTGATAGAAGTATGTACATGCTTAATACATGCTGAGGCTGGAAGTACTATATATGTATGTACGAATATAATCTTTCTGCTGAACTATGTTGTATACTGACTTTCTCTAGTAACATGATTTACTATTCCCGACATGCTTTCTAAACTTCATTTTAGTCTGCTATGCTATTTTTGAAGAGCTCTACGGGTATTGCATTGCTATACAAGGTTTCAACTGAATACAACCACATCCTAACATTTCGTATCAATATTCATAATAACGCAATATTCGACTTCTGAACATTCTACTAGTCGGTAAAATGCTATACTGTCTCAATATTACTTAACTTGCCGAGGAAACTAACTTTACATACCTTATCTTGAATTATTCGTCCGTCGGACGAGGCTCGGCCGGTACTTTGACTATTTTATCCCAACTGCATTCATAAACACGCCAATTAATACTAAATACAGCTGTATTGTAAAGAGCAACGTTACTTTCAATATAGTTTATAGCCTAAACTTAGGCTTATCGAAAGACGGTCGAAAACTCGCTATTTTTCAGCGGCCCAGAAGGGAGAAGTATTCACTTCTCAGCTAGGAACACATAGACATTAATTTAGAGCAATTCCACTTACCTTAGTTCGGTGGCTCGCCGATTCGTTGGCCGTATTTCACGAAACTAAATCCGTAGAAATGCTCTCTGCTGCTAAATACTTTGGTATCTAGGATTAATTTGGGTTTGGGCAGCGTTTGGCAGCGTAATCGGACGAAAATATATAATTTTCCTTCGTCTTCCTCTGCTTACTGCGTATTCTGGAAATTTATAAAGTGATAAGTGATTTTAAACCGAAGTGGGGGCTTTATATACTTGGGCCTGAACTTGGGCAACGTGTCACGGAGCCATCGCGGAGGCCTCTCCTCCGTGACACGCTGCCATCGCGGAGGGGCTCTGCCTCGGCTCCTCCCGCGATGGTTCGACGGGTTTCTCGTCCAATCTTTTTCCCGGCCTTTCTCTAGCATGTATGGCCTTCTAATATGCTTAACCAACGTGCGAATAGGTCGTCTAGGTGCCAGAAATTCTACGGGGTATAACAATCCTGCTGGTGCCTTCTCCTACTGTTGTGTCTAATCTTCTGTCGGTGGCAGGGTGACGCTGGTCTGCCATTCTTATCTGTAGACAAAGAATATAATAAGTTTTAGGGACCCAACCCTATACTGTACCGCTCTATAGCACGACTGAATGAGAAAGAAGAGTAACCATCCTATCATGCCTCGCAACCTCCTGCCTATAGTATGTGGTGCACAACACATCCATAGACAAGACTCTACTTAGCACGGCTTGCAGACTCCCTGGGACACGACCTGCTCTGATACCAAGATTGTCACGCCCCACCTTGGGGGGTATGACTGGCACCTGGTGCCCTAGTAGGACCTAGACTGCTATCTGGTGAGCCTAAGCATATCTGGTGTCTGGCTGGCTCTAACTCAGATTCATGAAATCAACGGGCTATATGACGGCTGTAAATACAGCCTCGGGCCGACTAGGCCTATAGCCACCTGTATGAAACTTCAGCTAACCAGAAACATACACACATAGGGGGAAACCTATGCGGGCCGACAAGGCCACCATGTTGTCTAGTTATCTGTAACTCAATAATAGAATACTGGATACTACGTGACCGGCGAGGTCACCACTACTATCAAACTAAGGCCTCACACGGCCAACATAAACTGAAATGCTAAACAGCTATAACAAACTGCACGGCCTCACACGACTGGCTCATCTGACCACAGGGAAATATATACAATCTGCAAGCCACTAAGAGTAACAATAGAAATGATCGGGACAGGGCCCCGACCTACCCATGCTATACATAAAAAAGGAAAAGTGCTACACCTATGGAAATCAGACTCCGGATGACAGGAGCTGATGACTCAATAGCTGGCTGGAATCATGAGGGATTGCCTCCTCGTCTATGATTACCTGCAGGCAAGTAATGCAGCGCCCCACCGGGCGTCAGTACCGCTGGTACTGAGTATGCAAAGCAACTGAAATAATATAACTGAATTCAATAACATAACTAGAAATTCTGAATAGCAGGGGAATACTTAATCTGTAAGAACTGATATGAACTGAATCAGACTTCCTGTGCTGTGATAGGGCAGGAGCGTACCTGTAGACGCGGCGGCCTGCTACCTATTAACCAACGTGTAGCACATAAATACATATATATACATATATATAGCAAACAAGAGCCGATACCAACCCCCATAAGCCGGACGACGCCAAACAAGCAAACAATCTATATACCCTTACCCGGGTCACAACCAACCAAAAATAAATCACTCCACTCATCTGCTCACTCGGAGATCCTCTACTGGCCCCCTGGGTCTCCGGCTTGGGCCATAGCCTCCGATATAAATAACCGTGTCTGAGTCCGGAGGACTCCTGTGCAGACAGTAACAGATAGGGTCTGGTTCCCTGGACACAACTCAACAGAGCTATCTGGAATTGGAGCTGCACCTGTAATAAGATCTGTAACTGTAACTGTATCTGTATCTTTTCCCTGGGCACTTGCGCACAACAGGGCTATCTGTACTGTAATGCTGATCAGCTTGATATAGGGAAAGCTTCATCCCATCTTCGTCCACACTAGGGACGGCATGCCACTCCTTGGAGTGACGTAAACCCACCCGCTCAGTGGGCGACACGATTACCAACCCAGGGGCGGCGAGGATGCTCAAAAGGGTGCCCTCACGCCACAACAAGTCTCAACAAGCAAATAGCACATATAAATAGCAAGCATGTATAACTAAAGAAGGCTATCTGAAATCTGATTTCTTATTCTGATCTCTTTCTGTACTATACTGATTCTGAAATCTTTATTTAACTGTTTAGCTAATCTGTAGCCAGGATACTATCTGTCTGAATGGCTAATCTGTAGCCATAAACTGTCTGTCTATCTGATCTTTCTTTACTAACTTTTATTTTGAAAATCTATCTCTTTTTATTCTGCAACATGCTTGCTAATCACACAATAAGCTATACTGAATCTGGAATACTAACTCGCCCTTTGGCGCATGCTTTACTAACTTTCGGACTGAATACGATATATCAACATGACTCAGAATCTACTAGACTTACTTAATTCTCAACATTCAACTCCGAGAGTTACAAATACGGAGTTTACTATGATTTACCAGCTAAGGCTTACTAACCTGTCGAAGAACAACTTCACATACCTTAACCTCGAGTGATCCGACTGTCGGATGGGGCTCGGTCAGTACTCCAGCTATTTCTTCCAACTGCATTCATATACACGTTAATTAGTGCTAAATACAACTTTATTCTGAAGGACGACGTCACTTTCGATATAATTATAGCCTGAACTTAGGCTTATTGAAAAACGGTCGAAAACTTATTATTTTTCAAAAGTCCAAAAGGGAGAAGTATTCACTTCACAGCTAGGAGCACATAGACACTAGTTTGGAGCAATTCTACTTACCTTAGCCTGGTAGCTCGGTGATTCGTCGGTCGTATTTCACGAAACTAAATCCGTAGGAATGCTCCCTGCTGCTAAATACCTCGGTACCTGAGGTTAATTTGAGTTTGGACTACGTTTGGCAGCGTAATCGAATGATAATATATTACCCCTCTTCGTCTCTCTCTGTTTCTACATTTCTCTGGAAATTAAATGAAGGATATAACATCATAAATCGAAGTGGGGGCTTTAGATACTTCGGCCTAGACATGGTCAACGTGTCACGGAGCCAACGCGGAGGCTCCACCTCCGTTACACGTTGCCACCGCGGAGGGGCTCTGCCCCGGCTCCTTCCGTGATGGTTCGACAGGTTTCCTCATCCGGTCTTTTCCCGAGCCTTTCTCTAGCACGTATGGCTTCCAAATATGCTTAACCAACACGCTAATAGGCCATCTAGGTGCCGGGAATCTTACGGGGTGTAACATTCTCCCCTCCTTAAGAACATTCTTCCTCGAATGTAAACTTCTATCTAGAGGACTTCTCAACTTACTACTTAGGAGAATTTCGGCAGAGTTTCCCCTGTAATATGGACTATAGCAAAAACCTAAAACGCAGAAAAGTCCAATACAGGTACTGCACACAATACTTTAAGATTCACTTGATAGCTAAACATCAATCTTTCTCATTTATAGATATACAACCATAAGGTAATGCATAAGTAATAATACGGACATACCTTTCGTCTGACTAGGCCCTAAATAGGTGAGGATATCTAGCTTTCATATCTTCCTCAGCCTCCCACGTCATCTCCTCTCGGTTCCTGTTACGCCACATTACCTTGATAGACGCAATATCTTTAGTTCTCAATCTGCGAATCTGTCTGTCTAGGATGGCTACTGGAACCTCTTAGTAGGCCAACTCTTCTGTAACCTGGATATCCTAGACTGGGACTACTCTGGACGGGATTCCTATGCATTTCCTCAGCATAGATACATGAAAGACCGGATGAACGGATTCCAATTCTGGAGGCAAGTTCAACTCATATGCTACTCGGCCTATCCTTCGACGAATCTGATAGGGCCCAACAAATCTTGGACTGAGCTTACCTTTCTTGCCGAATCTCATCACCCCTTTCATCGGAGAAACTTTCAGAAATACCCAGTCATTCACATCAAATTCCAAGTCTCTGCGCTGCACATCTGCATATGATTTCTGGCGGCTCTGTGCAGTCAGTAAGCGTTCTCTAATAAGCTTGACCTTCTCCTCTGACTTTTGAATGATGTCTGGCCCAATCAACACTGATTCCCCTATTTCGAACCAGCCAACCGGCGATCTGCATTTTCGCCCGTATAAAGCCTCGAAAGGCGCCATCAGAATAGCCGAGTGATAGCTATTATTATAAGCAAATTCAAGTAACAGCAGATGCTCATCCCAGCTACCTCCAAAATCTAAAACACACGCTCGTAGCATGTCCTCGAGCGTCTGAATAGTGCGCTCAGCCTATCCATCTGTCTGAGAGTGGAATGTTGTGCTTAAATTAATCTGCATTCCCAGACCTTTCTGAAACGACTGCCAAAATATAGCCGTGAACTATGCTCCTCTGTCTGAAATAATGGATATTGGTACTTCGTGCAACCTGACTATTTCTCGGATATACAACTCCGCATAATCTTCAGCCGAGAAGGTAGTTCTCACTGGCAGGAAATGAGCTGATTTTGTCAGCCTGTCAACTATTACCCAAATAGAATCGTGTCTATGTCTGGTACGGGGTAATCCTGCTACAAAAACCATATTCACTGCTTCCCATTTCCAGAGAGGCACAGCTATGTCCTGAGTTAACCCGCCCGGTTTCTGATGTTCTGTTTTCACCTATTGGTAGTTAGGACACTGGGCTACAAATTCTACAATTTCTCTTCTCATACCTGGCCACCAATAATTCTCCTTGATATCATGGTACATTTTCGTCGCACCGGGGTGAAGAGAATAACGGGCGTAATGTACCTCGTTCATAATCTGCTGGCGGAGCCCTGAAACATCTGGAACACAGAGACGACCTTTACAACGCAGCACTCCATCCTCTGTTACCTGGAAATCTGGCGCTTTCCCCTACGGAATACGATCTTTAAGCCGGATCAGGTCAGGATCCTCATATTGCCGTTCTTTCACTTCCACAACTAATGATGACACGGCGGTGTTCTGAATTACCGCTCTATTGTTCTCTATTTCTGCTACACGAACGGCTAGGCTGGCTAATTGATGTATTTCTCTGACCAACTCCTATTGCTCGGGCTGCAAATATGCCAAACTCCCCATGGATTTACGGCTAAGAGCATCTTCTACCACGTTGGCTTTTCCCAGATGATACAGAATGTCCACGTCATAATCTTTCAATAACTCCAACCAGCGACGCTGTCGCAAATTTAGCTCCCTCTGGGTGAAGATATACTGTAGGCTTTTGTGATCTGTGAAAATATCCACATGGACGCCATACAAGTAATGTCTCCATATCTTTAAGGCGTGGATCACTGCGGCTAACTCTAGGTCGTGGGTAGGGTAATTCTTCTCGTGTTTCCTCAGTTGTCTGGAAGCATACGCAATTACCTTACCATGCTACATCAACACACAACCCAACCCAACGCCTGATGCGTTGGAATACACTGAATACACTTCTGTACCTTCCGGCAATGCTAACACTGGGGCGGAGGTTAATCTGTCTTTTAATTCCTAGAAGCTCTGCTCACATGCCTCTGTCCACTGAAACTTCATTGCTTTCTGTGTCAGTTTGGTCAGAGGTGCCGCTATGGTAGAGAATCCCTCAACAAACCTCCTGTAATATCCCGCTAATCCCAGAAAACTGTGGACTTCGGTCAGAGTGGTAGGCCTAGGCCAAGTTTTAACTGCTGCTATCTTCTGTGTGTCAACCTATATACCAGCATCCGACACAATATGCCCTAAGAAGGCTACCGAATTAAGGCAGAATTCACACTTGTAGAACTTAGCATATAACTGGCGGTCCTTGAGAATCTGGAGTATTGTCCGTAAATGAGCCTGGTGATCTGCTTCAGAGCGAGAATATACCAAAATATCATCAATAAACACTATCACGAATAGGTCCAAGTATGGTCTGAAAATACTATTCACCAGCTCCATGAATACTGCTGGGGCATTCGTTAACCCAAAGGACATAACTAGAAATTCAAAGTGTCCATATCGGGTCCTGAACGCCGTTTTGGGAATATCTCTTTCACGAACTCGAACCTGGTGGTATCCGGACCGCAAGTCAATCTTGGAAAAGTATCTGGCTCCTTGTAGTTGATCAAACAAATCATCTATTCTGGGAAGCGGATACTTATTTTTTATTGTAACTTTGTTCAACTGCCGATAATCTATGCACATACGGAGCGAGCCATCTTTCTTCCTCACAAATAGAACTGACGCACCCCATGGTGAAGTACTCGGCCTGATGAAACCTTTATCTAGCAAATCTTTCAACTGCTCCTTCAATTCTCTGAGTTCTGCAAGAGCCATACGATAAGGAGGAATTGATATAGGCTGAGTGTCTGGTAATAAATCAATAGCGAAATCTATTTCCCTCTCTGGGGGAATACCAGGTAACTCATTTGGAAACACATGAGGGAACTCGTTCACCACCAGAACAGACTGGAGTGTCTGAGATTCTGCTCGGACATCCTGAACCCTGACTAGGTGGTAGATACATCCCTTAGTTATCAATTTCCTTGCCTGAAGGTAGGAAATAAACCTACCTTTTGGAGTAGCTGTGCTGCCTTTCCACTCTAGCACTGCCTCTCTTGGAAAGTGGAATCGGACCGTCTTGGTCCAACATTCTACGTTAGCATAGCGTGGCACCAACCAATCCATACCCATTGTGACATTGAAGTCTATCATTTCTAGCTCTACCAGATCTACTGTAGTCTGGCGGTCAGCAACCTTCACTATACACCCTCGGTAAATTCTACTAGCTATAATAGAGCCACCGACGGGCGTGGATACTGCAAAGGGCTGCTGCAATAATTCTGGTGCAATATTGAACTTTCGTGCCACAAACTGGATAATATATGACACAGTGGATCCTGGATCAATCAATACGCAAGCAGGGCATGAACAGATAGTCATCATACCTGTTACTACATCTGGAGACGCCTCTGAGTCCTGTCTCCCTGTCAATGCATAAGTACGGCTTGAGCCCGTACCTGAATTGGAAGCTCCTGATCTACCTCGGCCTCTGCCTACTGAACCTGAAGGCCCACGCCCTGCTGAAGTTGGTGGGGGCTCGTGGCCCTGCTTATCCCCTATCCTGACTGTCTCTACTTCCCTGACCTCTGGTCGGACAATCTCTCATCCGATGCCCCTCCTGTCCGCAAATATAACACCCAGTGGAGCCATATCTACAAGCTCTGGAGTGTGGTCGATTACAATAGGGTTAGGGTGAGGGTGCAAATCTGCTCTGCTCTCCCCTTCTCTGCTGCGGGGAATCTACTATTCTGGAACTGCCACTGGGCTCTGACTGCCATCGTCGCACATATCTACCTCATTGTTGCTGCTGCTGTGGTGGAGGTGGGGGTCTAGGGGGTCTATCTGATAGTCGAGGCCTGGGTCCTCTCTGAACTTCCCTTTGCATCTCGTCCGATCTATCTTTGCAGCGCTGTTCCTGACTGGTCTGCCTACTATTCTGTTGCCGCTGTCTAAGACCCTTAATGGACTAAGCAAAGGCCTGTACTCGGGCAATATCCATGTCTTCTCATAACATAGTCGTCATGCAAGCTTCAATTGTATTCCGGGTTCAGACCCATAATGAACCGGTGGACTCTGGATGGCATAGTGTCCACAAAGACTGGAGCATATCGGGCTAGGGAGTCAAACTATAGGGCATATTCTCATACACTCCTCGCCCCTTGCTCCAAATGCAAAAACTGATCCATCCGGGCCAGCCGGATCTCCCATGGCAAATAACGGTCCAAGAAGGCCTCTGAGAAGCTGGACCAGGTCAGAGGGGCAACATCTCTCCCTCGAGACCTTTCCCAACTCTCGTACCATAATACAGCTATATCCTGCAACCGAAATACTTCCAGCTCAACTGATTCTGTAGGGGTCACATGCATAACCCGAAAAGTTCTCTGCCTCTGGTTTAGGAAGTCCTGGGGGTCCTCTGCTTGATCTGACCCAGTGAACTGTGGGGGACCTAGTGCCAAAAACTCCCTGACCCTGGAACTACCTGACCCACCTGAAGGCTCTATTTCTACAGGTGGTACTGACTGACGCTGTGTGGCCATCATTTGTGCCAACATAACTACAGCGCTACAAACCTCCTGATCTGATGGCGAAGGCACAGGAGCTATCAGGGGCGGTGTAAGTGCCCAACGGCTCCTGATGTGAGGGGGACTGCTGAGAGGGCTGCGATGAAGCCTCTATATCGCCCTCAAATCGGGCTGACTCTGAATGGAACTGAGGGATCCTTGTCACACCCTGCCTTGGGGGGTATGACTGGCACCTGGTGCCCTACTAGGACTTAACCTGCTGGACTGTTAAGCCTGGCACATCTGGCGCCTGACTGGCTCTGACTCACATTTCTGGAAACAAAGGGCTATATAACGGCTGTAAACACAGCCCCCGGCCCATTGGCCTATAGCCTTCTGTACCTGTACTAGCAGCTAACCAGAAACATATCATCTCAGGGGAACCTATGCGGGCCGACAAGGCCACCATGCTGTCTAGTTATCTGCAACTCGATCATAAAGTACAAAAAGAAACTACATGACTGGCAAGGTCACCACTACTGGCAACTATGGCCCCACACGACCATCATAATAGAAAGAAGGAATGCTAACAACTGTACCACTGCACGGCCTCTCACAACCGGCTCATCTGACCACAGGGAAAATAAACAGACTGCAAGCCTCTAAGAAGAATAATAGAAATGATCGGGACAGGGCCCAGACCTACCCGTACTGTACAACAAAAGGAACTGAACTACACCTCTAGAGGTTCAGTCTCCGGATGACAGGAGCTGAATACTCAACCGCTGATGGGGATCACGTGGTATCGCCTGCTCGTCTATGGGTACCTGCAGGCAAGTAATGCAGCGCCCCACTGGGCATCAGTACCGCTGGTACTGAGTATGTAAAGCAATAACTGAAAGAGATATCTGAAATCAATAACATAACTAACGAAACTAAAATAAGAAGAACTAGATTAACTATCTGATGGTGTAGATCGTACCTGTTCTTAATCATACTGGAGGGAGTAGGAATCATACCAGGAGACGTATCATCCTACTACTAATCTGCTCGTATCTAATGTAACATAGCATAACATACATAACATAACATGGCAAACACAAACCTTGCCCGGCCCCCATAAGCCGGGAGGTACAATCAACACAGAATCTATACCCCTACCCCGGTCATCCCATCTCCTATACTGGCTGTAAGCATCCCGCCGGTCCCTGGGTATGCACTTGGGCTCGCTGAGCCCCTGACTATAACTTCATCTGAGTCCGGAGGACTCCTAAATCTGCACCCGGGCGTATCCGGTCGACTGGGGTGTGTAAGGGTCGATCAAGGCACAAAATATGGGGAAAACTGGCATCCCATCTTCTTCCCCTGTGGGACGGCATGCCACTCCGTGGAGCGATGTATCCTCGTCCTCTGGCGGACGAGTCGATACAGCTATTAACCCTGGGCGGTCATGGATGCTAGGTAATCCAACCCCAAAAAATACAACGGTCTCAACTGGTAATACTGTCTGGGTATCTCATATGCTGAGGCTAATAGGGGTAAAGTACCGTACATACTACATGCTGAGCTAATGATAGCAATCTGTACGTATTTAATACGTGCTGAGGCAGGTAAAGATGTATAAATATGAACATAGTTTCCTGCCGGGCTGTACTGGGAAAATGCTACATAAGATAATGTTTCTGCTGAAAACTCTGCTGTTTACTAAGTTTCTGTATACACTATATGCTGGACTAGTGATAGAAGTATGTACATGCTTAATACATGCTGAGGCTGGAAGTACTATATATGTATGTACGAATATAATCTTTCTGCTGAACTATGTTGTATACTGACTTTCTCTAGTAACATGATTTACTATTCCCGACATGCTTTCTAGACTTCATTTTAGTCTGCTATGCTATTTCTGAAGAGCTCTACGGGTATTGCATTGCTATACGGGGTTTCAACTGAATACAACCACATCCTAACATTTCGTATCAATATTCATAATAACGCAATATTCGACTTCTGAACATTCTACTAGTCGGTAAAATGCTATACTGTCTCAATATTACTTAACTTGCCGAGGAAACTAACTTTACATACCTTATCTTGAATTATTCGTCCGTCGGACGAGGCTCGGCCGGTACTTTGACTATTTTATCCCAACTGCATTCATAAACACGCCAATTAATACTAAATACAGCTGTATTGTAAAGAGCAACGTTACTTTCGATATAGTTTATAGCCTAAACTTAGGCTTATCGAAAGACGGTCGAAAACTCGCTATTTTTCAGCGGCCCAGAAGGGAAAAGTATTCACTTCTCAGCTAGGAACACATAGACATTAATTTAGAGCAATTCTACTTACCTTAGTTCGGTGGCTCGCCGATTCGTCGGCCGTATTTCACGAAACTAAATCCGTAGAAATGCTCTCTGCTGCTAAATACTTTGGTATCTAGGATTAATTTGGGTTTGGGCAGCGTTTGGCAGCATAATCGGACGAAAATATATAATTTTCCTTCATCTTCCTCTGCTTACTGCATATTCTGGAAATTTATAAAGTGATAAGTGATTTTAAACCGAAGTGAGGGCTTTATATACTTGAGCCTAAACTTGGGCAACGTGTCACGGAGCCATCGCGGAGGTCTCTCCTCCGTGACACGCTGCCATCGCGGAGGGGCTCTGCCTCGGCTCCTCCCGCGATGGTTCGACGGGTTTCTCGTCCGATCTTTTTCCCGGCCTTTCTCTAGCACGTATGGCCTTCTAATATGCTTAACCAACGTGCGAATAGGTCGTCTAGGTGCCGGAAATTCTACGGGGTATAACAATCCTGCTGGTGCCTTCTCCTGCTGCTGTGTCTAATCTTCTGTCGGTGGCAGGGTGACGCTGGTCTGCCATTCTTATCTGTAGACAAAGAATATAATAAGTTTTAGGGACCCAACCCTATACTGTACCGCTCTATAGCACGACTGAATGAGAAAGAAGAGTAACCATCCTATCATGCCTCGCAACCTCCTGCCTATAGTATGTGGTGCACAGCACATCCATAGACAAGACTCTACTTAGCACGGCTTGCAGACTCCCTGGGACACGACCTGCTCTGATACCAAGATTGTCACGCCCCACCTTGGGGGGTATGACTGGCACCTGGTGCCCTAGTAGGACCTAGACTGCTATCTGGTGAGCCTAAGCATATCTGGTGTCTAGCTGGCTCTAACTCAGATTCATGAAATCAACGGGCTATATGACGGCTGTAAATACAGCCTCCGGCCGACTAGGCCTATAGCCACCTGTATGAAACTTCAGCTAACCAGAAACATACATACATAGGGGGAAACCTATGCGGGCTGACAAGGCCACCATGTTGTCTAGTTATCTGTAACTCAACAATAGAATACTGGATACTACGTGACCGGCGAGGTCACCACTACTATCAAACTAAGGCCTCAAACGACCAACATAAACTGAAATGCTAAACAGCTATAATAAACTGCACGACCTCACACGACCGGCTCATCTGACCACAGGGAAATATATACAATCTGCAAGCCTCTAAGAGTAACAATAGAATTGATCGGGACAGGGCCCCGACCTACCCATACTGTACATAAAAAAGGAAAAGAGCTACACCTCTGGAAATCAGACTCCGGATGACAGGAGCTGATGACTCAATAGCTGGCTGGAATCACGAGGGATCGCCTCCTCATCTATGAGTACCTACGGGAAAGTAATGCAGCGCCCCACCGGGCGTCAGTACCGCTGGTACTGAGTATGCAAAGCAACTGAAATAATATAACTGAATTCAATAACAAAACTAGAAATTCTGAATAGCAGGGGAATACTAAATCTGTAAGAACTTATATGAACTGAATCAAACTTCCTATGCTGTGATAGGGCAGGAGCGTACCTGTAGACGCGGCGGCCTGCTGCCTATTAACTAACGTGTAGCACATAAATACAAATATATATATATATATATAGCAAACAAGAGCCGATACCAACCCCAATAAGCCGACGACGCCAAACACGCAAACAATCTATATACCCCTACCCGGGTCACAACCAGCCAAAAATAAATCACTCTACTCATCTGCTCACTCGGAGCTCCTCTACCGGCCCCCTGGGTCTCCGGCTCGGGCCATAGCCTCCGATATAAATAACCGTGTCTGAGTCCAGAGGACTCCTATGCAGACAGTAACAGATAGGGTCTGGTTCCCTGGACACAACTCAACAGGGCCATCTGGAACCGGAGCTGCACCTGTAATAAGATCTGTAACTGTAACTGTATTTGTATCTGTTCCCTGGGCGCTTGCGCACAACAGGGCTATCTGTACTGTAATGCTGATCAGCCTGATATGGGGAAAGCTTCATCCCATCTTCGTCCAAACTGGGGACGACATACCACTCCTTGGAGTGACGTAAACCCACCCGCTCAGTGGGTGACACGATTACCAACCCAGGGGCGATGAGGATGCTCAAAAGGGTGCCCTCACGCCACAACAAGTCTCAACAAGCAAATAGCACATATAAATAGCAAGCATGTATAACTGAAGAAGGCTATCTGAAATCTAATTTCTTATTCTGATCTCTTTCTATACTATACTGATTCTGAAATCTTTATTTAACTGTTTAGCTAATCTGTAGCCAGGATACTATCTGTCTGAATGGCTAATCTGTGCCATAAACTGTCTGTCTACCTGATCTTTCTTTACTAACTTTTATTCTGAAAATTTGTCTCTTTTTATTCTACAACATGTTTGCTAATCACACAATAAGCTATACTGAATCTGAAATACTAACTCGCCCTTTGGCGCATGCTTTACTAACTTTCGGACTGAATACGATATGGCAACACGACTCAGAATCTACTAGACTTACTTAATTCTCAACATTCAACTCCGAGAGTTACAAATACGGAGTTTACTATGATTTACCAGCTAAAGCTTACTAACTTTCCGAAGAACAACTTCACATACCTTAACCTCGAGTTATCCGACTGTCGGACGGGGCTCGGTCAGTACTCCAGCTATTGCTCCCAACTGCATTCATATACACGTTAATTAGTGGTAAATACAACTTTATTCTGAAGGACGAAGTCACTTTCGATATAATTATAGCCTAAACTTAGGCTTATCGAAAAACGATCGAAAACTTGTTATTTTTCATAAGTCCAGAACAGAGAAGTATTCAGTTCACAGCTAGGAGCACATAGACACTAGTTTGGAGCAATTCTACTTACCTTAGCCCGGTTGCTCGACGATTCGTCGGTCGTATTTCGCGAAACTAAATCCGTAGGAATGTTCTCTGCTGCTAAATACCTCGGTACCTGAGGTTAATTTGAGTTTGGACTACGTTTGGCAGTGTAATCGAACGATAATATATTACCCCTCTTTGTCTCTCTCTGTTTCTACGTTTCTATGGAAATTAGATGAAGGATATAACATCATAAACCGAAGTGGGGGCTTTATATACTTGGACCTGGACAGGGCCAATGTGTCACGGAGCCAATGCGTCACGGAGCCAACGCGGAGGCTCCACCTCGGTAACACGTTGCCATCGCGGAGGGGCTCTGCCCCGGCTCCTTCCGTGATGGTTCGACAGGTTTCCTCGTCCGGTCTTTTCCCGGGCCTTTCTCTAGCACGTATGGCTTCAAAATATGCCTAACCAACGCATGAATTGGCCATCTAGGTGCCGGAAATCTTACGGGGTGTAACAAAATGACTCTCAATTGTTCAATATTAGAGAGTTCCACTAGGGGAATACATGTCAACTAAAGGATGGGATATTTTACTAACGTCAAGCAAGTAATGCATTTGTCGGTGGTATAATTGCATCAAAGTATGAAAATCACAAAAGGAAGTACACTCCTAGGGACATAATAGATGACATGAAACAGGATCTTAGTGTTGATATTTCTTACCTAAAGGCATGGCGTGCGAAGAAGAAAGATTTGAATATGTTGAAGGTTGATCCATCAGATTGATATAGTAAATTGTCAAGTTACTTGTACATGCTGGATAAAAGTGTATCCAAATTCATATATTAGGATATATAAATCTCCTAAGAATGAATTCGTGTATCTGTTTATATCTCTACATACATTCATTGTAGGATTTCAACACTGTAGATCAATTGTGGTCGTAGATGGCAGTCACCTTAAGTCAAAACATAAAGGTACTTTTGTTTCTACAAGCACACTAGATGGAGCAGGTATCAGAATATTCATTTCTAGTTATTTGTATATCAGAATATATATTTATTAATATATATTTTATATTTTTCTTTTCAGGTAGCATATTCTCTCTAGCTTATGGAGTAGTTGACATTGAAAATGATGCTTCTTGAAAGTGATTTTTTGAGAATTTTAAGGGTGTTTTCGGGGGACACGATTGTATGTGTATTATTTCATATAATAATGAAAGCATCATAAAATCTGTTTTGTAGGTGTATTCATCAGTACCATACTACGTCTTGCATATGGCACCTGCGGAAGAATGTATGTAAGAAATATAAAAAAAGTTAGGAGCGCCTGGAGGATGTATTTTACTAAATTGCTAAAGCGTACAAACAAGAAGTGTTTGATGAGTTAATGGAAAGAGTAGAGAAAGTGGATGTTAGAGCAAAAGAGTAAAAAAGTATTTGGTATCTATACAAGATTGTCCACAGTGATACATGATGAAATTGACATTTTGCTATCACAATGCACCAAATTATGACTATATATTGATAATTGATAGAAAATAATACATAATAATATAAAAAGTGTACAATTGATATACAAGAATTCTGGATTTATCAAATATATGATACTGATAAAATGTATTAAAAAAAACTCTGTGTTTCACTTGAACATTGCATATATACAAATAAGCATTAAAAAATTTTGATACATATATAAAATAACGTCGATATATGTAAAATTTGATGCATATATCAGTATCAAAAAATCTGATAATTATATATGTATCAACGAATGAACTATCTAAACTGATACATGATACAATTGACACTGATATGATACTGAAATATGCTTCAAAAACTCATCTAACTAAATAAAAATTTTGTGTTTCACTTGAAAATATTGATACGTACTAATAAGAATCAAAACAAATTGAATCACAAAATAATACCTCAAACACAAACATCATCAAATTCAGTTTCTCTATCCAAAAAAAAAATATGATACACATTTATAATTATTGGATAATATTTATAATTTATTGAATAAATAAATCAATACATGATAAAAATTTGAGAACTTACCCTCATTTTGTGTGGCCTGAATTTTGAAGTTTCAATTTGAGATTGACCTTTTCCTTTGCTAATTCGAGTCGTATTACTACATTTTTCATGTATTTTTTCTATGCATGTATCATCAATTGATTTTTTGATACATGTATCTTCTGCTATTGCCTTTCCCTTATTTTTGGTCGGTTCTTCATCCAATATTTGCATTCTAATTGGGTCATTGTGTAATTTGGTCCTCCTCTCAGATTCAATCGAAACAAGTGCACCCCAACATGTTGTTGTTCTTGAGTGAAAAGACATAGGTCAAACGATGGACAATCTTATATAGATTGTTTATTAGACGATGTACCTCGGGTTATTCTTTTAGATGATGCTTCATCCACCATTTTTAATCGAGATTAGAACTTCATAAAAACCCTAAAATTTTAAGATGTTAGAAAAGATGATACTATATGAAATATGAAGTTACATAAGTGAGATACACATCAAAAAATCATAAAATTCAAAAAATAAACTTACCCAAGAATCACAGGATTGATGGATAATTTTGTGAGGGAACATCGGAGAAAAAATTGAAGGTTTTTTGAAGATGGAACAGCTGGCATTGAGTTTGAGTGAGATTCAGGTAGTGTTTTAGAGAGAGAAAGTATAAAAAGTTGATACATATTTAGCCGCGTGGTAAGTTATTATTTGTATAATTATTTTGTTATTTTTTGTAATTTTTTAAAAGTTTTGTTATATATTGTAAATAGGTATTAAAGTTTGCCTAATTATGTATTTTTTTTCTATAAACAATTCTATAAATGGGCTTTGAAATTGGGTTGGATGTATGTATTTTTTATTTTTTTAAAATTAAGTTATAGTTTTCTTTAAATACATCAATATATATATATATATATATATATATATATATATATATATATATATATATATAATTTAATTAAATCGAAAAAATTAAAATCCTAAAATTGAATATCCAAAATTTAAAAAAGAATAAAATCAAATCTGAATCAAAAAAACAAATTTATTCAATTGATCTAATTTTTTAATTTTTCAATATTTATGCACGCTCCGCTTATGAGCTCGGCCAAACCATCACCTAAATCCCCATTTTCAACAATAATAACAAATGTTTTTTTCAAAAAAAAAAAATAATGAAAAAGGATCAAAATTGCTCATGAACTATGCGAAATGGACCACACATACCCTTCGTTATATTTTGGTATCAAAAATACCCTCATCGTCCAAGTATAAGACCATAAATACCCCTAAAGTTAACAACACTTTTTTTTAACTGACGTGGCAAGCCACGTTGGATTTTTTTCTCCACCTAAGCAAGCCAACTAGGACTAACACTATAAGAAATATAATGTTTTGTGACAACTTTTAGTGGTGACTTGAAAAGCTTGCCACAAAAGGTGATAGTTTTAGGAGCAATATTAATAGTTGCCACTGAAAATAATATAAAAAAAAATATTTATAATAAATAACTCTATGTATTTTTATTTATTTATACAATACTAAAATATAATTATTAACACTTTTAATATATTATAAGTGAGTATTCATGTAAAAATAGTGATATTTTTAATAAAAATTATTGTTAAAAGTAAAAATAGTAAAGAAACCCTTTTATGTTGCCACTGATTATTTTGTTTTGTTGTATGTATATTCAAATTTTATGTGTGATCTTATTAATTATTGCTAATAAGTATCTAAGAGTACTTTGAACATATATAATTATTATACCAATATATTAAAAGTGTTAATAATTATACTGTAGTGTTGTATAAATAAATAAAAATACATAGAGTTATTTATTATATATAATAATTTTTTATTTAGAAATTATTGCTAATTTCATGTATTTTTAACTATTTCTAATAAAATGTGTTATTATTTTTACATGAATTAAAAGTATAATTTTTACTATTTCTACTTTTAACAATAATTTTTATTAAAAGTGTTACTATTTTTACATGAATACTCATTTTTAATATATTAAAAGTGTTAATAATTATATTGTAGTGTTTTATAAATAAATAAAAATACATAAAGTTATAATTTTTTTAATATTATTTTTAGTGGCAACTATTAATGTTGTTACTAAAACTATCACCTTTTGTGACAAGTTTTTTAAGTCGCCACTAAAAGTTATTACAAAAAATTATATTTCTTGTATTGTTAGTCCTAGCTGACTTGCTTAGGTAGAGTAAAAAGTCTCATGTAACTTGTCACGTCACTTAAAAAAATGTTATTAACCTTAAGAGTATTTGTAATTTTATATTTAAATAATGAAAATATTTTTTATACTAAAATGTAACGGAAGATACATGTGATGTATTTGATATAATTTAAGGGCAATTTTAATCCTCTTTCCAAAAGAAAAAGAAAGAAAGAGAAAACCTTGCACCTTTATATTGGGACTCGAGAGACGCTTTTGCCTCTTTCTTCCAAAGTTGACGAAGAAAACGTCTGTTCATTTTCCAATAGAGTAAATTGGGGTCCTATCAATTGCATTTCAAAACCCAAAATTGAACTGCGGTTTTTGTTCAGATGTTTGGACTTGGTAAAAATGGTGGGAGGATGCATTTCCTTTCCATGTATTGCATCAAAAAGGAACACTTTTGTTCCACAACTTCAGTCAATTTAATGCCAGAATTTCTGGTGAATTCACTTGGGTTCTCCAGAGAGAAATCTATTTCTGTTAGCAACAAGGTAACTTGCTTGAAACCCGGAAACAACAAGCCTGAGATAGTTCTCAATTTCTTCAAACAAATCGGTTTAGACAAGAACCAGATAAAAATGTTGGTCTCTCCCGCACCCAGCTTGCTGTTTGCGGATGCCGGCAAAACCCTTGAACCCAAAGTTAAGGTTCTTCAAGAATTTGGCTTATCTGGGTCGGATTTAGCTAGCGTCCTCGCAAGAAGTGGGGCTTTTCTTAGAACTGGTCTGGATACTGGCATTCGACCAAGTCTTGAATATCTTAGGAAATTATTGAGCAGTGATGATTCTGTAGCTAAAGCTCTTAAGAGATCTCCTGTATTGCTTCATTATCGTCTCCATATAGTAATGGCGCCTAATATATTATTGCTGCAAAATCTTGGATGTTCGAGTTTGGATATTGAGAAGCTTTTTCTTAGGAATCCGAGAATTTTTCTTCAAAAGCCCGAGTGGCTTGAGGATATAGTGCGAAGAGTGGAAAAAGATTTTTGCATTCCTAAGGATTCCTGGATGTTTTTCTATGGAGTGAAAATGCTTTCCTCGCTTAGTAAGTCCAGTTTAGAAATGAAACTTGGAATCTTCAGGAGTTTTGGCTGGTCTGATTCTGATATTATTACAATGGTGCAAAGGCTACCTTTATGTTTGACTATATCTGAGGCTAAGCTGAGTAATGTATTGAAGTTTTTCATGGGGGAGCATGAGTATGAATCTAGTTACCTAGCGTCTCATCCCACTCTTTTAATGTTCAGTTTGGAGAAGCGGGTCTTACCCAGGATTAAAATCTTGGAACTTCTGAAGGAGAAGCAGCTGATAAAGAGAGTGCCATGTTTTTATACAGTTATCAAGTGTTCTGAGTGTCAATTTTTAGAAAATTATGTCCTTCCCTTAAGGAATGAGATGCCTGAGGTATATGATTTTTACATCAAAAGTGGAAACTAAGATGGTAAGTTTATTGTTTTCTCATACGGTGATTTCTTGGTTTACCAATAGTATTCACTGAATGTTTCCATGCTGCCTGGACAGACCATTACTGTTAGTTTTAACTGTATTACTGGCTGCTATTGTGCCAACGTTTTATTTTCATTGTTGAAACTGGTAATTGAGGACATTATCATTTCCGAAATCGTGTAATCTTTTATTGGTTTGACAACAGAAAAATTTTGCTCTTTGGAAACATCAAAGATGTGACTGCATGTCTTGACGAGGGTGATTCTTGTATATTACTGATAATGAGGTATAATTGCTCCTTAAGACACTAATACATGAACCAACGGAGTTATGCAAATACTTCAGGGTAGATGTTATAATCTCTTACCTTAGTCTGGATAAGCTTAGATCTCAAGATAAATTATTTCTTTATCTAAAGGGAAAAAAAAGGGGGGGAGAAAAGCTTGGATGTCAAGATGCTTAATAAAGCACAGCCATGTTGCTTTTTAAATACACTCTTCCGTTTGTTGCCTGTTTGTCATGGATTTGATGTAATAAGAGAGAGAACCACAATCACAAAAGGACAAAACGGATGCAAGACACCTTAAATTAGGTAAACCTATAGCACCTGAGGGACAGTGAGAGGGAAAACTGAGAGCAGTTAAATTCAGCTACAGCAGTGTCAACAAGATGAGATTTACTTTCCTCCTTGCTGTGACAGCACTTGTTTTGAAAAAATCTATCTTTCAGAGTTCACATTCTTCATAAACCCAGAGAGCATCTACTATGTTGAGAAAACTGCATGTAATTTCTTTCACCCATCTTTTTCTTGGTTAAATACCATCACATAAACTGATACTGAATACACTGTCCAGTTTAGTCACTAGTTAGCCCAAAAATGGCAAAGCGCTATATCAATTGGAAGCTGGTGTTCATCTACCAGATATGAAAAAGGGATTACATGCCTCCTCTGTCACAGAAAGAGCTTATTGAACAACTTATCTCTTATGACAAAAGAAAACTCTTATTTTTATTCTCTGAAGCCTCATAGTAGAGCTCTTCACCTGCACAAACAAAAGGTGATCAACGGATTTTTAAAATATTTCCTTTTCATATATAATTCTATAGCTTCTTAAAGTATTTCCGCGATCTATCTAAGATGGAAATTATTTCTCTGAATATTGGGTTAGTCAGTTTATTAGATCTTTGTTATATTCCGTTCAAACCTAATGCCCTATCATGGTTTTTATTCCCCTTATAAGGTATAAGCACAAGTACCAATAAGGAAAAAACATCAGTATTTACTGCAGAACTGCAACTCGATTGACTTAAGTATTGGATCTTGTATCTCCATCTCCTCTAATTTCATGACACATAGATCTGTAGCTCTTGAGAAGCAAGGAAATGATCTCGCCATCTTTTAATCTGCTGTAAGGTTAGCAATCGTTTTTAAAAAATAGCAGTCTCACTACTTATAATTGTTCGTTATTTTGTTCCAGAAGTTTATTTCAGTGTTTGCTTCTCCAATTATTTACTTAAGTAGCTATCTTGCACCTATATTAGATTATGCATAATCCATATCAGCCAAGTAACATCTCATAAGTTTCCTTATTTTATTATAAGGAATTTTTCTATCATTATATTCCCTCATGATGCAGTTGACCCTCTGTGTTGTAGGTTCTCAAGACTACTCAGGACCTTCATTTTCTTGGGCAATATCAGTATCATATTCATTTCATTATTAGAAGACCTATTCTTTTCATATGCACAAATATTCCGTTATGATGGTAACCATAATTTTCATTGGCATTTTGGTGTTTCTCGGTTCTTAATTTACTGGGCAGTGCCTCCTTCACTTTCTGAAAAATCTTGCTTGGGAGTTTTGAAGATGAGGTAAGGCCCATGGCAAAGGCATATCTGGTTGGTTACAGATTTTCTTTCAACATGTGTTGGTCATATTGGTGTGCTGGAAGGACTGTATTTTGGTCGATTGATTTAAAGGTGCTGAACTTCGTGATTGTTAATTTACAATTTGGTAGAAACCTTGAAGGTTTGGAACTAGAATTCTAACTGGGAAAACAAATCACTCTCTTCCGTCTCTTGTCCCCCTAGGGCGGAGGAGAGTGCTTGTTAGTGTACGGGGAATACTGGTGGTGGTCTCTGTACTTCGTAACGCTAAGGAGAACCAAGAAATGAAAGCAACAGCTTAAAATGTATGCAGAAAATACATGTCTAAAGTTTACTTTATAAATGTTTTGAGAAACAGGTCACTGTGTGTTGAGATTTGGCCGTGGTTGGGTTACTCCCTAGCCTCCAAATCTCTCATGTTCTATACTCACTGGTTTACTTCTACCAATCAATTCTAGTGCACTGATTTCTGTTCCCGAGGGGCCACTTCGACGCAATCAGTAGAGAAACAAGCATATACTTGAAGATTGGGTTAAAAGCCTATGGATAGGTAGGCAAAATTAATGTTGAGGTTTCTGGAAAACGCTAAACTAAGCTTTTAATTTTACTTTTATCCTGTGAAACAATATCAATGTCATCTCTCATGATTACGTCTACCCTCTGTCTCACCACTCTTGTGTTCCTTCCCAAGGAACCTAGTAATCTGTACTTGGTGACACATTTATGTCAATTTATCAGTTTAGGAGTTCTGCTCTTAACAGTTTTGCAGGTTGGCTTGAATTCTTCGACAGATGGCAGCAATGAGGTCTTCTTTCCAAATAAAATTCACCTGAATGAAGTGGTAGGCAATCGCAGTGAACTTAGTAGAGTGACATCTTTTTTCATCTCTGTAACTTGTTGAGTCCTTGTTGTTGCACCAGAAAAATATATATACAAGAATGCTACATCTGTGATTAAAGCTTGTGACCTGGAGCAGTTTTGGAACCGCCACATTTGTCTCTGCACTAAAAGTTTCTCTTATGTGAAGTAGATTTAGAAATTTAATGTAAATCGCCATATATCCCCTCGATGAATTATTTCAGGTCTCAAGTCATGTACTCGACAACTGCTGCTGCAACTTCCCGCAGCAATTTGTTCATGGAAATGCTAGTGAACTCACCTTGGCTTTCTATATAAGTCTTTACTTTCTAACATTGATACATCGAACACATCTTCGGATCTGAGACCAACATCACTCAAACATCTCCGGAGAGAGCGCCGTTGCATATAATCGGAGCTCTACTGTTTCTTTTGACTTTATTTGTTTCCTTTATTGTTTTTACGTATTTAACAAGCATCTGCATCTGTTAATAATCAAACTAAATGAGTTAAATCGAAACGTGTCCTTGACCTCATAACAAATTTAACTATATAATTTTCCCAAAGAACGTTGATTTGGCTCGTGTGAGTACCCGAGGAAGCGATAAGTGTCAGACAGACATGAATGTCTTTAAAGATACTCTACGCATTTCTAGCTGACCAACAAAAGTTCATGATGGACCACATGACTGCAGAGGGTAAATGGGTTATGGAGTTGCAGAAGGCATACGATGATTTCTAATAACGCTAGAGTGAGTGACCCAACGCCATCAACAATACCCACCCTATAGAGAAATTCTGGAGTCGTTCACATGGCAGGTACCTGTTAGAGGAGTGTAGGGGAGATGTATAAGGAATCGGCCTTAATGTTGTCTCCCCGATTGTGAAGCTGGTCAGAAACAAACTCAAGTCGGGATTCACAGAGTTGCATGCCCAGATGAACCATATGTAGGGGTCACATCCTGTATTAAAGGGACAGAATTCGAGGAGTTATGCTCATTTCCCTACAAAGCCAGTGTGGTGCCAAGGTGATGTGTCAGGAATTAGCGATACATCTTTGCTTCATTTCATAGCAGTTTGCATGTCTTTAGAAGTTAAATTAAGTGAAAACTAACCTTATTATATTATGTTTCATGAACTCAAACAATGAAAAGATTAAAGGAGTTAAGGCCAAAAAAATGTTCAAAGGATGAGGCAACATACGGAACGTCTATCAGAAAGACGGTCCACATCATCTACCGTCCAGTTGACCCTTTGAGCCTTTGACCTTTTTCTTGATCAACCACAATGAAAGCTGAAACCAATTCTCAAGTTGACCATCTTTTGAACCTATCCTCCTTGACACTTGAAAAATGAGCAAAAAGTTATAAGTTTGGGGTAATAAGGAGGGAAAGAAATAAAGAGGCCAAAAAGATGATGAACGGGCACATCCCAAGGTGCACTTGAGCAATGAGCTAAAAGGAAGAAAAGAAAAAGCAAAAGAGCAAAAGAGAAAAATGATAGTTGAGCTTAAAAAAAAATACTTTGGGGTATGAGAAATGCCAAAACAAAAGAAGGGATTAAACAGGTGAAGGGTTGGGGAAAAGTGATGAAGTGTTCAAGGATGATAAATGAGTCATTAAAGACCAAAATTATATCCTACCAGTACTTTAACCTTCATTACAAGTTTAGAAAAGCCTTTATATGATCTTAACCTATATATTAAAAAAGAATGGCATTTGAGTAAATAGGCAAGCATATGGTAGTTGTGACCTATCTTGTGAATTTCTTTGCGAGAGTTGAGTGCATTTTTCTTCTCTTTCGATCTTGTGTGTCCTTTTTTTGTGTGTTGTCATTACTTCAGAAAAAAGGACACTTTTCTTAGTCTAATTGTAAGGACATGTGGATTTAAATGGCTGGCATGTTTCACTTCTCTAATTTAGGTATGTACATGTTGAGTGATGTCATAAGTAGAGGTTGCATGCTTAGTTCAAAATAGTTGTGAGAAAACTATGTTTTGATTGATGGAGGGAGTGACTAGATTGAATTGTGTGTTGATAGCTGTTGTCAACAATCACCCTAGTCATGATAATTTGTGATTCTGGGACATTAGTTAGGTGTAGGGTAGTTTCTCTTCTTAGTTTGCTTGAGGACAAGCAAATGCTTTAAGTTGGGGGTGTTGATGTGTCGGGAATTAGTGACACATCTTTGCTTCATTTCATAACATTTTGCATGTCTTTAGAAGTTAAATTAAATAGAAACTAACCTTATTTCCTATGTTTTAGGAACTCAAGCAATAAAAAGACGAGATGAGTTAAGGCCAGTAAAATGTCTAAAGGACGGGGGAACATACGGACCGTCTATCTGAAAGAAGGTCTATATCATCTACCATCCAGTTCCAACAAAAATTTCAGAAACTAAGTTAACAGAGTCCTTACAATACGGTTTGAAGGGCGAACTCGAGCTGGGTAGAAGTGGAATCTTAAACTACGGTGCAAGGGACGAATCGTCTTTTCCAAAGACGGTCTATCAATTAATGGACGACAAGCTGGTGGACAGAAGCCAAAATGCAGAGTACGGACCAAAGGACGATTTGTCCCTGTACACCTGGCACTCCGAAGTTTGAATTAATTGGGCTTTTACGATATAGTATAAATAGAATTTTCTTGTAATTTTTGGGAGAGTTTTTAGTTTTCAATTCATACTTTGAGTGGAGAGTAGAATTAGCCAATTAGCCTTGTTTTCGTAGTAGATTCTAGATCTTAGCTTGTGACTTGAAGATTTCAATTCCTCTATTGAAGATTTCAATTTCTCTTGGTAAGCATGTCTAATTATTTTAATTTTCTTCTTCTTCTTCTTCTTCTTCTTCTTCTTCTTTCTATGGGTAACTAAACCTAGATCTAGGGTTGTGAACCCAATGAGTTGTGAACTCTAATGATCCCCATTTGATAAAATTGAGTTTAGGCTTGTGAACATTTGATTGATTTTTTCTTTGTAGTGTGTGATTGGTGATGAAAGCCACCCAATCCTATCCAATTGCCTTTATGAGGCTTGAAAGAGAAAATTTAGGTTGGATTAGCATTAATCAACAATAACTCAAACCATAACCCTTGTTTAATAGATTCTCCTAGACATAGGTTGAATTTCAATTGGCAACAAGCAATTGGGTAGAAGGGAGTTCACTTCGATTTGGAAAAATTGTAGTTGATTGACACCTATGGTGCTATTGAAAGATACCCATGGGTTGCCTAAGTAAATTGCCTGCATGTTTAGCCCTGTCCCATTCTCAATACTTCCGCATTGGATGATTTAGGGGGATCGACCCATAATTTTGGTCACTTCCTTAGAATTATCTCTAATTGATTATAACCCTAATATATTGGACCTCCTAGTTGTAGTTAAATCTTAATTCTCTCAATTCGAATAGACTCTAATCTTGCAATACTTTACTATTTAGTACTAAATAGTCTAGGCTTCGAGCAGTCTCTCTGGGAATTGAACCCAACTCCTTATTGGTTTCTATATTTGCACGATCATTTCCACTAACTAATATTGGGAGTAGATTTGAATGACATCACAAGGTCCATTCCAAAAAAAGTTTCGAATGTCAAATATTCTGAAATATGATGGAACAAGGGAGCCACATGAACATATTTTTTTTACCACAACCATCATAAGGAATGGCCTGACTAAAGACGAGGGCAAATCAATTATTGTCAGAAAATTTGGAGAAACTTTGATTGGAGGAGTGCCATGTGGTACTCTTTATTACCTAAAAACTCTATTGACTCTTTTAATATTCTGTTATATTGCTTCATCAAGGCACATGTTTGGGATAGAAATGTGCAGCCTAGGAGCGCGAACATCTTCAAAATAGAGCATGGTAATTCCAATCTACTCCAAGACTTCGTTGCAAGATTTCATAGAGAAAGAATGATGTTGCCGGTGGTTCTAGATGATTAGGCCACTGAGTCTTTGACAAAGGGACTGAACCCGAGAGTTTAGTAGCTTTTTTAAAGCTAAAGGAAAGCCTAATGAAGTTCGACGCTATAACTTTGATCGATGTGCATAATTGGTATGAGTCAGAAATTCGAATAGAAGATAACTACTACAGATCCCACAATAGAATGATGAAGTATGGGAATTTGATTCAAAACCTACAAAGAGCCTATTCTCTCTATATCAACCTAGAGATAAGCCGAATTTGAGCTAAAATTTCTCGGAAGCCCTCGGACTGGCAAGGGGTGGCAAAATAGGGAAATGATTGGAGCGTCTAGCTCGGTCCATGCAATAGAAAATATTCCTAGACTTTTGGAGTATGGATTTAGCATCAGTTCGATTCAATTGGTTGCAGACGTGAGAAAAATCAAAGAGGCTCATTACTCGAAACCATTCAGATTAGATCATAGGTCAAGGGATCAAAAAATTTATTGTGAATTTCATCTCCGAGAAGAAGTAGTTATACTCCTGTCACGATCCGAGCTGGGACCCCAGATCGAGACATGAAACCTAAAATCATGAATGTGTCACAACCTGAACATAGATCCGGATCGAGACACGGAACCCAGAACTATTAATAGCTCCAAGTAGACCCATGGAATGAACATGATAACTAAAGCTCGACATGATAAATGCATAAATCTAACATTTGAAATAGCGGAAGTCTGAAAATTCAATAACATCTAAATGACGAAATACATAACACTGATCCGAAGCTTAAAACATACTATGTCTGATAAGCCTCTAAAAACTGACGAGTTGATGGGACAAGATCCCAACTAACTCACTAATAAACTGGAACTAAAAATAAACTGGTAAGAAGGTCCTCGAAGGATGAGAACTCACCAACAAGTTGGTAAAGGTAACTTTGAGGATCTGGCTAGCGGCGGGACTGTACCTGAACGTTCGAGCCTGTATCATGAAACGATACATCATAGAGTATGTGATCAGTACTTGGAATGTACCGAGTATGCAAGGTAAGTAAAACCACTGAATAAGTAAAACTAAAATCATGTACATCATAAAACATTTCAAAATAAGATTCTGAGAGTAAGGCTTGCATGCTATTATTTCAAAACATAATTTAAACATGACTGAATATCATAACTGATTTGAATAACCCAAAGCTGAAACTAATAATCATAAGTAAAACTGAATATTGGGTCAAACCTGCTAAAAACATAATATCATGATTGATAAACATTCATAACTGAAATCATGAGGAACAATGGCAGACTCGTCATATAACCGACACTACCATGATAGAGCTTATATGGTCCCGACTATTACACTCAAGTGGGTAAAGCCATCCAAAGCCTTGCCAAGGCTAAAGGCGCTACCATGATATCGATATCAAGCTGAAGGCTTCTCAGGGGCGGGGAAGGCTCACAAAGAAGGTCCCAAATAATCTGAACATACCTATGTTGACACGTAGTTCTGAGGCACAGGGTTGAATGAAACCTTAGCCTAGTCGGTGCTAGACACTACTCCCAAAAACATGCATATGGTCTCCATCATTTTTCAACGAAGTTGAACCATCATCTTGTGATGAAGTTGAATCATAATAGTACATGCATAATCTGAAAAAATATCATGAGGAGCCTCAGCTCAACCAAACCACAAGCTGAAAAGTGGGATTCTAGACTCCAAAATCATGTGATAAGCTAATATGTTACGACCCGAACATGGGTCTGAATCGAGACACGAGACAAGAAACCCCCGAGAGGATCCAAGTCGACCCATTGCATGAACATACATTTAACTCAATCAGATAAAATGGAAGTTCAACATGAATAACATAGCGGAAGTATAAACACAACATAACATCCGAATACATATATGAATCTAAAGCTGAATACAAAATTTGTCCGAAAAGCCTCTAACATTGACGAGTTAATGGGACAAAACCTAACTAACTCACTATAGTTTGAAAAATAAAAAATACGAAATACAACTGATGAGAAGGGCCCTCGAAAGATGAGGATTCACCAACTGGGCTTGAGGAAAGCTAACTTCGGGAATCTGACTAGTGGCAGGACTGAGCCTGGATATCGAAGCCTGTATCATGAAACGATACAACATAGAGTATGCAGTCAGTACGTGAAATGTACTGAATATGTAAGGTAAGTAAAACCTCTAAGTAAGTAAAATCATAAATCATGCATATAATAAAACATAATCAAGATAAGATTCTGAGAGTAGGGTTTGCATGCTATTTCTGAAATCATGATCTGAACATAACTGAACATCATAACTGAATCGAATGACCCAAAGCTGAAAACTGATAATTATAAGTAAAACTGAACATTGGGTCAAATCTGCTGAAAACATAATATTATGACTAATGTACATGCATAACTGAAATCATGAGGAACAATGAAAGACTCGTCATATAATCGACATACCACGATAGAGCTTACATGGACCCGACTATCACACTCAAGTGGGTAAAGCCGTCCAAAGCTTTGCCAGGGCTAAGACACTATCATTATATCAATATCAAGTTGAATGCCCCTTGGGGGCGGGGGAAGCTCACAAGGGATGTCCCAAATAATCTGAACATACCTATGTTGGTGCGTAGTTCTGAGGCATAGGGTTGACTGACCCTTAGCCTACTCGGTGCTAGATACTACTGCCAAAAACATGCATATGCTCTCCATCATTTTTTAGTAAAGCTGAACCATCGTCTAGAGATGAAGCTGACTCGTAACATATATACATAAATCTGAAATCATAACATGAGGAGCCTTGACTCAAACCATACCACAAGCTGAACATAATTGGGAGTCTGGACTCCAAAACCATGTGGTAAGATAAAACATGAAATCATAAAACATACTTAATCATATGTTCTTGCCCAATTCTTACACATGCTTGAAATCAACTTGATTCACTTTGAAAACATGAACATAGACATGGGTATTTCGAAATCATACTTTCTTCATAAACATCTCATCATGCTTGTATACATACTTCATAGATCTCAACTTTTATGAAGTTTTATGGATGGGCATCATAGTTTATAAAACTTGAAAACAAAATTTGTAATTTGAAACATTGTAGAATCTGCCTATTAATCATAATTCATCAAAACATGCTTAGATCATACCTATGATTGATACTTAGAAAATTCACACATTGGGTAAAAGCCCCATAGAATCATCAATCAGAACTTTCATGAATTGAGAGGGAATTGGGCATGGGTGTGGACTATTATACCCATTCATAGCCTTACATACCTGAAGAGATTTGATTTCACCACTTCCTTGATTGCCCAAAGAGAATTAAGGAAGAACTTTGAAGAAACTAGCCTTGATCTCAAACCTCTAAGCTTGAATGTATGAATTAGGACAGGCTTAGAATGACTTAACCCTTTTTAAAACACTCTATTCTGAGCTTAAAATGACGTAGTTTAGACATTAGAAACTTAGGAATTACAGAAAAGCTCTTAATAAATTACCATGGAAAAACATACTGCCAATCCTAACGAGGGACTGGACGGATCGTCGCCTGGACTACGACTCATGGTCACCAGTCATTACCTTCACTGCCCCATTTCTTCTGTGGGTCACCACAAGGGACACCACGACTCGTGTGTACCCGATGAATTGTGGTGATGACCCGTCACCAACACTGTCTGTTCCTCTTCTTCCTTCAACCATCCTTGACCACCAGTGACTTAACGAATAGTGGGGCTGACCACGAGTACCTGAAATTTTCAACCAAGAACCAGCCTCTCCCCACGAGTCACTTAATGACTCGTGGGGTTCCTGACGGATCACTGGACGACTCGTCCTGTGATCTGGTGCAAAAAATTCTATTTTCTCTGTTTCAACTCCCAGATCTGATTTTAGGATTTTTGAGGTATTACAATATCTCCCCCTTGGGAACATTCATCCTCAAATGTAGAAAATTATATAGGAAAGTAGAGAAATGCAATCATCATACTCAAAAATACTGAACATACATGCTAAAAACTGATGGAGTGACTGACTCCGATTTGAACTACATGACTGAACTGAATTCCTGAATAACACATATATTCATTGACATGAAAGAAACTGGGGTACATGAGCTGAACATGAAACTAAAGAGTACTAAGGAGAAAATTGATACCTCAAGCTGAAATTAAGCCGGAAGGAAATAGATGTTGGTATTTAGCCATCATATCTTCCTCGGCTTCCCATGTAGCTCCCTCAACATGCTGATTCCTCCATAAAACCTTGACTGAAGATACTTCTTTATTTCTTAGCTTACGAACCTAACGATCCAGTATCTTCACCGGAACCTCTTTATAACTAAGGCTGTCTTTCACACCGTTACTGTCCACCAGAACAACCAGAGCCGGATCACCCAAACACTTTTTTAAGAGAAATACATGGAAAGCTGAATGGATTGAAGATAATTCTGAGGGCAACTCCAATTCATATACTACCTTACCAACCCGTTTCATAATATGATATGAGCCAACATAACGGGAACTGAGTTTTCCTTTCTTTCCGAACCTCATCACTCCCTTCATGGGAGATACCTTCAGAAACACCCAATCTTCGACTTCAAACTCAAGATCCCTTCTCCTTACATCCGCATAAGACTTTTGGTGACTCTGAGCTATTTTTAACCTGTCCCTTATAAGCTGAACCTTCTCCATAGCCTCATGGCCTGAATCCGGACCTATCAATGTAGCTTCACCAACCTCAAACCAACCAATAGGCGATCTACATCTCCGCCCATAGAGAGCCTCAAACGGAGCCATTTGAATACTGAAATGGTAGTTGTTGTTATACGCAAACTAAGAGGCAAATGATTATCCCAACTATTCTTAAAGTCAATGACACACACTCTCAACATTTCCTCGAGATTCTGAATAGTCTGCTCCTCCTGAACATCTATTTGCAGGTGAAATGCTATGCTAAGCTTGACCTGAGTACCAAGTCTCTTTTGAAATGATCTCCAAAGCTAGGAGGTAAACTGAGTACCTCTATCTGATATGATGGACAAGGGTACTCCATGCAACCGAACTAGCTCCCGAATATATAATTTAGCATAATCCTCCGTTGAATCAGTAGTTTTGACAGGTAAAAAATGAGCTACTTTGGTCAACCTGTCCACAACCACCCAAATGGAGTCATACTGTCGACGAGTGCGAGGCAACCCTGTGATGAAGTCCATATTAATCTCCTTCCACTTCCAAGTAGGAATACTGATGTCTTGAAGACATCTCCTGGTCTTTGATGCTCCACTTTCACCTGCTGACAATTCGGACACTTAGCCATAAACTTCGCTATGCCCTTCTTCATGCCATTCCACCAATAGACTTCCCGTAGGTCACTGTACATCTTGGTGGCACCTGGATGCATGGAATATCTGGAACCATGTGCCTCGTGCAACATCCAATCTCTCAAATCATCAACATCTGGAACACACAAACGATCCTAATATTGGAGCACACCATCTCCCCCTTTGGAGAAGACCTCTACCTTCTGATTCTGAACGACTTCCTTCAACTTCACCAAGATAGGATCCTCATCTTGTCTAGATTTTACATCAGTCACCAAGGATAATTCTGATCCGTTCTAAAAAATAACACCACTATCGATCGAGTCAATCAAACGAACTCCCAACCGTGCAAGCCGATGCACATCCTTCACCAGCTCCTTCCTCCCCTCATATACATGGGACACACTCTCCATCGAGAGCCTACTAAGAGCGTCTTATACCACATTAGCCTTGCCCGGATGGTAAAGGACACTCATATTATAATCCTTGAGTAGCTCCAACCACCTTCTTTGACATAGATTTAGATCCTTTTGGGTAAACACGTACTGTAGGCTCTTGTGATCCGTAAACACATCTACATGGACCCCTTATAAATAGTATCTCCAAGTCTTCAAGGCAAATACTACTGCCGCCAATTCAAGATCATGAGTCGGATAATACTTTTCATGAACCTTCAGCTGCTTGAAAGTATATGCTATAATCTTATCATGTTGCATCATACACAACCAAGGCCGATCCTTGAAGCATCACAATATACTATAAACCCATTGGCACCCTCGGGTAGGGTTAACACCGGTACTGAGGTGAGTCGAGTCTTCAACTCTTGGAAGCTCCTCTCACAAGCCTCTGACCATTGAAACTTCACTTTCTTCTGGGTCAGTTTGGTCAATGGTGCTGCAATTGATGAAAACCCCTCAACAGACCTCCAATAGTAACCATCTAAACCCAAGAAACTCCTGATATCCAAAGGATTCACCGGTCTAGACCAATTCTTCATTGTTTCTATCTTCTGAGAGTCTACCTGTACACCCTCACTTGACACCACATAACCAACTAAGTTCAACCAAAACTCGCATTTACTTAATTTGGCATACAACTGGCGATCCTTAAGGGTATGTAACACCCCCCCTAAAATGAGAGACATGCTCCTCTTTGCTCCTAGAGTATATCAGGATATCATCTATGAACACAATCACGAACATATCCAAGTATGGCTTGAACACCCTGTTCATCAAATCCATAAAAGTTGCAGGTGCATTCGTTAGTCCAAAATACATAACTACAAACTCATAGTGACCATACCAAGTCTTGAAGGCTGTCTTCAGGATGTCACTCTCTCGAACCCTGAGTTGATAGTATCCGAATCTGAGATCTATATTCGAAAAGCATTTAGCACCCTGAAGCTGGTCAAATAAATCATTAATACTGGGGAGAGGATACCTATTCTTGATGGTGACCATGTTCAATTGCTGATAATCAATGCACATACGAAGAGAACCATCTTTCTTGCAGACAAAGAGAACTGGTGCACCCCATAGGGATTTGCTAGGTCTGATGAATCCCTTGTCTAAAAGGTCTTTCAACAGCTCCTTCAACTCCTCTAACTCGGCTGAGGCCATTCTGTAAGGAGGAATAGATATAGGCTGCGTATCGGAAATAAGGTCAATACCAAAATTGATTTCCCTTCTCGGGAGGGATTCCTGGTAGATCATTTGGGAACGCTTCTGGATACTCACATACTACTGGAATTGACTGGATAGTCGGGGTCTCAAACGTAGCATCCTTTAACCTAACTAGATGGTACACGCAACGCTTAGAAATCATCTTTCTGGCCTTAAGGTAGGAAATGAAATGACCTACAGCCACAGCTGAACTACCCTTCCACTTTAGGATTGGCTCACCCGGAAATCTGAACTCTAATGCATGGGTTCTACAATTGACTGAGGTATAGCATGCAAATAACCAATCCATGCCGAGGATAACATCAAAATCGATCATGGCTAGCTCTAATAAATCTACTGAGGTGACTTTCTGAAGGACTGTGACAGGGCAATTTCTGTATACCCGTCAGGCTATAACTAAATCACCAGCTGGAGTAGAGATTGAGAAGGGTACTGATAAGATTTTGGGATTGACTTTGAAACTACTAGCAACATAGGGCATCACAAAAGATAAAGTAGCCCTTGGATCTAATAATGCATATACATCAAGGTGGAATACTCGTAACATACCAGTGACTACATCTGGGGAGACCTCCTGCTCCTGACGGGATGCTAGGGCATAGAATCTGTTTTGGCGCTATCCACCACCGCACTAGTGGATGCCCCTGTTGAGCTGGGAGTACTGGTGGAGCTGCTGAACTGGAAGCGGCATTCCACTACACTCGATTCAAGAACTCGAGAATGAACTAATGCCTTGTTCAGGTATCTCGATTAAAATCCCCGTAAATGGTATTTTCCGTCGAAATAGGCCTTGGCCCCTATCATGACCCTATCTGGCTACTGGGAAATCCCTAAGCATGTTTCCAGGCTTTCCATATCCGAAACAAGCACCTGAACCTGCTACGCACTGGCCCATGTGTCTCTGGCCAAATCTGCTACACTTAGGAGGGCTGGTCTCTGCGGGTCTGCTACTCTGGCCTCTCAAGCCTGATGCTCGTCCCCTCTGATCGCGCCTGGACCTGGATGGAACATTCATATCTAAAGGTGCTGGGGCTGAAGATTTCTGGTGGGACTGCTGACGGTTCCCACTAGGTCTCTACTGGGAGAATCTGAAGCTATCAGTCCTGGCCCTCTTGGCCTTTCTCTCCCGCTCACTCATCTGTACCGCCTCTATCTGCTGGGTGTATAGGATTATCCGAGAAAAGTCAATATCCTGAAGAAGCATCACAGTCCTGCAATCCCTGACCAAATAGTCTGTTATCCCGTGCACAAACCTGCTTACTCGGGCTCTCTGATCCGCCACCATCTCAAGTGCATACTTGGACAGACGAGTGAACCCTATGGAATATTCCTAAACTATCATCTTCCCTTGCTTTAGATTCATAAACTCGGGTGCTTTGATCTCCCTCATCTCCCTGTGGGAAAAACCGATCCAGAAAAGCGGCATAAAACTCATCCCAAGTGATAGGGCCTGCTTCAACTACCCTACTATCCTTCCATTACTTGAACCAAATGTGCACAACCCCCTTCAACTGGTACGAAGCTAAATCGGCACACTCCTCCCCAGTCACCCCCATAATTTGGGTGATCATCAAAACTTCCTCAATAAACTCACATAGATCCTCATCCACTTTTGATCCAAGGATCTCGAGAGGGTTCATCCTCAGAAAATTCCTAACTCTTGCCGCCGCCGCATTCCTGCTCCGAGGGACATGCGCTATTGCCTGCAGATTGACCTGGTTGGTCAATGCCTGGGCTAACATCTGAATGGCTGCCCTGAACTCTACGTGGGCAACCAGCTTCAGTACGTGCTCCTCATGGGCTAGTGGGGCCTGCTGGTGCCTGTCTTCATTGCCATTTTCATGGACATTTCCGTTTCCATTTCTCCTTCCATTAACTTTACAAGGAATCATGATTCTACAAACGCGAGTTAGAATGATAGAGATACATTTCATCGCATGACTTAGATCATGAAAGAAGGGAAAATTTCCTAAACGTCTCATAGCCTCTTCTTCATAAGTGTGGTGTGCTTCACACCCATGAAAAAGACTCTATGTAATTCGGCTTTCAGACACCCTAGAACACTTTAAAACCAAATGCTTTGATACCAAGTTTTCACAACCCAAACATAGGCTCAGATTGAGACACGGGACAAGAAACCCCGAGAGGCTCCAAGTCGACTCATTGCATGAACATACATCTAACTCAATCAAATAAAATGGAAGTTCAACATGAATAATATAGCAGAAGTCTAAACACAACATAATGTCTGAATACATACATGAATCTAAAGCTGAATACAAACTATGTACGAAAAGCCTCTAACACTGATGAGTTGATAAGACAAGACCCCAACTAACTCACTATTGTCTGAAAAACTTTAAATATGAAATACAACTGGTGAGAAGGGCCCTCAAAAGATGAGGACTCACCAACTAGGCCTGAGGAAAGCTAACTCTAGGAATATGACTTGCGGAAGGACTGAGCATGGATATTGAAGCCTGCATCATAACACGATACAACATAGAGTATGCGATCAGTATGTAGAATGTACCAAGTATGCAAGGTAAGTAAAAACCACTAAGTAAGTAAAATCATAAATCATGCATATAATAAAACATAATCAAAATAAGATTCTGAGAGTGGACTTGCATGCTATTTTCTGAAATCATGATCTGAACATAACTGAATCAAATGACTCAAAGCTGAAAACTGATAATTATAAGTAAAACTGAACATTGGGTCAAACCTGCTGAAAACATAATATCATGACTAATGTACATGCATAACTGAAATCATGAGGAACAATGAAAGAATCGTCATATAACTGACATTACCACGATATAGCTTACGTGGTTCCTATCACACTAAAGTGGGCAAAGTCGTCCAAAGCTTTGTCAAGGATAAGGACGTTACCTTGATATCGATATCAAGCTGAAGACCCCTTGGGGGAAGGGGAAGCTCACGAGGGAGGTCCCAAATAATCTGAACATACCTACGTTGGCGCATAGTTCTAAGGCATAGGGTTGACTGACCCTTAGCCTACTCGATGCTAGACTCTACTCCCAAAAATATGCATATGCTCTCCATCGTTTTTCAATGAAGCTGAACCATCGTCTAGAGACAAAGCTGACTCATAACATACATAAATCTGAAATCATAACATGAGGAGCCTTAGCTCAAATCATACCACAAGCTTAACATAATTGGGAGTCTAGACTACAAAATCATGTGGTAAGCTAAATCATGAAATCATAAAACATACTTGATCATATGGGCTTGCCCAATTCTTACACATGCTTGAAATCAACTTGATTCATTTTGAAAACATGAAAATAGACATGGGTATTTTGAAATCATACTTTTTTCATAAACATCTCATCATGCTTGTACACATACTTCATAGATCTCAACTTTCATGAACTTTCATGGATGGACATCATAGTTTATAAAACTTGAAAACAAAATTTGAAATTTGAAATATTGTAAAATCTTCCCATTAATCCTAATTCATCATTTAAAATATGCTTAGATCATACCTATGATTGATACTTAGAAAATTCACACATTGGGTAAAAATCCCATAGAATCATCAATTAGAACTTTCATGAATTGAGAGGGAATTAGGCATGGGTGTGGACTATCGCACCCATTCATAGCCTTATATACCTGAAAAATATGATTTCACCACTTTCTTGATTGCCCAAAGAGAATTGAAGAAGAACTTTGAAGAAACTAGCTTTGATCACCTCTCAAACCTCTAAGCTTGCATGCATGAATTAAGATAGGCTTAGAATGACTTAACCCTTCATAAAACACTTTATTCTGAGCTTGAGATGACATAGTTTAGGCCTTAGGAACTTAGAAATTATGGAAAAGCCCTTAATAAATTCGCAGGAAAAAACATATTGCCAGTCCCAACAAGGGACTGGATGGATCGTCGCTTGGATCATGACTCGTGGTCACCAATCGTTACCTTTACTGCCCCATTTCTTCTGGGGATCACCATAGGGGACACCACGACTCGTGGTGTACCCGACGAGTCGTGGTGATGACCCGTCACCAACACTGCGTGCTCCCCTTCTTCCTTCAACCATCCTTGACCACAGGTGACTTAACTAATCATGGGGTTGACCACAACTCGTGGTTACACCCGTGGTCACCCCAAACCTGAAATTTTCAACCAAGACCCAGCCTCTCCCCATGAGTCACTTAATGACTCATGGGGTTCCTGACGGGTCACTGGATGTCTCGTCCTGTTATCTAGTGCAGAAAATTCTGTTTTCTCCGTTTCAACTCCCGAATCTGATTTTAGGATTTTCAAGGTATTATATAATAATATAAAATTAAAGTAAATCATAAAACATACTTTATCATATGGGCTTGCCCAAACTTATACATACTCTGTAGTAGACTTGATAGTCAAAATCATGAATATAAACATGGGTAATTCAAAATCATACTTTCATGATACTTGAAAACACAGATCATAATCTCCAATTTTCATGAAATTTCATAATTGGCATTATAATTGTAAGACTTTGAAATCATAAATTTGTAATTGAAATCATCATAAAACATGCCTGTGAATCTTAAAACAACATTAGAAACATGAATAGAATTTACCCATGATAGATACTTAAAAATTTTTACAAATTGGGTTAAAACTCCATAGATTCATCAACCTTGAATTTCATGAATTTAGAAGAGGATTTGGTCATGAAAGTGAAGGAATACTCCATTCATAACCCTATATACCTGGATAAATCTGATTTCACACCTTTTCTTGATTGCCCAAGAGATTTGGGGAAGAACCTAGGGAATTCTCAAGCTTGATTTCCAATATTGCACTCTAATCTTGCACGCATGGAATGGAAGGATTATGATAGGTTAAGTACTCCTAAAATCCTTCTAACTGAGCTTAAAACGATTTAGTTTAGGACCTAGGGGCTTAAGAATTATAAAAACACCCTTACTAAAACGCAGAAAAATTACTCACTAACAGTCACCACGAGGGACACCACGACTTGTGGTGCACCTAACGACTCATGGTGACCTAGTCTTGATGAGCACTACCCAAAAATTAAACATCCAACTTGCTCCTAACCACGACCAACTCCATGAGTTGTGGAGTCAATTACTGACTCGTGGCTGCCTTTTGTGGTCACCCCCAGACCACGTGTGTTCACCAACTTTTCCTCACCTCACGAGTCACTTAATGACTCGTGATGTCTCCCCATGAGTCACTGGATGACTCATCTTGTGACCCAGGCAATATTTTCCTGCTTTCTTCGCTTGAACCCTCGGGTCTGATCTTTGGAGCTTCGGGGTATTACAGAATGACTCCAAGTCGACCCATGATATAAACATAGAAACTAAAGAGCATATATAAAATTAGAAACTGATAACTTAACTATGAATAAGAGGAAGTCTGAATAACCTAAAAAGTACACCAAACGATACATCACAACGCTAATCCTCAAGCTGAACATACTAGTCTATGTCTAAAAAACCTCTACTAACTGATGAGATGCTGGGACAAGCCCCCATCTATCTCCAAGTCTGAAACAAACTGACAACACCAAAATAAAATTATAGACACCCTCGAACAATGAGGCCTCACCCAAGGTAGGGCTGAAATGAGCAGATAAGGGAAGCGAGCTATTGGCAAGACTGAACTGGATCACCTGAATCTTTATCATAAAATGATATAGCATAGAGTATGCGGTCAGTACTCTAAAGGTACTAAGTATGTAAGGTAAGTAAAAACATGATTAGTAAATTTTAATTAAAATTATGCATATAAATATACTCATAAGAGTAGGGACTGCATGCTGAAAACTATATCTGAGACATACATAGTCATAAGCTAATTGTCATAATTGAACATAGTGACCCAAGATTTAGAAATAGAAATCATATGACTTGTCATAGCTGCAATTTTAAATAAAAGCTCATAACTGATCGTGGGTCAAATCTACTGTAAAATACAATATCATAAGTCATGAACATGAGTAACTTAAATCATAAGGAACAATGGGAGACTCATCACAACTGACACCACACGATAAAGCTTATGTGATGCCCCAACTACCACACTCAAGTTGTCAGAGCCTTCCAAAACCTTGTCAGGGCTATGGATGATACCATGATATCGATATCAAGTTGAGGCCCCTTGGGGCAGGGGATAACTCTCTTGAGAGGTCCCAAATAAAATATACCTACATTAGTGCGTAGTTTTGATACCGGGGAACCTTGGAACCCCAAGCCTACTCGATGCTAGACACTACTCTTAAAAACATGTATAGTGCTACTATCATTTTTCAATGAAGCTGAAATCATAATTACATGCATAGTCTGAAACCTGAACATTGGGAGTCTTGACTCCAAAATATATCATAAGCTGCAATGGGAGTCTTGACTCCAAAACATATGATACGCTTAATCTTGGATAAATCATGAAAACATACTTAACTTGAGTGGGTTTGCCCAAATCATAAAATCATGCATACTTGAAATAGACTTCAGAAGTCAATATCATAAATTCATACATGGAAAAATTATAAACACTCATTCATGCTAGATATCTTATCATACTTGAAATCATGAATCATAAGCTTGACTTTTTATAAACCTTGCATAATATGGCATAATTTCTAATAACTTGAAATCATGAATTTATAATCAAATTATGTATAAAATCTGCCCATTAGACTTAAAACATGCTTTACAACATGAGGGAATAGACCCATAAAAATATCATAAAGAATTTCATAAAATTGATTAAAACCCTATAAATTCATACAATTAAATTAAAACTTGAATTCATGAACTTGCGGAGAAATTTGGGCATGAGGATGGAAGAAAACCCTCATTTATAGCCCTACATACCTGGGTAAACTGATCTTCCAACTATCCTTGAAAGTACAAGAGAATTGGGGAAGAAATTGAGAGAGTTCTAGCTTGATCTTCAAGAGAGTTCTCAATAACTTGCATGCATGGGAGCCTAATGGCTTAGAGTAGGATAAACCCTCTTAAAACACTCCTTTCAGGACTTAAAAAAAGTAGTTTGAGAATTAGGAGCCTAGAAGTTATGAAAACGCCCTTAATAATTTGCATGGAAAATGGACACTGCCAGTTATAACAATCCATCCAACGAGTTGTTGTAGGATATATGATGGGTCGTTGGATTGTCCGTAATTCCCTGGGGAATTTCTAATACTCGGTTGATCCCTTATCAACAACTGACAAGACGGGTCATTGCGCCAACCCGTTGTATCTGAAGCACTTCCGATATTCTACTGAGGTCCTAACAAACAACTGCTCAGGACGGGTCACCATACGAAGTAACGACCCGTTACTCCATCTGTTGCTTCCAGGAAAAATTCTATTACTCTTTTAATTCTCTAACTGACGACCAGATAGGATGAGTCGTTACTTTAAACAACGGCTCATCATATCATCTCATCGTCACTGACTCAGACTTGGGCTTTTCTTGAACCTCATTCAACAACCACTCAAGATGACCCGTTGGATCTTCAGATGAGTTGTTCCTAGGCCCGTTGTTAACTGGAGAAATTTCGACTGGGGACTTACCATGAGGGACACAATGGGTTATTGTTCCCTAAAACGACTCATCCCTTGAGTCTTTCTATGACTCTGGTGCAATTTTCCCTGATTCCTCTGATAACCCTCGGGTCTGATCTTAGGAACTTTTTGGGTGTTACAAATCCTCATAAATGGACATCTTGTAGGGTTCATGGGTGACAAAATTGAGGACAATCTCGGGATTTTCCCATCCTTAGGCAAATATGATTATAGGGGGAGGTGGGGAGAAGTTAGCAACATAATGATGTCGACAACAAAAAAGGCCAAAGTGACAGTTATCTATGGAAAAATACATCGGGAGGATTAAGAATTAGAAGTGATTATCTTCAACAAACAAGATCTAGACAACCTAGCATTCCCATACAATAGTGCTTTGGTAATATTTTTAGATATTGCAAATTTTGTGGCCAAACGTGTGTTGGCTGATCCAGGTAGCTCAGTGAACATCATTCACATGATGTTCCTTGAGCAAATGAAGATGACGGACAAAATAATCTCGGTAACAAGGTTTTTGGCTGAATTAACATGTCCAACGAGATGAGCCGAGGAAATATACGATTACCAACAGATGCTGAAGAATTGGTGGCACAAACCTAGTTTGAAATCCTTGATGAGAAAATGGGATACAATGTTATACTGGGAAGGCCATGGGTCCATACCATGAAAGCAATACCTTCCACATATCATCAGCTAATGAAATTTTTGATGTTGGGGGGATAAAATGAATCAGAGGATACCTATTAGCAGCAAAAGAGATGTATGTAGTGTCGTACCCAAGGAACGAGAAACCGATGATAAGAGCAGTTTAAATATCAATTACAGAAATCGGAGCCAACCTTCAAGAATGATTTCAAAGATGGTCTTTCGGAAACAATAGGAACAGATTAGGATCAATACCAAGTACCAAGATCTTTTCATGATTCAGATGATTAGGATGTAACCAAAAACTCGGCAGAAGAGCTCGAGCAGGTCATTTTTTATGGATTTTTCAAAAATAAAGGTATATCCTGGCATAGGACTAAGTACTAAGCTCAGAAAAAAGGTCATTATTTTCCTTAAATTTAATGTCGACTGTTTTGCCTAGTCCTACCTTGATATAATAGGTATACCTCCAGAATAGTGGTACACAACATAGGAATAGATTTGAACTTTCCCTGGTAAGGCCAAAAACGCGCTCCATATTCGAGGAAAAGAACAGGTTTGTCAAGAAAGAGGTAAATCGATTACTTAACATAGGGTTGACTCAAAAATTAACTTACCCAAACTAGTTGGTTAATATAGTCGTAGTGCCTAAAAAACAAAATAAAGTTAGGGTATGTGTTAATTTTAAGTATTTAAATATAGCTTGTCGAAAAGACTGGTTTCTCATGCCAAACATCGACCGAATATTTGATGCTACGATCGGACTAAAACAATAAATTTTCTTGATGCATACTCTAAGTATAACCAAATAGAAATGGATACAGAAGACTAAGAGGAAACCTCTTTTGCCACTAACTTTGGCACATATTGTTGTATGCCCTTTGATCTAAAGAATGCAAGTGCTACCTATCACTCGTAAAAAGAATGTTTGAGAAGCAAATTGACAAAATAATGGATGTTTATATTGATGATATGCTCATCAAATATTTGATACAAAAGACCATTTGAACCGTGTATAGAAGACTTTCGGTATCTTAAGAAAGCACAATATAAAGTTAAACTCGGAGAAATGTGTTTTCAGTGTCATATCCGAGAGATTCTTAGGGTTCCTCGTATCAAACAGAAGAGTTGAGGTAAACCTGGAAAAGATCAAAGCTACCAAAGATATCCTAGATATGCTTGATGGCATGAAGGTTGTGCAAAGGATCACTGTGTGCATGGTAACTCTAGTAGATTCATCTCGAGGTTGTTAGAAAGGCGTCATCATTTCTTCTCACTACTAAATAAGAAGAACCAATTTACTTGGACACCGTAATGCCAATAAGTTTGAGGGATTTGAAATCATACTTATCAAGACCGCCATTGCTGGAAAAATCACAAGACAGAATAATTATTTTTATACTTTCTCATAGCCGAAGTTGTGGTAAGTGTCATACTGGTCAGGAAGAAAAAGGTACAAAATGCTCAATTTACTATATTAGTAAAAATTTGCTGATTTCAGAAACAACATATTCACACTTGGAAAACTTGACCTTAGACTTTGTAGAAGCCACTTAAAGCTGAGGCCATATTTCCAAAGTCATCTCATAGCCATAGTAATGGCATACCCTTTACGGAATGTCCTTCACAAACCCAAACTATTAGGGAGAACAGAAAAATGGATGGTGAAAATAAGTGAGTTTGATATAGAGTGTAAATTCACGACTGCCATCAAATCTTAAGTCCTAGCATATAGTCGACTCCATTATAGACTTTATTCTAAGGATGCTCCTCCAACTGGAAAAAAGGCAGTTCTTGTCTCAAAAAACATGTTTGGTGTCTAGAATTTATACACAGATAGAGCCTCAAATATAAAAGGTACCGGGTTGGGGATACTCTTGATCACCCCAAATGGAGAGAGATTAAGACAAGCTATAAATTATGTGTTACTTACTAACAATGACCCCGAGTATGAGGTCGTCCTTACAGGAATCGAGTTTGATCAGGGACTAGGTTTTGATGTTATTCAAGTCAATTGTGACTCTTAATTAGAAGTGAACCAAGTTCATGAGACTTACGAGGCAAAAGATGATAGGATGTTGAGATGCTTGAACAGAGTTCAAGTATCCCTCTCTCGATTGAAGAAATGGACTATAGTACAAATACCAAGAGAAGCCAACACAGAGGTAGACGCTTTGGCAAATCTTAGATCATTGGAAAAAGAAGATGATCCTATCAATGGCTTTATGATAAATTATTACATTCAGCGTTGGATGTACCTAGTTATGGAAAATTAAACTCAACAAGCTTGATCTATGATTGGCACATCGACTTTGTCAAATACCTAAAACATAGGAGTTGCCGACAGATTCCAAAACTTCCTAATCGGTCAAAACTAAAGTTGTTAGATATTGTTTAGTAAATGGAAGTTTATATAGAAGAACTTGTTCAAGATAGCTAGCAATCATTCTGGAGCCAATTCCTAACCTTTAAGATGATAAGGTTGGGATATTATTGACCCCAGATAGAGCTTGAATCAACTACACTTATCAAAAAGTGCGATAAATGTCAACGATATACTCAAATAGTTCATCTATCGTGAGAACTTCTACATCCATTAATCGCCCCCTAGAAATTCATGAAGTGAAGGATGGATATTATCAGACCATTGCCCCCAGCACCCGGACAAGTAAGGTTTCTGCTTATAATGGATGGTTATATTTCCAAGTTGATTGAAGTAGGAGCCTACAAGAAGATTCAAGAACATGAGGTTATAGATTTTATTTAGGGTTATATAATATGTTTCTATTGGGATACTAAAGGAAATTGCATGACAGTGGTCCTCAGTTCATCAGGTCAAAAGTAACTAGTTATTTTGAAAGGTTACAAATTAAAAAGATCACTTCATCCCCCTATCATCCAAATGCAAACAGTCAGCTGGAATCCATCAACAATATGGTGATCCTATAAGGTGAGCAGATAATAAAGTATGACAATAAGAATTTCGAACATGCATGAACAAAAACATCTTTAGTAACAAGAGAAAAGACCCTGAAGTCTGAAAAATAAATTTTCATTAAAAAAGGTGTTGAAATACCCAAAACAATTATAAAAAACATGAAAACATTTGTACATAATCCAAGCGAGTAAATAGGATGGGCTCAAAGAAGTGTCAGTCTAGGGGACTAACACATTCCCAGAAATCTAGGGGAGAAGAAGTTGAATAAGAGGGGTGATCACTGGATGGATATTCAACATCTTTATCATCCTCACTAAGCCTCGAGAACTCTTCTTCGAAAGAGGAAGCAATTTCTTCCGGGGTAAGTTCCGGGACAGTTTCCTCGATTTGGACAATGATTGATCGATTATCATGATATCATCAAGGATACTCGAGGGATTGGCCTTGATCCCCTCCAAAGTCTATATTTTAGTGTCCCACATCTTGAAGGTCTTTCGAGGTTGAAAACGATGCTTGATATGCAAACTTCTTACTCTTTTGGCCCCAAGCTTTTGAATTAACTCTTTATTTTGCTCGGTTAAAATGTCCACCTTCTCGGTAGTACTTGAACTTTGGCCAATTCTTTCTCTAGGCCTCGACCCTAAGGCCTCGTACTCCTACTTTCCTCGAATTAGACTCTGTAACACCCTTTTAGGTGCGGATCTCTTTGGCCACTTCCAACCTTTTTTAAGCAAGGGATTTTGAGGCCTATGGCTAAATCTCCTCGTGTTGAATCCTGGTTAATTCGAAGAGAATATACTCATTTTTATACGTGGAAACATCTCTCTCTTGTTCGATTCAAAAGATATTATCTTTGGACTCTTTAAGCTCGAACTTTGTGGCCTTAGTTTGATAGCATTTTTAAACCACATAGGCATTTTCTCTTTCACTCAGGCTTATTCTCGCATTAACTCTTCATTCTCCTATTCCAACCGTAGGAGCCCTTCGAAATCAAGACGCAGCTTTACAAAAATACAAGTGCTAGAAACTCAGAGGATGAAAGGAAAGGAATCAAAGAAAGCGGATGAGTAGTGTGCTTACTGAGCACTGAGATGAGCGGGCTTGTTGAAATGGATTTTGGTCAAAGCCTCATTCATATTCTCCTGATCTTTGTCAGTGACCAGAGGATTAAAATAACTAGCAGTCCCCATTGGTTTTGAGAGCATGTTGACCTCATCAAAATTGTTAGCTTAATATTGTGTTTCCTTTGGGGATTCTGCACCAGAGCTGGGAAAGTGTTTCTTAAACTTGATTTCGATCCAAATAATTTATGGCCAAAAGGCTTCGAAGCCTTTGGGGTCTTTTTCACAAATGAAGATGCATGGGTGGCCCTCAAGAAACATAAGATTTTCTGTTTTTCTTCAGCCCATTCAGCCTTAGGCTTATGGTAACAAAAACCCGATGGTTATAGAAAAGGCTCGAGCAGCTCAACACTGTCGATCTGCCCAAAGAAGGGGTCATGAGCGCTCAATATCTTGAGTCTGTTGATGCTAACCCTCTCCGAAAGAGTTTGATTATCAGCATCAGCTTCTATGATCGCCACTTGACCCAAAGAGGCGATATGTTCGCCAGCCTTAGGGGCTGGAAGGGTTGATCTAGTGCCTTATCTTGAAAATAAGAGGTGATCAGATTGGGTAATTTGGAGTTTGGTTTCTTCCAAACTTATGAGGCTTTAACCTTTTCGGGCCTCAAGACTACCTTTCAGAAGGCCTGAACAAATAAGCAAAAGAAAAAAAGAGGGATTAATTACTCGTGGTGTTTTGCTTTCTAGTTTTTTGCCGAGGAATATGTTCTTCCATGTCCTCTCTTCATATTTCGTAGAGTCTACAATCTTCAGGACCTAATATTTAATTTGTATGTCATTAAAAGATAGTCTCTAAAGGGAAGCTAAAAAGTGGGAAAAAAATTTGTGTTAATAGTAAGAAGGATAAAACGAAGATGATATAGCTAAGGAAAGGAAAGGGGATTACATGCAGGGTGGTATAGTGGAACCTGTAGCGATGCCCTCTGTAAGAATATATACAAACCTATTTATCCATCCTTGATCAACATGATCATTGAGACTAGAGAAAATGAAAACTTTTTACCTGGATTTGGTAGTAACTATCCCTCTTTGACAATGTAGAGAGAATAAAGAAGGATAAGGTGATTTATCGACCGATTTCTTTGACAAAAATCTGGAGATAGGACACAACTCTCCAAATAGGTGGATCAACCTGTGCCAAATAAATGTAGTAGTTTTGAAAAAATTAAAGGATTATATTATTAATCGAGACCTTCAAAACCGATTGAAAATGGGTAAGTGTAAATACACAAGAATCATGGTCTCGGGGTAGTGGTGTGATCTTGGGCAAATTTATATGCCCAAGTGATACTCAAAGGTGTCATTTTAGGCTTGTTTATCTATCAATGTTTATACATTCTCATGTAATTGGTAATAAAATGTGAATTTATACTAACCAACATGATTAGCATTGTTTTGCAGGAAAAATATAATTTCGGGAAGCTAAAATGCATGTTGGAAGATATCGGGGTTGGACTCGGATGTGAGCAAGGGACAAGGCATTGGAAAGCACAAAACAAAGGGGCTCCGCGATGGAGCCGTTTCATGCTGCCATCGCGGAGGCCTTCTGCCTGGATAGGGAATTTTCTCCCAATTTCCAGAGAGGGTTCGCGATGGGTCCGTGGCACGGCGGCCTGACTCCGCGTTGCACGCCGTGCCACGTTGGGCCTTATTCCCTGGACCCCCAGTTTCTAGTGAGGGTCCGCGTCAGTGGCGTGTCACGGAGGCAGTGCTCCGCGATGCACTCCGTGACACGTTGCTTGTTATTCCGAGAAAAATTCTCACTAGTATAAATAGAACACTTAGGTTTATTTTTCAATATTCTGACTTGGTGGAGTAAGAACGTGGGTTACAGGCAGTTGAGGGGACGAAATTATCAGGGTTTTTCTCTCTTTCCTTCTCCTTGAATTCAATTGCTTGTATGTTTAACACTCATTTAACGATGTTTAATCAACAAATAAATGGCTAATTCCTCTTCTTGCTGCGGTTGAGAACACTTGTAATGAAATGTGATTATTGATTCTTTGGTTTTTCATCTTTTCTTCCATGGTTGTTCTATTGATTCTTGTTCTTACTGCATTAATGTGTGGCCTACGTTAATGTATATCTAAAAAGTCCGATTTCACTCGAGAGAGCAAGAAATTGGAAAGTTGTGAATTAATAGGATATGATCCTTTCTTAGTTTGGGAAAATTGAGAATTGATTTACCTTCAGGATAGAAATATACCTGAAAGTCGTATTAGTCAATTTAGGAATCGGTTTTGTATGGCTAGAACATGAATTGCATTTAATCACAGAAATGTAGGTGGATGGTTCATGATTCTTAAGTTGGGTTAAATACGAGAGTTTTAATCCATTGGCATTAGTTCTTGACTAGCAACCGGAGGAAAAGTTAACCAATTTATATCGATAATTTATTTCCTTACATGTTCAATTAACCTCAGTATGCTCACATTCATAGTTCAGACTCACATTAGATATTTGTTTTAGACTTAGCATAAAAATTAGAACCCAAAAATATCAAACTCTTGGTTACACTGTTGTCTGCATTTTTAGAATTGAAATATAGTACACTTGAGCAGATTGCACTTCATCCCAGTCCTTGTGGGATCGATACTTGGCTTACTTAAGCCACTTTACTACTTGTTCGACCACGTGCACTTGCGTGTAGTTATATACCCATATAACAAACAGCCCGAACATGGTGTTTTCAATAAGGGAAGGGGAGTAAATTGAGAACTCTTTTTCAAGCCATATTTTTTCAACTTGGACAGTTGGGAGTGCACTTCGCAGATTGAAGAGATATAAATGATAACCGACGTATCCCTTTTGCTAGCCTAAGTGCTAGTACAACTTTGAAATCATTGGTAAACTTCTCCTTCTTCATTGGGAAAAAGGATTCAATCTTGTGCATTGTGGATTTGGTGTAATCTTTGATACTTTCTAGAGCCCCACTAAAGATAGACTCCAACGGGGGATTCAACGATGAAAAATTTTGCAAAATTTTAAAAAAAAAATGAAGGAGAGGACATTTTAGGTTATGGAAATAAAAAGGTTTGAAGATTTGAAAATGAAAAGAATTTAAGGATAGAGGAAAAGAGGGTTTGAAGATGCAAAGGAAAAGAGAGAGAACTTACTTGTTGAAGATTAAAGTCGGACTTTTTCATTGGGAGAAGTATTTATAAGAGAATAAGAAAAAGAATCATGATTACATCGATCGATACGATACCTTCAGTTAGATATCTGAGAGACATGTGGTAGAGCATTAAATATGATAGGATGTGGACTTTTTGTATGATACGAAATGTTTTCAATTATATTTCCGCTAAGAGATTCAATAGATTTTTCGCTTCTCGATCACAATTGACATTGTATCCGAAAAGTGAAGGGACTATTTGTATTGGGTAGAGAATAGCTTGAGTATGTGGAATGAAGAATAGTTTATGAACATGAAAGGATATTGAGTGAACACATGCTACTTGATATAAACGGAGGGTGTTTGAGAAAGATAACTCAGCGCAAAGGTATAATAGCTAAGATAGACCCTGGCTCGTTATCAAGACTATAAAATAATTATTAGGAAAAAGGTAGGAACTCGTGGTCCAAAGATAGAGAAGGACTCGTGTACCAATGATATAGAAAAAAGATAAAGGACCAATACACCAAATATATATGTACTTATCCAACCAATGACATAAGAATATTTTCTGATGTAGCTAACGATATTTCCATGTGGGGTGCAGTCATTGAACATAGTACTTTAGGTATTGAGTGGAGGTTTTCTATTTGTTGATTTATTACCTTTGCTTTCTATAAATAGGTGTTTTAACACACTTGTAAAGGGTTGGATTCTGAATAATATAAAAGCAATATACTGATTTATTGTGTTTCAAGTTTTCTACATTTCACTAAGGTTTTATCTTCTAATATTGATACATCGAACACATCTTTGGATCTAAGACCACATCACTCAAATGTATCCGGAGAGAGTGTTGTCACATATAATCGGATCTTTACTGCTTTTTTTGACTTTCTTTATTTCTTCACAGTTTTTGCTCATTTAACAAGCATATTCAACTGCTAATAATCAAACTAAACGAGTTATATTGAGACGTGTGTCTTTAACCTCATAACAAATTTAACTATACTATTTTTTCAGTAAATAGTTATCAAACTTTCAAATCTCATAATTGTATATTGAGGATGAAAATTAAGTGATTCATGAATTTCATGTATGGTGTAATTCTTTCTAATATCGTCATCTTCCCATTTGAGAACGACACCTTTTTGCAAAAGCTGCTCTTATGCTAACCTTGTTCTTGAGATATTTTATCCTTCCTTCTTTTTAGGATAGTAAAAATGGGTTACCTGAATAATATCAGCTAGAGGGCATTGCCTCACAACTAAGAATCTTCTCAAGAACTTGCTATTTCATTTTCTCTTAGATCGACCATCTTCTTATTCACTTCCATTAAAATGTACTTAACAATGCCTCTTTTTCTTAGTAGTTCAAGTAGCTCTAGTCAAATTCTCGTGCTACACGCAATAAGAACAATCTTTTTATGTCATGCCGAAAGGACTAAGAGCTCTTATTCAATAATTTTTAACACATAGTAGTCATGCAGTATTGAACGTGAAAAGAGTTCTTTGCATATTTTCAAGTATGCATGTCAGTCTAGAATTTAATCTACTTGTTGTTTGAGGCGATATTCTAGAAAGTCTTGATCTTTTGGAAAAAGTACACTTTTTTTTACTTATGAAAACCTGAATCATCCTAACCAAATACTAAATACCCTTAGAATCCCCTTTTGAGCCTAATGATATTTTCTTTGGCCACCTATGTCAAATCATACCCATTTCAATATTAGTTTTTCTCGTCAATCTATCTTCTCCTCAACTACTTTAAGTTGTATGTTAGGATATAAGTTGTGAAAATAAGAAGAATGTATGAAATTGAGATTGATAGTAACAAAAGAATAGAATCAAAGTAGTGCAAGTTTAGTTATTTGATTTTCTATAAAGTGAAGGGTGTGAAAGTTGGAAAAGAAAATTGTTTGGAAGTTGTTAAAGGTTAAAAGGAGAGAAGAAAAATAAAGGACTCTTGGGTTGAAACATTGAGAGGATAAATGAATATTTGGGAGGTGTTATTTTAATAAGAAAAATTTAAAAAGTCTAAACTTGTAAATTTTAAAATGTTTAAGGGAAGAATTAGTCACTGTATACTCAAGTGTGTACCATATCTTATCCCCAAAAATAATATTACAAATTTTGAAAAATTCAATTTGACTTTGAATTATGACTCCCGCATTAGTGGATAACAATAGAGTACGCAAGCACATGGTACTATGTGCTGCATGTGATTTTTTTTATTGAGCCACTGCTGAAGAAAGGCCTATAACTGACTGCCATAATCGACTGACTATGAAAACAACAACAACAACAACCCAGTATAGTCCCACCAAGTGGGGTCTCGGGAAGGTAGAATGTACGCAGATCTTACCACTACCTCAGGAGTAGAGAGGTTGTTTCCGCTAGAACCTTGGCTTTAAGAGAAACAGACCCAGCAACAAAATAATAGCACAAGAGACACATATAATATCAACAACAACTAATGCTCGTACCAAAACACACAAGAACAATACACTAAACGATAAACAAGTAGCATCAAGTAGGAACAAACAACGAAAGACAGGAACTATAAGAGTAAATTTAGGCCTACCCCTGAGAACGAGATAGCCATGTTATACACAGCTCTCTACTATCCTGCTACCCTAATCCGTGAACCCCATACCTTCTTATCTAAGATTAAGTCCTTGGTAAGTTGTAGTTGTGTCATATTATCTCTAATCACCTCACCCCAATGCTTCTTCGGTCTACCCTACTCCTAAAATCATCCATTGAAAATCGCTTGCACCTCCGCACTGAGGCACTCAGACACCTCCTCTTCACATGCCCGAACCAACTCAGTCTTGCCTCACACATCTTGTTCTCCACCCCGGCCACTCCCACCTTGGCCCGAATACCAATATTTCTAATTCTATCACTCCTAATGTGCCTACATATCCACCTTAACATCCTCATTTCTGCAACTTTTATCTTCTGTAAATGGGAGTTCTTGACTGGCCAACACTCTACTCCATACAATATAGTCGGTCTCACTACCACTTGTAAAACTTGCCTTTAAGTTTTATCGGCACCTTCTTATCACACAAAACTCTAGAAGAGAGCCTCCATTTCATCCATCCTGCACCTATATGATGAGCAACATCCTCGTCGATCTCTCCACTCCCTTGGATAATAGACCCAAGGTACTTGATACTTTCTCTCTCATGGATGACTTGCGTATCCAACATCACTACCTCATCCTCCCCATGCAGCCGTCACTAAATCTACACTCTAAATACTCTGTCTTAGTCCTGTTCACCTAAAGTCTTTAGACTATAGGACTTGTCGCCAAACCTCCAACTTAGCATTTACACCTCCAACAAGTCTCGTCAATCAGAACTATGTCATCCACAAATAACATACACTAAGGCACCTCCCCTTGAATCCCTCGCGTTAGTGTATCCATCACCAATGCAAATAAAAAAGGGCTAAGTGTTTATCCCTGGTGCAACCCCATCTCAATTGGGAAATGTTCCGAGTCTCCTCCCACCGTCCTCACCCGAGTCTTGGCTCTATCATACATATCCTTGATCTCCCTAATGTACGTCACCGGCACCCCTCTAGTGTCCAAGAATCTCCACAGAACCTCTCTCGGTACCTTGTCATAGGCCTTTTCTAGGTCGATAAAAACCATGTGAAGATCCCTCTTCCTCTCCCTATACTGCTCCATCAATCTCCTAACGAGATGAATGGCTTCTGTATTCTAGCATCCCCACATGAATCCGAACTGATTCTCAGAAGTTATCACGCCTCTTCTTACCCTGCTCTCCACCACTCTCTCCCAAATCTTTATAGTGTGGCTCAGCAACTTGATACCCCTATTGTTGTTGCAATTCTGAATGTCGCCCTTGTTTTTGTACAATGGAACCATCGTACTCCATATCCATTCATCAGGCATTTTCGTCATCTTGGAGATGAAATTAAACAACTTGGTCAACCACGCTATACCTACCATGTCCGCGCTCTTCCAAAATTTCACTGGAATCTTATCAAGTCTGGTCGCTCTAACCCTATGCATCCCACGCATGGCCCCCTTAACGTCCTCCACTCTTACCCGTCTACAATACCTACAATCGCGTCGTTCCTCCGAGTGCTCCAGCTCCCCCAGCACAATGTCCCTATCCCCTCCTTATTTAAAAGTTTATGGAAGTACGCTTTCCATCTACGGCTAATAAGTTGCTCTTCCACCAGCACCTTGCCGTCCTTATCCTTGATATACTTTACTTGGTCCAGATCACGCACCCTCATCTCTCTTGCCTTGTCTAGCTTGTACAACTTTTTATCCCCTCCCTTGCCCTCTAATTCAACATACAAGCTCTTAAAAGCAGTTGTTTTTGCCGTCATAACCGCTAGCTTTGCGTCCTTCCATGTCTTCTTATACTCTTCCCTATTCTTCCTCTTCTCCTCCTCATCCTTACTCTCCACAAATTTCATGTACGCCACCTTCTTTGCCTCTACCTTCTATTGGACTTCTCCAATCCACCACCAGTCCCCTCGTCGCCCTTCCAACCAACCCTTAAAGACCCCCAACACCTCTATAGCCACTTCCCTAATGTAGCTGGCAGTCCTATCCCACATATTTTTTGCCTACCCGCCACTATCCCAAGCCCCCATATCAATCAGTTTTTCCCCCATCTTCCGAGCACTATCCGTAGTTAAGCCACCCCATTTGATCTGTGGCCAAACATCCACCACCCTCTTCCTCTTTCTCGTCGTGATAGTCAAATCCATCAATAGAAGTTTATGCTGGGTTGTGAGGTTCTCACTCAGGATAACCTTACAATCCTTATATAATCTTCTAACACCCTTCGTAACAAGAAAATACTCTATCCGAGTCTTAGCCACTGCATTATGAAAGGTAACCAAGTGGTCATCCTTCTTCAGAAAAGTCGAATTGGCTATCAACAACTCAAAAGCTCTAGCAAAATCCAAAAGTGAGACTCCTCCATCATTCCTATCCCCAAACCCAAACCCTCCATGCACATCGTCATAACCCCTAGGCATTGACCCAATTTGATCATTGAAGTCTCCCCCTATGAATAGTTTCGCCGTGTGCGATATACCCCGCACCACCTCATCCAATGCCTCCTAAAAACTCTTCTTGTCTTCCTCACTCAGGCTCGCATGCGGCGCGTAGGCACTAATAAAGTACAAGACCCCCCAACAACTACTCTAATCCACATCAACCTATCATTGACCCTCCTCACCTCGACCGTGCACTCCCTAAGCTCACTGTCTACTAAAATCCCTACGCCATTCCTATTCTTGGGGCCTCCTGAGTACCATAAGTTATAAGTCCATGTCTCTGGCCTTGGTACCCCCCCCCCCCATTTGGTCTCCTGAACACAAGCTACATTAATCTTCCTCTTCTTAAGGATCTTCACTAACTCAATCGACTTCCCCGTCAAAGTACCGATATTCCAAGATCCAACTCTCAACCTAGCAACTTCCTGAACGCCCCTGCCTCCCTGCACCCCCCCCCCCTCTTGCTCACACACCCAATCGAGGACCCGACCTCAAACCATCACCGCAACATAATGCCACTAATGTATGAAAAAAAGAATCAACAGCTACAACCAAAATCTACACTACATAAAGAATTCAGGACTAAACACGAAATCCAAAGGAAAGAAAAATTACATTATTGCACTAAAACTGACTTAATCAAACGTATGTATAAGCAAGTAAGTAATGTGCTTTAACTAGAAGGCGGGAGGTACCAACTCCCGATTGATAGAAACAAAGGCTAAAAACCAACAACGGTTGAACTAGAGCTACAAAACAAAGGATGAACTAGAACTATAGAAAAAATTAAGAAGGAAAGGGATAAAAGCAGATAATCAAGGGAATAATGCAGAGGATTACACAATCTACCACTAATTAATTTTGAGAACTAGTATTTGAGGCAGAGACAAAACAAAATAAAGAGAAAGCAAGAAACTACAAAGACCTACCAGCAGCTAAGTAAAGATTTAAATACAGAGCAAGGGCAAAACCTGTGGTTTGGCTAATCTTGAAGAACAAAGAACCTATTTATGGCTTAGCAACGGTGCCGAAAGTTACTCGCTACTAAGAATACAACTCCGGTTGGATACTGGTCAGACCTCGTTGATATAGAGATCGCTGGGAAATAGTGTCTCTTCTTTGGTCAGATCAGATCTGGGACAGCGGTAGGTGGTGTAGGAGGGATGGTTTGGTGATGTGGTGCGTAGAGTACCAAATGAGGATGGTAATATACACTACTCATCGGAGAAGGAGATCGGCGAAAGTTCACCGCCGAGAGAAAGTTGCGGTCCTTCGATCAACTCTTAAGAAGTAAAATTTATAGTAGAATGTCTCCTCCTTTGTTCATACTTTCAAAGAAAGAAAAACCCAAAAAATTCGAATCTCTTTCAGCAAGAAGATCAAGAGGGACACCAAGAGATATGGTAGCTTATACTGTATAAATCCACTTTAAAAACCCAAAAGATCGTGTGATCTGGACAACCTTCGATACCAAAATTTATAAACGAAGGACGTTGTTGATCGGTGAGAAGAGGGTGGTTATGGAGGGCCAGTCGAGAAATAACATGGATCGTCTTTTTTTTCCTTCATCGGATTTTAGCCCGCTTCTGATTTGAGCCCGGACCAAATTATTCAGAATAGAAATAGCAATAAAGATGAAAAAACTCGGAGACAAATGTCAACTCCAATGTTAGCTCTTCAATTTGATACATGTCCCGACTGACTATGAAAAATTTGACACTGAAAAAGAGTTGGTTGATCCAATAAATTGACTGACTTGTCATCCGGTCAAACTTTTAAAATCGGCTAATTTTGAATTTTTTTTGAAAAGTGCTTATTAAAAAAGTATTTTAGTGAGAATCAGTTTATGTTTGGCTAATAAATTTAAAAAGCACTTTTTAGCAGCAGTTAGCATTTGGACAAGCTTTTGAAAAGTACTTCTAAGTGTATTTTTCTCAAAAGTGTTTTTCAAATAAGTGTTTTTGGGGAGAAGCTACTTTTTTCAGTTTCTGAAAAATAGTTTCTCCTATTCCCTAAAAGTACTTATTTTCTCCCAAAAATTTGATCAAACACCTCTTTTTTTTAAATAAACACTTTTTAGAAAAAATAAACAATTTTGGCCTCCCAAAAGCTTGGTCAAACAGGCTATTGGTTGACTTAAACTAACTGTCTATCAGGATTGATATTAATACTAATAATTATGTGTAATATTTAATTGTAAAATGTCCAATTAAAAAAGATATGTATTCATATTGATCAAATTTTTAATTTTAATTTTCCCCTCTCACTTGCTTCCAAGAGAATAAACACATTTTCTATGTTATCAATACCGAAAGATATATTTATTATGTTTTAAAATAATTCAAAAGTAATTAAACCCCCATAAAAAAAGTACATGTTCCTAAAATTTTGACTATAGTTCAGAATACTTATGCCTTTTCCAAAGAAAAAACTAACAAGGAAGACTGTGGCATGTTCGGTCGTTTGGTATATGGGTATATAACTACACGCAAGTGCACGTGGTCGAACAAGTAGTAAAGTGGCTTAAGTAAGCCAAGTATCGATCCCACAGGGACTGGGATGAAGTGCAATCTACTCAAGTGTACTATATTTCAATTCTAAAAATGCAGACAACAGTGTAACCAAGAGTTTGATAATTTGATTTCTAATAATTATGCTAAGTCTAAAACAATTATCTAATGTGAGTCTGAACTATGAATGTGAGCATGCTGAGGTTAAACGAACATGTAATGAAATTAATTATCATTATAATTTGGTTAATCTTTTCCTCTGGTTGCTAGCCAAGAACATTTGCCAAGAGATTAAAACTCTCGTATTTAACCTCACTTAAGAATCATGAACCATCCACCTACATTTCTGTGATTAAATGCAATTCATGTTCTAGCCATACAAACCCGGTTCCTAAATTGACTAATACGACTTTCAGGTATATTTCTATCCTGAAAGAAAATCAATACTCAATTTTCCCAAACCAAGTAAAGAACATATCCTATTAATTCACAACTTTCCAATTTCTTGCTCTCTCGAGTGAAATCGGACTTTTTAGACATACATTAACGTAGGCCACACATTAATGCAGTAAGAACAAGAATTAATAGAACAACCATGGAAGAAAAGATGAAAAACCAAAGAATCAATGATCACATTTCATCACAATTGTTCATAACCTCAGCAAGAAGAGGAATTAGCCACTCATTTGTGGATTAAACATCTTTAAATGAGTGTTAATCATACAAGCAATTGAATACAAGAAGAAAGAAAGAGAGAAAAAACCCTGATATTTTCGTCCCTCAACTTCCTGTAACCCACGTTCTTGCTCCACCAAGTGAGAATATTGAAAAATGAACCTAAGTGTTCTATTTATACTGCTGGGAATTTTTCCCGGAATAACAAGCAACGTGTCACGGAGTGCATCGCGGAGCACTGCCTCCGTGACACACTACGAATGCGGACCCTCACTGGAACTGGGGGTCCAGAAATTTTCCTATCCAGGCAGAAGGCCTCCGCGATGGCAGCGTGCCACGGCTCCATCGCGGAGCCCCTTTATTTCTTGCTGTCCACTGCCTTGTCCCGTAATCGCATCCAAGTCCAACCCCGATATCATCCAACATGCATTTAAGCTTCCCAAAATCACATTTTACCTGCAAAACAATGCTAATCATGTTGGTTAGTATAAATTCACATTTTATTACCAATTACATGAGAATGTATACACATTGATAGATAAACAAGGCTAAAATGGTACTTTTGAGTATCACTTGGGCATATAAATTTGCCCAAGATCATGGCACTATAGATAATAACTGTTCGAGAAAAGGAATTTTTTATATTCTTTGAGGTATGCTTTAAAAAATACATTTGTTAAAGAATTTAATATTTATTTTACAAAGTATTATTATTTTTAATAACTATGCAAAGCTCAAGTAGTTCACCAATTTTAATATAACATGTGACATGTGGGAATTAAAAATTATTCTTTTTAGTAGTTAAATATATTTTATTAATCATCAAATATTAGAAAATACAAAACCAAAGGAGGGAGAAAAAATAGGAACCCCCCTTTCTCAACCAAAAACTCCTAGCCTTACCTGCCACCAACACAATGACAAAAACCTCGACTAAACATCAACACACTGCAAGCTATACATATAACTTTCTAGTTTTGCATTTTCTCCACATCGAATACATAAAACTAATTTTAGCTAATGAAAAAGAAAATTTGTGGTCTTTACTTGTTGTTCGAAAATCCTGCGATTCCTCTCTATCCATATAGAATAGACCACATCAGCACAACTAGCCTTCAGCACAATCCCTTTGGCATGTTTTCCTTGAGTATTGTTATACCCTGGAAGCCCTAAGATCAGACCGGAGAGTTGAAATGGAGAAAAAAAAAATTTTGGCACCAGGTCACAGAACGGGTCATCATATGACTCGTCAGGTTGACCACGAGTCGCTAAGTGACTCGTGGTGAGGAATTTGACTTGAGTTGGAAAATTATGGTTTGAAACCCCACAAACATGACCACAAGTCGTGCTAAGTCCCCACGACTTATTGAGTCAGTCGCAGTCAAGAGCTAATGGAAGGTGGCTGAGTTGGCAGCATTCCCTACGGTTGAACACCACGAGTCGTGGTCAGATACCACGATTTATTAGGTGGGTCGTGGTCAGCATTTGGTGAATGACTTGAGATTTTGGTAGTGGAGGTAACGAGTGGTGACCACGAGTCATGGTCACCAGTAACGAGTCGTTAGGTCCCTCATGGGGATCCCTTGAAAAAAAATTGCAATGGACTTCAAGACAGCTGATGACGACTCGTTTCCTTGGTAACGACTCCTCTAGTCCCTCGTGGGGACTGGCGGTCAGTTATTTTTGGCGAATTTAGTAAGGGTTTATCTGTAATTCCTATGATCTTAAAACCTAAACTACATCGTTTTAATTTATGAATAATGAGTTTTAAGAGGAGTAAGTTCATTCTAGGCTATTTCTATTCATGCATGCAAGAGTAAAGGTCTAGAGAGGTGATCAAGCTCAATTTCCTTCAAGTTTTCCTTCAATTCTTCATTGGGCTATCAAGGAGTGGTAAAATCAGATCCTCCCAGGTATGTAAGGTTATGAATGGGTGAATTTGTTTACACCCATGCCCAATCCCTCTCTAATTCATGAAAATTTATATGTTGATCCTATGGGGCTTTAACCCAATGCATGAATTTCCTAAGTTTCTATCATGGGTATGATCTAAATATGTTTCTATTATTTAATTATGATTCATGGACAAGTTTTACGATGTTTTTAATTATAAATTATATTTTCAAGTTTTTTAAATTAAATGCCCATCCATAACTTCATGAAAGTTGAGATTTATGATGAATGTTTAAATATGATTAGATATTATTGATGACAAGCATGTTTTCAAGTTACCTATGTCTATGATCATGTTTTCAAGTAAATTAAGTATTTTAAAGCATGTTTAAGTATTGGGCAAGCCCATATTTTCAAGTATGATTTATGATTGCACGAATTAGCTTGCCACATAGTTTTGGAGTCAAGACTCTCAATTATATTCAGCTTGTGGTATGGTTTGAGCCAAGGATCCTCATGTTATGATTTCAACTATGCATGTATATTATTATTTAGCTTCGTCACAAGATGATGGATAGCTTCGTTGAAAAATAATGGAGAGCATATGTATGTTTTTTGGGAGTGTCTAGCACTGAGTAGGCTAAGGGTCAGTCAACCCTGTGCCTCAGAACTACGTGCCAACGTAGGTTTACTTTTATATTTTAGGACCTCCTATATGAGCTTTCCCCTGCCCCAAGGGGGCCTTGAGTTTGATATCGATATCATGATATTGTCCTTAACCCTGGCAAGACTTTGGACGGCTCTACCCACTTGAGTGTGATAGTTGGGACCACGTAAGCTCTATCGTGGTAATGTCGGTTATATGACGAGTCTCCCATTGTTCCTCATGCTTTCAGTTATGCATGTACATAATTCATGATATATATATATATGTCCTAAAGCAGGTTTGATCCAATGTTCAGTTTTACTTATGATTATCAGATTTCAGCTTTGGGTTATTTGATTCAATTATGGTGTTCATTTATGTTCAGATCATGATTTCAGAAAATAGCATGCAAGTCCTACTCTCAGATTCTTGTCTTGATTATGTTTTATATTATGCATGTCTTAAATGATTTTATTTATTTAAGCAGTTTTACTTACCTTGCATACTCGGTACATCCACATACTAACCGCATACTCTATGTTGTATCATTTTATGATACAGGCTCCGACATTCCGACTCAGCCCCTTCACTAGCCAGCTTTCGAAGATAGCATCCAGTCTTTATTGGTGAGTCTTCATCTGTCAAGGGCCCCTCTTCCATTTAGTTATGTTTACGTATTTTTCAATTTCAGACTTAGAGAGTTAGTTGGGGTCTTGTCCCATCAACTCAGAGGTTTTTCAAATAATAGATTTTATTCAGCTTTAGACTTGTGTTGTATATTCAGATTGTTGTGTTATGTTAAGTCTTCCATTTTATTTGACTAAGTTAGATGTATGTTCATGTCATAGGTCGACTTGGAGTCTCCCAGAGCTCCTTGTCCTGTGTCTCGGTTCGGGCCTATGTTTGGGTCGTGAAAAACTTGGTATTAGAGCCATAGGTTTGAAGAGTCCTAGGGTTTCTGAAAGTCGTGTTAAGTAGAGTCTTTTTCATGGGTGTGAAGCGCACCACACTTATGACGAAGAGGCTACATGACGTTTAGGAAATGTTCCCTTCTTTTATGATTCTATGTCATGCCATGAGTTCAACTCTCTCCATTCCTCTAACTCCTGCTATACATGTGTGTAGAAACATGTCTTATTAGAACAACAACGGGAGTCAGCCAGCCCCACCAACCCCAAAGGATCCTATGTTCGAGCAGGTTATGAATGAAGAACATGGGGCCGTTGTCCGATTGTTGATATGGGCCATGATCACCCAGCCTAACCAGCACACTATCGCACCTGTGAACCCTACCAGAGAGGCGGCAGCTACTAAGGTTCAAGAACTCACAAAGAGAAGCCTGTTAAGTGTAGTGATTCAGATATGGGTGGAGAGCGTAAGGGGGAAAAGAGGAGGAGCAAAAGGCCTAGGAGCGAAGACTTGGAGAGTTCCCAGTAAGGGTTGAGTAGTGGGAGTCGCTCTCAACCCCGTCAAGGGTCACTAGCTCAAGCTCGGGGATACAAGCCTCGGGTGAGGGAGATTACTTACCCACTTTGCGGGCGCTGCAGGAAGAACCACCTAGGAAAGTGCATGGTGGGTTCAGATGTATGCTTCTATTGTAGCCGTTCCGGACATAAACACAGGGATTTTCCTACAACCAAGTGAGATGTCCAAAGAGGTCGTGCCCCAATCACCCTTCCAGTAGCCCTATCTAGCCAGTCAACATGCCTAAAATGTGGTAGAACACACCTAGGACAGTGTTGGCAGGTTCATACACTTGTTATGAATATAGGGAGGCTAGACACATGTGTAGGAATTTCCCATCGGCCAAGCAGGGTGAGGGTAGAGTCGGTGCACCAATCACCGAATCAGCAGCTCCAGCAAATCGTCCATCCCAGCAGCAAAGGTTACTAAGAGAAAGTGGAAGTCAACCTCAGATGTAGTCCTAGGTATGTTATAAGCATTCCCATCGAACCTACCATGATTGTTAGTTCCGAGAACTACTGTATGAGGTACAAGATCCCTTTATGTATTTTAATATGAGATTTATTTCGTGGAAGGTAGGGAAATGGTAAGTGAAGGACCAAGTCAGGTCTTGAGTTTTCTAGTAAGGAAGTTCTATAAATAGTATCTGGGGGTGGTCCATCCCTCCCCGTCAGTCAGCGATACCTATATTACCCATTCAGATTAATATCATGACCCTCGTTACGTATGTGAACTCATGTCTCTTAGAACGCTCGGCTCTATGAACTCAGCCCTTAAGATTTTCCCTATCGGCTCATAAGTTCGTGCTATATCAGGTATATGCCCAGTTTAGATTTATTAAATGATTCGTGCTCATGATTCCATTACTCTAAACTTTATGAATGTTCCCCATAATGGAGATGATGGTTAAAATGGGTATGTTCAAGGTAACTCCCTATCCCTATCTTAGGTGTCGGGTATGTAGAAGTTCAGGAAGTGCAGTTATTAGCTGAACCGGGAAGTGCAACAACCCACATGGTCATTTTGATTGTGGAAACATTTGTTATACCCCGTAGAGTTTCCGGCACCTAAATGACCTATTCGCATGTTGGTTAAGCATATTTGAAGGCCATACGTGCTAGAGAAAGGCCCGGGAAAAGATCGGACGAGAAACCTATCGAACCATCGCGGAAGGAGCCGAGGCAGAGCCCCTCCGCGATGGCAGCGTGTCACGGAGGTGAAGCCTCCGCGTTGGCTCCGTGACACGTTGGCCCTGTCCAGGCCCAAGTATATAAAGCCCCACTTAGATTTTAAATGATTAAACACTTATAAAAATTCCAGAAACAGAGAGGAAAACGCAGGAGAAGGTAAAGGAACGAAGAAGTAATATAATTTTCGTCCGATTACGCTGCTAAACGTTGTCCAAACTCAAATTAACTCCAGATACTGAGGTATTTAGCAGTAGAGAGCATTCCTACGGATTCAGTTTCGTGAAATACGGTCGACGAATCATCGAGCCACCGAGCTAAGGTAAGTGGAATTGCTCTAAATTAGTGTCTATGTGTTCCTAGCTGTGAAGTGAATCTTTCTCCCTTCTGGACCTCTGGAAAATAGCGAGTTTCTGGGCGTCTTTCGATAAGCCTAAGTTTAGGCTATAAACTATATCGAAAGTGACGTTGCCTTTTTAAAATAAAGTTGTATTTAGTATTAATTAACATATTTATGAATGCAGTTGGGAGAAAATAGTTGAAGTACCGGCCGAGTCTCGTCCTACAGACGAATAATTCAAGGATAAGGTATGTAAAGCTAGTTTCCTCGGCAAGTTAAGTAATATCGGCACAGTACAGTAATTTAAAGGCCAGTAGAATGTTCAGAAGTCATGTGTTATGTTTATTACGAATGCTGGTACAATATTAGGAGCATCGAGTTATAACCTGCGTGAAACTTACTAGTACGACATAGATTTTAATACAAGTGTTAGAAACTGCACAGCATGCTCAGTATGTGATGTAGTACGAAATGTTAGGATATTATTGTATTCAGTTAAAACCCCGCAAAGCGATGCAATATCTGTAAGACATCTCAAAAATAGAATGATAAGTTAAAATGAAGTTAGAAAGCATGTTAGGAATAGTAAGACATGTTACTATAGACACTCAGTATACAGCATAGTTTCAGCAGAAAGACTATATCTTGTTCAGCGTTAGCCCCGGTACAGTCTGGCAGAAGACTATATTTATACATGTATACTATTACCAGCTTCAACATGTATCAAGTACGTACATATTACTATCACTGGTTCAGCATATAGTATATATACATACTTTACCACTATTAGCCTCAGTATGCGAGACACGCAGATAGTATTATTAGTCGAGACCGTTGTATTGTTTGGGGTTGGACTACCTAGCATCCATGACCGCCCCAGGGTTGATAGCTGTATCGACTCATCCGCCAGAGGACGAGGATACGTCGCTCTACGGAGTGGCATGCCGTCCCACAGGGGACGAAGATGGGATGCCAGTTTTCCCCATATTGTGCCTTGGTCGGCTTTTACACACCCTTGTTGAGCGGATACGCCCGGGTGTTGCTTCAGGAGTCCTCCGGACTCAGGTACAGTTATAGTCAGGGGCTCAGCGAGCCCAAGTGCATACCCAGGGGACCAGCAGGATGCTTATAGTTATTATAGGAGATGGGATGACCGGGGTAGGGGTATAGATTCTGTGTTGGTTGTACCCCCCGGCTTATGGGGGCCGGGTAAGGTTTGTGTGTGCTATGTTATGTTGTGATATGTTATGTCGTGTTACAGTAGATACGAGTAGATCTACAGTAGAACGATAAACCCTTAGGTATGACTCCTACTCCTTCCAGTATAATTAAGAGAAGGTATGACTTACATTATCAGACAGTTAATCTGTTCCTTCCTACTTCAGTTTCATCAGTTACATTGTTGTTTTCAGATTTTACTTTCAGTTATTACTTTACATACTCAGTACCAGTGGTACTGACGCCCGGTGGGGCACTGCATTACTTGCCTGCAGGTACTCATAGACGAGCAGGCGACACCACGTGACTCCTGTCAGGGATCGAGTATTCAGCTCCTGTCATCCGAAGACTGAATTCCAGAGGTGTATTTCCTTTTCTTTTGTTGTATAGTACGGGTAGGTCGGGGCCCTGTCCCGATCATTTCTATTGCTATTCCTAGAGGCTTGCAGTCTGTATATGTTTCCCTGTGGTCAGATGAGCCAGTCGTGTGAGGCCGTGCAGTTGTTTAGCTGTTAGTACTTCTGTTTCTTTCATGTTGGTCGTGTGGGGCCATATCTTGACAGTAGTGGTGACCTTGCCGGTCACGTAGCTTCCCAATATTCTATGATTAAGTTTCAGATAACTAGACAGCATGGTGGCCTTGTCGGCCCGCATAGGTTTCCCTATATCGACATGTTTCTGGTCAGTTGTTAGTACAGGTACAGGAGGCTATAGGCCAATGGGCCGGGGGCTGTGTTTACAGCCGTTATATAGCCCTTTGTTTCCAGAAATGAGAGTTAGAGCCAGCCAGGCACCAGATGTGCCCAAGCTTAGCAGTCCAGCAGTTTAGGTCCCAGTAAGGCACCAAGTGCCAGTCATACCCCCCAAGGCGGGGTGTGACAACCTTGGTATCAGAGCAGGTCGTATCCCAGGGAGTCTGCAAGCAGTGCTAAGTAGAGTCCTGTCCATGGATGTGTCGTGCACCACATACTATGGGTAGGAGGCTGCAAGGCATGATAGGATGGTTGTCTTTTATTCTTATTCAGTCGTGCTGTAGAGCGGTACAATATAGGATTGAGTCCCTAAAAGTTTACTATATTCTTTGGTTACAGATAATGTCAGACCAGCGACATCCTATCACAGGCCGGAGCTTAGATATTGCAGCAGGGGAAGGCACCAGCAGGATGCCTCACCCTCGTTTAGAAATAGCCCGATCAGAGGGCACTACAAAGGCATCGTCCCAGCCTTCTCAGCAGTCTCCACCACATCAGGAGCCACTAGGGGCGACACTACCTCCAGCAGTCCCTATACCGACACCTTCCGACCAGGAGGTTAGGAGTGCGGTAGTTATGTTAGCACAGATGATGGCGGCTCAGCGTCAGCCGATGCCGTCTACAGTTGCGGAGCCGTCAGGAGGGCCCGGCAGTTCGAGGGTCCGAGAGTTCTTAGCTCTGAATCCCCCACAGTTTACAGGTACGGACCGGAAGAGGACCCTCAGGATTTTCTGGATCAAATGCAGAGAATCTTCAGGGTTATGCATGCCACGCCTACAGAATCAGTTGAATTGGCAGCATTTCGGTTACGGGACATCGTCGTGTTGTGGTATGAAAGCTGGGAAAGGTCCCGTGGGAGTGATGTGTCCCCTCCCACCTGGTCCAGCTTTTCAGGAGCCTTTCTGGATCATTATCTACCGCGGGAGATTCGATAGGCCCGGGTAGACCAGTTCCTACATCTGGAGCAGGGGGCTATGAGTGTTCGGGAATATTCCTTGGGTTTGATTCTTTGGCCCGGTATGCACCGGCCTTTGTTGATACCATGGCATCCAGAGTACACCGCTTCATCATGGGGTTGAATCCAGAATATGTCGAGACTTGCATTACGGCCACACTACGAGAGGACATGGACATTGCTCGAGTTCAGGCATTTACCCAGAATATTGAGGGCATCAGACAACGACATCGGGAGATCAGAAGGGTCAATCAGGAGCAGCGTCGCCGGGACAGGCCAGTTGAGTTACAGAGGGAGGCCCGGGGAGGACCCAGGCCACGATTGTTAGACAGGCCGCCCAGGCCCCCGCCTCCGCCACAGTCACAAGGGGGTAGATTCAGCCGCAGGGGGCAGACGGAGACTGGTAGAGGCTCGCAGATGGATAATTCACCATTACAGAGGAGGGCGGAGCAGAGTAGGTATACCCTACCTCTTTGCCCTATATGCAGTCGACGCCATCCTGGAGCATGCAGATATGGCTCCACCGCATGTTATAATTGTGGCCAAGAAGGCCATTTGATGAAAGATTGCCCAGCCAGAGGTCGAGAGGACCGAGATAGACAGGATAGGGCATCTGCAGGGTCACGAGCCACAGCATCCTCGACTGGGCGCAGTCCCTCAGTTTCAGCAAGCAGGGGTCGGGGAAGATCAGAGGCCTCCAGTACAGGTGCGGGTCCAAGCCGCACATATGCCTTACCAGGGAGGCAGGATTCAGAAGCGTCACCTGATGTTGTGACAGGTATGCTAACTATCTGCTCATACCCTGCTTATGTGTTGATTGATCCAGGGTCTACTTTGTCCTACATTACTCCATTTGTGGCACGAAAGTTTAGTATTGTACCAGAATTATTGCAGCAGCCCTTCTTAGTATCCACGCCCGTCGGTGACTCTATCACAACTAGTCGAATCTACCGAGGGTGTACAGTAGAGGTTGCTGACCGTCAGACTACAGCAGATTTGGTCGAGTTAGAAATGATAGACTTCGATGCCATAATGGGAATGGACTGGTTAGTACCGTGTTTTGCAAATGTTGAATGTTGGACCAAGACGGTCTGATTCCACTTCCCGGGAGAAGCAGTGCGGGAGTGGAAGGGCGGCACTGCTACGCCAAAGGGTAGGTTTATTTCCTACCTTCAGGCGAGAAAGTTGATATCTAAGGGATGTATTTACCATCTGGTCAGAGTTCAAGATGTCCGAGCAGAATCTCTGACACTCCAGTCTGTTCCGGTAGTGAATGAATTCCCTGATGTGTTCCCAGATGAGTTACCCGGTATTCCCCCAGAAAGGAAAATAGACTTTGCTATTGATTTGTTACCAGGCACTCAGCCAATATCGATTCCTCCTTACCGCATGGCTCCTGCAGAACTCAGAGAATTAAAGGAACAGTTGAAAGATTTATTGGATAAAGGTTTCATCAGGCCGAGTACTTCACCGTGGGGTGCGCCAGTTTTATTTGTAAGAAAGAAAGATGGCTCGCTCCGAATGTGCATAGATTATCGGCAATTAAACAAAGTTACAGTAAAGAACAAGTACCCGCTCCCCAGAATTGATGACTTATTTGATCAGTTGCAGGGAGCCAGATACTTTTCTAAGATTGACTTGCGGTCCGGATATCACCAGGTCCGAGTACGTGAGAGAGATATTCCTAAGACAGCGTTCAGGACCCGATATGGACATTTTGAATTTCTAGTCATGTCCTTCGGGTTAACGAATGCCCCAGCAATCTTCATGGACCTGATGAACAGTATTTTCAGACCTTTCCTAGACTTGTTCGTGATAGTATTCATTGATGACATTCTGGTGTATTCTCGCTCTGAAGCAGATCACCGGACTCATTTGCGGACAGTGCTCCAGATTCTCAGGGACCGCCAGTTGTATGCTAAACTTTCTAAGTGTGAATTTTGGCTTAACTCAGTGGCCTTTTTAGGGCATATTGTCTCAGATGCTGGTATACAAGTTGACAAACAGAAAATAGAAGCAGTTAAGTCATGGCCTAGGCCTACCACTCTGACTGAAGTTCGTAGCTTTCTGGGGTTGGCAGGATATTACAGGAGGTTCGTTGAAGGGTTCTCAACCATTGCAGCACCTCTAACCAAATTGACACAGAAAGCAGCAAAATTTCAATGGACAGAGGCATGCGAGCAGAGCTTCCAGGAGTTGAAAGACAGATTAACCTCCGCCCCAGTGTTAGCATTGCCGGAAGGCACAGAAGGTTATTCAGTCTATTGTGACGCGTCAGGTGTCGGGTTAGGTTGTGTGTTGATGCAGCATGGTAGAGTGATTGCATATGCTTCCAGACAGCTAAGGAAACACGAAAGGAACTACCCTACCCACGACCTAGAATTGGCCGCAGTAATCCACGCCTTAAAGATGTGGAGGCATTACCTGTACAGCGTCCATGTTGATATTTACACAGATCATAAGAGCCTACAGTACATCTTCACTCAGAGGGAGTTGAATCTACGGCAACGCCACTGGTTGGAGCTGTTGAAAGATTATGATGTGAACATTCTGTATCACCCCGGAAAAGCTAATGTTATGGCAGACGCCCTGAGCCGTAAGTCAATGGGGAGTTTGGCGTATTTGTGACCTGAGAAGCGGAAGTTAGCCAAAGAAATTTATCAGTTAGCTGACTTAGCCGTTCGAGTAATGGAAACAGAAAATAACGGAGCGGTAATTCAGAATTCTGCTGTGTCATCATTAGTTACAGAGGTAAAAGAACGATAGTACGAGGACCCTGATTTAGTCCAGCTCAGAGATAGAATTCAGAAAGGTAAGGAGTGAGATTTCCAAATGACTGAGGATGATGTGCTACGCTGTAAGGGCCGCCTCTGTGTCCCGAATGTTTCAGGGCTTCGCGGGCGGATCATGCATGAGGTACATTACGCTCGCTATTCCCTTCATCCAGGAGCGACGAAGATGTACCACGACATCAGAGACATCTACTGGTGGCCAGGTATGAAAGCTGAGATAACTGAATTTGTATCTAGATGTTCTAACTGTCAGCAGGTGAAAGCAGAGCACCAGAAGCCGGGCGGTTTGACGCAAGATATAACGGTGCCTATGTGGAAATGGGAAACAATAAACATGGATTTTGTAATAGGGTTACCCCGTACCAGACGCAGAAATGATTCCATTTGTGTAATAGTTGACAGGCTAACAAAATCAGCTCATTTCCTGCCAGTGAAGGCTACCTTCTCGGCTGAGGACTATGCCAAATTATATATCAGAGAAATAGTTAGATTGCATGGAGTGCCGGTATCCATCATTTTAGATAGGGGAGCACAGTTTACAGCTAGATTCTGGCAGTCGTTCCAGAGGGGTTTGGGAACGCAGATCAATTTGAGCACAGCATTCCACCCCCAGACAGATGGACAAGCTGAGCGGACTATACAAACGCTCGAAGATATGCTACGAGCGTGTGCGCTAGATTTTGGGGGTAGCTGGGATGAGCATCTTTCATTGATTGAATTTGCTTATAATAATAGCTATCATTCAGCTATCCAAATGGCGCCCTTTGAAGCATTATATGGACGGAAATGTAGATCACCAGTGGGCTGGTTTGAAGTTGGGCAATCAGCATTGGTTGGCCCAGATATTGTTCGGCAGTCAGAGGAAAAGGTAAAGCTTATCCGAGAACGTTTCCTGACTGCTCAGAGCCGCCAGAAGTCTTATGCAGATACGCGGCGTAGAAATCTAGAATTTGCGATAAATGACTGGGTATATCTGAAGGTATCTCCAATGAAAGGGGTAATGAGATTTGGCAAGAAAGGCAAGCTTAGCCCGAGATTCATTGGGCCATATCAGATTCGGCGAAGAATAGGCCGAGTTGCATACGAATTGAACTTGCCTCCGGAGTTAGCATCTGTTCACCCAGTATTCCATGTATCTATATTGAGGAAGTTCGTAGGGGACCCTTCTACAGTAGTTCCAGTTCAGGATGTCCAGGTCACAGAAGAGTTAGCATATGAAGAGGTTCCAGTAGCTATTTTAGACAGACAGATTCGCAGGTTGAGGACTAAAGATGTTGCGTCTGTCAAATTATTGTGGCGTAACAGGAACCGTGAGGAAATGACGTGGGAAGCTGAAGAAGATATGAAAGCCAGATACCCTCACCTATTTCAGGCCTAGTCAAGCGACAGGTATGTCCGTATTATTACTTATGCAGTACCTTATAGTTGTATGTGTGTGAATGAGATAGATTGATACTTAGTTATCCAGTGGATCTTAAAATATTGCGTGCAGTACCTGTGTTGGACTTTTCTGCATTTCAGGTTTTTGCTATAGTCCATATTACAGGGGAAACTCTGCCGAAATTTTTCTAGAAAGTAAGTTAAGTAGTCCTCTAGATAGCAGTGTACATTCGAGGACGAATGTTCTTAAGGGGGGGAGAATGTTATACCCCGTAGAGTTTCCGGCACCTAAATGACCTATTCGCACGTTGGTTAAGCATATTTGAAGGCCATACGTGCTAGAGAAAGGCCCGGGAAAAGATCGGACGAGAAACCTGTCGAACCATCGCGGAAGGAGCCGAGGCAGAGCCCCTCCGCGATGGCAGCGCGTCACGGAGGTGAAGCCTCCGCGTTGGCTCCGTGACACGTTGGCCCTGTCCAGGCCCAAGTATATAAAGCCCCACTTCGGTTTTAAATGATTAAACACTTATAAAAATTCCAGAAACAGAGAGGAAAACGCAGGAGAAGGGAAAGGAACGAAGAAGTAATATAATTTTCGTCCGATTACGCTGCTAAACGTTGTCCAAACTCAAATTAACTCCAGATACTGAGGTATTTAGCAGCAGAGAGCATTCCTACGGATTCAGTTTCGTGAAATACGGCCGACGAACGTCGAGCCACCGAGCTAAGGTAAGTGGAATTGCTCTAAATTAGTGTCTATGTGTTCCTAGCTGTGAAGTGAATATTTCTCCCTTTTGGACCTCTGGAAAATAGCGAGTTTTCGGGCGTCTTTCGATAAGCCTAAGTTTAGGCTATAAACTATATCGAAAGTGACGTTGCCTTTTTAAAATAAAGTTGTATTTAGTATTAATTGACATATTTATGAATGCAGTTGGGAGAAAATAGTTGAAGTACCGGCCGAGTCTCGTCCTACAGACGAATAATTCAAGGATAAGGTATGTAAAGCTAGTTTCCTCGGCAAGTTAAGTAATATCGGCACAGTACAGTAATTTAAAGGCCAGTAGAATGTTCAGAAGTCATGTGTTACGTTTATTACGAATGCTGGTACAATATTAGGAGCATCGAGTTATAACCTGCGTGAAACTTACTAGTACGACATAGATTTTAATACAAGTGTTAGAAACTGCACAGCATGCTCAGTATGTGATGTAGTACGAAATGTTAGGATATTATTGTATTCAGTTAAAACCCCGCAAAGCGATGCAATATCTATAAGACATCTCAAAAATAGAATGATAAGTTAAAATGAAGTTAGAAAGCATGTTAGGAATAGTAAGACATGTTACTATAGACACTCAGTATACAGCATAGTTTCAGCAGAAAGACTATATCTTGTTCAGCGTTAGCCCCGGTACAGTCTGGCAGAAGACTATATTTATACATGTATACTATTACCAGCTCCAACATGTATCAAGTACGTACATATTACTATCACTAGTTCAGCATATAGTATATATACATACTTTACCACTATTAGCCTCAGTATGCGAGACACACAGATAGTATTATTAGTCGAGACCGTTGTATTGTTTGGGGTTGGACTACCTAGCATCCATGACCGCCCCAGGGTTGATAGCTGTATCGACTCGTCCGCCAGAGGATGAGGATACGTCGCTCTACGGAGTGGCATGCCGTCCCACAGGGGACGAATATGGGATGCCAGTTTTCCCCATATTGTGCCTTGGTCGGCTTTTACACACCCCTGTCTAGCGGATACGCCCGGGTGTTGCTTCAGGAGTCCTCCGGACTCAGGTACAGCTATAGTCAGGGGCTCAGCGAGCCCAAGTGCATACCCAGGGGACCAGCAGGATGCTTATAGTTATTATAGGAGATGGGATGACCGGGGTAGGGGTATAGATTCTGTGCTGGTTGTACCCCCCGGCTTATGGGGGCCGGGTAAGGTTTGTGTGTGCTATGTTATGTTGTGATATGTTATGTCGTGTTACAGTAGATACGAGTAGATCGACAGTAGAACGATAAACCCTCAGGTATGACTCCTACTCCTTCCAGTATAATTAAGAGAAGGTATGACTTACATTATCAGACAGTTAATCTGTTCCTTCCTACTTCAGTTTCATCAGTTACATTATTGTTTTCAGATTTTACTTTCAGTTATTACTTTACATACTCAGTACCAGTGGTACTGACTCCCGGTGGGGCGCTGCATTACTTGCCTGCAGGTACTCATAGACGAGCAGGCGACACCACGTGACTCCTGTCAGCGATCGAGTATTCAGCTCCTGTCATCCGGAGACTGAATTCCAGAGGTGTATTTCCTTTTATTTTGTTGTATAGTACGGGTAGGTCGGGGCCCTGTCCCGATTATATCTATTGCTATTCCTAGAGGCTTGTAGTCTGTATATGTTTCCCTGTGGTTAGATGAGCCGGTCGTGTGAGGCCGTGCAGTTGTTTAGCTGTTTGTACTTCTGTTTCTTTCATGTTGGCTGTGTGGGGCCATAGCTTGACAGTAGTAGTGACCTTGCCGGTCACGTAGCTTCCCAATATTCTATGATTAAGTTTTAGATAACTAGACAGCATGGTGGCCTTGTCGGCCCGCATAGGTTTCCCTATATCGACATGTTTCTGGTCAGCTGTTAGTACAGGTACAGGAGGCTATAGGCCAATGGGCCGGGGGCTGTGTTTACAGCCGTTATATAGCCCTTTGTTTCCAGAAATGAGAGTTAGAGCCAGCCAGGCACCAGATGTGCCCAGGCTTAGCAGTCCAACAGTTCAGGTCCCAGTAAGGCACCAAGTGCCAGTCATACCCCCAAGGCGGGGTGTGACACCATTTTCCTGAGTTGAACCTTTCCATATCTTCATTTTGTTATTCATGACTAGTGGAGGTGGATGACACCGTTTCCGAGATGATCTAATGAAGATCGGGTGAGATTTTTTATTTTGGAGGATTTGTGGTTTGAGAGGTTTGACTAGAGTCAATATTTTAGGTTAACGAGCTAGAATTTGAGTTTTGAAAGTTCTATTGATTCTGGATGGTGATTTATGATTTAGTTAGGTAGTTTGCATGGATCCTGAGGTAATTCGGGAGTGATTTGAACTATTTGTTGAAATTATAAGCTTTGAGGAGGCTAAGTGTGACCACGGTCAACTTGCGATCAAACAATCTTATATTGGTAATTTGATGATTCCAACTGGTCTGGAATGGGTTTCATGATTGGATTGCGTATTTGGGTTGTGACCCAAGGATTTCGAATGAGTTTCGGGTGAATTTGAACGTTTTGCGTATTTCGCATGATCTTAAGCATAAAAGATGAAAACTCAAAGGTTCGGGACTTCAAAATTCTTAGCATGAATTGTAGGAGTTCGTTTGGTTGACTCAATTTATGGCGGTGTTATAGTCTAGAACGGGTCAGAATCATCCTTGGTGACTGAGGTGAAAGCTAGACAAGACGAGGACCCCATTTTGGTAAAGTTAAAGGAAGTCGTTCAGAATCAGAAGGTAAAGGTCTTCTACAAAGGGGGAGATGGTATGCTTCGATATCAGGGTCGCTTGTGTGTTCCGGACATTGATGATTTGAGAAATCGGATATTGCAGGAGGCTCACGATTTTAGGTATTCGATACATCCAGGTTCCACCAAGATATACCGTGACCTACGAGAAGTTTATTGGTGGAATAGCGTGAAGAAGGACATCGCAGAATTTGTAGTTGTGTCCAAACTGTCAGCAAGTGAAGGTTGAGCACCAAAGACTGGGAGGTGTACTTCAGGATATCAGTATCCCCACTTGGAAGTGGGAAGAAATCAACATAGACTTCATCACAGAGTTGCCTCGCACTCATCGGCAGTATGACTCCATTTGGGTGGTCGTGGACAGGTTGACCAAAGCCGCTCATTTTCTGCCTGTCAAAACCACTTATTCAGCAGAGGACTATGCCAAATTATACATCCGAGAGCTAGTTCGATTGAATGGAGTGCTCTTGTCTATCATATCAGATAGAGTTACTCAATTTACCTCTCAGTTTTGAAGGTCATTAAAAGGGACTTGGCACTCAGGTCAAGCTCAGTACAGCATTTCACCCGCAAACGGATGATCAAGCGGAGCAGAGAATTCAAACTCTCGAGGACATGTTGAGAGCATGTGTGATTGACTTCAAGGGTAGTTGGGATGACTATTTGCCTCTTATTGAGTTTGCATACAATAACAGCTACCATTCCAGCATTCAAATGGCTCCGTTTGAGGCTCTCTATGGGAGGAAATGTAGATCGCCTATTGGTTGGTTTGAAGTCGGTAAAGCTACAATGATAGAACTAGATTCAGTCCTGAGGCCATGGAGAAAGTTCAGCTTATATGGGACAGGTTGAAAACAGCTCAAAGTCGCCAAAAGTCCTATGCCGATGTGAGAAGGAGGGAACTTGAATTCAAAGTTGATGATTGGGTGTTTCTAAAGGTGTCTCCCATGAAGGGAGTGATGAGGTTCGGAAAGAAAGGAAAACTCAGCCCTCACTATGTTGGCCCCTACCGGATTGTGAAGTGGGTTGGCAAGGTGGCATATGAATTGGAGTTGCCCTCAGAATTAGCTTTTGTACATCCCATTTTTCATGTATCGCTCTTAAAGAAGTGTTTGGGGGATCCAACTCTAGTTCTTCCGGTGGAGAGTGTAGGTGTGAAAGACAGCCTTAGTTATGAGGAGGTTCCGATGGAAATACTGGATTGTCAGGTTCGAAGGCTAAGAAACAAGGAAGTAGCTTCAGTCAAAGTTTTATGGAGGAGTCAGCATGTTGAGGGAGCTATGTGGGAAGCCGAAGCAGATATGATGGATAAATACCCACATTTATTTTCTACCAGCTTAGTTCTAGCTTGAGGTATCAGTTTTTGCCTTAAAACTCTATTCAGTTTCATATTCAGTTCATTTGCCCCAGTTTCTTTCATGTATATGGATGTATGTATGATGAATTCAGTTCAGACATGTAGTTTAAATCGGGTTAGTCATTTCGTCAGTTTTCAGCTTATATGATCAGTATTTGAGTATGATGATCGTGTTTCTCTGCTTTTCTGTATGATTTTCAACATTCAAGGATGAATTTTTCAAAGGGGAGATATTGTTATACCCCGAAAGCCCTAAGATCAAATCCGGGAGTTGAAATAGAGAAAATAAAATTTTCGGCACCAGGTCACCGAACGGGTCGTCATGTGACCCGTTAGGTTGACCGCGAGTTATTTAGTGACTCGTGGTGAGGAGTTTGACTTGAGTTGGAATATTATGGTTTGAGACCCACGGACATGACCACGAGTCATGGTCAGTTCCCACGGACATAACCACGAGTCTTGGTCAGTCCCCATGACTCATTGAGTTAGTCGTGGTCAAGAGCTAATGGAAGGTGAAGGTTGAGTTGGCAGTGGTCCCTACGGTTGAACACCATGATTCATGATCAGACACCACGATTCGTTAGGTGGGTTGTGGTCAGCATTTGGTGATTGACTTGAGATTTTGGCAGTGGAGGTAACGAGTGGCGACCATGAGTCGTGGTCACCAGTAATGAGTCATTAGGTCCCTCGTGGGGACCCCTTAAAGAAAAATGGAAATGGACTTCACGACAGCTAATGATGCCTCATTTCCTTGGTAATGACTCATCCAGTCCCTCGTGGGGACTGGCAGTCAGTTATTTTCTGCAAATTTAGTAAGGGCTTATCTGTAATTCCTATGATCCTAAGGTCTAAACTACATCGTTTTAAGCTAGAATAATGAGTTTTAGGAGGGGTAAGTTTATTCTAGGCTATTTTATTCATGCATGCAAGAGTAAAGGTCTAGAGAGGTGATCAAGCTCAATTTCCTTCAAGTTTTCCTTAAATTCTTCATTGGGCTATCAAGGAGTGGTAAAATCAGATCCTCCCAGGTGTAAGGTTATGAATGGGTGAATTTGTTCACACCCATGCCTAATCCCTCTCTAATTCATAAAAATCTATATATTGATCCTATGGGGTTTTAACCCAATGCATGAATTCCCTAAGTTTCTACCATGAGTATGATTTAAGTATGTTTCTATTATCGAATTATGATTCATGGGAAAGTTTTACGATGTTTTCAATTATAAATCATATTTTCAAGTTTTATAAATTAAATGCCCATCCATGAGAAATTCATGAAAGTTGAGATTTATGATGAATGTTTAAATATGATGAGATATTATTGGTGAAAAGCATGTTTTCAAGTTATCCATGTCTATGATCATGTTTTCAAGTGAATTAAGTATTTTAAAGCATGTTTAAGTATTGGGCAAGCCCATATTTTCAAGTATAATTTATGATTGCACGCATTAGCTTACCTCATGATTTTGGAGTCAAGACTCCCAATTATATTCAGCTTGTGGTATTATTTGAGTCAAGGCTCCTCATGTTATGATTTCGACTATGCATGTATATTATCATTCAGATTCGTCATAGGACGATGGTTAGCTTCATTGAAAAATGATGGAGAGCATATGCATGTTTTTTGGGAGTAGCGTCTAGCACCGAGTAGACAAAGGGTCAGCCAACCCTGTGCCTCAGAACTACACTCCAACATAGGTTTAATTTTATATTTTGGGACCTCCTATGTGAGTTTTCCCCTGCCCCAAGGGGGCCTTGAGCTTGATATTGATATCATGGTATCATCCTTAGCCTTAGCAAGCTTTGGACAGCTCTACCCACTTGAATGTGATAGTTGGAATCGCGTAAGCTCTATTGTGGTAATGTCGGTTATATGACGATTCTTCCATTGTTTCTCATGATTTCAGTTATGAATATACATCATTCATGATATATATATATATGTGTGTGTGTGTGTGTGTGTGTGTGTGTGTTCTAAAGCAGGTTTGACCCAATGTTCAGTTTTACTTATGATTATCAGATTTCAGCTTTGGGTCATTCCATTCAGTTATAGTGTTCAGTTATGTTCAAATCATGATTTCAGAAAATAGCATGCAAATCCTACTCTCAGATTCTTGTCTTCATTATGTTTTATATTATGCATGTCTTAAATAATTTTACTTATTTAAGCGGTTATACTTACCCTGCATACTCGATACATTTCACGTACTGGTCGCATACTCTATGTTGTATCATTTTATGATACAGGCTCTGATCTTTCGACTCAGCCCCGTCACTAGCCAGCTTCCGGAGATAGCATCCAGTCTCTATTGGTGAATCCTCATCTGTCAAGGGGCCCTCTTCCATTCAGTTATGTTTACGTATTTTCAGTTTCAGACTTAGAGAGTTAGTTGGGGTCTTTTTCCATCAACTTATCAGAATTAGAGGCTTTTTGGACAATAGATTTTATTCAACTTCAGACTTGTGTTGTATATTCAGATTGTTATGTTATGTTTGGATTTTAGTCATGTTCATTATGTTAAGTCTTCCGCTTTATTTGATTGAGTTAGATGTATGTTCGTGTCATGGGTCGACTTGGAGTCTCTCGGGGCTCCTTGTCCCGGGTCTCGATTCGGGTCTATGTTCGGGTCATGACAAATATGTTGCTTCACCCACTTCCATTCAGCCTCCCAAAATTATATAGACTTGCTCCAACCTTGCCATTCTAAAATCTTCCTCCATATAGTGCAGGTAAAGGGGCATTGAAAATATAGATAAGCAGTAATTTTATTTGTACTGGGACAAAAAAATACATTCAGGTGATAGGTATTTTTCATTGTACCAATAAATCTTTTGTCCTCAAATGACCATGTAATTGTAGTCAAAGAATGAAGGTCTGTTTGGGTTTATCTAAGATATGACAAATCAGATATTTCCATGCTATGTTTGGCACTTCCCCACGTAATCTCTTGTATGCAGTAGCTATGTGGAACTTTCCCTTTTGTATCAGTGTGACTCTTTTCTAGTCATATCTTCCTCATATCTATGAAGCTTGTGTGGCAGAGGCATGTCATATATATGTTGCAGCTTTATATAGTATATATGAATCCAAGATATCCATAGCCTATTTTTCTTTGAACTTAGTGCCCATAATAACTTACACAAAGTTGCCTTGTTCAAGGTTTGTAGATTGAGAACATTTAATCCCCCTGCTCCTCTAGGTAAACATATATGATCCCAAGCTATTAGAGCTCTCTTAGTAATAGTAGCTTTTCCTAACCATAGGAAACTTCTACATGTAGCTTCAATCATCTTGATAACTTTTTGAAAAAGGAGAAATAGTTGGGACCAGTAGGTTTGTACTCCAAATAGTACAGCCTTTATGAGTTGAAATTTTCCAGCATAGAATAAGCATTTGGCCATCCAAATTGTGATTCTGATTGTGATCTTTTCCACCAAAGGTCTACATTGCACCACTATTAATCTTCGAGTAGATAGTGGTACCCCAGGGTATTTGAAAGGCAACTCCCCCCTCTCATATCCCAGAACGGTAAGTATTCTACTTTGATCCACCGGCTTTACCCCTCCAAAGTACACCTGACTTTTGATCATATTAGCTTGTAGTCCTGAGCCTGCAGAAAACAATAAGAATTTATCCCTTAGGAGTTGTACAAATTTCTCATCTTCTCTTATAAACATTAGGAGGTCATCTGCAAAGCATAACTTTATAATGCCCAATTTCTGGCATCTAGGATGATAATTAAAAGGCTCCAATAAGAGGGAATTCAAACATCCCTGAAGATATATCATGATAATGACAAAGATGTAAGGAGACATGGGGTCTTCCTGACAAAGATGCAAGGAGACATGTGGTCTCCCTGTCTAAGCTCTCTCGTGACAATGATGTTCTCTGTTAGGCTCCCATTAACTTGAAAGGTATAGCTCACCGTCTTTATACACAATATTATCCATGTAACCATACTCACGGGAAGCCAATCTCACTCAATACTTGTGCAATAAAATACCATTCTCCTGAATTATAGCCTTTTTAGAAATTCATTTTGATCCTGCATCTAGACGATATGTGCTTTCTAGTCTAACCCTTAACTAGCTCATGCCTTATAATTATATAACCAGCTATTAAGAATTGAAAATTATTATTAAATATAAAAATTGACAAAGATTAAAACGTGAAAATAATAATCTCTTATAACTACTTATAAATTAAATCAAAGTAAATGATCTGTTGAAATTTTTTATATATAAAAATAAAAATTTCTGTAAAAAAGAAAATTAAATTAAAAACAATTTTGTTGAGTAGTACTTTTGTTGTTTGCTTATGTGGTTAACATTTTTCTGGATTAAACAATTTCCCTCTCCTTGTCACCATCCTCGGGAACTAAACCCTTCCCAAATTGAGATTGACCTCCATAGAAGAATCATTCATAACCTCGCCTATTTTTCCCTCTGCCATTCTTCTCTTTGATAATAATGGCGGATCTTGGCCCACAATCTCAGCTCATCCCAAACCTGCCAGACGACATAGCCTTACAGTGCCTAGCCAGAGTTCCACGTTCCCATCACCCCATTCTCTCCCTCGTCTCCAAACCTTGGCGTTGCACCGTAAGCTCCACTACACTCTATACCACCCGATCAATTCTCCATACTACCGAAACCTGCCTTTACCTCAATCTCCGGCTAAACTCCACTTTCCACTGGTACACTCTCTTCCACAACCCTATTTTCAGAGACCCGGTGAAACCCAGAAAGCTTTGTCCCCTTTCTTCAATACCCACCAAGCCAATCGGACCAGCTTTTGCAGTTTTGGGCTCAAAAATTTATGTGATTGGTGGGTCCATTGGTGATATTCCTTCGAATAATGTCTGGGTTTTTGATTGTAGATTCAACTGTTGGGAAATGGGTCCAAGAATGAGAATTGGTAGAGAGTTTGCAGCAGCGGGTGTTGTGAATGGGAAGATTTATGTAATGGGTGGGTGTGTTGTTGATAATTGGGCAAGGTCAATGAATTGGGCTGAGGTTTTTGATCCGACAACGGGGTTATGGACCACGTTGCCGAGTCCGATTGAAGTTAGGGACAAGTGGATGCATGCTAGTGCAGTTGTGGGTGATAAAATATATGCAATGGCGGACAGGGGAGGAGTGGTGTATGATGTTGGGGGCTGTGAATGGGGGAGTGTGTCAAAGAGGCTTGATTTGGGCTGGAGGGGACGGGCTGCGGTGGTGGGAGGGGTGTTGTATTGTTATGATTACTTGGGTAAGATCAGAGGTTATGATGTGAAGGAAGATGTGTGGAAGGAATTGAAAGGGGTGGATAAGGGGTTGCCAAAGTTTTTGTGTGGTGCCACGATGGTAAATTTTGATGACAGGTTGTGTGTTGTGTGGGAAGGCAAGGGGAGTGGCAAGGAGGTTGATATCATGTGTGCGGAGATTGAAGTATGGAAGGATAAGGATGGAGGGTTGAGTGGGAACATTTTGTGGTCGGATATGATTCTTGTTGTTCCTAATGGTGCCTCAATTGTGCATTGCTTGGCTGTTGACTTGTGATGATTACCACAAACAAGGTGCGGTCTTCTCAAGCTTTTGTTAGACATTTCATTGAATTAGCATGTGCTCAATGATAATCTGACTGTTTGCTTTGTCATTTCATTTATTTTCTTTAGCCTTTTCAGTATTTGGTGCTTTTAATAGTTACTCAGAGCTTCAGATATACAAGCTTGTATTTGACTTGGGTCAGGTGGCACTAATTGACTCTTACATTTTGCACTGTTAATTCACAGTGTTGTGAATAACGTGCGTTTATTCTTTATCATGCAGCATTTCATGGATGTGTATTCAGTTTGAAAGTAAGATATTTCAGACGGAATCCACATTTCGCTAACTAATATGTAGTCCGTGGATTGTGGCTGTCTACTTTGTGTGGTAGATGTGCTTATGGTGTTCGTAGTATGCTAGTGATTTCTCTATCTGTTTAGGTAGTTTCTGTTTTTATGGATACTAGAGGAAGAAGTGTATATTAAATCCAAGAGTAAGGAAGAGGTAGAGGTCTGGGAGCATAACTCTAAAATACTGTAGGCTTAGATTTGAGGGGATCCAATGTGTGTTAGGGAGAATTTTTATTTCTTATCAAATAAAGTGTGTGAAAGAGGAATTACTATCAATTGGTACAATGAATAAAATCACTTGTTTTTATGTGCAATAAGATGGATAAATCATGAACTGATATAGCTTAGCATGTTTTGCCCTGACACCTTCATGTGCTAAACATTGCTTTTCCTCTTTCATGAGTACCTTATTTCTCTGTTCTCTTGTCTTAATTAGTTTTGTTAACAGATTTTCCTGTAAAATTTTGGCTTAAAGTGATGGTAGCATCAGTGGTTCTGGACAAGAGATGGATATCTTGGTTGTAGTTTTGGAATTAATTTGAATCCTCTTAATCAAGTCTGTATGGCAACTTTTTTATAAGAAATTTTAATAATTTGGAGATGGGAAGCATTAGTCTTTTGCTGAAATTTTTGCAGCATGTGGTACTAGATGACAACGGGAGAAACTCTCAAATCTGGGTGGCTAGTAAATCTGAAAACTTTTCTGCCAGCAGTTGTTACAAAAAGAATTTTGAAGCAAGTAGGGAGATGGGAGAAAGAATTGCCATGGAAAATTTTTGTTACCTTCAAAAATAAAAAAAGAATGGCCATGGAAAAATGATTTGAGAGGCGCATGTTCAGGAAGCTGTAAGAAATATTTTGGGAGAAAAAACTTTTAAACTTTCTGTTTTTGAAGATGAAGATATGTTTGGATAACAAATCTTGCAAAAAGCTTTTGGATGGAGATGCTCTTCTGATATTACCCTTTTTAAAGATAAAGATCATAACTTGTTACCCCAATATTTTAAAGAACTATCGATCATTCTCAATATTTTCTACATCCATCTTAGAACTATCAAAATACACGTCTATGAAGTAGGATAACAAAAACTACAATTGTAATGATTTGAGAAAAGCAATTAACCAACCAAGTATGTGATAGATACACATGGGCCATTGTTAACTATAATATACACATGGTGATATATTGCTATGAAATAAACAAGGAAAATAAAGTAATGAATGTACATGGTGATTCGAGGTTAAAGAAACCAGCTAGGAAACAATCACAACTATGGAGAAACCAACCATTTTTCAGTTTGGACTTTCAAGCATATACCTCACTAGCTTAGAGAACCTGATGAAAACCTTATGACAACAGAAAGTGATGTAGCAGTTCTTTGTTAAAGTATTCAAGCGACATAATAATGAATAGAAATAACCCACACCCTCCATTTCAATTTATATGGTATACTTTGACTTGGCATAGAGTTAAACGAATTCATATTCATCAACCAAGTATCACAATGATACTAATTTAATCAACTAAGTGTCCAACAATTAGGCTATATTTTCATTGAAGAATCGATTCTCGATTTTTAACTCCAATTCATTCATTATATGAGTTATGGAGTCTAGTCGCTTCATTAGAAACCCCGAACGACATCGTTCATACAAAATTAACATTATTATCTTCTTTCTCATTTTAGCCCTCGCTTATAATAAATCATTTTAAGATTTTGCATAGAGCTTCAATAAAATGGTGGTTTCTATTTCATCACACCTTCCAAATACTCAATCCATAATTATATTCGTAGCTTAAAAATAAGTCATTTCAAGACTTTGCATAGAGCTTCAATAAAATGGTAGTTTCTACTTTATCACACCTTCCAAATACTCGATCCATAATCAAGAATGGATGAAGAACTTACCTCTTTCAAACCAAGCCCTAACTTGAGTTCTTGTGGATATTCTTAAAAGTCTTGTTGGAATCTAGGCCCCACCACTTTCCCAACTGAACTGACCAGCAAGTTTAGCTGGAAAGAATTTATCCGGCGAACTGATATATAATAGGTATAGTATTTCTCTCCAAGAACAAACACCACCCTCTTCTCCCTGGCGTCATCACCAGCACTGCTTACGACCAAACTCTAACTTCATTTTGATATTTCACCAGATCTTAGATCCAAAACTTCAACAATTTATGTTTGTCCCTTTCTCTTGACTCTTTACGTGAGGTTATTTTATGTTTCTTGGATTTAAACCAAGGAGTTGAAAATTTCTTTCTTGAAAGGTGAAAGCAAAAAAGACATGGAAAGACCCTGAAATATTTTATCTTGTTAAGGATTATCTTGGTAGTAGTATCTACATTATAAATTTGTTTTTCACTTGAATGTCTTGATTGTGCATGTAATAGCCAATCTATAATTCTTGTAACATTGGTAGAGTTTGAGAATGATCAAATATGGCATCTCTAGCATTGTTGCCACTTCTCTGATGTTTCGGATCCTTCATTTTAAATTTCTCATTTTGCCCCGAATGAGATGATTTATAGTCACACAAATATTTATGGTTTGTTTAAACCACAAGTTTCAATAGTTTTTTTATGGATTATTCATTTTAATGTATTTTTCACAGTCCCCATTTGTAGTTTATATTTAATTTGTTAGTGTATAAACTATTTTAGAAAATTGACGGGCTTACGTCCCGTCTCGTGCTCGTGCTCGTGCTCGTGCTCATGCTTTCACAAAGGAATGCGATTCTTGGATTTACTATTATTGATTTTCAGCTAACTGAGAACATGACCCTAAATAAGAGAGCACAGAGGTTTTGGATCAGAGTTAAAGATTAGTACGTAGTTAACAGTACTATTTTCAGAAAAAAAAGATTAGTACGTAGTTAAGTGATTTCTCTCTTTTCCGTGGGTGAGCATGGTTCTTGTTTAGAGCACCTTATCTGGCTCCTTCTTCTCCTTATCAGTATTATTATTATTATTATTATTCTATCATTATTTTATTCTTCAATTTTTATTACTACTGTTATTTCTTCTACTTTGGTTGTCTTTACTGTTTTTGTTGTCGATACTTATTTTTCCTCAATATTTTGATCATAGCTTTTTTACTCTTGTGTTTTTCTAACCTATTCTGGAAAAATGCTTTTCTTGCGCCCGAGGGTTTATCGGAAACAACCTCTTTATCCAATAAAGGTAGGGGTAAAGATCTCCTTGAACCCCACTTGTGGGATCATACTGGGTATGTTGTTGTTGATTTGATGTGTGTTGGTTAACCTTCATTATATGCTGCATCTCTTTGAAGGGAAGGTTGATGAGTTTCTATGCAGATTGAAGATGCTGGTCATGCATGTAATGAGCTTTCTTCTCAGATGCCTGCTTGTTTGGGTCGCATCATTATGCTGCGGTTTTGTCTCTGAGAGTTGAATATATGACTGCACGAATTCAGATATTTGCAGGGGACCTCAAGTCTGAACACTCAAGAATCAATATTTCTGAGTTTGTTGAATGTTCCATAGGCCATTTTCCAGATAGAGGTAAGTGCTTCTGATTCAACTTTCAGTGCCAGATTGGGCAGTTGTAGATTGTGAGTTGTGTTCCAAACACATTTCTGGAAAGCTGCTGCTTAAATTCTTGGAATAAATTCTACACTAACAAAGATAGTGAGCAAAAGTTTGTATTTGTCATTGAAATATTTCGACAAGAACCAAACCGTATGGCTGCTTGAGTTTCAAATATTTCCACAACTCTGTGCAATTCGGCTGAGGTTACAAAAACAAGCCTAGGTTGTCTGCTTGTCAGGATTCCAGCTATAAGATTCTTTGCAGGTTCAAGCGCATTTCAACCAGTGCTCGACTTCACAGTTCGCTACTCTATTTGTAATGGCAATACTGTTGAATATTGTGGACTTCCAAGCGCAATCATTTATGGATTCAGACATGTCCGAAATTCTCGGTCGTCTTCAAACGATCTCAATCCCAAGTTAATTGGGGGTCAGTCGGCTATATGATTCCTCAGTGTCTGTCGTTTCATTGTCCCATCTCTGTTTAAAATGGGAAAATACTACTGGGTCTGAATTGTACAAGTCTCTTGTATTATAATGTCTAGTAACAAAACTCAAGAAAAGCATGATTTCCTAGGATTAATGCAAGACTTCAAGGTCTACTTTGGTAGTTCACTTTTGACATTGTAATTCCGATAAAGGGTTCGTACCCTTTGAGTTTTCTTTTTGTTTACTTGCATAATTTTTTGCGTGATAAATGAATTACATAATATTTTCTTTCGTTCTTCCCGACTTTTACTAGGGATTAGACAGTTATGTTGTTCGGATCTTCCAAAAATGCATGGCTTTTACAATTTGGTATACCAACTTCCCCCTTCCCATTTCTCAATATTCCTATCATGTGCTTTTACTCATCTAGGAATGAAATAGTGTTCCAAGTAGTCTTATTTCATCCGATAAATAATATTAAGAAGTAGTAGGCATAACTCATCCTATTTTATTTCAGATTTGGGTATTTAGCATGTTTAGTACCACATCACCTCCTTTTGTGGAATGAAAAACTTTTAATACTCCAAAATAGAACACAGTTGTTAGTTGATGAAACCTATTTGGCCCCGACATTGTAAATAGTAATGTTGCTAAACCAAACACTTTAAGATACTTTTTTGGCCTCAAACTGAATCTTCACCTTACTTGTAATTTTGGAAGTGAAAAAAGTAGTGGGTAATTGGCACCCACTCCATTAGAATATTCAGACAAAAGAAATAAACTCTCACTTCCTTTCCACTGCCATGGCTTAAAGTAAAATGAAAAACAGCTGAGATCTGATTCTCTATGTACTGAGAAATTTGGTTATTTAACTCCGTCACAAACATTGAAATAACGAAATAATTACTGGGTTTGCATTCTTAGTATACAACAATGGGACTATTAGGATAGACTACAGTTCCAAAAATGGTTTTGATTTATGTACAATTACATATCCAGTGCATAACAGAAACAAAACACTACCAAAACATCGAGTGTCTTGAACCCTTGCCATGAGAGCAAAGATCAAGTAGAGCACCAAACCACCCACTCCCACACGATTGGTGAAGAATCTTATAGCACAACCACGCTCTCTTGTGTCTTTAAGAAGTTCTCAATTTGTATAAGAACCTGCACACAGTGATGCAGTATAGTGAGAACATGAATTTGCCGGACACTTTAGGTCTATTGGCATTGTATACAAAGCAACCAGTATGGAGTATCACTGGAAGGATTAAGAAATGGACCGATGCACGTGCACACACAAATGGAATTCAAAAGAGATAATCACATTCAGGATGTCAAGAAATATGTATGAGCATTAACAGACTAGCATGCAAAGAGGTGCAGAGGCCGAGAGCCAAGAGAGGGTAGGAACCTCTAAAGTAATTTCAGTAGGTGTAATATCGCAGACATCTTTTTTCCTTTTCACCGCAATATCTGCAAAAGAAGGAAACATCTATACTTAGCATACAGGCCGCAAAAAGTGCATTCTGCAGAAGAATGTGTGATGCTTCGTTAAGAAAAATTAATTCCCAAAAGTAGAACTTATACACAAGAATAAAAGCATGAGGAAGTCATACTTTCTAGTGAAACCCTGGCACTTGCATTGGCATAATTTTCACCCCTCTTCTCCATTAAAGTAGTTAACCGCTTCAAAGTCTAACCAAAGCCAAAGAGGTATCAACAGGAAGAACACAACATATCTGCTTTGGTGCAAGACATACAAATCAATACAGGAAATTCCAACTGCCTATTGGAAGGAAAAGCTACCTTATCATAAATATCTCCTGATTCTTCATGTAAAAGGGGACGAGATTTAGTTCCTTCCGCAGTAATTCTCTTGGCCAAAGCTTCTAAAGGAACATCTAACCAAACACTAATACCCTTGCGCATATGTCTCCTGAGAAAAAGCATTAATAGCAGCCAAATAAGCACATGTCACTAGAAAGCCACAGCACAGGATCCAGGAGTTGCAAAAACTTCATTAATGTAATCTGATTCAAGTACCAATTAATGGGACGAACAACTGCACCTCCACCCGTTGAAACAACAAGCCGATGCATCAGAGATAGCTTGTGCAATACCTCCGTCTAAGTTGAAGATATAGAATGAAAAACCATTTAATATCAGGAAAGAAAGGGAAAGAAACAATCAACTCAATGGTAACACCAACAAAAATTGTTCATGACATGGAGTAGTACAGTTCTAGAATCATCTAGACTTGGGTAAAGTAGATATAGAACTAAGATGTATTGTATCTCACATGCAAATTAAACAATTTAAAGCCTGTGCATATACAGTTAAACCTCTCTAAATAGCCTCGTTTGTCTGTATTTTTTATGCCTGTTATAGCAATTGGTTGTTATACACCCATGAATGATATAATGAAGAAATGGCATAATTGACTGAAGGAATGTAAGATGAAATGTGTCGAGAAAATGGCAAAAAGTCCCCAACTTCATCTTTCAATTTGTCATATTCCAAGTTACACGAGCTTTTAACATTCCAAATTCCTTGTTGGAATTTACAAAATTTATTAAAGTTATGTCTCCTACAAAATATAATTGATTGTTTTTATTTTTGTTATTATAAAATAAAACTCCATCTGTGTGAGCTCGTTCACATTGCTGGACCCAAGACCAACTAAGGAGGAGGGTTGCCAAGTGTCAACCGGAAGCAGCCTTTCTACCCCCATAAAAAGTAGGGGTAAGGCTTACATCTTATCTCCCCATACCCCACTTATGGGATTACATTGGGTTTATTGTTGTTGGTTATTATAAAATAATAAATACATCGGTATTTGAGTAAGGTTGTTAGAGTTAATTTACAAAGAGTGTACCGTTAAAATGATGGAGGTTGCTTTTATAAGTAAAAGGATGTTACGGAGAGAAAAATATAACATTAAATATCTGTTCCAATGAAAATTTGTCTGTTACAGTAAATGTCGCAACAGAGAGATCTGGCTATACTTAGGTGCATCAGATCAATTAAAACTAAACCACAAAAATTATGACATATCAGTAGATCCATATGGCTGATACCAATTTGGCCTGCAACTTATCATTCAATGAAGACCTGAAGTGCATTTCATACTTGGTGCAACTAATTGTTAGGGGAACTAGATCAATAACCTATTGCAATTATTCACCGTTAAAATGATGGAGGTTGCTTTTATAAGTAAAAGGATGTTACAGAGAGAAAAATATAACATAAAATATCTGTTCCAATGAAAATTTGTCTGTTGCAGTAAATGTCGTAACAGAGAGATCTAGCTATACTTAGGTGCATCAGATCAATTAAAACTAAACCACAAAAATTATGACATATCAGTAGATCCATATGGCTGATGCTAATTTGGCCTGCAACTTATCATTCAATGAAGACCTGAAGTGCATTTCATACTCAGTGCAACTAATTGTTAGGGGAACAAGATCAATAACCTATTGCAATTATTCTCATCAATTATCCTCATTTGTAATATAAAGCACAATGCTCTAATTAAGGACAATTGAATACAATTTTGGTGCAAATCAAAATAGAAAGAAATGTTCTTCACACTGACAAGTGGTAGTTCAGAATCCAGAGGAAACATCTCCCAATATGTACACTTAATCCATAAAAGCTTTAGATTTATATTTGACATCTCTGATATTCACCAGCTATTTTTGGATTCTATGAGATTGCCCACTCCTTTATTTTCCACAACTATGACCCAGTTCACTACTCCCCCACTTTTCCCATCTAACCAACATGCTCTACCAAATTTTCTTCACCAGGAAAGCTCATGTAGTTTCCCTATACCAATTTTCCTAAAAATGAGGGAGAAAACTTGGTTTTGGTCTGCAATTTTCACTTTCATACCTCAAAAACAAAAGTATAGCAACTTCTAATTTACTGGATACTTCACCAATTATGTTTGCATTTATACAAAGCATTACAAAAGATATAAGAACACACTTATTTGGCAAGAAAGCTACTATGATAGTTTACATGTGTAGTTTCACCTGACATGCCAAAGATGGAAGCCCATTCATCACTTAGTTCAATCTGGTCAAGGTTTCACTTCTAATTCCCATATTCAAAACACATCATACTTGAGAGTTTTAAGCTAATGATTTCCCAACACTTCAATCTGTACTGAACAGGCATGTTACTAGACTGAAAATAATGGCTATAAAAAAAACCAACTTATTGACACAATTGTAGTACCGCCTTCCATTAATCAAGCACTTTGTCTAACACAGCACGATTGCTTCAATATGCGGCAGCAAGAACAAGAAAAAGCAAAAGAAGAAAGTTGTGCAACTCCTAACCTCATTATCCCTGAAGAAGTTCTCTCCACGAAGCTCAAAGATTTCAGCTACAGTAGTTCCACCAACAGCCTGCTCTATCAGCCTGTCACTGAAGGATGGAAAAAAGAGGATGACTCACGCTTATTAGAAGAAACAACCACCACAAACTGGAGTAGAGGGTGTCAAAGGATTGTTAATGACAAGATGGCAGCTAGGTACTTAGGCCTCACTAGTCATGCCATTACTTGGATAGCCCTAACAAACTGTTGAAATGACATTTCTCATGAATCTACAATTTCTGGAGAATAGAATCCAAAAAAACATATGCTATTTAAGCTAACCAGTCGAAGAAGGAATATCCCAGTGTTTCTGCCAAAATCCGGCCCACAGTTGTTTTGCCAGAGCCCATCATTCCTATATTTAGGAAAAAGAACTGTATTATCTAACAGGATGTAGAAAGTGGATAAGCATTTAGATAAAAGGCTCGTAAATAAATGAGATCTAACAGGATTTGCATGAGCCATGATCTATTTAAAGAAAATCCATAAGTATCTATTAAGCAGAAATGTCAAAAATGAACTGACCAACAAGATATAGACATCGTCCATCTAGATATTCTTCAACCTCTTCTGCTTTATTCTGGAATTAAAATGAAACTAAATCTATCAGAAGCCAGTCCAATACATAAAGCAACTTCTTATTTATCCTTGACAGTTTTCTTTAAAAACATAAGGGAGGGAAAATGAGGGAACTATATTTTTTCCTTCGCTTCTTTGGTTAAAGCCAAAGGGGAAAGAAAATGAGATAAGACGAAAGTGAATTCAGCAACTTGTTCTCATTCTCTATAGCAACTAAATCATAAGTTTTCTCCAACTGTCACTTAGTGTTCTATGTAAATACATTCCCATTATTTCTTTCATTTCTTTTCGTGTTTGCAAGTTTCCGACCAAGGTAGATTTCCCTGTGAAAGAGAGATTGCATAGATGGGCAACATGAAAAATCTATCAAAGTTATGAGAGTCCGATACAATGTCAGATTATCTGAATGAAAAGGTAAGGATGCAAAAGGACATATTACTATACCTTCAATGTCTTGATTTCATCAATTGATGCAGAAAAACATCCGGACTCCAGTACCGAAGCTATAAAACAGACATTACAGTTCAATAAGAAATTGATTAGCATATTATGTTTTAGTGTTAAATTTTCCTATCCTGCTCCTTAATTTTGCGTGAATTATTTTTTTCACTTGCCAGCTATTAGATAGTTTTAGGTGCTTCCAGAAACACCCATGCATGAAAGGTATAACAATGGTCAAATAAATTTTTAAAAAATGTAAATACACCTAACCCCCACCCTCTCTCTCTCGCTCTCGCTCCCTCTCGCCCCCTCTCCCCCCCTCATCCCCTCGCACGCTCCCCCTCTCTCGGTTGTCAAGATTTCACATGGAAGAAAACAAAGCATAAAATGTGCTGACTGCTTTGGTAGACAAGGAAATGCTGCAATTTGCTGACCAACTATATAGGAAAACCAGAACTCACCACAGATTTAAGTATGCCATGGAAGGCATCTTTTAGTCTGCTCAACTCTCCTTGGAGCCATATAATATAATTTAATTTCAGAAACCCAATGAAAGTATGACATTGAAATTCATGGCCCCTTTCTTAAATAATTACAAGCATGATTATAGAAATAAAATCATCCTTGGTGAAATATTTGCTACCTGAGAGGACACTGGAACTTCACAGATATAATATTACAGAAAAAAATAACTCGTATTTTACTGACCAGGGGAAAAACAAACAAAACCTAATTGTGAGATTAGATCCTAACTCTAAGGTGCTAATCCAAGTCTGAAATTTAAAACTGAAAACTTGAAAGGTAATATGATGCTCCCAAAAATCAGATCAGACACTGGCAAACATGCTTAGCTTCCTATTCAAATATATAAACTTCATGCAGCGTTCTGCTTTCAAATGGATCAAATTTCAAGAGAAATACCTAAGCATCCATTCTAGGTGCATCGATCTCAAAAGAAGTATTTACATTTATGTCCTTGTTTCTTTCCGACTCCAGAAGGAAGAAAGGGCACACCTCACATAGAGTATCGTAAATAAACAGCTATACTAAGCTATTTAACATTCTCCTAAGAATGTCCGCAGGTTGACTTCTAATTTAAAGTTATAACCTTTGGGTTCATGAAACTTGTCGTCAAAACTTTTATTGAGGACTTCTGTGTTATAATTTTCTAACAGACGACCACCTGCCAACTGAAGTAGACTTAACAGGGTGTTAATTTATTCTCTGAGTTGAGCATTGGTAGAATTTGTGCAAAGCAACACTGCCTTTTTTTTTTTTGAAAAACGCAAAGCAACGCTGCTTTCATGCACATGTCAGCATTATTAAGGTCAGAGCGCTTAATTAAGTTTTGGAGATTTAAAAAACTTTATGTGCATCACGGTTAATTGTCCAAGAAGAGATGGAAACCACCAACAAAACAGAATGTCAAGGAGGTGGCAGCACATGAGACCAAAGAAGAAAATTAACTGCACAAAGCAATTTACAGCCGAAAAAGTAAAGCTTAATTTCAATGCTCCTAAGTCTGAGAGAATAAACGACTTCACCTATGTGTGGAGAATTGAAAAAGGTGTTGCACCAATCAAGCTGGCTGCACCATTTAAAGACGCACATACTCGACAAATCCACTGAAGTCAGGCTACATTTAAAAGTTCTCTTCCAATTGTAGGAGAGTTTTCAAGTAAAATCAGTTGATGCTTTTTGCTGTACTTGCATAAAAGTAGTCAACATGATCAGCAATTGGGAGCAAACCCCAATATCTTTTTACATCACTGGTTTTTAACACTAACAAGCATGTAATCCAGGCAACTTGCCTGAAGCCCCTTAGGATGCAAAGTTCATATAGGAATATTAAAAGGTACAGGGAATGAAAAGAAAAGACATTTTCATTATTGCCCCTCCAAAATTCTAATCAGAGGCATTTCAATTTTAAACAGAAGGAGGAATGATAGATAAGTTCAACATTTTCCAACATGACGTCAGTTTTATATTTCCCTCATTTTCTTTGGAATAAGAAACGACCTAAAGAAATTGGCTGACCATGCCATCTTCTCGTGTGTCTACATTTTTCAGGCGTGAAAGGAAGAAAAGGTCAAATAAATATACGAATGAATTGCACATGGCTGCAGAAAGGGGAATATCATCACTAAAAAAGAGCTAGATGTTCAATAGCGTGTAAGTTAGTTGTTCAAGGGATATCCTAGTTGTAGTGAAAGGTTATCTTAGTTAGCAGAGAAAACAACCATCATCCTCGTCCAAAGAATAAAATATAAATAAAAGAAAAGAAACAAAGGGGGGTGGGAGCTTAGGATTTTACCAGAAATTTGACACCCACTAAACTAGTGTTCTCAAATATTTCAACCAAAATTCAAAGGCATAAGTGCAACAGGGCATAGGCTCACCAACACGTTATACCCAAGACTGCAAACTACTCAAAGTCTGCAACAATCAATTGCATGACTCAAGCATACCTCACACAACTAAAACAACAACTACTACTACTACTATTACTACTACTATGCCTCACTCCCAAGCTAGTTATTGTTGGTTATATGAATCCTCTACATCCATTTCACTCCATTTGATCCCACTTCATTCAATTGAATGTGTGTGTTTATATATGCACATTGATACATATTTATATTAAACTCTGCATCAGTCAGATGTTTCAACCATACAATCCACAACTACATTGTCTCGTACTGAATTGGATCATGAATATTTAGGGAATATGAAACTGCAAAAACTAGTAAATACCTTGAACATTGTGAGAAGAACATGAAACTTTCAACTGTACACGTCTATCAGAATGTGCATCTTTTCTAGGCTGTAAATGGCAGGATATGACTACCCGATGCCTTGGTTTTTCATTCCATTTCTCAGAGAAACGCAACAAACCACTCGGTTTCCTTACTACCTTATCTGAATTTATCCATGAGGAAAACTGAAGGCTGTGTGAAACTCTAGCCTCCATAATCTCTACTCCACCAACACCACAAAAAAAATGTACCGTTTCAAATAAGAAAGAGCTGAACAATACTCTATACTGTCACCAATCTTCAGTTGCCTGCTAAATCCAGATAGTTCCAGACACCCACAATTAAAAGGTAAAAGAAGTCAAGATTTTGTTCACCCAATTTCTAATAGGCAAAGTAGAGTAAAATTAATAGACGAAAAAACGGAAATTATGAAGCCAAAAGAAAAATGTTTGATTCTTCCTTCTCTCTACTTTTGGACAATTAAACAACTGAACAGCTCAACACTCTAAAGAAAACATACAGATCAACAGGAAAGACCCAATGCATCAAATTTGAGAAATTTGTCGACTTATCCACAAAATTGACTCTTAAACAGAAAAAAGCTTAATCCAAAGAACAGAACTCCCACTAATTTCCCTAATTCAGCCTCTTTTAACAACCAATTGAGCCCAAAAGAAGAAGAAGAAAAGATGGATAAAACAAAATTTACATCTTAAAAGAAAAATAGATAGTCGAATTAACAAAACCCCACACTATTTTCTTAAAAATTAATCTCTTCTACAACCCAAATCAGAGCACAGAAAAAAGAAATCTAAATTAAATCAAAAAGCAAATTGAAGGATTAAAAAATCACACACCTTATTGAGCAGAAGATCAACGAAATTGGAACACTAATTTACAATTTGTATGAATGAAGAAAATCTTAAAAAAAGAAAAAGTACTTCAGAAAAGAATCGGTTAAGGGGAAAAAGTAGGAAAGCTTTCTGAGATTTGCGAGTTAGGTGGGTGAGGTGTGTGTTTTAAAATGGATTTTTATATATACGACCGTGTGGCGGAAAGGTGTCATGTGTTAGGTGAGGTGGATAATTTAACAGCCAGTCCGGTGCACTGTGCGTGGGGTTCAGCAAAAGGCCGAATCACAGGTGTTTAATACACTGTCTTATTTTATTTATTTTTAGGAATTTAATCTGTGACCTTTTGATCATATTACATTAATTTTATCAGTTAGTTCATGACTCCTATTTGTGACATGGATAATTTGTTGAAGAAACAAAACCACTAAATGAAGTTATTATTAAAAAATAATTATAATGGTTTAGATTTTATCAATATTAAAAGAAAAAGCAATGATCTTTTAAGTTTTAATGGAATATGATGAGTGGTCAATACGTGAAATAGAATATGCGCGGTGGTATTTAGACTCAATCTAATTACGACAATTTGAACATCCTCATTTTTATCGATCCAATCCCTTAGAGAAAAAGTAAAATTATGTTTTGCCTAATAAAATATCATTAATAATTTGGATTTGGCATTTCCTTGCTATTAGTTAAAGTTGACAATAATTTGGCGTTGCATTTCTGCATTTGCATAAAGGTAAAGAGTCAACTTGTAAATTATTTTTCGGAGTCAATTTTAATTAAAACGTTAAGCTTTATTAAGCCAATTAATTTAGGCTTTTTTTCAAAATATTCAAAAAAATAAAATAATTTTTTGGTAAGGCAAGAAAGTCACATGACAGATCATAAACATGTTTATTTGATTTATTTTAATAATAAAATAATCATAGCGCAATGTTTGGTGATCTTAGAAGAAAATATAGTTGTGTAACTTAAATACCACAAAGTTTGGTCTGACCTTATTATAATATGATTTTTGTTTTCTCAACTTGTTTTTACCTAATTATGTTGCTAGTTTCAGAGCTTTGAGAACTACTAATAAATTTATTGATACAAACTAATAATAGATTAAAAATGAATTATCATAATTAGTTTGATGCATGAATTATTCAGTCTTTACATAGAATTTGAAGATGGATCTTATATATTCTTAAGAAATATTAAGTAGACAATTTATTTCAATACAAGTAATAGTAGCTATTTTTATTACTTGAACCCGTGATCTACGGTGATTAGCAAACTTCTTATATTTCTATTCACAGGAGTATATATGGGTTGGCTTAAAATAATCAATAGCACAAGCACATGGTTTTCCTCCAATGTTGTATTAAATTTGCAGAGTCATTTTCCTTACCAACTTCACATTTCACATAATGGGTTGGTGACATTTTGTGTGGTTGTTGAGTTTTACTTCCTGGAAGTTGAATGACATTGTACCAAAAAAAAAGAAGTTGAATGATGTTGTTGACCGTTGATGATTATAAAGAATTTAAAAAAGTTTTGGTCCCAAAATAATACTACTATTTCCAGTTTCATGTAAGGTTAAAACTAAATCCCAATATAATTTCCTTCATAATAACGATAATCTCAGATTAGCTCGAGCTTAATTCAATTATTTTAGGGATAATTAGGCCGAATTTCCATTCGGTGATCTAATCTACTGATTTGACTCGATTATCAATTTATTACCTAATTTAGCCAAGTTGGTCAAACGGCTCTAGTTTGTTATTTTTTGTTCGTTTAACAATATTATAATTGTAATTTTGGAAAATACTCTTTGCCAGTATTATTTTGAGAGAATATAAAAAATTATATTTTGATTTTTTTTATTTTAGTAATATATATAGTAGAAAAGGGTTTAGATTTTTGCCTTCAGGTATCTAATGTATAATTTTGTATATTTATCTATACTATATTAAAAACATGAAGGGATTGATTGAATTTTTTGCCCTTTATTAGAAAATTCTATAATAGATAAAATTGTCATTTACAATATTTATTAATTAATTATTATTCTAATATTTAGAAATTTAAAATTAATTAAAGTTATAACGATTAAATCTTTACTTATTTGTAAAATGTAAGAACTTTTAATATTTAGTACTTTAAAATTAACAAAAAATTTTGCTATCCTAAATCTTTCCCTTCTTTGAATAAATCGTGTACTGCAAATGCGATTTATAAATTTATAAATCGTATTTGTAGAATGCACTTTGTAAATCAAAAATGTCAAATGTGATTTATAAATCGTGTTCGCCGATTTTTTTTGTTTGTATAAGTCATGTCCAATGTGATTTATAAGTCGTGTCGAATGCGTATATAAATAATGTTTGTCAAATGTGATGTGTCAAATGCGATTTGCAAGTCGTGTCTCATGAATGCGATTTGCAAGTCGTGTCTCATGAATGCGATTTGTAAGTCGTGTTTATCGAATGCGATTTATAAAGATTGGCTTTTCTTCAACGATGTCTCTAACTCGAGATTTTGATTCATAGAACTGGATATTCATCCATCTATCTATTGTGTCTTCTTTAGTGAATGAAAGAGGGACTCATTTTATAGATAGCAAAAATAGGATAGTGTTTGCTGAATTAAAAATCCTATCATTTAATACTTTAAAACTAATTACAATTTTATTAATTTCTAGCAATCATTTCTTTGTTAAAGTAACTAATTATTCATCATAATTTTTTACCTCGTGCTCCAAGAAAATAAATCAAAAAGTGTAACTTTATTTTGCATTAATACGCTGAATTTATTTTTCTTCTTCTTCCTCTTTCTTTTTAGAATTGAATGATCAAAGAAAGAAAGAAAAGATAGAAACACAACATATTTTAAATTATTTCAATTAATCAAATGTTCTTGTTATTCACTATCTTTAGTTAAATGTACGTTTTTCTTCCATTTAAATTTATGTGAAGATGTTTTATTAGACACATAGATAATGAGAAAAGAAAAAAATTTTGAGTTGAAATCATCTAATAAAGGGTAAAATAAAAAGTTTATAATTATATTATTACTAAACATTTAAAGTAGGAAAGCCTCGTAGCAAAATATCGTTCACTTTTTTACCCTTTTAAAATAGAGTTCATAATTGATCAAATAGTCATTTAATTATTTGTCTAATATTTAAAATTTTAAAATTAATTAAATTTTATATATTAAATACTTCCTTATTTAAAATATATAGAAAAATTTTAATATTTAGAAATTTAAGAGCGATTAAAATTTTACCTTTTAGTAAATAATTACACGTTGAATAAAATTATACTTATAATGCAAAACAATCTTATCTTTAGGACTTTTGAAAATATAATTAAAAAAGAACAGCCTCGTGCACAAAACATTCTGCGATAATAGGGTCCGAAAATGAGTCGCACCCCAAAGAGTGTAATATAAACAACCTATAGTGGTTATTTTCACTAATTTTGATGAGTCTTTCTTAGTTTGGTTGCATAACAATTACTTAACGATCAATTATAACTAAATAATGTGTTTGTGATATGATATCAATTTATTATTGCCAAAGCATGCCAGTAATAAATAACAATATAATTTCGTAAGTATTAATTGTTTAAACAAATAACTTATGTTATAGCTCTAATATACTGTAGAACTTGTATTCAATGCGTCTTTATAATGATAGTATTTATATTAAATGTTAATCCGTTAATAATGGATAGTAATATAAATTTTATAATAATATAATGTGAATATATATATATGCATTTAAGTGCTCATGTAAAAATGAATGACTTTTTTATTTTTTAATCAAACATTGACTTTACGACAATTATGTTCAATGAATCAAGTATTAGAACAAACTGAAAGAAGAACTTGATTGAATCAAACTCTTAAATATGATCATTTATCAATTTAAATTTATAATTTTTTTTCTAAATTCTTATATTATTATTCAAACACACCTTTTAAATATTATTTATGCTCTTTTTAAAAATTTATTCTTATTAAAACGAGAAACACGCATAAAACGCGTATATTGAAATTAGGAAGATGATTAATTGTGTAAAAAAAAAAAGTCCTTAAAATATGCGAGGAATATGGGTGCACAGTGTTGAGAAATGTAAATGTATGATTCAGAAAATTAGAAAGCAATGTTAAAAGAGACAACACTTATTTGTAAGTAAAAATTTGGTTATTTTAGATGTAAATAATAATTAAATTATGTTTATTATAAACTATGGGAAAAGGTAAAAATAATTTTTTTATCTTAAAAAATTGATTAGATCTATCCTATGTTATACTATCGGGCTATACTTATCCTTGCCGATAAGAAAATTTTCATGTATATCCTTATTTTAACAGATAAACCCAAATTAAAAAAAATGACTCATTTTAAAAATAAAATTCGTCTGACCCATCTTAACCTAAGAATTTCCGCCCCGCCCTAAATCACAATAAACCTATAGCCAAAAGACCACAATATACAATTACCAAAATCCGAAAACAATCAATCATCCATTACTAATTACCAGCTCAAAATCACATCTTGTTTTGTAAAAATTCACAGTTAATAGCACATAAATAACAAAACTCAACAACTATCAAACACCCATAACAAGGGGCGAGAAATAACTCAAAGTCTCTCGTGTTTGAGATTAGCAAACTTGCGGCCAAACCACACAAAATATCCTAATCCAGAAATCACTGAACACCCATTTCCCGAAAGGAACTCAAAATCTCATCTTTTATCAAGAACATCAAAAGAAAAATGGAAACAAGAAACAGGGACTCACTATTTTACCGTCAGAGTTAGTGTCGGAATTTTGGTTGAAGGTTAAGGAGGATATATGATGAGAGAAGAAGTGAACGAAATCTGCGCAGAAACAAGGAAGAACAAAACGAGAGTGAAATGATGGAGAAAAACTACGACCAAGATAAATAGGTGATAACAGAGGAAGCTGAAAGGAGACTCGTTTTGGACCTCTATATTTATCAACATTAAAATTATTGAGATTGTCGGAGTTGTATCTCTGCTCGACTAGGGTTTGAGTTGCAAGGCTAAGGCTTTGGCTTGTGTTTTCTATTCACCTTCGTCATTTTTCCGTCATTGGAACAGTTGGTGGTGGTGGTCTATGTATTTGGATAAGGGATATTAGAGTTAAGTAGGTTTTGGGTCGGTTTAAATGGATGGACGGGTTATATTTAGTAAATTGAAATATTTTTGGTAATTAATTAGGTTAATTTGGATCGGAGTTAAAGAGATGACGAATTATTTAAGTGCAATCGTATAATTTTATTCAATTTGAGAGAATTCATTCAATTGGGCCGCATATTTATTAACTTTACTCACAAAAGAGACATATTTGACCAGATAGTATAACTAGGGACAAACTTTATGAATTTTCAAAAGTAAAAGGATAAATTTAGCCCTTTTCCCACAAAACAGTACATATATGTAACTTTCTCATTATTTTACCACATATATGTTACCTTCTACTATCATGTGAATTAAGAAATGTATTCACCAAAAGTTTAAGCAAATGGAAAAAAATTAATTAATGATTTTTTTTATCTTTGTTGGAATTTAAATTTTAATATCGTGATATGAAATTTAAAAAAATTCATTCCAACTCTATGATAATCATTCACTCGAATCCTTCCAATCTAGCATTCATGCATCATACATGTATTATCACTTCGCAACTTTGTCAATCACGATATTTCTAAACTTTGACGAACTATTGATCACTAGACCACAATTTTAAGGGCAAACACCCAATAAATTTAAAATCAGCACAATTATCTTCTTTCTATTTTTTTCAACTCCACATTATCCATTCAAAACACACTAATTATTTGTGATTTTTTTTTTCTTAAATATTTTGGAGATGCTACCTGATAACTGTGAACTAGATAGCATTCTACAACATTCTAATCTCCTTCCCCCACCCAAAGAAAAAGAAACAAAAAGAAAGGAAAAAAAGGACATTATACAACAAATTAAATCTATGATAGGAACTTATCCAACAACCGTCCAGAGTATAGGAAGACTTGAAAAGAATGTCCATTTCTAAGTGCATAGAAATGAGCTATAAGTAACGCTACATTCAAATACATAACCAATAGAAGGTTATCGTCCCCCTACACGATGCTCGAAGGCATAACTGGAGAATTAACGAGGGAAACCATTACGACTCCCGGACTTCCAAAATTCTTTGATTTCTATGTTGATATATTAGTATTCAGGTTTTTCTTCATCTTCTGCGTTGGTCCCGGTAGGGTCCTTCATCCTCCTGGTCCTTCAATAACCCTAGGAAAGCAAGAAACCCGAAAAAGAAGAACCCACCTTTCCAATTGCCTCCACCACCACCACCTCCACCTCCGCCTCCATCATCATCACGAGGGGGAAACCCAGTCCCACCATCATCGAGTTCAGGAGATTTCTCCTTTCCTGCATTCACCCCCGACATATCATCAGCATTCAAATGATACTTTATGCTGGATCTTTATAAAGTACAAACATAGCTGTCGATTCTTTGTTGATAAACCATACTGAACATCATCAGTTAAGTAGAGCTAAACTGATTCTATGATCTTTTTACAGCAGCAGGACGGAGTGCAGACACTACTAACCAGAAGTATAACAGTGAAAACAACTAAGTTGCTAAATGCAAATTGTTTTATTTTATTGTTCTACCAGTTGCTATAAAGAGCATGAAAAGATTACCTTGAACTGGTGCAACTGTAATGGTTGATGATTCCCGTGTAACCGTCTGTGTCTGTCCTTCAGCACATCTCGCGTTCTGCATTGATGCAAGAATAAATGGTCAAATAGAAATGGCTAATAACAATATAGTTTACTTGAATGATGCAGGAACGGAAAACCAAATGCTGAACGCATGATTGCAAGTAGTAGTAATAGCAACAGCATCAAGAACAACAATATACACATTAATAATCAGTTCCTATTTTGGGTTGTCTGCCTGTAACTTGATTTGCTATTTCAACAGAAAATACAACTTACGGGGATTTCATAGCGCTTGGCAATTATATTAAAGCTAATTGGTTGAAGATCATAAGACATTTCAAATAAAAGAAGACCATGTTTATTTTGTATCTATGTAATTTAAACAAGTCCAACTTGTGGAACCTTTTCAGTACCATTAATGTTAGAGCTTTTGCCATTATCAAAGAAGTATCCTTTATCTATAATTCTTCGCTTTAAACTTTTATAAAATTGGATTTATCTGAACCAATACATGATCGATAAATCCATGATTTTCTTCTAGCCTTTCTAGGATCGGGCTTATATTAGGCGGAGTAACCACTTTCAAGTAATAAACAAACATATATCTCCACATGCTACCTTCTCAAAGAAATATATCTCCAAATGTTATAGATTCATATATCTACAAACAATAACTAGCAAATAGAGAGGCCGATAAACTTGATTTCAGGGCACTTGTTTTAGTAAATGCAGTTGATTTCACTATGCTGACTGCAGAACCTGCTTGGCATGCAGAACTGCATATACAGAGACATAGTCCAATGTGATAACTTATGCCATAACCAGCTACTTGCAGTAGCATTCTGAAACTCTGAATCTTCTCACAGCAAAAGTTGCACAAAATTGATATAATATACATAGACAAGTACAATTGACTCACTAGGATCGCTAGAGACACGTAATTAGCTAAACAAGGCACCGGCAGCAATTATACCCAAAAAAAAGTACTCAAGAGACTGATACCAGAGCAGCAGAACATATTATTGAAGCACGCTTTTGTCGAACAGGAGATATCAAGCGTCTTTTATTGTTAATGAGTTGAGACTGCAAGCCAAGCGGATGGAGGCCAGCAGGAACTGATGCTATTGGCTTGAATTTCTTCCGGCATTGATCCCCTGCTCTCACTGTGACAACAATATCCAATGATTAACAATGTAGATATAGCACGAGTTAAAGGGTGAGTAGCAAATCTTCAATAGGATATTGCCAACACTGGATTTTAAAGTATCAAATGTCTTGATGACATTGTTGTCACACCTTAAATATAAAATTGAATTAGATTATCAAAAAAATGTACATATTCAATTAGATTACTTCAAGACCTGAACACCATCATATCAAGTTAACAAGAAAATCAAAGAGGAGCATTTTATTTTCATTTTTTTCCCTTTTATCCAAAGAGTTAAAATAGCACCAAATTCTAGCAAGCTAGATGATAGATCATAAACCAAAATTTTCACTTCTACCTATCTGCAGTATGAAGGTGTTATTTTTTATTTTATCTTTTTATATCCGTGATATCTGGGCCAACTTGCGCCATCTCGACTAATTCCCTGGGATACCTATGACCTCCCACCAGCAACAGACTAAGTTGCTCGGACTCGGGTGTCCAATACATGTGCGGATCTAGAGGCCGGATTTCATGATCTAAATTTTAAGATCCGGGGATATGGATCCAGATATTGATATGAGCCTTAAAAATAATTTAAATGTCTAAAAATAGAGTTATATGTCTAATTATGAAACATTATGTAGAAAATTACGCGGTAATATGAGGAAAAAATATTGATCGAGAGGAGTATCTCAGAAGGTTATATAAGGAAAAAGACCGACATAGAAATTTCAATATATAAGGTATTCCATTTTTTTCAATTTTACCTTAGAATTTGTTTTCATTACAAAATCATTGTATCTGTTCCAAACTTCTCCGTTTATTTTGTTCAAAGTACCCCAAAATTGGTTGACCAAATCCGGTAAAGATCCCACACCCACGTCGTGTCGACACGGATGCGGCACCAAAACTGAAGAGTCCGAGCAACTTAGGCAATAGGTACCAGGTAACTTTGTCCACTAAGACTAGGATAGATGGAAAGAAATCACCAAGTGTTTTGTCTATACTAAGATTTGAACATGAGACCTCATGATTCTCAACCCACTTCATTGACCACTAGGTCATACCCTTGGGTGCCAGTAGGAAGGTATTATGTATTTGACATGAGCCTAAATGGAGCAATATGGGCAATGAGAATTAATATAGTTGACCCTAACTTGTTTAGGATTAGCTGTCGTTGTAGTTATTATTGTGTAAGGTATTATATATTTGACAGCGAGTGGGTGAATGCCAATTGGTATTTTCATAGGGACAGGAAAGCTATAACAGTACTAATATATGCAGAACAGCACAGCGATGTAACAAGAGGATCATTACTTAATGGGACTGTCTTAACTCCTGCAGGCTACAGCACTTACGCAGCAATTCAGATACTCTTACATCTAATGTGGCAAAGGCGTCTCAGTGAACTAACAGCAAGAGATGCTGATCTATTAATGTTTAACAGAATCAAGAATACGACAGTTTCCACTGTTTGATCCTAATTGCATGAAAACAGCAATTCTACTATCCCTCTTTCCTGAGAAAGGTAACATGTATGTTCATCAGATCAAGTTAGTACCTGTATCCAATATTTACAATTACAAAAGGTCTTGTTCATCTTTCAAGGATTCAAAACAGCAATTCTAAAATTCCTTCACAAGACATGCAGATGTACCAATTAAAAAGAATAAATCAAGGATATACACCCAAATACCTATTGGCAAAGTAGCTGCAGTCATGGCGGTACTGGCAGTTAACGACATCTCTTAGCAATAATTCTGAGTCTCCCTGAGATTGAGTTCCTATTAGAATCCTGAAATCAAAAGAAAGATAGATTCAACATGCAATTTATACAGGATAATAATTGCACATGCAAGACAGTACCATGAAAGAAATTGTTTTTTTTTTCACGAAAGTAGAAAACCTTCCCCGCTTTTGGCGGACTACAAGTGTTCTCGGTTGGCAAAATGGAACTATCAATGAAAGGATGGTAGTGTCCACTATCAGACTATGACTTCATTCAGTTATTTGAGTCATGAGTGTTTGAAAATCAGCGAAGCTTATGCATATACAGAGAATCAGCGAATATTTTTTCCGCAAACTGCTATTCTTGAAAAGGTACAGTTAATGCTTGGTGAGGCAACTAAATTTCTCCACTACCAATTTCTACATTTTCTTTCCAAAGGTAACAAAAATACCACTAGATTAGGAAATGAACAACGAGGGCCAACTCATTCTCAACTGCCCGCAGCAAACCACATTTTCTCATATTCCCTTTCTCTATCCATCTCTCTCTTTTAATAAGACATTACAATGTTCAACTTGGGCACAGCAAGAAAGTCGACAAGGCAGAATTAGATGCATATGAGAAAAATTAGCAAACAACTTGTCTTTCTTAGCCTTTTTCGACCTTGGACCATACAAACAACCACCATTCAACCTAATTCTAGACTTTGTATGGAAACAAATCAGAGTCTAATTGAAAACCTGAGACAGAAGATCCCTTTTATTCATCGAAGGGTTAATCTCAAGGAGAGATGCGCATTCAAGTGAGACTCACCACTATCCAGACATTAGCGGGTTCCGTAGCCCCAAGCCTCCAACTTGGAGGAAATAGTTATGCATTTCAAGGTCATTATCTTCAAAAGTATTACTAATAAAGTCAAAGTAAAATAACAAACTTAATTGCAAGTTCTTTTTATTTGAGAAAGAAAACTTAATGGCAAGTGTATGTTATAATCTTATAAAATTGTAAATAAACTGTCTCTTAGATCATAAGTCACATGTATTCTGTTGCACAACCAAATAAAAACCACCCAAGTATTCCTTCTTAAAAGGAGGCTCATTATGGCTCCTATTAGAGCATAGTGTACTACATCAACTGATCTAGATGTTAGCAGCTTACACGGGATTTTACATAAGTGTTGTCTATTGGCTAGTAAATAAGTTAGGGTACAAAATTTTTGTTGGTTTTAAGGTTTTACTTTCTGTTTCAAATCAATATTTACCTTGTATTATCTTCAACCCCAATAGCTTATTGTAAATACACATGATATTTTGATAAAAAGAATATTTACCAACACATATATAAGAAAAAATTTCAGCAATAATGTGTCAGATGACACCCTTTTCTGGAGGGTGTCTCTGCCATGCTAGACGTAAGACAGGGCATCCTGCACTTGTTTTGAGATACTCCCAAAAAGACATATGATTCTAGTTTAAGCTTCAATCACATTTTTTTTCATCTGCCCTGACGTACTCATGTGAAAAGGTCTTACCTGGCTGCGTACTTCCAGCAGATTCTTCAAAATATACAGACATACCGAAATCCATGTATATAGGTTTAGCACATGTAAGGCTCTAGTTCGTGCTAAAATATTCCTACGGTTTCACCTCCATAGTATGTCAAGAACAAACTTGATCTTCTACCACGCTCCTTATATTGCAGAACAACGAAAGTGGCTATACATACCAACAAAGGGTGTTCAAATTGCATCACTACTTCCTGCAAGGGCATAGCACTGCCAGAAAACATGTCCTCCAAGAAACTCTAAACTACAATATACTGCACCTTTTTCTATTTAGATTAACTAAAACATACCTTACATAATTTCTCCTCTAAATAAAGTTGCAATTACTCCCAACAAAAATAAGACAGACCAATACCACTAAAACCCCAAAAGCTTCACCTATATCAATGGAAAAATCCAACCTTTTTCACAAAAAAAAAGTAAATCCAGATGACACTTCACAAGAATACAAAGGGGGAAACACAAAAAACGGAAGAAAAAGAATTAGTAGAAGCACGAACCTTATTCCGATACCCAATCGAAGGAAAGTGAAACGTGACTCTGTCGTAGCCCAATAATGAAGAAAAAATGATACAAAGAACAGAAAATCCTTTGGTTTTCGTTGGTTTGCGAGATTCTGGAAGGGGAGGAAGACGAAGAGGAGAAGAAAAAGAAACTTTAAGCTTTTGGATGAAGTTTATTGCTTTGTTATCGGTTTACAGAGGATTTGTTTCGTGGTTTCGGATTTTCGGGTGAACCAAGACCCGTTTTAGCGAGATTAGGAAAAATAGTAGTTCCGTCCCTGTGCTAATTGCCTAATTCAGTTTTGAACCTTATTAAATTTGACTTTGATATATTTAACCTTTAAAAATAAGTGAGCATACTTAAGAGTTTGATCCAATTGAGTTATTTTTTTTCAATTTATTTTAATATATATTTGCTTTCTCAAATAAAAATATTGTAGAATCAACATTTGATTAAAAAATAAAAAGAATATTCATTTTTACATGAGCACTTAAATGCATGTATATTTCACGTTATATTATTATAAAATTTATATTATTATACATTATTAACTGATTACATATAATATAAATATTATCATTATGAAGACGCATTGAATACAAAGCTATATAGTATATTAGAACATATAATATAAGTTATTCGTTTAAATAATTAGCACTTACAAAATCGTGTTGTAATTTATTACTGATTTATTTTGGCACTAATAAATTGATATCATATCACAAACGCATTATTTATTCGTAATTGATTATTAAGTAATTGTTATGCCACCAAATTAAGAAAAGACTCCTCAAAATTAGTAAAAAGAAACCACTAATGCTTGCAATTAGGGTAGGTTGTTTATATCACATTCTTTGTGGTGCGACTCTTTTCTGAACCCTGTTAATGCAAAATGTTTTGTACACCTTGATATCCTTTTATTAATTGTATTTTCAAAAGTCCTAAACATAAAATTATTTTGCATTATAAGTACAATTTTATTCAACATGTAAAATCTTGATCGCCTTTAAATTTCTAAATATTAAAATTTTCTAAAATGTATTTCAAATAAGAAATGATTTAATATATAAAATTTAATTAATTTTAAAATTCTAAATATTAGAAATATAATTAAATGACTATTTTATTAATTGTGAACTCTATTTTAAAAGGGTAAAAAATAAATGACATTTTGTTATGGGGCTTCGTACTTTAAATATTTAGTAATAACTTAATTTTAAACTTTTCACTTTACTATTTATAAGATGATTTCAACTCAAAAAAATTCTTTTTCTCTTATTCTATGTGTCTAATCAAGCACCTTCACATAAATTGAAACGAGAGAAATAATGCAGATTTAACTAAAGAAAGTGGATAATAAGAACACTCTGGTAATTGAAACAACTTAAAGTATATTATATTTTCATTCATAGAAATGAAAATACACTCTTTAATTTAGGAATTCAACATATTAATACAAATGAAATTACACTCTTTAATCTACTTTCTCGTACTGTGAGTTAAAAAATTGTATGAATAATTAGTAAGCCTAATGAAATAAGAATTGCTATAAATTAACAAAATTGTAATTGATTTTAAAATTTTAAATGATATGACTTTTTAATATATAAATCTCATTTTTCCAACACGATTTATAAAACATATTCAACAAACACAATCTATGTAAATCGTATTTTACTTACACGTTGTCACGCCCTAACTTGAGAGGCATAACTGGCACCTAATGCCACACTAGGACTTGGCTTAACTAGGCTGGGTATGTGCACCTTTGGTGCCTGCTAGCAACTCAAAACCAAGAAAACAAACTGTTATATCTTGGTTGTAAACACAGCCTCAGACCGACAAGGCCACATATAAACTTGTAAAAGAAAACAGTTAACCCAACAAATACAACAATAAAAGGATCCTATGCGGCCGACAAGACCACCATGCTGTCTAGCCATAACTGAAGAAAAGCAGGCAGTCGTATTCATACTATAGCCGATAAGGCTACCAACAAGCTACACTAGGCCTCACATGGCTAACACGCAAAATATAATATACATAGGCCCCACATGATCAACAACAACCAACTAACTAAATACTATAGTCTGCAAGCTTCTAAGAGTGAAAATATTGGTTGGGACAAGGCTCTGGCCTACCCAAAATCTATATAATAAAGGACAAGCAAACCTCTACTATCTGGAAACTCCGAATGAAAAGAGCTGACCAATCTACTGACTCTGAATAGCTGCTAAGGAGGTCCTGAAACCTGTCTGTCTAAACCTGCAGGCAAGTATGCAGTACCCCATACGAGGGCATCACAATATGTACCGAATATATTAGGCAGTAATATTAACTAAATAGAAGCTGATAAAGATGTTACACCCCGTAAATTTTAAATGAATAAATAGCCTAATGGCATGTTGGTTAAGGGATTTAGGAAAAAAAAAAGGGGAAAGTCGGTTTTTTCTCAAATATAACAATAATTTCCAGAAAACAGAGGGTATAGCAAAGTTAAGGCAAAACCCACAACATTTATATATATATTTCCTTCCGATTACGCTACGAAACGCGGTCTAAACTCCGTTCCGGCTTAGATACCGAGGTATAAAGCTGCAGAGAGCAATCCTACGGAGTTGGTTTCGTGAAATTTGGCCGGCGAAACGTCGTGCTACCCAGGTAAAGTAAATAGAATTGCTTTAAATTAGTACCAATGTGTTCCTAGCCTTACAGAGAGCATTTATCCCTTCTGGACTATCGAGAAATAACGAGTTTTCGACCGTTTTCCGATAAGTCGAAGCTTGGGATAAATATATATCAAAAGTGATAATTTCTCCCGGATATTAATGTATTTAGTTCTAATTGACATGTATATGAATGTAGTTGGGAGAAACAACAAAAGTACCGACGGAAATCACATCGGTCAGTCGGGTACTCAGAAACCAGGTATGTGAAGCTATTCTTTCGGCAAGCCGGGAAGTACAGTCTAGAAAATAATAGAATAAAGGCTATTAACAGATACCCAGCGTATAGGAACGATTTCAGTACAATTTCCAGCAAGCATGCTAGTATATCATTACGTATCATGTGATAATCAGAATAACGGATAGTCAGATGATTTCAGATAGTAATGTGGTATCCGCTAGTAGCTCAGCATGTTCTTACGTAATACCCAGAATGGAAGTTGTAAAAGCAGTATAATGAATTAGCAAGATTACAGATAGTATGTATTACATTTGTTGAGACTGTATCCGGTAATAGATGGCACATTTTATATTATTGAGCTATATCCAGTTATAGATGACATGATCTATGTTATTGAGTTATATCCAGATATAATCAAATCAGTAATCAGATATTAGAATAGCTCCAGACACCGATATAGCTCCAGATACAGATATAGCTCCAGAAACAGATATAGCTCTAGAAACTGATATAGCTTCAGATCACGGATAACAATAATCAGATAAATAGATAAAGGCCAGGTAGCAGTTAGCTCAGCAATCAGAACCAGTGTAAAACAGAATATAGCATCAATTATTTAATACGGACTGGCCTTGAAATAAAAGAAGAGAATATGATTAGTATTTTTCATTTGAGCATGCTTGTTGTGTGTGTGTTTTGCATGTTGAGACTTGTTATGGCATGTGGGCATCCTTTAGCATCCCCGTCGCCCCTGGGTTATAGCTGTGTCGATACCAGATTCAGATACCGCCCCCAGCCGGGCAATGCCGTCCGCCTAGAGGACGATGATGGTTGACCACCATAATAATATGGTCCAGATTACCCTGCTTGCAGGGGCAGTTCATTTCACTTTGCGCAGAGCCAGATTACCCTGTTTACAGGGTAGACTACTCTGTGTGCGCTTGTGGCTAGGGGCAGTTTCAGATACAGATTTTTATAAAATTACCCTGTTGCGTGTTTGCACCCAGGGGCAGTTTCAGTCACAGATACAACAACAGATTACCCCATTGAGCGCTTGCGCCCAGAGGCAGGAGTCTTCAGACTCAGACACAGTTCATTGTCAGAGGCCAAGGCCTGAGCTACGTACCCAAGGGGGCCGATAGGAGGAGCTCACAGTTATCAGATGAGTGGAGTGACTTATTTTTGGTTGGTTTAGACCCGGGTAGGGGTAAATAGATTGTTCTGTTGGTTGGCACCTTCCGGCTTATGGGGGTCGGTCAGGTATTGTGTGTATTTATATGTATATCTATATGTGCTATTAGATACTGATAGACAGTAGGACGACACGTCGTCAGGTACGCCCAGTTTAGTTACAGAATAGGTAAACTCTCCTCAGTTATCCTCAGCCAGATAGACTCAGCTACTTCCTGCTTATATGTCATGTTATTGTTGTTACCCATTTCAGTTTGCTTTACATGCTCTACCTATGGTACTGACGCCCGTGGGGGCGCTGCATTGCTTGCCTGCAGGTACACATAGACGAGGAGTCGATCCCTCGTGATCCAGTTAGCAGAGTTATCAGCTCCTATCCTCCGGAGCTAGACAGTCGGAGGTTGTTCCTATTTCCTTTTGATTACAGTTTGGGTAGGTCGGGGCCCTATCCCGACCATTTTATTATTACTTCCTAGAGGCTTGCAGTATGATGTTTCCCTGTGGTGGTGGAGCTGGTCGTGTGGGGCCGTGCATGTATATATGTGTTTAGTTGTTGATGATGGCTGTGTGGGGCCTTCTTCTGGTTATAGTTAGTGACCTTGTCGGTCACAAATGTGAATAGCAGTTGCTTCAGATTATAGTGTCATCGTTCTGGTTAGCTGTTGTGCTTTGCAGGTGGCTATAAGCCTAATCGACTGGGGGCTATATTTATAGCTGCTATATAGCCGGTTCGTTTCTTGAAATAGAGCTAGGGTCTAGTAAGCACCAGGTGCCCGTCATACCCCCAAGGTGGGTGTGGCAAACTTGGTATCAGAGCAGTTCGTGTCCCAGGGAGTCTGCAAGCCGTGCTAAGTAGAGTCTTGTCTATGGATGTGTTGTGCACCACATACTATAGGCAGGAGGCTGCGAGGCATAATAGGATAGTTACCCTTCCTTCATACTCAGTCGTGCCATAGTACAGTACAGTATAGGGTTGGTTCTTTTGAAAATTACCACTCTCTTTGTCTACAGATACTATGGCAGATCAGTGGCACCCTGCTACAGGCAGGATATTGGATACAACGGCGGGCGAAGGCACCAGCAGGATGCCTCACTTACAGCCAGATTCAGTTCAGTCTGAGGGCGATATGGAGGTGTCATCTCGACCCTCCCAGCAGTCTCTGCCTCGCCAGACACCATTTGAGGCAGCACCGCCTCCCACAGCTCCTGCACCCACTTCATCTGATCAGGAGCTACGTAGTGCGGTGGTTATGTTAACCCAGATGCTAGCTACTCAGCGTCAGCCGGTACCACCTGCAGCAGCAAAATCTCTAGGTGGGCCAGGTAGTTCCAGGTAGTTCCAGGGTTAGAGAATTCTTGGCATTGGGACCCCCTCAGTTTACAGGGTCAGATTTAGCGGAGGACCCTCAGGACTTTCTGGTCCAGATACAGAGAATCTTTAGAGTCACGCACGTAACCCCAACAGAATTAGTGGAATTAGCAGTGTTCCGGTTGAGGGATATTGCTGTTTTGTGGTACGAAAGTTGGGAGAGATCTCAGGGAAGAGATGCAGCCCCTCCTACTTGGTCCAGCTTCTCAGAGGCCTTCCTGGACCACTACTTACCCCGGGAGGTCAGACAGGCCCGGATGGACCAGTTCTTACACTTAGAGCAGGGGGCTAGGAGCGTCCGTGAGTATTCTTTACAGTTCGACTCCTTAGCCCACTATGCTCCAGCATTTGTGGACACCATGTCGTCCAGAGTCCATCTCTTTATTATGGGCCTGAATTCAGATTACATAGAGACGTGCATGACGACTACTTTGAGAGAGGACATGGACATAGCTAGGGTACAGGTCTTCGTACAGACAATTGAGGGCCTGAGATAGCGGCAGCGGGGCGACAGGCAGGCGACTTCAGAGCAACGCCGTAGAAACAGACCCGCTGAGATTCAGGGGGAAATCCCTAGGGGGCCGAGACCACAGTTTTCAGATAGGCCACCCAGATCTTTACCTCCGGTACAGCAGCAGAGAGGCAGATTTTTTCGTTGGAGTCAGTCAGAGTCCGATAGCAGTTTACGGACAGTAGCATCACCTCAGCAACGGAGGGTAGAACAAAGTAGATTTGCACCTACCCCTTGTCCTATATGCCACCGACCCCATTCTGGAGCCTGCAGGCAAGGCTTCTCAGGGTGCTATTACTGCGGACAAGAAGGGCATTTAATGAGAGATTGTCCGGCCAAAGGACAGGGTAGCCGGGATAGTCTGGATAGAGCATCAGCGGGGCGACCAGCTCTAGCAGCCTCAACTGGGCACACTCAGGTTTAACAAATAGGGGCCGAGGTAGATCAGGAGCCTCTGGCTCAGGTGCAGGCCCCAGCCGTACCTATGCATTACCAGGGAGGCAGGATTCAGAGGCATCTCCCGACGTGGTCACAGGTATATTGATTATTTGCTCATACCCTGTTTATGTATTGATTGATCCAGGGTCTACCTTGTCATATATTACACCATTTGTGGCCCGAAAGTTGGGTATCGAACCAGAATTGCTTCAGCATCCCTTTTCAGTGCTTACACCGGTCTGTGACTTGATTACAACTAAAAAAGTTTACCGAGGGTGTAGAGGTTGCTGATCTCCAGACCACAGTAGACTTAATAGAACTTGAGATGGTCGACTTCGATGCCATTATGAGTATGGATTGGTTAGTGCCATGCTATGCCAACTTAGAATGCTGGACCAAGATGGTCCGATTTCACTTTTCGGGGGAAGTAGTGCGAGAGCGGAAAAGGAGCACAGCTACGCCAAAAGGTAGGTTTATTTCCTACCTTCAGGCGAGAAAATTAATAGCAAAGGGATGTATTTACCACCTAGTTAGAGTCCAGGACGTTCGGGTGGAACCTCTGACTCTTCAGTCTGTTCCAGTGGTCAATGAATTCCCTGACGTATTTCCAGATGAGTTGCCTGGTATCCTTCCCGAAAGGGAGATAGATTTTGCAATTGACTTGTTGCCAGGGACTCAACCTATATCCATTCCTCCATATCGCATGGTACCAGTTGAGCTTAGAGAGTTGAAAGAGCAGTTAAAGGATTTGCTCGACAAAGGCTTCATCAGGCCTAGTACTTCCCCGTGGGGTGCGCCAGTTCTATTTGTGAGAAAGAAAGATGGCTCGCTCCGCATGTGTATAGATTACCGGCAACTGAACAAAGTTACAGTAAAGAATAAGTATCCGCTTCCTAGAATAGATGATTTGTTTGACCAGTTGTAGGGGGCCAGATGTTTCTCTAAGATAGATATGAGGTCCGGATACAACCAGGTCCGAGTTCGTGAGAGGGACATTCTAAAGACTGCTTTCAGGACCAGATATGGTCACTTTGAATTTCTAGTCATGTCTTTTGGGCTGAAGAATGCTCTCGCAGTATTTATGGACCTGATGAACAGCATATTCAGACCGTATTTGGATCTGTTCGTGATAGTATTTATCGATGATATTCTGGTATATTTTCGTTCAGAGATAGATCACCAAAACCATTTACGAACAGTACTCTAGATCCTTAGAGACTGTCAGTTGTACGCCAAGTTTTCCAAGTGTGAGTTCTGGCTGACCTCAGTTGCCTTTTTGGGGCATATCATGTCGGATGCTGGTATACAGGTGGACACACAGAAAATAGAGGTGGTCAAGACATGGCCCAGACCTACCACTCCGACCGAGGTCCGCAGTTTCCTGGGTTTAGCAGGGTATTACCGGAGATTTGTTGAAGGATTCTCTATTATAGCAGCACCTCTGACAAAGCTGACACAGAAAACAGCGAAATTTCAGTGGACGGAGGCATGTGAGCAGAGTTTTCAAGAGTTGAAAGACAGATTGACCTCCGCCCCAGTACTAGCAATGCCAGAAGGAACAGATGGGTATGCAGTGTATTGCGATGCTTCAGGCATTGGACTAGGTTGTGTGCTGATGCAGCATGGAAAGGTAATTGCTTATGCTTCCAGACAGCTGAGGAAGCACGAAAAGAACTATCCGACCCATGACCTGGAACTGGCCGCAGTGATCCACGCTCTGAAAATTTGGAGGCATTATCTATATGGCGTTCATATAGACATTTTTACAGATCATAAAAACCTGCAGTACATTTTCACACAGAGGGAGTTAAATCTGCAGCAGCGTCGCTGGTTAGAATTGCTGAAAGATTATGACGTAAATATTCTCTACCACCCAGGGTGAGCTAATGTAGTAGCATATGCCCTCAACCGTAAGTCAATGGGGAGTTTAGCGTATTTGCGACCCAAGAAGCGGGAGTTAGCCAAGGAAATTCATCAGCTAGCTGGTTTAGCCATTCGAGTAGTAGAAACAAAAAATAACAGAGCGGTGATTCAGAACTCTGTTGTGTCATCGTTAGTTACAAAGGTAAAAGAACGGCAGTACGAGGACCCTGACTTAGTCCAGCTCAGAGATAGAGTTTAGAAAGGTAAGGAGCCAGATTTCCAAGTGACTGAGGATGAAGTGCTACGTTGTAAGGGCCGTCTATGTGTCCCAAGTGTTTCAGGGCTTCGCCAGCAGATCATGCATGAGGTACATTACGCTCGCTATTCCCTCCATCTAGGAGCAATGAAAATGTACCACGACATCAGAGACATCTACTGGTGGCCAGGTATGAAAGCTGAAATAGCTGAATTTGTATCTAGATGTCCTAACTGCCAGCAGGTGAAAGCGGAACATCAGAAACCGGGCGGTCTGACGCAGGATATAGCCGTGCATTTGTGGAAATAGAAAGCGATAAATATGGATTTTGTAACAGTATTACCCCGTACCAGATGCAGAAATGATTCTATTTGGGTAATCATTGACAGATTAACAAAATCAGCTCATTTCCTGCCAGTACGAACTACATTCTCTGCTGAGGATTATGCTAAACTGTATATTAGAGAGATAGTCAGATTGCACGGTGTTCCGGTGTCTATTATATCAGATAGAGGAGCACAATTTACAGCGAGATTCTGGCAGTTGTTCCAGAGAGGCCTGGGGACATAGATTAACTTAAGTACAACCTTTCATCCTCAGACAGATGGGCAAGCAGAACGAACTATCCAGATGCTCGAAGATATGCTACGAGCGTGTGTACTAGATTTTGGGGGTAGCTGGGATGAGCATCTGTCGTTGATTGAATTTGCCTATAATAATAGTTATCATTCAGCTATCCAGATGGCGCCCTTTGCAGCATTATACGGGTGGAAATGTAGATCACCTATTGGCTGGTTTGAAGGGGGGGAGACAACGCTGATTGGGCCGGATATTATTCCTCAGTCAGAGGAGGCGGTGAAGCTTATCAGAGAGCGCCTACTGACTGCTCAGAGCCGCCAGAAGTCTTATGCAGATATGCGGCGCAGAAATTTAGAATTTGTAGTGGATGACTTGGTATATTTGAAAGTGTCTCCAATGAAAGGGGTGATAAGATTTGGTAAGAACGGCAAGCTTAGCCCGAGGTTCATTGGGCCATATCAGATTTAGCGAAGAATAGGCCGAGTAGCATACGAATTGAACTTGCCCCCAGAATTAGAGTTTTTTCACCCAGTATTCCATGTATCTATGTTGAGGAAGTTCGTAGGAGACCCTTCCACAGTTGTTCCAGTTCAGGATGTCCAGGTCACAGAAGAGTTAGCATATGAAGATGTTCCAGTAGCTATCTTAGACAGACAGATTCGTAGATTGAGAACTAAAGATATTGCATCTGTCAAGGTATTGTGGCGTAACAGGAACCAAGAAGAGATGACCTGTGAAGCCGAGGAGGACATGAAAGCCAGATATCCCCACTTATTCCAGGCATAAGCAAATAGGAGGTATGTTAGAACTGTTTTTCCTTATGAATCCTTATATTTCATATATGAAAGAAGACGATTGATTATAGACAGTTATATATGAATATTATTATATCATTGGGGAGTACCTGTATTGGGGTTTTCTGCTTTTCAGGAATTTTGAGATAGTCCATAATACAGGGGAAACTCTGCCGAAATTTTTCCAGGGATAAGTCAGCCGGTTAAGATTTCTATAAGTCAGAATGTCATTCGACGACGAATGTTCTTAAGGGGGGGAGGATGTTATACCCTGTAAATTTTAAATGAATAAATAGCCTAATGGCATGTTGGTTAAGGGATTTAGGAAAAAAAAAGAAAGGGAAAGTCGGTTTTTTCTCAAATATAACAATAATTTCCAGAAAACAGAGGGTATAGCCAAGTTAAGGAAAAACCCACAACATTTATATATATTTCCTTTCGATTACGCTACGAAACACGGTCTAAACTCCGTTCTGCCTTAGATACCGAGGTATAAAGCTGCAGAGAGCAATCCTACGGAGTTGGTTTCGTGAAATTTGGCCGGCGAAATGTCGTGCTACCTAGGTAAAGTAAATAGAATTGCTTTAAATTAGTACCAATGTGTTCCTAGCCTTACAGAGAGTATTTATCCCTTCTGGACTGTCGAGAAATAACGAGTTTTCGACCGTTTTCCGATAAGTCAAAGCTTGGGATAAATATATATCAAAAGTGATAATTTCTCCCGGATATTAATGTATTTAGTTCTAATTGACATGTATATGAATGTAGTTGGGAGAAACAACAGAAGTACCGACGGAAATCACATCGGTCAGTCGGGTACTCAGAAACCAGGTATGTGAAGCTATTCTTTCGGCAAGCCAGGAAGTACAGTCTAGAAAATAAATAGAATAAAGGCTATTAACAGATACCCAGCATACAGGAACGATTTCAGTACAATTTCCAGCAAGCATGCTAGTATATCATTACGTATCATGCGATAATCAGAATAACGGATAGTCAGATGATTTCAGATAGTAATGTGGTATCCGCTAGTAGCTCAACATGTTCTTACGTAATACCCAGAATGGAAGTTGTAAAAGCAGTATAATGAATTAGCAAGATTACAGATAGTATGTGTTACATTTGTTAAGACTGTATCTGGTAATAGATGGCACCTTTTATATTATTGAGCTATATCCAGTTATAGATGGCATGTTCTATGTTATTGAGTTATATCCAGATATAATCAGATCAGTAATCAGATATTAGAATAGCTCCAGACACCGATATAGCTCCAGATACAGATATAGCTCCAGAAACAGATATAGCTCTAGAAACTGATATAGCTTCAGATCACGGATAACAATAATCAAATAAACAGATAAAGGCCAGGTAGCAGTTAGCCCAGCAATCAGAAACAGTGTAAAACAGAATATAGCATCAGTTGTTTAATACGAACTGGCCTTGAAATAAAAGAAGAGAATATGATTAGTATTTTTCATTTGAGCATGCTTGCTGTGTGTGTGTTTTGCATGTTGAGACTTGTTATGGCATGTGGGCATCCTTTAGCATCCCCGTCGCCCCTGGGTTATAGCTGTGTCGATACCAGATTCAGATACCACCCCCAGCCGGGCGATGCCGTCCGCCTAGAGGACGATGATGGTTGACCACCACAATAATATGGTCCAGATTACCGTGCTTGCAGGGGCAGTTCATTTCACTCTGCGCAGAGCCAGATTACCCTGTTTACAGGGTAGAATACTCTGTGTGCGCTTGTGGCCGGGGGAAGTTTCAGATACAGATTTTTATAAAATTACCCTGTTGCGTGTTTGCACCCAGGGGCAGTTTCAGTCACAGATACAACAACAGATTACCCCGTTGAGTGCTTGCGCCTAGAGGCAGGAGTCTTCGGACTCAGACATAGTTCATTGTCAGAGGCCAAGGCCTGAGCTACGTACCTAGGGGGCCGGTAGGAGGAGCTCACAATTATCAGATGAGTGGAGTGACTTATTTTTGGTTGGTTTAGACCAGGGTAGGGGTAAATAGATTGTTCTGTTGGTTGGCACCTTCCGGCTTATGGGGGTCGGTCAGGTATTGTGTGTATTTATATGTATATCTATATGTGCTATTAGATACTGATAGACAGTAGCACGACACGTCGTCAGGTATGCCCAGTTTAGTTACAGAATAGGTAAACTCTCCTCAGTTATCCTCAGCCAGATAGACTCAGCTACTTCCTTCTTATATGTCATGTTATTGTTGTTACCCATTTCAGTTGTATATTTCAGTTTGTTTTACATGCTCAGTACGTTTGGTACTAACGCCCGTGGGGGCGCTGCATTGCTTGCCTGCAAGTACATATAGACGAGGAGTCGATCCCTTGTGATCCAGTCAGCAGAGTTATCAGCTCCTATCCTCCGGAGCTAGATAGTCGGAGGTTGTTCCTATTTCCTTTTGATTACAGTTTGGGTAGGTTGGGGCCCTGTCCCGACCATTTTATTATTACTTCCTAGAGGCTTGCAGTCTGATGTTTCCCTGTGGTGGTGGAGCCGATCGTGTGGGGCCGTGCATATATATATATATGTGTTATGTTGATGATGGCCGCGTGGGGCCTTCTTCTGGTTATAGTTAGTAACCTTGTCGGTCACAAATGTGAATAGCAGTTGCTTCAGATTATAGTGTCATCGTTCTGGTTAGCTGTTGTGCTTTGCAGATGGCTATAAGCCTAATTGTCCGGGGGCTGTATTTACAACTGCTATATAGCCGGTTCGTTTCTTGAAATAGAGCCAGGGTCTAGTAGGCACCAGGTGCCCATCATACCTCCTAAGGTGGGGTGTGACAAAAGAACTGAAAGTAATGAGCGAAAAAGAGTAGAAGTTAACTTGTATGCTTTTATAACAAGCCTGCATCTAGTAGACAACTTATACAAGTAAGAGCGTAAGTTGTAAGTTATACATTCATAAGCTATACCTAGCAAACAACTATGCAAACAAGAACCTGACTTGGCCCCCATAAGCCTGGAAGGTACAATCATCACAGAAATAACCTATCTGGGCTCCCATAAGCTATGACAGGCGCCAGTCAGTCTATATACCCATACCGGTACCCCTGAGGTCCTGTAAGTAACTGTATCTAAGCCATCTGGGCTCCTTTAATTATGTTCGAGTCTTTGGGCCCCTACGACTGCACCCCGAGCACATAAGGCTCTACGAAGGTTCTGTAATACCACTGCAATGTAACCGAAGTCCATAAGTGAATAAACTTCAATATGACCCCGTAGGCTTCACTTAGTCCTTACAGATAATATGTGGCTCCATAAGCGATTCAATAGCTCCGTAAGCAATACAACATCATAGCTCCGTAAGCAATGTATAGCTCCATAAGTAGCAGCATCGTAGCTCCGTAAGTAGTGTATAGCTCCGCAAGCAGTTCGTATAACTAGTATCCTTTTAGCTATTCATGGCAAAAGGCAGTATAAAACACGATCTACCCCAACCAGGGACACCATGCTACAATCGACAATCTAGTCACTCAAAAGGCATATCTAGCCTCATAGGCCTAATGTGACCACTACTCATCCCTAAAACACTTTATATAGCTACCAAAAGGCACACCCGTGTGCCTGCTCCCAGCCAGAGGGTCCTGGCAGTGATTACAATCTCCGTCGGCTCAGATGGAAAAGGACAAGGCCTGGGGACCTAAGTGATAAGCTGAAGGTCATGCTAGGAGATGGATAGCTCGTAAGAGAACAGTAAGGTCGCAGGCAACCAACTATTTTAGTTCCTCTACTTAGAAAGACTGTAGGGCTGCTGCTAATCGGACATGCTCCTAGGCAATCAACCTTGACTTACCACAGGCAGCTTACTACCATTCTTAGCCTGAAGGTAATACTGTACTACTATGGTTCTAGTCCCTGAGATGTTAACTTGGTCTGTCCAGATTTCATATAGCCCCTCAGGGCAATTCCTAGCCTCGTAGGTAGATATATATGAATTTAGCCCTTAGCGGCAACATGTACATATGCATATGTAAAAGTAGCCCAGAGCGTTAGCCCCACGTTTAACTACTGATAAGGTTCCTGCCCTTGGAGTATCAGCTAGTCTATCAGACTTCTAATAACTGGGATGGTTTCCTGAGCGACCTATACAATAAATAGTAAATCGGCTGAAGTTAATGGTCACTAACAGTAGCCAATCATATGGTAAGCTATCGCTCAGTTCATTAGGCAACCCTGGCTCCATCAACTCGAAGGTAAGACCATACTATCAAGATTCTGGCTCTGGAGGCGTCAAGGTACACCGATGGCCTACGGGTGAGCTTTACTGTCTGCATGAGCATCCACCAGAAAGTTATATTGCCCAGCTGCGCCCTATGCTATCCAACTTCACTGAGTTAGGCCCAACAACTAATTACAAGCTTCTAAGGCGTTGGTACAACAGGAAGATATTAGAATCCCACTAATATTGTGAACAATTGAACGGAAAGTTTCTATGACGCTCATAGCGTTTGTCACACTGTTTATATTCTTTCTTGATGGGGAATACTATGATATAATCTCAAATTCATCCCGTAACAGCTAACCACAACATATATAAAATCCTTATCTATACAGCTAGTCACAACATACATACGTTCAATTTACTTATAAAGGTGTAGGTCGTATCAGTTATACGACGAGAATAATTTGCTGAAGAGATAAGCCTTAACATACCTGAATTGACGATTTCTGTTCGCCCAAGCAGTCCCAACCTGAAGTCGGTAATCCCTCTAATTTGTAGCCCTTATGCTAAGAGAATACAACTATTTTCAATAACAGGAACCAGCTAATAATAATATCTTTCAAAGGAATTAACCACAAATAAAACTTTGTCTAATTCGGCCGAAAGCTTATAAATTCCCGAGAGTTTAGAAGGAAGAAATGCTTACCTATCACTTATAGCCGCTTGAGACTCAGTTTGAAATGATTTCTGAAACTTCTATTCGGCGGGGCTCCATCAACCCCGGCCAATTTCAAAGATATAACTACATAGAGATATCCTTCGTAAGCCTAGGAATCATCACCTAAGAAGAATTGACGTTTGGAGGTGATTTAGCGGTGTAACTTGTCTCAAATATGATGAAATCCTTAAGAGGAAATCTCCCCTAACCGGAGGTCTCAATAATGAAATATTTAATGAGCAAAACATTTCACACTTAACATATATATAGGGAGGTAGTGCAGGGGGTCCGCGCGCATCGCGCTAGGGCTGAAGCAGTACACACCGCTCCCTGCACCGAGGTGGGGTGTGCGGTGCGGCGCCCCTTGCACCTTGCCTCTGGGTTTGGCCTCCTGCTTTATTAGTTTCACACTTATGCGGTCCTTCCTCAGGCCTTCTCCCATATGTGTCGTGCCCTAAGTATTCGCACAAGAACACACACATGTCTGTAACCCCTAACAACTTACGGGGTGTAACATCATCCCCCCTTAGCAACATTCGCCTTCAAATGTAATTTAACTTTTAGGGGGTTCTGTTCTTTAAGCCTCGTCTAAAGATTTGGGTAGAGTCTCCTCTTTAATATGGACTATCTGAAAACTTAAAACGCAGAAAAGTCCTACACAGGCACCTCTCAGGGAGCTATCTGCAGCTGAATAATATAGTGCTACATATGTATGTAAGCAACTGACAACAATAGCAACAAAGGCAACTATATAACATCTGCAACTACCTTACCTTAATTGAAATTGTTTGAGTTTGTATGTTATCATTATAGAGATCCTAATTAATTCCTTCTGTCTTTCTGTTTCTCCATAAGACTTTACTAGGCTACATCTTTGGTTCTTAAGATTGCCCCTATGGACCTGCCAATCAAATGTAACTATCGGAGTCTCCTCATGGTTCGACCCTTCTGTAACCTGAGCATCCTTAACTAGGTCAATCTGAGAAAAGGTCTCCTACGCGCTTTCATAATATTGCTGAACAGATCCTAGCCCCGAAGGCAACTCTATCTCATAGGCCACTTGGCCGATCTTCCGAAAAATACGGTAAGGCCCAGTGAATCTATGGTTGGGCTTGCCCTTCTTGTTAAATCTCATAACGTCCTTCTTTGGCAAAATTTTCAAGAATATCCAGTTGTTGCATCAATCTCCAAATTCATACGATGTATGTTTGAATAGGATTTCTGGCGATTATGGATTGTCAGTAAATGCTTGTTAAAAAGTTTAACTTTTTCTTCTAACTGACGTGTTATTCCAGGTTCAATTAACCCTGACTTACCTACTTCAGGTCATCATATAGGGGACCTATATTTCCACCTGTAACATACCTTCGAGTGTCTAAATCGTGTGGTCTGCTTGGCCTTTTGTCTGGGAACGAGAAGTTGTACTTAAATTAACTTGCGTCCCAATCCGTTCTGACATCCTTTCCAAAACCTAACTGGGAGTTGTGACCCTTTGTCAGAGTTTAATAGACACCGGGACATCTTGTAGCCGGACTATCTCTTTAGCATTTAACTTAGTGTAATCTTTAGCAGGAACGTAATTTTGATCGGCAAGAAATGAGTTGATCTCATTAGTCTTCCAAGAATGACTCAAATAGGGTCAAATTTACACCTAGTACGAGGTAACTGACACTTCTCACTTTTCGAGCTGACTACTTCCCACTTTCACTGAACGTAGGCACGACTATCTCCTGATTTGGCCTGCCCCATTTCTGATGTCCAGCCTCTCCCTGCTGGCCATTTGAGCTCCGTGTTTATATCTTTCTCCTTCCTATGGCATCATTAGGTTTTTTTTACAACCTGATGCGTTTTCGTCAAACCTAGGAGGAGAGAATAATGGACATGGTGTACCTTTCTACAATCTACTAACAAAGCCCTTCCACATTTGGAACGCAGAGTCGACCTCTGGGTCTTAAGGCTCTATCCCCCGCTATCTCAAAGGCTGATGAATTCTTCTGCTGGGCCTTGTCTCTAGGCTGTACTAGGCTAAGGTCTCCGTACTGTCATTTCTTCGCTTCCACAACTAGAGGTGATATTGCGGTATTCTAGGTTATAATCTTACTATCCTTTAAATGTTAGCCTGATGCTTATTTCTCTACACTCAGTGGTGGTTTCCACTCTATCAGTTCGCTACAGCCTAGAGGTGGTTCTGTTCTCCTCTAGATCTAGATGCTCATGTCATGCCCTTACTTCTATAGGCTGAAAACCAGGGTTCATTCCCCATGTTTCGTATTAGCAAGGATATTACTGGCCAAGTCTACCAACCTATACGTCCGGACCCGCACTCAAGTCGGTTCCCATCATATAATCTCTCTGTCGCTTAACATTATAAGCTAGGGGCCATAGCCATTATTCTTCTGGTATTCCTTACCGCTCCCAACACATTATGGTGGGATTAACCCATTTCTAACTTGAGCTTCACTATTACTGGAAGCCAACTGCTTATGGACTCTCACATGTACTTGCTGCTCCTAGCAATCTTACATGTCTTTCTAATCTTTACTATAGTGAAGGTATAGGTAGCTTATTTAAGTACTAGGGATCTCGACCACTTTTCTAACACCCCCCAGGAATCAACGGATCTAACTCTCCTTTATTATTTACTCCGGACAACATAGTCTCAATACTTATGCTCTATACTGTACTGAGAAAAGGGTGGGAGGCGGGAAATAACCATATCATAATACAGTGGGGTTAAGGTATGAAACTCAACAAACTCTAAAGTGTTGGAGGTGAGAATCTAGAAATTTCACAATTCTTCGTATATTTCAGGTAATCCAACATTAATTATTGTCCTTGTCTAACACTAAGTAACTATTAAGTAAGTCAACATATATATACTGCACTCCTAACCTCCTGTTCTGTGAGTGTAGGAATGGATGGGAATGGTGCTGGCATATCTGTTACCTTATGAAATTTCTGGTGCCCCTGGAGGATGCTGGAGAGAGTGAAAAGATGTCTCCTTTTCGCCCTTAGGTTGGGCTGTTCTCCAACTGTGGCATCCTACTGGTACCCTCTCCTGTTGCTGTATCTAACTTGCGACTGGCTGAACTCTGTCTTATATCAAACATTATTCTAGACAGACATAACAATGAAAGCTTAGGGACTCAACCCTATACAACTCGGTTCTATAGCACGATCTGAGAAAAAGGAGGGGTAACCATACTATTGTGGCTCGTAGCCTCCTGCTTATAAAATGTGATGCACAACACATTTATAAACAAGACTCTACTAGACACAACTTGCAGACTACCTAGGATACAAAGTTGCTTTGATACCAAGTTTGTCACGCCCCACTTTGGATGGTGTAACTGACACCTAATGCCACACTGGGACCTGGGCTTGTTGACACCCAATTTTTTCCCTCACCATTTTAATTAATTATTCAAGCTTCTCGAAATACAAACAGAGTAAAATACTCATTTTCGTATAATCAAAAATATTTTCTTATATTTGGTGTTATTTTGTCATCTCATTTGGCAGAATATCCTAACATATATGTATATATTTATTTTATAAATAATAAAAATTAAATATACCTATTTGATTAGTTTAAAAAATATTTTTTTATATTGAAAATAAAATATTAAGTACGTATGTTAGTTTGCAAATAGCAACTCATTTACGACTTGGATTTAACAATTAGTCCATCACTACAACCAAAAAAAGAAAAAATTATTATATCTGATATTATTAATTTCAAGAAGCTTGTTTAATTAATCAAAAAATAATTTATCTCAAATTAATTTTGTAAAAAAAATTTATTTTAATTCTAGCTATTTTTTTATTACCTTCTTTTAATTCTTATATATATATATATATATATGTATGTATGTATGTATGTATATGTATATATCAAATCATATTTTATCATTATTATTATTATTATTATTATTATTATTATTATTATTATTATTTTTAAAAAAAAATTCGCACCTATCCCAATCCCATCACCCTTCCTCTCTCTCCCATGCTCACTGCAAACCTATTCTCTCCCTCACTCTTCTACGCTAACAGACCCTTACCCTCTTCTCTAATCTCTGCAACGCCCATCTCTCCCATCCCCTCAACCCCGAAATCCACCGGTAATCTCACCAACCCCTCACTTCTCTTTCCCGTATTCATGGATTTTCAGAGATGTAGAGGCTTATCCCTTCAAATCCGTAAGAAAGGTAAGACTTTTCGACTTCTCCTCATACCTTCGTTTTTCTTGAGATCAATTTCAAATTCAAATTCTAGATTTTGCGATTCTATAAATAGAACTCTCATCTTCCTCATCAGGGACAAGATTCATGGTTCTGGATCCAAAAAAAAAGAAAACACGGCCTTTTTCTTGAATCGGCTAGATTTTTGAAATTCTGGAATAAAATATTTTACTTCTTGAACTAGATTTTTTTTTCAGATCATAGTTTAAAATTTGCTTTCTCTTATTTGCTTTTGCGAGTTAAAATTAATCATTGGTGAAGTCGAGCCTCTTGACTCATCGCTTCAGTTCCTGCTCTTTTAAAGGTAATGCCATTACTTCGTTCATTGCTTTTCTTTAATTTTGTTTTCTTTGTTTTGTCCGTGCGTTTTTTGTGTGTTAATTTGTTTTAGTAGATTAGTGGATGTTTAGCTCTCTCTAGTACATTTTATTTCTATGCATCATAATTTATTTAATTAGTCACAATATTCAATTGTTTAAATTGTTAAGTTTTCTATCCATTTAGACGATATTTAGGTGAACTTTGTATTAACTTCATTCTCTGTTTGGCAAAGTGTGCATCATATGATCATTTTGTTCACAAGACACATTTTTTTTGTTTCAAATCTCAAGTTTCAGAAATATTTGCTCGCATGCTTAGTTACTTATTAGCCAGATTAAGTGGATAATATGTCTTGTTTTCCTATGATAAGAGCATTACTAGTTATAAGAAGCATGAGTAAGTTGTATGATTTCGTTGAGCTTTAGGAGAAGTTTTGAGTGTAAACTCAGCTCTCTTTTAGGTGCTCCTAGACCTTGAGTTTCTATGATGTTCTCTAGAGGATTCCTTCTAAAGGGTTAACGTGTTCTGTGTTTAATCCTTGAATTAATTTATATATTTTTAATCATCCTTTATCTGCTCGTGATCACAAGTTGATCATCTGTCTTTTCTATTGAATTAGAGTTTAGATAGTTCGTCCTTATGTATATTATTACCTCCCATGTTTTGGATTATGGAAGTAAGTCAAGCATATAGTCTCCAAACCCAATTTCCTCGCTGTCTTTTTTTTTTTTCCAGTGATAGTTGTGCTTGAATTATTTGATCAAAATACTAAATGTTAAGTTGCTCTCCTTTCTGTGAATATGAGCACGTTAAAGTTATTCAAATATGTTATAATAATTGTTAATAAATCTTGTAGTCTAAGAAAAAGACTAAGTCGAATCGAGATTTAGTTGAGCTCTAGACACCAGTGTTCAGGGAAGCGTAAAGCGGAAAAAAGCGATAAGGCCCTGCTTCACTTAAAGCGTGAAGCGTGAAGCGAAGTGCTCGCTTCATTGAAGTGAAGCGTAATTTTAACGAAAAAAGACCAAAAATAGAGACAATATATATTAGCAAATGTTCAAATTAAAAGCCCAAAAATAGATATCACAAAATACAATAAGACAAACAAAATCAAAGTTATTAATGGTTCAACAACTATTTCTTGTTCGTCTAAATCTCTACTTCTATTGTCAAAATCTTGTATTTCTCTCTTATCATTATTTTTGCTCATCATCTTCTTCAACTCCATCATCATCTTCATCAACTCCATCATCATCTTCATCAACTAGGCGTGTAGCTACTTCTTTTCCCTTCCTATGTAAGCTTGAACTTGAAATATTCGCCCTTAAACCATAACGGTTCTCATCAACTCCACTTGCTTCCGCAACAACACCCCAAGTGAAATCCGAATCTCCCTAAAAAATTTCTTCATCTTCAGCATGCTCAACTCCAGTTAGCCATTCATTTGCATCATCAATATTGTCCAAGCAAATTGGATCAATTTCATTACGCGCATTGTAGCGACGCTTTAATGTCCTATTGTATATTATGAACACCAAGTCATTGAGGCGCTTTAAGGTTAGTCTATTCCTCTTCTTTGTATGAATCTACAAATAAATATTGGCAAGTAATTAGTACGAGTTAAGACAATTGAGATATTTAGTTATCTCAAACTACGAAATCTTTCCTCTAATTTCTTACGTGTTCAAACACGCTCCAGTTTCTCTCGCACCCAGAAGAGCTACAAGTTAGACTTGAAACTTTGATGGCGAACTTTTGTAACTCTGGTGTTTCTGAACCAATAACCCTGCACCATTCAACTGTTAAAGTAGAATGACGATTTAATAATTAGCAGATATAATGAAATAGCCTAAAAGTTAAAGTTATAATGAAACATAGAAGCACACGTTCACCTGGTGACTTCCTCGTTCTTTGTCTAATAGCTACTGATATTCCAAAAAGTCCATCAGCACTCCTATAAATGCTAATCTGATCCGTTATTAAATCTTGCACATTTTCATCAACTACCAACTTACCGACGCATTCATGGAATCCCGCCCACACATCCTTACCTAATAAATCCATGTAATTGTTATGATAGAAGAGTGAAGGGTTCAAGATATTACCAGCTGCATGCAATGGTCGATGGAGCTGATCCTTCCACCTTCTATCAATGATCTCAAAGACCTTTGCATATTTATATTCGTCAGTAAATGCTTTTCGAATAGCCTCTTTAGCCTTATCCATCACTTCATAAAGGTATCCCATTGATGGTTTTTGCTCACCATCCACCAAAAGAAGAATTTTAATTAAGGGACCACCAACTTTAAGAGCATAAACAACATTATTCCAAAAGGTATAAGAAAACATTATGTGTGCAACTTCATTTCCCACCACTTCTTTTGCAAATTTACTGTTGTTCCATTCTTCCGAAATGAACAGGCTTCTCAAATTGGCCTTTTGTGTGTGCATACTATGCAAGGTCAAGAAAGAATTAGCAAATCTAGTCTTTCCAGGTTTTACTAAGTTTCTTTGTTTAGTGAATCTCCTCATTAAATTTAACAACAAAGGTCTTTGAACAATGTAAGAATGTACCTTAACTACCTTGGTGAAAACACCTGTGAAGGGTCTTTCTTTGAAAATGTTCCCAAATATAAAATTCATACAATGAGCTGCACAAGGAGTCCAATATATGTGCGGGAACACTCCTTGCAACATATCAACCTCTTTAACATTTTCAGCTGCATTATCTGTAACAACCTGAACAACATTTTGTGCTCCAATGTCCTCTATTGTTTTTTGATACAAGGAGAACATTTTGATGGCATCAGTAGACGAGTCACTCACATCAATGGATTCAAGAAATAGGCTTCCTTTTGGAGAGTTCACTAACACATTGATGATTATTTTTTTGGTTGCCGTCCACTTATCCATCATAATGGAACATCCGAACTTGTTCCATTCTATCCGATGATCCTCCACAGTTTTTTTGGTCTCTTCCACTTCTTTATTTAGATAGGTGACACTAACTTCATGATAAGTGGCAGGATTCATTCTAGGACCACATTGGCCTACGACCTCAATAAAGGCTCCAAAAGTGTCATAATTGACACAATTAAAGGGGAGCCCTGCATCATACATCCACCGTGAAAAGGCCGCAACTGCACAATCTCTCAAAATTGCCTTGGCGGTATCATGCAAGCTTTTTTTTTTAAAATCATTTTTCCCTGCACCATCTCTGGACTTCTGTGGAAAGTAACAATCTAAAGGACCTTTCCTACCGGTTGATCCATAACTTGAAGAAACTAATGCAAATGTACTCTGTGAATGTTTTTGTGATTTTGAAGGAAATGACAAATCAGCAGCTTCACCTTCTTCCATTTCATCATCATCATCATCAAGATTAGTCACATTTGGTTGATGTAACATTTGATGTTTTAAATCATTTTTTCCTTCGGCATATTTTTTTTATTTCTTCCCTCACATCCTCTGGGCATTTTGTACACCGTGAAACGTCCCTAGAAGTACCAATAATATGTTGTTTGTGACGAAAGATACCGCCTTTAGTTATCTTTTCACAATACACACATATAACTGCTTTCCTATTGGCCTCACTTACTTTTCTCCCATATTTCCAAGCCGGGTCACCCATTTTTAATAGCTGTTAGGATTAAAAAAAATCTACCAATATTAGAGGCTTAGAGCAGTCAGCATTCGACAAAACAGAGCAGTCACCAGTCAGTGAATCAGCAAAACAGAGCAACATCAAATAGAGTATTAAATTAGAAGATAATTCACTTATCTGCAGCTGCTGCTCTATTTTAAGGCTTGCTGAAAACTGGCAGCAGCAAAGCAGAGCAAAAGCAAAAGTGCAAGACAGCTGAATCGAGCAGAAAAGAGAAGAAGAAGAAGAAGAAGAAGAAGAAAGAAAAAGAAAAAATCTCTGCGAAAAACCTAGCCTGAAGAAGAAGAAAGAAGAAGAAAGAAGAAGCCTGAAGCAGGCGACGAAGAAGAAAGAAGAATAAAGAAGAATCCTGAAGAAGAAAGGAGAAGAAGAAGAAAGAAATAAAAAAATAACATACTTGTACTTGAAGGCTGAAGTAGCGATGAAGAAGCAGTAGCAACCGATGTGGAAAAGAACCCTAGAAGTCGCGATTTGAAATGTCCAGAAAGCAGGAGCACCTATGTTAATTTTTTTTAAAATTTAAAATAGGACACTAAAAGTCCAGAAAAGAAGAAGCGATCGCTTCGAGTCGCTTCACGCTTCGAGATGCTTCTCGCCTCCGCCATAGAAGCTTATGCTTCTTCTACCTGAGGTCGCTTCGCCTGGACTAGAGCGAATATGTGTCGCTTCACTTCGCTTCGCGCTTAAAGAGACGAAGCGAGCGCTTTTCAGAACTCTGCTAGACACAAGTTTAGAGTAAACAACTCAACTCCTATTAAAGTGCTCCTAGATTTTGATTCCTTTAAAATATTTTATAAGAATTTGCGATTTGCTTGTCATTGATTAATTAATATTAAGTTATGATAATATTATATTTAGTCTTTTTCCGCTAGTGTGCTTTTCGTTTCTCCTTTTAATTTTCTTTAAGCATGAGTAGCCTAAAGTTACACTTAGTAACACTCCCATTCTTCATGATTTTCTTCAATGTTGTTTGCAAATATAATTCATAAAGTCCTATTCCCTTTTCCCTTCCCTTCTATTATGAATCGTAGCCCTATGGGAAAAATATTGAAGCTCATAGTTAGTTTTATCTATTTCTCTATTTTTTTATTTTCCTTTTTAGAATAAGAATTTGGGTCTAGCATCAGTCATTATTTGCTTTCTTTTTGCGTAAGTTCATTTTATGTACTGTCACCTTTTCTTTAGCATTAGTATATGTGTGCTCACACTGACCGCTAGAAATTAGTGTAGTTTAAGATAAGCCCATTATTATAAATGTAGTGTCGCATGTTTTCTTTTAATTCGAGTGCTGGTCTTTTATAAAAAAATGTAAAGAGGATTGCACACATAAATATGTCCTGCTTTATATTATTAATTAGTTTTGGAATCTTCTTCTAAGGAGTATAGTTGACTAATCTTATCCAAACGTTAGTTTCTCCTTTATTTATCACCCATCATCATTCAAAATCAATTGAGAATGGACTTTATGTCTTTGAAAATTTTGTCATGTAAACCAAATTACTTTGATGCAAGCAGTAATAAGTTCTCTTCTTGAGTGGGAAGTAAATGATTTAAGTGAACCTTTAGTTGCTGGAATAATTAAGTGGTTAAATTTGTTCTTATTAGCTATAAGAAGTGAATTTGTGAGTACTCCAAGTTTTCTATTTTAATCCTTTCTCCAAACTAATTATAATATTTTTTTTCATTGGACATCATATGTTTTATTTCCATTACAAGATCGTTGTTTGATTTTAAAGTCAAATCGTTTAGATAGTGATATCTTCAATGATTTTTTTTCTCCCTTATCGAAGATCGCCCTTGGTAATAAGAAAGGATGCTATGTGTCTCCTTTTTGGGTTCGGTTGGATTCTTTTAATTTCTCCTAGCAATCAAGTTTTGCATATATGTCCTCCTTTTCTTAAAACATGTGTTAGTTTATGCAAATTCTCGTAGCCTTGGTCGGTACTGCATCTCTACTTATTCGAGATCAAACATGTCTCGCAAACAAGTTTGTTTGGTTCTTTTGTCGGAAAGTTTGATGTAGATTATTCAGTTATCATTAATTGAGATTTCATTTGATATTTTGAATCGAGTAAAAATAGGTTTTTCTCGTCTTATTTTGCATGTATAAGTGTTCAGTTTCAATTATTTCATATTTAAAATATTTTTTTAATTTTTATTATTGTTATGAAATAATAAAGCAAGAGGAAGATATTGTAGATAAAGGGAGAAGAGAGACGTTCTTATTTCTTTTAATGGGATGAAATACAATGAAGGAGAACCCCTCTATTTATAGGGATAATTCCTCCTAACTTCTCTCAAAAGATAGACTTTCACTATGATATAAACACATGTATCCACTACAATACAAATACCTTTATAGACATTCACTATAATACAAATATATTTATAACACTCCCCCTTGAATGTCTATTTGATAGATTATGTGCCTCATTAAAACCTTACTAGAAAAAATTCGGTGGGAAAAAAATTAGTGAAGGAAAACGAGTACACATATCTAATAATACGCATTTTGGCTGCCTCATTAAAAATCTTACAAGAAGAATCCAGTGGGATAAAACCTCGTAAGGGGAAAAGAGTACAACACGTATTAACTCCCCCTAATGAGAATATCCTTGAAACATTACATCCCAATCTTGTTCATCTTCTTGAAAGTTGCAGTTGGTAGAGATTTGGTGAATAAATCAGCCACATTGTCACTTGAATGAATCTGTTGCACATTGATATCATCATTCTTTTGGAGTTCATGTGTGTAGAAAAACTTTGGCGAGATGTGCTTCGTTCTATCTCCTTTTATGAATCCTCCCTTTTAGTTGTGCTATGCATGCTGCATTATCTTCATATAAAATTGTGGGTACTTTGTCATATTTCAAACCACATTTTTCTCTACTGAGATGTATCATGGACCTCAACCACACACATTCTCGTCTTGCTTTATGAATAACTATTATCTCAGCATGATTTGACAAAGTGGCTACGAGAGACTGCTTTGTAGATCTCCAAGATATGACAGTACCTCCACATACGAACATGTAGTCAATTTGAGATCGAGCTTTGTGTAGGTCAGATAAATATCCAGCATCAGCATAACCAAAAAGATCGGGACTGCAATTGTTAGAATAATATAAGCTCATATCGGTAGTCTCTTTTAGATACCGCATTATGTGTTTGATCCCATTCGAATGTCTCCTAGTAGGAGCAGAACTATACTTTGCTAACAAATTAACCGAAAAGACTATATTAGGTCTTGTAGTATTAGCGCGATACATTAGTGCACCAATTACACTAAGATATGGTACTTCAGGACCAAGAATTTCCTCGTTCTTTTAAATCCTTCAAGGATTTTTATATATCCTTCAGTCTATTTAGACATGAAAATAATTTCATTATACACATATCAAGTTTTTCATATATCGCCAGACTTATGAGTAATCTCAAAATAATTTTATCCACTATAGGAGAACCTCTCCATATAATAATGTGAGGATTTGCGAAAAATCTTTATGCCACAAGAATTCATTTATACCCACTGACATTATACTTGAATTCCGTATTTTTATTTGGCCAATCATTTATCTGTCCATACTTTTTGACAGATTTGAATTCAAGATCTTCGTCAATATTTATAATATTGAGCACTATATTATATCAAAGGTATCGTCGACGATCATTTTGATATTAGTTCCAATGCGACATAACTTATTGAGATCTCTTTATTTTTCATCATTTTCAGGTACCTGAACTTTTGCCAAGGTTTTATGAAGTTTTATGTCGTAGTGCTTTCTTAAAACACTTGCCTCATCATTATGACCATCTTAATCATTTGCTCTTCTCCTTCTTCAAGGAGTCCTATATTTGGAACCATTTGGTCTATCATGCTTCAGGCGTTTCATAGACTCTATCCTTCAAGGACCTTTCATTAGGGCATTTGCAACTGAACTATAAAATAGGGTCAGTAAAAACATCTGGATATTGATTTGCAATATTTTACAAGTGAATTATCTCTTGAACTTTAAGTTTACATTTTTTTCGAGAATCTAGATAATTCATCTCACACTTAATTTTCAGCTGCTAATCATTTCGTTCCCTAATGTTAGGAAAACTAACATTTACCCTCCACGCTCATTTGGGGACCCATCTTTATGCGTTGTGGTGGGGTAGTTGAATCATATACCGCACATTCAAATTTTTTTAGATGAAATTATTTGGTTGCTGACCCTGAACCAATTGTGATGGGGGAACCTTGTTAGCTTGATGCATTCAAGTGTTGCTACATGTTAAATAAACATATCTCGTACCAAAATTTATTTGGGAGTTTTGTTCTCATAACTAATGGTTTAGCTATAATTGGAGGCATACAATTTTTGCTAAACCAACTTAGATATGAACCAACATTATCAAGATGAATTTATAATTTGAAACTGTGCTCTTAATTTAACAATTCGAGCAAACAACCTTGCAAGAACCAATTGCATGTTGATATCAAAATACATGTGACCATACCATAGATGCATCTACGGTTAACGGCAGGTGAACGGGCCTATATTCACCCTTTTATATGGTCCAAAGTTTTAAGGAATATAATTCCAATCTTAGCTGATCAAGATCATTCTATCACGAGAACAAGCAACACAAGAGAATTCTTGGAGAATCTTTTATTTCTTCACTATATAACCACGTGAATTCTCAATTAATTTTGCTTCGCATTTGAATCGGGATGGGCAATCGGTTATGCCAACTTATCTTTATTTCAGTAAACTTGTAGTTTACTTTCTTATGTGATTTTGTCATCATACATATATTTATGTACTACAAACAAAAGAAAACGGCGGGTAATCTTTTAATTAAATATTTATAACCCACTTCAATTGTAGCAGTATGAAGATATTAGATCTTCTCATAATTTATAGTCTCAATCCTTTTTCAATGTCTTTGAAACTTATAAGTTTCCTTTTGAGACTTACTATAATAATTTCGTTTCTTCGGGTAGTAACACGTTAGCTCTTCTGGAGCTCTCAATTAATTTTGTGTACTATCACATATTCAATTATATCAACCTCATTAATTATCTCTCCACATAGTTTCAACTAAGAAACAATTCTAAACATTGCAGAGTTGTACTCATGAACAGACTTATAGTCTTGATTGATCCAAACATATCGTGTATTTGGGTGGATGACCATCTTCAGGTAGTCATACCTTTCTTTTAGGCTATTCCACAATATAAGTGGATCCTTAATCGTGAGATATTCAATTTTAAGAATTTTGTCAATATGATGACGCAAGAATATCATAGCCTTAGCACGATCTTGGTTTGATGTTTTATGTTCATTTTTTAATGGTGTCTCCAAGACTCATTGTATCCATATGGATTTCAACATCCAACACCCATGAAAGGTAGTTCTTGCCCGAACTTTGAAGGGCAACGAAATCAAGTTTCGGTTAGCCATATTAAAATAAAGAGAAAAATAATACCCTGGCCTTCAAATTTTGAGACGGTAGAGTCGTAGAGAAATAATATCACCAAAGAAATATCATTCATGTGTTTAAGTAATACATCTTTCGAAAAGAAATTTTAACTTTTCTTACCTCAAATCTTTCAAAGTGAGAGCTCAAAGCAAAGACTCATGATGATAACGTGTTATGAAATAATAAAGCAAGAGGAAGAATATTGTAGAGAAAGGGAGAAGAGAGACGTTCTTATTTCTCTCGATGAGATTAAATACAATGAAGGAGAACCCCTCTATTCATAGGGATAATTTCTCCTAACTTTTCTCCAAAAGATAGACTTTCACTATAATATAAATACATGTATCCACTACAATACAAATACCTTTATAGACATTCACTATAATACAAATATATTTATAACAATCATGAACTATTACTAATTTCTTTCCCGTTTTGTCTTTTTCTGAATGAACTCATTTTTGGGAGTTAACCGGGCTTTTCGCCCCTTCTTTATGCATCATTCTGTTCGGCCCATGCCCAAGTATCTTTCTAGTCATCTGGTAACAGAAGCACAGGAAGCTAAAAGTAGATTCGCGGATCAATAGCTTGTAGTCTTAGATTTATTTATTTTTTCACTATACTTTTAGATGTTATTCTTATTCTTTTGTGATTATGTGATACTAATATTTATTTATTTTCTTTCGCTCAGCCAACATGAGTACCCAATGGAGTGAAATTATGAGTTGTCAAATTATTTTGCACATTGCCTACTTTTCTTTTAAAATCTAAAATCTCTGAGAAGTAATCTTTCGGGGTCTATGATTTTCTTTTAATAAAAATTTACTTAAAGTCATATATCTTATATATTTAAGACTCTTTTAGAAACAAGAAAAAGGTCTCTTTTAAAATAATTATCATATTATTATATAAGTGGGAAACCATCAAGTTAAAAGTTGGATTACCATTTTACCCTTCAATCTAAAATTACTTTAATAATATTTTATGTACTAAAAAGTAGATATACATTACAATAAATATTATTAGACTAGTAAATTAAATAAAACATCTATAATTATCATAATAGAGAATTAATGTTTTATTTAATTTACATTATTTCAGAAATTTAATTATAATTATTTATCGTCATCTTCATTAGAATATAAAATAGGTATAATACATAAATAAATACTTAAACTTAGCCTCAACTAGCAATTAAGCACTCAAACTTTGAGATGTACATCTAGACACCTCAACTTGGTCTCAACTGACAACTAAGCACTCAAACTAGATCCCACTATGTTTTGTAGGTACATGATGCTGACGTGGCACATAACACAGTGAAACCAAGTTGAGGTGCCTATATGATCATCTTGTAAGTTGGAGTGCTTAATTAATACAGTGAAACTAAGTTGAGGTGCCTAGATGTGCATTCTCAAAGTTTGACTGCTTAATTGCCAGTTGAAGCCAAGTTTGAGTGCCTATTTATGTATTATGCCTATAAAAAAACTCAAAGAAATAGTATCATGGTTGTTTCTTTCATTTACCATTTTGCCCTTCAATCTAAAATTATTTCAATAATATTTTATGTATTTAAAAGTAAATATACATTACAATGAATATTATTGGACTATTAAATTAAATAAAAAATCTATAATTGTCATAATAGAGAATTAATGTTTTCATTTAATTTACGTTATTTCAAAATTTTAATTATAATTATTTATTGTCATCTTCATCAGAATATAAAAAAACTCAAAGTAATAGTATCATGGTTGTTTCTTTCATTTCATATTTTTTTTTGTTATCTTTTTTTAAATATTTATATCTATATTTTCTACCAAAATATTTTGAAATACTATTTGATCGAAGGGTAAAAATATTTGATGGGTATTTTAATCATTTATTTTTTATTTCGTGATTTTTCACTTTTATAATTTAATAATTGTATTGAAATATGAATACTATAACTCATTATTTAACTTCTCTTTTTTTTAGATAAAATAGATAAATATCTTTTAGTTTAGTCAGTTATTATATCTTTTAGTTTAGTTATTTATTATTCTCTCTCTCTCTCTCTCTCTCACACACACACACATACATATATGTACATATAATGTTTATGTAAAGCAAAATAAACGTTCAATATTTGATGGACTGATATGTGAGACTTCCCACTTTTAGTATAATTTGATATGATATGATTCAAATGTTATTATTTTTCTCATTTAAATAATAAATTTATACTAATGACCATTTGATAAAATATTTTCAGATAAATGACAATTATTTAAGCAACTAATATAATTTGTTTGTGTCACGCCCCGCCTTGGGAGGCATGACTGGCACCTGGTGCCCTACTAAGACCTGGACTGCTGGACTACTGAGCCTAAGCACTTCTAGTGCTAGGTTGACTCTAACTCTGGGTTCATGGAACCAACGGGCTATATAACGGCTGTAAATACAGCCTCCTACTGACTAGGCCTATAGCCACCTGTAAGACAACAACAGCTAACCAGAACAACAGTAGTATAAAGGAACCTATGCGGGCCGACAAGGCCACCATGCTGACTAGTTTCACTGAAACGCTGAGTCAAATGCTAAACTACTCTGTGACCGGCAAGGTCACCAACTATTAACTGAATAAGGCCCCACACGACCATCGTAAACAAACTAAAACATCGACACAGCCTCATACGACTGGTACAACTAACCACAGGGACTATACAATCTGCAAGCCTCTAAGAATACTGATAAGATGGTCGGGGCTACCCGTACTGTACAACAAAAGAAAAGGAATAAACCTCTAGCTGTCAAGCTCCGGATGACAGGAGCTGATGACTCTGTGTGCTGGCTGGAATTACGAGGGATCGGCTCCTCGTCTATGAGTATCTGCAGGCAAGTAATGCAGCGTCCCCAAATGGGCGTCAGTACCACTAGTACCGAGTATGCAAAGAAATAACTAAACATAACTGAAAATAGACAGTAATACTGATAGTTACTGAATAACAGAAGATGGCTAAGACTGTCTGGGATGGCAGAATCTAAACTAAGCTTAACTGTACTGGAGAGAAGGTGAGAATCATATCTGTCAATGCGGCGTCCTGCTATCTATCAATTTAATAAATAACACATATAGCATACAAGAACCTATACCAGCCCCCATAAGCCGAGGTACCAATCAACATGCAATCAATATATCCCTACCCGAGTTGCTATCCAAAAATAAACTCTACTCATCTAGTAACTATGAGCATCACGCCGGCCCCCTGGGTATGCAACTTGGGCTCTCTAGGTTCCTGACTATAGCTGTATCTAAGTCTGGAGGACTCCTGTAAACTGTAATCTGAGATCTGTAATCTGTAATCTATGCCCTGGGCGCAAGCACTCGACAGGGGTATGCTATAATGTTGTTCAGCCTACTATGGGGAATGCTGCATCCCATCTTCGTCCTCTGGCAGATGGCATGCCACTCCTTGGAGTGACGTATCCTCACCCTCTGGCAGGCGAGTCGACATAGCTATTAACCCTGGGGCGGCAAGAAAGCTCTAAGGGTGCCCAACATAGAACAATCAGGTCTCTACAAACAACAATAATCACATGTAACATATATATTAAATATGATAATACTGTCCATGTTCTGATGTTCTATTCTGAATCCCTTGCTGAATTATACTGAATCTGATACTGAGTTATACTGAGTCTGAAATAATATCTTGTTGTCTGATACTAATTTACTGACTTTTATTCTGAATATGACATAATAATTATTCAAGCATGCTTACTGAATTCACACTGGGCATAATACTCGGCTTTGAAATGTTCTTCTGGAATTTATTCTATTTTACTATACTAAAAGTACTATCTTGCCGAAGAAACTGACTTTACATACCTTAGTTGCCGATTTCTTGACTAACTGGCGTAATTCGGCCAATATCCAGCTATTTCTTCCAACTGCATTCATATTCATAGAAAATAAAACTAAATTCATCAATATTCTGGAAGAAAACACTACTTTGAATATATATACTGCCCAAACTTTGACTTATCAAAAAAAAGCCAAAAACTCGCTATTTCTCGGATGTCCAGAAGGGAAAAATACTCACTTTAGGGCTAGGAGTATATTCACACTAATTTGGAGCAATTGCACTTACCTTAGCTCGGTAGGACGATGATTCACCGGCCGAATTTCACGATACTAACTCCGTAGGAATGCTCCCTGCAGTTTTATACTTCGCTACCCGAAGTTAATTTGAGTTTGAACCGCATTTAACAACGTAAACGGAAGGAATTTGAATGGAAACCTTCGTCCTCTCTATTTCTCTACTGTTCTCTGGTTTACTCACTGGAAATATTGATAATTATCACTCAAAAACCGAAGTGGGGGCTTATATACATGGGGCCTTTAAGTCGCATTTGTCGAATGCGATTTATAAGTCGCATTTGCGTTGCGACACTCCGAATTGGCGCTTGTCCGATCTCTCCCCGTGCCCTTTTTCTAGCACGTATGGCATTCTAAAACTCTTAACCAACATGTGAATAGGTCATCTAAATGTCAAGAATTTACAGGGTTTAACATCCTCCCCCCTTAAGAACATTCGTCCTCGAATATAAACTTCTACTCACAGGAATCTCAACTTACTCAACTTATTGTCGAAAAATTTTGGCAGAGTTTCCCCTGTAATATAGACTACCTTAAAAATCCTAAAATGTAGAAAAGTCCAATACAGGTATTCCATACAATACTATAGTATTCATCACGCAATGGACTAGAGTCAACTATTTCATTTATACACATAAATATAAGGCAACTCATAAAACAACAATACTAACGTACCTCTAGATGATTAAGTCTAAATAACTGAGGATATCTGACTTTCATATCTTCCTCTGCTTCCCAAGTCATTTCCTCTTGATTCCTGTTACGCCATAATACCTTGACAGAAGCAACATCTTTAGTTCTTAATCTGCGAATCTGCCGGTCTAGTATGGCTATTGGAACCTCTTCATAAGCCAGCTCCTCCGTAACCTGGACATCCTGAACTAGGACAACTCTGGAGGGGTCTCCTATATACTTCCTCAACATGGACACGTGGAAAACTAGGTGAACAGACTCTAATTTCTGGAGGTAAGTTCAACTCGTATGCCACTTGGCCTATTCTTCGGCGAATCTGATAAGGCCCAACAAATCTCAGGCTGAGCTTGCCTTTCTTGCCGAATCTCATCACCCCTTTTATTGGAGAGACTTTCAAGAATATCCAGTCATTCACATTAAATTCCAAGTTTCTGTGCCGCACATCAGCATACGATTTCTGGCGGCTTTGAGCAGTCAGTAGACATTCTCTGATAAGCTTTACCTTTTCCTCTGACTGATGAATAATATCCGACCCAATCAGCGCTGACTCTCCTACTTCAAACCAGCCAACTGGCGATCTGCACTTTCACCCATACAATGCCTCATAAGGCGCCATCTGGATAGCTGAATGGTAACTGTTATTATAAGCAAACTCAATAGTGGTAAGTGCTCATCCCAGCTACCTCCAAAGTCCAACACACACGCTCACAACATATCCTCGAGCGTCTGAATAGTGCGTTCTGCCTGCCCATCTGTCTGAGGGTGAAAAGCTGTGCTCGGGTTAATCTGTGTTCCCAGGCCTCTCTGAAATGATTACCAAAATTTGACTGTAAATTGTGCCCCTCTGTCAGAGATAATGGACACTAGAACACCGTGCAGTCTGACTATTTCTCTGATATACAACTCAGCATAATCTTCGACAGAGAAAGTAGCCCTTACTGGCAGAAAATGGGCTGATTTTGTCAGTCTGTCAACAATTATCCAAATCGAGTCATTTCTATGCCTCGTACGGGTAATCCTGCTACAAAATCCATATTTACTGCTTCCCACTTCCAAAGAGGCATAACTATGTCTTGAGTTAATCCGCCTGGTTTCTGGTGTTCAGCTTTTACTTGCTGGCAGTTAGAACACTGGGCTACGAATTCTGCTATTTCTCTTTTCATACCTGGCCACCAGTAGATTTCTTTGATATCGTGGTACATTTTCATCGCGCCTGGATGGAGAGAATAGTGGGCGTAATGTACCTCGTCCATAATCTGCTGTCGAAGCCCTGCAACATCTTGAACACAAAGGCGGCCTTTACATTGCAACAGTTCATCCTCAGTTACCTGAAAATCCGACGCTCTTCTTTGTTGAACTCTGTCTTTAAGCTGAACTAGGTCAGGATCTTCATACTACCATTCCTTTACCTCCACAACTAATGAATACGCTGCGGTGTTCTGAATTACCGCTCTGTTGTCCTCTATTTCTGCTACACGAACGGCTAAACTGGCTAACTGGTGTATTTCTCGGGCCAATTTCCGCTGCTTGGGCTGCAAGTACGCCAAACTCCCCATAGACTTATGGCTAAGGGCATCTGCTACTACATTGGCTCTTCCTGGGTGATACAGAATATTTACATCATAATCTTTCAACAACTCTAACCAGCGACGCTACCGCAAATTCAACTCTCTTTGAGTGAAGATATACTGTAGGCTCTTATGATCAGTGAAAATATCCACATGGACGCCATACAAGTAATGTCTCCACATTTTTAGGGCGTGGATCACCGCGGCTAGTTCCACGTCTTGGGTAGGATAATTCTTTTCGTGTCTCCTCAGCTGTCTGAAGCATAAGCAATTACTTTACACATCCTAACCCAACACCCGAAGCATCATAATAAACTGCATAACCCTCTTTACCTTCTGGCAATGCTAACACTGGGGCGGAGGTTAACCTGTCTTTCAATTCCTGGAAACTCTGCTCATATGCCTCCGTCCACTGAAACTTTATTGCTTTTTGCATCAGCTTATTTAGAGGTGCCGCTATGGTGGAGAATCCCTCAACAAATCTTCTGTAGGACCCTACTAATCCCAGAAAACTGCGTACTTCAGTTGGAGTGGTAGGTCTGGGCCATGTTTTTACTGCTTCTATTTTTTGTGTGTCTACTTGTATACCAGCATCCGTCATGATATGCCCCAAGAAAGCTACTTAGTTTAGCCAAAATTCACATTTAGAGAACTTGGCATACAGCTGACGGTCCCTGAGAATTTGGAGCACTGTCCGCAAATGATCCTGGTGATTTGCCTCTGAGCGAGAATACACCAAAATATTGTCAATAAACACTATCAGGAACAGGTCCAGGTCTTGTATGAATATGTTGTTCATCAGGTCCATGAATACTGCGGGAGCATTCGTCAGCCCAAAGGACATTACTAGGAATTCAAAATGGCCGTATCTGGTCCTGAAGACAGTCTTTGAAATGTCCCTTTCACGAACTCGAACCTGATGATATCCGGACCGTAAGTCAATCTTGGAGAAATATCTGGCCCCCTGTAACTGATTAAACAAATCATCTATTCTGGGAAGCGGATACTTATTCTTGACTGTAACCTTGTTCAACTGCCGGTAGTCTATACACATACGGAGGGAGCCGTCCTTCTTTCTCACAAACAGAACCGACGCATCCCAAGGTGAAGTACTCGGCCTAATAAAGCCCTTATCTAATAGATCCTTCAGCTGCTCCTTTAGTTCTCTGAGTTCAGTAGGAGCCATACGATACGGAGGGATCGATATGGGTTGAGTTCCTGGTAGCAAATCAATTGCAAAATCTATTTCTCTTTCTGGGGGAATACCAGGTAGCTCATCTGGGAATACGTCGGGGAATTCATTAACCACTGGAACAGACTGGAGAGTCGGAGGCTCTACCCGCACATCCTGGACTCTGACTATGTGGCAAATTCATCCCTTAGCTATCAACTTCCTTGCCTGAAGGTAGGAAATAAACCTACCTTTTGGCGTAGCTATACTGCCCTTCCACTCTCATACTGCCTCCGCTGGAAAGTGGAATCGGACCATCTTGGTCCAGCATTCTACATTGGCATAACACGACACTAACCAATCCATACCCATAATGGCATCGAAATCAATCATCTCTAATTCTACCAGATCTACTGTGGTCTGACGATCAACAACCTCTACTGTACACCCTCGATAAACCCTTCTGGCTATGATGGAGTCACCGATGGGTGTAGATACTGAAAAGGATTGCTGAAGCAACTCTGTTACAATACTGAACTTTCGAGCCACAAATGGGGTAACATAGGACAAGGTAGATCCTGGATTAATCAATACATAAGCAGGGTGAGAGCAAATTGTCATCATACCTGTTACCACATCTGGAGATGCCTCTGAGTCTTGCCTCCTTGGTAATGCATAGGTACGACTTGGGCCCATACCTGAACTTGAGGCCCCTGATCTGCCTCGACCCTTGCATGCTGGAACTGAGGGCCTACGCCCTGTCGAGGCTGCTGGAGCTCGCGGCCTTGCTGATGCCCTGTCTTGTCTATCTCGGTTACCCTGACCCCTGGCTGGACAGTCTCTCATCATATGACCCTCCTGCCTGCATATATAACACCCTGTGGAGCCATATCTGCAAGCTCCAGTATGGGGTCGGCTGCAAATAGGGCAAGGTGGGGGTGTATATCTGCTCTGCTCTGCCCTCCTCTGCAGGGGTGAATCTACCGTTCGAGAACTCCCGCCAGACTCTGTCTGTCCCCGGCGACCAAATCTACCCCTCTGCTGCTGTGATGGAGGCGGGGGTCTAGGTGGCCTATCTACAACCGTGGCCTAGGCCCTCTCCAAATCTCCCCCTGTATCTCATCTGATCTATCCCTGTGGCGCTGTTCCTGATTTATTTATCTGCTATCCTGTTGCCGCTATCTAAGGCCCTTAATAGTCTACGCAAAGGCCTGCACCGTAGCAATATCCATATCTTCCCGCAGCGTAGCTGTCATGCATGCCTCAATATATTCTGGGTTCAGACCCATAATAAACTGGTGGACTCTAGATGGCATGGTGTCCACAAAGGCTGGAGCATAGCGGGCCAAGGAATCGAACTGCAGGGCATACTCCCGTACACTTCTCGCCCCCTGCTCCAAGTGCAAAAATTGGTCCATCCGGGCCTGTCGGATTTCTCGTGGCAGATAATGGTCCAGGAAAGCCTTTGAAAAGCTGGACCAGGTCAGAGGGGCAACATCTCTCCCTCGAGACCTTTCCTAACTCTCGTACCACAAAACAGCAATATCCCGCAGCCAGAATACCACTAACTCAACTGACTCTGTAGATGTCACATGAATGACTCAGAAGATTCTCTGCATCTGATCCAGGAAGTCCTGGGGGTCCTCTGCCTGATCCGACCCTGTGAACTGCGGGGGACTTAGTGCCAAAAATTCTCAGACCCTCGAATTGCCAGGCCCACCTATTGACTCTGCTGTTACGGGTGGCACTGACTGGCGCTCAATAGCCATCATTTGTGCCAACATAACTACTGCACTTCGAATTTCCTGGCCGGATGGTGAATGTACAGGAACTGTCGGAGGTAATGTAATCCCGAGTGGCTCCTGGTGGGGTGGGGACTGCTGTGAAGGTCGAGATGATGCCTCTGTATCGCCCTTAGATTGGGCTGATTCTAAGTGAGGCTGAGGCATCCTGCTGGTGCCTTCTCCTGCTGCGGTATCCAGTCTTCTACCAGTGATAGGATGTCGCTGGTATGCCATTTTATCTGTAAACAAAGAGTATGATAAGTTTTAGGGACTCAACCATATACTGTACTGCTCTATGGCACGACTAATTATGAAGAAAGAGTAACCATCCTATCATGCCTTGCAGCCTCCTACCTATGGTATATGGTGCACAACACATCCGTAGACAAGACTCTATTTAGCATGGCTTGCAGACTCCCTGGGATACGACCTGCTCTGATACCAAGTTTGTCACGCCCCACCTTCGAAGACATGACTGGCACTTGGTGCCCTACTAAGACCTGGACTGCTGGACTACTGAGCCTAAACACTTTTGGTGCCAGGCTGACTCTAACTCTGGGTTCATGGAACCAACGGGCTATATAACAGCTGTAAATACAGCCTCCGACTGATTAGGCCTATAGCCACCTGTAAGACAACAACAGCTAACCAGAACAACAGTAGTATAAAGGAAACTATGTGGGCCGACAAGGCCACCATGCTGACTAGTTTCACTGAAACGTTGAATCAAATGCTAAACTACTCTGTGACCGGCAAGGTCACCAACTATTAACTGAATAAGGCCCCACAAGGCCATCATAAACAAACTAAAACATAGACACGGCCTCACACGATCGGTACAACTAACCACAAGGAATATACAATCTGCGAGCCTCTAAGAATACTGATAAGATGGTCGGGACAGGGCCCCGACCTACCTCTACTGTACAACAAAAGAAAAGGAATAAACCTCTAGCTGTCAAGCTCCGGATGACAGGAGCTGATGACTCTGTGTGCTAGCTGGAATTACGAGGGATCGACTTCTCGTCTATGAGTACCTGCAGGCAAGTAATGCAGCTCCCCCAAATGGGCGTCAGTACCACTAGTACCGAGTATGTAAAGAAATAACTAAACATAATTGAAAATAGACAGTAATACTGATAGTTACTGAATAACATAAGATGGCTAAGACTGTTCGGGATGGCAGAATCTAAACTAAGCTTAACTGTACTGGAGAGAAGGTGAGAATCATACCTGTCAATGCGGCGTCCTGCTATCTATCAATTTAATAAATAACACATATAACATACAAGAACCTATATCAGCCCCCATAAGTCGAAAGGTACCAATCAACATGCAATCTATATACCCCTACCAGGGTCTCCATCCAAAAATAACAATTCACTCTACTCATCTAGTAACTATGAGCATCACGCCGGCCCCCTGGGTATGCAACTTGGGCTCTCTGGGCCCTTGACTATAGCTGTATCTAAGTATGGAGGACTCCTGTAAATTGTAATCTGAGATCTGTAATCTATAATCTGTGCCCTGGGCGCAAGCGCTCGACAGGGGTATGCTATAATGTGGATCAGCCTGCTATGGGGAATGCTGCATCCCTTCTTCGTCCTCTGGCAGACGGCATGCCACTCCTTGGAGTGACGTATCCTCACCCTCTGGCGGGCGAGTCGACACAGCTATTAACCCTGGGGCGGCAAGGAAGCTCTAAGGGTGCCCAACATAGAACAATCAGGTCTCTACAAACAACAATAATCACATATAACATATATACTAAATATGATAATACTGTCCATGTTCTGATATTCTATTCTGAATCCCTTGCTGAATTATACTAAATCTGATATTGAGTTATACTGAGTCTGGATTAATATCTCGTTGTTTGATACTAATTTACTGACTTTTATTCTAAATATGACATAATATTTATTCAAGCATGCTTACTGAATTCATACTGGGCGTAATACTGTGCTTTGAAATGTTCTTCTGGAATTTATTCTATTTTACTATACTAGAAGTACTATCTTGCCGAAGAAACTGGCTTTACATACCTTAGTTGCCGACTTCTTGACTAACTGGCATAACTCGGCCAATATCCAGCTATTTCTTCCAACTACATTCATATTCATAGAAAATAAAACTAAATTCATCAATATTCTGGAAGAAAACACTACTTTGAATATATATACTGCCCAAACTTTGACTTATCGAAAAACAACCGAAAACTCGCTTTTTCTTGAAAGTCCAGAAGGGAGAAATACTCACTTTAGGGTTAGGAGTATATTGAAACTAATTTGGAGCAATTGCACTTACCTTAGCTCGGTGGGACGATGATTCGCCGGCCGAATTTCACGATACTAACTCCGTAGGAATGCTCCCTGTAGCTTTATACTTCGCTACCCGAAGTTAATTTGAGTTTGGACCGCGTTTAACAGCGTAAACGGAAGGAATTTGAATGGAAACCTTCGTCCTCTCTGTTTCTCTACTGTTCTCTGGTTTACTCACTGGAAATATTGATAATTATCACTTAAAAACCGAAGTGGGGGCTTATATACCTGGGGCCTTTAAGTCGCATTTGTCGAATGTGATTTATAAGTCGCATTTGCCTTACGACACTCCCACTTGGCGCTTGTCCGGTCTCTCCCAAGGTCCTTTTTTCTAGCACGTATGACATTATAAAACTCTTAACCAACATGCGAATAGGCCATCTAAATGTCAAGAATTTACGGGGTGTAATAGTTTGGGTGCATATCAGAAAGTAATACCTTGAATTTCTGTCGATTTTGTTTGATTATAAATTACATTTATCATCTGTTAACAATAATATATTGTTCTAGATGTATCATATAATGAATCTGCACAAGCTTACATGAGACACACGTGCAACGCACGTGTCCAACACTAATTCTACAAAAAGCTTGTGAACCAACGTCAGTTTGGTTGTAAATTAAACCATATTAGATGAATTTCGAGTTTGAATATCTTCAACTTTCTTCAATTTTGGTATGCGTCAAATTTGAAAAAATAATCTTAGAATATCTTATATTATATGTTTCAAGAGTATTTTTTAGAATTAAAGTGGGGATGATTAATCCCGAAATTTTGAGTTTTTTAAGATAAGTCTTCAAATGATTTTTTTTATTCTCAAAGTCTTCAAAAGATTTCTTTTATCAAAAGCTTATCTCTTCTTGTAAAACTACTTTAAACTTTCTTGTATAAAGAAAGTCACCTTCAATATATTTTATTTATTTATTTTAAAATTATTTTACAAACAAGTATTTTCTTAGCCACCAATAATGTTTAAATTCATCAATAACTGCATTTGCGGATTTTTTAAAGTGCTTAACACCTCACTTTAGAAAATCATTTGAACCCTTACTTATATTGGTTTTACATAAAGTTTTTCAAAACTACCTTTTTAAGTGATTCCCTAATTTCCGTAATAATTAGATGGCGACTCTTTCTTTTCACAAAATTGCCAAGTTGTGGAACGTTTTGAACACGAATTTAAAAATAGATCGTAATAGGGCTGACTAGGCTGGGCATGTGCACATCTGGTGCCTTCCAGAAACTCAAAACCAAGAAAACAAACTACTATATCTCAGGCGTAAACACAACCTCGTGCTGACAAGACCACACAACAACATTTTAAAAGGAAATAGTTAACCCACAACAATAAAGGGATCTTATTCAGGCCGACAAGACCATCATGCCGTCTAGTCATAACTGAAGGAAAGCAGGCAGTTGTATTCATATTATAGTTGACAAGGCTGCTACCAACAAGCTACACTAGGCCTCACACGGCCAACACACAAAATATAACATACATAGGCCCTACACGGCCAACAACAACCAACTAACTGAAGACTGCAGACCTCTAAGAGTAAAAATATTGGTCGGGACAGGGCCCCAACCTACCTAAAATCTATATAATAAAGGGTACGATTAACTCGTACAACGGATTAGCAATCCGCCGGGCAGAGCTAGGTTCAAGATAGAGAGGGAGAGCCCTTTCATTTCTAGTGCACATTTCGATCAACTCTCTATCATCTTTCTTTGGCTGAGCGACATGTATTTCCACGGTGCTCATTTCTCCGAATGAAATGAGCTGACCAGTCTGCTGGCTCTGAATAACTGCTAAGGAGGTCCTGAAACCTATCTGTTTAAACCTGCAGGCAAGTATGCAGCGCCACCATACGGAGCAGTCAGTATAATATGTACCGAATATGTTAGGTAGTAATAATAACTGAATAGAAATTGATAAAGTACTGAAAGTAATCAGCAAAAAACAACAAAAGTTAATTTGTATGCTTTTATAAAAAGATTGCATCTAGTAGAAAACTTATACAAGTAAGAGCGTAAGCTGTATGGTTATACATTCATAAGCTATACCTCGCCAGCAAGTGTGCAAGCAAGAACCTAACCTGGCCCCCATAAGCCTGAAAGGTAAAATCATCACAGAAATAACCTACCTGAGCCCCCATAAGCCTTGACAGCCACCAATCGGTCTATATAGCCTTATTGGTACCCTTGAGGTCCTGTAAGTTACCGTATATGAGCCATCTGGGCTCCTATAACTATGTTCGGGTCTTTTGGGGCCCTGTGACTGCATCTCGAGCACTCAAGGCTCTACGAAGGGTTTGTAATGCCACTGCGGTGTAGAAGAAGTCTATAAGTGAGTAGACTTAAATATGACCCTGTAGGCTTTACTTTAGTCCTTACAAATAATATATGGCTCCTAAGTGATACAACATCGTAGCTTCATAAGCAGTGTATAGCTCCATAAGCATTAGCAGCATCGTAGCTCCGTAAGTAGTGTACAACTCCGTAAGCAATTTGTACAACTAGCAACCTCTTAGCTATTCATGGCGAGAGGCAGTACGAAACACGATTCCCCAACTAGGGATACTATGCTACAATCCACAAATCTAGTCACTCAAAACGCGTATCTAGCCTCATAGGCCTAACACAAATACTACTCATCCCTAAAACAGTTTATATAGCTGCCAATAGGTCACCCCGTGTGCCTACCCCTGGCCAGAGGGTTTTGGCAGCGATTACAATCTCCGTCGGCTCAGACGAAAAAGAAAGAGGCCTGGGTGACCTAAGTGATAAGATGAAGGTCATGTTAGGAGAAACATAGCTCGTAAGCAAACAGTAAGGTCGCAAGCAATCAACTATTTTAGTTCCTTTGCTTAGAACGTCTGTATGGCTGCTACTAATCGGACATGCTCCTAGGCAATCAACACTAACTTCCCACAGACAGCTTACTACCATTCTTAGCCTGAAGGTAATACTGTACTACTATGGTGCTAGTCCCTAAAACATTAACTTAGTTTGTCCAGATTTCATATAGCCCCTCAGTGGCGATTCCTACCCTCGTAGGCAGGTATATCTAGATTTAACCCTTAGCAGCAACATGTACATGTACATCTGTAAAAGTAGCCTGGGACATTGGCCCCACGTCTAATTACTGAAAAAGTTCCTCCCTGTAATACCCCGGATGCCCTAAGATCAGACCTGGAAGTGAAATGGAGAAAAACTGGAAAACTGGCACTAGGTCACAGAATGGGTCATTCTGTAACTCGTGGGGTAGACCACGAGTCGTGAGATGATCGTGGTGAGGTTCAGGGTGTGAGTTGGAATTTTGGGATTTGAGGTCCCCATGGACGTGACCACGAGTCGTGGTTAGACCCCATGACTCGTTGAGTTAGTCGTGGGCAAGGATTTTGGGAAGATGAAAGAGACCCGCAGTGTACATTACGGAAGGTCCCCACGAGTTTTGGTCAATCACCACGATTCATGGGATGGGCCGTGGTCAACATGTTGGATATAATTTGAAATCTAAGGCAGTGAAGGTGACAAGTGGTGACCACGACAGTAACAACTCATGAGGTCCCCCTTGACAAGCCTCAGATGATCTATTGGACAGTGTATTTGACGACTGATACCACGACTCATTCCCTTGGACGACGAGTCATCCAGTCCCTCATTGGGACTGACAGTCAGTTATTTTCTGTGAATTTAGTAAGGTTTTCTGTAATTCCTATGATCCTAAGGCCTAAACTACGTCATTTTAAGCTATGAATGATGAGTTTTAAGAGGGGTAAATTCATTTTAGGCCATTCTTACTCATGCATGCAAAGTTAGAGAGTTAGAGAGGTGATCAAACTCATTCTCCTTCAAGTTTTCTTCAATTCTTCATGAGGCAATCAAGGAGTGATAAAATCAGATTTTCCCCCAGGTATATAGGGTTATAAATGGGTGAATCTGTTCACAGCCATGCCCAATCTCTCTCTAAACCATGAAGTTCCTATGTTGATTCGATGGGATTTTAACCTAATGCATGAAATTTCGTAATTCTCTACATGGGTATGATCTAAATGAGTTTTTATTATTGAATTATGATTCATGGGCAAGTTTTACGTTGTTTTCATTAAATTCCCATTTCAAGCTTTATAAATTTAAAATGCTCATTTATGAGAAGTTTATGAAAGTCGAGATTTATGATGAATATTCATGTATGATGAGGTCTTAATGATGAAAAACATGTTTTAAGCTACCCATGTTTATAATCATATTTTCAAGTGAATTGAGTATTTTCAAGCATGTTAAAGTATTGGGCAATGCTCACATATTCAAGCATGATTTATGATTTATGATATGGATTTCATGATTGATCGATTTATGACGTTGGCCGATTTGGGCCCTTGATTCACGGCTAAACATGTATGTAAATGGAGATCAACAATGTTAATGTTTATTTGGCCATGAATCTCTTGAATGATGTTTGTGATTTACATATAAGCCTAATGTGCATGTTTTTTGAAGCAATGTCTAGCACCGAGTAGCCCAACGTTTAAAAGACTACACCAGTATCTCATAACTACGTGCCACCGTAGGTTCATCTTGATACATTACAATGCTAATGAATCTCCTCTTTCGTGATATCACATAATGCACGTCCCTTGCCTGGAAAGCCTGGGACGAATCTGCCCACTTGAGTGAGATAGTTGGGGCATCATGTAAGGCTCTATCATGATGGTGTCGGTTATGACGAGTCTGCCCATTATTTCTCATGATTTATGCATGGTTATGTTGATACGATTTTGTCTCAAGTTATATTTAATGAAGTTTTTCTCCTATTATTATGATTATGACTGATTTACGTATATTTTGGAAATCTTGAGCCTTAAGTTACATTATGATATTTATGGTATGAGCATGTTGTCCTACTCTTATGAAATTTTATGTGTTTTTAAATGTTCGTTTTACTTACCTTGCATACTCGGTACATTCCACGTATTGACCGCATACTCTATGCTATATCGTTTCATGATCCAGACTCCGATCTTCAGACCCAGCACCATCATTAGCTCGTTCCCACAGTTAGCATCTAGTTCATTGGTGAGTCCTCATCCCCAAGGACTAGTTGATATCAGTTATCCCTTTATGTTCAGTTTTCAGACTTATCGGGTTAGTTGGGGGTGTTGTCCCATCAGTCCATCAGATATGTTAGAGGCTTTCAGACTATGTGTAGTATTCAGCTGTCATGTATGAAGTGCATTTTTTTCTATGTATGTCATGATTACGTTTACACTATGATATTATGTTAAGTATTCCACCTTATTTGATTGAGTTAAATGTATATTCATTCCATGGGTCGACTTGGAGTCTCTCGAGACTCCTTGTCCTGTGTTGCAATTCGGGGCTACGTTCGGGTCGTGACAAACTTGGTATCGGAGCCATAGGTTTGAAATGTCCTAGGGTTTCTAAAAGCCGCGTTAAGTAGTCTTTTTCATGGGTGTGAAGTGCGCCACACTTATGACAAAGAGGCTACGAGACGTTTAGGAAATGTTCTCTTCTTTCATGATCTATGTCGTGCGATGAAATATCTCCATATCCTTCTAACTCGTGCTATTTGATCTTGGGCAGATTTATATGCCCAAGTGATACTCAATTGTGTCATTTTGACTTGTTTATCTATCGATGTTTGTATATTCTCATGTGAATTGTAATAAAATGTGGATTTATACTAACCAACATGATTAGCGTAATTTTGCAGGAAAAATATAATTTTACGAAGCTAAGATGCATGTTGGGAGAAATCGGGATTGGACTCGGAAGAGAGCAAGGAAAAAGCACAAGGAAGGCACAAAGTGAAGGGGCTTCGTGATGGAGCCTTGTCACGCTGCCATCACGAATGCATTCTACCCGGATGCAGAAATTTTGCCAAATTCCAGTGAAGGTGCGCGTTGGGGCCGTGGCACGTTGGCCTAGCCCCACATTGCACGCCGTGCCACGTTGGGTGTGAATACTTGGACGACTGTATTTCAGTGAGGGTCCGCGTTGGTGGCGTGTCACGGAGGCAGTGCTCCGCAATGCACTCCGTGACACGTTGCTTGTTATTCCGGAAAAAATTCCCACTAGTAAAAATAGAACACTTAGGTTCATTTTTAATTATTCTGACTTGGTGGAGCAAGAACGTGGGTTACAGGCAGTTGAGGGGACGAAAATCTCAGGGTTTTTCTCTATCTCCTTCTTCTTGATTTCAATTGCTTGTATGATTAACACTCATTTAACGATGTTTAATCCACAAATGAGTGGCTAAATTCCCTTCTTGTTGAGGTTAAGAACATTTGTATTGAAATGTGATTATTGATAAATGGGTTTTTCATCTTTTCTTCCATGGTTGTTCTATTGATTCTTGTTCTTACTGCATTAATGTGTGGCCAATGTTAATGTATATCTAAAAAGTCCGGTTTCACTCGAGAGAGCAAGAAATTGAAAAGTTGTGAATTGATAGGATATGATCTTTTCTTAGTTTGGGAAAATTGAGAATTGATTTACCTTCAGGATAGAGATATACCTGAAGGTCGTATTAGTCAATTAAGGAATCAGTTTTGTATGGCTAGAACATGAATTTCTTTTTATTACAGAGATGTAGGTGGAAGGTTCATGATTCTTAAGTTGGGTTAAATACGAGAGTTTTAATCCATAGGTAATAATTCTTGACTAGCTATCCGGAGGAAAGATTAATCAAATCGTATCGATAATTTATTTGTCTACATGTTCATTTTAACCTCAGCATGCTCATACTTATAGTTCAGACTCAAATTATATATTCGTTTTAGACTTAGCATAAAATTAGGAAACAAAACATAAAAATTCTCTTCACACTGTTGTTTGCAATTTAGAGTTAAAGTTTATTGACACTTGAGTAGATTGTTACCTTAGTCCAGTCCCTGTGGGATCGATACTTGGCTTACTTGAGCCACTTTACTACTTGTTCGACCACGTGAACTTGCGTGTAGTTATACCAAACAAGCCGAACAAGTTTTTGGCGCCGTTGCCGAGGATTGACAATTGGTAAATTTTTCTTAAGTGTTAGTTTACTATTTCTTCTTAGTGTTGACAACTTGGTCTTAGCCTGTATTTTGCAGATACTAATTTCTGTTGAACACTGGCAAGAGACAAGGAGCTGGTGGACTCATCTTTAGAGCCGGAAAGACAATTCCATCATCAAAGGAGAGAAACTCTAGAGAAAAAGCTGCAGTTGCTCAGACAAACAATCCTGGAGCAACAATAGAATCCACCAGTTGTAAGGGCAATGTTAGTGCCCGAGGAAATGACAGCTAGGCCGGTTCGTGAGGTGGCAATCCCACATGCCAACCATGTCACATCTAGCATTCGCAAACCTGAGCCAGGAGGGAGGTTCGAGCTTAAATAGAACATGGTGCAATTGCTGCACACCAGCGGGCAGTTCACAGGTCTCCCTCATGAGGATCCACAACAACATCTCCAAAATTTCTTGGAGATAAGTGGCACTTACATTCCCGCTGGAGTGTCATCAGATTATGTCAGGCTTACATTGTTCCCATTTTCACTTTTGGGAGAAGCTAAGAGGTGGTTGAAAGCTGAGCCACCTAATTCCATCACCACGTGGGATGATCTTGCAAAGAAATTCTTGATACGGTTCTTTCCATCCGGTAAAACAGCAAGACTTAAAAGTCAAATTCTAAGTTTTAAACAGAGAGAGGGAGAGAATCTGTATCAGGCCTGGGAGAGATTCAAATCTATGTTGCGGGATTGTCCTCATCATCACCAATCCAATGATGTGCTGGTACATACTTTCATAGAGGGTTTGGAACCCCACACAAAAATCTTGCTAGACTCAGCAGCTGGGGGACAAGCATTAGAGAAGACTTATGAAGAGCTGTATACCTTGTTGAATCGTATTTCGCAGGGAAATCCGGAGTGGAATGCGGATTCGTCAAGAGGAGGAACAAGGAAAGCAGCAGGAGTCATAGAAGTAGATGGTTTTACAGCTATTGCTGCACAGATAGCTGCGTTATAGAATCAACTCAACACCCACTTCAGTAACATGAGCATGAACCAGTCTCAAGCCCCAGTGAATATAGTGCAGCAGATTTGGTGTGAAGTGTGCGGGAGTAGTGAACACTTAGCTGAGTGTTGTGGAGCAAATCCTGATTCGGTGAACTTTGTTGGTAATGTATAGAGAAACAACCACCTACAGTATGGCAACAGCTACAATTCCAACTGGAGGAATCACTCAAATTTCTCTTGGGGTAGCAATAACCAGCAAGGGCAAAGTTCGAGTCAGGGGGCGCAGAGAAATCAAGGAGGACAACAGAACTATCAGTCGCAATACAGAAGCAATAATACACCTCCTCCACCACCATCACCCAGCATTGAGGAGATGTTCAAGACAATGATAGCTAACCAAGCTCAATTGCAGGCTGATTATGTTAAATTGACAGCCGAGGTAAAGAACAATCAGTTAGCTACCAAGGTGCTGGAGTACCAGTTTGGGCAATTTGCTGGAGCCCAAAACACCAGGCCTAGAGGAGGACTTCCTAGTGACACTGATCCCAACCCCAAGCAAGTGAATGCAGTGACCACAAGGAGTGGTTTACAGCTTAAAGAGGTGGAACCAGAAAGACCACCTCAACAGTCGGGAGCAACAGAAACTGAGAGGGAGCAAAGTGATGAGAGGGGGAAGAAAAAGGAGGCTGAACTAGAAAGACCACCACCCCCGTTCCCTCAAAGATTAAAGAAACACAAGGAGGAAGCGTGTTTCAAAAAGTTCATGGAGGTGCTAAAACAGGTACACATTAACTTACCTCTTGTTGATGTTTTGCAGGGAGTGCCAAAGTACGCAAAGTATATTAAGGACATCGTGGCGAACAAAAGCAGGTTAACTAAGTACACTACGGTGGCTCTTACGGAGGAGTGCACTTCTCGGATACAAAACAGGTTGCCCACAAAGCTCAAGGACCCTGGGAGCTTTACAATACAAATTACAATTTGGCAGAGTATCCGAGCTCGCGGATTATGTGATTTGGGAGCGAGCATTAACTTGATGTCGACATCGATATTCAAGGAGTTGGGACTAGGGAGTCCTAGACCAACAACAGTGATCTTGCAACTAGCAGATCGTTCCTTGGCAAGACCTGATGGCATTGTGGAGGACGTGCTGGTGCAAGTGGGCTCCCTTATCTTCCCGGTAGACTTTGTTGTGCTGGACTTCGAGCCAGATGCGGAAGTCCCATTTATTTTGGGACGTCCTTTCTTGGCTACCAGGAAAGCATTTATTGATGTAGCTGCAGGGCAGCTAACCATGCGAGCACATGACAATGTTGAGGTATTTGATGTATTTAAGGCCATGAGGCTGCCGGCCATACATGAGGAGCTTTCGGCAATCAGTGTGTTTGATCAAGAAGAAATTTGTCAGGTTGTTGAATCTCAAGACCCACTAAAAAGAGTGTTGATGAACTCCAATCATTTCGGAGATAGAAATGCTTATAAGGTGGTACAAATGTTGAATGAGTCACGAAGGCATCCGAGGAAACAAGAATTTCAGTCTCTAATGAGGTCTCTGGAACCATTGCCGAAACCATCTATTGAGGAAGCACCAAAGCTAGAATTGAAAGAATTGCCTCCCCATTTAAAATATGTCTTTTTGGGGGAAGATGAGACTTTTCCGATCATCATCTCCACAGAATTGACGGAGGCACATGAGAAGGAAGCATTGGGTGTCCTCAGAAAAAGGAAGAAAGCAATGGGATGACAAATGTCAGATATTCAGGGTATCAATCCAGCTTTTTGCACACACATGATTTTCATGGAGACAGGAGCGAAGACAACTCTTCAGCCTCATCGAAGGTTAAATCCAGCAATGAAAGATGTGGTGAGGAAAGAAATAATTAAGTGGCTTGATGCAGGTGTGGTCTACCCTATCTCGGACAGTGAATGGGTCAGCCCCGTTCAGTGCGTTCCAAAGAAAGGAGGGATGACCGTGGTCACCAATGAAAAAAATGAGCTGATTCCTACACGAACCGTCATAGGCTGGCGGATTTGCATGGACTATAGAAAGCTTAATGAAGCCACAAGGAAAGATCATTATCCTATCCCATTCATTGATCAGATATTAGACAGGTTGGTTGGACAGGAATATTATTGTTTCCTTGATGGGTACTCTGGCTATAACCAAATAGCCATAGCACCAGAGAATCAGGAGAAGACTACTTTTACCTGTCCCTATGGGACATATGCTTTTAGGCGGATGCCATTTGGGTTATGCAATGCACCCGCCACATTCCAGAGATGCATGATGGCTATTTTCCACGACATGTTTGCAGAATCTTGACAGGGTGCTGGCTCGCTGCGAAGAATCCAACCTTGTACTAAACTGGGAGAAATGCCATTTCTTAGTCAAGGAAGGTATCGTCCTTGGCCATAAAGTGTCTTGCAAGGGGATGGAGGTCGATCGTGCTAAGATTGAGGTTATTGAGAAGTTACCACCACCTGTGTCGGTGAAAGGTGTTTGCAGTTTTCTTGGGCATGCAGGGTTCTACAGACGGTTCATAAGAAACTTCTCAAAAATTTCCAGACCACTATGGAGATTGTTAGAAAAAGAGGTGAAGTTTGAGTTGGATGATGAGTGTGTTAAAGCATTCGAGGAGTTGAAGCAGAAATTGATAGAAGCACCTGTCCTTATTTCTCCCGATTGGGAACAACCATTTTAATTGATGTGTGATGCAAGTGATGTGGCTGTGGGAGCTGTATTGGGGCAGAGGAAAAATAGAATCTTTCATTCTATTCATTATTCAAGCAAACACTGAACCCTGCCCAGAGTAATTATACAGTCACAGAGAAGGAGATGCTAGCATTGGTATTTGCATTTGATAAATTCAGGTCCTACTTGGTGGGTTCGAGAGTAGTGGTGTATACTAATCATGCAACAATTCGGTATCTGTTTAACAAGAAGGATGCAAAGCCCAGGCTGATCAGATGGATCCTGTTGTTGCAAGAGTTCGACCTCGAAATTAAGGACAGAAAGGGGAGCGAAAATCAGGTGGCAGATCACTTATCGCGATTGGAAAGTCGGTCGCATGTGAAGGAAGGTGATAACATCAATGAGGAGTTCCCGGATGAACAACTCTTGGCAATAGGGGAAGCTGAAGTTCCCTGGTACGCATACATAGTCAACTTGCTAGTGAGTGGAGTTTATCCACCTGAGGCGACTGTTCAGCAGAGAAGAAAATTGAGGCATGATTGTCGGTATTTTATTTGGGATGAGCCAGACTTATTTAAACAGGGACCGAATCAGGTGATGAGAAGATGCATCCCGGAGAGCCAGATTGCAGAGGTGTTGAGGAGTTGTCACTCTTCGTTGTATGGGGGGCACCATGGAGTGAGCGGACAACGCACAAGGTTCTACAGTTAGGTTTCTTTTGGCCTACCCTGTTTAGAGACTCTGTGGCATACGTCAAAATGTGCGATAGATGCCAGCGTACAGGCACAATTGGTTGGAGGCAAGAGATGCCGCTGCATAATGTACTGGAGGTGGAGACCTTTGATGTATGGAGCATAGATTTCATGGGCCCGTTCCCACCGTCATTCGGTAATCGTTACATCTTGGTGGCCATTGATTATGTATCAAAGTGGGTTGAAGCAATAGCTTGCTTCAGGAATGACAACAAGGTGGTAACAAAATTTGTGAAAAAACACATTCTCACCAGGTTTGGGACACCTCGAGCCATTATCAGTGATGGAGGGGCTCATTTCGTGAATGCAAGTTTCAAGAAGCTACTAGCCAAGTGTGGGGTGCGCCACAAGGTGGCAACAACCTATCACCCCCAAACTAGTGGGCAAGTGGAGGTATCGAATAGAGAAGTGAAGCAGATTCTCCAGAAAACAGTAAATGCACAACGGAATGATTTGTCAAGCAAACTGGATGATGCGTTGTGGGCATACAGAACTGCTTACAAGACACCGATTGGAACTTCTCCATACTGATTGGTCTATGGTAAGGCGTGTCATATGCCAGTGGAGCTAGAGCACCGAGCCTTCTGGGCCATGAAGAAATTGAATATGAACTTAGGAGCTTAAGGATTATGAAAATACCCTTACTAATTTCGTAGAAAAAAACACACTACTAGATGTCATGACTGGACGAATTAATCGTCCTTCGATACAATGACCCGTTATATCTCCTGTTACTTCCTTCCCAGTTTTCTCAAACCTTCAAATGATGACTCGACAAGACGGTTCATTACTCGTCACGATGACCCATTGTACCCTCTCATTGTCACCATTGACTCCTTGTCTGAAATCTAGAATCTCCTACAACGGTAACATTCAATGGGTCATTCCTTGCTCCAATGAGTCATAGTACCCTTCTGTTGCCACTGAACCAAATTGGATCCTTTCCTGAACTCCACCCAACTACTCGTCGGATGATTCGTTACTTAGTGTAATGGGTCGTTACTTGACCTGTTGATCCTGGGAAGACTGGTCCGCTGTCTCATGACATGGCACTTAATGGGTCGTTGTTCCCCACAATAACTCGTTCCTTGGGTCATTTAGTGGTCAAGACTTCTACTAACTGCTTACCACGAGTCTAACCACGACTCATGGTCACTTCTAACAGGTCGTTCTATGACTCGTCCTTAGTCAAAAAATTTCACTTTTCTGTTGACCACATTTTCATTCCGAGTCTAGTCTTAGGGAATTTTAGGGTATTATAATGTAGGATAAGTAAAATATCAGAGTAAGGACAGCTTGCTAAAAATCATGATCATGAGGTAGTCATAAAGCATAAGTTGTTTATCAAAGTTTAAAGTATGATGATCCAAGGTTTGAAAGCAAAGTCATAAAGCTTGTCATATTTGAAAACATAACTAAAACTCATTGTCGCACCCCCATTTTGAACTAGTCAAAATATGTTTGCGACGTGCGGCTCTTCTACCTGATTTTGAAAGGTTTAGAATCGCCATCTAAGTTTTAGAGAAAATTTAGGAAAAACCATTTGAAAAATGGAAACTCTGTTTTAGTCTGCGAAAACCATTTGAAATTCTAGGTAAGAATTTTATTTACTCGAAGGGGAAGGTGTTAGGCACCCCTCGAAGCTTATCCGAAGATGGTCCTTAAATCTAGTCTAAGATATACCAGGGAAAATGTTTATGACATTATTACCTACTAAAAAAAAGGATAAAAGGGTGATAGAAAAAAAATGTATTAAGAGATTTGAAAATAATTTTAAATTTTTTTCTGAGGTATACAAAATATACAAATAATATACATGAGATATACGAGAGTGATATATAGGGTGTATGTATATTGATAAGTATTAATTTGAACAAATTGAAGAAAATATGGTAATATAATTCAAAACTATTCTTTATAGTGAAAAATGTAAGTAGGTATGTAGAAAGTGTTGATATATATATATATATATATATATATATTAATAATATGCGAATATATGTGAAATAATTGTAAAATAATGTACATGAAATTATGTTACGTAGATGAAATGATATATATGGGGTGAAATATATATGTATGACTAGATGTGTATTATAAATATTTTGTAAGTATTTTATGTATGTGCCTATAAAATGACATATATAGTATACATGTATGTGAAGATAAGTTATATATGCGAAAAAATTAATTTATGATATGTACATGATTAAATGATTATATATACAATACGTGAAATGCGAAGTTAAATATTTATAATTAGAAATAAGTATATGAATATTAATAATTTAAAGTATATATGTGTGTATGAGTAAAATTATATATATAATATGTAAAAATTAAATATTAATATATAAACAATAGTATGTGGAAATAAATTGTGAGAAAAATTAGTCCATAGCTTGTAGGTAGTAAAACAATTATGTATGATATGTAATATGCAAAAAAATAAATATTTAATGTTAATATGTGAGTAGGAAATAATTTTAAAAATATATATATGGATGGGTAACATAGTAAATATATAATATGTAAAAATAAATAGATAAATATGTATGTATAAATAATAGTATATGAAAAGAAATTATAATAATATGCAAAACATATTTATATACCTCATATTTAATCTTTCTGAGAAAAATGCCGAAATGGGCCAGATTTTTGGGTCAAATTTTCGGCAGAAAAGTTGGTAGAAATGGGCCTGCCACATTTTATTTAAAAAAAACAACAGATTTAAAATAATAATAATAATAGGGCCTACAGCCCATTTGGACAGATTTTGATTATTTGGGATAATTCTTAAACTTGGTTCATTTGGACTTTTTTGAAAAAAATATTTGTCATCTCTTATTACTAATTTGTCTAAAAATGACATGAAGATGATTAAGAAAAAGTGACATCTCATAAAAGATATATTTTTTTTAATTTTTGCGAAAGAGTTCATTTTTATTTATTTTTTTTTGAAAAATAATTATTTCACATCACTTGATAAAAAATAAAACTAAATACAAAAGAGGAAAAGGTCATTTACCGTAATCAAGATTATGAAGCTACGCTAAAACTCACATAAATAATACAAAGTTAACAAATAATAATAACAATATAAGTGAACTGTAAAGGATAATGCTAAAAAATGTTGGACTTCTTTGGAAGCCAAACTTCTAATTTACGAGGTTCCGAATAGCAGTGAGGGAATCCTAACAGCTGTTGGCCCATGTATGTTGGCCATTATTCGAGTTTCAAATGAGAACTCCGGCTCTTTTTTATGCCATGAAAAAAGATAAGATAAAAGATCAGAGATCATTTAATTAATCAAGAAAGTACATAAAGAAGAGAGCTAGCTCAATAATAGCTTTCAAACTAGTTAGCTTATGCAGTAGTTGAAAAAAAAAATCACTTAAGAACAATAACTTTCAAAAATCAAAGAAGAACGCCAATAATTCCTAGGCAAACAAATTCTCTCTTGGTTGCTTCTATTCTCCAAAAGTTAGTCAAAATAGCAGGCATACTATAATATAAGTTTAAAAACTCAAACCCTAAACAAATAAAAATATCTTTTTAAGTCATATTTGGGTATACTTATTGAAACACCAAGTGTGCAACAAAACATGAAATAGAGAGACAACACTCTAAAAATAAATAACTCATATCCTTTATTATCATTTTGACTAATGAATCATTTCAACACATACAAACACTTTACCTGATAAAAGTGAACTCATGAGCATTCTAACAACATGAATCACGTGAATACTTTAAAGAAGGGCAAAATATTTTCAAACAAAAATAAAATACTTTTGATAAGAAAATAGCAGCTACTTTCACCAATTCTAGTTCTATTTCATCATTATAGTTAGGCTATGACTTGATCTTTAAAACATAAGTGTTCTCATCCCCCTAGACAATTTTAGAAGTAGAAATAACTTGAACAAGATACAAAGGATAAAACAAATGGTTACCATCTTACTCAAGCTCCAAGATCAATATTCTAATAACACTCACAACTAATATAATCATAGTCCAAAGTTCAACCCTTTGGAGCCATTTACACTCTAAATTAGAAGGTAGATGATAACTTGCAAACACATAATAAATTGAAAACATAACTATGCACTTATCGTAATATTCAAAAAAAGTCGGATCGAAGTCACAATAACCTCAAACTGGGCAGCCTACCAACACTTAAAGCTTCGCATTTCATTAAGTTATTTCGAACTAATTCAAGGTTGTAAAAAAAAATTCTACAAACATACAATAGCATATAGATAGATTAAAACGACTAGAAACAGTTATGTTTCACATGCTCTGTATTCCAATTCATCAAACCAAAACATAATGACCTCAGAAGAACAAATATGTCATATTTTAGAGCTTACACTTATATTCTCATTAGCCATCACTTTTACATCGGGTTAAGAGTCAGAATTACAACACATGACCAACTGCAAGATCACAAGTTAAACAGTTACAAAAATTATTCTACTATAGTTCTTTGTTCGACTTAACAAATATTGTTAGCAACAAACCAAATCAGACCAAGATCAACTAAGGAGCTGCAAAAATAGAATAAACGGGAAAGGATGGATTGCGAGGCAGTAATTGAGGCTTGTGACTCGGAGTATTACGTTAGCTTCTCCGACTCCGAGTGTGAGAAAAAAAATGGAAAAACGAATTAAATACGACAGAGCAATAACTAAGACCGAAGAGAAGAAGGGGAAGGAAAAATCAGTGTGTGCGTCGTGCGTTGTGAGTCTGTGTATGTGTTGCATCTATTCTCGGATGTCGTCCTTTTGTTCGAGTATTCATCTCCTTTTATAGGGGAATTGAGGCTCTAAAATTTCAAGAATTTGAGGATTCAAAATTTGAATCTTCACATATCTGACAGGACATTAACGTGAGAAGGAAAGAAAATCTAAAAGAAGAGTTGACAAAAATGGAGCAATTTCCCTGCTTTACTGTTGAAATATTTCTTCACACCAAAGGGACATAGTGTTCAGCGGGATTTCTTGCGGATTTGGCGGGAGGGGACGGGTTAGATAGAGTTGCAGGGGGAGGGGTCTGTGAGGTCTGGATCGAGAGAGGGGGAGGGGGTCGCGGGTTTCAGGGGTTCGAAGGGGGTGGGGTTGCGGGTTGCTGGGCGTCGGGGGAAGGAGAGGGCAGAGCGACGGGTTGTGGGGGTGAAGTTCGACGGAGGTGCGATGGAGGGAGGCTGGTGGCTGCATCGTTGTTCTATAGGAGAGAAAGAGAGAGCGATGGGGGTAGGGAGTCTGATTCGACAGGGGAGAGAGGTTAGCGGAATAGGGGTGTTTAGGAATGGGGCGGGTCGGGTAGGCGGGTAAATGGGTTCTTGGGGCGGGTAGAAATAATTTGCACCGTTTGATCTAATGATCTGACGGTTATGAATAAAAAAAGATAACATAATAATTATATAAAACTTATATATAAATAAATAAAAATATATATATATATATATAATATAATATAATAAATATATAATATTAAATAGTGAAAAGAAAATAAATAAACAAGTAAATAAATAAATAAAGGTCATTGGATCAAGATAAACGGATGAGATTTAAGAAAAGAAGCACAATCCATGTCCTTGCCTATGTGGCACGCTCGGATTGGCTGAAATTAGGTGTTAGAGATTGAAAAAGTATGGCTCAATTTGGCTCAATTTGTGGCTAGAATTGCAATTTAAAACAAAGCCAATTTCATTTCAATTTTAGCCACTTGCTTAATAAAATAGCACTAATTGATAAAAATTGAAATCAATTAAACTATGAAAATCATCTCATCTTCAAAATAAAATCAAGATGTATTATAAATCGATTAATTTAATTAAACTTCCGCACTTAAATAAAATAATTATTTGCGAAAATGAGTTAATTTGAATTTGAATTATAATCGACCTAAAATTAATAACCTAAAATACATACTTAAATATAATACTTATTTCGACGCGAAATATATGACAATATATATATATTTGTATATAAAGTACGTATATAAATTAATTCTTTTTGCTGAAAAATAGCAAAATATTATAGTAAAATTATTTTCAATAATTTAAACTTTTTATTTTATTTAAAAATTTTAGAAGCTTAAAATGATGAAATAAAAAATGTGGAGAGCCAAAATTTGATGTCAACACTCATAATTTGATCAATAGGTCAAAATACACTATAAAATATGATATTATAAGTCCTGAATGTGAACATCATAAAACATGAGGAACAATGGGTGATTCTCATATCCGACATACAGCAAGTGAGCATACATGGAGCCCAACTTGTAACTCTAGCTAGGAGGTGTGTCCATACCTTTCCAAGGGTATGAACCATCAAGATGTGATATCACTCATGAGCCCAGTAGTGTAAGGAAGACACTTTCAACTGATGAGGACTCCTTAGGCTAGGGACGAGGAAGACACTCTCAATTGGCGAGGACCCCTCATCTTATGGTGGCACGTAGTTATGGGACTCGTGTTGTCTAGAACCCTTATTCGCTCGATGTTAAATACTACTCCCAAAACATACATAGTGCTCATATCATAATCATGAAACATACTTGATTTTGCATGGGCTGGTTTAAATCGTGACATTTGTAGATTACTTAACACACGTGAACTAGCCATGAAAACAATATTGAGAAATCAACCACGATACATAAGCTTGAGATTCGTGAAATTCATGCATAATTGGATAATTCATTATAACTTGAAATTAGAGATTCATGAGAGTTTTTAAATAAAAATCATGCAATTTTATTCGTAAAACATAGATTGAATCATAGGAGATTCAAATACTTAAGAGATCATGGGATTTTACATCAAATTTGGTCTAACCCTAAAATTCATTAAAATCATAAATGGAGACTTGAAAAAATTGAAATCATGTAATTGAGATTGGGTTGGGCATGAGGGTGGAAGAAATCCCCCATTCATAACCTTACATACCTGGGCTTTGGTGGATTCTTGCCTAGAATTGAGTTCCAAGAGAATTGAGATGAGGAAGAGCCGTGGGAGCTTGAGAAACTTGAGAGATTTGATCTTCAACTTACGGTGTTTGGAAGAAAATGTGGGTTAAGGTTAAGTAAAATCCTCTAATACACCCTTAAGGAAACCAAAAATAACTTAGTTTAGGAGTTAAAAGTATAGAAAGTTATGACAATACCTTGAGATCCCATTTGTAAATTGGACCCATCAGTGACAACGGGTCACTTAACGAGTCATCACCCAACATAATGACTCGATAGGTCCTATCGTTACCCCTGAAACCAGATTGTTTATTCTCTGATTCTCATCCCGGAGTTTGTCATAATGACCTACTTAATGAATCATCACTTAAACTAATGGATCAGGCCCAACTCGTCATCGCTGAGAAGAAAAATGCCAAACTCCAAAACACTCCACTTCACGCCTCACTTAACAATTTGTTAAGTGACTTGAGGCCTCACTTAACGAGTCGTTCTGTGATTTTTGACAAGTTTCTAGTGGTTTTATGCTTCATGTACAGAATATGATCTTAGGGGCTTTTTGGGTGTTACATTATCTCCCCTGTGGGAATATTCGTCCTCAAATGGAGACTAACTAAATTGAAAAGATAGGAAAAGAGTTGCAATACCAAAACTGAAAGCTAGACACTGAATACTAATGGAATAACTGACTCCAAATTTGAGATACATGACTGAACTGTATTCATGAAACACGCATGCATACCAAGGCATGAAAGAAACTGAGAGACATGAAACTGAATGGGGTACTAAGGAAGAAACTGGTACCTCATGCTGGAACAGAAAAGATATGGGTATTTAGCCATTATATCTTCTTTGTCTTCCCACGTAGCTCCTTCAACTAGCTGATTTCTCCACAAAATCATCACGGAAGCTACCACTTTGCTTCTCAACTTGCGAACCTAAACGTCAAGAATCTCAACCAAAACCTCTTTATAAGTGAGGCTATCCTTCACCCCCAATGCTTTCTACCGTTAAAACTAGAGTCGGATTGCCAATGTACTTCTTTAACAATGACATATGGAAAACTGGATGTACTAATCCAAACTCTACGGGCAACTCCAACTCATAGGCCACATTGCTAATACGCCTCAAAATTATGTAAGGACCCACATATCAAGTATTGGGCTTTCCTTTCTAGACAAACCTCATCATCCCTTTCATGGATGACACCTTCAGGAATATCCGATCATGAACACTGAACTCATTTTCTCTCCTCCTTATATCCGCATAGAATTTCAGATGACTCTGAGTTGTTTTCAGCCTCTATTTAATAAGCTTAACTTTCTCCATGGCCTCATTGAACTAAATATTGTCCTATCAATATAGCCTCACTTTCCTAAAACCATCCAATAGATGACCTACACCTCCTCCCATAAAGACCCTCAAACAGAGCCATCTGAATGCTGGAGTGGTAAATAATGTTCTAGGAAAACCAATGAGAGACAAGTGATCATCCCAACTGCCTTTGAAATCGATCACACAATCTCTCAACACTTCCTCTAAGGTTTTAACTGTTCGCTTAGTCTGACCATCTACCTGTGGGTGAAAAGTTATACTAAGCTTGGCCTGAGTACCAAGGCCCTTCTGAAATGACCTCCAAAACTGTGAGGTGAACTGAGTACCTCTATAAAAAATAATGGACAATAGGACTCCATGAAACATGACTAACTTCTGAATGTAAAGTCTAGCATAATTCTCGACTGAATCTGTAGTCTTAACTAGCAGGAAATGTGCTGACTTAGTCATCTGGTCCACAATCACCCATATAGAATCATGTTGTCGGTCCGTATGAGGCAAGCCTATAATGAAGTCCATATTTATCACTTCCCACTTCCAAGTAGGGATACTGATATCCTGTAGCATACCCTCCGGTCTCTAATGCTTAACCTTCACCTGCTGACAATTAAGACACTTAGCCATAAATTTTGCAATGTCCCTCTTCATGCCATTCCACCAATAGACTTTTTGTAGATCATGGTACATCTTGGTGAAACCTAGATGGATAGAATACCGAGAGCTGTGAGTCTCTCTCGACATCCATTCTCTCAAGCCATCTACCTTTGGAATACATAGTTAGCCCTAATATAAGAGTACACCATCTCCCCCTTTGGAGAAAACCACCACCTTTTGACTACGGACTACTTCCTTCAACTTGGCAGAAATAGGATCCTCATCTTGTCTTTCCTTAACTTCTATCACCAATTAACACCACCATCTGCCCAATCTGTAAGGCGAACCCCTAAGCGAGCAAGCCTATAGACATCTCCAGCCAACTTCTTCTTTCCATCTTCCACATGAGTTACACTCTCCATGTAAAACCTGTTAAGAGCGTCAACCACTACATTAGCCTTTCTTGGATGATAAAAAATACTCATGTCATAGTCCTTGAGAAGTTCAAGTCATCTCCTTTGCCGCAAATTCAGATCTTTCTGACTAAATATGTATTGAAGGCATTTGTGGTCCATGAACACATCCACATGCACCCCATATGAATAATGTCTCCAAATCTACAGGGCAAACACCACCGCTGCTAACCCAAGGTCATGCTTCGGGTAATTCTTCTCATGAGCCTTAAGTTGTCTTGAGGCATAAGCAATGACCTTCCCATTTTGCATCAACATACACAGGGTGGCCGATATTAGAAGCAACACAATACACTAAAAAATCATTTGTGCCCTCTAGAAGGGTCAAGATCGCAGCAAAAATGAGTCAGTCGAGCCTTTAGCTCCTGAAAGCTCCTCTCACAAGCATCAGACCACTGAAATTTGACCTTCTTTTGGGTCAACTTAGTCAAAGGTGCAGCTATGGATAAAAATTCCTCTACAAACTTCCGGCAATAACCAGCTAAACCCAAAAAGCACCTAATGTCAGTAGGACTGACAGGTCTAGGCCAGTACTTCACTGCCTCTATCTTTTGAGAGTCTACCTCAACACCCTCACTAGACACTACATGGCCAAGAAACGCACAGACGACAACCAGAACTCAGACTTTCTAAAGTTAGCACATAACTGATGATCCTTAAGAGTTTGCAACACAATCCTCAAATGAGCGGCATACTCCTCCTCACTATAAGAAGACATAAGGATGTCGTCTATGAAAATAATAATGAACATATCAAGGTACTACTTGAACACCCTATTCATCAAATCGATGAAAGTTGCAGGGACGTTTGTTAGTCCAAAAGATATAACAACAAACTCATAATGACTATACCTAGTCCTGAAGGTTGTCTTCAGAATGTCACTCTCTCTAACCTTGAGCTGGTGATAGCCAGATCTGAGGTCTATCTTTGAAAAAACACTTAGCACCCAGCTGATTAAACAAGTCATTAATCTTGGGGATGGGACACTTATTCTTGATTATAACCTTGTTTAATTGGCGATAATCAATACATATCTTGAGAGAACCATCTTTCTTCCAAACAAAGAGGACTGGAGCACCCCATTAGGACTTACTAGGCTTGATAAAACCCTTATCTAAGAGGTCCTTCAACTATTTTTTTTAACTCTTCAAGCTTGGTCGTAGACATTCTGTAAGGAGGAATGGTTATAGGCTGCATATTGGGGAGAAGGTCAATACCGAAGTTAATCTCCCGCTCGGGAGAGACTCCTAGTAGATCATATAGGAACACCTCTAGATACTCATATAAAACTAGGACTGATTGAAGAGTCGGGGTCTCGAACATAGAATCCTTAATATGAACTAAATGATATACACAATCCTTGGAGATCATCTTTCTGGCCTTAAGATAGGAGACAAAGTGACCTACAGGCACTACTGAACAACCCTTCCACTCTAGGACTGATTCACCTAAAAATTGAAACTATACTGATTGGGTACTACAATTAACTGAAGCATAGCAAGCATACAACCAACTGTACCAAAGATAACATCAAAGTATTTCATGTCTAACTCTACTAAGTCGGCTGAGGAGACTTTCTGAAGAACTGTAACAGGAAATTTCTGTATACCCTCCGTGCTATAACTGGCACACCGACAGGAGTAGAGACTGAGAAGGATTCTAAGAGGATTTCGGGGTTGACACTGAAACTGATAGCAATATAGGAATTCATGAAAGATAATATGGCCCCTAGATATAGCGGTGCATGAACATCAAGATGAAAAACTTGTAACATACCTGTAACCACATCTGGTGAGCTCTCTTGCTCTTGGCTGGATGAAAGGGCATAAAAATGATTATGGCGCTGTTCCCCACCTACACTAGATGATGCGCCCTACTGTGATGGGTAAGCTGTTGAAGTGGTAGCTGGGGTGTTATACACCGAGAACTCAAAAATCGGACCCGGGAGTTGAAATGGGGAAAACTAAAAATCTGAATTTGCAGGCATAGGACGAGTCATTGGACGACTCATGAAGAGAGCCTACGAGTCGTCAGGTGACTCGTGGGGAGGCCTGGGAGAATAGAGAAAAAGGAGTCCCCACGGGCTTGGGGATAACTCATGGTCAGACACCATGAATCGTTAGGTCAATCGTGGGGAGGAGGTGTATGAAAAATAGAAGAGGTCAACCAATGAACTTAACGGAAGAAGGCCACAACTTCTCATCTCAGGCAACAAGTCGTGATGTGCGTCATTGGATGGTATACAAGGAAAGTAATCTGATAGAGGCAGTGTACTTGACGATTGGTGACCACGAGTCGTGGTCACCCCCGAAGAACCGTTGAGTGATCTGTTATGAGCCAAGGAGTTTTGGCTAACAGTGTACCTGAAGAGCGACATAACGAGTTGTTTGGTCCAGTGACGGTCCGTTTGGACCACCTGGCAGTTGTTTTCTGTGAATTAGTAAGGGCCTTTCATAATTTCCTAAGATCCTAAGGCCTAAACTACGATGTTTTAGGTTATGAATAGGGAAATTTAAAGGGGTTAAGTTCAGTTTTCTCTTCATTCATGCCTGCAAGAATAGTGAGAGGCAATCAAAGGAGATTCTAGGCTCTTCTCTTCAATTCTTCCAATTTCATTCTTGGGTAATCAAAGGAAGTTAAGAATCAAATAATCCCAGGTATGTAAGGCCATCAATGGGTGAATCCTTTCACACCCATGCTCCTACTCTATGATTTTACTTAAAATTTACCAAAAAGTCATGGGGTTTTGTATTTGATTTATGTAAAATCTAATGATTTAATTATGGGTTTTTTGATTTTGAAATCTTATCACAATCTACGGATTTTGATCATCTTTTGAGATTTAAATTGATTAATATTGTTGATTTGATTTCTAAGCAATTAAGCTTAATTAAGCATGCCCCATGATGGATCGATTTATGATCGAACACCGAGTAGGTTGGGGGCTCAGGTTAACCCCAGGATCTCATGAATTACGTGCCACCTTATGTATGTTGGGACCCTTTCATGTTAGTCCCTAGCCCAAATGGACCCTTTTCATGGTGATATCACACTTTCATGGTTCTACCCTTGGCAAGGTACGAACACCCTCCTGACTAGGGTTACAACTCGGGCTTCATGTATGCTCATATGGGATATGTCGGTCAAGAGAATTTCCCACTGTTCCTCATGGTTTATGCATGTTATGATTATGTATGTTGGCTCAAGTCATGTTAAGTAAATCTCTTCTATTATGATTATGATTATGTTATGTTACGAATGTTTTGAAAACCTTGAGCTATATGATATGTTATAATAATTTACGATACGAGCATGACGTCCTACTCTTCTGATCATTTATGAATTTCATATATGCTTTAAACATCAAAATTACTTACCTTGCATACTCAGTACATTCCATGTACTAACCGCATACTTTCTATACTGTATCATTTCATGATACAGGTCCTAATTCTCAGGCTCATCCTCACCCTTAGATAGTTTCAGATTCACTCTCAGCGCTCTTGGTGAGTCCTCATGTTTCGAGGGCTATATGTTCATCCTTTATGTTGTTCTTTCATTTTTTGGATGTTGGATTAGTTGGGGAGTTGTCCCATCAATCTTTCCTTTATGTTTAAAGGCTTATCAGTCTGCAAGTTGTATTCAACCGTATTGTATAAGTATTTTACTGATATTTATCCTTGGCTATGTTACGAATACGTTCTTTTATGTTAAGTCTTCCACTTTTTTGACTGAATTAGATGTTTGCTCATGCCATGGATCGACTTAGGGTCTCTCGGCGCTCTTGTCCCGTGTCTACGATCCGGGTGTACGTTTGGGTCGTGACAGACTTAGTATCAGAGCCATAAGTTTGGAAGTGTCCTGGGGAGTCTGAAAGTCACGTTAAGTAGAGTCTTTTTCATGGGTGTGAAACATGCCACACTTATGACAAAGAGGCTACTAGATGTTTAGGAAATATTCCCTTCTTTCATGATCTATGTCGTGTGATGAACGTCCTTTACTCTTCTAATTTATGGTATTTGCATTTGCAGAATCATGCCTCCACATTGAGTAAACACCAGGAGAAACGGTAATGATAATAGTCATGAGGGTACCCATGATGGTGAGCATCATCCAACTCCATCCGTTCATGAGGAGCACATACCATACCCAGCTGCCCATGCTGAGTTTAGGGCAGCGATTTACATGCTGGCACAGGCCATGACTGCCCAGGTCCAGAATCATATGGTGGCGTATTTCCCTCAAAATGGGAATGCAGCGGCAGTTAGGGTGAGGGATTTCTTGAGGATGAGCCCTCCGGAGTTCACGGGGTCAAGGATTGACGAGGATCCACATGATTTCATTGAGGAAATTCTAAAGATCGCCCAGATTATAGGAGTGAACAATGGGGAATGCGTTGACTTGAACTCCTACCAGCTACAGGGGGTAGCACATATATGGTTTAAGCAATGGAGAGATGCCAGGGTGGTGCGTGCAGGCCCGATAGGTTGTAATTTGTTTCACACTGCATTAATGGATCAATTCTTCCCTCGGGAGATAAGGGAGCTCAAGGTGGCTGAGTTTGTTAATCTAAAGCAAGGTAATATGTCGGTACAGGAATATGCATTGGAGTTCACCCAGTTATTTAAATATGCTCCGGAGTTGGTGGCGGATCAATGGGATCGAGTGAGCTATTTTATGCATGGGGTAGCAGATTATTTGGACAAGGATTGCTGGATCTCCATACTTTATCGGGACATTGATTTTCCCCGTATTGTATTACATGCGCAACAAATGGAGTCGGTCTACAAGAGGCAGAGAGAGGCCAAGAGGGCCAGGACCGACAGCTACGGTGTTTCTCAAGCCAGGACAGGGGGTGGACCACGTCAACAGTCCCAGCATAATTCCATTGCTCTAGCTCCATCATCAGCCAGCATGCCATCCAGGTTTAGGGGAGACCAGAGGAGCAGGGCTACAAGCTCGAGGGATCATGGTAGCATGTAGGTGGAGCGCACATTTCCAGTTTGTGCGAAGTGCAGCAAGAATCATCCCGGGAGGTGCCTGGATGGTGCGGATGCTTGTTTCAGATGTGGCAAACCCAGACACAGGATCAGAGATTGCCCTGCAGCCAGTTCTACCGCTCCAGCAGCACGACCCCCTCAGCAGGGTGCCTCCTCTAGTTCAGCAAGTGTTCAGCGCCAAAATAGGTTTTATGCCCTAGTGCCTTTCCAGGAGCAGGAGGCTTCACCGGATGTGGTCACTGGTATGTTGCAAGTCTTCCATATTGATGTTTATGCTTTGTTAGATCCAGGAGCTATTTTGTCTTTTGTGACCCCTTATATTGCTAGTAGTTTTAGAGTTAGTCTTGGAATTCATTTAGAACTGTTCTCTGTATCTACTCCGGTCGGTGAATCAGTGGTAGCTAGGCGGGTGTATTGAGGTTGTCCCATCACGGTGTTGCATAAGGTTACCTCCGTAGACTTAGTAGAGCTGGCCATGTTGACTTTGATATCATATTGGGTATGAATTGGTTGTTTGCATGTTATGCTTTGATTTTCTGGAATGGAAGGGTAATTCCGCTATACCATTCGGTCGGTTTATTTCATACCTTAAGGCCAGGAAATTGATCTATAAGGGTTTCATGTACCACCTAGTTAGGGTTAAGGATGTAGAGTTTGAGACCCCGACTATTCAGTCAGTTCTAGTGGTGTGTGAGTATTCGGAGGTTTTCCACGATGATTTTCAAGGTGTTCCTCTGAAAAGGGAAATTGATTTCGGTATTGATCTACTACCCGATATGCAGCCGATCTCCATTCCTCCTTACAGGATGGCTCCAGCCGAGCTAAAGAGTTAAAAGAACAGTTGAAGGACTTGTTGGATAAGGGTTTCATTAGACCGAGCAAGTCTCCATGAGGTGCACCGGTTCTATTTGTTCGGAAGAAGGATGGGTCCCTTCGAATGTGTATTGATTATCGGCAACTGAATAAGTTCATTGTCAAGAATAGGTACCCCTTGCCCAGGATTGATGATTTATTTCACCAGCTCCAGGGTGCCAGGTGTTTCTTGAAGATAGATCTCAGGTCTGGGTATCATCAACTCCGAGTTCGAGAGTGTGATATCCCAAAGATAGCCTTTAGAACCCGGTATAGCCATTATGAGTTTGTAGTTATGTCATTTGGACTAACCAATGCTCCTGCAACCTCTATGGATCTGATGAACAGGGTGTTCAAGCCATATCTAGACATGTTCATGATTGTGTTCATTGATGACATCCTTAAATACTCTAAGAGCAAGGAGGAGCATGCCGCTCACTTGAGAATAGTGCTTCAGACCCTCAAGGATCGTCAGTTGTATGCAAAGTTCAGCAAATGTGAGTTTTGGTTGGACTCAGTGGCATTTCTAGGTCATGTGGTATCAGGTGAGGGCATAAAAGTAGACTCTCAGAAGATCAAGACGGTAAAGAATTGGCCCATACTAGTGAACCCATCATATATCAGGAGCTTTTTGGGCTTAGCGGGTTACTATCGGAGATTTGTGGAGGGTTTTTCATCTATTGTCGCACCATTGACTAAGTTGACTCAGAAGAAGGTGAAGTTTCAATGGTCGGAGGCTTGTGAGAAAAGCTTCCAAGAGTTGAAGACCCGACTCAACTTCAGCACCAGTGTTGACCCTACCTGAGGGTACTGATGGTTTTGTGGTGTATTATGATGCTTCGCGGGTCGGACTCGAGTGTGTGTTGATGCAATATGGGAAAGTGATAGCTTATGCCTCGAGATAGTTGAAAATCCACGAAAAGAACTACCTGACCCATGATCTTGAATTTGTCGCAGTAGTGTTTGCATTGAAGATATAACAGCATTACTTATATGGGGTCCATGTGGATGTCTTCACAGATCACAAGAGCTTTCAATATGTGTTCACGCAGAAGGATCTCAATCTTTGGCAAAGAAGGTGGTTGGAGTTATTAAAGGACTACGATATAAGTATTCTTTACCACCTGGGCAAGGCTAATGTGGCGGCGGATGGACTTAGTACGCTCTCTATGGAGAGTGTGTCCTACATGGATAAGGGAAAGAAAGAGTTGGTGAAGGATGTCCACCGGCTTGCAAGATTGGGAGTTAAATTGATCGACTCGACCAATGGTGGCGTTATTGTGTAGAATGGGTCAGAATCATCCTTGGTGATCGATGTCAAATCAAAGCAAAATGAGGATCCGATTTTGAGGAAGCTGAAGGAAGCAGTATGGAGTCAAAAGGTGGAGGTTTTCTCCCAAGGGGGAGATGGTGTACTACGATACCAGGGTCAACTATATGTTCCAGACATTGATAATTTGAGGGTTCGGATATTGCATGAGGCACATGGTACCAGATATTCTATCCATCCGGGATCCACGAAGATGTATCGGAACTTTCAAGAAATCTATTGGTGAGATTGTATGAAGAAGGACATTGCAGAGTTCGTAGCTAAATGTCCAAACAATCAACAAGTGAAAGTCGAGCATCAAAGGCCTGGAGGCGTACTTCAGGGTAGCATTTCCACATGGAAATGAGAAGAGATTAACATGGATTTCATTACAGGCCTACCTTATACTCGACGACACTATGATTTCATTTAAGTAGTGGTAGACAAGTTAACTAAGGCTGCACACTTTCTACCGGTCAAGACCACGGATTCAGCGGATGATTATGCCAAGTTGTATATTCAAGAGTTGGTTCGACTTCATGGAGTGCCCTTGTCTATTATTTTAGACCGAGGTATTCAGTTTACCTCTCAGTTTTGACGGTCTTTCCAAAAAAGGCTTGGGACTCAGGTTAAGCTCAACACAACATTCCATCCGCAAACGGATGGCCAGGCGGAGCGGACAATCCAGACTCTTTTGGACATATTAAGGGCATGTGTTATGGATTTTAAAGGTATTTGGGATGATCATTTTCCCTTAATCGAGTTTGCTTATAATAACAACTGTCACTCTAGTATCCAAATGGCACCGTTCGAGGCTCTCTATGGGCGGAGGTATAGATATCCCATCGGATGGTTTGAGGTTGGTGAGGCCGCTATAATAGGGCCAGATTCGATTCATGAGGCCATGGTAAAGGTTCAGTTGATAAGGGACAGGCTGAAGATCACTTAGAGTCGTCAAAAATCATATGTTGTTGTGAGGAGAAGAGATCTGGCGTTTGAGGTGGACGATTGGGTATTTCTAAAGGTACTTCCCATCAAGGGAGTCTTGCGGTTAGGAAAGAAATGTTGGTCCCTAACGGGCTGTGAGGAGAGTTGGTAAGGTGGCGTATGTGTTAGACTTGCCCTCAGAGTTATCTTCAGTTCATCCTATGTTTCACGTGTCACTTTTGAAAAAAGTGTTTGGGTGATCCAGCTTTAGTAGTCCCGGTGGACAGCGTTGGTGTAAAAGACAGTCTCAGTTATGAAGAGGTACCCGTGGAAATATTAGATCGTCAAATCTGTAAGCTAAGGAACAAAGAAGTATCTTCAGTTAAAGTATTATGGAGAAATCAGCATGTTGAAGGAGCTACGTGGTAAGCCGAAGCGGATATGATGGCTAGATACCCACACTTGTTCTCTACCGGCTCACTTTCATTTTGAGGTATCAGTTTTTGCCCTAATTCTCTAATCAGTTTCCATGTTCAGTTCATGTGCACAAGTTTGATTTATGTTATGATAGATGTACGTGATGTCTGAATTTAGTTCAGCTATGTAGTCCTTTTCGAAAGTAGTAATTTCGCTAGTTTTCGGGTTAAATAATCAGTAATTGCATATGATGATTGCTTGTTTCTAAGTTTTCTGTGTGTTTCATGTTCCCAAAGGGGAGATATTGTTATACCTCGATAACTCAAAGATCATACCCAGGAGTTGAAACGGGAAAAACTGAAAATCTGAGTTTGCAGGCATAGGACGAGTCATTGGACGACTCGTGAGGAGAGCCCATGAGTCATCAGGTGACTCGTGAGGAGACCTAGGAGAATTGAGAAAAAGGAGTCCCCACGGGCTTGGGAATGACTCGTGATCAGACCGTGGGGAGGAGGTGTATGAAAAATAGAAGAGGTCAACCAGTGAACTTAACTAAAGGAGGCCACGACTTCTCATGTCAGGCAACGAGTCGTGATGTGTGTCGTTGGATGGTATATAAGGAAAGTGATATAATAGAGGAAGTGTACTTGACGATTGGTGACCACGAGTCATGGTCACCCCCGACGAACCATTAGTGATCCATTATGAGCCCAGGAGTTTTGGCTAACAGTGTACTTGACGAGCGACATAACGAGTCATTTGGACCAATGACGATCCGTCAAGACGTCCGTTAGGACCACCTAGAAGTTATTTTCTACGAATTAGTAAGGGACTTTTCATAATTTTATAAGATCCTAAGGCCTAAACTACGACGTTTTGGGTTAAGAATAGGGAAATTTAAAGGGGTTAAGTTTAGTTTCTCTTCATTCATGCATGCAAGAACAGTGAGAGGCAATCAAAGGAGATTCTAGGCTCTTCTCTTCAATTCTTCCAATTTCATTCTTGGGTAGTCAAGGGAAGTTAAGAATCAGATAATCCCAGGTATGTAAGGTCATCAATGGCTGAATCCTTCCACACCCATGCTCCTACTCTATGATTTTACTTAAACTTTACCAAAAACTCATAGGGTTTTGTATTTGATTTATATAAAATCTAATGATTTAATCATGGATTTTGGAACAACTTGTTCTTCCTAAAATCTACGGATTTTGATCATCTTTTGAGATTTAAATTGATTATAATATTGTTGATTTGATTTCTAAGCATTTAAGCTTAATTAAGCGTGCCCCATGATGAATCGATTTATGATCTATTTTCCCATTGATGTTCTTTACAAGCCCAGTCCGAGTTATGTTTTAAATTATGAATTTATTATGTTATCCATTATGATTTTTAAGAAATTCAAGCTATATAATGATCTATAAGTATGTATGATCTTATTAATCATAAATTATGTTTTTGGCCAGCTCACGGGCCTCATGTCATGGCTAGATTACATATGTTCAAATATGTTTATGATTTTCATGATTTAACTAGCTCATGAACTCATGTATGTATTATTATGAGCACTATATATTTTTTAGGAGAAGTATCGAATACCGAGTAGGTTCGGGGTTGTTATACCCCATAAAATTTCCAACACATAGATGGTCTATTCGCGTGTTGGTTAAGAGTATTTGAAAGCCATACACGCTAGGAAAAAGGCCTGGGACAAGACCGGACAAGAAACCTGTCGAACCATCACGGAAGGAGCTGGGGTAGAGCCTCTCCGCGATGGTAACGTGTCACGGAGGTGGAGCCTCCGCGATGGCTCCGGGACACGTTGGCCCTGTCTAGCCCCAAGTATATAAAGCCTCCACTTTGGTTCATCTCATAAATATATCCAATAATTTCCAGAAACTCGAAGAGAAACAGAGGGTGCAAGGTCTGTTGATAACTATCGCTCGATTACGCCATCAAACGCGGTCCAAACTCAAATTCACTCCAGATACCGAGGTATTTAGCAGCAAGGAGCATTCCTACAGATTTAGTTTCGTGAAATTCGGCCGGCGAATCGTCGTGCTACCGAACTAAGGTAAGTGGAATTGCTCCAAACTAGTGTCAATATACTCCTATCCCTAAAGTGAGTACTTCTCCCTTCTGGACTTTCGAGAAATAGCAAGTTTTTGTCCGTCTTTCGATAAGCCAAAGTTTAGGCTATAAATATACCGAAAGTGACGTTTTCTTTCAGGATATTGGTGTATTTAGTTCTAATTGACATATATGTAAATGTAGTTGGGAGAAATAGCTGGAGTACTGACCGAGCTTCATCCGTTAGTCAGATAAACCGAGGCTAAGGTATGTAGAGCTATTCTTTCGGCAAGCCTGGAAGTACAATCTAGCAAATAAATGGAATAAAGGCCATTAAAAGATACCCAACGTACAGGAACGATTTTAGTACGATTTCCAACAAGCATTCTAGTATATCATTATGTATTATGCGATAGTCAGAATAACAGATAGTCAGATGATTTCAGATAGTAATGTGATATCTGCTAGTAGCTCCGTATGTTCTTACGTAATATCTAGAAAGGAAGTAGTAAAAGCGGTATAATTAATTGGCAGGATTATAGATAGTATGTATTACATTTATTGAGCTATATCCAGTTATAGATTGCATGTTCTATGTTATTGAGTTATATCCAGATATAATCAGATAAACAGATAAAGGCCAGGTAGCAGTTAGCCAGCAATCAGAAACAGTGCAAAATAGAATATAGCATCAGTTGTTTAATACAGACTGACCTTGAAATAAAAGAAGAGAACATGATTAGTATTTTCCATTTGAGCATGCTTGCTATGTATGTGTTTTGTATGTTGAGACTTGTTGTGGCATGTGGGCACCCTTTAGCATCCCCACCGCCCCTGGGTTATAGTTGTGTCGATACCAGATTCAGATACCGCCACCAGCTGGGCGATACCGTCCGCCTAGAGGACGATGATGGCCGACCACCGTGATAATACAGTCAAGATTACCCTGCTTGCAGGGACAGTTCAGTTCGCTCTGCGCAGAGCCAAATTACCCTATTTACAGGGGCAGATTACTCTGTGTGCGCTTGTGGCCGGGGGCAGTTTCAGATACAGATTTTTATAAAATTACCCTGTTGCGTGCTTGCACCCAGGGGCAGTTTCAGCCACAGATACGGCAGCAGATTACCCCGTGTGCACTTGCACCCCGAGGCAGGAGTCTTCGGACTCAGACACAGTTTATTGTCAGAGGCCAAGGCCTGAGCTACATACCCAAGGGGGCCGGTAGGAGGAGCTCACAGTTATCAGATGAGTGGAGTGACTTATTTTTGGTTGGTTTAGACCCGGGTAGGGGTAAATAGATTGTGTGTTGGTTGGCACCTTTCGTCTTATGGGGGTCGGTCAGGTATTATGTGTATTTATATGTATATCTATATGTGCTATTAGATACTGATAGACAGTAGGACGACACGTCGTCAGGTACGCCCAGTTAGTTACGAAATAGGTAAACTCTCCCCAGTTATCCTCAGCCAGATAGATTCAGCTACTTCCTGCTTATATGTCATGTTATTGTTGTTACCCATTTCAGTTGTATATTTCAGTTTGCTTTACATGCTCAGTACCTGTGGTACTGACGCCCGTAGGGGCGCTTGCCTGCAGGTACTCACAAATGAGGAGGCAATCCCTCGTGATTCCAGCCAGCTTACAGAGTCATCAGCTCCTGTCATCCGGAGCTTGATATTTAGAGGTGTATTTCATTTTCTTTTGTTGTGTAGTACGGGTAGGCCGGGGCCCTGTCCCGACCATTTTATCAGTATTCCTAGAGGCTTGCAGTCTGTATATATTTTCCTATGGTTAGTTGTGCCGGTCATGTGGGGTCGTGCGTATGTTTAGTTTCTTATGTTTGTCGTGTGAGGCCTTATCCAGTCAGTAGTGGTGACCTTGCCGGTCACGTAACTATTCCACATTTGTTATATTGAGTTAGAGATAACTAGACAACATGGTGGCCTTGTCGGCCCGCATAGGCTCCCTTATATTGGCATGATTCTGGTTAGCTGTTGTTATAGTACAGGTGGCTATAGGCCCAGTTGGCCGGAGGTTGTATTTACAGCCGTTATATAGCCCGTTGATTCCATAAATTTGAGTTAGAGCTAGCCAGGCACGAGATGTGCTTAGGTTCACCAGTTAGCAGTCCAGGCCCTATTAGGGCACCAGGTGCCCGTCATACCCCCCCCAAAGGTGGGGTGTGACAAACTTGGTATTAGAGTAGTTCGTGTCCGAGGGAGTCTGCAAGCCGTGCTAAGTAGAGTCTTGTCAATGGATGTGTTGTACACCACATACTATAGGCAGGAGGCTGCGAGGCATAATAGGATGGTTACCCTTCTTTCAAACTCATTCGTGCCATAGCACAGTACAGTATAGGGTTGGTCCTTTTGAAACTTACCACCCTCTTTGTCTACAGATACTATGGCAGATCAGTGGCACCCTGCTACAGGCAGGAGACTAGATACAGTGGCAGGCGAAGGCACCAGCAGAGTCAGCCCGGTCTGAGGGCGACACGGAGGTGTCATCTCGACCCTCCCAGCAGTCTCCGCCTCGCCAGACACCATTTGAGGCAGCACCGCCTCCTACAGCTCCTGCACCCACTTCATCTGATCAGGAGCTATGTAGTGCGGTGGTTATGTTGAACCAAATGCTAGCTACCCAGCGTCAGCCAGTACCACCTGCAGCAGCAGAATCTCTAGGTGGGCCAGGAAGTTCCAGTGTTAGAGAATTCTTGGCATTGGGACCCCCTCAGTTTAAAGGGTCAGATTCAGCGGAGGACCCTCAGGACTTTCTGGACCAGATACAGAGAATCTTTAGAGTCATGCACGTAACCCCAACAGAATCAGTGGAATTAGCAGTGTTCCGGTTGAGGGATATTACTGTTTTGTGGTACGAACGTTGGGAGAGATCTCGGGGAAGAGATGCAGCCCCTCCTACTTGGTGCAGCTTCTCAGAGGCCTTTCTGGACCACTACTTACCCCGGGAGGTCAGACAGGCCCGGATGGACCAGTTCTTACACTTAGAGCAGGGGGCCAGGAGCGTCCGTGAGTATTACTTACAGTTCGACTCCTTAGCTCGCTATGCTCCAACATTTGTAGACACCATGTCGTCCAGAGTCCATCGCTTTATTATTGGCCTGAATTCAGATTACATAGAGACGTGCATGAAGGCTACTTTGAGAGAGGACATGGACATAGCCAGGGTACAGGCCTTCGTACAGACAATTGAGGGCCTGAGACAGTGGCAGCGGGACGACAGGCAGGCGACTTCAGAGCAGCGCAGTAGAAACAGACCTGCTGAGATTCAGGGGGAAATCCCTAGGGGGCCGAGACTATGGTTTTCAGATAGGCCACCCATATCTTTACCTCTGGTACAGTAGCGGAGAGGCAGATTTGTTCGAAGGAGTCAGTCAGAGTCCGATAGCAATTCACGGATAGTAGTATCACCTCAGCAGCGAAGGGCAGAATAGAGTAGGTTTGCACCTACCCCTTGTCCTATATGCCACCGACCCCATCTTGGAGCCTGCAGGCAAGGCTTTCCAGGGTGCTATTACTGCGGACAGGAAGGGCATTTAATGAGAGATTGTCCGACCAGAGGACAGTGTAGCCGGGATAGTGTCACACCCCACCTTGGGGGGTATGACTGGCACCTGGTGCCCTACTAGGACCTGAACTGCTGGACTGCTAAGCCTGGGCACATCTGGTGCCTGGCTGGCTCTAACTCACATTTCTGGAAGCAAAGGGCTATATAACGGCTGTAAACACAGCCCCCGGCCCATTGGCCTATAGCCTCCTGTACCTGTACTAACAGCTGACCAGAAACATGTCAATATAGGGAAACCTATGCGGGCCGACAAGGCCACCATGCTGGCTAGTTATCTATAACTTAATCATGAAGTACTGGATAGCTACGTGATCGGAAAGGTCACCACTACTGTCAAACTATGGCCCCACACGGCCAACATAAAGGGAACACAAGTACTAACAGCTATACAACTGCACGGCCTCACACGACCGGCTCATCTGACTACAGGGAAATATATACAGACTGCAAGCCTCTAGGAATAACAAAAGAAATGATCGGGATAGGGCCCCAACCTACCCGTACTGTACAACAAAGAAAAAGAAATACACCTCTGGAATTCAGTCTCCGGAATGACAGGAGCTGAATGCTCGATCGCTGACAAGAATCACGTGGTATCGCCTGCTCGTCTATGAGTACCTGCAGGCAAGTAATGCAGCGCCCCGCCAGGCGTCAGTACCGCTGGTACTGAGTATGTAAAGCAATAGCTGAAAGAAATATTTGAAAACAACAATATAACTGATGAAACTGAAGTAGGAAGAAATAGATTAACTGCCTGATAATGTAAGTCATACCTTCTCTCAATTATACTGGAAGGAGTAGGAGTCATACCTGAGGATTTATCGTTCTACTGTTGATCTACTCGAATTTATTATAACACGGCACAACATATCATAACATACATAGCACACACAAACCTTACCTGGCCCCATAAGCCGGGAGGTACAACCAACACGCAATCTATACCCCTACCCCGGTCGTCCCATCTCCTATAATAACTATAAGCATCCTGCCGGTCCCCTGGGTATACACTTGGGCTCGCTGAGCCCCTGACTATAACTGTACCTGAGTCCGGAGGACTCCTGAATCAACACCCCGGGCGTATCCGCTCGACGGGGGTGTATAAGGGCCGACCAAGGCACAATATGGGGAAAACTGGCATCCCATCTTCGTCCCTTGTGGGATGGCATGCCACTCCGTAGAGCGACGTATCCTCATCCTCTGGCGGACGAGTCGATACAACTATTAACCCTGGGCGGTCATGGATGCTAGGTAATCCAACCCCAAACAATACAACAGTCTCACTAGTAATACTATCTGCATGTACCACATACTGAAACTAATGATAATAAAGAGTTTGTACATACTGCATGCTGAACTAGTGATAGTGATATGTACGTATTTAATACATGCTGGGACTGATAATAGTATATATATATAAATATACTCTCCTTCCATACTGTACTGAGTCTAATGCTGAACATGATATAGTATTTCTGCTGAAAACTATGTTGTATACTGAGTTTCTATAGTAACATGATTTAGTATTCCTAACATGCTTTCCAACTTCATTTTAACTTATCATTCTATTTCTGAGATGTCTTACAGGTATTACATCACGTTACTGGGTTTCAACTAAATACAATGATATCCTAACATTCTGTGTCACATCACATACTGAGCATGCTGTGCAATTCTTAACACTTATATTAGAATCTATATCGTGCTAGCAAGTCTCACGCTGATCATAACATAATGTTTCTAGTATCGTACCACCATTCATAGTAAACGTCAAACATGGCTTCTGAATATTCTACTGGCCTTTAAATTACTTTACTATACCGAGCTTACTAACTTGCCGAGGAAACTAACTTTACATACCTTATCCTCGAACTATCCGGCTATCGGATGAGGCTCGGCCGGTACTTCAACTATTTTCTCCCAACTGTATTCATAAATGTGTCAATTAATACTAAATACAGCTTTATTGTAAAGAGCAACGTCACTTCGATATAGTTTATAGCCTAAACTTAGGCTTATCGAAAGAAGGTCGAAAACTCACTATTTCCCAGCGGTCCAGAAGGGAGAAATATTCACTTCACAGCTAGGAACACATAGACACTAATTTAGAGCAATTCCACTTACCTTATCTCGGTGGCTCGACGATTCGTCGGCCATATTTCACGAAACTAAATTCGTAGGAATGCTCTCTGCTGCTAAATACCTCGGTATCTGAGGTTAATTTGAGTTTGGACAACGTTTAGCAGCGTAATCGGATGAAAATTATATTACTACTTCGTTCCTTTTTCCTTCTCCTGCGTTTGCTCTCTGTTTTCTGAAGTTTATATGATTTAATTCTAAAATAAACCGAAGTGGGGCTTTATATACTTGGGCCTGTACAAGGACAACGTGTCACGGAGCCAACGCGGAGGCTCCACCTCCGTGACACGCTGCCATCGCGGAGGGGCTCTGCCTCGGCTCCTTCCGCGATGGTTCGATAGGTTTCTCGTCTGATCTTTTCCCGGGCCTTTCTCTAGCACGTATGGCCTTCAAATATGCTTAATCAACGTGCGAATAGGTCATCTAGGTGCCGGGAATCCTACAGGGTATAACATTCTCCCCCCTTAAGAACATTCGTCCTCGAATGTATGATGTTATCTAGAGGACTACTTAACTTACTTTCTAGAAAAATTTCAGCAGAGTTTCCCCTGTAATATGGACTATAGCAAAAAAAGTCCAACACAGGCACTGCACGTAATATTTTAAGATCCACTGGATAACTAAGTATCAATCTTTCTCATTCACACACATACAACTATAAGGTACCGCATAAATAATAATACGGACATACCTGTCGCCTGACTAGGCTTGAAATAGGTGAGGGTATCTGGCTTTCATATCTTCTTCAGCTTCCCACGTCATTTCCTCACGGTTCTTGTTACGCCACAATACTTTGACAGAAGCAACATCTTTAATCCTCAACCTGCGAATCTGTCTGTCTAAAATAGCTACTGGAACCTCTTCATATGCTAACTCTTCTGTGACCTGGACATCCTGAACTGGAACTACTATAGAAGGGTCTCCTACAAACTTCCTTAACATAGATACATGGAATACTGGGTGAACAGATGCTAACTCCGGAGGCAAGTTCAATTCGTATGCAACTCGGCCTATTCTTCGCCGAATTTGATATGGCCCAATGAATCTCGGGCTAAGCTTGCCTTTCTTGCCAAATCTCATTACCCCTTTCATCGGAGACACTTTCAGACATACCCAGTCATTTATTGCAAATTCTAGATTTCTGCACCGCATATCTGCATAAGACTTCTGGCGGCTCTGAGCAGTCAGTAAACGTTCTCGGATAAGCTTTATATTTTCCTCTGACTGCCGAACAATGTCTGGGCCAACCAATGCTGATTCTCCTATTTCAAACCAACCAATCGGTGATCTACATTTTCGCTCGTATAATGCCTCGAAAGGCGCCATCTGGATAGCTGAATGATAGCTGTTATTATAAGCAAACTCAATCAATGAAAGATGCTCATCCCAGCTACCCCTAAAATCTAGCACACACGCTCGTAGCATATCTTCGAGCGTCTAAATTATACGTTCAGCCTGCCCATCTGTCTGAGGATGGAATGCTATGCTCAAGTTAATCTGCGTTCCCAAACCCCTCTGGAATGACTGCCAGAATCTACTTGTAAACTGTGCTCCCCTATCTGAAATGATGGATACCGGCACTCCATGCAATCTAACTATTTCTCTGATATATAATTCGGCATAGTCCTCAGCCGAGAAGGTAGCTTTCACTGGCAGGAAATGAGCTGATTTTGTTAGCTTGTCAACTATTACCCAAATGGAATCATTTCTGCGTCTGGTATGGGGTAACCCTGTTACAAAATCCATGTTTATCATTTCCCATTTCCACATAGGCACCGTTATATCTTGCGTCAAACCGCCCGGCTTCTGGTGCTCTGCTTTCACCTGCTGACAATTAGAACATCTAGATACAAATTCAGCGATCTCACCTTTCATACCTGGCCACCAGTAGATGTCTCTGATGTCGTGGTACATCTTCGTCGCTCCTGGATGAAGGGAATAGCGAGGGTAATGTTCCTCATGCATGATCCGCCCGCGAAGCCCTGAAATATTCAGGACACAGAGGCGGCCCTTACAGTGTAGCACATCATCCTCAGTCATTTGGAAATCTGACTCCTTACCTTTCTGAATTCTATCTCTGAGCTGGACTAAATCAGGGTCCTCGTACTGTCGTTCTTTTACTTCTGTAACTAATGAGGACACAGCAGAATTCTGAATTACTGCTCTATTATTTTCTGTTTCCATTACTCGAACGACTAAACCAGCTAACTGATGAATTTCTTTGGCTAACTTCTGTTTCTCAGGTCGCAAATACGCCAAACTCCTCATTGACTTACGGCTCAGGGCATCTGCTACAACATTAGCTTTTCCCGGGTGATATAGAATATTCACATCATAATCTTTTAACAGCTCTAACTAGCGACATTGCCGTAGATTCAACTCCCTCTGAGTGAAGATGTACTGTAGGCTCTTGTGATCTGTGTAAATATCAACATGGACGCCGTACAGGTAATGCCTCCACATCTTTAAGGCGTGGATTACTGCGGCCAATTCCAGGTCGTGGGTAGGGTAATTCTTTTTGTGTTTCCTCAGCTGTCTAGAAGCATATGCAATTACTCTACCATGCTGCATCAACACACAACCTAGCCCGACGCCTGACGCGTCGCAATAGACTGAAAAACCTTCTGTGCCTTCCGGCAATGCTAATACTGGGGCGGAGGTTAATCTGTTTTTCAGTTCCTGGAAGCTCTGCTCGCATGCCTCTGTCCATTGAAACTTTACTGCTTTCTGTGTCAATTTGGTTAGGGGTGCCGCAATGGTCAAGAACCCTTCAATGAACCTCCTGTAATATCCTGCCAACCCCAGAAAGCTACGAACTTCAATCGGAGTGGTAGGCCTAGGCCATGACTTAACTGCTTCTATTTTCTACTTGTCTACCTGTATACCAGCATCCGACACGATATGCCCTAAAAAGGCCACTGAACTAAGCCAGAATTCACACTTAGAAAATTTAGCATACAACTGATGGTCCCTGAGAATCTGGAGCACTGTCCGCAAATGAGTCCGGTGATCTGCTTCAGAGCGAGAATACACCAGAATGTCATCAATGAACACTATCACGAACAAGTCCAGGAAAGGTCTGAAAATACTGTTCATCAGGTCCATGAAGACTGCCAGGGCATTCGTTAACCCGAAGGACATGACTAGAAATTCAAAATGTCCATACCGGGCCCTGAACGCTGTCTTAGGAATATCTCTCTCACGTACTCGGATCTGGTGATATCCGGACCGCAAGTCAATCTTAGAAAAGTATCTGGCTCCCTCCAACTGATCAAATAAGTCGTCAATTCTGGGGAGCGGGTACTTGTTCTTTACTGTAACTTTGTTTAATTGTCGGTAATCTATGCACATTCGGAGCGAGCCATCTTTCTTTCTCACAAATAAAACTGGCGCACCCCACGGTGAAGTACTCGGCCTGATGAAACCTTTATCCAATAAATCTTTCAACTGCTCCTTTAATTCTCTGAGTTCTGTCGGAGCCATACGATAGGGAGGAATTGATATCGGCTGAGTACCTGGTAGCAAGTCAATAGCAAAGTCTATTTTCCTTTTTGGGGGAATACTAGGTAACTCATCTCGGAACACATCAGGGAATTCCTTCACCACTGGAACAGACTGGAGCGTCGGAAATTCTGCTTGGACATCCTGGACTCTGACCAGATGGTAAATACATCCCTTAGATATCAACTTTCTCGCGTGAAGGTAGGAAATAAACCTACCTTTTGGCGTAGCAGTGCTGCCCTTCCACTCCCGCACTACTTCTCCCGGGAAGTGGAATCGGACCGTCTTGGTCCAACATTCAACGTTGGCAAAACACAGTACTAACCAGTACATACCCATTATGACATCGAAGTCTATCATTTCTAACTCGACCAGATCTACTGTGGTCTGACGGTCAGCAACCTCTACTGTACACCCGCGGTAGATTCGATTAGCTGTGATAGAGTCACTGACGGGCGTGGATACTAAAAAGGGCTGCTGCAATAATTCTTGTGCAATACTAAACTTTCGTGCCACAAATGGAGTAATGTAGGACAAAGTAGACACTGGATCAATCAACACATAAGCAGGGTGTGAGCAGATAGTTAGCATACCTGTCACAACATCAGGTGACGCTTCTGAATCTTGCCTCCCTGGTAAAGTATATGTGCAGCTTGGACCCGCACCTGTACTGGAGGCCCCTGATCTGCCCCGACCTCTGCCTGCTGAAACTGAGGGCCTGCGCCCAGTTGAGGATGCTGTGGCTCGTGACCCTGCAGATGCCCTATCCTGTCTATCTCGGTCATCTCGGCCTCTGGCTGGGCAATCTTTCATCAAATGGCCTTCTTGGCCGCAAATATAACATGCGGTGGAACCATATCTGCATGCTCCAGGATGGCGTCGACTACATATAGGGCAAAGTGGTAGGGTATACCTACTCTGCTCCGCCCTCCTCTGCAATGGTGAATCTGCCATCTGTGAGCCTCTACCAGTCTCTGACTGCCCCCTGCGGCTGAATCTACCCCCCTGCGACTGGCGGAGGTGGGGGCCTGGGCGGCCTGTCTAACAATCGTGGCCTGGGTCCTTCCCGGGCCTCCCTCTGTAACTCAGCTGGCCTGTCCTGGTGACGCTGTTCTTGATTGACCCTTCTGATCTCCCGATGTCGCTCTCTGATGCCCTCAATATTCTGGGCAAATGCCTGAATTCGAGCAATGTCCATGTCCTCTCGCAGTGTGGCCGTAATACAAGTCTCAACATATTTTGGATTCAACCCCATCATGAAGCGGTGTACTCTGGATGCCATGGTATCAACAAAGGCTGGTGCATACCGGTCCAAAGAATCAAACCGCAAGGAATATTCCCGAACACTCATGGCCCCCTGCTCCAGATGTAGGAACTGGTCTACCCGGGCCTGTTGAATCTCCCGTGGAAGATAATGATCCAGAAAGGCTCCTGAAAAGTTGGACCAGGTTGGAGGGGAAACGTCTCTCCCTCGGGATCTTTCCCAGCTTTCATACCATAACACGGCGATGTCCCGTAACCGAAATGCTTCCAATTCAACTGATTCTGTAGGCGTGGCATGCATAACCCTGAAGATTCTCTGCATTTGATCCAGAAAATCCCGAGGGTCCTCTGTCCGGTCCGTACCTGTAAACTGTGGGGGATTCAGAGCTAAGAACTCTCGGACCCTCGAACTACCGGGCCTTCCTGATGACTCCGCAACTGTAGACGGCATTGGCTGACGCTGAGCAGCCATCATCTGTGCTAACATAACTACAGCACTCCTAACCTCCTGGTCGGAAGGTGTCGGTATAGAGACCGCTGAAGGTAGTGTCGCCCATTGTGGCTCCTGATGTGGTGGAGACTGCTGAGAAGGCTGGGACGATGCCTCCGTAGTGCCCTCTGATCAGTCTGTTTCTAAACGAGGGCGAGGCACCCTGCTGGTGCCTTCCCTTGCTGCAACATCTAAGCTCCGACCTGTGATAGGATGTCGCTGGTCTGACATTATCTGTAACCAAAGAATATAGTAAGCTTTTAGGGACTCAACCCTATATTGTATCGCTCTACAGCACGACTGAATAAGAATAAAAGACAACCATCCTATCATGCCTTGCAGCCTCCTACCCATAGTATGTGGTGCACAACACATCCATGGAAAGGACTCTACTTAGCACGGCTTGTAGACTCCCTGGGATACGACCTGCTCTGATACCAAGTTTGTCACACCCCGCCTTGGGGGGTATGACTGGCACCTGGTGCCCTACTAGGACCTGAACTGCTGGACTACTAAGCCTGGGCACATCTGGTGCCTGGCTGGCTCTAACTCACATTTCTGGAAGCAAAGGGCTATTTAACGGCTATAAACACAGGCCCCGGCCCATTGGCCTATAGCCTCCTGTACCTGTACTAACAGCTGACCAGAAACATGTCAATATAGGGAAACCTATGCGGGCCGACAAGGCCACCATGCTGGCTAGTTATCTAAAACTTAATCATGAAGTACTGGATAGCTACGTGACCGGCAAGGTCACCACTACTGTCGAACTATGGCCCCACACGGCCAACATAAAGGGAACACAAGTACTAACAGCTATACAACTGCACGGCCTCACACGACCGGCTCATCTGACCACAGGGAAATATATACAGACTGCAAGCCTCTAAGAATAACAAAAGAAATGATTGGGACAGGGCCCCGACCTACCCGTACTGTACAATAAAGAAAAAGAAATACACCTCTGGAATTCAGTCTCCGGATGACAGGAGCTGAATGCTCGATCGCTGACAGGAATCACGTGGTATCGCCTGCTCGTCTATGAGTACCTGCAGGCATGTAATGCAGCGCCCCGCCGGGCGTCAGTACCGCTGGTACTGAGTATGTAAAGCAATAGCTGAAAGAAATATCTGAAAACAACAATATAACTGATGAAACTGAAGTAGGAAGAAATAGATTAACTGCCTGATAATGTAAGTCATACCTTCTCTCAATTATACTGGAAGGAGTAGGAGTCATACCTGAGGATTTATCATTCTACTGTCGATCTACTCAAATCTATTATAACACGGCACAACATATCATAACATACATAACACACACAAACCTTACCTGGCCCCCATAAGCCGGGAGGTACAACCAACACGCAATCTATACCCCTACCCCGGTCGTCCCATCTGCATGCTGAACTAGTGATAGTGATATGTACGTATTTAATACATGCTGGGACTGATAATAGTATATATATATAAATATACTCTCCTTCCATACTGTACTGAGTCTAATGCTGAGCATGATATAGTATTTCTGCTGAAAACTATGTTGTATACTGAGTTTCTATGGTAACATGATTTACTATTCCTAACATCCTTTCCAACTTCATTTTAACTTATCATTCTATTTCTGAGATGTCTTACAGGTATTACATCGTGTTACTGGGTTTCAACTAAATACAATGATATCCTAACATTCTGTGTCACATCACATACTGAGCATGCTGTGCAATTTTTCACACTTATATTAGAATCTATATCGCGCTAGCAAGTCTCGCGTTGATCATAATATAATGTTTCTAGTATCGTACCATCATTCATAGTAAATGTCAAACATGGCTTCTGAATATTCTACTGGCCTTTAAATTACTTTACTATACCGAGCTTACTAACTTGTCGAGGAAACTAACTTTACATACCTTATCCTCGAACTATCCGGCTGTCGGACGAGGCTCGGCCGGTACTTCAACTATTTTCTCCCAACTGTATTCATAAATGTGTCAATTAATACTAAATACAGCTTTATTGTAAAGAGCAACGTCACTTCGATATAGTTTATAGCCTAAACTTATGCTTATCGAAAGACGGTCGAAAACTCGCTATTTCCCAACGGTCCAGAAGGGAGAAATATTCACTTCACAGCTAGGAACACATAGACACTAATTTAGAGCAATTCCACTGACCTTAGCTCGGTGGCTCAACGATTCGTCGGCCGTATTTCACGAAACTAAATCCGTAGGAATGCTCTCTGCTGCTAAATACCTCGGTATCTGAGGTTAATTTGAGTTTGGACAACGTTTAGCAGCGTAATCGGATGAAAATTATATTACTACTTCGTTCCTTTTTCCTTCTCCTGCGTTTGCTCTCTGTTTTCTGAAGTTTATATGATTTAATTCTAAAATAAACCGAATTGGGGCTTTATATACTTGGGCCTGGACAAGGCCAACTTGTCACGGAGCCAACGCGGAGGCTCCACCTCCGTGACACACTGCCATCGCGGAGGGGCTCTGCCTCGGCTCCTTCCGCGATGGTTCGACAGGTTTCTCGTCCGATCTTTTCCCGAGCCTTTCTCTAGCACGTATGGCCTTCAAATATGCTTAACCAACGTGCGAATAGGTCATCTAGGTGTCGGGAATCCTACGGGGTATAACAGATAGTCTGGATAGAACATCAGCGGGGCCACGAGCTCCAGCATCCTCAGCAAGGCGCAGACCCACAGGTTCAGCAAATAGGGGCCGAGGTAGATCAGGAGCCTCTGGCTCAGGTACAGGCCCCAACCGTACCTATGCATTACCAGGGAGGCAGGATTCAGAGGCATCTCCCAACGTGGTCACGAGTATATTGATTATCTGCTCATACCCTGTTTATGTATTGATTGATCCAGGGTCTACCTTGTCATATATTACACCATTTGTGGCCCGAAAGTTGGGTATCGAACCAGAATTTCTTCAGCAGCCCTCTTCAGTGCTTACACCGATCGGTGACTCGATTACAGCTAAAAGAGTTTACCGAGGGTGTACGGTAGAGGTTGCTGATCGCCAGACCACAGTAGACTTAATAGAACTTGAGATGGTCGACTTCGATGCAATTATGGGTATGGACTAGTTAGTACCATGCTATACCAACTTAGAATGCTGGACCAAGACGGTCCGATTTCACTTTCCGGGGGAAGCAGTGCGAGAGTGGAAAGGGAGCACAGCTACGCCAAAAGGTAGGTTTATTTCCTACCTTCAAGCGAGAAAATTAATAGCAAAGGGATGTATTTACCACCTAGTTAGAGTCCAGGACGTTCGGGTGGAACCTCCGACTCTTCAGTCTGTTCCAGTGGTCAATGAATTCCCTGACGTATTTCCAGATGAGTTGCCTGGTATCCCTCCCGAAAAAGAGATAGATTTTGCAATTGACTTGTTGCCAGGGACTCAACATATATCCATTCCCCCGTATCGCATGGCACCAGCTGAGTTTAGAGAGTTGAAAGAGCAGTTAAAAGATTTGCTCGACAAAGGCTTTATCAGGCCTAGTACTTCCCCGTAGGGTGCGCCGGTTCTGTTTGTAAGAAAGAAAGATGGCTCACTCCATATGTGTATAGACTACCGGCAGCTGAATAAGGTAATAGTTAAAAACAAATACCCGCTCCCTAGAATAGATGATTTGTTTGACTAGTTGCAGGGGGCCAGATGTTTCTCTAAGATAGATCTGAGGTCCGGATACCACCCGATCCGAGTTCGTGAGAGGGACATTCCAAAGACTGCTTTCAGGACCAGGTATGGTCACTTTGAATTTCTAGTCATGTCTTTCAGGCTGACGAATGCTCCCCCAGTGTTTATGGACCTGATGAACAGCATATTCAGACCGTATTTGGATCTGTTCGTGATAGTATTTATCGATGATATTCTGGTATATTCTCGTTCAGAGACAGATCACCAGAACCATTTACGAACAGTACTCCAGATCCTTAGAGACCGTCAGCTATACGCCAAGTTTTCTAAGTGTGAGTTCTAGTTGAACTCAGTTGCCTTTTTGGGGCATATCGTGTCGGATGCTGGGATACAAGTGGACACACAGAAAATAGAGGCGGTCAAGACATGGCCCAGACCTACTACTCCGACCGAGGTCCGCAGTTTCCTGGGTTTAGCAGGGTATTATCGGAGATTTGTTAAAGGATTCCCCACTATTGCAGCACCTCTGACAAAGTTGACACAGAAAGCAGCGAAATTTCAGTGGACGGAGGCATATGAGTGGAGTTTTCAAGAATTGAAAGACAGATTGACCTCCGCCCCAATACTAGCATTGCTGGAGGGAACAGATGGATATACGGTGTATTGTGACGCTTCAGGCATTGGACTGGGTTGTGTGCTGATGCAGCATGGAAAGGTAATTGCTTATGCTTCCAGACAGCTGAAGAAGCATGAAAAGAACTATCCAACCCATGACCTGGAACTAGCCGCAGTGATCCACGCTCTGAAAATCTGGAGGCATTATCTGTATGGCGTTCATGTAGACATTTTTACAGATCATAAAAGCCTGCAGTACATTTTCACACAGAGGGAGTTAAATCTGCGGCAGTGTCGTCAGTTAGAATTGCTGAAAGACTATGACGTGGACATTCTGTATCATCTGGGAAAAGCCAATGTAGTAGCAGATGCCCTCAGCTGTAAGTCGATGGGGAGTTTGGCGTATTTGCGACCCGAGAAGAGGGAGTTAGCTAAGGAAATTCATCAACTAGCTAGTTTAGCCGTTCGAGTAGTAGAAACATCAAATAACAAAGCGGTTATTCAGAACTCTGCTGTGTCATCGTTAGTTACAGAGGTAAAAGAACGGCAGTACGAGGACCCTGACTTAGTCCAGCTCAGAGATAGAGTTCAGAAAGGTAAGGAGCTAGATTTCCAAGTGACTGAGGATGAAGTGCTACATTGTAAGGGCCGCCTATGTGTCCCGAAAGTTTCATGGCTTCGCCAGCAGGTCATGCATGAGGTACATTACGCTCGCTATTTCCTCCATCCAGGAGCAAAGAAAATGTACAATGACATCAGGGACATCTACTGGTGGCCAGGTATGAAAGCTGAAATAGCTGAATTTGTATCTAGATGTCCTAACTGCCAACAGGTGAAAGCAGAACACCAGAAACTGGGCGGTCTGACGCAGGATATAGCCGTGCCTTTGTGGAAATGGGAAGCGATAAATATGGATTTTGTAACAGGGTTACCCCGTACCAGACATAGACACGATTCTATTTGGGTCATAGTTGACAGACTGACAAAATCAGCCCATTTCCTGCCAATACGAACTACATTCTCTGCTGAGGATTATGCTGAACTGTATATCAGAGAGATAGTTAGATTGCACGGTGTTTCGGTGTCTATTATCTCAGATAGAGGAGCACAATTTACAGCGAGATTTTGCCAATCGTTTCAGAGAGGCCTAGGGACACAGATTAACTTAAGTACAGCCTTTCATCCTCAGACAGACGGGCAAGCAGAATGAACTATCCAGACGTTCGAAGATATGCTACGAGCGTGTGTGCTAGATTTTGGGGGTAGCTGGGATGAGCATCTGCCATTGATTGAATTTGCCTATAATAACAACTATCACTCAGCCATCCAGATGTTGCCCTTTGAAGCATTATACAGGCGAAAATGTAGATCACCCATCGGCTGGTTTGAAGTGGGGGAGACAGTGCTGATTGGGCCAGACATCATTCAACAGTCAGAGGAGAAGGTAAAGCTTATCAGAGAACGCCTACTGACTGCTCATAGCCGCCAGAAGTCTTATGCAGATATTCGGCGCAGAAATCTAGAATTTGCAGTGGATGACTGGGTGTTTTTGAAAGTGTCTCTGATGAAAGGGGTGATGAGATTTGGCAAGAAGGGCAAGCTTAGCCCGAGGTTCATTGGGCCATATTAGATTCAGCGGAGAATAGGACGAGTTGCATACGAATTGAACTTGCCTCCAGAGTTAGCATCTGTTCACCCAGTATTCCATGTATCTATGTTGAGGAAGTTCTTAGGAGACCCTTCCACAGTTGTTCCAGTTCAGGATGTCCAGGTCACAGAAGAGTTAACATATGAAGAGGTTCCAGTAGCTATACTAGACAGACAGATCCGTAGACTGAGAACGAAAGATATTGCGTCTATCAAGGTATAGTGGCGTAACAGGAATCGAGAAGAGATGACCTGGGAAGCCGAGGAAGACATGAAAGCCAGATATCCCCACTTATTCAAGACATAGGCGAACAGGAGGTATGTTAAGAACTATTTTTCCTTATGAATGCTTATACCTCATATATGATAGCAGGCGATTGAGTATAGACAGTCATGAATGAATATTATTATGTCGTGTGGAGTACCTATATTGGGCTTTTCTGCTTTTCAAGTTTTTGGGATAGTCCATATTACAGGGGAAACTCTGCCGAAATTTTTCTAGAAACAAGTTGAGTAAGTTGAGAAGTCCTCTAAATAGAAGTTTACATTCGAGGACGAATGTTCTTAAGGAGGGGAGAATGTTATACCCCATAAAATTTCCAACACATATATGGCCTATTTGCGTGTTGGCTAAGAGTATTTGAAAGCCATACATGCTAGGAAAAAGGCCCGGGACAAGACCGAACAAGAAACCTGTCGAACCATCACGGAAGGAGCCGGGGCAGAGCCCCTCCGCGATGGCAACGTGTCACGGAGGTGGAGCCTCCGAGATGGCTCCGTGACACGTTAGCCCTATCTAGCCCCAAGTATATAAAGCCTCCACTTCGGTTCATTTCATAAATATATCCAATAATTTCCAGAAACTCGAAGAGAAACAGAGGGTGCGAGGTTTGTTGATAACTATCGCTCGATTATGCCGTCAAACGCGGTCCAAACTCAAATTCACTCCAGATATCGAGGTATTTTGTAGCAAGGAGCATTCCAACGGATTTAGTTTCGTGAAATTCGGCCGGCAAATCGTTGTCCCACCGAACTAAGGTAAGTGGAATTGCTCCAAACTAGTGTCAATATACTCCTATCCCTAAAGTGAGTACTTCTCCCTTCTGAACTTTCGAGAAATATCATGTTTTTGGCCGTCTTTCGATAAGCCAAAGTTTAGGCTATAAATATATCGAAAGTGACGTTTTCTTTCAGGATATTGGTGTATTTAGTTCTAATTGACATATATGTAAATGCAGTTGGGAGAAATAGCTGGAGTACTGACCGAGCTTCGTCCGTTAGTCAGATAAACCGAGGCTAAGGTATGTAGAGCTATTCTTTCGGCAAGCCAGGAAGTACAATCTAGCAAATAAATAAAATAAAGGCCATTAACAGATACCCAGCGTACAAGAACGATTTTAGTACGATTTCCAACAAGCATGCTAGTATATCATTACGTATTATTGGATAGTCAGAATAACGGATAGTCAGATGATTTCAGATAGTAATGTGATATCTGCTAGTAGCTCCGTATGTTCTTACGTAATATCCAGAAAGGAAGTAGTAAAAGCAGTATAATGAATTGGCAGGATTACAGATAGTATGTATTACATTTATTGAGCTATATCTAGTTATAGATTACATGTTCTATGTTATTGAGTTATATCCAGATATAATCAGATAAACAGATAAAGGCCAGGTAGCAGTTAGCCAGAAATCAGAAACAGTGCAAAACAGAATATAGCATCAGTTGTTTAATACAGACTGGCCTTGAAATAAAAGAAGAGAATATGATTAGTATTTTCCATTTGAGCATGCTTACTATGTATGTGTTTTGTATGTTGAGACTTGTTGTGGCATGTGGGTACCCTTTAGCATCCCCACCACCCCTGGGTTATAGCTGTGTCGATACCAGATTCAGATACCGCCACCAGCTGGGCAATGCCGTCCGCCTAGAGAACAATGATGGCCGACCACTATGATAATACGGTCCAGATTACCCTGCTTGCAGGGGCAGTTCAGTTCACTCTGCGCAGAGCCAGATTACCCTGTTTACAGGGGCAGATTACTCTATGTGCGCTTGTGGCCGGGGGCAGTTTCAGATACATATTTTTATAAAATTACCCTATTGCGTGCTTGCACCCAGGGGCAGTTTCAGCCATAGATACAGCAGCAGATTACCCCGTGTGCACTTGTGCCCAGAGGCAGGAGTCTTCGAACTCATACACAGTTTATTGTCAGAGGCCAAGGCCTGAGCTACGTACCCAAGGGGGCCGGTAGGAGGAGCTCACTGTTATCAGATGAGTGGAGTGACTTATTTTTGGTTGGTTTAGACCCGGGTAGGGGTAAATAGATTGTGTGTTGGTTGGCACCTTCCGGCTTATGGGGGTCGGTCAGGTATTATGTGTATTTATATGTATATCTATATGTGCTATTAGATACTGATAGACAGTAGGACGACACGTTGTCAGGTACGCCCAGTTAGTTACGGAATAGGTAAACTCTCCCCAGTTATCCTCAACCAGATAGATTCAGCTACTTCCTGCTTATATGTCATGTTATTGTTGTTACCCATTTCAGTTGTATATTTCAGTTTGCTTTACATGCTTAGTACCTATGGTACTGACGCCCGTAGGAGCGCTGCATTTCTTGCCTGCAGGTATTCACAGACGAGGAGGCGATCCCTCATGATTCCAGCCAGCTTACAGAGTCATCAGCTCCTGTCATCTGGAGCTTGATATTTAGAGGTATATTTCATTTTCTTTTGTTGTATAGTACGGGTAGGTCGGGGCCCTGTCCTGACCATTTTATCAGTATTCCTAGAGGCTTGCAGTCTGTATATATTTCCCTATGGTTAGTTGTGTCGGTCGTGTGGGGCCGTGCGTATGTTTAGTTGCTTATGTTGGTCGTGTGAGGCCATATCCAGTCAGTAGTGGTGACCTTGCCGGTCACGTAGCTGTTCCGCATTTGTTATATTGAGTTAGAGATAACTAGACAGCATGGTGGCCTTGTCGGCCCGCATAGGCTCCCTTATATTGGCATGATTCTGGTTAGCTGTTGTTATAGTACAGGTGGCTATAGACCCAGTCGGCCAGAGGCTGTATTTATAGCCGTTATATAGCCCGTTGATTCCATAAATTTGAGTTAGAGCTAGCCGGGCACCAGATGTGCTTAGGCTCACCAGTTAGCAGTCCAGGCCCTACTAGGGCACCAGGTGCCCGTCATACCCCCCCCCAAAGGTGGGGTGTGACAGGGGCTCTGGTTAAGCCCCGGATCTCATGAACTACGTGCCACCGTAGGTATGTCGGGACCCTTTCATGTTAGTCCCTGGCCCAAATGGTCCCTTTTTATGGTGATATCACACTTTCATGTTTCTACCCTTGGCAAAGTATGAACACCCTCCTGAAGGGTTACAACTCAGGCTTCATGTGTGCTCATATGGGATATGTCGGTCAAGAGAATCTCCCATTGTTCCTCATGGTTTATGCATGTTATGATTATGTATGTTGGCTCAAGTCATGTTAAGTAAATCTCTTCTATTATGATTATTATTATGTTATGTTACGAATGTTTTGAAAACCTTGAGCAATATGATATGTCATTGTGATTTACGATACTAGCATGACGTCCTACTCTTCTGATCATTTATGAATTTCATATATGTTTTAAACCTCCAAATTACTTACCTTGCATACTCAGTACATTCCACGTACTAACCGCATACTCTCTATGTTGTATTATTTCATGATACAGGTCCCAGTTCTCAGGCTCATCCTCACCTGTAGATAGTTTCAGATTCGCTCTCAGCGCTCTTGGTGAGTCCTCATGTTTCGAGGGCTGTATGTTCATCCTTTATGTTGTTCTTTCATTTTCTGGATGTTAGATTAGTTGGGGAGTTGTCCCATTAATCCATCCTTCATGTTTAGAGGCTTATCAGTCTTCAAGTTGTATTCAGTCGTATTGTATAAGTCTTGTACTAATATTTATCCTTGGCTATAATACGTTCTTTTATGTTAAGTCTTCCGCTCTTGTGACTAAATTAGATGTTTACTCATACCATGGATCGACTTGGGGTCTCTCGGCGCTCCTTGTCCCGTGTCTACGATCCGGGTGTACGTTTGGGTCGTGACAAGGGGCATGGCCTCTACATCACCCTGTCTGGATGATGGCAATCCCTAAGTCTACGTCTGGCTTTCTACAATCGAAGCAAACATCTGGGCCAACAAGCACCCTCCTAGGAGGTTCTTACCACACTTCCTGCAAGTTGGAAAAGTGTGTTTCCCTAACATGCTCCTTTGACCTCTAAAACTTGATGATTTACCTCCCTGATCACCTCTAGGCCTAGATCGGACACTGACTGATGATGGAACTGGGGTCGATGACCTCTGCTGTGAATATGGTTGGTGTCCTCCATCGGTCCTCTACTGGGAATACCTAAAGTGCCCTGTCCTAGCCCTCTTGGTCTCCCTCTCCTTCTTCTTCAACTTCTCCTCCTCGATTTGTTGAGCATGAATCCTAAGTCGAGAGATATCTATATAGCTGATAAGCATAGCAGTCCTGCATTCATTGACCACTAAGTCGGGGACTCCCGATACAAACTTGTTCGTGCGAGCCCTCGGCTCGACAACCATCTCCGAAGCATACTTGGACATCTAATTAACTTCAGGGCATACTCCTGAACTAACATGTTGTTCTACTTCAAGGTTATGAATCTTGCCACCTTTGCTTCCCTCATCTCCCGAGGAAAGAACTTGTCCAAAAAAGCTATCATGAATTCATTCCAGTCAACAGGAACTGCTCCTGTCCTTTGGCCCTCCTTCCACTGCCTAAACCATATGTGTGCCAACCCCTTTAGCTGATAGTAGGCCAAATACTGCACTTTCCTTTCCAGAAATCCCCATGATCTGGGTGATCTTCTGGATCTCCTCAATAAACTCTTATGGATCTTCGTCCGCCTTGGAACTAGGAAACTCTGGTGGGTTCATCCTGGTGAAGTCTCGCAGCCTCGCCACAGCATCACCATTGGGGTTCACAGGTCAACTGCCTACTGGTTGACCCATGTCGTCATTGCTTTGGTTAGCATCTAAAAATTAGCCCTAAACTTGGCATGAGTCACCTGCTCATTCAAAGGGTTCGTTGGAGCTGGTGGGACTGATTGATGCCCATCGTCATTGCCATTGCCATTCCTTCTTCCGTTGACTCTTCGGCGAGGCATATTTCTGCAAATGCACATGTCACAAGTTGGAGAAGTAAGAGAGTTGAACTTTATCACACTACATAGGATCATGAAAGAAGGGATGTTTCCTAAAACATATTATAGCCTCTTCCTCATAAGTATGCTCACTTCACACCAATGAAAAAGACTCTACTTAACGCGATTTTCAAATACCCTAGGACACACCTAAACCTGATGCTTTGATACAGAATTTTTCACGACTTGAGCATAGACCCCAGACGTAAGACGGGACCTAGAACCACGAATGGCTCTAGGATAACCCATGGTACATGCAATCATAAGAATGAGCATACACTAAGCGAAACAATCAAAATATAAAGCATAAGCAAAAGTCTAAGATATAATAAAGAGTCAAGACTGAGACAACAAGTCAAGCAGTTGAATATTTATACATTAGGTTTGAAAGCCTCTAAAACGTAAGATGAGTTGAAGAGACAAAATACCCAACTAGCTCTACTAAGTTCGAAAACTGCAATGAAATGAAAATATATAAATCAAAACTAACGTGCTTGGATGATGAGGACTCACCACAACTGAGCTAAATCTGGAGCCAGATCAAATCTAACAACAGGGCTGAGACCGATCACCTAAACCTATGTTATGAGATGATATAGCACAAAATTATGCGATCAATACTTTGAATATACTAAGTATGTAGGATAAGTAAAACATGAGAGTAAGGACAGCATGTTAAAAATCATGATCATGAGGTAGTCATAAAGCATAAGCTTTTTATCAAAGCTTGAAGTATACTGACCCAAGGTCTGAAAGCAAAGTCATAAAGCTTGTCATATTTGAAAATATAAGTAAAACTTATAATCTGATCAATGGGTTAAAATATACTATAAAATATGATATCATAAGTCTTGAACATGAACATCATATAATATGAGGAATAATGGGAGATTCTCATAACTAATATACCCCAAGTGAGCATACATGGATCCCAACTTATAACCCTAGCTAGGAAGTGTGTCCATACCTTGACAAGGGTATGAAGCATAAAAGCGTGATATCACTCATGAGCCCAGTAGCATAAGGAAGACACTCTCAACTGACGAAGACCCTTCATCTTATGGTGGCACGTAATTATGGGATTCGTGTTGTCTAAAACTCTTATCCGCTCAGTGTTAAATAATACTCCCAAAATATACATAGTGCTCATATCATAATCATGAAACATACTTGAATTTGCATGGGCTAGTTTAAATCATGAACTTCATAGATTACTTAACATATGTGAACTAGCCAGAAAACAATGCTGAGAAATCAGTCATGATACATAAGCTTGAGATTCATAAAATTCATACATAATTGGATAATTCATCATAACTTGAAAGAAGAGATTCATGAGAGTTTTTAAATAGAAATCATGCTATTATATTCGTAAACATAGATTGAATCATAGGAGAATCAAATACTTAAGAGATCATGGAGCTTTTCATCAAATTAGGTCTAACCCTAGAAATTCATCAAAAAATAATTGGAGACTAAAAGAAATTGAAATCATGTAATTGAGATTGGGTTGAAGAAATCCTTCATTCATAACCCTACATACCTAAGCTTTGGTGAATTCTTGTGTATAATTGAGTTCCAAGAGAATTGAGATTAGGAAGAGCCTTAGGAGCTTGAGAGACTAGAGAGATTTTATCTTCAACTTATGGCATTTGGAAGAGAATGTGTAATACCCCGAAAAGTCCCTATGATCAGTTTTTAGACTTTTAGCAGAACCAACAAGAAATGGCACCAGACCACACAATGAGCTTAGGATGGGTCGTTTATGGAACCAATGGCCTATTGGTTTGTCCCCATGGTGAGTGATGTGCTGTGAGTTTACAGCACTTTCGGCGCTCAAAACTAAGAAAATAGCATGAACTTAGGTGTGTTTATATGGATATAAGGCACTTTTTCTTTGATTACAAGACAAATAAGTGTGGAAGAAAGAATGTGCAAAAGAAAGCTGAAAGTGCAGAAAATGGGCTAAAGTCACAGTCTCAATATGAGCCATAGGTTGATGGTACGACCAGTACTGAGAACCGTGAAAAGTTTTAGAAGGCTAGATTGTGAAGAAGGCAACCTACGACTCTCAGTACGAGCCATACAGCATTGCTATGAGCCTAACATGGAGTTGTGAAAATATTCAGAAGAATTTCACAAGAGGAAGACTCCTGGTACGGATAGACAGTACGAGTCGTGGCTAGAAGGTATGACTCGTACCATCACACTCGTGACAAACCTCAGAAAAATTCAGAGTTTTTAGAGTCAAACCATAGAAGTAAAGTACGACTCATAGGAAGCATGTACAAGTTGTACCAAGGCCCAACACTTATCTAAATTTCATCAAGCCAAGGACTTGTGGATAGCAGGTATGACCCATACAATCCTGCTACGGGTCATAGGATCTGTCGTGGCTCAGGTGACACTAGTTAGGAAAATTTACCCTGTTAGCTTAGGAAAAGGATTCTTATGTCTGTATAAATACTTTTTATGTTTTATTTTCAGTAGAGAACGTTGGAAGTAGCTAGGGAAGGTTAAAAAGCGAGGAAAAACATAGAATTGAGTTAATTGACTTGTGACCAACCTTTTCTTGATTTCTTTCTTGATCTTTGTGAATTGTTCTTGAGTATTTAGAATATAATCCAAGAAGATTTTTCTCTCATCTACGATTGTAAGTATTGAATTATGTGTTTAATTATAAATGTATATCACAACCTTGCAACTATGAGAGGCTAAAACCTCCATAGCTAGGATTGTGGAAACCATGGTGTATTAATGAGCTAGAGATACACAAAACCGAAACCAATGCAAAATGCTTGTATTGTGTTCTCTTCATACTTAAATATTTCTTAACGGTGTACAGTGTTAGGACTTGCCCATATTCTTTACTTGCTTGAGCCTAGAGAAGTAGAGATTAGTAAAAGAGAATTACGACAAAGCCTTGATCTTGATGATCATTGTATTAACTCGACCTGTGGTCCCAGGATAGTTAAATTTAGGACAAATTGATAACGGTTAAATTGAAATTGCTCATGAGGCCTGACCCGATCATTGATTATAGTCATCCAATAGGGACGAACCAGTCATTTGATTGAACCCTAGTTATCAGTTCTACAAGTAAGCATTGCTATTAATCACATGTGTATACCTGAAGTAGTTATGAACCCATGGGGAACACAAACCCTAGTTATTCTTCAATCTTGATTTACATCATAATTTTAATTTTTGTTTAATTATTACTTTCTTGAAACCCCCAAATTGGAGTAACTAACCAAAAAGTATAGATCTTCCATATTCCCTGTGGGTTCGACCCTAACCTCTTTGTTGGGTTCTTTATTGACAACGTCCGCTTCATACTTCAGCAGGAGGTGTGAGTTTGAGCATTATCAGTGAGGAACTTCTGAAAATGTCAAAATTCTCGCAAAACAGACAAGTGGATTACATGACCTACTGTTTGATTATACCATCCATTGTGTCTAGCTCTTCAAGTAGGTTCAGAGGATGAACCAGAGCAGGACCAGGGTTCAACAAGTGAACCCTTGGATCATTCAATGGACCAATGACCCATTGTATTGGTCACTGGTTCTGCCAGTTAAAAATTTTAGTTCAACAGTTTAGGGGTATTTTGTTAAAATCCTATGCTTTTAACTTCTAAGTGAAATTATTTTAAGCTTTCCAAAAGACTGATTAAAGGGTTAATCCAAGCCTAATCCCTCACTCTCTTCAAAACAACGTAGGTTGGGTTTCTCTCTCAAGGAAGACTAGGGTTTTTCATCATCTTCTTCTCAATTTCCATTGGGTTTTCAAGACAAGTTAAGATTCATCAAGCCCAGGTATGTAAGGTCATGAATGTAGGATTCTTCTACCCTCATGCCTAATTTCATCTCACTCTCATGAATTCAAGTCTCCAACTATGATTTTATGAAATTCTAGGGTTATACCCAATTTTGATTAAAACTCTCATGATCTTCAATTCAATACATGTTTTATGATTATAAATGCATGTTTTCTACAAGTATCTCTCATGAAACTATGATTCTCAAGTTATGATGGTATTACTCAATTATGTGTGATTTCATGAATCTCAAGCTTATGTATTATAGCCAACTCAGCGGCATTATTATCATGGCTAGTTCACGTATGAGGAGTATGCTTATGATTTTCATGATTTTCAACTAGCTCATGCAAAATCAAGTATGTTTCATGATTATTACTATGAGCGATATGCATGTTTTGGGAGTAGTATCTAGCGTCGAGTAGGCTGGGGTTCAGACCTACGTGCCACCATAGATATATATTCATGTTTGGGGTCTCCCTAGAGAGTATTTCCCCCAGCCCCACGGAGCTCACAAGTGATATAACACATTTATTATCCTTTGTCCTTGAAAGAATTAGGACGACTCAGCCAACTTGAACGAGATAGTTTAATACCCAAAAAATTCCTAGACTAAGTTCGGGATTTTAAAAGTGTTCAGTAGGAGAAACCTGCATTTTTGCCTCAGTACGATCGATGGTATGAGTCCTATAAGGATGGTACGACTTGTAGAATGACCCATAGTAAGGATCAGAAATTAGCCTTCGAGACCACTATCCCCCACTACGAGTCGTGGTGTGTGGATACAACTCATGGTACGGATCATACCAAGAACTGGGGAACTTGCAGTTGTTGATTGTACGAGTGGAGGGTACGACTCACAGGTTGAAGTTATAGGTCATAGTAGGATTCGTGAAATTTTTCAGAGGAGTGATATTTTGGACTTGGTCAGTATGGAAGGCTACCACGAGTCGTAGAACGATTGTACGACTCGTACTGCTTGCAGTTCAGTTTTCCCTGTGATTTCATTAAGGGTATTTTCTTAATTTCTAAGTTTCAAAATTACATCTTTTTAAGCTTAGTTAGGAGGATTTTAAGAGGGTTTAGCCCATTCTAACCCATTTTCTCCCCATGCATGCAAGACTAGAGAATTCCTAAGGAGATCAAGCCTAGAATCCTTCAAGTTCTTCTCCAATTCTCTTGGGCTTTCAAGGAGGATTGTAGAATCATATTACCCAAGTATGTAGAGCTATGAATGAGAGATTTCATTCACTCTCATACCCCAATTTATCCTCGAGTTCATGAATTCAAGTCTTAAAGTCAAGCCTATGATCTTATAGAGTTTTAATCCAATTTCATGAAATTCTTTATGATTTATTTATGGGTCGATTACTTCATGTTTTAAATGATATTTTAAGATTCATGGGCATGACATATACTTATTTTGAATTAGAATTCATGATTTCTAGTTTTGAAATTATTATGCCCAATTATGCAAGTTTCATGAAAAGTTAAGATTATGATCTATGTTTTCAAGCATGATGAGATATTTCCCATGAAAGAATGTTTATGAATTACCCATGTATGAATTCATAATTTTTGACTAGTAAGTTTATTTCAAGCATGTTAAAGCTTGGGCAGGCCCATATAATCTAAGTATGTGTTCATGACTTAGTTCAAGTTTATGATGTTAGCTTACCACATGGTTTTGGAGTCTAGACTCCCACTTTTCAGCTTATGGTATGTTTTGAGCCAAGGCTCCTCATATTCAAATTTCAAACTATATATGTAATTTCATGATCAACTTCATTAAAAAATCATGGTTCAGCTTCGTTGAAAAATGATGGAGAGCATATGCGTGTTTTTAGGAATAGTATCTAGCACCGAGTAGGCTAGGGGTTCAGGTAAACCCTGGGCCTCAGAACTACACGCCAACGTAGATTTTTTCAGATTTATTGGGACCTCCTTGTGATCTTTCCCTTCCCCTAAGGGGACTTCAGCTTGATATCGATATCATGGTAGTTCCCTTAGCACTGGCAAGGCTTTGGACGGCTCTGCCCACTTGAATGTAATAGTTTGAATTACATTGAGATCATAATTTGGATTTCTCAACTATTCTTGAATTTGTTTATCATATTTTCTTGTAATATTCAAAGCAGGTTTTCTTTCAATCATTGTTGTAAGTATTTAATTATCTATTTGTCAATGAATACTGATCATAATCTTACAATAATGAGAGGCTAAAACCTCCACAATTGGAGTTGTGGGAACCACAATGGATTAACGAACTAGGATTACACAAAGTGATTCAAAACCAATGTTGAATGCTTGTATTGTATTCTCTTCATCTTTAATGTTTCTAACAAAGCTCAGCATTAAGACTTGCCCGAATTCTTTACATGCTTGAACTTAGAGAAGTAGAGATTAGAAAAAGAGAATTACAACAAAGCTATGATTTTTATGATCATTGTATAACTTGAGCTGCGGTTGTAGGATAGTTAATTTAGAACAAATTGATAACGGTTAACATTAAATCGCTCATGAGACCTATCCCAGTGATTGAGTATAATCATCCAATAGGGAAGAACTAGTCATTTGGATAAACCCTAGTTATCAGTTCTACAAGTAAGCATTAGGATCGATCATGAGTGTAAACCCGAAGTAGTTATGAACCCATAGGGATCACTTACTCTAGTTGTTGTTCAAATGTTTTAATATTCAGGCTTCCGCTATTTCAAAATTTAGTCTTCCGCTTTATTTATGTTGAGCTTCAGATTTTATGTTCACGCCATAAGTCGACTTGGAGCCATTTATGATTCTAGGTTTCGTGTCTAGATCTGGGCCTATGTTTGGGTCGTGACAGTTGGGCATCATATGCTCATTCATGACAATGTGGGTTATTATAAGTCTATCACTGTTCCTCGTGTTTCACGATATTCATGTTAAGGATTTTATCATGATTACAATAAGATTGACCCATTAATCAGTTTGTGAGTTTTTACTTATGGTTTCAATATGATAAGTTATATGATTTTACTTTTCAAAATCTTGGGTCATTATGTTTCAACTTATGAGGAATATCTCATGCTTATGACTATCTCACGACTATGATTTTAGGATGTTGTCCTTATGCTCATGTTTTACGTATCTTATATACTCAATATATTCAAAGTACTAACCTCATACTTCTCTGCTATATCATCTCATGATATAGGTTCGGGTAATCAATCTCAGCCCGGATGTTAGCTTAGCTCCCGTATCAGTCCAGTCTAGCCCTAGCTTGGGTGAGTCCTCATGATCCGAGGATGTTAGTTTTGACATATGTTCTTCCTTTGATGTCTTTCAATTTTCATATATTAGTAGATTTAGTTGGGGGGAGGTGTTATCCCATTAGCTCATCTATGATTAGAGCCTTTTCAGCAGTATGTTTAGATGTTCAGCGATTTTGGCTTGTAGCGCATTTATGCTCTATGAGATTTGGGAGTTACACAAATGTTATGGTTTATGATTTACTTCCACTTAGTTATGTGCTCTTAATCATGATATGTATGTGTCATGGGTTAGCTTCGATCCATTCGTGGTTTTAGGTCCCGTGTCGCACTCCGGGGCCCATGCTCGGGTCATAACAAACTTGGTATCAAAGCATCAGGTTTAGATGTGTCCTAGAGTTTCTGAAAGTCATGTTAAGTAGAGTCTTTTTCATGGGTGTGAAGCACACCTCACTTGTGAGAAAAAGGCTACAAGATGTTATAGGAAACTTCCCTTCTTTCATGATTTATGACATGCGTTGAAGTTTGACTCTCTCTATTACTCTAACTCATGTTATATGCGTTTGCAGAAATATGCCTACTCACCGAGTCAATGGGAGAGGAAATGGAAGCGATAATGGCCATGGGAATGGCAATAGAGATGGGCATCACCCAGCTCCAGCTAATCCTTTGTGTTACACCCTGTAAATTCTCGACATGTAGATGGCCTATTCACATGTTGGTTAAGAGTTTTTGAATGCCATACATGCTAGGAAAAGGCCCGGGGGAAAGACCGGATAAGAAATCTGTCGAACCATCGTGGAAGGAGCCTGGGCAGAACCCCTCTGCGATGGCAACGTGCCACGGAGGGAGGGCCTCCGTGTTGGCTCCGTGTCACGGGGGCCCTGTCCATGCTCAGGTATAAAAGCCTCCAAACTTTGATCTTTATTTCATTTAACTTATAATTTCCAGAGAACACGACAAAGAACAGAGAGGAATGAAGGTTTACGATATATATTCATCCGATTATGCCATCAAACAAGGTCCAAACTCAAATTAACTCCAGATACCGAGGTATTAAGCAGTAAGGAGCATTCCTACGGATTTAGTTTCGTGAAATTGGGTCGGTGAATCATCGTGCTACCGAATTAATGTAAGTGGAATTTCTCCAAATTAGTGTCAATACACTCCCAGCCAAAGGTGAGTATTTCTCCCTTCTGGACTTCCGAGAAATAGCGAGTTTTCGACCATCTTTCGATAAGCCAAAGTTTGGGCTATATATATATATATATCAAAAGTGTTATCTTTTTCCAGGATATTAATGTATTTAGCCCTAATTGATATATATATATATATATATATGAATACAGTTGGAAGGAATAGCTGAATATTGGTCGAGCTACGCCAGTTAGCCGAAAGCCGACAACTGAGGTATGTAAAGCTAGTTTCCTCGGCAAGTTAGTAGTCTTGGTATAGTAAAATAGTTCAAAGGCCAGTAGAATGTTTCAGAAGTCGTGTGTTATGTTGAGTATGAATATTAGTACGATATTGGAAGCACCATGTTATGTATAGCGTGAAACTTGCTAGCACGATATAAATTCTAATACAAAGTGTTAGGAACTGTACAGCATGCCCAGTATGTGACTTAGTAAAGTATGTTAGAATATTATTGTGTTCATTTGAAACTTAGTAAAGCAATATAAGTATCTATAAGATATCTCAGAAGTAGAATGGTAGATTAAAACGAAGTTTAGGAAGCATGTTAGAAATAGCAAATCACGTTACTATGAAACTCAGTTATACAGCATGATTCCCAGCAGAAAAACTATATTTTGTTCAACATTAGACTCAGTATAGTATGACAGAAGATTATATATATATATATATATATATATATATACCCTTATCAGTCTCAGCATGTATTAAATACATACATATCGCTATCACTAGTTCAGCATATAGTATGTACAGATACATTATCATCACTAGCTTCAGCATGTGGTATACGTAGTTAGTATTACTAGTTGAGACCACTGTATTGTCTTGGGGTTGGATTACCTAGCATTCATGACCGCCCCAGGGTTAATAGCTGTACCGACTCGTCCGCCAGAGGGCGAGGATACGTCACTCTATGGAGTGGCATGTCGTACCACAAGGGACGAAGATGGGATGTCGGTTTCCCCATATTGTGCCTTGGTCGGCCTTATACACCCCCGTCGAGCGGGTACGCCCGGGGTGTTGATTCAGGAGTCCCCTGGACTCAGGTACAGTTATAGTCAGGGGCTTAGCGAGCCCAAGTGCATACCCAGGAGATCAGCAGGATGCTTATAGTTATTATAAGAGATGGGATGACAAGGGTAGGGGTATAGATTGCGTGTTGATTGTACCTCCCGGCTTATGGGGGTCGGGTAAGGTTTGTGTGTGTGCTATGCCATGTTATGCTATGTTATGTTATGCCACATTACACTAGATAAAGGTAGATCGACAATAAATCATTGCATTTCCAGGTATGACTCCTACTCCTTCTAGCATAGTTGAGAACAGGTTTAGCTTTACATTTTTAGTCAGTTCTAGTCTATTCTCTCTATTTCAGTTCCATCGGTTGTATTGTTGTTTTCAGATATTTTTCAGTGGTTGCTTTACATACTCAGTACCAGCGGTACTGATGCCCATTTGGGGTGCTGCATTACTTGCCTGCAGGTACTCATAGACGAGGAGCCAATACCTCGTGATTCCAGCCAGCTCACAGAGTCATCAGCTCCAGTCATTCGGAGCTAAATAGCTAGAGGTTTATCCTTTTTCTTTTGTTGTACAGTATGGGTAGGCCGGGGCCCTATCCTGACCATCTTATCAGTATTCTTAGAGGCTTGCAGTCTGTATATATGGTTAGTTGTGTCGGTCGTATGAGGCCGTGCGTATGTTTAGTTGTTAATGTTGGCCGTGTGAGGGCTTATCCAGTCAGTAGTGGTGACCTTGCCGGTCACGTAACTGTTCAGCATTTGTTATATTGATTTAGAGTTAACTAGACAGCATGGTGGCCTTGTCGGCCTGCATAGGTTCCCCTATATGAATGTGATTCTGGTTAGCTGTTGTTATAGTACAGGTGGCTATAGGCCTAGTCGGCCGGAGGCTATATTTACAGCCGTTATATAGCCCGTTGTTTTCGTGAATCAGAGTCGGAGCCAGCCGGGCACCAGATGTGCTTAGGCTCAGTAGTCTAGCAGTTCAGATCCTAACAGGGCACCAGGTGCCAGTCATACCCCCCAAGGCGGGGCGTGACACTTTGCATGAGCGGGTGACTTACACCGAGTTCGGGGATGCTTTCTAGATGTTGGCATAGGCTATAACAGCCTAAGTCAACAACGAGGCGGTCTCTCATGTGAACACTAATGGGAATGTTACGGCAGCTCGGGTGCGAGACTTCACTAAGATGAACCCGTCATAGTTTCATGGCGACGAGGTTCCACAGGAGTTTATTGAGAAGATCCAAAAGATTAACTAGATTATGGGGGTTTTAGGGGAGAAGAGTGCAGATTTGGCCTCCTATCAGCAGAAGAGGGTAGCTCACATTTGTTTTCGACAGTGGAAGGAGAGTCGTGGAGTAGGTGCAACTCCTATTGGTTGGGATGAGTTCGTTATGGCATTCTTAGATAGGTTCTTTCCTTGAGAGTTGAGAGAAGCAAAGGCAGCATAATTTGTCAATTTGAAGCAGAATGACATGACTGTTCAGAAGTATGACCTAAAGTTCACCCAACTGTCCAAGTCGGAGATGGTTGCAGAGCCAAGTCCTTGCATAAGTAAGTTCGTAAATGGGGTCTCAAATTCGCTGGTCAAAGAGTGTAGGACCACCATGCTTATCAGGGCACATCTTCTAGTGTAGGTGGTGGCCAGCACCAGAACAGGTTCTATGCACTATCATCTCTTCAGGAGTAGGAGAGCTCACCTGATGTGGTCACGTATGTTATGAGTCTTCCATCTGAATGTTTATTCATTGCTAGGCCCAGGGGCCACATTATCCTTCATGACTCCCTATGTTGCTATCAGTTTCGGCGTCAATCTCAAAATCCTTTTAGAACCCTTCTCAGTCTCTACTCTTATAGGTGAGTTAGTCATAGCTCGATGGATATACAGAAATTGCCCCATCATTGTTCTTTAGAATGTCACCTCAGCTGACTTAGTGGAGTTAGAAATGACAGATTTTGATATTATCTTCAGCATGGATTACTTGTATGCTTGCTATGATTCATTTAATTATAGGACCAGATCAATAGAGTTTTGATTCCTAGGTGAACCAGTCTTGAAGTTAAAAAGTAGTTTGATTGTGACTGTAGGTCACTTTGTCTCCTACCTTAAGGCCAAAAGATGATCTCCAAGGGTTGTGTGTACCAACTAGTTTGGATTAAGGATTCGAAGTCCAAAACACCGACTCTCCAGTCAGTTCCTATTGTATGTGAGTACCCGAAGGTGTTTCCAAATGATCTACCAGGAGTCCCTCCCGAGCGGGAGATTGACTTTTGTATTGATATTCTCTCTGATATGTAGCCTATATCTGTTCCTCCTTATAGAATGGCTCTTTCCGTGCTAAAGGAGTTGAAGGAGTAATTGAAGGACCTCCTAGATAAGGGTTTCATTAGGCCTAATAAGTCCTCGTGTAGTGCTCCAGTCCTCTTTGTTTGGAAGCAAGATGGCTCCCTCAGAATATGTATTGATTACTGTCAGTTGAACAAGGTCACCGTCAAGAATAAGTATCCCTTCCCTAGAATTGATGACTTGTTTGATCAGCTTCATGGCGCCAAGTTCTTCTCAAAGATCGACCTCAGATCCAGCTATCACCAGCTCAGAGTTAGAGAGTGACATTCCGAAGATGGCCTTTACGACTTGGTATGACCATTCTGACTTTGTAATTATGTCTTTTGGACTAATGAATGCTCCTACAGCTTTCATGGATTTGATGAACAGGGTGTTCAAGCAGTATTTAGATATGTTCATTATCGTCATCATAGATGATATCCTCATATATTCTCGGAGTGAGGAGAAGCATGCTACTCATTTGAGAATTGTGTTGTAGGCTCTTAAGGATCATCAATTGTTTGCTAAGTTTAGCAAGTGCAAGTTTTGTCTTAAGTCAACTACATTTTGGGTCATGTGGTGTCTAGTGAGGGTGTGCAGGTAGACTCTCAGAAGATTGAGGCGGTAAAGAACTGGCCTAGACCTGTTAGCCCTACTGACATCATGAGCTTTTTGGGTTTGGTTGGCTACTATAGGAGTTTTTTAGAGGGATTTTCTTCCGTCGTAGCACCTTTGACTAAATTGGCCCAGAACAAAGTCAAATTTTAGGGTCCCGATGCTTGTGAGAAAAGTTTCTAGGAGTTAAATGCTCGACTCAGTTCAAATCCAATTTTGACCCTACCGGAGGGCAAAGATAGCTTTGTTGTGTATTGTGATGCTTTTTGAATTGGTCTTGGATGTGTGTTGATGCAACACGGAAAGGTCATTGCTTATTCTTCTAGACATCTTAAGACTCATGAGAAGAATTATCCAACACATAACCTAGAGTTAGCAGCGGTGGTGTTTTCCTTGAAGATTTGGAGGCACTATTTGTATGAGATGCATGTAGATGTGTTCACGGGTCACAAGAGCCTTCAGTATGTGTTTACTTAGAAAAATCTGAATTTGTGGAAAAGGAGATGGCTTGAGCTTCTCAAGAACTACAACATGAGTGTCCTTTACCATCCAGGCAAGGCTAATGCAGTGATGGATGCTCTTAGTAGGTTGTCCATGCAGGGCGTGTCCCATGTTGAGAATGGTGGAAAGGAATTGGTGAAGAATGTCCATAGGCTTTCTCATTTAGGAGTTTGCCTTACAAATTTGGCAAATGGTGGTGTTATTATTTAGAATGGGTCAGAATCTTCATTGATGACGGAGGTTAAGGCAAGGCAAGATAAGGATCCTATCTTAGTGAAGTTAAAGGAAGCTTTTCGAAATAAGAAAATGGAGGTTTTCTCCGAAGGGGGAGATGTGTACTCCAATATCAGGGTCTATTGTGTGTTTCGGATGTGGATGAATTGAGAGAGCGGATATTGAGAGAGGCTCATATGTCTCGATATTCTATCCATCTAGGTGCCACCAAGATGTATCATGATCTACGAAAATTATATTAGTGGAATGGCATGAAGAAGGATATTGTAGCATTTGTGGCTAAGTGTCCACATTGCCAACATGTGAAAGTTGAGCATCAGAGACTGGGAGGTATGCTTCAGGATATTAGTATTCCTACGTGTAAGTGGGAAGAGATCAATATGGACTTCATTATAAGGTTTCCACGTACACGCCAAGAACATGATTCTATATGGGTAGTTGTGGATCGAATGACCAAGTCAACACATTTTCTACCAGTCAAAGCAACAAATTCAACCGAGGACTATGCTAGACTTTAAATTCAGGAGTTAGTTCGGTTGCATGGAAACCCATTGTCTATCATCTCAAATAGGGGTACTTAGTTTACTTCTCAATTTTGGAGATCGTTTTAGAAGGACTTTGGTACTCAGGTGAAGCTTAGCACAACTTTTCACCCACAGATAGATAGTCCGGCCAAGTGGACCATTCAGACTCTTGAGTACATCTTGATAGCATGTGCGATTGATTTCAAGGGTAGTTTGGATGATCACTTGCCTCTCATTGACTTTGCCTACAATAATTTTATCACTCCAACATTTAGATGGCTCCATTTGAGGCTCTTTATGGGCAGAGGTATGGATCACCTATTGGATGATTTGAGGTAGGTGAGGCTATGTTGATAGGGACATATTTAGTTCATGAGGCCATGGATAAAGTTCAGCTTATTACGGAAAGGCTGAAAACCGCACAGAGTCGTCAGAAATCATATGCAGATGTTAGGAGGAGAGAGTTTGAGTTTCAAATCGACGATTGGGTGTTTCTGAAGGTGTCTCCCATCAAGGGGGTTATAAGGTTTGGAAAAAAGGGAAAGCTTAGTCCCCGATATGTTGGTCCTTATAGGATTCTAAGATGTGTTGGCAAAGTGGCTTATGAGTTGGAACTACCAGGGGAGTTAGTTTTAGTGCATCCAATTTTTCATATGTCTTTGCTGAAAAAGTGCATCTGTGATCCAGCTCTAATCGTTCTGATAGAGAACATTGGTGTGAAGGATATCCTTACCTATGATGAGGTTCAAGTTGAGATCATTGATCCTCAGGTTCGCAAGTTGAGGAACAAGAAGATAGCTTTAGTGAAGGTTTTGTGGAGGAATCAGCTAGTCGAGGTAGTTACGTGGGAAGCCGAAGCAGACATGATGGCTAGATACCCGCATCTTTTCCCTTCCAGCTCAGTTCCAGCATGAGGTACCAGTTTCCTCCTTATTACTCTATCAAGTTTCATCTCTACTTCATGTTTATGAGTTCCTTTCAAGTCTTAGTATGCATGTACATTTCATGAATTCAGTTCAATCATGTATCTTAGATCGGAGTCAGTCACTCCATCAATTTTCAATCTATAACCTTCCAATTTTTGGATTGTAGCTCCTTCCCTATCCTTTAAGCTTAGTTATTTTCATTCAAGGACGAATGTTACCAAGGGAGAGATAATTTAATACTGCGAAAAGTCCCCAAGATTATATTCGAGACTTTTAGCAGAACCAGCAGAAAATGGAACCAGGCCATACAACGAGCTTTAGGATGGGTCATCCATCGAACCAATGATCCGTTGATTTGTCCCCGTGGTAAGGAACTTCTGAAAATGTCAAAATTCGACCGCAACCAACGAGGGGATTGTATGACCCATTGTTAGATTGTACCGGACGTTGTTTGTAGTCATAGGAACAGGTTCAGAGGATGAACTAGAGTAGGACCAGGGTTCAAAGAGTGAACCCATACGTCGTTCAATGGACCAACAACCCATTGTATCGGTCGTTGGTTCTACCAATTAAAAATTTAAGTTCGGCACTTCAAGGATGTTTTGGTAAAAATTTTATGCTTTTGACTCCTAAGTGACATCATTTAAGCTTTCTAAAGGGCTGATTAAAGGTTTAATCTAAGCATAAGCCCTCACTCTCTTCAAAACACCATAGGTTGGGTTTCTCTCTTAAGGAAAGCTAGGGTTCTTTATCATCTTCTTCTCAATTTCTCTTGGGTTTTCAAGACAAGTTAAGAATTCATCAAGCCCAGGTATGTAGGGTCGTGAATGGAGGATTTCTTCCATTATCATGCCTAATTTCATCTCACTCTCATGAATTCAAGTCTCCAACCATGATTTTACGAAATTCTAGGGTTAGACCCAATTTTGATGTAAACTCTCATGATCTTCTATGAATTTAATTCTCTTATAATTCAATTCATGATTTATGATTATGAATGCATGTTTTCTACAAGTATCTCTCATGAAACTATGATTCTCAAGTTATGATGGTATTACTCAATTATGTATGATTTCATGAATCTCAAGTTTATGTATCATGGCAGACTCAGCGGCATTATTTTCATAGCTAGTTCACATATGACAAGTATGACTATGATTTTCATGATTTTCAACTAGCCCATGCAAAATCAACTATATTTCATGATTATAACTATGAGCAATATACATGCTTTGGGATTAGTATCTAGCACCGAGTAGGCTGGGGTCCAGCGCACAGGTCTCAAAGCTTTGTGTTGCCTTAGGTATATATTCATGTTTGGGGCCTCGCCAGAGAGTGTTTCCCCGAGCCCGATAGGGCTCACAAGTGATATCATGCCTTTATTTCCCTTTGTACTGGCAAGGCTTAGGACGGCTCAGCCAACTTGAGCGAGATAGTTGGGAATCATATGCTCATTTATGATATTGTCAACTATGATGAGTCTCCCACAATTTCTCATGTTTTATGATATTCATGTTCAGGATTTGTGATATTATGTCTTACAGTTAGATTGACCCATTAATTAGTTTATAAGTTTTCACTTATGGTTTCAAATAGGATAAGCTATATGATTTTACTTTTCAAAACCTTAGGTCATTATGTTTCAGTTTATGAGGAATATCTCATGCTTATAATTATCTCACGACTATGATTTTAGCATGTTGTCCTTACTCTCATATTTTACTTACCTTACATACTTAGTACATTTAAATTACTGGCCATATAATTCTATGATATACCATCTCGTGATATAGATTCGGGTGATCAGTCTTAGCTCTAACGTTAGCTTCGCTCCCGCATCAGTCCAGTCCAGCCCTAGCTTGGGTAAGTCCTCATAATCCAAGGACGTTAGTTCTGACATATGTTCTTCCTTTTATGTCTTTTAATTTTTAGATATTAGTAGATTATTTGGGGGTGTTGTCCCATCAGCTTATCTATGACTATAGGCTTTTCAGACAGTATGTTTTTAGATGTTCAGCGATTTTGGCTTGTAGCCATTTATGCTTTATTAGATCCGCTAATGTTATGGTTTATGATTTACTTCCACTTATTTATGTTCTCTTAATCATTCTATGTATGTGTCATGATATAGCTTGGAGCAATCGTGGTTCAAGGTCCCATGTGGCGGTCCAGGATCCATGCTCGGGTCGTGACAAAATGATGGTTAAGGCTAAGTAAAACCCTCCAATACACCCTTAAGAAAACCAAAAATGACTTAGTTTAGGAGTTAAAAGTATAGCAAGTTATGATAATACCTCTGAGATCCCCTATGTAAATTGGACCCATCAGTGACAACGGGTCACTTAACGAGTCATCACCCAACACAACGACTCATTAGGTCCTACAGTTACACCTAAAAACCATATTGTTAATTCTCTAATTCACATCCTAGAGTCTGTCACAACAGCCTCCTTAATGAATTGTCACTTGAACTAATGAATCGTGGCCCAACTCATCATTATTGAGAAGAATAATTCTAAACTCCAAAACATCCACTTAACGCCTCACTTAACGATTTGTTATGTGACTTGAAGCCTCACTTAATGAGTCATTATGTGATTTTTAACAAATTTCTACTAGTTTTCATCTACATATTTTAGAATTTGATCTTAGAGGACTTTTGGAGTATTAAAAAGGTATCTTGGAGGTGGAGGCAACATTGTTCGACAAGGCTGTTGTGCTTTCTAAGGATCCGACCATCTCCATTGCAGGATGTGTTTGGGCCATAACCTGCGCTTTAGAGTGTCTACCAGTTATGGAATAAAGGGTCGAATGTCCTCGAAGTTTGGAAAAGTCTACGAAAAGAAATGTGGTTTGACTGCTCTCAGTGGGTTGAGTACTTTTGTTTCCCATTAAGGTGGGTGGAAGAAAGGAAGTATTGGTATCTGATAACGCATCGAAGGTTGTAGAACCAATGTCAGCCATAGTTGGTTATTGTAGGTCTCCATTCCCAATCTCATGTTCTCCATTATGATTTGTGCTAGTACAGTTGGGTTTTGCATCACTAGCATCATCTCCTGGCCTTATATTAAGACATTGTGGGTCAGTGACTGACCCTGAAGGCTATGTTCCTGCCAAGATTGAGGGATAAGGTTCGGTGGCGGGGTCTGGCTTTAATATATTAGAGTGTTTCCTAGGCTCTAGGCACTGGGAAGGAAGGGAAAATGGGTTTGGTAGTTGTTCATAATATTTGGTGGTTGTAAGGATATCGGTGGGTATGTGTTCCTTGAGTTCGAGCGCCTCAGTTGGAAAGTATAAGGGAATCTGGGCATGTTTGGTTGTATCTATTTGTTTGACTAGATAAGGGTTTGCTGAGATAATCAAAGATGGAATTCCAACAGTATTTATTATATTCTTTTGTAGTATGGAAGTACTGGTACTATGAATATAAGACACATCTCTTGCCATATTTGGTATGGGTATTTGGTTAGAGTAACTAAGCGCAGGAGGTGTATTATGACATCCTAGGTTACGATTTCCACCTGAAAGTTCAGATGAATCTTTGTAGTGATAAGGGCTTCCAACAAGGCTGGAGGGGTGTTACTAGGTGGTTTTATTTGTATCGAAGAGGCAGGTTTCTATAGCTGAGTTAATTTATTAATTTCTTTTATAGGGATATCAATGATCGTAGGTGTATTGTTCAAGTTTTCTTTTATTATTTTAATTGGGTTTAAAGGGATATTTTGTTGTAGGCTAGTAGATTGGTTCATAGAGGTCACATCAGTAGTCAGTGACAGACTAGTACTTCAGCTGGACCTTGTAAGGTATTCAGATACAAAGCCCTAGTAGAAGGCCAATATTTACAGAATAGCTCATAAGACCGAGAATTCCCCAGAATAGCAGTATAAATCCAAGTGGATACACACAAGGTGTAAGAAAGTGATAGTACCCTGCTAGTACAGTGTTTATTAAGACCAAGGGATCAGTAGACTCTCCGTGAAGATCCAAAGATTGATCGCCTGGGAGTAAGTTTGATTAAGCCCAGCCTTATAGTGGTTCAAGTAAAATAACAAAGCAATTTGATGCTCACAAGTCTGCAGTATGCATGAACTATAAGTACTCAAGTAGAACAGTTAGAGCATTGTTAGACTACTGCCACATTCGGGTCATTCAACCCGACTATTCAGTTATTTAAGGTTAGGCAGCCAGATCATTAGAGGTCATGATCAATATCAGGATCCTCTGATTAGATAAAGGCACAAGTTGCGCAGACGGTCGTTCAGGTTATCACAGCAACAAGTACCCTTAGCATGTGGCCAGAAGGCCAGATAAGCTCTAGTTATGCCGGTAAACTACCTGTTGATATCTTCGGAAAGACAAGCCAGTATGACCGTCAATTATATGCCGAGCTCTCTAAATATGAAAAATGTTATATCAGTCAAGAAAAGGTAATGAAGCAACAAATGCTCTTAGCTATAGATCTAGTAGGAAGGTGGCGTATGTGCAACCCGAGCAACGGGAGTTGGTCAGGGAGATACATCAATTGGTCAATTTAGTCGTTCGTGTGATCGAAATGAAGGACAACAGAGCAGTAATCCAGAACACTGTCGTGTCATCCTTAGTTGTGGGGGTAAAAGAACGGCAATAAGCAGATCCTGACCTGGTCTAGCTTAAGGACATAATACTGCAAGGGAAGCGCCAGATTCGCAAATAACAGAGGGTGGAGTGCTACGTTGTAAAGGTCGTCTATGTGTTTCAGATGTTTTAGGCCTCCGCCATCAGATCATGAACGAGGTGCACAGCTCCAGCAACTATTTTCTCCACCCTGGCGCGACAAAAAATGTACCATGATATCAAAGACAACTACTGGTGGCTAGATAAGAAAAAAAAAGAAAAGAAAAGAAAAGAAAAGAAAAGAAATTGCTGAATTTGTAGCCCAGTGTCCTAACTGCCAGCAGGTGAAAGTAGAACATCAGAAACTAGGCGGTTTGATTCAAGACATAGTTGTGCCTCCCTGGAAATAGGAAGAAGTAAATATGGATTTTGTGGCAGGATTATCCCGTGCTAGATACAGACATAACTCTATATGGGTAACAATCGACAGATTGACTAAATCAGCTCATTTCCTGCCAGTAAGAACTACTTTCTCGGCCGAAGAGTACGCAGAGTTGTATATCCGAGAGATAGTCAGATTGCACGGAGTGCCAGTATCCATTATTTCAGACAAAGGAGCACAGTTTACGGCTAGATTCTGCTAGTCGTTTCAGAAAGGTCTGGGAACGCAGATTAATTTGAGCACAGCATTCCACCCTCAGACAGATGGACAGGCAGAACGCACAATTCAGACGCTCGAAGATATGTTGCGAGCGTGTGTGTTAGATTTCAGTAGTAGCTGGGTTAAGCATTTGCCCTAATCGAGTTGCTTATAATAATAGCTATCACTCAGCTATCCAGATGGTGCCTTTCGAGGCTTTATACGGGCGGAAGTGCCGATCGCCGGTTGGCTCATTTGAAATAGGAGAACCGGCGTTGATTGGGCCAGACATTGTTCAGCAGTCAGAAAAGAAAGTAAAGCTTATTAGAGAATGCCTACTGACTGCACAAGAGTCGCCAGGAGTCATATGCAGATGTGCGGCGCAGAAACCTGGAATTCGAGGTGGACGACTGGGTATTTTTAAAAGCATCACTGATGAAAGGGGTGATAAGATTCGGCAAGAAAGGTAAGTTCAGTCCAAGATTTGTTGGGCCTTATCAGATTCGTCGAAGGATAGGCCGAGTAGCATATGAGTTGAACTTTCCTCCAGAACTAGAATCCGTTCATCCGGTCTTCCATGTATCTATGCTAAGGAAATGCATAGGAGACCCATCCAGAGCAATTCTAGTCCAGGATATTCAGGTTACAGAAAAGCTGGCCTATGAAGAGGTTCCAGTGCTATCCTAGACAGACAGATTCGCAGATTGAGGACTAAAGATATTGCGTCTGTCAAGGTATTGTGGCGTAACAGGAACCGAGAGGAAATGACATGGGAAGCGGAGGAAGATATGAAGACCAGATATCCTCACTTATTCCAGGCCTAGTCAGGTGACAGGTATGTCCGTATTATTACTTATGTAGTACCTTATGGTTGTATATGTATAAATGAGAAAGATTGATGTTTAGCTATCCAATGAATCTTAAAGTATTGTGTGCAGTACCTGTGTTGGACTTTTCTGCGTTTCAGGTTTTTGGTATAGTCCACATTACAGGGGAGACTCTACCAAAAATTTTTCTAAATAAGTAAATTGAGAGGTCCTCTAGATAAAAGTTTACATTCGAGGACGAATGTTCTTAAGGGGGGGAGAATGTTATACCCCGTAAGATTTCCGGCACCTAGATGGCCTACTCGTGCGTTGGTTAAGCATATTTGAAGGCCATACGTGCTAAAGAAAGGCCCGGGAAAAAGATCGGACGAGAAACCTGTCGAACCATCATGGAAGGAGCCAAGACAGAGCCCCTCCGTGATGGCAACGTGTCACGGAGGTGGAGCCTCCGCGTTGGCTCTGTGACACGTTGGCCTTGTCCAGGCCCAAGTATATAAAGCCCCACTTCGGTTTTAATCCATTAAAACTTATAAAAATTTCCATAGAACGTAGGAAAACAGAGAGGGATGAAGGAGGTTAACACATAATCATTCGATTACGCTGCCAAACGTTGTCCAAACTTAAATTAACCTCAGATACCGAGGTATTTAGCAGCAGAGAGCATTCCTACGGATTTAGTTTCGCGAAATACGGCCGACGAATCGTCGAGCTACCGGACTAAGGTAAGTGGAATATCTCCAAACTAGTGTCTATGTGTTTCTAGCTGTGAAGTGAGTATTTCTCCCTTCTGGACTTCTGAAAAAAGATGAGTTTTTGACCGTCTTTCGATAAGCCTAAGTTTAGGCTATATTTATATCGAAAGTGATGTCGTCCTTCAGAATAAAGTTGTATTTAGTACTGATTGATATATATATATGAATGCAATTGGGAGGAATAGCTGAAATACTGACCAAGCTACTCCAGTTAGTTGGGAAATCAGAAGCGAAGGTATGTAAAGCTAGTTTCCTCGGCAAGTTAGTAATCTTGGTATAGTAAAGTAGTTAAAAGGCCAGTAGAATGTTTAGAAGTCGAGTGTTATGTTTATTATGAATGTTGGTTCGATATTAGAAGCATCATGTTATGTATAGTGTGAAACTTGCTAGCACAATATAAATCCTGATACAAGTGTTAGAAACGGTACAGCATGTCCATCATGTGGTTTAGCAAAGAATGTTGGGTTATTATTGTATTCAGTTGAAACCTAGTAAAGCAATGTAAATACCTGTAAGGTATCTAAGAAGTAGAATGATAGGTTAAAATGAACTCTAGAAAGCATGTTAGAAATAGTAAATCATGTTACTATAGAAACTCAGTATACAACATGGTTTTTAGCAGAAAAACTATATCTTGTTCAGCGTTAGACTCAGTACAATATGGCAGAAGATTATATTTGTACATATACACTATTATCAGTCTCAGCATGAATTAAGTACATACATATCACTATCACTAGTTCAGCATATAGTAGACACAGATACATTATAATTATTAGCTTCAGCATGTGATATATGCAGATAGTATTACTAGTTGAGACCATTGCATTGTCTTGGGGTTGGTTTACCTAGCATCCATGACCGCCCCAGGGTTGATAGCTGTATCGACTCGTCCACCAGAGGACGAGGATACGTCGCTCTGCGGAGTGGCATGCCGTCCCACAGGGGACGAAGATGGGATGTCAGTTTCCCCATATTGTGCCTTGGTCGGCCCTTACACACCCCTGTCGAGCAGATACGCCCGGGTGTTGATTCAGGAGTCCTCCAGACTCAGGAACAGTTATAGTCAGGGGCTCAGCGAGCCCAAGTGCATACCCAGGGGACCGGCAGGATGCTTATAGTTACTTTAGGAGATGGGATGACCGGGGTAGGGGTATAGATTTTGTGCTGGTTGTACCTCCCGGCTTATGGGGGCCGGGTAAGGTTTGTGTGTGCTATGTTATGTTATGTTATGTTATGCCATGTCACATTAGATACGAGTAGATCAACAGTATAATGATACATCTCCAGGTATGACTCCTACTCCTTCTAGTATAGTTAAGAGTAGGCATAGTTTTACATTATCAGACAGTTAATCTTTTCCTTCCTATTTCAGTTTCATCAGTTGTATTGTTGTTTTCAGATATTCCTTTCAGTATTGCTTTACATACTCAATACCAGTGGTACTGACGCTCGTTTGGGGCACTACATTACTTGCCTGCAGGTACTCATAGACGAGGGGCCGATACCTCGTGATTCCAGCCAGCTCACAAGGTCATCAGCTCCAGTCATCCAGAGCTAGATAGCTAGAGGTCTATCCCTTTTCTTTTGTTGTACAGCATGGGTAGGTCGGGGCCCTGTCCCGACCATCTTATCAGTATTCTTAGAGGCTTGCAGTCTGTATATATTTTCCCTGTGGTCAGATGAGCCGGTCGTGTGAGGTCGTGCAGTTGTATAGCTGTTAGTACTTCTGTTTCTTTTATGTTGGTCGTGTGGGGCCATAGCTTGACAGTAGTGGTGACCTTGCCGGTCACGTAGCTTTCCAATATCTCATTGTTGAGTTACAGATAATTAGACAGCATGATAGCCTTGTCGGCCCGCATAGGTTCCCTTATATTGACATATTTCTGGTTAGCTGCTAGTACAGGTACAGGTGGCTATAGGCCTAGTCGGTCGGAGGCTGTATTTACAGCCGTTATATAGCCCGTTGTTTCCCTGAATCTGAGTTAGAGCCAGCCAGGCACCAGATATGCTCAGGCTCAGTAGTCTAACAGTTCAGGTCCTAGTAGGGCACCAGGTGCCAGTCATACGCCCCCCCCCCCCCCAAGGCGGGGTGTGACATTTATTTTCAAAAAGCAACCCGAAGGGGGGGTGTTGATATGTTATACTCTTAATTGAAGGGTAATTAATGAATTACTCTTGTACTATAGATTTCAGGCATTCCAAAGTATTGAGGAAAGGTAAGGTTCCCATGAAGTAGTTGAATTGTTACCTTCCAAATCGAGGTAGGTTATGATTTATAGGGATAGACCTATATGATGTCATGTATAGTGTGCAATGTTGATATACGATTGGTATTCGAATTTTTACATGATATGTGAGTCTATTGTGTTAATTTATCTTATGAACGTGACTAATATGTGATATTGAATTATGATGACTTGTTTAAAAGATTGTGTATGTATGTTAATGTAATTACCTATGATGAATGGTTAGTAAAGTGATCCCACTCCGTTAATAAGAGAATTATTAATTGATGATGGCTTATTTGAGAAGTAGATTGTAACTTTTTGTATGCTACAATAATGCACTTGTCATGCCTTTTATGAGAATGATTAATGAAAAGATTTATATCCTAAAATTAGAGGCTCGAGCCCAAGGGGAGTATCCGGGCGAGCAAATAACTTTATTTGAGTGCCTCGTGCCCGAGGGGAGATCCGGACGAGCGTATGAGTGGGAGCGGGTGCCACACCGACACAATATATGGATTTCTAGAGTCCCCTATAGGTCATGATTAGATGCGTAAATAAGACCCTCTGACATGTGTGGACATGATTCATATGGTTGAGTGTTAAGGGGAGATGGCAGAGGCGTGTGCCCATCATGCTACCCTTGGTTGTGTTGTTTTTGTATCTATTTGTGATTACATTTATGTTCATGAGGTGATTGTGAGCGTGCTATGAGAATGTGCAAAATTATAGTGGATATGATGCAAATTGATAACAATGAACATGGTGTTAATGCTAAGTGCGACTTTGTCACCGTGTATAGTTGTTGAGTAGTTGTCGCTATGAATAACTGGGGATTTGTAGCTCTTAATAGCTATTGCGATTGTTGTTTTATTATGGTTGTTGATAGATTTATGAAGCATGTGAAATGTTAACTGTTAATCTAATGAAATGTGGGATGGGTGAACTGAGAAGAGTGCATCACGTTGAGATACTACCTATGTAGTGCCGCTGCAGCAGAACCATTTCTGCTGCGGCGAGACTGCTGTAGCAGACAAGTGATCGCTGCAGCGAGAGGCCTAATCTAGTGAGCAGGCCGGCTGATTCCTAAGTAGAGCTAGTGTTCATATAATGGCTTGTATTTTGTATAAAGTTGAGGACCCTTTTCATATCTCTGTTGCTGTAATTATCTATTATTATGTAAGGTCGACCAATGATGCCTACCAGTACTGTGTCATGTACTTACCCTAACCCTGCATTCCTTTTTGAGTACAAAGTTTGAGCCTGGCAGTTCTTTGTGCCCTCACCTGTGAACCAGCAGTTTTTGTGGATTGAGAAGGTGAGCAAATGAGGACACAGATCACTACTTCATTGCATATTTCCTTCTTTCGGATATTTGAACACTTTATTTCATTTTTAGTTTTAGTTCCTTAGTTGTGGAAATAGGCGTCTTGCGCAATGACTTTCAAGTATTGGGTAATTTTGTTTTCTTTGTAACATTGGTTAAGCAGTTGATTCATGATGTAAAGATATTTCAATAACTAAAGATAGCGTTTACCATTTACATGTCTAATTTTGGGGTAGTATCAGGATTCGTTGGTTCGCCCACCGGAGGGTTAGTGTGGGTGTCAATCACGGACATTTGGGTCGTGACAAAGTTTGTATCAGAGCGCTAGGTTCGTTTATCTCATTGCACTAAGACAGTTCTAGAATAGACTCGTGGAATCGGTGTGAAGACGTCTGTAACTTATCTTTGAGAGGTTGTAGGACTTTAGCAAAACTCCTTCCTTCTATCCTTTTGTGCGATTACTTGATTTCAATTGGTATCTGGTGATCCAAATTGGTATCTAACAACTTTTCTTCTTTCCTTCTCAAATGGTAAGAACACGCGTAAATGGTAACAGATATGCAGCACCTGAGCCAACAGTGGCGGCCCCAGTTCATGGTAGAGGAAGGGGCAGAGGTCGTGACCGAAGACCCGTTGCAGCTAGAGGAGGGACCCGTGCTCCTGCTCTAGTCAGGGAGAGCTCTGCATCTCCCATGCCACCAGTAGTACAGGAGTGGGTGGCAGTTGAGGCCGAGGTCCCGATGCAGGGAGCGTCCTCAGAGGTCCTAGCTCAGGTCCTCAACCTTTAGAGCAGCCTTGCGGGCACCTGGGCAGTGCCAGCAACTCCAATAGGACAACAGTCAGGAATTCAGCATGCAACTATTGTGGCCCTGCGGATTGATGACATATCGAAGGTGATGGTATTTTCGAGGCCGGTGGCAGGACCGATGATGACAAAGGAAGAGCATGACTTATTTTGGAGGTTCACCAAAATGAAGCCTCCCACCTTCTATGGCACAGAGGTAGAGGACGCCTATGAATTCATCATAGATTATCACGAAAGGCTCCATAAGATGGGAACGGTGGAAAAGTATGGTGTTGAGTTCGTCACCTTCCAGCTGATGGGTGATGCAAAGCTTTGGTGGAAGGCTATCATGGAGTACAGACCAGCAGGGTCATCACCGTTGATGTGGACCCAATTATACTCCACATTCCTAGAGTAATATGTTCCCTGCATTTTGAGGGATAGGAGCAGGATAAGCTCACCATCATTGTGTAGGGGAGCTCATCGGTTGCTGCATACGAGGCTTGATTTCACTCTTTTTTCATATATGCTCTACCCTTATTGTACACTGAGGAGGAGAGAATCATGTGGTTTGTTAAAGGCCTGAATGTGGGTCTCCAGGTACCAACTCTGTAGATGGTCTCTTTGAGTAAGACTTTTTAAGAGGTGGTAGAGTACGTGAAGTCGGTTGAAGGGGTGAGGCGGGAGGGTTATGCTAGAAATGCTGAGAACAAGGCTTGAAGAGTTGGCTCTTTTAGTGGTTCTTATGTGAAGGCTCCAGCACCAGAGGGTTTCTCTAGGCGCCCTATTTAGTCTGCCATGCAGGTGTCAGCCAGAGGTCCACCAAGGACAACTCCGCAATCTTCGGTGCAATTAGGGGTACTCAGATGGTTCGTTCTAGTTTTAGGGCTCGTCCTATTTCTTCTGTTCCAGCTTAGAGACTGATTATTGAGAAGGTCTGCCATGAGTGTGGTGCATATGTCCACATCCGCAGATGGTGCCCTAGGTTCGGATAGGGCAGACAGATTATTCCTCACCCAGCTCCTCGAGCTCCGGCCCTAGCTGAGAGGGAAGGTAATGCATTCAGTCCAAATCGTCCACAATTGGGACGAGGTGGTCAGCCAGCCATTAGAGGTGGTGTTCAGCAAGGTAGGGGATGTGCTCAAATAGGTAGGGGTGGTACCCAGGCAGGTAGAGGGGTGGCACAGCCCAACCGAGGTGGTTCTCAAGCTGGTAACTAGGCTCATTTCTATGCTTTCCTGGTAGACCAGAGGCAGAGGCTTCAGACACCGTTATAACGGGTATGATTTTCGTGGCTGATAGAATGGCTATTGTGTTGTTTGACCTGGGCTCTAATTCTCTTATGTGTCTACTTATTTTGCTTTGGGTCATGACTTTGTGTATGATGTGCTTAATACTCCTATCTATGTGTCTACTCCTGTTGGGGATTCTGTGTTAGTGGATAGGGTTATTCGTGATTGCTTTGTTGAATTCATGGGATTTGACACTCTGGTGGACTTAGTGATCTTAGATATGGTTGATTTTGATATAATTTTGGGAATTAGTTGGTTGTCCCCTTACCATGCAATTTTAGATTGTTATGCTAAAATAATCACTATACCAGGTCCAGAGTCATCTAGGTTGGAGTTGAAGGGAAATTGTAGCCCTGCTCCTATGAAACTTATTTCTTATATTCGTGCTCGTACATTGATAGAGCAGGGTTGTTCAGCGTATTTGGTGCATTTTCGAGACACTAGTTTAGAGGTTCCTTCCATAGAGTCGGTCCCAGTTGTTTGTGAGTTCTTAGAGGTGTTTCCTGCAGATTTGCTCGGCAGGTCATCGAACTGTCACATAGATTTTTGTATAGACATGAAATCAGGAACCAGACCTATTTCTATTCCTCCATATTGAATGGCACCTACTGATTTCAGAGAACTCAAGGAACAGTTGCAGGAGTTGCTCAATAAGGATTCATTAGACCAAGTGTATTGTCATGGGGTACCCCGGCTCTATTTGTAAAGAGGAAGGATGGTAGTATGTGGATATGCATCGACTACCACTATTTGAACAAGGTAACTATTCGAAATAAGTACCCTCTCCCTCAAATAGATGATTTATTTGATCAGTTATAGGGAGCGGCTGTATTTTCAAAGATTGATTTGAGGAGGTTATCACCAGTTGAAAATTCGGGCTGAAGATATTCCCAAGACAGTCTTTTGGACCAGCTATGGGCATTATGAGTTCGTGATCATGTCATTCGAACTCACTAATGCTCCGGCCGTGTTCATGATCCTGATGAATAGTATTTTCAAACCTTACCTAGATTCCTTTGTTATTGTGTATATTGATGATATTGTGGTGTATTCTAAGACCAAGCAGGAGCACAAAAATCATTTAAGGATTGTGCTAGAATTTCTGAATGAGAAGTAGTTGTATGCCAAATTCACCAAGTGCGAGTTTTTATTGGAATCGGTGTCCTTTTTGGGGCATGTGGTTTCCAAGGAGGGAATCCGAGTTGATGCACAGAAAGTGGAGGCAGTCAGGAACTGGGCAAGGCCAACTAATGTTACAGAAATCTAGAGCTTGTAGGGGCTAGCCAGTTACTACTTTCAGTTCTTGAAGGGATTCGCATCCATCGCTTCGGCATTGACTAGGTTGACACAAAAGGATGTGCCCTTCCAGTGGTCAGAGGAATGTGAAGTGAGCTTTCAGAAACTCAAGACTCTGCTAACCACATCACCTATTTTGGTGTTACCTGTGGAAGGTAAAGATTTTGTGATGTATTGTGATGCCTCACGGTCTGGATCGGGTGCTGTGTTGATGCAGGAAGGACAGGTTATTGCGTATACCTCAAGAAAATTGATGGTGAATGAAAAGAACTATCCCGTGCATGATATGGAGTTAGAAGTGGTGATATTCGCATTGAAAATTTGGAGGCACTATATGTATGGAGCTCGATGTGAGGTGTTCACGGATCATTGCAGCTTACGGTATGTATTCTCCAAGAAATATCTCAATTTGAGGCAGAGGAGATGGATGGAGTTGCTTAAGGATTACGAAATCACCATCTTGTACCACCTAGGTAAGGCCAATATAGTGGCAGACGCATTGAGAAGGAAGACAGTGAGCATAGGCAGTCTGGCTGGCTTGGAGGCTACTCAACGGCCGATGGCCAGGAAAGTCCATACCTTGGCAAACAGCTTAGTGAGATTGTCGCTAAACGAAACTGCTGTACTGTTAGCCAACCTGGAGGCTAAATCCTCGCTGTTAGAGGAAATCAAAACCAGGTAATTTGAAGATGAAAAGTTGGGTAAGATCAAAGATAGAGTCCTGTGGGGAGAGGCCAAGAAAGCAGTGGTAGATGATGAAGGGATCTTGAGAATAAAGGGACAGGTATGTGTTCTCCGAGTTGGTGAGCTAATTAAAACTCTCTTTGCAAAACCTCATAACTCGAGGTACTCCATTCACCCTGGAGTCACGAAGATGTACAACGATCTAAAACAACATTACTGGTGGGGTAGGATGAAGTAAGACATTGTGGACTACGTGGCTTAGTGTTTAAATTGTCAACAGGTGAAATACGAGCACCAAAAGCCTGGAGGAGTACTTCAGTGAATGCCTATCCCCGAGTGAAAATGGGAGAGGATAGCCATGACTTTATGGTTGGTCTTCCAAGACTTTGGGGAAGTTTGAACCTATTTGGGTCATTGTGGACAGGTTGACCAAGTCAGTTCATTTCTTGCCGGTTCAGGTGACTTACAACGCGGAGAAATTAGCCAAGTTATATGTGAAGGATGTTATTCGGTTACATGGGGTGCCTCTTTCCATTGTATTAGACAGGGGCACTCAGTTCACTTCCTATTTTTAGAAGACTTTGCAGGCCGATTGGGTACGATGTTGGACTTGAGCACAGCCTTCCATCCTCAGACAGACAGACAGGCAATTGGAGCGCAATATTCAAGTCTTGGAGGACATGCTCCGAGTGTGTGCGATAGACTTTGGGTTTCATTAGGATAAATTCTTACCCTTGGCAGAGTTTGCCTATAACAATAGCTACCACTCGAGCATTGGTATGGCGCTTTTTGAAGTCTTGTACAGGAGAAAGTGCAGGTCTCTAATTGGGTGGTTTGATGCATTTAAGGTGAGGCCTTGGGGGATGGATTTGTTAAAGGAATACATGTAAAAGGTTTGGATAATTTTGGACCATCTGGTAGTTGCTCAGATTAGGCAGAAGCAATACGCAGACAAGAAAGTCGGGGACATGGAGTTCATGGAAGGGGAGCAAGTGCTGATCAAGGTGTCCCCTATGAAGGGGGTGATGAGGTTTGAAAAGCAGGGCAAGCTCAGCCCGAGGTATATTGGGCCATTTGAAATACTCCGACGTGTGGGGGGAGTGGATTATGAGTTGTCATTGCCGCCAAGATTGTCTGGAGTGCATTAGACATTTCATGTTTCTATATTGAAAAATTACCATGGGGATGGAAAATATATCATCAAGTGAGACTCCGTGCTGCTGGATGAGAATTCGTCCTATGAGGAGGAACCTGTAGTGATATTGGCCAGAGAGGTTCGAAAGCTGAGGTCTGAGGAGATTCTGACAGTAAAAGTCTAGTGGAAGGATCATCTGGCGGAAGAAGCCACTTGGGAGACCGAGGCTGATATACGGGTCAAGTACCCCCAGTTGTTCATAGAATCTGGAACGTATCCTTCTTACTTTTGTATAGACCATTTGAGGACAAACGGTATTTTAAATGGTATCTGATGTGATGACCTGAACGTCGTTACTAAATGGTTAAGGGCATAGAAAATAGAAAACTGGCTAAGGATGAGATAAGGAGGGTGTAAAATAAACAAAGTATAGAACTATGCATTTTGAGTAGTTACTGGTTTGGGGGGACCACTGCACTTGTGGGATTCCTGCTGCAGCAAGACCATGGAAGCGATCGGAGTCCCGCCATGGTGAAAATTGGAGAGTAACCATTTGGATCCCCAAAACGATCCTGTGGCTACTATAGCGGACAACGGGAATTAGAAAGTGGGTTTAAGTGGAAATTACAGGGTTTTCACCCTATTATTTTCTAAAACGAGATTAGGAGGTTTAGAGGATGGAAAAACTCTCCAGAGTATTAACCTCTCACCCAAGGTAATATTTTCGATTCTCTATCTCTAAAGTGAGTAGTTTTGATTCTAGAAGCTTTATAGACCTCTAAAAGTGGGAATTTTGTAGAGGAAGAACCCTAGGCTAATAACTAGGGCTGAATTGTAAGGTGATTAGAGGGTGAACTGGGTTGGGTTGATAAGTTTTGATCGCTCCCCTAGAATCACGTGTTGGGAACAAGGGTTGCTCGGGGAATTGAATTAGAATCGAGTAGAATTGGGGTTTTACTTTTGAAAAACTCTCCATGGGGGGGTTGATCTATTAGCCTCTAAATTGAAGGGTAATTAATGAATTACTCTTGTGTTGTAGATTTCATGCATTCTGAAACTTTGAGGAAAGGCAAGGCTCCCGCGAATTAGTTGAACTGTTACCTTCCAAATCGAGGTAGGTTATGGTTTATAGGGATAGACCTATATAATGGCATGTATAGTGCGCAATGTTCATATACGATTGATCTTCAAACGTTTCCTTGATATGTGAGTCTATTGTTATTAATTTATCTTATGAATGTGACTATGATGTGATATTGAATTGTGATGACTTGTTTAAAATATTGTATATATATGTTAATGTAATTACTTGTAACGAATGGTTAGTAAGGTGATCCCACTCAGTTAATGAGAGAATCGTTAATTGATGATGGCTTATTTGAGAAGTAGATTGTAACTTTCTGTATGCTGCAATAATGCACTTGTCATGCCTTTTATGAGAATGATGAATGAAAAGATTTAATATCCTAAAATGAGAGGCTCGAGCCCGAGGGGAGTATCCGGGAAAGCGAGTAACTTTATTTGAGTGGCTCGTGTTTGAGGGGAGATCCGGACGAGCGTATGAGTGGGAGTAGGTGCTACGCCGGCATAGTACATGGATTTCTAGAGTTCCCTATAGGTCATGACTATATGGATATAAATAAGACCCTCTGGCATGTATGTACATGATTCGTATGGTTGATTGTTAAAGGGAGATGGCGGAAACGTTGCTCGTCATGCTACCCTTGGTTGTGTTGTTTGCATATTTGTTTGTGATTTCATTTATTTTCATGAGTTGAACATGAATATGCCACGAGAATGTGCAAAATTATCATGGATAATGCGAATTAATAACAATGAACATGGTGTTAATGCTAAGTGCGACTTTGTCACCATGTGTAGTTATTGAGTAGTTGTCGCTATGAATAACTAAGGATTTTTAGCTCTTAATAGCTCTTGTGATTGTTGTTTTATTATGGTTTTTGATGGATTTATGAAGTATGTGAAATGTTAACTGTTGACTGTGGGATGGATGAACTGAGAAGAGTGCATCATGTTGAGTTGCTTCCTCGTAGTGCCGCTGCAGCTGAACCATTATCGCTATGGTGAAACCGTTGTAGGCCTAATCCAGTGAGCAGTCTAGATGATTCCTGAGTAGAGCTAGTGTTCATATAATGGCTTATATTTCTACATAACGTTGAGGACCCTTTTCATATCTATATTGTTGTAATTATCTGTTATTATGTAAGATCGATCGATAATGCCTACCAATATTATGTCATGTACTAACCTTATCCTGCATTCTTTTCTGAGTTTAGAGTTCAAGCCCAGTATTTCTTCACGCCCTCACCTGTGAACAAGCAGCTTTGGCGGATTAAGAAGGTGAGCAAATGAGGACACAGATCACTTCTTCATTGCAGATGTCCTTTTGGACATTTGAACACTTTATTTCATTTTTAGGTTTAGTTTCTTAGTTGTGGAAACAGACATCTTGTGCAATCACTTTCAGGTATTGGGTAATTTTGTTTTCTTTGTAACGTTGGTTACGCGGTTGATTCATGATGTGAAGATATTTCAATAATTAATGATAGCGTTTACGTTTTGCATATCTCATTTTAGGGGTAGTATCAGGATTCGTTAGTTCGCCCACCAGAGGGTAGTGTGGGTGTCAATCACGGTCATTCGGGTAATGACATTTTTTAATATATTCTTTTATATTTTGCTATTTATTCCGTTATAAAATAAAATCTTAATTATCATTATCATTACTTCAATTTTTCATATGCCTTATCTTTAAATTATTAATATTTATCATTGTTTAATTTTTTTAATGATACTTTATAATTCATATAATTTGAAATAAAAGTTAATATTTTTTTTTATTATAAAAAGATGATAGTTATTTATATTATTTGATTATCTTTAATTTTAGCTATTAAATATATAAATTAAAATGTGTAAATTTATTACTCAATTAAAAGGTAAAGAAGATGAAGAGCTATTAGGTGGTGTTCAAGTACTATCCAACACTAGAAGAAGTTCATATTTTTTGTACGTTGCAGGAATTTGCAAAGGCGAAGAAGAATTTTTTTGTATGTTTCATTTTTATTAGTGAACTTTTATTGATAATATTTTCACAATAAGTATTGCATTGTGATACCATAAAAAATAGAACATTGATTATTACTTATTATTAGTGTTTTCTTACTAATGCTATTTTTCTTCAAGAAACTTAATAAGTTTTTGTAATTTCTTAATATGTTTTCCCAAAATATGTCTTATGTGCAATTTGTAACTCTTTTTATGGATGATCGATAAGAGTTGTGGTGGGATAGATGGAATCCTTTTATCCTTAATCAGAGATCTCGAATTCAAGCCTTATATATGAAAAAAATCTATTAGGAATGCTTCCTCGTTAAATGAGCCTTACATGGCGCGAATTAGACTCCCATATGAATATCAAACACCGTATAAAAAAAAGAAAAAAAATCTTTGTATCGAAGAGTTTTATAATAATTTTGTATCAAATTTCATTGGGTGGACCCTTTAAATTTATAAGGGATGATGTACGATGTTTTGGGATGGTATAAGGATCAAGTAATGTGATGAAATTATTGTTTAAAATTTTAGAGAAAAATTGAATTGGACATTGACAAGGAAGAGAAACTTTTGTTCTTTCAGAGTTTAAATATGAGGTAAAGAGGGAAGAAAATTAAGAAAAGAATTGAAGAAAGAATAAAAGGAGAAATAAAAGAAAAAAATAGTAAGAAAAATGATGTCACACTTTTTCATGGTGAATATATATATATATATATATATATGTATATTTGTAGTATTTCAAGATCATATATAATTATGCATTTTCAAATAAATTATCATTTGCCAAATATAGGCTCAATATAAATTATAATAAAATTCGTCAAGACATGATAGGATCTCTTAGGATAGTTAAAAACTTATGAACATCAAATACTTATATCAATTATATTAATTTTATTATAATTAAATTATAAATGAAAGTGAAAATATATAATTAAGTAATTTTAATGTCACGTCTAACCTTGGGAGGCATAACTGGCACCTATGTCATACTGTGAGCTAGGCTGACCTGGATGGGTACAAGCACCGCTGGTGCCTGCCACCAACTCAAAATCATGAAAATAAACTATTATATCTCGGTTGTAAACACGGCCTCGGGCCGTCAAGGCCACGCAGCAAACTTATAAAAGAAAACTGTTAACCCAGCATCCAAACAATAATGGAATTTTATGCGGGTTGACAAGATCACCATGTTGTCTGGTCATAACAGAATGAAAACAAGCAGTCATATTCCTACTATAGCCGACAAGGCTGCTAGCTAACTAACTACACTAGGCCCTACATGACCAACATGCAAAATATAGCATATATAGGCCCCACACGGCCAACAACAACCAATAACTGAAAATTGTAGTTTGCAAGCCTCTAAGAATAGAATAGTGGTCAGAAAAGGGCCCCAATCTACCCAAAAGTTGTACAACAAAAAGACCAAAACTTTGTAACTATCAACTCCGGAGAAGAGGAGCTGACTGAATTGCTATCTCTGGATGATAGCTAAGGAGGTCCTGAACCATGTCTATCCGCACTTGTAGGAAAGTATGTAGCGCCCCATTGATGGGTGTTGGTACAATACGTACCAAATATGTAAGGCGGTAATGAAAATAACTCAATAGAACTGGTCTTCGATACAATATGTACCAAATATGTAAGGAAGTAATGAAAATGACTGAATAGAACTGATAAAAGAACTGAAAGTAATCAATAAGAAGGATAAGAGTGCAATCTGAATAGCCTCGCAGTCTGAAACATAACTAGCAAATAAACATACAAACAAGAACCTAACCGAGCCCCCATAAGCCCTGGCATGCGCCAAATAATCTATATATCCCTAGCGGCACCCCTAAGGCTCCATAAGTGACTGGAACTGCGTCTCAAACAAACCAGGCCTTCGGGAGGGTCGGTAATATCATCTTAAGCATAGAAGGAGTTCATAGAAGACTCCAACGTGGCCCCGAAGGCTTTACTTTAGTCTCTTCAGACATTTAATAGCTCTGTAAGCAATTCAGTAGCTCATAAGCAATACAATAGCTCCGAAAGCAATCTCATAATTCTATAAAAGATAGCAGCATCATGGATCCATAAGTAATTTATAGCTCCGTAAGAAATAGCAGCTTCATAGTTCTGAAAGCAGGCTATAGCTCTATAAACAGTTCGTACGATTAATAATCCCTCAGTTAAACACAGCGAGAGGTCGTACGAAATATGATCAACCCCTACCAGGGATGCTATGCTACAATCTCAAATCTATTTACGACGACTAACTATGACATTCGTATTCTCAAGTTACTATGAAAACACAAGTCGTATCAATGTTACAATGGGAAAAACTTACCAAAAGGAATAGCCTTAACATACCGTAGTCGATGATTTTCGTTCACCCAGATAGCTCCAATCTGTAGCTGGCAATTCCACTCAATTGCAGCCCTACATAGAGAATAAGGCTATTTTCAATAGTAAGACTCGGCAAATAATGATATCTTTTGATAATATAAATTATAACTCAACTTCGTGCAATTCGGCTGAAAGCTCACAAATTCCTGAGAGATTAGAAGGTAGAAATACTTACCTATCACTTCTAGCCGCTTAGGACTCGATTAGAAGTGACTCCAACAATATTTCTCGATGGGATTCCGATATTCTGAGTGAATTTTCAAGAATTAACTCCGCGTGGACGTTCCTTGTAAGCCTATAACTCATTATCCAAGACGATTTTGCGTTCGACATAGTTTAAACGGCGTAATTTTGATAAAAATCGAAGAGAAATTGAGAGGAAATTGCCTAAGGTCGTGGGTCTGTTTTGAGAACTTTTAAAATGAACTCAACTTAAACTTAAAACATTTAAATAGGCTTGAGGCAGTGGCTAGGGGGCACGGCACGCCGCCATCGCACCAGGCCAGGGGCGCGACACGTTGGGCTAGCAATGCGACGCAATGCCCAGTGCGCCTAGCCTCCGGCCCCAGCCTCCTGCTCGCTTGATGTCGTGATCGTATACTCATCCCCTAGGAGCTTTTCTGTATGCGTCATACTCCAAAACTCTCAACATACATATGCACGCATCGGTTAAATGATAGGAATGTATGGGGTGTAACATAATCCCTCCTTAGGAACATTCGTCCTCGAATATAATCTTAAGCTTGGGAGATTTACTTCCTTTAATCATAGCCAGAAAAATTTCGACAAAGCCTCCTCTGTAATATGGACTATCCGGAAACCTGAAAAGCAATAAAGTTCAACATAGGCGTCTCACAGGAAGCTACAAGCAATGATACAATATAGCTTCATATAATAAAAGTAAACAACTGAACAATATTGATAATATGAACAACAGAACAATAACTGGGCAATAATCTCACCTCAACTACATAATTTGGGTCAAGCCTGAAATAGGTGAGGATATTTAGATCTCATGTCATCATCAGCTTCCTGATCATCTCTTGTACATTTATGCTCCTCCATAGGACTTTAACGGAGGCTACATCTTTAGTTCTCAATCTACAAACCTGTCAATCTAGTATGGAAACTAGAGTCTCTTCATAGGACAACTCTTCAGTGACTCGAAAATCCTCAATTGGAACAACCCGGGACGGGTCTCCTATGTACTTTCGTAGCATTGACATGTGAAAAACCGGATGAACAGATTATAGCCCTGAAGGAAGTTCTAATTCATATGCTACTCGGCCAACCCTTTGAAGGATTCAACACGGCCCAATGAATCTAGGGCTAAGTTTGCCCTTCTTTCCTAATCTCATCACGCTCTTCATAGGCGAAACTCTAAGAAATACCCAATCATCACTATCAAACTCCAAGTCTCTACACCGCACATCAGAGTAGGACTTCTGACGACTTTGGTCTATTAGCAATCGTTCTCTGATAAGTTTCACCTTTTCTTCTGACTGACGGATCATATCGGGTCTGATCAACCCTGACTCCCCTACTTCAAACCATCCTATGAGGGACCTATATTTCCGCCCATATAAAGCCTCATAAGGTGCCATCTGAATAGCAGAATGATAATTGTTATTATATGCAAATTCAATAAGGGATAGATGCTCATCCCAACTCCCTCTAAAGTCTAGCAACCACGCTCGTAGCATGTCCTCGAGCGTCTGAATGGTGCACTCTTCCTGACCGTATATCTGGGGTGGAAAGTTGTACTCAGATTAACCTGCGTTCCCAAACCTTCCTGAAATGACTGCCAGAATCTAGTTGTGAATTGTGCCCCTCTATCTGAAATAATAGATGTTTGGATGCCATGAAATCAGACTATTTCCTTAATATATAACTCCTCATAATCTTCAGCTGAGAATGTAGCTTTGATTGACAAGAGATGGGCTGACTTTGTCAACCTATCAACAATAACCCAAATGGAGTTAAATTTACGCCTAGTACGAGGTAACCCTTTCACAAAGTCCATATTAATTGCTTCCTATTTCCACATAGGTACGTCTATCTCCTGAGTCAGTCCACCAGGTTTTGATGTTCAGCTTTTACCTGCTGGCAATTACGACATTGTGCTACGAACTCAGCTACACCCTTCTTCTTCCAGGACACCAGTATATCTCCTTTATATCATGGTACATCTTCGTCGAACCTAGATGAAGAGAGTAACGAGAATAATGTACCTCAGACATGATCTGTTGTCGGGCTCTGCTATATTTGAAACATAGAGTCGACCTTTGAACCCCAGGATACCGTCTCCCGTTAACTCAAAGGCCGATAGTTCACCCTGTTGAACCTTGTCTATGAGCTGTACTAGAATAGGGTCCTTGTACTATCACTCTTTACCTCTAAAACTAGAGATAATGTTGTTGTATTCTGAATTACAACCCCATTATCCTCTCAATCCACTACCCAGATTGCTATATTGGCTAATTGATGTTGTTCTCGAGCCATTTCTCAATGTTCTGGCCTCAAGTATGCTAGGCTTCCCATGGATTTGCGGCTAAGGGAATCAGCTACAATATTAGCCTTTCTTGGGTGATATAAGATGTTCACATCGTAGTCTTTTAGCAACTCCGGCCAATGACGTTGTCGCAAATACTCTTTCTGCGTGAAGATATACTGGAGGTTTTTATGATCAGTATAGATGTACACATGCACATTATACAGGTAATGCCTCCATATTTTTAAAGCATGAACCACTGCAGCTAACTCTAAATCATGGGTGGGGTAGTTCTTTTCGTTCCTCCTTAGCTGCTTTGAAACATAGGCAATCACCTTACCATGTTGCATCAAAACACATCCTAACCAAATGCCTGAAGCGTCACAGTATATGGCATAGCCCTCTGATCCTTCCGTTAAGGCTAATACTGGTGCAGATGTAAATCTATTTTTTAGCTCCTAGAAACTATGCTCACAAGTCTCGATCCAATGGAATTTAGTTGCTTTCTGAGTTAATCTAGACAACGGTGATTATAAGGTAGAAATCCCTCCACGAACCTTCTGTAATACCCGACTAACCCTAGGAAACTGCAAACCGCAATTCGAGTCGTAGGTCTGGGCCATGTCTTTACTGCCTTGATTTTCCGTGAGTCAACTTAGATACCTGTATCTGATACAATATGACCAAAGAAAGCTACGAAATTCAACCAGAACTCACATTTTGAGAACTTCGCATATAACTGGCGGTCTCTGAGCATCTGGAGTATTGTTTACAAATAATCTCTGTGTTCAGCTTCTGAGCGGGCATATACCAGAATATCATCAATAAACACTATCACAAACAAATCTAAGTATGGCCTGAAGATATTGTTCATCAAATCATAAACACTATTGGGGCATTCGTCAATCCGAAGGACATGACCAAGAATTCAAAATGACCATACCTGGTCCTGAAAGTTGTCTTCGGAATATCCTTCTCCCGAATTCGCACTTGATGATACCCAAATCTTAAGTCGATCTTGGAGAAATATTTTTCCCCCTGCAGCTGATCAAACAAATTGTCTATCCTTGGGAGGGGATATTTATTCTTAATAGTAAAATTTATTCAACTGCCAATAATCTATACACATTCGTAGGGTGCCATCTTTCTTCCACACAAATAGAAACTGTTGCACCCTATGGTGAAGCACTCGGCCTGATAAAGCCCTTATCTATCAAATCTTTCAACTGTTCTTTCAATTCCTTCATCTCGACAGGAGCCATTCAGTACGGAGGGATGGATATAGGTTGCGTGCCTAATGGCAGGTCGATAGAGAAGTCGATCTCCCATTTTGGGGGAATATCAGGAAGCTCGTTTGGAAATACATCCAGAAACTCACTAACCACAAGAATGGACTGAAGAGTCGGGGATTCTTCTTGCATATACCGAACCCTAACAATATGGTAAATACAGCCCTTCGCTATCAACTTCCTCGCCTAAAGAGAGGATATGAACCTACCTTTTGACTAAGCTGCATTGCCTTTCCATTCTCGCACTACCTCCCTTGGGAAGTGAAATCAGACGGTCCTGGTCCAACACTCCACATTGGCATAACATTGGCGCTAGCCAATCCATGCCTATAATTACATCAAAGTCAATCATTTCTAGTTTCACTAAATCTGCTAAGGTCTGGCGACCAACAACCTCTACTGTGCAACCCCGGTAAATCCTTTTAGAAATAATAGAGTCACTGATGGGTGTAGACATTGAGAATAATCGTTGAAGCAATTCTAGTGTTATACCAAATTTTCACGCCACTAGCGGAGTAACGTAAGATAGAGTAGAACCTAGATTTATCAAAACATAAACTGGGTGAGAGCAAACATTCAACATACCTATCACAACATCTAGTGATCACTCTGACTCTTGTCGCCTTGGTAAGGCATAAGTTCAATCTAGACCACTGCTAAAACTAGATGCCCCTAATCTACCTCTGCCTCTGCCAGCTGGAGCTGAGGGCCTATGTCCTACCAAAGGTGCTAGAGCATGTGATCCGTATGAAGACCTGTTCTATTGGTCCTAAGTACCCTGATCTCTGTTAGGACAATCCCTCATCATATGACCCTCTTTCCCACAATCATAGCAAGTAATAGAGTCGTATCTATACCTTCTAAAATGTTGTCGACTACAAATCCTACAACACGGTACAACAGACATGCTCTGATCTGAACCTCTCTGCTGTAGTGAGCCTGATGCTCAAGAACTCTCGCGGGGACCTGACTGTCCGCAATGATCTGACCTACCACCCTACTGCTGTGGAGGCAAAGGTCTAAGTGGCCAACCTGGAAACTGAGGTTTAGGCCCCTTTGGAACTCAGCCTATAAATCACTGGGTCTAGCCCTCTGGTGCTGCTCCCGACTTACCCTCTCAGCCTCATACTGGCGCTGCCTGATTCCCTCTATATTCTAAGAAAAATCCTGAATGCGCGCAATATCCATATCCTCGTGCAAAGTAGTTGTAATACAGGCCTCCACATATACTGTAGAAATCACCATGATGAACTGGTGCACCCTAGCTAACATAGTGTCCACAATACTGGCGCATATCTTGCCAAAGAGTCAAACCTTAGTGCATACTCTTTAATGCTCATTCTGCCCTACTCCAGATGTAAACACTAATCCACCCAGGCCTATCATATCTCTCATGGCAGATAATGATCTAGGAAGGCCTCCAAAAAACCCGGCCAAGTAGGTGGTGGTACGTCTCTACCTCTGGACCTTTCCTAACTCTCATACCACAGAACCTCTATATCTCATAGATGAAACACTGCCAACTCAACCGACTCTGTGGACGAGGCGTGCATTACCCTGAATATTTGTTGCAACTAATCTAAAAAGTCCTGAGGATCCTCTCTATGATCTGTCCCCGTAAACTATGGAGGACACAAGGCGAGGAACTCACGGACCCTCGAACTCCCAGGTTCTTCGGTAGGTTCTACAACAATGGGTGCCACTGGTTGTCGCTGAGCGGCCATCATTCAAGCCAACATGTAAACCGCACTCCTAACCTCCTGATCCGATGGTATAGGAATAACTGGGGGTGATACTAGCGTATCTGCTTCCCTGGAGGGCTCTTGATATGGTGGTGAATGCTGGGGAGACCAAGGTGATGTCTCCCTATCGCCCTTAGATTGGAGCGACTCTGACTGGGGCACTCTGCTAGTGCCCTCTCCTGCCGCAGTGTCCAATTTCCTATCAGTCGTAGTCTGTCGTGCGTTAGACATTTTCTCTATAGATCTGTCGTGCGTCAGACATTTTCTCTATATATAAGCAGAATAACATAAGCTTAGGGACTCACCCTATACAACATAGCTCTATAGCATGACTGGAGAAGAAAGGAGGGTTACCATGCTATCATGCCCCGTAGCCTCCTGCCTATTGATTGTGGCGCACAACACATCCATAGACAAGACTCTACTAGACACGGCTTGCAGATTCCCTAGGATACGACGTTGCTCTGATACCAAGTTTGTCACGCCCCACTTTTGTAGGCATGAGTATCACCTTATGCCATATTGGGACCTGGGCTGACCTGGCTGGGTACAAGCACCGCTGGTGCCTGCCAGAAACTCACAATCAAGAAAACAAACTGCTATATCTCGACTGTAAACACAACCTCGTACCATCAAGGCCACACAGCAAACCTATAAAAGAAAACAGCTAACCCAGCAACCAAATAATAAAGCGATCCTATGTGGGCCGACAAGACCACCATGCTATCTAGTCATAACAGAATGAAAACAAAGAGTCATATTCCTACTACAGCCGACAAGGCTGCTAGCTAACTAGTTAAACTAGGACACACATGGCCAACACGAAAAATATAGCATATATAGGACCCACATGGCCAACAACAACCAGTAATTGAAAACTATAGTCTGAAGCCTCTAAGAGTAGAATAGTGGTCGGGACAAGGCCCTAACCTACCCAAAAGTTGTACAACAAAAAGAGAAAACCTTTCTAACTATCAACTCCAGAGAAGAGAAGCTGACTGAACTGCTAACCCTGGCTGATAGCTAAGGAGGTCTTGAACCACGTCTATCCGCACCTGCAGGCAAGTATGCAGCGCCTCATAGATAGGCGTTGGTACAATACGTATCGAATATGTAAGGCTGTCATGAAAATGACTAAATAGAATTGATAAAAGAACTGAAAGTCATTAATAAGAAGGACAAGAGTTCAACCTGAATAGCCTCGCAATCTGAAATATAACTAGCAAGTAAACATACAAACAAGACCCTAATCGGGCCCACATAAGCTTGAAAGTTTCAATCAATATAGAATAACCTACCTGGGCCCCCATAAGCCCTAGCAAGTTCCAAAGAGTCTATATACCCCTAGCAGTATCCCTGAGGCTCCATAAGTGACTGCAATTGCGTCTCAGACAAACCAGGCCCTCGAGAGGGATGGTAATATCATCTTAAGCATAGAAGGAGTTCATAAAAGACGCCAACGTGGCCCCGAAGGATTTAATTTAGTTCCTTTAGACACTTAATAACTTCGTAAGCAATTTAGTAGATCAGAAGCAATACAATAGCTCCGAAAGCAATCTCATCATTCTGTAAAAGATAGCAACATCGTGGCTCTGTAAGCAATCTATAGCTCCATAAGCATTAGCAGCTTCATAGCTCCATAAGCAGTTCGTACGATTAACAGTCCCTCAGCTAAACACAGCGAGAGGTCATACGAAATATGATCAACCCCTACCAGGGACACTATGCTACAATCTCAAATCTATTTGCAATGACTAACTACAACATTCATATTCTCAAGTTACTATGGAACACAAGCCATATCAATGTTACGACGGGAATAACTTGCCAAAAGGAATAGACTTAACATATGGTAATTGATGATTTTCGTTCACCCAAATAGTTCCAACCTGTAGCTGGCAATTCCATTCAATTGCAGCCCTACGCAGAGCGAATAAGGCTATTTTCAAAAATAAGACTCAGTAAATAATAATATCTTTTGATAATATTAACTATAACTTAACTTCATTCAATTTGTCCAAAAAATCACAAATTCTTGAGAATTTAGAAAGTAGAAATGCTTACCTATCACTTTTAGTGGCTTAGGACTCGATTAGAAGTAATTTCGATAATTTTTACTCGACGGGATTTCAGTATTCCAAGTGAATTATAAAGAAATGACTCCACATGGACGTTCTTCTTAGGCCTAGAACTCATTTTCCAAGACGAATTTGCGTTTGAACGGAGCTTAATGGTGTAATTTTTCTAAAAACCAAAGAGAAATTGAGAGGAAATCGCCTAAGGTCATGGGTCTGTTTTGAGAACTTTTAAGATGAGCTCAACCTACACTTAAAACATTTAAATAGTCCTGAGGCAGTGGCTAGGGGGCGCGCCAGGCCAGGGGCGCGATGAGCCGGCCATGGCACCGGGCTGGTAGTGCAGCGCGGTGCCCAGTGCCCCTAGCCTCTTGCTCATCGATGTGGTGCTCGTATACTCATCCCCCGGCCCTTTCCAAAATGTGTCGTACTCCAAAACTCCAATATACGTATGCACGCATCAATTAAACGATAAGAACGTAGGGGGTGTAACATTTGATTTATTGATAAGAATAGATATGAAGATATATTGATTTGATTGCATAAAAGTATGTCTGCATGGCAATTTTTTTAGATTACAAAAGTCTTCTATTTTATTTTATATTTTTATATCTTTTTAGGGGGAGTTGGGAGGGAGATCATTTTGTATCCTAATTTTTTGTTTGTTTTATTATAAAAGGCTTAGTTATCTAACTATATTACTCAATTAACACTATGAGGTGTAGAAATAGATGCAAAAACTACATACTAAAGTATTATAAATATATAATAAAAAACTAAAAGTTGTGTTAATAACTTTTATATATAAATATTTAAGAGGCTATAACAAAATAAATGCTTTTCTACCAATGTATTCTCATTTTCCCCTTATTTTCTTATCTCATCTTTTATTGAATTAATTTTTTTTGTGTGTGTGTATATATATGATACTACTTGTCACGGGCTTGTCTTTTCTAAGGCCGTGGGACAGCTAAGTTGGCTTAACTTCCACCCAAGCTTCAGTCCTCTTACTGCTCACAAGGCACAAAACGTGCTAAGGATCGGATGGCAAATGAAGAAAGAAGGCAAGAAGTAAGGAGAACTAAAGAATACAAGTATTGGAGGCAAAGAGCCCTTTTGATTCCACTAAGTATGAGAAATCTGAAATGTGTGGATCATTACAAATGCTGCCCCTTGAGGCCTACTTATAGTACATACAAGTCCCTACACTATGTGCCATGTGGCTGTGGCAGGCTGGCTGTGGCAGGCAGGCATGCTTGTTGTGCCAGGCAGGTCAGGCATGCTGTGTCAGGCATGCAGGCAGACAGTGTCAGGCATGCTGTGTCAGGCAGTGTCAGGCGTGCAGGCAGGCAGTGTCAGGCGTTCCAGGCATGTCGTGTCAGGCGTGCAGGCATGCTTTGTCTGGCGTGTCAGGCATGCTGCGTCAGGCGTGCAGGCATGCGTTTTGGCTGTTCCAGTGTGCTGTATTGTCTTGACTTTGGTTCCTGATGTTGGAAGCTTATCGGTCTGAATATTTGGTCTCGACTCATCTGTTAAGTGGGAAAAATTCAAAAAATTTAATGGATTTGCTGGCAGGGCGATACACTCTCCCCCACCTGATTTGGCGACGACCACCGCGCCCACGTCTGCAAGTACTTGTGCACCTTGTCCTTAAACTACCACAAGTCTTTGAATTTTTTCCATGACGCCTCCTCTGGTGATTGCCCCTTCCAGTGCACAAGAAATTGGGCGCTTAAGTTGCCCCAGCCTTTACCTCGAACTAGTTGGTGGTCAAGAATGGCCTCAATTTGTTTCTCTGTGGCAGCCGAAGTGATGAAAATCTGCACACGGCCCGTCTGGCCCCATTCCGCGTCTTCCATATCTTCATGATATGGCTTTAGCAGACTGCATGGAAAACTGGGTATATTTTTAAGTGATGTCGCATGTTCAGTTCATAACAAATCTTGCCCACCTTGGCAACAATCTCGAAAGGACCCTCATAGCGTCTGATAAGATTTTGGTTGACGCCGCGCAGGGACTTAAACTGTCGCGGGTTAAGTTTTACCATCGTTTTGTCCCCAATCTGATAGTGCACTGGCCGACGTTTCCTATCAGCAAACTTTTTCATTTGGGGGGCTTCCTTGTCCAAGTAGGACCTTGCCATATCCACCTGCTCCTCCCACGCCTTCGCCAGGTGATAAGCACCGGGATTCCTTAGTCCGGCATTGACAGGCAAGGACTGTGGGGTATTAGGCTGCTGCCCCGTTGCAAGTTCAAATGGACTTTTACCCATTACTTCTCTCCTCTACAAGTTGTATGAGAATTGGGCTGTATCAAGCAGCTTTGCCCAATCTTTTTGATTGGCACTGACAAAGTGCCTCAGGTAGCACTCTAGAAGGCAGTTGACCCGCTCCGTCTGGCCGTCAGTTTACGGGTAAAAACATGTGGACAAGTGCAATTCGGACCCCAATAATTTGAATAATTCTTTCCAGAAGGCACCGGTGAACCGAGGGTCCCGGTCGCTGAGGATGTGTCTCCGCACTCCCCAATACTTTACCACGTCCAGCAAGAATAGCCTCGCTGCCTCCCGGGCTTTGCAACTGGCTGTGGCTGCCGTGAAAGTTGCATACTTAGAGAATTTGTCCACCACAACCATTATGGTGCCAAATCCCTCTGAATTTGGCAAGCACGTGATGAAGTCCATGGTGACGTTGTCCCATGATCGTTCGGCTATAGGAAGTGGCTCTAGTAAGCCACCAGGCACCTTGCTCTCTGTCTTGTCTTGTTGGCACACGAGACAAGTACGGACATAACTTTCAACGTCGTCCCGCATGTGTGACCAGTAGTAGGTTGCCTCCAGTAGTGCCAAGGTTCTCTTTGTCCCGGATGTCCTACCTAGGCAGTATCATGTCCCTCCTTGATTAGGAGGCGCCTCAGATTGGCCCACTTAGGCACATAGACCCGCCTACCGGTAGTATAGCAGGCCATCTTCTTCCCAAAGTTTCTTTGTTTTGCCTTGACTAGCCAAGGCAAGGAGCTGCTTTGCAACTGGGTCATGTTGCATTCCCTCCTTAATAGTGTCCAAAATGCTGCTACTGCTAGTGCTAACAAGGGGCGCTAGGACTGTTTTCCGGCTTAAGGCATCTGTAATAACATTTGTTCAGCCCCGCTTGTACTCTAAAGTGAAGTCAAACTCGGCTAGGAAATCTTGCCAACGGCCTTCTTGGGTGTCAAATTTGGTTGGGACTGGAAATAGCTTGTGGCTACATTGTTAGTCTTGACGGTGAAGTGGGAGCCTAACAAATAATGGCGCCAAGTCCTTAGACAATGGACTATGGCAGTCATCTCCCTCTCATGGACGGTATACCACCGCTCTGCTTCGTTCAACTTTCGACTCTCGAAAGCGATGGGGTGGCCCTCTTGCATTAGGACGCCACCGATGGCAAAATGTGAAGCGTCTGTATGGACCTCAAAAGTTTTGATGAAATCAGGCAAAGCAAGGACTGGCTCCTTTGTTATGGAAGTCTTAAGCACCTCAAAAGCTTTTTGGCATGAACTGCTCCAATTCCATTCCCAACCCTTCTTCAATAAATCGGTGAGAGGTGCAGCAATCTTTGAGTAGCCCGTAATGAACCGCCGGTAGTAATTGGTGAGGCCAAGAAAGGATCGGAGTTCAGCTACTCGGGTCGGTGCCTCCCAGTCCCTTACAGCATCTACCTTGCCACGATCCATTCTTATTTCTCCTTGGGAGATGGTGTGGCCAAGGAGTTGCACGTATGGCTGAGTGAATGTACATTTGTCTCTCTTGACGTACAGCTCATTTTCCCTCAGTACTCAGAAGACTTGCCGTAGGTGTTCCACATGATCCTCCGGGCTGCCACTGTAAACCACAATGTTATCTAGGTAGATGACTACAAATTTGTCCAAGAACGGATGGAACATCCGATTCATGAGGATGCAGAATGTGGCAGGGGCGTTGGTAAGGCCTAATGGCATGACTAGCCATTCGAAAGCTCCATGCTGGGTGACGCATGTGGTCTTCGGCTCATCTCCCTCGGTAATGCGGACTTGATAATAGCCCTTCCTCAAGTCCATTTTTGAGAATACTTTATCTTGCCCTAACCGATCAAATAAATCTACTATCAACGTTATGGGATACTTATTTTTGACCGTCACCTTGTTGAAGGTCGGGTAATTGATGCATAACCGCAACATCCCTTCTTTCTTTTTCTGAAATAGTACCGAGGCTCCAAAAGGTGCCTTTGATGGGTGAATATGCCCTGCCTCTAGTAGTTCTGTAAGTTGTCTCCTTAGTTCTTCTAACTCCGGAGGCGCCATGCGATAGGGGGACATGGCGGGTGGCTTGGCTCCTGGAATAAGCTCTATTTGGTGGCCATCCTCCCGGCGGGGAGGCAATCTCTTTGGGAGTTCCTCTAGCATGATGTCCTCCTGATCACTTAGGACATGTTGAATGCATGACGGGATAGGCTCTGCCTCATGGCTTGCTGGCACCTCCAAAACAGTGGCAAGGAAGGTCGGTTCCCCTTTCTTGAATCCTTTAATCAGTTGCATGGCCGACAATTGCATGCCTTTTGGGGCACGCGGATTAGCGGCACTATACAAGAGCCTCCATGGTCAGATGTGCAACTGGTTGAGGCATGGTGAAATGAAGGCATTGATCTCATACTAGAAGTCTAACTCGAGCACTATATCAAACACATCCATGGGTGCTACGGTGAAGTTCGTCATGCCATGCCAAGCCCCTAAAGAAATGGGCACGTTGGGAGCAAATCCGTTAACTTGAGGCATTGACTATTTTCAGCAATGTGTCACTAGAGATGAAAGTGAGCTCGAGCTCCCTTGCCTTTGACTCTGTCACAAAATTGTGGGTCGCTCCGGTGTCCACCATGATCCAGACAGGCTTGCCGTTCACCCAAGCTTCAATGAATAATGACTCCCGTGGCCTTACACGAGGCGGCTGGGCTGATATAGCTACAGGTTCCATGGGGTTGAACAAGGCCATATGATTAAACAAGCCCACTGCCTTGTCTTTCTCCCGGCGGCTCCGCCCCCTTGCTCCTTCTGTCCGCTGGTCTGTGCCGTGGCTGGCGGACATGCGTGGGCTGCTTGCTTGTCGGCAGAAGTCATTGCCCCAAGTCTCCGTAACTTTGGGCAGTTTCAATACATATGAGAGGAGTCACCGCACAAATAGCATCCATCTCGGTAATTGACTCCCTTCTTCCGCTCCTCATAGTCCTTGCGGAATTGTGATGATCGGTTGCGGTCACCTTTGCCATCATGACCCCGGTTGGCAACAGACTTGCCTCTGTCCCTTTCTCCTCGGTCTACTTTGGCAGCAACCTGCCGTCGAGCACCCTCCTTTTCCTTTGTGCTTTCCGAGCGAAAATCTGTCAAGGACTCGGCCGCCACAATGGCCTCGTCCACGTCCTTCACCTGGCGCCGATGCAACTCTTGTTTGGCCAAATTTTGGAGGTCATCTAAGAAATAAAACAGCAAGTCTTCACTGGTCAAGTTTGGGATCCGTAGGGTGAGCTTGGTGAACTCCTTCACGTACTCACGGATGATGAACTCTTTTTTGTGATTATTATTTTTACAAAAAAAAATATTTAAGTAATTTGCTAATGTTATTTATAAACGCGCAAAGTGAGAAAGTATTCACTAGTAATAAAATAGCATGACTTTTGCTTATACTCCCTCCATTCACTTTTACTTGTCATGTTTTACTTCTCGAGAGTCAAATTGCATAAATTTTAATCAATATTTTTAAAATATAGTTTTTGATCATTTTAATATGAAAAAGGATTGAAACTTATAGTAATGATTTTCGTATAGTTTTCGAATTTTTAAATCTAAAATAAAAAATTAATCTAATTCAATTCAAATCATGAAATGAAATTGAATTAGTTTAACTTTTTATTTTAGATTTAAAATTTAGACATTCGAAAACTATACAAAAATCATTATTATAAGTCTCAATCCTTTTTCATCTTAAAATGATCAAAAAATACATTTTAGGAGTTTTGATTCGGTAATTTGGACATGCAATTTTATCTTGTAATTTAAAATTGTGAGATAAAATCAGTATTTGGACATTAATTTTATGTTAATTTTAAATAATAAGTGAAATTTTAAATTCTTTGAAAACCTTAATTAAAATTTTCAAATCATAAAACAAAATTACATGTTAAGATGAAGCAAGAATAAGCTTGGCTTTGGAAGTTAGCTGACTAAGCTGCACGGATTTCTACCTTTATTTTTTTTAGTTATGAATTATGATCCTCTAGCATTTGACCGTTGACCAGTCTCGAACAAAAACATTCAAATGGTATTGGCTGATTCCACTTTTTTCACCTATTTTTTTCAAGTTTTTACTTTCTTTTTATCTTTTTGTATGAATTGGTTAAAGGGGCATTTTTTCTGCTAAAAGAAAAAAAAGAATCGACTTTATTAAGGTATGGGGAAATATTTCTTTTTCTATCCACATCATATGACACATGCTACTGTTATAATAGCTGAGCAACCTCTTTTTTTTTTTGGTTTAACAAGCAAAAAGTTAAAAAAAAAAATTAAAAAAATATAATATTCTATCTCTATTTTAATTTATGTGATATATTCTAATTAAAAATAAAATTTAAAAAATATTTTTAAAAATTTTAAAATTTGTGATTGGAATCAAGTTATAAATGCTTGTGTGATTATATATCATTTTATTTTGAAATAAGTATTTTAAAGTTAAATTATTACAAAATATAAAAATGGGTCATTCTTTTTGGAACTGACTTAAAAGATAAGCGTGTCACATAAATTGAGATAGAATGAGTAACAACATTTCTGTTTTATTACTCCTTCTGTTTATTTTTAATTATGAGAGTTGATTTAATTAATATTCAGAGTTAAATTGAATTAGATTTTTTTTATATTTAAAATTCAGATATTTGAAAACTATACGAAAAGAATTACTATAAGTTTCAATCTCTTTTTCATATTAAAATGATCAAAAATATATTTTAAAAATATTGGTTAAAATTCATGTAATTTGACTCTCGAGAAGCAAAATGTAACAAGTAAAAGTGAACAGAGGAAGTATAAGCGAAAGTCATGTTATTTTATTATTATGATCTTTTGCCCTACTTCTTTTCCAATTTTATAATAGATGGACGTACGAGATTTTTTTATTTTTAATCACATGCCTCGAATGACTGGACATACATTGGTGATAGAAAATATAATTTTAAAAGTGACTTTAATTTGGCAATTTAGAATTCATCTCTTGCTTTACGTTAGCAGAACAGGTCGATCAAGACTTTGTGCTCTTTCTTTTCGTGTGGAATAATTACTTAAGTAAGAAAGTTCAGACACATACCATATATAAAGAGAGAGGCGGACGAAATCTAGTTTAGTGATAAAGCTGTACTTGTATATACATTTCATTTTGGCAAAAAGCTGAAATTTTGTTAGTGAAAGTTATTTTATTTAAGAATATCTCTCAAATTAATTTTTGCATATTTCATCAATATTTTAATTTTCAAGCACAAAAGTTCAATATTTGCAAATAAAAGGCCAAGACCTCATTTATTTACTCTTTATAAATATTTTAATTTTAATCATTAATTTCAGTCATTAATAAGTTAGTTTATTTTTTAATTCTTAATCTTAATCATTAAATGCATGTGTTTTATTTTTGATAAGTAATTTATTTATCAAAAAAATTTATTAACAAAGTTTTAACATCATTAAGATGTCTAGAAATAATTTATAATGATAGCATTTCACTAATTCCATTAGTGCACTGATATCCTATCGTTCACCATCATCAACTATCACAGTCGTTGCTCACCATTATCAACTATCACTACTAATCACCCATCACCCATAATCCTCAATCACAACCACTATCGTTGACAATCACCACAATCAACCGTCACCCACAATCTATAATCACACCCACTATCGTTGACAATCACCACAATCAACCATCGCTACTATTTACAATCATCACCACCAATCACCATTACCACAGTAACCATTAATCACTACTGTCAATTTACCACCATCAATCACCATTATATATTGGCAACCACTTCCATCATTTACTAATACCACTAGCTATCACTATCATCCATCACAACTATTAATTGCCCCCATCAATTACCACCGTCAAGCACTACTAGCAACTACCATCACCACTAGCTACTATCCACAATACCACCATTGACCAATATCATACCCAATCGATACTCAAAATTACCACGGCTGGCCATCATCACCACCAACCGCTATTTTTTAAAATATTTTGATTATTTTATTAAATTTTATAAACAAATTTATACATTCAGATTCCGAAAAATAAACGGTTCTAATTATTTAGTATTCAAATCTTAATACAACATCATAATATTCAGATGTATATTTAGATTCAGACATCTAGATCTTAATACATATCCTAATACTAGTGAACTTGTTCGCGCTTCGCGTGATCTTGAAAAACTTTTTAAAAGTTACAATTTAAATCTTTTCCGTTATCCAAATACTAAAATAACCACAAAATAAATTTTGTAACATCTAATATTATTGTTAGTTTTTCTTTCAAAAGATGATCTAACAAATAAATTTATAACTTTAATCAATATGTATTTTGCTAAAATAAATTTTCAAAAGCTAAAATAAAAATCAAGGTAAAAATAAAATAAAATAAGAAAAAGTAACTACAGAGACGCTGCAACAAAAAGTCTAAATAAAAATCTTGAAATCTTATAATAGAAATTAACTATATGTACTAAAAATTATTATATATTAAATGACTAATTTAATATTTCTTATTTGATTTTGAGATATTTAATTATTCAAAAAATATATAAATAGTTCTAATCAAATGATTAGTTTCAGCATATATATCTCATTAATTAAGATGTAATGTACTTTTAAAAGTACAATCTTTTAAAATTTTAAAAAATATCATTTGTCCTTTTAAGACTATTCACCTAGAGAGACACATGATATTATAACTAAAAAAGATTTAAGAATGAATATTTTAGTAATTGTGTTAGAAGTGTTCAATTTTACAAACTTAAAGGACTGTGTGCACTCAAAAATTAAAATAAAGAGAAAAATAAATGTATCCTTAAATATAAAAGATCGTTTGAGGCTAAAACTCATGTATTAATTAATTACTAATAGTTTCAAAGGGAATAGTCCAATATTTAAGTGATTTAGTTCGAACCTTAATTTTAATATTTTGAATTTTAATTTTTTGGCGTATTTTTTTTCCTTTAAAAGTCTCGCTAAATAAATTACAAATAAATTAAATTTTCATGGCAAAGTGGTTAAAATAATTCTTGACAAAATGTTACTCATAAATCTAAAGAAAAAAAAGTATATTGGCAGAAAAGTTTGTGAACATTCTACTGCACAAAATCTGTTACATATTGTTATCTTATTTATTTGCGATATTATTCGAATCATTATTGTGATTATAGATCAGCGAATATGAGAATTTGATAAGTTATACCTTGAAGATAGTCATTTTACACAATTAAATTGAATATGACTTGATAATTATGCTCTTAAAAGAAAATTGAATATTTGTCTAGATCAAGATTTGAGATATATCGATCTTATAACAATAATAATACAAATAAATTAATCATCACAAAAAGTATCATCAAATACGACATTTATTTTAGTGCTTATCTTATATATTAAATTATATAAATACTTATGGAGGAACACAATAAACTATCATAAATTTATGCATTAACATTTAAGGGTTATGAAAAGGTAAGATATAAGCATTTTTCTTTTGGATTATTAAAAATATAGAATTATGGAGATAAAAATTGTGAGTTTTGTAGGTGAGTTTTATAATTATATGATAAATAAAGAAAATAAAAAAAATTAAAAATATGAATATATTTGTTGACCTTAAAAAAGTGTTAACTCATCTGTTAGAATAAATATGATATTCATGCTATAATGAATCTATTGAACTTAATTAATCATAAATAAATATTAGATTACTAAAGATTGATTTTCTTCAATAAAAATTATGGAATTAATATTTCATCATAGATTTTATGATGATAATAAAAAGTTGCGGGAGTGATGAAAATAAAAACCAATTAAGTTTTACATTGAAAAAAATGACTTTTTAGTTTCTTAGCATTTCATATTTAATATAATTAAGAGAGTTAGAAGAGTGACTTTTTAAATATTTTAATATAGCACATAAATGAGGAAAAAAATAGAGAAACTCCAACACCCCCCTCCCCCCCAAAAAAAAGATAATTATATTTTTGACCAAGGAGAGGTGTTACGTCACTTTTTCTATTTCTACCTTTATTATTATTTTGGGTAATGAGAGAGGTTATTGACATTCTCTAAAGTCAAATTTTATTTTTATTTTATCTCAATTTTTTTTTTACTTTTTATTCTTTCTATTTGTTTTATCAATGTGATACTTTAAAAAGTCAAGAAAATATCATTAATTTTTGACGTAATTGAACCTTTATGTTCTATATTATGATTTTAAATAAACTCAGTAATCTCTTCTCTTCCTTTTAACAAAAATATCTACCAACAATTGCTACAAATAATGATTTCAATTTGAAAGTACGTCTAAAAGAAATATTCTTTTTGACTTATAAAATAAATTTTCAAACTTGAATTTATTTTCAAGCTGGAATAAAACATTGATATAATGACAAAGTATTGGTCAGCATAATCAAGTCTAATTTTAGGTGGAGCGAGTACGAAGTTGAGAGCGTATTATACAAGTTGATAAACATGTTCGTGTATACTCATCTTTTTTGTCTTTCTTTTTCAGGTTTATATACGTTCATTTTTTAAAATAAAAATTATGACTTGTATGCTTGAAGAAGACAACTGAAAAAGAAGAGAAGGAAAATAGTTAGGAAATTGAACTAAAAAATTGATCTTAGAATAAAGCATATAAAAGAATTATATAAAATTGAAAAAATCTTCTTAAATGGGGACTGGATTGATGATAAAATAGAATCCTGGGTCGTGAACAGTGATTCGATTGATGATGAAGAAAGAGAATTCTTGGTTCAGTTGTTCATGTTAAGGTATGACACACAAAAAAAATAATTCTTGAACAACTCTATTTTCTAAGCTTATTAGGGATATTATACGAAACTTAATTGATATGAAAAAATATATCAAAGCACAAATTTTTATATTTTTTGTCGTTATACTAAAAAAAAGGAAGATTCAAACATTTTAAGCCTAAAGCCTATTGGTAAGGATATATAAGAGGTCTCCTTACTACAACAAAACCAACCAAACGAGAAATTATATAACATGAGATTATATAGACTAAAGGGAAGTTAAGTACAGTAAAATAGAGAAAAGTATTTAAAACACGGCCTAGACCGTAGCTTCCACATCAATATTATTTTATATGCTTTAATATATATGAAATTATAGCCCTCTCAAAAAAATTTTACCAACAAACTATAATAATGTAAATAAAAAGTAATATTTGCTTTACAATTTATTTATATAGATATACATGGAGGAAATACAATAAATTATCATAAAATTTATAAATCAAATATTTGGAGGTTGTCAAATAAAAGTATTACACCCCGTGAAAGTTAACAAATAGAAGGCGTATGCGTGAATTTGAAATAGATAAAGAGAGTACGGCGCGTGTGAAGAAGCCTCGGAAGTTAGGTCGAACGAGGCCAGGCCGCACAGGGCCAGTGCGACGCGCCAGCAGGCAGAGCACCAGCCAGCGCGGTGCGCCAGCATCTTGGCGCAATGCCAGGCGCAGCGCGGCACCAAGGTTTCCACGATGGCCGGTGCGAGACGCCCCCTTGGTACCTTGCCCTCCTATATAAAGCCCTCCTTTGATATTTTTAAGTTCATTTTTCAATCAATCCACGGCCAGCTTGAGAGAAAACGAAGGGAATCTATAAATTTTCATTCGTTTACGCTATGAAATGTCGCCCTAATCCAAATTAACTTCGGACATTGAAGTTTAAGGTTGTAGGGAGCATTGCTACGGAGTTATTTTCATGAAATTCGCCCGGCAAATCGTAACCCCACTGAGCCAAATTCGTTGGAATTTCTCCAAACAAATTTCTATACAGTCACAGGCTTCAAGTAAGCATTTCTCCCTTTGAACTTTTGAGAAATTACGAGTTTTCAATCGTGTTCCGTTAAGTTGAAATATAGTTAATATTTAAATATAAAATTATCGTTTTTATCGAATTTAATACTGAAACTAGTCATATTCCCCCCAGTGGTACGATTGCAGTTGAAAAGAGCAGTTGAATACAGACTGAAACTCACCAGTTAATCGGTAATCGACGAACAAGGTATGTTAAGGCAGTTTCCTTCGAACAAGTTAGTTTCTTTAGCATGATAACCCAGTTTGAACCTCAGTAAGAATACCATAAGCATGTCTATTATGATTAGTTCTTGTTATAAGCTGAAATTCATATTCCATGTTAGTTTGGGACGGTTTATGCCTGTATAGCTTTCATAACCGACCCCAGGGTTATTAACTGTGTCGACACTCGCCAAGAGCGAGATGACGTCGCTCTACGGAGCAGATGCCATCCGCCAGGGACGAAGATGGGGTCCCAGGTCCTCATATGCCGTGGTTGGCTCTATACACCCCCGTCGATCCTGGTGCACGGGGTGCAGATATCAGGAGTCCACTAGACTCAGACACAACTACAGTCAGGGGAGGGGCGGGCTCAGTTGCAGACCCAGGGGGCCGGTAGGATAGCAATAGCTACTAGTTAACCCAGTGTGACCTTAATAGGGGTATATAGACTGAAGTCTGCTCACCAGGGCTTATGAGGACCCCATGTGGGTTATTATGTGCTAGTTGTACCTTCCGGCTTATGGGGGCCAGGTAAGGTTTTTGTTTGCTTTAGTTATTAATAAATTAGATAGTAAGAAGTTCTATTACTCAGGTATGATCTCTACCCGTTCATTTCAGTTATTCTCAATTCTACCTCTTTATTTCAGTCATTTACAGTTATCGTCTTACATATTCAGTACATATTGTACTGACGCCTTTTTCTGGGGCGCTGCATTACTTGCCTACAGGTATGGATAGACGAGGAGCAAGTCCCTCATAGCTTTCAGCCAGCACCACCAGAGCAGTTAGCTCCTTTCTTCCAGAGCTTGTAGATGGAAGGTTTACTTCTTTTGATTGTATAGTTCATGTGTAGGTCGGGGCCCTGTCCCGACCATCATATTACTCCTAGAGGCTTGCAGATTGTTTCTATCTCCTTGCAGTTAGTTGTTATTGACCATGTGGGGCCTATATGTGTTTTAGTTTATGTGTTGGTCATATGGGGCCTTGTTTAGCTGACAGATTAGCGGCCTTGTCGGCCATAGTTTAGCTTAGCACTGGTTTTACTTTATAGTCATAACTAGGCATCATGGTGGTCTTGTCGGCATGCATAGTATTTCCTATTATTTCATGTTTCTGGTTAGATATTTTCCTTTACAGGTGGCTATAAGGCCTTGTTGGCCGGAGGTTGTATTTACAGCCAAGATATAGCCCGTTGTTTTCTTGATTTGAGAAGTAAGCCTGCACCAGGAGTGCATAGGCCTAGTTAAGTCAGTTCAGATCCCAGTAGGGCACCCGATGCTAGTCATGCCTCCCAAGGTGGGGCGTGAAAAACTTGGTATCAGAGTAGGTCGTATCCCAGAGATTTTGCAAGCCGTGCTAAGTAGAGACCTGTCTATGGATGTGTTGTGCACCACATTCTATAGGCAGGAGGCTGCAAGGCATGATTGGGTGGTTAGTCTTTTTTCTTATCCAGTCGTGCTATAGAGCTATACAGTACAGGGTTGAGTCCCTAAGCTTATCATATTCTTTTACCAGCACAGAAATTATAGACCCGCGAAACACAACGACTGGTAGGATATTGGATGTTGCAGTAGGGGAAAGCACTAGCAGGGTGCCTCAGTCAGAGTCATCCCGATCTGAGGGCGACAGGGAGACTTCATCTCGGTCTCCCCAGCATTCTCCACCATGCCAGGAGCCACTTGGAGCGGCAAATGTGATGGCACCGCCTCCAATAGTTTTTATACCGATACCATCGGATCAGGAGGTTAGGAGTGTTGTTGTTATGTTAGCTCAGATGATGGCTGCACAACATCAGCCAGTGGCACCCGTGGTGGCAGAGTCTTCAGGAGGACCTAGTAGCTCGAGGGTCCGAGAGTTTCTTGCATTGAGTCCCCCGCAATTTACCAATACGAACCAAGAGGACGACCCTCAGGATTTCTTGGATCAGATGCAGCGGATTTTCAGGATGATGCATGCTACACCTGCAGAGTTGGTGGAGTTAGCGGTATTCCGGCTACGGGACATCGCAGTATTGTGGTACGAGAGTTGGGAGAGGTCCCGAGGGAGAGGTGTTTCCCCTCCGACTTGGCCCAGCTTTTTAGAGGCTTTTCTGGATCACAACCTACCACAGGAAATTCGACAGGCTGGGGTTGATCAATTTCTACATGTAGAGCAGAGGCTGATGAGTGTCCGGGAGTATGTTATGAGGTTCGACTCCTTGGCCTGATATGTACCAGCTTTTATAGATACCATGCCAGCTAGGATGCATCAATTTATTATGGGGCTGAATCCAGAATATGTGGAGACCAGTATTTCGGCCACTCTGCTAGAGGACATGGATATTATCCGCGTTCAGGCTTTTGCTCAGAACATTGAAGGGATCAGACAGCGGCAACGAAAAATAAGAAGGGTAAATCAGGAGCAGCGCCGCCGGGCTAGACCTAGTGACATGTAGGCGGAGTCCCATGGTGGACCCAGGCCACGATTTTCAGGCAAAACACCCAGACCCCCACCCCCACAACAGCAGCAGGGGAGTGGATTTGGTCGTGGGGGACAGTCAGGACCCGGTGACAACTCATGATCAGCAGGTTCACAGCAGCAGAGAGGAGTGGAGCAGAGTAGATTCACCATGCCACTTTGCCCGGTTTGCAGTCGACGTCACTCCGGGGTATGCAGATATGGTTCTACAGCATGTTATACCTGTGGACAGGAGGCTCATTAGATGAGGGATTGTCCAGCCAGGGGTCAGAGTGATCGGGACCGACAGATAGATCTTTAGTAGGATCACGTGCCCCAGCATCTCCAGCAGGGCATAGGCCCTCAGCTCCAGCCGGCAGAGGCCGGGGCAAACCAGGGGCATCTAGCTCAAGTACCAGTCTAGATCGCACTTATGCCTTACCGGGACGACAGGAGTCAGATTCGTCACCGGATGTGGTGACAGGTATGCTGGACATTTTCTCTAATTCTATTTATGTATTGATAGATCCAGGATCCACTTTGTCTTATGTTACACCTTTAGTAGCCCGAAAGTTTGGTATTATGCCAGAATCGCTTCAGCGATCTTTTTCAGTGTCTACACTCATCGGTGACTCTATCATAGCTAAGAGGGTCTACCGGGGATGCACAGTAGAGATTGTGGGTCGCAGACTTTAGCAGATTTGATAGAACTAGAAATGATTGATTTTGATGCAATTATGGGTATGGATTGGCTGGCCCCATGCTATGCCATTGAATGTTGGACCAAGACTGTCCGATTCCAATTTTCAGGGGAGGTTTTATGGGAGTGGAAAGGTAGTACAGCCACGCCAAAAGGTAGATTTATTTCCTTTCTTCGGGCAAGAAAATTGATAGCGAAATGATGTATTTATCATATTGTCAGGGTTCAGGATGTTCAAGTAGAATCTCCAACTCTTCAGACCATTCCAGTAGTCAATGAATTCCCAGATGTATTCCCAGATGAACTCCTGGTATTCCCCCAGAGCGGGAGATCAATTTTGCAATTGATTTATTACCAGGTACTCAGCCCCATATTTATTCCTCCGTACCGAATGGCTCCTGCTGAGCTTAGAGAATTGAAGGAACAGTTGAAAGATCTGTTAGATAAGGGTTTCATCAGGCTGAGTACTTCACCGTGGAGCGTGCAGGTCCTATTTGTGAGAAAGAAGGATGGTTCCCTCCGTATGTGTATAGATTATCGGCAGCTGAATAAAGTCACTATCAAGAATAAGTACCCGCTTTCCAAAATAGACGACTTGTTTGACTAGTTGCAGGGGACAAAGTATTTCTCCAAAATTGACTTAAGATCAGGTTACCATCAATTTCGAGTTCGCGAGAGGGATATTTCAAAAACCGTTTTCAAGACTAGGTATGGCCACTTTGAATTTCTAGTCATGTCCTTCGGGCTGACGAATGCTCCAGCAGTGTTCATGGACTTGATAAACAACATCTTTAGACCATATCTGGACATGTCTGTTAGTATTTATTGATGATATTCTGGTATATTCCCGCTTAGAGGTAGATCACCAGGATTACCTACGAACAGTGCTTCAGACTCTCAAGAATTGACAGTTGTATGCGAAGTTTTCTAAATGTGAGTTTTGGCTGAATTCAGTGGCCTTTTTACGCCACATTGTGTCAGATGCTGGTATACAGGTAGGTTCGCAGAAGATTGAAGCAGTAAAAGCATGGACTAGACCTACCACTCCGACCGAGATACATAGTCTCCTGGGTTAGCCGGGTATTATAGAAGGTATGTGGAAGGATTTTCTACCTTGGTAGTACCTCTAACCAAGTTAACTGAGAAAGCAGCTAAATTTCACTGGACTGAAACATGTGAACAGAGCCTCCAAGAGTTGAAAAACAGACTGACCTCAGCACCAATATTAGCCTTTCCAGAAGGATCATCGGGTTATATAGTATACTGCGATGCTTCAGGCGTCGAGTTAGGATGTGTTCTGATACATCATGGTAAAGTAATTGCTTACACTTCCAGGCAGCTGAGGAAGCATGAAAAGAACTACCCCACCCATGACCTGAAATTAGCTGCGGTGATTCATGCCTTGAAAATATGGAGGCACTATCTGTATGGCGTTCATGTAGATATTTTCACCGATCACAAGAGCCTTCAGTACATTTTCACATAGAAAGAGTTGAACCTGCGGCAACGTCGCTAGTTAGAGCTGTTGAAAGACTATGATGTGAATATTTTATATCACCCAGGAAGAGCCAATGTTGTAGCAGATGCCTTCAGTCGTAAATCCATGGGAAGTCTAGCATATTTGAAGCCCGAACAGAGGGAACTGTCCCGGGAACTGCATCAGTTAGCCAGTTTAGCCGTCCGTATAGTAGATTCAGGAGACAGTGGAGCAGTAATTAAGAATACAGCAGTATCGTCCCTGGTAGTGGAGGTGAAAGAACGGCAGTACGAAGACCCTAATCTGGTTCATCTCAGGGATAAGGCGCAGCAAGGAAAGGTAGCAGATTTCAAGGTAACTAGAGATGAAGTTTTGAGATACAGGGGTCGCCTCTGTGTTCTAGACGCGGCAGGACTTCACCAGCAAATTATCGATGAGGTGCATTATTCCCGTTGCTCTCTTCATTCGGGTTCAAAAAAGTCGTATCATGATATAAAAGAGAATTACTAGTGACCGGGAATGAAAAAGGAGATAGCATAATTTGTAGCTCAATGTCCTAATTGTCAGCAGGTGAAAGCATAACATCAGAAACCCAGTCGATTAACATAGGAAATAGCGGTGCCCATATGGAAATGGGAGGCAGTAAACATGGATTTTGTGATAGGATTACCCCGTACCAGATGCAAATTTTATTCTATCTAGGTGATTGTTGATAGGTTGACAAAATCAGCTCACTTTCTGTCAGTCAGGACCACTTTCTCAGCTGAGGATTATGCCGAGCTTTATATTAGGGAAATAGTTAGATTACATGGCATCCCAGTGTTCATTATTTCTAACAGAGGAGCATAATTCACAGCTAGGTTCTGGTAGTCTTTTAAGAGAGGATTGGGAACAAAGGTTAACCTGAGTACAGCCTTCCATCCTCAAACAAATGGGCAGGCAGAACAGACAATTTAGATGCTCGAGGATATGTTACCGGCATGTGTGCTGGATTTGGGGGCAGCTGGGATGAACACTTACCACTTATTGAGTTTGCCTACAATAATAGTTATCACTCGAGAATAAAAATGGCACCTTATGAAGCTTTATATGGGCGGAAGTGCAAATCTCCAGTTGGTTGGTTCGAAGTTGGAGAATCAGATTTAATTGGACTAGACATGATCCATCAGTCAAAGGAGAAAGCGAAGCTCATCAGAGAGCGCCTGCTAACAGCTCAAAGCCGCCAGAAATCCTATGTTGATGTGCGGCGGAGGAACCTGGAGTTTGATATAGGTGACTGGGTATTTCTGAAGGTTTTGCCAATGAAGGGCGTGATGAGATTTGGTAAAAAGGGAAAGCTCAGCCCGAGGTTTATTGGGTCGTATCGAGTACTCTAGAGGATAGGTCAGGTGGCATACGAGTTAGATTTGCCTTCAGAATTGGAATCTGTTCATCCGGTCTTTCATGTGTCGATGTTACGAAAGTACATAGGGGACCCGTCCCGAATTATACCAGTTGAAGATGTCCAAGTCACCGAGGAGTTAGCCTATGAAGAGGTTCCAGTAGGTATATTGGATCAACAGGTCCGTAGGTTGAGGACTGAGGATGTTGCCTCTGTTAAAGTACTGTGGAGAAACAAGAATAGAGAGGAAATGACTTGAGAAGCTGAGGCGACATAAAATCCAGATATCCTCATTTGTTCCAGGATCATGCAGTTAAGGTAACTTATTGACTCAGTTGTTGTTTCATGATTTGTGTTATATGTACTGCTCAGTTGACTCCACTCTTATAGTGAAATAGTTGTTATAATGTTATGTGAAGTGCATGAATTGGACTTTTCTGCATTTCAAGGTTTTCAGATAATCCATATTACAGGGAAAACATTGCCAAAACTTTTCCAGCATAATATTCCTAAAAGAGATAAACCTCTATAAACAAAGTTGACATTCGAGGATGAATGTTTCTAAGTGGGGAGGATGTTACACCCTGTGAAAGTTGACGAATAGTAGGCGTACGCGTGAATTTGAAATAGATAAAGAGAGTACGAAGCATGTAAAGAAGCCTCGGAAGTTGGGTCGAACGAGGCTAAGTCGCACAGAGCCAGCGCGACGCACCAGCCGGCAGAGCACCAGCCAGCGCGGCCCAATGCCAGCCGAGGTGCGACACCAAGGTTGTCGCGATGGACGGCGCGAGGCACCCCCTTGGTGCCTTGCCCTCTTATATAAAGCCCTCCTTTGTATTTTTAAGTTCATTTTTCAATTAACCCACAGCCAGCTTGAGAGAAAACGAAAGGAATCCATAAATTTTCATTCGTTTACGCTACGAAACGCCGCCCGAATTCAAATTAACTTTGGGTATTGAAGTTTAAGGCTGCAGGGAGCATTGCTATGGAGTTATTTTCACAAAATTCGTCCGGCAAATCGTAACCCCACCGAGCCAAAGTCATTGAAATTGCTCCAAACAAATTTCTATACGGTCACAAACTTCAAGTAAGCATTTCTCCCTTCTGTACTTTTAAGAAATTACGAGTTTTCAACCGTATTCTGTTAAGTAGAAATATAGTTAATATTTATATTTAAAGTTATCGTTTTTATTGAATTTAGTACTGAAACTAGTCATATTCCCCCCAGTAATACGATTGTAGTTGAATACAGACTGAAGCTCACCAGTTAATCGGTAATCGGCGAACAAGGCATATTAAGGCAGTTTCCTTCGGCAAGTTAGTTTCTTTAGCATGATAATTCAGTTTGAATCCCAGTAAGAATACCATAAGCATGTCTATTGTGATTAGTTCTTGTTATTAGCTGAAATCCGTATTCCATGTTAGTTTGGGATGGTTTATTCCTGTATAGCATTCATGACCGACTCCGGGGTTATTAGCTGTGTTGACGCCCACCAGGGGCGAGATGACGTCACTCTACAGAGCGGTATGCCATCTGCCAGGGACGAAGATGGGGTCCCAGGTCCTCATATGTCATGGTTGGCTCTATACACCCCCGTTGAGCTTGGTGCCCTGGGTGCAGATATTAGGAGTCCACTGGACTCAGACACAGCTCAGTCAGGGTCCGAGCGGGCTCAGTTGCAGACCCAGGGGGCTGGTAGGACAGCAATAGCTACTAGTTAACTGAGTGTGACCTTGATAGGGGTATATAGACTGAAGTGTACTCACCAGGGCTTATGGGGGGCCAGGTGGGTTATTCTGTGTTGGTTGTACCTTCTGGCTTATGGGGGTTAAGTAAGGCTATTGTTTACTTTAGTTATTAATAAATTAGATAGTAAGAAGTTCTATTACTCAGGTATGATCTCTACCCCTTCATTTCAGTTATTCTCAGTTATATCTCTTTATTTCGGTCATTTACAGTTATCGCCTTACATATTCAATACATATTGTACTGACGCCCTTTCTGAGGCGCTGCATTACTTGCCTGCAGGTCCCTCATAGCTTTCAGTCAGCACAACCAGAGCAGTTAGTTCCTTTCTTCCAGAGCTTGTAGATAGAAGGTTTACTTCTTTTGATTGTACAGTTCATGGGCCCGACCATCATATTACTCTTAGAGGATTGCAGATTATTTTTATCTCCCTGCGGTTAGTTGTTATTGGTCGTGTGGAGTCTATATATGTTTTAGTTTACGTGTTGGCCATGTGTAGCCTTGTTTAGCTGACAGATTAGCGGCCTTGTCGGCCATAGTTTAGCTTAGCACTGGTTTTACTTTACAGTCATAACTAGACATAATGGTGGTCTTGTCGACCCGCATAGAATTTCTTGTTATTGCCTGTTTCTGGTTAGTTGTTTTCTTTTACAGGTGGCTATAAGGCCTTGTGTTATACCCCGTAGGATTCCCGGCACCTAGATGACCTATTCTCATGTTAGTTAAGCATATTTTAAGGCCATACGTGCTAGAGAAAGGCCCGGAAAAAGATCGGGCGAGAAACCCGTCGAACCATCGCGGAAGGAGCCGAGGCAGAGCCCCTCCGCGATGGCAGCGTGTCACAAAGGTGAGGCCTCCGCGTTGGCTCCGTGACACGTTGGCCTTGTCCAGGCCCAAGTATATAAAGCCCCACTTCGGTTTATTTTAGAATTAAATCACATAAATTTCCAGAAAACAGAGCAAATCAGCAGAGAAGGAAAAAGGAACCAAGTAGTAATACAATTTTCGTCCGATTACGCTGCTAAACGTTGTCCAAACTCAAATTAACCTCAGATACCGAGGTATTTAGTAGTAGAGAGCATTCCTACGGATTTAGTTTCGCGAAATACGGCCGACGAATCGTCGAGCCACCGAGCTAAGGTAAGTGGAATTGCTCTAAATTAGTGTCTATGTGTTCCTAGTTGTGAAGTGAATATTTCTCCCTTCTGGACCGCTGAAAAATAGCGAGTTTTTGACCGTCTTTCGATAAGCCTAAGTTTAGGCTATAAACTATATCGAAAGTGACGTTGCTCTATACAATAAAGCTGTATTTAGTATTGATTGGCACATTTATGAATGCAGTTGGGAGAAAATAGTTGAAGTGCTGGCCGAGCCTCGTCCGACAGCCGGATAGTTCGAGGATAAGGTATGTAAAGCTAGTTTCCTCGGTAAGTTAGTAATCTTGGTACAGTACAGTAATTTAAAAGCCAGTAGAATATTCAGAAGCCATGTATGATGTTTACTACGAATGATGGTACGATACTAGAAACATCATGTTATGATCAGCGCGAGACTTGCTAGCACGATATAGATTCTAATATAAGTGTTAAGAACTGCATAGCATGCTCAGTATGTGATGTGACACAGAATGTTAGGATATCATTGTATTCAGTTGAAATCCAGTAAAGCAATGTAATATCTGTAAGACATCTCAGAAATAGAACGATAAGTTAAAGAGAAGTTAGAAAGCATATTAGGACTAGTAAATCATGTTACTATAGAAACTCAGTATACAACATAGTTTCAGCAGAAAGACTATATCTTGTTCAGCATTAGCCCCAGTACAGTCTGGCAAAAGACTATATTTGTACATATATACTATTACCAGCCTCAGCATGCATTAAGTACGTACATATTACTATCACTAGCTCAGCATATTGTATATACAAATACTTTACCACTAGCTTCAGTATGTGGGACATGCAGATAGTATTACTAGTTGAGACTGTTGTATGGTTTGGGGTTGGACTACCTAGCATCCATGACCGCCCAGGGTTGATAGTTGTATCGACTCGTCCGCCAGAGGACGAGGATATGTCGCTCTACGGAGTGGCATGCCGTCCCACAGGGGACGAAGATGGGATGCCAGTTTTCCCCATATTTGTGCCTTGATCGGCCCTTACACACCCCTGTCGAGCGGATACGCCCGGGTGTTGATTCAGGAGTCCTCCGGACTCAGATGCAGTTATAGTCAGGGGCTCAGCGAGCCCAAGTGCATACCCAGGGGACCGGCAGGATGCTTATAGGGTTTATAGGATATGGGATGACCGGGGTAGGGGTATAGATTCTGTGCTGGTTGTACCTCCCGGCTTATGGGGGCCGGGTAAGGTTTGTGTGTGCTATGTGATGTTATAATATGTTATGCCATGTACAGTAGATACGAGTAGATCTACAGTAGGACGGTAAATCTTCAGGTATGACTCCTACTCCTTCCAGTATAATTAAAAGAAGGTATGATTTACATTATCAGACAGTTAATCCATTCCTTTCTGCTTCAGTTTCATCAGTTGTATTGTTATTTTCAGATATTTCTTTCAGTTATTGCTTTACATACTCAGTACCAGCGGTACTGATGCCCGGTGGGGCGCTACATTACTTGTCTGCAGGTACTTATAGACGAGCAGCCGATACCACGTGATTCCTGTCAGCGATCGAGTATTCAGCTCCTATCATTCGGAGACTGAATTCCAGAGGTGTATTTCATTTTCTTTTGTTGTATAGTACGGGTAGGTCGGGGCCCTGTTCCGATCATTTCTACTATTATTCCTAGAGGCTTGCAGTCTGTATATATTTCCCTGTGGTCAGATGAGCCGGTCGTGTGAGGCCGTGCAGTTGTATAGCTGTTAGTACTTCTGTTTCCTTTATGTTGGTCGTGTGGGGCCATAGCTTGACAGTAGTTGTGACCTTGCCGGTCACGTAGCCTTCTAGTATTTTATGATTGAGTTATAGATAACTAGACAGCATGGTGGCCTTGTCGGCCCGCATAGGTTTCCCTATATTGATATGTTTTTGGTCAGCTGTTAGTACAGGTACAAGAGGCTATAGGCCAATGGGCCGGGGGCTGTGTTTACAGCCGTCATATAGCCCTTTTGTTTCCAGAAATGTGAGTTAGAGCTAGCCAGACACCAGATGTGCCCAGGCTTAGCAATCCAGCAGTTCAGGTCCTAGTGGGGCACCAGGTGCCAGCCATACCCCCCCCCCCCAAGGCGGGGTGTGACAAACTTGGTATCAGAGCAGGTCGTGTCCCAGGGAGTCTGCAAGTCGTGCTAAGTAGAGTCTTGTCTATGCATGTGTTGTGCACCACATATTATAGGCAGGAGGCTGCGAGGCATGATAGGATGGTTACCCTTCCTTCTCAGTCAGTCGTGCTTTAGAGCGGTACAGTATAGGGTGGAGTCTCTAAAAACATACCGTATTCTTTGATTACAGATACAAAGGTAGATCAGCATTACCCTACTACAGGCAGAAGATCAGATATAACAATAGAAGAAGGCATTAGCCAGTTACAAGGTAACTACAGCAGCAGGAGGAGGTAACAGGGACCTCCCAATGTTATCTCTTTTATTGGTACCATCCCTAGTATATGTCGATAACTTCAGAATAGGAAGTCATAAGCATAATGTATACATGAGTCGATTTATTTGTTAGATATATATATATATATATATATATATATAAATATAAGACCTGATTAAGATAGTAGACAATATTAGATTATCAGGTAAGTATTAGAAAGTATAAAGAGCCCCTATGATTACGTAAGTTGTGAAGACCCTTATGACAACAAGCCAGTAAAGAAAGTAAGACTGTTAGCTTACCCGAAGCAGGGGTAAAAGACTTGTTAGTAATAAATGCTTAGTAATAGTCAAATTTGAGTCAGAAAAAGGCTAAGTCCGCCATATACGCTAATAGACAGTAAGATATACCTGTAAGATTATAGATATGATTCAGTTGTGATATCGAAAGGGTGAGAGGTCATGTGAATCAGATAGGTCTGATTGCAAGTCAGGGGAACTATGAACTGATACTTGACCGGCAATCTTATTAATAATGAAAAGCAGGTACCTTGAACCCCAAAGTTCAGCTTAAGCAGGATGAAGGGAAGAAGCAGGAGTGTCAGATGTTGTGGGGAAATTAGGATTACCCCCGGATTGATAGAATATCATATTAAGGATTAAGCCTCGGGCTGACAGTAAGATTGCGGTTCAGAATACCGCAGTATGTCCGCTATGGAAAAGTTAAGAAGTTACCGATACAGCAATTCTAATCTAGTGTAGCCTAGAGATAAGGCCCAGCAGGCAGTCATGGGCTCTCAATATATGCCTAGTAAGGCTACAAGATTTGAACGTCGACCTCACATCGCAAGAGTGGTGGAATTTCAAACAGCAGACAATAACTAAAGTGTTTATGTTTGTTACTTTCAGAATGGGGTGACAATACAATGAAATGATAAGTCAGGGCAGGAGATATTATTAGGCCGTAGAAGCGGTGTATCATGTACGGGATGAGACTCAGCAGAGCATGTCAGAGATTATGTATTACCGCAGAATTCAGTACATATTGTACGTAGCTATTGATATATATATATATATATATATACAGATAATAGATATGTTGTGAGTAGCCGCCTATAAGGGGTACAATTACAGATGCTGATTAGTAATAGAAAGCATGTACAAATTGCATTGCAGGACCCCCCTTGCCAAAAAATAAAAGGAGAAGAAAGAAAGAAAAGGAGAGAAGAAAGGAGAAAGGGAAAGGAGAAGAGAAAGGGAAGATTAAGTGTGAATTACGTATGAAGTCATAGAAACTATCTCAGTTCTCAGTTATTAAGTTAATAGACTTATGTGTTGTTGCCAGATCTAGGCTCTAGGAGCTTACCAGAGTTAATGGCCTAAACCAGCTGGCTAGATGATAAGGGCGCAGTTAGACGGTCTACCGACCAGCTGGCGCCTGCATTAGCAGAGAAGCATCCCTGAAGATCGGTAACATTAGTGCGTGTGCTAGAACCAGGATTAGAGGCCGAATAGGCAAATTTCAGAGATTAGCAATACCAGAATTGTTCTAGTATGTTAAGTGGTGGTACGTCATTTTCCCAGCCTTGTAGGTGAGAGTCGACCTTAGTCAACCTAGCAGTTATTATGTGGAACACCCCATAAGTCAGCCGGCCTCCCCAGTCAGAATACCCATGGGTACCCCAAGCAAGTGCCCACATTAGTAGTCAGCGATAGACTAGTACTTCAGCTGGTTCTCGTAAGATATTCAGATACAGAGCCCTAGCAGAAGGCCAGTATTTACAGAATAGCTCATAAGACCGAGAATTCCCCAGAATAGCAGTATAAATCCAAGTGGATACACACAAGGCATAAGAAATTGATAGTACCCTGCTAGCACAGTGTTTATTAAGACCAGGGGATCAGTAGACTCCCCGTGAAGATCCAGAGATTGATCACTGGGGAGTAGGTTTGATTAAGCCCAGCCTTACAGTGGTTTAAGCAAAATAACAGAGCAATTAGATGCCCACAAGTCTGCGGTTATGCATGAACTATAAGCACTCAAGTAGAACAGTTAGAGCATTGTTAGACTACTGCCACATTCGGGTCATTCAACCCAACTATCCAGTTATTTAAGGTTATGCAGCCAGATCATTAGAGGTCATGGTCAATATCAGGACCCCCTGATCAGATACGGTCACATGGTGTGCAGATAGTTGTTCAAGGTTACCTTAGCAACAAGTAGCCTTAGCATGCGGCCAGAAGGCCAGATAAGCTCTAGCTATACCGGTAGATTACTTGTCAGATTCTCCGGTATAATAAACCAGTATGACCGTCAGTTATATGTCAATTTTTGTAAATATGAATTTTGGTTGAGTTTAGTAGCCTTTTTGGTCACATTGTGTCGGAGGCTGGTGTACAGATAGATACACAGAAAATTGAAGTAGTGAAGACATAGCCTAGACCTACCACTCCGATCGAAGTACGCAATCCCTGCGGTTAGCCGGGTACTACAGAGGGTTTGTGGAAGGATTTTCCACCTTAGCAGCACCTCTGACTAAATTGACACAGAAGGCAGCAAAATTCCAGTAGACTGAGGCGTGTGAGCAGAACTTCCAAGAGTTAAAAGCCAGGTTAACATCAGCTCCAGTGTTAGTATCGCCAGGAGGTACAGAGGGTTGATGCAGCATGGTAAAGTAATAGCTTATGCTTTCAGGCAGTTGAAGAAACGTGAAAAGAATTATCTTACCCATGACCTGGAGTTAGCTGCAGTAGTTTATGCCTTAAAGAGTGAATATGGATTTTGTGGCAGGATTACCCCGTACCAGACGAGGAAATGATTCTATTTGGGTAATGGTTGACAGGCTGACAAAATCAGCTCATTTCCTGCCAGTGAAGGCTACCTTCTCGGCTGAGGATTATGCCGAATTATATATTATAGAAATAGTTAGATTGCATGGAGTGTCGGTATCTATCATTTCTGATAGGGGAGCACAGTTTACAGCTAGATTCTGGCAGTCGTTCCAGAGGGGTTTGGGAACGCAGATTAATCTGAGCACAGCTTCCCACCCTCAGACAGACGGACAGGCTGAGCGCACTATTCAGACGCTCGAGGATATGCTGCGAGCGTGTGTGCTAGATTATGGTGGTAGCTGGGACGAGACTCTGCCGCTGATAGAATTTGCTTATAGTAATAGCTATCACTCGGCTATTCAGATGGCGCCCTTTGAAGCACTATATGGGCGAAAATATAGATTGTCGGTGGGCTGGTTTGAAGTGGGGGAATCAGCATTGGTTGGCCCAGACATTGTTCGGCAGTCAGAGGAAAAGATAAAGCTTATCCGAGAACGTTTACTGACTGCTCAGAGCCGCCAGAAGTCTTATGCAGATATGCAGTGCAGAAATCTAGAATTTGCGGTAAATGAATAGGTATATCTGAAAGTGTCTCTGATGAAAGGGGTGATGAGATTCGGCAAGAAAGGCAACCTTAGCCCGAGATTTATTGGGCCATATCAGATTCAGCGAAGAATAGGCCGAGTTGCATACGAATTGAACTTGCCTCCGGAGTTAGCATCTGTTCACCCAGTATTCCATGTCTCTATGTTGAGGAAGTTCATAGGGGACCCTTCTACAGTAGTTCCAGTTCAGGATGTCCAGGTCACAGAAGAGTTAGCATATGAAGAGGTTCCCGTAGCTATCTTAGACAGACAGATTCGCAGGTTGAGGACTAAAGATGTTGCGTCTGTCAAAGTATTGTGGCGTAACAGGAATCATGAGGAAATGACGTGGGAAGTTGAAGAAGATATGAAAGCCAGATACCCTCACCTATTTCAGGCCTAGTCAGGCGATAGGTATGTCCGTATTATTACTTATGCAGTACCTTATAGTTATATGTGTGTAAATGAGAAAGATTGATACCTAGTTATCCAGTGGATCTTAAATATTGCGTGCAGTATCTGTGTTGGATTTTTCTGCATTTTAGGTTTTTGGTATAGTCCATATTACAGGGGAGACTCTGGCTAAATTTTTTTTGAACAAGAAAGTTAAGTAGTCCTCTAGATAGCAGTATACATTCGAGGACGAATGTTCTTAAGGGGGGGGGGGAGAATGTTATACCCCGTAGGATTCCCGTCACCTAGATGACCTATTCACACGTTAGTTAAGCATATTTGAAGTCCATACGTGCTATAGAAAGGCCCGGGAAAAGATCGGGCGAGAAACCCGTCGAACCATCGCGAAAGGAGCCGAGGCAGAGCCCCTCCGCGATGGCAACGTGTCACAGAGGTGAGGCCTCCGTGTTGGCTCCGTGACACGTTGGCCTTGTCCAGGCCCAAGTATATAAAGCCCCACTTCAGTTTATTTTAGAATTAAATCATATAAATTTCCAGAAAACAGAGCAAATCGGTAGAGAAGGAAAAAAGAACGAAGTAGTAATACAATTTTCGTCCGATTACGCTGCTAAACGTTGTCCAAACTCAAATTAACCTCAGATACCGAGGTATTTAGCAGCAGAGAGCATTCCTACGGATTTAGTTTCGCGAAATACGGCCGATGAATCGTCGAGCCACCGAGCTAAGGTAAGTGGAATTGCTCTAAATTAGTGTCTATGTGTTCCTAGCTGTGAAGTGAATATTTCTCCCTTCTGGACTGCTGAAAAATAGCGAGTTTTCGACCGTCTTTCGATAAGCCTAAGTTTAGGCTATAAACTATATCGAAAGTGACGTTGCTCTTTACAATAAAGCTGTATTTAGTATTGATTGACACATTTATGAATGCAGTTGGGAGAAAATAGTTGAAGTACTGGCCGAGCCTCGTCCGACAGTCGGATAGTTCGAGGATAAGGTATGTAAAGCTAGTTTCCTCGGCAAGTTAGTAATCTTGGTACAGTACAGTAATTTAAAGGCCAGTGGAATATTCAGAAGCCATGTATGATGTTTACTACGAATGATGGTACGATACTAGAAACATCATGTTATGATCAGCGCGAGACTTGCTAGCACGATATAGATTTTAATATAAGTGTTAAGAACTGCATAGCATGCTCAGTATGTGATGTGACACAGAATGTTAGGATATCATTGTATTCAGTTGAAATCCAGTAAAGCAATGTAATATCTGTAAGACATCTCAGAAATAGAACGATAAGTTAAAGAGAAGTTAGAAAGCATATTAGGACTAGTAAATCATGTTACTATAGAAACTCAGTATACAACATAGTTTCAGCAGAAAGACTATATCTTGTTCAGCATTAGCCCCAGTACAGTCTGGCAAAAGACTATATTTGTACATATATACTATTACCAGCCTCAGCATGCATTAAGTACGTACATATTACTATCACTAGCTCAGCATATTGTATATACAAATACTTTACCACTAGCTTCAGTATGTGGGACATGCAGATAGTATTACTAGTTGAGACTGTTGTATGGTTTGGGGTTGGACTACCTAGCATCCATGACCGCCCAGGGTTGATAGCTGTATCGACTCGTCCGCCAGAGGACGAGGATACGTCGCTCTACGGAGTGGCATGCCATCCCACAGGGGACGAAGATGGGATGCCAGTTTTCCCCATATTTGTGCCTTGATCGGCCCTTACACACCCCTGTCGAGCGGATACGCCCGGGTGTTGATTCAGGAGTCCTCCGGACTCAGATGCAGTTATAGTCAGGGGCTCAGCGAGCCCAAGTGCATACCCAGGGGACCGGCAGGATGCTTATAGGGTTTTTAGGAGATGGGATGACCGGGGTAGGGGTATAGATTCTGTGCTGGTTGTACCTCCCGGCTTATGGGGGCCGGGTAAGGTTTGTGTGTGCTATGTGATGTTATGATATGTTATGCCATGTACAGTAGATACGAGTAGATCTACAGTAGGACGATAAATCTCCAGGTATGACTCCTACTCCTTCCAGTATAATTAAAAGAAGGTATGATTTACATTATCAGACAGTTAATCCATTCCTTTCTACTTTAGTTTCATCAGTTGTATTGTTATTTTCAGATATTTCTTTCAGTTATTGCTTTACATACTCAGTACCAGCGGTACTGACGCCCGGTGGGGCGCTGCATTACTTTCCTGTAGGTACTTATAGACGAGCAGCCGATACCACGTGATTCCTATCAGCGATCGAGTATTCAGCTCCTATCATCCGGAGACTGAATTCCAGAGGTGTATTTCATTTTCTTTTGTTGTATAGTACGGGTAGGTCGGGGCCCTGTCCCGATCATTTCTACTGTTATTCCTAGAGGCTTGCAGTCTGTATATATTTCCCTGTGGTCAGATGAGCCGGTCGTGTGAGGTCGTGCAGTTGTATAGCTGTTAGTACTTTCGTTTCCTTTATGTTGGCCGTGTGGGGCCATAGCTTGGCAGTAGTGGTGACCTTGCCGGTCACGTAGCCTTCTAGTATTTTATGATTGAGTTATAGATAACTAGACAGCATGGTAGCCTTGTCGGCCCGCATAGGTTTCCCTATATTGATATGTTTCTGGTCAGCTGTTAGTACAGGTACAGGAGGCTATAGGCCAATGGGCCGGGGGCTGTGTTTACAGCCGTCATATAGCCCTTTGTTTCCAGAAATGTGAGTTAGAGCCAGCCAGACACCAGATGTGCCCAGGCTTAGCAATCCAGCAGTTCAGGTCCTAGTAGGGCACCAGGTGCCAGCCATACCCCCCCCCAAGGCGGGGTGTGACACCTTGTCGGCCGGAGGTTCTATTTACAGCCGAGATATAGCCCGTTGTTTTCTTGATTTGGGAAGTAAGCTTGCACCAGGAGTGCATAGGCCTAGTTAAGTCAGTTTAGATATCAGTAGGGCACCAGGTGCCAGTCATGCCTCCCAAGGTGGGGCATGACAAAAAGGTTTGTGAGTTATTGAGATTATTAATAGGGGAAAACCCACATATGGCGTGTCGGGTGCTCGAGCACCCATTGACCCAAAGGAAACTTTGTATATGTATATAGAAAATATTAAAAAATTGATATAAAATATTCGTGAGCACCCACAAACTAAGAAGTTCAATTGATGCTTTGGTTTTGAAGTTGAAGTTTTATGTGTTGATTGCGCCCGACGAGGGTTCGGTTCTTTGTCAAAACATGTTTTTTTTATTAAAAGAAGGCAAACTGAAATTTCTTCATATGTACATTTTTTTTTACTTTTCTTTTTTATACCCTTTCATTGCTGACTTATTGCTTACTTTTTATCTATTGTTTTTCTACTTTTCATATTTTTTGTATTTTATTTACTAGCTAAATTATAGAAATATTAGTAGGTTTCTCGTTTTCAATATATTCATCAAGCACAATTATGACTTAAGATTTAGAAATTTCTTTTTGTTATAATAATATTACTAATAGGTCATTGTGAATTGTGATTAGAATTTTATATTTGGTAATGATAATATTAACCTTTATTTTATCATTATTTTGTTATTGATGTGTTCGAATAGTTATATATTTACAATATGTTACTGCTGGCAACTTTATGTTAAAGGAAGTGAGCACCCACAACCTTCAAATCTTGGATACGGCGCTGATTATTAAAGATATAAGTTATGAAAGTAAAGATATATGAGTTATGCAAATGAAATTTTCAGTAAATATTTTAAGAGAAATATAAAAGAAAAAAGTCAAAAAATTGAGAAAGAAGTCTTTTTATACTCTTTCATTGCGGACCTTTTGCTTATTTTTTTGTTTATTGTTTTTCTAATTTTCATATTTTTTGCATTTCATTTACTAGCTAAATTATAGAAATATTAGTAGGCTTCTCGTTTTCAACATATGAAAAGTCGTCAAGCACAATTATACTTAAGATTTAAAATTTTTTTTTTGTTATAATAATATTTCTAATAGGTCATTGTGAGTTGTGACTATAAATTTATTTTTGGTAATGATAACATTAGCCGTTGTTTTATCATTTATTTTATTTATTGATGTATTCGAGTAGTTATACATTTACAATATGTGATTACTAGCAACTATATGCTAAAGGAAGTGAGCACCCACGACCTTCAGATCTTGGATCCGGCACTGATTATTAAAGATATAGGTTATGGAAATAAAGATACATGAGTTATGCAAATGAAATTTTCAGCAAATATTTTAAGAGAAATATAAGAGAAAAAAGTCAAAAATTGAGAAAAAAGTCTTTGTATACCCTTTCATTGCTGACATTTTGCTTACTTTTTATTTATCATTTTTCTACTTTTCATATTTTTTGTATTTCATTTACTAGCTAAATATAGAAATATTAGTAGGCTTCTCGTTTTCAATATATGAAAAGTCGTCAAGCACAGTTATGATTTGAGATTTAGAAATTTCTTTTTGTTATAATAATATTACTAATAGGTCATTGTGAGTTATGATTAGAATTTTATTTTATGGTAATGATAACATTTTATTGTTTTATTATTTATTTTATTAATTGATGTGTTCGAGTAGTTATACATTTATAATATGTGACTGCTAGCAACTTTATGTTAAAGGAAGTGAGCACCCACGACCTTCAAATCTTGGATCTGTCACTGACTATTAAAGATTTAGGTTATAAAAATAAAGATGTATGAGCTAGGAAAATGAAATTTTCAGCAAATATTTTAAGAGAAATATAAGAGAAAAAGGTTAAAAATTGAGAAAATTCTTTTTATACCCTTTCTTTGTTTACCTTTTGCTTACTTTTTTTTTTCTACTTTTCATATTTTTTGTATTTCATTTACTAGCTAAATTACAAAAATATTACTAGGCTTCTTATTTTTAACATATGAAAAGTCGTCAAGCACAGTTATGACTTAATATTTAGATTTAGAAATTTCTTTTTGTTATAATAATCATATTATTATATAAGTAGGAAGCCCCTAAGTTGAAAGTTAGATTACAATTTTGCCCCTCCACTAAATTAAAATTTAATTAAAACATAATTAAATATTAATATTTTATCATATCATAACATATTTATATATTTATCATATTATTATATAAGTGGGAAGCCCCTAAGTTGAAAGTTAGATTATCAATTTCCCCCTCTATTAAATTAAAATTTAATTAATATATAATTAAATATTAATATTTTATCGTATCATATTATATTTATATATTTATTACTATATAAGTGGGAAGCCAAAAAGTGAAAAGTTAAAATAAGTAAATAATAATATTTAATAATAATGATAATAAATAAATAAATAATACATAAATATAAATAATGATAATGATAATAAATAAATATAAATAATAATAATTATTATTATTATTATAATTATAATTATTATTATTATATATTATACTAATTAAAAGTGGAAAGTCCTCGTCTTAAAAGTTGGATTATCATTTCCCCCCTGTAGTAAATTAAAATATAATAAAATATCTAATTAAATAGTAATATTTTACCACCATAAATATAATATATATATGAATAAAGTCATTCATTGAACCAAGTAATGAGAAGGATTATTTCACCTGCTAGTAATTATTGTAGGTTATACTTTTATATTTTTTTAATTATTACTTCATATACTACCTTTTCACCTTTCAATTATTTCATCTTCTAAACTTCTACCGGTTATAATAATATTTATACATAATCCTCTAATGAAGATTTATACCATTAAGTAGATTCAATATGAAAAATATATGTTTTGTGTCATGATCATACTCTACACCTTTTAATAGGTAATATGAAGTTGTTGCATTCTTTCTTCTTCTTTTTGATAGTTTTTCAAATATTTTCTGATTTACCTTCTTATTTTTGTTATTGGCATTTTTGGTTTGTATGAAATATCCATAAACTTGATAGAAGCAGCCCCAAACCTGCAGACTAAATTTACTCTTGGTCATGGCTTATATTTATGCCCATTATGGTATTTGTATTTTATGTAATTATTGAACTTTTCTGTATAAATGTTGAAATTTTTTTTATTTAGGTGATCTTGTCACGCTTTATACTTAATCATCATCAAAGCATAATTAGCAAACTAAGATAACCAAAACGTTAGTTCAATCATTTTGAATTTATACTTATCGCAACTTTATATTTAATTATTTAATATGGATATACACATGCGAAGCACGTGTCCAGAAACTAGTAATACTAATAGGTCGGCGTGAGTTGTGATTAGAATTTTATTTTTGGTAATGATAACATTAATCATTATTTTATCATTTATTTTGTTTATTGATGTGTTCAAGTAGTTATATATTTATAATATGTGATTACTAGCAACTTTATGTTAAAGGAAGTGAGCACCCACGACCTTCAAATCTTGGATCCGACATTCACTATTAAACATATAGGTTATGAAAATAAATATATATGAGTTAAGAAAATGAAATTTTCAGCAAATATTTTAAGAGAAATATAAGAGAAAAATATTGATAAAAGGATAAATATAAATCCTAACATGTAACGACCTGTTCGATCATTATAGAGCCTCGATTACATTAGCGTAATGATTTAAAATTTTTCAAAAAGCAGGACCGCAGCGGCGAACGATCATCCGCCGTAGCGGGACCACTGCAGTGGACAACGCGAGGTAGAAAACCAATTTAAGTTAGAATTTCAGGATTTTTTATCCCATTATCCTAAGGCACGAAGTTTGAGAGCTTTGGTGGAAATTTTCAAGGGCTAGAGCGGTTTCTTATTCCAAGGTAAGATTTTCTTATTAATTTTTCCATCTTGTGATTCTCTAACACCTAGAATTAAAGATGGTCTTTAATGGTGAATCCCTAGCTAAGAATCCTAGGTTTGTGAAAACTAGGGCTAGGGTTATGGGAATGATGGGTGTTGATTTCTAGGCCTAGAAGTGACATATTAAGACTTTCTCGGGTGAATATAATTATAGAACGATGTTTGGCGATAGTTTGAGACCTAAAATTCAGTGAATTGAAACCCTCAACCTTAAAAACTATTTTAAGAGGGTTAGAGGAGTAAAAAACTTCATGAACTAGGGTTGCATGATTGTTGTAGATTTAGGTTGTGATAACTTAGTCATGATTATCGAAAAAGGCTGCAAACAACGGGTAGAACGGAGTGGGTTGAGTTCCCAAACCCTTGAATCGAAGAAATAACCTATTGATTGATTCCTTGATGTCTTATTTCTAGACTTGGAACGTTCAGAGGTATTGAGAAAAGGCAAAACTCGCGGAGTAGCTACATGTTCCAGTTCTGCGATCCAGATAGGTTATGACTTACCTTTGTGTTAGACTATAATTAGTGAATCGTATACGTGTGTACTACTGATGTACAATCTATGAGGGTAGAGGGATCACAAAACATGATGAGTTGATGAAATACTTGTAGTAATGTAAATAAAAGTGGAGGGTTAATCCTAACGACGAGAATACATGGATACGTGAAACCTAATTGATGATTAATAATGGGGGGTGCACTCTTAATGTGATGTTCTTAACAAGTACGTTTGATTGGATAATTCTTGATAATGTATTTTTGATGTTATGGTCTTGGTAGTGGAGTCTTGAGGTGATATTCTTGATAGTAGGTGTTGATGAGATGTGATTGTACTTGTTCTTGATAGTATATTTTGATGGCGTATTTGATAGTATAAATTGTGGATGTATCTTTGTGCAAGTATTGTATAAAAGGAGAGGAACAAGAATGAAACAAGATGAATAAACTCAATGGGGTTATGTGAACTTGTTGATGCTCTTTTATAAGTCATTAATGGGAAGGTGAATTAGTGACGTAAATTAACTAGCTTAGAACGAGTCTGAGTTAAGGAAATAACAAGTAATTGTAAAAATTCGTAGTTAACTAGGTTGAGTGATTTGTACTCAATTTTATCTAATTAATCTTATGTGTTGATGAATTGACTTGGAGAAAAATTAGAAACACTAATGGGGAGAAATTGACCCGAATAAACTGCCTTAAATGGAAAGTCACAGAATTAAGGTAATAGATAAGGTTGAAAGAACCTGAGTGGGTCCCTAGGTAATAAGACAGCTGGCAAATTTAGCTTGGAGAATTATGAATGATGTCCTTGCGATGGCTTGGTTGTGAATTTTAATTGAGGTGGTATTATGTGTTTAATAATTGCTAACTAATACATTAATAAGTAATAGTATAGGAAAAATCACTTTTTAAATAGATAACTGGTAAATGTGGTGAGTTGTGGGTATAGCTAATGGGTCTGCGTGCGTTGATTGTGTAGAATAATGTTGATATCTTATATGAGTATAGATGAGGTTTGAGAAGCTCAATGCAATAATTGTCATGGTAAGAGTTAAAGGAAATTGAGATAAACAATATGTGCTTATGTGGTGGCATATGTGTTGACCAAATGAAATACTTGATCAATTGTGCTTATGATTGTTAATTTATATAACTTGTTGAGTGGTCACCTGAGTTGACTAAGTGGAATTGCATGATAACTATACTGCTTGTTGTTGATTTATTACTTCTTTCTAAATGGTCACATGAGTTGACGAAGTATAATAACACTATGCTGATGATCCAATAAAAACAACAACAGCAACCCATTATAATCCCAACAAGTAGGGTTTGGAGAGGGTAAAATGTACGCAGGCCTTACCACTACCTCAGAGGTAGAGAGGCTGTTTCCGGTAGACCCTCGGCTTTAAGAGAAACAGACCCAACAACAAAATAACAATACAGGAGACCACCAATAATATCAACAACAGCTAGTGCTCGCACCAAAACACACAACAACAATACACTAAATGATAAACAAATAGCATCAGGTAGTAACAAACAATGAAAGACGGGAACTATAAGAGAAAAATTAGGCCTAACCCTGAGAACGAGAAAGTTGTGTTACACACAGCTTCCTACTACCCTGCTACCCTAATCCTTGTACCCCATATCTTTCTATCTAAGGTCAAGTCCTCGGTAAGCTGAAGTTGTGCCATATCTTTTCTAATCACCTCACCCCATCACTTCTTCGGTCTACCCTTATTCCTCTTAAAATCATTCATCAACAATAACTCGCATCTCCGCACTGGGGCACTCGGAGACCTCCTCTTCACATACCCGAACCACCTCAGTCTTGCCTCATTCATCTTGTCTCCCACCACAGCCACTCCCACCTTGGCCCGGATATCGGCATTTCTAATCCTATCACTCCTAGTTTGTCCGCACATCCACCTTAACATTCTCATTTCTGCAACCTTTATCTTCTATACATGGGAGTTCTTGACAGGCCAACACTCCACTCCATACAACATAATCGGTCTCACAACCACTATGTAAAACTTGCCTTTAAGTTTTATCGTCACCTTCTTATCATAGAAAACTCCAGAAGCGAGCCCCATTTCATTCATCCCGCACCTATACAGTGAGCATCCTCGTCGATCACTCCACTCCCTTGGATAATATACCCAAGGTACTTAAAACTTTCTCAATTATAGATGACTTGCGTACCCAACATCACTACCTCATCCTCCTCGAGCAATGCATCACGGAATCTACACTCTAAATACTCTATCTTGGTTTTGCTCAACCTAAAGCCTTTAGACTCTAGGACTTGTCGCCAAATCTCCAACTTAGCGTTTACACCTTCACAAGTCTCGTCAATCAGAACTATGTCATCCGCAAATAACATACACCAAGGAACCTCCCCTTGAATCCCTCGCATTAGTGTATCCATCACCAAGGCAAATAAAAAAGGGCTAAGTACTGATCCCTAGTGCAACCCCATTCCAACTGAGAAATATTCCGAGTCTCCTCCCACCGTCCTCACCCGAGTCTTGGCTCCATCATACATATCCTTGATCGCCCTAATGTACGCTATTGGAACCCCTTTAACTTCCAAGCATCCCCACAGGACCTTGTCATAGATGAAAACTATGTGAAGATCCCTCTTCCGCTCCCAATACTGCTCCACCAATCTCCTAACAAGATGAATGGCTTCTATAGTCGAGCGGACCGGCACATCACCAATGATATGATTATGACAGAGAGCAATACAGGTATGTTATGATATACGTATGACTGTGAAACAGAGATCAGTAGAGGTATGTTTGATATACATATGGTTGTGTAATAGAGTTCAGTGACAGGATGACTCTGATATGTGTACAGACATCAAAAGAGATGCAATTAATGATGACAGATCTACTTTTCATGTGTTCAGTGTGCATTTGATCGGTGCATAATTGTGTCTTACTTATATGATAAGCCTTGGTATTTTGGTGAAATTGTTTATATCTGGCATTTACTATTTATAGTTAAAATTATTGGGTAAATGTGATTTAGATGTTGTTGCTGGGTTAATCCTAACTGTGAGAATGTTTCGTGAAAAAAGAAAAAAAATAATTATGATCAGATGAAAGGTGGTGAAGTGTATATCTACTTGAGTGTAAATTGCTACTGTTGTGTATGATGGTAGATCATGTGTAATTGATAAGGTGTTGAAAGAAGTAAGGTTGCCAGCAAAGTCGAATTACTGCGTAGAACAGTACCGCTACAGCAATGGGGTTTTCGCTGCAACGAGAACGCGGCATCGGTCAAGTTACCGGTGCAACGAGGCCCAAACAATGTGCAAGCCAGCCTTTGTGGCTAAGCTAGATAGAGAGAAATAGATGCATAGTTAAATAACTGTCGTAAATAAGAGTAAAGAAATTGTCTTGGTAAATTGTTGAGTGATTGCTTAAACTGAATTATTGATTGCATATTAATTTTATGTTGTTGCGTAAACTAATTGTAGTCGGCAAATGATACCTACCAGTATGTGTGGTGTACTGATACTACTCTTGCTACACCTTTTTGGGTGTAGGTTGTGGCAGGTGAATTACAGTTTCATGATTGACGAAGAGATATTGAGCACTAGCTTCTGCATTTCCTTTGTAAGCGAAGCTATGTCTTTTTACTTGTTAGTATTCTAAATAGAGTTGTTATACCTATCTAGACTAGATTCTTATGAGAGTCAAGGTTTTTGGGAGCATTTTCTTTTTATTTTAATAGTATTTCAAGAATAATGTTGGTTGGTGTAAATTTATGAGATTCGTAATTATTATTTCATTTGATTAGAAAGAGGGTTCTCCTATCGAGTCAGAGTCGATGTAGATACCCGCACGACTTGCCCATTTGGAATGGTGACATAACCTGTGAGAGGTGTCACCTCACTTTTCTATTGCTTATCGTTATAATATATATCGATATAAATTTACATATGTATTTAGATTCAAACGTTTTAATTTTAATAAAGACAAATTAGACCTCCTATTTAAAAGTGATTGTGTAATTACTGGTTATTAGGATCGTAATTACAATATTAAGTAGTTACACAATATAAAAACATATTTACCAATGATAAAAACTGTGTATATACAATTAAACTGATTCTAAGTCAACTACTCAAATTATCTACTCCATTTGATCTATTTTAGTTATCGTCCATATTATTCAAAATAATTGTCATTTTAGAAAATTAAAATATAATTAATTATTAATTTTCATCTTTATCTTTATTCAATAAATGTACAGAGAGATTAATGTAATTTTAAAAAATAGTAATATTAAATTGACATTAAAGAATAAATAATTTTTCTTTAATTAATATTTTTTTAAAAAGTGTAAGAATAAATATGAAAAATAAAACGAATCGAGTAAAATATCTTAGTTTGTTTATTTACACATGCCCTCTATAAATTCACTAAAAGGATAAAAACTTCCAAAAACTTGAGTTAAGGTGAAGAAATTTCAATCTTGTTCGATGTTTAAAAATTTACACTTGTAAAAAATTTTAAATTGAAGCACGTGCGTTGCACGTGTAGCTCATAAATTAACATTAATAAATGTGTAATTTAAGAAAATTATTTTTTCAACACAGATATAATTTTTGAAAATCATCTGAATTCTAAAATATAATTAAAATATTTTATCGTTATTTTTCATTTCTTGATATCTCGAATTTCTTTTTATGAAGCCTGAAGTAGTATCATTCTTTTAATTAATTTATCTCTTCTATATTGTTTGATTGTGTCACATCAATAATCTGAATATATTATTCCTTTATCTCTATTTAAATGACCCATTTTATTTCAGGATATGAAGAGAAAAATTTTATATTCAATTTTTCCTATTTATTTATTCCTTTCTCTGCTTACAAATGATCTTATTTACTTTCACCCCCCACCCCCACCCCACCTTTCCCCCCAGGAAAAATCTATATATCTATATATATCTTAGTTCTAGACTCGTGTTTCATGTAAATTTGTATAGATTCACTAGACGATATATGTAGAATGATATATATTGTTGCTAGCAAATGATAAATGTAATTTCCAATCGAACAAAATTGACAAAACATTTAAGAAATTACTTTTTAACGTGCATCCAAATAAATCGTATTAATTGCTTATATAATTGTCATTTATCTGAAAATAATTTATCAAACGTGTCATTACTATAAGCTTATTACACAAATTGGAAAAATAAAACTCTCTCTAACTCTTGATGAAGTTATGATACACTAAACCACTTTATTGATCAAATTTAAAATTCAATTAAGATAGCCGCCATAGTTGTACGGCTTCAAGTATACTCAAAAGGTTTGTTATTTGATTTAAATTAAGAGCAAAAAAAATATAGAAGAGATAACAATAATTTTTTGTTCTTTTCTTGCAAAATTAGCATCCCTTGAACAACATCAATTTGACCATGAAAACAACCACAATAATGTACACAAAAAAATACATGCATTTGTTGATGATACACAAACTAAGAATATAAAAGAAACACGAATGAAAGTAATGGGACAAATAGGATAATGGGATAGACACCTAATTGTGGACATTTATAGAGTGTTGTAGAGAATGTGAAAAGGTGGGGGGAAATGTTAATAATACGGAAGACGAAAGATCGAAATATAGTACTCTAATAACTAGGAAATTTACAATATCATAACTAAAGAATGTAAGAGGCTTTGTAACTTTTATAATCATTAGTAATAATTAAAGAAATTTAGAATGTCATAAATAAGAAATTAAAGAAAGATTGTTGGACTTCTAATTCTTCCTTTTATGTAAATAAAATATGACTATTTAATTGAGTTTTGATTTAAAGTCGTAGGAGCAAAATGGTAAACTAATTTTGAAGATAGAAATTTTTCACTTTTAATATAATATGATATGATATATGATGTGTCTGTCATGTGTATACTTAGCATCTATCTTAATATGTAGCAAAAATTTATTACTTAAATATCATACATATTCTAAAATATTAAATTTATAGCATATAAGAAAGACAAATAGCACCACTTTTGATTGTTATAATATAATTATATATTAAATCATTTTTATTGTTTGTTCATGTTTTAAAAAATGTATAATCATAATACATTATGAAGGATAAATTAAGAAACAACAGTCCTAAAAGTAATCTTTCAAAAAAACCAACTCCCTTTATTCTCAAGCTCTAATCTTAGCTAGCGCCATATATGAAGGTTTTGTAGTCTTCATTATTCATGAAGTTTGAAGATGAGAGTTGAATTTGACGATTATTCTGATTTTAATATTCATCAGTTATATTCTTCCGTCTTCATCTCTTCTTCTCTCATATTCATAAAATGTTAATCATATTTAGCTAACTTAAAAAATAAGCATTTGTTATCCGCAGAAGTCCTCGATACCTTATTATAATTTTGATAAAATGAGAATAAAATATAATAATATCTTTCTGCTAATTTTGCATTAGCTGTTGGAGAATATAGCCTCCTAGCTTCTCTATTAGATTTAGAAGATACTAAAGAAAGATATAGGCTAGCTTTTTTTGTGGGAGCGAGTTTGTCATAGGCACTCATAGTTATACAAAGAACAAATATTAGTATTGATGAATTTGTCGTGAATAACCAATAAAATTAAACCTACAAAAAAAAATAGTGATTTTGAATAATAATATGAAAGTCTGATAGATATATAATAAAAAAATTTAAATCTAAATAGAAATTGAAAATCATGAACAATTTAGTAATGATAATTTACAAGATAATATCAAAAAGACTACTTATCATGAACAGGGAATCAAATTCTATTTATCTTTAATTTATTTACTCCTCTTGAACAGGGAGTCAAATTCTTAGATACTTCCTCCGTCACCGATACCCTCAAACTTATTGCATAAATTGCATCTTCAAATAGCAAAATTAGAAAGCAAACTATGTTAAATAACAAATTTAAATCCAAAATATTATTTGCACTTGAATTACAAGATTATAAAAAAAGAATAATTGAATACTTGCATATAACTATCACTAAGAATAGAAAGAAGTTATTATATTACCTCAAAAAATGAATATTTGGTAAGGATTATGTGAAATTTGATCTCAAGAATATATATATGGATATCTTGCAAATAAGTATCTCGTATCCCGTTTCTCATTTCTCATAGGAATCAATGGCTGCTGCTTTTTTTAGTGAAATATATCTGTAGTAAAAAATATGTTTAGCGTTCAAACTCATAATTGCTAATTTGCTACTAATTCTAAAATATTAATGACAAGATTGTAACATCAGTCTCTTTATTTGCTATAAAATTCACAGCATTAACTACATTATCATGGTTACTTATTATAATATTTATTACTATGAATTCTTTTATGTTTTTCTACATTAACATTAATGGGATATACGGAGTATAGGTTTTTTCTTCGGTTGGCATTATTGAACTTTCTTTTCACAAGCTTATTGATTGAACTAATTAATCTACATTTAATTTGAAAAAATCTGTGACTCTTGGACCACTACAAACCGTAATATACAAGATTTTAATTCATCATTTATGTAAGTTTTTTTTTTTTTAAGGGCAAAGAGACTGCTTTCATTCAATAAAAGGGGAGGCTCTGACATTTTATTTTTGTTATTTGTATTAAATTTTGTTTTTATTGTATTTATAGAATGTGCATTTACATTTATGCATCAAAAAAGTTCTTGAAATAATATTTATTTAAAGGGTAAAATAGTTATTTAATTTTTTGATGGACATTTTAGTACTTCACCTTTTAATTTTTTGATTTTCACTTTTAAAATTGTATAGATAGATCATTATTATTATTTATTTATTTATTATTATTATTTAAAATATTTAATTAGATTTTAATTTAGTAAAGGGACAAAATGATAATCTAATTTTTCACTTTTTGTCTTCCCACTTATATAATAATATAATATGATGTATGTATGCGTGTATATATACACACATACATACATCATATTATATTATTATATAAGTGGGAAGACAAAAGTGAAAAGTTGAATTACGATTTTTCCGCTATTAAAATATTATAAAATATCTAATTAATTAGTAATAGCATCTTATTAAATATTTAATTAATAGTGAAAAGTTGAATTACAATTTTACCCCTATTATAAATTAAAATATTATAAGCATCTAATTAATTAAATATTAATTAGTAATAATCTCTTATTAAATATTTAATTATTAAAATATTATATATCTATACTATTCTAAAAGTGGGAAGCTCCGGTCTATAGTTGAAAGTTGAAAGACTAAGTTATCCATTAAATATTGAACGATGATTTTACCCTTCAATCTAGATTATTCTTATAATTGTAACAAAGTTGAATGACATTTTTCTCCTCCAATCAAAAAATGTAACTCTAATTCTAATTAAATTATTAAGAAAAATTAAATGTGAAAACATTAAGATGATCAGCTTTAGGGAGGCTTTTTGGGTTTTTCGAGAATAATCTAAGCTCTAGAACAATTTATTTGAGTAATGAATAACGACGGTTAAACTTTACTACATTCAGAATTATAACTTTAAAAGTTGTAATAATTAAAGCATTTATTATTCAAAGTAAACGATGATCATGCATGTAATAGCGAGTTATCTCTTCAGTCCAGGGAAAATCATTATATACTCAATTAAAATGTTAATGAATTATGAAATTATCTCATATGTTGTAAAACCCTATTAGATACTCAATTTATTTTCTATCAAATATTTGCTTTTATAAATAGACTTGAATTAATTAAAATATTTTAATTACTTTCAACAAAAATATGTAATTTTTTATGAGACCAATCTACTGACCTCTTGCAAAAAGTAGGAAATTCTTGAGTTCGAACTTGAATTTACCAAAATATACATTAAAATTTAAACAATCATTTTACCCTTAAATATTACTCCATATTAATTTTATATATTAGAAAATTTATCTTGAAATATTAAATTTCATTATATTAGTCTTTAATTGTAAGCAATTTATTGCAAGAACGTTTTGATATGAATATCTTTAAATTCTCATGCATTCTTTTTATCTTCTAAAGATAACATTTGTAGTATTTTATTACTCCTTAACTTTTATCTTCTCGTTTTATTTTTATTTTTCACATTTGGCCTTTAATATTCTGAGTCATATACTTTTGAAATAAACGTGTATTGGAACTTCCAACTTATAAATAGAGTTTTTCTAAAGTTGTTTAATACATTTCACTCATCCCTTAAACTACATGAGCTCGAGGGATGAATTGGTAGACACAATAAGATATAAAGGTATTAGTGTTCAATTTAAAATTTTATAGCTTTTTTTAATTGTCTTTTCACTATTTATAGCTAAATTTATGTAATATGAAATACGAATATGATATTATTCTTCATATTTGCTTATAAAGTAATTTTATTGCAAGTGAATCTAACCATGACATTGTTAATTTTAATGTTATACAATTATTTTTTTTATCTTTTTACTTTTTAAAAAATAAAATAAAATATAGTGGTGCTATGAATCTTTCACATGGATTATGAATTGTTTTAAATATTTCTATCGCAGATAACTATTATGTACTTCTTTGTTATGTATACCCTAAAATTCATAATGATTTACTAGCAATCATAAGGAAGATATATGTCGATCAAATTTCTATACAACTTATATAAAATGTTACTTTCATTCTATTACAACTTTTTATATGTATGTAGTTATAAAAAGGAGACTATAATTTCTTAAAGACAACCATTGTATTTGTATAGAGAAACATATATCTAGTAGATTATATTTTAGTGTATAAAATTATATTTAAATCATTCTTTTCATTTTCTTTTGGACTGCAAAATATGTTCTATATATAAACACATTAATTAATACAAGATTAATCATATTTACAAAGTTATTATGCGATAAATAATTAACAATATGAAATTAGGCCTGTAAAAGTTTTACATAGTAATAGAGGATAAAAGTGCAACACATATTCACAGCGACTAGTATTATATTATAAGTGGGAAGCCCAAAGTTAAAAGTTAAAAGACTAAAATAGTCTTGAAAAGTTGAATGACTATTTCACTCTTCAAGCTAGCCTTATTTCAAAAGCATTTAAGTGCAAAGATGTAATGCACATTCCCACAAAGAATTAAAAAAAAAATCTTATTGAATATGCCAAAAAGAAAACATAAATTAAACAATCTTAATTCTCTACCAATAAATTTGAAACGTTACCAGAAATGATTTAATAGAATATTAATTGTTTACAATTATTTAAGGTATAGGCCAGATTCATAATTTAAAGTTAAATATGAAGAGTCTTCTCCATTATTATGTAGGAATCAATTTCAGAATTAAAAATATGAATTTAAAAGGTCATTCTCTGCTCCTATTTGAGTACCAACTTACAAAGATGGATGCTAACCAGTAGAGAATAAACGAAATTGCACAATACAACATGAGAAGAAAAGAAAGTTAGAAGCTGCAAATGAGGGATAATAAAAAAGATGCTCGAAGCTGCTAATCAAGAAGAGAAAAATAGCAGTGGAAAAAGAAAATTAAAAGGAGTAATCGAGTATATGTGTAAAATAATATAGGTATTTATTTTTCAAAACGTGAGGATTTTCTTTGCAATATCCTCAACTTCTCGCACTTGCAATTTTGATCAACTTAGTGTGGGTATAAGCTTTTAATTTAGCCATTATAGTCAGTTTTTGAAATAGTAAATATAAAACCAAATTTGTCTTCACTTATATATTTTGATGTACTTTGTCTTTTAATTTTGAAATTCTTTGAGTGCATTATTTATCTTTTAATTACAAAAAAATTGTTAAAGATACAAAGGTAGCAAGCCATGCTTGTCAACACAATGCTTCGATGAATTCAGTAATGTAATTCATCTATAAAAAATATCAAACAATCTTATGAAAAACTCGCAAACGATAAAATTTAATTTTTTTTTATTGGTGAATATTTAGCTTCATAATTGACCTTTAATTTTATTATGTAGAAAAATAGTTTAGCATGTATGTAGACTACTTGACCCCCTTTTTTCTATCTTCTGTTGGTTAATTAAAGCAACTCTCGTTTGAATGGTTAATTTAAAAAATGTATGGACACTGCAGTTGTGGATATAATTATTTTCTTTATTTCTAAAATAGATAGTCTCATTAAAGAATAACGGAGTATGATGAAATAATAATAATAATAAGAGTGTCTTTAAAGTTAGAATATGGCATATTTGTTTTCACTTAGGGAGTGTCATGTTCATGGGTTAAAATATGTTATATAGTTTCTCCAATAATAATGTAAACCCAATTGCTTTTACCTCATACATACAAATATATATATATATATATATATATATATATTATCAATAATCTCTTATTATGAAGGACTTATTTTTCTTTGGAATATATATAGATTGAAATTACTCATAATAGCTGTTCACACCAAATAAATGTAGGTACGTGTCTTTCCAGGTACATTTTATCACCTAATCATGATTAGGTGAAATGTAGATCTTACTTTAATTTCAATTATTATGGTTGAACCATTTTATTTTATGTAAACATTTGGCATGAATAAATAATTACTTTTTTTATTTTATATTTTTTCATCTTGAAAGTTTGAATATTGGAATACCTTATTTTCATTCTGGGAGTCTTTTGTACTTGGGTTAAAATGTCTACATCTTTTTTTCAGAAATAGTATAAACCGAATTTCTTTTACCTTTTATATATATATTTTGAAAAATTAGTCTCGTTGTTATGTCAAAATGATAGTAATAGTCTCTTATAGGTTTTTCTTAAATACTAAAATGCTTTCTTGACTTATTTTTTTCATACTAATTTTATTGATAAGAGACACACACGCAATATCTATATTTTAAAAGTAGAAAGCCCCAAAATTAAAAGTTTAAAGGCCAATTTATTCATCAAATATTGAATAATTATTTTGTCTTTTGATCTAAAACTATTTCTATAATATTTTATGTATTAAAAAGTAAATTTAGGTTTCAATAAATATCAATAGACTATTAAATTGAATAAAAAACTATAATTATAATAATAAAAAATTAATATTTTCATTTAATATATATATTACAAGTTCAAAAGTCCTGATCTTTTAGAAACATCTAATGAAAAAGAAGTTCAAAAGTTTTTTTCACTTGATAAACGATCATTTCTTCCTAAGAGAATGCAATGGTCATATTTAACAACTAACTGTTTCTTCCCAATGAGAATTCCCATTATTATTATTGTTATTTATTATTTATAAATGACTCATTCTTTATCTGTTATATGCATTATTTTTTATCCCATAAGTGAAGTTAATATCTTGAAAATAAAAGAATTTTTCATATTTAGCTTAAATATTCATTTATCATATTTCTTAGCTATGAATCAATATCATACTAATTTTTTAGCATGAATTAAGATCATATTTGGGAAGCTTCATAGTTGAAATTGATTTACGATAATATTCTTCAAAAATGAAATAATTAAATTATTATTACTTGTTTCCGGTAGTACAAGTACAACTTTCGGTTGAATTATTGTAGATAGAAATGAATATTAAAAGGGGTATTATATGTTAAAAGGCTCTTTAACTTTTATAATGAATTCTTTTTATAAATTACTCGCTCTATTTTATTTTAGTTGTTAAGATAAGATTTTGCATAATTCTTAAGAAGAAAATAATTAGAAGCATAATTTGACTAATATATTTCTTATTAATTTTAAAATTTTATCTATTTACATGCGTTTTAATTTAAATAATTAATATTAAGGGTAAAGTTTAAAAAATACAATTAATTCTTTCTTGACTTTTAAATTGAAAAGTATTTTAAAATAATTATTTTTAGTATACATAACAACTAAAAAATATATTGAATAAATTAAAGATGGTAAAAATATTAATAAAGGTACGAGATTTAGAGAAATCCTGCTAAATGCTACATAATTGGTACAGTAAACAATTACTATTAAGAATTACACAGCTTTGTTCTTACGTTGCAAATTGAGTGATGATTTTTAATTTTAGAAATCCAAAAGTTATCTATATGGTGTACCGCTTTTATGTAGAAAACTCTCCAAAGAAAATGATTCAGTTTCAAGATCTTTCAGTTATCCCAAACAGTTATATCCATTAACAAATTGTAATAGACAACAATTGTTGGTAAAGAAGCAATAATATAAGGAAAGGTAAAAAGATTTAAAAAAAAAAAAAAAAAAAAAAGAAGAAGAACATCACTGAACATATAAATCTGATATTTGATGTCATTTCATTTTTTCCTACTCACTCGCTGGGTTAAAAAGATGTCGTTCGATAGGAATTTCATAATATTTATTAATTTCACATATGAAAAAAATGAAAAAATTTATTATTTTGAATAAGATAAAGGGTGCATGTCGGATAAGTATGATTTATCAACTTCAGTAACTATTGTCTTCGTAAAAAAAAAATTATAATTTCTAAGTACGTGAACACCATACAATTTACAATGATCTACATATCTTAAGAAAATGATATATTAATCAAATTTCTGCATAACTCTTACAAAATATTATTTTTATTCGACAATAACTTCTTGATATATATGCATTTCTAAAAGAAGAAGACTTATATTTTTTAAAAAGAAAACAAAAGCTTTAAGATGTGAATATTTGCAACCACAACCTACCTTCTAATTCTTATTTAAATTATATGTTGCTGACATATATAAAAAAATTATTGTCAAGTGATTATATGTTTTATATTTATAATAGTTGCATAATTGAAGTTGTTCGGATAATACTCTTTAGATTCATTTGACAGCAATTTTTTAGTATACTTGTCCTTTGCAATGATAATAGATATTATTCAAATAGGCTCACAATTTATCAGTTTGAATTGGTATTTTTCATTCGATTTATGTGCAAATACACTTATTATAATTTTGTAAAATGTTCTTTTTAATTAATATGAAGTACACGTGCAATACACGTATTCGAAAACTAGTATATATGTATAAAGAGGTTATAGGCATGCTGATGCGGCATGCTTCTATGACCTCCCTTCCTATTTATCTTTTTTTTTTGTGATTTTTTTGACATTTTTTCTATTTCTTCTCATTTATGTATTATGTTAAAAAACTCAAAAGTCACTCTTTTAACTCTCTTAACTATATTAAATATATTACATTAAAAGAATACATACATACATATATGTGTGTGTCAAGAATTCTATTTATCCTCTCTCTCTTTCTCTCTCTCTCTCTCTCTCTCCCCCTCTCTCTCTCTCTCTCCTTGCCTTTTCCCTTTTATTATCTTTATTCATTTTTTTGACATTTTCTCTAATTTTTTCTCATTTATGCGACGTATTAAAAAACTCAGAAGTCACTGTTTTAAATTGCCTGTTTGGTTACCTTTAGTCAAAGTAACAAAAAATTTAATAAATATAATGATTTATTTTAGTGTATTTAACATGCCAATTATGTGCTGCTCCATTTTCAGTTTCTGATTACCTTTCATTTTCAATGCCTATTCATCTTTCTGTACTAAATGAAGGAAATATATACATATATATTCCTAAATCTGCAAAAGGTCTACTGCTTATGCATAATTGGCAAGTCCACTATGTTAAAATTAGATATGAGAAAAATAACTTTTTGGTTAGTTAGGCTCTGTATAGGAAGAGAGATGAAGTTATCAATTGTATTTGTTCATTTTTCCTCCCTCTTCAATCTTAGTTGTAATGACATTTATCATATACAACCTTTTGTAATACGAGGCACAGGTTTGTCCTCCTCCTTTGATTATAATAAACTCCAACCCAAATCCCACCGGGTTAAATTTATGGTATGTGACGAAATGAATATGCTGGGCAACCAATATTTGTTCTATATAATTCTTTGATATTATCAATCGTAATTCTCAGTCAAGTATCGCTGATAAATTATTTATCTTTGCTTTTATTAGAAAGCATATCGGGGATTTTCTATTGTGAAATCAGTATTATTTTATTTTTTTAAAAAAAATATGATGCATCCTTTTATATGCCTCGCTAATATGAAATTCATAATTTATCTTCTTCTATGTATACATAACTCTGTATGTAATCAGGAGTTATGACGGATTTTACTTGCAAATTAATAAATTCTATAATTTGCAAACATTAACAATGCGAGAGGTAGGTAAACCTGAGTTTGGAGTTACCTCAATTCGGGATGCCGGAACATCAAGCGGTTCGAAAATTGAATCCTAAAGTTACTTCAAAATGCAGCTACTTCCCTCAATCCCTCTTGTGGTCTATGCCTTTTATTTTTTCTCTTTTAAATTGTAGGCTATAATTTTTCAATATGGCTAGGTTATTTTTATCATTAAATCTTTCTTTACGAACATATCTCTTTAGTATTGGATATTGCATATGTTTATTTTTTAATATGATAAAAGTATTTAATATTTGATATTCTAATAATATAGAATACCTTAATGCCTATAATATACTGTGTTCTCAATTTCTCACATTTTTTTTAAATCTTTTTTGCTATGACTAATTTGGGATACATTGATTTATTTATCCTAATATTTTTATATTACCATTTTTTAATTTTTTCTCATTTTTTATTTTCTTTTTTCTTATTCAAGTTCACATAAGTTAACTTAAACGTGTTATTATATGTTTAACCTGCGAATTTTTTATGTCAAAAATTTATTATATATATAAAATGTTAGAAAAAAAAACATAAGAAGGTGTCTATTAGTAAATACAATTTTCCTTTAAACAAAAAATGATATTACTATTTTTGTGACATTCTTAATTTTACCTCATAAAATGGCTTTAATTATCATAAGTTTCTTGAACATTTCTATGTTCTTCAAAATAATTAACATGTCAAATGTTGTTAATTTAGTTGTAGTGGAGTTTCAATTTTGTTTAATATATGTTAATTATTTTTCATTTTCTTTTCCAATTTTTTCTAGAAACCTAATACCAACTAGCATTTATATTATTAATTACTTTTGAATTTTAAAATATTTATACCTTAAAAATGAAATTGACAATTCACGTGAAAAGTTTTGATCGATCAAAGAAAAAAATGGATTTTTTATTAGGTATTTTATCATAATGCATGAAATATATTATTATTTTAATTAAAAGTTTAGTCTTTAAGGTAATTGTGAGACAAATATGAATAAAATTTGGCTTAAATAATAAAATAAATTTTTTTATTAACATTTCGTATTACTCTTGAACTTGATGGATGGAGCATATATTAAATCAAATTTAATAAAACATCTATAAAAGTTACATGACAATTCTTATTTATTTATGTTTAAAATAAGTCAATATTATATTTTAAATTTTATGATGATATTTTTATTTCTGCACGAAGGGTAGATAATTTCACTAGTATTTATATGAAAATAGAACACTCTTCTAGAGCCAAATAAGCGCGTCAAATAACTTATTAATCTTTCATTTCAAATTTCATCAATACTTTAAGAAATATAATAGAACTACGAAAAAAAATACAACATAACATAGCATAATAACATGTTGTACGCTATAAATGAATATCACGAATTTCTTCATGTACGATACAAGATATTCCAATAGGAGAACAAAATTATCAGAAAATATATCAAAATATTGAGTTCACAAAAATAATACATGCTAAGTAAATCTATCTATTTTAGCTAAATGACAAAGTGCAAAAACAAAAAAAGATACATCAATATTTAGGTTGGACATGGAAAAGTCGCTGAAAACATAAAAAATTGCAACACGTGCAAAATGATGAGCAAAATTAATTTTTTTCAAAATAATATCTCACCATTCTATGCTTTGTCCTATCATGCTCCGTTATCTTTCTTGAATCTTTTTTAAAGTAATTAAGTTCAGAAGGACAATATCGGTTGGCAGTACCAACAACTCATTAAGGATTTTTTTTCCCACTAGTTTAAGTATATTACGATATCATCTTGGAGGAATTCTTTTTATATGTCTCAATGGTTCTAATATTGCATAGCCACAATTGATATGTGCATAATAAAGAGGCAAAATATTCAAATTTAAAGCAACGGTTAAAACGAAATAATAACTTTTGGGTGACAACTGAAGGAACAAGTTCCATTTTGCTAAGCATTTTACAGCAGTAGAATGGATCTTTAGTAGATAAAACTAGTGAATTTGACCGCGGTTCGCCCAGTTATTTTATAAAAAATATGAATAAATTGATAAATTATTTTTTTATTAGATTTAATTGACACAGAAGAAGAAGAATCATGAGGTTATATTCTCGTCTATAAAAATTATATCTATTAATATCATATAGAATAATTTATACAACCCAATGAAACTGAAAGTTGAGCTTTATAGAGAAAAAAAAGATGATAATGAAGTGAAGAATTAATTCTCCATTATCATCATAATGAACAATATTGATTGACCTTAATTAAGGTAAATAAAAGCGTGTCATTTCAATATGAAAAATGGACAACGAACATGAAATGACATATGAATTAATACATGTTCATGGAGAAGTCATGAGATTAACTGTTATTTTATTTTTACATAACACATAAATAGAAATATAAGATAAAAGTAAAAAAGGTTAGAACAAGAAATTGAGTTTCTTGGTCAAATAGAAATGTCATACCACATTTTCAATTTTCAGCTTTATTATGATAATATTTTTAATTATTAAATAAATTGATTAATGAAAAGAATGAAGGAATTTTTTAAAAAAAAAGAGATAAAAGATAATAGTTTTCTAGGCCATAAGAGAGATAACACATCATGTTATCTATGCCTAACTTTATTATGAGAGCCAAAAAAGACAAAGAAAAAATCACGAGGTTTGAAATTAAAAAAAAATATTTATGTTGAAATATTTATTATGTTAGTGATTGAATGAGGATAAGAAAAGTGCTAAAATGAGCCGAAAAAGATAAATTCTTAGCCAAAAAACTATGCCACATTATTCTTCTATAGACCACAATTTTATATATGTGTGTGTGTGTAAATAGATAGTTAATAAATGAATAAATAGAATAAAATGAAAAAAGAAAAAAAAGAAAAAAAAAATAGAATTTTTTATCAAAGATACACACACACACTCTCTTTTAAGGTAGTATATTTAACATAGTTAAGAGAGTTAAAAGATGACTTTTGAGTTTTTCAACATGACATATAAATGAGAAAACTATTTAAGAAAATCAAAATAAGAAAGAAAAAATAAATAAATAACATTCTAAGCCATAGAAAGTGTCACGCCCCACCTTGGGGGGTATGACTGGCACCTGGTGCCCTACTAGGACCTGACCTGCCGAACTGCTAAGCCTGGGCGCATCTGGCGCCTGACTGGCTCTAACTAAAATTTCTGGAAACAAAGGGCTATATAACGGCTGTAAATACAGCCTCCGGCCCATTGGCCTATAGTCTCTTGTACCTGTATTACAGCTGACCAGAAACAAGGTAATTCAGGGGAACCTATGCGGGCCGACAAGGCTACCATGCTGTCTAGTTATCTGTAACTCAAGCATAACATACTGAAAAGCTACGTGACCGGCAAGGTCACCACTACTGGCAAACTATGGCCCCACACGGCCATCACAAAAGAAAGAAGGAGTAAAGGCAACTATACAACTGCACGGCCTCACACGACCGGCTCATTTGACCACAGGGAATATATACAGACTGCAAGCCTCTAGGAAAGATAATAGAAATGATCGGGACAGGGCCCCGACCTACCCATACTGTATAACAAAAGAAACTGAACTACACCTCTAGAAATTCAGTCTCCGGATGACAGGAGCTGAATACTCAACCGCTGATGGGGATCACGTGGTATCGCCTGCTCGGCTATGGGTACCTGCAGGCAAGTAATGCAGCGCCCCACTGGGCGTCAGTACCGCTGGTACTGAGTATGTAAAGCAAACTGAATACAGCTGAATACAAGTAATATAACTAAAAATTCTGAATAGTAGGAGCTAACTGAATCTGTAAGAACTGAAGGGATATCTGAAATCAATAACATAACTGTCAAAACTAAAATAAGAAGGAGTAGATAACTGTCTGATAGTGTAGATCGTACCTGTTCTTAATCATACTGAAGGGGGTAGGAATCATACCTGGAGACGTATCATTCTACTACTAATCTGCTCGTATCTACTGTAATATAGCATAACATACATAACATAACATGGCATACACAACCTTACCCGGCCCCCATAAGCCGGGAGGTACAATCAACACAGAATCTATACCCCTACCCCGGTCAACCCATCTCCTATACTGGCTGTAAGCATCCTGCCGGTCCCCTGGGTATGCACTTGGGCTCGCTGAGCCCCTGACTATAACTGTATCTGAGTCCGGTAGACTCCTGAATCTGCACCCGGGTGTATCCGCTCGACTGGGGTGTGTAAGGGCCGATCAAGGCACAAATATGGGGAAAAACTGGCATCCTATCTTCGTCCCCTGGCGGGACTGCATGCCACTCCATAGAGTGACGTATCCTCGTCCTCTGGCGGACGAGTCGATACAGCTATTAACCCTGGGCGGTCATGGATGCTAAGTAATCCAACCCCAAACAATACAACGGTCTCAACTGGTAATATTGTCTGGGTATCTCACATGCTGAGGCTAATAGGGATAAAGTATCATATATATTACATGCTGGGCTACTGATAGCAATCTGTACGTATTTAATACGTGCTGAGGTAGGTAAAGACGTATAAATATGAACATAGTCTCCTGCCGGGCTGTACTGAGCAAATGCTATAAGGTAATGTTTCTGCTGAAAATTCTGTTGTTTACTAAGTCTCTGTATACACTATATGCTGGACTAATGATAGAAATAAGTACATACTTAATACATGCTGAGGCTGGAAGTACTGTATATGTATGTACGAATATAATCTTTCTGCTAGACTACGCTGTATACTAACTTTCTATAGTAATAGGATTTACTAATCCTGACATGCTTTCTGAACTTCATTTTAGTCTGTTATTCTATTTCTGAAGTGCTTTACGGATACTGTACTACTTCACGGGGTTTCAGCTGAACACAACAATATCTTAACATGGCATACTACATCACATTCTGAATATACTGGGCACTCTCTAACGCTTGCGTTAGAATCTATATCATACTGATAGGTTTCATACACATTACAACCCAATGTTTCTCACATCGTACCAACATTCATAATAACGCAATACTCGACTTCTGAACATTTTACTGGTCCGTAATTTATTACGCTATACTGATATTACTTAACTTGCCGAGGGAAACTAACTTTACATACCTTATCTTCGACTATTCGTCCGTCGGACGAAGCTCGGCCGGTACTTCAACTATTTTCTCCCAACTGCATTCATAAATACGTCAATCAATACTAAATACAACATTACTATAAAGAGCGACGTTACTTTCGATTTAATTTATAGCCTAAATTTAGGCTTATCGAAAGACGGTCAAAAACTCGCTATTTTCCAGCGGCCCAGAAGGGAGAATTATTTACTTCTCAACTAGGAACACATAGACATTAATTTAGAGCAATTCTACTTACTTTAGTTCAGCGGCTCACCGATTCGTCGGCCGTTTTTCGCAAAACTAACTCCGTAGAAATGCTCTCTGCTGCTAAATACCTTGGTATCTAGGATTAATTTGGGTTTGGGCAGCGTTTGGCAGCGTAATCGGACGAAAATATTTAATTTTCCTTTGTTTCTCTCTGTTCACAGCGTGTTCTGGAAATTTTTCAAGTATAATCTGATTTGGACTGAAGTGGAGGCTTTATATACTTGGGCCTGGACACGGGCAACGTGTCACGGAGCCATCGCGGAGGCCTCACCTCCGTGACACGCTGCCATCGCGGAGGGGCTCTGCCTCGGCTCCTCCCGCGATGGTTCGACAGGTTTCTCGTCCGATCTCTTCCCGGGCCTTTCCCTAACACGTATGGCTTTCAAATATGCTTAACCAACGTGCGAATAGGTCATCTAAGTACCGGAAATTCTACGGGGTATAACATTCTCCCCCCCTTAGGAACATTCGTCCCCGAATGTATACTGCTGTCTAGAGAGCTGTTCACTCTAGTTTCTGGGAAAATTTGTGGCAGAGTTTCCCCTGTAATATGGACTATCGCAATGACCTGAAACGCAGAAAAAGTCCAACACAGGCACTGCACACAATATTCTACAATCCACTGGACAACTAAATATCACTTCTTTCTTTATCATTTACAACATACATACTAAAAAGTACTGTGTAAATAATGATACGGACATACCCGTCGTCTGACTAGGCCTGAAATAAGTGAGGGTATCTGGTTTTCATATCTTGTTCAGCCTCCCACGTCATTTCTTCCCGATTTCTGTTACGCCACAATACCTTGACAGATGCAACATCTTTAGTTCTCAGTCTGCGAATCTGTCTGTCTAAGATAGCTACGGGAACCTCTTCGTAGGCTAACTCCTCTGTGACCTGAACATCCTGGACTGGAACTACTGTAGAAGGGTCCCCTACGAACTTTCTTAACATGGAAACGTTGAATACTGGGTGAACCAACGCTAACTCTGGAGGCAAGTTCAACTCGTATGCCACGCGGCCTATTCTTCGCCGAACCTGATACGGCCCAATGAATCTTGGGCTAAGCTTGCCCTTCTTGCCAAACCTCATTACCCCTTTCATCGGGGACACTTTCAGATATACCCAACCGTTTACCGAAAATTCTAAATTTCTGCACCGCCTATCTGCGTATGATTTCTGGCGGCTCTGAGCGGTCAGTAAACGTTCCCGGATAAGCTTTATCTTTTCTTCGGACTGCCGAATAATGTCTAGGCCAACTAATGCTGATTCTCTTATCTCAAACCAGCCCACCGGCGATCTACATTTTCGCCCGTATAATGCCTCGAAAGGCGCCATCTGAATAGCTGAATGGTAGCAGTTATTATAAGCAAATTCAATTAACGAAAGATGTTCATCCCAGCTACCCCCAAAATCTAACACACACGCTCGTAACATATCTTCGAGCGTCTTAATTGTACGTTCAGCCTGACCATCTGTTTGAGGATGGAATGCTGTGCTCAAATTAATCTGCGTCCCCAAACCTTTCTGAAACGATTGCCAGAATCTAGCTGTAAACTGTGCTCCCCTGTCTGAAATGATAGATACCGACACGCCATGCAATCTAACTATTTCTCTGATATATAATTCGGCATAATCCTCAGTTGAGAAGGTAGCCCTTACTGGCAGGAAATGAGCTGATTTTGTCAGCCTATCAACTATCACCCAAATGGAATCATTTCTGCGCCTAGTACGGGGTAACCCTGTTACGAAATCCATATTGATTGCTTCCTATTTCCACATAGGTATCATTATCTCTTGCGTCAGACCACCCGGATTCTGGTGCTCTGCTTTTACCTGCTGACAATTAGCACATCTAGATACAAATTCAGCTACCTCAGTTTTCATACCTGGCCACCAGTAGATGTCTCTGATGTCGTGGTACATTTTCGTCGCCCCTGGGTGAAGGGAATAGCGAGCGTAGTGTACCTCATGCATGATCTGCCCACGAAGTCCTGCGACATTCGGGACACAAAGGCGGCCCTTGCAATGTAGCACACCATCCTCGGTTATCTGAAAATCTGGCTCCTTACCCTTCTGAACTCTATCTCTGAGCTGGACTAAATCGGGATCCTCATACTGCCGTTCTTTTACCTCTGTAACTAATGATGACACTGCAGAATTCTGAATTACTGCTCCATTATTTTCTGTTTCTATTACTCGAACGGCTAGGCCAGCTAACTGATGAATCTCCTTAGCTAATTTCTGTTTCTCAGGTCGCAAATACGCCAAACTCCCCATTGACTTACGACTCAGGGCATCTGCTACCACATTAGCCTTTCTGGGGTGGTACAAAATATTCACATCATAGTCTTTCAACAACTCTAACCAGCGGCGTTGCCGCAGATTCAACTCCCTCTGGGTGAAAATGTACTGTAAACTTTTATGATCTGTATAAATATCAACATGGACGCCGTACAGATAATGCCTCCACATCTTCAAGGCATGAATTACTGCGGCCAACTCTAAGTCATGGGTGGGGTAATTCCTTTCGTGCTTTTTCAGCTGCCTGGAAGCATATGCAATTACTCTACCATGCTGCATCAATACACAGCCCAATCCGACACCTGACGCGTCGCAATAGACTGAATAACCTTCTGCGCCTTCCGGTAGTGCTAATACGGGAGCGGAGGTCAATCTATCTTTCAGTTCCTGGAAACTCTGCTCACATGCCTCCGTCCACTGAAACTTTGCTGCTTTCTGTGTCAATTTTGTTAAAGGTGCTGCAATGGTTGAGAATCCCTCAACGAATCTCCGATAATACCCTGCTAACCCCAGAAAACTACGAACTTCAGTCGGGGTAGTAGGCCTAGGCCATGACTTAACTGCTTCTATCTTCTGCGTATCTACCTGTATACCAGTGTCTGAGACAATATGCCCTAAAAAGGCCACTGAGTTAAGCCAGAATTCATACTTCGAAAACTTAGCATACAACTGGCGGTCCCTGAGAATCTGGAGCACTGTTCGCAAATGAGTCCGGTGATCTGCTTCAGAGCGAGAATACACCAGAATATCATCAATGAATACTATCACGAACAAGTCCAGGAAGGGTCTGAAAATACTGTTCATCAGGTCCATAAAGACTGCTGGGGCATTTGTTAGCCCGAAGGACATAACCAGAAATTCAAAATGTCCATATCGGGTCCTGAATACTGTCTTAGGGATGTCCCTCTCACGTACTCGGACCTGGTGATATCCGGACCGCAAGTCAATCTTAGAAAAGTATCTGGCTCCCTGTAGCTGATCAAATAAGTCATCAATTCTGGGAAGCGGATACTTGTTCTTTACGGTAACTTTGTTTAGCTGCCGATAATCTATGCACATTCGGAGCGAGCCATCTTTCTTTCTCACAAACAAGACTGGCGCACCCCACGGGGAAGTACTCGGCCTGATAAAACCTTTATCTAATAGGTCTTTCAACTGCTCCTTTAATTCTCTGAGTTTTGCAGGAGCCATACGATAAGGAGGTATTGATATTGGTTGAGTGCCTGGTAGCAAGTCAATAGTAAAGTCTATTTCCCTTTCTGGGGGAAGACCAGGTAACTTATCAGGAAATATATCTGGGAATTCATTTACCACTGGAACAGACTGGAGTGTCGGAGATTCTGCTTGGACATCCTGAACTCTGACAAGATGGTAAATGCACCCCTTAGATATCAACTTCCTCGCCCGAAGGTAGGAAATAAACCTACCTTTTGGCATCGCGGTGCTGCCCTTCCACTCCCGTACTGCTTTCCCCGGGAAGTGGAATCGGACCGTTTTGGTCCAACATTCAACATTGGCAAAGCATGGCACTAACCAGTCCATACCCATTATGGCATCGAAATCTATCATTTCTAACTCGACCAGATCTACTGTGGTCTGATGGTCAACAATCTCTACTGTACACCCGCGGTAGATTCGGCTAGCTGTGATAGAGTCACCGATGGGCGTAGATACCAAGAAGGGTTGCCGTAATGATTCTGGTACAATACTAAACTTCCGTGCCACAAATGGAGTAATATAGGACAAAGTAGACCCTGGATCAATTAACACATAAGCAGGGTGTGAACAGATGGTTAACATACCTGTCACAACATCAGGCGATGCCTCTGAATCTTGCCTCCCTGGTAAGGCATATGTGCGGCTTGGACCCGCACCTGTACTGGAGGCCCCTGATCTGCCTCGACCCCTGCCTGCTGAAACTGGGGGCCTACGCCCAGTCGAGGATGGTGTGGCTCGTGACCCTGCTGATGTCCTATCCTGTCTATCGCGGTCCTCTCGACCTCTGGCTGGGCAATCTTTCATCAAATGGCCTTCTTGGCCACAAATATAACATGCGGTGGAGCCATATCTGCATGCTCCAAAATGGCGTCGATTGCATATAAGGCAAAGTGGTAGGGTATACCTACCCTGGTCTGCCCTCCTCTGTGATAGTGAATCTGCCATCTGCGAGCCTCTACCAGTCCCTGACTGCCCCCTGCGGCTGAATCTACCCCCCTGTGAATGTGACGGAGGCGGGGGCCTGGGCGGCCTGTCTGACAATCGGGGCCTGGGTCCTCCCCGGGCCTCTCCCTGTAATTCGACTGGCCTGTCCCGGCGACGCTGTTCCTGATTAACCCTTCTAACCTCTCGTTGCCGCTGTCTGATGCCCTCAATATTCTTAGCAAATGCCTAAATGCGAGCAATATCCATGTCCTCTCGCAGTGTAGTTGTGGTACAAATCTCAACATATTCTGGATTCAAGCCCGTAATGAAACGATGCACTCTGGATGCCATGGTATCAACGAAGGCCGGTGCATATCGGGCTAGAGAATCAAACTGCAAAGAATATTCCCGAACACTCATGGCCCCCTGTTCTAGATGTAGGAACTGGTCTACCCGGGCCTGTCGAATCTCCCGCGGCAAATAATGATCCAAAAAGGCTCCTGAAAAGCCGGACCAGGTGGGAGGGGAAACATCTCTCCCTCGGGACCTTTCCCAGCTTTTATACCATAACACTGCAATATCCCATAACCGGAATGCGGCCAACTCAACTGACTCGGTAGACGTGGCATGCATAACCCTGAAGATTCTCTGCATCTGATCCAGAAAATCTTGGGGGTCCTCTGTTCGGTCCGTACCTGTGAACTGTGGGGGATTCAGGGCTAAAAATTCTCGGACCCTCGAACTACCGGGCCTTCCTGATGATTCTGCAGCTGTAGATGGCATTGGCTGACGCTGAGCAGCCATCATCTGTGCTAACAAAACTACAGCACTCCTAACCTCCTGATCAGAAGGAGTCAATATAGGGGCTGCTGAAGGTAATGTCGCCCCAAGTGACTCCTGACGTGGTGGAGACTGCTGAGGAGGCTGAGGTGAAGCCTCTGTAGGGCCCTCTGATCGGGTTGTCTCCAAATGAGGGAGAGGCATCCTGCTGGTGCCTTCTCCTGCTGCGATGTCTAAGTTCCGACCTGTAATAGGATGACGCTGGTCTGACATTATCTGTAACCAAAGAATATGGTAAGATTTTTAGGAATTCAACCCTATACTGTACAGCTCTATAACACGACTGAATCAGAATAAAAGACAACCATCCTATCATGCCTTGCAGCCTCCTACCCATAGTATGTGGTGCACAACACATCCATGGACAGGACTCTACTTAGCACGGCTTGCAGACTCCCTGGGATACGACCTGCTCTGATACCAAGTTTGTCACGCCCCACCTTGGGGGGTATGACTGGCACCTGGTGCCCTACTAGGACCTGACCTGCCGAACTGCTAAGCCTGGGCGCATCTGGCGCCTGACTGGCTCTAACTCAAATTTCTGGAAACAAAGGGCTATATAACGGCTGTAAATACAGCCTCCGGCCCATTGGCCTATAGTCTCTTGTACCTGTATTACAGCTGACCAGAAACAAGGTAATTCAGGGGAACCTATGCGGGCCGACAAGGCCACCATACTGTCTAGTTATCTGTAACTCAAGCATAACATACTGAAAAGCTACGTGACCGGCAAGGTCACCACTACTGGCAAACTATGGCCCCACACGGCCATCACAAAAGAAAGAAGGAGTAAAGGCAACTATACAACTGCACGGCCTCACACGACCGGCTCATTTGACCACAGGGAATATATACAGACTGCAAGCCTCTAGGAAAGATAATAGAAATGATCGGGACAGGGCCCCGACCTACCCATACTATATAACAAAAGAAACTGAACTACACCTCTAGAAATTCAGTCTCTGGATGACAGGAGCTGAATACTCAACCGCTGATGGGGATCACGTGGTATCGCCTGCTCGGCTATGGGTACCTGCAGGCAAGTAATGCAGCACCCCACTGGGCGTCAGTACCGCTGGTACTGAGTATGTAAAGCAAACTGAATACAGCTGAATACAAGTAATATAACTAAAAATTCTGAATAGTAGGAGCTAACTGAATCTTTAAGAACTGAAGGGATATCTGAAATCAATAACATAACTGTCAAAACTGAAATAAGAACGATACAACTATTAACCCTGGGCGGTCATGGATGCTAAGTAATCCAACCCCAAACAATACAACGGTCTCAACTGGTAATACTGTCTGGGTATCTCACATGCTGAGGATAATAGGGATAAAGTATCATATATATTACATGCTGGGCTACTGATAGCAATCTGTACGTATTTAATACGTGTTGAGGCAGGTAAAGACGTATAAATATGAACATAGTCTCTTGCCGGGATGTACTGAGCAAATGCTATAAGGTAATGTTTCTGCTGAAAATTATGTTGTTTACTAAGTCTCTGTATACACTATATGCTGGACTAATGATAGAAATAAGTACATACTTAATACATGCTGAGGCTGGAAGTACTGTATATGTATGTACGAATATAATCTTTCTGCTAGACTACGCTGTATACTAACTTTCTATAGTAATAGGATTTACTAATCCTGACATGCTTTCTGAACTTCATTTTAGTCTGTTATTCTATTTCTGAAGTGCTTTACGGATACTGTACTACTTCACGGGGTTTCAGCTGAACACAACAATATCTTAACATGGCATACTACATCACATTCTGAATATACTGGGCACTCTCTAACGCTTGCGTTAGAATCTATATCATACTAATAGGTTTCATACACATTACAACCCAATGTTTCTCACATCGTACCAACATTCATAATAACGCAATACTCGACTTCTGAACATTTTACTGGTCCGTAATTTATTACGCTATACTGATATTACTTAACTTGCCGAGGGAAACTAACTTTACATACCTTATCTTCGACTATTCGTCCGTCGGACGAAGCTCGGCCGGTACTTCAACTATTTTCTCCCAACTGCATTCATAAATACGTCAATCAATACTAAATACAACATTACTATAAAGAGCGACGTTACTTTCGATTTAATTTATAGCCTAAACTTAGGCTTATCGAAAGACGGTCAAAAACTCGCTATTTTCCAGCGGCCCAGAAGGGAGAATTATTTACTTCTCAACTAGGAACACATAGACATTAATTTAGAGCAATTCTACTTACTTTAGTTCGGCGGCTCGCCGATTCGTCGGCCGTTTTTCGCAAAACTAACTCCGTAGAAATGCTCTCTGCTGCTAAATACCTTGGTATCTAGGATTAATTTGGGTTTGGGCAGCGTTTGGCAGCGTAATCGGACGAAAATATTTAATTTTCCTTCGTTTCTCTCTGTTCACAGCGTGTTCTGGAAATGTTTCAAGTATAATCTTATTTGGACTAAAGTGGAGGCTTTATATACTTGGGCCTGGACACGGGCAACGTGTCACGGAGCCATCGCGGAGGCCTCACCTCCGTGACACGCTGCCATCGCGGAGGGGCTCTGCCTCGGCTCCTCCCGCGATGGTTCGACAGGTTTCTCGTCCGATCTCTTCCCGGGCCTTTCCCTAGCACGTATGGCTTTCAAATATGCTTAACCAACGTGCGAATAGGTCATCTAAGTGCCGGGAATTCTACGGGGTATAACAGAAAGATGTCACATCACCTTATCTATCCCTAACTATATATAATTTAATGCAAATCAATCTCTCTCTCTCCATATATATATATAGAGAGAGAGAGAGAAAGAGAGAGAGAGATTGATTTGCATTAAATTAGTTCAATAATTTTATTCTATGTTAAATTTGTTTAATGAAACTCTTCAAATTCTCTTGATTTTTACAAAAAAAAAATTGATTTATAACGTGAGTTTGGTTCATATACTGATTTGAATGAGTAATTTATTAAATTGTTCGATGCAACTCTTTAAATTCTTCCTTTCAAAATTCCAATGAAGAAGTGTTGAATAATGTTTACCTCTTGGTTTTCTTATGCAAATATTGCATTAATGTAAGAAACGGCCTTTTCATTATAATTGCTATATTAGTTATTATTTGTATCCATGTCTGCTTTTTAATTTGCTATATTAATAAGAAGGAAACTTTTGAAAGGATAAAACGGTATATCAACTTTTAAAAGATAATTTAGTAATTTAACTTTTGACTTAGGATCTTCCTATTATTAGAACAGTATATGTATGTATGTGTGTGTGTGTATAAAAGATGAAATGTGAAAAGTTTAATATTATAAATAAAAATTATATATATGTGTGTGATGATATAATGATTTAATTTAATGGTCTCATAATATTTATTGCAATGTAAATTTACTTTTTAGTATATAAAATATTATAAAAATAATTTAGATTAAAGGGTAAAATAATTGTTTAATATTTAATGGGCAAAACAATCTTTTTTTTTAGTAAACAGACCTAACCCAAGGCTTTCGCCCTTCGTGGCGATTAGGGGCTGAGTAACACCCCCAGGCCTTAACATAAATAAACAATAAAAAAATATGTATAAGGAGGGGGACAAAAACCTTACCTTCGATTCTATGGTGGTTCTAAGCCGGTCATCCTATTAAGGTTAGCCAACTCTTCCCCGGTATTAGAAATGAAAACCTAGAGACTAAGCACCTAAGAAGAGAGGACTCCTCTCAAATATAGAGAAACTAGGAAAGCATAAATAAGAGAGACTCTCCCCTTTACAATAAAGGAAAAGCCTAACAACTAAGGGTTCTCTTCGTAGAAGCTATAACTAAACAAAGATACAACATGAGTGGAGAGAACCATGTAACACCAAAAATTGTGTAGGAATGCAAATACTGCAAAGCAGACTAAACAATCTGATCATGGTGGCTTTTTAATCCTCTTAGTCTTCCGTCTCCTAAAGCTGGTCATACCCCTGTTATCCAATCTGAGGTGTCCCATAATAGACTCTGGAAGCTGGCGATGATAGTAGTAATGCCCTGGTAGAGTCAAGGTGTGACCATACTTGGCTAATGCATTAGCAATAACATTAACCTCTTTGTAACTATTAGTGTGAATATAGGTGAAGTGTTGCAACTGAGTCGTAATCTCCCTCAACCTAGACATAGAAAGTTGGAGATTCCACGAAGGTTTTACCTACTGATTCATCCATCTGCTAAGAAGTTGAGAGTCCACTTCCAAAATCACTTAATGCTTTCCATTGTCCAGGAACCAAGAAAGACCCAGAATAGCCGCTTCCAACTCTACCTGATTGTTGGTCCCATGTCCTAGTGGACTAGCAAATGCAAAGATAAAATTGCTAAAACTGTCTCTAAGTATACTTCCTGCTCCAATCTTTCTGAGGTTACCTAGTGCACTACCATCAGTATTCAGTTTAAGTAGACCTGTTTCTGGCTTATTCCAACTAACTTTGGTAACCTTCACCTCCTGAATGCATTTGTCAATAGCTATGGTCATGTCTTTCCAGTTCGAAGGCCAGTTCATATAGGGAAATGAAGTTCTTAAAAGCATAGAGGTATCTTTAAAGACTAAGAACTTTACTTTGGCGTTGGACTTCTTCCTCCTATATCTGTTGTCACATCTGTTCTTCCACAAATTTCAATAGATGAAGATATGAGTATACTGATAGATGATTTTCTGAGCCTCATTATGGTGCTTCATAATCCCCCCTTTAATGATGAGATTTCCGAGAGGCATGGTATCATTTCTAATGCCCAAAGATGCTGAAAAGAACTCCCAAATGTTTCTAGAAAAGTGTCCTGTCATAAAATAATGATCTGTAGTATCTAGCCCAGGTCTATGGCAATGGTGACAATCGAAAGGATCATGCCCAAATGAAGTGATCTTTTCATCAGTAGGAAGATTGCCTCTTAGTGCTCTCTAGAGAAGAAAGAAGCATTTGAATGGAATATGATTGTGCCAAGTGAGCTTGTTGGAAATTGCTTTAGGTTTCTTGTCTCTCACTAGCTCCCGAGCAGAAGAACTAGAGAACTGACCACCAGTATTAGGTTTCCACAATGCTTGATCTGGGATGCCATCTTGGAAATCAATGTGGGTATTCAAGATAGTATGTACTAGTAGAGGGAGAGCAATCCGAGCAACTATCTCCGCGTTGCATTGACCCTGAATCAAGAACTCTGAGACTTTGATATTGTTTGCTCTAGTGTTGACCTGTCTGAAAGCAGTTAAAGGACCAATCCCTAGCTAGTCATCCCACCAAAAATAACATATACCCGAATGAATTCTCCATCAAATATTAGGTTCAACAATGTGCTTGTTGTGCATCAGGTGTTTCCAGACCAAAGATTAGCCAATGTCCCATTTTTTTATGATAGGATTGGCTCTTTGACGATACTTGACTCTAAGGAAATCACCCCAAAGAGTATTCTTGGTTCTAAAGACCCACCATTGTTTGAACTAGAGAGGAATGCATACATCTGAAATCTGTCTCATAGCTATACCTCCTTCATCATAAGGATAACTGAGGTTTTTCCAAGAAGACCAATAGTATTTCTTTCTATCATTCTTCCAACCCCAGAAGAAATATGTTGTGAGGCTCTGAATTTATTTCAAGGAAGTTTTAGGAGGCGAGATAGCTGAAATCAAGTGGATAGGGAGGGACTGGAGAACATGTCTCACTAAGGTAGTTCTTCCTCTATAACTGAGAATTTTGTTATGCCACTCTCTAATTCGACTGGCCACTTTTGAAACCATCTCTGAAAAATAACTAATTATTTGTCTGCCAAGTAGAGAGGACATCTCAGGTAGGTGATAGGGCTCTTCTTCTGATTGAATCCTGTAAAACTTCTAACCCTATCGACTGTCTTCTTAAATGCACTAGAAGGAAGCATGAAGTGACTCTTGTCCTTATTGATAAGTTGGCCAGAAACAGTCTCATAATCTGACAAGGTATGCATAACAAGATTTAGTGATGCTCTCTTTCCTAAGATGAAAATAATGATATCATCTGCAAAGCTGAGGTGGTTGATCCAAGGACCTTTCTTTTCCGTGTAGAAACCATTGTAGAGGTGATGGTGATGTAAGTTGTTCAATGTTCTGGAAAGAACTTCAGCTCCTAGGATAAATAGAGCTGGAGAAAGAGGGTCACCTTGCTTTAAACCTCTAGTGGAGTGAAAAAAATCATGTCTCATCCAATTCACCATGATAGTATACCAATTGTTTGCCATGATCCTCCAAATCATATAAAATAAACATTTAACCAAACCCAAATCTCTTGAGGACCAGACAAGTGAAAGACCAAGATGCCCTGTCATATGCTTTGTCCATATTAAGCTTAATGACTGCATTCCCTCCAACAATAGGTTTTTTGATATAGTATGATCTCCTGAGCAAGCATGATGTTTTCAGTGATACTTCTCCCTTTAACAAATTCGAATTGGTTAGGAGAAATGAGGTTAGACAGAATAGGAGCAAGTCTGAGGTAAATAAGTTTAGAGATGATCTTGTTGGTGAAGTTACTAGGTTGATGGGTCTTAATTTTGAGAGTTTATTAGGATGGTCTACTTTTGGGAGTAAAACCAAACAGGCATGGGAAAAGTATTTGGGCATATCTTGTCCACAAAAGAAGGATTGAACCACCTTTAATAAATCTTTGCAAATAATGTCCCAACAGGACTGGAAGAACTTTCCATTCATATCATCCAGGTCAGTAGCAGAGTAAGGATTCATAGAGAACACTATAGTCTTCCACTCCTCTATGTTGGGCATGGCTTGGAGAATCTGATTTTGGTCATCATTAACCATCCTGGGAATACTGGTAAGAAGATCTTCTCTGATAAGACATTCTTATCCGGTGAAGATTTTTTGTAAATGGTAGCTAGTAACTTGGTAATCTATCCATCTTTTCGTAAGCAATCTCCTTCTTCATTACTAATCTTGTGGATGAACAATCTTCTCTTTCTTCCCCTAATTAAGGCATGGAAATATTTTTTGTTTGCATCTCCTTCTTTGAACCATTGAAATTGATTCTTCTATTCAAAATGGATTCCTTAATCTTAAGGAATCTGATGTATTCAGCATTCAACTCATGTAGCTTTGTTCTATTGGTCTCAGTGTTGTCAGCAATAAGATCACCCTCTGTAATCCCGACTTTCTCTTCAAACTCTTTAGTACTAGCATAGGTATCACCATACTCCCTTTTGGACCAATGACTAAGTGTTTTGGCAAGTCTCTTCATTTTTTGATGGAATATCCACATTGGATTACCCTCTACTGATCTATCCCTGCAAGCAACAACTGTGTCAAGGAAGGTGGGATTTTCCACCCAACAATTTAGGAATTTGAAATACTTGGTAATCTGTTGATTTCTTTCAGTCATTTCTAGTAGCAAGGGGGAGTGATCTGGCCCTACAGAGGGCATGTGAGTGATGAAGAATGAGGCATTATAGTTAGCCAATTATCATTCACCATGGCTTTATTTAACCTCTTCCAAAATTTTTGATTGAGTCTTCTCTGATTGCACCAAGTGAAATTTGACCCAGGAAAGCCCAAGTCTGTTGTGAGTCCACATGCTTCAATAACTCCAATGAACTACTTGTTTATATTGTAAGGTAGGCCTCCCAGCTTCTCTTCGGTGGAAGTGATCACATTAAAGTCTCCCACTGTACACCAAGGCAAAGTAGTATTAGAATGATGAAGTAGTTTTGTCACGCCCCACCTTGGGGGGGTATGACTGGCACCTGGTGCCCTAGTAGGACCTAGACTGCTATCTGGTGAGCCAAGGAACATCTGGTGCCTAGCTGGCTCTAACTCAAATTCCTGGAAACAAAGGGCTATATAACGGCTGTAAACACAGCCTCCGGCCAACAGGCCTATAGCCACCTGCACCTGAAAAAAAAATAGCTAACCAGAAACATACTACTGTCAAGGGAACCTATGCGGGCCGGCAAGGCCACCATGCTGTCTAGTTCTCTGTAACTTAACAATAACACGCTAAATAATTACGTGACCGGCAAGGTCACCACTACTGACTGGTTATGGCCGCACACGGCCAACAGGAACAGAAATAACAAATAACTGTAACAAGCTGCACGGCCTCACACGACCGGCTCAACTGACCACAGGAAAATATATACAGACTGCAAGCCTCTAGGAATAACAATAGAAATGATCGGGACAGGGCCCTGACCTACCCGTACTGTACAACAAAAGAAAACGGAATACACCTCTGGAATTCAATCTCCGGATGATAGGAGCTGAATACTCAATAGCTGACTGGAATCACGAGGGGTCGCCTCCTCGTCTATGAGTACCTGCAGGCAAGTAATGCAGCACCCCACTGGTACTGAGTATGCAAAGCAACTGAAATAGTACAACTGAAAACAACTGAATATAGATAGCGTATCTAGCATTTTTGTATAGCAGGAGATAACTGAATCTGAAGAAGCTGGTATGAACTAAATCAAGCTTTCTGTACTGATAAGGCAGAGGCGTACCTGTAGACGCGATGGCCTACTGTCTAGTAGCTAGTATACAATATATAAAGCACATAAATAGATATACAAGTAGCAAGCAAGAGCCAATACCAACCCCCATAAGCCGGATGGCGCCAAGCAAGCAAACAATCTATATACCCCTACCCGGGTCAAAACCAACCAAAAATAAGTCACTCCACTCATCTGATGACTGTGAGCTCCTCCTACCGGCCCCCTTGGGTACGTAGCTCAGGCCTTGGCCTCTGACAATAAACTGTGTCTGAGTCCGAAGACTCCTGCCTCTGGGCGCAAGTGCACAGGGGGTAGTCTGCTGCTGTATCTGTAACTGAAACTGCCCCTGGGTGCAAGCACGCAACAGGGTAATTTTATAAAAATCTGTATCTGGAACTGCCCCCGGCCACAAGCGCACACAGAGTGTTCTGCCCCTGTAAACAGGGTGGACTGGCTCTGCGCAGAGTAAACTGAACTACCCCTGCAAGCAGGGTGGTCTGGACCGTATTATCATGGTGGTCGGCCATCATCGTCCTCTATTCGGACGACATCGCCCAGCTGGTGGCGGTATCTGAATCTAGTATCGACACAGCTATAACCCAGGGGCGGTGGGGATGCTAAAGGGGTGCCCACATGCCACAACAAGTCTCAACAAACAAATAGCACATAGAAATAGCAAGCATGTATAACTGAAAAGACTATCTGGAATCTAACTTCTTATTCTGATCTGTTTCTATACTGAACTGATTCTTACTAATTATACTAATTCTGTAACCTCTGTTTAACTGTACGGCTACCTGTAGCCAAGATACTGTCTGTCTATCAGATCTTTCTTTACTGACTTTTATTATGAAAATCTGTTCCTTTTTATTCTACAACATGCTTGCTATTCACATAATAGGCTGTACTGAATCTGAACTACTAACTTGCCCTTGGGCACATGCTTTTCTAACTTTCAGACTGAATATGATATCACAACGTGAACTAGGTTTACTGAACTCGCACAATACTTAACATTCCACTTCCGGGAATTCTACTACGGAGTTTATTATATTATACAAGGCTAAAGCTACTAATTTGCCGAAAGAACTAGCTTTACATACCTTAACCTCGAGTTATCCGTCTGTCGGACGAGGCTCGGTCAATACTCCAGCTATTTCTCCCAACTGCATTCATGTATACGCTAATTAATACTAAATATAGCTTTATTCTAATGAACGACGTCACTTTCGATATAATTGTAGCCTAAACTTAGGCTTATCGAAAGACGGTCGAAAACTCACTATTTTTCAGAAGTCCAGAAGGGAGAAGTATTCACTTCACAGCTAGGAGCACATAGACACTAGTTTGGAGCAATTCTACTTACCTTAGCTCGGTAGCTCGATGATTCGTCGGCCGTATTTCGCGAAACAAAATCCGTAGGAATGCTCCCTGCTGCTAAATACCTCGGTACCTGAGGTTAATTTGAATTTGGACCGCGTTTGGCAGCGTAATCGAGCGACAATTTATCCATATCCTTCGCCCCCTCTGTTTTCTCTCATGTTTCTGGAAAATATAATGAACATACTAAATTAAAACCGAAGTGGGGGCATAAATATAATTGGCACTATAAATCGTATTCATGGAATGCGATTTATAAGTCGCATTCCTGAAATGCGATTTATAAGTCGCATTTTGCCTTGCGACGCGCCGACTTGGCGCTTGTCCGATCTTTCCCCGGGCCTTTTTCTAGCATGTATGGCTTCCAAATATGCTCGACCAACGCACGAATAGGCCATCTAGGTGCCGGAAATCCTACGGGCTATAACAAGTTTGTCCCACAAAGGCTTCCTGAGATGATTCTTGCACTTAGCATGGACAAAGGTAGTAATGAAATTGGTAGGATGTTCCACATGCTTGAGCTCACAGGTAATCTATTGATCATCAGCCTCAAGGATCTTGCAGTCAAATTCTTGAGTCCAAAATAGCCAGATTTTTCCATTAGGATTAAAACTAGAGTTCTCCATACCAAGTTGGATCCTAAAATTCTGAATTTGCGAATCATTAGAGAAAGGTTCCAATATCACAATGAGGGATAACATGTGAATCTGCTTAAGTTGCTTGAGTCTTTCCATTGCTCCTTGGGTGTTAATACCCCTTGCATTCCATATTATTGCACTAATCATTGATGGATTTGAGGATTTGAAGCTTGTTTTTGGGTCTACCAGTGATAGCAACAGTAGTAGTAGAGCTGGAAAAGCTCTTTTTGAGTTCCTATTGGTGATAATCCCTGTCTATCAGTAATATCTTGTAGTTAATCCTTGGCCATAGTAGTCTTCTCTGTCGAGGGACCAAAAGCTTTAATCAAATAACCAACACTGAAGTCTTCTTCTTCCTGTTCTTCTTCCAGTTTCTCATCATTGTCTTCCTCCTCTGAGTAGAAAACCCTATATTTATCTTTATCAAAGACTAGGGGTTGTGTATTGAGAGTACAATGGAGATATGTATATCTGGGGCTTTGGGTGAAGGATATGGGGAGGGATAATATCAAGCCCCTCATTCATTTGATCAAATAGTGGGCTTCTGAGGACGGTGAATTTATCAGTGACAAGGATAAAGTGACAAGGACAAAGTGCTTATCCCTGGCACTGTTGGTCTCATTGATGATATCAAATTTGGATTGCTGGGAGATATCTTTTGGATTTTTGATTCCCACCTTCACTTGGTTCAACTTTTCAAAAAATATTAGCTTAAAGTTTGCAGTTATTACTAAACTTTTATAAAACCTTTAAAATATTAAATAGGCATTCTAAAGGTTACGATAACCATTAAAATATGAAAGCAAAATATTGAATATGCTGTAGTAATTGAGAATGCACCAAACCAAAGTAATGGTTTACTTATTGTTATTTGATTTTAATGCAAGATTATTATTAATTGAAGGGTAAAATAATTACTCATCAATTATTAATAGATAGTTTAGTAATTTAACTTTTAACTTTGTATTTTCTCATTTTAAATAGTAGAAATAGATATAAATACAAATATATAAAAAAGTAAAGTAAAATAAAATAAAAAAGAAAACAAAAACTAATAAGCAGCCGCAGCGTCGCAAAACCTCAAAACCAAATTCGAGAAAACTCCTAAGTTTCTCACCGCTGTCTTTACAGTCTCTCTCTCTGCCCCTTTCTTCCGACGAAACTCTTCGGAGTTCGAATCACCAACAATGGCGACCGTCATGCAGAAAATCAAAGACATCGAAGATGAGGTATTAAAAATACACGCGATTTATTGCTTTGTTTCATGGAAATAGCAAAAAAAAAAAAGGAAGAAGAAAGGAAAAATTTCCTATTCGATTACTCAGATGTTTGGGTGGTAGTCTGTTATGAAATTATCTTATCCATTCTGTCAATGACTGTAGCATTTTCCTGCTTCCCGATACTTGTTTCAGACTTCAAAAAATTAACCTTTTTTTTCGCAATCCTTCTATATGTGAAACTCTGTTGAAGAATGAATGGACAGTTGAAGTTTCAAAGTAGGTTGTCTAGGTTTGTTTGTATCTGTTCTGAATAACTAAATCTTATGGATAAAGAGTTGAAATGAAATTTAATTGATTGCCTGAACAATGTCAGAGAGAGTACTTGATTGTGAATTGAGAAGTGGAAAGGACAGAATGACCAAATTGAACGGGAAGGACAAGTATATAATTTTCTGTAATGGACTTTCAGAAATAAAGGGAAATGGCGTGGGAAAGATCTCAGTTTGATTCCTAATTTGATAAGTGTTACTAAATAGCAAGGTTTGATTAAATTTATACGACTTAGTGTAAGTTTTTGTCTCATTTGTTCCAGTTTCGAGATAAATTTTCAAATTGGTAGTTTATTACGTTGTGTAAAGCATAATGGATGACTTCAAATGATGGATAATCAAGTTTCAGGTATCCAGGTGAAACCCAATAATTTTGAAATGTTAGAAATAGGTTGGACCTTTTAAGCCTCCGGCAGATGGAGCTATCCTAGCATACTTGTAGATCTAAATCCATTTGCCCACACTCTGATATCCTAACTAACCTGAAAACAAAATCAGCTGTTGTAAGTGGCTTTGTTGACCAACTATTAGCTTTGCTTATTTCTTCTATATTATCAAGAATTATAACTTTGAATATGCTGTGTAGACTTGATAGTTTCAATGTTAATGTATCTATAGTCAAAGAGGAAAATTTCGTATAAATAGTTCAATTTGGTTCTGCTTCTATGAATATATTGTATTTAAATCATGTCTATGAGAGTCCTTTCTTTAAATTTCTTTATTCAGTTTTTATTAACTCAGTTACGCCTCTGGCAGAACCCCCAGGGCTTTGATCTAGTGGTAGGAGCTTCGTATGTTATGCATGTGTTAGGCACACGCCACGAGTTCAAACTCTGCCACAGACAGCTCTATGTGGAGAAGGGTGGGGTGGGGGTGGGATTATCCACAAAGTTCTGATCCTTGTGCCATTGGCCTTCGGGATTCTTGGTTATTAAAAAAAATGCCTCTACCAGTATGACACCTTTATTTCTGTGTGCTGAATAGGTATTACTGTTGACTAGAAAATATGAATTTTTCTCCTTGATTGCAGATGGCTAGGACCCAAAAGAACAAAGCGACTGCTCATCATCTCGGTTTGTTAAAGGTAGCATATTCACAAGCATTTTATTGGTTGCTTTATGAGGTTACATAAATTTGTTTTGCCAGGTCATTGATATGCAATTGGATTGCTTATGTTCTACAGTCATGTACTCGAATTAGCATAGGATAATAGTGTTATATATAACTGATGGTGTGGTTTGACATCAGTGTGACACTTCCCTAACTCCAAAACTTTGACTTTTTTTGTTATGGACTCCATTTGGTATAGTATTAGAATTTCTGCTATTAATCTTTTATTAGCATAGTCTCTGAAACTTTAACATGATAAAAGATTAACTACGTAGATGCAGTTGCTATAGTTATTTTATTGCACAATAAGTTTTTCATACTACAAACTAATAGTCTTTCGATGCAATGCATGACTAGGCAAAACTTCAAAGGGAGCTTTAAGATCTTCTCAATTAGCATTGGATGATACTGTTATCTATAACTTATGGTGTGGTTTCACATCATTATAACACATTTTAACTCCAAAACCCAGTGTTTTTAATCCGTTTCCAGAACTTTAGTTAGTATAGAATCGGAAATCCTTCATTAGTTTTTTGTTAGTTAGAGATGCAGTTACGTGGGATAAAACGAATGTGTAGTTTTTCACACTCGTTCATCTCTGAATGTATCTAGTTTTTCACAATCATTCTTTTCTGAAATCTTAACATGCATAAAATCAAATAGGTAAATCTACAATCTGTGTGAACAGATTTCACTTGCTATGGTTATTGTATCTTACAATTATTTTTTCATACTATAAACTAATAATCTTGTATTGCAATGCATGGCTAGGCAAAACTGGCAAAACTTCGAAGGGAACTTCTTACGCCTTCATCAAAAGGTGGTGGTGGAGCTGGAGAAGGTTTTGATGTTACAAAAAGTGGTGATGCAAGAGTTGGGTTAGTGGGCTTTCCTTCAGTTGGAAAATCGACGCTCTTGAACAAACTGACAGGAACATTTTCTGAGGTGTGTAACCATATGGTGATATTTAAGTTTGTTATCTAATACTTTAGTAATTGTCTTAGATCAGGTATTGTCTTTTGGCTAGCACAGGTGTACCATAAGCAGTAAAGTTGTCACATTTGTAATTACTATGAAAAAGGGTCTTCCATTAACTCTTCAGAAGTTTGAATTTTAAATTTGAAATAGCATATGGAAAACTTTTCAGCTGAAAGTCAGCTTTTCTTAAGAATAATTGGAAGGAAATGATGAGAACTCTTTTGTCGTAGAGGAAGTACCATGAAATTACCCCCCCGGGGATATATTACAGAGGTATCATGTATCAGATGCATTTTTTTTTTTAAAAATAAATTTTATGAGAAGCATATGTAAAAAAATGTTTAAATGACATGCCAATTAAAATTTGGTTGGATTCTGACAAGATGGGGTTGTTCAAGTGAAAGGGACCTCCATGTTGAACCATGAGGTTGGGTGCCCAAATATTAAAAAAAGTTTAGTATTTATGAACTCTGTAGATTTGTTGAATGTGCCCCTTTTAGAGTTGTATTTTGTGTCAGCCCCCTTTTAAAGGAAATGGGTTTGATCTCCCTGGCTCATATGCTGAGTTAGAGGATAAGAGTTGCCAGATACAATTTCAGATGGAGCTTTTGGAAGGAAAACAGATTTCCCATGGTCTATGAGTAATGAACTTTACATTGATCAGAAAGCAGTACAATGATTCTGTTTGTCTTTCAAGCAAGGAGTTGTACTCTTCACAAATGATTTACCTGAGTGCAGAATGGAAGTAAGAGCAAAAAAGGATAAAATATACAATTCTTCTAGTAAGTGCAGTCTTTTTTTATATGAAGTACATGAAATGTAGTCTCTGACCATAACTGAGAAATTTAATGATGTATGTCTTAAGGAAAAATGAGAAATCATCTAGAATAGGAGAAGCACGAGGGCAACGAATTAAACACTTTTTCCCGGCAGATATACGCAGATGCTTTCTTGAATTATTCTTTCTTTTTAGTATTTGTGGCTGATAACATTCAACAGAAAAGAACTGGCTTAAAGTCTTTCTCGGTAGGTTAAGTTGTTATGGGAAATGGATAAATTTCCTACAGGCAAATGTATAATCACCAGATTTGGATCTTCTTTACAGTTTACTGCAGCAGGATTGCCATGGACTAGAGTCTGAAAATAGATGGATCTATACAGGAAACATAGAATTTGTTTGAATATAAATTTGGACGAGTTTACGCACGGAAGTTATTCTTTTAATATCAAATTCTGATTTTATAGCTTGCTTAGTGATTTAGGTAGCGAATGTGTTTATTCTTTTTGAGCTTCTTATAGAACAGGGAAGATGAAGTGGTTCTGTCAGTTATGTAACAGACTCCTAGTCATGGTACCTAAATTGGTCAATTTGAATGCGTGCACTGTTAGCTATAAATCTCCTTGAAATATAGGAGCACAAGTTGCTCGAGTTTGTATTTCTGAAAAGTTAACTTTGTTTTTATATAGTGCTTTTGCTTATATATTATTCTGTGTTTTTGTTTCTTTTTCCCTCTTTTATGGATGGTTTGGGAGGGGACAAGAGTTTTACTTTTCACTATACTGTCTATTTTGGAAGTTAAATCTATTTTCTTATCACAAGGTTTAACTGGTACTGCCAATCAGAACATTTTCACTTAATTTTGATTCTTGTCAGTCAAGAAACACATCAACCAGTTATCTCTCAGAGTTGATTGTTTTTTCTGCTGTAACTTTTGGGAGCCACCAAAAGAACTTTAAAAGTAGTGGCAAGAAAATGTATTAGTAGTTATTGATCATAAATCAGGTCTTTTAAACTGAAATAAACTCTTCTCTAAGTAATGAATGGACTATGATTATCAGTCATGCATGCTACTGTAGTCAGTTGTCCAAGAAAATATTATCTGTTTTATTAGGTTTTTTCTGAACGCTTCTAAGAAATATATGATGAGACTTCATACTGCAATAAGGTTTTCTTGCATTTTTCCCCCTAACAGCCCCTCTTCTGTGGTTGACAGGTTGCTTCATATGAATTTACCACCTTAACTTGCATTCCTGGTGTCATCATGTATCGAGGGGCTAAAATTCAGGTATCTAACACCTTCATAATTTTGTATAACCTGACACTCAAAGGACACTTCAGATAAAGTTTGCTACTTGTGCAATAAAACTGTCAACTTGAAAGAGCTTCTCTTTTGATGAGTACAAGAATTGATCTCTTTGGATTTGAATACTAATTTCATCAACTTGAAAGAGCTGCCGTCTTGATTAGTACAAGAATTGATCTCTTTGGATATGAATTCTGGAAACTCCTCCTAAACCTCAAATCCCAATAACTCCCATCCCCTTGTGGCCCCCTAACTTGCCGAACGGACATCTCCCTTTGGCAAGAGACTGTATGCAACACCGGGGATCCTTAAGCACCAAACCTCCACAGCACTTTTGCCCCCAAAATCTAACTCTAACTTGTTGGTCTCTTGAAGTGTACTTTTTTTAGTTTCAAGGGAGAGTATGTCCAATAATGTTTATGTTGATATCACACCAGATATAACACGTGGTTTCACCTACCAAATTATTACAAAATAGAATAAAAATGTGGCAGTTTCATCTGTATATTGTTTTCTCTTATATATCAGATTCACTTGTTAAATGTTGTGACTGTTTCCTTTCATAAGCTAGAAGCAATTATTGCTATTCTCTGCTAAGGCGAGTGTTATAAATTTGTCTAGAAGAACCTGCTCTGCTTGCAATTTTATTCGTGGCATCCCATATTACAAGAGTTTTTTCCCCATTAATATTCTTTTGTTGGTTGTTTCTTCACGGTCTAGTTCTGTCGAGATCATAATGCAAGTGTTTTTTTAACAGTGAATAATAATGTAGGGATGTAATACTTTTAAGGGATTTCTTATTTTTAGTTATTCTTATCCGACGACAACATAGGCAGTATAGTCCCACAAGTTGGATCTGGAGAGGGTAGGATGTGCGCATACCTTACCCTGTGGGATAGAGTGGTTGTTTCCGATAGACCCTCGGCTCAAAAGAAAGGAAATCAAAGCTAATACACTTATTCTTATTTGACATCGTTTTACATAAAATAATATATAGATTCTCACATAACTTATGCATGTATTACAATGCAGAGTTTAATAACACCAACCAAATGTTGTATTGAGTTGTTGCGGCATTTACTTTTTCTTGTATAGCCAACGAAGATATAACTTTAGCAGAATCTTATGCTGAGATTTTTTCTAAGTGAGGTAAAACAAATGAGCCCTTAGTGTATAGCATTATTGGAGCCAAGTGAGCTAAGCCGACCTGGTTGTTGAAGCTCTTGCCTTGAGAAGAGGATTGGTCAAAGACAAAGTGGACGTGGAATGGATTGCATAACACACTTTCCAGTGCAAATGACCAGTGTATGTAGTAAATTTTGGATTTTTGGCTGTCAAGGGCTGACTAAGTTGTGAGGTCTTATATCATCTTCTAGCAAGTTTCATTTCTCTTTAAAATGAGGTATCTATTCATAGAATTGGGCTTCTCGAGGTCGAATTTAACCCAGTGTTAATGCACTTTGTTGTCCCCCTACGTTTTAGACAGCTCCCCGCCTTGTGGCAAGGGTGTTACTCACAGTGCTGGCAGTATAAATAAGCACTAATCCTCACACAAGATAACAGTAATTGGGAGGATATAAATATAACTAAAGTTGCAGACGCCATACCGTGAAGTATTACTAAGTTTTCCTAATTCACAGAACTCTCTTCTCTACTTTATTGTAAATAAGTAGGATACATGGCGAACAGTGGGAAAGACTACTTAGCTTTTACATATGATATCTCTATTTAATCTTTTTCTTTGATCTGTGTGGTTGACATAAGAGATTATCCATCTCACAAGCATCATAATATTAATACTAGAGTTTTTCTTAATATATAACTCTCTTGCTCATCCCTTTTCCCAATTTTTTTGGCAGTTGTTGGATCTCCCAGGAATTATTGAGGGTGCCAAGGATGGAAAAGGTAGAGGAAGGCAGGTAAAGTATTGCATTTGCAACTTAGTTTTCTCATGATTACTTTAGCACCATATAATTTTTCATAAGAAAAAGGAGATACAATTCATAAGGAATCTGTATCCAAGACCATGAGTGGATACATTTGAAACCTAAGAAAATGGTACCTAAAATGAATTTCTCTCCAGTCATGATGAAGGTCAGTCAAGAAGATACCTGAAAGTATCTTTGTATCTTCTCCATATTGAATATGCCATCTGCTCTAATTTGTTTTCCTTTTTTCTTTTTGGTCCCAAAATGAGTAAGATGTTTCTATCTTTACTTATTGAGAAACTGGTTGAACTTTATATAGCCTAATTTTCCATTGACATAAGTTGTTGCATGCCCCACTGGATATAAAAACAAACATCAAAGGATAGTTTGGTAATTAATGCATATTAAACTTATTTATCAAGAGTCTTCTTTCTTAAACTTATTTTCCAATCAAACAGTTCCAAAGAATTTGGAATAGAAGGGATTTACTGATTAAAGGAATTTGGAATGAAGTATATGAGACCACTGAAGTACACATCTGAAAGCAAATATGCCACACTTGATGATAAAGCCGCAGTTATATCCGGCTTTACGTCTGTCATTCCCCTTTCGATCTGTAATTTTAATGAATAGCTATGCTATATGCTACAGATCATTCAAGGGTATATTAGAGAAAGAAATGACCTGAACATTTTGGCTGTATTGAAGACATGAAAACTATTGTAAATTACACAGAGATAGGGGAATGTTTTGGTGTTGCATGCCGACTAAATACGCCATACACGGGAAACACAGTCCCATTCCCTCAAAATCCCTTTGTTCCTCTCTATTATTGTAAGTATGTCTAAATGACATGCTGTGTGATTATGACTATTGCTTTATGACATAAAACCACAAGAGTCTTCCACCTTTATCTGTTGTTTTATTAAGAACTAGTTGGTGAGCTTAATATCACTTAACTTTGTGATTGATTACAAATTCAGGTTATCAGTACTGCTAGGACATGCAATTGTATACTTATTGTCCTCGATGCAATAAAGCCAATCACTCACAAACGTCTTATAGAGAAAGAGCTTGAGGGATTTGGCATTAGGTAATAGACTGTTGCAATTTTTGCATTTACTTCTGTCGTCTGCTTTCCCCCCCTATCGATTCATGATTCTTGGTGCTCTTCCCTTTATTAGGTTGAACAAGGAACCACCTAATCTCACATTCAGGAAGAAAGAGAAGGGTGGGATCAATTTGACATCAACAGTGACCAATACCCATTTGGACCTCGACACTGTGAAGGCCATATGCAGTGAATACAGAATACATAATGCTGATGTTCATCTTAGGTATGATGCAACTGCTGATGACCTTATTGATGTCATTGAAGGCAGTAGAGTATACACGCCTTGCATCTATGTTGTGAATAAAATTGATCAAATCACAATGGAAGAGCTGGAGATTCTGGATAAACTTCCGCACTATTGTCCAATCAGGTAGTTATCTGTTCTTTTAAGTTTATTCCCCTCCCCCCGCCCCCCCCCCCCCCCCCCCCCACACACACACCATTTACAGAAGCATCATGGCTAACAACATATAGGGACCCGAGATAATGTTGAATGAAACCTGTGATCAAGTTGAATGAAATTCATGACTGCGTAATAGAAATTTGCACTTCTTATATATATATATATATATATATATATATATATATATATATATTTTTTTTTTTTTTGACAACCGTGGTGTTCGGGCCAGCTTGCGCACACATCAACTATAATTCCACGGGATACCTGCCACCTCCAACCAGCAATAGGTATAGGTAACTCTGTCCACCAAGGCTAGAACAGAAGGGAAGAAATCACCTAGTGTTTTTTGTCTTTACTGAGGTTTGAACCTAAGACCTCATGGTTTGGTAAAGTCTATCAGAAATATGCACTGCTTTAATAAAACTTGGAGATTCTTTGACGATGAACATGCATCAGACTCCAGAATCTTGGTAAAATCCTGATTAGTGCTGCGTATGCCCACTTTATTCCCTCCATTCAGCATTTGAGTTTGCGCATGGTTTTTCCCATTTTGTTCGATCTTATTTCCTTTTGAAGTTTCTAGTATGATCAGGCTCAGATTTCGTTTGGTTGGCAAACATCATTTTACAATTACAACTATTTAATAAGAGAAAGCATTATTGAAGTAATGTTTGTAGTTGAACCAGTTGTTCTATTAAACATCGGTTCAACTGCACCTTCCAGTAAAGAGGCAAGTAGGTGTTTAGATAGCTATATCTTTACAGGAGATTGGATTGGCACCATCACACAACGTAGGCTTGGCGATTGAACCTCATGAATTCAGGGTTAAGGATCACTTACAAAAGTTATGGATATATGAGTGCCCTAAACATTTCATGCTTGTGTTTGACGACCTTCTATCTTTTTACATTTACGTTCCTGTGAGGTTACTCTGATTTCCTCTCATCGCGTCTGTCGAAATTCAGAAGGATTAATGGATTTATATTTCATGATTTTTCTAGATTCACAACATATGTAGATTCTTTAAACTTTAGTAAAAGAATAATAGATGATGTTTGTTTTTTTCGTATTTTCTAGTAGAACATTACTTACTCTGGTAGTAGAGAACACTATATAACTGCAACTCTTATATAAGAAGCTGCTATTATACATAACATAAGTTACAATCTATTCCAAATGAGTTGTCTGACCTTTTCATGGTATTTAACATTCTGCAGCCTTAGTAGAGATCTAATTTGCTTTCACTTTCTGGCAAGTGACATAATGCTCCTCTCCTAACCATGGTTGTTGCAACAACATTGCTTCTTTCTATCTATGAAGACATGGAAATTTAAGATTCTAATCAAATTGTTGGTTTAGAATGTAGTACCTGCTGGAATTGTTTTCAGAAAAAATAGAATGTAGTACCTGCTGGAATCATTTAAGTTTATGTCTTCTCTTTCCCTCAAGAATAAACTGATATTATCGTAAAATGATTTTTGTATGATTTCCTGCAGCGCTCATTTGGAATGGAATCTTGATGGCCTGCTGGAGAAGATTTGGGAATATCTTTGTCTAACCCGCATATACACAAAACCGAAGGGAATGAATCCAGACTATGAGGATCCAGTTATTTTATCATCAAAGAGGAGGACAGTGGAGGACTTCTGCAACAGAATCCACAAGGATATGGTTAAGCAATTCAAATAGTATGTTTTACCTTACAAAACTCTCCTCCTACAGTTTTCTCTCATTAGAATGGAAGTACCTTTTATAATGTGTGGTCAAGAGGATGGGTTTAGGTATGGCATCCTTCTTTTCAAAGAAAGAGAAACGGATTGTTAAGGGAGACATGGGGAGGGCATAGTAAGTTTGTCAATGGGAAATTGTGCATAATTTGAGTGAAAAGTGTGTGAGCTTTCATCTGCGAACCACCACCTTGAAAGATAAGAACCTTCTCTCCTTGGCCCAAAGATGGCAAAGGAAAGGAGAACGGAGTGGCGTGGGGAGGGGTGAGGATGGGGGTTTGAAATTTCGTGTAGTTACTGAAACTCCAAAGGAACAGGATATTACAAACTCTTGCCACCTTGGCTAACATTCTTACAAAAATTAAACTCGAAATACGGCTAAAATGCCACAACCAAGGGTGTAGCCTATTGGTCAATGAAGTGGGTTGAGACCTCCGTGGTCTCAGGTTCAAGTCCCTGTGGAGACAAGAACATTAGCTGACTTTTTCCCATCTATCATAACCTTGATGAACAGAGTTACGTGGTATCTATTATTGGTGGGAGATGACAGGTATCCGTGGAATTAGTCTAGAAGCTTGCTAGCTGGCTCGGCTGCCATGGTTATCAATCTTTTTTGGGGCTAAAATGCTTCTTGAGATAGGAACATGATATTGCCAACCAGATAGATGCTTTTTGGGCTTGTGGGATTTCTGGCTGTAAAGCTCTCATTTCTGTTCCCCCTTCTGTGTTTGTTTTTCTTTAATGATGTCAAACAGGGATACATCTGTCAAAGATTAGTGAAGCATATTTAATATTTCCTCGAAGTTTGTTTTCAGATAAAGAAAAAAATTGATTAAGGTTAAATCAGAAAGAATTACAGCCATGAGTTCTAAAATAGTTTTTGTTTGCTACAAGTTACCTTATTCAAAAAAAAAAAAGAAAGCTTTAATCATCTGTCCCCGCACCCGGGAGCTGGGAATCAGCATTTGAACTCAAGTGTTATACTGTGCTGCATGCTTAATGTGCTATTTTGAGGACCTTTTTTTCTTGACAAGGACTTGAGGACCCTTTTCCGTTGGCTTCACTTCATTGATTTCATAAAGTTTGTCACAGAATTTATAGGTTTGGTATCATTTGACATTATCCATCTTCTTTAACAAACATGTGCCATGGTTGCTGCAGTGCCCTGGTTTGGGGTTCAAGTGCAAAACACAAACCTCAGAGGGTGGGCAAGGTAAATTCTTCTGAGCTGCTTGGAATATACATTTTATCTAGTGGTTTCTTTGCCCCTTTGGTTTTTGCAGTTAGGATGTTGGTCTTTACTATTGCTCTGTACCAGGAACATGAACTAGAAGATGAAGATGTCGTCCAAATTATCAAGAAGGTGTGATTGCAGAATTTGTATCTTGATTGCTGCAGTTGAAGCATATCTCTAGCAGTAAAGGTCTTCGCCACATGTTGAGGTTTGTCCTAGTTTGCAAAGCTTGGTTTTGCTGGTTTTTTCCCGGTAGGTAGATCTAGTTTGAACAAAGTACAGCTTGATGTCTGTTGTCACGGTCAAGCTATATGGTGAATCTGCATGCATTCTGGCTAGTCATCCTATGTATCATCTAAAGTCGGCCCCAAGGAGCATTTAGTGGTAGTTAAAACTGAGAAAATTTAGTTGGTTCATGCTTCATTGTCTTCAACTGGAGCTAAAATTTTCCATGAGAACTTGTTAGTATTTTTTAAAGATTTTATGTTGAATGTTATTTCAAAATTAGCATAACGTAAACTAGCACTTTCCATGCTTTGAAAAAAGAATCTAGGAGTAGGATTTCATTTTCTTATTCGATGCAACCTGGATTAAATTTTCCTCAAATTTCAGAATATTCTGGTTAGTAAATAATTACATTTCAGTCCACTAGAACTCATTGCGACTGTCAGGTCCAAATTCGAGCTAGAGCTACAAAAAGTTGCCATAGATGTCTGGTAACCGAACAATGCAAGAAAAGAAGCCCATTGTTTTAAGCTTCCTGTTGGCATTGAAAACACCTACAACAGAGCTGAATACCACTTCTTTGAAGTTTATCATGAGTGAGACAAGCTTTCCTCACTACTAACTAAGTTAAGCATACCACTTTGAAAGGAACTTTTCCATTCCATATCTCTTTCCATGGGCATGGGTCATTGTACTGCTCTAAATCAGTTAAGTAGTTGCGTTGACAAAGGAAACAGACTTGGTGCCACCTTTCCAAGGGAGAGAATCCTCCTACTCCGCTAGACCTGAAACTCCTGAAATCTCCCAATCATTTAAGAGCCTTCTGAAGAGAATATTCCACCCGTGGATTCCAAAGTTCTTTAACTGTAGCATTAGGAGAGGAGGATAAAATGAACAGATCATGGAATTGATCTTTCAAAGACCTAGGGGCTACTAATTCTCTCTCATCGATGGCAGTTCTTTCTTCTACCACTAGAAATGCTATTTACAGCTGCTCTGACTCTCCTTTTTACAGCAAGGACAATCCCCACTGGTTTAGTATCCCAAAGAGCTACAACTATTTTTTTAAAACTAACTTTTACTCTCTGGAAAAGTAATTTGTTTTGAAAAAGAGACTTAACTCCTGAGAAGCTTTTTGGAAGGCAATAGGGTTTATTGTTGCAGTAAGAAAAAAGAGCTCATGTGCCTAAGAAATCTCTAATTTTCCTTTTCAGTTCCAAACCACAGCACCCTCCCCCCCCCTCCCCCCCTCCCCCCCCCCCCCCAAAAAAAAAAAAATCCATCGGCGTGATGAATATATCCAATAGCGAGAGCCATGAGTTTGATCAACCATAAGTGAATCTCATAGGTTTAGTCTTGCAAACCAGCTTTCCAAAGGCGTTCAAAGGAACTGGTGAAAGCTCTTTTCCAACACTTTCAAGTTGTTTTCTTTGAAGTCTTTGTATTTGTTTGTAAAAAAATATTTTCTTATGGTATTTTTTGTTTAGTTGAAATCATTGACGAGTCGTACCCAAGTCGTGGACTTCCTGTTAACATTTTCACTAGAACGATGGATAAACTGCCTCTGGTACTCAATGGTGGTGTTATTATTATGATATCACATTGTGGTAACTTCACTTCTATCTTTATACTATATTTTATATGTTAATGAAAATCTTGAACTTGCAACTTGATTTCTTGGTCTGTATAGTTGTATTGACAACAAATTAAGATGTAGTTATTGAGCTTTCAAACAAAATAAGTTATTATTATTGTTGTGCAGATGAATGTTTGTGCATCCGTGATTTATGCTTACGTTTAACAAAAGTTGTCTTCGGTTGCTTTATTTGAAGGAAAGTATAGTACAACATTTCTCCTTTATCAATGCTATTTGAATGATCATGCTAAGGGGAAAGATGAGAAAGTTATATTTGATTTAAGAAAGTGGTTGGTCCTTCACCCTATTGCAAAGTCATCTGCTTCTAATACAAACTTAGCTAAATGATAAATGAAAGAAGTGTATATTTACATAGTGATTATATGGTTTGTCTATTTACCTAAGTTTGTACCAGTTGTCTAACTGGATAAACTATGCAATCACTATATAAAAATATATTACTTTTCATGTACCATTTAGCTAAGTTTGTACTAGAAGCAGTATATCTATTGCAATAGGATGAGCAATTAATCACTTCCTCAAAATTGAGTATAAATTTTTCATCCGACTCCCTAGAATAAGAAATCAAGTGACATTGATAAGGAAGAGAGTTTGTACTACACGTCAAATAAAGCAAAGAAAGAGAACTTTCTATTTAATACAACAAAAATCACAGATGTATGAATTTTTATTTGCAAAATAATCATATCTTTACTAAAATTGAATACAACTATTCAGACCACAAAATCAAGCTTCAATATTTTCAGTAGCATAGTAAAACTTCAGGCCAGTCAAGATTGTCTAGTTGATCGTACAACACTTCTACAGCTATTACTTCATAAATACAAAGTTAGAAGTGAACTAAGCCTACCATATCGTGAGAAATCACAGTAATATCATTATCACCACTATTGAGCATCAAAGACAATTTATCCATTGTTTTCGTGAAAATGTTAATAGGAAGTCCATGATTTGGGTACGACTAGTCAATGAGTCCTACCAAAAGAAAGAAATCTATAAAAGGAATTTTTTACAAAGAAAACAGCTGGAAAGTAGGAGAAGAGTTTAACCAATGTGTCTTTGGAAAGCTTTTTGCAGCGCTATACTTATGAGATTCACTTTGTAGTTGATTAAACTTGTGGCTTCCGCTATTGCGGTATATTCATCACGTCGCTAAGACCTTTTTTGGGCACCTGTGATTTGAAATATGAAGAAAATTACAAATTTTAAAAGCACATGAACTCTTTTCTTACTGCAATAATAAATTTCATCCTCTTTTCTTCCAAAAAGCTTCTCTCAACAGTCAAGTATCTAGTATCTGGGGGTTCTCTTAGAATGATTACTTTTTAAGAAACTAAACGTTAAACGAATTTCATTTTTTCAGATTTAGATTTTTATACGCTCTTTAAGAAATTCGACACCCGTAAGAATATTTATTTAAATTATCTCTTTAACTTTTCACTTACTCTACATTCCACTAATTTGAATAGAAAATGAACTGGCGCAAACAAAAGTTTCTTGTTTTTCTAAAACATCAAGTATTTTGAAACAGCCTTATGTTGTCCCCATAAAAAAAAACAATTTATATCTGGGTCTAGAAGGAGTACTATATTTACTTGTTCAAAAGAACAGGACCTATTGCAAAACCAAAATGTTGACAGCCACTTGAATTGTAATCTCCACTTTGCCAAAAATTTGACAACCAATTAGAATTGTCAGCTTAGTCTGAAGGTACAGCTTGATGTGTATGTTGTCACTGTCAAGCTAAATGGTGAATTTGTATGCATGCTGGCTAGTCATCCTATGTATCATCTAAAGTTGGCCCCAAGGAGCATTCAGTGGTAGTTAAAACTGAGATAATTTAGTTGGTTCATGCATCATTGTCTTCAACTGGAGCTAAAATTTTCCACGAGAACTTATATTGGTGTTTTTTAAAGTTTTTATGTTGAATGTTTCTTCAAAATCGGCATTACGTAGACTACGACTTTCCATGCTTTGATAAAAGAATCTAGGAGTAGGATTCCAAAATCTCTAGTTTGGATCTCATTTTCTTATTCGATGCAACCTGGATTAAATTTTCCTCAAATTTCAGAATATTCTGGTAAGTGTAAATTACATTTCAGTCCACTAGAACTCATTATGACTGTCAAGTCCATTTCATTTATGACCCTCTTTGTGAAGGTTGACTTTGTTAATTTAGTATCTAGCATAGAAAACCATTTATATCGTCGGTAACAAGAAGTTAAAGGAATGATATCACGTCTTTACAATGGTGGTAGAGGGCTATACTAAGAGCAAGTTGCTATTCTCAGATTCCTTTATTTATCCAGGGGCTACTAATTCTTTCTCATCGATAACAACTCTTTTTTCTACCATTGAAATGCTATTCACGGCTGCTCTCACTCCTTTCATGGCAAGAACAATCCCCACTGGATTAGTATTTCAAAGAGCTAGAACTATTTTTTAAAAAAACTTTTACCGTCTTAGAAAGTTTGTCTTGAAAAAGAGACTCATAATCCCACTGATACTCGACTCTTGAGAAGCTCTTTGGAAGGCAATAGGGTTTATTGTTGTAGTAAGGAGAAAGAGTTCATGTGCCTCTTAAATCTCTAATTTCCCTTTTCAGATTCCAAATCACAGGGGCTTCTCAAAAAAATGAATGTCCCATCGACGTGATCAACATACTCAAATAGAGGAAGTCATGAATTTGATCAATCATAAAGTGAATCTCATAGGTGTAGTCCTGCAAATCAGCTTTCCAAAGAAGTTGTAAGGAACTGGTAAAAGCTCTTTTCCAACACTTTCGAGTTTTCTTTGAAGTCTCTGTATTTGCTTGTAAAAAAATATTTTCTTATAGTATTTTTTGGTTTGAAATCATTAACAAGTCGTTCCCAAATGGTGGACTTTTTGTTAGTATTTTCACTGAAACGATGGAAAACCGTCTTTAATACTCAATGGTGGTGATATTATTGTGGTAACTTCGCTTCTATCGTTGTATTGTATTTTTCTGTGTTAATGAAAATCTTGATCTTGGAACTTGATTTCCTGGTCTGTGTAGTTATGTTCAGCGCAAATTAAGATATAGTTATTGCGCTTATGAACAAAATAAGTTAATATTATTGTTGTGCAGACGAAAGTTCATGCACCGGTGGTTTATGCTTGTGTTCAACAAAAGTTCTCTTCGTTTGCTTTATTTGAAGGAAAATATAATATAATCTTCTTTTAAGAAAAGCTATCGAAGAAAACTCTTTGTTGAATACAAGCACAAAGCACGGAGTCCTGAATTTTCGTCCGCACAATAATCACATTTTAACTTTTATTTCCTTTGAATACAACTATTCAGACCATAATATCAAGTTTGAAGATTTTCAGTAACATAATAAAATAAAGGTAGAAGTGAACAAAGTTATCAGAACGTGAGCAATCACTACTATTGAGTATCAAAAACAGTTTATCGTTCAGTGAAAATGTTAATAGAAAACCCATGACTTGGTTACGACTCGTCAATGAGTTCAATCAACACAGAAGAAGTCTATAATTAAGTTTACAAAGATTTCAAAGAAAACTTGAAAGTTGGCAAGGGTTTTACCAATGCCTTTGGAAAGTTTTTTTTGCGGCAACTATGTTGTGCAATATGGAGAGATATTTGAAATTGTAAAAGCATATAAACTTTTACTTTCTTATTGCTACAATAAATCCTATCGGCTTTCAAAAAATTTCTCTCAAGTGTCTGGGGGTATCTTTTAAAGGCAAATTATCTTTAAGAGACTAAGCTATGAATGAATTCAGTTGTAACTATTTGGAATACTAATCTATTGGGCGACAACATTACAGAAAAAGTGCCACTTTCGTCAAAATCAATAAAAAGGTCATCATGGATCAAGATCCAAGTGGGGACGTTGTCCTTGTTGTGAAAAGGAGTGAGATTCAAAATAAACTTTCTTGTTTTTTCAGATTTTTATACGGTTTTTAAGAAATTTAACAATCTTAAAAATATTTATTGAAATTATCTCTTAACTTCTCACTTTTTGGGCATTCCATTTATTTGAATAGAAAATGAATTGGAGGGGAAAAAAAGTGAAATGATTTCTTCTTGTTCTAAAACATCAAGTATTTTGAAATAATCTTATTTTGTCCTTAAAAAATCGATTAATATTTAGATCTAAACGGAGTACTATATTTACTTATTCAGGTTGTGTTTTCAGACCAACACGACCTGTCATAACCGAAAACACGCATGTGTTTTTGTGTTGGCTTAGCTCTTCCCTTAAACAGAACAAAAGGCCTGTCATTTTCGTCGTGTAAATCCAAAATATTAACAACCACTAGAATTGCAATCTCCACTTTGCCAAATATTTGACAACCAATTGCTATTTTCAGCTTAGTTTGCCAATTTTTCTTTTTTGGATCGTTGAAAGATGTTAAAAAGTAGACGTTCAGAAGAATAGTACAGAAGTGGAATGAAGAAAAAGTCGATCTGAACCATTTCATATTCATGTCTTTCAAATAATAAAGTAACAAATCAATTCCTTTTGGCAAGTGGTTACTTTCAATATTTGTTTTTTCCAGAATCGATGTTCATAATATGTAAAGCTATCATTTAAACTACTTGGCGAGGAACATTTCAAGATGAAGTGAAACGTATTAGTGAGGTACGATATTGATGAGTTTTGTATCTAATAATGAGAGGATATTTAAGTTTAACCATTATTGTGTTCATTTTTGTAGAGACTAAAGAAAAAACATGTTTTGATACCAAACTTCTGTTCTAAAAGAATCTTGATGACGGTATTTGCAGAATAACTTTGTTCCGGCAGCCGCGGTAATAAGCATGATACGAGTACATAAAATAGACAAATATAGAAATTGCAAAAGTTTCTTGTGCTGATTTTCTTATGGCTTTGATGCACTTGCAATTCTGTTCAATCAAGGGTCCTACAAACTAAAATTCAGATTCAGAACAATCCGCAAAATCTTCCAGTAATAATGAAATTTTTGGGTCCGGAAGAAAAATCAAGAGTGACGGTTGAGAAACGTATTTCAAATATTATAATTTAAATTTTATATTTCAATTGTTAGATATGACTTTGAACTATTATTAAGTATATATTAAAACATATTTAAATTATTACATATTTATTTTTTCTTTGATAATTGAGATGTAAATGATAAACGTTGCTATTAACACTTGATGACAGTCCATGTAGAAAAAATAATTCGAATGAAAAACTCAACAAATTTAAATACTTTAGTTATATTTTTATTCATGAATAAAACAATCATGAACATTCACAATTCGTATTTACTTGACAGGCAATTGCTGATCGATGTTCGAAAGCCAAAATACATTCAATTCTTCGTTTTAATTTTGAAAAGTTTGTACGCCCTAACATTATTTAAAAGGAGAGTAGCTGGTGAATGCCCATAAATTATTCATATCTTACGATAGAATAAAATATGATTGTTGCATATTTAACCTACTTTTAAAATGATGGATAATCCAACCCATTTAGAATGAGTCGGGTCAACTTAATAACCTTGAGTTTTCATCATGAACATTAACAATTTGTATTACTTGACAAGCAATTGTTGATCTTCAAAAGGCAGAATACGTCCTATTTTTCTTAGAAGAGTTCCATCAGAACATTATCATTACAGACACGTTAGAAAAATACGTAAAAATCAACCCCATGAACTTCAAGCTTTCACACAACAATTGAAGTAGCTGAAGATGCTTCTCCTTGTCTGTCAAACAAAAATAAAAAGGAAATAAATGCAATGAATATCTTACAAAATGCAGTACGGCAAGAACGATTTTTCAAGGTGTTCAGACATTTTTTTTCCTCTCCCCTTATTCTATATGGATTTCAATTTTTTTTCCATGGTGTTCAGACTTTGTTATGCTTTTTCAATTTAACAAGGGACCACAGGAAAATTGGAGTTATACGAGAGACTCAAGAATGGCTGTGACCAAATATGATTTCTAGAATACATTTAAGGTAGCTCTCCTTTCCTTAGAGTGAGTTGGTTTTGAAAAAAGGCAGGCTTCATCCCAGACTTTCATCGGGGATAGATACGGGGTCTGGGTCAGTCGATATGATGAACGGGAAATCTATAAGTGTTGCTTCATTGAAGTCCCTCGTGGAAGAAGAATTTTCTGATGTAGAAGGGCTTATTTGTTATAGTATCCACCACATAGTTTACATACTCGGACAGGCTCACTCCAGCGCCTATACTCAGAAGCCCCCCAGGTGGGGGGAGCGGAGGAAGAGAATGGGGAGCTGGTGGTATTTGGTCCCTACACGCCATGAGTATGGACCGTTCCATCACCCACCTCACTTCGCACATCAAAGGCTATTGCTAAGACGTGTAAAATCAAGATCACTAAAAGAAAAGTTGTCTTTGAAGACCAAATTTATTCCACTAGGAAGTCAGGAAGAGGTGTCGCATTCGACTATGAAACTGAGAGTTTCCACCACAAGGCCAGACATTCAAAGACTTGCAACAGCCAAATGCTTTTGCCCTGGTAAAATAGGAATTGCTTGCTCAAAGATTTTTTTCTGGACAAGAAATTTGGTTACCTAATTAGAGAAACATCACTTTGTTGCAACTTGTTTACAGTTTCATGTGATTTGGTCCTTTTGGGAGGGCCACTTTTCCATCACACATCAATTAGTGGAGCACCAACCATTAATTAATATATGAACCACATTCAATCAAATAAATGAGCTTTTTACCTGTATCAACTAAGAGTGCAAGTGGTTTTAAGTTTGCAAGATTAGACCTTCTAATGCATAAACAGTCATTGGAAATTGGTTTATGCATATATCCCCCCCATTAAATATAGCACAACTTCCCTCACACCAAACTTTCCCCCCTGGGGGGTGGGGGTTGTTAAGAAAAACAAAAAGCTTCTCTATACTTATAAGCTCATAAGAATTTACAAATATATATTTGGTTGTACAATAATTGTTATTCCATTGTCTGAAGGTAACCCATGAGCTGGTATTAGTTTAGAAAATTACTTGTTATAATGAAAGAGAATATAAGGTTGTCCATACAGGCAACCTACTGATCAGCAACACAATGGCCCCACCACATGTATCCAACTAAATATTATTTGTCACACCCTTTATTTAATAACTGCAACTACTTGTCTGATCCATGTATTCAAAAATACCATATTTTCCCAGAAATTATCTGACACTTACCTGTAAGTCTATCAGCATGTAAACTAAAGTGGGAAAGCACAAGTTTTGAGAAAACTGGCATTTAAAAAGTCAAAAGAACTTACAGTTGGAGAGTGGTTTTGATGGTAATGGAGATCATCACTGTGGGCTGAGTGGCCTGTATTTGCATTTCTATTAGTTGAGGAAATAAGCTCTTCCTCATTTCCAAGACTGGCTCTTGACAAATCCCTCTTGTTCTGTTTCCTATTCTCTCTTATCTTTGAGAAATCCATTGAGTAGTCTGGCATGACACCCTTTTGATCCCAGTCTCCAAATTGTGGCACTGATAACCATGGTGCAGTCTTCTGTTAATAAAAAAAGATTCACAGTCAATTTAATACTAATAACAAATCCTCCTAAATGTTTCTTCACTTGGTAAGTTCAAGAATATAGTTTTTGACAACCCCACTTAACAAAATTAGACATTGTCAAGAAGAAGAGAATCATTAACCTGTAAACTTTCAGAGAAAAAAAATTCCAAGTTTATTCCTCATAAATGCAACTACAAAAAACTACCTTAAACACGATCTTGATGTCTTCATAATTCAACTAAGGCATTCAATTTTATCCACAAAAAGGGATAGCAGAACTTTGATTAAGTCACCACATTTATCTGGAACAGATCCACAAAATAAACTTACTTACCTAACTTAAAAATAATCACTAACATAAATAGAAATCCATAGACTGGTCAAACTGGAAGAATCAACTGTTAGGTACACAATTTTTTGCCTTCTACTGACCAAACATTTTCAAACAACTAAAACCAATGAGAGCTGAAAATTCAGAAAGATTAGACTAATCTTAAAGTTCAAACAATAGTTCTACCAAAAAAAGAAGAGATTGGAAATAGCTAAGGTTGATCATGACACCCATAACAAGTAACAATAATTGAGAATTTGGACTTCTCCACTTTTACCCAATTATATTTTAGTTAGCATGATTAAAGTTGACCAAAATGATAAATTCTTGACCACTACAGTAAACTGTTCAAAGAGTTGAATCACCAAAAGATTTTCTAGCGAGGACTAACACATTCAAGATTCAAAAAGACAAACAACACTTTGACAACAACAACAAAAAAAAAAGAAAGAGATTCATCACAGCAACCAAACTGCAGATTCATGCAATTGAATAATTCAAAGATGTACAGAAGCAGAAACTCAAACTTCAGATTCAATGTATTCCTAAAAAGGTACCCAAAAAATTGAAAACAAGACGGTTCAGAAAAATAAGAAGAAGAAAAAAGCCCTGTAAAGCTCAAAAATTGGAAAACAGAGATCATACAATGGAAAGTGTGAGTTGTCAAGAAAATCATGAACAGTAAAATAAGCAAGAAAAAACTATGCAAGATTAACAAAGATTTGAACTTTCTTTTTTCCCTCTTTACCTCCTTGCGATCATCCATTGCAGAAACTGAACAGTAAAACAAAGATGGAAGTTGGGGTTTGTAAAGTAATCTGAAAAAAAATGGAGATTTTTGGAGATAAGAAAGCAAGCTACTACTGGGTAGGATGAAGTTGGAAAGGGAGGGGGGGGGGGGCTGAGAATAGAGAAATTTGGCAAAAATTCAAGGGCTTAGTTATGCATAAAAAAAGATACTAGTACGTATATAAAGAGATTCTAGGAAACAAATAAGGCCTGTGTTTGTATTTTAATTACGGAATCGCCATTTGGCTTTTCACACGGTTTTTACACCTTTTGCCCTTTTGAGCTTTTGCCAGTCTTTGCAAAGCTGAATGCTAGCTGTGAACACTTGACACGTTTTCTTAAGATAACATCCAATGTGTGTCTCCACTATTTTGTTGTGTGTTTTTCTTGTAATTTTATTTTTCAAAAATTTAAAACACACTAAAGCTTAAATAATTTAAACATTATATAGTAATAATTTATTTAAAAAATATATTTAAATAATATCCTTTAGTTATGATCATTCTTCATAGGCAAAACTTACTGATGTTTATATTTTTTTATATTCATACTTTTTTTTTTATTTTTTTATTAGCAAATACATTTTGATACATATAATTCTAAACTAACTTTTTCATATATTTATTTATAATAATTAAATATTAATATTAATATATATATATATATATATATATATATATATATATATATAAATTTTTTAGATAAACAGTATCACTATATATCATGTGTTTTCTAGGAGATTGAAATTTTAAACGCTATCAAGGTACATCGTAATCCCATTCAGCAAATTAGCAGATCCTATACTATCAATTTTTGCTCTTTTCCGTGTTTAGACCGATATAACCGCTTTGTTTGGAAAGTTATTATATATATTATTTTATAATATATTGTATTGTATTATATTGTGTTGTATTATATATTATTTTATTTTATTTATATTTATATTTAAATCAAATAAAAAATAAATATTTGAGACCATAAAATTCACCATATGTCTTTAAGGAATTTAATCACCTCACTGTACTCGAGATTTTGGATTACTTCCTCATAGGATAAAACGGATATACCTTTTAATGGCGTAGCAGTACCTCAAACGTCAAAAATTTCGTTAAACTCAAAAAGTAGCAACAATTCACACAAACTCGATATTTATTTATTCAAAAATAATGTAGAAGTCAGGAAATCGATGCTAGAAGGCAAAACAGATCATTTGATCAAATTCAAAATCGAGTCGAGGGACGACAACGGTGTGAGAGGAGACTCTCTTCTCAACTTTTTATAAGCTAGAGAATATGCTTCTGAATACAAATACAAGAGTTTTCCTCTTCCTCCTTCCTAATCAATGAGAGACAAAGTTCATTCTATAAAATGTGACTTTTCACTCCCTTCATTTTATTTCCCATTATTTTTTAATTTACACCAATATTTAACTCACTTAACTCCAACATTATATTATACTATATAATAATTAAATTAATAATATAATCTAATAAAATTTAAATAACAATAAAAAAATTTGTATTAATAATACGATAGAATACAAATAGGTAACAACCATCAAACAAGTTGTTAGAAGCAAAGAATCAAATATGTGGTTGAAAAATATCCTACACATACATTTGATATGAAAGGGAGGCAAAAGAAAATATTATCATAAATAGAGAGAGAAGTTTGTTTGTGATAAAATAACATAAAGATAATACAGCAATGATTAAAAGAATCAAAGTAATTTAAGTGTCTTAATTGCATTAAATATATAATTTTAAAAGGTAAAAGAATTATACTCGCTTCGTCGATTTTTCCGATCCTTTCTTTTCTCTTAATTTTAATTTAAGTATCTTAATTGCATTAAATATATAATTTTTTTTTAAAAAATGTGATTGTAAATTAAAAATATATAATATACTAATTTTTTAAAGACAAACTATACTTACATTTAAAGATGTTCACGGTTTGATTAAAAATCAAAATCAAAACTGATTAAATAAATTAATAGTCATTTGAATTTGATTTGATTTGATTTTATATTTTAAAAAATTGATAATATTTGATTTGGTTTGAATTTAAGAAAATAAAATCGAAAAAAAAAATCAAACTGGACCGATAAATTATATCATAATTTTTTATAATTATACATATACAATATATTAATCTTTATAAATAATTTTAAATACTTCAATTACTTTTTCATCAAAATTTTCTTTATCTCTAATAGGATAATAAACTTTATACCTTATGTCCATTTCTTAAAAAAATTCATTTATTTAAAAAAATGACTGTGAGATTTACCTTTTGAAAATTGTATTTCTTATAAACTTTACTGACTTGATTAAAACGTGTACATCTTAAGTCATTTTTTTGATAATTTAAGAAAATTATAGCTCATACAATATGGATTATAAGCTGGAAAAGGGTGAAATTTTTTTCCTCATTGTAGAAAAAAATAGATTTCTGAAAAATCGAAAAAATCAAACCAAGCGAACAATAATCAGACCAATGAATATATATGATATTTAGTTTGGTTGACTTTAATAATTAAAAAAGTAGTAAAATTAGTTTGATTTTGATTTAAACCAAAAATCAGTCCAATTGCGGACCCATAGACACCCTACTTACACATATACATAAAAATAAAGAAAATATAACATCAGAAGAAAGAGATTCTTTTAACTTGAAATTTTCATTTGATATTTCATATTTTTATTTAGATCCAACTAAATATGTATTCGTATATTATAAAACTCATTTTTTAAAATAATATTTTTAATAAAAAAATTTAATTCGGAAGGGGTCGAGCCTGAAATCTCATATTAAAAATACAAAGGATGTCACCTACGGCACCACGTCAATTAAGGTTGATTAAGCTGGAGTTGTCATTAGCTGTAAATCTCTGGGGCAGTTCATCTTTAGATTTAAAAGTATTTTTGTTCATTATCATAGAGAATGTTGAATAATAATAACTAGAATACATGTCAGCAATTTTTTAATTACAATAACAATCAAAAAAGGCCGTAACTTAATCAAATCGGCAAAAATTATTGGTTTCGACTGTTGCAATTAAATATTTAAACGAACATTCCCCAAAATATTAAACTAAGAATTTGCCACTAATAATAGATTTAATTAATCCCAAAGTTACAACTTACATTGTACTCTACAAGTTCTTTACAATTTTTTTTAAAAAAAGGAAGAAGAAAAGATACGTGGCATAATTTTTTGGATCTAACAATACTTCTCTCACATCCATTGCTTTGATTGCCTTTTGGATTTTTTGTTTTAATTTAAAATAAATGTTTTGTTTAGTGGGACCAGCTGAGCAAGAATTTTCAGTTTATTAATTTTGAATTACAATTTTTATTTATATTAAATTTTTGACAAATTATTTTGAGAATATTACCTTATATATTATGTGAAGTAATACTGCTATTAAATTTAATTCATATTTTAACTTCTTATCTAAATTTAATTTAATTTTTATGTAAATTAAAAATTATTTTCATCTCTTAACTCAACAATCAAAAAACACAAATATCTTTCTCCATTCTCGTTTTGTCCTTTCAGTTATTTTCTGTTGGTATTATTGTATGCAAAAACTCCATATACATCCATTGTTGAAACTCGAAGTTTCGAAGTTTGAGAATTGAATTTTCATAAATAAGTTTTGTTTCAAACGGATATCATTGTAAAAAATCAGATACGTATTGAGGAGTCTAAACCTAAAATTTATAATGCTTTGATATAGGTTTTGAGGTGTTTTAGATGAATCTAGTGTTTAGATTCGAGGAGGAAGATGATGTCAATTTCTTGTATAATATTATATAATAGTGTATATGAGTATGCACACTTTTTAAAATTTTATATAATATTGTATATACATGTATATTATTGTATACCGAATTTTTTAACCACCATTTTGAAAAAATAGTACATATGCGACTAAAAACTTAAAACCTTGAGTATAAAAATTGTAATGTAATATCGTATAACGTATATTTATGCAATTATCTCAATATATTAAATAATATTTTAATATAAATATAAATATTTTAATTATATGGAAACCATAATTATTAAGATGGTTTGTCCCCTGATGTCAAATAATACAAAATATGCTAAGCTCTCTATTATCATCATCACTAATTTTAACTAGAATGTATGTAAATCCAGTTGATTCGAAATTTCTAATTATCAAATAAATTAATATATATATATATATATTCTTTCATTTAATTTAAATTAGATATTTAATATAATTTGTTAACTTTTTCTTATACATCTTTAATTTTTGAGATACAACCGATGTATCAATATATAATCTTGGAGAGAAGAAAAGTGAGAATCAATGTAGGGTGGATATTGGGCAGGCAGATCCACTTTTACGATCGTTTTAATTCTTTTATGACATTACAAATTATTTTAGATGGTACTATACTATTACTACTCATTTTGTTTTATTTTATATGGTCATATTAGTTTTTTATGTTTTAATCTTTTTTATTTTTATTTTATATGATCACATATTTTATTTAAATTTACTAAGAAAATTAAGTATTTGAATTTTGATCCTTGTAATTAAATTGAATATTATCCTTTTAAGACAAAATGAATAATATTTTTAAAAGCGGATGTAGTGTTGCAATATTAGATGTATCTGAATTTAGTATTTTCATATGAAAACGTAAATTTATATGTAAAAATTATTATATTATAATACTAATATATTTGAATTTATAATTTTAAAAATATAATAAATTTAAATATTATAAACCTTATAGATTAAATCACGATACGCATATGAATATATGTAGAAACTTAAGAGATAAGGTATAATTATCTCTATAAACTTGTACTTTAGTTTCAAAAAGACACTTTATCTTTGTGGTAGTCTTATTACCTTTCTATTCTTGTTCAAGTATATCATTGACACCCTTATACAGAATAACCTACTTTAAAATCAATAAGTGATAAATGCGTGCAAAAACATATCAAAATACGATTTTTTTAAATGACAAAACCCACACCCAAAAGAATAAAGGGATAATACATTGCAATTATATAGTTAGTTTTTTAAGTTTTAGTTGCATAACTCATTAATTTTTCAAAGCAGTGGTTATAAAATTCCAAATATAATATTATACACCGTTATATAATATTATATAAATATTTTATTTTTTTCTTTTGCAATAATGTATAAAAACTCGATATATAATGTTATACATCCAGTATACAAGCATATACAAAATTCTAAGAAGTATTTATACATTCATATACACTATTATACAATATTATACACTATTATACAAAAAAACTGACCGAGATGTATCTTGTACCTTAACATTCAATTGGTTCTCTCTAGATCAATAGTAGATGCATAAGCTTGGCGGAGGTTGTGCAAGTTGGATGTTGGGAGGAAAACTTGTGAAAAGTCGGCCTTTTTATTTTATAGTTCTTTTGGTTATTATCACTATTAAAAAAATTATTATTTTCCCACTGATTTTCCACTGAAAAATGTTAAGTGACTATTTCCACTGAATATTGATGGAAAAAGAGAAAAAAATAATACTCTCTTCGTTTCAAAATAAGTGGTGCTTTAAGTTTGGGCACACCCCTTAGGAAAATTACTCATTCCTAGACTGAAAAATGTATTTTACCTACTTACCCCTAATAAATATCTTGAGAAAGATGTAACTCTTTAATATTTTCTTGATTATGTAAAATTCTCTCCACTTAAATAGGGGTAAAACTGGAAGAATATCATTAATGTCTTCTTGATTATGTAAAACACCACTTATGTTGAAACAAATCAAAAGGCTAAGACACCACTTATTTTGAAATGAAGGGAGTAGTGTTTTCACATGAAAAAATCATGAAATTTCTCACTACTTCAGTAAAAAACTGTTTCCCACCATGCATTTTTCTAGTGAATAAGTTCGGTGGGAAAATCATGTATTTATTAATTTAAGGTGGAAAAAATCTCTATTTCTAATAGTGTATTGTGTAAGAAATAAAGATTAGACTGAAGAATAAAAAGTAAATTTTAATTTGTATTAAAATTAAGTTAAATTAAGTGAGAAGTTAAAACATAAATTTAATTTACATTAAAGTTACAAACATTAATCTTCCGTACTTGTTAAGAGTATGATAACATTTTCAAATTGGTTAGGTCATTAACTAACTAAAGAGTGTATTTTGATTTCCTTTTCCTTTTCTTTATGTTATTTTTTCTCATTTCCTATTTTTCTTTCATATATTCGAAATTTTATTACCCTTTATATTGATGAAATTGTTTGTTGTATTCATTACAAAAACGTACCTTAACAGTGTATCCGAAAAATATTTTCATGCCTGTGACATGAAATGCTTTATCTTTAAATTTCATTTTTCGCCTCGAATATAAATTAATCATATTTCAAAATAAATATTGAATATTAAGCGAAAAATTAAAAAGAAACATTTTCGGTATTTAATATTTTGTCCTATTTGTCACATACTCAGTCTCACAGGTTTGCGATTTAACAATTTAACGAAAGTGAAGTAAAACGAACCAAATTTTAATATAGGTAGTCCTAATTATGTGATAAAAATTTTCTTAATATGTTTCTGCAAAATACAACAAATGTATTTAGTATTTAAATGTTTTTTAATAAAATATTTCAAGGGGTACTAATCTTATGAGGTATTTGTAGTTTTCAAAAACAATTAATCAAATACATAGATAATCCTCCTAACTTGTCTCAATATTTCATTTTGATACTCTATCTCAATTTTGTTCCCTTCATTTTAACTTTTCAATCTCATTTTTATGTATTATTTAAATATGAAATATTAATTTTTATGTTTTCGTTATTATTATTTATACTCTTCATATGATGTTTTGCACTTTAAAAATTGATGAACTTCCATCAGTTTTCGTAGAATAAAAAATAAAAACAGAAGGACGCCCATCAATTTTCTTTAAGAAACAATGATTTCCTTTTTATAGTTTCTTGTGCATTTTTGCGAGAAAAATAACCGATGAAAGTACGTCGATTTTTTTACAAAATAAATCATTGATAATCAGATCGGAGTTTGTCAGATTTAATGTTTTTTTTAGTAGTGTTATTAGTAATAAATCAATTCTTATTTTTACCTATATTGAAGATGAGTTCTTTTTATCCATATTAAAGCTGAGTTAAAAATTTAAAAGTGAGTATTTGGGTTAAACTCAATGACCTGGATGATATTAAAAAATTACATGTGACATTATTTAATTGGATGTTTCACACCATTTTTTTTAATGTTATCAACACGCACTAAATAATTTACACAGAATAATATTTTTTGTATTTAAATGATACATGAAAAATAGGACTAGAGGGTTAGAATGAAACAAAAATTAAGATGGAGTGCCAAAATAAAAATTAAAGGCATTACTTTTATATTTAAACATATAAAATAGCGCATAATTTAAAATATTTTAATCAATTACGATAGATAATTTGTGATTGCAAAAGTACTAATTAGGATAAAAACATGATAATATAACAAGTCATATAGTATGCTGCATGACTAGACATGATCTTAAGTAGAGATAAACAAAATTTAGAAATTAGACAACAAATCATGCACCGTTTCATTCATTATTAATTATAATAATCAAATCATTCACGATCACAATATATCTATAATTTTGGCGTATTAATGCATGTCATGGAATACGAATACTAATAGAAGAGAAGCATACTCATCTTAATTAATTGAATTATTGAAGTGTTGTTTTATTGCTGTCTTGAATTATTGAAGGACAAAACAAATATGATAAAGAGTAGAAAGAAAGAAGAAAAAGACAATAACATAATTGAATTCTCTTAATATTTTTCTTCTAAATGACTACTCAAACAATATACATACTCTCATCCAATTGTAATTTTTTTTGAAAAATATAGTATCACATGGAATTTGAATTATAGTTAAAATTTAACTTACGTCTTTGTGTTATCTTAATAAATATAAAATATTCTTATACTAGTTAAAAAGTGATAAGAATCATCTTTTTGTTAATTTTAGTCAAGAAATTAATGACACCAATAAATAAATGTGCCATATACGTGATTTTCTCCCAAAAAATTTCAAATATGTCCCTCCTCAATTGCAATTGTCTTTCACCTTCAGTGAAGCAGTTAACCAGGAAGCTTTAAAAATTTAGCTTTCCTTCATTCTGAAATAGTCTAAACATTTTGGAAATAAAAATTATACGAGCTAACATTTTCTACATCATTATCAATTCAAATAACTATGCTTTTTGATGAAATTTGTAGTCCTCCGCTGTTATTGCTCCCCATAAGATAAGGTAAAATTCATAAGCTTTTCATTTCTTTCTTGTTTCTATAGTGCTTTAATTGGTTGATATGTTGATTTATATTCTCGTCATCTTTGTCATACTGAATGAAATTATTGTTTGCTAAAAAAATTAGAAATAACCACGATTTGCTAAGTCAGTATTAAAATATCCATTCCATGTTTTGATGAAGTGTGAGAAAGATTTACAATAATTTTCTTTCCTCATTCTGGGTTTGGATAGTTTCAATGTTGCACTCGTTTTTGAAGCCTCACTGCTTCGTTGAAGGTGGAAGGCAATCGGAATTGAGGAGGGACATATTTGAAATTTTTTAGAAGAAAGTCATGTGCTTAGAATATTTATTTGTTGGTATCGTTAGTTTCTTGATTGAAATTAATAGAAGGATGATTCTTGCAATTTTTTAAAAAGTATAGGCTATTTTTTATTTACTAGTCTATATATGCGTGCCTTGCGCTTGTTCCTCATATTAATAAGAACAAACTTATAAAAAACAATATAAGAATTTAGAAAGAAAATTATGAATTTCAAATTGGTAAGTAATTATGTTTAAGAGTTTAATCCAATTTATTAGTTATTTCTTCAGTTTGTTCTAATACTTGTTTCAATAAACAAAAACGTCATAGAAATAGCGTTTGATTGAAACGTAAAAAAATTATTTACTTTTACATGAACACTTAAACGCATGCATTATATGTATATATAAATATTAATATTTTCTATATATTTCAACTAAGGAAGAATTTAATACATAAAATTTAGTTAATTTTTAAAATTTTAAATATTAGAAAAATAATTAAATGACTATTTTGTCAAGTATGAACGCTATCTTTAAAAGGGTAAAAAGGTGAATGATATTTTACTATGAGGCGTCGTACTTTAAATATTTAATAAATAACTTAATTTTAAACTTTTTATTTTACCATTTATGATATGATTTCAACTCAATTTTTTCTATGTATTTGGTCAAAAACTTCACATAAATTGCAACGAAAAAAATAGTGTAGATTTAACTAAAGAGAGTGAATAATAAGAGTACTCGATTAATTGAAGTAACTTAAAGAGAGTGAATAATAAGAATATTCGATTAATTGAAATAACTTAAAGAATGCGGGATTTCTATAATTATTTTTTTAATTATAAAATTTTTTTAAAAGAAGAAGAAGGAATTCGCGTATTAATACGTAATAAAATTAGCCTCTTTAATTTATTTTTTTATATTGAAATATTGTGATGAATAATTAGTTAGTCTAATAAATAATGGATTGATATATAAGTTAACAGAATTGTAATTGGTTTTAAATTCTTGAATGTTAGGACTTTTAAAATAGTTCAAATAATAAAAGATTTAAGAAGCAAAATTTTGCACAATTTCGTTCATGGTATCCTTTTCAGATTTCATTGCAAGATTATCTAAAACAAATTGTGCACGGGTTATAATTATAATAATTTATAATTTTATTAAAAATTATTTATGAGAAGGAGAGATTGTTTTATCTGAATAGATGAAAATTGTAAATATATGAGTAGATAAAGAATTTCAGTTATAAATAAAACAAAATTTAAATTATATAATATCAATATAAGATACAATTTAAAAAAGATAATATAGTATCAATATTAGACTCATTTAGTGCTGGAAAAATAAGCCCATATTTCGTTAACCCACCCATATTTTAGTGGGTTGGGTGAGTGATTTTTTAGATGGATAAAATTTGGGTTTAAACCCATATTTAACCCATAAAAATTTGGGTATTCATGGGTAAAATATGGGTCAACTTAATTGATTAAGCTTCTAATTTTCATTCACTTAAAGTTGGGGTTGGAGCGGGGGTCAAGGTCGAGAGTTGAGGTAGGGGGTTTTAGGTCGAGGTCGAGAGTCGAAGTTGGCGGTTGAGGTTTGGATCGGGGTCAAGGTCGGAGTCAAGATCGAGGTCAGATTCGGGTCGAGGGTCGGGGTTAAGGTTGGAGGTTGGGGTCGAGGTCGGGAGTTAGAGTCGGGATTGGGGGTCGAGGTCGGGTGGCAGAGTGGAAGGTTGAGGTCGCGGTTGAGGTCAGGGATCGGGGGTCGGGGTTCGAGATCGAGAGTCGAGATTAGGGTCGGAGTAGGATTTTGGTCGAGGACGAGACTTGGGTCCTAGGTCGGGGTCGTCGTAGAGTTCGGGAGCCAAGATTGGGTGTTGGGAGTTGGGTCCCAAGTCGAGGCCGGGACTTGAGTCCTAGATTGGGTGCCGGGATCGGGATCGAGGTTGATATCAACAGTCGAAACTTTGAAAAATATTTTGCTAACGTTATATAGAAAAGGCATTTTTCTTAAATTTGAGTAAAATAAGTCAATTGTAAAAATAAAAATTAAAAACCTTAGTTTTTGAATTAAAAAACCCTAGTTGAAGCCGCCCAAACCCTACTACGATCATGGTCACTATTTTCTGGTGGCAATGGCCACCACGTCATTGGATCAGCCCTCTATGAAGGTTGATCTACCTACTTTACAAGATTATGCATCGATATTGAAACCTGTGCCTATTACCACGAAGCCAATCTCGATGAAACAAATATCGTATTTGCAGGGCTAACCTAGAGTAATATGGGAAGAAGATGAAGTTACGCAGATGATTTACAAGGAAGATCTGTAGTATGCTGTGATTGGAAAATTCTCTTATGGATGCCCAGATATACAAGACCTAAGGAGACTAATCCCCAAACAATGTGAACTTAAAGGGGAATGCAATATTGTCTTGCTTAATCACAAACATGTATTGATTAGAGCATTTATATTAGAGGATTATGTTAATTTGTTATCTAAACCTGCATTTTATCTAAGTCATAGACAATGGACTTACTCAATGCAAACTCTAAAATGGGACCCTCTATTTGATCCGGATGAGGAGACTACTACGACTATAGCATGGATTTCATTTCCATCATTACCCCCGAATTTCTTTGTGAAGGAGGCAATATACTCACTGGCCACTGTGGTTGGAAAGCTTTTACATGTGGATATGGCCATGAAGAATCAAATAAGACCTAGCTGTGCTTGTGTCAAGGCGGAGGTTGATTTATTGGGAGAGTTCCCTAAAAGAATAAATATTGGCATACGAAAGAGGACTGGACAAGTGATGGAGAAATAAATTCCAATCAAATATGATCATGTCCCAAAGTATTGTAAGACTTGCAGGATACAGAGCCATAACGAATAGGAATGCTTTGTCATTCATCCTGAACTATATCCGAAGAACAAGGAGGGCAAATAGGCAGAACATATGGAGGAAGGTAATAAAAAAAGGGGCATCAATATTAAGAAAGGATAACGGGGAATAACTTTAAGATGGAGGAGGGAGGGAGAAAAACCAGTGAAGAATTTTAAGTCCAAAGGAACAAAAGAAATCAAGGGAAGGGGAGAGTTAATGGGAAGTGGATCAAGGCCCGGGTTTGAAATAAAAAACAGTCTCCTAAAGTGGTGTCAATCAATCCCACCAACAAATATGAAGCATTGAACTCTCAAGATCAGGAGAAGGTAGAATCACATTTAGGACAACAGGATGGGGAGAACAAATAAGCGAAAGAAGTAAGTAATGGGGAAAGGGACAATTCATCTACAACAAAGAAAGGGAGAAATGAAGAAGTTGACAATAGGAGGGGAGAGATAGACGGGGTGCAAAAGGCAGATAAAACCATTGTAGTATGGAATCCAAATAACATAGAAAGAGAAGGAAATGACATAAAGGAAAGGAAACAGAAGGAAGAGATGACAAACAACAACGAACAACAAGAAAGCAGTGGAATGGAAGAATTGGAGGATAACATGACACAAAGACAACAGAAGTAGAGTCAGGAGGAGGAGGATGACATGGAACCAAACATTGTCAATGCAACACAAAGAGGAGATTTATCTCCAAGACAGATAGAGGGCCTTAGAAGCGGAATAAGAAAAGGTAAACATGGGCAGCCGAATATTCCTTTATAGGTCAAGACAGGGAGTAGTAAGGAGAGAACTACCAATAGTGATCAATGATTGGTAAAATTATTTTATGAAATATTAGATCTGTTAATACTCAATATTCATTTGACAGGTTAATAGACTTAAACAGAAGACTTCACTATTCATATAGCTCTAATAAAACCTTTTCAAGGCCCAGATGAGCTACAACAATACAAAAGAAGATTAGGAGTTCAAAATGGTATGGCTAATTGTTCCTCAAAGATTTGAATTTTTTGGGATGATCAATGGCAAGGGCAGGTGGAAGTAGATAACTATTAGCAGATGACCGTGAACTTTAATGTTCATAATAAAGTTGTGAAGATTACAACAGTGTATGCTAGATGTAATAAAGTAGAAAGTCTAGAACTGTGGGAAAGCTTAGAAGAAGTAACAGAAAATAACATTTGGCCATAGTTAGTAGGAGGGGATTTTAATGTTATACTTAATGAGGAAGAAAAATTGGGAGGCTTACCTTTCAGTAGCAGGAGGCTCAAGATTTTGCACAATGTATCAATACTTGTACATTGATGGAAGTCAGAACAACAGGTAACAAATACACTTGGTGGAATGGAAGAATTGGGGAAGATTGCCCATTCAAAAGGTTGGACAGGGCTCTGGGTAATCAAGAATTTTTTGATATCCTACCAACCACTAAGGTTCAATATTTAATAAGACAGGGTTCAGATCATGCTCCTTTACATGTCACTGGAAGTATAGACGAAGCACCTATTATAAGGCCATTCATATTTCTAAATCTCTGGGCTAAACATCATCAGTTCAAGAAAATAGTGAAGGACAAGTGGGTGGTGGATTTTAGGGGCAATTCTTTTATGGAGTTTCAGGCAAAGATCAGAAAGGTGAAGAAAACATTGACAAAATAGAGTAGACAGGCTTTTGAAAATATTTTCCAACAAATAGCCACGCTGGAAGACATAGTCAAAGTTAAAGAAGTGCAGCTTGAAATTAGTCCATCACAAGAGAGCAGAATGGAACTTAATAAAGCCTAGGCAGAGCTTAAAAGACATCTGAATATGGAGGAAGAGTACTAGAAACAGAAAGCATGTATGAAATAGTTCAAAGATGGAGATAGGAACACAAGGTTCTTTCACTCTTATGTCAAAAGGAGGAAAAAATTGCACATTGGGAAAATAAATAACTCCCAGGGAGAATCAGTGAGAGACACTCAGAATATTGGAGTAGCTACGTGGAATATTTCAAGAATCAGTTTAAAGCAGAGGAGATGCTCTTTAAGTCTAGTCTATTGGACAACATTCCTAGCTTAATTACAAAGCAACAAAATGAGGAGATGATTAGATTACCAAGTATGGAGGAGGTAAAAAAGGTTTGCTGGGAAATATTAGCTAAAGACATGACCAATATAGTGAGAGCTTTCTTTTGTGATTTTGATATTCCCAAATTTATTACGCACACCAATCTAATACTCCTGCCCAAAAAGGAGAATGTAATAGAATTTACTGATTTAAGACCCATCAGTCTGAGCACATTTGTGAATAAGGTCATTTCTAGATTACTGCATGAGAGAATGGTGATTATATTACTAAATATCATCTCAAGAAATCAAACTAGATTTGTGAGGGGAGAAGCATTACTGAAAATGTGTTATTGGCCAAAGAAATTATCAGAGACATCAACATGAGGAATGAATGGCACAATGTGGTGGTGATGTTAGACATGACAAAAGCATATGATAGGGTATCTTGGGTTTTTCTGACAAGGGTTCTTAGAAGTTTCGGCTTTTCAGAAGTGATTATTGATATGGTATGGAGATTGGTGTCTAATAACTGGTACTCGATTTTAATAAATGGTCAATCCCAGGGGGTTTTTCAATCATCTAGAGGGTTGAAACAAGGGGACCCAATATTGCCTACTCTATTCATAATTGCAGCAAAAGTATTAGCCAGAGGGATAAACAAGCTACATGAAGACCTAGAATTCAGGGGCTATGGTTTGCCTAAATGGAGGTCAGAGATAAACCACCTATCATATGCTGATGATACTATTCTTTTTTGCTATGGAGATAAAAGATCAGTCAAGAAACAGTATGAGCAGATTTCGAGTCATATGATAAACAAGCATAAGAGCTTTTATTATTTACATGAAAAGGCCCCAATGGACTTGGGATACAAGTTGCGAAGATGTACAAGCATAAATTAAGGGTCCTTCCCTTTCACATACCTTGGATGCCTAGTGTTTTATGGGAAGAGGAAGAAGGTATATTTTGAAGATCTGGTAAGGAGGATTTCAAGAAGGATTCTGGGATGGCAGAACAAACTATTATGTTTTGGGGGAAGATACATTTTAATATCCCATGTCCGACAAACTATGCCAATATACTTACTATCAGCAATGCATCCTCCCAAAGGAATCCTTGATCAGGTACATCAGCTTTTTGCAAAGTTTTTCTGGAGCAAATTAGGAGGCATGAAAGACAAGCACTGGATAGCATGGGATGAGATGTGTTATCCTAAAATGGAGGGAGGTTTGGATTTAAATCTTTGCATGATATCTCTAAGGCCTTGTGTGCCAAGTTATTGTGGACATTTAGAACTTCCACAACATATTGAAGTATATACATGTGGAATAAATATTATAAGAAGGTTCATCCAATCATAGCTAAAGGCACAAGTGCATCTCATATTTGGAGAAGAATGTTACAAATCAGAGAAGAGGTGGAACATAAAATCTGGAGGCAAGTAAAAGCAGGGACATCTAGCTTTTGGTATGATAATTGGACACAACAAGGATGTCATGACCCGAGCGGAGGCCCGGATCGCGACACGGGACAAGAAGCCTCAAGAGACTCCAAGTCGACCCATGGCATAAATATATATCTAACTTAATCAATAAAACTAAATAATCAACGAGATAATCATAGCGAAAGTCTAAATCAACCATAACATCATTATACACAATCCGAAGCTGAATACATCCATATATCTGAAAAGCCTCTAAACATGACGAGCTGATGGGATAAGACCCCAACTAACTCAACAAGCTGAAACTGAAAATAGATGAAGAAAATCTGAATAGTATAGTCCTCGGGAGATGAGGACTCACCAACAACGTACGATGCTATTTGAGAAGACTGATTATGAGTGGGGCTAAACTTGAGAGTCGGGTCTTGTATCATGAAACGATACAACATAGAGTATGTGGTCAGTACGTGGAATGTACCGAGTATGCAGGGTAAGTAAAACTGCTTAAGTAAGTAAAATCATTTAAAGACAATGCATAATGTAACATAAACATTAAGAATCTAAGGGTAGGGCTTGCCTGCATTCTTTCAGAAATCATGATCTCATCATAACATAACATAACATCATATCTAAATTGATTGACTCAAAGCTGAAATCTGCTATTTATAAGTAAAACTGAACATTGAGTCAAACCTGCTTTAGAACATGCATGGGTATATATAAATCTCATGAATGATGAACATGCGTAACTAAAATCATGAGCAACAATGGGAGACTCATCTTTTAACCGACATACCACGATAGAGCTTACGTGGTCCCAACTATCACACATAAGTGGGTAAAGCCGTCCTAAGCCTTGTCAGGGCTAGGGACGATACCATAATATCGATATCAAGCTCGTGGCCTAATGGGGCAGGGGATAGCTCACAAGGGAGGTCCCCAAGTCATATATGTATAAACCTACGTTGGCGCATAGTTCTGAGGTATAGGGTGAGCGACCCTTAGCCTACTCGGTGCTAGACACTACTCCCAAAAATATGCATATGCTCTACATTATTTTTCAATGAAGCTCAACATCGTCTATTGACGAAGCTCATAAATTAAATACATCTCAAAGTTGAAATCATGCATATGAGAAGCTTTAACTCAAAACATACCACAAGCTAAAAAATAATTGGGAGTCTTCACTCCAAAACCATGTGGTAAGCTTAATTCGAAAATCATCAATCATACTTAAACATGTGGGCATTGCCCAATACTTTGTCATGCTTGGAAATACTCAATTCACATAAAAAACATGATAATAAACATGGGTAGCTTGAAAACATGCTTTTCATAATAATATCTCACCATCATCATACATTCATTACAATTCTCAGCTTTCATGAACTTCTCATCAATGGGCTTTTTTAAATTCATAAAACTAGAAACATGATTTTTGATTAAAAACAATATAAAATCTGCCCATAAATCATAACTCAATCGTAGAAACATATTTAGATCATACACATATAAAGAAATAGGAAATTCATGCATTTAGGTTAAAACCCCATAGATTAGACATAGGAATTTCATACTTTAGAGAGGGATTGGGAATGGGTGTGAAAGGATTCACCCGTTCATAACCCTACATACCTGATGGTAGCTGATTCTTACACTTCCTTGTTAGCCCAAGAAGAAATTGAGGAAAACTTTGAAGGAACTACCTTGATCACCTCTCTAGTCTATCACTCTTCATGCATGAATGAATAAGACCTAAAATGAACTTAACCCCTTTAAAATTCATCATTCATAACTCAAAACGACGTATTTTAGGCCTTATAAGCTTAGGAATTATGAAATAGCCCTTAATAAATTCACAGATTATAACTGCCAGATGGTCCCAACGAGGGACCTAACGACTCTTCCTCTATGGACATGATTCGTAGCATGATCGGTGAAGTACACTGCTCATTAGGTCTCCTGGGCTCATAACAAAAGACTTCACGACTCGTTACTAGGTGACCACGACTAGTGGTCATCACTCATTCCGTATACTGCCTCATCCTTGATTGAATTTTTACCCTGCTGCTCACGACCCTCCTTACGAATCGTGGTGACTGACCACGACTTCTGGGGTCCTTCCATTAGGTTCACTGCCCTCTTCCTTCTCTTTCTCACTCATCACTCCCTACAACTGACCTAACGACTTGTGGGGCCTCACCACAAGTCGTGGTCATTCCCGTGGGAATCTCATTTTCCCACTTCAAAATTCATCTCTTGGGCCACACCACGAGTCACATCACGACTCGTGGGTTGCCCCAACAGGTGACCTCACGACTCGTTTTGTGCATGATGTTAGTTTTTATGTTTTTCTCTGTTTCAACTCCCATATCTGATCTTTGGGCTTCTGGGGTATAACAATATCTCCCCCTTGGGAACATTCATCCTCAAATGTTGGAAAACATACAGAAAAACAAAGAAATGTAATCATCATATTTAAATACTGATCATTTAAGTCGAAAACTGACGGAATGACTATCTCCGATGCAAACAACATAGCTAAACTGAATTCACGAAGCATACATATATCCATATACATAAAAGAAACTTGGACACATGAACTGAACATGAAAACTAAATAGAGTCTGAGAGTAAAACTGATACCTCAAGCTGAAACTGAGTCGGTAGAGAATAAATGTGAGTATCTAGTCATCATATCCACTTCGGCCTCCCATGTAGCTCCTCCAAAATGTTGATTTCTCCATAACACTTTAACTGAAGTTACCTCATTGTTCCTTAGCCTTCGAACCTAATGATCTAATATTTCTACCGGAACCTCCTCGTAACTAAGGCTGTTTTCCACACCAACACTGTCCGCTGGAACAACTAGGGCTGGATCACCCGAACACTTCTTCAAGAGTGATGCATTGAATACAGAATGCACGAAAGATAATTCTTAGGGCAACTCCAATTCACATTTCACCTTGCAAATCTGTTTCACAATCCGTTGGGGGGGGGATGAGCTTTCCTTTCTTTCCAAACCGCATCACTCCCTTCATGGGAGATATATTCAAAAACACCCAATCATTCACCTTGAATTCCAATTCTCTCCTCACATTGGCATAGGAATTTTGGTGACTTTGAACTGTTTTCAACCTGTCCCGTATGAGTTGAAACTTCTCCATAGCCTCATGGACCAAATCTAGTCCTATCATGGCTGATTCACCAACTTCGAACCAATCAATGTGTCAACTCTTTTAGTTCGGTTGGAGTCATTCTGTAGGGAGGAATAGATATAGGCTACGTATCGAGAAGAAGGTCAATACCAAAATCGATCTCCCGCTTAGGAGGGATTCCCGGTAAATCATCTGGAAAGACCTCTGGATACTCACGTACTATTAGAGCTGACTGGATAGTCGGGGTCTCGGACTCAACATCCTTAACCCTAACTAGATGGTACACATAACCCTTAGAAATTATCTTTCTGGCCTTAAGATAGGAAATGAAATGACCTACAGGCACAACTGAACTACCGTTCCATTCTAAGACTGGCTCACCCGGAAATTTGAACTCTACTGCCGGGGTTCTACAATTAACTGAGGCATAACATGCAAATAGCCAATCCATGCCAAGGATAAAATCAAAATTGGTCATGGCTAACACTATCAAGTCTGTTGAGGTAACTTTCTGAAGGACTGAGACTGGCAACTTCTATACACTCGTCTAGCTATAACTGAATCACCTACTGGAGTAGAGACTGAGAAGGGTTCTGACAAGACTTCAGAACTAACTCCGCAGCTACTGGCCATATAAGGTGTAACAAAGGGCAATGTAGCCCCCGGATATAACAAAGCATAAACATCAAGATGGAAAACTCGTAACATACCAGTGACTACATTCGGGGAGACCTCCTGCTCCTGACGGGATGCTAAGGCATAAAATCTATTCTGGCGCTGACCGCCACCTGGACTAGTAGAAGTCCCCTAATGTGCTAAGCGTGTGGGTGGGGATGCTAAACTAAAAGCTGGGCCTCAACCCCTATCTTGATCCTGTCTCACTGCTGGGCAATCTCTGAGAATGTGGCCGGGCTTCCCAGACCCGAAACAAGCACCAGAACCTGCTAAGCACTGGCCCCCGTGCCCCCGACCACATCTGCGTCAAGCTAGGATGCTAGAATCTACGGGTCTGCTGCTCTGACCCCTAGAGCCTGATGCTCGCCCCTTCTGATCGTGCCTCAATATGGATGGCACACTCAATGTTGAAGATGTTGGGGCTGATGATCTCTGGTGAGTCTGTTATCGGTGCCCACCATCTGACCTCAGCTGTGAGAATTTGTGACTATCATTCCTGGCCTTCTTGGCCTCCCTCTCTCTCATATGTGCTGCCTCCATCTACTGGGCGTGCAAAACTATCCAAGGAAAGTTCATATCCTGATGGAGCATAGCAGTCTTACAATCCTTGTCCAAATAGCCTGCTACTCCTTGAACAAACCTGCTCACCCGCACCCGCTGATTGGCCACTAACTCTAGGGCGTACTTTGATAAGCGAGTGAACTCGAGGGCATACTCTTGCACCGTCATTCTCCCTTTCTTTAGATTCACAAACTAGGCTACCTTAAGATCGCTCATCTCACGAGGGAAAAACCGATCTAAGAATATAATATGGAACTCTTCCCAACTGACAAGGCCTGCTCCGGCGCCCCTATTATCTTTTCACTGGCGAAACCAGATGTGCGTAACCCTTTTGAACTGGTACAAGGCCAACTCCGCACACTCAACTCCAATCACCCCCATGACTTGGGTGATCTTCACAATCTCGTCTATGAACTCATATGGGTCCTCATATACTTTTAACCCGAGGAACTCTGGCGGGTTCATTTCAAGAAGTCTCTGACTCTAGCCGCCGTTGCATTGCCCTTTTGTGGAATATGAGCAACGGCCTACTGATTGACCTGGGCGATCAAGGCCTGCACGAGCATTTGAATACTGCTCGAAACTCAGCATGGGCAACCGACTCCGATGCCTGGTGCTCCTGAATTGGTGGGGCCTGCTGGTTCCCATTACCATTGCCATCCTCGTGGCCTTCACCATTCCCATTCCTTCTACAATTCACTCCTCAGGGAGCCATGATTCTGCAATCGCGAATAACACGAATTAGAAGGATAAGGAGACTTTTCATCGCATGACATGGATCTTGAAAGAAGGGAATATTTCCTAAACATCTCGTAGCCTATTCGTCATAAGTGTGGCGTGCTTCACACTTATGAAAAAGAATCTACTTAACGCGGCTTTCAGACACTATAGGAAACTTCAAACCTATTGCTCTGATACCAAGTTTGTCATGACCCAAGCGGAGGCCCAAATTGCGACACGGGACAAGGAGCCCCGAGAGACTCCAAGTTGACCCATGGAATAAGCATACATCTAACTCGATCAATAAAATTGAATAATCAATAAGATAATCATAGCGGAAGTCTAAATCAACCATAACATCTGAATACACAATCCGAAGCTGAATATATCCATATGTCTAAAAAGCCTCTAAACATGAAGAGTTGATGGAACAAAACCCCAACTAACTCAACAAGCTGAAACTGAAAATACATTAAGAAAATCTGAATAGTCTAGTCCTCGGGAGATGAAGATTCACCAACAACATACGATGATATCTCAAAAGACTGACTATGAGCGAGGCTGAACTTGAGAGTCGAGTCCTGTATCATAAAACGATATAGCATAGAGTATGTGGTCAGTACGTGGAATGTATCGAGTATGCAGGTTAAGTAAAACTGCTTAAGTAAGTAAAATCATTTAAAGATAATGCATAATGTAAAACATAAACATTAAGAATCTGCAGGTAGGGTTTGAATGCATTCTTTATGAAATCATGATCTTCATAACATAACATAACATCATATCTGAATCGATTGACTCAAAACTGAAATCTGATATTTATAAGTAAAACTGAACATTGAGTCAAACCTGCTTTAGAACATGCATGGGTATTATCTCATGAATGATGAACATGCATAACTAAAATCATGAGGAATAACGGGAGATTCGTCTTTTAACCTAAATACCATGATAGAGCTTATGTGGTCCCAACTATCACACTTAAGTGGGTAGAGCCATCGAAAGTCTTGCTGGGGCTAGGGACGATACCATGATATCGATATCAAGCTCGTGGCCCAATGGGGCAGGGGATAGCTCACAAGGGAGGTCCCCAAGTCATATATGTATAAACCTACGTTGGCGCGTAGTTCTGGGGTATAAGGTGAGCGACCCTTATCCTACTTGGTGCTAGACACTACTCCCAAAAAAATGCATATGCTCTACATCGTTTTTCAACGAAGCTCAACATTATCTATTGACGAAGCTCATTAATCAAATACATCTCAAAGCTGAAATCATGCATATGAGAAGCTTTGACTCAAAACATACCACAAGCTGAAAAATAATTAAGAGTCTTCGCTCCAAAATCATGTGGTAAGCTTAATTCAAAAATCATCAATCATACTTAAACATGTGGGAATTGCCCAATACTTTATCATGCTTGAAAATACTCAATTCACATAAAAAACATGATTATAAACATGGGTAGCTTGAAAACACGCTTTTCATCATAATATCTCATCATCATCATAAATTCATCACAATTCTCATCTTTCATGAACTTCTTATCAATGGGCTTTTTAAATTCACAAAACTAGAAACATGATTTTTTATTAAAAATAATATAAAATCTGCCCATAAATCATAACTCAATCGTAAAAACATGTTTAGGTCATACCCATATAAAGAATTAGAAAATTCATGCATTTGGGTTAAAACCCCATAGATCAGACATAGGAATTTCATACTTTAGAAAGGGATTGGGAATGGGTGTGAAAGGATTCACCCATTCATAACCCTACATACCTGATGGTAGCTGATTCTTACACTTCTTTGTTAGCCCAAGAAGAAATTGAGGAAAACTTTGAAGGAATTGCCTTGATCACCTCTCTAGTCTATCACTCTTGCATGCATGAACAAATAAGGCCTAAAATGAACTTAACCCCTTTAAAAGTCATCATTCATAACTCAAAATGACTTAGTTTAGACCTTATAAGCTTAGGAATTATGAAATAGCCCTTAATAAATTCACAAATTATAACTGTCAGATGGTCCCAACAAGGGACCTAACGACTCGTCCTCTATGGCCATGACTCTTAGCATGATCGGTGAAGTACACTGCTCATCAGGTCTCCTGGGCTCATAACGGAAGACTTCACTACTCGTTACTAGGTGATCACGACTCGTGGTCATCACTCGTCTTGTATGCTGCTTCATCCTTGATTGAATTTTTACCCTAATACTTACGACCCTCCTCATGAATCCTGGTGACTAACCACGACTCGTGGGGTCCTTCCGTTAGGTTCACTGCCCTCTTCCTTCTCTTTTCTCACTCATCACTCCACACGACTGACCTAACGACTCATAGGGCCTGACCACGAGTCGTGGTCATTCCCGTGGGAATCTCACTTCCCAACTTCAAAATTCATCTCTTGAGCCACACCACAAGTCACATCACGACTCGTGGGTTGCCCCAACAGGTCACCTCAGGACTCTTTCTGTGCATGATGTCAGTTTTTAAGTTTTTCTCCGTTTCCACTCTCGGGTCTGATCTTTGGGCTTCCGGGGTATAAAAAAGGAGAATTAAGATACACAGAAGTAAACATTTTAAATGAAGAGGAGGTGGAAGTTAAGGGGTTCATCACAGATAGGAGATGGGATAGAAATTTGTTAAGGGGAAGAATTTTAGAGGAAATGACCAATCACATTATAGAAATTGTAAGTCCTTCTATATGTGAGGAGGTGGATGAAGCTTGGTGGATGGGAAGTACTACAGGGTTTTTCACAGTGAAATCTGCCTATGATATCCTAAGAAGGAGAAGGGAAGTGGTCAAATGGTGGGCATACATCTGGAACAGAGAGCTACCATTCGAGTTAGACTTTTTCACGTGGAGAGTGTGACTAATAAGAATTGACACATATGAAAATTTGCAGAGGATGAAAATTACTATGGCTTTCAGATGTTACTTCTGTGAGAGTTTTGCTCAGGAAATCATGACACATTTATTTCTAACAACTCCCATAGCCTTTAGGCTGTGGAAGCAGTTTGCTAGTTGTTCAGATATTAACATGAAGAATATGCATTTACAACAAATCATTATCCATTGGTGGAAGAATAGGGTTCCAACCAAATTAAAGAGCTTATACACAACAGTACTAACCTGTTATACCCCGTAAGTTCTTGACACTTAGTTGGCCTATTCGCATGTTGGTTAAGAGTTTTAGAATGTCATACGTGCGAGAAAAGGGCCCGGGAAGAGACCAGACAAGCGCCAAGTCGGAGCGTCGCAAGGCAAATGCGACTTATAAATCGCATTCGACAAATGCGACTTAAAGGGGTTCAGGCCCAAGTATATAAAGCCCAACTTCATTTTTTTAAGTCATTTTTCATTCTTCATTTCCAGTGAGCGACCAAAAACAGTGAGGGACGAGGGTTTAACATAAGAATACGTCCGATTACACCGTCAAACGCAGTCCAAACTCAAATTAACTTCGGGTACCGAAGTATAAAGCTGCAGGGAGCATTCCTACAGAGTTAGTTTTGCGAGAATCGCCCAGCGAAGCGGCGACCCGCCGAGTCAAAGTGATTGGAATTGCTCCAAACTAGTGTTAATACACTCCCGACATTAAAGTAAGTATTTCTCCCTTCTAGACTCCCGAGAAATTGTGAGTTTTCGGCCGTTCTTCGATAAGTCGAAGAATAGGCAGTAAATATATTCATAAGTATGGTTTCTATACAAAATAATAGTAGAATTAATTCTATTCCTTCATGAATATGAATACAGTTGGGGAAATAGCTGAACATTAGCCGAGTTACGCCAGTTAATCAGGAAGCCGGCAGTTAAGGTTTGTAAAGCCAATTTCTTTTGGAAAGCTAGTAGTTCTAGTATAGTAAAATGGTACAAATTTCAGTAGAATGTTTCAGAAGTCGTATATTATGTTCAGTATGAATTTAGTAACACCCGTTACAAATATTAACTCGTATTTAGCATAGAACTTAGTTGAATAACATGATTCTCAACAGAATATTCCAGCAATATTATATCTTGTTTCAGTATCAGATTCAGTACAACATGTCAGAGAATATATATATATACACAGTATTATTATCAGTTTCAGCATGTATTGTATGCAGTATTATTATCAGTTGAGACTTGCTTGTGTTGTTTTGGGCTGGATTACCTAGCATCCATGACCGCCCCAGGGTTGATAGCTATATCCACTCGTCTGCCAGAGGGCAAGGATACGTCGCTCTACGGAGTGGCATGTTGTCCGCTAGGGACGAAGATGGGATGCCAGTTTCCCCATATTATGCCTTGGTCGACTTTTATACACCCCCGTCGAGCGCTTGCGCCTGGGGTGTTGATTTCAGGAGTCCTCTGGACTCAGGTACAGTTATAGTCAGGGGCTCAGCGGGCCCAAGTGCATACCCAGGGAACCTGCAGGATGCTTATAGTTACTAGGGGAGATGGGATGATCGGGGTAGGGGTATAGATTGTGTGATGATTGTACCTTCCGGCTTATGGGGGCCAAGTAAGGTTCATGTGTGCTATGTTATGCTATGTTATGATAGATATAGATGGATAGACAGTAGAATGCCACGTTACCAGGTACGACTCCTACTTCTTTCAGTGTAGTTAAGGACAGTCTTGAATTCACATTTCCAGTCAGTTACAGTCTGTTTCCTTATTACTTCAGTTCTATCAGTTTTGTTGTTTACATTTAGTACTTTCATTTGTTGCTTTGCATACTCAGTACCAGAGGTATTGATGCCCATTTGGGGCACTGCATTACTTGCTTGCAGGTACTCATAGACGAGGAGCAGATCCATCGTAGTTCCAGCCAGCGTACAGCGCCTTCAGCTCCTTTCATCCGGAGCTCGAAAGACAAAGGTTGACTTCCTTTTTATTTGTACAGTATGGGTAGGCCGGGGCCCTGTCCCAACCATTTTGTTATTCTTAGAGGCTTGCAGATTGTATATATTCCCTCTAGTTGGTCGTGTAGGCCGTGTGGGGCCATTTGTGTGTTTCAGTTGTATGCAGCGGCCGTATGGGGCCTTATTCAGTTGGTAGTGGTGACCTTGTCGGTCACATAGTAGCTTGGTACTTGTTTTCATTTCTCAGATGAACTAGTAAGCATGGTGGCCTTGTCGGCCCGCATAGGTTCCCATATGTTCAGTTGTTCTGGTTAGCTGTTATTTTCCTACAGGTGGCTATAGGCCTAGTCGGCCGGAGGCTGTATTTACTGCCGTTATATAGCCTGTTGTTTTCATAAATCCAGACTTAGAGCCAGCCTGGCACCAAAAGTACTTAGGCTCAGTGGTCCAGCAGTCTAGGTCCTAGTAGGGCACCAAGTGCCAGTCATGCCTCCCAAGGGGGGACGTGACAAACTTGGTATCAGAGCAGGTCGTATCCCAGGGAGTCTGCAAGCCGTGCTAAGTAGAGTCTTGTCTATGGATGTGTTGTGCACCACATACTATAGACAGGAGGCTGCAAGGCATGATAGGATGGTTACTCTTTCTTCTCATTCAGTCGTGCTATAGAGCGGTATAATATAGGGTTGAGTCCTTAGAGCTTACTATACTCTTTGTTTACAGATAAAATGTCAGACCAGCGATATCCTATCACAGGCCGAAGGTTGGATACAACAGCAGGAGAGGGCACCAACAGGATTTCTCAGCCTCGTTTATAATCAGCCCGATCTGAGGGTGATACAGAGGCATCGTCCCGACCTTCTCAGCAGTCTCCACCAAATCAGGAGCCACTTGGGACGACACCACCTTCAGCAGTCCCCATACCTGTACTGTCTGACCAGGAGGTCAGGAGTGCAGTAGTAATGTTAGCACAAATGATGGTCGCTCAGCATCAGCCGATGCCATCTATAGCTGCAGAGTCGTCAGGAGGGCCTAGGAGTTCAAGGGTCCGAGAATTTCTGGCACTGAGTCCCCCGCAGTTTACAGGTACGGATAGGACAGAGGATCCCCAAGATTTTATAGTACAAATGCAGAGAATCTTCAGGGTAATGCATGCCACACCCACAGAGTCGGTTGAATTGGTGGTATTCCGGTTACGGGACATCGCCGTGTTGTGGTATGAGAGTTGGGAAAGGTCCCGAGGGAGAGATGTTTCTCCTCCGACCTGGTCCGGCTTCTCAGAGGTTTTTCTGGATCATTATCTACCACGTGAGATTCGAAAGGCCCGGGTTGATCAAGTTTTACACCTGGAGCGGGGAGAAATGAGTGTTCGAGAATACACCCTGCGGTTTGGTTCTTTGGCCCGGTATGCGCCAGCCTTTGTTGATACCATGCCATCCAGAGTACACCGTTTCATCATGGGATTGAATCCAGAGTATGTTGAGACTTGTATTACGGCTACTCTGCGAGAGGACATGGATATTGCCCGAGTTCAGGTATTCGCTCAGAATATTGAGGGCATTAGACAGCGGCAATGGGAGATTAGGAGAACCATTCAGGAACAGCGCCGCAGGGACAGGCCAGTTGAGTTAAAGGGGGAGGTCCGGGGAGAACCCAGGCCACGATTGTCAGATAGGCCGCCCAGACCCTTGCCTCCATCACAGCAACAGAGGGGCAAGTTTTGTCCCCGGGGGCAGTCAGAGTCCGACGAAGGTTCGTAGATAGCAGATTCACCGCAACAGAGGAGGGCAGAGCAGAGTAGGTATACACTACCACTTTGCCCTATTTGCAGCCGACGCCACTCTAGAGCATGCAGATATGGCTCCACCAGGTGTTATATTTGTGGCCAAGAGGGTCACCTGATGAGAGATTGCCCAGCCAGAGGTCAGGGTGATCGGGATCGACAGGATAGGTCATCAGCAGGGTCACCAGCTCCAGTATCCCCAGCAGGGTGCAGGCCCTCAGTTCCAGCAGGTAGAGGCCGAGGCAGATCAGGGGCCTCCAGTTCAGGTGCGTGGCCAAGCCGTACTTATGCATTACCAGGGAGACAGGATTCATAGGCGTCTCCAAATGTTGTGACAGGTATGATGACTATTTGCTCTCACCCTGCTTATGTATTGATCGATCCGGGATCTACCTTGTCCTATGTTACACCATTAGTGGCTCGAAAGTTCAGTATTTTACCAGAATTGCTTCAGCAACCCTTTTCAGTATCTACACCCGTCGGTGACTCTATTATAACCAGAAGGGTTTATCGAGGGTGTACAGTAGAGGTTGCTAACCGTCAGACCAGAACATATTTGGTAGAGTTAGAAATGATTGATTTTGACGCCATTATGGGTATGGATTGGTTAGCTCCATGCTATGCCAATGTAGAATGCTGGACCAAGACGGTCTGATTCCACTTTCCAGGGGAGGCAGTACGAGAGTGGAAGGGCAGTACAGCTATTCCAAAAGGTAGGTTTATTTCCTATCTTCGAGCAAGAAAGTTGATAGCCAAGGGGTGCATTTACCACATTGTCAGAGTTCAGGATGTTCGGGTAGAGCCTCCGACTCTCTAGTCTGTTCCAGTGGTGAATGAATTTCCCGATGTATTTCCAGATGAGTTACCTGGTATTCCCCCAGAAAGGGAAATAGACTTTGCAATTGATTTATTACCATGCACCCAACCCATATCAATTCCCCCTTATCGCATGGCTCCTGCTGAACTCAGAGAACTAAAGGAGCAATTGAAAGATTTATTAGATAAGGGCTTTATCAGGCCAAGTACTTCACCTTGGGGTGCGCCAGTTCTGTTTGTGAGAAAGAAGGACGGCTCCCTCCGTATGTGTATAGACTATCGGCAGCTGAATAGAGTCACGATCAAGAATAAGTATCCGCTTCCCAGGATAGATGATTTGTTTGATCAGTTGCAAGGAGCTAGATATTTCTCCAAAATTGACTTAAGGTCCGAATATCATCAGGTTCTGGTTCGTGAAAGGGACATTCCAAAGACTGCCTTCAGGACCAGATACGACCATTTTGAATTCTTAGTCATATCCTTTGGGTTGACAAATGCTCCAGCAGTATTTATGGACCTGATGAATAGTATTTTCAGACCATACCTGGACCTGTTCGTGATAGTATTTATTGACGATATTCTGGTGTATTCTCGCTCAGAGGCAGACCACCAGGATCATTTGTAGACAGTGCTCCAGATTCTCAGAGACCCTCAGCTATATGTCAAGTTCTCTAAATGTGAATTTTGGCTGAATTCAGTAGCCTTTTTGGGGCATATCGTGTCGGATGTTGGTATACAGGTAGATACACAAAAAATAGAAGCAGTGAAAACATGGCCTAGACCTACCACTCCGACCGAGGTACACAGTTTCCTGGGATTAGCAGGGTACTACAGGAGGTTTGTTGAAGGATTTTGCACCTTAGCAGCATCTCTGACTAAACTGACGCAGAAGGAAGAAAAATTTCAGTGGACTGAGGCATGTGAGCAGAGCTTCCAGGAATTGAAAGACAGGTTAACATCAGCTCCAGTGTTAGCATTGCCAGAAGGTACAGAAGGTTATGCAACTTATTGTGACGCTTCGGGTGTTGGGTTAGGATGTGTGTTGATGCAGCATGGTAAAGTAATTGCTTATGCTTCCAGACAACTAAGGAAACATGAAAAGAACTATCCTACCCATGACCTGGAATTGGCCGCAGTGATTCACACCTTGAAGATATGGAGACATTACTTGTACGGCGTCCACATGGATATTTTCACTGATCATAAGAGCCTACAATATATCTTCACCGAGAAAGAACTGAACTTGCGGCAGCGTCGCTGGTTAGAGCTGTTGAAAGACTATTATGTGAATATTTTGTATCACCCAGGAAGGGCCAATGTGGTGGCAGACGCCCTTAGCCATAAGTCTATGGGGAGTTTGGCATACTTGCAGCCTGTGCAGCGGAAATTAGCCAGGGAATTGCATCAGTTAGTCAGTTTAGCCGTCCGTGTAGCAGAAACAGAGGACAACAGAGCGGTAATCCAGAACACCACAGTGTCATCTTTAGTCGTGGAAGTAAAGGAACGACAGTGTGAAGATAGTCGTGCAGGTACTCATAAACGAGGAGCAGATCCCTCGTAATTCCAACCAACGTACAGCGCCTTCAGCTCCTTTCATCCGGAGCTTGAAAGACAAAGGTTGACTTCCCTTTTATTTGCACAGTATGGGTCCCGACCATCTTGCTATTCTTAGAGGTTTGCAGATTGTATATATTTCCTGTGGTTAGTCGTGTGGGGCCATTTGTGTGTTTCAGTTGTATGCAACGGCCGTGTGGGGCCTTATTCAGTTGGTAGTGGTGACCTTGTCGGTCATATAGTAGCTTGGTACTTGTTTTCATTTCTCAGATGAACTAGTAAGCATGGTGGCCTTGTCGGCCCACATAAGTTCTCGTATGTTCAGTTGTTCTGGTTAGCTATTATTTTTCTACAAGTGGCTATAGGCCTAGTCAGCTGGAGGCTGTATTTACAACCGTTATATAGCCCGTTGTTTTCATAAATCCAGAATTAGAGCCAGCCTGGCACCAGAAGTACTTAGGCTCAGTGGTCCAGCAGTCCAGGTCCTAGTAGGGCACCAGGTGCCAGTCATGCCTCCCAAGGCGGGGCGTGACACAACCATCATATGTGGGAATTGTGGAAGAGAAGAAACGCACGAAGAGGAAGTGAGCTATATCCAAAAGTTTAAGTCAAGTCAACAAATTGTTTACCAGTTTGTGAAACTTAAACATCCATGCATTAATATCCCTTACCATTGGGAAGGAATTGTAACCTATCTTCATGGGTACAAACCTTAGTTTCACTTTAAAATAGTGAAATGGGTGCTACCAAGAGATTGCTGGAGAAAGTGTAACACAGATGGTGCGTCAAGAGGTAATCCAGGGAGCAGTGCATATGGTTTTTGTGTCAGGGATGCAAATGGGGATCTACTCTATGCAGAAGCAAAGGAAATAGGAGTGATGACGAATATGAAGGCAAAGGTTACAGCAGTGTGGAAGGCAATAAGGTACTGCACTACCACTCGGAGGAATAATATCATTCTAGAAACTGATTCACTCAGTCTACAGAAGATGTTAATCAAGGAATGGAAGAGATTAAACAGATGATGCAGCATAAAACAATGGAAATTATATATGTATACAGAGAAGCTAATCAATTGGAAGATAGCTTAGCAAATAGTCCGTTCAAGCAAGAGGGAGATGGGACATATACACAGTTTCAACGGCTACCAATACAGTGCAAGAAGGTACTTAACATAGATAAAGCACAAATACCAAGCATAAGGTCCAAAACAAGGGCAATTACTAGGGCACCAGTTATATCAGATAGGTCTCACAATTAAACTACATACATAGCAATATTCACATGGCCAAGCTAGAAAGTTGTGAGACTACACCTAACTTAGGCTATTACAGCACCAAAAAGGAGCCAGCAAAAATCAGGGGCTTGAGTCAGATCTATCAAGAGGATTCGTCCACAGAGAGGATACATCGAAGAGAGAAAATCGGAGCGATTTGGTTTTCTCCATTTATGTCTAATCGAAGAAGACTACTCAGTAGAACAATATTTAACCCAACTTGAGTTGGTAATCTTCGCCGGATCTAGAACTTGTAGAAGAGAAGTAGATAGTCAGATTGAGAGCAACACGGTAAAGGACAACAGAGGTCGAAGCTACACCTATAAAAGAAGATCATCAATGAAATAGAATGGAGGGCGATTAATCACCCAGAGCAGAAGAAGCATGGTTTCAAGAGTGAAGAAGTACACCATCAGTGGAAGCTACAAAGAAAACCCTGATGAACAGGAGGCCGACAGAGAGTAAAGTGGAGAATAGTGTTTTGGAAAGTAGAGATAAAGTGTATGCAAGGGTAGTTTTGTCATTTCTTTTGAATTTTTGCAGACCTATTTTAGGTCGGTGATGTAGAATTTCTTTATCAATAAATGAGTCTCGAGCTCATAATTAATTTAAAAAAATTAAAAACCTTTAAATTAATTAAACATGAGAATTAAAAAATATTTTTCTTACCAAACACACTTTAATAAGTGATTTATAAATATTTTAAATCGTGTATTAGTATTGATATTTCTTAAAGTCCATCAAGCACGTTTTACTCCTAAATTACAAATTTTCTTTACTTTGAAATCCAGTGATAAATATTATTTCCCTTATTATTACGTATTTTTTTATATTGAAAAGTTATAGAAAAAAACTTTACGACTTTTATGATATAATAAAACTAAATAAAGTATTATCAATATTTTACTTTAAAAAAACTAAAGTATTTTTCGATATTGAATTCTAGAGTAGAGTACTATTTGCTCATGAAAATCTGGGTAAATATGGGTAAACATGTCTTTTACCTAACCCATTTGTTACACATATGAAATATGGGGGGTTGAAATATTACGCATTTTATGTTGACTCGTTTTCAACCAGCCCAAATTTGACCCAACCTACTCATTTGCCACTACTAGATTCAAATAGAGGAGACAAATCTAAATTAAATTATTTTGAATATGAACAATCTAAGCTGGCATAGAATCCTACCATAAAAAGAAATTCATAACATAAAAAAAAAAGATAGATTAACACGAAAACATACAAGGTTGAAGATTGAATTAAAGATGTTGATGTAGAGGAGTTGATGAATTAAATTATGCAATTATAGATCTTTTTATAGAAGTGGAAGGATTTATAAATCAAAAAGAATTTAAAAATATAAAAATATTAGGATATTACTATTAAAAAGAAAAAAATATATCAAAAAAGAAAAATAAAATTCATGAGTATGCAGAAGGAAAAAAATCAAAAAGGAAAAAAAAAAGAACTAAAAATAATTTCCAAATCAAAAAGGGGAAAACGAACTTTCGTGGAAAATTTTTATTTTGAAATTTTTTTAATTATTTTTAAGGTTTACATTATAAATATAATAATATCACATGTAGAAAATCTAATAAAATAAGATAGAAAAAATTTGTGACTATCAAGAAGGAAAAAAATTCAATGTAAATTTTTAGTTTTTTAGGTTTAAACTACAAATAGAGTTTATGTCCTAAATAAAATACCTAATATGGTTGAATAAAGTGATAAAAATAATTTTAAATAATAATTATGTAAAAATAGTAAATGAGTATTCTGTCTAATATAGTATTAGTCTATGCATATGCGTTTTGCGTGTATCCCTCATATTAATAAAATCAAATTTATAAAAAGATAGTGTAAATAATATTTAAAAGACGTGTTTATGTAACAATATAAGAAATTTTAAAAGAAAATTATCAATCACAAATTGATAAATGATTATGTTTAAAAGTTTGATCCAATCCAATGGTTCTTTCTTCAGTTTGTTCTAATACTTGTTTCAATGAACAAACACATCATAGAAATAGCATTTGATTGAAAGGTAAAAAAAAATTATATGAGCACTTAAATGCATACATTATATGTATACATAAATATTAATATTTTCCATATATTTCAAATAAGGAAGTATGTTATATATAAAATTTAGTTAATTTTAAAAATTTAAATATTAAAAAAATAATTAAATAATTATTTGTCAAGTGTGAACTCTATTTTTAAAAGGTAAAAAGGTAAATAATATTTTGCTATGAGACTTTGTAACTAATGTTATAGTCATTCGTGTACCTTCCGTTGTTACCTTTTTATACTTTTTTACTAAACCAGCTCCAATTACTAAGACTTTTATTATCCAATGAAAATCATATCGTCTTAAGTTGTTAATTCGTATAATTTCATTCGCGAAATCCTTTTCAGATTCCATTACAACATTATCTAAAATAAATTATGTACAAGAGTTATAATTTATAATTTTATAAACAAAAATTATTTTATGAAATGAAAAGATTACTTTCCCTGAATAGAAAAAACTTGTGAATGTATGAGTAGATGAAGAATGCCAGCTATAAATAACACAAAATTTAAATCACATAATATTAATACAAAACTCAGTTAAAGCAGATAACATGATATCAATATTAGACTCAACTAAATGAGACAATATAAGTTAAATTATTATAAATATAAATAACTTGAGTTGGCATAATAAATTACTATTGTCTTTTTTTAAATATACAACATAAAAAGAAATTCATAACATAAAAAAATAAATTAACACGAAAACATACAAGGTTGGATATTAAATCAAAGAAGTTGATGAATTAAATTATGCAATTAAAAATCTGTTTATAAAAGTAAAAAAAAATTATAAATAAAAAAGAATTTAAAAATATAAAAATATAAAATATTAGGACATTGCTATTAAAAAGAAAAAAAAACTTTTTGTTGAAAATGAAAAAGGAAAAAAATATATAAAAAAGGAAGAACTTTTGTATGGAAATTTTTTTTCGAGGAAGGCTTTTTTGTTTTTTTTTTTTTTTAAATTTACACTATAAATAGAGTTACAATACAAGTAAAAAATTTAATATAATAAAATAAGGTAGAAAAAAATTCATGACCATTATAAGGAAAAAAACTCGGTAATTTTTTTTTAATACTTTTTTTAAGTTTACACCATAAATAAAGCTATGCTAAAATAGAAAACCTAATATGATAACATAAGGTGGTGAAAATAATTTAAAAAATAATTTAAAATAATAATTGTGTAAAAATAATTAATGACAATTTTATCTATTGCGATATCTTTTAATGAAAGGTAAAAAATTTGATCAATACTTTTAAAAATATTTACACTATTAATATAATATAGATCGATAGATAAATTAAGATAACAACGATGCATCTTAAATTTAGGCTAACTTTTAGCCCAAAACTCAAAATGTGTGTGTAGGCTATCGGGTGTCAATACCAATAAGTTGAGCTGTTGATATATCGTCCCAATTTCTCTAATTTTTATGTTAACGCCGAGCCTGAAATGACAATGGGCCGTTAACATCTCCGTCTGAATTGGGCCTAGATTTGCTACCTAGCCCAATATATCAATGTGCAAAAATTTGGTTACCATAATAATATAATCTATATTATATTAAATGTGTGAAGACCCTTAGAAATGTTGATTGAATTTTTTGCCTTTCATTAAAAGATATTATAATAGACAAACTCATCATTTACTATTTTTACGTAATTATTATTTAAAATTATTATTTTTAATTATTTCATCACATTTATTTATTATATTTAGGTCTTCTATATGTGGCATAACTCTATTTAGGGTGTAAACCTAAAAAAGAAATAAAAAGTTTCTACCGAATTTTTTTTCCTTTTAATAGACACGAACTTATTTATTTATTATTTGATTATATTAGATTTTCTACTTATGATATAACTCTATTTATAATGTAAACCTTAAATAAATAAAAAATAAAAAAGTTCCTTCTCCTAAAATTTTTTTCTTTTTAATTTGAAAAAGTTTTTTCTCCCCCTTTTTCATGGTAAGGAAAGGGATTTTTTTTTCTTTTTCATAAATTTTTTCCCCTTTTCTTATCAACGTGAGGTTTTTTTAATTTTTTTTCCTTTTCCTTTTTACTAATTTTTTTTCTTTTTATAATAATGTCTTAATATTTTTATATTTTCAAATCCTTTTTAATTTATAAGTTTTTCTACTTCTATTAAAGAACTTATAATTGCATAATTTAATTTATCAATTCTTCTACATCAACATCTTTGTTTCAATCTCCAACCTTGTATGTTTTTGTGTTAACCTATCTCCTTTATTTTTTAAAAAAAATCATGTGGTGAACTTTTTTATATTAGTTGAGTCTAATATTGATACTATGTTATTTTCTATAATTGAGTCTTATATTAATATTATGTGATTTAATATTTGTATTATTTGTAACTGACATTCTTCATCTACTCATATATTCACAAGTTTCATCTATAGGTAAAGTAATCTTTTCATCTCATAAAATAATTCTTTTTATAAAATTATAAACTATTATAATTATTACTCATGGGCATAATTTTTTAGATAATATTGCAATGAAATCCGAAAAAAATTTCGTGAACGAAATTGTGCCAATTAACTACTTAAGATGATATGATTCTGATTAGAGCGTATTATATTTAGTACTTATATTATATACTTTTACATATATGTTTGAGTTCCTATATATTTTTATTATATTTTATACTTTATATATATATTTTTTGATCATTAAAGGTTATAATATGATTGATTTTTAAAATTATATTCTTACTAACGTGAGGGACACGCGCGAAGTGCGTACATTAAAACTAGTATTGAAAAAATTACATGGGCTATCAATTATTAGACAAAAATTATCGTTCGTACCAAACTTTAAAACTATTTACCAGTAATACATATATTTACCAAATATATCAGAGTTTTCTAATTTTTTTTTTGTATTTTCAGTTTTAAGAGAAAAAAATAAAAGTAGTTAGCTTTTTTTTTATGTATAGTTTTAAGAAAAAAAATGAAAGAAGTTAATTATTTTTTTTATATTTTCATTTTTCTTTTGTATTCATTGTTTTAAGAAAAAAAATAAAACATTTAATTTTTATTTTTTTTATATATATTATATTCGCAATATTAGAAAAAATGAAAAAGCGGTTCATTTTTTTTAATGAATAGCAGTTTTAGAAAAAAAATAGTTAATTTTATTTTTTTGTATTCTCAGTTTTAGGAAAAAATAATTAAAGCATTTTTTTTTGTATTTTCGTTTTTTTTATATTCACAGTTTTAGGAAAAAAATAAGGTAGTTATTTTTTTTTTTGTATTTGCAGTATTTAGAAAAAAAAATTAAAGCGGTTAATTTTTCTTTAGGAATCGCAGTTTTAGGAAAAAAAATTAAGGCAGTTAATTAGTTTTTTTTGTATTCGTAGTTTTAGAGGAAAAAAACTAAAGCAGTTAATTTTTTTGGTATTATTAATGTATATTCTGTTCTATTTTAAAATTAAGAGATCAGTTTATACATTTTATTTTTTTAGTTTTTGTATTTCTAATGTATGTATTTTAATTTTTTTTTTTTATGTATGTAATTTAATTTTTTTGTATTTCTGATTGTACAGTATATATTTCTTTTAGAAAATAATTGAGTAGTAATTTTAGAGTAATTATGATTTGTGAAAAAGAACAAAAAAAAAAACATACAAGATTTATTAAGTAACTAAAGCAGTTAATTATTATTTTTTTGTATTTCTTATTTTTTTTGTATTGGCAGTATTAGAAAAAAAAATTAAAGCAGTTAATTTTTTTTTTTGTATTATTAATGTATATTCTGTTCTATCTTAAAATTAAGAGATCAGTTTATGTGTTTTTTTAGTTTTTGTATTTCTGATATATGTATTTTAATTTTTTGTATTTCTGATTGTACAGTGTATATTTCTATTAGAAAATAACCGGATAGTAATTTTAGCATAATTGTGATTTGTGAAACAAAAGAAAAAATGTACAAGGTTTATTAAGTAATCAAGTTTAATTAGGATTTGTTATACTATTATTCGTATTTATCAGGAATAAGTAACCAAGTTTAATTAGGATTTGTTATACAATTATTCATACTTATCAGGTAAATTAGTTAATTGAAAAATGGTAGTTTTGATAAATATAAAATTAGTGGTAATATAGGTAATTAATTTGGTAATATTATTTGCCCATGTAATTTTCCCATGCATCATGCCAACTTAGTCTAGACATTTTACGTTGGATAAGCTTCAAGTTTTCGCACGTATTGCCCTTCAAATGTATTGTTCTTTAATTTTCGCCCTTCCTATTTATGATCTTTAATTTTTACCTCTGCTACTCATTTAATTAAATTTTATAGATAAAAGTACCCTAACCTAACCTAACCTAACCCTTTCTTTCCGTTATTTCTTTGTCTTTCACGCTCTTTCTCTATCTTCGTCTCTCTCTATCTCTGTCTCAAGTGTTCTTAGTTCAATTTTGAGCTTGTTCCAATCTCCGTAGCTATTATTTTTTCACTTTTTTTATTTGCTTTTGTGGATTTTAGTTATATTTTGCATATGATGTATATTATTTGTATAATTTTCTGCATTTATTTGATTGTTTTATCATTTTGTCAAAAAAAAATTGTATAATTAGTTCGTGTTTCTGAATATATATGTTGGTTTTGTATTGTAATTATGTTTTGCTTTGCCTTTTTTTTTTGGATGAGTTTTTTGCCATTTTTTGAGTTAATTTTTTAAGTTGGCTTCGAAATCATATATTTTAGTTGCTTTTGGTGTGAACTTGTAAATATCCTAGGATTGTAGAGTATATTTGTGGTTTTATGTGTTTCTAGGATTGTAGAGTATATCTATGATTTTTTGTGTTTCTATGAAATAACTTATGTCTCTCATGACATAAGTTGTCTAATACTTACAATTTTTAATCTTCGGATACTGAACTTTTGCTTCTCGTGGCATAAGTTCTGTAAAAGTTTTGATCTTATATTGAATTTTTGCTCCTACCGGAAGAAATTGTGTAGCACTTGTACAATTTTGATCATCTAATAATGAACTTTTGCCCCACCCAGTATAAAATTGTGTAATACTTGTTGCATTTCTTTAATCTTCTGATACTGAACTTTTATTCCTTCTGGCATAAATTGTGCAATACTTATTGAGTTTTTTCATCTTTTGTTACTGAACTTTTGTTGCTCCCCAGATAAGTTGTGTAACACTTATAGAGTTATCTTTTATCTTCTGATACTGAACTTTTGCCCTTATGGGCATGAGTTGTGCAATACTTATAGAGATTTTTAATCTTCTGATATTGAACCTTTTCCTGTATTGGCATAAGTTATAAGTTATAGATGCAAAGGGAGTTTATTGCATGATAAAAAATTATGCCCCAAATGCACAAGTCATGACAGAGGGCATAAGTTATAAATGCAGTAAATTTATTGGATGGGAAAAAAAATGAAATCATGCCCCAAAAGAACAAGTCATGACATAAGACATAAGTTATAAATGTAGAAAATTTATTACATGGGAAAAAAATAAAATTATGCCCAAAAGACACAAGTCATCACATAAGACATAAGTGCAGGAAGTTTATTAGATGGGAAAAAATGAAATCATGCCCAAAGGTACAAGTCATGGCATTAGACATAAGTTATAAATGTAGGGAGTTTGTTGCATAGGAAAAAGAATAAAATCATGTCTCAAAGGCACAACTCATGGCATAAGACACAAGTTATAAATGTAGGAAGTTTATTGCATGGGGGAAAAAATGAACTTATGCCCCAAAGGCACAAGTCATGACATAATAAGACATAAGTACTGAAAGTATATTGGATGAAAATAAAATAAAATCATGCCCCAATGTCACGCCCCGCCTTGGGGGGTATGACTGGCACCTAGTGCCCTATTAGGATCTGAACTGCTAGACTACTGAGCCTAAGCACATCTAGTGCCTGACTAACTCTAACTCTATTTCACGGAAACAACGGGCTATATAACGGCTGTAAATACAGCGTCCGGCCGACTAGGCCTATAGCCACCTGTACTATAACATCAGCTAACCAGAATCATACTCATATAGGGAAACCTATGCGGGCCGACAAGGCCACCATGCTGTCTAGTTAACTCTAAATCAATATAACAAAAACTGAACAACTACGTGACCGGCAAGGTCACCACTACTGACTGGACAAGGCCTCACACGACCAACATAAACAACTAAACATACGCACGGCCCCACACGACCTGCATAACTAACCACAGGGAATTATATACAGACTGCAAGCCTCTACGAATACTGATAAGATGGTCGGGACAGGGCCCCGACCTACCCATACTGTACAACAAAAGAAAATGATATAAACCTCTGAATATCAAGCTCCGGATGACAGGAGCTGATGACTCTGTGCTGGCTAGGATCACGAGGGATCGACTCCTCGTCTACGAGTATCTGCAGGCAAGTAATGCAGCGCCCCAAACGGGCGTCAGTACCACTGGTATCGAGTATGCAAAGCAAACTGAACATGACTGAATATAAACAACAATGCTAGTAAATTCTGAATAGCAGGAAGTATCTAAAACTATCTGAACTAGCAGGATCTGGAATAGGCTTATCTGTACTAAAGGTAAGGTAGAATCATACCTATTGTCATGGCGACCTGCTGTCTATCAACTAATAGATATCATGTATATACATATATACATAACATACAAGAACCTATACCAGCCCCCATAAGCCGGAAGGTGCCAACCAACACACAATCTATATACCCCTACCCGGGTCAAAACCATCCAAAAGTAAATCACTCCACTCGTCTATTAACTACGAGCACCTCTACCGGCCCCCTGGGTCTCCAGCTCGGGCTATGGCCTCTGATATAAATAACTGTGTCTGAGCCCGAAGGACTCGTGTACTGTAATCTGTAATCTGTATCTATATCTGTATCTGTAATCTGCCCCCTAGGGCAAGCGCACAACAGGGTAAGCTGTACTGCTATGCTGATCAGCCTAATATGAGGAATGCTCCATCCCATCTTCGTCCTACTGCGGACGGCATACCACTCCTTGGAGTGGCGTATCCCCACCCTCACGGTGGGTCGACACAGTTACCAACCCAAGGGCGGCGAGGACGCTCAATGGGTTCCCTCATAACACAAACAGGTCTCAACAAACAATAATCACATATATCAAGCATGTTTAAACTGAAAATACTATCTGTACTCTTATTTCTCATTCTGAACTCTTTTCTGTGTTATACTAATTCTCATACTGACTATATTGTATCTAAGATATTATCTGACTGTCTGGTATTGCTTTACTAACTTTTATTCTGAATATATATCATATTATCATGAAACATGCTTGCTAAATTCAAACTGGACTCAATTCTCAACTTCTGAGTTCTTTCTTCTATACGCCATGTTATTTATTGTACTGGATTACTAACTTGCCGAAGGAATTAGCTTTACATACCTTCGCTTTGGGATTCCCGACTAACTGGCGTAGTTCGGTCAGTATTTCTGCTTATTTCTCCCAACTGCATTCATATACATATCAATTAAAGCTAAATACGCTAATATTCTGGAAGAAAACATCACTTTCAATATATATATAGCCCAAACTTTGGCTTATCGAAAAACAGTCGAAAACTCGCTATTTCTCGAAAGTCCAGAAGGGAGAAATACTCACTTTAGGGCTAGGAGTATATTGACACTAATTTGGAGCAATTCCACTTACCTTAGTTCGGTAGCACAACGATTTGCCGGCCGAATTTCACGAAACTAAATCCGTAGGAATGCTCCTTACTGCTTAATACCTCGGTATCTGGAGTTAATTTGAGTTTGGACCGCGTTTGACGGCATAATCGGACGAAAATTATCAAAGAACCTTCGCCCCCCTCTATTTTCTCTCGACTTTTCTGGAAAATTTATGAAATATAACTTTAAAACCGAAGTTGGAGGATTTTACACTTGGGGCTGGACAGGGCCTCCGTGACACGGAGCCAACGCGGAGGCCCTCCCCCCGTGGCACATTGCCATCGCGGAGGGGCTTTGCCCCGGCTCCTTCCGCGATGGTTCGACGGATTTCTTATCCGGTCTTTCCCCGGGCTTTTCCTAGCATGTATGGCATTCAAAAATTCTTAACCAACATGCGAATAGGGCATCTACATGTCGAGAATTTACGGAGTATAGCACCCAAAGGCATAAGGCATAACATAAGACATAAGTTATAAATGTAGGGAGTTTATCGCATAGGAGAAAAAAAAGAAATTATGCCTCAAAGGCATAAGTCATAATGTAAGGCATAAATTAAAAATTCAGAAAGCTTATTATAATTAAAAAGGGAAAATGCATAAAATCCCCCTCAAATTTGTTTACATAATTTAGTTTAGTACTTTAACTTTACGGGCGTTCATCTACCCCATAATTTAATCAAAAGTAAATTTGTTATACCCCGTAGAATTTTCGGCACCTAGACGACCTATTCGCACGTTGGTTAAGCATATTTGAAGGCCATACATGCTGGAGAAAGGCCCGGGAAAAGATCGGACGAGAAACCTGTCGAACCATCACGGAAGGAGCCGAGGCAGAGCCCCTCCGCGATGGCAGCGTGTCACGGAGGAGAGGCCTCCGCGTTGGCTCTGTGACACGTTGGCCTTGTCCAGGCCCAAGTATATAAAGCTCCACTTCGGTTTTAAATGATAAAAACATATTATAACTTCCAGAGAACAGAGAGCAAACACAGAGAAAGAAAAAGGATCGAAGAAATAATATATTTTTCGACCGATTACGCTGCTAAACGTTGTCCAAATTCAAATTAACTCCAGATACTGAGGTATTTAGCAGCAGAGAGCATTCCTACGGATTCAGTTTCGTAAAATACGGCCGACGAATCGTCGAGCCACCGAGCTAAGGTAAGTGGAATTGCTCTAAATTAGTGTCTATATGTTCCTAGCTGTGAAGTGAATATTTCTCCCTTCTGGACCGCTGAAAAATAGCGAGTTTTCGATCGTCTTTCGATAAGCCTAGGTTTAGGCTATAAACTATATCGAAAGTAACGTTGCCTTTTTAAGTAAAGTTGTATTTAGTATTAATTGACATAATTATGAATGCAGTTGGGAGAAAATAGTTGAAGTGCCGGCCGAGTTTCGTCCGACAGACGAATAATTCAAGGATAAGGTATGTAAAGCTAGTTCCCTCGGCAAGTTAAGTAATATCGGTACAGTATAGTAATTTACAGGCCAGTAGAATGTTCAGAAGTCAAGTGTTACGTTTATTGTGAATGTTGACACGATATTAGGAGCATCGAGTTGTAACTTGCGTGGAACTTACTAGTACGACATAGATTTTAACACAAGTGTTAGAAACTGCACAACATGCTCAGTATGTGATGTAATACGAAATGTTGAGATATTATTGTATTCAGTTGAAACCCCGCAAAGCGATGCAATATCCGTAAAGCACCTCAGAAATAGAATGGCAGGCTAAAATAAAGTTTAGAACGCATGTTAGGAATAGTAAATCACGTTAATACAGAAACTCAGTATACAACATAGGTTGCAGCAGAAATACTACATTTCGTATAGCATTTGCCCCAGTACAGTCTGGCAGGAGACTATATTTATACATATATATTTACCAGCCTCAAGTGATCTTGGGCAGATTTATATGCCCAAGTGATACTCAAACGTATCATTTTCGTCTTGTTTGTGTGCAATATGTATATATTCTCATGTAATTGGTAATAAAATGTGAATTTATACTAACCAACATGATTAGCATTTGTTTTGCAGGTAAATATGATTTTTAGGAGCTAAAATGCGTGTTGGAACAATATCGGAGTTGGACTCGGATGCGAGCGTGGAAAAGACATTGGAATGCACAAAGTATAGGGGCTCCGCGATGGAGCCGTGCCACGCTACCATCGCGGAGGCACATTGCCTGGAGAGGAAATTAAATGGCAAATTCCAGTGTGGCCTCGCGACAGCTCCGTGGCACGGAGATAGGCCTCCGCGTTGGCCTCCGTGCCACGTTGAGGCTATTTTACCGGACCCTGGAATTCCAGAGAGGGTCCGCGTCCACGCCGTGTCACGGAGGTAGTGCTCCGTGATGGCCTCCGTGACACATTGCTTGTTATTCCGGAAAAAATTTCCCACTAGTATAAATAGCACACTTAGGTTTATTTTAATTAGTTCAGACTTGGTGGAGCTAGGACGTGGGTTAGAAGCAGTTGAGGGACGAAAAAGCTAAGGGATTTCTTCTCTTCCTTTCTTCTTTCTTTCAATTGTATGTATGATTTACACTTGTTTTAGGATGATCAATCCACAAATGAGTGGCTAATTCTCTTCCTTGCTGAGGTTATGAACATTTGTGATGGATTTTGATTATTAATTTTATGGTTTTCTTCTTCTTCTTCTATGTTGTTCTATTAATTCTTGTTTCTACTGCATTAGTGTGTGGCCGACATTAATGTACATCTAAAAAGTCCAATTTCACTCGAGAGAGCAAGAAATTGGAAAGTTGTGAATTAATAGGGTATTGTTCTTAACTTGATTTGGGAAAATTGGGTTTTGATGTGCTTTCCTGATAGAAATATACTTGAAAGCCGTATTAGTCAGTTTAGGAACCGGAATTGTATTGCTAGGTCATAAATTGCATTTGATCACAGAAATGTAGACGGATGGTTTATGATTCTAAAGTGAAATTAAATACGAGAGTTTTAATTTCTAGGCTACTGTTCTTGGCTAGCAACATGAAGAAGAGATTAACCAAATTATTATTATAATCGAATTCATTATTTGTTCTTAACCTTGGCATGCTCATAACCATAGTTTAAATTCACAGTAAATAATTGTTAATAGTTTTAGTATATATATTTTATAAACAAAAACTTATTTAACGGTTGGTTACACTGTTGTTAGCATAATTAGAAGTAAGATAAGAATATAGTGTACTTAGGCAATTTTACTTATCCTGAGTCTCCTTGGATCGATACTTGGCTTACTTAGCCACTTTATTACTTGTTTGACCACGTGCACTTGCGTGTCGGTTTTCACCTATAGCAAACCTGCCGAACACTCAGCACGTATTAAATACGTACAGATTACTATCATTAGTTCAGCATGTAATATATACGATACTTTACCCCTATTAGCCTCAGCATGTGAGATATGCAGACAGTATTACTAGTTGAGACCGTTGTATTGTTTGGGGTTGGACTACCTAGCATCCATGACCGCCCCAGGGTTAATAGCTGTATCGACTCGTCCGCCAGAGGACGAGGATACGTCGCTCTACGGAGTGGCATGCCGTCCCCCAGGGGACGAAGATGGGATGCCAGTTTTCCCCATATTTTGCCTTGGTCGGCTTTTATACACCCCTGTCGAGCGGATACGCCCGGGTGTTGATTCAGGAGTCCTCTGGACTCAGATGCAGTTATAGTCAGGGGCTCAGCGAGCCCAAGTGCATACCCATAGGACCGGCAGGATGCTTATGGGGTTATAGGAGATGGGGTGACCGGGGTAGGGGTGTAGATTCTGTGCTGGTTGTACCTCCCGGCTTATGGGGGCCGGGTAAGGTTTGTGTGTGCCATGTTATGTTATTTCATGTTATGCCATGTTACGTTAGACACGAGTAGATCAGCAGTAGAGGGATATGTCTCCAGGTATGACTCCTATTCCTTCTAGTATAATTAAGAGAAGATATGACTTACATTATCAGACAGTTAATCTGTTTCTTTCTACTTCAGTTTCATCAGTTACATTGTTGTTTTCAGGTTTTTCTTTCAGTTATTGCTTTACATACTCAGTACCAGCGGTACTGACGCCCGGTGGGGCGCTGCATTACTTGCCTGCAGGTACTCATAGACGAGCAGGCGATACTACGTGATTCCTGTCAGTGATCGAGTATTCAGCTCCTGTCATCCGGAGACTGAATTCCAAAGGTGTATTTCAGTTCCTTTTGTTGTATAGTACGAGTAGGTCGGGGCCCTGTCCCGATAATTTCTATTGCTATTCCTAGAGGCTTGCAGTCTGTATATATCTCCCTGTGGTCAGATGAGCCGGTCGTGTGAGGCCGTGCAGTTGTATAGCTGTTAGTACTCTTTCTTTCTTTTATGGTGGCCGTGTGGGGCCATAGTTTGCCAGTAGTGGTGACCTTGCCGGTCACGTAGCTTTCTAGTACTTCATGATTGAGTTATAGATAACTAGACAACATGGTGGCCTTGTCGGCCCGCATAGGTTTCCCTGAATTGATATGTTTCTGGTCAGCTGTTAGTACAGGTACAGGAGGCTATAGGCCAATGGGCCGGGGGCTGTGTTTACAGCCGTTATATAGCCCTTTGTTTCCAGAAATATGAGTTAGAGCCAGCCAGGCACCAGATGTGCCCAGGCTTAGCAGTCCAGCAGTTCAAGTCCCAGTAGGGCACCGGGTGTCAGTCATACCCCCCAAGGCGGGGTGTGACAAAATTAATACCACTTCAATAAATGACATGGCAAAAATTTTTTTTTTAATTTTTGGAAAGAGCATTAGAGGAAAAAAATATTAAATATGGTCTAAAACTATCTATGTGCCATCTTCTAATTGTATGATGCAATTAATTATATTTAATTATGTTTCTTTTATTTTTTATTTTCATTTTAATTTTTTCTTTCTTTTTTACCCTTTCTCTTTCTTCTTCTTTTCTATCCCTTTATTTCTTCTTCTTTCCAACTTCTTCTCTTCAAACACTATATCAAATTTCTCACTATTTTTTCTCATCCTCCATGCCATTCTTTTTTTTTTTGTTTCTTTAAAGATTAAATTGCTTGATGAGTTTAATATTGTAACATAATGATTAAAAAAAAATTATGTTATAGGCAGATTATATGTAGACTTAGTTGATCGAAAAAGTTATTTTTTGATTCCATTTTTTCCGATGAAGTTACCCATATATGTTTTTTTTAAGACACTGATTAAAACACTTTGCTCAGATCTTTCCCTTTTCTTAATCGAAATTCAAGATCCAACATTGAAATTGAAATTGCAATTGTCGCAATCATCTCCGAAAAATTGAATTCCGGCGACTTTTCTTTCTTCAATTTGATTGTTTATCTCATCTATAAATTATTTTGTTGAGACGTCTTTGAATTATAAACAAGGTATGAGTGTATCATGTAGATTTGAAATGTTGCCATGAATATCTGTCATGAATATGTTGCCATTGATATGGAAAGAAAAAAGTGGAGAAAAAGAAGAAGAAAGGGAAAACTAAAAAAAAAAGATAAAAATTAAAAAAAAATTAAAAATAATGGTGTTATACACGTGTCGGGCGCGTGTATAACACTTCTATGCATGAATCTGGAATTGTCTTAGGAAGGTGGTATTAATTCACTTTCGATTAAATTAGGACGGTAAATAAACACCCGTAAAGTTTAGGTATTAAACTAAGTTATGTGGACAAGTTTAAGGGGGATTTTATGCATTTTCCCAATTAAAAAAAAAAAAATCATGCCCCCAAAGCACAAGCCATAAGTTATAAATGTAGGGAGCTTATTGCATGAAAAAAATATTATGCCCCAAAGGCACAAGTCATGACATAAGACATAAGTTATAAATGTAGGGAGCTTATTGCATGAAAAGAAAATTATGTCTCACAGGCACAAGTCATAACATAAGACATAAGTGCATGAAGTTTATTTCATTGAAAAAATATCATGCCCCAAAGGCACAAGTTATAAATATAGGAATTTTATTGTATGAGAAAAAAAAAATTATACCCCAAAGGCATAAGTCATAGCATAAGACGCAAGTTATAAATGTAGGAAGTTTTATTGCATGGGACAAAAAAGAAAAATATGCCCCAAAGACACAAGTCATGACAGAAGACATAATTTATAAATGTAGGGAATTTATTGAATAGAAAAAATTATGCCTCAAATGCTCAAGTCATGACTGGGGAAGTTTATTAAAGAAAAAAAGAAAAAGAAATCATGTCCCAAACATACTCAAGGCATAAAGTCTAAATGCAAGGAGTTTATTGCATGAAAAAAAATAAAATTATATCTCAAAGACACAAGTCATATTAGGAGGTATAAGTTATAAATGCAGAAAATATATTGCATGAAAAAATAAAATCATGTCCCAAAGGCATAAGTCATGACAAATGCATAAGTTATAATGCAGGGGGAGTTTATTGCACTGAAAAAAATAAAATCATGCCTCAAATACGCAAGTCATGACAGAAAGCATAAGTTATAAATTCATAAAATTTATTGCATGATTAAAAAAAAATGAAATCATGTCCCAAATATATAAGTTATAGATTCAGGTAGTTATGCATAGAAAAGACATAAGATTTTAAGCATAAACACAATTTGATTAACAGAATTTATGCCTCACGGCATAACTTGGGCAAAACTTATGCCCTGCTAATTTTATTTTTATTTGTTTTTGCTATAAAAGATATTTGGTCAATTTTTATTCACTTAAAGTGTTAGAAGGATAAAATTAAATACCACAAATTTAAAAAGCAAAAATTTAAAACCACATCAAGATAGCGAATGACCCGATAAGCTTTGGTAAGGAAGAAAGACAAATAATTGGCCTTCACTTTGATTTATATAAGCCCACAAAAGGACCTATTTGGATCGACTTATCTTAAATGTTTTTAAGCTTAAATATTTTAAAATTAAAATAATAAAAATAAATTAGAAATATTAATTTATGAATTTTTGAGTTATAAACTTAGAGATCGTTTGGTTACTGGATAAAGGTCAAAATAATACATGAATAACTTGATTATTCATGTATTAATTTTATACCATGTTTGATTGATAGGTTTCAAATGTTGTATAAAAGTTATTCATGTATTAATGTTATACAAATATTTGGTTGTGTTTTAGTAATTCTACATAACTAATACTCATATAACTTATGAAGAAATCTATGTATAATTTTATGTGGGGTAGAACATGAAATAAATTATGTAGATATTAGTTATACATGGATTAAAATTATAAAATTATACATTTATCCCCCTTTTAAAATCTTTTTAATTCGGTACATTTTTTCAAAATTGTACTTTATTCCATGTATATTTACCTAGAATTAGTTATTACTATTTTTTATTTGGTATATTTTTTTTTTAATTTTTTTTGGATAATATGAATGTTATATACATATAATTAAACCATTATTGATCCACTATTCGGTGTACATTTACACCTCTATTTTCTTTGTTTAAAAAAATTAATTATATAATAATTTTATACTATTTATTTACTCATTTATTTGTAAATAATATATATTAATTTATAATAAATTAAATATTCAATAATTCATAATTTATATAACTAATACTTAAATAACTAATTCTATATATCTAACTTTTATATAAAATAATATATAAATTTTCTCATAACTAATTTATATATAATTAATAATTATACTACTAATAACTATACGAATCTAACCTGTAATCAAACGACCCCTTTTAAGGCATAAGGCAATTCAAATGGGGTCAGAGGGCAATGCGGAAAATGTTAAATGGGCATGAGCCACACACATTTGGGATGTGTTGCCAAAAAAATAGATGTCTTAGTCATATCTATAGCTGCGTGGTTGATATACCATCTTACACGTGGCATAAAATGACAGGATGGAATCATTGTCTTTGGCCTTGGATAATAGTCTCTGTGTTTATATGTACCACAAATTCTTCGTACCCGATTGCCGATTTCCTCCAAATTATCTCCTCCCATACGTTTATAATATTTTTTCACCTTAATACAACATTATTTTTTTTGGGTAATATATAAAAATTATTGGATTTTAAGCCTAGTGTTGGAGAAGAATCTCATTTGTGCCCCTTTCGGGTTCCAATTTTTCTTAGTTTTATTGTGTTTGTGACGATATTATAAAATTTAATCTCAATAGATAAACAGATTATGATAAATTTTAAAGACAATTACAATTTCAAAAAGATAGAAAAAAACCTTTTAATGCATGTAAAGTTTAAGAAGTATAAATTTTAATTTAATTGTGAATAACAATTTTTTGATTAATAATATATCTTTTTCTTTTTAATATTTGACAAATAATGTAACCGAATTTAGTGGCAATATAAGAAAAATAGAAACTTCTTTAGACTTTTTTTTTAATCGCAAAATATATTAAATGAACATACTTATATTACGGAATATAATAAATCTTTAATGATTTAAAAATTAAAATTTTAAATATACGTGATTTGATTTAATTGAAATATAGTTGCAATTGCAAAGTAGTAGTAATTGATAGAATGACATTATTCAGGAATTTTCCCTGCAACAAAATATTACTTAAAAAAAAAAAAGAAAGAAAGAAAAAAAGAACAAATACTCGAGATGGAAAATTTTATTTTTGTTAAATTTTCTTTAAATATCCTCTCCACAAGCTCGTTATTCTTCCTCTTCTTCATCTTCATCTTCATGGGCTGATAAGAGAGAGGTGGTTCTGCAGTGAAGAGTCTCTCTTCCCCATTTTCTTCACACTTTGTATAGAAGAGAAACCTCATTCACCCACAAACCACCTTTATACAATTCTTGAATTAACCCACCTTCATAAGAACCCTAAAGTTCTTCCAAATTTATCCCGAAAATTTTCTTGAATTATCCAAACAATGGACCTTGCTACCAAGCTCCAAGTAATCGACCTCCGTTCTACTTTCCTCACTGGAAGAGCCAATCTTCTTTGCCCTCGTGGTGTTCTCCCTATGCCCTCTAATACCTCTGTGAAAACCACTACAGGTACGGTTTTCAATAACCCCAGAAGAAAAAGCCTTAGAATTTCATCAAAGTTGCAAGCTGTAGCTGTTGAAACTGCTGAAACAGAGGTAGAAGAAGACATAGAGTCTCTGTTTTCTAGTAATTCCACTGAGGAATTTGATTATAGAAGGGGTAACAAGCAATCAGGAAGTGGGGCTTCGAGTATTTCATCTGGGGTTAGGCTAGAGAATGTTAGCAAGAGTTTCAAAGGTGTTACGGTGCTGAAAGATGTGAGTTGGGAGGTGAAGAAAGGTGAAAAAGTAGGTTTGGTAGGTGTAAATGGTGCAGGGAAAACGACCCAACTGAGAATTATATCTGGTTTGGAAGAACCAGATTCTGGGAATGTGATAAAAGCAAAACCCAACATGAAAATAGCTTTTTTAAGCCAAGAATTTGAGGTTGAGTCGACAAGAACTGTGAAGGAAGAGTTTATGAGTGCATTCAAGGAGGAAATGGAGGTTGCTGAGAGGCTTGAGAAGGTTCAGAAGGCAATTGAGAAGTCTGTTGATGATTTGGAGCTGATGGGGAGGCTGTTGGATGAGTTTGATTTGCTGCAGAGGAGGGCACAAGCTGTGGATTTGGATGTGGTGGATGTGAAAATTAACAAGATGATGCCGGAGTTGGGGTTTGCTCCAGAGGATGCCGATAGGCTTGTGGCATCATTTAGTGGTGGCTGGCAAATGAGGATGTCTCTGGGCAAGATCTTGCTGCAGGTATGAGATATTTGATATTTTTTGATGAATTTTTAATTTAATGTGTGGTTAATGCTGTTCGGGCAAGTAATTCATGTCGAAATGATACCTCGCTTTATGTTTTGTGCATGTGTCTCTTGGAATTGTAATGCTTGATTTTTGGCTTTAATCTCCTTTAACATACCTACTGTGATGGTATATTTGGATCAATGAGTCAAAGGTCATTTTTATTGTCCATAAGCAAAGAATAGGGCGTGCGGAATGATCAATTGAAGATCTTGGGTAATTTGCTTTCTATGAAGGGAGATATTTTGGTAGTTACCGCAGAACCTAATTTACTTGATGAATCAAGGACACATATATCCTCAACTTTTGACTTGATTACATGGTGCATATTGCTTTTCAAAGCATCTTAGTCCACTTATCCCATGAGATATATCTTTGGTTGATTGGTCTTAGACTTGGCATATATTTTGTGTAATTATTTTTGCTTGGGGAATAACATGTTTGATTTTTGCAGGACCCAGATTTGTTACTACTGGATGAACCAACCAATCATCTTGATCTTGATACAATTGAGTGGCTTGAGGGTTATCTCAATAAGCAAGAAGTCCCAATGGTCATTATATCTCATGACCGAGCTTTCCTTGATCAGCTGTGTACAAAAATTGTGGAGACTGATATGGGTGTATCTAGGACATATGAAGGAAATTACTCGGATTATATTATTTCAAGGGCTGAATGGATTGAAACACAGAATGCTGCATGGGAAAAGCAACAGAAGGAAATTGAGCAAACGAGAGATTTGATAAGTAGGTTAAGTGCAGGAGCAAACTCAGGTCGTGCATCTACAGCTGAAAAGGTAAATAAAGATGTCTCCATTATTGATCTGTAACTGCAATATGTTGACTTTTGCACATGAGTGCGTCGTTTTGTGTGTGTTTGTGGAGAAAGACGTTGCTCTTGCATTGAAATCCTACTGGATAGCTGTTGAATAGACACTGTTATTTTTATCATCCGACTGTATAAGCTCATAGATGCTTAAAAGACATATCTCCCTCTTGGTGCCAAGGTATATTGGCAGGCGGTGGCATGGCAAATCCCATCGCTCTGCCCCTTTCATAGTGTTAGTTATTCAAATGATTAGGATCCTCACACGGAACTATTACTCTGCAAATTAAGCTAGTGAGATTGAAGAAAAGGAGGGGGTACACCTATCAATTTGGCCAACTTTTTTCATATCTATATTTGTTAACTATGTTGTACATTTTCTTTTGGACTTTGGGATATTGATTTCATCCTCCTCCTTTTTTTTGGGTGATAACAGAAGCTGGAGAAACTTCAGGACCAGGAACAAGTTGATAAGCCATTCATTAGGAAACAAATGAAGATTAGGTTCCCCGAACGTGAAAGAAGTGGGAGAACAGTTGTGAATGTCAAAAATCTGGGATTTGCTTTCGAGGATAAGGTCAAAGACAAAACATTGACACTGAGATTTCAATTTGCTTCTTGTTTCGTGGATATGTTGATGATAACTAGTTTTCTTGCTTCTTATATTTCTGGGTTGGCTTTTATCTTACGTTCCTGTTTTACTGCAGGTCCTTTTCAAGAATGCAAATTTGACGATTGAGAGAGGAGAGAAAATTGCAATTATTGGTCCTAATGGGTGTGGAAAGAGCACCTTTCTTAAACTGATTATGGGTTTACTGAAGCCAACACATGGTGAAGTTGTGCTTGGGCAGCACAATGTATTACCAAATTACTTTGAGCAGAATCAGGTGTGTCAGTGTTGCTAGTTTTCTTTGGATCTTTGGCTGCTGTTTTTATCCTGTTGTCTATGTGATAATGTGACCGAGATTGTGCTAACCTGTGTTCGTTTTTCTTTTGATTAAGGCTGAGGCACTCGATTTGGAAAAAACTGTCCTTGAAACTGTAGCAGAAGCTGCCGAGGATTGGAAACTAGATGATATAAAAGGACTCCTTGGACGTTGTAATTTTAAAGCTGACATGCTTGATAGGAAGGTTTCCTTTCTGAGTGGCGGTGAAAAGGTAAGAAGATATAAAGAGATCTTCTCTGCGTTGCGGTGAGAAGATGGTGTTTCTCCTTTGTCTGTTTATGTGGTTTTTCTTGGTTATTTGATCTTTATCCTCTGACTGTAATAATTGCTTTTTCGACTATTCCTTTCTCAAATTTAATGCCATATAATCATTACCCTTTCACAGATTACCATTTTCATCTATAAGCTTATTTCTGTAAATTATTTTAGCTGCAAATATGACTTGGCACAGACAATATCTGCTCTTGCTAATTTAGCTTTATGGAAATGTCTACTACCTTTCTTACCTATGAGCTATGTTGCTTAAGTCGCTATTTCATGTGATTACCTTATGATTGTACTTTCAAGCTTATTTTGGTTTTCTGAGCTCTAGTTTGAAATGTACATTTGTGGTGTTTTACTGTCTGTACTTCCAAGATTACTTTAACTTTTGACAACAGCCTTGGTGTGGGGAAAGAAAAGCCATCTTTTCATTTTTTGAGGCTTCTAAATAAGAATCTTAACTGATAATTTATTTAGGCATCTGATAAAGAGTATCTATTAGTTGTGGCTTTTCACCATCTAACAGTAACCATTTTAACTTTCATTGTCAGCGAAAACTTATGTGTACTAAATTGATATATCAATGGTTTGGCTCATTATTTCTTACTCAATTATCCTCTGTTTAAGGCTTACTACTATTCCTTTTCTGCCTGTCTTGGATTATTCTCTTGTTCTTGTTCTTGTTTTGAACTTATGCATCAACGTTATCTGCTTAGGCACGTCTGTCCTTCTGTAAGTTCATGGTGACCCCTTCAACTTTGCTAGTACTGGACGAGCCAACCAATCATTTGGACATACCAACGAAAGAGATGCTTGAGGTACTTTTTTCTTCTCACCAGCTCGTACCAGTACTTCATGTTACCTTATACATGTATCCTTCCATGGAACTTATTAACCCTCAAAGTTTCTTTCCAATTTGTCTGTAGGAGGCAATTACGGAGTATAAAGGCACCGTGATAACTGTTTCTCATGATCGGTACTTCATAAAACAAATTGTTAACAGAGTATTGGAAGTAAAAGATGGCACTTTACATGATTATGAAGGAGATTACGATGTAAGTTTTTGAACCCGGGCATCTTATGATCATTAGTCTTTATCCCCCAGTGTTATGGTCGCGGTTGAAGATTATCAAAGCACAGATTAATGTTGGTGAAATAGTCCATATAAATTGTTTGCTTTCACATTGTGTCTCGTTAGGTTGCATATACTGTTTCCATGCCAAATATTGATGTTTCAGATGGAATGCTCGTCTTTTGCTTGAAATATTTACTATGTTGGAAATGTCTTCTTGGGCTTGATTCGAATAAAAGATTGACTTATTAGTAGTAATTAGCAGTAACATCAAAAGTTTATTACTTCTCTATGGTTTCTTATTCTCGAAAATAAGTCTTACATGTTGTACAGTATTATTTGGAGAAAAACCTTGAGGCCAGGGAAAGAGAGCTTGAACGAGAGGCAGAGATTGAGGATAAGTCTCCAAAAGCGAAAGCCAAATCCAAGATGTCAAAGGTAACATTTTCCTCTGCTAGATCACTCAAAACTATATAATGAAATATACGTCTATAGGGAGCTCAAATCCCGATCATATGCCTGATTGATGAATTCCTCACGCTCGATCAATGAAATTGTAAATTATTGATAGCAAATTCTAAAAATAAACATATATATTGTTGTTCTGACTGGCAGGCGGAAAGGGAAGCTCGGAAGAAGCAGAAAATGCAGGCATTCCAAGCAGCAAAACAGAAGTCGAAGAGATCAAAGAATTCCAAGAGATGGAACTGAATGGTTTTTTTAGATGCTCCCATTCAGCTCCTCTTCTCTCTGTACAAAGCTCTAGTGAGCTACATTATGATCTTCCTATTGTATATAATAACAAATAGATAAATATAGTACTAGTTGATTATTCTTGTCAAACAAGAAAGGAGGTTGTAATATTCACAAAGCTATTGAAAATTTTAGATTAAGCAGTCTAATTCTGGAAAATCAGACCTGAATTATTTTATGTTGTTTTTCTTCTTTTCTGGGCTGAAGTTGAAATGAGAAAATAGAGACGATTTCCAGTCCTCGACTCTGTTAAACAATTTGTCTACTTTGATTGCATAATTTTAAAACAAATTGTCAAGGGAGATTGTTCGAGCATGTGATGAGGAGGTGAATGGATGTGCAGGTTGAAAAGAACTGAGGGAGGTGATTAGACAGGCCATGATATAATTTCAACTGACTGAGGACTGTATGGAGCTCGAGGATTAGGGTAGTAGTTTAGTAGGTAATTGGGTGCTGTGCACACTCACACTTTAGGTGGGAGAGGTCGCGTGGTTTTGTTTTCTTCAATATGTTAGTGTTATTTATTGCTTCATTTGCTTTGTATCTTATGTGCAGAAGCTGCTGCTATTAAAGATGAATTGGAACATTGTGTTCTGAACCAGTTGTAGCCTGTGATCTTGGAGACTGATTCATCGACTATAAAGTATGTGTTGATAGGAAGCATCATTAATTAAACTCTACATTTGCTCACATGCTACACCCTAATTAACTGTTGTGCTTAGCCAGACACTACAGATTAGATACACACACTAACAATTCGATTTTTACTTATTCCATTAGTGAATATGTGTATCTAGAAGCTAGTTGTGGTATAAAGGCACATTTAATCAATACAGGACTAGACTAGAGGATATACTGATGTTTATAATGCCTGAAATATTTTCAGTTTAATCTTTGTCCCGTTACACCTGATGAGAGCTTTAGGTGTTCATACATGATATCAGATAAAGGCAGATAAACTCACTTACGTCCATCCCTCAAGTTTTTGCTCTACAAGTTTCCTGGTTTTTTAGTTTGTTTAATCAGCTTCTTTTAAGGTTGATTTGAAACAGCTAAACATAAGAGAACATCTAATATGTACTTAATTTCGCGGCTCTTTCCAAAAGGCGTGAATGCAAATAAAAAACATCTCCTGGATACGCTTCACGACCGGGCGGTCTTCGTAATAGAAGAGACATTTGGCGATAAGCTTAGGCTTGTTTGGAGAGATCATCATAAATGATTAAAGAGTGTCGTTCACGATACATAAAATATTCAGCCAGAGCCAGGGCCAGCGCTCCGGAGCAGCCCAACCCTTTGAGAGAAAGGGAAAGAGCCTTCCCATCTCCTGCCCGTTTAACTACTCCTCGAGACATTTCTGCTGATGGCCCTTGAATTATAGTAGGAGCAACCTCAATTGCTGTACCCAGGCGCCGGTCTCTAGAAGCTTCTGGAATGTTCAATTTGTATGGCCTCAGTGATGAGAATATTTTGTGTGCCACTTCTGATGATGCATGCATTGGGGACAAGTATATGTCAGTTCCGTAGATCAAGGCTTTCAAGGACTCCTGAGTTGGTGATTTGTCACCAGGCAGCACATTACATTAGCAGATGGATAGAGGACCATTTTAGACCATAATATGCCCGGTGAAAAGTAACCATCCGGAAGAGAATGAATTTTCTCTATATTCCAGATGAATGCAAGCAATTCATGCTTTAGATTCACAAAGATATTATGATCTTTAGCATACTTGGATGCCGCCTCATCAACCCTATCATCGACCTTTAATACGTTATACGTCCACTCTAACATATAACTAGTCAAATGTCAACGAATTCATGTGAAACCGAGAGGACAAGGATGTAAATGGATAATCATATTAAGGAATAATATATGAAGGTGATTGAAGTGGTAATCAAAGCTTTAGGTCAAAGGAAGCGTTAAAACAAAAGTTCAAGTCAAAAAGATGCATTATCAAGAGTCATTTCAAGTGATCTAGCATAATGCCTGACTTTGAATGAGTATATCTCCCAACATATGATGATTTGGAGGGTGTACTACCTATCAAATTAAAGATTTATGAATCTAGTTTCCAGAAAAACAAACATCTTGTCAATTTGGGTTTTATATTACGAGTTATGTGAGTAAAAAGAAGACTCTGTAGGCAGGATTTCCGCCCACATCCATGTCACATGTTTATGACTAAGCTGTGTCGATGAGATTAAATGGGCTTGGAAAAATGAGACTCCATTTAAGCCTAAATTCTAAGGTGTTCAAGTGTGCAAAAGTAAAGGTAATAGTTTAAAGGAATAAGATTTGAAAACAAAATGAAAGCGGGACAAAGCGACCTACTAGCTTAAATGTTCTACTTGTTTAGATGTCCTACTAGGTTGAGCTGCTTGCTTGGAACGTCCTACTTGCTTGAGATACTTTTTATATGTGTCTTATTTAAATTAAAAGGATGTTAAAAGAAAATAAATAAGAACAAGTAGGTGTATCACCTACTTAAAAATACAAAGCCAAAAATTAAAGGGAAACTAGGTGGATCACCTACTTAAAGGTGTAAGGCCCAAATTAATTGGGCCAAAGTGAGTTGGGGCAGGTCATTGGTCAGGCCTAAAACGCATCTTCCCAAGGGGAAGTATATATCCGAATACATAGGCAAAAAATCAGATTTACACACAAAACATATCTCTCCCTTGTTTTGCTCTTGGCAGCCCTCTCTTTCCTTCGAAGGGTACTTGTTCTTCTTCAATATTATCCAAGGTTTAAAGCAAGTTTTTTTAGTGGTTTCTTGTGATTTTAAAATCAAATAGGTTGTTTATGGTGACCATACATGTTGGGGGAGTTTGGACAGCCCTTTGAGTAAGAAGCTCCCTGGCCGCCCCTTTTGATGTAGTTGAGTTTTTTTTTTTTTTTTGTGTGTTTTTCTTGTTTACGGTATCGTGGTGAAGAAGAATGTTTGATATTCTTGTATTAGGTCAAAATTTATAAAAAGGTTGTGTTAAGATTCTGTCCCCTCCATCCCTTATTATTTATGAAAGAAAGAGATAATTTTAGACGTGATTGTCGTACGAACTCATAAAAACGGTGATCGAAAATGTGAGTATAAAATTTTCTTATTGTATTGAACTGTTTTAGGGATGTAATGTTTGTATTGTTGGTTGTAAAGGTTGGAATCGTCATGGTTGGGGTTGGTTGTGGTTTTTGGAATTAGAATTGAAGGGTACGATGATAAACTGATTTTTGATTGTTGTGCAAGCATGCTGCCAGTTTGGTTGTGTTGGACTGTTTTGCAGGCCCCACATTTTTATTAGCTATTAGAAATATATTTATTATGTATTTAACTTGTGGCTGTAATAAAAAAAGCAGAAAGAAGCATATGTATAAAAAGATCCAACGAGCAAGTCACTCACCTAATAGTTGACATGTTGCTGATATAGCTCGAGTATGCTAATGAATTGTTTGTAATGATTTTACGACTTGATTTTTGTATAGATCTCCGGTAAGGAAGAGGGCAGTCCGTTATATATCTGCGAAATCCAGAATCGAGGTATATAAAATTAAACCTCTTTTGCCGTTAAGACACGACTCAGAGTCACATGTTTCTCCTATAAAGATCGTCACAACTTTATAATACATGAAAGCAAATTCTTTTTATGTTACAAAATCTCTCATGCTTGAGTTCTAAGCTTATAAGAGTTTGTAGTACTCTTTTCGGGTTAAGAAGTCATAATGTCTCACATAATTGTATGTATCTTCAATTGAAACTCTTAGAAGTTGCGTGGTATATTTGTCACATAAATTGAATGAAGTAATTGGCTGTATTAGATATATACATATAGATCATCTAGTTATATATATTATATGATTTTAAAGCTAAATTAAGTAGTTGATAACTAGATAAGGAGTTACATAACTCATATGTTACAGAAAGCTTTTCACTTATTGATGTGAAAGATTCAGATGATGAGTTACTTATTACAAACCTTTATAGGAAAGATGAGATTATAACATATTTTGCAACAAGGGATGAGTATTTATAGGTCCTCTGTCCATGGAATTCAAACAGACAATAGTCAGCTGGAACTTTCCATCATGGATTCCCCTGAGTAAGCTAAGATATGACATACAGACTTGCGTGCAGTCCTTATAGGAGATGGGAGGATGGGGGGCGTACCTTACAAACAAACCGCGATACCTAGATTATGAGATTTCATACAGAGTTATGATAGTTGGCAACAGATACCACGTAGGTTTCACTGATCGCCTTCAGTAGGCTATCTTGTGATTTCTTGTCAGTTAGTACTACAAAAAGAAGAAAAAAATATCACCTAGGAAAATTGTGGTATTATATGTATAAGTAAATAACACATAGGATGTTATATGAGGACCGTTGACATTGGTCACAATTTTAGTTTTAGTTTTAGATTATATTTTCAATATTTATATACTCATAATTTTTCATGTTTGATATCTAATTAATTTGAGCATTCTTATATGTATGTAACCGTCTCTTTAGGACCCTCTTGGACAAATATAGTATCAAGCATAAGGTGATCATCCTCAGTCAAGTGGACAAGTGGAAGTTTCGAACAGGGAGATCAAGACTATCCTGGAAAAAACAGTGAATACTAGCCGGACATATTGGTCTAGGAAGCTCGATGATGCGTTGTAGGCTTACCGAACAACTTACAAGACCCCCATTGGTTCATATCTTACCAACTGGTTTATGGAAAAACATGTCATTTGTCGGTTGAATTAGAGCACAAAGCGCTATGAGCTCTGAAAAAGCTGAATATGAACAGGAACGAAGCAGCTAAGCTGAGGCTTAACCAACTCAATGAGTTGGATGAGTTTTGACTTAGAGCTTATGAGAGTGCATCCATTTATAAAGAAAGGATGAAGATCTACCATGATAAGAAGATTGCAAAAAGGGAGTTTAGGCGATTTGGTCCTACTGTTCAACTCAAGGCTCCGGTTGCACCCTGAAAAGTTGAAATCTAGATGGATGGGACCCTATAGAGTGGTACATGTGTCCCCATATGTTGCAGTGGAACTTGAGAATAAAGAAGGAAAAAGGTTCAAGGTGAACGAGCAAAGAATAAAGTTGTATCTAGGAGATGTGGAGGAACTAAGAGGAATAGAGGTAGTATACCTTGATGATGCTTGAAGAGTCACAAGAGTCACGTCGTGCCGCGACGTTAAATCAAGCGCTGCATGGGAGGAAACCCATCAATGGTGAAGTCTGAGTGCCACAGGTATGTTCCCTTCCCTCTGTTCTTGTAGTTCATGCTTCAGGGATGAAGCACAATTTTCAAAACGGGGAGGGAGTGTACTTGTAATTTTTGGAATTTTTGAATTTGTCTGAGGATTTTTATTGCCGTGTTTCTTTTTCCTCGGAAATTCTATCTAGAAGAACCGACATGTTTAAGATTTTATTTTCTTATGTTGTAATTTTTATTTAATTAGAAAATAGCTTAGGAGTACTCAGCTAATGAAAGTGCACTAGTTTTGGATTTCTGAAAAAAATTGACCCTGTTTAAAATTTTTTGATGCATTAGCTGTGTACTTGTGACTGCATGCATGATTTATGTGGATCTTTAGATGTCATTTAGTGTATTATCATAAGTAGTCTTGTTAAGCCATGTGTAAACTAGAAAGGTAAAATGAATATAACTCATGTGCCATGAGTGAGTGAGGTTTGGTACTTAGTTCAGTTCTATGTTGAAGATCTAGGACTTGCCTGGTTGGTCTTTGTATAGGCTAAGGATGGTTGGTTAGGATATGATCATAGGCCATTTTTGTTAAGCTTACTTTTAGCCTAAATGACCCTACCAAACTCATATGATTCCCTTGATCCTAATTTTGAGCCTTTAATAGACCATTTTTCTTTGATTAACTGATGAACCGTACCCATTATTTATAATGAACCTATTTGGCCCTGGTCCTTCATTGGACATTGTGAACCTCAACATAGGCAAAATGCCTAAGTTGAGGTTGACTAGAATAGGGGTGCATAAATAGTGGGAACGAGAAAAAGGGAAAGAAAAGAGAAAAGGTGAAAAATGAGGTGTGATGTGACAAATGAAAAAGAAAAAAAAAGATGAAAAACTTGAAAACTTTGAAAAAGAAAATTCAAAAGAAAATAATGCTTAAAAGGTTGAAAACACACCACACTCATACAAGTACATACAAAAGAGGTGAACATGGAGGAAAAGAAATGAAAAGAAAAGAGGGTGGAATAGGTGAACAGTGAAGCCAATGTATGTAGTTCCAAGGAAGGGTTAGTTATTAAAAAATCTCACATTTATCATGTCCATCCCCAAAACCTACATTACAAGTTGCAGCAAGTCCTATAGTGATCCTAACATGACCATCTGACAGACCGAAGTAGAGAAAATAAGGGCAAACCTATGGTATTCGATACACAATACTTGGAACTTCTTTGTGAGAGCGAAAGTTTCGCTGGTTCAGTCCCATTCCATATCTGTTACTATATCTGTGAGTGGGGACTTCATTTGCTATGAAGGTACATGGGTTATGTTTACTTTTATTGTTGGTCTGTGTGAAAAGCATCGATGATGACTTGATTTCCTGTTGATAGCTAGATGACATGTCCTGATCCCTGCTTATCACATTTTGTGGTTGCTTGTAGTACATTAGCTAATATTGGTTCATGGAAGAAGGGTCAAAAGTCGTTGAATGTATAGTGCAAATTTTGTTTGGTATTGGCTGTAGTATCCTAGGTTTATATTCTAGTTGAGCGTCGTATTTAGTTTTTTTATTTTCTTTGCATGAGGACATGAAAAAATCTTAAGTTGAGGGTGTTGATGTGCTGTGAGTTTACAATAGTTTCGAGGCTCAAAACTGAGAAAAAGCATGGACTTAAGTGTGTTTATATGGATATAAGACACTTTTTCTTTGATTACAGGACAAATAAGTGTTGGAGAAAGAATGTACAAAAGAAGCCTGAAAGTGCAGAAAATAGGCTAAATTCACAGTCTCAGTACGAGCCGGAGGATGATGGTACGAGCCGTACTGAGAACCGTGAAAAGTTTCAGATGGATGAATTGTGAAGAGTGCAACCCATGACTCTCAGTATGAGTCGTACAACATTGGTATGAGCCGTAACATTGAGTCGTGGAAATATTTAGCAGAATTGCACAAGAGGCAGACTCCTGACACGGATAGACAGTACGAGTCGTGGCGGCAAGGTATGAGTCATACCATCACAATCGTGACAAACTTCAGAAAAATTTAGAGTTTTCAGAGTCAAGCCACAAAAGCACAGTATGAATCGTAGGAAGCATGTATAAGTCGTACTAAGGCCCAACACTTAGTCAAATTTCAGCAAGCCAAGGAATTATGGATAGCAGTTACGACCCGTACAATCCTGCTACGGGTCATAGGATCTGTCATATCTCAGGCGGCACCAGTTATGGAAATTCACCTTGTTAGCTTAGGAAAAATATTCTTACGTCTGTATAAATAACTTTTATGCTTTATTTAAAAAAACATCTAGACAACATTGAGAGGACGTTTGGAAGTAGTGAGAGAAGGTTGGGAAGGAAGGAAAAACATAGAAATTGAGTTGATTGGCTTGTGATCAACCTTTTCTTGATTTCTTTCTTGATCTTTCTGAATTGTTCTTGAGTTATTTTGGAGATAATCAAAGAAGCTTTTTTCTCTCATCTACGATTGTAAGTATTGAATTATGTGTTTAATTATGAATGTATATCACAATCTTATAACTATGAGAGGCTAAAACCTCCATAGCTAGGGTTGTGGGAACCGTGGTGGATTAATGAGCTAGGGATACACAAAAGTGATTCAAAACCAATGCGTAACGCTTGTATTGTATTCTCTTCATGCTTAAACATTTCTTAACGGTGTACAACGTTAGGACTTGCCCGAATTCTTTACTTGCTTGAGCCTAGAGAAGTAGAGATTAGGAAAAGAGAATTACAATGAAGCCTTGATCTTGATGATCATTGTATTAACTTGAGATGTGGTTGCAAGATAGTTAAATTTGAAACAAATTGATAACAGATAGTTTAAAACCGCTCATGAGACTTGACTTGGTGATTAAGTAAAGTCATCCAATAGGGACGAACCAGCCGTTTGGATGAACTCTAGTTATCAATTCTGCAAGTAAGTATTGGTATTGATCACATGTGTATACCCGAAGCAGTTATGAACGCATGGAAATACAAACCCTAGTTAGTCTTAACTCTTGATTTTACATCACTATTTCGATCATTGTTTTAGTTATTATTTTCTTGAAACTCCCAAATTAGAGTAACTAACCAACAAGTTCACTTACCGATGTTTGTCTAGATCTTCCATATTCCCTATTGGTTTGACCCCAACCTCTTTGTTGGTTTTTTTATTGACAACGTCCATTTCATACTTCAGCAGGAGGTGTGAGTTTGAGTGTTATTAGCTACGAAGCTAGATGATGCACTGTGGGCATACCCAAAAGGCCGAGGACAGAAGAGGTGGCTGGCTCATCAGCTCCGAGAAAACCACCGTTGAGGAAGTTTGGAGTGAAGACAATGGAAGAAGATGACTTGAAATGATTTGACATGCAAAAGGAGGTAAAATACTATCCATAGAACTTGGTCGATGAAGGGAGGCTAGCCATGGAGTTCCCTGTCATTTGCGAAACTATTCGTGGCTTAGGATTGTGATTTATCTTCTCAGAGCCGAGGGAGTGCGATCTCATCTCACTATGGTTTAAGAGTTTTATCCTAACTGGAACACTAAACTAGAAAAAAGCACGAGGGTCAACCTGAGGGGCCAAGTGATTTGGTTTTCAACAAGAACATTATATGAGTTCCTTGGTATGACTCTGGAGGACGCAGAGTTGTACTTTCAGATGAATGAGAAACCACCCAACTGTGACATGCGGCATGCACTTTATGGTGAGCATTCAACCGCTATATGGATAAGCAGTGACAGTGGCACTCACTCCACGCTTCACTTACTTATCAGGGTCACATGAGTATGGGTGAAGATTATTCGTGTTGTGATTCTCCTGGCTAAGCACATTACGGAGATCACTAGAGAGAGAGAGAGAGTGATACTGGTGTACATGTTCATGAAAGGGCTCCCAATTAATTTTGGAGTAGTTTTGAGGGACAATATACGACAGTCCAGGGATAATTTATGATGGAGATACTACTATGGAAGTTTGCTAACTTGCTTTCTCGTCAACATGAGGTTGAATAGGAAGAGGTAGATCTTCGTCTACCTTTGGAAGGAAACTTGGTAGGCCAGCTGATTGATGTCACCAAGGTCAAAATCTAGAAATGCTGTCCGGACCCATACTTACCCAGGCTGAGCGTCAGACTAGAGATGATAGCTGTAAGGGTCGTATATTTGGCATGTTTTATTTGCAGCTGTAGATTGGAGGTCGACCAGCGATTGATGCTGAAATGGCCTCACTAGAGGAATGATACCCACTGATAGAGAATGCGATGCTGATGTGTAAAGTGGGACCAGCCTTTGCTGAGCCACTGGATGATTATGAGATGATGGTGCTAACCGATGAGGTTGATGAGGTTGATAAGGAGGACGAGGATGATGCTACTACTAGCAGAATAATGGTAGATGACACAGAGGATATTAGTGATTGGGACTTTGTTCCCGACGATGATGAGGATGCCCAGAGGCCTAGGAAGTTCTTGCTCTCTCCCTTAGTATTGTAATTTTAGTCTAAGTGTGGGGTGGGGAAAGTAGAATTTCTTTATTCTTTCTTTGATATATCTTTAGAAATTGGGTTGTGGTTTTGTCTGTTATTGTCTGTTTTGTCTTAATTTTTTTCATCTTTTGTTTAATTTAATATTTGTGTTGGATTTGAAAGATATTTTTGGCTTAATAAGTAGTAATAAATTGGGTATTTAGATATTGAAGGATGTCCATGATGTTGTAGGATAAATGTTTTGTTTTTGGTTTTATTTTTAGAGTGGGTTTCTCTGCTTTTGTTTTCAGTTCTTTTTTCGAGGATAGTCCCTTTCGAACTGAGGTTAAATTTTTAGGATGTGTGGATATAGGTAGTGACTTATCCCTGATAACGGGCAAAAATATATGCCCGAGATACTCTTTATTACTTAAATTAGTCTTGTTTATCTAAGTTATTGTATACATTTTCATGTAATTTTATATAATGTGGAGATATGTGCTAACCAACATGATTAGCCTTTGTTTTGTAGGTTTTGATGATGTTTGAGTAACTAATCCATGAGTTGGTGAAGTAGAAGCTTGGAAACGGAATTAACACGCGAACGTCGGCAAGGAAGAGGCACAAAACAGCCCACCGGCGCGTCGACAAGGTGCCACGGTAGGCAGGCCGCTCAAAACAGCCCACCTGTGCGTTGGCAACGTGCCACGGCAGGTGGACTCCGCGACCATGGGGCTACAACGCGCTGCCCAGGCAGCGTGACACGTTGCCAACGCGGCAAGGTGCTGCTTGGGCCGATTTCGGGTGATTTTCCAGAGAGCCTCCGCGTCCGTAGCGTGTCACGGAGGCCGTGCTCCGCAATGCACTCCGTGACACGTTGCTTGTTAATCCGGGAAAGATTCCTACTAATATAAATAGCACACTTAGGTTTATTTTTCAGAAGGAAGACTTGGTGGAGCAAGGACGTGGGTTAGGAGCAGTTGAGGGACGAAAAAGCTAAGGGTTTTTCTCTCTTTCTTTCTTCTTTCAATCAATTGTACGTATGATTTACACTCATTTGAGGATGATCAATCCACAAATGAGTGGCTAGTTCTCTTCCTTGCTAAGGTTTTGAACATGTGTATTGAATTTTGATTGTGAATTATATGGTTTTTCATCTTCTTCTTTCATGTTGTTCTATTAATTCTTGTTCTTACTGCATTAGTGTGTGGCCAACATTAATGTACATCTAAAAAGTCCAATTTCACTCGAGAGAGCAAGAAATTGGAAAGTTGTGAATTAATAGGGTATTGTTCTTAACTTGATTTGGGAAAATTGGGTTTTGATGTGCTTTCCTGATAGAAATATACTTGAAAGCCGTATTAGTCAATTTAGGAACCGGAATTGTATTGCTAGGTCATAAATTGCATTTGATCATAGAAATGTAGACGAATGGTTTATGATTCTAAAGTGAGATTAAATACGAGAGTTTTAATCTCTAGGCTAATGTTCTTGGCTAGCAACATTAAGAGAAGAATAACCGAATTATGATTACTATCGAATTCATTACTTGTTCTTAACCTTGGCATGCTCTTATCCATAGTTTCAATTCAAGTAAATATTTGTTAATAGTTTTAGTATATAGTTTATAAATAAAATTATTTAACTTTTGGTTACATTGTTGTCAACATAATTAGAAGTAAACTAGAATATAGTATACTTAAGCAATTTTACTTATCCAGAGTCTCCTTGGATCGATACTTGGCTTACTTAGCCACTTTATTACTTGTTTGACCACGTGCACTTGCGTGTCGGTTTTTAACCCCTACCAAAGCACCGAACAAGTTTTTGGCGCCGTTGCCGGGGAGGCTAGGCGATTTGTGAAATTGTGTTAAGTGTAAATTTACTATATTTTTGTTTTATTTTCTTAAGTGTTGACAACTTGGTCTTAGTATTTGTTTTAATTCTCTGTTCATTTTAATTTTTCTCTCTCTCGGATACCCTCATTGACATGACATCTTGGAATATAAATGGTGGATACGCATATTTTGGCGAATCTTGCATGAATTGCGGAGGACCCCACTTGTGGCAAAACTGTAACACGTGCAATATTTGTGGGTGTCAATATGGCCATTGGGGTGATTGTCCAAAGGCATATTCCCCTCCCCCAAGCCCCTACTATGATCATTTTGTTGTTTTTGCTGAATATAGGCATGTTGAAAATGAGGACTTGGGACGCTAAGTTCAAATAGAGGACATGATGAAACAACTCCTGGAGCAATCAGAAGCAATGAAGGAGTCGGTGGCAGAATTGATAATTCAGCAAAAGGAGAATGCAGAGGTTGTAAGCAGGATGAGCGTCAAACTCACGGAGATGTGTGCTGAGGCTGAAGCTTATGACAATTTGCAGGTGACAGTTTTAGCCGATATTCAAGAGGAACTACAAGAGGAATATAAGGGTGAATTCTTGGATGAAGCCCAACAATTAGAATCTCTTGAGTGTCCCCGTGATGGGCTCACACTTATGGAAAACCCATTCTTGGAAGAAGAGTTAGCGTATCCCCCAGTCGACTTTAATGGTGAGATAGATGTCGATGTCGAGAAGGTATATACAAGTAAGGAGGTCAAGCAAAATGCAGTTTCAGAGTTGAGGTGTATTGGACCACACTCTACGTATCTTTCAACATTAAATTTGGTTGACAACATAGAAATAGAGTCTTCCAAGTTTGTAGAGAAATGTCTAGAGGAGGACCAAGCACCATATGTTTTGAAATTTGCTAACTCAAAAAGACAGAATGACTTCGCTTACTTAAGGACCAATAAATGCAAAAGGCAACATCTACTGTTTGGTCCTTACAATTTTTCACCACCACCCCTGGAGCATAAAAGGAAATTAGAGAAGAAATTAGGGGTGAGATTCATATCCTCAAGGTGGAGGAAAAAGTGGTGAAACTTGGTACATCGTGCCGCGACGTAAAATTAGGCGCTGCTTGGGAGGCAACCCAAGGGTACCACAGGTACCATTTTAATTACTTGCGATTGAGTTAATTTTTGTTTATTTTCATCTTGTGTTGTTTTGGTGGAAAGTTAAGCGCAGATGGAGGGGAAGTCTGAGTACCCGTGGAAAAGGAAGCTAACAAGCATGGAAGAGAAAAAGTGTGGGGTTGACCACCCACTTGTGCAAAGTCGAAGAAACGCATGCTGTTAGCTAAGCCTAAAGGCCTCAGGGAGTATTTCTCACCCTTTGTAAACTTTAATTTGATGCTATGAGGACATAGCATGATTTAAGTGTGGGGTGAGGGAAATTTCTAGGAAATTTCAAAATTTCTGTGCTTAATGATTTTTGGTGAATGTAATGCTTGTACAAAAGTTGGTGAGAAATTTGAAAATTTGAAAAATTTGAAAAATATTTGTGAATTAAGCATGACTTCATCACCCGTTGGTTTTTCTTTTCGGTTCTTTTCCGACGGGGGGTATTTGAACCGAAGAATAAAATTTTTTTTTTTCTTTCCTTGGTCTGTATATAAAGTTTTTTTAGTCATAGCTAGGGACTGTTTCCGACGATGGATGGATGACGACCGTCTTGAGGAAAATTAGTCGATAGGTTTTGGGTTTTTGAAACCATAACTAATTGGGGCTTGATGTTCTTTTTATGTGCTATAAATGATTGTAAGATGCAAGGATGTTTAGTGTTGAAGCATGCAAGTGTATAACTTTGTTTGAGACACTTAGGCTCTTGAATTTGACTCAATATGATTGAAGCTTAATTCTGAATTCTTGTGATTAGCTGAGTAAGAGTCTACTGATTGTGTCTTGATTTGAGCATGTGCCATGAGTGTAAGGTTTTTGAGTATTCCGTGCTATTGTGGATTGTCTAGAACTTGCCTGGTGTGTTTATAAAACAAAATGAAGGATGTGAATTGGAGGAAATGATATAGGCATTTCTTTGAATGAACCAACTTTTTATCCCTCATTATACCTACCTTGAAAAATTAATCCTAGTTAACCCCATTGAGCCTTGAGCCTATTCTTTGACAGCTGCAACATAAGCTTAATCCTTTTTCTTTCATTAGCCTTGAAATTGAACCAAAACTCCGAAGCGCTTAAAGGAAAAATCCGGAAGAGTAAAGGAGTGATAAGAATGAAAAGAAAGGGAAAGTAGCAATTGTAAGAGTTGAGAAAGGTCAAGGGTGCACTTTTTTTGAATATGGTTGAGTATTAGTAGGGAGTAAGAAAACAAATAAATGAAAAGTTACTTATAGAACTCCTTACTAATAAGTAAAAGTGCCTAAAGAAATGGGGGAACAAAAGAGGAAAAAGAAAACTAAAAGGAGAAAAAGGTGAAGTGAGGGAAGGGAAGTTTGTAATGAAGGCGTGATGTATTAAAAGCGCTTAGGAAAGATAGTCACTATTACTGATCATAATAGTACCTACCAACACCTGAGTTACATTACAACCTAAAAAGTCCTACTTGATCTTACATTCACACATCCTTATATTAGTGGAATAAAACACTAAGGGCAAGTTTATGGGTCATTACATAATGCATGTGAATTCTTTGTGAGAGTGAGCGTAATTCTATTCATGTACCCACACATGTTGTGATGTAAAAAAATTGTTTTTGCATGTGATTGGGTAACTCTCTTTCCGTGAGGGGCACATGTTGAATGAAGGATATAATTCATGTGGGATTTCTTAATCATATGATTTTCATGAGTTTGCTAAAATTGAGAGTCGATTCTTGAGGTTAAGAAGTCTTAACATGGTTGTACTTCATTTCAATGATCAAATCAGGCATGCTCTATTTTTAGCGTGTATCTTACGTAATCATTATAGCCGTAACCTGAATTATCTTGCTAAATTAGTTATGTAGGAGTCTCCATTTGCATGATATGTAAAAGGTTGTTCGAGGACGAACAAGGCTTTAAGTGTGGGGTTGTGATAACGGGCAAAAATATATGCCCGAGATACTCTTTATTACTTAAATTAGTCTTGTTTATCTAAGTTATTGTATACATTTTCATGTAATTTTATATAATGTGGAGATATGTGCTAACCAACATGATTAGCCTTCGTTTTGTAGGTTTTGATGATGTTTGAGTAACTAATCCATGAGTTGGTGAAGTAGAAGCTTGGAAACGGAATTAACACGCGAACGTCGGCAAGGAAGAGGCACAAAACAGCCCACCGGCGCGTCGACAAGGTGCCACGGTAGGCAGGCCGCTCAAAACAGCCCACCTGCGCGTTGGCAACGTGCCACGGCAGGTGGACTCCGCGACCATGGGGCTACAACGCGCTGCCCAGGCAGCGTGACACGTTGCCAACGCGGCAAGGTGCTGCTTGGGCCGATTTCGGGTGATTTTCCAGAGAGCCTCCGCGTCCGTAGCGTGTCACGGAGGCCGTGCTCCGCAATGCACTCCGTGACACGTTGCTTGTTAATCCGGGAAAGATTCCTACTAATATAAATAGCACACTTAGGTTTATTTTTCAGAAGGAAGACTTGGTGGAGCAAGGACGTGGGTTAGGAGCAGTTGAGGGACGAAAAAGCTAAGGGTTTTTCTCTCTTTCTTTCTTCTTTCAATCAATTGTACGTATGATTTACACTCATTTGAGGATGATCAATCCACAAATGAGTGGCTAATTCTCTTCCTTGCTAAGGTTTTGAACATGTGTATTGAATTTTGATTGTGAATTATATGGTTTTTCATCTTCTTCTTTCATGTTGTTCTATTAATTCTTGTTCTTACTGCATTAGTGTGTGGCCAACATTAATGTACATCTAAAAAGTCCAATTTCACTCGAGAGAGCAAGAAATTGGAAAGTTGTGAATTAATAGGGTATTGTTCTTAACTTGATTTGGGAAAATTGGGTTTTGATGTGCTTTCCTGATAGAAATATACTTGAAAGCCGTATTAGTCAATTTAGGAACCGGAATTGTATTGCTAGGTCATAAATTGCATTTGATCACAGAAATGTAGACGAATGGTTTATGATTCTAAAGTGAGATTAAATACGAGAGTTTTAATCTCTAGGCTAATGTTCTTGGCTAGCAACATTAAGAGAAGAATAACCGAATTATGATTACTATCGAATTCATTACTTGTTCTTAACCTTGGCATGCTCTTATCCATAGTTTCAATTCAAGTAAATATTTGTTAATAGTTTTAGTATATAGTTTATAAATAAAATTATTTAACTTTTGGTTACATTGTTGTCAACATAATTAGAAGTAAACTAGAATATAGTATACTTAAGCAATTTTACTTATCCAGAGTCTCCTTGGATCGATACTTGGCTTACTTAGCCACTTTATTACTTGTTTGACCACGTGCACTTGCGTGTCGGTTTTTAACCCCTACCAAAGCACCGAACAATCCCGATGATGAATGGATGACGACTGTCTTAAGGGAAAATTAGTTATAAGATTTTTGAAAGATTAGAAACTGCCATTTTTCGTTCTCTTGATACTCCACTTAGGTAGAATCTAGACATCATGGACAGTTCACTTTTAAAAAATGCATGATAAGTTAAGAATTTCATTAGAGACATATAGGTTTATTAACCTGACTCGAATAATGCAAAAGATGGGCTTAATTATGAAAATTTATTCAATTTGATTGTGTGAATATGTAAGCGTAGGAAACTATTTTTGAACCATGGTGTTATTAGTGATGAGTTTTTGTTTGTGTTCTCCTTGCATATCTTAACATCTAGAACTTTTCTGATGTGTATGTAAAAATAGCCATTGTGTCAAATTATAGGACATGATAAAGGCGTTTCTTTGTTAGCCACTTTTTGTTTGACTTGTGTGTAAGCTACCCATATATTATCTGTAGTTAGCCCCTTTGAGATATATGAGCCTATTTCTTTGAATAATCATATTATTAGCTTATCACTTTTTTTTGTTGTATTCCATGTTAATTTAATCTAAAGAAGTCCTCATGCACTGTAAGATAATAAGGGTGGAAAGGAAGGACTAAATGAAAGAAGAAATAAAATGGGGATTGAAAATTAATTGGTAGGGGAATAAAGATATGGAAAGAAAAAATGAATAGAGAAAAAGAGTGCCTGTGTGAAACAATGCTTGTTTGTTGCTGCTAGGAGAAAACCTTCCAAACACATGAAAAAAAAGATAAAAGAGATGAATAAAGTGAGGAAACACCGTTGCTACCAGCAAATCAATTAAAAGAAAGGACGGTGAAAAAAAAAGTTAAGGGCAGATTAATTTGGAGTCGGAGAAGCAAGGATGATGTAAGAAAAAAGAGAAGTAAAGTTGATGTCATAAAGTGCTGAGAAATGGTAGTCACTATTTGCCAAATGTTTTCTACCCGTTCCTTTAGCCGATATTACAATCCATGAAAGTCTTTTCAATCCTATCTTGCGATGCTTAGTTGATGGAATATTATACTAAGGGAAAGCCTATGGTATGTTTTTATATTTGGAATGTCCTCGGGAGAGTGACTGTACCTTGTTAATGTGCCCCCAATAATTCTTATGACTGTGTGAGCAAGGGGGCATCAGTAAATGGTGAGGACGCAAAGAATTTGGTGTACTATGCCTTGCATTGTTTGTGCATGAACAAGTTGGTACGGAATTTTATAAAATATTCAATTTAGAGGTTGTGTTGTTTCAAGTGAAGATTTATTCAAGCTTACAATTCTTTTGTGCATATAAGTAATTGAATTGTCGATCATGATTAAATTGTCTAGTTAGCTTGAGTATGAGTTAATAGAGTCAATTAGTGTTTGATGGTAAAATATTGGAAAGAGTATACTGAGTTGTTCGAGGATGAACAAAGATTTAAGTGTGTGTTGATTCTTGGATGTATTTGTACGCCCGCTTTCTACATTCTACCCCTATTTTGCCTTATTTTAAGGTGGATATTCGTATACTATTTCATAATTTGAGTGAAATCTCCTGAAAGTGAGCTAACAAATTTGATTAGATGTTTTATAGGAAAATGTGATGGAAATTGATCCGAACAGAGCCAACAAAGTAGGTCCGAATCATTGAAGCATTGTTGGAGGAAGTTTCAGGCTAAACGCAAGTGGGGAAATGACTGGCACGACACGCTTGGGGAAAAAATCTAGAAGGATGAAAAGCTATCAGGCTGGGGCAATGAGAGGTGAGACACGCTAGAGGGAGAAATTCAGCCAGACAGTTTGGCGCATTAATAGGTGCGACGCGCCTAGGCTGTTCCAAATCGAAATTTTTTTAAGGTCATGCAATCTGGACCTGCATAGATAGGAGGTTATTTTTCACTACTATATATATAGATACCAAGTACCCGGAAGTGAATCCCTTAAAATGATAGGGGAAGAATACGGGGAAGAATACGGGGAAGAAGTATAGGAAGCAAGTAAGGAATAATTATAAGTACAGGATTATAAATGCAAAATAAAATAAATTAATTAGTTGGCAAAGCCATCCATAATGCAACAATTAAATAATAAGTGCAATAATTAAAGGTAGGTGGCTAGGCCAACTATATGCAATAAAATGAAAGAGACAAGTTAGGAAAGTGAAAGGTTAGAAAAATTAAACTTTGATATAAGTATCAAATAACTTTAAAATATTACAAGAAAGAGAGCAAGCTCTAACCAAGTCTTCTTTGAAAGAGAAAGCTTGTGCAAGAAAAGGATGCTCTACAAATGAAATGGAGGGGGTTATTTATAGCCAAAAATTTGCTACAGTGAAAGTGCTACAATAGTTCTACAGTGAAGCTACAGTATCATCCTCAATAATTTTCTAATGATTTCATGCATGACATCAAATCTGATGATATATTGATGGTGTCATTGCTAATGTCAATTCAGCTTTAAATTGATGCAGGGGTTATTTCTTCGTCTTTCAACTCAGATTTTTCTGACGCCTACGATTGATGGCTGGGGAGTTCAGCTTTAATCTGTTGGAGGATTTTTTCCATTTGTTGGATTAAATATCCTTTGTTGCTTGATCTTGCCAGTTGGACAACTGCAATAGATTTCTGTTGTAAAAATGTTATTTGGGTGGCATCTGTCGGGGCCAGATACTTTGAATTTTGCAGGAACCATTTTCCACTTCCACCGGGTAGGCTTCTGAGGGGTTCCAATTTTCGTACCATTTAGAATGGCCTTGGAGGGATAACCATGGGAGCCCTTTGTGTCCTTCCGGTTTGTGAAAGACAAACTTTTGTGAGTAAATCCACGAGACATGGAACCTGTAGGAACATTGCAAGAGCAAAGGGACCTGTTGCTCGCTAAAAAACCTTCGACAAAAATATTCATATCCTTCACGAACTAGGGGAGGAGGAATTTCAGCTTTGTGGCCATAAGCCAGCCACCATTGATGCAAAAATCACTGAAGGAAGTCAGAGTTAGTTGTTTCCCCCATAGGAGAAACCAGGAATGTTTGTTGAGGTCATTTTGAAAGGTGAATGTGTTCATCCACGCTGCTATGTAGTCAAAATAGTTGTAATTTTGGGGTTCAAATGGTTGGGAAAGTTTTTTATACTTGGTTGGGTGCGTTCCCCATTCTTTGGGTGATATTATTTTGTTAATCCATACCGTGCTATGGGTAACAAATGTTTGAGTTTGTTTGTCTTTGTGGGGATTGAATAAATAAGATCTTGTGTCTGTGAGAATGAACTCATAGAACTTTTGGGTATGGAATGGAGTTTTTTGAACAAAATTGGCAGAAGGGCTAAGCATTTTCTTGGCCACCTCTTGGGGGTTTGAGTGCTAAAATTCAGGCTCAATTTGGATTAGTGGACAAACATTGTCATTTTTGAAGTAGGTAGGTTCATCAGGGAAGGAACCTCTGTTTGGAGAAAGTGTCTTGTTTGGTACAAAACGTACCGTGCTAGTGCATTGTGGAAAATTGAAAGAAAATTCTATGGGGATCTCTGCCTCCACAACCTTTTTGGTGGTGCTGCTAGAAGCCACCGAATGAAAAGAAGAAGATGCGTGGCTTTGGGCCGCCGCAGTAAAACACATATTTTTGAAGAAGAGATATTGGTTCATTAATTCTCTTCTATTGAGGCATGTCAGGGCTGCAGTATCTTTGAAGCCCATGAGCAGATGCCCGTTTTGAAAATCTTCTTCTGTCCATGGGGTGGACATGGTTTGGGCTAGTTGAGTATTTTGTTCTTCTTCCTCAACTAGGTCAGTCTACTTCTTTGGACTAGAAATGGAAATTAGAGCTGCATTTTCCAGCAAATATGATGGTGAAATTCCTTTCATGGCATAGTCCACCGAAGTTTGGTATTTGGGCTAGCTTGGGCCAACTGCTTCTTTTGAAGGTTGCTTAGAAGCAACTGATTTTGTTTGCTGCTTGGTAGAAGTTTGTTGTTCTTTTGAATTTGATTGCTGTTGTACCAATGCTAATTTGTTTTCACTCAACAGAGTGAGGGTTGGAAGTTGTGACGAATTCGGGACCTCTGTTGCCTTTTTTTTCTACTCATTTTACCTTTCCTGCAAAAATTCTCTGGTAAGGAAATCAAAATAAAAAATAGATAAAATAGCTTGCCATCTAGAAAATATATGTTTAGAGGCAAGATTTTGAACATCTTTTTGTAAAATAGGTTTTGCAGCTTTACAGTCAATTCGTAATAAAAATTTTTGGTTTAACAAATCTGCTTCAAATTTTGAAATGCACAAAACAATTGCTAAAATTTCTTTTTTAATTGTTGGATAATTTTGTTCGGCCTTATTCCAATGCTTTGATGCAAATGCAATAATATGATGCTTATCATTTTTTTTTAAAATGCCACCATAACCAATTTATGATGCATCTGTTTCGACTATTTTGAATGCAGAGGGATCTGGAAGAGATAGACAAAGAAGATGCTTAATCTTCTGCGTGATTTCTTTAATAGCATTGGTGTGAACATGGGTCCACGAAGGCAGAGGCTTTTTCAATCTATCATGGAGGGGTCTTAGCAAACTGCTAAGCCCTGGAACAAAATTTGCTACATAATTAACACACCCCAAGAATCTTTGCAGTTGTGTTTTATTTAAAATTTGATCGGGAAATTTTTCAGCAAATTGCATAGATCTTTGAATGGGTATGATAGTACCGCGTTGGATATCATGCCCAAGAAAGCGGATGTTAATTTGAAAAAGACTATACTTGATTTTGGACAAGACTAAGCCATTTTCTTTGATTACATTGAGGAAATTTTTTAGGTGCTTGAAATGTTGATCAACATTGTGGAGAATACCAGAACATCATCAATGTAAACAATTATGAACTTTGAGAGGGATTGAAAATGTCACTCATTATTTTTTGGAATTCTAAAGGGGCATTCTTTAGTCCAAAGGGCATGACATTCCATTCATATTGCCCGAATGGTACTGTAAAAGCAGTTTTGTATCGATCTATTGGATCAATCTTGATTTGTCAAAAGCCTGACTTTAAATTGAACTTTGAGAAATTGTGGCAGCATGGAGTCGCTGGAGTAAATCTTTCTTGTTGGGAATAGGGTACCTAATCCAATGGAGGGCAGTATTTAGTGGTTATAATTAATGACTAAGCGAGGGACACCTCGCTCAATTTTGGAACTTTTATTCACATAAAAGGCAGCACAACTCCAAGGGGATTTGCTTGGAGAGATGATTTGTTTGCGAAGGAGATCATTGATCTCTTCTTGACAATGTATTGTTAGCTCATGGTGCATTTGTATTGGGCGAGCTTTTGTAGGAATTGTTTTTTCAGCAAAGTCATGTTCGTAAGGAAGCCTAGCCATGTGTTTTTTGCCATTCCAGAAGGCTGTGGGTAAATCTGCACAGAGTTCTTTTTGAATTTGTGTTTCAAGGACCTTGATTTTTGATTGAAGGAGAGGTTCCTGAAGTTGCTGCTGTAACCTGTGGAAAGCTAATTCTTCCTTGAGGAAGTTAATCTGGGCTTCCTTATGCTTCAAGGTAGAAAAGATTCTTCATACTAGGGGTTTGTCAAAAGGAAAGGAAATGTTATTGTATTCGATTTTGATTCCTTGATGAGTGACTCGAAATGGGATGAGCTCTTCAATTAAAGGAGTGCCTAAAATTACAGGATTAGTTATGTCTTTCACTAGTACGAATGAGGTAGAAGCTGATAAAGTAGAATTTCCTATGGAAGATCTAACTTCGACATCAGAGAGCTTGTAGCTGATTCCTAATCTATTGCCACTAGCAGCTCTAAGGGCCTCTTTGGTTTTCTCAAAGTATTTGGTTGGGATAAGTCCTTCTTGGACATAATTGAGGTCTGCACCAGTATCAAAAGGACAATAGTGTCTAGAATAAATGATTTGTTGACTACTAAGATTACCCTAGTATGCCATCTCCTGATAGAGAATCTCGAGAGATAATTGATAAAGTTTCCTTGTTCAGTCTCATTATTTAGTTGTTCAACTTCTGTTTGTCCAGGAGGATCATCCATGGTAGAGAATTGTTGAAGGAAAATCCTATCAGTTCTTGCCTAGCTTTGATTTTTCGGATTTCTTCCTTAAGGAGTACTATTTCTGATTGAAGATCTTGAATAGTTACTATCTTTGGTTTGCTAAAAGGAAATCTGTTCAAAACATCAGTGATATTGTTGGTGTTTGCTATGTGAGGATGAGAAAAAATGTTTGAGGAAGATGTGGAGGGTCTATCTAGAGTCTTTTTGAGTTGATCTAGATAATGTCTTTTTTGGTCTGGATCTTGTAAGTTACTTATAACATCTAGGAGAATATCTTGTTCTTTTGAGAGAACATTGACTTCAGGTTGGCTATTTTGGTCTTCTTGGTCAGACTAGGAGGATTCTAGGTCATCATTTTCAATTTGGTTAAGGTCCTGTTTGAACTCATCATCAGCACTATCAGAGTCCTCTTGTAGTAAGAGGTGTTGTATCTGGTTGAGGACTGATTCATCCAGATTGAGATTTCTAATTCTTTTGGCGAATTTGCAGTATTTGGCAATATGACCAGGTTTGCTGCACCTGTAACATTTGTCATCATTGGGGACAGGAAGAGCTGGCTTCTTAGCTGCACGTTGATGTTTTGTAGGAGAAGATTTTGATTTCCTAAATTTAGGAATATAAGGCCTAGATGAGGAGACTTCCCTTTTAGGAGCCGGATTTCTATGGGATTTATTTCTACATGGAGGTAGACCAAATTGTTCACAGAAACTTCCTAGGTTTCAGCGTGTCTGAGCTTTGTTTTTTGCTAGTTGTCTTAATATCTTATCTTGGCGACAGATCTTAAGAGCAACCTGCTGGATGAGGCTTATAAGCTGACTGTAAGTGATCTGCTCATAAGGAATAATATCACCAGAGTGCTGGTTTTGGAGCTCTTCTTTGACTAAACCTCTAAGAGACTTAGGCAGGCCATCTAGGAATTTTTCTTTCCAGTAGGGAAGGTTACCATCAAGCCTTTCATAGATTCTGGTAAGAAAGGAGTCCTTATACCATCTAAAGTTGGAAAGTGTATTACACTTAAGGTTGTTGAGTACTTCAGAAGATCTTTCCCTAAAGATACCTGAACTTCCAATGAATGTTTTGATAATGGTGTAAATCAGAGTATTGGTAGAGTCAGGAATTGTTTGTCTATCCTTAAAGATTGGTTCTCCTGAAGGGTCGACTCGAACACTATGAAATTTTTTTTGCTTGTATTCCTCACTAAGATGGGTGTCCCACCAACCTTTTAACTGACCCGTAAACCCTGCTACTAACATGGGTAGTAAGCTGGTCTGAGCAGTTATGGGAGGTCCTGTAAGCAGTGGCAACCATTGTCATCTGCTGTAATTTCGATAGAATATTGTATTCAAAACAACCATCTATGTTCCATTCATATATGTTATTGGCATTTAGTTGTTTTGCATGATACTGGTTTTTTCTTCTAAGGTTACATCAGGATAGGTAGCTCTAGGGTAATAAAGCTTTTGCGGCTTACGCCAGTTGGAAAATTCGGCTTTGACGGGGGCCACCTCTAAAGGAACTTCTTCTCCTTCTGGCTGACTATCAGATGGGATATCTTCCTGAAGAACAACGAATAGTTGCAGAGGCCTTATAAGAGGTTTCTCTCATTGGGGTATCAGGGACCAAAGTTTTCTCAATTTCCAAGATCCTTCGTTGGAGGTCAGAAAGTTGAGGGGAATCTTTTGAGTGGAGGGTCTGGAGTTCCTTAGCAAATATTGTTGGGATTTCATAAGGTTTAAATAGAGGAACCAAAGATATGGAGGCCTCTGACGGTTTTGAAGGAGCAGGTGGTGTTGAGAACCATCTTGAAACTAGATATTCACCAAGTGCTTGTAAATATTAATTTGTATAATTGTTTTGTTCAAAAATGTTTATGATATCCTTGCTGTTAATTGCTTCATTGTCGGGTTTTTTTTGAAAGGGATTGTGACAATGGAGTTATCAGCATATGTTGTTGAAAATCCTTGTGCTAGAAGGAGCTCAGCAGTGATCTCCCCGCCATTGAAAGTTTTTCAGACTTTTGAAACATTAACCGATTCAGAAAAAGGAAAATCTAACTGATGATAATCATCATAGATTTCAAACCATTTAAAGAAATTAATCTGTTTTTGGACAGAGTTTAAAAATTCATAATAAATTTCTTGAAGGCTCTTTCTTTCGCCATTTTGAAAACGCTTAAAAAACCAAGTTCTTTTTAAAATATTTCTCGGAGAGTAGAACTATTTCCGAAGTATTTCTTTATCAATTTGAAAATTTTGCATCAAAAACTCCCAGTTAACCACCTAGAGATGAGTAAGTAGGGGATTGGGGTTGGTCATCATTAACCTCAGTTGCAGGAGGAGTTTCTACCGAATATGTGGCCTTAGGGATTCTTGATTCGAAGTTGACCGTCTCAACTCTAGAGGGGAATGAAAAAACTAAATGTCTAGCAGTTTGAATTTCAGATTGTGTTGAATAGGTAGTAGAGACTCTTTGTCTAAGAGATCTTTGGAAGGAGATGGATACTGCTCCACTTGAGAACTGTTGGATTTGAGAAATAGTAGTATTCTCTAGTTTTTGTGCAGGTGTTGCATCTTGCAGCACCCAATTTGGGGTAGGTTTATCTGACTTCAAGAAATAGGTCTAGGAACTGATAAGTAAGATCTTTGCAAATCGGTTTGGAAAAGAATCGTTTCAACTTTATTTAAGGTTCTCATGGCTCCAGTATTGAAGGCTGAACTCATAGCCTTATATTGAATCCTATTGATAATGGATACATGGAGAGATCCAGATTTGGTCCTGTAATTGGATGTCTTAATATTTAGGGTTAAAAAATCTAAGATATTCCTATCTCGAAGAGACACTACAAAATTTGGAAAGCAATCAAAATAAATTGGACCACTACAAAGGCTGGTTTCAACCATTCCTAGGAGGGAGTCATTGAAGTCTAAGAACCTTGAATCTCTGAGACAAAGGAAAAGTGAGGTGTCTAGACCTTCTCTAGAGAGAGGCTTAGCAACAATTTGGACTAACCCGAAGTGGAGATAGTTGTACTTTCATCTATATTTTTCTATAGACTTTGGATTTAGAAGCTTGATATCCTCGTTATATGACTCAAGAGGAATAGTTTGTTCAATGGCTGAAATGTGATAGTCACTTGTTAAGGAGCACTTTGAAGATTTGTAAATGGCTGACTGATTTAGGGATTTTCCAGTCATCAATTGATTGCTCCAAATCGGATAAGCTAATCTCTTTTTTGAACTTGGAATTGGAGGAGATGGAAGAAGATGAGGTAGATAAAGAAGCATAAGAGTTTTTAGAGGAAGAGGAGAAGGGATGGAAGAATGCCATAGCAAGATGTGCAAGAAAATAGTTAGAAAAACAACAATAATTTTAATGCTTCCTGTCCTTGGATCAAGAGACCATCAGGTTTCATAAAGAAACATATTCAAGTATTTAACTTAATAATATATGAAAGAGTCAAATCTGATAGTTAAATTAATGAATTCTTGCTTCATTTTATACTTAAAGTTTAGATCAGTCTTGTTCCAAGAGATTCTTCACTCAGATGATCCAAAGGTTATGAATAACCATCTGTAAGTACACTAAGTCCTTTTCGGCAATCCAACCGTTGTTGCTTAGGGATACTACCTATAGTGTAGATCTGAAAAGATCACAGTACCATCTTCATTTAGAACTTCTTATTATGAGATAGATCTTACTAATTTGTACAAATTGATTCAAGCTTACGTAGTTTAAATTACAAATCTGATAGTGCCGTATAAAAACAAGTTAAACTCATGAATAATAATCTTTACTTCCCGCCATGGCTCTGATACCAAGGACAGGAAGTGTCACGCCCCACCTTGGGAGGCATGACTGGCACCTGGTGCCCTACTGGGATCTGACTAAGCCTAAGCACTCCTGGTGCAGGGCTAATACTAACTCTGAAATCAAGAAAATAACGGGCTGTATCTCGGCTGTAAACACAGCCCCCGGCTGACAAGGCTTTATAGCCACCTGTCACAAAAAAATAGCTAACCAGAAACACATAGCAACAGGGGGTCCGATGTGGTCCGACAAGGCCACCATGATCTCTAGTTATGGCTGAAACTTAAATCCGGTGCTAAACGAATCTATAGCCGACCAGGTCGCTGACTATCGGCTAAACAGGGCCCCAAGCGTCCAACATACAAGATAAAACACATACAGGCCCCACGCGGTCAACAACAGCTAACCACAAGAAAATAGAAACAATCTGCAAGCCTCTACGAGTAATATGATGGTCGGGATAGGGCCCCGACCTACCCATAAACTGTACAATCAAAAGAACAACCTTTTATCTATAAGCTCCATGAGAAAGAAGCTGACTCTTCTGCTAATTATGGGTGGAGGCTAAGAGGGATCTTCTTCTCGTCTATCTGTACCTGCAGGCAAGTAATGCAGCTCCTTAAAAGGGCGTCAGTACAATATGTGCCGAGTATGTAAGACAATAATTGTAAATGACTAAATATAAAAGATATGACTGAAAATGACTAAAAGAAAAGGGATAGGAGTCATACCTGAGTAGCTGGATTCTCTATTATCTAGTCTATTAATAACTAAAGCAAACAAGAACCTTACCTGGCCCCTATAAGCCGGAAGGTACAACCAGCACAGAACAACCCACCTGGGGCCCCCATAAGCCCGGCAAGTACACTTCAATATATATCCCCCTAACAAGGTTATAATGGGTCAACTGGTAACTATAGCCATCCTACCAGTCCCCTGGGTCTGCAACTGAGCCAGCTCGGCCCCTGACTGTAGCTGTGTCTGAGTCCAGTGGACTCTTGATATATGCACCCCAAGCACCAGGCTCGTCGGGGGTGTGGTGCCAATACGACATATATATAATGATCCAGCCATGGAATGGACCGTATGAGGACCTGAGACCCCATCTTCGTCCCTCGCAGACGACATGCCGCTTTTTCTGGAGCGACATCATCTCACCCCTGGAAGGCGTCGACACAGTAAATAACCCTGGGGTTGGTCATGGAGGGATATGTAGGCAAATAAAATCCCAACTAACGTAAAATACTGGTCTCAGCTAATAACAACAACCATTTGTGATTAATGTACTTCTGATTGTCTTACTGATGTGCTATGAATTTACAACATTATTGACACTCGAAACTAAGAAAATAGCATGGACTTAGGTGTATTATATGGATATGAGTCACTATTCCTTTGATTTTAGGATAAATGGATGTTGGAACAATAAATTGCAAAAGGAAGCTAAAAGTGTGTAAAATAGGGCAAAAAGTGCAGACCCCAGTTCGATCCGTAGGATGGACCTATGAGTCGTACTGAGGGCCTTGATCAAAAGCTGACAGTTTAACCTGGAAGACTGGACTTATGAGACTTGTCACGGATCGTACCAGGGTGGTATGAGTCGTGGTAAGCCAGTTGTGATGAAATCCAGAAGAACTGCACAAAAGGCTGATTCTCAGTACGAGAGCACCCTACGACCCATGAGATGAAGGTACGAGTTGTACTATACCGATCGTGGTGAAGTTCAATAAAAGGTTCAAAAGATCAGGATCAAGCCACGAGTGTCAATGTATGAGTCGTAGCATGTTGGTACGAATCGTACTTTGACCCAACACTTAGCCAAAATTTAGCCAACACTCCAAGCCACGAGTAGATGTCACGATCCGTGAGAAGCCCCTACGAGTCGTAGGTGGACCCATGACGAGGTCGGCAACAGATATGGAAAGCAGTCCTGTTGGTTTAGGAAAAGGATTCTTGTGTCTCTATAAATACTTTTTATGTATTATTTTTAATAGACTACGACGAATGGACATAATTCTAGTAGGAAAACATTGTAATAAACAATTTTACATCATTGGAAGAGAGAATTGAGTTGGTTCAACCGCGTGATCAACCTTTTCTGAATTCATCTTGTTCTTGCTACTTGTTATTCAAGATTTCATGGTTTAATTGAAGGAATTATTTTTTTGCAATCATCTTTGTAAGTATTGTTATATGTTTTTAATCATGAACACAAATCACAACCTTGCAACTATGAGAGGCTAAAACCTCCATAGCTAGGGTTGTGGGAAACATGGTGGATTAACTAGTTAGGGTTGCATGAAGTGAGTCTAAAACCAATACTAAATACTTATATTGTATTCTCTTCATATTTAGTGATTCTTAACGGTGTACAATGTTAGGAAATGCCTGAATTCTTTACTTGCTTTGGTCGAATAGGTAGAGATTAGGAAAAGAAAATTACAACGGAGCCTTGATCTTGATGATCATTGTATTAACTTGAGTTGTGGTTGCAGGATTGTTATATCTGAAACTTAGTGATAACGATTAGTTTGCAAAACTCATGAGACTTGGTCGAGTAATTGAGGATAGTCATTCAGTAGGGATTGGTCGATCGTTTGAATGAATCTAAGTTATCAGTTCTGTAAGTAAGTATTGGTAAAGATCATGAGTGTATACCTAAGGCTGTTATGAACCCATGGGGAACACAAACCCTAGTTATCCTTTAATTATTGATTTACAAATATAATCTTGACTGCTGTTTATTTTTATTATTACTTTTTATTAGAATTCCCCCACTGTGAAGTAATTACCATACAAGTTCATCTACAGGCCGTAATCTAGATCTTCCGTATTCTCTGTGGGATCGACCCCAACCTCTAGTTGGGTTCTTTATTAAAAACGTCTGCTTCATACTTTAGTTGGAAGTGTGGTTTGAGTGTTATCACAAAGTGGCGCCATTGCCGAGGACTACGACTAAGAGTAGGTTACTAGCTTGTATTTGACTTGTTGGTAGTTACTTTACTTTTGACGTTTTCTTTTCCTTTTGTTTTTATTTTGTGATATCCTCAGGTTTTCATATAGGGATAAACCCTCCACTCAAACACCCAAAGATGGAACACAATCAGCTGCCAACCTTGGTGGAAGGAATTTTGACTACTGATACTTTGGTAGTTGTGATAATGAATTACGGAGATAATGGGAGCCCAGAATATACAGAGACGATTAATGCCTTAAATGGGATAGGGTCATATAGTTTTGGCGCAAAGAAGCTAGACCTAGATTTAAAGAATCGTTGAACACCACCGGCCAAACCATCTGTGGAGGAACCACCTGTCCTTGAGCTGAAGGCACTACCTCCACATCTCAAGTATGCATTCCTTGGATAGGACAACACCTTGCCGGTTATAGTTGCAGCAACCTTATCTGATGAGCAGGTGGAAGTTATGGTCAACATATTGAAAAGATACAAGAAGGCAATCGGATGGACCATAGCTGATATCATCAGAATCCCACCAGGCATATGCACCCATAAAATTCAGCTGGACAAGATTCTAAGCCAAGCATAGAGCATCAGCGCCGCCTGAACCCGCCCATGCAAGAAGTGGTAAAAAAGGAGATTATCAAGTGGCTGGACGCTGCGGTAATATATCCCATAGATGACAGTCAATGGGTAAGCCCTGTTCAATATGTACCAAAGAAGGGAGGAATCACGGTGGTCCCAATGCAAAGAATGAGCTGATACCAACACGACCAGTCACAGGATGGCGTGTATGCATGGACTACAGGAGACTCAACCACTGCACTCAGAAGGATCACTTTCCAATGCCATTCCTGGATCAGATGCTTGATAGACTGGCAGGTAGATGATGGTACTGCTTCCTTAACGGATATTCTAGTTACAATCAGATCACTATTGCTCCAGAATATCAGGAGAAGACCACCTTTACTTTTTCATATGGGACCTTTGCTTTCAAGAGAATGGCATTTGGATTGTGTAACGCTCCAACCACTTTTTAGCTTGTATGATGTCCATATTTTTAGACATGGTAGAAGACACCATCGAAGTGTTTATGGATGATTTCTCGGTTGTGGGTGAGTCATTCGAGTCCTGCCTTGAGCATTTGGGTAAAGAGCTGAGAAGATGTGAGGAAACCAATCTGGTCCTAAACTGGGAAAAATGCCATTTCATGGTTAAAGAAGGAATAGTGCTGGGCCATAAAATCTATGGAAAGGGGATCGAGGTGGACAAGGTGAAAATTGAAGTTATCTTAGGATTGCCACCCCCTATTTCCATCAAAGGAGTCAGAAGCTTTTTAGGGCATGCAGGGTTCTACCGACGCTTTATCAAGGATTTTTCCAAAATAGCACAACCATTGTGCAAACTATTGGAGAAAGAGGTAAAGTCCATATTCGACGAGGCATGTCTAAAGGCTTTTGAGTGCCTAAAAGAAAAGCTCACCGCTGATCCCATCATCATATCTCCAGATTGGTCTCTACCCTTTGAGGTAATGTGTGACGCTAGTGGTGTTACCCTTGGTGCTGTTTTTAGGTCAAAGGAGAGCAAAAATCTTTCATCCAATCCATTACGCTAGCAAGACACTCAATACGGCCCAGAAAAATTATACAGTCACGGAGCAGGAACTATTGGCAGTGGTATTTGCATTTGAAAAATTTTGAGCATACTTTCTCGGAACCAAGGTGATCGTTCACATAGACCACACTGCATTGAGTTGCCTGATGACTAAAAAAAATTCCAAACCCAGATTAATTCAGTGGTAGTCTTGCTTCGAGAATTCGAATTTGGAGTAAAAGATAGAAAGGGAACAGAGAACCAGGTGGCAGATCATCTATACAGACTTGAGGCCGAAGAAAAAGAGCAGATGGAGGTTGAGATCAATGATGCATTCCCAGACGAGCAGGTACTAGCTGCATCACAGGACTTGATCCCTTGGTTTGCTGAGATAGCTAACTACTTGGTTAGCAACATAATGCCAGCATACATGACTCCTCACCAAAAAAAGAAGTTCTTATTTGATGTCAGACAGTATTACTGGGACGAGCCATATTTATTCCGCATTTGTGCAGATGGGATCATTCGTAGGTGTGTCCCAGAAGTGGAGATGCTGAACATTATAGAGGCATGTCATTTATCTCCTGCAGGGGGCATCATAGTGGCACCAGAACAACACATAAAATTTTGCAATGTGGGTATATCTGGCCAACTATTCATCAAGATGCATACGACCTTTCCAAGTCATGTGATCAGTGCCAAAGGCAAGGCAATATTACCCATAAACATGAATTGCCATTAACCCCAATTTTGGAGGTAGAACTATTTGATGTGTGGGGCATTGACTTCATGGGCCCATTCATTAGCTCATATGGGATGAAGTACATTCTAGTGTCTGTGCATTATGTATCAGAATGGGTGGAGGCTGTTGCATTGCCAAACAATGAAGGCAAGAGTGTTACAACATTCCTTCGAAAGCATATCTTTTCCAGGTTTGGCACTCCCAAAGCTATAATCAACGATGGTGGATCACATTTCTGCAATCGCCTCTTCAAAACCTTACTGGAGAAATACGGTGTCAAGCACAAGGTAGCCACACCTTATCACCCTCAGTCGAGTGGGCAAGTAGAAGTTTCTAATAGGGAAATCAAGACCATTCTGGCCAAGACAGTAAATACGAGTCGGACAGATTGGGCAGGAAGCTTGATGATGCATTGTGGGCCTACCGGACAACATATAAAACTCCCATTGGCTCATCAACTTACCAACTGGTTTATGGTAAAGCATGCCACTTACCAGTTGAATTAGAGCATGAGGCATTATGGGCACTGAAGAAGCTAAATATGAATTGGAATGATGTTTCCAAGCTAAGATTGAACCAGATCAATGATTTTGATGAATTTCGACTCAAGGCATATAAGAGTTCATCCATTTATAAGAAATGAATGAAGATCTATCACAACAAAAAGATAACAAGAAGGGAGTTTAGTCCAGGAGACTTGGTATTGTTGTTTAACTTAAGACTCCGGCTGCACCCTGGGAAGTTGAAATCTAGATGGATGGGACCTTACAGAGTAGTGCAAGTGTCTCCATATGGTGCAGTGGAACTTGAGAACAAAGAGGGGAAAACGTTCAAAGTAAATGGGCAGAGAATAAAGGTGTACCTGGGAGATGAAGATGAATTGAAAAGAGTTGAGGAAATATACCTTGATGATACCTGAGGAGTCACAAGAGTAACGTCGCGCCGTGACGTTAAATTAGGCACTGCATGGGAGGCAACCCATGGAAGGCGAAGTCTGAGTAGCCACAGGTATTTCCCTTTTCCTTTCAAGCTTATATTTTGTGCTTCGGGGATGAAGCTCATTCTTTAAAAAGGGGGGGTGTACTTGTATTTTTGGGATATTTTTGATTCGCCTGAGGATTTTTCTTACCGTGTTTCTTTTTCCTCAGACATGCGATCTAGTAGAACCGACATGTGTAGGATTTTTTTGTTTTTAGTTGTGATTTTTGTTTGATTAGAAAGTAACTTAGGAACACTCAACCATTGAATATGCACTACTTTTGTTGTTTTTGAAAAATTGACCCTGTTTAAAAATTTTTGCTATGTATTTGTGACAACAATGCATGATTTTTGTGGATCATTTTATGTCATTTAGTTATTTATAGTGCTAGTCTTGTTAATCCATGTATGAACCAGACAGGTAAAGTGAAAATAGTTCATGTACCATGTGTGAGTTAGGTCTTAGTATTTGTTGCGGTATGTTGTTGAAGATCTAGAACTTGCCTAGTTGGTCTTTGCATAGATTGAGGATGGTTGGTTAGGAGATTATCATAGGCCATTTTTGTGTTAGCTCACTTTTTGCCTATATTGCCCAACCAAAGTGTCATGAATCCCTTGATCCCAAGTTTGAGCATTAATTGACCATATTTCTTTGATTTACCTGCTAACCATACCCAATTGTTTATAATGACCTTTTTGGCCCTGGTCCTTCCTTGGATATTGTGGACCTCAACATAAGCAAAATGCTTAAGTTGAGGGTGGCTAAAGTAGGGGTGCATAAATGGTGGGAGCAGGAGAAAAGGAAAGAAAAGAAAAAGAAAAGAAAAAAAATGGTGCAAAAAAAGGTGTGGTGAGGTGAAAAAGTAAAAAGCTAAATATTTGAGAATATTGAAAAAAGAAGAGAAATTCAAAATAGCTTGAAAGTGTTGAAAAATGTGAAAAATCACCTCACCCATGCAAATGTTCATAAAATGGAAAATATGGAAGAAAAGGAGAAGAATGAAGGGTGAAATAGGATAATGGTGTAGCAAATGAATGTAGTGCCAAGGAAGGGATAGTCACTAATAAAATCTTTCATCTTTATCATGTCCATCCCTAATCCTACATTACAAGCCATATCAAGTCCTATAGTGATCTTAGTTTGACCAACTAACGCACTGAAGCAGAGAAAATAAGGGCAAACCTATGGTATCTGATGCATAATACTTGTAGTTCTTTGAGAGAGTGAGTGCTTCATTTGCCTAGTCCCATGTTTCAGTTGATACTTCATACTAGAGTGGGGACTTCATTTTTTGTGAGGGTACATGGATTAAGTTTGCTTTTACCATTGGTCTGTGTGAAACACATAGATGATGACTTGATTGCTTGTTGATAGCTAGATGCCATGTCTTGATCCTTGAATTATGATGTTTTGAGGTTGCTTGCAATATATTAGCTGATGATGTTTCAAGAGGAAGGGTCAATAGAGTTTGTATATAGAGTGCTCAAATTTGTTTGAGTTTTGGCTATAGTATCTTAAGTTTATTTTCTAGTTGAGCGTCGTGTTTAATTTTTCTTTTTCTTTGCCTGAGGACATGCAAGTCTTAAGTTGAGGATGTTGATGTGCTATGAAATTACAACACTATTGACACTCAAACTAAGAAAATAGAATGGACTTAGGTGTATTTATGTGGATATGAGACACTTTTCCTTTGATTTCAGGATAAATGGGTGTGGGAACAATAAATTGCAAAAGGAAACTAAAAGTGTGTAAAATAGGACAAAAAGTACAAATCACAGTATGATCCATAGGATGGACCTACGAGTTGTACTGAGGGCCTTGATAAAAAGCTGGTAGTTTAACCTGGAAGACTAAACTTATGAGACTTGTCACAGATCGTACCATGGTGGTACGAGTCGTGGTAAGCCAGTCGTGATGAAATCCAGAAAATTGCACAGAAGGCTGATTCTCAGTACGAGAGCACCCTACGACCCATGAGATGAAGGTACGAGTCGTACCATACCGATCATGGTGAAGTTCAAAAAAAGTTCAAAAGATCAGGATCAAGCCACGAGTGTCAATGTATGAGTCGTGGTGAAGTTCAAAAGATCAGGATCAAGCCACGAGTGTCAATGTACGAGTCGTAGCATGTTGGTACGAATTGTACTTTGACCCAACACTTAGCCAAAATTCAGCCAACACTCCAAGCCACGAGTGGATGTTAAGATCCGTGAGAAGCCCCTATGAGTCATAGGTGGACCCGTGACGAGGTCGGCAACAGATATGGAAAGCAGTCCTGTTGGTTTAGGAAAAGGATTCTTGTGTCTCTATAAATACTTTTTATGTATTAATTTTAATAGAGGACAACGAATAGACATAATTCTAGTAGGAAAACATTGTAGTAGGAAATTTTACATCATTGGAAGAGAGAATTGAGTTGGTTCAACCGTGTGATCAACCTTTTCTTAAATTCATCTTGTTCTTGCTACTTGTTATTCAATATTTCATGGTTTAATTGAAGGAATTATTTTTTCGCAATCATCTTTGTAATTATTGTTATATGTTTTCAATCAGAACACAAATCACAACCTTACAACTATGAGAGGCTAAAACATCCATAGCTAGGGTTGTGGGAACCATGGTGGATTAACTAGTTAGGGTTGCATGAAGTGAGTCTAAAACCAATACTAAACAATTATATTTTATTCTCTTCATCTTTAATGATTCTTAACGGTGTACAACATTAGAAAGTGCTTGAATTCTTTACTTGCTTTGGTCGAAGAGGTAGAGATTAGGAAAAGAGAATTACAACGGAGTCTTGATCTGGATGATCATTGTATTAACTTGAGCTGTGGTTGCAGGATTGTTATATCTGGAACTTAGTGATAACAGTTAGTTTGCAAAACTCATGAGACTTGGTCGAGTAATTGAGGATAGTCATTCAATAGGGATTGGTCGATCGTTTGAATGAATCTAAGTTATCAGTTCTGTAAGTAAGTATTGTTAAAGATCATGAGTGTATACCTAAGGCTGTTATGAACCCATGAGGAACACAAACCCTAGCTATCCTTTAATTATTGATTTACAAATATAATCTTGACTGCTGTTTATTTTTATTATTACTTTTTATTAGAATTCCCCCATTGTGAAGTAATTACCATACAAGTTCATCTACCGGCTGTAATCTAGATCTTATGTATTTCCTGTGGGACCGATCCCAACCTCTAGTTGGGTTCTTTTTAACAACGTCCGCTTCATACTTCAGTTGGAAGTGTGATTTGAGTGTTATCACTTACCGGGGTTTAAACTGAATTATAATGCTATAGGAACTAACTTGCCGAAGTAAACTGCCTTAACATACCTCGTTCGCCGATTACTGATTATATTCAATTGCTCTTCTCAACTGCAATCGTGTTACTAGGAGAATAGGGCTAGTTTTATTACTAAATTCGGCAAAAAGGAAAACTTTATATATAAATATTAACTATATTTCAACTTAAAGGAACACGATCGAAAACTCATTATTTCTCGAAAGTCTAGAAGGTAGAAATGCTTACTTGAAGCCTATGATCGTATAGAAATTAGTTTGGCGCAATTCTGACAACTTTGGCTTGGCGGGATGAGGATTCGCCGGGCGAATTTTGTGAAAATAACTCCGTTGCAATGCTCCCTACAGCCTTAAACTTCAGTACCCGAAATTAATTTGAATTCGGGCTGCATTTTATAGTGTAAACGGATGAAAAATATTGATTTCCTTCGTATTTTCCCTTTGCTAGCCGAATGTAAACTTGAAAAATGAATTTAAATCAAGGAGAGAGGCATATATATACTTGAGGCGGTAGACAGGGGTCCGTGGCATGGACCTTGTCGTGCCAACTCATGGGCGTGCCACGGAGCCCATTGCGGAGGGCACGGTCCGTGCCATGCTGCCCCTTTGGGCAGCTGGCCTGGCCTCCTCCCGCGCGGTCCCAACTCCGTGCTTGTCCGACCTTTGCCCGGGCCCTTTCTCGCACGTATTATATTTTAAAACTCTTACCAACGTACGAATAGGCCGTCTAAACATTAGAAACTTACGGGGTGTAACAGGAAGCATTAAAGTTATTATTGTTTTTCTAACTATTTTCTTGTAGATCTTGCTATGACGTTCTTCCATCCCTTCTCCTCATCCTCTAAAAATTCTTCTGCTTCTTCATATATATATATATATCCCCTTAGGACGTTTAGAGGGGTTGGTCGATATTCTAGTAATTCCCAAGAGGCAAGAGAGATTCCATCATTAGGTTTCTTTTCTTCTTACTTTTCCAAGTCTCTACTTTGAACACATCAATTTCTTGTGTTTTTGTTTGAACATGAGTGACTAAAGACTCTTTTTCTGGGGTTACGTCTGGAACATGAATGTTTAGCAGACAAATATTAGTTTATCAAATTGGTTGTTCTTATATTCTTGTCTTTACTATTTTGATGATTGGCCACCATTGAAATATATCTTTATTCTTGTTGAGAACTCAAAAGAAGAATCAATAAAATAGAACAATGGATATAAGGGGAAATATAAATATCTTTCCTAAGTTAAACTTAGAATTAATTTTCCACTAGGATAGAAATATACCTGGAATGCCTTTCTTGGTTTTTACATGGGAGAAGCTAAATTCATTTACATGTATAATTCTTTATCAAAGAAATATAAACATAGAATTGCATGTGAATAGTTGATTAGAGAATCTAAAGACCTTAATCATATAATTAACCCCATCAACCAACACTCAAATAAACTAAATAGTCAAAGAAATCAGATGCTAGACAGGATTGTTAACGATAGTCATAACTCTAGAATTCATTATGAATAGTGATCAACACTTTAACTTGCTTTCAAGTTTTATTTTATTCTTAGCACTAGGTAAACTTTAAAACCACTCTTGAATTACTTTGAGACCTTGGATAAATTTATAGAAATTGAAATAACTAAAATTTTCTAAATCACAAGTCTTTTGGTTTTGACATCCAGACTTAAAAATCTATATTACTTAGAAGATCACATGCACTTGCATGTAGTTGGGAGTCACCAACATGGTACCTTAACCTCAAGTTAATCGTTCTTCCTCACAAACAATACTGACACATTCTACAGCGAAGCACTAGGCCTAATAAAGCCTTTATCAAGCAAGTCTTTTAGCTTCTTTAGCTTATCAGGAGCCATTCTGTAAGGAGGAATTGATATGGGTTGCGTACTTGGAGGCATATCAATAACAAAATCAATTTCCCCCTCTGCGGGAATACCAGAAAGCTCATATGAAAACATATCTGGAAACTCACTGACCACCAGAATAAACTGAAAAGTTGATGATTCTACATGTACATCCCAAACTCTAATAATGTGATAGATACAACTCTTAGCAATCAGCTTCCTTGCCCGTAGATAGGATATGAACCTACCTTTTTAGCATCGCTGCATTGTCTTTCCATTTCTGAACTATGGGAAGTGAAATCTGACAATATTTGTCCACCACTATATTGGAATAACATGACGCTAGCCAATCTATGCCCATAATAAGATCAAAATCAATAATTTCTAATTCTACCAGGTCTACAAAGGTTTAGCCACTAATAATCTCCATCGTACAACCTCGATAAGTTCTTTTGGAAATAATGGATTCACCAACAGGTATAGACACAAAAATATAGATGCTATAGCAATTTTAGCACTATAAAAAATTTTCCTGCTACCAGCGGGGTAACATAGGATAAAGTGGATCCTGGATCTAGCAAACCATAAACCATATGGGAGAAAATATTCAAAGTACCTGTCATATCATTTGGCGACAACTCTGAGTCATGTCTACCTAGTAATGTATAGGTGCAGTTCTGACCACTGCCAAAACTAAATGCTCCCATGTTTCCTCTACCTCTGCCTACTGAGGTCCAGGGTCTGCGCTCTATAGAAAATGCTGACGAGGACGGCGCTATGAAACGACCTTGGCCAACACTGTAAAGTATTGTCTGCCCTTGGGCCGAAGCACAACTCGGTTTTGTCCCCTTGGGTATGCTAAATCCAGAAGGTGCCTCATAATATTAAGTCAGTCCACTACTAAATGGCCTCTCCCTCTCTTTTTCAATGTGGAATTTACCTAAGTGAGTAGGAGATGCTAACCCTTACACTCACCCCCCATAGGGACTCAGCATCCTCGCTAAGGTTTGCGACACCATTGTACTAGTCGAGAGTCGGCTTTGATACAACCTGAAATGATCCTGGCCCAACACTATGAAGTATTGTCCGCTCTTTGGATGAAGCCCAACATAGTTTTTTCCCCTTGGGTATGCTAAACCTAAAAGACGCCTCATAGTATTAAGTCCATTCCACTACTAAATAACCCAAGACTCTCCCTCTCTTTTTCAATGTGGGATTTGCCTAAGTGAGTAGGAGACGCTAACCCTTACACAATTGTAACACCCCAAAAAATTTTCTAGACCAAACTCAGACCTTGCAAGAAAAATCAGGGGAAATTAGAAAATTTATCACAAAACGACCCAGACAAATCGTGGTCACCCCTAACGGGCCATTGTCAGCTCGATAGAATTTCCCTCTGGGAACCAACGAGGCATAGGATGACTCATTGGAAGAAGTAACAAGCCATCCTGTCGTCCATTGCATCCCAAGTTCAGTAACCTACTTGACATCTTCGAAAAATAATGATTGGAACTAACGACTCGTGGTTCCTACCAACAAGCCACTCCTGCCACCCGTAACAAAGTACCAGGTCCTAATAGTGTTGATCACGAGTCGATGCAATGACCCGTTGGTTCTACCAATGAGCCGTTGCCTTGCCTATTATCATAGGACCCAGATTCCCTTACCAGTAACAACGAGAGGTACCAACGACCAGTTGGCTCGCCCAACGAGTCATGGTATCCTCCCGCGGTCCCATTCTAGTAAGCCCAAAATTTAGGCCTAGGACCAACGACTGGTTTCAATGAGTCGTGGTATCAACCAACGACTCGTTCTGTGACCCGTTGGTCCCTGTCAGGTAGTTTTCTGGATTTTCTCCCAAGGTTATTTTTGTGGGCTAAAATCATTAATCGTGCTAACCTTGGTATGGAAGTTATACATGAACGTAATGCTCATAACTTCACTCTATACCTAATTCCAGCTTTTTAATTCCTAAACTACGTCGTTTTGGGTTATATTAAGGGGATTTAGAGGGGTAATCGACGTTATACTTCATTCCTCTCATTCCCTAAAAAATCAGAAAGTAGAATCTCAATCAGGAAGCACAGAGCAGGGCAAGGGTTTTTGCTTTTTCTTCTAAAAAATTTTCAAGGATTTTCTCAGGAATCCTTCACCAGATATGCAGGAATTTAGCAAGGGATTGTCCTTCTCTTGTGCCCCAAAATCCATCTAAATTTTCTTATCTGTTCTAAGCCCTAAATTTTTTGAATGTGAATAAATTAGAAGTCAGATTCAGTCTATATTATGTGGAATATTGTTCATATTAATTGTTGTTATATTTCCATTACCTAGCTATCATGTCGATACTTGTTCTTGTAAAGATGGTTTCAGTCCTAGCTTTTGAATGCAGTAAATTGGAGTCATGCATAACTGATTAGTTATTCATGTTTCTTGATTCTACCAGTGTTGGGATTCCCATATGGTTAATATCAGCTGAAATCTCAGTCAGTTGCTTGCTAGTCCAGTTTCAATCAGAATATTAGCATTTCTCAATATTTTCAAAAATGTCAGCTAATCAGTTTGAGCGCGCCACACTTATGACGGGGAGGCTACGAGACGTTATCAGAAATACTCCTTTTGTTCATACTCCTTATTATGCGTTGAAGTTCAATTCTAGAAATGTTCTCCTAACTCGCGCTCTATTTCGTTTTAGTGAAACTATGCTTCCAAGATGAGGAAATGGAAGAAGGGCTGGCAATGCGAACCGACCTGCCCCACCAGCTTCAATAGCCCCTCAGGATGACCAACTATCCTTAGCAGAATTCTGAGCAGCAATCTATCTGTCTCAGACAGTGACAAACCAAGTGAACCAACAGGTGGTACTAGTAAACACAAACGGGTCCGCAATAGCTGCTAGGGTTCGGGACTTCACCTGAATTAACCTTTACCCCTTTCATGGATCTAAGGTGAGAGAGGAACCACAGGAGTTCGTAGATGAGGTGCAGAAAAGAAGTGAAGGCTTTCTGCAAAGGGAGAGATGGTGTACTTCATTACCAGGGCAGATTATGTGTACCGAATGTAGGTGACTTGAGACAACATATACTGGCAGAAGCAGAAAGTTCCAAATATTCTATCCACCCAGGTGCCACTAAAATGTACCATGATCTATGGGATATTTACTGGTGGAATGACATGAAAAGAGACATTGCAAAATTTGTGGCTAAGTGCCCGAACTACCAGCAGGTCAAGATGGAACATCAGAGACCTGGGGGTATGACTCAGGATATTAGCATACCCACCTGTAAGTGGGAAGAAGTAAATATGGACTTTATTACAGGTCTACCTTGTACTCGTCGGAAGCATGACTCAATTTGGGTGATAGTGGATCGGATGACCAAGTCAGCATACTTCCTCCCAATTAAAACTACCGACTCATCAGAGGATTATGCTTGGCTATATATCCAAGAGTTAGTCAGACTACATGGGGTGCCCTTGTCCATTATTTGAAAGTCATTTCAGAAAGGACTCGGTACCCAGGTCAAGCTCAGCACAACTTTTCACCCTTAAACCGATGGACAAGCAGAGCAAACTATTCAGATCTTAGAAGATATGCTGAGAGTTTGTGTCATCGACTTCAAAGGCAGTTGGGATGATCACCTACCTCTCGTTGAGTTTTCATACAACAACAACTACCATTTCAGTATTCAGATGGCCCCATTTGAGGCATTATATGATAGGAGGTGTAGGTCTCCTATAGGGCGGTTTGAAGTTGGTGAAGCTACCTTGATAGGGCCAGACTCAGTCCATAAGTTATGCAGAAGGTGCAACTTATCAGGGAAAGGTTGAAAACAGCTCAAAGCCGACCGAAATCTTATGCTGATGTAAGGAGAAGAGAGTTAGAATTCGCTATAGATGATTGGGTTTACCTAAAAATTTCACTCATGAAGGGGGTGATGAGGTTTGGAAAGAAAAGAAAACTCAGTCCGAGATATGTGGAACCCTACAGGATTTTGAGGCGAATTGGCAGTGTGGCATATGAGTTAGAATTACCTCTAGAGTTAGCATCTGTGCACCCAGTCTTCAATGTCTTATGGGAGTGAAAGATAGTCTCTCTTATGAAGAGGTCCTAGTTCAGATCCTAGACCGGCAGGTTCGTAAGCTAAGAAACAAGGAAGTCGCTTCAGTGAAAGTCTTGTAGAGGAACCAACTAGTTGAGGGAGCCACATGGGAGGAAGAAGTGAACATGATGGCCAAATACCCTCATTTATTCCCGTCCAGTTTAGTTCCGGCATCAGGTACCAAATTCCTCCTCAATACTCTGTTAAGTTTCATACTCATTAGCTCTATTCATATTTTAAATATGCATCCTAGTTGCATCAACTCTTTCAACATGGTTAAATCAATTAGGAGTCAGTCATTCCTACAAAAATCAGTTCATAGTCTCAGTTTGGGAATTTCAGCTCTTTTCCTAATTTTCCAGTAGTTTTAGCCTTCATTTGAGGACAAATGATCCCAAGGGGGAGATATTGTAACACCCCAAAAATTTCCTAGAGCAAACTCAAACCTTGTAAGAAAAACCATGGGAAACAAGAAAATTTATCACAGAAAGACCCAGACAATAAATCGTGGTCACCCCTAACAGTCAGTTGTCAGCTCAGAAGAATTTCTCTCCGGGAACCAACGAGGCATAGGACAACTTGTTGGAAGAAGTAACGAGCCGTCCTGTAGTTCGTTGCATCCCAAGTTCAGAAACCTATCTGACATCTCCCAGAAATAATGAGTAGAACTAACGTCTCATGGTTCCTACCAACAAGCCGTTGCTGCCACCCGTAACCAAGTCCCAGGTTCTAACAGTGTTGACTACGAGTCGATGCAATGACCCATTGGTTCTACCAATGAGTCGTTGCCTTGCTCGTTGTCTTACAGCCCAGATTCCCATACCAGTAACGAGAGGTATCAACGACCCGTTGGTTCGCCCAACGAGTCGTGGTATCCTCTCGTGGTCCCATTCTAGTAAGCCCAAAATTTAGGCCCAAGTCCAACGACTGGTCCCAACAGGTCACGGTATCAACCAAGAACTCGTTGTGTGACCCGTTGGTCCCGGTCGGGCAGTTTTCTAGATTTTCTCCCTGGGTTATTTTTATAACTTCTCAGCTTTTTAATCCCTAAACTTCGTGGTTTTAGGTTATATTCAGGGGATTTATAGGGGTAATCGATGTTATACTTCATTCCTCTCATTCCCTTAGAAGTCAGAAAGTAGAATCTCAGTCAGGAAGCATAGAGCAGGGCAAGGGTTTCCGCTTTTTCTTCTAAAAAATTTTCAAGGATTTTCTCAGGAATCCTTCACCAGATATGCAGGAATTTAGCAAGGGATTGTCCTTCCCTTGTGCCCCAAAATCCATCTAAATTTTCTTATTTGTTCTAAGCCCTGAATTTTTTGAATGTGAATAAATTAGCAGTCAGATTCCATCTATATTATGTGGAATATTGTTCATGTTAATTGTTGTTATATTTCCACTACCTAGCTATCATGTCGATACTTGTTCTTGTAAAGATGGTTTCAGTCCTAGCTTTTGAATGCAGTAAATTAGAGTCTTGCATAACTGATTAGTTATTCATGTTGCTTGATTTTACCAGTGTTGGGATTCCCATATCGTTAATATCAGTTGAAATCTCAGTCAGTTGCATGCTAGTCTAGTTTCAGTCAGAATATTGGCATTTATCAGTATTTTCATAAATGTTAGCTGATTAGTTTGACTATAGTCTTTTCTTGAGGTGTCAGTAATGCCTCCCAGATATCAGTTATCAGAATCAGTTATCAGTTATCAGATATCAGTTTGTTCTTTAAATGGTTACAATGCTTCTAGATAAGCAGCTCTGACCAACCTTAGAACCACCAACTCATCTCTAGTTTGTTCTTTAGACGGCTACTACGCTTCCAGATAAACATTTTGAGCCAATCTTAGAACACCAGTTACAGAATTCAGTCCTCTAAGACTCTCAAGGTACTTCTAGATAGGCATCCCTTATTTAGTCTTGGACTCCAGTTTCGAGCTATCAGCTTAGTAGTCAGATTAGGACTATCCAGTGAAAGTAGGACTTAGCACCAAGCGGACCGGTGTTCCAGCACACCCAGCTTCTCAGAACTACATTGCCATCGTAGGTTATTTTATTGGCCATATGGCCCCAGATTTGTGATCACTCAGTTCATGCCTTTATACCTTGGCAAGGTATATTGAGTCCTATCGATGAGGCGTATACATCGAACTCCACATTTAACTCACGTGGTTATATGTCGGTTATAGACTCTTCCACTAGTCAGTTCAGTTTTAGTGCAGTTTAGTATCTCAGACCCAAGACATGCTTATGTCCATTAACCAGGGTCATTATTGACCATATCAGTATTGCTTCAGCAATATCAGTTTATAGTATTTCAGTTGGTCATTTCATGTCATTTCAGTTCAGTTGTTTATTCTTCATGTTATTCGTATCTCTCACTTACTCAGTACATCCCAAGTACTGATGCGTAGTTTCCATGTTGTATTGGATCATGATACAGGCGCATGTTCTTAGTCCTAACATCGTCAATAGTTTCCCCCATGTGATATCAATAGCTGCATTTGGTGAGTCCTTATTTTTCGAGGACGATATTTATTTTCAGCTAATTCTTTTAGTCAGACTTTAGAGTTAGCTGGGGGCTTGTCCGAACAACTCATCTTTTAGTAGTTGGCTTTCAGAAATAGACATAGATATTCAGTATTATTTTTCAGATGTATGGACTCTTGTCAAATCAGATTTCTTAAATAGTTTTATTTATTTAAAGATTCCACTTATGTTTACTCAATTAATCAGTGTAATGATAGACCATGGGTTAGCTTGGGTCACTTGTGGCACCAAGTACCGTGTCTCGTCCAAGGTATAGACTCAGGTCGTGACACCTTACTACTGGCCTCTGTTGACCCATACTATTCGAATCCGTACTCAGGTAGTTTCTTATTATGTAACCTTCCTATCCCCAAACATAACAAGTTGGGGGACCATATCTATATTTCTCAAGGTGCTTCTGCCGCAAATAACACAATGTGGCGGAACTGGTCTAATATGATTTTAACTCCTCTACTGTTAGGACTATGATGCTTATGAACTCTTGCATGGACTTGACTGTCCCTGGTGATCATACTTGTTACCTAGAACTTTTGTAGTGGAGGCCTAGGTGGCCTACTTAAATATTAGGGTTTTGGACCTCCCTATAACATCTCCTGGAAGCCATTCGGTCTAACCCTCTTTTGTTGTTCTCTCTCGATAACATAATGTCAATATTTACGCCCATTCATATACTGGGAAGAGGCTAGAGATGAGAAATGTTCATGTCATTCTATAGTGAGGCTGAAGTACATGACTCGACAAACTTTGGTTGGCTCAAAGTAAGAATCTCACGAATTCCCAAACTTCCGAACCTTTCAGGAGGTCTAGCATTATCTAGTGTACTTGTCTATTGATGAGTTCATACTAAGCATGCCAGGATATGCACAACATTCCTGAAATCCTGACCAAATGAAATAGAAGGGACATGAGGTGATACTGAAAGTTCTGTAGGCCTCTAAGACTCCTGATGTGGAGGAGGAACTAGAGGGGATTGAGAAGATGCCTCCATTTCGGCCTCAGGCTGGGCCGTCTCAATAAGTGGTATCCTACTAGTACCCTCACCTGCAGTTATATCTAGCCCTAGGCTAGTAGAGGTCTACCTCATAACAAATATATCTATATTCAGACAACAATAAAGAGCTTTAGAAGTCAACCCTGTAAGACTCAACTCTAAAACACGATTTGAATAGAAAAAGGGTAATCGTACTATCATGCGCTATAGATCCCAACTTATAAAATGTGGTGCACAACATATTTATAAACAAGACTCTAATATACATGACTTGTGAACTCCCTAAGATACAACATTGCTCTAATATCAAGTTTTTCACGCCCCTCCTAGGGAGACGTAATCAGCACCTGATGCCAAATTGCCCCTGAGCCAAACTAGCTGGAAATATGCGCTTCAGACATACACTAGCAACACAAAAATAACATAATCAAAAAAGTATATCTCAACTTAAAGAAGTGCTGGCCGACAAGGCCACAATACAGCAACTTACGCATAAATTCAACTAGTCGAACAGTTCACAATATATCAATATAATCATATTCGGTCTGATGAGACCACCATGCTGTCTAATGTTAAAAATTCATAGAGGTACTCAATATATGTCTGTAGGTATTAATTGGTAGGTAGAGTGAGATCCTCGTAGCTGACCGGATTCTAGCTATTTGTAAGCTCTAGTTTGTCCGGAGTTACCTGCCATTTTGCTTTTGTATGCATAATTGGGTAGGTCGGGGTCCTAATCATATATCATCTATTGCACTAGCAGAAGCTCATAGACTATCATTTTGGATTTTTGATATGTTGTAGGCTTGGTTGGAGATGTTGTACAGTTGTAGTTGATCAGGTTAGGCCTTGTCGGCCCACTGTATATAAGTGTTGGTTTGAGGGTCAACTTTTTCTATTGATTATGGTGTTTAGTTATTTCTTTATTTTCTATTGTTATATTGTATTATAGTGCTTAGACTTGTCAGCTTAGGCTTCTAGCGAGTTAGGTAGTTGCAGGTCCGCTCGGTCAAATGAGGCACTATAATACCTCGAAAGTTTCTGAGACAAGATGAGAGAATTGGTAATGAGTTCATCAAAAAAAATTATATTTTGCCTCTGATCGACTCGTGGTAGCTCAATTGGAGGAGTCTAAAATCAACAATGTGTAGCTGCTTCAGCATTGAGTCTTCCGTTGCTTGAGGAAGTATGTGAGAGGATTGATGTTGAGCAGAAGTGGTGTTAAAGCAACCAATAACGCATCCCCCTTTACTTAGTAGGGCTTGAAAGGCTGGACAGTTTGTTTTCCTTTCCTGTCCAGTATTCAATCCAAGCCTAAATAGGAAAAGCCACAAGTACCACCAAGAGGCCCCCAAAGGAGCCATCATGTTACATAATTCTGATATTAAGAATTTGAGAGATCATGCAATCGTCAGGGCCAGCGCTTCGGAGCAGCCCAACCCTATGAAAGAAAGGGAAAGAGCTTCCCACTAAGAGATAAAGCTAGCCCTTCGAGAAAGCCTTTGGCGAGTAATGGTGCATGGATACGACTCATGGTCAGGAGTCGTGGTGAGGCACTGGGACGCCAGGGTTTAGAGAGAACAGACCATGGTATGACTCATTGTCGGAAATAATGAGTCATGATAAGGGTCGTGGTTTGGAGGTTTTATGTAGGGATGGCTTTTCAAGTAAACCACGAGTCCTGGAACCGTGGGAAAATTCAAAGAAAGTGAGAATTGAGGCTCAGTGGCAATGAGAGGTGTTACGACTCGTGATGACATGTAACGACTCATAGTAAGCATCCATGATGTGATCCTCAGAAACCAGTCTTACGACCAGTGGTGACAGCGAGAGGTGACCATGAGTCGTCAATTCATGGTATGACTCGTGGTGAGAGTTGTGACGACTGATAGTGCTTGTTTTTCAGAATTTTCATTAAAGGTATTCTCATAAATTCTAAGCTCCTAACTCCTAAACTACGTCGTTTTAAGCCTTAAAAGAAGTGTATTAAGGGAGTTTAACCTATTCTAATTCATTCAACTCCATGCATGCAAGTTTAGAGGTTTTCCATTGAAGATCAAGCCTAGAATCCTCCCATTTCTCCTCCAAATCTCTTGAGCTTTCAAAGTCAATTGAAGAATCATTTTACCCAGGTATGTAGGGCCATGAATGAGAGTTTTCTTTCACTCTCATGCCTAAGTTTCTCCTTAAATTCATAAATTCAAGTGTTAATTCAAATATATGATCCTACGGGGTCTTAACCCAAAGTTATGAAATTCTCTATGATTTATTTATGGGTCAATTTCCTTCATATTTCAAGGAATGTCTTAAGATTCATGGGAAGATTTTATGTAATAATTAATTACAAATTCATGTTTTCAAATTTTAGAAGATTATGCCCAATTATGCAAGTTCATGAAAAAAAGTTAGTCTAAGATTGATGATTTCAAGTATGATGAAGTATCTAACATGTATGTATGTTTACAAAAACCCATATATGAATCTATGATTTTGACTAGTGAAATCTATTTCAAGTATGTATGATATTTAGATTTTGGGTAATCCTACTCAAATTTAGCATGTTTTCATGATTCAGTTTAGTTCTATAAATCAGCTTGCCATATGGTTTTGGAGCCTACACTCCCATATTCAGCTTATGGTATGTTTGGAGTCAGGACTCTCCATATTCAAATTTCAGAATATGCATGTAATTACATTATCAGCTTCATTGTAAAATGATAGTTTCAATTTCGTTGAGAAATGATGTAGAGCACCTTGCATGTTTTGGGAGCAGTGTCTAGCACCGAATAGGCTAATGGTTTATGAAAACCTCGGGTCTCAAAACTACGTGTCAACATAGGATTTTACATTTTACTTTGGGATCTTCCTTGTGAGCTTCACCTACCCCGTATGGGCCATTATCTTGATATCTATATCATGGTAGTGCCCTTAGCCCTGACAAGGCTTTGGATGGCTCTGCCCACTTGAGTGTAATTGTTGGGATCACGTAAGCTCTATCGTGATTGTGTTGGTTATATGACGAGTCTCCAATTATTTCTCATGATCTCAGTTATGCATGTTTATTAGTATGATATTATATTTTCAGCAGGTTTGACCCGATGATCAGGTTATCAATTGTTCTTGTGAATCTCAGTTTCAGCTTTGGGTCATTCACTTTAGTTATAAGATCCAATTTAGTTCTATTCATGTATTTCAGATATCAACATGCACACCTTACTCTTAGAATCTTACGATGTTATGATTTATGAGATGCATGAATTCAGTTTATACCTACTCAGCCTGTTTTACTAACCTTGCATACTCAGTACATTCCATGTACTGACTGCATACCCTATGCTGTATCACTTCATAATACAGGTCCCAACGATCAGACTCAGACGTGCTATTAGTTCTACTCTCATACCAGTCCAGACTCTGCATTGGGTGAGTCCTCATCCTCTTATGCCAGTTTGTTTCAGACGTAGAGATAGTTGGGGGCTTGTCCCAACATCTCATCAGTAAGTAGAGGCTTTTCAGACATAGACTTATATATTTAGCTTCGAATTCAGTGTTATGATATTACCATTGGCTAGACGTGTTGTTATTAAGAATTTTACTATTTTAAAATTTAGTTATCAGCTTTGCTTATGTTGATTTTTAGTTATCATGTTCATGCCATGGGCTGACTTGGAGCCATTTATGGTTCTAGGTTTCGTGTCTCGGTCCGACCTATGTTTGGGTCTGACAAACTTATTATTAGAGCATTAGGTTTTGAAGTGTCCTATGGTGTCTAAAAGCCGCGTTAAGTAGAGTTTTTTTCATGGGTGTGAAACGCGCCACACTTATGACGAAGAGGCTACGAAACATTTTAGGAAACTTCCCTTCTTTCATGATTCTATCTCGTGCTATGAGTTCAACTCTCTCTATTCCTATAACTCTTGCTTTACGTATTTGTAGAATCATACCTCCACTCCGAGTTAATGAAAGAAAGGATAGCAATGAAAATGGAAATGGCTATGAGGATGGCAATGGAGATGGGCACTAGCAAGCCCCACCAACCACAACAGATTTCGTGCCTAAGAAGGTTGCCCATGCTGAGTTTAAGGCAGCCATTCAGATGTTGGTATACGTGTTGACCCTTATGTCAATTAGAAAGAAATGGTTCCTGTTCCCAAAATGGAAACGCAGTGGCGGCTAGAGTCTGGGATTTTCTCAGGATGAATCCCCCCGAGTTCCTTGGGTAGAGAGTGGATGAGGACCCACACGAGTTTATTGAGGATACTAGAAAGATCACCTAGATTATGGGAGTGATAGGAGATAAGTGTGCAGACTTATCCTCCTACCAGTTGAAGGGGGTCGCTCACATATGATATAGGCAGTGGAAGGATAGCCGGGGAGTTGGAGCGAGGCCCATTGGTTGGGATGAGTTCCTCCCTTATTCTTGGACCAATTTTTTCCCTAGGAGATTAGGAAAATCAAGGCAGCTGAGTTCATGAATTTGAAACATAACAACATGATCGTCCAGGAGTATGCTCTAGAGTTCACCCGGTTATCCAAATATGCGCCGAAGATGATGGCTGATCAAAGGGCTCAGGTGAGCAGATTTGTGAATGGAGTAGCGGATTCCTTGGTCAAGGATTGTAGGACCTCTATGCTACATAAGGATATTGACTTCTCCCGATTGATCTTGTATGCCCAGTAGATAGAGGCGGTACAGATGAGGGAGAGGGAGAGAGAGGCCAAGAGGGCCAGGATAGACAATTTTGGATTTTTCCAGCAGAGGTCTAGTGGCAGACATCATCAGCAGTCCCACTAGAGGTCATCAGCTCCAGCGTCGTCATCAGCCAGTGTGCTATCCAGGTTTGGGCGTGATCATAGGGGAAAGACATCAGGCTCGTGAGGTTAGGGAAGTAGGTCAGTAGAGCCCAACATTCTAGTTTGTTGCAGGTGTGGAAAAAGGCACACCGATCAGTGCTTAGCAGGTTTAGGGGAATGTTTTGGGTGCAGGAAGCGCGACCACATGCTCAGAGATTGTTCAGCGGCCAGACAGGGCCATGGTAGAGACTGTGACCCAGTTACTAGTTCAGCAGCTCCACCAACATGCTCAGCTCAACAGGGTGCATCCACTAGTGCAGGTGGTGGTCAGCATCATAATAGGTTTTATGCCCTCTCATCACGTTAGTAGCAGGAGGTCTCTACGGATGTGGTCACTGGTATGTTATGAGTATTTCATCTTGATGTTTATGCATTGTTAGATCCAGGGGATACCCTATCTTTTGTGACTCCTTAAGTTGTCATTAGTTTCTGAGTTAATCTCAAAAATCCTATCAGAACCCTTCTCAGTCTCTACTCTAGTCGGTGACTCAGTTATAGCTCGACAAGTATACAGAAATTACCCTGTCATAGTCCTTCAAAAAGTCACCTCATCCGATCTTAAAGAGTTATACATGACTGATTTTGATGTTATCTTTGGTATGGATTGGTCGCATGCATGTTATGCCTCAATGAATTATACACCCATACAGTAGAGTTTTGATTTTCGGATGAGCCAGTCCTAGAATGGAAGGGTAGGTCACCTGTGCTTGTAGGTCACTTTGTTTCCTACCTTAAGGCCAGAAAGATGATTTACGAGGGCTATATGTACCATCTAGTTCAGGTTAAGAATGCTACATTCGAGACCCCGACTCTTCACTTTGTCCCTGTTATATGTGAGTATCCAAAGGTATTCTCAGATGATCTACCAGGAGTCGCTCCCGAGTGGGAGATTGACTTTGGTATTGACTTCTTTCCAGTACGCAACCTATATCTATTCCTCCATACAGAATGGCTCCAACTGAGCTACAGGAGTTAAAGGAACAGTTAAAAGATATTCTAGATAAGGGGTTCATCAAACCTAGCAAGTCCCCGTGGGGTGCACCAGTTCTCTTTGCTCGAAAGAATGATAGGTCTCTTGGTATGTGTATTGAGTATCGGCAGTTGAACAAGGTTAATATTAAGAAACCCTTGGGGATGTAGTAAGACATCTAAGAAATTATTCCACTAAACGTACCAAGTATTCCCTCCCTGGAATTAATGACTTGTTTGACCAACTTCAGGGTGCTAAGTGCTTCTCAAAGATAGACCTCAGATCCGGGTATCATTAGCTCAGAGTTAGGGAGAGTGACATTCTGAAGACATCTTTCCAGACTCAGTACAGTTACTATGAGTTTGTAGTTATGTCTTTTGGACTAACGAATGCTCCTATAGCTTTTACGGATTTGATGAATATGGTGTCCAAGCCATATTTGGACATGTTCGTGATTATTTTCATAGACGACATTATCATATACTCTCAAAGCAAGGAGGAGCATACTGCTCATTTGAGGGTTGTGCTACAGACTCTTAAGGGATGTCTAGCTGTTTGCTAAATTCAGCAAGTGTGAGTTTTGGTTGGATTCAGTAGCATGTTTGGGCCATGTGGTATCAAGTGATGGTGTGCAGGCGGACTTTTAAAATATAGAACATGTAAAGAATTGGCCTAGACCAGTTAATCCTTCAGATATCAGGAGTTTATTGGGTTTAGTTGGCTATTACAGGAGGTTTGTTGAAGGATTTTCATCCATTGCAGCATCGTTGACTAAGTTGACCCAGAAGAAAGTCAAATTTTAGTGGTCAGATACCTGTGAGAAGAGTTTTTGAGAGTTAAAGACTCGACATACTTCAGCCCCAGTATTGACCTTATCTGAAGGCACAGATGGATTTGTTGTGTATTATGATGCCTCTAGGGTTGGTCTTGGTTGTGTGTTGATGCATCATGGTAAGATCATTGCATAGTCCTCTACACAACTTAAGACACATGAGAAGAATTACCCAAGCATAACCTGAAATTGGTAGCAGTAGTGTTCGCATTGAAGATTTGGAGGCATTATTTGTATAGGGTCCATGTGGATGTGTTTGCGGATCACAAGAGCCTACAATATGTGTTCACCTACAAGGATTTGAATTTGTGACAAAGGAGGTGGTTAGAGATGCTCAAGGACTATTACATGAGTGTCCTTTATCATCCGGACAAGCCAATGTAGTGGCAGATACCCTTAGCAGACTATCCGTGGAGAGTTTTTCTCATGTGGAAGACGGAAGGAAGGAGTTGGTGAAGGATGTGCACTGGCTTGCATGACTAGGAGTTCGCCTCGTGGATTTGATAGACGGTGGTGTTATCATTCAGAATGGTTCAGAATCTTCTTTGGTAACTGAGGCCAAGGCTAGACAAGATGAGGATCCTATTTTGGTTAAGTTGAAGGAAGCAGTTCAGAATTAGAAGGTAGAGGTCTTCTTCCAGGGGGGAGATGGTGTACTTTGTTACTAGGGTTGTTTGTGTGTTCTGGGAGTTGACGACTTGGTAGAGAGGATATTGCTTGAGGCTCATGGCTCATGCTATTCTATCCACCCAGGTACCACTAAGATGTATTGTGACCTATGGGAAGTCTATTAGTGGAATGGCATGAAGAAGGACATTATGGAGTTTGTGGCGAAGTGTCTGAATTGTCAACAAGTGAAAGTGCAGCATCAAAGACCGGGAGGAGTGCTACAAGACATCAGTACCCACTTGGAAGTGAGAAGAGATCAATATGGATTTCATTATAGGGTTACCTCACACACTTCAACAATATGACTCAATTTAGGTGGTTGTAGATAGTTTTACTAAAGTAGCCCATTTTCTACCAGTCAAAACTACCGAATCAGTGGAGGATTATGCTAACTTGTATATTCGGGAGTTAGTTCGGTTGCATGGAGTTCCCTTTTCCATCATTTCAGACATAGGTACTCAGTTCACTTTGCAGTTTTGGAGATTGATTAAAAATGGACTTGGTACTCATGTCAAGCTTAGCACAACTTTTCACCCACAGATAGATAGTCAGGCTGGGTGGACCATTCAGACTCTCGAGGATATGTTGAGAGCATGTGTGATTGACCTCAAAGATAGTTTGGATGATAATTTACCTCTTATCGAGTTTTCTTACAACAACAGCTATCATTCTAGTATCCAGATGGCTCTGTTTGAGGCTCTTTATGGGCAGAGACAAAGATCGCCTATTGGTTGGTTAGAGGTAGATGAAGTTATGTTGATAGGTCCAGATTAAATTCATGAGGCCATGGAGAAGGTTCAACTTATAAGGGAAAGGATGAAAACAACTCAGAGTCGTCAAAAGTCATATGCGGATGTTAGGTGGAGAGAACTCAAGTTTTAAGTTGATGATTGGGTGTTCTTGAAGGTATCTCCGATGAAGGAGGTGATGAGGTTCGGAAAGAAATGGAAGCTTAGTCCCCGATACGTTGGCCCATACAGGATTGTGAAACATCTTGGCAAGGTGGCCTAGTTGGAGCTACCAGCAAAGTTGGTTTCGGTACATCCAGTTTTCCATGTACTATTGTTAAAGTAGTGCACTAGTGACCTGATATTGGTGGTCCCGCTGGAGAGTATAGGTGTGAAGGATAACATTATCTTTGAGGAGGTACTACTTGAGATGCTTGATCGTTAGGTTCGAATGTTGAGGAACAAAGAAGTAGCTTCAGTGAAGGTTCAGTGGAGAAATCAGCTTGTTGAGGGAGCTATGTGGGAAGCCGAAGTAGATATGATGGCTAAACACCCGCACTTTTTCCGTACCGACTCAGTTCCAGCATGAGATATCAGTTTCCTCCTTAATACTCCATTTAGTTTCATGTTTAGTTCATGTCAGTACATGTATGTGTGATTCATGAATTCAATTCAGTCATGTATATCAGTCCGGAGTCAGTCACTCCGTTAGTTTTTAGCTTAGAAGTTCAGTATTTGAGATTTCAGTTCCCTTCCCCAACTTTTCAATATGTTTACCCCACTCCTCCCACGATCTGTTACTTCTCACCATGACTCGTACCACAAGTCATTTTAAGGAAAAATATAGATTTTTCTGCTAAACTTATTTCCAATTCTCTAATCTAGTCTTAGAGAATTGGAAATGAGTTTAGCGGAAAAATCTATATTTTGCCTTAGAACAACTCGTGGTATGAGTCGCCGTGAGAAGTAACGAATCATGGGAGGGGTCGTAGTGGAATGCTGAAGTTTGATGCCTAGATCACGAGTCGTGGTGCGTGGGTACAAATCGTGGTCAGGAGTCGTGGTGAGGCAAAGGGACACCAAGGTTTGGAAAGGACGGACCGTGGTACGACTCATTGTGGGAAAAAACAAGTTGTGATAAGGGTCATAGTTTGGAGGTTCTATGTAGGGATGAGTTTTCATGAGTGGTGTTACGACCCGCAGAAGGAAACCATGAGTCTTGGTTTGTAACCCATGGGAAAATTCAGAGAAAGTGAGAATTGAGGCTCAGTGGCAACGAGAGGTGTTACGACTTGTAATGACTCATAGTAAGCATCCATGATGTGATCCTCAGGAACAAGTCTTACGACCAGTGGTGATGACAGCGAGAGGTGACCACGAGTCGTCACTTCATGGTACGACTCGTGGTGAGAGTCGTGATGACTGGCAGTGCTTATTTTTCTTTATCTTTATTAAGGGTATTTTCATAAATCCAAAGCTCCTAAGTCACAAACTATGTCGTTTTAAGCCCTAAAAGAAGTGTATTAAGGAGTTTAACCTATTCTAATTCATTCAACTTCCATACATGCAAGTTTAGAGGTTTTCCATTGAAGATCAAGCCTAGAATCCTTCCATTTCTCCTCCAAATCTCTTGGACTTTCAAGTCAAGTCAAGAATTAGTTTACCCAGGTATGTCGGTCCATGAATGAGAGTTTCTTTTCACTCTCATGCCTAAAGTTCTCCCCAAATTCATGAATACAAGTGCTAATTCAAGTTTATGATCCTATTGGGTTTTAACCCAAATTAATGAAATTCTCTATGATTTATTTATGGGTCAATTCCCTTCATGTTTCAAGGCATGTTTTAAGAATCATGGGCAGATTTTATGTAGTAATTAATTACAAGTTCATGTTTTCAAATTTTAGAAGAATATGCCCAATTATGCAAGTTCATGAAAAAGTTAGTCTATGTTTGATGATTTCAATATGATGAAGTATGTAGCATGTATGTATGTCTACAAATTACCCATATATGAATCTATGATTTTGACTAGTGAAATTTATTTCAAGTATGCATGATCTTCAGATTTTGGGTAATCCCACTCAGATTTAGTATGTTTTCATGATTCAGTTTAGTTCTATAAATTAGCTTACCATATGATTTTGGAGTCTATACTCCCATATTCAGCTTATGGTATGTTTGGAGCCTGGATTCCCCATATTCAGATTTCAGACTATGCATGTAATTACATTATCAACTTTATTGAAAAATGATGGTTTCAGCTTCGTTGAAAAATGATGGAGAGCACCTTGCATGTTTTAGGAGCAGTGTCTAACACCGAGTAGGCTAGGGGTTCATGAAAACTGGGTCTCAGAACTACGTGCCAACGTAGGATTTTAGATTTTACTTTGGGACCTCCCTTGTGAGCTTCTCCTACCCCAAATGTGCCTTCAGCTTGATATCGATATCATGGTAGCGCCTTTAGCCTTGGCAAGACTTTGGATGGCTCTGTCAACTTGAGTGTAATAGTGTGGATCATGTAAGCTCTATCGTGATTGTGTCGGTTATATGATGAGTCTCCCATTGTTCCTCATGATCTTAGTTATGCATGTTTATTAGTTATAATATTATGTTTTTAGCAGGTTTGACCCGATGATCAGGTTATCAGTTTTTACTTTTGAATCTCAGTTTCAGCTTTGAGTTATTTGATTCAGTTATTAGATCCAATTTATGTTTATTCATGTTTTTCAGATATCAGCATGCAGACCTTACTCTTAGAATCTTATGATTTTATGATTTATGAGATGCATGATTTCAGTTTATACCTACTCATCCTATTTTACTTACCTTGCATACTCAGTATATTTCAAGTACTGACTGCATACTCTATTTGGTATCGCTTCATGATACAGGTCCTAGCGATCAGACTTAGATGCGTTGTTAGTTCTGCTCTCGTTCCAGTCCAGACCTTGCTTTGGGTGAGTCCTCATCCTCCGAGGACATCTATCTTTCAGTATCATTATGTCAATCTGTTTCATACTTAGAGATAACTAGGGGCTTGTTCCATCATCTCATCAGTTAGTAGAGACTTCTTAGACATAGAATTTTATATTTAACTTTAGATTCGGTGTTATGATACTATCGTTGGCTAGACGTGTTGTTATTCAGACTTCCGCTCTTTAAGAATTTAGTTGTCAACTTTTATTATGTTGATTTTTAGTTATCATGTTCATGCCATGGGTTGACTTGGAGTCATTTATGGTTCTAGGTTCCATGTCTCGGTCCGAACCTATTTTTGAGTCCTGACTGACACTGGATGCCAATTGCACCTCCCCAGATTAACAGTGTGACATACAAAAAAGATGAATCAACAAGTAACTCCGTACAACCTAGAGCTTACCAATAGTTAGAACTCCACTCTGCTACGTGGATCACAGTCTACCTATCAATCAATACCAGCAGGCATGCATGCAGCGCCCCTAGGATCAGGGCATCAGTACAGAGAATGTACTGAGTATGTAAGGCGATAGAAAAATAAGATACATGATAATAGGATGGGATAAACAATGGATATCAACAGAATACCAATTGACCAACCCAAACTGTAATCAACAATAATAACTCACAATGCCTCACCTGTCCTGAATCCAAGCTTTTAACCAAAAAAAGTAATCTCTATCACCACTAGATCACGTATCCAACACACAACTAATCAGAACAAAAACAAATACAATCAATAATATAACATATCAATTGTCACGACCTGAGAGGATACCCAGATTGTAGACACGGGACAAGGGACCTCGAGAGACCCCAAGTCAACCCACAACATAATCATTTAACTAACTCATCAATAAACATGAAGAAACACAATCATAAAATAAGCAGAAGTCTAACTTAACATAACAACAGAATGAACGTCTGAAGCTGAATACATGTCTAAGTATGATAAGCCTCTAATCTGGATGAGCTAATGGGACAACACCCCCAACTAGCTCAACAATACTGAAACTGAAAACATATCCAAGGTAACTGAAAATCTAGTCCCCGAAAGATGAGGACTCACCAATCTAGCAGGTGCTAACTCTGATAGCGGCTACGAACGGGGCTAAACCTGTGATACGGATCCTACATCATGAAACGCTGCAGCATAGAAGGTATACGGTCAGTACGTGAAATGTACCGAGTATGCAAGGTAAGTAAAACCGCTTTGGTAACATAAATCATTTAAAACCATTCATACATATCATAAGCTTTTAAGAGTAAGTAGAAAACTACATGCATTCATGCTGAAATCGTACTCTTATTATAACGTGTTTATGCATGGCTTTAGAACCTCATAACTGTCTTGAACGACTCAAAGCTAAAACATAACATTTATATCAAAAGCTTGACAATGAGTCAAACCTTGCTTTTTGAACATGCATGCATAAGATAGTTATCATGAGTAATTGATATGCAAATTCAAATGATATAGATAGTGGGAGACTCGTCACTTAACCAACATACCACGATAGAGCTTACGTTGTCCCGACTATTACACTCAAGTGGGTAGAGCCATCCAAAATCGTGCCAGGGCTAAGGACACTACCATGATATCGATATCAAGTTGAAGGGACAATCGGGCTGGGGATAGCTCACAAGGAGGTCCCTTTAATACAATAACGTCAACCTATGTTGGCGCATAGTTCTGGAGCATAGGTTAATCGACCCTTAACCCGCTCGGTGCTAGAATCTTCTCCCAAAACATGCAATGCTCTACATCCCAGTACATCTTCGTGGACACATAGATGGCCCTGATATCGTAGCACACCATCTCCCCCTTGGGAGAAAACCTCCACCTTTTGACTCTGCACTGCCTCCTTCAGTTTCCTCATCTTGCCTGGATTTGACATCAACCACCAAGGAAGATTTTGACCTTTTATGTATAACAACACCGCCATTGATCGCGTCGATCAATCTAACTCCCAGCCTTGCAAGCTGGTGAACATCTTTCACCAATTCCTTCTTCCCCTCACCCACATGTGACATGCTCTCCATTGAGAGCGTACTAAGCGCATCCGCAACCACATTAGCCTTTCCCGGGTGGTAAAGGACACTCATGTTATAATCCTTAAGTAACTCCAACCACCTCCTTTGCTGAATATTTAGATCTTTCTGTGTGAACACACATTTCAAGCTCTTGTGGTCCATAAATACATCCACGTGGACCCCATACAAGTAATGCCGCCATATCTTCAATGCGAACACTACTAAGGCCAATTCAAGATCATGGGTTGGGTAATTCTTCTCATGCACCTTTAGCTGTCGAGAGGCATAAGCTATCACCCTCCCACGCTGCATCAACAGACACCCAAGTCCAACTCTGGAAGCATCATAATATACCACAAAACTATTGTTACCCTCGGGTAGGGTCATCATTGGTGCTGAAGTAAGTCGAGTCTTCAACTCTTGGAAGCTTTTCTCACAAGCCTCCGACCACTGAAACTTCACCTTCTTCTAAGTCAACTTAGTCAAAGGCGCTGCAATGGATGAGAAACCCTCCACAAACCTCCGATAGTAGCCATCTAAGCCCAAAAAACTCTAAATGTCCGAAGGATTCACCGGTTTGGGCCAATACTTCACCGCCTCAATTTTCTGCGAGTCCACTTTTATGCCTTCTCTAGCCACCACATGGCCCAAGAATGCCATGGAGTCCAACCAAAACTCACACTTGCTGAACTTTGCATACAGTTGGCGGTCCTTGCGTGTCTGTAGTACTACTCTCAAGTGAGCAACATGCTCCTCCTTGCTCCGAGAGTATATTAAGATGTCATCAGTGATCACGATCACGATCACGAACATGTCCAAAGATGGCTTGAACACCCTATTTATCAGGTCCATAAAAGCTGTAGGAGCATTCGTTATTCCAAAAGACATAACTACAAACTCATAATGACCATACCGTGTTATGAATGCCATCTTCGGGATATCACTCTCCTGAAATCTGAGCTGATGATACCCAGATCTGAGATCTATCTTTGAAAAACACTTAGCACCTTGAAGCTGATCGAACAAATCATCGATCCTGGGTAAGGGATACCTGTTCTTGATAGTGACTTTGTTCAACTGTCGATAATCAGTGCACATATGAAGGGAACCATCTTTCTTCCGAACAAATAACACTGGTGTGCCCCATGGAGACTGGCTTGGTCTAATGAAGCCCTTATCTAGTAAATCCTTTAACTAAGCCTTCAACTCTTTTAGTTAGACTGGAGCCATCCTATAGGGAGGAATAGATATAGGCTGCATATTGGGAAGGAGGTCAATACCGAAGTCAATCTCCCGCTCGGGAGGAATACCTGGCAAATCATCTGGAAAGACCTTTGGATACTCGCTTACTACTGGAACTGACTGGATAGTCGGGGTCTCGAACTCAACATCCTTGACCCTAACCAAATGATACATGCAACCCTTGGAAATCATCTTCTTAGCCTTGAGGTAGGAAATGAAGCGACCTACAAGCACAACCGAACTACCCTTCCATTCTAAGACTGGCTCACCCGAGAATCTGAACTCTACCGACCAGGTCCTGCAATTAATAGAAGCATAAAAAGCATACAACCAATCCATGCCGAGAATGACATCGAAATCGATCATGGCTAACTCTATTAGATCTGTTGAGATGACCTTCTGGAGGACCAAGACCGGGCAATTTCTATACAATCGTCTAGCTATAGTTGAGTCACCTACTGGAGTAGAAACTGAGAAGGATTCTGAAAGGACATCGGGATTGACTCTGAAGCTACTGGCTACATAAGGTGTCACAAAGGACAAGGTGGCCCCTGGATCTAACAGAGCATAAACATCAACATGGAAGACTTGTAACATACTAGTAACCACGTCTGGGGAGACCTCCTACTCCTGATGGGATTCTAGGGCATAAAATCTGTTCTAGCGCTGACCGCCAGCTGCACTGGTAGACCCCCTCTGATGTGCTAAGCGAGGGGGTGAGGCTGCTGAGCCAGAAGCTGGGCCACGGCCCCCAACCTGATCCTATCTTGCTGTTGGACAATCTCTAAACATGTGCCCAAGTTGCCAACACCCGAACCTTCCAAGCACTGGCCTGCATACCCTCGGCCATATCTGCGACAAGCTGGGACACCTGAATTTGTGGGCCTATTGCTCTGACCCCTCGAGCCTGATGCTTGCCCTATCTGATCGTGCCTAGGCCGAGATGGCACACTCAAAGCTGATGAAGCTGGGGCAGATGATCTCTGGTAGGTCTACTGACGGTGCCCACCTCCTGACCTAGACTGAGGAAATCTGTGATCATTAGTCCTGGACCTCTTGGCCTCTCTCTCTCTCGAATGTGTTGCCTCCATCTGTTGGGCATACAACACCATCCAAGGAAAGTCCATATCCTGATAAAGCATAGCAGTCCTGCATTCCTTATCAAAGTAGCCTGCTATCCCATGCACAAACCTGCTACCTCGTGTCCTCTGGTCGGCCACCAACTTAGAAGCATACTTTGATAGGCGCGTGAACTCAAGGGAATACTCTAGTACTATCATCCTCCCTTTCTTCAGATTTACAAACTCCGCTGCCTTCAGCTCCCTCATCTCCCGAGGCAAGAATCTATCCAGGAATGCAACATGGAACTCTTCCCAAGTGATCGGACCTGCTCTGGGGACCCTGCGTTCCTTCCATTGACGGAACCAGATATGTGCAACCCCCTTCAACTGGTAAGAGGCCAACTATGCACACTCAACACTACTCACCCCTATGACTTGGGTGATCTTGATAACCTCATCCACGAACTCATGCGGGTCCTCATCTACCTTGGACCCAAGAAACTCTGGGGGGTTCATCCTCAAGAAGTCCCTGACTCGAGCCGCCGCCGCACTGCAAATCTGCGGAACATACACAACGGCCTGCTGATTGACCTGAGGGTCAAGGCCTGTGCAAGCATCTGGATAGCGGCCCGAAACTCAACTAGGCAGATGGCTCCAGTGCCTGAGGCTCCTAAACCAGTGGGACCTGCTGATGCCCATGACCCATTCCATCCTCGTGGCCTTCACCATCTCTATTCCTCCTTTCATTCATCCTTCGAGGAGCCATGATTCTGCAATCGCGAACTACACGAATTAGAGGAATAGAAAGGCTTTTCATCACACAACATAGATCATGAAAGATGGGAACATTTCCTAAAACATTTTGTAGCCTCTTCGTCATAAGTGTGGCACGCTTCACACTCATGATAATGACTCTACTTAACGCAGCTTTCAGACTCCCTAGGACACTTCAAACCTATGCTATGATACCAAGTTTGTCACGATCCAAGAGAAGATCCGAACCGTAGACACGGGAAAAGGGACCCTGAGAGACCCCAAGTCAACCCATAGCATAAGCATTTAACTAACTCATCAATAAACATGAAGAAACACAATCATAAACTCAGCGAAAGCCTAACTTAAATAACAACAGAATGAACGTCTGAAGCTGAATACATGTCTAAGTCTGATAAGCCACTAATATATACGAACTGATGGGACAACACCCCCAACTAGATCAACAATACTGAAACTGAAAACACATCCAAGGTAACTGAAAGTCTAGTCCTCGAAAGATGAGGACTCACCAATCTAGCAGGTGCTAACTTTGTTAGCGGCTACGAACGGGGCTGAACCTGTGATACAGACCCTGCATCATGAAATGATGCAGCATAGAAGGTATGTGGTCAGTACGTGGAATGTATCGAGTATGCAAGGTAAGTAAAACCGCTTTTGTAACATAAATCATTTAAAACCATTCATACATATCATAAGCTTTTAAGAGTAAGTAGAAAACTACATGCATTCATTCTAAAATCGTACTCTTATCATAACATGTTCATGCATGGCTTTAGAACCTCATAACTGACTCGAACGACTCAAAGCTAAAACATAAAATTTATATCAAAAGCTGGACAATGAGTCAAACCTTGCTTTTCGAACATGCATGCATAAGATAGTTATCATGAGTAATGGATATGCAAATTCGAGTGATATAGACAGTGGGAGACTCGTCACTCAATCGACATACCACGATAGAGCTTATGTTGTCCTGACTATTACACTCAAGTGGGCAGAGCCGTCCAAAACCTTGCCAGGGCTAAGGACGCTACCATGATATCGATATCAAGCTGAAATGGCTAATCAGGCCGGGGATAGTATCAACCTACATTGGCGCATAGTTCTGCGGCATAGGGTAATCGACCCTTAACCCGCTCGGTGCTAGACTCTTCTCCCAAAACATGCAATGCTCTACATTGTATATAACAAAGCTCAACATGAAATCATGCACAATTCAACATCATGAAATGAAGCTCAATATTGTATATTAACAAAGCTCAATAATGACCTACATCTCAATTATAAAATCATGCATATGAGAAGCTTTATTTTAAAACATACCACAAGCTCAATCATAGGTGAGAGCATCTACTCCAAATCATGTGGTAAGCTACATAAAGAAATATTCACTCAACATACCTCAAGCTAGAATTTATAATAATAATAATAATTGAGGAAATTTCACTTCAAACTATGTGGTACGCTTATGTCGGGAAAATCATCACTTTAAATCAAAATGTGGGCATCACCCAAAGCTTTATCATACTTGAATCTAACCAACTCATTTTGAAAACATCAACATAGTTATGGGTAGTTTTGGAAACATGCTTTTTATCATCAACTTCATTACAATCATACATTTATCAAGAATCTGTTCCTTTATGAACTCTTCACCCATGGGCGTTTTAGATTCAAATTTTAGAAAAAAAATAATTTTATAAGGGAAAACGAGTTTGAATCCGCCCAAGCTTCATAAATCATTAATATAAATACTATCTAATCATACCCATGTATATAGATTGAAAAGTCATGCAATTGGGCAAAACCCCATGCTTATTCATAGATAATTAAATAACATTTTGTTGGAGAATGGGCATGGGTGTGGAAGAAAGCACCCACTCATAGCCTTACATACCCGGGATTGAAGAATTCTAACTCTTCCTAATTGCCCAGCAGAGATTCCCCTTTGAAAACCTTGAGAATTCACCTTGATTCTTCTCCCCAAACTCCAACCTTGCATGCATGAAAGTAATGGCCTAAGATAGGTTTTTCCCTGCTATAAACCCTCTAATACGAGCTTAAAACAACGTAGTATAGTCCATTAGAACTTAGAAATTACTGAAAAGCCCTTACTAAATTCTCTGAAAATAACTGTCAGGGGATCCTAACAGATGATCTGACGGCTCATCACCTGGGCTCACGGTCCGTTTGTTTGCTCGTTAAGTTCACTAGATAATTGATCTATCGGGGCTCCTAGAGCGACATGACGACTCATCCCAGAGACCATGAATCATGGTCACTTCCGTCAAGTACACTAGATAAATTTCACAATCTCCCTCTAGAACCACCCCACGACTGACATGATGACTCGTGGGGTCTCCTCACGAGTCGTCAAATGACTCGTCTTGTGCCTGCAACATAATTTCACAATTTCTCTGTTTCAACTCCCGGGTCTGATCTTTGAGCTCTCGGGGTATATCATCAATCAACAAGAATCAATCATAAGCCTTGTTGAAAGTTCTCACAGTTGTACGACTATTTGCATAAAGATTAATCATGTCGAAAGCATCAAGATCATGCACAAGCTTTACCCTACCGGAGGAAACGTCATAACCCATAGGTTAGCTTAGCCCCGGGCTCAGCTCATTTCCAGAACTACTCTCATGTATTGGGTACTCAAAAAGCCTCAAAGGCAACCATACCATAAGTACAATCCTCTATAAAGTCTTTTCACCAAAAGTATTTATCATCCCAGGTTACTTCACAAAAATGATTTTATAAATGATATAATATCTCAACCTACGAAGGCACTGGTATAAATTATAGGAAAATTGTCAATTATTGAATACACACTCCTTTTAACATTCTCGGATCCCAAAGTTCGATATGTAATAGTTCAAACTTATAGGAAAAAGTAGCTTGGTTTGTTTTGCATAAGGGCATATCAGACATTTATTCACTATCTCAACAATATTGTCTAGTTTTGTAGGTAGTCATTTCTTTAAGGCTATAATGGATACATGTCCAAATCCATTATGTCATAAAGCTATATCTGGATCAGAATTGCAACTAAGCACACGATTAAAAAGATGTGTTGCTAATGTAACTTCTTTTCTACCTGAATTGTCTTTCAGAATATAGAGCTCATTTTTATCTTTACCAATCATCTTCATCTTCCCACTCAAGAGATTCTAAAATATACAGAAATCAGTAAAGAAAATAGCAGAACATTTAAGTTCCTTAGTCAATTTTTAGACTGACAACAAATTAAGTTTAAACTGTGGAATATGAAAGACATTTGAAATAACACTTCTGTTAGGCAAACTACTTGAACCTCTGTGTGTGTAACTAAGGATATATCACCATTTGGTAATAGACCTTTCTAGGATTGTCTGATTTAAATAATGTCTAATAGTCAAATAGATATATATTTGCTACCATATGATTGGTTTCATAGATGTTATTCAAATTCTCTCTCAATACCGGGTAATGTAAACGATTGATACAAATATGAAAACCCAATAAGGAGTTGGGGTCGAATCCACGGGGACTGTTTGAAGCCTTAAACTATCTAATACTAAATAGTAAAGTTTTGCAAGATTAGAAACTATTCCAATTTGGAGTGAAAGAATTTAACTACATCTACCAATTGTATTAGCCTATAGTTGTAAACAATTAGAGACAATTCTAATGAAGTGACCCCAATATTGGGTCGATCCCCCTATATCATCCAATGTGAAAGAATTGATAGAGAGCTAGTGCTGAACATGCAAAAAATTTACTAGGCAACTCATGGGTGTCTTTCAACTGAATTTATAGAGAGCTAGGGCTGAACATGCAAACAATTTACTAGGCAACTCATGGGTGTCTTTCAACATCACCATAGGTGTTAATCTACTTCAATTTTGTCAAATTGAAGAAACTTCATTCTACTCAATTACTTGTTTGCCAATTTGGAATTCAACCTATGTTTAGGAGAATCCATTAAACAAGGGTTATGCCTTGAGCCATTATTGATTGATTGTAACCCAACCCAAATTTGCTCTTTCAAGCCTTATAAGGGTAATTGGGCAGGATTGGATGATTCTCATCACCAATCACTAGATACAAAGCAAAAATTAATCAAATATTCAATAGCCCAAACTCAATTTTAACAAATGGATCATTAAGGTTTACAACCCTAGATTTGGGTTTAGTTACCCATAGCTAGAAGAAGAATATAAGATAATTAATGAGACATTCTAACCAATGGGAATTCAGATCTCTACTTGATTGATGATAATCTTCAATTACAAAAGTTAAATCTACAATTTATATTAAAACTAGGGCTAAAATCTACTCTCTATACTAGTTATGCACTAAGGAATGAAAAAATTGTCAACAATTACAAGGAAAATCTATTTATACTATGATCTAAAAAGCCCATTAAATTTGAAAATCGGAGTGCCAGTGTGCAGGGATGGACCATCCTTTACATTTCTACTTCTTTCCCTGGGTATGTCGTCCTTTGAAAGATGGACCGTCCTTTGAGAAGATAGTCCGTACTTCACTTCGTACTAGAGATATCACATTATGCCAATTCTGATTCATCTATCCATTGACGGACCATCCTTTCAGCTGTACTTTAGGGACCCAATTTTCTAGGTTTCTAAAATTTGCAGCTGGGAAAGGACGGACTGAGGGACGAACCGTTCTTCAAACTAACGGTCCATCTTTTGCCTCATCTTTTGAGCAGTTTTCTGTCCTTAGATCCTTTGTTTATCCAATTTATTAGGATCATGAAACACAACATAATAAGGTTAATTTCACTCCAAATGACATGAAAAATTTTATAGAAAGAAGCAAAGATGTGTCGCTAATCCCTGACACATCAACACCTCAAACTTAAAGCATTTGCTTGTCCTCAAGCAAACCAAGAAGAGAACTACCCTAATCCTAAAAAATATCCCGAACTCATAAATTATCATGACTAGGGTGGTTGTCAACAATAGCTATCAACCCATCATATTCAATCAGCCACCTCCTCTATCAATCAAAACACAATTTTCTCGCAACCATTCGGACTAAGCATGCAACCTCCACTCATGATATCATATCAATATGCATATACCCAAACTAGAGAAGTGAAATGGGATATATATTGAAATCTACATGCCCTCACAATTAGACCAAAAAAAGTGTCCTTTATCTGAAATAACAAAAACACACACCACAAGGACACACAAGACAAAGAGAGAAGAGAGAAGCACTCAATTTTCACAAAGAGGTTCACAAGATAGCTCACAACTATCATATGCTTGCCCATTTACTCAAGTGCCTTCCTTTTCAAATATTTGTGTTGATATCACATAAAGACTTTTCTAAGCTTGTAGTGAAGGTTAGAAGGCTGGTAGGGTACAATTTAGGCTTTTAGTGACTCACTTACCCTCCTTGACGACTTCATTGTGTTTCCACAACCTATTTCAACCTTTTTGATCCCTTATTTTCATTCCATCTTTTGTTTTGGTAATTTTTTACACCCCAAAGTATGTTTATAAGCTCAAACTTTATTTTTCTCTTTTTGCTTTCTTTTCTTCTTTGGCTCATTGCACAATCACACCTTGGGAAACAACATTTTTTTGGCCTATTTCTTTCTTTCCCTCCTTATCACCCCCAACTTACAATTTCTTGCTCATTTTTCATTACTTTTCAAGTGTCAAGGAGGATGGGTTCAAAAGAGGGTCAACTTGAGAATTAGCTTTGGCTTTCATTACAGTTGATCAAGAAAAAGGCCAATAGGCTCAAAGAGTGAGACTAGGGATTCATACATCATTTGGTAGGTCTCTTTAGGTGTATGTGGCTTGTGAAACATAAAAAAGGCCTAAGTTCATCTCTACAATCCATAGTGACTCCTAAATTCATGCACTAGTATAAAGGCAAGTTCTAGAGTGTGATCAAATCAGGTGAATAGCAATTTTCCTTTTCCACACACTGGTACATGGATATAAAATTGACTAACACATTAATCTCAACTAGGAACACATTTCCAACAATTTCATATCAAAAGTGGAGATATACAACTTAATGTCAAACAACTACGAGAAAATTTTGAAGGGGGACATTGTTTCCATAAATCAGCTCAAACATGTAAAAAGCTACATTGCCACCACCACCACCTAAGTCAAAATAAATCTATTTATCCTAAGACGACTCAACAAAGTAGGTTGGTACCCTTAGAAAGTCACCTAAGCAATCCATCATTGCGCCCATGCACTACGACACTTAGTTACTTTTATTTTTCTAGATTCAACGTAAAATAAGCCTCCTGAAAAAGAATCATGGCTAAGAAAACCAAGGAGGGCTCTACACTCAAAAGTAAAAAGAAGTTAATCTAAGAAAGAAAAGAAAAATCTAAACTAAGAAAGCTGTAAAAATTTGGAGTGCATTGATCACACCCACACATCAAATAACTCATTAAATGCATGCAGCCATATAATTCAGAGTTTTGAGAAAGTCGAACATTATACAATCAATCAATCATCAAACATATAAATCCAATCAAATACATATCCAAAATACCCACACCCTTCTAAAAAATACAGTGTCCGCAATGCATATACAAACAAAATACAAGGGGGGGAAGAAGGCAGCAAAAGCAAAACTTCCTGTAGCTCTCAGTGTGTGCGGGTGAAGTAGTACAACAATGCAAGATTTTGAAGCTTTTAAGGAGCTACAATGGAGGAATTTTTTAGTAGAGAGGAAGAGGGAAAGTATGAAGAAGATGGGGAAGGGTGTGCGAGTGAGATACGGATGTACGCCCATCATATGTTCCTTTTCTCTTTTAAAACCACATGGGTTGGGTCCGTCAATCCCATAGGTGGCTAATTAAAGGCCGACCCAGCCTAATTAAAGAATACCTGACCCGAACTTAAGCCTTCATATGGGCTCATTGGCTTTTCTCCATTAATGACCAGAGACGGGCCTAGAGACTGTCCTTCTGGGCAGAGTACGATCCGTATAGTGGACCGTATCTTGCCCCAATCCCTTTTAGTGCCAAGTGCAAAAGAGGATGGATATGTGGTTCGTTCTTTGAAAGGATGGTCCATCTTTTCCACCTTTGTTTGCGCACCAAAATTCTTCCTTTCTATTTTAGGCCATTTTTCTATAATTTTCTAACTGTACTGCATCCACTAACACCCATTAGTCCAAAAAATGCTTAGGTTGCCCTTCAAGTAGCTCTTGAGTTAATGTCATGGCATGATGTGGATACTATACAAGGTGTAGCATCCCTTGTGTTGTCTCCTAAGAAGCATCTAATTTAACATCACAACATGACGCAAGATACCTGATCATGGTTTTGGTGAGCTGTTCTTGGGATAGGACTTCCTTACCCACTTCCCACCTTTGGTTCCACAGACGTATTGCTTCACCCATGCTAATTTAGCCTTCTTTATTTTGGGTGATTCAGTCATAGTACGCTCAGCTACCTTCCCAACTTCATGCTTAACATTGACCACACAAATGTCCTCAACTCCTATGGGCAACAAGTGGCCTCTCCCGGCTTTGAAGGGGATACTCTCATTCTTGACATGAAACATGATCTCATGCTTATCAAAATCCATCAATGCTCTCCCAGTATCCAAAAATGGTCTCCCAAGGGTGATGGGTATGCTGCTATCAACATCATAGTCAAGAAGTACAAAATCTGCTGGTAACACTAATTTGCGAACTTTAACAAGCACATCTTCTAAAATCCCCACCAGACTTCCATCTAGAGCCGAATAGAAGTGGACTTCAACATAGACAATATGTACTGCTTATAAATGGCTAGAGGCATCAGGTTAATGCTTGTCCCATTATCACAAATGGCATGGAAGCAATCATATCTACTAATTTGGCAAGACACAGTAAATTCCCCTGGGTCACCCTTCTTCTACGCATGTGCCTACTATGATGGCACTCACTCTATGGGTCATGGGTATGATTTTCTCTTTATCACAAGGCAGCCTTCTAGTCAAGAGAATCTTTAAGTATTTAGCAAACCCCGACATCTCTTTGATGACATCAATGAACGGGACCTAAAGTGTTGCCTATTTAAGCCTCTCAATATGTTTTGCCACTTTTGCCTCAAGGGCTTGTTGAGCAATTCTTTGTAGAAATAGAGGGACGGGCAGAGGAAATTATTTCGCAAAGTCTTTCACTTTTCCCTTAGCTCCGTCTCTCTTTAGGGGCAACTGACACATCATTTTGAACTTCTTCACATGGTAGATTTTTGGTTCCATCCTCAACTATCTCATCCACACAAAGCTTTTTGGGCCTCTCTTCTAGGTCATCCAACTCAATCACAACTTCAGACTTATCCTCCACCACACCATCCTCAACATTCACATCAATAGGTTTCACAATCTTCCCACCCCTAGTGACTATGGCCATACATTGAGCATTAGAAGATACCACATGTCCTTTTGGATTCACCACAATGTCACTAGGGAGATGAACTTTTAACTTGGGATTTTGATCATGGAAAAGGTCTTGCACCTGTAGCTCTAATTTCTGAATGGAAACCGTGTGAGAGCCTACAATTTCTGTGAGGCTTTTGAGACACATATCCGTTCTCTCTTTGTTAGCCAACACCTTTTATAGAATCCCTTAGAGCTTTGAACCCCCATGATCATGTGAAGGCCCCTCCCTCCAATTTTTGGAGTTAGAGGGAGGACCTCTAGGCAGAGCATAAGAAGGTGAGCCTCTATTCTAGTAGTTCCCACTATTTTTTCAACCTTGATTTTGACCACCAAAGTTGTTCCTAGGGTTATATTGACCTTGGCCTTGTGACTAAGATGCCCTTGGTACGAAGAAGAGGTGTAGTCCTACTGATACTATGGTCTATAGCCTCTGGATGAATTGCCAACATAGTTGGCATCTTTCACTTGCAAAGGTGGTGGCTCTAGTAATAATTGATATTAGTATCTCTACTTGATTGATGATAATCTTTAATTACAAAAGTTAAATCTACAACCTATTTCAAAAGTGGGGCTAATATCTACTCTCTATACTAGCTATGAACTAAGGAATGAAAAAATTGTCAACAATTACAAGGAAAATCTATTTATACTGTGATCTAAAAAGCCCATTAAATTTGAACATCAGAGTGCCGGTGTGCAGGGACTGACCTTCCTTTACATTTCAGCTTCTGTCCTTGGCTATGTCATCTTTTAAAAGACGGACCGCCCTTTTAAAAGACGGTCCTTGCTTCAATTCATACTGGAGAAATCTCATTCTGCCAATCTCTGATTCAACTATCCATTAAAGGATTGTCCTTTCAACCATACTTTAGGGACCCAATTTTTTTGGGTTTCTAGAATTTGCAGTTGGGAAGGGACTGACTGAGGGATAGACTGTTCTTCAGAATGACGGTCTGTCTTTTGCCTTATCTTTTTAGTAGTTTCTTGGCCTTAACTCCTTTCTTTATCCAATGTCTTGGAATCCTGAAATACAGCATAATAAGGTTAGTTTTTACTTAATTTCACTCCGAATGACATGCAAAATTTTATAAAAGAAGTAAGGATGTGTCGCTAATCCTCAACACATCATGCACCTATATCTATTATCTAATTCTGCTTGTAATTTGAGCAGTGAGAACAATATTCATACCTTCTACATTACCTATCATACTAGCTAAATGAGTTGTGACAGGAGCCCTATTCAGAAATTATATGAGTTTATAGTACTGATCTTTGATCAAAGTAAAAATGTCCACCTGAGCATGTTGAGTGACTTCAATCACTTTAGATTGTCTTGAAGACTAACCTTACTCCTAAGATATATAACAAGGAATCACATTATTTTGATGGTTCCGCGAGATAATTTTAGACTAGTTAGACATCATATAATAGGTAGAGTGATTTCCTCCTTTCTTTTTGAACCTGTCTTGAGGATAGCCTATAACTTTGTAATAGTTTTCTCTTGTGTGTCCTTTATCTTACAGAAATCACAGAACAAATTGTAGTGCCTTTTAGGTTTCTAATTTTGAGTGGTACCATTTCTTGCATATAGTGTTGTGTCATAGGACCCCTACATGTTTTTTGGATTAGTTCCTAATATATCTATTGTAGACATAATAGATTTTTGGCTCTCATCACTCATGATCAATGAGTATGCCTGTTTGGCAGATGACATTTTCATCGGTAGAGATTCTTGCTTGTATATAAGAGTCATTTACACCCATTAGAAACTAAAATGGCTTCCACTTCTGAAAATGAAGCACAAACTCTTTTGATTTAGGACAATCATAGGAGGGTGTGTGAACTAATGCCTCAAATTATTGCCTTAACCCTTTCAGTTTTGAAAATTACACAGACACAGACTCTGTACCTTAACTCAAGATTGCAATTTCTTTGTGTAAATTAAACCTTTCAAACAAATCCTCTCAAACAATCTGTGCACTTGAGACATACATTATCCCTCCAAGATGCCTTTTGCTTAAAAATTCATTATCCATGACAAGCAAATCACATTCACTCTCTCCCAATGACTTTCTATCCTTGTAAATTTATCTTTAGTGCATGTGTCATCAGCCATCCCGATTTGTTTCTTCCTAGAAATGTTATTTTTATAGACCTAATCCAAAGAGAATATTTTTCAGCACCAGTTAATTGAAAAGAGATGATTTGAATACCACTTCCATCTGATATACTCAGGAATAAAAGATGATTATAGACAATTTTAATCGCTGGAAGAGAATTGTGTCCTGAATTTGATTCTTTGGGTGAATTTACAGAGATTGTCATGCCTGGATCTTGAAGATTTCAAGAGGATCAGAGCAAGAACAAGCTACCAACACAACTTTTTGCGGAATATATGAACCAAGATCTAGCTAGACTTTCTAGTATGGCTGCTTTGATACCATGAAATAATATGAAAATTGATCCCCTCTTACTAAGACTACAAAATGTTCTTGTGAATTATGGCCATATCGGGTATATAAGCAGTGATTTCAAATTTAGATGTTAAACGTACTCTGGCAACTTTATGTAAGGCAGATATAAGAACCCTAATCATTAGGGATTAGATGATGGAGAGAGGAAAGAGAGAAAGAAACGAGAATTCATGTATTGTATAAGAGAAAATAATTTTGTGTATCTAATAGTACATTGTAGTGCTTTTTTATACTAGCTACTATGTTAGTTATAACTAACTAACTTCTTAGCTAATTAATGACACGACCCAAATGCTTGGGTCATGCAGGCACCTATTCGACACTAACTCGATAGGAGAACCCTTTTTTAAGTCTAGAATTCCATTGCACATTCCTAATTCAATAATTATTAGCTAAACCCTTTTTAGTCATTCCCTATTCATCAACTATTTCGCGATATTTTACTTATGTCGATTATCTTTTATTTAGCCATTGTTGAATTCCATAAGCTATATTATCTTTTACAACTCTCAGATCTTATATTTACTAGTGGAACCATACTCACAATTAGGATTCCCCCAGTATAAGAATTAATAATCCAAAATAAACTTAGCTCAACTATATTAAACTTGCAGGGTGCCAAGCTGCTGTAAAAAGGCTCGCAGGGCTGCATTCTTGCCTCGAGTCCTGGGGTTCTTATAGAGAATTTTCGGGGAAGATGGTGGAATCCTTGTCCTCTCTAGCCACCTTACGCTTTTTCTGGTTGGAAAACCTAAATTTTGTCTTTGGGCATTTAGAACTACCAATCCTTATGAAAATAGGATTTAAATCCAAAATTTGACAGAATTAAAGGATTCTGGTCTGTATCGCCCGCTGCAGTGAGGACTCTCCTGCTGCAACAGTCCCACTATGGCGGAGGTCTCTTCGTTGCGGCTGCTCTATGTATGGGCCCACCTGATTTTAATTTAGTCCATTTTAAATATATCGATCAAGTAATAACTTAATCAGAGAACATAACCTCGGCTCATGAAAATTTAAAATTTTCATGTCTATATCGTCATAGTGCTGTAATGGATAGACGAATCGTTACATCAGATACCAATTAAAAATTCATTATCCCTTAATGGCCCCACAAAATAGGCCAGGTTTTTTTTAGTCGTCCCATGTCTAACTTGACACTGGGTAATAATCCTGATGCTCCTAATCGACACTGTGGTTTCACTAATGTTGCTTCAAGATTGTTAGATCGGTATCCCTTTTAGACCCTTATTTCGAGGTCCTAAGATGCCAAGAGGTGTATTATCCAATGCACGAATATTGTTATTATCTCATTCCCCACATTTTCAGCTGGATGAAATTTTTCGGCGTACTCAATTTCTACTAGCTATCTTCGTACTAGGCTCGACCCGTCTAATCTCGAGTCTCCTGAACTTCCCACTCATGGCTCACATTTTTCACCTATTTCCTATGTAAACCCCCATATCTTACATTATTCCCCTTTTTCAGGAACTCAGGTTGCCCTTGATGTTATTGTAATTCAAAATGCCACTAACTTAGGCTTTTCCGCTGCAACGTCACATTCCCTGCTGCAGCAGTTTCGCCGTGGCGAAATAACTGTCTGCTACAACGAATATAGGGAAGTTTTAAGGATTCTTAGAAATAGTTCAACCTCATTTTCTACCTTTTCAACTTTAAAAGTTTTGCAAATCCTCTCAATCCTCCGCGATTTTCTCGACTTTGTTTAGGTAGCCTTCGCTCTCATCTCTTTATAGTGTCATTATACTTCATGACTGCTAAATGCATGTCTATATGGTTGGATTTGGGTTGATAATGGGGTGATGGGGTGGTTTTTATTTTTGAAATATTAGGGTAGATTTTTGAACCATGCTGCTTGTATTTACATTCTCAAGTATCTTATATTTCTCTTTGCGTGCTCCTAGCTGATTTCATGTAGTTTTGGCTTGAGTAAAAGTGGGGTTTGGGTAGGGTGATGGTTTGGCTTCCTCAAACTGTTCAGGCTCGAATTTGGACATGATAAATGGTCATTGAGTACGGGTAAGTCTACCCCTTGCTCGATCTCTACCTAATTTTAGAGAAAATGGAGGTTGGATATTTGACCTCTATTGTTGGGGTCGGAGGTCTGCTGGGAAAGACAATGTCCACTGCATCGGGTCTTTACTGATCTAATGGACTCATTATAGCAGTCCAAATTCATAGTAGTGGACACACTGTGGCAGGCATATTTCCATGGCAGCTAACCCATTACAACAGCAACTCGCTAGCTGCACCAGTCACACCTTAGGTAGTGAGTTGTGTCTCCTATTCGTTATTTCTAAATCTAAGCCTAATCCACTTATTTGTTTTGATCACTTTCTAACACACTTATTTTTCATAGGGTCTTATTATCACCATGTCTTCTAGCAGTGGCAGCAGCTACACTTCCTACTGTATTCGCTTCGTGACTGACTAATGCTAGTTCTGGCATAATGAACAGGCATCCAAGGGTCTGATACAAGATAGGGGCTTTATCATGCAGGACATGGAGGAATAGGCGCCAGAGTTCTATGCCCGCCTCCAGGAGATAGGGTAGGGTCCTCTAGTTAAAGATCCTTGCAAGACTAATGAGGCTCGGGTGAGGAGATCTATGCCAACCTCTCCTCCGTGGTCTGGAATCGCTCAAAACTGATCGCCTATATTAGAGGGAGGCAAATGCGGATAACTGTTGCTGCCTGGGGTGGCTACATTTGGTATCCCAGATGATTCACCCATCCACCAATGTCATCGACGTGACGTACGCCTGAGCTTTGGTGGTGGCCTATATTCTGGTTGGAGTATAGGTAAATGTGGGGGCATAGATATTAGAGGAGTGGAGGTACTTTTCATCCAAGGCCATCACTAGCTTGCTTTTCCCTCTCTCGTCACCCTACTTCGCAAATGAGTCAAGGTATATGGGGAGGCCGGGGATGTCATTTTAGCCTGTGACGTGCTCTTTGAGCCCTTAAGGGTGAAAGGTGCAGCGGGGAGAGGTAGGAAGAAGAGGAAGACTACTTCTAGTGAAAGGGATGATGAGGCCAGAATTTCCAGTCCGGTGGTCTCTTTGAGCAAATTGAGACAGAGATGGCCGCCATGCAGGAGCTATTGGGAGGGTCAAACCTTTGTCAGGTAGCAGAGCATCTAGCACAACTACTGCAAATATAGAAGGGGTTCAGGGAGTGATTGCCTCCTTGGCCTAGGGCCACGTGGAGCTCATGGAGGATTTGGAGAGAGAGAAGAGGAAGTGGCACTCCTGAACAAGCTCTTCGTCCGTATGTGAAAGGGGATCAAGAAGATTCTGAAGAACCTCTCCCCTGGCTCCAGGACGCCCCAGGTGGCCAGAGAGGATATTCAGAATTCTCCTTCCTTAGTCAGTTTGAGGATGAGGTGGCCAGTGACGAGGCCTCCAGTTAGCCACGGCCGCAGTGTTTCTCCCACCCATACTTTCCTTTTTAGATACTTGCTTTGGGTTGCCCCTGTTTGGGGCATGTAAGACAATTCTCATCCCTTTTTCTTTACTTGTTTTTGGAGGTTGCTACTTTTTGTGTACGGATGCCTATTTGACATTCGCAAATAATGGTCGTGTTTTTGGCCCCTTTCTATTATATCCCATAGTTGTTTTTCCTATATTTGCATTACTTGTTTGTATCGTAGTCACCATATCTGTTGTTGCACTCAAAGACAGGGGGATTTTGGGATTCTACCTAGCAGCCATCCACTGCAGTGATCGACCTCCCGCTGTAGTGGTCTATTCCTCGTTGTAACTAGTCCATACGCTGAGACACACCTCGCTGCAGCAAAACTTGCTATGCAGAACACCTATGGGGATTTTTGTCCTTTCAGCCGACTTAAGCCAATTCCACCCACTAGTTCATCTCATATCCTTCTACAATTCACATCGCTATATACCAATTGAGCTCGTCGAGACACCAATTGGAATCCTGTAGATTCTAATTGGAATTAATCCAGGCGACCAACATGCTCAAACGACACGATAAGAAAGAATAAAAGTGAGAACTTTCTAGATTCCTTGTAGCCTTCCGAAGATTAGATATGGATGTCTACACACAAATCCGCGGAACTTTACTTGACATTGCTCTTGTACTTGTGAGTCCGTTAACCTAGACGCTCTGATACCAACTTGAAATGACCCAAATAGGCAGGTCGTGCGGGTACCTACATCGATTATAACTCGATAGGAGAACCCCTTTTAAATCTATAATTCTATTACACATTACCTAATTCAATAATTATTAGCTAAACCCTTTTAATTCAATCTCTATTCATCAACTATTCCACGATACACTTATGCTGGTTATCTTTTATTTAGCCATTGCTAACATTCCATAAGCTATATTATCTTTTGCAACTCTCAGCTCTACACTTACTAATGGAGCCACCTCACAGTCAGGATTTCCCTAGTAGAAGCATTAATGACCTAAAATCAACTTAGCTCAACTGTAGTAAACTCTTCCAAATCAGGCATTCACCCATGAATCGTGGGTAACCACGTCAATCATATATTTATCCATAACTATCAAGTAACATAATTATGTACTCAACAAAGAAAACAGTCAATCATACTAATAGAGTTATGTTTCCACAGGAATACGAATACAAACATATATCTACACCTCCCTAATCCTTCTCTGCACTCCTCTACAAAATATTCATGCCCTTGTACATTATCTCACGTCTGTGTCTCTCACATTATGACCGAATTAGGTCAGTATATCACGTATTACGTTTGTATATCAGTACGTCTATATATCTTTCGCACATCTATATATCTGTATATCTATACACATATGCTAGAGGGTGTTATTTCTTCTTGTCTAGTCATGACCTGTAGGGGACTCTAGAAATTCATGTACTGTATACCCAGTTGTATGAACACCATATCATACCTGTCTATGTATTCTTACCTATACACCCAACCGTATGAACATCATATCATACCTGTCTATGTATTCTTACCTATACACCTAACCGTATGAACATCATATCATACCTGTCTGTGTACTCATACCATACTGCTCGCTCGGATGCTAACCTCAAGCTCAAGCCACTCATATCCAAGTACTCATACCCATGCTCAATCACACTAATCCGGTCGTTTGGATGCTCACCTCGGACACGTGCCTCTCACCTCAGGGTAAGGATATACTACCCTTCTGTTCTAAGACGTGTCATCTTGCCCTTAATCAGTTGCCACAGACTCCACTTGCAATTCCGGAATAATATATCACAGTTCAATCTACTTGATAGAATACATTCATCAGCAAGAATTAATCATTGTAATTTATGATGTAATCATTATCCGAAGATCATTCAATGATATAGATCGATTTATCAACACTCAAGACGCTAGTCATAATCCTATTGCCCACGTTTTTAATTTACCAACAAGTAAAAGTGTGAAGACTTAGTTCACCTCTCTAGACCCATATGAGTATCAACATCTATTTGTATTTACGAAGTCCTATGTCATATATCGATTTTCATTATTTATTGGTTCATCCTCACGAAACTCTCGCTACTCAGGACGGTATTTTTTATGAAGCTTTTCCTCTTATCTTATCTCCCCCTATTTCCAGATAAAACTCCTTGCAGCAATTTCCTGTTTCTATCTTAATTATTAAATCGATGATTCATCTCTCATCCTTCCGCATTAGTAGCCCTCTCTTCTCCTACCACAATGAATTGAATGTACGCACCGATGTAGATATATAAATACATACATACATATAATTATAATCTAGCCCCCCCCCCCTCGTTTGGGAGCATACCATGGAAGTAATTATAGGAACTTCAACCTAGAGTGGAAATTGCTAATCTAGTATAAAATCTATTGGTGCTTCTATGATCACTTAATACCATGAATTCCCTCTCTCTTCTCGCATTATTCCAACTATTTTTTCTCACCCTTACTGTTGTTGGCTATATTCTAAACCGGTTGTCATCAGTAGGAGGGTTGCGTTCTTGCCTCAAGCCCTGGAGTTTTTGTAGAGAGTTGTCGGGGAGGATGGTGGAATCCTTTCCCTCTCTATCCACCTTACCTTTTTTCTTCGTTGGAAAACCCAACTTTGTCTTTGGGCATTTTGAACTACCAACCCTTATAAAAATAGGATTTAAATCCAAACCTAGACACACAGAATTATGGGATTTTGGTCCGTATCGCTCACTGCAGCAATGACTCTCCTGCTGCAGCGATTCCGCCATGGCGGCCCTACGTTTGGGCCCACCTAATTTTAATTTACCAAACGCTTGGGCCCGTCGATAGTGCATATACCGATGAATTCTTTTTAACTAGATTACTTATAATTTATCTTTTTAAGTGACATGATTTTGTTAAATAGATTATACCATTAGTACATACAACTTAAATTTGGAGAGATATAATAAAATATCGATCCAATTTTCTTGTATTGAGGCTCACAAAATATATATATATATATATATATATATATATATATATATATCAAATGCTTTATAAAAATAATATAAAGTGAAAATTAGTTTGGGATAAAAATTAAAATAATATTAAACTCCAAAATGTCAAATCCAAACTCGTGTACTGCCTTGAACTACAATTTCCATAGAGAGTAGACTCTTTTGCAGACGATTTAGATATGTGACAGGATATTCTAAATGACAGAGTGATTGTTTTGTCATAATTCACTAAGGTTTAACCTTTTGTTGCTCTGATTGTTAAAGTAGGAGGGGGAATGGGATGAGTGTATGCACTATAGATAAGCACTAACACACTGCTAAATATGGCACCAGTTGTTCCTATAGCATGATTACTAAGTAGTTCATTTACTTTACTGTTACTCTCCTGATTATTTTTTTCATTTACCTTCTAGGATCAGCTTCCAGAATCAAGAAGACGCCAGGTAGTAGTCTGATCAAGATGCATGGAATTGTTCATGAATTTGTTGTAGTATTATATCTTCTTTCTCTGGGGAGGAATTTATACTACAAATTAGAATGTTTAAAGACTTTTATTAAAAAATTAAATAATTTTTAACATGAATAAAAATAAATAAAAGGAATTAAGCTTTATCTTACCAATTTTAATGTGTATATTATGTTTTTCCAAAGTACAATCATTTTTAAATTCCAACATAAAGGTGAAATGCATCATAAATCGAGCTGTTTGTTTGCAAAATTAAATCTATCGATCAAATAATCACTTAATCTAAGAGCATAACCCCGATCCGTAAAAATTTAAATTTTTTACATTTATGTCGTCACGGTGATGCAACGATCGGACGGGTCGTTAGAATTAACTAACTAACTAATTTGTAGCTTAACTAACTAACTAACTACTTCTGCATACAGATTATGGAGAAAGATAGTGTTTGATCTTGTCTTTAGTCACCTACTTCTTCTCTTTCTTAAACACAAACAAAAGGTTATAATGGATATATAGAGGAGAGGAGTCTAGACAAACTTCATCAAGTTTTTCTTGATATTGCTATTTAGTTGAGACTTGATTATATGAATAAATAGATGAATATTGAACGATTGTTGAAAGCTTCATCAATGTCTTTTATATGCTAAGCACCAGCAGAAGGGAGTGACTTGACAATGTTGTCATTTTGATGGTTTATTTCCATACTATGTTGATCTCCTAATAATACCTACTGAAATACGTAAAAACACAATGTCATTTCATTTTAATTTCTAAGAAAATAATGATCCTGGAAATCAAATGACATAAGTTTGAAGGGTTACTAATAAAATTTTGCCACATAAATAGATACGTCCAATTTAAATTTAAGTTGGACTCCATATGATTTACCTTAAAGATATCTTATTACAGTTTAATATTCAATTATTTAGCAAAAAAGAAAAGAATTTTTTTAAAAAAGTTAGTGTAAAGATATGTGTAGATAAATTCAATTTAAACTTGAGATGAAAAGATATACGAAAAGTGCTCCACATGCTACACTTTTAAAAGGCCGCATAATATTCTCTACATATATATAATTTAGTTTTTTAAAGTATTGTTCATGCATCGCACGAATACATATACTAGTAGTTTTAAAGGGGCAAAGTGCACACATACTAATACTCATCGTATAATTTTTTTTTTATAAGTTTACCCACTTTTGGAAATAACTCAGGCATTCACGACTAAGGTTGAAAGTTCAAGTAAGAAGTGCATGTAAAAATTGTCTTAAATATCATACATGTGTATTTGAATTTATTTTGCAAAAAAAAAAAAATTTGTTCTTCGAATTTCAACAATTCAACACTCAAATTTACATCAAATAAACTCAAATTTGAAACATAAGTTTCATATATTCTAAAGAATAAACTTCATTCATCAATTATTCAAAACAACAATAAATCTAACAAACTCATTTTACATCATTTTATTTTTTCATGTTCAACACATTTTTCTGATCTCTCCTATAGTTGTCAAGTTATTGTTACACCCCGTAAGTTCTAGAGTTTAGTCGGCCTATTCACATGTTGGTTGAGAATTTTAGAGTGCCATACGTACGAGGAAAGGGCCTGGGGAAAGGCCGAATGAGTGCGAAGTTGGGATTTCGCGAGAGGAGGCCGAACCAAGCTGCTCAGAGGGGCAAAGTGGCACAGAGCTGATCCTCCACGTTAGCCAATGTGGCACGGAGCTGAAACGGCGCGTTGGCCAACTTGCCACGTTGCCTTGCATCCTTCTTCAAGTATATATAGGCCTCACCCTTAAATTTCATGATATTTATCAAATATATACGACCAGCAGAGTTGAGAGACGAAGGAAACATTTAATTTTCATCCGATTACGTCGCTAAACGCCATCCAAATTCAAATTAACTTCGGGTATCAAAGTATAAGGCTGCAGGGAGCATTTCTACGGAGTTAGTTTCACGAAATTCGCCCGGCGAATCGTCGTCCCGCCGAGCCAAAGTTGTTGGAATTGTTCCAAACTAGTGTCAATACGATCCCAGGCTTAAAGTAAGCATTTCTCCCTTATAGACCTTCGAGAAATAACAAGGTTTCGACCGTGTTCTGTAAAATAGAAAATATAGTTAATATCTATATATAAAGTTTTCCTTTTTGCCGAAATTAGTGTTAAAACTAGTCCTATATTTCCAGTAACAAGATTTCAGTTGGGAAGAACAGCTGAATACCAGCCGAACCTTGCTAGTTAATCAATAAACAACAATCGAGGTATGTTAAGGCATTCTCTTTCGGCAAGTTAGTTTCTTCAGCATAGTGACCCAGTATGAATCCCAGTAAAGTATGTCAAGAGTATGTTATCATGTTTAGTTGTTGATATCAATTGAGACTTGTACTTTGTATTGTTTTGGGCTGGATAACCTGTATAGCTTCCATGACTGCCCCAGGATTAATAGTTATGTCGACTCATCCACCAGGGGCGAGGATACGTCGCTCTACGGAGCGGCATGCCATCCGCAAGGGACGAAGATGGGGAGCCAGATCCTCATATTTGCCGTGGTTGGCCTTATACACACCCCCGCCGAGCGCTTACGCCCGGGGTGTAGATATCAGGAGTCCTCCGGACTCAGGTACAGCTATAGTTAGAGGCCCAACGAGCCAAGTTGCAGACCCAGGGGATCGCCAGGACGCTTATAGCTAGTAGTTGACTCAGTATGACCTGGATAAGGGTATATAGATTGAGGTGTACTCACTAGGGCTAATGGGGGCCCAGGTGGGTTGTTCTGTGTTGATTGTACCTTCCGGCTTATGGGGGTCAGGTAAGGTTTATGTTGCTTTAGTTACTGATAGTTAGACAGTAGGACATCTCGTTTGTCAGGTATGACCGCTACCCTCCTTATTACAGTTATGTTTAGTCCTGATTTCATTACTTCAGTCAGCTTCAGTCCATTTTCCTTACGTCAACTATTGTCAGTTCTATTTTCTTCCTTTCAGTTATTTTCAGTTATTGTTTTACATACTCAGTACCTGTGGTACTGACGCCCTCTTTTGGGCTGCTGCATTACTTGCCTGTAGGTACACATAGATGAGGAGCAGATCTCTCGTAGTTCCAGTCAGTTGTACAAAGCCATCAGCTCCTTTCTTCCGGAGCTTGTGTGATAGAGGTATTTCTTTTGTTTGTACAGTATGGGTAGGCGGGGGCCCTGTCCCGACCATCTTATTACTCCTAGAGGCTTGCAGATTACATTACTTCCCTGTAGGTAGTTGATATCGGCCGTGTGGGGCCATATGTGTTTTAGACTACGTGTGTTGGCCGTGTGGGGCCTTGTTTAGCTGTTGATTGATGGCCTTGTCGGTCATAGCTCAGTTTAGCATCTGATTTTACTTTTAAGTTATAACTAGATATCATGGTGGCCTTGTCGGCCCGCATGGTACTCCCTATGTTTGTTCGTCTCTGGTTAGCTGTCTATTTTCACAGGTGGCGATTAAGCCTTGTCGGGGGGGTTGTATTTATAGCCGCTATATAGCCCGTTGTTTTCTTGATTCTAGAGTTAGAGCCAGCCCCACACCAGAAGTTCTTAGGCTCAGTCAGCTCAGCAGTTCAGGTCCTAGTAGGGCACCAGGTGCCAGTCATACCTCCCAAGACGCGGCGTGACAGTTATAGAGATATTTTCTCTTCTTGTGCATTGACTGCTCTAGATTATAACTATCACAACTAATCACAAAATGGTAGATATGAGCATGTAAAGAAAAAGTGAAACCATTATTGATTGTTATTTCAACTATAATTTTATGGAAATTATGGTAGAGGAGAAACAATCAGAGGCACGATAAACACGTGTCTTACAATAATATGGTGTATAAAGTCAATACAATAGTAGGGTATTTGTGGAAGACAATATATCATACACCAACATAGGTATCAAACAACTGGTAAGAGCTAACGAGGTACTTGAAAGGTACAAGACAAAATTATATTCTAAGGAAATTACCTGTAGACCTCCAATAAGGGGCATAAATGCAACATTGATGGAGAAAGTAGAGGCAATCTAGGAAGAAGTTTATATGATTTTGTTTAAGAAATACTAAGGGGAACTTAATCTATGCACAAGCAGAGGATTAATGAAGGAACCAACTTAAAAGTAGAGACCATGACTGGCTGAGAACATAGATCATATATGATTAAAGACAGATTCTTTTTCAGAAGTCATAGTTCATTGTGTGGCTGAGAACATAGATCATATATGATTAAAGATAGATTCTCTTTTAATGAAAAACATACTAGATGATATATGACACATACAATGACAAATTAGAGTTTTAGAAGAAGATATATCAAAATTTATGCAAATATGCTAGGTGTAAGTCATATACACATACAGGAAAGGAACCAATTAATAGACTATTTAACAAATCTTGCATTTAACAGAGTAGTCAAAATAGAAATCAACAACTTCACATAACTTCGCAAAGCAGGAAAGATAATTCTAGACATAAACAAGTCGCAATGTCCAACTTTAAGACTAAAAACTAGGGGAACAAATTGAACAAAAGTCATATGCACATGAGGAAAATGGAAAGAAACAAAGGCATATGCAATTGGCTGCAAAAATTTACAAACTCGAGGATAGAAAAATATGAGAAATTTACACATGTAAATACCACATACATTAAAAATTCTAACTGAAACAGGCAATAACAACAATGAAGCAACGGAGAAAATGGATAGAACAATAGTTATAGAGGTTATTTCAAGACCCTTTAGTGATAATAAATCTTCAGATTCAGAGAATCTAAGTAACCGTACATGAAAAGAGATGAATCATAGCAAGGAGAAATGCGAATATGAAAAGAAAAGAAAGAGTAGTCAAGTGAAAAAGTAGACTAAAAACATTGAAATTTTTTTAGTAAGATATCAGATGAGGAATATTAAACTACATCAAAAGGGGAAAAAATTCACCAAACTATAGGGAGAAAAGCTATAACCTTGTCAGGGAGGAATACTTGATGATGATATATGAGCTTTGTTCAGTGTTTTTGCTTTGGGTATAAAGCTACACGCAAGTGCACGTGGTCGAACAAGTAGTAAAGTGGCTTAAGTAAGCCAAGTATCGATCCCACAGGGACTGGGATAAGGTAGCAATCTACTCAAGTGTACTATATTTTAACTCTAACAATGAAGACAACAGTGCAAAGAAGAGTTTGATATTTTGATTTCTAATTTTATCCTAAATTTACAAAGATTATATAATTTGAGTCTGAACTATGAATGTGAGCATGCTGAGGTTAAACGAACATGTAAGGAAACAAATTATCGATATAATTTGGTTAACTTTTCCTCCGATTCTTAGTCAAGAACTATTGCCAATGGATTAAAACTCTCGTATTTAACCCAACTTAAGAATCATGAACCGTCCACCTACATTTCTGTGATTAAACGAAATTCATGTTCTAGCCATACAAAACCGGTTCCTTAATTGACTAATACGACTTTCAGGTATATTTCTATCCTGAAGGTAAATCAATTCTCAATTTTTCCAAACTAAGAAAAGATCATATCCTATTGATTCACAACTTTTTAATTTCTTGCTCTCTCGAGTGAAACCGGACTTTTTAGATATACATTAACATAGGCCACACATTAATGCAGTAAGAACAAGAATCAATAGAACAACCATGGAAGAAAAGGTGAAAAACCCAATTTGATCAATACTCACATTTCAATACAATTGTTCTTAACCTCAGCAAGAAGAGGATTTACCCACTCATTTGTGGATTAAACATCGTTAAATGAGTGTTAAACATACAAGCAATTGAATTAAAGAAGAAGGAGATAGAGAAAAACCTTGAGATTTTCGTCCCCTCAACTGCCTGTAACCCACGTTCTTGCTCCACCAAGTCAGAATATTGAAAAATGAACCTAAGTGTTCTATTTATACTAGTGGGAATTTTTTTCGGAATAACTAGCAACGTGTCATGGAGTGCATCGCGGAGCACTGCCTCCGTGATACGCCACTGACGCGGAGCCTCACTGGAAATTGACTGTCCAGGTAATAAGGCCCAATGTGGAACGGCGTGCAATGCGGGGCTAGGCCAACGTGCCACGGCCCCAACGCGCACCCACACTGGAATTTGGCCAAAAATTCCCTATCCAGGCAGAAGGCCTCCGTGATGGCAGCGTGACACGGCTCCATCGCGGAGCCCCTTTAATTTGTGTCGTCCAATGCTTTGTCATTTTCTAATCATCTGACTCCAACCCTGATCTCTCCCAACACGCATTTTAGCTTCACAAAATTATATTTCACCTGCAAAACAACGCTAATCATGTTGGTTAGTATAAATTCACATTTTATTATAAATCACATGAGAATGTATAAACATTGATAGATAAACAAGGCTAAAATGACACATTTAGGTATCACTTGGGCATATAAATTTGCCCAAGATCACTTACCCCACACTTAAATCCTTGTTCATCCCCGAACAACAATCTTACACCTCATGCACTTTACACCCCATCCTGGCTACTTTGGTTCGACAATTCAGGCTACGGCCATACCGATTATTCAATACAGCAAATCATCAAGAAAACACACACGGTCCTATCAATGCAATGACCTTCAACACATCAAGACCTCCTAGACTTAAGAATCGACTCTCGATATTGGCAAACTCATGCAAATCAGCTGATCAAGATATCCGACACGAAAATTAATCTCTCATCAAGCATGTGCCCTCACAATGCAAGAGAATTTTCCCTTTTTAATCACATGAACTCTAACGGTTTCATGCAGGGGCATATAAACACACTTTCACTCTCTCTCCCAAAAGAATTCACATGCATCATGTCATGAACCATAGGCTTGCCCTTAGTGTATTACTCCACTAATATAAGGAAATGTGATGTAGGATCACGTAGGACTTTAACGGGTTGTAATGTAAGCTCCGGAACTAGTAAATATTGGGCTATCCAATAATAGCCACTAGCATCCTTAAGCGCCTTTCCAATACATCCCATCAAACTCATGGGCAATGTTTCTTCCTTCATCCTCCCATTCTTGAAGTCTGTCTTTAGTTTGGCCCATATCTTTAAGCATACTTGACTCGATAACAAAGATTATTCAGACACCTTCATTATATTTTATTTATAACAAGTGCACCTTCAACCTTTTCATTCCTTTCATCACTCTGCTTTTCTTTTCTTTTCACCATTCTCACTCTTTGACACTTTGGGAAAATTATTTTCTCTTCTTAAGCGCTTAAGAGTTTTGGATCAAATTTACGGCTAATGAAAAGAAGGGGTTAAGCTCGGTTTACACATTTTGACACAAGAAAAAAATAATAGGCTAAAGGCTCAACGGGCTAACTAGGGTGTACATTCAAGGTGGGTACAATAATGAAAAAGAGAAACTTTCGGTTAACACAAAGAAATGCCTACATCCTTTCCTACAATACACGTCCTTCATTTCGTTTCGTACACACACCAGGCAAGTTCTAAACACTTCACAATGGCATGGAATAAAAAAAACCTCACTTTACACTTATTGCACATGCTCAATTCAAGACGTATTCACAGACTCTTCAATCAGCTAATTACACGACTTCAAACATTAAGCCTCAATCACACTGAATCGACTCTATGGCCTAGGTATCTCAACATATTTACAAAGTTGCATGCTTTCATACGAATCACCTTTTCATTTCAAATATCTTGTACGACACGCAACCAGAATTCCGCAACCATAAAGTAACTACAGGTTTTGGGATGCAACCCACAAAAGAAAACAACTGAAAAATAAATGAAAAATCTACTCCTAACGACTACATTTCCCTTAAGACGGTCGTCATCCATCCATCATAGGGAACGGTCACTAACTAGGACTTCGGTTCAAAGGGACCATTCTCGATAAAAGAACCGAAAACAAACGCCGAGAAACCCAAGAATTGAAAAAAGAGAAATTTTAAAAATATCGATCATTTCGATGAAACAAAAATATGTACAAAATCAGCTAGCAAAATATTCAGCAGCACACAACAGTGAAATTACAATACAGAACAAAAACTTCACAATCACAAATCACAAGGTCACAAAATTTTTCATCATGCACAACAACAGAACGGAACATGCACAACAACACAACCAGCACCTAACTACTCCCACCCCACACTTATCTAGAACACTGTCCCCAGTGTTCACAGAAATTAAAATAGCATAAAAATTTGGGTGGCGGAACTCCCTTATCAATCAAAATATTCCACTTCTTCATCAGGTGTTGCTGCCTCGTCTCCCATGTATGAATCACCCCCATCGTCATCATCGGACTCCACATCGGAGTCCTCACGACGTGTCTCCTTATCTGTGGGGACATCATCATCCATGGGCTCTACAAAACCTGGCCCCACTCGGCAGAGAGCCCTGGCATTTTCGCCAAAAAGGTAGTCTAGCTCGAGCTGCCATAGCTCCTCCTCTGTTGCCGGCCTCCCGCCTATCTGTAGCTGGAGCATCTGTATCCCGTACATACGATCCATGTACTGATCATCCCGAGCATGTCGCTCGGCTAGTGTAAGCACTGGCCCGTGGGTGGTGTCGGGAGCCTTAGTTTTGGTGACATCTAAGGCCCGCCACTCCATCTGCGGGATATAGTCAAGGGCCTCTTCCTCAATGTCCAGGCCCCTCAGGAATGTGGTGAGTAATCCATCAAATCCGTATCTGTGCCCCCGATGCAACCGGGCTCTCTTCATGGCGGAGATAATCACCGCCCCCACATTGATCTCCAGCCCTTTCATCAGGGCGTACACCAAGCATACACGATCTCGGGTTACATCCGTCATATGCACCCCCGGGATTAGGCAGGAAAACACGATCTTAATCCATATCCTGGCTTCCCTGTTCATCTGTGAGTAGGGCAAAGTCTGATGGTAGCCCCTCTCCTTATGTCTGCTCCACCTAGCCGTCGATCGGGTTCCACACAAAGTGCGTCTGATGTCCGTATATGGTGGAGTGATATTCAGTTGTCGAAGCACGTGGGCGTCTGTGTCCCGCGCCCCTAAGATAGCATTGAGGTGGTGGGGCTCAAAAGTGACTATTTTCCCCCTTATTTTGATGGTGTGACTTATTAGAGTCGGGTTCCAGTTGGCGTAGAATTCTCGAATCAAGTGAAAATTGCAGTCCTTGGGCTCTTCAAAAATGAAATTCAGCCCAGCTGCCTCGATCCTCTGGACAGTCCTTGGGGAACTCCTGTGCCAACGGTTCCCTTGCTATGTGTTCCTCGGGGAAGTACTTGCTCTCCTTGTGCTTTGCGTACCACTTTTTCCCCTCCTCTGTCACCCACCTGGTTCCATATTGACGGCGTTGGCCGCGTGGAACCGCTGGTGCTGCTGGGACCGCTGTGCCCAGTCTGATTTTTTTTCTTCCGGCGCCAGATATTGATGCGCCTTTTCCCTTGTCTTGCCTGCTTGCCATTTTTCCTGTCAACCCAAATAGACAAGATCAATGTTCAGCCAATTAAAATTTGCTTCGACTAAAGTTGGGTTAAGCCAGGCTACCCCACACTTAGTCCTTAGCCAAAGTTACAACATTAAGGCAAGATCGTGCTTACTTACACAAACAAACAACAAAACATAACAAACATGCTTAGTGCATTTGGAGAATTCAATGGTATATATTCTATGTACTACTTAGACTTCGTATAGCTAGCCACAATCATTGCCATCGATAACATTTTATCCCATAGCACTTAGCAAGGAAAAACAAAAGAAAATTTTAACTACATGATCCTCTACAATTCACCCAATTCTTGCAAATTCCAATATTTCCTTCACCCGAGAATCCGTCGGTCTTTAGCATAGTAACAATTAGCACATGGACTCATCTCACTCAACATGTACAACCCAGCATGAATTTCACTTGTTCAACTAAATTTTTCCATGTCAAACTCAAAGGCAAGCCCTAGCTATGATTTTAGTAAAAATTCGATTAAACTATGTCATTAACGAGTTCAAGCAATCACAATGATACTCCGAACATCAATTAACAATAATTCAATTGAATTTAAGCTTAATTTATACTTAGGGCAAGTTTAGCTCATATCACATGTTCAATCTCGAAGAAAATCGACAAGAAATGAGATAGAATTGAAGAACATACCTTGAATTCGAAGAATTGATGAAAACACAATGAAATTCTTGGCCTAAGTCCGTGTCAAGTTGAGAGGGAAGGGGTTTTTGGGAGGTTGGTCCCGGAAGATATGAAAAATGAGGAAAATGGAGGGGGAATCGGGGTTTAAAAGTAGAAAATTCGCGTGGGTCACTCGGCGACCCGGTGTGACCCGTTGCGATATACACTTCAACGTGTCATGGAGGGTAACGCGGAGCATGCCCTCCGTGACACGGAGCTGTCGCGTGGGTGTTCTGGAATTTTAAAAATTCCAGATTTACACCTCAACGTGTCACGGAGGGTAACGCGGAGGTCCTCCTCCGTGACACGGAGCCATCGCCCTAGCTCACTATTTTTCCACTTTTTATTATTTTTCATACCTCGAATTTTCCTTTGCGATCACTTGCACATTTATCCTCCGTTCAACCTGAAATTCATCTTACGGCAAGAAATTGGTTAGAATTATAAGTTTCACTCAAAACAAAAAAAAAAGAAAAACTAAAAATTTTGTTGTTAATCAAGAAAAAAAGAAAAAAGAAATCTATTCACAATTTTCAAAGAAAAATTTCACGGGTTGCCTCCCGTGCAGCGCCTTGTTTACCGTCGCAGCTCGACGTCATTCAGCTCAGTCATCTTCTAGGGTGACGGACGTTTTCTCTCAACCACCGTCCTCACCCCAGTCGTGCTTACATCACTCCGGTGGTTTTACCAATAACTCTCGTGAATCACTTATCTGCGCATCATCACCTCGATCAATCACGTTGATCACCGAGAGTTCCTCGTACACAGTCGGGAGCTTGGTGGCCTTGTACACATGGAGCACTTCCACCTTGTCATCTGCTCGCATGGTTAGCTGCCCTGCAGCTACATCAATCAGCGCTTTCCCGGTCGCCAAGAAAGGACGTCCCAAAATAAATGTGACTTCCGCGTCTGGCTCAAAATCCAGCACAACGAAATCCACCGGGAAGATAAGGGAGCCCACTTGCACCAGCACATCCTCCACAATGCCATCAGGTCTGGCTAAGGACCGATCCGCTAGTTGCAAGATCACTGTTGTTGGTCTAGGACTCCCTAGACCTAACTTCTTGAATACCGATGACGGCATCAAATTAATGCTCGCTCCCAAATCACATAATCCGCGAGCTCGGATACTCTGTCCAATTGTAATTTGTATAGTAAAGCTCCCAGGATCTTTGTGCTTTGTGGGCAGTGTGTTTTGTATCCGAGAAGTACACTCCTCCGTGAGAGCTACCGTAGCATACTCAGTCAACCGACTTTTGTTTGCCACGATGTCATTAATGTACTTTGCATATTTCGGCACTCCCTGCAAAACATTAACAAGAGGTAAGTTAATATGTACCTGTTTCAGCACCTCCATGAATTTCTTGAAGCACGCCTCCTCCTTGTGTTTCTTTAATCTTTGAGGGAACGGGGGTGGTGGTCTTTCTGATTCAGCTTCCTTTTTCTTCCCCCTCTCATCACTTTTCTCCCTCTCAACTTCTGCTACTCCCGATTGTTGAGGTGGTCTTTCTAGTTCCACCTCTTTCAGCTGCAAACCACTCCTTGTGATCACCGCATTCACCTGCTTGGGATTGGGATTTGTGTCACTCGGAAGTCCTCCTCTAGGCCTGGTATTTTGGGCTCCAGCAAATTTCCCAAATTGATATTCAAGTGCCTTAGTAGCTAACTGGTTATTCTTTACCTCGGTTGCCAATTTCACATAGTCAGCCTGTAATTGAGCTTGGTTAGCTATCATTGTCTTGAACATCTCCTCAATACTGGGTGATGGTGGTGGAGGAGGTGCATTGTTGTTTCTGTATTGTGCCTGATAGTTCTGATGACCTCCTTGATTCCTCTGCACCCCCTGACTCGAACTTTGTCCCTTGATGGTTGTTGCTACCCCAAGAGAAATTCGGGTGATTCCTCAAGTTGGAATTGTAGTTGTTGTCATACTGTTGGTGGTTGTTCCTCTGTACATTTCCCACAAAGTTCACCGAGTCAGGATTTGTTCCACAACACTCAGCTGAGTGCTCACTACTCCCGCACACTTCACACCAAATCTGTTGAACTGCATTCACTGGGGCTTGAGTCTGGTTCATTGTCATGTTGCTGAAGTGGGTGTTGAGTTGATTATGTAAAGCAGCTATCTGTGCAGCAATAGCTGTAAAACAATCCACTTCTAGAACTCCTGCTGCTTTCCTTGTTCCTCCTCTTGACGAATCAGCATTCCACTCCGGATTGCCCTGCGAAATATGGTTTAACAAGGTATACAGCTCCTCATAAGTTTTCTCCAATGCTTGTCCCCCAGCTGCTGAGTCTAGCAAGATTTTTTTGTGGGGTTCCAAACCCTCTATAAAGGTGTGGACCAGCACATCATTGGATTGATGATGATGAGGACAATCCCGCAACATGGACTTGAATCTCTCCCAAGCTTGATATAAATTCTCTCCCTCTCTCTGTTTAAAACGTAGAATTTGACTTCTAAGTCTTGCTGTTTTACCAGAGGGAAAAAATCGTATCAAGAATTTCCTTGCAAGATCATCCCAAGTAGTAATAGAATTAGGTGGCTCAGCTTTCAACCACCTCTTGGCTTCTCCCAATAATGAAAATGGGAACAATGTAAGCCTGACATAATCTGATGACACTCCAGCGGGGATGTAAGTGTCACTTATCTCCAAAAAATTTTGGAGATGCTGCTGTGGATCCTCATGAGGGAGACCTGTGAACTGCCCGCTGGTGTGCAGCAATTGCACCATGTTTTGCTTGAGCTCGAACCTCCCTCCTGGCTCAGGTTTGCGGATGCTAGATGTGACATTGTTAGCATGTGGGATTGCCACCTCGCGAACCGGCCTAGCTGCTACTTCCTCGGGCACTAACATTGCCCGTACTACTGGTGGATTATGTTGTTGCTCCATAATTGTTTGTCTGAGCAACTGCAGCTTTCTCTCTAGAGCTTCTCTCCGCTGACGATGAAATAGTCTTTCAGGCTCTAAATATGAGTCCACCAGCTCCTTGTCTCTTGCCAGTGTTCAGCAGTATTTCTGCAAAATATAGGCTAAGACCAAGTTGTCAACACTAAGAAAAAAATAGAGTAAACTAACACTTAAGAAAAAGTCACCAATTGTCAGTCCCCGGCAACGGCGCCAAAAACTTGTTCAGTGTTTTTGCTTTGGGTATAAAGCTACACGCAAGTGCACGTGGTCGAACAAGTAGTAAAGTGGCTTAAGTAAGCCAAGTATCGATCCCACAGGGACTGGGATAAGGTAGCAATCTACTCAAGTGTACTATATTTTAACTCTAACAATGAAGACAACAGTGCAAAGAAGAGTTTGATATTTTGATTTCTAATTTTATCCTAAATTTACAAAGATTATATAATTTGAGTCTGAACTATGAATGTGAGCATGCTGAGGTTAAACGAACATGTAAGAAAACAAATTATCGATATAATTTGGTTAATTTTTCCTCCGATTCTTAGTCAAGAACTATTGCCAATGGATTAAAACTCTCGTATTTAACCCAACTTAAGAATCATGAACCGTCCACCTACATTTCTGTGATTAAACGAAATTCATGTTCTAGCCATACAAAACCGGTTCCTTAATTGACTAATACGACTTTCAGGTATATTTCTATCCTGAAGGTAAATCAATTCTCAATTTTCCCAAACTAAGAAAAGATCATATCCTATTGATTCACAACTTTTCAATTTCTTGCTCTCTCGAGTGAAACCGAACTTTTTAGATATACATTAACATAGGCCACACATTAATGCAGTAAGAACAAGAATCAATAGAACAACCATGGAAGAAAAGGTGAAAAACCCAATTTGATCAATAATCACATTTCAATACAATTGTTCTTAACCTCAGCAAGAAGAGGATTTACCCACTCATTTGTGGATTAAATATCGTTAAATGAGTGTTAAACATACAAGCAATTGAATTAAAGAAGAAGGAGATAGAGAAAAACCCTGAGATTTTCGTCCCCTCAACTGCCTGTAACCCACGTTCTTGCTCCACCAAGTCAGAATATTGAAAAATGAACATGAGTTCTATTTATACTAGTGGGAATTTTTCTCGGAATAACAAGCAACGTGTCACGGAGTGCATCGCGGAGCACTGCCTCCGTGACACGCCACTGACGCGGAGCCTCACTGGAAATTGACTGTCCAGGTAATAAGGCCCAACGTGGAACGGCGTGCAACGCGGGGCTAGGCCAACGTGCCACGGCCCCAACGTGCACCCACACTGGAATTTGGCCAAAAATTTCCTATCCAGGCAGAAGGCCTCCGCGATGGCAGCGTGACACGGCTCCATTGCGGAGCCCCTTTAATTTGTGTCGTCCAATGCTTTGTCCTTTGCTAATCATCCGACTCCAACCCCGATCTCTCCCAACACGCATTTTAGCTTCACAAAATTATATTTCACCTGCAAAACAATGCTAATCATGTTGGTTAGTATAAATTCACATTTTATTATAAATCACATGAGAATGTATAAACATTGATAGATAAACAAGGCTAAAATGACACATTTAGGTATCACTTGGGCATATAAATTTGCCCAAGATCAAGCTTCCACAAACACAACACAAAATAGTCATTGAAAGAGAAGATGAGAGTTACAGTTGCAACAAAATCAAGGGAGAAAAAGAAGATAATAAAGAAACTAGATGCATGCACAAGGAACAAAACTCTCATTGCCATTTGAAGGCACATGTAGAATGGAATAGTCAAAATGGAGGATCATATTTTATTAAGTTACGGCATCACCTTTATAGATTCAGGTAGAGGAGGAAAGAGTCACTAATGACAAAGACAAATTTGGAATGCTGGCATAGAAAGGTCAAACGAATTATAATCAAATTCAAAGAAAAGAGACAAAATGAACAGAAGAGAAGCAATACATACGGAAGATTGACTTATGCTCGCCATGGATTGATGCTCAGAGTTAGAGAAGAGGCAAAAACATCAATGGAGAATGGAAGATTGGTGAATTCACATGGAGAAAAACTTTGAGACTCTTTGTATATTATATTCTATTTGCTTTCTATTTTCGTAGTGTAGATTTACTTTTGTTGCTTTTAATTTTAGTCTTGGTTCTTGTTGGATTGGATCATATCTGTTGACTTGTTTTGCTAATTAATAGAGAATGGCCTTTTTGGCCTTATTTTTTCATGTTTATCGGGATTTCAGTCATATATGCTAAAATTGGCTAAAATTTTAGGTGTGCATTTGAAATCTTTTTTCAAAAAAAAAATTATTTTTCAAATTCAACACCCAATCTATTTCTCAATTTTGAGATATAAGTTTCATGTACATAAAGAACAAACCCCAATCATCAATTTGTCAAATAACAATAATTCTAACAAACACATTTAACACCCTTTCAATTTATTTCATTTATGACTGTGATCAATCATACATGACTGAAACATATATTAAAATTGGCTAAAATTTCAGGCGTATGAGAATTTTTTTCAAGAAAATAATAATTTTATTTTTTTGTTTCTACACCCTAATCTACTCCAAATAAATTCAAATGTGAATCATAAGTTTCTTTATTTGTAAAACATAAATATCAATCATCAATTTTTCAAAATAACAACAAATCTAACAAACTCTTTTAACACCCTTTTAATTTTTTTTATGTATATCTGCGCTCAGTCATACGTTATTGGATCACATGTTAAAATTTGCTAAAGTTTCAGACGTATGTGTCTGAAATTTTTTTCAAGAAAATAGCAAGTCTATCTTTCAAATTTCAATATCCTAATTTAATTCAAATAAGTTCAAATTTGAAGAAAATAAAAGTATTCAGCGAAATAATATAGACACAAGTGAAAGATGCAACAATGACTACATAGAAGAAATTTATCAAACTAGAGAAAAGTGATACGAGACTTTATTTAATAACTCATAAACTCTTAAATCTCAATACAAAAAAATATATGACAGCGTACCCCCTATTTATAACACTAGAAGACCAAATTAGACTAGAACTAGAAAACCTATTCTTATATGAATTTGATAAATAAATTCTAGCTAGACATGAATTAAATAAACTATCAAATATCAAATATCAAATCTTAAATGATTTTGAATTAATAATCTTGATTTTGTTCCAACATAACCTCCCTTAAACTAATTCTTCAAACTTGACCATACTTAACATCTTCTTCAACTTTATGAACAACTCCAATTTTAGTGGCTTTGTGAAAACATCGTCAACTTGTTCTTTAGTCTTGCAATAATGAACAACTATCTCCTTATCTTGAATCAAATCACGAATTAAGTGAAATTTGATGTCAATGTATTTGTTACGTCCATGAAAAACGGGAATTTTTGTTAACTCAATTGCAGACTTGCTATCATAAAATGTTTTTGTTAGACTATCTTGCTTGTATTGAAGAAATTCAAGCATCTTTCTCAACCATAATGCTTGTATATCACTACTTGTTTTGCAACCATGTACTTTGCTTCAATTATTGATAAAGTTACAACTTGTTGCCTTTTTTTTTTCTTGAAGTCCAAAAAAATATACTAGACCCCAAATAAAATGCATATCCAAAAGTACTTTTTATTTGTATCATACCACTAATCCAATTATTTTCTGTGAATCCAAAAAAACTACTATCATTTATCTTTAACTAAATTATACTATCAGAGTAGCGTGCCTTCAATGTATTTCACAATTCTCTTAGTTGCTTGCAAGTGAGACTAATGCGGAGACTCCATAAATCTGATTATTAATCCAACTCTATAAATAATATCAACCCTTGTAAAAGTAAAGTATTACTTCCTACCAATTTTCTAAAACATGTAGCGTCAATAAAATTGTGGGTACCATTTTTAGTCAACTTCAATTTCTCTTCAACAAAATTCAAAGTCAATTTAACTTTTTTCATGTTAAACATCATCATCATATTTTTTTATTCTTCTTGTATCCTTGAATAATTATTCTTTCCTTAAAATCATTTGCTTCTCCAAATGGTTTGTACTTGATCTTGCTTGACCATTCGACTATAATTTATCATTTTGTATGTGGTAGAGTAGTATTGTCAACAAATAATTTTTAATACTCTTCAAAACCTATAATTTTGAATAATAACTCAAAATTGATTGTATCTTCCATAATCATGCACTTCAATTGAGGATCTAGATCCTTAATTATTTCTGTTTCAGTTTTGGGTAGATCATCAAAAACTTTCTCTTGGTAAACACTTTTATTTCTTTCATTACTAGTTTTATCTTCAATACCTTTAAAAACTTTTTCTCGTATGACAATGGCGGGTATTTGAATCACTTTCTCTCCAAGTTTCTTTTTTTTTTGTGTGTGTGTGTTGGAGCACTTCTCTCCATTTTTTTATGTATATGTTGGAGCACTTCTCTTCAACTTTTTTGAATAGATTGGAGCACTTTTCTATGGCTTTCTCTCTTTTTTTTGGGGCAGTTCTCTCCAACTTTCACTTTGTTGAAGAACTTTACGTTCAACCTTAAATTATTAGAGCACTTTCTCTCCAACATTTTAATTATTGATGCACTTTCTCATCAGCCTTTAAGTGTTGAAGCACTTTCTCTTTAACCTTCAATTATTGAAGCATTTTATCTCTAATATTTCAGTTGTTGATGCACTTTCTCATCAACCTTCAATTGTTGAAACACTTTCTGTTCAACCTTCATTATTGGAATACTTTCTCTCCAACATTCAATTTATTGGAACACTTCTCTCCAACTCCCATTTTTTTTCTTGGTTGTGTTGGAGCACTTCTCTCCAACTCCCATTTTTTTTCTTGGTTGTGTTGGAGCACTTCTCTCCAACTTTCAATAGTTGATGCACTTCTCATCAACATTCAATTTGTTGAAACACTTCTCTTCAAACTGTTATTGTTGGAGCATTTCTCTTCAACTTTCATTGGTGCACTTTTTCACCAACACCTAGTTTTATTGATTCACTTATAACCAACTTTCATTTTTTATGCCAAATATTTATCTCCATATTTAGAAAAGAAAAGTTTCCCATTGTGTCATATTTGTTTGCACCTCTTTAAACCTGCAATATTTTCGTCAGTCCTTCTCATCATGAATAAAGGACTCAAGAATCTCCTACATCTTAGTGTCAATGAAATCATAGTATATATCGGCATCTTTGAGGAGAATGACCAACTATTAAACAAGATTCTCGATGACCTTGAGGAGAATGACCAACTATTCCTTTAGAATCTCTGGGGAAGCAAGATTCTCATTGACCCTTTCAATGGTCGCAAAATCCTCCGTTTCACAAGCTTCATCAAGCTTCTTCTCCAACTCCCTATGACGAGTAAACGCCCAATTGAATTCTTCAACTTTTCTTCTCCTACAGATAGATTTTTTAATAGTGCAGAGATAGATATTACCACCTCTGGACTAACTTAAGCTTATTTGTAATGCTAGCCCTGATTCACTCGAACTTCAACTTTACTAAGTTTGCTTTAAGATTTTTTTTCCCACAATCCTTTTAGCATGATAATTTTTCATGCATACATCATTGGCCAAACGATTTTCAAGATAATTATTGGTCAGACAAGCGACATATATTGGCTAGCGTCACTCGCAAGCAGCAGAAGCTATTTGATTCTCTACTAAGATAATAGAAACTCTAATACCAATTTGAAGGAAATAAAAGTACTCAGTGATATAATATAGGTAAAAACAAAAAACCCACAATGACTATATAGAAGATATTTATCAAACTAGAGAGAAGTGGTATAATAACTCATAAACTCTTAAATCTCACTGCAAAGAAAATATGTGACAGGACACCCCTATTTATAATACCAGAAGACCAAATTAGACTAAAACTAGAAAAATTATTTCTATATAACTTTGACAAATAAATTCTAACTAAACATGAATTAAATAAACTAGCAAATATCAAATCGATTTTGAATTACTAATCTTAGTTTAGTTCCAACAAAGTTTGAACCATAAATTTCATGTATCATAAAAAATAAATTTCAATTATCAATTTGTCAAAATAACAACAAATCTAACAAACTTAGTTAACACTCTTTTAATTTTTCATGTGTATTTGCGTTCGGTCATATATATTTAAAATACATATTAAAAATGACAAAATTTTTAGGCATATGCATCTGAATGCATAAGTAGAAACAAAAGAAGCGAAAAAAAGTATATTCTTTTACCTGAAAATTATATAATACCGAGTATTTATGAAAAAAAGAAGAAGTCATACAATGAGTATTTAAATGGAGCAACAAAATAGGACATTGAACGAAATTTTTACTTTTATTGGGTAAACTTAGAGGTCCCTTTCGACAGATCTGGAAAACTCTAAACGACGTCATTCCGAACCTTGTCCGACTACTACTACTTCCAGTTTTCCGTGCCGTTTCAAGCAAGAGAAGCAAAGCCGCAAGAATCTTCTTAAAGTGAACATTGAATTGAGGGTTTTCATTTGTTCAGTAAGTGAATTCCCGCAGTCAAGAACTGATTTTTATGTGGGTATTTGCTGATTCGACTGTTGTGTTACTGAAAAGCATATATGTATCTGGTTTGTGTTTCTATTTTTGTATGCAAATGTTTGTCTTTACTGTTTCCTTTTTGTTATTTTGATGCAAACATGAGGAAAGATAAAGCAGCCCATGAATTGATAGTATGATTTCTCATATAAAAGAAAAAAGGGGAAGATGTTTTGAGCATAGTGGAATTTGTTTTATTGCGGCTGTACTGTGCTACTAGTTGAAAGTATAAACTTTGAGGTACAGGGGTTCATATTGTCTTGTGAACCTTTCTTTGTTTTTTTTTGTGTGGCGGTGGAGGTGGCAAGGGTGAGAGATTGTGACATAGCTATGGCTAGAAGTTAGGCAATTGTGTAAGTTCTTGGGAGAAAGCTTGTGCCAATTATCATCATGAAATGTCTCAGTTGTAACGAAATGTATGGTTGTGGGAATTATTTCTCCCTGATGTGTAAAACCAGTTAGGTCTACACCTGCACGGCAAGGATTATGAAATGGTTTATTAACTGGCTCCTTTAGTTGTATAATTTTAAGTTTACTAGCTCTATGATCACATAATTTGTTGATTTTCTCTAATTATGATAACTTTTAAGGGTGGAAGACAAGAAATTAAAGAAAAGTGAGTAAAAGATAGAAGATAAACACAAAACTTGAAGTTGAAACTAGCAACAATTAGGGGATGGAAACCCTTATCACCTTTAATAACATTTAAGAAAGCAGCTAATCTATTCTAGATTCCTCAAGAGATAGGACACTCTTGCAAACTCTAGGTTAAATCTAAGGAAGCAATGAAAGGATCACCAAGATAATCACTAAGCTAACAACTAAGGTGTTCATCATCAATATTCATCAAGTCTAAGAATTACCAAGGGAAGTAGAGTATTTATACTAGGATTTAACAAAAGCTTAAATAGTCCAAAATACCCCTAACTAGGCCTTGGAATACATTTAGGCCAAAAAAGGTAAGGTAACTCATCTACACGGTTTCAATCCGTGGAGACATTTCTTCTTGTCTTCATAGGATTTCGTCTCCACGTTTCTATTTCGTGTTGACGTTTCTTCTTGATTGAGCCTTTTCGTCTAGATGTTTTGCTCCAATTCAGCAACATCTCCAGGCTGCCCAAGTCTACGGAATATTTTGTGGAGCCGAAATGGTCCGCGATTTCTTCTATTGCGGCTTCTTCATCTACATTTCCGTGCTCCAATCCTTGCATGTCCTTCCACTCAAGCATGGTGTAGTATGACGTGGACTTCTCCAAATGGTCCTTTGATACCTCCCACTTGATCATAAGCAATCCCAGTGCATGTAGCTCCTTAGCTTGTCTATGAGTGAAAGGCATTGAAGGTATAGACACCGTCTTGAGGTTATCAAATTAATCAATTTCCTTATAAAAAGGGATTAGTTCTTGCAAGAAGTTTTGTGGTTAGGTTTGGTAGCTAGTTCGATTGAGCTTAAAGCTATATAAATCCGTCAATGCAATTTAATAATGATTCTTCATTATCCTCTGAAGTTATAACTAAAAGTATCATGTTATAGTTTATCTCTGACTTGATGTCCCTTTCATTCTGCAAGAAGATTGCAGCTATTTAAGACCCGATCTTTGTTAATATGCCTGCATTTTGGAGTATTATGATGCATGTACTAAGAAAGAATGGGGTCTCATTTGAACTGCATTTGTCATAAACCTTGTTTTGTTTGGATTAGAAACAAGATGGGAGGAGTGCTTTTAGGCATGCCAGGACCGTGGGCAGGTCATATGCACGAAGCTGCTGACCATTATACAACAAAAATCGGTGGACTTCCTGTAAGAAAATCCTCCTGGATACGGTATAGTTCATTTTCCATTTATGCTTTTTTGGTATGATGATGCTAATTATTTTTTCTTTAACAGGATTGGCCTATTCCTCTTCCTTCAACAAGTGTTGATTTATTCAAATGCAGTGCTTGTAAAAGCGATTTGTCTCTTCTTGCACAGGTTTATATTCGGAACTGTTTGACTAACTTTGAATTACTTTTGAAGCTCTAGACGTTTTGCTATATTTTTCTCCTTACATTTGTTTCCCTAGGTTTATGCCCCAATCTCAAAGAAAAATTTGAACATTGAAGAGCGTGTAATCTATGTTTTTGGCTGTTTGATGCCAGAATGTGGGAGCACTACTGTAAGGTCTTTTCTTAGTTTTCAAACTTATTGCCTTTCAGTAAATGCTTGGAAACTTAGTAATCATTTGGATTTAACTTCTGTGGTCTATCTATTATATTTCTATACAGCTGGAGAGCTGTTAGAATCCAAAAGTCTGTAAATAGTGAAGGTTTAAAGAGCCAGTCTGATAAGGCTGTCTCCTTACCTGCATCTTTTGCATCAGATTCAAAGAAAGAATGGAAGAAGGATATGTGGTTATTTGACACTTTGGAAGAGGATGATGATGAAGATGACGATGACATAGACCTTGCTGAATTGGGTAGAGCACTTTCTGAAGCTGCAAGCCTGGCTTCTCAGTCCAAGAAACAAAACCATGGTCGTAAATTAACTGCCAAAACTTCATCCCCTGTCTCTGCAGCTAGAGTAATTGATAAAAGGTTTCCAGGTAATTTCAGTTCTGTTTTCCTTGACATTACCTGAACTTGACATAACCTTTTGCTAGAGCCCCTTTTAGATGGTTCTGTTTGATATGTTACTGGGAGATATATGTAAAGTGCTCCCATTTAACTTTGCATGATATAAGATGAGAGACAGTTGAATTACGACAAACACCCCCCCCCCCCCCCCCCCCCAAAACCACATAAATTTAGCGCTATGATAGAGAACATTAAATTGATAAATGCTATTTATAGATACAGAAATGACATGTGTGATAGGTAAAACGAACATGTGATTTGTTGGTTGCCTTCCTTTTGTGGGAGGCAGTTGGTGCTAATTCTTGATAGTTGAGTGATGCTTAGATCAGTCAAGGGGCCAGTGCATATATTTACTTATTGTAAAAAGAGTGAGAAAATTAAATAAATAATCCCTCATATTTGGAGATTGGTTTAAAAATGATCCTTTAATAGTCATTTTAAAAAATTAATCCTTTAAATATACACCTGAGCGGTTTTAGTCCTTATGTTTACTAGAATTGAGCACTTTTGACGAATTGGCTTGTGAAAGCACGCGAGTCGTTTAAATGAAGGAAAACCATCAGGAAGAATGTGTCCGGATTCATTTCCCCAGTTTGTACCTTAAGAAAAATCTTATTGTAGTTTTGTACACAGACCAAAAGTGCTCAGTCTTCATGAACATAAAGGACTGGAACTGCTCAGATGCATATCTAAAGGAATACTTTAAACCAACCCCAAACATAAGGGACTAATTTGTCATTTTCTCTAAAAGAAGTCATTGTGTCAGAAGTTGACAGCCTACAAAAGTTTAGGTCTTCATAGCTTTTAGCAATTGTTTAAAGTGATACATGAGATCTGCAATTATCACTGGGAGTAGCAATTGAATGATTATTTTAACTTTGTGTGTTCTCTGAAAGAAACACTTTTTTCTTTGGTCACAGTGATTCCTTGCTTCTATATATATGCTGAGGAAGAGAAATTTTCCAAAAAGGATGCTTCTGTCTGTTCAAAAAACATCTTATCTGCGATCAAGGACCATGAAAATGATCCTGATACTCAAGAAGAAACATGGGAGGTGGAAGATTATGAGTATGATAGGGCATTGAATGCTGACAGGGCTTACCTTAAGTTTAAAAAGCGAGTAGATGCATATCCAGAGCAATGTTTCAGGTACCACTTTAAAAAGCTTGCATTTGTTTACCACGCATATACTGTACTACTGAATTTACTTTTAAATATCGCCTCCTGGAACTAGATGACTTTGAGAAGCTAATTCTCAGTTTTATATACCTTTTAATTTCCCTAAAGCAGTGAGCAAAGAGTTTAATGTACTTTTGATTTCTTGAAGTATGTAGTAAACTTTCAGCTTTTTCTGTTTCTGTACGAGCTTCCTCTTTGATTGCCTTATTCACCTCCAACTATAGCGTATTACTATTTGTAAAACTTAAAATTGTTTTTTCCTGCTGTGTCATGTGTACACTACTGAAAATGTCAGTTCGGGCTACCACATTGACTTGCATTGTCCACTGTGGTTCATCCTGCCAACAGCACTGTTTCGGAAATTGTTGCTGAAAACCCGGGAGAGGGGGGGGGGGGGATGGATCAGGTATATCTTCCTTAAAAATTAGATTAGATCAAGTAAGTAATCAAAGTAAAGCGGAAGATAAAACGGATCAATTAGATTATTGTTGAAGCTTCCTCAAGACAGCGAACTGAGGTCCCTTCTGGGCCTCAATACTCCTCTTCTCCAGTGGACTTCATCTATCAGAGTTCCCAAATCTCATCCTTTCAACTACATCAGACTACCTTTTCTTTCAATATGGATAACAGGATCTATTTCCCACTCGGGGGCAAATCATATGACATCATAGAATTGAGGTCTAAAGCGGAGACGTGGGTTTGACTGGATCGGAAGTGCAAGGGCACCATGTGAGCAGGTTGGTGCTGAGCAAAGGAGCTCTGCTTTGTATCTGTAAAAGAATCAGGGAAGCTTCGGAAAATAGGGGGAAGACATTCAAATCTTGGCATTGCAGAGACTACTTGACAAATATCTTTTTATCCCAGAAATTCAACCAATATGGTAGATTTCTCTCCATTTCTGTTAAAGGAAAGGACACAGCAGTAATCATACTACAAGAAACATATTCAATGAGGTGATGGAATGGGTTGTAACAAAGATAGACAATAACAACATACCTAGTGTAGTCCCAATTCTTTGATTAGTCTGGGCTTGGGCCTTGTATCAACTGATCCTGGTAAGTTTTCCTTGCCAATATACTGGGTTCTGGTTCTTCATAACTTCAGCTTGGCTGAATTTGTTCTGCTGGGATTCTCGGCTGATCTTGAGATATGTATGACACTATTATACTTCCTCCCGTTTTGCTTGCTTGGTTTTGAACTTGTGGTTCAAACCATCTCAACACGGGGGTAAATTTTGAGTGTCTATAAAACTTTGCTATGACTCCGCCTTTTTGAACTACATTCGGCCTGATTCTCGGGACACCCAAGATATGTAGGAAACTCGCTGCAGAGTTCGGTCGTGCCAATCCAGTCAATCCATTCCCCAGCAGATCTCCTTCTCAAACTACATATGACCTGATTTTTTGTGAAACCCGAGATATATAGGCAACTCAAAAAGCTGGAGTCTGGCCATTGCCTTTAAAAACCATTTCTTCCAATCTAATCCAATCTACCAGTTGAGACTTATTTGGCTACTATGTCAACGTCTTCGCCGGTCTTGACCTTGCTTCAATCAACATGAGAACTGCGATCAAGTACCTATTTAATTAGTCTGAGTATTAATTCATCTGTCATCATAAAAACGCATCTTAATGCTAACAGTTGCCTGACATACTGTGAGATTAATTAGGATTATACACTGGAAGCCACATCTTAGGTTGTATATTCAGTTTTCACCCACTGGGCTCAAGGTTACTTTTATTTTTTGTTTACTTTATTGCTTTCTTAGTCGACCGCTAACATTAACTGTCATTTTATGGAGACTATCATACTTTATACAAAACGAACCTAAATAAAATAAAATAAGTAAATACAGAGAGTATCATATAGTTCTCCGTTGGTAGGTTTTAGGGTTGCTTTTCATTTCTATACGCGCAAGGTTTCTTTTGTTTGACCTCCTTACGTTAGTTAATCATTAACATTCTCTCTCCTTACTAAAGAATCTATTATTTACCTTTTACATGTAGATACTCATATGGTGGAAAGCCGCTTTTGGCTTCTGGAGATGCTGGTGATCCAGGGACGTGCAGGTTATGTGGTGCAGCACGTCATTATGAAATGCAGCTGATGCCGCCATTGCTATATTTTCTGCAGGAAGCAGTCAGCGAGAAAGAAAAACATGCTTTGGATAACTGGAATTGGATGACTTTAATAGTCTATACTTGCTCGCAGGTCAGTCTTTAACTGGATATGGATTGCGGGGATGGAAATATATGTTGGATCCGTACACTTTTCTAATCCAAAACCATCATATTTTAGCTGATATATCATGAAAGGTGGGGGTGGGCATAGCTGAAACACTGTATATGTATTAAAGATTCCACTAAATCAGTGGGTAAAAAGAGGTTTTGAACCCAGTAAATGAAATGAGCTGCGTTAGAATCACGAACTTGAAAGGGAGGCTCTACTAGCAACTCTTCTGTGTTACCTGTTGCATATTACATCAGAAGAGCCGTAAAAAAAAAAAAAAAGAACCTAAAGCATAAAATTAAAAGTTTAGAAAGTAAGAAGTTGAATTGAAGGAAAACTGTAAGACCATATGACTTTCTACTTCAGCTTCTCACATGCTGAAATGCTCATCTTCTATGAGACAGTTTTGTGCAAGTTTCAATTAATCACTTTCCTCTTGTTTCTTTGTTTTTCTTTTTTTTTTGTGCAACTGAAATTATACTTATGATCTGTTTCTTTCATTTTCTGTTTGAACTATTTATTTCTTTTGTTATTCGTGGACGATACTGCTCTCTATTTTCCTAGTTCTTGTTTTCTTAGGCTTAGTTAACCTCATTGTTTTTTTCATTTTCAGAACTGTTCAAAGGATGACTCTAGCGATGATGGCTGGATTGTGGCTGAGGAAGCTGTTGTCGTACAATATGAATAATATCGATTAAGTTAACCTACGCTGTTTCACAAGATTTTGTGATCTTATGGTATATTTTCATCATTTTTTTGTTGTTTTTTCTTAAAAGTAGATTAGTAGCAGGGTTGTAACGGTCAATTGAGTCGAGGGTGGCTTTGTTCTTGCTTACATTGTTTGCGAGTTTGCTGTTACTTGGTATTAGTTAGTGTCATATGCTTGAAATGTAAATTGTCAAATGTGCCCAATGTATTGGTACCAAATACAATTGTATCTGCTGTTTTAAGCTATAGCTGATTCTTGGTAAGTCCTTTATTAACAATCTCCAGTATCATTAGTTTATGACATTCCTATGTGCGGCATCCTTTATCCAATTGACGTTAAAGTCATAGGTACAGGCAGATGTCGAATTACGAACCCAGTAATTTTGGCTCGGATTCATGTGTTGTGTTGTTTATTAAATAGGTAAAATTGATTTGAAACCAGTAAATCAAGCTGAGTTGTGGTACAATCCCGAATTCGAACTCCTAAAGTTCAAATTTTTGATTCCACTTCTGATTGTAGGTGATTTTCTATTAAATTGCGGAACATCAAAGACTATAGAACGCACCTATTAGTTTTAGAATGGCGATGAAACTATATATCATCAACTTCGAAAGGGTAGTGGGAACTTTAACCAAAGATTCTGGTTTTGAGCTTCAATAATGAAGAAATTTTTGATAGGAATGCTTCTATTAATCGATCATATGCAGCTTTGAATGTAATTAGTTGGGCCAGTTGATTTGGTATTGATTTCGGATACCAGATGATTGTACACGAAATTGAAAAAAAATAGCATAAATCACCACGAACTTGGCGTTGTTGTTAATGTTTGTTACCTATAGTTAAATTAACGGCAATCTAGTTTAATTTTTTTGCTGTTATTTTTTGTCTAGCGGTTGTGTCAGAATTGCTCCTATTCTCGGATTTTGAGTCGGTTTCATGAATTATTCTGGTTGCAGTGTCTGTTGTTGAACTGCCGCTATTTTATTTTTTTAAAAGTGACATTACATTTGTTTTTACGGTAGTTGTAAGCCTCCATTAGTAGGCATTTAGACATGATATTGAAATGATGATGTGGTCCTGTGGATAGAAGTTGATTGAAAGTTTAAATTGTGTTCGAACATACAATTTGAATTTTAAAAATTAAAAAGCTAATGAACTCAAGCCAATAACTTTATTTTCTCTCTCCTATAACATAAACCCTAACCTTACTTACATCGGTGAATAGCCATGGTGGCCAGCGGCCAGCCATCACCAGTAGCTGGTCGGCCTAACATGAACCCTACAACATCTGCCAACTACATGAATGCTTTATAGAGTATATCGAACCAGGATCAATTTGAATCATTACAACTCAAATCAATTACGTACTTAAGGAGTTTGATTGTTTATGCGTCCGATAGATTCTACAATGCGCAGTGAGTGACCAAATTCTCATATGGGAGACCAGGTCTACATTTCTTGAAGATGAATATGCCGAAAAAATTGGAGATTAGCGGAGAATGCAACATCGGTTATCCGGAAGAAAAACATGTTTTGATTAGGCTATCATTATTGGAAGACTACGCAACCTTAATGTCCAGTGCATGGATATCCTTCCTAGGCCTTCCGATGAACTTGTTTGATAAAGAGTCCATGTTCTCAGTGGACAAAGCAGCTGGAACCTCACTAGTAATTGACAAAGTGACTAATAATTACTAGGCCAAGTTTTTCAAGGATAAAAGTAGAGGTTGATCTTTTAAAGGAATTGCCCAAAAGAATACAAATCAATCGTACTGATGAGGAAACTAGAGAAGTTAAATTAAAGTGACAACAAAGACAATACAATTATTTGTCGAAATATTGTACCTATTGTTGAATACAAGAATATGATATGACAGGATGATGGAGTATTCACCCGAAATTTAGACGGAGAAGGGAGAAGGAAGAGGAAAAGGCAAAAGAAGAGAAGCACAATGATAAAACTAAGGCATTGGAGAAACAACAAGCAACTCATGATCCTAAAGAGAAAGGAAAGACAGTGGAGGAACCAAAGCATACAACACCAAAGAATGCTAAAATTTGAAAAAATTGTGAGAAAAATATATAAATAGAAACAGTGGAACGTGGTTCAACACTAGAAGAATAGAGGTAAGCCAAGAGAAAGTAAACAACAGGTAAGGAAGAATAATAATAATGAGACTAAATGCAATGAAAAGAAGACAGAAAGCAACAACAAATTTAACACCTTGAAGAACCTAGATGATAAAAATCAATCAAAAGGGGATAATAATGAGCAAGTGCAAAAAGTACAAGAGAAGAAGGGTGAAACAACAAAACCTTGGGTGGAGGATTCTTTCGGTAAGCAGCAAGACAAAGGAAGTAAAATTAAAAGAAAAATACAGTCAAGGAGAATGAGTAACAAAGAAATATGCAAATAGTGCTGGACCAAAGTAAGAAGAACACTGAGCAAGGAAAGCATCCCACAATAGAAAGCAACAAAATAGTTTTCAAGGAGAAAGAAAGTTAGGTAAATGGACAAACATCAAGCAAAGGGGGACAACACACATGGGGAGAACTTCATAAAAGTGGAATACAATAGTGTGAATGATGTTGAAATCAATGGAACTAAAAAGATACCCGAGGATAAACCACCTAATGACTCAGGTATATAAGAAAATCCAAAAGATAAAAATAACAATAGAGAGGAATAAGAACAATGAAAGATAGACATAAATATGCAAACACTAACAAAGTCACATATATAGAACAAGGGAGAAGAAGCACAAGTGAATCAACATAACATTAATATTGAATCGAGCATCCAAGAAGTGGAATCACGATTGAAAGAGTAGGGTGAGAAGGGGATATCGACTAATGATAAAAATATGGATTCACAATCTATGAAAAAATATAAGGAGAAAATTCCAGAAACACAGATAGATATTGGAGATGATAATGAAGTAAAACATAGTACAAAGATGCATAAAGAAGAACTAGAAGACCACCAAGGTGACATATCTCCTAGACAAATTGTAAGGGCAAGAAAGGAAAATAGACAAACAAGATGTACCATATATAAAGTGTGCCTCCTAAAATAGCTGGAGGTGTAAGAACAAGGTTAGATACTACCAAATCCAGTCATCAATGAATCATTCACTAATATAGAATATAGGGCTCGTAAATACTTAATGGGCCTTTGAAAGAGTAGTCATGATGAATAGACAGAAGAATTTCAATTTTATAGCTTTAATGGAACCATTCCAACACATTAGATATATTGATATGTATAGACAATGGTTGGGAATGGGAACATCTTGGCACAATATCAATAGAAAGATTTAGGTATTTATAAAGGATGAGTTTCAAGTGGAAACACTGATGGATACAGACCAAATGTTAACACTATAATTGACACAAGTGAATGGGTATCAGGAGATTATTGCATCATTGATCTATGCTAGTTATGATAGAGACACTAGAATAGAACTATGAGATGCTCTATACGATCTGTCAACAAAAATACAAAATCTATGGTTGGTGGAAGATGATTTCAATGTTATTCTTGATAAAGCTGAGAAGTTGGGTGGATTGCCAATATCATATCTATGGTTGGTGGAAGATGATTTCAAATGTTATTCTTGATAAAGCTGAGAAGTTGGGTGGATTGCCAATATCCTAGATTCAGTGGAATCTTGTATACATTGGTAGAATGGTAGATGAGATGTGACTTGCATTTTCAAAAGATTGGACATGTATCTGGGTAATCAGACTCTCATAAGCAAGTTCCCTAACCTGGAAGTGAAACACCTAATTAAACAAGGATTTGATCATGTCCTTCTATTAATAACCTACAAGAAAGATAACAAAATTATCAAGAAACCTTTTAGATTCTCAATTTCTGGGTAGAATATAAGACTTTCTTGGAGGTTGTGAAATAAAATTAGACTAGAAATGTAACACCCGTGCGTTTAGATTGTTTTGTCGTAGGTTTCAGAGTACAAGTGTATCTTTACGATTATGTGTTGTATGTCAAGGGAAGACCGAGGGTTGAGATCGTGTGCGAGGGATCGAACGACAGGCCATAATCCCGAAGAGCCTAGGAAATTGTCTTTCCACGAGCTAGGCGCGATGTGGCCCGCGTCCCGATAGTGTATTGGGGCATGTCCTATATATATAACATTTTTTGGTCGATTTTTCATTTTATCTTTATTTTATAGGCATAAGGAGGTGGTGGAAACTTTTCTCCTAGCCGTTCTTCACGATTCTTCGTGATTGGGGCTTGAAATCATAATCCAAGCCCGTTTTCATGATTAGACTGTTGAGCATATCGCGTAGCTTCTGTTCTTGTTGAACTTTCATGCTATTGGTTGTTGTTCTAGGTGAAACAACTTCATGGGGGCTTTCTCTTCATTATTTCTCATGGTATGAAAGGTATAAGGTCGTGGGTGATGATAGATTCTTGTTTTGAAGTTTCTATAATTGTATTCATAGAAATCTTACCTAAATTATATGTCATTTTCTTATCACTAGTTGTCGTAGTAGTTAAGAAGCTTGGAGGGCTACTTCATGGAAGTACTTTGGTGACCCTTTGTGCGAGATTTGGATAGGTTTGGTAAGTGCTGAATTTGATGCATATTAAGGAATTTTCGTCTCTTTTTGGCATGGTTTCATATGGTTGATTTGTCGTGCGTGGTTGGCTATTTTGTAGCCTCAATTCCTACTCCTATTTTGTGTGGTCAATTGCTGAATCATGGTGGTATTCATTTCTTAGAGTGTAGTTAGGATTTTTGCATAGAGAGGAGTGTCTTTGGTATTACATTGGTGGGTCAATTGAGTCGGTAAACTAGGTACAATATTGAAGGTTTTGGTGATTTTGTTAGTGGATTATGGGCTATTTTAGTATGTTTGTAGGTTGTGTGTTATGGATGGTCAGGTAGACTAGGGAAGAAGGGATGAAGTGCGTGTTGAGGTAAGTTAATGAGCTCGTAGAAATATTGATAGTTCTCAGATAGTTGTGTTGGTTTTGTGATAGAATTTGTTAGATGTATTAAGCGATTATATTGCATATAGTAGCTCTTGATCGCCTATGAAGTTTGGGGATAGATTTGTTAGGTTGTGATATTTTGGTTGTTAGGACGTCGGTGGGACAATAGGGTGCATAAAATTTAAGTTGCATGGTGATATCGATTGATAGCTTAGCTTAGTTGTGTTGTGGGTTGTTTGAGTGCATAACTATATTGTGTGTTATTGTGTTTATTTTTGTAATTATTGATTGACTTGAGGCTCAGCGGTATCGATGGTTGTGATATTTTCTCTGGCAAGTCGAGCCCGGGGCTTAGCCGACCAAAGCAGGCTGTGAAGTTTGCTCTATAATAGTAAGCTTGTGATTGGCTAAGAAATTGATAGAAACCTATTTTATGACTATTGTATGGTTGTTGAGTCTTCTTTAGTGCACTAGTAACCATACTTGTGAGTGAATGACTATGATATCTTCTCCGGCGCACTTGGGCTTGTACATGCCATTAGACTTGTAAGACCCTGAGGTGTTTCCCCAACAAGGTTGGGTTGTGAACTATTTGTGTTGCTATTGGTTTCTATACTTGTGGTATTACGCATATTAATGTTGTTTTGGTTAGTAGTGAATGGAATGTGCGAATTGGTAGTGATAGTGATTATTGATGGGCTTGGATTTAGTTCAGGTAGGATGGTATTGGTTGACCTTGTGGTAGTGCAGGTCATGACTAGTGAATCTGTATCACTTTAGGTACCGTCAGAATGTTGTTTAAACTTTCTAGGCTTATAGAAGCTAGGTACATTGTTGTTTCTCTATTGATATCTCTTGTACTTACTATTGTTATACTGTATATCTGTTGTCCTGAAATCTATATCTTATTACTCTTGTTTTTTATATACTCAGTACATTTTTGTATTGAAGCCCCGAGCCTAGGGGTGCTGCATTCATGTTTTCATGTGCTGATTAGTAGGTAATTCGTGTTCTCGATAGTTGAGTGGAATTCTAGCTTGGTTGGTAAGCTCTATGTCTTCCGGAGTCGCTAGTTGCTTTGATTTATGGGTAGGTCGGGGCATTGTCCCGATTATTTGACTCTTGCCGTATTCATAGAGGCTTGTAGATGTTGCTGTTTGTAGTGTTGTAGTAGGCCTGGGAGGCTCTTGTACGGGTTGTTATTCCATTCTGTAGCCTCACCGGCCTATTGTATATCTTTCTATTGGTTGAGTGCCAGCTTCCATCATAGACTGTTATGCATGCTGATTTTCTTATTCTATTGTGATGCCGAGCCTCATCGGGTCTGACTTGTTATGGCTAGTTAGCTACAGAGTTCATTTGGTCAAGTAACACACTGGGTGCCAGTCATGCCTCTCTGAGTTTGAGGTGTGACAGGAACATTTGACCAAACCTTTCTTCACAATTCAAAACAAAATGAAGACAATTAGCAAGTTAGACAATGAAGTAGAGATACCTATGAGACATCTTTCAGAAGATTGCAACCTTGGAAGAGGTGGTTAAAGTTTAGGAGATGGAATCTGAAAAGAACCATACCTGTGCAAATAGAATAAGGTTGTAGAAGGTACATGCCGAACTCATTAACTTTCTGTAATAGAGGAGAAATTCTAGAAATAGAAAACTGGAATGCAGTGGTTCAAAGACGGAGACAGAAATACAAAGTTTTTCAGGTTCATGTAAATGGGAAAACAAAGAAGTTGCAAATCAAGAGGATATAAGATTTAAATGGGAGGGGGCTAGACAAAGAGGAGGATATTAGTCAAGAGGTAATCAAATATTATGAGAATCAGTTCTTTGAAGATCATATTCCAACTAATATTGAGATAATGAAACATATACCTCAGATGAATACAGAGGAGCAAAATGATTTGATTTATGCAATGTCAGAAATAGAGAAGGTGAGAAGAGTAGTTTTTGGATTAATTGCAGATAACGCAGGAGGACCATATGGATACTCAAGAAATTTTTTTCAAAGACGTTGGGAAATAATAGCTGAATGCATGATTTATGGTGAATCTATAGGCATAAATTGCCTAGATACATCACTTGCATCAATCTAGTGCTACTGTCAAAGAAAAAGGAAGTCATGACCTTTTCAGATCTGAGACTCATAAGCTTAAAAAACTTCACAAGTAAGATCTTCTCTAGAATCATTCATGAGAGGCTGGAACATTTACTACCAACTATTATTTCAACTCATCAAGCTGAATTTGTGAAGGGTAGAAGCATTGTGGAAAATATCCTTTTAGTTAAGGAGATTGTACGTGATATCAGAATTAGGAGTACCAACTAATATGGTAATTAATCTAGACATGATAGAGGCTTATGATAGAGTGTCATGGTTATTTTAAACTAAAGTATTAAGGAGATCGGGTTTTGGAGAAATGCTGATTTATATGGTATACAAAATTATTTTTAACAACTGGTACTCCATCTTAATTAATGGAAAACCTTATGAGTTCCTTAAATCTACAAGGAGTGTGAAGCAGAGAGACCCTTTCTCACCAATCCTATTCATCCTAGTAGTTGAGTGTATGTCAAGGGCATTGAATGCACTTCATAGATATGAGAAGTTTAAATGAATGCCAAAATGGAGTCCCTATATTAAGCAACTGACATGTGTAGATAACACTATCATTTTTACTTCAGCAGAGGGATATTCATTAAAATTGGTGATAGAGACTCTAGTTAGTTATGAGCAGCTTAGTGGGTAAAGGATTAATAAAGTAAAACATATTGTGTATACGCATGAAAATGCATATGTAGAGGTGGTGGCCTTGGTGAACAATATTATAATCATTCCAAGGAAATAATTTCCTTTCACATATCTCGGAGTGCCAATATACTACAACAGAAGAAAGATTTCCCACTGCAAAGAGATTACTAACAAAGTTAGAAACTCGCTTTTCTCATGGACTAGAAAACTGTTGTCCGTTGGAGGCAGGATCACTCTGATAAAACATATATTACAAAGAATGTCTATACATTTATTGTCAATCTGTGATCCTCCGGCTGGAGTTCTGGCCAACTTACATAGGTTGTTTTTCAATTTCTTTAGAGCAACTCAGTAGGAAACTCTAGCAAGTATTAGACTACTTGGACAATATTGTGTGATCCTTATGAAGAAGGGGGTTTGTGTTTTAGAAGTCTACAGGATGTCTCAAAAGCTTTATTTTCTAAACTTGGTGGACTTTTAAATCTACACAATCTGTGGAGAATGTACTTAAATAATAAGCATCTGAAAAAGGAACATGTTGATTTAGTTGAATGGAAAAAAGGAACCTATGTTTGGAAGAAGATGCTACAAATGAGAGATTGTCGAACCTATGTTTGGAAGAAGATGCTACAAATGAGAGATTGTAATGACCTGAGCATAGGCCCCGACCGAGACACAGGATCTAGAACCACGAATGGCTCCAAGATAATCCATGACACATGCATAGCAATTCAAGAGCATTACTAAGGCGTAGCTTAAAGGCAACATTGATAAGCCGAAGTCTGTAATATAACAAAGGCCATAAATAGATTCAACACTCAACAAGTTGAATCATCTACATAATGTATGAAAAGCCTCTAAAATATCAGATGAGCTGATGGGACAACACCCCCAACTAGCTCGCTAAAGTCTAAAAACTAAAATAACATGCAAAACAAAACTACTAACTGTCCTTGAAAAATGAGGACTCACCAAGGTTGAGGTGGATTTGGACTGAGCGGGAGAGAGCTAAAAACGAGACTGGGGTGGACCACTCGAACCTATATCATAAAATGATATAACATAGAGTATATGTTAGTACTTAAAATATACTGAGTATGAAGGTAAGTAAAACATGCTAATAAAACTGTATAAAGGAGATTCTGAGAGTAAGGAGCATAAAACATGAGTTTCTGATCATAAACTAAACATCAGGGCTCAAGACTTTCAAATCAGAACATAATCTGAGTATAACTGAGTTCATAAATAAAACCTTATAAAAACATCATTTGAGCCAAAATAACATATTCATAAATATGCATAACTCATGAGGAACAATGGGAGACTCTTCATAATTGACGCCATCATGATAGAACTTACGTGATGCCCCATCTATCACACTCAAGTGGGCAGAGCCGTCCAAAATCTTGCCAGGGTAAAAGATGCTAAACCATGACATCGATATCAAGCTGAGTCCCTTTAGGGCGAGTGAAAAACTCTCTTGAGAGGTCCCAAATATATATATATATATATATATATATATATATATATATATATATATATATATATATATATATATCTACATTGTCTTGTAGTTTATGAGACTGGGAAAACTCTGAACCCCAATCCTATTCGGTGCTAGATACTAATCCCAAAACATGCATATAGATCACATTGTTTTTCAACAAAGCTGAAATCATAAAACATGCTTGAAGTACATGGGCTAGTTAAAATCATAAGATACATGAACATGCTTGAAATTCGTGAATTAGCCATGAAAAATTCCCACGAGTCGACCATAAATATAAATATGATACTTGTAAAAACTATGCACATTTGAGAAAATAATCATACTTGAAATTAATAAGTTCATGGAGAATTCTTGAAAAAGAATAATACATCATGATCATAAAACATAACTTAAAGCTTGAGAGTTAATATCACAAGAAAATCATGGGATTTCAATAGAAGAAGATTTAACTCGAGAAGTTCATAATCATACTTGATAGTAATTTCATGAAGGATTTGATAGAAATACAAAATCCTAATCATGGGATCACCAATCTGATCAAGATAGCTAAACCCATATGAGAATCATGGAGGAATTCAACAATACCCAATAAAGCCCTAGAGATTTGAAATTTGGGAATGGGAATGGGAGATCATGGTTTCAATTAGAGAAGGGGCATAAGGGTGGAAGAACCCCTCATTGATAAATCCCACATACCTGGGTAAGATGATTTCTTGACTTGGCTTGAGACCCAAGAATATTTGATGAAGATGAAGATGATGAACCCTAGCTTTTCTCTTGAGAGCCTTGAGGGAATTTGATCTTCTAAATAGGGTGTGAGGAAGATAATGAAGGTTCTAGGTTGGATAGTACCCTTAAAACACTCTTTCCCAAGATTGAAGAGACATAGCTTAGAACCTAGGATCTTAGAAATTATGAAAATACCCTTAATAATTCAATATGAAATTTCATACTGCCAGAAACGCTGAGTCATTTGACGACTCGTTAGGCAAATGGCGAGTCGTTTGATGATTTGGTAGGCAAATGACGAGTCGTTTGATAACTCGTTAGGCAAATGACAAGTCGTTCGATGACTCGTTAGGAAAATGACGAGTCATTTATCAATCCATGAAGTACATTGGAATTTCCCACTTTTCCCACTACTGCTCATATGACGGGTCACTTAACAACTCGTGAGGGCAAACCACGAGTCATTTGTTGGGAGACTTTCTGATCTTGTAAAATGATGAGTCATTTGGCTACTCCTTAGGCAAATGACGAGTCATTTGACGACTTGTTAGGTCAAACGATGAGTCATTTGATGACTTGTCAGGCAAATAATGAGTAATTTAATGACTCTTTGAGAGGTATTCCAATCTTCTCAAAGGACGAGTCATTTGACGACTCGTTCTGTGACCTGGTGTAGATTTTTTATTTTCGCCGTTTCAACTCTCGGGTTTGATCTTAGGAATTTTTGGGTGTTACATTATCTCCCCCTTGGTAAAATTCATCCTCGAATGTAGATTAAGCATACTGAAGGGCTAGGGAAGGAACTGCAATCCCAAAATTGAACAACTAAAGCTGAAAACCAACGGAGTGACTGACCCCAGACTGAAATACATGACTGAACTGAATTCATGAAACATACATGCATGCAATGACATGAAAGGAACTTAGAGACATGAACTTTGCATGAAACTAAATAGAGTACTAAGGAGGAAATTGATAACTCATGCTGGAAGTGATCCAAAAGGGAAAGGATGCGGGTATTTAGCTATCACATCTGCTTCGGCTTCTTACATAGCTTCCTCAATAAGCTGATTTCTCCTTAATACCTTTACTGAAGTTCCTTGATTCTCAACTTCCAAACCTAATGATCAAGGATCTCAACCGGAACCTCCTCATTGGTAAGTCTATACTCCACACCTATGCTCTCTACCTGCACAACTAAGGTTGGGTCACCAATGCACTTCTTCAATAGAGATACATGGAATACTAGATATACTGAAGCTAACTCTGCAGGTAACTCCAACTCATATGCCACTTTGTTAAATCGCCTCAAAATCTTATAAGGACCAACATATAAGGGACTAAGCTTCCCTTTCTTCCCGAACCTCATCACTCCCTTCATGGGAGACACCTTTAAAAGTACCCAATTATCAACTTCAGACTGAAGCGCTCTCCTCCTAACATCCACATATAATTTTTGATAACTCTAAGCTGTTTTCAGCCTTTCACTAATAAGCTGAACTTTCTCCTTAGCCTCATGAACTGAATATGACCCTATCAACTTAGCCTCACCTACCTTAAACCATCTAATAGGTGATCTATATCTCCACCTATAAAGAGAATCAAATGGAGCCATCTGAATACTGGAGTGATAACTGTTATTGTGGGAAAACTCGATGAGAGGTAGTGATCATCCTAACTACCCTTGAAGTTAATCACAGACGCTCTCAACATGTCCTCAAGAGTCTGAATGGTCCACTCGTCCTAACCACCTGTTAGTGGGTGAAAAGTCATGCTAAGCTTCACCTGAGTACCAAGGCCCCTCTGAAACGACCTCCAAAATTGAGAGGTGAACTGAGTACCCCTATCTGAGATGATAGACAAAGGAACTCCATGCAACCAAACTAACTCCCGAACATAAAATCTAGCATAGTCCTTGTGCTGACTTGGTCATCTGGTCTACCCTCTCCTGGATAGAATCATGTTGTTGGTGTGTACGAGATGACCCTGGAATAAAATCTACCTTACCTCCTTCCACTTCCAAGTAGGAATATTGGCACACCATAGCATACCTCCCAGTCCCTGATACCGAATCTTTCCAGCCTACACTCCTCGCCCTGCTCCTATTCATACTAAAGTCTAAGTCCAACGACATACTTCAACCACGTTCAAGCCTAACTCGACCACCCCTCTTGCAATCCTAGAGTTATCCATATTATTCCCCCCCCCAACAAGAAAGTCACATAGGTTCAATCTTTAATCAAGAAGTCACTAGTCACACCATACTATGGTTTACCTGTACACCATCACCTCATTCAAGCCTATAACTTATGATTATCCCAAGGCTCTTCGTATCTAACGCTATTCAAGAATTCCCCTATCTTCCAGGCATGGCTAATAGTTTCGCTTCATGAACTTCTACTTACTGAGCATCTAAGCCTAGAATAGGGAGTTATCTTGAATGTACACGTTGAAACCACTATTCCCATCATGGGCAAACATTTGCAGGGCTTAGAGTAAGGAAATCACGAGTATGAATCGTTCAAGGAATCTAAGATGGGCATATACCTGATATAGCACGACCTTTTGAGTCACTAGGGAAAATTTTAAGGACTGAGTTCATAAAGCCAAGCATACTGAGAGATTTGAGTTTACACACATGACGAGTCTTATGACTTGAAGCTGAGACATAGATTCAGGGAGTAAGACTGGGATCACTGTCTGAATCAATTATCTATTATTCTAGGAGTCTGAACATAAGCATGAGTAGAGCGTAGTGTTGTCTGAAACATAAAGGAAACATCTAAATAGGAAGGATTGGCATCCCAAAGCTACTATACCTGGTTCTTCCCTACTAGAGCACTTAAGACTTGACTTGACTCTTCAACTCATGATCTCCCCCTTATCTTAAGGCCATCATTCTAAGGCTCTTGGATCTTTCTTAAGGTTGGGCTACCTCACTAATTCCTGACTTTCCATTCGCCCCTACAGTTATCACTGAAGACTTCATACCTATAAGCATTTCATACCATCTATAGACAAATCCCAAGATAGGATGCAAAAAGGAATCTTATACCTTATACTGTGAATCCTAAGTCTAACAACGTGCGAGGATCAACCTGAAAGGATCATGAAATACCTGTGCTTATATCTGGAGTTGGATGCTACCTGCACTAGGTAACCTACCCTACTGAGATGGGTGAGCTGCTGGTCTGATAGCTAGGGCACAGGCTCCACCGTCACCCAGTCTAGCTAAAGGATAATCCTTGAGTTTGTGTTCGGGCTTACCACAAGCAAAAAAGCATTCCTACCAATCAAACACTTCCCCGAGTGTTTCCTACCACAATTTAGGCAAGTTGGCCTACTGAACGGGGTTGCTGAAGGGGTGGCCAGGGCACAACCTCTCTGGCCACCCTACTTGGATAACGGGCAATCTCCAAGTTTATGACCAGGCTGGCCACACCAGAAGCAAGCATCTGAACCCACCAAGCACTTTCCTAGGTGGTTCTTCCCACATCCCTCGCAAACTGGATATGTAATCTCCCTTACCCTGGACTTGCTCCCCTGAGCTGGAGCCAATGGTCCCTACTGGAGCTGAGAGTGCTTCCCACTACCTGACCCTTGCTAGGAAAACTCCAAGTCACTTGTGTTTTCTCTCTTGTTCCCCTATTCTTTTTCATTGAGCTTTTCATCTACTTTAGAACCATGAAACTAAGATGGACTCTTTTTTGTGAAATTTTGAACCTTAGTGGTTGTTGTCTCTTTGATAGGATTTGCAGGTGTGATCGCCCGCTGGTTAAGATGAGTGGTCAAGGCATGTACCAATACTCTGAAGGCAGCCCTGAGCTCCGCATCCGTTACTTGACCACTAAGGGGGCGCACTGGAGTTGGTAGGGCTGTCTAACTTTCGTTGGCTCTTTGAGGAGGCATACTTCTGCAAACACGTATAGCACAAGTTAGGAGATTGGAAGAGTTCAACTTCATAGCATGAGATAGAATAAAGAAGGGAAGTTTTCTAAAACGTCCTATAGTCTCTTCCTCATAAGTGTGGAGCGCTTCACACTCACAAAAAAGACTCTACTTAGCGCGACTTTCAGACACCCTAGGACAGTCTAAACCTAATGCTCTGATACCAAGTTTGTCACAATCTAAGCATAGGTCCGGACTGAAACACGGGACTTAGAACCACAATGGCTCCAATTTAACCCATGACACATGCATAGCAATTCAAAAGCCTAAGTAAAGTGGAGTTTAAAGGCAACATAAATAAGACGAAGTCTGTAATATAACAAAGTCCATAAATGGAGTCAACACTCGACAAGCTGAATCATCTACATAATGTTTGAAAAGACTCTAAAACACTAGATGAGCTGATGGGACAACACCCCCCAACTAGCTCACTAAAGTCTGAAAACTGAAATAACACACTAAAAAAAACTACTATCTGTCCTCAAAAAATGAGGACTCACCAAGGCTGAGGTGGATTTGGACTGAGCGAGAGTGAGCTAACGACGAGACTAGGGTGGATCACCCAAACCTATATCATGAAATGATATAGCATAGAGTATGCAGTCAGTACTTGGAATGTACTGAGTATGAAGGGTAAGTAACACATGCTAATAGAATCATATAAAGGAGATTCTGAGAGTAAAGAGCATAAAATATGAGTTTCTGATCATAAACTAAACACGAGGGCTCAAGGCTTTCAAATCTGAACGTAATTTGAGTATAAGTGAGTTCATAAACAAAACCTTATAAAAACATCACATGAGACAAAATAACATAATAATAAACATGCATAAATCATGAGGAAAAATGGGAGACTCGTCATAACCGACACCATCATGATAGAGCTTATGTGATGCCCCAACTATCACACTCAAGTGGGCAGAGCCGTCTAAAACCTTGCCAGGGTAAAGGACGCTAAACCATGACATCGATATCAACTTGAGCCCCTTTGAGGTGGGGGAAAACTATCTTGAGAGGTCCCACATATATATATATATATATATATATATATATATGTATATATACCTACGTTGGCGCATAATTTATGAGCCAGGAAAACTCTAAACCTCAAGCCTACTCGGTGCTAGACACTACTTCCAAAATATGTATATAGCTCACATTGTTTTTCAACAAAGCTGAAATCATGAAACATAGTTGGAGTACAGTCGGCCATAAATATAAATATGATACTTGTAAAAACTATGCATACTTGAGAAAATCATCATACTTGAAATTCATAAGTTCATGGTGAATTCTTGAAAAAAAATCATACATCATGATCATAAAACATAACTTAAATCTTGAGAGTTAAATCATAAGAAAATCATGTGATTTCAACAGAAGGAGATTTAACCCTAGAAATTCATAATCATGCTTGATAGTAATTTCATGGAAGTCTTGCTAGAAATAAAAAACCCTAATCATGGAATCACCACTTTGATCAAAATAGATAAACCCATAGGAGAATCTCAGAGGAATCCAACAATACCCAATAAAGCCCTGAAATTCGAAATTTGGGAACGGGGAATAGAAGATCATGATTTCAATTGGAGAAGGGGCATGAGGGTGAAAGAACCCCTCATTGATAAATCCCACATACTCGTGTAAACTGATTTCTTGACTTGGCTTGATATCCAAGAAGATTTGATGAAGATGAAGATGATGAACCCTAGCTTTTCTCTTGAGAGCCTTGAGGGAATTTGATCTTCTAAATAGGGCGCGAGGAAGAGAATGAATGTTCTAGGGTGGAAAAATATATCCTTAATGATTTGACTAGAAATTTCATACTGCCAGTAATGATGAATCTTTTGATGACTCGTTAGGCAAATGACGAGTCATTTGATCACTCGTTTGTCAAATGACGAGTCCTTTTCTCAATCCGTAAAGTACACTGGAATTCCCTACTTTTTTGACTGTTGCTTAGATGATGGGTCACTTAACGACTCGTGGGGGCAAACGACGAGTCATTTGACGGCACATTGGGAGACATTCTGATCTTGTCAAATGATAAGTTATTTGATGTCTCGTTAGGCAAATGGCGAGTAATGTAATGACTAGTTAGGAAAATGACAAGTCATTTGATGACTCGTTTGGAGGCACTATGATCTTCTCAAATGACGAGTCATTTGATGACTTGTTAGGTCAAACAATGAGTCATTTGATGACTCATTCTGTGACCTAGTGTAGATTTTTCTATTTTCTCCATTTCAACTCTTGGGTCTGATCTTAGGGATTTTGGGGTGTTACAAAGATCAAACAGGACATCAATATGGTGCCAATAAAAACAAGGATAGTCTCATTTTTGGTTGGATAACTGGATTAACCAAGGAACTATGTGTCAGATTACAGACTCAGAGTATGTTTTTGACAGAGCTGTTGTGCAAGTACTGGAGTAGTGGAATCAGGGAGATGGAATGTCACGACTCGAACATAGGCCTGGATCGAGACATGGGACCTAGAACCACGAATAGCTCCAAGTCGACCCATGGAATGAACATTAAGCTAGAGAGCATACATAAAAAAATTGGTAATCTAAACATGAATAAGCAGAAGTATGAATACTATCAATCTTAAACAGAGTCAATACTTGACACATCAAAAAGTCTACATAAAGTTTGATAAGCCTCTAACTGTCTGATGAGCTGATCGGACAACACCCCCAACTAGCTCGCTAAAGTCCAAAAACTAAAATAACATATTTAAACACTAAGATGAAGGTCCTTAGAAGATGATGACTCACCAACAACGGAATCTATACTGGACTGAGGGGAAGTTGAACTAACGGTGGAACTGAGGCTGATCCCTCGGACCTGTATCATGAAATGATACATCACAGAGTATGTGGTCAGTCCTTGGAATGTACTGAGTATGCAAGGTAAGTAAAACTTGCTGAACAATTGTAACTGAAATCATGCATATAAACATAAATCGTAAGATCATGTTAGTGAGGACTGCATGCTGACATCTGAATCTAAAACATGATTAATAACAAGATGAATATCATATTTGAATAGAATGACCCAAAGATAAAGATAGAAATGATATGTTTTTTCATAGTTGAAATAGTAATTAAAACTCATAAACTGATCATTAGGCCAAACCTTTTGTAAAACATAATATCATAAGATCATGAACATGCATAACTGAAATCATGAGAAACGACAGGAGACTCGTCATAACCGACACCATCATGATAGAGCTTACGTGATGCCTCAACTATCAAACTCAAGTGGGCAGAGCCGTCCAAAGCCTTTCCAGGGCTAAGGACGCTACCATGATATTGATATCAAGTTGAAGGCCCCTATGGGGGTAGGGAAAACTCACAAGGAAGGTCCCAATGTATAAATATACATATATTGGCGCGTAGTTCTAAGACTCGGGGTTTACATGAACCCCTAGACTACTTGGTGTTAGACACTACTCCCAAAAATATTCATTGTTCTCCCATCATTTTTCAACGAAGCTGAAACCATACCATAAGCTGAAAGTGGGAGTATAGACTCCAAAACCATATGATAAGCTGATATTATAAAACTGAACTGAATCATATAAACATACTTAACATGCATGGGCTTGCCCAAATCTTAAAATCATGTATACCTGAAAAGACTTTATAAGTTAAAATCATGGATTCATACATGGGTAATTTGTAAATATTCATTCATGCTAGATATCTCATCATACTTGAAATCATAAATCAGAACTTGACTTTCTATGAAACTTGCATAATTGGGCATAATTTTTTAAAACTTGAAATCATGAATTTATAGTCAAAATAGGTATAAAATCTACCCATGAATCTTAAAACATACTTTAAACATGAAGGAAATTGACCCATAAACAAATCATAGAGAATTTGATGAAATTGAGTTAAAACCCTATACGATCATAACTTGAATTAGAACTTGAATTCATAAATTTTGAGGAGAAATTTGGACATATGAGTGATAGGAAACTCTTATTCATTGCCCTACATACCTGGATAAATTAAATTTCAACTTGTCTTTGAAAGCCCAAGAGATCTGGAGAAGAATTAAGGAATTTCTAGCTTGATCTTCAAAGAGAAACTTCTAATCTTGCATGTATGGGATGTGAATGAATTAGAATAGGTTAAAACCCCTTAAAACACTCTTTACAGGGCTTAAAACGACATAGTTTAGGACTTGAGAACTTAGAAATTATGAAAATACCCTTACTAATTTCGCAAGAAAAAGCTTACTGCTAGAGGTGATTACTCTACCAATGAGTCGTACCTCGATCCAATGACTTGTTACATCGCTCATTACTTCTAATTTTTGTTAGATCTCAGGCCTTCGAACAACATTTTGACAGGACGGGTTGTTACTTGACATGACGACCCATTACTTCCACCCGTCGTCACCACTTTCCTTCTATGCTTAGCTTCTAAAGTTTTTTTCCAACATGTCCATACCACGAGTCGTTACACGTTTCAACGGGTTGTTGGACCGTCCGTTTCCACTACATCAAATTTCACTACACCTACTTACGGGTCCTAACCACGATTCAATATTCCCCACAATGAGTCGTATCACAACTTGTTCCATCCATCCTGATGACACAGATCCAACCAACGACTCCAAGACACGAGCTGTTACAGGGACAAACGAGTCATTCCATGCCTCATTGTTACTAGGCTTTCTTCAACAGATGCTGACTACGAGCAGTTCCATGACTCATTACTCCTTCCCACGACTCGTACAATGAGTCGTTCTGAGGCATTTTCTAGACTTTCTCTACTGATGTCATTTCTAATCCCAGGTCTAGTCCTAGGGACTTTTGGGGTATTACAATATCTCCCCCTTAGAAAGATTCATCCTTGAATGTGGTTTAAACATACTAAAAAAGGCTAGGAAAAGAATTAAAATCCCAAATACTGATTATCTGAAGCTGAAAACTGACAGAGTGACTGACTTTGGACTGAAACACAAGACTGAACTAAATTCATGAAACACATATGCATGATAAAACATGAAAGGAACTTAGAGACATGAAATTGACATGAACTGAATAGAGTATGAGAGAGGAAACTGATACCTCATGCTGAAACTTAGCCGAAAGGGAAAATATGCGGGTATCTATCCATCATATCTGCTTCAGCTTCCCAGGTGGCTCCCTCAATGACCTGATTCCTACACAGAACCTTCACTGAAGCCACTTCCTTATTTTTCAACTTTTGAACCTGACGATCAAGAATCTCAATCGAAACCTCCTGATAGCTAAGGCTATCCTTCACACCTAGGCTCTCCACTGGAACAACCAAGGTCGGGTCGCCAAATCACTTCTTTAGTAGAGATACATGGAAAACTGGATTACATAATCTAACTCCATTGGTAGATCCAACTCATAAGCCACCTTTCCAACTCACCTCAATATCCTATAAGGACCAACATATCAGGGACTAAGTTTCCCCTTCTTCCCGAACCTCATCACTTTCTTCATGGGAGACACCTTCAAGAACACCCAATCATCAACTTCAAACTCAAGCTCTCTCCGTTTGACATCCACATATGACTTTTGATGACTCTGAGCTACTTTCAGCCTTTCTCTAATAAGCTAGACTTTCTCCATGGCCTGATGGACTGAATCTAGCCATATCAACTGATAACACTCAAATCAGACTCCTGTAAGAGTATGACACGTCAATAAATAACCCAAAAAAGGTTGGGGTCGATCCCACAGGGAATATGGTCAAGATATAGAATAATGCAGGTATTTAAGCTTTTAAGTATGTTATCTCCAAAAAGAGGGATTTATAAAAGCAATTATATGACAATAGTGAGAATTGATTATTGTTTATTAAGATTTTGTAATTAACTAGGGTAAGTGTTCCCCATGGGTTCATAACTACTTCGAGTTTTACACTTGTGATCTATCCCAATGCTTACTTGTAGAACTAATAACTAGGGTCCATCCAAATGACTGGTTCATATCTATTAGATGACTATACTCAATCACCGGGTTAGGTCTCATGAGCTATTTCAATTCAATTGTTATCAATTTGTTCAAAATTAACTATCCTGCGACCGCAGCTCAAGTCATATAATGACCCATAAAGATCAAGGCTTTGTTGTAATTCTCTTTTCCTAATCTCTACTTCTCTAGGTTCAAGCAAGTAAAGAATTCGGGCAAGTCTTAATGTTGTGCTTCGTTAAGAAACATTAAAGATGAAGAGAATACAATACAAGTATTTAACATTGGTTTAGAATCTCTTTGTGTCACCCTAGTTTGTTAATTCACCATGGTTCCCACAGCCCTAGTTGTGGAGGCTTTAGCTTCTCATGATTGTAAGATAATTATTAGCATTAATAGATAACACATAATTTAATACTTACAAAGATGATTAAAAGAAAACCTAATTGATTATTCCAAGAATTGATGAAGAATAATTCAAGATCAATGTAGAAATCAAATCAAGAAAATCTCCAAGACTTGAATTAGAAGTTAACAACTTGTCTCTCAATGTATTTCATGTAAGAAAACTCAATTCTACGACTCTCTCTACTAGAAATAACCTAAAAAGTATTTATACAAATATTTGGAACCTTCTCTTAAGTAAATAGGGAAACTGCTAAAAATTATTGCCGACTTCACCTACGACCCGTAACAGGATTTTACGGGTCGTACATTAGCAGGCATCTGCTGAATACGGCTAAGTGTTGGAATATAGTACAACTCGTACCATGAACCTACGAGTCATACAATCTTCTCGTGGTTTGACTTTGCAACTTCTGGCACACTCTGTTTACTTTCACGAATGGCTTGGTACGACTCGTACCTCTGTTCTACGACTCGTGACTCCTTCTCGTACCTTGAGACCTGCCAGTCTTCTCCTATTTTGGACTTTTCCATGGCTCCTTGGTACGGGTCTTAGGTAGTTCTCACAATTCGTGGTTGCTACCTGTACTAGGATACTTGACTAGTGCAAACCTTCTGGAATTTTCTACGATCCTACTACGGCTCGTACCATGAGCTGTAAATTGCCTTTGCCTCACACTTTGGTCCTGTACCTTTCCACGACTCTTAGTACGGCTCGCAGCAAGATGGTACGACTCATACTGAGGTCTGTACTTAGCCACTTTTCTATATTTTTCTCCATCTTTTGCACAATTCATCTCCAACATCTATTCTTTCCATGAAAACAAAGTAAAAGTGCCCATATCCATATAAACACACCTAAGTCCATGCTAGTTTCCTCAGTTGTAAGTGTCGAAAGTGCTATAAATCCACAACACATAAACACCCTTAATTTAAGACTTTTGCATGTCCTCAGGCAAAGAAAACAAAAACAAAAAATGACGCTTAACTAGAAAGTAAACTGAGAATACCTACAACCAACACAACAAAATTTGCACTATGAACCACAATCAACTATTGACCCTTTTTCCACTCAAACTGAGTCAGCTATGCACAAATATAACCACAACTAATAACATACAGGGATCAAGATATGGTATCCAACGATTAGCAGCGAATTGAGCTATCACCAATGCTATTCACATAGACAGTTGGTAAAATACAACACAAACCAAGTACCCCCATAACAAATGAAGTCCCTAACGCTCACAGATATATAAAATTATGAACTTGGGACTAAACAAATGGGACTCTCACTCTCACAAAAATGTTTCAAATACTGCACATCAGATACCATAGACTTGCTCTTATTTTCTCTACTTTGGCTCTTCATATAGTTAAGCTAGGATCACTATAGGACTTTGTTCGGCTTGTAATGTAGGCTTCGGGCTGGGTATGATATATATGGAATTTAGTGACTAAACCCTCCTTGGCACTACATACTTGTGACTCCACTTTTCACTTTTTACCCCATTTTCACTTTTTTAGTTTTTTCCCTCCCTTTTCTCTATTTAAATGCAATATGTGGGTGTGACGTGTTTTTCTCATTTTTTTCATCCTTTTTTTCTCTTGTATTTTATTTTCTTTTTATTTTTTTTCTTTCTCAACTCTTTTTCTTTCTATTATTTTCACACCACACCTCACTCATCTTTAACTTTTTTTCTTTCTTTTCCACCTCCTCACAATCTATGCACCCCTACTCTAGCTACCCTCAATTTGGGCATTTTGCTTGAGTTGAGATTCACAATGTCCAAGAAGGGACCAGGGCCAAAATAGGTTCATTATAAACAATGGGAAAGGTGAAGGTTAATCAGAGAAAAATGGTCAATATAAGGCTCAAACTCGGGATCAAGGGACCATTTTATTTGGTAGGGTAATTTAAGCTAAAGTGGATAAAATAAAAAATGTCTTATGATCATTTCCTAATCAACTATCCTAACCATGTAAAGACCAATTAGGTAAGTTCTAGATCCTCAACGTAGTATTGAACTAAGTATGAATCCTCACTCACTCATGGTACCGGTTTGCATTGAATCTACCTATCCAGTTCATGAACAGCTAAACTACAACTACACATGCTAATAATGTAAATGCCATACAAAGATCCACAGAAGTCATTCAATTGCAATTAACTACACAACTAACATCAAAATTTTTAACAGGGTTACCCATAAGAAGGTGAAATTTTAGTGGTCGGACGAGTGTGAAAAGAGTTTCCAGGAGTTGAAGACTCGACTCACTACTGCTCCAGTTCTGACCTCGCTAGAAGGAACAGATGGATTGATGTTTTATTGTGATGCTTCAGAGTTGGACTTGGTTGCGTTATAATGCAACGGGGCAAAGTGATAGCCTACGCCTCTATACATCTCAAAGTTCATGAGAAGAATTATCCAATGCCTCCAATAAATGCACTAGTTTGATGTTTTTGGAAAAGGAGAAACCTTCTACAAACCGCTGGTAATATCCAGCTTAGCCCAGAAAACTCCTGATTTCAGTAGGAGAGGTAGGTCTGGGCCAATCCTTCATTGCTGCTATCTTACGAGGGTCTACTTGTATTCCTTCACCCAATACCACATGACCTAAGAAAGTCACAGACTTTAACCAAAATTCGCACTTGTTGAACTTGGCGAATAACTGGCGGTCCCTGAGTGTCTGTAATGCTAATATTAGGCGGTTGGCATGCTCTTCCTCATTTCTAGAGTATACTAGAATGTCGTCGATAAATACGATGATGAAAATATCCAAATACTGCTTGAAGACTTTGTTCATTAAGTCCATGAAGGATGCTGGGGCATTTGTTATCCCAAAGGACATTGCCACAAATTCGTAGAGACCATACAGAGTTTTGAGTGCTATTTTCGGTATGTCACACTCTCTGACCCTTAGTTGATAGTACCCTGACCTGAGATCGATCTTGGAGAAACAACTGGCTCCTTGAAGTTGGTCGAATAGATCTTCAATTCTGGGTAGAGGGTACTTGTTCTAAACTGTATCGTTGTTCAACTGATAGTAATCTATGCACATTCTGAGGGTTCCATCTTTCTTATGCATGAATAACTCAGAGCACCCAAGGGAGAGATGCTGGGTCTGATAAAACCCTAGTCAAGAAGGTCTCTTAGTTGCTCCTTCAACTCCTTAAGCTCAACCGGAGCCATTCTGTATGGAGGGATGGAGATAGGCTGAGTATCTGGGAGGAGATCTATTTCAAAGTCTATTTCCTGTTCATGGGGAACTCCGGGAAGATCTTCAGAAAAAACATCTAGGAACTCACTGACTACTGGAATTGACTGGATGGTTGGGGTCTTAGAGGTGGCATCCTTGACCCAAACCAGATGATATATACATCCTTTGGAAATGCGTTTCTGGGCCTTAAGGTAGGAAATAAACCTACCCTTAGGCGCTGAACTGCTGCCCATCCATTCTAACACTGCCTCATTGGGAAACTAAAACTTGACAACTCTAGTTCTGTAATCGACTGAGGCATATCAGGAGTGTAACCAATCAATGCCGAGAAAAAGGTCAAAGTCGACCATGTCTAACTCTACAAGATCAGCTGGAATAACTTTATTCAGGATTGAGACTGGGCAATTTCTATACACCCCGCTGGCTCTAACTGACTCACCAACTAGGGTGGAGACTGAAAATGGTTCTCAGAGGACCTCTAGACTGATGTTGAACTGGACTGCTATATAGGGAGTCACGAACGTAAGAGTGGCTCCTGGATCTAAGAGGGAATACACATCTAGATGGAAGAGACGTAACATACTAGTAACAACGTCAGGTGAGCTTTCCTGATCCTGACGGGAAGATAAAGCACAGAAACGACCTTGGGACTGACCGCCATCTGTACCTGATGTGTTGGCCTGCTGAGCTAGTCGGCTTACTGGTGTTGATGATGTGGTAGATTGTGATATCCCTCGCCTTGCTGATGGGCACTTCTTAAGCTAGTGTCCAAGCTGTCCACACCTAAAACAACCCTCTCGTCACTGAAGGAATTCTCCCGGGTGGTTCCTACCACACTTGGGGCAAGCTGGATACCTATTCCTGGTACTATGAGTCTGAGACTGAGTGCCAGATGATCCACCCCTCCGATCCTGGCAGGACCGAAAGGTTGGGGCACTGGCTGAACTAGGTTCTGGGGTTCTCTGCTGCTGTTGCTGTGGGCGGTACCACCGCTAGATCTTTGATGGATGAAATCTGACTGGCTAGTCCTTGCCCCTTTGTTCTTACGCTCCATATCCTTTAGCTTTTCAGCCTCAATCTGCTGGGCATAGACAATCAAGCTAGAAAGGTCCATGTCCTTAATCAGCATCGTGGTCCTGCACTCCTTGAGGACCAGATTTGACACTCTATTTACAAACTTCAACATGAGAGCCCTTGAATCGGATACCATCTCTGGATCATACTTAGACAGCCTAGTAAACTCTAAAGCATACTCCTCCACAGTTCTGTTGCCCTATCTCAAGTTCATAACTCTGCCATCTTTGCCTCCCTCAGGTCCTGAGGGAAAAACCTATCCAGGAAAGCTGTGTGGAACTCCTCCTACTCCACCGGTCCTGCTTTCGTTGGCCGCCCCTCCTTCCACTACTCATACCAAACCTAGGCTACCCCTTTAAGCTGTTAGGCAGCTAGGTTGGCACTCTCAGAGGAGTTGACACCCATAATACGAGTAAATTCCAGACCTAATCTACAAACTCTTAGGGGTCCTCCCCTACTTTAGATCCCTAAAATGATGGAGGGTTCACACCGGTGAAGTCTCGCACCCTTGTAGCTATTGCAGACCTGTTCGTGTTCACCGATACAACCTGCTGATTCACCTGATTGGTCACAGTTTATGACAGTAACTGAATGACCGCTCTAAATTCTGCGGTAGAAATCGAATCATCTTGAGGAGCTGGTGGAGCAGGTCTGTTGGCTTTATCAGCCCTTCTTATGTTACCGCATCTAGGAGGCATGATTCACTAAAATGAAATAGAGCACGAATTAGCAGGGCATTTATGGAATTGAACTTTGACGCACGATAAAGAATATGAACAAAAGAGAGCTTTTCCTAATAACATCTCGTAGCCTCCTCGTCATAAGTGTGGCATGCTTCAACCCATTAAAAGGACTCTACTCGATGTGGCTTTCAGACATTCCGAGGATACTCTAAACCTAGTGCTCTGATACCAAGTTTGTCATGCCCCGAGTCTACATCCTAGATGGGACACGGTACTTGAGGCCAAAAGTGACCCCAAGTCAACCCCTGGCCTATCCTACACTGGTATTAAGAGTAAATCAAATGCAGCGGAAGCTTTGAAATAATAGCATAAAAGCATTTATGAAAATAAAACTGAAAATATAAAGTTTAAGAACATCTGAAGTCTGGAATTAATTTTGTCTCTAAAAGCCCTCTAATTAATAAGTTGCTGGGACAAGCCCCCAGCTAACTCTAAGTATAACTAAAAATAATAAACTAACTGAAAGAAGTAAAATGAGGCCCTCAAATGATGAGGACTCACACTTTAACTGCTGAGGAGGAGGATCTGAACCGCGGCGACTAACGGTGCTGAGTCTGAGAACCTGCAGCTGTATCATGAAACGATACAACATAAAAGTATACGTCAGTACTTTGAAATGTACTGAGTAAGTGAGAGATATAAATAGTATGAAAGAACTAGTAACTGAACTGAAGTGACATGAAATGACCAACTGAAAATACTGAAAATTGATACAACTGGAGTATAGCTAAAATGGTCAATAAAGACCCTGGCTGATGGTCATGAACATGCCCTAAGTTTAAAATACTGAGTCTGAGAGACCACAGTGAACTGATTTGAACTGTCAAAACTGAGACTTAACTGAACTGAATAGTGGGAGAGTTTATAACTGACATTTAACCACATGAGCTAGATATGGAGTCCGATGTATACACCCCATCGGTAGGACCCAATATACCTTGCCAGGGTATAAAGACATGAACTAGATGATCACAAAAGTATGGGGACAATCAGGCCAAGTAATACTGTAACCTATGCTGGCAACGTAGTTCTGGGAACCTGGGTGCACTAGAACCCTTGCCCGTTCGGTGCTAAGTCCTACTCCCACTAGAAAACCTAAACTGAACTACTAGGCTGATAGCTCAAAACTGGGGCCCAAGACTAGTCAAGGACATATAAATGAAAGTATCCTGAGAGTCTTAACGGACTAGATTCTGAACTGGGTTCTAGACTTGTCAGAGCTGCTTATCTAGAAGCATCGTAACCGTCTAAGAACAACTGTAATCTGAACTGGGGTCTTGGGCTGGTCAGAGCTACATAACTAGGATGTCATGACTGCCTAATGGGCCAAAAAACTAAAATTTGAGTCTGACTCTGATAACTGAGAGGCACCACTGACACCTCGGAAGAAGACTGAAGTCAAACTGATCAGTTGACACTTTCCAGATAGTTCTAAGAAGGTTCTGTGCCCTAATTGAACTAGACTACTAAGAATCTAATAGAGAACTCATCCCAATAACACGGGAAATTTCATAATATGGTGAAGTTTCAAGAATTAAAGGAATCTCATCCAACAGGGCTAAATCGTTATCATTAATGGAATGATTGCTCAACACACACATATATATATGTATATATATATATATATATATATATATATATATATATATATAATAAAAATGACTAAGAAATTCAGCTCAAACATACTTCAAAAACGAAACAAAATTTAATACACAACCGATCACTGCTCGAGAATTTAGGGCTATAAAAATCACTTGGCAAGAACATCAATAATTTACTTATGAACTGATGAAAATCATATGAATGATAAGCATGGACAATAACCTAACTGAAATTAACAAAAACCAACATGAAAATCGTTTTCATAATCGAAAATCCCAAGACTAAACTGATAGGAGAATTATGGGAGGATTTTTGGGGAACACAAGGGAAGGACAATTTCCTTGTTGAATTCCCACATACCCAACTAAAATCTCCCGAAGAAGAAGCTTGAACTGGTACTATAGATAAGAAGCCCTAGTCTTGCTTGGAGGGTTGTTCAGAGGAGAACGTTCGATTTTTTCTGAGAACTGAGAGTGGGGAATGAGGAATGAACCACTTTTCCCCTCTAAAACGTCTAAAATTAATACAATAACAACATAGTTTAAAGCTTGGGAGAGTAGGAAATTACAAATTAGCCCTTAGAAATTCGATGGGAAAACTACCAGGTGCCCCTAATGGGTGACCTAACAGGTTGTGGTGGCTGACCATGACTCGTGGTCACTCCCATCAGGTAACTGGCTATAAACTCAATAAGGCTGATAACGGGGGACATAACGAGTCATTACTGGGGACCACAACTCGTCGCCGCCACCCGTCAAGTACACTGGTCAACAAAAGTATTCCTAACTCAGGCCTGGCCATGAGTGACCTAACGGGTCATGGTCAATGACCACGACTCGTGAAGTCCCTCATTGGGTACACTTTCCCCCTCTTTAAATTATTAAGCCTCCTTCTCACGGCTCACCTGATGAGTCGTGAGGTCACTTAACGACTCATTAGGTGGGTCGTCCTAAAGCTTTTCTGCAGCTTATTCAAATTTCCTCATTTTAAGTCCCCGAATTAGGTTTTGAGTTTTCGGGGCATTACAATTGGCTACATGCATGTTATGCCTCAGTAAATTGTAGAACCTGTGCGGTAGAGTTTCAATTTTCAGGTGAGCCAATCCTAGAGTGGAAGAGTAGTTCAGTTGTGCATGTAGGTCATTTCATTTCCTATCTTAAGGCTAGAAAGATGATCTCTAAGGGTTGCATGTACCATCTAGTTCGGGTTACGGATGCTACATTGATAAGTTGGTAATTTACCAACTCATTAGGCTCTTAAGACCGAGTTCCTGCCTACTTTTTGAGTTGTTTATGTGGATTTTATGCCCTTTTTATCTTTGTTGTGTGCAGATGTCTAATGTGAAGAGAAGAGCAAAAAATGGAGCAAAAACAAGGAAGTCAGATGAAATTCGATGTCATGCCCTCGAACTAGGGTATGGCGCAACTGACACTCGATTCATGGTCGATCAAGAAGCCTGCTATATAGCATCTATAAATGTAATACTAAGGCTGACCAAGCCACCTGTCACAACCAACCAAGATAAATACTGGGCTAATAATGCCTTGACAATTATAAATATGCAACCTGGAAAGCCAACAAGGCTACAATAAAGCTAAGCAAAGCAATGAAAAACCAATACGACTACACAACCCACACTACTATACAAACTAGTCCACATCAGCCTCTACAGAGTAAACAAACTGAAATGCACGGGACAGGGCCCCGGCCTACCCATGCTGTACAAAAAACTAAAAATCGTCCAAACTAGGACATGGCTCCTAGAAGAGAGGAGCATACCACTATTCTACTAAAATCTGTCTCCTACTACATCCGATGATCTGAGCCTCGACCTGTACCTGCAGCACGATTGCAGGAAGGGTCCCAAGATGAAGGGATGTCAATACGAATAAAATGTACAGGTATGTAAGGCTGAAAACTGTAAACATGTAAGATAAAAATGATAACTAGGCCAGAAATAAGGAGTAGTAACAACCCGGAATCCTGAAAATAGAAACCTGACAATAACTCATTATTGAAGTGTAAATGAAACAATCTAATACACAACAAAGACTATAACTGAAATGCTAGCAGATAGCCGACCATAAAATCTATATACAATTCGTACAGCCAGTGTACCACACCGGGGTAAAAATAAAAATTCCTCCAGCCGGTGTACCTAGGAGTGGGCATTCGATTTTTCGGTTCGTTTTTTTTAAACTTCGGTTTGGTTTTTTCGGTTTTCGGTTTTTCATGTAGTGTACCAAAAACCGAACCAAACTAATTCGGTTCGGTTTGGTTTTTTTCAAATTTGGTTCGGTTCTATTTTTTTGATTTTTCTAATTCGGTTTTTTCGGTTATGAGCCTAATTAATGGGCTATTTTTTAACTTACAAAATGAGCTACTTTTTAAATTAAAAATGAGTTGTTTTATCTTTTTAAATTCAAAATAAATTATTTTAAGTTTGAATTCTAAAGTTTAATTCAACTAAGATTAATTTTAATTTTTTAAATAAAAATAATAGTGGGATCAATTGATTTACATTTAGTAGTACATACATAACATTTGAATTTTTGATAATAAATTTTCTCATATGCTTAATATCCTTATAACAAAACCAATAAAAAGTTAAGGGTCTTTTAAGATTTTAATAATCTATGGTCCCTAATTTCTCGTTAAATAAATATTATATATTTCATTTTTCTTTCAATGCATATTAATAATAGTAAGAATTTTCTTAACATGCTAAAACTATTATAAAACTTGTTATTTGTAAAAAAAACTTAAGCAATTGTATCAATTATATAAATAATTCTCTAAATGGGCTTTGAGATTTGGGTTGGGTGTAGTATTTTTATTTTTTGAAATTAAGTTATAATTTAAAAAAAAAATGTAAAATTTCGGTTAAACCGAAAAACCGATTTTTTTTTTAAAAAACCGAAACCGAACCGAAAAAACAAAAAATCGAAATCGAAAAACCGAATTAGTTCGTTCGGTTTTCCGGTTTTTATGCCCACCCCTAGGTGTACCATACCGGGGTAAAATCCGTCCACCGGTGTACCACACTGGGGTAAAATAACAAGCCTCCAGCCGGTGTACCACACCGGGGTAAAATGAATAAATCTTAGACAAAATCATAAATGGAGCCGATATGGCTTATACTGGACCAACTCAATATGTACAACATAGAAATGAAGAATACTAAACATGTGGCTTGCATCGGCCTCCTTCGTAATGCATAACTGGAACTAAGTACATATAACATGTAAAGCTAGAAAATAGAACTTAAATGCATGTATTAAAAACTTGTATAAATCATAATGAACTACGAATGACCTAAGAGTTTCAACAAAATTTATAGATCGTGTTCAAGGGACATTAGAGCTCAGAAACTCACTAGCTTGTCATTCGGCTTAAGGGAAAGGGATTAAAAAATCTCCCCTTGGCCTGAAATATTTAATAACATACACATAATATAAAGTACAACCATAACTAGGTAATCCTAATTCGATAAGCTCGTTTCCCCTCAATAGCTTGCGACGTCTTTACGTGGCTTAAAATTGTTTATACGTCCTCATCTTGGCTCTTTCACCAATTTTAGTTAGCACCATACCTTTAAACACATTTAACATCACATATATATACACATGAAATACAGTAAGGACCAGCTAACAATGCCCACGCTGAGGGGTCTCCAACTCAATGTACAACTACGACAACAATCAACACAATATCACACTTTAGATGTCTCACTTCGGCTAGGCATAATCTTAACATTTATCCTCAATAAAACATGGAACTTTAAAGATTAAATGAAGCTTAACATACTGCCTCAAGACTTTTAAATAGGTTGCTGTCTCATCCGATTGACAACACACGAGTCGTGCTTAAATGAATGATAGACGGGGCTCCTTACATACCTTTCTCCGATGAACTTTTCTCTAGCCGATTTCGTATATCAATGATCAGTCTTAAACCTCCTTAATATAGTGATTTTATATGCCAATTACAAGCTTAATATATAGCAAAAATTCAGCCAAAATAACTAACCGGAGGCAGTCACAATAGCAACAACAACACACGGCAACATCAACAACATTTAGCAATTTTCTCAACTAGTTTTCACTAACTTTTGAGGGAGAAACAAGAGGGAAATTTTACCTTAGTTTTTCTGTAATTCTACCCCTCAATATGAAGTATAATTCCAGCAAAAGAAACATCCAAAAAAGCCTAAGGAAAACGAGCAAAACTCAGCTAACAAACAGTCTATCGGCAGCTCACTTAGCTGCCAATTTCCAAATTTTCGCTTTGCAATTTGAGAGGTTTAAAAGGGGCAAAATCCCTACCTTTTCTCCTGATTTAAACACCTACCCAAAGATGGATATATATGAAGTCCAAATATATTTTGAAACACAGATAAACTTCTTCAAGACCTTTCCAAAACGAGCTCCAAAACAGCCCCTAACATACTTGGCATGATAATCTCAACTTATCTTGTGATTTTCTTAAACTTTTCTTGATGTTCCTCCTTGATTGACAAGAGGTTTGATGATCTAAAAACTAGACTCAAATACCTTTAATTTGATAGGTCGTAGGCCTTCTAATTCATTATATATTGGGAGATATGATCGTTTAAATTTGACCCTTACTTATGAACTTCACATACTCTTTAGTTTTTTTTGATCGTACACATTTCTCTTGTCATCTACGACCAATATACAACCCGTACTTTCCTTAACCTTGAATAAAAACATTCAATAATAACAAAAATTTTCCGAGGTGTTATATTCTCCCCCCTTAGGAACATTCGTCCCCGAATGGAAATTAATTTCACTTAATATGCATCAAAATAGATACTCAGTAACTTAAGTATCAAACACATACCTTAACATCACATCGACATCGTAAATAGGTGAGGATATTTATTCTTCATTTCCTCCTCAGCCTCCCAAGTCCCTTCCTCAATGTTATTACTTCGCCATAATACTTTAACTGAGGCGACTTCTTTGGTTCGAAGTTTCCTGACTTGCCGGTCAAGAATAGCAACTGGAACCTCGGTGTAGGTCATCTCCTCAGAAATTCGGACATCATCGATAGGAATAACACGGGTTGGGTCTCCTATACACTTCCGCAACATTGATACATGAAATACTGGGGACTGCCGCTAACTCTAGTGGCAACTCCAACTCATAGGCCACTTTTCCTATCCTGCGGATAACTCTGTAGGGCCCAACATATCTTGGACTCAGCTTGACTTATCGGCCAAATCGCATAACGCCTTTCTAGGTGACACTTTCAGGAAGACTCAATCATTAACAAAAAATTGCAACGCTCGACGGTGTACATCTTCATAAGACTTCTGCCTGCTCTGGGATGTTTGAAGTCGATCTCTAATAAGTTTCACCTTGTCAATAGCTTGCTGCACTAAGTCTGGCCCCAATAACTCTTCCTCACTGAGTTCAAACCAGCCCACTGGTGACCTGCATTTTTGCCCATATAAAGCTTCATATGGAGCCATCTGAATACTTGCCTGGTAGTTGTTATTATAGGCAAACTCAATCAAGGAAACATGATCATCCCAGCTTCCGCCAAAATCTAGAACACATGCACGCAACATATCTTCAAGCGTTTGAATGGTGCGTTCAGCCTGTCCGTCTGTCTGAGGATGAAATGTGGTACTGAGGCTTACTTGAGTGCCCGGGCCTTTCTGGAAAGACTTCCTGAAGTTTGCTGTGAACTGAACACCTCTGTCAGAAATAATGGACAAGGGGACGCCTTGTAGGCAAACTATCTCTCGTATATAAAGCCTAGCATAATCCTCTGCAGCATATGTGGTCTTAACTGGCAAGAATTCAGCTGATTTAGTTAATCTATCAACTATTACCCAAATAGAATCATGCTTCCTACTCGTTCTAGGCAATCCTGTAATAAAATCCATATTAATCACCTCCCACTTCCAGGCTGGAATTTCTATATCCTGCACCAAACCTCCAGGCCTCTGGTGTTCAACCTTCACTTGTTGGCAATTGGGACATTGAGTCACAAGACCAGTGATGTCCTTTTTCATTCCATTCCACCAATATAGCTACCTCAGGTCACGATACATCTTTGTGGCACCTGGGTGTACTGAATATCGAGAATAATGAGCTTCATTCATAATTTTTTCCCGTAGTTCACCCACATTAGGTACACATAGACGATCCTGGTATCTAAGAACTCCATCGGGTCCACAATCAAACAGGCTCTGCTTCTGTTGTGGTATATTGTCTCTCAGTAAGACTAACTCTGCATCATCATATTGTCGCTGCTTAACTTCCGCTACCAAGGACGATTCTGCTGTGTTTTTGACAATAACACCCCCATCTTCGGCATCCAGTAACCGAATCTGTAAGTCATCCAACTGCCGTAGAGCCTTCATCATTTCAATCCTGTCAACCTGAATATGACTCAAGCAACCCATAGACTTGCGACTTAGCACAGCAGCTACAACATTTGCCTTGCCCAGATGATACAAAATGCTAACATCATAATCTTTCAATAATTCTAACCACCTTCTCTGGCATAAATTCAACTCCTTCTGCTGAAACAAATATTGGAGGCTCTTCTGATCTGTGAAGATATCAACATGTACCCTGTATAAGTAGTGGCGCCAAATCTTCAATGCAAATACCACTGCGACCAACTCAAGATCATGGGTAGGATAATTTTTCTCGTGCTTCCTCAACTGTCTAGAGGCATAAGAAATGACCTTGTCGTGTTGCATTAGAACACAACCTAGCCCAACTCTCAAAGCATCACAATAGACCACATAACCCTCGACACCCTCTGGAAGAGTCAAGACAGGTGCTGAAGTCATCCTATCCTTCAATTCCTAAAAGCTTCGCTCACATGCCTCTGTCCACTGAAACTTAGCTGCTTTGTGAGTCAACTTTGTCAATGGTGTAGCGATAGTAGAGAAACCTTCCACAAATCGATGATAATAACCTGCTAACCCTAGAAAGTTGCGAACCTCTGTAGGATTCAAGGGTCTGGGCCAAGTCTTTACTGCCTCTATCTTTAGACTATCCACTCTTATAGCTTCAGCTATAATTACATGACCAAGGAAAGCCACAAATGTTAGGCAACACTCACATTTAGAAAATTTAGCATATAACTTGTTCTCCTGTAGAGTTTGTAATACTTCTCTTAAATGACCTGCATGCTCGGCCTCGGATCACGAGTAAATCAAAATATCATCAATGAAGACGATCACAAATACATCAAGAAAAGGCCTAAACACCCGATTTATCAGGTCCATAAAAGCTGCTGGGGCATTTGTAAGCCTAAATGACATCACTAAGAACTCTTAATGGCCATATCTAGTCCTGAAGGAAGTCTTGGGGATATCAACTTCCCTAACCCATAACTGATGGTACCCAGATCTCAAATCAATCTTTGAGAAGCATCTAGCACCCTGTAACTGATCAAACAGGTCATCAATCCTGGGAAGTGGGTACTTATTCTTAATCGTAACCTTATTTAGCTGCCTATAGTTGATACGCATTCTTAACGACCCATCTTTCTTTCGCACAAAGAGCACTGGTGCACCCCAAGGCGATACACTAGGTCGAATGAATCCCTTCTCGAGCCGATCTCTCAACTGATCCTTTAATTCCCTTAACTCTGCTGGAGCCATTATGTAGAGGGATCGATATAGGCTGAGTACCTGGAAGTAGATCAATAGCAAAATCTATCTCCCTTTCAGGAGGAATTCCAGGCAAATCCTCTCGAAAGACCTTAGGGAACTCATTTACAATAGGAATTGACAGGAGAGTCGTAGCCTCACATTACAAGTTTCTTACCCGAACCAAGTGAGAAATACAACCTTTGGATATCAAACTTCTGAGCCTTAAGGTATGAAATAAACTTACCTTTAGTCATAGCGGCATCACCTTTCCATTCCCGGACTGGCTCGCCGGGAAAATTGAATCGAACAACCTTAGCTCTGCAATCAACATTAGCATAACATGCCGCCAACCAATGCATACCAAAAATGACATCAAAATCAACCATTTCAAGCTCAACTAGATCAACTATGGTTGATCTATCACATACCAATACTATGCAGTTTCGGTAAACTCGTTTAGCTAACACAGATTCGCCAATTGGCGTAGAAACAACAAATGATATAGATAATAACTCAGGGACCGTGTCAAACTGACTCGCAACCAATAGTGTGACGTAAGAGAGTGAAGAACCATGATCAAGTAAGATATATACTGCGCGAGAATAAATAATCAAATTACCTGTAACAACATCAGGTGCGGCCTCATGGTCCTGTCGACGGCCCAAAGCATAAAATCGATTTTGGGTTGCCCCAGAAATAGAAGCCTCTCTCCCTCTACCTCATCCATGACCTATTGCTAGCTGAGGATCAGGTCTGGGAGGTCGAAACGGAGGATGATGAAGCAACGGCTAATCAGCCTGATCTGCCTCGACCATATCTAAACAATCCCTCATAAAGTGCGCTGGCTGCCCACAACGATAACATATATTCTTCCTCTGATGACACTGACCTGAATGAGATTTCCCACACTGGAGACAAGGAGGCAATGGTGGTCGCCTCTGCCCCGCCCGCTCCTGTCGTCGAGAGCTAGATGGAGCTGGGCCTTGGTCCCTTCTTCATCCCTGAAACTGAGGTGGGGCACTCCCTATTGGCCTAACTGACTGACTGGATGATTGAGCCCCTGGGTCACCCTGCGGCCCCCTATAAGGACCCACAGTCCTAGCTCTCTTTCGTTGCTCTTGCTATCTCCGAGTATCCCATAATTGATGAACCAAATCCTCTGCCCTCTGGGCAAAAGCCTGAATTCATGAAATGTCCATGTGCTCCTGAGTAGATACCCCCAAGCAATCTTGAGCTATATGAAGCCCCAACCCTAATACGAACCGATGAAATCTATCCTCCATCTTCTGAACCATGTGAGGAGTATACCTGGCAAGAGAATTAAACCAAAGACAATACTCACGCACACTCATACTTCCTTGCTCTAGGTGCAAAAACTACTCAGCTCGAGCCTGTCGAAGTTCCCGGGGTAGATAGTGGTGCATAAAGGCCTCGGAGAACTCTTCCCACTTAGCTGGTGGTGCATTGGCTCTTATGGATCGAGCCCAAGCCTCATTCCACAATATGGCCACATCACGTAATCTGAAGGCCGCCAACTCTACTTCCTCAGTCGTTGTAGCTCGCATCACCTTTAACACCCTATAAGTCTGATCGATAAAGTCTTGAGGATCCTCGCTCGAGTCTAATCCGGTGAATATAGGAGGGCTTAAACTCAAGAACTCGCGGGCCCTGGAACTCTCAGTTGTCTGGCCTCTATGTCTGTCCATCACCTCCAATCGTCGCTCTTGACCTATGGCTATACGAGCCATCAACTGAACAGCTCCCTCAAGACCCTGTCCTTCTAGAACAATTGGAGGTACCACAGGCGTGGAAGGGTCTGCCACTCTACTACCCTCAAGTACTGCTGGTGCGGGAGGAGCTGGAGGTCTACCTGCCATTGGTCTGACCGGTTCAGGAGGAACTGTAATACTTGGGGCGGAGATTCACTCTGAGCCTCTAACCTGTCTCTCGATCCACTGGAGGGAGACTAGTACCCTCCCCAACAGCTATGCCAATCAACCTTGTAGTCATCTTCCTTGTCACAGGCATACTCTGAAACAATAACACGATTTAGATATCACAGTGCTTATGAGCTTGACCTATAGCACGAACTATTAGTAAAATAAGTGACACAATTCCTAAATATCCTGTAGCCTCCTGATTATAAGTATGGTGCACAACATACCCATAAGCAAGACTCTACTAGACAAGGCTTTTTTACTCCCTAGGACATGACTTCACTCTGATACCAGGTCTGTCACGCCCCCGATCTAGGGTAGGGCGCAACTGGCACTCGATTCATGGTCGATTGAGAAGCCGACAATATATCATCTATAAATATAACACTAAGGCTGACCAAGCCACCTGTCACAACCAACCAAGATAAATACTGGGCTAATAATGCCTTGAAAATTATAAATGTGCAACCTAGAAAGACACAAGGCTATAATAAAACTAAGCAAAGCAATGAAAAACCAATACGACTACACAACCCACACTACTATACAAACTAGTCCACATCAGCCTCTACAGAGTAAACAAATTGAAATGCACGAGACAGGGCCCCGGCCTATCCATGCTGTACACAAAACTGAAAATCGTCCAAACTAGGACATGGCTCCTGGAAGAGAGGAGCATACCACTATTCTACTTAAATCTGGCTCCTACTACAATCGATGATCTGAGCCTCGGCCTGTACCTGCAACACGATTGCAGAAAGGGTCCCAAGATGAAGGGATGTCAGTATGAATAAAATGTACTGGTATGTAAGGCTGAAAACTATAAACATGTAAGATAAAAATGATAACTAGGCCAGAAATAAGGAGTAGTAACAACCCGGAATCTTGAAAACAGAAACCTGACAATAACTCATTATTGAAGTGTAAATGCAACCATCTAATGCACAACAAAGACTATAACTAAAATGACAACAGACATCCAACCACAAAAGCTATATACAATTTGTCAATTTGTCCATCTAGTGTACCACACCGGGTTAAAAATAAAAATTCCTCCAGCCGATGTATCATACCGAGGTAAAAACCGTCCAGCTGGTGTACCACACCGGGGTAAAATAACAAGACCTCCATCTGGTGTACCACACCGGGGTAAAATGAATAAATCTTAGATAAAATCATAAATGGAGCCTATATGGCTTATACTGGACCAACTCAATACGTCCAACATAGAAATGACGAATACTAAACATATGGCCTGCATAGGCCTTCCTTCGTAATGCATAACTGGAATTGAGTATATATAACATGTAAAGATATAAAATAGAACTTAAATGCATGTATTAAAAACTTGTATAAATCATAAGGAACTACGGATGACCTAAGAGTTTCAACAAAATTTATAGATCGTGTTCAAGGGACATTAGAGCTCAGAACCTCACTAGCTTGTCGTTCGGCTTAAGGGAAAGGGATTATGAAATCTCCCCTTGGCCTGAAAGATTTCATAACATACACATAATATAAAGGACAACCATAACTAGGTAATCCTAATTCTATAAGCTCGTTTACCCTCAATAGCTTGCGACATCTTTACGTGGCTTAAAATTATTTACACGTCCTCATCTTGGCTCTTTCACCAATTTCAGTTAGCAACCAGACCTTTAAACACATTTAACATAACATATATATACACATGAAATACAGTAAGGACCAGCTAACAATGACCACGCTGAGGGGTCTCCAACTCAATGTTCAACTACGACAACAATCAACACAATATCACACTTTAGATGTCTCACTTCGGCTAGGCATAATCTTAACATTTATCCTCAATAAGACATGGAACCTTAAAGATTAAATTAAGCTTAACATACTGCCTCAAGACTTTTAAATAGTTTTCTGTCTCATCCGATTCACAACACACGAATCGTGCTTAAATGAATGATAGACGGGGCGCCTTACCTACGTTTCTCCGATGAATTTTTCTCTAGCCGATTTCCTATCTCAATGAACAGACTTAAACATCCTTAATCCAGTGGTTTTATAGTCCAATGACAAGCTTAATATATAGAAAAAAATTCAGCCAAAATAACTAACTAGAGGCGGTCACAATAGCAACAACAACACACGGCAACATCAACAACATTTAGCCATTTTCTCAACTAGTTTTCACTAACTTTTGAGGGAGAAAAAAGAGGGAAATTTTACCTTAGTTTTTCTGTAATTCTGCCCCTAAATATGAAGTACAATTCCAGCAAAATAAACATCCAGAAAGCCTAAGGAAAACGAGCAAAACTCAGCTAACATACAGTCCATCGGCAGCTCACTTAGCTGCCAATTTCCAGATTTTCGCTTTGCAATTTGAGAGGTTTAAAAGGGGAGAAATCCCTACCTTTTCTCATGATTTAAACACCTACCCAAATATGGATATATATGCAGTCCAAATAAATTTTTAAACGCATAAAAACATCTTCAAAACCATTCCAAAACGAGCTCCAAAACAGCCCCTAACATAGTTGGCAAGGTAATCTCAACTTATCTTGTGATTTTCTTGAACTTTGCTTGATGTTCCTCCTTGATTTTATTTGTCCTAGCTGATGGAATTGAGAGAGAAATGGAATCCTTTTTAAGCTGGTCGATTTAGATTTAGCTGAAAATGTTTTCTACAAGTGAAAAAGTAGATTTTAAGTAAATAGGGCGGTGGAGGCGCTAGGGCGTCATACCCGCGTCACCGCTCATGATGCTTCAGTAAAATGTCCATAACTTCTTACTCCAAACTCTGATTGACAAGCAGTTTGATGTTATGAAAACGAGACTCAAGGACCTTTAATTTTATAGGTCGTGGGGCTTCTAAGTCATTATATATTGGGAGATATGATCGTTTGAAGTGGACCCTTACTTATAATCTTCACATACTCTTTATTTTTTTTGATTGTACACATTTCCCTTGTCATCTACGACCAATATACAACCCGTACTTTCCTTAACCTAGCGTAAAAACATCAAATAATCACAAAAATTTTCTGGGGTGTTATATTCGACGCTCCACTGAAGAAGACCGACGAAGCGCCGATGAACACTGCCTATGGAAAATAAAGCAATTGGCGATTGCAAACTTCCACCAGCGACTCGCCAGTCCAGTCATTGAGTGACACCTGACTTGATGGACTAAAGAGAAAAGAGTCGGTGGTGCATGGTTGGAGAATGGAGAAACGCCAAAAGAACCGCCTAGGGTCACTTGAACTCACTAAAGGTGCAATTAATTATAGCCGGCGGTCCGCGAAACGTAACCGGTGAATCGTCGGTACTTCCACAAGTGCCAGAACGCTGATCAGGGGTAAAATTATCCAGCACGGAAAAAGAGAAGATTGGATGCCCTACTTTTAGATATATTCTAGAACAAAGTACTTTGTACATATTAGATTTGAATTTCTATCTTTTAGACATTCCTTTTTCTTAGAAGATGGAAGAGTTTTCCTATTGGTGAAGATTATTGACTTTCTTCTTCTTCTTCCTTGAGTAAGGTACTTTTGTTGTTGCAGACATTTTGTTAGTTTGATTTTACTACTCTTATTGATGGAACTATTGAGTTTATTGTTAATTTCACTCTTTAGTTTCTTAACCATGAGTAGCTAAATCAATAATTAGAGGTGTGTGGTGATGAGTGCTTAATTGAATTCGGTCTTGCTAGATTCATCTCAACATTGCTTAATTAATGTAACTCTGTCAAATTCTCTCTAAATTATAATTAATGACTATGATTGTATTTGTGGATCAATTATCCTTACTTGATTTCTACTTGAAAGAGAGAATTTAAGTATTGTAAGAATTTGATGGGGGAATTGGATGTTTGACATTGCGGAGTTGGGTCTAGATATAGCCAAAACCCATATTCACACTCCTCATTAATGGCTAATAGCTAGAAATAGTGTAGTTGTTAATCCGAATTTGATTGGGCTATTTTAATCGTGTCTAGTGATTCAGAACAATGCTAAAAAGAGGCATTCATGAGGCTGAAAAGCGTAGAATGCCAATTGCCCAAAGTTATTTACATAATTTGCAATGTTGAAGATAGTCTAGCATAGCCTAGTTTAATTAGCACATCATCTACACCACACCTCTAGTCTCTCTCGCTATTGACAATGACTTTGGAATATCTTGCTGAATTAAATCCATTGATTTCTATATCATATTGTGAACACCAAATTTTCCCCAAATCCTTTACTATTTTGTTCTTTCGAAGTGGTGCAAACTAAGTTCAATTTTTCAAGCAACGCTTGCATATATCAACACCAAGTCCTTTTGGGATTCTACCCCGACACTCATGAGGATATTTGTTTTGATACATCGACCGTATACACTCTTTCTTAAAGAAGAGCGTATTTTGGACGTTATCATACTTTCGAGACCCCAACTATCCAGTCAGTTTCTATAGTGTATGAGTATCTAGAGGTGTTTTCAGATGATCTATCGGGAGTCCCTCCCGAGCGAGAGATCGACTTTGGTATTGAACTTCTTCCCGATATGCAACCTATATCTATTCCTCCTTACAGAATGGATCCAACTAAGCTAAAGAAGTTGAAAGAGTAGTTGAAGGATATCCTAGACAAGGGTTTCATTAGACCTAGTAAATCCCTGTGCGGTGCACCAATTTTCTTTATCCGAAAGAAGGATGGTTCTCTTCGGATGTGCATTGATTATCAGCAGTTGAACAAGATCACTATCAAAAACAGGTATCCCCTCCCCATAATTGATGACTTTTTTGACTAACTCCAAGGTTCCAGGTTCTTTTTGAAGATAGACCTCAGATCCAAATATCATCAGCTCAAAGTCAGAGAGAGTGACATCCCGAAGACAGTTTTCAAGACTCGATATGGTCACTATAAGTTTGTAGCTATGTCTTTTGGACTAATGAATGCTCCTGCAACTTTTATGGATTTGATGAATAGGGTGTTCAAGCCATATTTTGGACATGTTCATGATTGTGTTCATAGATGACATTCTCATATACTCTCGGAGTGAGAAGGAGCATGAAGCTCATTTGAGGGTGGTGCTACAGACTCTCAAGGATCGCCAACTGTTTACTAAATTCAGCAAGTGTGAGTTTTGGCTGAACTCAGTAAAATTTTTGGGTCATGTGATGTCAAGTGAGGGTGTACAGGTGGACTCTCAAAATATAGAAGCCGTGAAGAATTGTCCTAGACCAGTTAGTCCTTAAGATATCAGGAGTTTCTTGGGGTAGCTGGCTACTACTGGAGATTTGTTGAAGAAATTTCATCCATTGCAGCACCATTTACTAGGTTGACCTAGAAGAAAGTGAAGTTTCAATGGTCGGAGGCCTGTAAGAAGAGCTTTCAAGAGTTGAAGACTCGATTAACCTTAGCACCAGTGTTGACCCTACCTGAGGGTACCGATGGATTTGTGGTGTATTGTGATGCCTCGAGGATCTTCCTTGGTTGTGTATTGATGCATCACGGTAAGGTCATAGCCTATGCTTCATGTCAGCTTAAGATCCATGAGAAGAACTATCCGACTCACGACCTCGAGTTAGCAGCAGTAGTATTTTCCATGAAGATTTGGAGACACTATCTATACGGGGTCTATATAGGTGTGTTTACGGACCACAAGATCATATAATACATGTTTACCTAGAAGGATCTAAACTTGTGACAAAGAAGGTGGTTGGAACTTCTTAAAGATTACGATATAAATGTCCTTTATCATCCGACAAGGCTGATATGGTGGCAGATGATCTTATCAGACTTTCTATGAAGAGTGTGTCTCATGTAGATAAGGGGAGGAAAGATTTGGTGAAGGATATGCATCGGCTTACACGACTAGGAGTTCTCCTTATTGATTCGACAAATAGTGGTTTCATTGTTTAGAAAAGTTCAAAATCCTCTTTGGTGACTGAGGTCAAGGCTAGGAAATATAAAGATCCTATTTTGGTAAAGTTGAAGGAAGCGGTTCAGAATCAGAAGGTTGAGGTCTTCTCCCAAGGGGGAGATGGTGTACTTCAATATCAGAGTCACTTCTGTGTTTTGGGTGTTGATGATTTGAGAGATTGGATGTTGCATGAGGCTCATGGTTCCCCATATTCTATACATCCGGGTGCCACCAAGATGTACCGTGACCTACAGGAAGTCTATTGGTGGAGTGGCATGAAGAGGGATATAGCAGAGTTTATGGCTAAGTCTACGAATTGTCAATAAGTGAAAGTTGAATATCAAAGACTTAGAGGCGTGCTACAAGACATCAATATCCCTACTTGGAAGTAGGAGGAAATCAACATGGAATTCATTACAGGGTTGCCTCGTACTCGTCGATAGTATGTCTCTGTTTAGGTGGTTATGGACAAGTTGACTAAAATAGCTCATTTTCTACCGGTCAAAACTATCAACTCAGTGGAGGATTATGCCAAATTGTATACTCAGGAGTTAGTTTAGTTGCATGGAGTGCCTTTGTCCATCATATCAGATAGAGGTACTCAGTTTACCTCACAATTTTGGAGGTCGTCTCAGAAGGGAATCTGTACACAGGTCAAGCTTAGAACAACTTTTCACTCGCAGATAGATGGTCAGGCAGAGAAGACCATTCAGACTCTTGAGGATATGTTTAGAGCATGTGTGATTGAATTCAAGTGTAGTTGGGATGATCATTTACCTTTCATTGAGTTTGCATATAACAACAACTATCATTCCATCATTTAGATGGCTCCGTTTGAGGCTCTTTATGGGCAGAGGTGTAGATCTCCTATTGGTTGGTTTGAAGTCAGTGGAGCTATGTTGATAGGGCCAGATTCAGTTGATGAGGTTGTGGAGAAAGTTCAGCTTATAAGGGAAAGGCTGAAAATAGCTTAGAGTCGTTAAAAGTCCTATGCAGATGTGAGAAGGAGAGAACTTGAATTTGAAGTTGATGATTGGGTGTTTCTGAAAGTGTCTCCTATGAAGGGAGTGATGAGATTCAAAAAGAAAGGGAAGCTTAGTCCCCATTATGTTGTCCCGTACATGATTGTGAGATGTGTTAGCAAGGAGGCCTATGAGTTGGAGTAGTCCTCAGAGTTGGATTCAGTACATCCAGTATTCCATGTATTGCTCTTGAAAAAGTGGATTGGTGATCCGACTTTGGTTGTTCCGATAGAAGGCGTAGCTGTGAAGGATAGCCTTAGCTATGAAGAGGTTCCGGTTGAAATACTTGATCTTCAGGTTCGGAAGTTGAGGAACAAAGAGGTATCTTCAACAAAGGTTCTATGGAGAAATCAATATTTTAAGAGAGCTACGTGGGAAGTCAAAGCAGATATGATGGCTAAATACCCATATATTTTCCCTTTCGGCTCAGTTGCAGCTTGAGGTATCAGTTTCCTCCTTAGTACTCTATTCAATTTGTTTTCAGCCCATGTATACCAATTTATTTCATGTCAGTGCATGTATATGTGATTCATGAATTCAGTTCAGTCATGTATTTCAGTTCAGAGTCAGTCATTCCATCAGTTTTCAGCTTCAGATGTTCAGTATTTGGGATGACATCTCTATTCCCCAGCTTTTCAGTATGTTTATCCACATTCGAGGATTAATGTTCCCAAGGGAGAGATATTGTAATACCCCAAAAGTCCCTAAGATCAGACCTAAGGGTTCAAGTGGAGAAAACAGGAAAATGCTGCCCAGGTCACAAAACAAGTCATCTAGGGAGCTTTGGGGAGAATTCACGAGTCGTTAAGCGACTCGTGAAGTGGGTTGGGGGGGAGGGGAACTTGGCAAGGACTCGTGGTTCGGGGGTGACCACGGAAGACAACCACGAGTCATGATATGACTCCACATCTCATGAAGTTGGTCGTGACCAGGAGCTAAGCTACAAACTTGATTATCTTCTGGCGGACTTAACGGAAGGGCACAAGTCATGATGTCACTCTTGGTGACTGGAAGTGTCCAAATTTATTGTGTTTTAGTAAGGGTATTTTCATAATTTCTAAGCTTCTAGGTCCTAACTACGTTATTTTAATCTCTCATATTAGGAGGGTTTTAAGAGTGCTTAACCTATCCTAATCCTTTCCATTCCATTCATGCAAGATTAGAGTGTTCCATTGGAGATCAAGCTTGAGAATTCCCTTAGTTCTTCCACAATTCTCTTGGGATTCAAGGAAGGGTGTGAAATCCAGGTATGTAGGGTTATGAATGGAAGTTTCTCTTCACTGTCATGCCCAAATCCCTTCTTAATTCACGAATTCAAAGTGTATGGTTTCATGGGATTTTAACCCAATCTATGAAATTTTCTATGTTTCTATCATGGGTCAATTCTCTTCATGTTCCTAATGATATTTTAAGATTCATGGACATGTTTTATATTGATTTTGATTATAAATTATCATTTCAAAGTTTTAAGAATATGATGCCTAATTATGCAAATTTCATAAAAAGTTGAGATTATGTTCTATGTCTTCAAGCATGATGAGATTTCTAGTATGAAAGTATGATAATGAATTACGCATGTATATATCCATGATTTTGACTATCAAGTCTATTTTAGAGCATGTTAAAGTTTGGGAAAACCCATATGATCGAAGTATGTTTCATGATTTACTTCAATTTCATGATATTACCTTACCACATGGTTTTGGAGTCTAGACACCCACTTTTCAGCTTGTGGTATGTTTCGAGCAAAGGCTCCTTATATTCAGATTTTAGACTATGTATGTAATGTTATGATCAGCTTCATTGAAAGATGATGGTTCAACTTCGTTGAAAAATGATGGAGAGCATATGCATATTTTTGGGAGTAATGTCTAGCACCGAGTAGGCTACGGGTTCAGATAAACCTCGTGCCCAGAATTACATGCCAACATAGGTTTATTCCAATTCTTTTGGACCTCCCTTGTGAGCTTCCCCTACCCCCAAGGGGCCTTCAATTGATATCAATATCATGGTAGCGCCTTTAGCCCTGACAAGGCTTTGGACGGCTCTGCCCACTTGAGTGTAATACTGGGGACCACGTAAGCTCTATCGTGGCAATATCGATTATATGACTAGTCTCCCATTGTTCCTCATAATTTTAATTATGCATGTTCATCAGTTATGATATTATGTTTTCAATAGGTTTGACTCAATGTTCAATTCTACATATAATTTCTGTTTCAGTTTTGGGGTCATTCGATTCAATTATGAGATTCAGTTATGTTTAATCATGTTTTCATATAATGGCATGAAAACCTTACTCTCATAATCTTATGATGAAATAATTTATGATGTGCATGTTTTCAATTTTACTTAGTTGTTTTTCTTACCTTGCATACTCGGTACATTTCAAGTACTGACTGCATACTCTATGCTGTCATTTCATGAGACAGGATCAAATGCTCAGGTTCAGTTCCATCACTAGCCAGTTCTCAAAGTTTAGCATATCTAGTCTTATTGGTGAGTTCTCATTCATCGAGTACCTTTGGTTAGCTTTGTTGTTATCGTCTTTCAGTTTCAATCTTTTAGTAAGCTAGTTGGGGTCTTGTCCTATCATCTCGTCAATATGTAGAGGCTTATCCGACATAGTTTATATATTTAGCTTTAGATTTAGTGCTATGATATTTCTGTTGGATAGATATTTTATTATTCAGACTTTCGCTATTCAAGAATTCAGTTTTCCTCTTAGATTATGTTGAGTTTAGTTATCATGTTCATGCCATGGGTCGACTTGGATCCATTTATGGTTCCAGGTTCCATGTCTCAATCGGGGACTATGTTCGGGTCGTTACACACATGATCTCAACATGTCCTCAAGAGTCTGAATGGTCTGCTCGGCCTGACCATCTGTCTGCGGGTGAAAAGCTGTGCTAAGCTTGGCGTAAGTACCAAGGCCCTTCTGAAATGATCTCCAACATTGGGAGGTAAACTGAGTACCTCTATTTGATATGATGGAAAAGGGAACTCCATGCAACCGAACTAACTCCCGAATGTATAATCTAGCACAGTCCTCAGCTGAATCGGTAGTTTTGACTAGTAGGAAATGTGCTGCTTTAGTCAACCTGTCTACAACCATCCAAATATAGTCATACTATCAGCGAGTATGAGGCAAACCTGTAATGAAGTTCATATTGAGCTCTTCCCACTTCCAAGTAGTGATACAAATGTCTTGCAACACACCTCTAGGTCTTTTATGCTCAAGTTTCACTTGTTGACAATTTGGACACTTAGCCACAAACTCCGCTATGTCCTTCATCATTCCATTCCACTAATAGGTTTTCCATAGGTGATCAAAGGTGAATTTACGTGTTTTTTAACCATATTTTGCCATTTTTTACTACGTTTTGAGGACAAAGTGTGTGTATTTTCATGTATCTTATGATATATTTATGAAAAAGAGCTAACACAAATAGTTAGATGCTTTCAGGTATAAAAGTAGTGAATTGGGCATAATTGTGTCTTAAAAGAGCAAAAATGGAAAAATAGGGTTGGCGAGATGAATATATGAAAATTGGCAGAAAACAGGCATAGCAGTGCTGTGGCCTGCGTGCCGCACAGGCCATTTTGGTGCAACCAGAGGTGACGCAACCAGAGGCGCATCGTACAAGCATTTTGGTGCTATGGGCGGCGCAAGGCATAGGCAAGTTGGGGCGTCCAGAAAAGTCAAATCCCAATTCTACTAGGAACAGAAGCTACTAAACTCAATTCAAATCCAAGAAGGAACAATGAAGGCTTAATCTGCTATTATAAATACTCTCTCATAATATGTTGTTAGGTGTCGAAGTCCAAGTCCCATTATTGTGGACTTCATCCAACACATAGGGAGAATTTGTGTAATAGTTTAGTTGATAATTTTTGGAGTTTCATCAAGTTCTTGTCGACCCTTTAACTTGGAGATTTTTGTTGAACAAGTAAATATTTGTGTAAGTATTTCATTATGAATTTTTCTACATCTTCTATTTGTTTTCTCATAAACATGAGCGGCTAATCTCTTAGGCTAGGGTTGTGGGATCTAAGGTGGATTAACGAATGTAGGCATAATAAAATAGTGATTCTTGAATGGTGAATTGAGTGGATTATTATTCTCTCCGTTTTAATTAAAGTTTGAGCAGTTGCAAACATTGAAAATGGACGTATCTTCAACTTGCCCGACCAAGGAGGTTGAAGTTAGGAAAAAAGAGTAACAATGGCAATTTGAGATTAATAATTCTCATATAATTAACTTGAGCTCTAACCGAGGATAGTTAAAGTCCAAGACTTAGCGTAAAGCTATAATATACCCACTATTGAGACCAAAAGGAGATGGGTGGAAAACATATGTTGTCTATTGGCGCACTTAACACATGCACTTTGAGACCGGAAGGAGATAAGTGTAGTCTCGAAGTCAAGAAACATTAGATGTACTAAACATAAGTCTTACACAAAATTCACCAGGATAGATCACTAGTAAAAACCTGCTAAGTTATGAAATCACAAGGAACACAATCCTAGTCTAGTCTTAGTAATTTGATAAACAACTTAACAACTGTTAGCATTATTTTTGTTTTATTTTTTTTCAAATCCACCTTCAGAAATATTGATTACAAGTTAGTTTATTTACCGTTAACATATTATTTCTGCCTATTCCCTATGGGATTAACCCCAACCTTTGTTGGGTTACTATATTTGACAGCGACCGCTTTATACTTTAACTGCAAGGTGTAATTTGGGTGTGATCAATAGGTCATGGTACATCTTAGTGGCACCTGGGTGGATCGAATACCAAGATCCATAAGCCTCACTCAACATTCTCTCTCTCAAGTCATCAACATCCAGAACATATAAATGACCCTGATAACAAAGTACACCATCTCCCCCTTAGGAGAAGACCTCCACCTTATGATTCTGGACAACTTCCATTAGCTTTACAAAAATAGGATCATCGTCTTGCCTAGCATTGACCTCGATCACCAATGAAGATTTTGACCTATTCTGAACAATGAAACCATATTCCATCGAGTACACATGGCAAACCCCCAAACAGGCAAGCCAATTCACATCCTTCACCAACTCCTTCCTTCCATCATCAATGTGAGACACACTCTCCTTGGATAGCCTGCCCACTACATTGACCTTGAAAAGATGATAAAGGACACTCATGTCATAATCTTTGAGAAGCTCTAACCATCTTCTCTGTCGCAAATTTAGATCCTTTTGAGTAAACACATACTGTAGGCTCTTATGGTCTGTGAACACATCCACATGCACCCCATACATGTAGTGCCTCCAAACCTTCAATGCAAACACTCCGCTGCCAACTCTAGGTCATGCATAGGATAATTCTTATTATGATTCTTAAGCTGTCTAGAGGAATACACAATAACCTTACCATGCTATATAACCACACAACTCAACTCAACCCTAGTGGTGTCACAATACATGACGAAACCATCCGTGGCCTCTAGTAGAGTCAATACTGGAGCTATAGTTAGTTGAGTCTTTAGCTCCTAAAAACTCTTCTCACAAGCATCCGACCACTAGAATTTGAATTTCTTCTAAGTCAATTTAGTCAACGGTTGTCACGACCCAGACTGAGACACGGGACTTAGAATCACAAATGGCTCCAAGTCGACACATGGCATGAACATAACAACAAAAGAGCATACATCAATTGGAAACTAATAAACTAAACATGAATAACATATCAGTCATAAATAGAGTCCATACTCGATAAAATTGTATGTCTACATAAAGTTTGATAAGACTCTAAATGTTTGATGAGTTGATGGGACAACACCCCCAACTAGCTCGCTAAAGTCCGAAAAATGAAATAACATATTCAAACACTAAGCTGAAGGTCCTTAGAAGACGAGGACTCACCAACAATAGAATTTGGACTGGACTGAGGGGAAGCTGGACTAACGGCGGAACTGAGGTTGATCACTCGGACCTGTATTATGAAATGATACAGCACAGAGTATGTAATTAGTACTTGAAATGTACTAAGTATGCAAGGTCATTAAAACATTCTGAACAACTGTAACTGAAATCATGAATATAAACATAAATTGTAAGATCATGAGAGTAAGGACTGCATGCTGACATCTGAATCTAAAACATGTTTAATAGCAAGTTGAATATCATATTTGAATAGAATGATCCAAAGCTAAAAATAGAAATCATATGTTTTTTCATAGCTGAAATCGTAAGTAAAACTCATAAACTGATCATTGGGTCAAACCTGCTGTAAAATATAATATCATAAGATCATGAACATATATAACTGAAATCATGAGGAACAATAGGAGACTCGTTATAACCGACACCATCAAGATAGAGCTTAAGTGATGCCCCAACTATCAACTCAAGTGGCCAGAGCCATCCAAAGCCTTTTCAGGGCTAAGAATGCTGCCATGATATCGATATCTGAAGGCCCCTATGTTGGTAGGGGAAACTCATAAGGAAGGTCCCAATGTATAAATATACCTATGATGGTGCGTAGTTCTGGGACCCGGGGTTTACATGAATCCCTAGCCTACTTGGTGTTAGAAACTACTCCCAAAAACATGCATAGTGCTCCCATCATTTTTGAACAAAGCTGAAACCATACCATAAGCTGAAAGTGGGAGTATAGGCTCCAAAACTATATGGTAAGCTGATATTATAAAACTAAACCGAATCATGTAAACATACTTAACATGCGTGGGCTTTCCCAAATCTTAAAATCATGCATACTTGAAATAGGCTTCATAAGTTAAAATCATGAATTCATACATAGGTAATTTGTAGACATTCTTCATGCTAGATATCTCATCATATTTGAAATCATAAATCACAACTTGACTTTCCATGAAACTTGCATAATTAGGCATAATTTTCTAAAACTTGAAATCATGAATTTATAGTCAAAGTAGGTGTAAAATCTTTCATGAATCTTAAAACATATTTTGAAACATGAATGGAATTGACCTATAAACAAATCATAGAGAATTTCATGAAATTTGATTAAAATCCTATATGATCATAACTTGAATTAGAACTTGAATTCATGAAGCTTGAAGAGAAATTTGGACATGAGAGTGCAAGGAAACTCTCATTCATATCCATACATACCTGGATAAATTGAATCTCAATTGTCTTTGAAAGCCCAAGAGATTTGGAGAAGAATTAAGGAATTTCTAGCTTGATCTTGAAAGAGAAACTTCTAATCTTGCATGCATGGGAGGTGAATATATTAGAATAGGTTAAACCTACTTAAAACACTCTTTTCAAGGTTTAAAATGACGTAGCTTTTGACTTAAGATCTTAGAAATTACGAAAATACGCTTACTGATCTCGCAGAGAAAACCTTACTGCCAAAGGTAACGACTTTACTAATGAGCCGTCCCTCGATCCAATGACTCGTCTCGTTACTTCCTTCTAATTTTTCTCATATCTCAGGAATTCGAACAAAGACTCAATAGGACGGGTCGTTACTCGACACAACGACCTATTACTTGCACCCATCGTCACCACTGAAATTTTTTCCAACGTTGTCACCCTTACTAATTTCGTAGAAAATATCTTTTTGTTTGTGGAGATTTTGAAAATTTAAACTCCCTTTAGATGATGTAGTAAGGAAATGGACTTTCATGTTTTCATGTAGATTCCCATGTTGCCAACAGTTAGAGGTAGAGAACTTCTCACATGTATCCCTGAAGTCTCCAATAACTCGGTTTATTTGGAGACAATTTAGGGAACTACTTGGACTCTATATATAGGGTCTAAAAATTACTCGGGTGATTAACCTTTGGTGGGAGGCTCCAGTTAACCCCCACGTAAGATTCATATTTCAAGCAGTTCCAATAATCAATAATATGGGAGTTATAAGAAAGGAAGAATGCTATTAGACATGGGTGAAGATGTCATATGTGAAACTCATGTAACAGATAATATATACCATTTTTATGTTCATGAAAGTAAGAGGAAGTAACTTCAGGTATGCATGCACCCTACAACTCGAATGAGATGGTGCAAAATTTATGGAAAACACCCTAAACATCAGGGTAAGACAGGTTTTATGGAAACTTCCTGAGAAGGGATGAATCAAATGTAACACAACTGGTGCCTCAAGGGGTAACCCTAAATGAAGCTCATGGGGGTTTTGCATTAGAAATAATAAAGGTGATATTCTACATGCACATGCCGAGGAAATGGAAGATGCATACTGTACTAACATACAAGCAAAAAACTATGACTATACTTCAAACATAGATATTTCTTGAAGGCACTCAGGACAACTACGTGATCATAGAGACTGACTCCATGCTAATGGAAAAGGTTATTCAGAAAACGTAGGATGTGCCATGGAAAAAAATAACATTAATAGAGGACATTTGGGAGCTTATGGGCAACAAAAATGTAATAGTGGTGTAGACTCTAAGAGAGGGAAATAAATTTTTTGATTATCTTGTAACAAAGCTTTGGATCTGAGAAGAGTTCTGATTATATAATTTTAGCAGATGGAGGTAGAAGAGAGGTAATTGATCAATAATAACAAGTTGCAACTTCCATATGTGAGTAGGAGTCTATGAAAATGAGAAAGCACTAGGGAAGGAATTGGAGAAGATACTGGATCCCCCATGTTCGAATCTTATCAGAGGAGAGCATATGGACACTTTTGACTAACTGTTTGTCGCATTTTGCAGGTTCTATAATCTCAACACAAGATGGAGGAATAATAGTGACAATGAAACAACTAACACAACAAAGGGGATAATGACTCTGAAACAAAGGTCACATTCTCATAAAAAACATCTCTGCTCACTTTTACATATCTCTTCAATTGGTAATGGTACAGAGTGTGGTATTAGTTCCCTTGGGTGCTATAATACTGCGCAAAAATTAGATCAAATAAATATGCAGTAGAGGCAGAAGAGTACACAATTGACCCTAAAGAGAGTCATTAACAAGAAATAGATGAATCAACAATATGCAACGATATTTCAAAAAGGAAAAAAAAGAAAAAAAAACAACCGTAGCACAACAAACAACACAAACATAAGAAAACAACATCAAGTACATGCAAAAAATACCATTCATAGTCAAAAATATTACATTGTCAGCCATGGACTGATAAATACAACAATAAATGAGGTACCGGTAGAATCAAAATACAACTCTAGATCCTGGGTACTTCAAGCTCGTTTCTTCATTGATTTTGCAGAGAACCTCAAGGATGGGTTAAAATAAGATATGCAGGCAGAAAAAAACTGGAGAAATCTCTCAAGAATTGTCCATATCATGAACAACAGTCAAGTCAATTGACGTCAAGGTTAGGAAACCTCAACGAGAGGAAGACGAAACTCTTTAGATTCCACAATTAATTTATGTTTAGTTTCATTCCATTTTGATTTTGTATATATTTGACATTTGGATATATTAATAATAAATAGTCATTGGGATCCTGGTGACCTCATTTAAAAAAAAGAATTTTTTACTTTTTATAATCACTCTTAGGAAAGACAAAGTTTTCGGATACAAATATAAAAACTCCACAATTTGTGAAAACTATTCAAACACCCTAAATATGTGTTGAGCAGGTGTGTGTCATGATATAAAAATCACATCAAGCTATGAGGGAACCCACCATTCTCCATATGCGAACCCTATTCACATAAATCAAAAGCGAAAGTAAAAGAAATTTAGTGGAAGCTCGTCATCACAAAGCAATAATATAGAGAGTGTAGAATAATAGAAGTACAACCCCAAAATCTAGTGACATGAGTACAAAACTTCTAGGATATCCAATACGAATTCTGAACACTATAAAACTATTTGGAAGATAAAGACATATAGAAAAGATAAGGATAGAGAAGTTTGAATATTGCGGAACAACCAAGCAGCTACCTCTAAATACTTCAAGTAAGATACAAGTTAGAGATGGAATCACATGTCACTCATACTAGGGACAGATCCTGGACAACAAAGGTGTAGAAAAAAGCAAGGGTGAGTATAAAAAATAGGTGTACTCAACAACATCGTTGATCAACCCTATTGTGATTCGATGGTGAGGGTTGGTCCTATCACTGCCTTTCTCATCCAAAATAATATGAAATATCAAAATAAGATTTTAATACAAGACAATTCAATAGCTAATGCTCACAATAATCAAGGTAAGAGTAATATCCGAAGTCAGTCAATAATGAAGAATTTCACAAACTGCCTCAAGAATAACATATCAGCTCTTTTAAATCATCTCAACCAAATATGGAGGAAAACACTAACAATCACAACCATTATAACATTTCCCACTCAAAATTAATATAACATGTAATGAGATGCAAATGCATATGAACTGACCAATAACTTGTTTACACCCGCTTTCTCTATCGAATAGACGGGACCTATGAAGGACTTGAGAGACTCATGTACAAACCCTGCACCATAAAACACTAAAATGGAATGCCCTGTATACAATATATTGTATTGTATAAACCATATACCGTGAATACTCTAGGTGCCCATCTATCGGGATTTATCATTTTACTTCCACTACATCAATGTGCATGAAATGCAATATCAATATGTAATTCCTACACCGGATTCAAATTATTAGCATAGATAGTCATAACCAGCTCAGAATAATTTAAAAATAAGAGAAAGTAAGTGAAAGAATAATCAATAAGCAACATATGTATATATGTGAGCTTCTAGCCAAAAACAACACATCAAAATAGAGTGAGCAATATATATGCTTGCTCCCAAGAATTGTTAATCACACATAAACCAACTCAATTCCAAGTTCTCTATCGATTCTCCGTTGATTGGTAACGAAAATAAAACATAAAAAGCATTTATACGGCATCAGAGACTTGCCCGAATTCTTTACATGCTTGAACCGAGAGAAGTTGAGATTAGAAAAAGAGAATTACAACAAAGCCTTGATCTTTATGGGTCAATCAACTATTAGTTCCAACTGAGAAATATGTGAGCCTTAAGCCAAATTAATTATCAATGAAAAATGAGTGATATACAAGTCTCAAGACAAATCAATTATCAATGCCAAGTGAACAGTAAGCCTCAAGCCAAATAAATTATCAATGTCAAGTAAGCAATATAAGAGCATCAAGCCAAATCAATTATCACAAATCATGCTTATGTATTAACGAAATTCATCAATCAAATACAAATAATCATTTTTACTCATATCAAATGAATCTAGTACTGTTATACCCCGAAAGCATTAAGATCAGACCCGAGAGTTGAAATAGAGAAAATAAGATTTTCAGCACCAGGTCACAGAACGAGTCATATTGTTACCCGTTAAGATGAGCACTAGTTGTTAAGTGACTCGTGGTGAGAAGGTTTGACTTTTTGGAAAATTTTCAAGTTGGGGTGACCATGGGTATGACCACAAGTCACGGTCAGCCCCACGAGCCGTTAGGTCACCCGTGGTCAGGGATGGCTAGAGGAAAAGGAAGTATGGGGCTATGCACTTAATGGTTCCTCACCACGACCTGTCAGGAAGCACCACGAGTCGTGGTATTGCCCATGATGCCCACGAGCAGTGAGGACGACAGGAGGTGACCACGAGTTGTGGTCACCAGTAATGAATCTTCATGTGTCTCGTGGTGATCGATGTTGAGTTTGTTGCAGTGTACAGGACGGATGGTGGCCACGAGTTGTGCCCTTGGACGACTACTCTTCCAGTCCCTCATTGGGACTGGTAGTTAGTTTTTCTCTGTGAATTTAGTAAGGGCTTTTTCGTAATTCCTATGATCCTAAGGCCTAAACTATGTCATTTTAAGCTATGAATAGTGAGTTTTAAGAGGGGTAAGTTCATTCTAAGCTATTCCTATTCATACATGCAAGAATAGAAGTCTAGAAAGGTGACCGAGCTCAATTTCTTTCAAGTTCTTCTTAGTTCTTCCTTTGGCAATCAAAGAAGTTGTAGAATCAGATTCTCTCAGGTATGTAGGGTTATGAATGGGTAAATTTTCACACCCATGCCCAACTCCTCTCTAACTCATGAAATTTTATTGATAATTCTATGGGTTTTATGCCAATTCTTATGAAATCCTTATGATCTATTTATGGGTTAATCCCTCTCATGTATAAATTCATGTTCTATGAATCATGGGAAAATTTTATATCTATTTCAATTATGAACTTATGGATTTAAATGTCTATAAAACTATTCCCAATTATGTATGTTTCATGACAAATTAAGTTATGATTCCACTTTGATTTTGATATTCATTAACCCATTATGATTTATGACTTATGACATGATTTCTCTCAAATGCTCATCATGAACTTATGAATATCAAGTATATACATATTTTAAAAGTATGCATGAATTTCATGATTTATCGATTTATGATTTTGGCTGTCTCACGGGCCTTACTTTCATGTCTAGTTCACGTATTTCAAGTATGCTTATGATTATCATCATTTTAACTAGCCTATAAATCTGATGTATATTATTCTATGAGCACTATATATGTTTTGGGAGTAGTATTCAACACCCAGTAGACCCGGGGTCAAAGCATGCTCCGAATCTCAAAACTACATCCAACATAGCTATTACACCCCGTAAATTCTCGACATGTAGATGGCCTATTCGCATGTTGGTTAAGAGTTTTTGAATGCCATACATGCTAGGAAAAGGCCCGGGGAAAGACCGGATAAGTGACACATTGAACCATCGCAAGAGAAGGCTGGCAGATCTCCTCCGCGATGGCCAGAGTGTCACGGAGGCTCACCTCCACGATACACAGCGTGTTATGGAGGCTAGGCTCCGCGATACACAGCGTGTTATGGAGGCTAGGCTCCGCGATACACAGCGTGTCACGGAGGTGAGGTGCATCCCCAAGTATAAAAGCCTCCAACTTCGGTTTTTATCTTCATTTAATCATATAATTTCCAGAGAACACGAAGTAAAACAGGTCCGATTAACTCTAGATACCGAGTTATTAAGCAGTAGGGAGCATTCCTACAGATTTAGTTTCGTGAAATTCGGCCGGCGAATCGTCGTACTACCGAGCTAAGGTAAGTGGAATTGCTCCAAATTAGTGTCAATATACTCCTAGCCCTAAAGGGAGTATTTCTCCCTTCTGGACTTTCGAGAAATAGCGAGTTTTCGACCGTTTTTTGATAAGCCAAAGTTTGGGCTATATATATATTGAAAGTGATATTTTCTTCCAGAATATTAGCGTATTTAGTTCTAATTGAGATATATATGAATGCAGTTAGGAGAAATAGCGGAAGTACTGACCGAGCTACGCCAGTTAGTCGGGAAATCCGAAGCGAAGGTATGTAAAGCTAGTTCCTTCGGCAAGTTAGTAATCCTATATAGCAAATAGCGTGAATTCTAGAAGAAAGAATACTGAAGTCGAGTATTGAGTCCAATATGAATCCAGCAAGCATGTTTTATGTTATTATGCTATATTCAGAATAAAAGTCAGTAAATCAGTATCAGACAGCCAGGAATTATTTCAGATAAAGTTAGCTCAGTAACAGAATCAGTTTAATGTAGAAAAGAGATTCCGCATAGAATATCAAAATATGGATAGTATTTTCAGATTGAACATGCTTGCTATACGTGATTATTGTTTGTTAAGACCTGTTTGTGCTATAAGGGCACCCTTGGAGCGTCCTCGCCGCCCCTGGGTTAATAGCTGTGTCGACTCGCCCGCCAGAGGTGAGGATACATCACTCCAAGGAGTGGCATGCCATCCGCGGTAGGACGAAGATGAGATGCAGCATTCCCCATATCAGGCTGATTGGCATAGCAGTATAGCTTACCCTGTTGTGCGCTTGCGCCTAAGGGGTAGATTACAAATACAGATACAGATTATAGTTTATAGTACAGGAGTTCTCCGGACTCAGACACAGTTATAGTCAGAGGCCATAGCCTGAGCTGCAGACCCAAGGGGGCTGGTAGAGGTGCTCGTAGTTAGTAGGCGAGTGGAGTGATTTATTTTTGGATGGTTTTGACCCGGGTAGGGGTATATAGATTGTGTGTTGGTTGGCACCTTCCGGCTTATGGGGGCTGGTATAGGTCCTTGTATGTTATATATATATATATATGTACATTATATCTAGGAGTTGATAGACAGCAGGTCGCCATGACGACAAGTATGATTCTACCTTACCTTCAGTGCAGATAAGCCTATTCCAGATCCTGCTAGTTCAGACAGTTTCAGATACTTCCTGCTATTCATAATTTACTAGCATTGTTGTTTATATTCAGTTATGTTCAGTTTGCCTTACATACTCGGTACCAGTGGTACTGACGCCTAATTGGGGCACTACATTACTTGCCTGCAGGTACCTATAGATGAAGAGTCGATCCCTCGTGATCCTAGCCAGCGCAGAGTCATCAGCTCCTATCATCCAGAGCTTAATATTCAGAGGTTTATATCATTTTATTTTGTTGTATAGTACGGGTAGGTCGGGGCCCTGTCCCCACCATCTTATCAATATTCTTAGAGGTTTGTAGTCTGTATATATTTCCTTGTTGTTAGTTGTGCCGGTCGTGTAGGGCCGTGCGTATGTTTAGTTGTTTATGTTGGCCGTGTGAGGCCTTATCCAGTCAATAGTGGTGACCTTGCCGGTCACGTAGCTGTTAAGCCTTTGTTATATTGATTTAGAGTTAACTAGACAGCATGGTGGCCTTGTCAGCCCGCATAGGTTTCCCTATATAAATGTGATTCTGGTTAGCTGATGTTATAGTACAGGTGGCTATAGGCCTAGTCGGCCGGAGGCTGTGTTTACAGCCGTTATATAGCCTGTTGAATCCGTGAATCTGAGTTAGAGCTAGCCAGGCACCAGATGTGCTTAGGCTCAGTAGTCTAGCAGTTCAGGTCCTAGCAGCGCACCAGGAGCCAGTCATACCCCATAAGGCCGGGCGTGACAAACTTGGTATCAGCGCAGGTCGTGTCCCAGGGAGTCTGCAAGCCGTGCTAAGTAGAGTCTTGTCTATGGATGTGTTGTGCACCATATAGTATAGGCAGGAGGCTGCAAGGCATAATAGGATGGTTACTCTTTCTTCATATTCATTCGTGCCACAGAGTAGTACAATATAGGGTCGAGTTCTTAAAACTTATCATATTCTTTGTTTACAGATTAAAATGGCAGACCAGCGACACCCTGCCACAGGCAGAAGGTTGGATACCGCAGCAGGAGAAAGCACCAGTAGGATGCCTCAGCTTCATTTAGAATCAACCAGATCTGAGGGCGATATAGAGGCATCATCATAGCCTTCTCAGTAGTCCCCATCTCATTAGGAGCCATTCGGAACGACACCACCTCCGATAGCTCCTGTACCTATACCGTCCGACCAGGAAGTTCGCTGTGCAGTTGTTATGTTGGCACAAATGATGGCCACTCAGCGCCAGTCAGTGCCACCTGTAACAATAGAGCCATAAGGTGGATCTAGTAGTTCGAGGGTCAGGGAATTTTTGGCATTGGGTCCCCCACAGTTCACAGGGTCAGATCAGGCAGAGGACCCCCAGGATTTCCTAGATCAGATGCAGAGAATCTTTCGGGTCATGCATGTGACACCTACAGAATCAGTTGAGATGGTAGTATTTCGATTGCGAGACATAGCTATATTATGGTACGAGAGTTGGGAAAGGTCTCAAGGGATAGATGTTTCCCCTCCGACCTGGTCCAGCTTCTCGAAGGCCTTCCTGGATCGTTATTTGCCACGGGAGATCCAGCAGGCCCGGATGGACCAGTTCTTGCACTTGGAGCAGGGGCGAGGAGCATACGAGAATATGCCCTACAGTTTGACTCCTTAGCCTACTATGATCAAGCTTTTGTGGACACCATGCCATCCAGAGTCCACCGGTTTATTATGGGTCTGAACCTAGAATTCATTGAGGCTTGCATGACAGCTACATTACGGGAAGATATGGACATTGCCCGGGTGCAGGCCTTTGCCCAGACTATTGAGGGCCTTAGACAACGGCAACAGGATAGTAGACAGACAATTCAGGAGCAGCACCGTAGGGATAGATCAGATGAAATACAGAGGGAGATTCAGCGAGGACCCAGGCCCCGGTTGTCAGACAGGCCCCTTAGACCCCCACCTCCATCACAACAACAGAGGGGTAGATTTATTCGTCGAGGGCAGTCAGAGTCTGGTGGAAGTTCTCAAACGGTGGATTCACCTCAGCAGAGGAGGGTAGACCAGAGCAGATACACACCTCCACCCTGCCCTATTTGCAGTCGACCTCACACCGGAGCTTGTAGATATGGCTCCACAAGGTGTTATATATGCGGGCAGGAGGGGCACATGATGAGAGATTATCTGGCCAGGGGGAAAGGTAGCCAAGATAGCCAGGATAGGGCATTAGCAGGGCCACAAGCTCTAGCAGCCTCGGCAGGGCGTAGGCCCTTAGGTTCAGCAGGTAGAGGCCGAGGTAGATCAGGAGCCTCTAGTTCAGGTACGGGCTCAAGCCGTACCTATGCATTACCAGGGAGACAGGACTCAGAGGTGTCTCCAGATGTGGTAACAGGTATGATGACTATTTGCTCATACCCAGCTTATGTATTGATTGATCCAGGGTCCACTTTGTCCTATGTTACCCCATTTTTGGCTCGAAAGTTCAGTGTTGCACCAGAATTGCTACAGCAACCCTTCTCAATATCTACACCCGTCGGTAACTCCATTATAGCTAGCAGAATTTATCGAGGGTGTACAGTAGAGGTTGCTGATCGTCAGACTACAGTAGATCTGGTAGAACTAGAGATGATTGATTTCGATGCCATTATGGATATGGATTGGTTGGTGCCATGTTATGCCAACGTAGAATGTTGGACCAAGACAGTCTGATTCCACTTTCCAGGGGAGGCAGTGCAAGAGTGGGTGGGAAGCACAGCTACGCCAAAAGGTAGGTTTATTTCCTATCTTTAGGCGAGGAAGTTGATAGCTAAGGGATGTATTTACCACCTAGTCTGGATTCAGGATGTTCGGGTAGAGTCTCTGACACTCCGGTCTGTTCCAGTGGTGAATGAATTCCCTGAAGTATTTCCAGATGAGTTACCTGGTATTCCCCCAGAAAGGGAAATAGATTTTGCAATCGACTTACTACCAGGCACTCAGCCTATATCAATTCCTACTTATCGCATGGCTCCTGCTGAACTCAGGGAATTAAAAGAGTAGCTGAAGGACCTGTTAGATAAGGGCTTTATTAGGCCGAGTACTTCACCGTGGGGTGCGCCAGTCCTATTTGTGAGAAAGAAGGATGGTTCGCTCCGCATGTGCATAGATTACAGGCAGTTGAATAAGGTTACAGTTAAGAATAAGTATCCGCTTCCCAGAATAGATGACTTGTTTGATCAGTTATAGGGGGTCATATATTTCTCCAAGATTGACTTACGGTCCGGATATCATCAGGTTCGAGTTCGTGAAAGAGACATTCCCAAAACAGCCTTCAGGACCCGATATGGCCACTTTGAATTCCTAGTCATGTCCTTTGGGTTGATGAATGCCCCAACAGTATTTATTGACCTGATGAATAGTACCTTCGACCATACCTGGACCTGTTCATGATAGTGTTTATCGATGATATTCTGGTGTATTCTCGCTCAGAGGCAGACCACCAGGCTCATTTATGGACAGTGCTCCAGATTCTCAGGGACCATCAGTTATATGCCAAGTTCTCCAAATGTGAATTCTGGCTGAACTCAGTAGCTTTCTTGGGGCATATTGTGTCGGATGCTGGTATACAGGTTGACACGCAGAAAATAGAAGCAGTAAAAACATGGCCTAGACCTACCACTCCAACCGAAGTCCGCAGTTTTCTGGGATTGGCAGGATACTACAGAAGATTTGTTGAGGGATTCTCTACTATAGCGGCACCTCTGACTAAGCTGACTCAGAAAGTAGTAAAGTTTTAGTGGACAAAGGCATGTGAGCAGAGTTTTCAAGAATTAAAAGACAGATTAACCTCCGCTCCAGTGTTAGCATTATCGGAAGGTACAGAGGGTTATTCAGTGTATTGTGACGCATCAGGTATTGGGTTGGGATGTGTGTTGATGCATCACAGAAAAGTGATTGCGTATGCTTCCAGACAGCTGAGGAAACACGAAAAGAATTATCCTACCCACGACCTGGATTAGCCGCAGTGATCCACGCCTTAAATATATGGAGACATTACTTGTATGGCATCCATGTGGATATTTTCATAGATCATAAGAGCCTACAATATATCTTCACTCAGAGGGAGTTGAATTTGCGACAACATCACTTGTTGGAGTTATTGAAAGATTATGACGTTGACATTCTGTATTATCCGGGGAAAGCCAATGTAGTAGCAGATGCTCTCAGCCATAAATGGATAGGGAGTTTGGCATATTTGCATCCCGAGCAGTGGGAGTTGGTCAGAGAAATACATCAATTAGCCATCCTAGCCATTCGTGTAGCAGAGACAGAGGACAATAGAGTGGTAATTCAGAACACCGTAGTGTCATCATTAGTTGAAGAGGTAAAAGAACGACAGTATGAAGATCTTAACCTGGTCCAGGTTAAGGACAGAATTCAGCAAGGGAAAGCGCCAGATTTTCAGCTAACTGAGGATGAAGTGCTGAGATGTAAGGGCCGTCTCTGTGTTCCAGAAGTTTCAGGGCTCCGCCAGCAGATTATGAGTGAGGTACATTATGCCCGCTATTCTCTCCACCCAGGCGCGACAAAAATGTACCACGATATCAAGGAGATCTACTGGTGGCCGAGTATGAAAAGGGAAATAGCAGAATTTGTAGCCCAGTGTCCTAACTGCCAACAAGTAAAAGCGGAACACCAGAAACCAGGCGAATTGATTCAGGACATAGTTGTGCCTCTCTGGAAATGGGAAGCAGTGAACATGGATTTTTAGCAGGATTACCCCGTACCAAGCATAGACATGATTCCATTTGGGTAATTATTGACAGACTGACGAAATCATCCCATTTCCTGCCAGTAAAATCTACTTTCTCTGCCGAAGATTACGCCGAATTGTATATTAGAGAAATAGTTAGATTACATGGTGTTTCAGTATCTATTATCTCTGACAGAGGATCACAATTTATATCTAGATTTTGGCAGTCATTTCAGAGAGGTCTGGGAACGCAGATTAATTTGAGCACCGCATTCCATCCTCAGATAGATGGACAGGCTGAACGCACTATTCAGACGCTCGAGGATATGCTACGGGCGTGTGTGCTAGACTTTGGAGGTAGCTGGGACGAGCATTTGCCACTGATTGAGTTTGCTTATAATAATAGTTATCACTTAGCTATCCAGATGGCGCCCTTTGAGGCACTGTATGGGCGAAAATGTAGATCGCCAGTTGGATGGTTTGAATTGGGAGAGTCAGTGCTGATTGGGCCAGATATTATTCATCAGCCAGAGGAGAAGATAAAGCTTATCAGAGAACGCCTACTGACTGCACATAGCCAGTAGAAATCGTATGATGATGTGTGGCACAGAGACCTGGAATTTGATGTGAATGACTGGGTATTTCTGAAAATATCTCCAATGAAAGGGGTGATGAAATTTGGCAAGAAAGGTAAGCTCAGTCTGAGATTCGTTGGGCCTTATCAGATCCGACGGAGAGTAGGCCGAGTGGCATACGAATTGAACTTGCCTCCAGAATTAGAATCCGTTCATCTAGTTTTCCACGTATCTATGCTAATAAAGTACATAGGAGACCCATCCAGAGTAGTCCCAGTACAGGATGTCCAGGTTACGGAGGAGCTGGCCTATGAAGAGGTTCCAGTAGCTATCTTAGACAGACAGATTCGTAGATTGAGAATAAAAGATATTGCGTCTGTCAAAGTACTGTGGCGTAATAGGAACCGAGAAGAGATGACCTGGGAAGTAGAGGAAGATATGAAATCAGATATCCTCACTTGTTTCAAGCCTAGTCAGTCAAGAGGTATGTTAGTATGGTTATTTTATATAGTGCCTTATAGTATATGTATAAATGAGATTGTCGACTCTAGTCTTTTATGAGATGGATGCTATAGTATTGTGTGGAGTACCTGTATTGGACTTTTTTGCATTTCAAGTTTTCGAGATAGTCCATATTACAGGGGAAACTCTGCCAAAATTTTTCTAAAAATAAGTTGAGTAAGTCGAGAATTCCTATAAATAGAGGTTTACATTTGAGGACAAAAGTTCTTAAGGGGGGAGGATGTTACACCCCATAAATTCTCGACATATAGATGGCCTATTCGCATGTTGGTTAAGAGTTTTTGAATGCCATACATGCTAGGAAAAGGCTCGGGGAAAGACCGGATAAGGGACACGTCGAACCATCGCAAGAGAAGGCTAGCAGACCTCCTCCGCGATGGCCAGAGTGTCACGGAGGCTAACCTATGTGATACACAACGTGTCACGGAGGCTAGGCTCCGCGATACACAGTGTGTCACGGAGGTGAGGTGCAGCCCCAAGTATGAAAGCCTCCAACTTCAGTGTTTATCTTCATTTCGTCATATAATTACCAGAGAACACGAAGTAAAACAGGGAGAATGAGGATTTCTTAAAATATTCATCCGATTAGGCCGTCAAACGCGGTCCAAACTCAAATTAACTCCAGATACCGAGGTATTAAGCAGTAAGGAGCATTCGTACGGATTTAGTTTCGTGAAATTCGATCGACAAATCGTTGTTCTACCGAGCTAAGGTAAGTGGAATTGCTCCAAATTAGTGTCAATATACTCCTAGCCCTAAAGTGAGTATTTCTCCCTTCTGGACTTTCGAGAAATAGCGAGTTTTCGATCGTTTTTCGATAAGCCAAAGTTTGGGCTATATATATATTGAAAGTGATATTTCCTTCCAGAATATTAGCTTATTTAGTTCTAATTGACATATATATGAATGAAGTTGGGAGAAATAGCGGAAGTACTGATCGAGCTACGCCAGTTAGTCGGGAAATCCGAAGTGAAGGTATGTAAATCTAGTTCCTTCGGCAAGTTAGTAATCCTAGTATAGCAAATAGCGTGAATTGTAGAAGAAAGAATACTGAAGTCGAGTATTGAGTCCAATATGAATCCAGCAAGCATGTTTTATGTTATTATGCTATATTCAGAATAAAAGACAGTAAATCAGTATCAGACAGCCAGGAATTATTTCAGATAAAGTTAGCTCAGTAACAGAATCAGTTTAATGAAGAAAAGAGATCCAGAATAGAATATCAATACATGGATAGTATTTTCAGATTGAACATGCTTGCTATACGTGATTATTGTTTGTTGAGACCTATTTGTGCTATAAGGGCACCCTTGGAGCGTCCTCGCTGCCCCTGGGTTAATAGCTATGTCGACTCGCCCGCCAGAGGTGAGGATACGTCACTCCAAGGAGTGGCAAGCCGTCCGCAGTAGGATGAAGATGGGATGCATCATTCCCCATATTAGGCTGATCAGCATAACAGTATAGCTTACCCTGTTGTGCGCTTGCGCCCAAGGGGCAGATGACAGATATAGATACAGATTACAGTTTATAGTACAGGAGTCCTCCGGACTCAGACACAGTTCTAGTCAGAGGCCATAGCCCGAGCTGTAGACCCAAGGGGGCCGGTAGAGGTGCTCGTAGTTAGTAGGCGAGTGGAGTGATTTATTTTTTGATAGTTTTGACCTGGGTATGGGTATATAGATTGTGTGTTGGTTTGCACCTTCCGGCTTATGGGGGCTGGTATAGGTCCTTGTATGTTATATATATGTATATACATGATATCTATTAGTTGATAGACAGTAGGTCGCCATGACGACAGGTATGATTCTACCTTACTTCAGTACAGATAAGCCTATTCCAGATCCTGCTAGTTTAGACAATTTCAGATACTTTCTGCTATTCAGAATTTACTAGCATTGTTGTTTATATTCAGTTATGTTCAGTTTTCCTTACATACTCAGAACCAGTGGTACTGACGCCTGTTTGGGGCGCTGCATTACTTGCCTGCAGGTACCTATAGACGAGGAGTCGATCCCTCGTGATCCTAGCCAGCGCAGAGTCATCAGCTCCTGTCATTCGGAGCTTGATATTCAGAGGTTTATATCATTTTCTTTTGTTGTATAGTACGGGTAGGTCGGGGCCCTGTCCTGACCATCTTATCAGTATTCTTAGAGGCTTGCAGTCTGTATATATTTCCCTGTGGTTAGTTGTGCGGGTCGTGTGGGGCCATGGGTATGTTTAGTTATTTATGTTGGTTGTGTAAGGCCTTATCCAGTCAGTAGTGGTGACCTTGCCGGTCACGTAGCTGTTTAGCATTTGTTATATTGATTTAGAGTTAACTAGACAACATGGTGGCTTTGTCGGCCCGCATATGTTTCCCTATATAAATGTGATTCTGGTTAGCTGATGTTATAGTACAGGTGGCTATAGGCCTAGTCGATCGGAGGCTGTGTTTACAGCCGTTATATAGCCCATTGATTCCGTGAATCTAAGTTACAGACAGCCAGGCACCAGATGTGCTTAGGCTCAGTAGTCTAGCAGTTCAGGTCCTAGCAGGGCACCAAGTGCCAGTCATACCCCCCAAGGCGGGGCGTGACAATAGCCTTGATGGTACCTCCATGATACTGTCCCCTTTGCCTAAATGGGCCCTCTGTTGTGATATCACACCTCTTTCATGGTTCTATCCTTGGTAAGGTACGAATACCTTCCCGACTAGGGGTTTACGAGTTGGGCTCCATGTGTGCTCATATAAGGTATGTTGGTTATAAGAATCTCCCACTATTCCTTATGATTTACGTATGATTATGATTATATACTTTGGCTCAAATCATGTTTAATAAAGCTTTTCTCTCGTGAGTATGATTATAAATGATTTACGAATGTTTTGAAAACCTTGAGCCTTATGTTGCATTATGATATTTATGTTACGATCATGTTGTCCTACTCTTATGAACTTTTATGTATTTTAAATGTCAGTTTTACTTACCTTGCATACTCGGGGCATTCCACGTACTGATCGCATACTCTATGTTGTATCGTCTCATGATATAAGTCCGAGGGATCTTTCTCAGCAACATCCTTTGCCCCTGCTTTCCCACTTAGACTTGTCCAACTAGCATCAGTGAGTCCTCATCCTTCGAGGACATTCAGTATTCGCGGTTGTTATGCCTTTCTTTAGTTTCAGAATTATCAGGTTAGTTGGGGGTGTTGTCCCATCAACCCATCAGATATGTCAGAGGCTTTCAGACTGTACATAGTAATCAGCTTGTCATATATGATGTGAATTCTAGTTCTGATGTTATGTTATGTTTAAACTTGCGCTATATTCATTATGTTCATCTTTCGCTCCCATTGATTGAGTTAGATGAATGTTCATGCCATGGGTCGACTTGGAGTCTCTCGGGGCTCCTCTTCCCGTGTCTGATAACACTCAAACCACACTTTCAAATGAAGTATGAAGCAGATGTTGTCAATAAAGAACCCAGCTTAGAGGTTGGGGTCGATCCCACAGGAAACATGGAAGATCTAGATTACAGCTGGTAGATGAACTTGTATGGTAATTACTTCACAATGGGGGGATTTTAACAAAAATCAATAATAGAAATAAATAGCAGTCAAGATTATATTTGTGAATCAATAATTAAAGGATAACTAGGGTTTGTGTTCCCCATGGGTTCATAATAGCTTTGGGTATACACTTGTGATCTTTACCGGTACTTACTTACAAAACTGATAACTTAGGTCATTCAAACGATCGGCCAATCCCTATTGAATGACTATCCTCAATTACTCGACCAAGTCTCATGAGTTTTGCAAACTAACCGTTATCACTACGTTCCAGATATAACTATCCTGCGACCACAACTCAAGTTAATACAATGATCGTCAAGATCAAGGCTCTGTTGTAATTCTCTTTTCCTAATCTCTACCTCTTCGACCAAAGCAAGTAAAGAATTCAGGAACTTCCTAACATTGCACACTGCTAAGAATCATTAAAGATGAAGAGACTACAATATAAGTAATTAGTATTGGTTTTAGACTCACTTTATGAAACCCTAACTTGTTAATCCGCCATGGTTCCCCCAACCCTAGCTATGGAGGTTTTATCCTCTCAAAGTTGCAAGGTTGTGAATTGTGTTCATGGTTGAAGACATAAAACAATACTTACAAAGATGATTGAGAAATACAATTCCTTCAATTAATACACAAAATCTTGAATAACAAGTAGCAAGAACAATATGAATTCAAGAAAAGGTTGATCACAAGGTTGAACCAACTCAATTCTCTCTTTCAATGATATCAAATTGCTTACTACAATGTTTTCCTACTAAAATTAAGTCTATTCATCGTCCTCTATGAAAAATAAAACATAAAAAGTATTTATAGAGACATAAGAATCCTTTTCCTAGCCTAATAGGACTGCTTCCATATCTGTAGCCGACCTCGTCACGGGTCCACCTATGACTCGTAGGGGCTTCTCATAGACCGTGGCATCAACTCATGGCTTGGAGTGTTGGCTGAATTTTTGCTAAGTATTGGGCCAAGTATGATTTGTACCAACATCCTACGACTCATACATTGCACCCGTGGCTTGATCGTGATACTTTGAACTTTGTCTGAACTTCACCACGACCAGGATGGTGCGACTCATACCTTCATCTCAGGATCGTAGGGTACTCTCATACTGAGAATCAGCCTCCTGTGAAATTCTTCTGGATTTCATCACTACTGGCTTACCATGACTCGTACCATCATGGTACAATCCGTGACAAGTCTCATGGAATCAGTCTTCCAGGTTAAACTTTCAGCTTCTTATCAAGGCCCTCCGTACGAATCATAGGTCCATCCTACAGATCGACTGTGGACTGCACTTTCTGCCCTTTTTTGCACATTTTTAGCTTCCTTTTGCAGTTTATTGTTCCAACACCCATTTATCCTGAAATCCAAGGAAAAGTGCCTCATATCCACATAAATACACCTAAGTCCATGCTATTTTCTTAGTTTTGAGCGTTAATAGTACTGTAAATCCACAACACATCAACACCCTCGACTTAAGACTTTTGCATGTCCTCAGGCAAAGAAAAGAAAAACTAAACACGACACTCAACTAGAAAATAAACTTAAGATACTCCAGCTAAACTCAAACAAATTTGTGCACTCTATATACAACTCTATTGACCCTTCCTCCTGAAATATCATTAGCTAATGTGTTGCAAGCAACATCAAAACATCATATTCAGGGATCAAGACATGTCATCTAGCGATCAACAAGCAATCAAGTCATCACTTATGTGTTTCACACAGAACAATGGTAAAAGAAAACATAATCCATGTACCCTCACAAAAAATGAAGTCCCTACTCTAGTATGAAATATCAAATGAAACATGGGACTAGGCAAATGAAGCACTCACTCTCTCAAAGAACTGCAAGTATTATGCATCAGATACCATAGGCTTGCCCTTATTTTCTCTTCTTTGGTTTGTTAGATGGTCAAATTAAGATCACTATAGGACTTGATATGGCTTGTAATGTAGGCTTAGGGCTGGACATGATAAAGATGAAAGATTTTATGAGTGACTATCCCTTCCTTGGCACTATATCCATTGGCTACACCATTTTCCTATTTCACCCTTCATTCTTTTTGTCTTCTTTTCTTCCCCTTTTTCCCATTTTAAGAATATTTGCATGAATGAGGTGATTTTTCACATTTTTAAACAATTTCAAGCTTTTTTTAACTTTTGAGTTTTCTAGTAAGAAAGTTCTATGAATAGTATCTGGGGGGGTATTCCATCCATTCTCCTTTAGATGTTTCCCTTATGTTTCGCTCGGTGCTACACTCAACTCATGCTTACGTTCAGAACCCTAAGATGATAGGTAGCCTCGTCAGTTAGCGATCCCAATATTACCTATTCAGCTTCATGTCATGACCCTCATTACACATGTGAACTCATGTCTCTTAGCAGGCTCAACTCTATGAACTCAGTCCCTAAGATTTGCCCTATCGGCTCATAAGATCATTCTATATCAGGTATATGCCTAGCTTAGATTTCTTGAATAATTCGTGCTCATGATTCCCTTACTCTAAACCCTATGGATGCTTCCTCATGGTGGAAATGATGGTTAAGAGGTGTACTATCACGACCTAAAAGTACACCCGAATCGTAGACATAGGATAAAGGACCCCGAGGGACCCCAAGTCAACCCATGGAACATGCATTTAATTAATCTCATTTAAATAAATAGAATATTAAGCATAGAACAATGCGGAAACATAACCATGACATAATATCAGGAAATACCAATATTTACATAAGCTGAATACTACTTATTTGTCCGTAAGCCTCTAATATGTAAGATGGGTTGATGGGATAACATCGCCAACTAACCCAAGTAATACTGAAACATAATCAACATGAAAGTTTATCAAACGACCCTCGAAACATGAGGACTCACCAACACGTTGATATCATAGACTGGACTAAGGATGAGAATGAGCCTGAGATATGGACCTTGTATCATGAAACGATACAACATAGAAAGTATGCAGTCAGTACGTGGAATGTACTGAGTATGCAAGGTAAGTAAAACGATCATTTTAAAAGTAAAGTAAACTCATAAATAGACATAGGAGAAGGACATCATGCTTGCATCAAAATCTTAGTAATAAAACATAAGGCTCAAGGCTTTCAAATCATCTATAATCATTCATTATCATAATCATAAATAACTTTATCATAATATAACATGATCCAATAACATAAACATAACAATGCATAAAACATGCGGAACATTGGGAGGACACGTCATAACCGACACCATCATGGTAGAGCCTTTCATGATGCCCCACTATCTTGCTCAAGTGGGAAGATCTGACCCTGGCTTGCCAGGCAAGGGTCGTGTATAAGGCGTAATGTCACATTTGAGGGGATAATTATCAATGCATCATAACATTTACAACCCATGGTGGCACGTGGTTATAAGACACCGGCATAGTCCTTTGAACACTGGGCTACTCGGTTATAGACACGGCTCCCAAAAACATGCATATAGGCTCATAAATAAATCATTAATATCATGCATAAAAATTCATTAGCTAAGATATAAAATTTATCATCATTGATCCCCTTTAAAACTTGCTTAGCCAAGAATCAAGGCCCTTTTTATCGACCAACATCATAAATTGATAAATCATGAAATTCATTTCATAAATCATAAATTATTCTTCATTATATGGGCATTGCCCAATTTTTCATCATACTCAATTCTTTCAAAATATGCTCATAAACATGGGTAACTTGGGTTTAAGCATTTCCATAATCAATAAACTTAAAATAGTGAATATTAATCATAAATCATAATTTCCATGAACTTCCATAAATGGGCATTTTGGATTGAAAAGCTTGAAACATGATAAGGAAAATAATAATAAAACATACCCATCATGCATATTTCAATAAATGAACTCAATTAAGACATACTCATAAGGAGAAATCACATTGACATGCTTTGAGTAAAACGCCATGGAATTTGAGTTGGAGAATTCATAGCTTTAATCGAAATTTGGCATGGGTGAGGAATAATTTCACCCATTTTAAAACCCTACATACCTGGGAATAGATGGACTTAAGGTTCCTTGAGCACCCACAAAGGAATTGAAGAAAATTTGGGGAAGAAGGGCTTGAATCTCCCAAAAACCTCTCTAAAATCCTTGCATGAGAACGGGCATGCAATAGGGACTGAACTCCTCTTATCACACTGAAAAAATATCCAAAACAATGTAGTTCAGGCCTTAGGGACTTAGGAGGTTACGGAAACACCCTTATTAAAATGCAGGAAATATCTGGTCGCCAGTCCTTATGAGGGACCTAACGGGTCATTGCCATAGGGCACTACTCGTGGCCCTGATCCATTGATTCCACTACCCAAAACACCAAGGGAACCCCACAGGTGACTTCACGAGTCGTGAGGTCAGACCACGACTCTTGTTCACCTTCCATGGCCTACACTGTCCATCCCAATATAGCCAATCCCCTAGGGTCGACCACGGGTGACCTCACGAATCGTGAGGTCTGACCACGAGTGACCTCACGAATCGTGGTCAGGTCCGTGGCCTCTTCACTTAGAATTTTCCAAACGAAGATGACCAAGAGTCACTCCACGACTCATGGAAACTCCTCACGACTCACCTCACGAGTCGTTCAGTGACCTGGTGCAAATTTTTAGTTTTTCTCCATTTTCACTTTTGGGTCTTATCCTTGGGTTCTCAGGGTATAAATGTACATTCAAGATAACTCCCTATCCCTACCATAGGTGTCAGGTGTATAGAAGTTCAGGAAGCACGATTATTAGCCAAGCCTTGAAGTGTAATAACCCACATGGTCATTTTGTGATTGTTGATCCATTTGCCTAGGTTGAATCTTTCCATATCTTTATTATGTCATTCATGACTTGAGGAGGTGGATGGCACAATTTCTGAGATGATCTAATGAAGATCATATGAGATTTTCGATTTTGAAGGTTTGAGGGGTTTGACCAAAGTTAACATTTCAGGTTAACGAGCTCGAATTTGGGTTCTAGATGGTTATTTATGACATAGTTGGGCAGTTTGCATGGATCTCAAGGTGATTCAAGTGTTATTTAAACCCTTGGATGAAATTATGAGCTTTGAGGATGTTAAGTTTGACCACGGTCAACTTCCTATAAAAACAACCTTATATTGGTAATTTGATGATTCCAACCGGTCCGGAATGGGTTTTATGATTGAATTGTGTATTTAGGTTGTGATCGAGGGATTCCGGATGAGTTTGGGGGGATTTGAATGTTTTGTGCGTCATTGTTCGGGATGGATCAGAATCTTCCTTGGTGACTGATGTCAAAGCTAGGTAATACGAGGATCCTATATTGGTAAAGTTGAAGAAAGACATTCAGGAGCAGAAGGTAGAGGTCATCTCCAAAGGGGGAGATGGTGTGCTTCGATATCAGGGTGTTGATGATTTGAGAGCTAGTTTGGTTGCATGGGGTTCCCTTTTCCGTCATATCAGACAAAGGTACTCATTTTACTTCCCAGTTTTGGAGGTCGTTTCAAAAGGGACTTGGTACTTAGGTCAAGCTTAGTACATCATTTCATCCGCAAACTGATGGTCAGGTAGAGCGAACAATTCAGACTCTCGAGGACATGTTGAGAGCATGTGTGATTGGCTTCAAGGGAAGTTGGGATGAGCATTTACCTCTTATTGAGTTTGCGTATAACAACAACTACCATTCTAGCATTCAAATGGCTCCGTTTGAGGCTCTCTATGGGCGAAGATATAGATCACCTACTGGTTGGTATAAAGTCAGTGAGGCTACGATGATAGGACTAGATTCAGTCCATAAGGCCATGGAGAAAGTTCAGCTCATACGAGATAGGTTGAAAACAACTCAAAGTCACCAAAAGTCCTATGCTAATATGAGGATGAGAGAACTTGATGATTGGGTGTTTCTAAGGGTGTCTCCTATGAAGGGAGCGATGAGGTTTGGAAAGAAGGGAAAACTCAGTCCCCATTATGTTGGCTTGTACCGAATTGTGAACGGGTTGGCAAGGTGGCATATGAATTGGAGTTGCAATGATAATTAGCTTCCGTTCATTCTATTTTTCATGTATTGCTCTTAAAGAAGCGCTTGGGGGATCCAACTCTAGTTGTTCCAATGGAGAGTGTAGGTGTGAAAGACAACCATACTTATGAGGAGGTTTCGGTAGAAATACTGATCTCAGGTTCTAAGGATAAGAAAGAAGTAGCTTTAGTTAAAATTTTATGGAGGAATCAGCATGTTAAGGGAGCTACATGGGAAGTCGAAGCAGATATGGTGGCTAGATACCCACATCTATTCCCTTCCGGCTCAGTTTTAGCTTGAGGTATTAGTTATTACCTAAAAACTCTATTCAGTTTCATGTTTAGCTTATGTACCTCAGTTTCTTTCATGTAAATGAATGTATGTGTGGTTTGGGAATTCAGTTTAGTCATGTAGTTGAAATCGGAGTTAGTCATTCCGTCAATTTTCAGCTTATATGATTAGTATTTGGTTTTGATGATTGCATTTCTCTGCTTTTCTGTATGATTTTCAATATTCAAGGATGAGTGTTCCCAAGGGGGAGATATTGTTATACCCCGAAAGCCCTAAAATCAGACCCGGAAGTTGAAACTTTGAAAAAGAGATTTTCTACACCAGATCACAGAATGAGTCGTCCTGTGACCCGTTAGGATGACCACAAGTCGTTAAGTGACTCGTGGTGAGAAGGTTTGACTTCTTGGAAATTTTTAAAGTTGGAGTGACCATGGGTGTGACCATGAGTCGTGGTTAGCCCCACGAGCCGTTAGGTCACCCGTGGTCAGGGATGGGTAAAGGAAAAGGAAGTATGGGGTAGTGCACTTAATGAGTCCTCATCACGACTCGTGGTGTCGCCCGTGATGACCCCCGGTTCGTTTTTAGCATTGAGGACGACGGGAGGTGACCATGAGTCGTGGTTACCAGTATTTCTAAGTTAGGTTGACCTAAATGATTTGTCCCCAATCTAGATGATTTTCACCACGTAACTTGGTCCGGATACGGGTGTACTTTAGTTGACCCTTACCTTTAATATCGGATTAGCTATCCCCTGACAAGTTCAAGCTATTAAATGAGGGTTGACAGCCTCAAATTTCCGTTGTTAATCCCTTTTCCTATTCTTTACCTCCTTGGTTCGGTAAGTAAGAATAAGGCAAGTCCTAACGTTTGCAACCGTCAAGAATCAATCAAAACAAAGGGAGAAACAATACATGCATAAAATCTCGTTCAAGAATCACTAAGTATTTTTACCTGTGTGTGTTAATTCGTATTGGTTCCCACAAACCTAGTTTATGGGTTAGCTACTCATACTTGTATTATCACAATCACAAAATATTGAAGAAATCATAATTGCAACTTACAAATTATTGTAGAATAAAAAACACATAGATTGAGTAAAACTCCAATGTTTCTTTTGTTTCTTGAATCAAGAACAATTGTATGAAAATCCTCTTAAAAATTGCCTCAAAATTGTTCCAGAATCCTCCCAAAATTGTCTTCTAAAAATAAACCTAAATTGGGTATTTATAATTCCAAGAAATCCTTTTCCTAAATAAAATTGGAAACCAGGCCGGCAGCGGCAACGGGCTAGGTGATGGATCGTTTGGCCTTCTGACGAGTCGTTCCTTGCTTACATTAGTCGTTCTCAGCATCGCACCCAGTTGTGGCAATGGGTCACCTAACGACTCGGCGTGCCTGAGCACGAGTCATTAAGTCCCTCATGGACTGACTCCTTCAAAACTCCAGTGCACTTCACGGATGGCTCCAGCGGCCTGCCAACGAGTCATTTCATCTCATGACGACTCGTTATGTCTATCGTCAACTTTACTGGCCACATTGTTGAAATTTTCTCTGTGAATCCTAATGATTGACCTCATGACTCATTACCAGTTGTAACGAGTTGTTCCTCTAACTCGTCAAGTACACTGCCTTGCTTCTTCCAAACTCCAACTTTTTCCCACGCCTTAAGCAATGGGTCGTGCCTCCTGCCAACGACTTGTTAAGTGTCTGACCGTCACCTTTCAGTTATTTTTAGCATTAATTTGACCAAATTCACTTCCAAACCTGTTTTCCTATACATTAACCACACAACACATCATACCCATGTAAACATACCTGGAATATGCATAATTTCTTGGTTTTAAGCGTTGAAAGTGCTGTAAAATCACGACGCATCAACACCCTCAACTTAGAACTTTTGCATGTCCTCGGGCAAAAATAAAATAAAACAAAACAAACTAATTTTACGCTTCAATCATAAGAACTCTAGGAAACTTACAACAGTCATTTTTATACATCAAAATCAACTTTTCTAACCCCTCCCTCATCATATCAACTGAAAACACTATGCATATGCAAAATTTCTAACCATAACACATAGGAATCAAAACATGGAAAAACACTGTCACCTACATCCACGCACATAAATCTATAACACAGCCCCAGACAACTTGCAGACGATGTTGTTGACCAAATGCTCTCACCACAAAGAAGTCCCACACTCACACATGTGTATATGATTATCTCAATATATTTCTCTTGGGACTAGGTAAGATCCACTCACTCTCACAAAGAAATTTGAACAGTGTGCATACAATACCATAGACTTGCCTTTACTTTCAATACCTTGATTTTTAAATAAGTAGCTAGGATCACTATAGGGCTTTCTAGGCTTGTAACGTAGGCTCAGGCTTTGGTATGGTACATATGAATTTAGTAGCTCAACCCTCCTTGGCACTACATCTTTTGACTCCACTTTTCACCTTTATTTCTATTTTCTCCATTTTTTCCTTTTCTTTGCTTTTCCTTTTCTTTGCTTTAGACACTACGGATGTAGTTTCTTTTTATTCAACACTCATTGATGTCACACATTATTTTTCTTTTCTTTTCTCGATCTTTGACAACAATTTTATGTTTCTTTTCATCATGCATACCACATACGCTCTTTGTCTTTTCATTACCCAACTTTCTTTCCACCCAAAACTTCTTAGTCACCCCTATAATAGCCACCCTCAACCTAAGCGATTTGCCTGAGTTGAGGTTCACAATGTCCAAGGAGGGACCAGGGCCAAAATAGGTTCATTCATAATAAAATTAGGCAGGTGAATTGGTGTAAACAAAAAGAAAGGTCAATGTAAGCTCAAACATTTGAATCAAGGATTTTTATTCATATTTGGTAGGTCTTTTAGGCTAAAGTGGACTCATAAATCAAAAATGGCCTATGATCCTTTCATAGTTTTTTATCCTCTATCTCGGTACGACTGACTAGGAAAGTCCTAGATTGACACATACAACCGAATTCATCTATTAAACCTCATTTCACACATAGCACAGGTCAACATCATCACTTCCACCAATTACTAGTTCAGGTACAGCCATACAATGATAAACAAGTTCATAGTTTCAATGTCATGCAAAGATTCACAAAGGTCATACTTGTCAACTTTCACATACACATATACAATTTTTTTGGAGGGGTATCAAATTATCAAATATCAAATATCAAAATATCAAAAAATTTCAACTCTTCACTGCTTGCAGTTTTCCTACTTTCTTCCAACTGACACAAAAAACCTAAAATAAAATCCTAAACATGTCGATTCTACTAGATAAGGAACACCTGAGGGAAAAGATATCCGGCAAGAAAAACCATCGAGTTATGTTCAGCAAAATAGAATGCACAGGTATCTCTCCCCACCCCCACAAAGAAAGCATGCATCGTCCTTGACGCATATATATACCAAACAAGAACTAAGGAAAAAGGGAACATACCTGTGTGACCTAGGTATCAGCTACCTGGTTGGTGGAGGGTGTAGATACGCCTCCAATGTCATCGCCAAATTTACTAGCTTGAACCGGCACATTCTTAGATCCTACAGTGCTCATGCCTTCTCCACGAAGTCTCATTGCCTCAGTGTCGGCTCTCTGTCGAGCCTCCTCTATCGATTCGTGCAGCGCTCCCTCCATCTCACTCCGCTCATGTTTTTGTTAACGAAGCGGAGAAGCATCATCACAACAGTTGCCTTCTCAGGCCTCTTCCCCTTATCATGTGCCATAGGCTCCTCCATGATGAAATCAAAAATAGGTGGCAATTCCTCTTCAAACTCATCATCTATCACAGGGAGTACCGGTGGAGGTACCACAGCTATCTGTCATGCGGCCAAATCCCGCACCTCTAATAGTAGCGCTCCAAGCTCTGAGTACCATCTAGATAATGCCGATGCCTGTAACTGTGTAAGTTGCTCATCCATACTCCTCTCAAAAGCATCTAGTTGCCTATGCACTAAACTGGACAGTGTCTCTTACTCCTTTGACACCCACGGCTTAACCTGCTCCATCAAGACTTTGACCTGTAGAGCCATGTGTGCTTGCTGTTTCTCGGCCTTAGTTAGCCGCCTGGCCGTATCAACCAATACTTCCTTTGAAACCATGACTACACTAGCTATGGTGGCTCATGGAGGTACAATTGGTGGTCTCGGGGCTGTTGTAGTAGATGAAGACTCAAAAACGTCGGGAGTTGTGGAGGTATCCACTGCATTTGCAGCCTTAGCCTGGCTACCTGTCTCTCTGCCCTCCAAAGGCTCAGCTGCCAACTCAGTGAACTGTGCTGTATCAGTCTGCATCCTGCTGCCGAATGCCTCTGCTAATATTGTCTCTCCCACGGATGCAGCTGCCTAAGTCCTCGCCCTCGATACAGGGTTTGTATCATCTCGAATCAGCCCGATATCGATAATCTTCTGGACCACCACTCTCTTTTCCACTGATGGAAATAAGGGCACTTGTGACTCCTGGCAGAGTCTATCAATCAAACATGGAAATGGAATGGTAGTGCCATCATTAATTGCCCGCTCTCAAATCTCCTCTACAATATATCGCGGGAAGTTGATGGCATGCCCCTCCATTATGCTAGATACAAAAGCTAATCTGTCAGGTGAAAGTGTATTGTCATTGTTTATTGGTACCAGCCTGTGCCACACTAATGACCACCAAAACTTTGCCTAAAAATTTAGCGTGGACTTCTTTATCTGCGACTCTGTACCATGCAACCATTCTACCAGTGGACCCCTCATAGTAATAATCCTGGACCAGGTGTATTTCTGAATGCTCTCATCACTATTCAACTTCTTTGTTTTCACCTTCTTCAGCTCAGATAGCCTATGATCAAATTCCGTGTTGTTCGACGGAGCATGATAGTCTTGCCCGTACAGCATTCTGGAGATCGTCCACTCAGAAATGTCAACTGGAGTCTTTCTCACTAACACCTAAGTCAATGTGGGCCTCTTCTTCCAATCCTGGCCTCCTAATGCCAACCGCTATAAGGTGGATGCATATATTGCATAGGACTCTCGAACTAAACACGGGCTATAGCTTCCTCAAGGCTCGGCCAACCACCCGAACTTGTATTTATCAAAAACTGGCTGTATCTCTGGAAGATCTTTAAGCCCTATGGTTACCAACCTCGACTCCTCATATATGCTCCTCTTTGGATTGCCTTTTTCATTGGGAGCAGTATCTCGATTGTATATAGCCTGCATGCCAATGGACACACCTTCTCCGTGCATTTCTCAGTTGCTCATTTGATGTGTTCGAGGTCTCCGTCAGCTCATTATCAGAATCCCATCATTGGGCATGCGATTCATCAACTCTCTCAGTGTTTTGCCCAGCTGTGGGAGCTTCAGGAACAAGTGTAGCAGCAACCCTAGCACTCTCATCAGGACGGCTGGGCGGATCTCTTGCAAGTGGAGTGGGAGTATCAACAAGTGCTGTCGGATTTGAACTTTGTTGAGCCCTAGCCCTGGTAGATATCCTCACTAGTTTCTCCTCCGCCACTTCATATTCCTCCTCAGATCCACTCTATTCTTCAGAGGATGATGGATCATCACGCAGTCTACGGTATGAGGGTTGACTGCGCTCAGGTGCTTGTTTCTTTGTTGGACTCTTCTTTGATGTACCTCTAGGAGCCATTGTACCTGTGGAAACAATGTTAGTGTGCAAGATGAGATGAAACAAAAAATATTTCTAGGCTAGTGCCCGGTGGTCCTGATGGGTGACTAAACGAGTCGTTGCCACTAGGAACGACTCGTGAGGTCACTCGTCGTCTCATACTGGCCTTTGTTTAAGTTGGTCCAGTGTACTTGACGACTAGTCCCAACAACTCGTTACCAAAGGCAATGAGTCGTTAGGTCAGTCTTTAGGTACACTGTCTCAGCAGTTGAATTTACCCACTCAGGACGAGCTACATGACGAGTCGTTCGGTGATCCAACAACTCGTGATGTGGGTCATGCTCAAGAGTTCCAGGTCACCTTCATCTTCTTCCCGATTTTCAATCAAGCACAAAGCTTTCATAATTCAATATCAACCCAAGTGAAATACGATTGAAAATCATTGTTTTAACTCTTCCTAGGGTTTATTTACATCAAAAGGCATGTATATACATAAGCACAATATTAATCAAAGTAAATTCAAGCTCCTTCACACATGTATCTTTAAAATTTCTTGATTATTTTCTATGATATTCAAAATATTTTCTAGGGAAGATTACTTACAATTTGATTGATCAGAGATGGAGTGCAATATCTTATTTGTGAGTGTGCTTCAGTGAATGGACGACAATGATGAAGGTTTTGTCAATGGTGTTTTTGATGGTGTTGAGTGAAGAAGAGGAAGAAGAGAAAAAGAGGGAAGTTTCGGTTTAATGGGGAGATAGATGTTTTAATTTAAAATTTTCCCAATTTCAGTCGTGGGTCGGGTTAAGTTAACTTACCTGGGACCTAACGAGTCAAGTAATGACTCATGGTGTTACCCAATCAGTCATTTCTTGAGTCGTGGTCCTTTGACTTATGTAGCTTCCTGACAGGTCACTTAACGACTTGTTTGGTCTCCCAACTATTCTTTTAGTGAGCCATTATCACCCTTGCTCTTTTAATTCAGTCTTAGATCCAGTGTACCTGACGGGGGACCCAACAATTCGTTCCTTGGAGAAACGACTAGTGAAATCACCTATTGCTCCCCTGTTCTCTGCATTTCTCTTCACTACATTACTGATCGAGTCGTCAAGTCAGACAACGACTCGTTCTGTGATTTTTCTGCACCAGAACTAAAGTTTTAGTTTTTGGGTCCAACTTCAGATTTTCCATCTTATTCACCGCCACCCATCAACAAACGTTAACACTAACTTTTTCTTCCATTTACAACTTGGGTTGCCTCCCAAGAATCGTCTGATTTAACGTCACGACACGACGCAAGTCACTTGAGTTACTCATACTTCATTCAGAGTCCATAAGTCTACCAGTTTGAGTTCTTCTCTTCTCTCTAAATAAGCTTTTACCCGCTGACCATTTACCTTGAACCGCTTTCCTTCATGGTTTTCCAATTTGATTTCCCTATGGGAGAATACTTGGACCACTCGATAAGGTCCCAGCCACTTAGACTTCAACTTTCCATGAACCAACCAAAGTCTAGAACTAAACAGAAGTACCATATCACCCAAACTGAATTCTCTATTCTCGATTTTATGATCATGCTTAATTTTCATCCATAGTTTGTAAATTTCAAAACTCTCATAGACTTTCAAACGAAATTCATCTAACTCATTAAACTGATCAAGCCTAAAGTTCGCCGCTTCATTCCAATCCAAATTCAACTTCTTGAGCGCCCACATAGCTTTATGCTCAAGTTCGACCGGGAGATGACATGCTTTACCATAAACAAGCTGATACGGAGACATACCTATAGGAGTCTTGAAGGCAGTCCGATGGGCCCATAAAGCATCATCTAGCTTTCTTGACCAATTTTTCCGGTTTGCATTCACAGTCTTTGCCAAAATTATCTTTATCTCCCTGTTGGTGACTTCAACCTGCCCAGTAGACTGTGGATGATAGGGTGTGGCCACCTTGTGTTTGACCATATATTTATCCAATAAAGAGCGAAACAACCGTTTATAGAAATGTGAACCCCCATCACTAATGATGGCTCTGGGGGTCCTGAATCTTGCAAATATATTCTTGCTTCAAGAATGCCATGACACTCTTCTCTTCATTGTTTGGCAATGAAACTGCTTCCACCCATTTTGAAATGTAGTCAGCAGCGACAAGTATATACTTCATCCCGTTTGAGCTTACAAATGGGCCCATGAAATCAATGGCCTATACATCAAATAGCTCAATAACGAGGATGGGAGTAAGAGGAAGCTTGTGCCTCCGTGATGTGCCTCCTTCTCTTTGACATGCATCACATGACTTTGCAAAATTGTGTGCATCCTGTGAATGGTTGGCTAATAGTACCCACATTGTAGAATTTTGTGGGCTGTGCGGATCCCGCTATGGTGGCCTCCCACAGGGATGAGTGGCAGGCCTCCAATATACTAAGCATCTCTACCTCGGGCACGCATCTCCGAATAACCCCATCAGCACATATACGAAATAAATAGGGCTCATCCCAGAAGAATTTCTGCATATCGGACATAAAATTCCTTCTCTAGTGAAAAGATAAGTGTTTCGGTACAACATCACTCACCAGATAATTAGCACAGTCTGCAAACCATGGGATGAGATCTTGAGATGCTGCTAGAACATGCTCTTCTAGAAATGCGTCATCTATATCATGCTCATTTTTAAGTGCTGCATCAGGCTCTAATTTGGATAAGTGGTCTGCAACCTGATTTTCTATCCCTTTCCGGTCTTTTACCTCAAACTCGAACTCTTTTAGCAGCAAAATCCATCGAATCAACCGTGGCTAGGCATCTTTCTTTGCCATCAGATATCTCAAAGCTTCATGGTCTATGTGGACTATCACCTTGGCTCGGAGCAAGTATGCCCGAAACTTCTCAAATGCAAACACTACAGCCAATATCTTATCTTCTATCATGGTGTAATTTTTCGGAGCTGCATTAAGTGCCTTGCTAGCATAATGAATTGGATGAAAAATATTTTCATGCCTTTGGTCCAACACAGCTCCTAGGGCCACATCGCTAGCATAACATATCACTTTAAAAGGAAAAGACCAGTCAGGTGTCACGATAATGGGGGTCATGGTCAATCTCTCTTTCAGACATTTCAATTCCTTCAGACATGCCTCGTCAAAAAAAAAAAACTTCACCTCCTTCTCGAGTAGCTTACACAATGGATGTGCAATTTTGGAGAAGTCCTTGATGAATCTTCTGTAAAAACCTGTATGGTCCAAAAAGCTTCAAAACCCTTTCACTGAAATTGGAGGTGGTAGACTAGAAATCACTTCAATCTTGGCTCGGTCTACCTCCATACCCTTACCAAAAATCTTGTGGCCTAGCACTATTCCTTCCTTCACCATGAAATGGCACTTTTCCTAGTTAAGCACCGAATTTGTCTCTTCGCATCTCTGAAGCACCTTGCTCAAATGAGCTAAACAATCCTCGAATGAGTCACCCACCACAGAAAAATCAGCCATGAAGACTTCGATGATGTCTTCCACCATGTTAGAAAATACGGACATCATGCAACGCTTAAAAGTGGCGGGTGCATTACATAACCCGATTGGCATCCTCTTAAAAGCAAATGTACCATATGGGCAAGTGAATGTATTCTTCTCTTGGTCTTCAGGGGCTATAAAAATCTGATTGTACCCTGAATAACCATCAAGGAAGAAATACCATCCTCTACCTGCAAGTCTGTCTAGCATCTGGTCCATGAATGGCATCGAAAAGTGATCTTTCTGCGTCCACCGGTTCAGTTTTCTGTAATCCATGCATACTCTCCAACAAGTGATTGTTCTTAGAAGAATGAGCTCATTGTTCGCATTTGGGACCACCATGATTCCTCCCTTTTTCGGTACACACTGGATTGGGCTCACCCATTTGTTTTTTACAATAGGATAAACACACCTGCATCCAACCACTTTATGATTTACTTCTTGACTACCTCTTGCATAGGTGGATTCAACCTACGCTGATGTTCAATACTTTGAATGCATTTAGGTTCTAGATGGATCTTGTGAGTGAAAATATTGGTTGGGATTCCAATAATATCTGCAATGATCCACCCTATGGCTTTTTAATATCTCTTTAAGATGGAGATGAAAGCCTCCACTTGCTATTCCTCCAGGACAGCTGTGACAATGACCGGTAAAGTGTTATCGGCTCCCAAGAATACATACTGTAAATGGGATGGGAGTGCTTTGAGCTCCAACATTAGAGGCTCCTCAATAGATGGCTTGGATGGTGGGGTCACCTGATTTTTCAAATCAAGATCGATATTCTTTGGAGCGTAAGTGTATGACCCCATGCCAGCAAGTGCATTTACAATCTCCTCACTCTCATGAATCTCCTCAACTTCAATGCTCATCAGAACGACTACTAAGTCATCGAGAAACCAAGACTCCTCCATGGGCTAGACCTGTTAAGTACAAAAACAAAAATAAAGAAAAAATAAAAAGGAAACAAGAACCAACAGTAAACTTAACACAATTAATAAAACCCTTAGCCGTATTCCCTAGCAACGGCGCCAAAATTTGATGTCTCCAAAATTACACCTCGCAATTGAGATATAAGCAGTCGATTGTAAAATATAGAACCCAACAAAGGTTGAGGTCAATCCCATAGGAAAGATGGTAAGAGCTTAAGTTAATGCGAATAACTATTACAATTGATTTACTTATTTCCAAAGGGGGAAAATATAGAATAATGAACAAAGTAAAATTACTGAATGCTAAAATTAAATTCGGTTGGTATTCAATTAACGAGTTGACTAGGATTGTGTTCCCCAAGATTTCATAACCACAAGGAATTTACACTAGAGATCTATTCTGGTGTTCAACATGAAATATTGGAAAGTTAGGTTTACCTAAATGGTTGGTCCCCAATCTAGATGATTTTCACCACATAACTTGGTCTGTATACGGGTGTACTTTAGTTGACCCTTACCCTTAATATTGGATTAGCTATCCCCATACAAGTTCAAGCTATTAGATGAGGGTTCATAGTCTCAAATCTCCGTTGTTAATCCCTTTTCCCATTCTTTACCTCCTTGATCCAGTAAGTAAGAATAAGGCAAGTTCTAATGTTTGCAACTGTAAAGAATCAATCAAAACGAAGGGAAAAACAATACATGCATAAAACCCCGTTCAAGAATCACTAAGTATTTTTACCTATTTGTGTTAATTCGTCTTGGTTCCCACAAACCTAGTTTATGGGTTTAGCTACTCATACTTGTATTATCACAATCACAAAATATTGGAGAAATCAAAATTGAAACTTACAAATTATTGTAGAATAACCACGTAGATTGAATAAAACTCCAATATTGCTTTCATTTCTTGAATCAAGAACAATTGTACGAGAATCCTCTCAAAAATCGCCTCAAAAATTGTTCCAGAATCCTCCCAAAATCGTCTTCTAAAAATAAACCTAAATTGGGTATTTAAAATTCCAAGAAATCCTTTTCCTAAATAAAACTAGGAACTAGGTCGGCAGTGGCAATGAGCTAGGTGACGGGTCATTTGACCTTTTGACGAGTCGTTCCTTGCTTACATTAGTCGTCCTCAACATCGCACCCAGTTGTGGCAACAGGTCACCTAACGATCATCTTGCCTGAGCACGAGTCGTTAAGTCCCTCGTGGACTGACTCCTTCAAAACTCCAGTTCACTTCACGGATGGCTCCAGTGGCCTGCCAACGAGTTGTTTCATCTCATGACAACTCGTTATGTCTTTCGTCAACTTCACTGGCCACTTTGTTGAAATTTTCTCTTCAAATCCTAACGATTGACCCAAGACACGTTACCAGTTGTAATGAGTCGTTCCTCCAACTCGTCAAGTACACTACCTTGCTTCTTCCAAACTCCGACTTTTGCCCACGCTTTAAGCAATGGGTCGTGCCTCCTGCCAATGACTCGTTAAGTGCCTGACAGTCACCTTCTAGATATTTTTAGCATTAATTTGACCAAATTCCCTTCCAAACCTATTTTCCTGCACATTAAGCACAAAGCACATTATACCTATATAAACATACTTGGAATGTGCATAAATTATTGGTTTTAAGCGTCGAAAGTGCCGTAAAATCATGGCACATCAAAGGTCTGGGCAAGCTTTTGAATAGCGGCCTGGAACTCAGCATAGGGTGCTGGCTCGGTGCCTGGGGCTCCGAAACTTGTGGGGCTTGTTGATGCCGATGACCATTACCTTCCTCGTGGCCTTCACCATCTCCTTTCCTCCTTCCATTCATTCTTTGAGGAGCAAAGTTTTTACAATCGCGAATAGCATGAATTAGAAGGATAGAAAGACTTTTTATCGCACTACCTAGATCATGAAAGAAGGGAACATTTTCTAGACGTCTCGTAGGCTCTTCGTTATAAGTGTTTCACGCATCACACTCATGAAAAAGACTCTACTTAACGCGGTTGTCAGACACCTTAGGACACTTCAAACTTATTGTTTTGATACTAAGTTTGTCACGACCCGAACGGAGGCTCGGATCGCGACACGGGACAAGGAGCCCCGAGAGACTCCAAATTGACATATGGCATAAGCATACATCTAACTCAATCAAGAACTGAATAACCATCAATACAATCATCGCGGAAATCTAACTTGAATATAACATCAGAATATAAAATTCGAAATTGAATACATACATATGTCTGAATAGCCTCTAATCATGACGAGTTGATGGGAAAAGACCCCTACTAACTCAACAAGTTGAAACTAAAATACATAAAGAAAAGATGGATAGTCTAGTCCTCGGAACATGAGGACTCAACAATAAAGAAATGCTAACTTCGATAAACTGACTAAGAGCGGGGTTGAAGTTGGGAGTCGAGCCCTATATCATGAAACGATACAGCATAGAAGTATGCGGTCAGTACATGGAATAGACCGAATATGCAAGGTAAGTAAAACTGCTAAAGTAAGTAAAATTATTTAAAGACAATGCATTAATTAATAACATAACATCAGAAAACTGAGAGTAGGACTTGCATGCATTCTTTCTCAAGTCATGACCTCTTCATAACATGATATAACATGCTTCATAACATCATAACTGAATTGATTGACTCAAAGATGAATTATGACATTTATAATTAAAAGATGAACATTGAGTCAAACCTTCTTTAGAACATGCATTTATATAAATATCATAAGTAATGAAGATGCATATCTGAAATCATGAGGAACAATGGGAGAGTCGCCTTTTAACCTACATACCACGATAGAGCTTACATAGTCCCAACTATTACACTCAAGTGGGTAGAGCCGTCCAAAACCTTGCCAGGGCTAAGGATGCTACCATGATATCGATATCAAGTTGAAGGCCCATTTGGGCAAGGGGAAGCTCATAAGGGAGGTCCCAATTCTTATTGTAGTATAATCCTATGTTGGCGCATAGTTCTGAGGCATAGGGTGAGCGACCCATAGCCTACTCGGTGCTAGACAATACTCCAAATAACATGTATATTCTCGACATCATATATAATGAAGCTCAACATCGTCTATTAACGAAGCTCAATGATCAAATACATCTCAAATATGAAATTATGCATATGAGAAGCTTTAGTTCACTCCGGAAACGAAAAATGCCAAAAACATACCACAAGTTAAAAACATATTTGGGAGCCTTTGCTCCAAAACCATGTGGTAAGCTAGGCGTAGGAAGACTTAACTTAAAACATACCACAAGCTAGGATATGAATTTGGGAGTCTTCACTCCAAAACAATGTGGTAAGCTTAGTTCAGAAAAATCATAATTTAAACTTAACATGTGGTCATTGCACAAAGCTTTATCGTACTTAGAAATACTCAATTCTCATTGAAAATATAAATATAAACATGGGTAGCTTCAAATCCTACTTTTCATCATAATATCTCATCATTATCACATATACTTTACAAATCTCAGTTTTCATGATCATCTCATCAATGGGCTTCAACATTCATAAGGCTAGAAATAAAATTTTAATTGAAATCATTACAAAGCTACCCATGCTTCAAAATTCGATAATAAAATCATAATCAATTCATACCCATGTATAGAAATAGATAATTCATACATTTGGGTAAAAACCCAATAGATCAATCATAGAATTTCATAATTTTTAGAGAAAGATTGGGCATGGGTGTGGAAGAGACCACCCATTCATAACTCTACATACCTGATGGAGATTGAATCTTACTCTCCCTTGAATGCTCAAAAGGAATTGAAAGAAATTAAAGAAGAAAACTTCTAATCACCCTTTGATCACCTATATATCACTCTTCTATCCTCTTTCTTGCATGAATGAAGACTTTAGAGTAGTCTCCCCCTCTAAATCCCACCTTTCATAGGATAAAACGACGTAGTTAAGGCTTTAGGAACTTAGGAATTACGAAAAGAGCCTTACTAATTTTACTGAATTTTGTTGACTGCTAGTCCCCACGAGGGACTGGACGACTAATCACCAGGGCACACGACTCGTGGCCTTGAGTCGTCATGCTCACTGCCAAACAAATTCATCAGGGGACCCCAGGAGGGACCCTACAAATCGTGGGGCTGAGCATGACTCATGGTCACCACCCGTGATCCTCACTACCCGAAACTCCTTGCCAAGCATCCAGTCCAGGCCACGGGTGACCTCACGAGTCGTGTGGTCTAACCACCACTCATGTTCATGACCGTGGTCTTCCCCAGACCATGTCACCTCCTTGCTTGACCACGAGTCACTTCACGACTCGTGGTCACTCCTCACGGGTCACCTAATGATCCGTTTTGTGACCTGGTGCAAAATTTTAGTTTTCCTCCGTTTCAACTCCCAGGTCTGATCTTTGGGCTTTCAAGGTGTAACATTCCTTATGAGCTTAATTTGCATCCAATTCAATTCTTACACTTTGGAATTAATCTTAACATGTTGTTTCCATAAATTCGTTTGATATGGGTCTATCCACATACCTAGAAGGGTTCCTAACTTAGCCTGAAAGTCCAAGGCATTATAATATATCAACTCACGACAGAAGCAATGATTCCCACCATCATATTATGACTCGTACCATGAGTCATACCACCAACCTATGGTTTCCTCTAGTGATTAATGAGTCCATTCTTCCCCAACTCTCTGAATATTTCCATGACTCGTACTATGACCCGTAACTCCATCCTACGAGTCGTACTATTACCCGTACAATCATTCACATGATAAATCCAAAGACTTGCTACAACTTTTGGCCACGGGTCGTACCCACATACTATGGCTCGTATTGAGGACTCATAGTTGGGAAACAACTTAACTGATTTGGACCATGGGTCTTCCTACTACCCATACTACCAACCTATAAATTCTAGGTTGAGTCGTACTGAAGTAATTTTTTTTCAACTTTTCCTGCTGATCACACTTCAAATCTCAAGTCTAGCCATAGGAACTTTTGGGGTTTTACAATCATGGCCGGTCTCTGACATTATTTGCATGGCTAGTTCACGTATGTCAAAATATGTTTATGATTTCATGATTTTAAACTAGCCCATGAAAAACTAAGTATGTTTCAGATTATAATATGAGCACTATATATGTTTTGAGAGTAGTATTTAACACCGAGTAGGCTGGGGTTCCAGCGCATCCAGGTCTCAAAAATATGTGCCACTGTAGCCATGATGGGTTCCTCCAAAGAATATCTCCCATGCCCAAATGGGCTACACATGATTGATATCACACCTTCATGGTCAATACCCTTGGCAAGGTATGGACACACCTCCCAGCTAGGGTTACTGATGTGCTTTGAGTTTACAACACTTTAGACACTTAAAATAGAGAAAATAGCATGGACTTAGGTATGGTTATACGGATATGAGGTGATTTTACTTTTTTTTTTCAAGGAAAATAGGTGTTGGAGAAAAAATATGCAGAAGATGCATAAAAGTGTAGAAAATTAGGCAAGAACTGATCTCAGTACGAGTCATACCTAGATTGTACGAACCGTACTAAGAATCCAAGAAAGTCTCAGCAAGTCAAAACTTTGCAAAGGCAAAGATAACTCCCAGTACGAGCCGTACCTAGATGATACGAGCCGTAATTGGAGATATGGAAGCTTCCAGTGGAAATTGCACAAGTACTCTCTTGGTATGGGTTGCACGTATGAGTAGTAGCATCTACTTACGACCTATACCCGGAGCCGTGGAAAGTTTCAGAGAATATTGGGACTTGGAAGTTCTTATGGCACTCCAAGTAAGTACGATTCGTAGGAGCAAGGTCCGAGACGTACCACAACACTCGTAGAAAACATCAGAAGATGTCAAAGTTCTCAGAGCCAAGACACGGATGGATTGTATGACTCGTAGGACCATGATACGAGTCGTATCAGTTGCCAACACTTAATCAATTCTGCAACAACAAAGGAACGTACAAGAGCAAGGTACAACCCGTACAATCTAGTTACAGGTCATATGACCAGTCGTAGGACAAGTCAGCGCCAACTATGAAAATTTTCCTGTTAGCTTAGGAAAAAGTTTCTGATGTCGGTATAAATACCTTTTATGTTTTTTTATTAGAGAGGCATAGTAGACGTGAGATTACATTGAGAGAAGTCTTGTTTGTGAATTATTAACAAGTTTTTTTAGAGAGCAATTTTTGAGATCAACACTTGGTTTTCTTGATTGTTCTTGATTTTGTTCATTAATATTCAAAGTAGGTTTTCTTCCAATTATTGTTGTAAGCATTTAATTATGTGTTTGTCTATGAATGCTAATTATAATCTTTCAAACATGAGAGGCTTAAACCTCCACAACTAGGGTTTTTTAATGAAAGAGGATTACACAAAGTGATTTGAAACCAATGCTACACGCTTGTATTGTATTCTCTTTATCTTTAAGCATTTCTTAACAGTGCGCAACATTAGGACTTGCGTGAATTCTTTACTTACTTAAACCTAGAGAAGTAGAGATTGGGAAAAGAGAATTACAACAAAGCCTTGATCTTTATGATCATTGTATTAACTTGAGATGTGGTCGCATGGATAGTTATATTTAGAACAAATTGATAATGGTTAAGTTGAAACCACTCATAAGACCTGACCCGATGATTGAGTATAGTCATCAAATAGGGACGAACTAGTCATTTGGATGAACCCTAGTTATCAGTTCTACAAGTAAGCGTTAGGATTGATCACGCGTGTATACCCAAAGTAGTTATGAACCCATGGGGAACACTTACCCTAATTATTTGCAAATCTTGATAACAACCACAATTGCAATTTTGTTTTATTATTGTTTTCTTTAGATCCCCCCAATTTGGAGATAACTCACCAACAAATTTAAGTACCAGCATTAGTATCGTTCATACCATATTCCCTGTGAGTTCGACCCCAACCGCTTTGTTGGGTTCTTTATTGACAATGTGTGTGTCATACTTTGTCAGGAAGTTTTAGTTTGAGCATTATCAAAAACTGGCATCATTACTGGGGAATACGATTAAGATTAGATTAACTGCTTGTATTTAACTTTTGGTTGTTATTTCCTTAAGTACGTTTTCTTTTATATTTTGAATTCCCACAGGTTGTCACATTGTGAATTCCAAGTACTCGATGGAGGGGAAACGCCCTAATTCCTTTGGATCTCGAACTCGAAAGAACACTGGGAAGGATGGAGAACCAATAGCAGAGAGATGCCCATATTGCTAAAGAAGCTAGAAAAGCCGAGATAGCTCGGCAAGCTACACTTCAGGGCGCGGATGATGCTCGAGATGAGGTTGTCGACGCTGCTCTCCATGAAAGAGGTAATATAGGCCAGAGATATGCCCATCAATTCTTTGATGAGGATGACCTTGACAATGATGTAGTCGAGTTGACTGGAGCTACTATACCACCACCTTTGCCTGTTAGGGAAAAGTTTGACATCACCAGCGCCATGATTCAACTATTGAATATGAAGGGGTGTTTAATGGTCATGCAACTGATGATCCCAACCTGCACTTAATGAAATTTGTGGGAATATGCAAGGCGTATAGGTTGCCCGATGTCAGTCAGGACGCAATAAGGTTGAGACTCTTCCCATTCTCTCTGTTTGGGAAGCCACTTTATGGTTATCAAAATTTCTAAATGACTCCATTACCAACTGGAGGGATCTCAGACAAGCATTTCTAGAGAGATTCTTTCCACCCTCCAGAATGTTGTAGCTTATGGACGAAATATATAATTTTTGACAACTTAAAATAGAGTCACTACATGAAACCTGGTTGAGGTTCAAGAAAAAGTTGATCAAGTGCCAAAACCACAAAATTCCTGATGATAGCTTGTTGGAAATTTTTTACAGATCATTGAACAATTGTACTAAAGTTGTAGTAGACAAAGTGGTAGGAGGAGCACTTGTAAGTCACACCTGGGAGCAAGCCGCCACTATTCTTGACAGCAAACAAAAATGAACAAGGCATGGCACACCCGTGAAGAGTAAGTAGTTGCTGGTATATATGTTGTTGGTGTGACTACAGACCAACAAAAAGAGAGGAAGAACATAATCAGGCATTGACCCACATGCGTACATCATTGGACCTACTCATGAAGCATATCATGGGCACTAAGGCCAGAAAATTTAATACAGTGGGGACACAGGGATAGGAACCAGGGGCAAAGCATTCAAATTTCGAGGATGAGGCAAACTTCTTAGACAATCAGGTGGCAGGTTTCCGAGCCAATGCCCAAGGGTCTGGACAAGATAATTGGCACCAAGGTTTTGGAAACCAATGTCAAAACCAATATAGAGAAAATTATAACCAAATGGCTACAAAAACAAAAGCGAAGGTCGTGAGCGTGAGGGGAGTGTAGAAGGAATGATGGTTACTGTAATGACCGAGCAGGATTGTATATGACTCCAAATGCATGCGAGGGGAAGGCTTAACAGTCAAAGTTGGAGAGCATGATGGTCGAGATGCTCAAGAAGGTTAGATCCATAGATGAGTAGATAAAAGACATTCGTGGAGATATATCTAGCATGGGTTAGAAAGTGGAGTCACATGCCACGACCATCAACCAAATTGAACAACAGCTAGGTCAACTCTCAGCATCCATGAACCCTAGGAAAAATGGTACACTACCTAGCAACACAGTCCAAAATATAAGAAATGATGGTCCCTGCATGGTTGTGATGGCTACGAGTGGAAAGACCATGATTGATCCTGCTCTATCAGTTGTAGTTGAGCTTCAAAGGAAGAAAGAGAGCTGGATTGATGAAGAGAAAGAGGTTGCTGAGCATGAGCATGAGGAGAATGTTGAGTTCACTGAGGCTCCTGTTGTTGAGGAGCCTAAGGCTTGAAAAGGAGAGAAACAAGGGGCCACATAGATTTATAAGGCTATCCCATAACCACTGTCACTGTTCCCTCAAAGAATGAAGAAGAGAGCGAAGAACGATAAGTGTTAGAAATTTCTATCAATGCTAAAACAATTATTTGTAAACATACCATTGGTCGAGGCATTAGAGCAGATGCCAGGACACAACAAGTTTATGAAGGACCTTGTTACTAAGAAATGGTCTGTGAGCTATGAGCCTGTGGATAACGTGTATCATGTAGCTCTATAGCCTCACGGGTTCGTGCTTAGAAAAAGGAGGATCCAGGTGTCTTCACCATTCCATGTACTATTGGTGATGTTCATCATGAGGACACTCTACGACTTAGGAGCAAGCATAAATCTGATTCCATTAGCTATGTTTTAAGCAGTTGGGCTTGGGAGCCCCCACACCGACTAGCATGTGGTTTCTGATGGCCGATCGAACAGTGAAAAAACCTATGGGGATCCTGTTTGATATGCTTGTTCAAGTGGATAGATTCATATTCCCAGTGAACTTCGTGATCCTTGATTGCTTTTGATTTTGAGGTCCCCATCATTTTAGGGCGACCATTCCTTGCCACTTGGAGGGCTTTGGTGGATGTGGAGGCTAGCCAACTTAAATGCAAACTCAATAAATAAGAGGTCACCTACAATGTTTGTCGGTCAATGAAGCACCAAAAGAGTATAGAATGGTCTCAGAAATCAAGGATGAGTCTGAGTTTCTTGACGAAGTCTAAGTAGTAAAGAGACTTGCATCGTGACCACTACATTAAATCAGACACTTCTTGGAAGGCAACCCGTGAGGTGGTTTGGTGAATTCTGAGTAACCGAAACACCTATGTCCTGTCGTGGCATCAAATCAAGCGCTTCATGGGAGGCAACCCAAGTTTATTGACTTATGTATGCTCATTGTGCAGGAGAAACAAAAACAGGTAGCAGGAAAACTGCAAAACAAACTAGTGCTATGGGTCTCAGTACGACTCATAAGAGGATTGTATGGGCCGTAGTATGAGTCATGGTGAGAAGCAGAGACGTATCTTTGTGTATACGTTCAGTGTACTGTTGGTCCTACAACTCATAAATTCATTGTATGGGTCATAGTATTCACTGTAGTTATGAACTATACGAAGTATGGACCTCTAATTAAGAGTGAACTATGAGTCATGGTACCGATCGTAACTTCGTGGTACGAGTCATCGGACATGCTCGTAGGTCCACAAGTAAGTTTTATTAACATCTATGTTACAATTCCTAGGGACGAGTCGTAGATCCCTCCTATGACTCGTGGTACGAGTCATGACGCGTCAAAATTGCTTAAAATAACCCGACTCGACCAAAATTTTTTAATCTTCCCTAAAACTATTTTAACTTCAAAATTATCCGACCCTTCTCCCACGCACTAAAATTTGAACACACGAGCACTCCTATGACTTCCCTCACACCCTTCACTCAAGAACAAAATCAATTAAGCAAGATTTTTTCTCGATTAAGATTACTAAAGTCGGTTCCAAACCCTAGTTTCTAAACATGCATGAAGTGAGCGAGATTTTGCATCATTCAAGTAAGTTATTATGATTTAAATCAGGTAAAGAGACCTTTGTGTTTGTGCAAACTTGTTCACTAACTGGGAGTCCTTTAAAAGCATGAAAATATTAAAGGACATTGGCCAGTGATGTGCAAAATAAATGCACTGACTAGGTAGGATTCGTACATGTTATAAATTAAATATAAACTACTATAACTTGAGCTATGGGTTATGAATAAAAAGGGGAGGACGAGTAGTTGTAAAAACATGAATAATACATGCCAATACTTGGGGAATTCTGAGTACCCAACACAAAAATGAATTCACCTATAAACTGACATAAAAATAAGACAAGGACAGGCTTCACAAGGTTTCCCATGACTCATGGTTTGACACTACGACTCGTAGGATGGCTTATTGGGATTGTCCCAGGCCAAATGTATACAAAGTATGAGGTGCAAAACCTAGTACGACCATAGTATCCTACTACGAGTTATACCTGGTGGTCGTACCAGGAAACAAAAAAAGGTCAAGTCCATAAGTCATTGTACGATCCTTCCTATGACTTATGGAATCGACTTACGGGTTGTACCATGAGTCGTGGGCAAATACAAAACATGTGTTTCAAGGGGAATCCTCATACGACACAAGGTATGGATTGTACCTTCGTGGTATGAGTCGTACCTCTGAGTTGTGACTTTTATCTGAGATGTTATGAGTCTTAGTACGGATCATACCTTCCAGGTACGACTCGTACTATAGACCCAGGAAAAAGTACATAGGAATCTTTCTTACTTTCTTTTTCTCAGATTTGGAATTCTTACCCATTTTCACCACATGTAGAATGATTTAGAAAAGGAAAGCATCCAAAGCAACTGCTTGGAGGGCATTGATACATGAAACCTCCGAATCTGAACACGCAGGCAACACACTCAGTGGTTCATTAGAGGAATACAAGGTCGATAAATTAGACACAGAGGGGACCCTAACCACTAGGGCAAAAGCTAAAGCCCAAGCTGAGGCGATCACTGCCACACTGCTAGTGTTTTCCAGTTCGAGGAAGGAGCCAAGGAAATAAACCAAGAGTCCAAGTGGCTCTAATGATGATGAAGGGTCAGAGAAGGCCCAATTCAGTGATAGAGATAGTGAGTTCAGATCTGAGGAAGAGGCAGCCAGTGCCGAGCAGGAGCAGACTCTACAAAGAGAGAATAGTACCATTTGGTGGAGAGTACCGGGAGCACAGGAGATCTATGAACAGGGTCTTGTTATCACCGCTAAGAACAAGCCCTGATGGAGTATTCAAGAAGAGTCATGGATCCTCACCAATGCACTGAGTGAGGTAGAGGAAATGAAGTGGATATTTAGCTATTATGGGTTCAATTGGATGGCAAGAACCCTGGATCAATACACATCAGAGATTGTCCGGGATTCCTATGCTAATTATTTGGCAACCATGGAGTAGAAAGCAAAGGAAGGGAAAAAGTTGAAAGATCAACCAAATTGGAGTGCGTGATGGTATGAGGCCACACTGTTGACATATCCGAGTGCACTATTGCTCGAGTATTATATGGGCCTCAGTTCATACAACCACACACTACACTAGAGTATGATACCGAGTGGAACCATGAAAAAGATCAAGAAGTTAGGCCTTGACGAGAGGAAGAGTCAAATTCAGTGGTTATCTAGGGTTATTGCTGAGGATAATGAGGAGGCCGAGTAGGTGACTAGTGGAAAACATGTCACTAAAAATTTTCTAAACTTCATAGCAAAGGCCTACTGGACACTAGTCCACCACATAATGATGCCGACTGTGAATGATAATGATCTTGGGCAAATTTATATGCCCAAGTGATACTCAAAAGTACCATTTTTGCCTTGTTTATCTATCAATGTATATACATTCTCATGTAATTGGTAATAAAATGTGAATTTATACTAACCAACAAGATTAGCATTATTTTGCAGGTAAAATGTGATTTTGGGAAGCTAAAATGCATGTTGAATGATATCGGAGTTGGACTTGGATGCGAGCAAGGGAAAAGGCATTGGACAGCATGAATTAAAGGGGATCCGCGATGGAGCCGTGTCACGCTGCCATCGCGGAGGCATTCTGCCTGAATGGGGAAAATTCACCTAAATTCCAGTGGAGGTCCACATTTGCTCCGTGGCATGGAGCCAGTGCTCCGCGATGCACGCCGTGCCACGTTGAGCCTAAATTCCCGGACCCCCAGTTCTAGTGAGGGTCCGCGTTCGTAGCGTGTCACGGAGGCAGTGCTCCGCGATGCACTCCGTGACACGTTGCTCGTTATTCCGGGAAAAATCCCTATCAGTATAAATAGAACACGTAGGTTCATTTTTTGATATTCTGACTTGGTGGAGCAAGGACGTGGGTTACAGACAGTTGAGGGACGAAAAGTTCAGGGTTTTTTCTCTCTTTCTTTCTTCTTTGATTCAATTGCTTGTATGATTAACACTCATTTGAAGATGTTTAATCCACAAATGAGTGGCTAATTCCTCTCCTTGCTGAGGTTATGAACAGTTGTGATGAAATTTGATAAGTAATTATTTGGTTTTTCATCTTTCCTTCCATGTTCTTCTATTAATTCTTGTTCTTACTGCATTAGTGTGTGGCCTACATTTATGTAAATCTAAAAAGTCCGGTTTCACTCGAGAGAGCACGAAATTGGAAAGTTGTGAATTAATAGGATATGTTCTTTACTTGATTTGGGAAAATTGAGTCTTGATTTGCTTTCAGGATAGAAATATACCTGAAAGGCGTATTAGTCAAATTAGGAACCGGAATTGTATAGCTAGGACATGAATTGCATTTGATCACAGAAATGTAGACGGATGGTTCATGATTCTTAAGTGAGGTTAAATACGAGAGTTTTAATTTCTTGGCAAATGTTCTTGGCTAGCAACTGGAGGAAAAGTGTAACCAAAGTATGATGATAATTAATTTCATTACATGTTCGTTTAACCTCAGCATGCTCTCATTCATAGTTCAGATTCAAAGTATATAATTGTTTTTAGCTTTAGTATAAAAATTATAAAACAAACTATCAAACTTGTGGTTACACTGTTGTCTGCATTTTTAGAAGTAAAATATAGTACACTTGAGCAAATTGCACTTCATCCAAGTCTCTGAGGGATCGATACTTGGCTTACTAAAGCCACTTACTACTTGTTGGACCACGTGCACTTGCGTGTAGTTTTATATACCCACAAACCACCCGAACAAGTTTTTGGTGCCGTTGCCGGGGACTTGGCAATTGGTGAATTTGTTTTAAGTGTTAATTTACTATATTTTTATTTTCTTAAGTGTTGACAACTTGGTCTTAGCCTGTATTTTGCAGACTTAATTGCTGTTGAACACTGGCAAGAGACAAGGAGCTGGTGGAATCGTATATAGAGCCAGAAAGAATATTTCACAGTAAACGAAGAGAAGCTCTACAAAGAAAGCTGCAGTTGCTCAGACAGACGATCATGGAGCAACAATAGAATCCACCGGTAGTACGGGCAGTGTTAGTGCCCGAAGAAGCAGCAGCACGGCCGGTTCGCGAGGTGGCAATCAGACATGCCAATCATGTTACATCGAGTATCCGCAAACCAGAGCCGGGAGGGAGATTTGAACTTAAACAAAATATGGTGCAGTTGTTGCACACAAGCGGGAAATTTACCGGTCTCCCTCATGAAGATCCAAAACAGCATCTCCAAAATTGTTTGGAGATAAGTGACACTTACATCCCTGCTGGAGTGTCACCAGACTATGTCCGGCTTACATTGTTCCCATTCTCATTATTGGGAGAAGCCAAGAGGTGGTTGAAAGCTAAGCCACCGATTCTATTTCTATGTGGGACGATCTTGCACGGAAATTCTTGATAAGGTTTTTTCCCTCTGGTAAAATAGCAAGACTTAGAAGTCAAATTCTAAGTTTCAAACAGAGGGAGGGAGAAAATTTATATCAGGCCTGGGAGAGATTTAAATCCATGTTGCGGGATTGTCCTCATCATCATCAGTACAATGATGTGCTGGTGCACACATTTATTGAGGGTTTGGAACCCCACACCAAAATATTGCTAGACTCAGCAGCTGGAGGGCAAGCGCTGGAGAAGACTTATGAGGAGCTGTATACCTTGTTGAACCGGATTTCACAGGGCAATCCAGAATGGAATGCTGATTCATCAAGAGGTGGGACAAGGAAAGCAGCAGGAGTGCTTGAAGTGGATAGGTTTACAGCTATCGCTGCACAGATAGCTGCATTGCAAAATCAACTGAACACTCACTTCAGCAACATGACATTGAACCAGCCTCAAGCCCCAGTGAATGCAGTACAGCAGATGTGGTGTGAAGTGTGTGGAAGCAGTGAGCACTCAGCTGAGTGCTGTGGAGCCAATCCTGACTCGGTAAACTTTGTGGGTAATGCACAAAGGAACCACCAGCAGTATGGTAGTAGCTACAACTCCAATTGGAGGAATCACCCTAATTTCTCATGGGGTAGCAACAACCATCAGGGCCAAAGTTCGGGTCAGGGTGTGCAAAGGAATTAAGGAGGGCAGCAGAACTACCAAGCTCAATTCAGAAACAACAATGCACCTCCTCCACCACCATCACCCAACATTGAGGAGATGTTCAAGACCATGATAACTAACCAAGCTCAATTGCAGGCTGACTATGTGAAATTGACAGCCGAAGTGAAAAACGACCAGTTAGCTACCAAGGCACTTGAATATCAGTTTGGGCAATTTGCTAGTGCCCAAAACACAAGGCCTAGAGGAGTACTGTCGAGCGACACGGATCCCAATCCCAAGCAGGTAAATGCAGTGACCACAAGGAGTGGTTTGCAGTTGAAAGAGGTGGAACCAGAAAGACTACCTCAACATTCGGGAGCAGCAGAAGTTGAGAGGGAGCACAGTTCTGAGAGGGGGAAAACCAAGAAAGCTAAATCAGAAAGACCTCCACCCCCGTTCCCTCAACGACTAAAGAAACACAAGGAGGAGGCGTGTTTCAAGAAATTCATGGAGGTGCTGAAACAGGTACATATTAACTTACCTCTTGTTGATGTCTTGTAGGGAGTGCCGAAATATGCTAAGTATATAAAGGACATCTTGGCAAAGAAAAGTCGGTTGACTGAGTATGCTACGGTGGCTCTAACGGAGGAGTGAACTTCCCGGATCCAAAATAGACTGCCCACAAAGCTAAAAGACCCTGGGAGTTTTACTATCTAGCTTACTATTGGGCAGAGCATCCGAGCTCGTGGATTGTGTGACTTGGGAGCGAGCATAAATTTGATGCCTTCATCGGTATTCAGAAAGTTGGGTCTAGGGAGTCCTAGACCCACAACGGTAATCTTGCAGTTGGCGGATCGATCCTTAGCCAGACCGGATGGCATTGTTGAGGACGTTCTGGTGCAAGTTGGCTCCCTAATTTTCCCGGTAGATTTTGTCGTGCTAGATTTTGAACCAGACGCGGAAGTCCCATTTATTTTCGGACGTCCCTTATTGGCAACCGGGAAAGCACTAATCGACGTAGCTGTGGGGCAACTAACAATGCGAGCTCATGACAAGGTAGAGGTGTTCGATGTGTACAAGGCACCCAAGCTCCCGACGGTGCATGAAGAACTCTCGGTGATTAATGTGATTGATCAAGGTGATGATAAGAAGATGAAGGATTCCCGAGAGTTAATGGGAAAACCACTGGAAAGGTGTAAGCACTACTGGGGGGAGGACGGTGATCGAGAGAAATCGTCCATCACCCTAGCGGACAATTGAGCTTAAACGACGTCGAGCCACGACAGTAAACCAGGCGCTGCAAGGGAGGCAACCTGTGAAATTTTTTTTTTCCCTTTTCATTTTGTAAAGTGTAAATAGATTTTTCTTTTTCTTTTTCTTGATTCACAACAAAATTTTTCGTTTTAGTTTTTGTTTTATTTATATTTAGAGTGAAACCTATAATTCTAACCAATTTTGTATAGTGAGATGAATTTCAGGTCAAACGGAGAAAAATACACACAGAATCGCGAAGGAAAAGTCGAGGTATGAAAAATTAACAAAAAGTGGAAAACAGTGAGCTGGGGCGATAGCTCCGTGTCACGGAGGAGGACCTCCGCGTTACCCTCCGTGACACATTGAGGTATAACCTGGAAATTTTAAAAATTTCCAGAATAGGCTCGCGATGGCTCCGTGTCACGGAGGAAGTGCACCGCGATGCACTCCGTGACACGTTGCCGTGTATATCGCGATGGGTCACACCGGGTCGTCGGGTGACCCGCGCGATTTTCTTCCTTTTTAACCCCGAAACCCTCCCTTTTTCCCTCATTTTCTAATCCCTCAGCGACCAAACCCCCCAAAACCCATCCCTCATCAACGTGCCACGGAGTAAGGCAAGAAATTCACCGAGTTTTCTTCGATTCTTCAAAGTCAAGGTATGTTTTTCGAGTCCCTCTCAAATTCTTGTCGATTTTCTTCGTTTTTGAGAATGGGAGGTGAGCTAAATTGCCCTACATAGTAATTAATCATGAATTCGAGTTAATTGTTGTTGATGAATGTTTGGAATGTTGTTATGATTACTTGAACTCGTCGATTGCATAACTTATTCGAATTTGATTGATAATCTCAATTTTAGGGCTTGTTTGTTGAATTTGAAGTTGAAAGTGTGTTGAAAGTGTGAATTTTATGCCGGGATGTACATGTTGAATGAGATGAGTGGATGTACGAATTGTTAGGATGTTAATAGAACAACGAATTCTCGAGTTTGGGAAATGTTGAAATTTGTAAGAATTTGGTTGGTTGTATAGGTTCATGTTGATAAATTTTTGTTGTTGTTTTTGTTTCGTTGTTTTTCTTTGCTAAGTGTGATGGTTAAAATGTTAGCGATGGTAGTGATTGTGATTAGCTATACGAAGTCTGAGTAGTACGCATAAGTAATACCGTCGAATTTTTCGAACGCACTAAGCATGATTGTATAGTTGTTTATTGTGTGTAAATAAAGATAATCTTGCCGTAGTGTTGTAACTGTAGCTAAGGACTAAGTGTGGGGTAACCTAGCGTAATCCGACCTTAGCCGAAGTTAATATCCGTGAGCTTAACGTGGATCTTGTTTACTTGGGTTGACAGGTGAAATGGCAAGCCGGCAAGATAAAGGAAAAGGCGCGTCAACTTCAGGTGCCGGAAGGAAACGAATCAGACTGGGCACGGCAGTCCCAGCTGCACCAGCAGTTCCACGCGGCCAGCGCCGCCAGTACGGAACGAGATGGGTGACCGATGAGGGGAAAAAGTGGTACGCCAAGCACAAAGAAAACAAATATTTCCCCGAGGAGCACATAGCACGGGAACCATTGGCACAGGAGTTCCCTAGAATGGTCCACCGGATCGAGGCAGCTGGGCTCAAGTTCATCTTCGAAGAGCCCAAGGAATGCAATCTGCACTTGGTTTGGGAGTTCTATGCCAATTGAAACCCGACGATCAGGAGTCACACCATCAAGATCAGAGGGCAAATAGTCACTCTGGAGCCCCACCACCTCAATGCCATCATAGGAGCGTGGGACACAGACGCCCACGTACTCCGACAGCTGAACATTACCCCACCGTATGCGGACATCAGACGCACATTGTGTGGGACCAGATCAACAGCTAGATGGAGCAGACACAAAGAGAGGGGCTACCACCAGACATTGCCCTATTCACAAATAAACAGGGAAGCCCGAATCTAGCTGAAGATAGTCTGCTCATGCCTCATCTCGGGGGTACATATGACTGATGTAACCCGGGATCGTGTTTGCCTGGTGTACGCCCTGATAAAAGGGATGGAGATCAATGTCGGGGTGGTTATTATATCCGCCATGAATAGAGGCCGGTTGCACCAGGGGCACAGGTATGGCTTTGGTGGACTACTGACCACCTTCCTCAGGGGCCTCGATGTTGAGGAGGAGGCCCTTGACTATATCCCGCAGTTGGAGCGACGGGCCTTAGACGTTACTAAAACTAAGGCTCCCGACACCACCCACGGGCCAGTGCTTACACTTGGAAAGCGACATGCTCGTGATGACCAGTATATGGCTCGGATGTATGGGATGCAGATGCTCCAGCTGAGGATAGGTGGGAGGCCAGTGACAGAGGATGAGCTATGGCAGCTCGAGCTAGATTACCCTTTTGGCAAAAACGCCAGGGCTCTATGCGGAGTGGGGCCAGCATTTGTAGAGCCCACAAATGATGATGTCCCCACGGACGAGGAGACACGTCGGTAGGACTCCGATGTGGAGTCTGATGATGACGACGGAGGCGACTCGGACATGGGAGATGAAGCAGCAGCACCCAACGAAGAAGTGGAATACTTTGACTGATCAGGGAGTTCCACCACCCGAATTTATGCTATTTGAATTTTTGTGAACACTGGGGACAGTGTTCGGACTAAATGTGGGGTGGGAGTAGTTAGGTGCTGGGCTGGGCTGTTTTGCATGTATGCTCTATTTTGCTGTCGTATATGTGAAAATGTGTTTGTCCCTGTGAGTGTGAATTTTCAAATTGTTCTGCATTTGTAAATATATGTTAAATTGCTGTGTGTTGCTGAATGTTGCTAGCTGATTCTGATTCTGTACATATTTTTGTTATCGAAATGATCGATATTTTTAAAAATCTTTTAAAAATAATTTGTAAATTTTAAAATATTTTGTAAATAATTTTTCTATCGAAATGATCGATATTTTTGATATTTTTTTAATTTTGGGTTTCTCGGCGTTTGTTTTAGGTTCTTTTACCGAGAATGGTCCCATTGAACCGACGTCTTAAGTAATGATCGTTCCCTATGATGGATGGATGACGAACGTCTTAAGGGAAATGTAGTCGTTAGGAGTAGTTTTTTTTCCAATTATTTTTTCAGTTTTTCTTTGGTGGATTGCATCCCGGAACTTGTAGTTACTTTATGGTTTCGAAATTCTGGTTGCGTGTTGTACATGATATTCAAATGCAAAGGTGATTCGTATGAAAGCATGCAAATTTGTAAATATGTTGAGATACCTAGGCTGTAGAGTTCGATTCAGTGTGATTGAGGCTTAATGTTTGAATTCATGTAATTAGCTGATTGAAGAGTCTGTGAATACATCTTGAATCGAGCATGTGCAAAAAGTGTGAAGTGAGGTGTTGACATTCCATGCTATTATGAAGTGTCTAGAACTTGCCTGGTGTGTATACAAAACGAAATGAAGGAGGTGTATTGTAGGAAAGGATGTAGGCATTTCTTTGTTTTAACCGAGAGTTTCTATTTTTTTTCCTTGTCATACCCCCCTTTTTTTTGTGATTGTATACCCTAGTCAGCCCGTTGAAGCCTTTAGCCAATTATTTCTTCTTTTGTCCAAAAAGTGTAAACCGAGCTTAATTCCTTCTTTTCATTAGCCGTAAAGTCTATACAAAACTCTTAAGCGCTTAAGAAAAGAAAATCATTTTCCCAAAGTGTCAAAGAGTGAGAATGGTGAAAAGAAAAAGAAAAGCAGAGTGAGGGAAGAAAAGAAAAGGTTGAAGGTGCACCTGTATAAATAAACGATAATGAAGGTGCATGAATAATCTTTGTTGTTGTGTCAAGTGTGCTGAATAAAATGGGCCATACTAAAGAAAATCATCAAGAATGGAATGATGAAAAAAAAAAAGGGAAACAATGTCTATGAGTTGATGGGATGTGTTGAAAAGGCGCTTAAGGATGCTAGTGGCTCTTATTGGCTAATCCAATATTTACTAGTTCCGTAGCTTCCATTACAACCCATTAAAGTCCTACGTGATCTTACATCGCACTTCTTTATATTAGTGGAGTAATACACTAAGGGCAAGCTTATGGGTCATGACATGATGCATGTGAATTCTTTTGGGAGAGAGAGTGAAATTGTGTGTACATGCCCCTGTTTGAATGTTTGTGAGTCTTATGAGAAAAAACGGGAAGATTCTCTTGTGTTGTGAGGGCACATGCTTGATGAAAGATTCATTTTCGTGTCGGATATCTTGATCAGCTGATTTGCATGAGTTTGCCGATATCGAGAGTCGATTCTTAAAGTCTAGGAGGTCTTAATGTATTGAAGGTCATTGCATTGATAAGACCATGCATGTTTTCTTGATGATTTGCTGTATTGAATAATCGGTATGACCGTAGCTTAAATTGTCGAACCGAAGTAGCGAGGTTGGGATGTAAATTGCATGAATTGTATGTTTGTTGTTCAAGGAGGAACAAGGATTTAAGTGTGGGGTAAGTGATCTTGGGCAAATTTATATGCCCAAGCGATACTCAAAAGTACCATTTTCGCCTTGTTTATCTATCAATGTATATACATTCTCATGTAATTGGTAATAAAATATGAATTTATACTAACCAACATGATTAGCATTGTTTTGCAGGTAAAATGTGATTTCGAGAAGCTAAAATGCATGTTGGATGATATCGGAGTTGGACTTGGATGCGAGCAAAGGAAAAGGCATTGGACAACGTGGTATGTATTATGTCTAGGTACGACATCATCATCGTAAAGATCATTGCAAAGGAGATCCCCGATCGGGCTATGGGATTCAGCACTACTATTTAATTCTGGAGTCTCATATTCAAGTTATGCACGGGGGCAGATACCAAGGTGCATCGTGGTGAGGAGCAGTTGCTTGAAGGATAGCAAACAACAGATATTGGCTTAATCCAGGATGAAATAAACTTGAAAGTTAATCACGACATCCCACCGCAGTCCCGGTATCATAAGCAATTGAGGCAGAGCAGGTTAATGCCCCCACCTCTCACGACCAGGATGAGACACTGGCTACAGACGCCGATCATTCAGAGGTAGCTCCTAGCACTTCAGCTGCACCACCTATGGGCCTCCCATGCTAGACTCCAGCCGGTTACATGCTAGTGCCTCATGAGTTCCACCAGAAGATAGCAAAAAGACTGACCATAACAAAAAGGAAGGTATAGGACATATTGGAGAATGTAAAGCCTTGGGTCAAGGCTGATATTGAGGCAGCTGCATGGATCCTACACTCTATACTAGTAGCCTTGAAAGCCATTTTAATGAGCGTATGAAGGAGTAGATTGATATTGGCAGCCTCTGTGAGGAGTTGGGAGCTCTTCGGGGTCAAGTGACAAAGTTATCATCTCGATAGCCGACAATACTAGCAGCCCCTACTCTTTTTTGAATTTGACTTTGATGCAGATAAGGATCTTGCTCTGGCGGCATACTGGGAGCTGACTGTTGTCGAGAAGGGGAAGGGACAAAGAGGGTCTCGGAGGATGTTAGAGATGAGCCCTTGAATAAGAAGAAGAAAAAGAAAAAAAAGAGAGAGAGCAAGAGGCAAGAGTAAAGAGCCTGCAGACTCATGACACACACATGTCAGAACTGTAGGAATGAGCTAGAGGAGCGATGATTGTGGGCAAAAATAGCATGCCCGAGTGATGCTTTATACCTTAATGTAGTCTTGTTTATCTAAGTTATTTTATACATTTTCATGTGATTTTATGTAAATGTGAATATATACTAACCAACATGATTAGTCCTTATTTTTGAAGGTTAATAATGCATTTGAGGAACTAATTCATGATTTGGTGAAGTGGAGGAATGGAATCAAGAGCAAAACGTGAAAGTCAACAAGAAAACATGCAATAACTGGCACCCTGCGTGATAGGGGTCGTGGCACGCTGCCAACGTGGCAACACTTGGCCAAAAATTGCATTTTTTGGCACATTCCAGTGAGGGTACACGTTACCAACGTGTCACGGAGGTCAAGTAGGGCGTTCAGCTCCGTGACACGTTGCTGTTCCACCACAGGCCAAATTTTGCAATTTTTAAGCATAGTATAAATTGAACCCTTAGCTCCTAAAATCATTTGGTCACAATTTTATTCTGGAAAACTACCTAGGAGTGAAGGGAGAAGTGGGAGAACTTATCTAGGGTTTGTCAAATTCCCTTCTCATCTACCAAATTCATGTAAGTATGTTAGTTTAGTAGTAGTTAGTGTAGTTTTACGAACATGAATGGCAAGAACCCTTCCTCTAGGGTTGAAGCCATGAATTATGATTGTGATTTTATGAAATTATTTTGGAATTAAGTTATTGATTGTTGTTTTCGTCTTGCATTCCAGATTGTTGGTTGTTTTTATGATTGATCACCATGAAAGCATATTTGTTAGCTTGAGTAACAGCTTGAGAAAGCATTACCTAGGTCAGGACATGAGAATGTGAGGAGCACGTTTGTATCTCGGGAGAGATTTTTGTGTCAGGATAGAAATATACCTAATACCGTTCTTGGTTGAGACACGGGGGTTATGAAAGACCAACTTAGGATGTCACATCACCACTCGAAGAAGTAGTTGTGAGGCTAAGTTGAGTTAAATGGTTATACGCACGAAAGTCCCTAATCGTTTCCCCGTAAATCACAACATAATTGATTGCCCGCGACTAGAAATTAAACTCCTCGCTCACAATGATGCAGTGAGGCTAGATTGCCGTGTTTAGAGGCTCGAAAGACCATAAACATGCAATTCTAATTATGTCAAATAACAATTGATATTTCCATGCTTAACCCATTGCAAATCGTAGTATCGCATGATTAATTGGTTTTAACTCTATGTTTCTCCTAGAGTAATTTCAGAATACTTCATTGACCCAAACTTAGACTTAATTAATCTCGATCGAAAATGTCTATAACCAACACTTGAGGTATTTAAGATCACACTAGAAATGAATAGTTAGAGGAATGGGTCCAGTCCCTGTGGGTTCGACAATCCGGTTCTTAAAAAGAGACACTATATTACTTGCACGACCTGTACACTTGCGGACGCGCGAATCGGGCACGTCAAGTTTTTGTCATCGTTGCCGGGGACTCGGCGAAGTTTTGATAATTTATCTATTTTTGTGTGATTTTTTTTAATTTCCTAAAGTGTTGAAAAACTTGGTCTTAGTATGTTTATTTGCAGGTGACTGGTTGTCCTGCCGAGCTGGCTAGAAATAGAGAGCTTGTGGAACCGTTGCTGGAACCTGAATGTAAAATCCATTTGTGAAGGAGAGTAGCTCTAGAGAAAAAGCTGAAGAGACTTCAAGAAAAGGTACAACAACAACCACCCGCGGGATAAGCACAATTGTCATCAGAAGCAATGGCAGCAAGACCAGTTCGCGAAGTGGCAATCCCACTAGCAACGAATGTGACCTCTAGCATTCGTAAACCGGAGCCTGGAGGTTACTTTGAGCTTAAACAGAACATGGTGCAGCTGTTACATTCTAGTGGTCAATTCACTGGGATGGCACATGAGGACCCGCAGCAGCACTTACAGAGCTTTTTAGAGATTAGTGACACGTTTGTCCCCACCGGCGTGTCCACAGATTATGTCCGAATGACCCTCTTCCCATTTTCACTATTGGGAGAGGCGAAAAAGTGGCTGAAGGCTGAGCCATCAAACTCCATAACTTCATGGAATGATTTGGCTAAGAAGTTCCTTATCAGATTCTTCCCTTTAGGCAAAACTGCAAAGTTGAGAAGTGAAATACTCAGTTTCAAGCAGAGGCCTGATGAGAACTTATATATGGCTTGGGAAAGATTCAAGTCATTGTTGTGAGACTGTCCCCATCACCAGCAATCAAATGAAGTGATGACTCATACCTTTGTAGAAAGTCTAGACCCACACACAAAAATATTACTAGACTCTGCATCGGGTGGGCAAGCCTTGGATAAGACATATGATGAGTTGTACACTTTGTTGAACAGAATTGCTCAAGGAAATCCAGAGTGGCACAGCGAGTCATCAGGGGGGCAGGAAAGAGACCAGGGTTGATAGAAGTAGATGGTTTGAATGCCTTGGCAACACAGTTAGCTTCGTTCCAATATCAAATGATGACTCAGTTCAATAAACTGAGTATGAACCAACACCAGGGCCAGGTTAACACAGTTCAGCAAGCTCCGAGTTGGCGTGACATTCGTGGTAATCATGGGCACAATGCAGAATCTTGTGGAGCCAATCCGGAATCAGTCAATTTTGTTGGTAATGTGCATAGGAATCAGAATTTTGGGAACAACTCCAACAGAAATTGGCAGGGCCACCCGAATTCTTCTTGGGGTGGAAACCAAAAGCAGAATTATATGCAACCTCAACAACAGCAGTATCAGCAGAATAGGTAGAATGATGGGCAATTGAGTAGCAGCATTGAGGAAACACTGCAGAAAATTTTGGAGACCCAGAATTAGTTAGCGGAAAATCAGGCGAGGATGGCAACAGACTTAATGAATAAGCAAGTAGCCACTCGAAATCTTGAAAAACAAGTGGGTCAGATAGCAGCTGCTCAAAACATGAGATCACAAGGGGGATTACCAAGAGACACAGATCCTAACCCCCGGCAGATCAGTGCCATCAGTCTGAGAAGCGGTAAGCAATTAGCTGATGCAGTGCCAAAAGAGCTGAAAAAGGAGGTGCAACCGGAGTTGGTTAGACCAGGACCATCCATCAACATGGGAGAGAATCAGAGTGCTGGGCAACAAAATGCGCAACTTTCATTGCAGCTAGCACAAAGACCACCACCACCATTCCCTTAGAAATTCAGAAAGAGCAAGGAGGAGGAATGCTTCAAAAAGTTCTTTAAGAGCTTCAAAGAACTTCACATAAATTTGCCTCTTATTGATGTCTTGCAGGGAATGCCCAAGTATGCTAAATACTTGAAGGACGTGATGGCGAACAAAGTTAGATTGGTGGATGTCCAGACTGTAGCACTGACTGAGGAGTGCAGTCACAGGGTATTGAGAAAAATGCCAAAGAAGCTCAAAGACCCAGGGAGTTTTACCCTCCCCATACAAATTGGTGAAACTGAGGTGCTACGAGCTTTGTGTGACTTAGGGGTAGCAGTTAATCTAATGCCCCTATCCTTATTCAACACCCTGGGGTTGGGAGAACCGAGGCCGACAAGGTTGATGCTGCAGCTGACTGACAAGTCGCGAGTGACACCTGATGGAATAATAGAGGACCTCCTCATCAAAGTAGGTAAGTTTATTATACCTGCTGATTTTATTATTCTAGATTTTTAGGTTGATGACCAGGTACCCTTAATCTTGGGACGGCCATTCTTGGCCACCGGTGGAGCGGTGATTGATCTGAGAGCAGGGACCCTGAAAATGAGGGTCGAAGATGAAGAAGAACTCTTTCGCATTTACCAAGAAATAAACCCATCCGCACACTACACTAACCTTTGTCAGGTTAGTGTGTTGGTAGAGGATGAGTGTGGGGTGGAGGATTCCACAGGTGCACGGCCAAACGCAAGGTCAAGTGTTCAGCCCGAGTCTGATAGAGGACATCGAATCGAGAAGAAGTTGGAGAAAGAGAGGAACAGAGTGGAGGCTGTTTCCTCTAAACAACAAAAGAAAAGGAGATGGTTCTCGAAAGAGAACCCAGGTATGAGGATGTCCTGAAAAGGACAGTCCACGTCATGCCACGACGTAAAATAAGGCGCTGCTTGGGAGGCTACCCAAGGGTACCTCAGGTACAATTTGTAATTTTGATTTTTGTGTTGCTTTTGTTATTTTAATTTTGTTTTGTGTTTTTGGTGGAAAGTTAAGCACAGATGGAAGGGAAGTCTGAGTACCGAGATGGTGGAAGCTAAAGAGCATGGAAGAGAAGAAGTGTGGGGTTGAACACCCACCTCTGAATACTTGAAAGGAAAGTATGCTTTTAGCTTGGCATAGAGGCTCAGGGAGTATTTCTCATCCTTTAAATGTTAATTTGATGCTATGAGGACATAGAATGATTTAAGTGTGGGGTGAGGGAAATTTCAAGAAAATTTCAATTTTTTTGTGCTTAACGATTTTTGGTGAATATAATGCTTGTGAGAAGAATTTTGAAAATTGTTTTATGAGTCAAGCAGGACTTCATCACCCGTTGGTTTTTCTTTTCGGTTCTTTTCCGATGGGGGGTATTTGAACTGAAGAATAAAATTTTTCTTTTTCTTTCCTTTGTCTGTATATAACGTTTTAGTCATAGTTAGGGACTGTTTCTAATGATGAATGGATGACGACCGTCTTGAGGAAAATTAGTCGATAGGTTTTGGGTTTTTGAAACCATAACTAATTGGTGCTTGATGTTCTTGTTATGTGCTATACGTGATTGTAAGAGGCAAGTATGTTCAGTGTGAAGCATGCAAGTGTATAACTTTGTGTGAGATGCTTAGGCTCTTGAATTTGACTCGATATGATTGAAGCTTAATTCTGAATTCTTGTGATTAGCTGAGTAAGAGTCTGATGAATGTGTCTCGAATTGAGCATGTGCCATTAGTGTAAGGTTTTTGAATATTCTGTGCTACTGTGGATTGTCTAGAACTTTCCTGGTGTGTTTATAAAACGAAATGAAGGCTGTGAAGTGTAGGAGATGATCTAGGCATTTCTTTGAATGAACCAAATTTGTATCCCTCATTTTACCTACCTTGAGAAATTAATCCTAGTTAGCCCCATTGAGCCTTGAGCCTATTCTTTGACAGCTGCGACATAAGCTTAATCCTTTTTCTTTCATTAGCCTTGAATTTGATCCAAAACCCCTAAGCGCTTAAGGGAAAAATATGAAAGAGTAAAGGAGTGAAAAGAAAGGAAAAGTAGCAAGTTGTAGAAGTGGAGAAAAGGACAAAGGTGCACTTGTGTGAAAATGGTTGATTATTATTAAGGAGTTAGAAAACAAATTAATGAATTTTTTTTATAGAGCTCCTTACTAATAAGCTAAAAGTGCCTAAAGAAAGAGGGAACATAAGAGGAAAAAGAAAGCTGAAAGGAGAAAAAGGTGAAGTAAGGGAAGGAAAGTTCGTAATGAGGGCGTAATGTATTAAAAGCGCTTGGGAAAGTTAGTCACTATTATTGGCCATAATAGTACCTGCCTGTCCCTTAGCTTACATTACAACCCATTAAGTCCTACTTGATCTTACATTCACACATCCTTAAATTAGTGGAATAAAACACTAAGGGCAAGCTTATGGGTCATTACATGATGCATGTGAATTCTTTGTGAGAGTGAGCGCAATTCTATTCATGTACCCACACATGTTGTGATTTAAAAATTATTTTTGCGTGTGATTGGGTAACTCTCTTTCCGTGAGGGGCACATGTTGAATGAAGGATATAATTCATGTGGGATTTCTCAATCAGTTGATTTGCATGAGTTTTCTAAGATTGAGAGTCGATTCTTGAGGTTAAGAAGTCTTAACATAGTTGTACTTCATTTCAATGATCAAATCTTGCATGCTCTATCTTTAGCTTGTTATCTTACGTAATCATTGTAGCCGTAGCTTGAATATTCTTGCTAAATGAGTTATGGATGAGTCTCCATATGCATGAGATGTAATAGGTTGTTCGAGGACGAACAAGACTTTAAGTGTGGAGTAGGTGATCGTGGGCAAAAATAGCATGCCCGAGTGATGCTTTATACCTTAATTTAGTCTTGTTTATCTAAGTTATTTTATACATTTTCATGTGATTTTATGTAAATGTGAATATATACTAACCAACATGATTAGTCCTTGTTTTTGAAGGTTAATAATGCATTTGAGGAACTAATTCATGATTTGGTGAAGTGGAGGAATGGAATCAAGAGCAAAACGTGAAAGTCAACAAGAAAACATGCAATAACTGGCACCCTGCGCGATAGGGGCCATGGCACGCTGCCAACGCGGCAACACTTGTCCAAAAATTGCATTTTTTGGCATATTCCAGTGAGGGTACGCGTTACCAACATGTCACGGAGGTCAAGTAGGGAGTTCAGCTCCGTGACACGTTGCTGTTCCACCACAGGCCAAATTTTGTAATTTTTCAGCATAGTATAAATTGAACCCTTAGCTCCTAAAATCATTTGGTCACGATTTTATTCTGGAAAACTACCTAGGAGTGAAGGGAGAAGTGGGAGAACTTATCTAGGGTTTGTCAAATTCCTTTCTCATCTACCAAATTCATGTAAGTATGTTAGTTTAGCAGTAGTTAGTGTAGTTTTACGAACATGAATGGCAAGAACCCTTCCTCTAGGGTTGAAGCCATGAATTATGATTGTGATTTTATGAAATTATTTTGGAATTAAGTTATTGATTGTTTTTTTCGTCTTGCATTCTGGATTGTTGGTTGTTTTTATGATTGATCACCATGAAAGCATATTTGTTAGCTTGAGTAACAGCTTGAGAAAGCATTACCTAGGTCAGGACATGAGAATGTGAGGAGCACGTTTGTATCTCAGGAGAGAATTATGTGTTAGGATAGAAATATACCTAACATCGTGCTTGGTTGAGACACAGGGGTTATGAAAGACCAACTTAGGATGTCACATCACCACTCGAAGAAGTAGTTGTGAGGCTAAGTTGAGTTAAATGGTTATACGCACGAAAGTCCCTAATCGTTTCCCCGTAAACCACAACATAATTGATTGCCCGCGACTAGAAATTAAACTCCTCGCTCACAATGATGCAGTGAGGCTAGATTGCCGTGTTTAGAGGATCGAAAGACCATAAACATGCAATTCTAATTATGTGAAATAACAATTGATAGTTCCATGCTTAACCCATTGCAAATCGTAGTATCGCATGATTAATTGGTTTTAACTCTATGTTGCTCCTAGAGTAATTTCAGAATACTTCGTTGACCCAAACTTAGACTTAATTAATCTCGATCGAAAATGTCTATAACCAACACTTGAGGTATTTAAGATCACACTAGAAATGGATAGTTAGAGGAATGGGTCCAGTCCCTGTGGGTTCGACAATCCGGTTCTTAAAAAGAGCCACTATATTACTTGCACGACCTGTACACTTGCGGACGCGCGAATCGGGCACGTCAAGCGAGTAGCTTCTCCATTTCCCATGACGAGCTTACAAGTGGCAATGATCCTTCAGGCAAGCCACATTCAGCCCCAGCCATTTCAGAGGTCGCAGAGACGTCTGCTACTACTGAGGGGGTGACCATTTTCCCTGTTGATACACCATTGAGTGCACTGGCCACTACAAGCGCCATGACTGAAGCGGAGGCATCACCCCCGTAGGATGACATGAGCGCTTAGTGAACCACAGGTATGTCTCTTTCCTTATGCTTTATATTCTCTGCTTCGGGGACGAAGCATGCTTTTCAAAAGGGGAGGGGTGTACTTGTAATTTTGGGATTTTTGGATTCGTCCAAGGGTTTCTTTTGGCGTGTTTCTTTTCCCTCGGGCATGTTATCTAGTAGAACTGCCATCCAGACTACTCAGCCAATAAATTGTAGTAGTTTTGATGTTTTGAAAAATTGACCCTGTTTAAAAATTTTGATGGTTAGCTATGTACTTTTGATTGCAAAACATGATTTGTGTGGATCTTTTTGTGTCATTTAGTGTATTAGGATGGGTATTTCTAGTTATCCATGTATAAACTAGACAGGTAGAATGAATGCAAAACATGTACCATAAGTGAGTGAGGTCTGTACCTAGTTCAATACTGCTTAGAGGATTTATAACATGCCCGGTTGGTCTTTACATAGGTTTTAGGATGGTTGGTTAGGAAAGGATAATAGGCCATTTTTGTGTAGCCCATTATATCTTAAAAGTACCCTACAATAATAATATAATTCCCTTGATCACGATTCTGAGCCTTAAATGAACCAGTTTTTCTTTGATTAACTAATTAACCGATTAACCGTACCCATTTTTTATAATGAACCTGTTTTGTCCGTAGTTCTTCCTTGGACATTGTGAACCTCAACATAGGCAAATGCGTAAGTTGAGGATGGCTAGAGTAGGGGTGCATAGATCTAGGGAGGTGGAAAAGGAAGAGAAAAGAAAATGGTTAAAAATGAGGTGTGGTGTGACAAGACAAAAGAAATTTTTTTGAAAAGAAGATACAAAAAGAGAAAAATTAATGAATATTTGAAACACCCCACACCCATACAATTGCATAAAAATAGTGAAAAGGGAGGAAAAAATTGAAAAGGCAAAAATGGGTGAAAAAAAGTGAAAAGTGGAGCCACGTGTATGTAGTGGCAAGGAGGGTTAAGTTACTAAAAATATTCCATATATACCATACCCATCCTGAAAGCCTACATTACAAGCCGAATCAAGTCCTACAATGATCCTAGCCTGACGATCCGAAGAGACAAAGTAGAGAAAATAAGGGCATGCCTATGGTATCCGATGTGCAGTATTTGAAACTTCTTTGTGAGAGTTAAAGTCTTACTTGTTCAGTCCCATGTTTCATATTTTTATATATTTGTGAGTTTTGGACTTCATTTTCTATGAGAGTACATGGTTTGTGTTTTATTCTTCTAGTTGTCCATGTAAAAAGCATTGCTAACGACTTGATTCTCTACTAATAGCTAGATGACATATCTTGATCCCTATTTATCGTGATTTGTGATTGTTGGATGTGCATATGTTGATTTGGTTTACCGGAAAAATCGTCAAAAGATGTTTGAGTTTGTGGTGCAAGTTTTGATTGATGTTGGTTGTAGTATTTGAGGTTTATTTTCAATTTAAGCATCATTTTTAGTTTTTGTTTTCTTTGCCTAAGGACATGCAAAAGTATTAAGTTGAGGTGTTGATGTGCTGTGACTTTACAGTACTATCGACGCTTAAAATAGAGAAAATAGCATGGACTTAGGTATGTTTATACGGATATGAGGTGATTTTACTTTGTGTTCAGGGAAAATAGGTGTTGGAGAAAAAATGTGCAAAAGATGCATAAAAGAGTAATAAATCAGCCAAGTACTGATCTCAATACGAGTTGTGCCTAGATTGTACGAATCGTACTGAGAATCCTGGAAAGTCTCAACAATACAAAACTCTGCAAAGGCAAAGCATAACTACCAGTACGAGCCATACCTATTGTACAAGCCATAATTAGAGTCGTGGAAGCTTCCAGTGCAAATTACACAAGTAGTCTCCTTGTATGGGTTCCACGTATGAGTCGTAGCATCTACTTATGATCCCTACCAAGAGCCGTGGAGAATTTAAGAGAATATTGGGACTTGGCAATTCTCAGGGTACTTCAAGTGAGTACAAGTCATAGGAGAAAGGTATGAGGTGCACCACAACACTGGTAAAAAACATTAGAAGATGTCAAAGTTCTCAGAGCCAAGCCACGAATGGATTGTATGAGTCATACCAGCTGCCAACACTTAGTTAATTTTACAACAGTCAAAGAATTTACGAGAGCAAGGTTTGACCTATACAATCCTGTTACAGGTCGTATGACCAATCATAGGAAAAGTTGGCTCCAGATATGGAAATTTCCCTATTAGCTTAGGAAAAAGTTTCTGATACCTTTTATGTTTGTTTAGTAAAGAGGCACAGTAGACGTGAGATTACATTGAGAGATATCTTGTTTGTGAATTATTAACAAGTTTTTTTGGAGAGAAATTCTTGAGATCAACAGTTGGTTTTCTTGATTGTTCTTGATTTTGTTCATCACTATTCAAAGAAGATTTTCTTCCAGTTATTGTTGTAAGGATTTAATTATGTGTTTGCCTATGAATACTAATTATAATCTTACAAATATGAGGGGCTAGAACCTCCAAAAGTAGGGTTGTGGAAACCATGATGGATTAATGAAATAGGGTTACACAAAGTTATTCAAAACCAATGCTACACGTTTTTATTGTATTCTCTTTATGTTTAAACATTTTTTAATGGAGCGCAACATTAGGACTTGCCCGAATTCTTTACTTTCTTGAACCAAGAGAAGTAGAGATTAGGAAGAGAGAATTACAACAAATCCTTGATCCTTATGATCATTGTATTAACTTGAGTTGTGATCGTAGAATAGTTAAATTTGGGACAAACTAATAACAGTTAAATTGAAATCGCTCATGAGACCTGAACTCTGTGATTGAGTATATTCATCCAATAGGGATGAACCAATCGTTTGGATGAACCCTAGTTATCAGTTCTACAAGTAAGCATTGGGATTGTTCACGCGTGTATATCCAAAGTTGTTATCAACCCATGGGTAACACTTACGCTATTTATTCGCACTTATTGATAACAACCACAATTGCAATCTTGTTTTATTATTGTTTTCTTTAAATCCCCCAATTTGGAGAGAACTCACCAACAAGTATAAGTACCAGAATTAGTCTAGTTCTTACCATATTCCTTATGGGTTCAACCCCAAGCTCTTTGTTTGGTTCTTTATTGACAATTTCTGTTTCATACATTCTCAGGAAGTGTGAGTTTGAGCGTTATCAGTTACAAGCTGGGCTCCATGTATGCTCATGTGGGGTATGTAGGTTATAAGAATCTCCCAATGTTCCTCATGTTTTATGTTATTCATGTTTAGGATTTATGATGTCATCATTTATGATACTTTGACCCATTGATCAGTTTATGAGCGTCTTCTCATGATTTCAAACATGTTGAGCGATATGATTTTACTTACAAAACCTTAGGTCATTATGCTAGAGTTTATGATGAACATCTCATGTTTATGAATATCTCACGATTACGATTTTACCATGTTGTCTTTACTCTCATGTTTTACTTATCCTACTTACTTAGTACATTCAAAATGCTGCCGTTACATTATCTCATGATATAAGTTTAGGAGACCAGACTCAGCCCCGACATTTAGACTCGGTCCCGCTCTAGTTCAGCCAAGTCTTAGCTTAGGGTGAGTCCTCATTATGCGGGGACTTTAGTTATCCTTATGTTTTACTTTCATGTCTTCTATTGTCATGCTTAGCCGAAGTAGTTAGGGGCTTTTTCCTATAGTTCAATCCTTAGATTGATGTTAGATGTATCAATAGTTTTGATTTCTTATCCCTTTTCATACGACTTATGATATCTTACACTTTCGCATATGTCTTATGTTATGATTTATATTTTCTCAACTTATGCTCTTAATGATATTATGCATGTACAATGGGTTAGCTTGGAACCATTTGTGGTTCTAGGTCCCATGTTACAATTTGAAGTCCACGCTCGAGTCACGACCAACTTAGTATCAGAGAATCAGTTTTAGTGTGTCCTAGGATGTTTGAAAGCTGCATTGAGTAGAGTCTTTTTTATGGGTATAGAGTATGCCACACTTATGAGGAAGAGGCTACAAGCTGTTTTAGGAAACATTCCTTATTTCATGATCTATGTCATGCAATGAAGTCCAACACTCTCTATGCTTATCTAACTCGCACTATCCAGATTTGCAAAAACATGCCTCCCTGTCGATTCAATGGAAGAAGTAATGCATAGGGCAATAGCTATGGGAATGGCAATAGAGATAGGCATCAGCCAACACCACCAGCTCCGGTGGATCCTTTACATGAGCAGGTGACTCTTGCCGAGCATAGGTATACTTTTCAGATGTTGGCGCAGGATATGATGACACAGGTTAACAGATAGGCAATGTCACCTGTGAACCCCAATGAGGGAGTTGTGACAGCAAGGGTATGGGTCTTCATTTGATTGAACCTTACTGAGTTTTATAGTTCCATGGTGGACGAGGATACAATAGAGTTTATTGAGGTGATCCAAAATATTACCTAGATTATGGGAGTTTCACGAGAGAAGAATGCATATTTGGCCACCTACCAGCTGAAGGGAGTGGCTCACAAATGGTTTCAACAATGAAAGGTAGGTCATAGGGAAGGTGCAGACCCTATCAACTAGGATGAGTTTGTGATAGCCTTCTTGGATAGGTTCTTTCCCAAAGATATGAGGGATGCCAAGGTTGATGAGTTTATCAATTTGAAGTAGAACAACGTTTCAAGTTCAGGAGTATGCTTTGAAGTTCACTCAGTTATCGAAAAATGCTTTAAAAATGGGTTTCGAGCCAAGGGCTCAAATGATTAAGTTTGTGTTGGGGTCTCAAATTTAGTGGTCAAGAAGTGTAGGACCACTATGCTCATCAGTGACATGGATATCACTGGACTCATGATTCAAACCGAATAGTTTGAGGAGGAGAAGTTGAAGGAGAAGGGGAGAGAGGAAAAAAGGGCTAGTGTCACGCCACGCCTTGGGGGGTATTACTGGCACCTGGTACCCTACTAGGACCGAAACTGCTAGACTACTGAGCCTAGGCACTTCTGGTGCCTTGCTGGCTCTAACTCTGATTCACGGAATCAACGGGCTATATAGCGGCTGTAAATATAGCCCCCGGCCGGCTAGGCCTATAACTACCTGTACAACAACATCTAACTAGAATCTCTTTGACATAAGGGAACCTATGTGGGCCGACAAGGCCACCATGCTGACTAGTTATTTATGAGTCAATATAACAGATGCTAAACAGATATGTGACCGACAAGGAAACCACTACCAACTGGATAAGGCCTCACACGACTAATATAGGCAACTAAATATATGCACAGCCCCACACGACCGGCACAACTAACCACAGGGAAATATATACAGTCTGCAAGCCTCTAAGAATACTGATAAGATGGTCGGGACAGGGCCCCGGCCTACCCGTACTGTACAACAAAGAAAGGAAATAAACCTCTAGCTATCTAGCTCCGTATGATAGGAGCTGATGACTCTATGAGCTGGCTAGAATCACAAGGGATCGGCTCCTTGTCTATGGGTACCTGCAGGCAAGTAATGCAGCACCCCAAACGGGCGTCAGTACCACTGGTACCGAGTATGTAAAACAAACTGAGCATAACTAAATATAAGCAACAATACCAGTAATTCTGATTAGCATAAAGTATCTAAAACTGTCTGGGCTGGCGGAATCTAAAATAACTTATCTGTACTGAAGATAAGGTAGAAGCATACCTGTCGTCATGACGACCGGCTATCTATTAGCTAATAAATAACATGTATATACATATATATAAAATACAAGGACCTATAACAGCCCCCATAAGCCGGAAGGTGCCAACCAACACAGTCTATATACCCCTACCGGGGTCAAAACCATCTAAAAGTAAATCGCTCAACTCGCCTACTAACTACGAGCACCTCCACCGGCCCCCTGGGTATGCAGCTTGGGCTCTCTGGGCCCCTGACTATAACTGTATCTGAGTCCGGAGGACTTCTATAACTGTAGACTATAATCTGTATCTGTATCTGTATCTATAATCTGCCCCTTGGGCGCAAGCGCTCGACAGGGTAAGCTATAATGCTATGTTGATCATCCTGATATAGGGAATGCTGCATCCCATCTTCATCCTACTGCGGACGGCATGCCACTCCTTGGAATGACGTATCCTCACCCTCTGGTGGGCGAGTCTACACAACTATTAACCCTGGGGCAACAAGGAAGCTCTAAGGGCGCCCTCACAGCACAAACAGATCTCAACAAACAATATTCAGATATAGCAAGCATGTTCGATCTGAAAATACTATCCAAGTTTTGATATTCTAATTTGAATCTCTTTTCTGCATTAAACTGATTCTCATACTGAGCTATACTGTATTTGAAATATTATCTGACTGTCTGATATTGCTTTACTAACTTTTATTCTGAATACAACATAATAATATAAAACATGCCTGCTGAATTCATACTGGACTCAATTCTCGACTTCTAGGTTCCTTCTTCTAGACTTTACTTTGTTTACTATAATGGGATTGCTATCTTGCCGAAGAACTAGCTTTACATACCTTCACTTCTGATTTTCCGACTAACTGACGTAGCTCGATCAGTATTTTCGCTATTTCTCCCAACTGCATTCATATATATATCAATTAGAACCAAATATGTTAATATTCTGAAATAAAATATCACTTTTAATATATATGTAGCCCCAACTTTGGCTTATCGAAAAATGGTCGAAAACTCGCTATTTCTCGAATGTCCAGAAGGGAGAAATACTCATTTTAGGGCTAGGAGTATATTGACACTAATTTGGAGCAATTCCACTTACCTTAGCTCGGTAGGACGACGATTCTCCGGTCGAATTTCACGAAACTAACTCCGCAGGAATGCTCCCGACAGCTTAATACTTCACTACTTAATTCGAGTTTGGACCGCGTTTAATAGCGTAAACGGATGAAATTTTTTCGAATCTCCTCGTGTCCTCTATTTTCTGTTCGTTTCTGGATATTTAGAGGGAGTAAATGATTAAAAACCGAAGTGGGAGGCCCTTTTATTCTTGGGACCTTTAAGTCGCATTCATCGAATGCGATCTATAAGTTGCATTTGTCGAATGCGATTTATATAATTCGCATTTGCCTTGCGACGCACCGACTTGGCTCTTGTACGGTCTCTCCCCGGGCCCTTTTCTCGCACGTATGGCATTCTAAAACTCTTAACCAACATGCGAATAGGCCATCTACATGTCAAGAATTTACGGGGTGTAACATCCTCCCCCTCTTAAGAACATTCTTCCTCGAATGTAAACTTCTACTTGCAAAAATTTCAACTTATTTGACTTAGTTTAGAAAAATTTCGGCGGAGTCTCCCCTCTAATATGGACTATCTCAAAAATCCTGAAACGCAGAAAAGTCCTATACAGGTACTCCACACAACACTAGTATTCATTACATAAGCCAGCTATTTCATTTATTTACATAATATAAGGCAATTCATAAGACAACAATACTAACGTACCTTTAGCTGATTAAGTCTGGAACATTTTAGGATATCTAACTTTCATAACTTCCTCTATTTCCCAAGTCATCTCCTATCGGTTCCTGTTACGCCATAATACTTTGACAGAAGCAATATCTTTAGTTCTCAATCTACGAATCTGTCTGTCTTGTATGGCTACTGGAACCTCTTCATAGGCCAGCTCTTCCGTAACCTAGACATCCTGGACTGGGACAACTCGGGATGGGTCTCCTATGTACTTTCTTAGCATAGATACGTGGAAAACTGGATGAATGGACTCTAATTCTGGAGGTAAGTTTAGCTCGTATGCTACTTGGCCTATTCTTTGACGAATCTGATAAGGCCCAACAAATCTCGAGCTAATCTTACCTTTCTTGCCGAATATCATCACCCCTTTCATTGGATAAACTTTCAAAAACACCCAGTCATTCTCATTAGATTCTAGGTTTCTGCGCCGCACATCAGCATATGATTTCTGGCGGCTTTGAGCAGTCAGTAGGCATTCTCTGATAAGCTTTACCTTTTCCTCTAACTGATGAATAATATCCGGCCCAATTAGCGCTGACTCTCCCACTTCAAACCAGCCAACTGGCGATCTGCATTTTCACCCATACAAAGCCTCATAGGGCGCCATCTGGATAGCTGAGTGGTAACTATTGTTATACGCAAACTCAATAAGCAGTAGGTGTTCATCCCAGCTACCTCCAAAGTCCAACACACACGCCCGTAACATATCTTTGAGCGTCTGAATAGTACGTTCTGCCTGCCCATATGTCTGAGTGTGGAATGCTATGCTCAGATTAATCTGCGTCCCCAGACCTCTCTGAAACGACTGCCAAAATCTAGCTGTAAATTGTGCTCCTCTATCAGAGATAATAGATACTAGAACACCGTGTAATCTGACTATTTCTCTGATATACAATTCGGCATAATCTTCAGCAGAGAAAGTAGCTTTCACTGGCAAGAAATGGGCTGATTTTGTCAGTCTATCAACAATTACCCAAATGGAATCATATCTATGTCTAGTACGGGGTAATCCTGCTACAAAGTCCATATTTACTACTTCCCATTTCCAAAGAGGCACAGCTATGTCCTGGGTCAACCCGCTTAGTTTCTGGTGTTCCGCTTTTACTTGCTGGCAATTAGGACACTGGGCTACAAATTCTGCTATTTCCCTCTTCATACCTGGCCACCAGTAGATCTCCTTGATATCATGGTACATTTTTGTCGCGCCTGGGTGGAGAGAATAGCGGGCATAATGTACCTCACTCATAATCTACTGGCGAAGCCCTGAAATATCTGGAACACAAAGGCGGCCTTTATATCGCAACACTTCATCCTCAGTTACCTGAAAATCTTCGCTTTCCCTTGCGGAACTTTGTCTTTAAGCTGAACCAGGTCAGGATCTTTATATTTCCGTCCCTTTACCTCCACAACTAACGACGACACTGTTGTGTTCTAAATTACTGCTCTGTTGTCCTCTGTTTCTGTTACACGAACGACTAAACTGGCTAGCTGGTGCAATTCCTGAGCCAATTCCCGCTATTCGGCTACAAGTACGGCAAACTCCCCATAGATTTATGGCTAAGGGCGTTTGTTACTACATTGGCCCTTCTTGATTGATAAAGAATATTCACATTTAGAGAACTTGGCATATAATTGATGGTCATACTGGCTTATTATGCCGGAGAAACCAACAGGTAATCTACCGGTATAGCTAGATCTTATCTGGCCTTTTGGCCACATGTTAAGGCTACTTGTTGCTGGGATAACCTGAACGACTGTCTGCACGCCATGTGCCCATATCTGATCAGAGGATCCTGATAATGATCATGATCTCTAATAATCTGGCTGAATAACCTTGAATAACTGAATAGCTGGGTTGAATGACCCGAATGCTGTAGTAGTCTAACGATGCTCTAAATGTCCTACTCGGACATCAGTAGTTCATGCATAACTGCAGAGTTGTGGACAACTAGCTGCTTTGTTCTTCTAATTGAACAACTGTAGACTGGGCTTAGTCGGGCTTACTCTCAGACGATCAGTTCCTGAATCTTCATAGGGATCCTACCGATTTCCTTGTCTTAGTAAACACTGTACTAGCAGAGTACTACCTGATCACGGGCAAAAATAACATGCCCGAGATACGCTTTATGACTTAAATTAGTCTTGTTTATCTAAGTTATTGTATACATTTTCATGTAATTTTAGATAAAGTAAAGATATGTGCTAACCAACATGATTAGCCTTTGTTTTGTAGGTTTTGATGACTTTTGAGTAACTAATCCATGAGTTGGTAAAGTAGAGGCTTGGAAACGGTATCAACACGCGAACGTCGGCAAAGAGGAGGCACAAAACAGCCCACCGGCGCGTCGACAAGGTGCCACGGCAGGCAAGCCGCTCACAACAGCCCACCTGCGCGTTGGCAACGTGCCACGGCAGGTGGCCTCCGCGACCAAGGGCTGCCAATGCGCTGCCCAAGCAGCGTGACACGCTGCCAACGCGGCAGGGGGCTGCTCGAGCCAATTTCGGGTGATTTCCAGAGGGCTTCCGCGTCCGTAGCGTGTCACGGAGGCCGTGCTCCGCGATGCACTCCGTGACACGTTGCTTGTTATTTCGGGAAAGAGTCCTACTACTATAAATAGCACACTTAGGTTTATTTTTCAGAATTGAGACTTGGTGGAGCAAGGACGTGGGTTAGAAGCAGTTGAGGGACGAAAAAGCTAAGGGATTTCTTCTCTTCCTTTCTTCTTTCAATCAATTGTATGTATGATTTACACTTGTTTTAGGATGATTAATCCAGAAATGAGTGGCTAATTCTCTTCCTTGCTGAGGTTTTGAATAATGGTGATGAATTTTGATTGTTAAATATAGGGTTTTCTTCTTCTTCTTCCATGTTGTTCTGTTAATTCTTGTTTCTACTGCATTAGTGTGTGGCCGACACTAATGTACATCTAAAAAGTCCAATTTCACTCAAGAGAGCACGAAATTGGAAAGTTGTGAATTAATAGGGTATTGTTCTTAACTTGATTTGGGAAAATTGGGTTTTGATGTGCTTTCCTGATAGAAATATACTTGAAAGCCGTATTAGTCAATTTAGGAACCGGAATTGTAGTGCTAGGTCATAAATTGCATTTGATCACAGAAATGTAGACGAGGTTCTAAAGTGAAATTAAATACGAGAGTTTTAATTTCTAGGCTAATGTTCTTGGCTAGCAACATGAAGAAAAGATTAACCAAATTGTGATTATCGTCAAATTCATTGCTTGTTCTTAAACCTTGGCATGCTCATATCCATAGTTTCAATTCACAGTAAATAATTGTTAATAGTTTTAGTATATATAATTTATAAACAAAAACTTATTTAACTGTTGGTTACGTTGTTGTTAGCATAATTAGAAGTAAGATAAGAGTATAGTGTACTTAGGCAATTTTACTTATCCAGAGTCTCCTTGGATCGATACTTGGCTTACTTACCCACTTTATTACTTGTTTGACCACGTGCACTTGCGTGTCGGTTTTACTTATACCGAACCAGCCGGACAAGTTTTTGGCGCCGTTGCCGGGGAGACTTGGCAATAGGTGAATTTGTTTTAAGTGTAATTTACTGTATTCTTATTTTTCTCAAGTGCTGACAACTTAGTCTTAGTGATTGTTTTAATTCTTTTGCATTTTACTTTTTCTTTTTCGAATACCCTTATTGACATGACATCGTGGAATATGAATGGTTTCAATGGTGGATACTCATATTTTAGTGAATCTTGTCTGAATTGTGGAGGACACCACTCGTGGCAACACTATAACACGTGCAATATATGTGGTGGTCAAGATGGCCATTGGGATGGCTGTCCGAATGCATATTCCCATCCCCCAAGCCCCTACTATGATCCTTCTGTTGTTTTTTCTAAATATAGGCATGCTGAAAATGAGGACTTGGGACGCCAAGCTCGAATAGAAGACATGCTGAAACAACTCTTGGAGCAATCAGAAGCAATGAAGGAGGCGATGGCAGTATTGAGAATTCAGCAAGAAGAGAATGCAGAGGCTCTAGAAAGGATGAGCATCAAATTCACGGAGATGATCGCTGAAGCTGAAGCGTGTGATAAATCGCAGGCAACTGTTTTAGCCGATATTCAAGAGGAACTACAAGAGGAAGACAAGGGTGAATTTTTGGAGGAAGCCCAACTATCAGAATCTCTTGAGTGCCCCCGTGATGGGCTCACACTTATGGAAAATCCATTCATGGAAAAAGAGATAGAGTATCCCCCATTTGACATTAATGGAGAGATAGATGTCGAGGCTGAAAAGGAGTATACAAGTAAGGAGGTCAAGCAAAATGCAGTTTCAGAGTTGAGGTGTATTGGACCACACTCGACGCATTTTTCGACATTAAGTTTGGTTGACAACATAGAAGTAGAGTCTTCCAAGCTTATCGAGAACTGTCTAGAGGAGGACCAAGCCCCGTATATTTTGAAATTTGCTAACTCAGAGAGCCAAAATGACTTCGCTTACTTGAGGGCCGATAAAGTAAAAAGGCAACACCTACTATTTGGCCCCTACAATCTTTCACCACCACCCCTGGAGCATAAGAGGAAATTAGAAAAGAAATTAGGGGTGAGATTCATATCCTCAAGGTGGAGGAAAAAGTGATGAAACATGGTACGTCGTGCCGCGACGTAAAATTAGGCGCTGCTTGGGAGGCAACCCAAGGGTACCATGCGTACCATTTTAATTTCTTGCATTTAAAGTTGATTTTATTTATTTTTCATCTTGTGTTGTTTTGGTGGAAAGTTAAGCGCAGCTGGAGGGGAAGTCTGAGTACCCGTGGAAGAGGAAGCTAACAAGCATGGAAGAGAAAAAGTGTGGGGTTGAACACCCACTTGTGCAAAGTTGATGAAAGGCATGCTATTAGCTAGGCCTAAAGGCCTCAGGGAGTATTTCTCACCCTTTTTAAATTTTAATTTGATGCTATGAGGACATAGCATGATTTAAGTGTGGGGTGAGGGAAATTTCAAGGGAAATTTCAAAAAATTTTGTTGTGCTTAACGATTTTTGGTGAATGTAATGCTTTTGAGAAATTTGAAAAATTTGAAAAATTTTTGTGAATTAAGCATGACTTCATCACCCGTTGGTTTTTCTTTTCGGTTCTTTTCCGACGGGGGGTATTTGAACCGAAGAATAAAATTTCTTTTTCTTTTTCTTTTCTTGGTCTGTATATAAAGTTTTTAGTCATAGTTAGGGACTGTTTCCGACGATGGATGGATGACGACCGTCTTGAGGAAAATTAGTCAGTAGGTTGGTTTGTGAACCCGTAGCTAATCGATGCTTGAGGTTCTTGTTACAGGCTATACATGGTTGTAAGATGCAAGTATGTTCAGTATGAAGCATGCAAGTGTATAACTTTGTTTGAGACACTTAGGCTCTTGAATTTGACTCAATATGATGGAAGCTTAATTCTGAATTCTTATGATTAGTTGAGTAAGAGTCTACTGATGGTGTCTTGATTTGAGCATGTGCCATGAGTGTAAGGTTTTTGAGTATTCTATGCTACTATGAAATGTCTAGAACTTGCCTGGTGTGTATATAAAACGAAATGAAGGAAGTGAATTGTAGGAGATGATTTAGGCATTTCTTTGAATGAACCAAACTTTTAGCCCTCATTATACCTACCTTGAAAAATTAATCCTAGTTAACCCCATTGAGCCTTGAGCCTATTCTTTGGCAGCTGCAACATAAGATTAATCCTTTTTCTTTCATCAGCCTTGAAATTGAACCAAAACTCCTAAGCGCTTAAAGGAAAAATCTGAAAGAGTAAAGGAGTGAGAAGAATGAAAAAGAAGGGAAAGAAGCAATTGTAAGAGTTGAGAAAGGTCGAGGGTGCACTTGTTTGAATATGGGTGAGTATTAGTAGGGAGTAAGAAAATAAATAAATGAAAAGTTACTTATAGAACTCCTTGCTAATAAGCTAAAAGTGCCTAAAGAAAGGGGGGAACAAAAGAGGATAAAGAAAGATGAAAAGAGAAAAAGGTGAAGTGCAGGAAGGGAAGTTCGTAATGAAGGCGTGATGTATTAAAAGCGCTTAGGAAAGATAGTCACTATTATTGATCATAATAGTACTTACCCGCACCTGAGTTACATTACAACCTAAAAAGTCCTACTTGATCTTACATTCATACATCCTTAAATTAGTGGAATAAAACACTAAGGGCAAGCTTATGGGTCATTACATGATGCATGTGAATTCTTTGTGAGAGTGAGTATAATTCTATGCATGTACCCACACATGTTGTGATATAAAAATTGTTTTTGCATGTGAAAATGGGTAACTTTCTTTCCGTGAGGGACACATGTTGAATGAAGGATATAAATCATGTGGGATTTCTTAGTCAGTTGATTTGCATGAGTTTGCATAAAAATTGAGAGTCGATTCTTGAGGTTAAGAAGTCTTAACATAGTTGTACTTCATTTCAATGATCAAATCAGGCATGCTCTATTTTTAGGTTGTATCTTACGTAATCATTCTAGCCGTAACTTGAATTATCTTGCTAAATTAGTTATGTGGGAATCTCCATATGCATGATATGTAAAAGGTTGTTCGAGGACGAACAAGGCTTTAAGTGTGGGGTTGTGATCACGGGCAAAAATAACATGCCCGAGATACGCTTTATGACTTAAATTAGTCTTGTTTATCTAAGTTATTGTATACATTTTCATGTAATTTTAGATAAAGTAAAGATATGTGCTAACCAACATGATTAGCCTTTGTTTTGTAGGTTTTGATGACTTTTGAGTAACTAATCCATGAGTTGGTAAAGTAGAGGCTTGGAAACGGTATCAACACGCGAACGTCGGCAAAGAGGAGGCACAAAACAGGCCACCGGCGCGTCGACAAGGTGCCATGGCAGGCAGGCCGCTCACAACAGCCCACCTGTGCGTTGGCAACGTGCCACGGCAGGTGGCCTCCGCGACCAAGGGCTGCCAACGCGCTTCCCAAGCAGCGTGACACGCTGCCAATGCGGCAGGGGGCTGCCCGGGCCAATTTCGGGTGATTTCCAGAGGGCTTCCGCGTCCGTAGCGTGTCACGGAGGCCGTACTCCGCGATGCACTCCGTGACACGTTGCTTGTTATTTCGGGAAAGAGTCCTACTACTATAAATAGCACACTTAGGTTTATTTTTCAGAATTGAGACTTGGTGGAGCAAGGACGTGGGTTAGAAGCAGTTGAGGGACGAAAAAGCTAAGGGATTTCTTCTCTTCCTTTCTTCTTTCAATCAATTGTATGTATGATTTACACTTGTTTTAGGATGATTAATACACAAATGAGTGGCTAATTCTCTTCCTTGCTGAGGTTTTGAATAATGGTGATGAATTTTGATTGTTAATTATATGGTTTTCTTCTTCTTCTTCCATGTTGTTCTGTTAATTCTTGTTTCTACTGCATTAGTGTGTGGCCGACACTAATGTACATCTAAAAAGTCCAATTTCACTCGAGAGAGCACGAAATTGGAAAGTTGTGAATTAATAGGGTATTGTTCTTAACTTGATTTGGGAAAATTGGGTTTTGATGTGCTTTCCTGATAGAAATATACTTGAAAGCCGTATTAGTCAATTTAGGAACCGGAATTGTAGTGCTAGGTCATAAATTGCATTTGATCACAGAAATGTAGACGAATGGTTTATGATTCTAAAGTGAAATTAAATACGAGAGTTTTAATTTCTAGGCTAATGTTCTTGGCTAGCAACATGAAGAAAAGATTAACCAAATTGTGATTATCGTCAAATTCATTGCTTGTTCTTAACCTTGGCATGCTCATATCCATAGTTTCAATTCACAGTAAATAATTGTTAATAGTTTTAGTATATATAATTTATAAGCAAAAACTTATTTAACTGTTGATTACGTTGTTGTTAGCATAATTAGAAGTAAGATAAGAGTATAGTGTACTTAGGCAATTTTACTTATCCAGAGTCTCCTTGGATCGATACTTGGCTTACTTAGCCACTTTATTACTTGTTTGACCACGTGCACTTGCGTGTCGGTTTTACATATACCGAACCAACCGGACACTACCACTTCCTTATGCCTTGCTTGTATCCACTCGGATCTATACTGCTGTTCTGAGAAATTCTTGGTCTTATGAGCAATTCAGTAAAGACTGGCCTTCTCCTAGGACTCTGTATCTGAATATCTTACGGGAACCGGCTGGGGTACTAGTCCATCACTGACTACTGATGTGGACCCTTTCTTGAGGTACCCACGAGTTTGTCTGACTGGAACGGCTGGCTGACTTGCAGGGTGTTCTGCATGATAACTGCTAAGTTGACTAAGGCTGACTCTCACCTACAAGGATGAGAAGCAATGTACGACTACTTAACATGTTGGAGAATCCTTGTGTTACCAACCTATGAAATATTCTTAGTCGGTTTCTATCATTGGTTCTGGCATATGCGATCACATTAATGATCTTTAGGGATGCTTCCTTGCTAATACAGGCGCCAGCTGGTCGTTAGACCGTCTAACTGTGCCCTTAGCACCAACCACCTGACTCAGGCTACTAACTCCTGTGAGCTTCTGAAGTCTAGATCTGGCAACAAGCATATAAGTCCGTTAACTTAATAAACTGAGAACCGAGAAAGTTTCTATCATTTCATACGTGAATCACACTTAACCTGCCCCCGTCCTGTAGTACGATCTGTATATATTTCCTAGAAGCTAACCAGACTGTAACCCCTATGGCCAGCTACTCATAGCATATGTGATATCTGTATATATATATATATATATATATATCAATGACTACGTACAATACATACTGAATTTTGTAGTAATACGTAATCTCTCACATGCTTTATTGAATTTCATACTGGACATGATATACTGCTTCTACAGTCTAATGATATCACCTGTCCTCTCATATCATTTCATTGGATTTTCATCCCATTCTGGAAGCAACAAACATATGCACTTTAGTTATGGTCTGCTGGTTGAAATTCCGCCACTCTTACAACATTGGGTTAACATCCGAACCTTGTGGCCTTAATTGGCATTATATTGAGAGCCCACGACAGTCTGTTAGGCCTTATCTCCAGGCCACACTAGATTAGAGTCTCTGTGTCGGCAGTCTCTTAACTTCTCTGTAGGAGGACGTACCACAGCATTCTAAACCACAATCTTACTGTCCCTTAACTATCAGTCCGAGGCTTAGTCCTTAATATACGATATTCTATCAATATGGAGGTGATTCTAATTTCCCCTCAAAATCTAGTATTCCTGCTTCCTCCCCTTATCTTGCTTAAGCTGAGCTCTGGGGTTCAAGGTACCTGCCTTACATTGTTAATAAGGTTACTGGTCAAGTCCCAGCTTATACTTCTTCTAGCTTGCAGTCAGACCCATCTGATTCACATGACCTCCCTATCTTTCGGTATCACAACTGAAATCATAACTATTATCTTGCAGATATATCCTGCCGTTGTTAGCGTTTTATGGCGGGCTTGGCCTTTTTCTGACTCGAACTTAACTATTACTGGGGGTTCATCACTGACAGGTCTTTTACACCCGCTTCGAGTAAGCTAGTAGTCTTACTTGCTCTTTTGACTTATTACCGTGAGAGTCTGCACAACTTACGTAATCATAGGGACTCCTTACTCCTTCTAACACTTTCTGGAATCAACTAATCCATCTTTCACTTACTGCCTACTTTGGGCAACATCGCCTCAATCCTTATGCCCTTTGCTATACTGGGATCAAAACTAAGAGGTAGGAACTTACTGCAGTGAACCAAAACATGGAACAGTACCACATTTGAAAGGATGGAGGTGGGAGTCCTACATTTCCCTCTCTTTCTCACACCTATCTGATAATCTAATATTGTCTATCATCTTAATCAGATCTTATATACTTAACAAATAAAATCAACTCATTTATATGCTATGCTCCTGACTTCCTATTCTTATGTTATCGATATATACTGGGGATGGTACCGATAAAGGTATCACATTGGGAGGTCCCTGATACCTCCTCCTACTGTTGTAGTTACCTTGTAACTGGCTGGTGCCCTCTCCTGTTGCTATATCTGATCTTCTGCCTGGGATAGGATATCGCTGGTTTGACTTGTATCTGTATTCAAAGAATATGGTAAGTTTTAGGGACTCAACCCTATATTGTACCGCTCTATAGCACGACTGAATGAGAAGAAAGAGTAACCATCCTATTATACCTTGCAGCCTCCTGCCTATAGTATGTGACGCACAACACATCCATAGACAAGACTCTACTTAGTACGGCTTGCAGACTCCCTGGGATACGACCTACTCTGATACAAAGTTTGCCACGCCCCGCCTTGGGGGGTATGACTGGCACCTGGTGCCCTACTAAGACCTGAACTGCTAGACTACTGAGCCTAGGCACTTCTGGTGCCTGGCTGGCTCTAACTCTGATTCACGGCAGCTAACCAGAATCTCTTTAACTTAAGGGAACCTATGCGGGCCGACAAGGCCACCATGCTGACTAGTTATTTCTGAGTCAATATAACAAATGCTAAACAGCTACGTGACCGACAAGGCCACCAATACCAACTGGATAAGGCCTCACGCAACCAATATAGGCAACTAAATATATGCACGACCCCACACGACCGGCACAACTAACCACATGGAAATATATATAGTCTGCAAGCCTCTAAGAATACTGATAAGATGGTCGGGACAAGGCCCCGGCCTACTCGTACTGTACAAAAAAGAAAGGAAATAAATCTCTAGCTGTCTAGCCACGGATGACAGGAGCTGATGACTCTATGAGCTGGCTGGAATCACGAGGGATTGGCTCCTCATCTATGGGTACCTGCAGGCAAGTAATGCAGTGCCCCAAACGGGCGTCAGTACCAATGGTATCGAGTATGTAAAACAAACTGAGCATAACTAAATATATGCAACAATACTAGTAATTCTGATTAGCATTACGTATCTGAAATTGTCTGGGCTTGCGGAATCTGAAATAAGCTTATCTTTACTGAAGATAAGATAGAAGCATACCTGTCGTCATGACGACCGGCTATGTATTAACTAATAAATAGCATCTATATACATATATATAACATACAAGGACCTATACCAGCCCTCATAAGCCGGAAGGTGCCAACCAACACACAGTCTATATACCCCTACTAGGGTCAAAACCATCAAAAAGTAAATCGCTCAACTCGCCTACTAACTACGAGCACCTCCACCGGCCCCCTAGGTATGCAGCTTGGGCTCTCTGGGCCCCTGACTATAACTGTATCTGAGTCCGGAGGACTTCTGTAACTGTAAACTATAATCTGTATCTGTATCTGTATCTGTAATCTGCCCACTAGGTGCAAACGCTCGACAGGGTAAGCTATAATGCTATGCTGATCAGCCTAATATGGGGAATGCTGCATCCAGTCTTCATCCTACTGCGTACGGCATGCCACTCCTCGGAGTGACTTATCCTCACCCTCTGGTGGGCGAGTCGACACAGCTATTAACCCTGGGGCGGCAAGGAAGCTCTAAGGGTGCCTTCACAGCACAAACAGGTCTCAACAAACAATATTCACATATAGCAAGCATGTTCGATCTGAAAATACTACCCATGTTTTGATATTCTATTATGAATCTCTTTACTGCATTAAACTGATTCTCATACTGAGCTATACTGTATCCGAAATATTATCTGACTGTCTGATATTGCTTTACTAACTTTTATTCTGAATACAACATAATAATATAAAACATGCCTTCTGAATTCATACTGGACTCAATTCTCTACTTCTAGGTTCCTTCTTCTAGACTTTACTTTGTTTACTATACTGGGATTGCTATCTTGCCGAAGAACTAGCTTTACATACCCTCACTTCTGATTTCCCGACTAACTGACGTAGCTCGGTCAGTATTTCCGCTATTCCTCCCAACTGCATTCATATATATATCAATTAGAACCAAATATGTTAATATTCTAAAAAAAAATATCACTTTTAATATATATGTAGCCCCAACTTTGGCTTATCGAAAAACGGTCCAAAAGTCGCTATTTCTCGAAAGTACAGAAGGGAGAAATACTCATTTTAGGGATAGGAGTATATTGACACTAATTTGGAGAAATTCCACTTACCTTAGCTCTGTAGGAGGATGATTCGCCGGCCGAATTTCACGAAACTAACTCCGCAGGAATGCTCCCGGCAGCTTAATACTTCACTACCCAAGATTAATTCGAGTTTAGACCGCGTTTAATAGCGTAAACAGATGAAATTTTGTTAAATCTCCTCGTGTCCTCTGTTTTCTGTTTGTTTTTGGAAATTTAGAGGGAGTAAATGATTAAAAACCGAAGTGGGAGGCCCTTTTATTCCTGGGACCTTTAAGTCGCATTCGTCGAATGCGATTTATATAAGTCGCATTTGCCTTGCGACATGTCGATTTGGCGCTTGTCCGTTCTCTCCCCGGGCCCTTTTCTCGCACGTATGGAATTCTAAAACTCTTAACCAATATGCAAATAGGCCATCTACATGTCAAGAATTTACGGTGTGTAACAGCTAGGACTAGAACATTTGAGTACTCCCAACAGAGGACCAGTGGTGGGCACCATCCACAGTCCCAACAGAGATCATCAACCGCAGCTCCATCATCTTCCAGTGTTCCATCTAGGCTGAGGGACGATTAGAGAGGTATAGCGTCAGCCTCTAAGGATCAGGGGAGCGTGTCCGGGGAGCGGACTTTCTCTTCTTGGTGGAAGTGTGGTAGGAACCACCCAGGAGAGTGTTTGATTTTCAGAGATGCTTTTTTTGGGTGTGGTAAGCCCGAACAAAAACTCAAAAATTTTCCTTCAGCTAGACAGGGTGATAGTAGAGGCGGTGCCTTAGCCACTACTCCAGCGGCTCGCCCACCTCAGCAGGGCGCATTTTTTAGTGCTAGTGGTTGGTAGCACCAGAAATGGTTCTATGCACTATCATCCCGCCAGGAGCAGGAGAGATTACTGAACGTGGTCACTGGTATGTGACAAGCCTCCATCTTGATATTTATGCATTGTTAAATCCAAGGACCCATTATCCTTCATGATTCCTTATGTTGCTATCGGTTTTGGTGTCAGTCTTGAAATCCTATCTGAACCCTTTTCAGTCTCTACTTTTGTCGGTGAGTAAGATATATCTCGAAAAGTATACATAAATTACCCTGTCACTATTCTTTAGAAAGTCACCTTAGAAAACTTAGTAAAGTTAGACGTGACTGATTTCAATATTATTTTTGTATGGATAAGTTGTATGCTTACTATGCTTCAATTAATTATAGAACCCGGTTAGTAGAGTTTCAATTTCCAGGTGAGCTTGTCCTAGAATTAAAGGATAGTTCAGTTGTGCCTATAGGTCGTTTCGTCTCCTACTTAAGGCCAGGAAGATGATCTCCAAGGGTTGTGTATACCATTTAGTTCGAATTAAGGATTCTAATTCTAAAACCCTGACTCTCCAGTCAGTCTCGGTTGTATGTGAGTATCTAGAGGTGTTTTCAAATGATCTACCAGGAGTCTCTCCCGAGCGGGAGATGGACTTTGGTATCGACCTTCTCCTGATATGCAACTCATATCCATTCCTCCGTATAGAATGGTTCCAGCCGAGCTTAAGGAGTTGAAGGAGTAATTGAAAGATCTATTGGGTAAGGGTTTTATCAGGCCTAGTAAGTCCCCACGCGGTGCTCCAATCCTCTTTGTCCGGAAGAAACATTGTTTACACAGAATATGCATTGATTATCGTCAGTTGAACAAGGTCATAATCAAGAATAAGTATCCCCTCCCTAGGGTTGATGGCTTGTTTGACCAGCTTCAGGGTGCCAAGTGCTTTTCAAAGATACCCCTCAAATCCAGCTATCAGTAGCTTAGGGTTAAGGAGGGTGACATTTAAAAAACGGCCTTCAGGACTCGGTATGATCACTATCAATTTGTAGTTATTTCTTTCGGACTAACAAATGCCCTTGTAGCTTTTATGGATTTGATGAATAGGGTGTTCAAACAGGTTTTGGATATGTTCATTATTGTCTTCATAGAAGACATCCTTCTGTACTGTCGGAGCGAGGAGGAGCATGTTGCTCAGTTGAGGATTGTATTGTAAACTCTTAAGGACTATCAGTTGTTTTCTATGTTTAGCTAATATGAGTTTTGGTTGCACTCAGTTGATGTGTTGTGGGCTTACAACACTTTCGACACTTAAAACTTAGAAAAGATGCTTGGTCTTAGGTATGTTTATACGGATATGAGGTATTTTTACCTTGTTTTCAGGGAAATTGGGTTTTAGAGTTAGATTCTGCAAAAGAAGAGGAAAACGTGCAGAGAATGGGCCAAGGTAGACCTCAGTCTGAGTCATACCTGGTAATTGTGATACAATACAAAGGAGTTGCATAAGTACTGGGGCCAATTACGACTGTAGGTACGAGTCATACAATCTTGGTTCGAGCCGTACCAAGGAGTCATGGAAAAGTTTAGAACCTATGCACTTGCCTGAGTTCTTGGTATGACTGGAACATATTGGTCATGATGACATCATACGACTCGTACCAAGGAGTCGTGGTGAATTCCAGATAACATGTCAAGTTGGCAGATCCCAAGGTACGAGTAGAGACAATGAGTCATAACATTAAGGTATGAACCGTAGTAATGACTCATGGAGAAATTCAAAGAATGCTAGACTTCATAAGATCAGACCATGATAGGTAACATACAACTCATAGCATCATTATATGAGTCGTACAAACTCCCAGGACTTGATAGATTTCAAAGCTTCATTGCATACTACGATGGAAGCCACAACATGTAGATTCAAGCTACGACTCGAAGGATATGTCGGTAGCAGTTTCCTATTAGTTTAGGAAAGGTTTTCAATTATTTGTATAAATATTCTTTAGGTTATTTTATTGACAGAGACTATTCATTAGTTTGTAATCTTGATGTTTGGTTTTCCTAACACTACTAGGAGATCAGATACATGAATTTCTTGAGATTGCAATAATCAATTGGGTTTTTCTTCAATCATCATTGTAAGTTGTTAATTATGTTTTCTTCCATGAAATCTAATTCTTTTCTTGCAATCATGAATAGCTAAAACCTCTACAACTAGGATTGAGGGAACCATGGTGGAATAACTAACTAGGGGTAACATAAGGTGATTCTCAACCAATACGCATGCTTGTATTGTTCATCTCTTCATCATAAATGTTTCTTAACGATGCGCAACGTTAGGACTTGCCCGCATTCTCCAATTGCTTGAACCTAAAGAGGTAGAGATTAGTAAATAGAAGAACAACAAAGCCTTGAACTTTAGCTTCATTGAATAACTTGAGTTGTGGTTGCAGGATAGTTAATTTAGAAGAATTGATAACAAACCTTTTGCCTGTGTAGAAGTGGATTCGAACCACTGACACAAGGATTTTTAGTCCATTGCTCTAATAAGCTGAGCTACCTGAACCACTTTCCTAAAGTCTGTTTTCTTCATCGACCTCGTGTCTGGGCTCCAAAAAATTTTCAAACAAAGAATTCAAATTTATAAATCGAAAGATTCTTTTCTTCCAACCCCAAACTGGAATCATTCAAGAGACCTAATTCGGTAATTAAATATAGTCATCCAAGAGGGACGAATTAGTCGATTTGATGAACTTATGTAATCAGTTCTGCAGGCTAACTATTGGGATATATCACTAGTGTAATAACCCGAAGTTGTTATGAAACCATGGGGAACGCTTCCCTAGTTAATTGCATAAACTTGATCACAACATCAATTTACCACATTCTTACTTGATTATTTCTTTAAACTCCTCATTAGGAAATAACTTAACTAAAACCATAAATACTAGTGTTATTCTACATCCTAACCATATTCCATGTGGGATAGACCCTAACCTAGTTAGGTTCTTTATTAACAATGTCCACATTATACTTCTTTAGGGATGTAATTTGAGCGTTATAAAAAATAACGTCATTGCTGGGGAATACGACTTAGGATTAGATTAATTGCTAGTATTTAACTTTTAGTCTTTATTTCCTCATTTATGTTTTCTTTTGTTTTTGACACCCACAGGTTACCACTTGGTGAATGCTAAGTACTCAGTGAAGCGGAAAACTTCTGATTCCACCTGATCTTGAGCTAGAACAAACTCTGAAAAATATGGACCACAATGAAACCCCTGAGTAGATTCAAGCTAGAATAGTTGTCGAAGCTCACCAGGCGCAGTTAGCTCTACAAGCTGCCCTGCAAGGGGAATATGATGCTCAGGAAGAGATAGTTAATGTTGGTCGTCATGGAAGTGGTAATAGAGGCCATGGGCTACACCCGTTCCATAGATACGCTCCTCAGTACAAAGATGATAAGGATCTGGATATTGATGAAGCTAGATTGACATAAGCAATTGTACCTCCACCTTTGCCTACTGGGGTAAAGTTTGACATCACTAGCACCATGATCCAATTGCTTAACATGAAAGGGGCGTTTAGTGGTAATATAACTAGTGATGCAAATTTGCACCTGATGAACTTTGTAGGGATATGCAAGGCATACAGGTTGCCAGGCATGAGCCAAGATGTGATTAGGTTGACACTTTTTTTGTTCTCTCTCTCCGGGAGGCCACTATATGGTTATCGGAGTTACCAAATAACTCCATCACCAACTAGAGGGAGCTTAAATAAGCCTTTTTAGAAAGGTTCTTCCAACTGTCTAGGATGCTGTAGCTAAAAGATGATATTTACAATTTCCAAAAGCTCAAGAAAGAGGCACTTCATAAGGCATTTCTAAGATTCAAGAAGAAGCTGACTGAGTGTCCGAATCATAGAATTCCAGATGAGAGTTTGTTGGAGATTTTTTACTGGTCTTTGAACAACAACACTAAGGCTTTGGCGGATAAAATGGCAGGAGGAGAATTAATGCGTTACTCATCGGAGGAAGCAACAGCCACACTAGACCGAGTGACTAAAAAAGTAGAGTCTGGCACATAAGAGATGTTAAGCAGTTGTAGGTACATATCCCATAGGGATGACTGCGGAGCAACGCAAAAAAGAAGAGGAGCATGATCAGGAGTTGGCTCATATGAGAACCTCTTTACACCTGCTCAAGAAGCATATTATGGGTTCTGGAGCTCAAAAGGTAAATGCAGTAGGAGCTCGGGGTCAGGAAATGGAGTTTGAGCATTCATATTCCAAGGAGGAGGAAAAATTCTTAGATAACCAGGTGGCGGGTTTTCGAGCAAACGCCTAAGTGTTTGTTTAGGACACTTGGTGCCTGATCTTGGGCAAAATAGCATGCCCAAGTGATGCTTTATAACTTAGTTTTGTCTTGTTTATCGACTAAATTATATGCATTCTCATGTACTTGTATGTAAATGTGAATATATATACTAACCAACATGATTAGTTCTTGTTTTTGTAGGTTTAAAATGAATTTGAGGAACTAGTCCATGAGTTGGTGAAGTGGAGGCATGGAATCGGAAGTAAAACGCGAACGTCGGCAAGGAGGATGCGCAAAACAGCCCACCTACACATTGGTAACGTGCCACGGCAAGCAGGCTGTGCGACCAAGGGCATGTCACGGCCCCTAATGCGCTGCACAAGAAGCGTGCCACGCTGCCAACGCAACAAGGGGCTGCCTGGCATGTATTTTATCCAAATTCCAGAATGCCTACGTGATGCCTCCATGTCACGGAGGCAAATTGGCGCGATAACCTCCATGCCACGAAGCTATTCCATGCTGGGCATAATTTTTTATATTTCTCATTTACTATAAATAGGTCCCTTAGCTCCTAAAAACATTTGGTCACAATTTATTTCTGAAAAACTACCAAGGAATGAAGGGAGAAGTGGGAGAACTCACCTAGGGTTCATCAATTTCATCTTCTCTTCTACCTATTCTTTTAAGTACGTTACTTTAATTATGTGTTTTTAGTAATTGTATGAACTTGAGTGGCTAGAACCCTTCCTCAAGGGTTGAGGCCACATGGTATGATTGTAAATACATGATTTTGTTTTGGTTTTAAGTTACTAATTGTTGTTTTGCATTACATTCTTAATTATGGTTGTTTTTATGATTGATCACCATGAAAACACACACGTTACACCTAGGCAAAAGCTTGAGAAAGAAAACCTAGGCAAGAACATAAGAATGTAGGGAGCAAGTTCGTATCTTTTGATATGATTCGCGGTTAGGATAAGAAATTATACCTAATTTCCCTTGCTTGGTTGATAAAAAGGGATGATAACATGAAACAACTTAGAAATGTCACTCCACCACTCGTAGAAGTAGTTGTGAAGCTAAGTTGAGTTGAATGATTAGAGGTACGAAAGTCTCTAATCAAAAGCATAAGTTGCATGATTAAAGGTATGAAAGTCCCTAATCAAAAGCATAAATCATGTAAACCACATCCACGTAATTGAATTGCCCACGAACTAGAATGTCACATCAGCGCTCAATGATGTAGTTGTGAGGCTAGTTTGTCATGTTTAGAGGCTCGAAAGACCATGAACATGCAATTTCAATTATGTGAGATGACAATTGTTAATTCCATACTTAAACCATTACAAAGCATAGTATCGTATGATTATTTGGACTTAGCTCTAGTTGCTTCTTGAATTATTTCAGAGCATTTCTGTGACCACCCCTAAATTTAGTTAGATTTTCTTGAAAACTTCTTTAATCAACACTTGTGAAAGTTAATATCACACTTGAATTTGATAATTAGCTAAATTGGTCCAGTCCCTGTGGGTTCGACATCCGGCTCTTAAAAAGGGCCACTATATTACTTGTACGACCCGTACACTTGCGGGGTATCAGCTCTAGAGGGAGGGTTCTAGCCACTCAAGTTCGTATAATTACAAGAAAACATAATTAAAGTAACATAATTACAAGAATTGGTAGAAGAGAAGATGAAATTCAAGAACCCTAGGTAAGTTCTCCCACTTTTCCCTTCACTCCTCGGCAGTTTTTCAGAAATAAATTATGACTCCAATGTTTTTAGGAGCTAAGGGACCTATTTATAGTATATGAGAATTGTATAAAATTATGCCCGGCATGATATAGCTCCATGTCACGGAGGTTATCGTGCCAATATGCCTCTGTGACACGGAGGCATCGTGGATGAACACTGGAAAACTCATAAAACCGTCGCCAGACAGCAACTGACCGCGTTGGCAGCGTGTCACTCTGCTTGTGCAGCGCGTTTGAGGGAGTGTCACGACCCTTGTCATGCAGCCTGCCTGCTGTGGCACGTTGCCAACATGCATGTGGGCTGTTTCGCGCATCCTCCTTGCCGACGTTCACGTTTTACTTCCTATTCCATGCCTCTACTTCACCAACTCATGGATTAATTCCTCAAATTCATTTTAAACCTAAAAAAATAAGAACTAATCATGTTGGTTAGTATATATATTCACATTTACATAAAATTACATCAGAATGTATATAAATAAGTAGATAAACAAGACGAAAACTAAGTTATAAAGTATCACTTGGGCATGCTATTTTTCCCACGATCACCTACCCAACACTTAAAGCCTTGATCGTCCTCGATCAACCCTTTTACATCTCATGTTAATTAAGACTCACACATAACTAATTCAGCAAGACAATTCAAGCTACGACTATAATGATATTTAAGATAACAAGTTAAAAATAGAGCATGCACGATTTAATCATTGAAATGAAATACAACTATGTTAAGACTTCCTAACCTCAAGAATCGACTCTCAATCTTAGCAAACTCATGCAAATCAACCGATCAAGAAATCTGACATGAATGGTATCTTTCATTAAACATGTGCCCTCACAACAAGAGAGTTATCCATTTTTACTCACAAATTTTCAAGACACAACATGTATGGGTATATGAATAGAATTACAGTCACTCTCTCAAAGAATTCACATGCATCATGAAGTGACCCATAAGCTTGCCCTTAGTTTTTTTATTCCACTAATTTAAGGATGTGTGAATGTAAGATCAAGTAGGACTTAATGGGTTGTAATGTAAGCTAAGGGACGGGTAGGTACTATTTTGGCCAGTAATACTGACTATCTTCCCCAAGCGCTTTTAATACATCCAACATTCATTAAGGACATCTCTTTTCTTACTTCCTCCTCATTCTTTTCAATCTTGAATTTTCTCTTCTTGTTCCCATTTCTTTAAGCACACTCAGCTTAGTAGTAAGGAGTACTTAAGCAATTTTTTTCATTCATTTATTTTCTTACTCCTTACTAATAATCAACCATTTTCACACAAGTGCGCCTTTGTACTTTTCTTAACTTTCACAACTTCTACTTTTCCTTCTTTTTCATGCTTCTCACTCCTTCACTCTTTCGGACTTTTCTCTTAAGCTCTTAGGAGTTTTTGATCAAATTCAAGGGTAACACAAGAAAAAAGATTAAGCTTATGTTGTAGCTATCAAATAATAGGCTTAAGGATCAATAGGGTTCACTAGGATTCAACATTTAAGGTAGGTAAAGTGAGGGATAAAAATTAGGTTCATTCAAAGAAATGCTTAAATCATCTCCTACAATCCACATCCTTCATTTCGTTTCATATACACACCAGGAAAGTTCTAGACATTCCACAATAGCACGGAATATTCGAAAAACTTACACTCACAACACATGCACAATTCAAGACACATTCAGCAGACTCTTACTCAGCGAATCACAAGAATTCAGAATTAAGCTTCAATCACATCGAGTCAAATTCAAGATGCTAAGTATCTCAAACAAAGTTATACACTTCTTACATACTTCAACACTAACCACACTTGTATCTTACAATCATGTATAGCACATAACAAGAACATCAAGCCATCAATTAGCTACGGGTTCAAAAACCAAAACCTATTGACTAATATTTCTTCAAGACGGTCGTCATCCGTCCATCGTAGGGAATGGTCTCTAACTATGACTAAAAACATTATATACAGAGAAATAAAAAATTTTATTCTTCGGTTCAAAGACCCCCCATCGGAAAAGAACCGAAAAGAAAAACCAACGGGTGATGAAGTCATGCTTGACTCACAAAATTTTTTTCAAATATTTCTCACAAGCATTACATTCACCAAAAATTGTTAAGCACAAAAATTTTGAAATTTTCTTCACCCCACACTTGAATCATGCTATGTCCCCATAGCATCAAATTAAAATTAAACAGGATGAGAATTACTCCCTGAGGCCTCTAGACCTAGCTAATATCATGCTTTTCTTCCTTTGAACACATGGGTATTTGATCCCACACTTCTTATCGTCCATGCTTGTTAGCTTCCTCCTCCTTAGGTACTCATACTTCCCCTATTTTTGTGCCTAACTTTCCACCAAAAACAACACAAATTGAAAATAAGCAAAATCAATGCAAACAAAAATTAAGAATTGTACCTGTGGTACCCTTGGGTTGCCTCCCAAGCAGCGCCTTATTTTACATCGCGGCACGACGCATCAAGTTTCACCACTTTTTCCTCCACTTTGAGGATATGAATCTCACCCCTACTTTCTTCTCTAGTTTCCTCTTATGCTCCAGGGGTGGTGGTGAAAAAATGAAAGGAATAAGCAGTAGATGTCGCCTTTTGCACTTATTGGCCCTTAAGTAAGTGAAGTCATTTTGTCTCTTCGAGTCAGCAAATTCCAGAATATATGGGGCTTGTTACTCCTCTATACATTTCTCTATAATCTTGGAAGACTCTATTTCTAGGTTGTCAACCAAAATTAATGTCGAAAAATGCTTCGAGTGGGGTACAATACACCTCAACTCTGAAACTGCATTGTGCTTGACCTCCTTACTTGTATACACCTTCTCCGCATCAACATCTATCTCTCCATTAATGTCAAATGGTGGATACTCTATCTCTTCTTCCATGAATGGATTTTCCATATGTGTGAGACCATTATGGAGACTCTCAAGAGCTTCTAATTGTTGAGCTTCTTCTAAGAACTCACCCTTTTCTTCTCCTTGTAATCCCTCTTGAGTATTGCATAAAACCGTTACTTGTAAATTAGCGCAAGCTTCAGCCTCAACCATCATCTCCGTGATCTTGGCGCTTATCATTTCTAAGGCCTCTCCATTTTCCTTAATCTGAATTCATAATACTTCCATCTGCTCCCTCATTGCTTATGTCTGCTCAAGGACCTGTTTAAACATGTTTTCTATTTGAGCTTGGTGTTCCAAGTCCTCATTTTCATCATTCCTGTACTCATCAAAAACAATAGAAGGATCATAGTAGGGGCTTGGGGGAGGGGAGTATGCATTCGGACAGCCGTCCCAATGGACATCTTGACCACCACATATATTGCAAGTGTTTCAGTTTTGCCACACGTGGGGTCCTCCACAATTCAGACAAGAATCACCAAAATATGAGTATCCACCATTCAACCCATTTGTGTTCCATGATATCATGTCAAGAAGGGTATCAGACTAAAAACTAAAACTAAAATAAATTTAAAACTAATAATTTTTTTTTCAAAACTTAAGGAAATTTAAAGTCACACAAAAACAGAAAAATTTACTGAACTTCACCGAGTCCCCGGCAACGGCGCCCAAAACATGATGCCCCACAAGTGTACGGGTCGTACAAGTAATATAGTGGCCCTTTTTAAAAGTCGGATGTCGAACGTACAGGGACTAGACCAATTCAGCTAACTATCAAGTTCAAGTGTGATATTAAATACCGCAAGTGTTGATTATAGACTTGTTAAAGAAATTTAATTAAGTCTAGATGTGGTCAATGAAATACTCTGAATTCATTCAAGAAGCAACTAGAGTTAAAGCCGGATAATCATGCAATACTACGATTTGCAATGGTTTAAGTATGAAACTATCAATTGTCGTCTGACATAATTAAAATTGCATGTTCATAGTCTTTCTAGCCTCTAAACATGACAAACTAGCCTCACAACTACATCATTGAGTGGGTATGTGACATTCTAGTTCGTGGGCAATTAAATTACGTGGATGTGGTTTGCGGGATTTATGCTCTTGATTAGAGACTTTCGTACCTCTAATCATTTAACTAAACTTAGCTTCACAACTACTTCTTTGAGTGGTGATGTGATAATTCTAAGTTGGTTTCTAGCTCATCCCATTTTAATAACCAAGTAAGGAAAATTAGGTATAATTTCTTATCCTAACCGCGAATTATATCGTAAGATACAAACTTGCTCCCTGCCTTCTTTGTTCTTTCCTAGGTTTACTTTCTCAAGCTTTTACCTAGGTGTAACGTGTGTGTTTTCATGGTGATCAATCATAAAAACAACCATAATTAATAACGCAAGACAAAACAACAACTAATAACTTAAAACAAAAAAAATCATGTATTCACAATCATACCATGTGGTTTCAACCCTAGGGGGAGGGTTCTAGCCACTCAAGTTCATATAATTACAAGAAAACATAATTAAAGTAACATACTTACAAGAATTGGTAGAATAGAAGATGAAATTCAAGAACCCTAGGTGAGTTCTCCCATTTCTCCCTTCACTCCTTGGCGGTTTTTCAGAAATAAATCATGATTCCAATGTTTTTAGGATCTAAGGGACCTATTTATAGTAAATGAGAATTGTAAAATATTATTCCCGACATGATGTAGCTCCGTGTCACGGAGGTTATCGCACCAATATGCCTCCGTGACACGGAGGCATTGCAAATGCACACTGGAAAACTCATAAAACCATCGCCAGGCAGTAGCTGACCGCGTTGGCAGCGCGTCAGGCTGCTTGTTCAGCGTGTTTGAGGGCGTGTCACGGCCCTTGTAGCGCAGCCTGCCTGCCGTGGCACGTTGCCAATGCGCAGGTGGGCTGTTTCGCGGATCCTCCTTGCCGACGTTCGCGTTTTACGTTCGATTCCATGCCTCTACTTCACCAACTCATGGATTAGTTCCTCAAATTCATTTTAAACCTACAGAAACAAGAACTAATCATTTTGGTTAGTATATATATTCACATTTACATAAAATTATATGAGAATGTATATAAATAAGTAGATAAACAAGATGAAAACTAAGTTATAAAGTATCGCTTGGGCATGCTATTTTTCCCACGATTAGTGCCAAGGTTCTAAAAATCAAAGTCTGAACCAGTACAGAGACAACTAAAACAGGAATGGTTACAGGGATAATAACGGAGGTCGTGAGCGAGAAGGTGAGTAGAGAAAGACTGATGGCTACCGCAATGACCGCATAAGCTTATATGTTCCTCCAAGAGCTCGAGAAGGTGATGTTGGACCCTTAAATATGGAGATCGTGATGGATGAGTTGTTAAAGAAGGCAAAGTCCACAGATGATCAACTAAAGGACATTCGAGGAGACATATCTGGCATGAGCCAGAAAGTTGAATTGCATGATGATCTTGGGCAGATTTATATGCCCAAGTGATACTCAAAAGTATCATTTTCGCCTTGTTATCTAGAAATGTGTATACATTTTCATGTAATTGGTAATAAAATGTGAATTTATACTAACCAACATGATTAGCATTGTTTTGTAGGTAAAATGTGATTTCGGGAAGCTAAAATGTATGTTGGATGATATCGGAGTTGGACTTGGATGCGAGCAAGGAAAAAGGCAAAGGACTGCACGAATTAAAGGGGCTCCGCGATGGAGTCGTGTCATGCTGCCATCGCGGAGGCATTCTGCCTGGAGGGTGAAAATTCATCAAATTTCCAGTGGAGGTCCGCGTCTGCTCCGTGGCATGGTGGCTAGCCTCCGCGTTGCACGCCGTGCCACGTTGGTGTTTAAATTCTTGGACCCCCAGTTCAAGTGAGGGTCCACGTTCATGGCGTGTCACGGAGGCAGTGCTCCGCGATGCACTCCGTGACATGTTGCTCATTATTCCGGGAAAAATTCCCACTAGTATAAATAGAACACTTAAGTGTATTTTTCATAATTCAGACTTGGTGGAGCAAGGACGTGGGTTACAGGCAGTTGAGGGATGAAAAGTTTAGGGTTTTTTCTCTCTTTCTTTCTTCTTTAACTCAATTGTTTGTATGATTAACACTCATTTTATGATGATTAATCCACAAATGAGTGGCTAATTCCCTTCCTTGCTGAGGTTATGAACACTTGTGATGAATTTTGATTATTAAGTATATGGTTTTTCATCTTTTTCTTCCATGTTGTTCTATTAATTCTTGTTTCTACTGCATTGGTGTGTGGCCTACATTAATGTACATCTAAAAAGTCCGATTTCACTCGAGAGAGCACGAAATTGGAAAGTTGTGAATTAATAGGATATTGTTCTTAACTTGATTTGGGAAAATTGAGTTTTGATGAACCTTCAGGATAGAAATATACCTGAAAGTCGTATTAGTCAATTTAGGAACCGGAATTGTATGGCTAGAACATGAAATGCATTTGATCACAGAAATGTAGACGGATGGTTCATGATTCTTAAGTGAGATTAAATACGAGAGTTTTAATCTCTTGGCAATTGCTCTTGGCTAGCAACTGGAAGAAAAGATTAACCAATTTATGACAATAATCAGTTTCATTACATGTTCTTTAACCTCAGCATGCTTTTATCCATAGTCCAAATTCAAGGTAGATAATTGTCTATAGTTTTAGTATAAAATTTATAAAACAAATTATTCAATTTTTGGTTATTTAGTTGTCAGCATATTTATAAGTAAAAATATAGTATACTTGAGCAAATTGCACTTATCCCAAGTCTCTGTGGGATCGATACTTGGCTTACTAAAGCCACTTACTACTTGTTCGAGCACGTGCACTTGCGTGTCGTTTTATATACCCATATAACACACCGAACAAGTTTTTGGCGCCGTTGCCGGGGACTTGGCAATTGGTGAATTTGTTTTAAGTGTTAATTTTACTGTATTTTTATTTTTCTTAAGTGTTGACAACTTGGTCTTAGCCTGTATTTTGCAGACTTAATTGCTGTGAACACTGGCAAGAGACAAAGAGCTGGTGGAATCTTATATAGAGCCAGAACGTATATTTCACAGTAAACGGAGAGAATCTCTACAAAGGAAGCTGCAGTTGCTCAGACAGACCATTATGGAGCAACAGAATCCACCGGTAGCAAGGGCAGTGTTAGTGCCCGAAGAAGCAGCAGCAAGGCCGGTTCACGAGGGGGCAATCCCACATGCCAATAATGTTACATCCAGTATCCGTAAACCAGAGCCTGGAGGGAGATTTGAACTCAAGCAAAATATGGTGCAATTGTTGCACACAAGCGGGCAATTTACCGGTCTCCCTCATGAAGACCCACAACAGCATCTCCAAAACTTTTTGGAGATAAGTGACACTTACATACCCACTGGAGTGTCACCTGACTATGTTCGGCTTACATTATTTCCGTTCTCATTACTCGGAGAAGCCAAGAGGTGGTTGAAAGCTGAGCCACCAAATTCTATTTCAACGTGGGATGATCTTGCACGGAAGTTCTTGATAAGGTTTTTTCCCTCTGGTAAAACAGCAAGGCTTAGAAGTCAAATTCTGAGTTTCAAACAGAGGGAGGGAGAAAATTTATATCAAGCCTGGTAGAGATTTAAATCCATGTTGCGGGACTGTCCTCATCATCATCAGTCCAATGAGGTGTTGGTGCACACATTTATTGAGGGTTTGGAACCCCACACCAAAATATTGCTAGATTCAGCAGCTGAAGGGCAAGCGCAGGAAAAGACTTATGAGGAGCTGTATACTTTGCTAAACCGGATTTCACAGGACAATCCAGAATGGAATGCTGATTCATCACGAGGTGGGGCAAGGAAAGCAGCAAGAGTGCTTGAAGTGGATGGGTTTACAGCTATCGCTGCACAGATAGCTGCCTTGCAAAATCAATTGAACAACCACTTCAGCAACATGACTTTAAACCAGCCGTCAGCTCCAGTTAATGCAGTCCAGCAATTGTGGTGTGAAGTGTGTGGAAGCAGTGAGCACTCAGTTGAGTGCTGTGGAGCAAATCCTGACCCAGTAAACTTTGTGGGTAATGCACAAAGAAATCACCAGCAGTATGGTAGTAGCTACAATTCAAATTGGAGGAATCATCCTAATTTCTCATGGGGTAGCAACAACCATCAAGGCCAAAGTTCGGGTCAGGGTGTGCAAAGGAATCAAGGAGGGCAACAGAACTATCAATCTCAATTCAGAAATAACAATGCACCTCCTCCACCACCATCACCCAGCATTGAGGAGATGTTCAAGACCATGATAGCTAACCAAGCTCAATTGCAGGCTGACTATGTGAAATTGGCAGCCGAAGTGAAAAACAATCAGTTAGCTACCAAGGCTCTTGAGTATCAATTTGGGCAATTTGCTAGTGCCCAAAATACAAGGCCTAAAAGAGGACTGCCAAGCGACACGGATCCGAATCCCAAGCAGGTAAATGCAGTGACCACAAGGAGTGGTTTGCAGCTGAAGGAGGTGGAACCAGAAAGACCACCTCAACATTCGGGAGCAGCAGAAGTTGAGGGGGAGCAAAGTTCGGAAAGGGGGAAGACCAAAGAAGCTGAATCAGAAAGACCTCCACCCCCGTTCCCTCAACGACTCAAGAAACACAAAGAGGAGGCGTGTTTCAAGAAATTCATGGAGGTTCTTAAACAGGTACATGTTAATTTACCTTTTGTTGATGTCTTGCAGGGAGTACCTAAATATTCCAAATACATAAAAGACATCGTGGCCAACAAAAATCGGTTGACTGAGTATGCCACGGTGGCTTTAACTGAGGAGTGCACTTCCCAGATCCAAAATAGACTGCCCACAAAGCTAAAAGACCCTGGAAGTTTTACTATCCAGCTTACTATTGGGCAGAGCATCCGAGCTCGTGGATTGTGTGACCTGGGGGCGAGCATAAATTTGATGCCATCTTCGGTATTCAGAAAGTTGGGGTTAGGGAGTCCTAGACCCACAACGGTGATATTGCAGTTGGCGGATCGATCCTTAGCTAGGCCGGATGGCATTGTTGAGGATGTTCTAGTGCAAGTTGGCTCCCTAATTTTCCCGGTAGATTTTGTTGTTCTGGATTTTGAACCAGACGCGGAAGTCCCATTTATTTTGGGACGACCCTTCTTGGCAACCGGGAAAGCATTAATCAACGTAGCTGCGGGGCAACTAACAATGCGAGCACATGACAAGGTAGAGGTGTTCGATGTGTATAAAGCACCCAAGCTCCCTATGGTGCATGAAGAACTCTCGGTGATCAATGTGATTGATCATTGTAATGCTAAGCAGATGAAGCATTCCCGAGAGTTAATGGGAAGACCACCGGATAGGTGTAAGCACTACTGGGGGGAGGACAGTGATCGAGAGAAATCGTCCATCACCCTAGCGGACAATTGAGCTTAAATGACGTCGAGCCGCGACGGTAAACCAGGCGCGGCACGGGAGGCAACCCGTGAAAATTTTTTTCTTTCATTTTGCAAAGTGTAAATAGATTTTTCTTTTTCTTTTTCTTGATTGATTACAAAATTTTTCGTTTTAGTTAGCATTTTTTTATTTTTAGTTAGGTGAAACCTACTATTCTAACCAATTTTATTTAGTGAGATGATTTTCAGGTCAAACGGAGAAAAATGTGCACGGAATCGTGAAGGAGAAGTCGAGGTATGAAAAATTAATAAAATGTAGAAGACAGTGAGCTGGGGCGATGGCTCCGTGTCACGGAGGAGGACCTCCGCCTTACCCTCCGTGACATGTTGAGGTATAACCCGGAAATTTTAAAAATTTCCAGTATGCTGTCACGATGGCTCCGTGTCACGGAGGCAGTGCACCGCGATGCACTCCGTGACACGTTGCCTTGTATATCGCGACGGGTCACACCGGGTTACCGGGTGACCCGCGTGTTTTTCTACCTTTTAAACACCGAATTCTCCCCTTTTCCCCTCATTTTCGATTTCTTCCGCGACCAAAACATCCCAAAACCCCTCTCCCACCAACGTGCCATGGCTTAAAGCAACAATTTACCGAGTTTTCTTCGATTATTCAACTACAAGGTATGTTTTCCGATTCCCTCTCAAGTGTTTGTCGATTTTATTTGATTTTAAGCATGGGAGGTGAACTAAATCGCCCTAAGTCGAAATTAAGCATGAATTCGAGTTATTTGTTGATTGATAAATGTTCGGAATGTCGTTATGATTGTTTTAACTTGTCGATTGCATAAATTATTCGAATTTGATTGCGAAAATCAATTCTAGGGCTTGTTGTTGAATGTGAAGTTAGAAATGTGTTGAAAGTGTGAATTGTATGCCGGGTTGTACGTGTTGAATGAGATGAGTCATTGTACAAAGTGTTAGGATGTGAATAGACGATGAATTCTTGGGTTTGGGGGAAATGTTGAAAAATTGTTTGTATTTGGTTGGTTGGATAGGTTAATGTATATAAATTTTTGTTGTTATTTTTGTTTCTTTGTTTTTCTTTGCTAAGTGCGAGGGTTGAAATGTTTGCGATGGTAGTGATTGTGATTAGCTGTACGAAGTCTGAATAGTACACAGAAGTTATACCGTCGAATTTTCTTTTTAAACGCACTAAGCATGATTGTATAGCTGGTTGTTTTGTGTTAATAAAGTTATTCTTTCCCTAGGTTATAACTGTAACTAAGGACTAAGTGTGGGGTAATTTAGCGTAACCCGACCTTAGCTGAAGTTAATATTTACTTAGCTTAACATTGCGATTGTTGACGTGTGTTGACAGGCAAAATGGCAAGCCGACAAGATAAAGGGAAGGGTGCATCAACTTCAGGCACCAGAAGAAAGCGACTCAGACTGGGCACAGCAGTTCCACACGGCCAGCGCCGCCAATATGGAACAAGATGGGTGACGGACGAGGGGAAAAAGTGGTATGCGAAGCACAAAGAGAACAAATATTTCCCCGAAGAGCATATAGCACGGGAGGCATTGGCACAGGAGTTCCCCAGAATAGTTCACCGGATCGAGGCAGCGGGGCTTAAGTTCATATTCGAGGAGCCCAAGGAATGCAACCTGTACTTGGTTCGGGAGTTCTATGCCAACTGGAACCCGTCAATCCGAAGACACACCATCAAAATTAGAGGGCAGATAGTCACTTTGGAGCCCCACTAGCTCAATGCCATCATTGGAGCGCGGGACACAGATGCCCACGTCCTTAGACAGCTGAACATTACCCCACCGTATGTCGACATCAGACGCACACTGTGTGGGGCCTGATCTACAGCTAGATGGAGCAGGCACAAGGAAAGGGGCTACCATCAGACTCTGCCATATTCTCAGATGAACAGGGAAGCCCGTATTTGGCTGAAGATAGTCTGCTCTTGCCTCATTCCAGGGGTACATATGACTGATGTAACCCGGGATCGTGTGTGCCTGGTGTACGCCCTGATGAAAGGGCTAGAGATAAACGTTGGGGCGGTTATCATATCCGCCATGAAGAGAGCCCGATTGCACCAGGGGCACAGGTATGGTTTCGGTGGACTACTCACCACCTTTCTTAGGGTCCTCGATGTAGAGGAGGAGGCCCTCGATTATATCCCGCAGTTGGAGCGGCGGGCCTTAGATGTGACCAAAACTAAGGCTCCCGACACCACCCACGGGCCAGTGCTGACACTTGGCGAGCGACACGCTCGTGATGACCAGTATATGGCGCGGATGTATGGGATGCAGATGCTCCAGCTCAGGATAGGTGGGAGGCCAGCGTCGGAGGAGGAGCTATGGCAGCTCGAGCTAGATTACCCGTTTGGCGAAAACGCTAGGGCTCTATGCCGAGTGGGGCCAGCCTTTGTAGAGCCCATTGATGATGACGTCCCAACGGACGAGGAGACACATCGGGAGGACTCCGATGTGGAGTCTGATGACAACGACGGAGGCGACTCGGACATGGGAGATGAGGCAGCAACACCTGATGAAGAAGTGGAATACTTTGACTGATCAGGGTGTTCCACCACCCGATTATGTGCTATTTAATTTTTGTGAACACTGGGGACAGTGTTCGGATTAAGTGTGGGGTGGGAGTAGTTAGGTGCTAGGCTGGGCTGGTTTGTTTGTATGTTCTCCTCTGTATTTTTGTATGTTGTGTTTCCCTGTGTTTGTGAATTTTCAAACTGTTCTGTATTTGTAAATATTTGTGGAATTGATGTGTGTTGTTGAATGTTGCCAGTTGATTCTGTAAATATTTTTGTAAATATTTTTGCTTATCGAAATGATCGATATTTTTAATTTTTTTTTTGAAAACATTTTGTTCATATTTAAAATATTTTGTAAATAATTTTTCTATCGAAATGAACGATGTTTTGCAAAATTTTTCAATTTTTTAATTTTGGGTTTCTCGGCGTTTGTTTTCGGTTCTTTTACCGAGAAGGGTCCCATTGAACTGACGTCATAGTTAGTGACCGTTCCCTATGATGGATGGATGACGACCGTCTTAAGGGAAATGTAGTCGTTAGGAGTAGATATTTTTTTCAATTTATTTTCAGTTTTTTTCTTTGGTGGATTGCATCCCGGAACCGGTAGTTACTATATGGTTGCGAATCTTTGGTTGGGTGTTGTGCATGATATTCAAAATGCAAAGGTGATTCGTATGAAAGCATGCAATTTTGTAAATATGTTGAGATACCTGGGCTGTAGAGTTTGATTCGGTGTGATTGAGGCTTAATGTGTGAATTCATGTAATTAGCTGATTGAAGAGTCTGTGAATACATCTTGAATCGAGCATGTGCATAAAATGTGAAGTAAGGTGTTGATATTCCATGCTATTGTGAAGTGTCTAGAACTTGCCTGGTGTGTGTACAAAACGAAATGAAGGAGGTGTATTGTAGGAAAGGATGTAGGCATTTCTTTGTTTTAACCGAGAGTTTCTATTTTTTTTCTTGTCATACTCCCCCTTTCTGTGATTGTATACCCTAGTCAGCCCTTTGAGCCGTTAGCCGATTATTTCTTTCTTTTGTCCAAAAAGTGTAAACCGAGCTTAATTCTTTCTTTTCATTAGCCGTAAAGTCTATATAAAACTATTAAGCGCTTAAGAAGAGAAAATAATGTTCCCAAAGTGCCAAAGAGTGAGAATGGTGAAAAGAAAAAGAAAAGCAGAGTGAGGGAAGAAAAGAAAAGGTTGAAGGTACATGAATAACCTTTGTTATGGTGTCAAATGTGCTTAATGAAATGGGCCATACTAAAGTAAATCATCAAGAATGGGATGATGAAAAAAAAGAAAAAAAAGAAACAATGTCCATGAGTTGAGGGGAATGTGTTGCAACGGCGCTTAAGGATGCTAGTGGCTATTATTGGCTAATTCAATATATACTAGTTCCATAGCTTCCATTACAACCCATTAAAGTCCTACGTGATCTTACATTGCATTTCTTTATATTAGTGGAGTAATACACTAAGGGCAAGCTTATGGGTCATGACATGATGCATGTGAATTCATTTGGGAGAGAGAGTGAAATTGTTTTTACATGCCCCTACTTGAATGTTTGTGTGTCACATGAGCAAAAAGGGGAAGATTCTCTTGAGTTGTGAGGGCACATGCTTGATGAAAGATTGATTTTCATGTCGGATATCTTGATTAGCTGATTTGCATGAGTTTGTCGATATCGAGAGTCGATTCTTAAAGTCTAGGAAGTCTTAATGTATTGAAGGTCATTGCATTGTTAAGACCATGCATGTTTTCTTGATGATTTGAAATGTTGAATGATCGGTATGACCGTAGCTTAAATTGTCGCACCATAGTAGCGAGGGTGGGATGTAAATTGCATGAATTGTATGCTTGTTGTTCGAGGACGAACAAGGATTTAAGTGTGGGGTAAGTGATCTTGGGAAGATTTATATGCCCAAGTGATACTCAAAAGTATCATTTTCGCCTTGTTATCTAGCAATGTGTATACATTTTCATGTAATTGGTAATAAAATGTGAATTTATACTAACCAACATGATTAGCATTGTTTTGTAGGTAAAATGTGATTTCGGGAAGCTAAAATGTATGTTGGATGATATCGGAGTTGGACTTGGATGCGAGCAAGAAAAAAGGCATAGGACTGCATGAATTAAAGGGGCTCCGCGATGGAGCCGTGTCACGCTGCCATCGCGGAGGCATTTTGCCTGGAGAGTGAAAATTCATCAAATTTCCAGTGGAGGTCCGCGTCTGCTCCGTGGCACGGTGGCTAGCCTCTGCGTTGCACGCTGTGCCACGTTGGTGTTTAAATTCCTGGACCCCCAGTTCCAGTGAGGGTCCGCGTTCATGGCATGTCACAGAGGCAGTGCTCCGCGATGCATTCCGTGACACGTTGCTCATTATTCCGGGAAAAATTCCCACTAGTATAAATAGAACACTTAAGTGTATTTTTCATAATTCAGACTTGGTGGAGCAAGGACGTGGGTTACAGGCAGTTGAGGGACGAAAAGTTCAGGGTTTTTTCTCTCTTTCTTTCTTCTTTAACTCAATTGTTTGTATGATTAACACTCGTTTTATGATGATTAATCCACAAATGAGTGGCTAATTCCCTTCCTTGATGAGGTTATGAACACTTGTGATGAATTTTGATTATTAAGTATATGGTTTTTCATCTTTTTCTTCCATGTTGTTCTATTCATTCTTGTTTCTACTGCATTGGTGTGTGGCCTACATTAATGTACATCTAAAATGTCCGATTTCACTCGAGAGAGCACGAAATTGGAACGTTGTGAATTAATAGGATATTGTTCTTAACTTGATTTGGGAAAATTGAGTTTTGATGAACCTTCAGGATAGAAATATACCTGAAAGTCATATTAGTCAATTTAGGAACCGGAATTGTATGGCTAGAACATGAATTGCATTTGATCACAAAAATGTAGACGGATGGTTCATGATTCTTAAGTGAGATTAAATACGAGAGTTTTAATCTCTTGGCAATTGCTCTTTGCTAGCAACTGGAAGAAAAGATTAACCAACTTATGACGATAATCAGTTTCATTACATGTTCTTTAACCTCAGCATGCTTTTATCCATTGTCACGCCCCGCCTTGGGGGGTATGACTGGCACCTGGTGCCCTACTTGGACCTGAACTACTGGACTGCTAAGCCTAGGCACATCTGGTACCTGGCTGGCTCTGATTCACATTTCTGAAAACAAAGGGCTATATAACGGCTGTAAACACAGCCTCCGGCCCATTGGCCTATAGCCTCCTGTACCTGTAATAACAGCTGACCAGAACAAGCAACTATAGGGAAGCCTATGCGGGCCGACAAGGCCACCATGCTGTCTAGTTATCTGCATTCAGCGATAAAATACTAGAAGGTTACATGACCGGCAAGGTCACCACTACTGTCAAACTTATGGCCCCACACGGCCAACATAAAAGAAGCAAGAGTACTAACAGCTAACACTGCATGGCCTCACACGACCGGCTCAACTGACCACAGGGAAATATACAGACTGCAAGACTCTACGAATAGCAATAGAAATGATCGGGACAGGGCTCCGACCTACCCATACTATATAACAACAGAAACGGAAGTACACCTCTGGAATTCAGTCTCCAGATGACAGGAGCTGAATGCTCAACGCTGACAGGAATCACGTGGTGTCACCTGCTCGTCTATGAGTACCTGCAGGCAAGTAATGCAGCGCCCCACCGGGCGTCAGTACCGTTGGTACTGAGTATGTAAAGCAATAACTGAAAACAAAATCTGAAAGCAATAATGTAACTGATAAAACTGAAGTAGAAGGAATAACTTAACTGTCTGATAATGTAAACCTTACCTTCTCTCAATCTTTACTGGAAGGGATGAGAGTCATACCTGGAAACGTATCGTGCTACTGCTGATCTACTTGTATCTAACATAACATGGCATAACATGAAATAACATAACATAGCCCACACAAACCTTACCCGGCCCCCATAAGCCGGGAGGTACAACCAGCACAGAATCTATACCCCTACCCCGGTCATCCCATCTCCTATAATGGCTGCAAGCATCCCGCCGGTCCCCTGGGTATGCACTTGGGCTTGCTGAGCCCCTGACTATAACTGCATCTGAGTCCGGAGGACTCCTGAATCTGTACCCGGGCGTATCCGCTCGACTGGGGTGTGTAAGGGCCGATCAAGGCACAAATATAGGGAAAAGCTGGCATCCCATCTTCGTCCCCTGGCGGGACGGCATGCCACTCCATAGAGTGACGTATCCTCGTCCTCTGGCGGACGAGTCGACACAGCTATCAACCCTGGGCGGTCATGGATGCTAGGTAATCCAACCCCATACAATACAACGGTCTCAACTGGTAATACTGTCTGTGTATCTCACATGCTGAGGCTAATAAGGGTAAAGTACCGTATATATTACATGCTGAGCTAATGATAGCAATCTGTACATATCTGTTACGTGCTGAGGCAGGTAAATATATATATAAATATGAATATAGTCTCCTGCCGGACTGTACTGGGGCAAATGCTATATAAGATAATGTTTCTGCTGAAAACTTTGCTGTTACTAAGTTTCTGCATACACTATATGCTCGACTAGTGATAGAAATATATACATACTTAATACATGCTGAAGCTGGAAATAATATATATGTATGTACGAATATGGTCTTCTGCCAGACTGTACTAAGGCTAATTCTGAACATGATATAGTCTTTCTGCTGAAACTATGCTGTAAACTGATTTTCTATAGTAACATGATTCACTATTTCTAACATGCTTTCTAACTTCGTTTCAACTTATCATTCTATTTCCGAGCTGTCTTACAGGTACTACTTGCTCTACTGAGTTTCGATTGAGCACAATAATATACTAACATCCTGTGTAACATCGCATACTGAGCATACTGTGCAGTTTCTACTGCTTATATTAGAATCTCTAGCATACTAGCAAATTTCATGCAAATTGTAACTCGATACTTTCAATATCGTACCAACAGTCGTAACAAACGTAACACCTGACTTCTGGAAAATCTACTGGCCTTTAAATTACTATACTGTATCAAGATTCTTAACTTGCCGAGGAAACGAACTTTACATACCTTATCTTGAACTATTCGTTTGTCGGACGAGGCTCAGCCGGTACTCCAACTGTTTTCTCCCAACTACATTCATAAACATATCAATTAACACTAAATACAACTTTATTTCAAAAAGGCAACGTCACTTTCGATATAGTTTATAGCCTAAACTTAGGCTTATCGAAAGACGGCCAGAAACTCGCTATTTTTCAGCGGCCCAGAAGGGAGAAATATTCACTTCTCAGCTAGGAACACATAGACACTAATTTAGAGCAATTCCACTTAACTTAGCTCGGTGGCTCGACGATTCGTCGGTCGTATTTTACGAAACTGAATTCGTAGGAATGCTCTCTGCTGCTAACTACTTCGGTATCTGGGATTAATTTGAGTTTGGGCAGCGTTTAGTAGCGTAATCGGACGGAAATTATATAATTTCCTTCGTTCTTACCTTCTCTCTGCCGCTTTGCTCTGTTCTCTGGAAAATTATATGTGATTAAATGATTTAAAACCGAAGTGGCCTTTATATACTTGGGCCTGGACAAGGGCAACGTGTCACGGAGCCATCGCGGAGGCCTCACCTCCGTGACACGCTGCCATCGCGGAAGGGCTCTGCCTGGCTCCTCCCGCGATGGTTCGACGGGTTTCTCGTCTGATCTTTTTCCCGGGCCTTTCTACAGCACGTATGGCCTTCAGATGTGCTTAAACAACGTGCGAATAGGTCATCTAGGTGCCGGAAATTCTACGGGGTATAACATCCATAGTCCAAATTCAAGGTAGATAATTGTCTATAGTTTTAGTATAAAATTTATAAAACAAATTATTCAATTTTTGGTTATTTAATTGTCAGCATATTTATAAGTAAAAATATAGTATACTTGAGCAAATTGCACTTATCCCAAGTCTCTGTGGGATCGATACTTGGCTTACTAAAGCCACTTACTACTTGTTCGACCACGTGCACTTGCGTGTCGTTTTATATACCCATATAACACACCGAACACATGACACAACAATAAAGTAGATTGAGCTGCTGTGGCAGATGTATGCATCCCTAAACCAAAGGCAGAAGGTTACACTTCCTAGAAACACAGTCTAGAATCTAAAAAATAATAGTCACTACATAGCTGTGATGACTAGGAATGGGAATACCACCATTGATTCTCCCTTGATAGTTGTAGTTGAGATGGAAAGTGAGAAGGATATTGAGCCGGATGATGAGGATGAAATTGTTGAACAGGCTATTGCAGGTGAGACTGATTTGATTAAGGCTCCAAGTGATGTAGAGGAGCCTACAAATGAAAAACGGAAGGCAAAAGAAGTCACACAGATTCTTAGGCCTATCACTAAACCACCTCTACCATTCCCTCAAAGGTTGAAGAAGAAGGGGGATGATGGGATGTTCTAGAAGTTTTTTTCTATGCTAAAGAAGTTGTCTGTGAACATCCCATTGGTTGAGGCATTGGAATAGATACGTTGGTATGCTAAGTTCATGAAGGACCTGGTAACTAGGAAGAGGTCTATGAGCTATGAGCCGGTTGGTAACTTGAATCATTGTAGTGCCATGGCCTTACGGGTCCTTGCTCAGAAGAAGGAAGAACCAGGTGTCTTCACTATCTAATGTATGATTGGAGATTTTGAGTTTGCAAGGGAATTGTGTGACTTGGGTGCTAGCAGCAACTTGATGTCTCTACCTATGTTCAAATAGCTGAGCTTGGAAGCCCCCACACCGAGTACAATGCGGCTATTGATGGCAGACTGCACAGTAAAAAAGCTGGTTGAGATCCTATAGGATGTGCTAGTGAAGGTTGACATGTTTATATTCCCAGCTAACTTCATGATCTTAGGCTGCGACGTAGATTTCGAGGTCCCCATCATCTTGGGGTCACCATTCCTTCCCACTAGGAGAGCCCTAGTGGATGTTGCAGTGGGCCAGAAGAGATCACCTTCAACATCTATAGATCAATGAAGCAACCTAATGAGTTTCAGGTAGTTTCAGCAATAAAAGATGAGTCTGAGTTTCTTAACGAATTCTGAGTAGTTAAGAGACTTGCGTTGTGTAGAGACATTAAATCAGGTGTCTCTTGGGAGGCAATCCATATGGTGGTTTGGTGAAGTATGAGTAATTGAACCACCTGCATCGTGTCACGACGTTAAATCAGGTGCTTCTTGGGAGGCAACCCAAGTATTTGTACTATTGGGTGTGCAGTGCGCAGGTGAAACAAAAACTGATGGGTGAGAAATATAGGACGGGTATAGACTACGAGCCTCAGTATGGACTGTAACATGATTGTATGACTCGTAGTCCCATTCGTGTTGAAAAGAAGAGACTTTATACGGTGCAAAATTTCATACTACTGCTGGTCATTGCGAATTGTACCTTCACGATACGAGTCATAGTACTTACTGTAGTGATGAACTCCCCTAAATTGCCAAAATATTGATGTTTTGACCTACGAGTCATGGTACGGGTCGTGGCATCCTAGTACGACTCATACTATCCAATCGTAGGCCCCCAAGTAAGATCTCTAGTTTTTCAAGTGTGAGTCCATTCGTGATTGGAAAAGTAAATGAAATAACCCATCTGACTCAACTTGATCTAGATTTTTAAATCGACTCATAACCTATTTAAAATCAAAATTACAGACCTAATCCCTTTACATGAGCACTCGATCTCCTACCCTCACTCCCCACTCACCCATAACTCACTCCCATTACCATTAAGCTCAATATTGTACCATAAAATTGTACCGGTTGAAATTCATACTCCAACCCTCAATAAGCAAGAGTAAATCAAGAATGTAGCAAATAAGTTGAAAATTTTTCCATTTTTTTGTCTTGCTAACTGTAATCGAGCCATCACTGTGATTCCGTCATTCATGAATAAAATGGAGGAACATGATCAGTAGATTGTACATGATCTTGTTTGCCATGTTTTGGAATGAATTAGACCCAATAAATTTAATTATGTGTGGGAAGTGAGTAGATGGAAATATGTAAATTGTGGCGATTGAAAAGGTAGGAGATTTGTTGTAAATTTGTGAGGTAATTGGGTGGTGAAGTATGAGTACCCACACCAAAAATATGTTTGCTTGTATATCTGGTACTGCACAAGGAGAGGACAGGCTTCACGAGTTGTTGCATTTGGAGTTATTCCAAGTATTTAAGAATCACCTAAGCTCCCCAGGCCTCATGGTATGAGTTGTAAGTAGATGTTATGATTATTGGGTTCCACCTGTACCACGAGACTACTTCATGCAAATTTTCTCTGAAGATTCCCATGACTCTAGTTAGGACTCGTACTGAGAGTCATACTCTTCCTTCATATTGTTTTAGACTTCTAAGGATTTCCCTGAGTCTCAGTACGACTCGTACAATTAAGGTACGACTTGTATTGAGTTTGGTACTTGGCTAATTTTCTACACTTTTATGCATATTTTGCACATTTTTGCCCCAACACCTTTTTTCCCTGAAAACAAAGTAAAAGAACCTCATATGCATATAAACATACCTAAGTCAAAGCTATTCTCAGTTTTAAGCATCAAAAGTATTGTAAACTCATAGTACATCAAGGGCCCTTATGGATAAGGCCTCCACATCCAAGCAGGAGAAAAACACTCCTAGTGGTTCGCTGGAGGAATAAGAAGTTGATACAGATGACACTGATGAGCCCCGAACCACTAGGGCATAGGCCAAGGCTCAGGTTGTAGCTGTGTCAGTAACACCATCGGATGCTCCCCAGTCTAAGGAAGGAGCTTAGTTGCAGCCTTAAGAGTTGGGTAGTGGCTCAAATAAGGAAGATGGGTCTGATGAGGCTGAATTTGAGGAGGGGGGACAAGATAATGATGATGATTAGACCCCACCTCCAGAGAGACGCACTATCAGGTGGAGTGTTCCTTGTGTTAGAGAGATTTATGAGTAGGGAATCACTGTTACCTCCAAGAAGAACCCCGTCACGCCCCGAGGTTGCACCCTGGACGTAATATGGTACTTGGAGTCACAAGTGACCCCAAGTCAACCCCTGGTCTATAATACACTGGCATTCTAAGTAAACATATAAATATACATAGTAGAAGTTTAAAGATAAAATGTAAACATTTAAGAGGATAAAGCTGATTCATAATATTTGAAAATATTTGAACAAAGCTACAACTCTGAAAACCAAATTTGTGTCTAAAAGCCACTATGACTGGTGATTTGCTGGGAGAAGCCCCCAGCTATCTAAATAAAAGGAAAGAAAAATATAATTGAAGTAAATAATCTTCGTCCTCGAAGAATGAGTACTCACTAGCTAGAATAGTTGAAGTCTTCGATGAACGATCGGCTAGCGAGATTGAGACTGAGATCCTGAAGCTGTATCATAAAATGATACACCATAAAAGTATGTGTCATTACTTTAAATGTACTGAGTAAGTGGGAGAAAACATAACACAATGGAATAGAAATGTTGAACTGAAAAGACATGCAATGACCAAATGAGGCTACTGAACTAAATAACTGAGATGGTCTAAAAGACCCGATCTGATGGTCAAGGACATGCCTATTTCAGAGATACTGAACTGAACTAAATTAAGCTGACTAGTGGGAGAGTGTATAACTGACATATAACCATGTGAGCTAGACGTGGAGTCCGATGTATACACCCCATCGGTAAGACCCAATATACCTTTCCAGGGTATAAAGGCATGAACTAGGTGATCACAAGACTTTGGGGACATCAACACAGTAAAAACTGTAACCTACGGTGGCAACATAGTTTTGTGAACCTGGGTACGCTGGAACACCAGTCTTCTCGGTGTTAAGTCCTACTCCCACTGAATAGTCCTAGACTGAATACTAAGCTGACAACTCCAAATCGGGGACCAAGACTAGTTAGGGATACATACTTGAAAGCACCCTGAGAGTCTTATCGGACCAGATTCTGGAATTGGATTCTAAGACTGGTCAGAGTAATTTATCTGGAAGCATTGTAATCGTCTAAAGAACAAACTGTAATTTGGAACTGGGGTCCTAAGGCTAGTTAGAGCTGCTGGTCTAAAATTTTAAGACTGCCTAGTGGAACACTAAACACTGAGTTTTAAATTTGATTCTGATAATTGAGAGGTACTACTGGCAGCTCGGAAATTTCTGTAGTCAAACTAATCAGCTAACATTTCTAACTGTCATTGAGAATTCTAAAATTCATACTAAAAACTAACTAATAATAATATAATTGAGATTCAATGCCACTAAAAACATGGGAGTCCCCAACAATAATTAAATGAAGAAAAATTTCGATATTCAAAGACTATTGCGAAATTGCTGATTTTCTAGTTCAATAAATAGGGCTTTCACTTCAAAAGAATAAACACCATTTTGTCACAAACTAGTGGAAAATATCTATAACTAACATGAAATAACATTCCCCATGAATTAGACGAAGATTGGTTAAGAATTTCTTAACATTCGAAAATTCCAGGGCTGGAACTAATAGAGAAAAGTAGGGAGGAATTTGGGGACAGAAGGGAAGAATTATTCCCTTGTTAAATTCCCACATACCTGAAAATGGGAAAACCCAAGATAATTTATTGAAAAAGTAAACTTGAAGTTCCACAACTGACTCTGAGCCCTAGTTCTTGCTTGAGAGAAATGACCTGGGTTTCTTCGATCGATATTCTGAGAGTTAAGTGGAGAATGAGGGAGAAAACCATTCAATCCCTCTAATATCTCTGAAATTATACTTAAAATGATGTAGTTTAGGGACTAAATAGCTGAGAAATTATAAAAATAACCCTAGACTAAAAATCTGAAAACTGACCGACAAGGACCCAACGGGCCACTCAACGAGTCGTTGGTTGAGACCACGACTAGCTGGAACCCGTTGTTGTTTCTACTGCCTCGGTCCTGGATTCAATCTTTCTAGCAACGGAAAATACCATGACTCGTTGGATGTACCAAAGGGTCGTCGGTTCCTTTCGTGTCCACTGGACAAGGGAATTGGCAGGCTAGGCAATGGGTGACATAACGCTCGTTTGTTGAACCAACAGGTCGTCGTGTACAATCGTTAGGTTTACTGGAAAAATTTCCTGAAAAAGTCTTTGTTGACACAATGGTGATGACAACGACTCTTTGTTTCCTCTCATTTTCACTAGAAGGAAATTTCAGGGATCTCACATGACGACTCTCACAACGGGTCGTTGTTTCTAAAAATGACTCATTGGTTGAGTCATGGGTCCTAGAAAGAGTTTTTGAGTTGGGGAAACCATGAGTGATAGGGTGACTCATTTTTTGTCACAACGGGTCATTACTTGTCTCATTGGTTCCCAAGAGACCAAGACCAGCTCACCACGAATAACACGAGTCATTGGAGCTGACCACGACTTGTTTTCTCAGTTGTCCTGAGAGAATTTTTTCTGGTTTTTCTGTTGAATTTTCTTGAATCCTGAGTCTGGTTTAGGATAGTTTTTGCGTGTTACAATATCTCCCTCTTGGGATAATTCTTCCTCGATGAAGACTAAAACTGCTGGAAAACTAAAAAAAGAGTTGAGATTTCTAGACTGAGACTATGAGCTGGTTTCTGAAGGAGTAACTGACCCTGAACTGACTTCACCATACTAACAGAGCTGATGCAACTTGAATTCACATAGAAAGTCTAAATAAAGTTGATGAGTACAGAACTAAATCGTGTACTTGGGAGGAATTTAGTACCTAATGCCAGAACTGAACTGGAAGGGAACAAGTGTGGGTATCTAGCCTTCATATCTGCTTCAGCTTCCCACGTAGCTCCTTCTACATGTTGATTTCTCCATAAGACCTTGACTGAAGTTACCTCCTTGTTCCTCAGCTTACGATCCTACGGTCAAGGATCTGGACTGAGACCTTCTCATATGAGAGACTATATTTCACTCCCACGCTGTCCAATGGAAAAATTGAAGTTGGATCATTGATACACTTCTTCAATAGTGAAACATGGAATACTGGGTGCACAGATGCCAATTCTGAAGGTAATTCCAGCTCGTAATGTACCTTACCAATTTGCCTCAGAATTTTTTAAGGTCCCACAATTTTCAGACTGAGCTTTTCCATCTTCCCAAACCTCATCACCCCTTTCATGGATGAAATTTTCAAATAGACCCAGTCATCCATAGCAAACTCTAATTCTCTTATCTTCACATCAGCATAAGATGTCTGATGGTTCAGAGCTATTTTCAATTTATCCCTGATGAGTTGTACCTTTTGCATAGCTTTATGAACCGATTCTGGCCCGATTATAGTAGCTTCACCAACTTCAAACCACTCAACAAGAGATCTGCACCTCCTACCATACAATGCCTCAAACAGGCCTATCCAGATACTGGAGTGGTAGCTGTTGTTCTATGCAAACTCAATAAGAGGTAAGTGGTCATCCCAACTGCCCTTGAAATTAATTGCACACACTCTCAACATATCTTCTAAGGTATGAATAGTCCGCTCAGCTTTCCCGTCTATCTACAGGTGAAAAGATGTGCTGAGCATGACCTGGGTACTAAGTCCCTTCTGAAAAGACTTCCAGAATTGCGAGGTAAACTGGTTACCTCTGTTTGAAATAATGGATAATGGCACCTCGTGAAGTATGACCAACTAACCAATATAAAGCCTAGCATAATCCTCAGCTGAATCTGTAGTTTTAACTGGGAGGAAATGTGCTAACTTAGTCATCCGGTCTACTACTACCCAAACAGAATCATATTGTCGACGAGTTCGAGGTAGACCCATAATAAAGTCCACATTCACTTCTTCCCACTTCCATGTAAGTATGCTAATATCCTGGGTCATACCTCCCGGTCTCTGGTGCTCTACCTTGACTTTCTTGCAGGTCGGGCACTTAGCTACGAATCTGACGATGTCTCTCTTCATGCCTTTCCACCAGTAAATATCCCACAGATTGTGGTATATTTTAGTAGCACCATGGTGGATGGAGTATCTCGAGTTGTGTGCTTCAACCAATATTTGCTGTCTCAAGTCACCGACATTCGATACACACAATTTGCCCTAGTAATGGAGCACACCATCTCCCCCTTTAGAGAAAGCCTCAACCTCTTTCCTGAGAACTGCTTCCTTAAGTTTAAGTAAAATGGGATCTTCATCCTGTTTGGACTTAACTTCAACAACCAAAGAGGAATCTGACCCGCTTTGCATTACCACTCCACCCTCAGCTGAGTCAACCAACTACACCCCTAACCGAGCTAGTCGGTGAATATCTTTCGCCAATTCATTTTTTCCTTCTTCAACATGAGTCACGCTACCCATAGACACTCTTCTCAGGGCATCACCACCACATTTTATTTGCCCGGGTGATATAGCACGCTCATGTCTTAATTCTTCAATGTTCTAACCACCGTATCTGATGAAGATTTAGGTCCTTCTGACTAAATACATACCGAAGGCTCTTTTGATCGGTCAAAACATCTGCGTGAGCCCCATACAGATAGTGTCTCCATAATTCTTCTCATGAACTTTGAGCTGTCTGGAAGCGTAGATTATCACCTTGCCGCACTGCATCAGAACACAACAGAGTCCAACTCCAAAAGCGTTGCAATATACCACAAACCTATCTGATCCTACCTGTAGGGTCAACATTGGAGTGGTAGTGAGTCAAGTTTTTAACTCCTTGAAACTCTTCTCACATGCATTTGACAACTGAAATTTCACCTTCTTCTAAGTCAGCCTAGTCAGAGGAGATGCTATAGCAGAAAAGCCTCCCACAAAGTGTCAGTAATAACCGACCAAACCCAATAAACTTATAATTTTTGTTAGGGAGGTAGGTTTGGGCCAATCTTTCACTACTGCTATATTTTGAGGATCAACCTATATACCCTCATCCGAGACTACATGACCTAGGAAAGTCACAGACTTCAATCAGAATTTGCACTTGCTGAATTTGGCGAGCAGCTAGTGGTCTCTGAGTGTTTGAAGCACTATCCTCAGGTGATTAGCATGCTCTTCCTCATTTCTGGAGTATACCAGAATGTCGTCAATAAATACAATGACAAACATATCTAGAAACATCTGTAAGACTCTGTTCATCAGGTCCATAAAGGCTGCAGGGGCATTTTTTAATCCTAAGGACATAACCATAAACTCATATTGACAATATCAAGTCTTAAAAGCTATTTTTGATATGTCACACTATCTGACCCTTAGCTGATGATACCTCGACCTGAGATCTATTTTAGAGAAACAGCAGGCTCCTTTAAGTTGGTTGAATAGGTCATCAATTCTTGATAAGGGATACCTGTTCTTGACTATGATCTTGTTCAACTGATGGTAATCAATGCACATTCTGAGGGTACCGTCTTTCTTGAGCATGAATAACACCGGAGCACCCCAGGGAGAGATGTTGGGTCTAATAAAATCCTTATCAAGAAGATCTTTTAGCTTCTCCTTCAACTCATTGAGTTCAGCCATAGCCATGCTATAAGGAGGAATGGAGATGGACTGAGTATCTGGAATAAGGTCTATACCAAAGTCGATTTCCCATTCAGGAGGAACTTCGGGAAGATCTTCGGGGAACACATTTGGAAATTTGCTGACAACTGGGACCAACTGGATAGTTGGGGTCTTAGAGTAAAAATCCTTGACCCAAACTAGATGGTAAATAGATCCCTTAGATATAAGCTTACTGGACTTAAGGTAGGAAACAAACCTACCCTTAGGCACTAAACTACTTCCTATCCATTTTAGAGCTGGCTCATTAGGGAACTGAAACCTGATGACCCTAGTTCTGCAATCGACTGAGGCATAACCAGAGTGTAACCAATCCATGCCAAGAATGAGGTCAAAGTCGACCGTATATAACCCTATAAGGTCATCTGGAATGACTTTATTGAACACTAAAATTAGGCAGCTTCTATACACCCAACTGGGTCTAACTGTCTCACCAATTAGGGTGGAGACTGAAAATGGTTCTGAGAGGACCTCTGGAATGATATCGAACTTGACTACTATGTAGGGAGTTACAAATGATAGAGTGTCCCCCGAATCAAGTAGGGCATATACATCTTTCTGGAAAAGACGTAACATACTCGTAACCATATTAGGTGAGCTCTCCTGATCCTAATTAGAGGATAATGCATAAAAATGGTTTTGGCATTGAACTCCCTCCGTACCTGTTGTATTAGCCTACTGAGCTAGTCAGCTTTCTGGAGCTACTGAGGTAGTGAATTTTGACCTTTCTCATCCTGCGGACGAGCATTCCTTAAGCTGATGACCAAGCTGTCCAACACCAAAACAGCCCTCTCGACCCTGAAGACACTCTTCTGAATGGTTCTTGCTGCACATGGGGTAAGATGAATACCTGTTACTGGCACTATAACTCTAGTACTGAGAGCCTGATGATCCACCTCTCCAATCCTGGCGGGACCGAAAGGTAGGGGCACTAGCTGCCTTGGGTGTTGGAGCCCTTTGCTGCTGCTCCTGCTGTGGGCAGCTACTACCGCCAGACCTTTGGTGGCCATAATCTGATTGGCCAGTCCTTGCCCACTTGTTCTTTCTCTCCATGTCCCTTAGTTTTTCTGCCTCAATTTGTTGGGATAGACAATCAAGCTAGAGAGGTCGATAACCTTAATCAGCATCGCTGTCCTGCACTCTTTGAGGACAAGTTCGATACCCCATTAACAAATTGCAGCAAGCGAGCCCTTGGCTCGGCAACCATCTCTTGAACGTATTTGGACAACCTAGTGAACTTCAGAGCATATTCTTCTACTTTCCGGTTTCCCTGTCTCAAATTCATGAACTCCGCTACTTTCGCCTCCCTTAGATCTCGAGGGAATAATCTATCTAGGAAGGCTATAGTGAACTCCTCCTATTCCACCGGTCCTGCTTTTGTTGGCCTCCCCTCCTTCCACTGTTCATACCAGACCCAGGCTAACCCTTTCAGTTGGTAGGCAGCCAAGTCGGCACACTCTAAGAGACTGACACCCATAGTTCGGGTGATCTTTTTAATCTTCTCCGTAAATTCTTGTGGGTCCTCTCCCACCTTAGATCCATGAAAATCTTGAGGGTTCATCCGAGTGAAGTCCCGCACTCGGGCAGCTGCTGCGGAACCGTTTTTGTTGATTGGAACCACCTATTGATTCACCTGGTTGGTAACAGTTCGAGCAAGTAGCTGAATAGCCGCCCTGAATTATACAGTAGACACTTAGTCGTCCTAAGGGGCTGCCGGGACTGGTGGGGCAGGTCGGTGAGCATTACCAGCTCTTCTTTCGCTACCACAGCACGAGTTAGGTGATTGATTTTGGAACTGAAGCTTACGCATGATAAGGAGTATGAAATAAAGGGAATTTTTCCTAAAAACATCTCATAGCCTCCCTGTCATAAGTGGAACGATTCACACCTATGAAGAGGACTCTACTTGATGCGGCTTTAAGACATCCAAGGATAATCCAAACATAGTGCTCCGTTACAAAGTTTGTCACGCCCCGGGCTTACACACTGGACGGAACTTGGTACTTGGAGTCACAAGTGACCCCAAGTCAAGCCCTGGTCTATCATATATTGGCATTCTGAGTAAACATATAAATATACAAGAGGAAATTTAAAGCAAAAATATAAACATTCGAGAGGGTAAAGATGATTCATAATATTTGAAAATATTTGAACAAAGCTACAAGTATGAAAAACAAATCTGCATCTAAAATCCACTATGACTGATGAGTTGCTGGTACAAGTCCCCATCTAACTCCAAATCTAAATAAAGGGAAAGAAAAATATAACTGAAGTAAAATGATCTCGAAGAATGAGGACTTACCAGCTAGAATAGCTGAAGTCTTCAGTGAGCGATTAGCTAGCGAGGTTGAGGATAAGATTTTGCAGCTGTATCATAAAAAATATAGCATAAAGTATGTGTCAGTACTTTGAATCTACTGAGTAAGAGGGAGAAAACATAACGCAATGGAATAAAAGTGTTGAACTGAAAAGACATGCAATGACCAATTGAGGCTACTGAACTGAATAACTGAGCTAGCTAAAAGACCTGGTATGATGGTCAAGGACATGGCCTATTTCTGAGATACTGAATTGAAACTAAACAGAGTTGACTAGTGGGAGTGTCTATAACCAACATATAACCGCGTGAGCTAGACGTGGAGTCCGATGTATACACTCCATCAATAGGACTCAATATACCTTTCTAGGGTATAAAGGCATGAACTGGGTGATCACAATAGTCTGGGGCCATTTGACTAATAAAACCTATAACCTATGGTGGCAACGTATTTTGGGAACCTGGGTTCGTTGGAATCTCGATCTGCTCGGAGCTAAGTCATACTCCCACTGAATAGTCCTAGACTGAATACTATGTTGATAGCTCAAAATTGGGGCCCAGAACTAGTCAGGGATACATATCTAAAAGCACCCTGAGGTCTTGTCAGAACAGATTCTAGAATTGGGGTTCCAAGACTGGTCAGAGCTGCTTATCTGGAACCATCGTAATCGTCTAAAGAATAAATTGTAATTTGAAACTGGGGTCCTAAGGCTAGTCACCGTTTCTAGTCTCAAATGCCATGACTACCTAGTGGACCACTAAAAACTAAGTTCTAAATTTGATTCTGATAATTGGGAGGTATTACTAACACCTCGGGAATTTTTGTAGTCAAATTGATCAGCTGGCATTTCTAACTTACACTGAGAATTCTAAAATTCTTTCTAAAAATGGAACTTACAATAATCTAGTTGAGATTCAATTATACTAACAACATGGGAGTCCCCAACACAGATAAAATCAAGAAAATTTTTGATATTCAAATACTATTGCAAAATTCATGATTTTCTAGTTCAAGAAATAGGGCTAAATTTCACTTCACAAGAATAAACATCATTTCAGTCACAAACTAGTGGAAAATATCTAAAACTAACATGTAATAATATTCCACAAGAATTAGCCGAAGACTGGTTAAGAATTTCTAAGCATTCAAAAACTCCAGGGTTGGAATTGATAGAGGAGAGTACAGAGGAATTTGGGGACACAAAGGAAGAATTATTCCCTTATTGAATTTTCACATACCTGGAGATGGGAAAACCTAAGATAAATCCTTGAAAAAGAAAAGTTGAAGTTCTACAACTGACTTTGAGCCCTAGTTCATTCTTGAGAGAAATTATCTGAGTTTCTTCAATCAATACTCTAAGAGTTAAGTGGAGAATGAGGTAGAAAACCATTCAATCCCTCTAATATCTCTAAAATTATACTTAAAACAACGTAGTTTAGGGACTAAATAGGTGAGACATTACAAAAATAACCCTGGAATAAAATATGAAAACTGACTGGCAAGGACCCAACGGGTCACTCAACGAGTCATTGGTTAAGACCACAACTCACTGGGACCAGTCATTAGTTCTACTGTCTGGGTCCTAGATTCACTAGTTCTGGCAACGGGGAATACCACGACTCGTTGGACGCACCAATGGGTTGTTGGTTCCTTCAGTGGCCACTGGACAAGGAAACTGGCAGGCCAGGCAACGAGTGAAATAACGATTTGTTGGTTGATCCAATAGGTTGTCATGTACAGTAGTTAGGTTCATTGGAAAAATTTCCTTAAAAATTCTTAGTTGACACAACGAATGCTGAAAATGACTACTCGTTGTCTCCTCTCATTTTCACTAGAAGGAAATTTTAGGGATCTCACCTGACGACTCTTACAAGGGGTCGTTGTTTCTGACAATGACTCATTGGTCGAGTCGTGGGGTCCTGGAAAGAGTTTCTAATTTGGGGAAACCATGATTGATAGAATGACTCGTTGTTTCTCATAATGGGTCATTCCTTATCTCGTTGGTTCCTAAGACCAAGACCAGCTCACCACGGCTGACACAATGAGTCGTTGGAGCTGACCATGACTCGTTGTCTCAGTCATTCTTAGGTAATTCTTTTTTGGTTTTTCTGCTAAATTTTCTTGATGCCTGAGTCTGGTCTTGGAAAGTTTTGGAGTGTTACAAACCCCATGTGAAGCATTTAAGAGGAACTGTGGATCCCGACCAGGGCCTTGAATGAGGTCAAGGAGATGAAGCGATTGTTTGAGTTCTATAAGTTCGAGTGGATGGAAAGAACCCTTGATAAATTCAGTGCTGACATGGTAAGGGCATTCTATGCCAACTACTTGGCCACTCTAGAGAATCAAACTCTAGCAAGCCAAAGGGTTAAGGAGCAGCCTAGATTAGGGAGTATGAAGGTCTGTGGACGAGCATTTGATGTCTTTGAGAGGATGATTTCCTACAAGTTATATAGGCCGGATTACAGGGCCCCAGCCGCTACAATAGAGTTTGATTACCAACTAGATGCCCTATAAAGGGTTAAGCAGTTGAGCCTAGAGTTGAGACAGAGGCAAGTAAGGTGGTTTGCTGAAGTAATTGTTGAGGAGAAACAGAAGGTGGAATGGGTGACTACTGGACAACAGGTCACCAAAACCTTCGCTTAAATTTATAACAAAGGCCTGCTGGACATTGGTTCACCACAAATTGGCACCGATGGTGAATGATAATACCCTGAGTGCCAACAGAGTAGCGTTAGTTTCATGTAGCATATCTAGATATGCCATTAACATCCCAAGGGTGATAGTAGAGGAGATTTAGGATTGAGTGCTAGTATTGAGAATGGCGATTTCGTTACCAAGTCTCATATATAGGCTTTATAGAAAGTCTGATGTGTGGGTGATAGCTGAGGTTGATGTCAGGGTTTGAGTCAATCGGACTGCTGATATTCGGCTGATCGGAAATGAGATGAACAGAGTGAGCTGGTTAAGATTACCAGCACTAGTTCCACCACCACAGTCAGCTGGGGGTGAGCACGTAGATGCCCCCACCTCTATTTAGTAGAATGAGATGCTGGCCGCTAAAATTGGCCACACAGCATCTGCCCCCAGCATTTTCTCTACACCTCCACTAGCTACATTGGGTTAGGTTACATCCGGATGCATACTGGTGGCGCATGATTTCCTATAGAAGCTGGTTAAAAGGCTGACCTTGACTGAGAAAAAGGTCAATATGATGATGGAGCAGGTCAATTCTTGGGTTAAGGCTTAGATTGAGGAGGCTCCAAGAGGGCCACACAGCAGATTAGATAACTTTGAGGTTACAACTCAATGAGCTTCTAGCTGAGCAGCCATATGTGGGAAGCTTGAGAGAGCAAATTGGGTCGATGCAGAGTCAGGTAGCTGAGTTGTCTTCTAGATAGCCAACCATATTAACAGCCCCCATTATCTCATTCTGGGATCCTAAGTCGGTGGAGATTACGGAAAGAAGAGAGCAGTGGAGGTAGTTGATGAGGAAACCTCAAAGAAGAGAAAGACAAAGGAGAGAAAGAAGCGGAAGCAGGCGACAACAACTAGCCTAATGACTCATGATTAGCACATTTCTGAGCTGCAGGAGAGAGCTAGAGGAGCCGGGAGCTCAACTACTGTGCCCGGAGATCTTGCGGGTGGCAAGAACCCTTCGGGTGAGCCACATTCAGCCCAGATGGTTAGAGAGGTCATTGAGGCAGTCAAGACTGCGGAGGGGGTGACCACAACCCCCACCACCACATCATTGAGTGCGTCAGCTACCACTGGCACCATGATTACAGCGAAAGGGAATGTGAATTCACACCCGAATCCACTCTTTGAAGAAAAAGAAGTAAGACTGTGTTTCAAAATCTTCAACAAAGTCTAAATATCAAGCAATGTCTACTGCCTACTTTCAGATTATTTAGCTTCGTAGTTTACTAGCAGAAGTTCAATTTTCTTAATCTAGTCCTACTCTTCTCCATGATGAAAACACAAGTGTGATTCAATTTGCTACCAATTCGATTTATCATGAAAGGATCAAACATATTGAAGTGGACTTTCATTTTATTAGAGAAGCTGTAGATAAAAGAGTTACTATTCTTCCACATGCGTCTAATGATCTTCAAATAGGTGATGTGTTTACAATATCAATGAAACGACAGCATTATAAGTTTCTAGTAGGCAAATTAATGCTCTTTGATCCATAGGCATCAATTTGAGGGGGGGGGGGTGTTAGCATGATACAAAGGATATTTCTGATATGATAAATTAAAAATAGAGATGTTTTAGTTATGATAAATTATGAATAGAGATATTTTAGATATTTTAGATATGATAAATTATGATTAGAGATATTCTAGATACATGAAAATATACTTAGAGATATTTTATATTTATTGTAGAATATTGTGTAGCATTAACTATAGAATATTTGGTAGAATTTAAGTGTAGAATAATTTGCTTTCTTTTATCTCTTATTTCTATTGTGTATAAATATCAATATGATCTGATGTATTGGATCAACAAAATTAAGATAATTATTCTTAGTTTCTCTTGTGTCTTCTCTTTTTGTGAGATACTATAATGACAAGCATCTTATCGATGAAATGGAGGTATAAATAGTGCAGACTTCCATTGTTGACGCGTAGTTATGGTCTTTTGGAGGAGACAAATGACTCGCTATACCATTCTATAATGTTTGCAAAAATTATGTACCACATTTTGATCCTTCATTTAGGACCACTTATCAAGTTTACTCTCTCCATTTCTGAACTGAAAAAGTATCCAAGGATTGACAGTTTGATATATTTCCTCTCTATGAATGAAATTCAGGATCTTGTTCTTTAATTTTTGGAGTGGAACCAATACAGAAGTTGGTTCTGAAAATCTCAGAAGTTCTAAATACTATAAAAATTAATTTCCACAAGCTGAGATCCTTATTTTGATAGGCAATATAAGTTCTGTCTGTCTAACAAATGTCCCTCTTCTACATTGTGACCACAGTACTTCTATGGCGGCAGACTATTTTGATTTTGCAAAGTTTTTGAATCTTCTACAGCTTTCAAAGGACTCCTCTTGGACTTCAGTTTTCTTGATAGATAAAGGTGACAAGGCTTCCCTTTGATATCAAATGTGTCAAGTGATTTTACCTTCCCTTTTTATGCTGGTTGAACCATATAAGCTCTAACGCATTCTTTCCTTTATAAGAAGCTTCCCATGTTTAGAGTATCTCGAAACACAGGTCATATGTGCTTTGACTCTTTTCTTTCTTTCTCTTTTTCTTTCTTCCTTTCTTATTTTAGTATTTTTTGTCATACTTCAAAGATCCTTAATAATCTGATAATTGCCTTCTTATTATCTTTCTTTGGTTGACAATGAAGATGATAGTGATAGTATAGCATCCCTTGAGCTTGAACTTTTCTCAGATGTGACATTTAATCACCTCTGAAAGTGATGTTAGAACATTTTGAGGGAAAAACGCTTGAGATGCAGCTTGTCAAGCTTTTGTTACCCAAGTCCCCAGTATTGGTGAGTATACTTATTGATACATGGCATCTAGAGGATGAACCATTCACTGAGCTATCAAAATTTTAGCGTGCATCCTAAAGCAAAAGTAGTCAACACATCATGATCTTAAATAGAAATATATTGAAAGTTAAATTTGAGCAGATTTCATTTTATATGAATTTTTTGTGATCTCCTTTTACTAAGTTTCACAAAAAGAATAATAGTAATAACAAATTGATCATATATAGTTTTATACATCGATTTTCATGCGATAATTTTGCACTTATAGTACTTTGGTATGACAAAAATATTTTTCTACTTTTTTTAAAAAATTATTCCTAGCATTGGGTTATAAAACTATATTTTTCAAGAAGATATTTTTCATAAGAAGGGAGAAATTGTCTTCTCTCATTCAAGGACATAATTATAATCATTTATAACTATCTTCTTTTTGTTTAGCAGGTAAAGTTTACATCCATCAAAAATAGAAAACTGGCACTAATATGGTGCTAGGGAATTACGATGTTGAAACCTTTTAATACAAAAATTGTGAAGTGATAGTTCAAGTGTATTTCTGGCCAAATTTAGTCCTCTTTAAAATAAAAAAAAATGTGTTTCAGACTAGATACACACAAATCAAAAAATCCGTATAAATGATCCAAGATTATTCTCTCTCTTATTAAAATGTGATGCTTTTTAGATAGTTTTGTAATTTGTTATAAATGTTAATTTAGCTATACATATGCTATAATTCACATTGTAATTATCCTACGGGCTACTTTAGTAATTGCACATGGGGTCATTTTGAAATCTTATTCACAGAATCCATTTAAACAAACAGGTTAATAACATTTTCTTTTATTCAAAAGATAGGTGTGCCAATAGGTCGGAGCATAGTATTTGTCACCCTAACCCGCACGCACGTGCGCACCCTCACACCCGCACACACCCAACATGCACGCACACACCAAACTGACCTTTTCTGTAACTAGCATAGGTTTACATTAACAGTATTGTGCACCGTGACCCTTTAAATTTTAGGTCTGCCTCTACCCCCAGTTCCTCTCTTTGTTCGAGTGATGAAGTTCAATGGCCGAAGCACACAAAAAGGACAAAGGGTATTTGATAATCCTAAGTTTGGTGAACTTCAGTTGTACTTCTGTCCTTTTAATTGCTATTATTCTAACTGAAGTTAGACAGATTCTTTAGGATTTGTAACTTTTAGCCTTCCCCTTCTTTTTCTTCTTTAGGAAATTAAGGCTAATTCTTTGCCATTTGTTGTGTATGTCTTTCTATATGGTGTAGAACTTGAGAATGAAAATTGGGAATCTTTAGTTTCCTCTGTGTCTTTAATATAGAACTTCTAAAATATACTTTCGAAATGTTTTTTGTCACTTATTTTATTCTTTGTAAATATTATGGAAATTAGAAAATGTCTCAACATAACCATGCAAAGATTTTTTCCCCTTACATATTGATATAAAGACGTCTTACAGGCTTGACATAAAAAGTAATTTTCTTGCATTGGAGTGATTATTGGTGTATGAGCCTCCTAAGCAAAGAATGTATTGTCGAAGTTCACCTCCTGGCTTCCTTAGCAACCTTCCAGATAATATAATCGATGTCATTCTAATGTGTCTATCTTGTAGATGCTGTGAGGACAAGCATCTTATCGAAGAAATGGAGGTATCACAGATGTAGACTTACAAAATTGATGCTTGATGAATCTCATTGGAGAACAGAGAAGGATTTCCTAGACCCTGCAGTTATTTACAAAGATTATCTACCCATTTGTGACCCTTCATGAAGGACAAATTACTAAGTTCACTGTCTATATTTCTAATCTGGGAAGTTTTCTTGAGATTGATAACTTCATATATTTCATCTCTAGGAGAGGCATTCAACATCTTGTTATTCACCTTTCAAAGGATGGTGCGTGTAAATTGCCTTCTTCTTCTCTTTTCATGGGTTTGTAGGTGAGGCATCTTAATCGTCATTGTTGCCTAATTCATCCTCCTTCGGTCTTTAAAGGATTTGATTGCTTAATTATCTTGGATCTATGTGAAGTCACAATTTCTTCTAAATTACTCAAAAGTTTAATATCTCATTGCCCATTGCTTTAAGAAGTTGGTGCTGAGTCAGGTTATTTTAATCAATTTGACCCTTCACAACTCATACCATGAGTCATAAGAATGTCTTGTGACTCATCCCTAGGACTCGTAACAAAGATGTTAAGAAAACTTACCTGTGGACCTACGAGTACATCCTACGACTCGTACCACGAAGTTACAACTCGTACTATGACTCATAGGGAACTCTTAATTGAAGGTCCATGCCTTGCACAGTTCATAACTACAGTGAGCACTACAACCTGTAAAATGAAGTTACGAGTCGTAGGACCAATCGTACACTGAACTCATGCACTGAGATACATCTCTGCTTCTCACTATGACTCGTGCGACGGCCCGTAAAATCCTCTTACGGGTCGTACTAATACCCATAGCACAGTCTATTCTACAATTGTTCTGCCATCTATTTTTGTTTCTCCTATACACTGAGCACACATAAGTCAATAAACTCGGGTTGCCTCCTAAGAAGAGCTTAATTTAACGTCGCGGCACGACGTAGGTGATTCGGTTACTCAGAATTCACCAAACCACCTCATGGGTTACCTCCTAAGAAGCGCCTGATTTAACGTCGTGGCACGACGTAAGTCTCTTGACTACTTAGACTTCGTCAAGGAACTTAGACTCATCCTCGATTGCTGAGATCACTCTATGCTCCTTTGGTTTCTTTATTGAACGGCAGACATTGAAGGTGACCTCTTCTTTATTGAGTTTGAATTTTAACTGGCCAGCCTCCACATTTACTAGAGCCCTCCTAGTGGCAAGGAATGGTCGCCCCAAAATGATGGGGACCTCAAAATCAATCTCACAATCAAGGATCACGAAGTCCAATGGGAATAAAAATCAATCCACTTTAACAAGCACATCAAACAAGATTCCCACAGGCTTCTTCACAGTTCGGTCAGCCATCAGCAGCCGCATAGTAGTCGGTGTAGAGGCTCCCAAGCCCAGTTGCTTAAACACAGCTAAAGGCATTAGATTGATTCTTGCTCCCAAGTCATAGACTGCCCTCGCGAACTCAACATCACTAATTGTACATGAAATGGTGAAGACACTTGGGTCCTCCTTCTTTTGGGCAAGGACTCGTGAGGCTATAGTGCTACAATGATGCACGTTATCTATAGGCTCATAGCTAACGGACCTTTTCGTGGTAACAAGGTCCTTCATAAACTTGGCGTATTACGGTATCTGTTCCAATTCCTTGACCAATGATATGTTTACAAATAAATGTTTTAGCATTGACAGGAATTTTTGAAACTTACCATTCTCTGCCTTCTTCTTCATTCTTATTGGAAATGGTGGCAATGGTCATGTAATATCCTTATAAATCTGTGCGGCCCCTTATTTCTCTCCTTGTTTATCCATAGGCTCCTTCTCACCAACTGGAGCCTTAGTCAACTCAACATCCTCATCAAGCTCATTCTCAGCAACCTCTTCCTTATCATCCATTATGCTTTCTTTCTTCCTTTAAAGATCAACTACAACCGACAGAGGGGGATCAACCATGGTCTCTCCACTCCTAATCATCACAGCCATGTAGTGACCTTCATTCTTTGGATTTTCGATTGTGTTTCTAGGTAGTGTATCCTTTTACCAGGGTTCATGGATGCTTGAAGTTGACCCATCTGATGTTCAATTTGCTTGATGGTTGTGGCATATGACTCAACTCTTTCACACATGCTAGATATATCTCCATGGATGTCTTTCAGCTGATCATTTGTGGATCTAACCTTCTTTAGCATCTCATTCATCATGATTTATAACATTTGACTATCCATCCTCCCCCAAACGTGCATTAGGAGGCACATACAACCCTACTCGGTCGTTACGGTAATCGTCATTCCTTTTCTATTCTCCCTCACGCTCACGACCTCAGCTTCTGTCTGTGTAGCTATTTTGGTTGTAATTGTGTATGTATTGGTTTCAACCTTTGTTTCTAAAACCTTGGCTCCAAGTGTCTTGGCCAGACCCTTGGGCGTTGGCTCGGAAACCCGCCACCTAGTTATCCAAGAAGTTTGCCTCCTCCTTGGAATCTGTATGCTCTTCCCCTGGTTACTGTCCATGTGTCCCTACTACATTAAATTTTGTGGCCCCAACACCCATCATATGCTTCGGGAGTAGGTCTAGCGATGTGCGCATATGGGCCAATTCCTGGTCACATTCTTCCTCCTTCCTTCATTGGTCTATATCAAACCAACAACATATGTATCAGCCACCACTTCTGCTTCCCGGGTGTGCCATGCTCTGTTTGTTTTCGTCACCCTATCAAGAATAGTAGTAGCTTGCACCCAAGTGTGAGTCATCAGTGCTCCTCCCACCACTATGTCTGCTACAACTTTAGTACTATTGTTCAACAATCTATAAAAAATCTCCAACAAGCTATCATTCGGAATTTTATGGTTTGGGCACTTAGTCAACTTCTTCTTGAACCTCAACCAGGTTTCATGAAGTGTCTCTGTTTTAAGCTGTCAGAAATTATATATTTCATCCTTAAGCTGCAGCATTCTGGAGGAGGGAAAGAACCTCTCTAGAAACAATTGTTTGAGCTCCCTCCAATTGGTTATAGAGTCATTGGGCAACATCGATAACCATAAAGTGGCTTCCCCAGATAGAGAGAATGGGAAGAGTCTTAGCCTTATTGCGTCCTGACTGACACCAGGAAACCTATACGTCTTGCATAATCCAACAAAGTTAATTAAGTGTAGGTTGGCGTCATTAGCTATGTGACCACTAAACACCTCCTTCATGTTCAACAGATGAACCATGGTGCTAGTGATGCAAAACTATTCCCCGGCAGGTAAAGGTTGTGGTATAATAGCTCCGTTCGACCTGACTTCATCAATGTCAGGGTCATCTTCATCAAAGAATTAAGGGGCATATCTCAATCCTCTGTTTCCCCTTCCATGGTGACCAACGTTGACAACCGCATCTCAAGCATCCTTCATATCCTAAAGTGCATCTTGCTGAGCTAGCCGGCTTGCCTAGCTTCATTAGCAATACAGGCATCTCTTTGCTCATGGTTCTCCATCCTTCACAGTGTTCTTAAGTTCGAGATCAAAAGTAATCAAGGGGTTCCATCTCCATCGAGTACTTGTCATTCACCAAGCAACAACCTATGGATGTCCAAAAACAAAAAGAAAACATAATTAAGGAAAAAAACAACCAAACGTTAAATACAAGCAATTAATCAAGTCTTAGCCGTATTCCCCGAGAACGACACCACTTCTTGATAACGCTCAAACTCACACTTCTCTGGAAAAGTATGAATCATATGTTGTCAATAAAGAAACCAACAAAGAGGTTGGAGTCGAACCCACAGGGAATAAGGTAAGGTCTAGACTAATGCCTGTACTTAAGCTTGTTGGTGAGTTATCTCCAAATTTGGGGGGTTTAAAGAAAAACAATAATAAAACAAGATCATAATTGTGGTTGTTATCAAAATTTACAAATAACTAGGGTAAGTGTTCCCATGAGTTGAAAACTACTTCGGGTATACACGTGTGATCAATCCCAATGCTTACTTGTAGAACTGATAGTTAGGGTTCATCCAAATGACTGGTTTGTCCCTATTCGATGACTATACTCAATCACCAGGTTCAAGTCTCATGAGCTGTTTCAATTTAGCTGTTATGAATTTGTCCCAAATTTAACTATCCTACAGCCACAACTCAAGTTAATACAATGATCATAAGGATCAAGGCTTTGTTGTAATTCTCTCTTCCTAATCTCTACTTCTCTAGGTTCAATCAAGTAAAGAATTCGGGCAAGTCCTAATGTTGTGCACAATTAAGAAACATTTTCAGATGAAGAGAATACAATAAAAGCGTTTAGCATTGGTTTTGACTCACTTTGTGTACCCCTATTTTGTTAATCCGCCATGGTTCTTACAACTTTAGTTGTGGAGGTTTTAGCCTCTTATGGTTGTAAGATTATAATTAGCATTCATAGAAAAACACATAGTTAAATACTTACAACAATAATTCGAAGAAAACCTACTACAAATATTGATGAACAAAATCAAGAACAATTGATAAAACTATGTGTTGATTCTAAGATTAGCTCTCCAAAACTTGATAATAATTCACAAAATAATACTTCTCTCAATGTAATCACATCTCTACTACCTACTCTTTATGTTGTTCTACTAAAACAAAACATAAAAGGTGTTTATACAGACATAAGAAACCTTTTCCTAAGCTAACAAGGAAATTTCTATATATGGTGCCGACTCGTCCTAAGACTGGTCATACGACCTGTAACAGGATTATACGGGTCGTACTTACCCCTCATACACTCCTTGGCTACTGTAGGTTTTACTAAGTGTTGGAAATTGTTACGACACGTACTATGGTCCAACGAGTCATACCATCCATCCATGCCTTGGTCCTGAGAACTTTAACATCCTCTGGAGTTTTCTACGAGTGTTGTGGTACGCCTCGTACCTTCCTCCTGTAAATCATTACTGTTTGTTGCATTTGGAGTTATTACAAGTGTTTAAGAATCACCTAAGCTCCCCAGGACTCATGGTATGAGTTGTATGTAGATGTTATGATCATTAGGTTCCACCTGTACCACGAGACTACTTTGTGCAAATTTTCTATGAAGATTTCCATGACTCTAGTTAGGACTCATACTGAGATTCGTACTCTGCCTTCATGATGTTTCAGCCTTCTAAGGTTTTCCATGAGTCTTGGTACGACTCATACAATTAAGGTACGACTTGTATTGAGATTGGTAGTTGGCTAATTTTCTACACTTTTATGCATCTTTTGCACATTTTTGCTCCAACACATATTTTCCCTAAAAACAAAGTAAAAGCACCTCATATGCATATAAACATACCTAAGTCCAATCTATTTTCTCAGTTTTAAGCATAGAAAGTATTGTAAACTCATAATACATGAAGGGCCCTTAGGGATGAGGCCTCCACATTCAAGTAGGAGAAAAACACTCCTAGTGGTTCGGCGGAGGAATAAGAAGTTGATACAGATGACACTGATGAGCCCTGAACCACTACGGAATAGGACAAGGCTTAGGTTATAGCTGCATTAGTAACACCATCGGATTCTCCCTAGTTTGAGGAAGGAGCTTAGGTTCCACCTCAGGAGTTGTGTAGTGGCTCAAATGAGGAAGATAGGTCCGATGAGGCTGAATTTGAGAAGGAGGGACAAGAGAATGATGATGATTAGACCCCACCTCCAGAGAGCCGCACTATCAGGTGGAGGGTTCCCTGTGCTAGAGAGATTTATAAGTCGGGCCTCACTCTCACCTCCAAGAAGAACCTTGTCATGCCCCGAGGTTACATCCTGAACGGAATACGGTTTGGAGTTACAAGTGACCCCAAGTCAACCCCTGGTCTATAATGCACTGGCATTCTGAGTAACATATAAATATACATAGCAGAAGTTCAAATAAAAAATATAATCATTTTAGAGGATAAAGCTGATTCATAATATTTGAACAAAGCTACAAGTGTGAAAACCAAATCTGCGTCTGAAAGCCACTATGACTGATGAGTTGTTGGGACAAGCCCACGGCTAACTCCAAATCTAAATAAAAGGAAAGAAAAATATAGCTGAAGTAAATAATATTTGTCCTCGAAGAATGAGGATTCCCAACTAGAATAGCTGAAGTCTTCGATGAACGATTAGCTAGCGAGGCTGAGACTGAGATACTGAAGCTGTATCATAAAATGATACAGCATAAAAGTATGTGTCAGTACTTTGAATGTACTAAGTAAGTGGGAGAAAAGATAACACAATGGAATAAAAGTGTTGAACTGAAAAGACATGCAATGACCATCTGAGGCTACTAAACTGAATAACTGATATGGTCTAAAAGACCCGGTCTGATGGTCAAGGACATGGCCTATTTCTGAGATACTGAACTGAAACTGATCTGAAACTGAACTGAGCTGACTAGCGGGAGTGTCTATAACCAACATATAACTGCGTGAGCTAGACGTGGAGTCCGATGTATACACTCCATCAGTAGGACTCAATATACCTTTCTAGGGTATAAAGACATGAACTGGGTGATCACAATAGTCTGAGGCCATCAGGACAATAAAAATTGTAACCTACTGTCACACCCCGCCTTGGGGGGTATGACTGGCACCTGGTGCCCTACTAGGACCTGAACTACTAGACTACTGAGCCTGGGCACATCTGGTGCCTGGATGGCTCTAACTCACATTTCTGGAAACAAAGGGCTATATAACGGCTGTAAATAGAGCCCCCAGCCCATTGGCCTATAGCCTCCTGTACCTGTAATAACAGCTAACCAGAAACAAGCAACTATAAGGAAACCTATGCGGGCCGACAAGGCCACCATACTGTCTAGTTATCTATAACTCAACCCTGAAGAACTGGATAGCTACGTGACCGGCAATGTCACCACTATTGTCGAACTATGGCCCCACACGGCCAACATAAAGGAAACAAAAGTACTAACAGCTATACAACTGCACGGCCTCACACGACCGGCCCTTCTGACCACAAGGTAATATATATACAGACTGCAAGCCTCTAGGAATAACCATAAAAATGATCGAGACAGGGCCCCGACCTACCCGTACTATACAACAAAAGAAAACGAAATACACTTCTGGAATTCAGTCTCCGGATGACAGGAGCTGAATACTCGATGGCCGACAGGAATCACGTGGTATCGCCTGCTCGTCTATGAATACCTGCAGGCAAGTAATGCAGCGCCCCACCGGGCGTCAGTACCGCTGGTACTGAGTATGTAAATCAATAACTAAAAGAAATATCTGAAAACAATAATATAACTGATGAAACTGAAGTAGGAAGGAATAGATTAACTGTCTGATAATGTAAGTCATACCTTCTCTTAATTATACTGGAAGGAGCAGGAGTCATATCTGAGGATTTATCGTTCTACTGTCGATCTACTCGTATCTACTATAACACGACACAACATATCATAACATACATAGCACACACAAACCTTACCCGGCCCCCATAAGCCGGGAGGTACAACCAGCACAGAATCTATACCCCTATCCCGGTCATCCCATCTCCTATAATAGCTATAAGCATCCCGCCGGTCCCCTGGGTATGCACTTGGGCTCGCTGAGCCCTTGACTATAACTGCATCTGAGTCCGGAGGACTCCTGAATCAACACTCGGGCGTATCCGCTCGACAGGGGTGTGTAAGGGCCGATCAAGGCACAATATAGGGAAAAATTGGCATCCCATCTTTGTCCCCTGTGGGACGGCATGCCACTCCGTAGAGCGACGTATCCTCGTCCTCTGGCGGACGAGTCGATACAGCTATCAACCCTGGGGCGGTCATGGATTCTAGGTAGTCCAACCCCAAACAATATAACGGTCTCAGCTAGTAATACTATCTGCATGTCCCACATACTGAAGCTAATAGTGGTAAAGTATTTGTATATACTATATGCTGAGCTAGCGATGGTAATATGTACGTACTTAATACATGTTGAGGCTAGTAATAGTATATATATATAAATATTGTCTTCTGCCAAACTGTACTGGGGCTAATGCTGAACAAGATATAGTGTTTCTGCTGAAAAACTATGCTGTATACTGAGTTTCTATAGTAACATGATTTACTATTGCTAATATGCTTTCTAACTTCATTTTAACTTATCATTCTATTTCTGAGATGTCTTACAGATATTACATTGCTTTATTGGGTTTCAACTAAATACAATGATATCCTAACATTTTGTGTCACATCACGTACTGAGCATGCTGTGCAGTGTCTAACACTTGTATTAAAATCTATATCGTGCTAGCAAGTTTCACGCAAGTTATAACTCAATGCTTCTAATATCGTACAAACATTCGTAATAAACATAAGACATGACTTCTGAACATTCTACTGGCCTTTAAATTACTGTACTGTACCGAGATTACTTAACTTGCCGAGGAAACTAGCTTTACATACCTTATCCTCGAACTATCCGTCTGTCGGACGAGGCTCGGCCGGTACTTCAACTATTTTCTCCCGACTGCATTCATAAATATGTCAATTAATACTAAATACAACTTTATTTTAAAGAGCAACGTCACTTTCGATATAGTTTATAGCCTAAACTTAGGCTTATCGAAAGACGGTCGAAAACTCGCTATTTTTCAGAGGTCCAGAAGGGAGAAATACTCACTTCACAGCTAGGAACACATAGACATTAGTTTAGAGCAATTCCAATTACCTTAGCTCGGTAGCTCGACGATTCGTCAACCGTATTTCACGAAACTAAATCCGTAGGAATGATCTCTGCCGCTAAATACCTCGGTATCTGAGGTTAATTTGAGTTTGGACAATGTTTAGCAGTGTAATCGGATGAAAATTATATTACTTCTTCGTTCCTTTTTCCTTCTCTGTTGTTTCCTCTCTGTTTTCTGGAGTTTTATCGTTTAATTCCAAAATAAACCGAAGTGGGGCTTTATATACTTGGGCCTGGACAAGGCCAATGTGTCACAGAGCCAACGCGGAGGCTCCACCTCAGTGACACGCTTCCATCGCGGAGGGGCTCTGCCTCGGCTCCTTCCGTGATGGTTCGACAGGTTTCTCGTCCGATATTTTCCCGGGCCTTTCTATTGCATGTATGGCCTTCAAATATGCTTAACCAACGTGCGAATATGTCATCTAGGTGCCGGGAATCCTACGGGGTATAACATTCTCCCCCCTTAAGAACATTCGTCCTCGAATGTATACTGCTATCTAGAGGACTACTTAACTTACTTGTTTAGAAAAAATTTCGCCAGAGTCTCCACTGTAATATGGATTATACCAAAAACCTGAAATACAGAAAAGTCCAATACAGGTACTGTACACAATACTGTAGGATTCACTGGATGGCTACGTATCAATTTTCCTCACTTATACATATACAACCATAAGATACTACATAAGCACTAATACGGACATACCTGTCGCCTGACTAGGCCTGGAATAGGTGAGGATATCTGGTCCTCATATCTTCCTCCGCTTCCCAAGTCATCTCCTCTCGGTTCCTGTTACGCCTCAATACCTTGATAGACGTAATATCTTTAGTCCTCAATCTGCGAATCTATCTGTTTAAGATAGTTATTGGAACCTCTTCATAAGCCAGCTTTTTCGTAACCTGGATATTCTGGACTGGGACTACTCTGGACGGGTCTCCTATGCATTTCCTCAGCATAGATACATGAAAGACCGGATGAACGGATTCTAATTCTGGAGGCAAATTCAACTCATATGCTACTCGGCCTGTCCTTCAACGAATCTAATAAGGCCCAACAAACCTCGGGCTGAGCTTACCTTTCTTGTCGGACCTCATTACCTCTTTCATCGGGGATACTTCAGAAATACCCAGTCATACACATCAAACTCCAATTTTCTGCGTCGCACATCTGCATATGATTTCTAGCGACTCTGTGCAGTCAGTAAGCATTCTTCGGATAAGCTTTACCTTTTCCTTTGACTGCTGAACAATGTCTGGGCCAACCAACACTGACTCTCCAATTTCAAACCAACCATTCGGTGATCTGCATTTTTTCCCGTATAATGCCTCAAAAGGCGCCATCTGGATGGTTGAATGATAGTATTATTGTAGGAAAATTCAATTAACGGTAAATGCTCACTTTGGCTACTACCGAAATCTAGCACACACGCTCGCAACATGTTTTCGAGCGTCTGAATTGTGCGCTCAGCCTGCCCATCTGTCTGAGGATAGAATGTTGTGCTTAAATTAATCTGCGTTTCCAGACCCCTCTAGAACGACTGCCAGAATCTAGTTGTACACTGTGCTCCCCTATCTGAAATAATGGATACCGGCACTCCATGCAATCTAACTATTTCTCTGATATATAATTCGGCATAATCCTCAGTCGAGAAGGTAGCCCTCACTGGCAGGAAATGAGCTGATTTTGTCAGCCTGTCAACTATTACCCAAATGGAATCATATCCATGTTTAGTACGGGGTAATCCTGCCATAAAATCCATATTTACTGCTTCCCATTTTCAGAGAGGTACAGTTATGTCCTGAATCACTGCCTGGTTTCTGATGTTCTGCTTTCACCCGCTGGCAGTTAGGATACTGGGCTACAAACTCAGCAATTTCCCTTTTCATACTTGGCCACCAGTAGTTTTCTTTGATGTCATGGTACATTTTTGTCGTACCGGGGTGAGGATAATAACGGGCGTAATGTACCTCGTTCATAATCTGCTGGTGGAGCCCTGGAACATCTGAAACATATAGACGGCCTTTACAACGCAGCCCTTCACCCTCTGTTACCTGGGAACCTAGTGTTTTCCCCTGCTAACCAGGTCAGGATTCTTGTATTACCATTCTTTTTATTTTCACAACTGATGACGACACGGCGGTGTTCTAAATTACCGCTCTGTTGTCCTTCATTTCTATTACACGAACGACTAACTTGACCATTTGATGTATCTCTCTGACCAACTCCTGTTGCTCGGGTTGCCCATACACCACACTCCTAATAGATCTATAGCTAAGAGCGATTGTTGCTCCATTACCTCTTCTTGGCTGATGTAACATTTTCATACTTAGACAGCTCGGCATATAATTGACGGTCATACTGACTTGTCTTGTCGAAAAGATCGACAGGTAGTTTACAGGCGTAGCTAGGGATTATCTGGCCCTCCGGCCACATGCTAAGGCTACTTGTTGCTGGAATAGCCTGAACGACCGTCCGCGCACCTTGTGCCTTTATCTGATCAGAGGGTCCTGATATCGACCATGACCTCCAATGATCTGGCTGCATAACTTTAAATAACTGAATAGTCGGGTTGAATGACCCGAATGTGGCAGTAGTCTACAATGCTCTAACTGTTCTACTTGAGTGCTTATAGTTCGTGCATAACCGCAGACTTGTGGGCATCTAATTGCTCTGTTATTTTGCTTAAAGCACTGTAAGGCTGGGCTTAATCAAACTTACTCTTAGACGATCAATCTTTGGATCTTTACGGGGAGTCTACTGATCTCCTATTCTTAATAAACACTGTGCTAGCAGGGTGCTATCAATTTATTACGCCTTGTGTGTATCCACTTGGATTTATACTACTATTCTGGGGAATTCTCGGTCTTATGAGCTATTCTGTAAATACTGGCCTTCTGCTAGGGCTTTGTATCTGAATACCTTACAAGAACCAGCTGAAGTACTAGTCTGTCACTGACTACTGATGTGGACCCCTTTCTTAGGGTGCCCACGGGCTTGTCTGACTTGCGGAGTATTCCTTGTAATAACTGCTAGGTTAACTAAGGTTGACTCTCACCTACAAGGCTGGGAAAATGATGTACGACCACTTAACATATTGGAAAAATTCTGGTTCCGGCATATACGATAATGCTATTAATTTTTTTAGGGATGATTCCCTACTAATACAAGCGCCAGCTAGTCGTTAGACCGTCTAACTGTGCTCTTATCATCTAGCCACCTGATTCAGGCCATTAACTCTAGTAAGCTTCCAGGGCCTAGATCTGGCAACAACACATAAGTCCATTAACTTAATAACTGAGAACTGAGACAGTTTCTATGACTTCATACGTAATTCACACTTAATCTGCCCTTTCTCTTCTCCTTTCCCTTTCTCCTTTCTTCTCTCCATTTCTTTCTTTCTTCTCTTTTATTTCTTTTGGCAAGGGGGGGGGGGGTCCTGCAATGCAATTTGCACATACTTTGTAGTACTAATCAGCATCTGTGATTGTAACCCCTATAGGCAGCTACTCACAGCATATCTATTATCTGTATATATATATATATATATATTAATAAATACGTACAATACATACTGAATTATGTAATGATACGTAATCTCTGACACACTTTACTAAATTTCATACTGTACATGATATACTGCTTCTATAATCTAATAATACCTCCTGCTTTCTCTTAACATTTCATTGTATTGTCACCCCATTCTGAAAGTAACAAACATAAACACTTTAGTTATTGTCTGCTGTTTGAAATTCCGCCACTCTTGCGATGTGGGGTCAACGTTCGAATCTTGTGGCCTTACTAGGCATATATTGAGAGTACATGACTGTCTGCTGGGCCTTATCTCTAGGCCACACTAGATTAAATTCGCTGTGTCGGCAATCTCTCAACTTCCCCATAAGCGAACATACTGCAGTATTCTGGACCTCAATCTTAGTTTCAGCCCGAGGCTTAATCCTTAATACGGTATTTTATCAATCCGGGGGTAATCCTAATTTCCCCACAACATCTGACACTCCTGCTTCTTCCTCTCATCTTGCTTAAGCTGAACTCTGGGGTTCAAAGTACCTGCCTTTCATTGTTAATGAGATTACTAATCAAGCCTCGGCCTATACTTCTTCTGGCTTGCAGTCGGACCCATCTTATTCATATAATCTCCCTGTCTTTTGATATCACAGCTAAGATTATAACTGTGATCTTGCAGACATACCCTGCCGTTGTTAGCATGCCACGGCGGATTCAACCCTTTCCTGACTTGAACTTGACTCTTACGGGGAGTCCATCATTGACGGATCTCCTACACCCACTTAGAGTAAGCTAGTAGTCTTACTTGCTCTTCTGACTTATTACCGTGAGGGTCTGCACAACTTACATAATCATAAGGGCTCCTTACTCTTTCTAACACTTTCTGGAATCAACCAATCCACCTTTCACTTACTGCCTGCTTTGGGCAACATCATCACAATCCTTATTCCCTTTACTACACTTGGATCGAAACTAAGGGGGTAGTAATAACTTTCTCTTACTGCAACGAAACAAAGACATGGAACTGTACCACACCTGAAGGAATGGAGGTGGGAATCCTACATTTCCCTCTCTTTCTCACACTTATCTGATAATCTAATATTATCTACTATCTTAATCAGGTCTTATATATATATATATATCTAACGAATAAATCGACTCATTTATACGTTATGCTTATGACTTCCTATCCTGAAGTTATCGACATATACTGGGGGTGATACCAATAAAAGATTAACATTGAGAGGTCCCTGTTACCTCCTCCTGCTGCTATAGTTACCTTGTAACTGGCTGATGTTCTCTCCTGTTGCTATATCTGATCTTCTGCCTGGGATAGGATTTCGCTGGTCTGACTTGTATCTGTATTCAAAGAATATGATGAGTTTTAAAAGGACCAACCCTGTACTGTACTGTGCTATGGCACGACTGAGTATGAAAGAAAGGTAACCATCCTATTATGCCTCGCAGCCTCCTGCCTATAGTATGTGGTGCACAACACATCCATAGATAAGACACTACTTAGCACGGCTTGCAGACTCCCTGGGACACGACCTACTCTGATACCAAGTTTGTCACACCCCGCCTTGGGGGGTATGACTGGCACCTGGTGCCCTACTAGGACCTGAACTACTAGAATGCTGAGCCTGGGCACATCTGGTGCCTGGCTGGCTCTAACTCACATTTATGGAAACAAAGGGCTATATAACGGCTATAAACACAGCCCCCGGCCCATTGGCCTATAGCCTCTTGTACCTGTAATAACAGCTAACCAAAAACAAGCAACTATAAGGAAACCTATGTGGGCCGACAAGGCCACCATGCTGTCTAGTTATCTATAACTCAACCCTGAAGTACTGGATAGCTACGTGACCGGCAAGGTCACCACTACTGTCGAACTATGGCCCCACACGGCCAACATAAAGGAAATAAAAGTACTAACAGCTATACAACTGCACGGCCTCACACGACCGGCTCATCTGACCACAGGGTAATATATATATACAGACTGCAAGCCTCTAGGAATAACCTTAAAAATGATCGGGACAGGGCCCCGACCTACCCGTACTATACAACAAAAGAAAATGAAATACACTTCTGGAATTCAGTCTCCGAATGACAGGAGCTGAATACTCGATCGCCAACAGGAATCACGTGGTATCGCCTGCTTGTCTATGAATACCTGCAGGCAAGTAATGCAGCACCCCACCGGGCATCAGTACCGCTGGTACTGAGTATGTAAAGCAATAACTGAAAGAAATATCTGAAAACAACAATATAACTGATGAAACTGAAGTAGGAAGGGATAGATTAACTGTCTGATAATGTAAGTCATACCTTCTCTTAATTATACTGGAAGGAGCAGGAGTCATACCTGAGGATTTATCGTTCTACTGTCGATCTACTCATGTCTACTATAACACGGTACAACATATCATAACATACATAGCACACAAAAACCTTACCCGGCCCCCATAAGCCGGGAGGTACAACCAGCACAGAATTTATACCCCCATCCCGGTCATCCCATCTCCTATAATAGCTATAAGCATCCGCCGGTCCCCTGGGTATGCACTTGGGCTCGCTGAGCCCCTGACTATAACTGCATCTGAGTCCGGAGGACTCCTGAATCAACACCCGGGCGTATCCGCTCGACAGTGGTGTATAAGGGCCGATCAAGGCACAATATAGGGAAAAACTGGCATCCCATCTTCGTCCCCTGTGGGACGGCATGCCACTCGGTAGAGCGACATATCCTCGTCCTCTGGCAGACGAGTCGATACAGCTATCAACCCTGGGGCAGTCATGGATGCTAGGTAGTCCAACCCCAAACAATACAACGGTCTCAGCTAGTAATACTATCTGCATGTCCCACATACTGAAGCTAATAGTGGTAAAGTATTTGTATATACTACATGCTGAGCTAGCGATGGTAATAGGTACGTACTTAATACATGCTGAGGCTGGTAATAGTATATATATATAAATATAGTCTTCTGCCAGACTGTACTGGGGCTAATGTTGAACAAGATATAGTGTTTCTGCTGAAAACTATGCTGTATACTAAGTTTCTATAGTAACATGATTTACTATTCCTAATATGCTTTCTAACTTCATTTTAACTTATCATTCTATTTCTGAGATGTCTTACAGATATTACATTGCTTTACTGGGTTTCAACTAAATACAATGATATCCTAACATTCTGTGTCACATCACGTACTGAGCATGTTGTGCAGTGTCTAACACTTGTATTAGACTCTATATCGTGCTAGCAAGTTTCACGCAAGTTATAACTCAATGATTCTAATATCGTACCAACATTCGTAATAAACATAACACATGACTTCTGAACATTCTATTGGCCTTTAAATTACTGTACTGTACCGAGATTACTTAACTTGCCGAGGAAACTAGCTTTACATACCTTATCCTCGAACTATCCGTCTGTCGAACGAGGCTCGGCCGGTAATTCAACTATTTTCTCCCAACTGCATTTATAAATATGTCAATTAATACTAAATACAACTTTATTTTAAAGAGCAACGTCACTTTCGATATAGTTTATAGCCTAAACTTAGGCTTATCGAAAGACGATTGAAAACTCGCTATTTTTCAGAGGTCCTGAAGGGAGAAATACTCACTTCACAGCTAGGAACACATAGACATTAGTTTAGATCAATTCCACTTACATTAGCTCGGTAGCTCGACGATTCGTCGGCCGTATTTCACGAAACTAAATCCGTAGGAATGCTCTCTGCCGCTAAATACCTCGGTATCTGAGGTTAATTTGAGTTTGGACAACGTTTGGCAGCGTAATCGGATGAAAATTATATTACTTCTTCGTTCCTTTTTCCTTCTCTGTTGTTTCCTCTCTATTTTCTGGAGTTTTTATGGTTTAATTCCAAAATAAACCAAAGTGGGGCTTTATATACTTGGGCCTGGACAAGGCCAACGTGTCACGGAGCCAATGCGGAGGCTCCACCTCCGTGACACGCTGCCATCGCGGAGGGGCTCTGCCTCGGCTCCTTCCACGATGGTTCGACAGGTTTCTCGTCCGATCTTTTCTCGGGCCTTTCTCTAGCACGTATGGCCTTCAAATATGCTTAACCAACGTGCGAATAGGTCATCTAGGTGCCGGGAATCCTACGGGGTATAACACCTACGGTGGTAATGTTGTTCTAGGAACCTGGGTGCACTGGAACACCGGTCCGCTTAGTGTTATGTCCTACTCCCACTGAATAGTCCTAGACTGAATACTAGGTTGACAGCTTGAAATCGGGGCCAAAGACTAGTCAGGGATACATACCAAAAATCACCCTAAGAGTCTTATCGGACCAGATTCTGGAATTGGATTCTAAGACTAGTTAGAGTTGTTTATCTGGAAGAGTAGTAACTTTCTAAAGAACAAACTGTAATTTGAAACTGGGGTCCTAAGGCTAGTCAGATCTGCTGGTCTAAAGTGTAATGATCGCCTAGTGGACCACTAAAAATTGAGTTTTAAATCTTATTCTGATACTGAGAGGTACTACTAACACCTCGGGAATTTCTGTAGTCAAATTCATCAGCTAACATTTCTGACTGACACTAAGAATTCTAAAATTCTTACTAAAAACTGAACTAACAATAAGCTGATTGAGATTCAATGCCACTAACAACACGGGAGTCCCCAACACTAATAAAATCAAGGAAAATTTTTATATTCAAACACTATTTCAAAATTCATGATTTTCTATTTCAATAAATAAGGATAAATTTCAATTCACAAGAATAAACATCTTTTCAGGAGGAACTCCGGGAAGACCTTCGGTAAACACATCTGGAAATTCGCTGACAGCGGGGACTAACTGCGTAGTTAGGGTCTAAGAGTCTAAATCCTTAACTCGAACTAGATGGTAAATACATCCCTTAGATATAAGCATCTTGTCCTTAAGGTAGGATGACCTACCCTTAGGCACTAAACTACTGCCCGTCCATTCTAGAGCTGGCTCATTAGGGAACTGAAACATGACGACCCTAGTTCTGTAGTCGACTTAGGCATAATCGTAGTGTAACCAATCCATGCCAAGAATGAGATAAAAATTCGACCATGTCTAATTTTACAAGGTCAGCTGGAATGACTTTATTGAAGACTGAGATTGGGCAGTTTCTATACACCCGACTGGCTCTAACTGACTCGCCAACTGAGGTAGAGACTGAAAATGATTCTGAGAGGACCTCTGGACTGATATCAAAGTTGGACTACTACATAGGGAATCACAAATGATAAAGTGGCCCCTGGATCAAGTAGGGCATATACATCTTTGTGCAAAAGACGTAACATACTCTTAACCACATCAGCTGAGCTCTCCTGATCCTGATGAGAGGACAATGCATAAAAATGGTTTTGGAATTGACCTCCCTCTGTACCTGATATATTAGCCTGCTGAGCTGGTCAGCCTAGTGGAGATTCTAAGGTAGTGAATTGTGACCTTTCCCATCCTACTGACGAGCATTCTTTAAGCTTATGACCAAGCTGTCCACAACCAAAACAGCCCTCTCGACCCTAAAGACACTCTCCTGGGTGGTTATTGCCGCACATGGGGCAAGATGGATACCTGTTAGTGGCACTGTAACTCTGGGACTGAGAGACAAATTCTCCACCCCTTCGATCCCAATGGGACCGAAAGGTTGGGGCGCTAGCTGGGCGGGGTGTTGGAGCCCTCTGCTGCTGCTACTGTTGTGGGCGGCTACTACCGCCAGACCTTTGGTAGCCATAATCTGATTGGGCAGTCCTTTCCTTCTTGTTCTTTCGCTCCATGTCCCTTAGGTTTTCTGCATCAATCTACTAGGCATAGATAATTAGGCGTGAGAGGTTGATATCCTTAATCAGCATCGCTATCCTGCACTCTTTGAGGATCAGGTTCAACACCCTATTAACAAATTGTAGGATGCGAGCCCTTGGCTCAGCAACCATCTCTGGAGAATATTTGAACAACCTGGTGAACTCCAGAACATATTCTTCTACTATCCAGTTTCCCTATCTCAAATTTATGAACTCCGCTAGTTTCGCCTCCCTGAGATTCTGAAGGAAGAATCTGTCCAGGAATGTTATAGTGAACTCCTCCCATTCCACCGGTCGTACTTCCGTTGGCTTCCCCTCCTTCCACTGTTCATACAAGACCTAGTCTACCCCTTTCAGTTGGTAGGCAGCCAAGTCGGCACTCTCTGAGGGACTGACACCCATAGTTCGGGTGATCTTTTTAATCTTGTCCGCAAATCCTTGTGGGTCCTCTCCCACCATAGATCCATGAAAATCCAAAGGGTTCATCTGGGTGAAGTGCCACACTCAGGCAGCTGCTGTGGAACCATTGTTGTTGAATTGAACCACCTACTGGTTCACCTGGTTGGTAACAGTTTTAACAAGCAGTTGAATGGCAGCCCTAAATTCTACGGTAGACACTGAGTCGTCCTGAGGGGCTGCTGGGACTAGTGGGGCATGTCGATGAGCATTACCGGCCCTTCTTCCATTACCACATCGCAGAGGCATGATTCACTAAAGTGAAATAGAGCATGAGTTAGGTGGTTGATTCTGGAACTGAAGCTCACGCATGATAAGGAGTATGAAATAAAGGGAATTTTTCCTAATAACATCTCGTAGCCTCCCTGTCATAAGTGTGGTCCACTTCACACCAATGAAAAGGACTCTACTCGATGTGGCTTTCAGACATCCGAGGATACTCCAAACCTAGTGCTCTGATACCAAGTTTCTCATGCCCCAGGCTTGCACCCTGGACGGAACATAGTACTTGGAGTTACAAGTGACCCTAAGTCAACCTCTGGTTTATCATACAATGGCATTCTAAGTAAACATATAAATATACAAGAGGATGTTTAAAGCAAAAATCTAAACGTTCGAGAGGATAAAGCTAATTCATAATATTTGAAAATATTTGAACAAACCTACAAGTCTGAAAACCAAATCTACGTCTGAAAGCCACTATGACTGATGAATATATAACTGAAGTAAATAATCTCTGTCCTCAAAGAATGAGGACTCACATGCTAGAATAGCTGAATTCTTTAGTGAGCGATCGGCTAGCGAGGTTGAGACTAAGATCTTGTAGTTGTATCATAAAACAATATAGCATAAAGTATGCATCAGTACTTTGAATATACTAAGTGGGAGAAAACATAACACAATGGAATAAAAGTGTTGAACTGAAAAGACATGCAATGACCAATTGAGGCTACTGAATTGAATAACTGAGATGGTCTAAAAGATCCTGTCTAATGGTCAAGGACATGGCCTATTTTTGAGATGCTAAACTAAACTGATCTGAAACTAAACTTAGCTGACTAGTGGGAGATTCTATGACCGACATATAACCACGTGAGCTAGACGTGGAGTCCAATGTATACACCCCATCAGTAGGACCCAATATACCTTGCTAGGGTATAAAGGCATGAACTGGGTGATCAAAATATTCTAGAGCCATTAGACCAATAAAAATTGTAACCTACGGTGGTAACGTAGTTTTAGGAACCTGGGTTTGCTGGAATCCCAGTTTGCTCGGGGCTAAGTCCTACTCCCACTGGATAGTCCTAGACTAAATACTAAGCTGATAGCTGGAAACTGGGGTCCAAGACTAGTCAGGGATACATATCTAAAGTACCCTGAGAGTTTTATCGAACCATATTCTGGAACTGGGTTCCAAGAATGATCATAGCTACTTATCTGGAAGCGTCGTAACCCTCTAAAGTACAAACTGTAATTTGAAACTAGAGTTCTAAGGCTAGTCATAGCTGCTGGTCTAAAGTATCATGACCTCCTAGTGGACCACTAAAAACAGAGTTCTAAATTTGATTCTGATAACTGGGAGGTATTACTAACATCTCGGGAATTTCTATAGTCAAACTAATTAGCTGACATTTCTGACTGACACTGAGAATTCAAAAATTCTTACTAAAAACTGAACTGACAATAATCTAATTGAGATTCAATGCTACTAACAATATAGGAGTCTCCAACACAGATAAAATCAAGAAAAATTTCCATATTCAAATACTATTGCAAAATTCATGATCTTCTAGTTCAAGAAATAGGGCTAAATTTCACTTCACGGGAATAAACATCATTTCAGTCACAAACTGGTGGAAATATCTAAAACTAACATCAAATAACATTCCACATGAATTAGACGAAGACTTGTTAATAATTTCTTAACATTCAAATACTTAGTGTTGGAATTGATAGAGAAAAGTATGGAGGAATTTGGGGACACCAAGGAAGAATTATTCCCTTGTTGAATTTCCATATACCTAGAATGGGAAAACCCAAGATAATTCCTTGAAAAAGAAAACTTGAAGTTCTACAACTGACTTTGAACCCTAGTTCTCACTTGAGAGAAATGATCTGGGTTTCTTCAATCAATACTCTAAGAGTTAAGTGGAAAATGAGGGAGAAAACCATTCAATCCCTCTAATATCTCTGAAATTATAATTAAAATGACATAGTTTAGGGACTAAATAGGTGACAAATTACAAAAATAACCCTGTATTAAAATATGAATACCTACTGACAGGGACCTAATGGGTCACTCAACGAGTCATTGGCTGAGACCACGACTCGCTGGGACCAGTCATTGGTTTTACTGCCCCTATCCTAGATTCACTGGTTCTGGCAACGGGGAATACCATGACTCGTTGGATGCACCAATGGGTCATTGGTTCCTTCAGTGGCCACTGGACAAGGAAACTGGCAGGCTAGGCAACGGGTGACATAACGACTCGTTGGTTGAACCAATGGGTCATCATGTCTAGTCGTTAGGTTCACTGGAAAAATTTCCTAAAAAAGTCTTAGTTGACACAACGTGTGCTGACAATGACTCATTGTGGGAAATAATGAGTTGTTGTTTCCTCTCGTTTTCACTAGAAGGAAATTTTAGGGATCTCATCTGACGACTCTCACAACGAGTCATTATTTTTTACAATGACTCATTGGTTGAGTTATGGGGTCCTGGAAAGAGTTTATGAGCTTGGGAAACCACGATTGATAGGACAACTCATTGTTTCTCATAACGGGTCATTTCTTGTCTCGTTGGTTCCCAAGCGACCAAGACCAGCTCACCACGACTGACACAACGTGTCATTGGAGCTGACCACGACTCGTTGTCTTATTCGTTCAGAGATAATTTTTTTCTGGTTTTTCTGCTAAGTTTTCTTGAAGCCTGAGTCTGGTCTAGGAAATTTTTGGAATGTTACAAACCCTATGTGAAGCATTTAGGAGGAACCGCGAATCTCGACTAGTGCCATGAATGAGATCAAGGAGATGACGTGGTTGTTTGAGTTCTATAAGTTGGAGTGGATGGAAAGAACCCCTGACAACTTCAGTGCTGACATGGTCAGGGAATTCTATGCCAACTACTTGGCCACTCTAGAGAATCAGACTCCAGCATGGCAAAAGGTTAAGGAGCAGCATATATTAGGGAATATGAAGGTCCGTGTACGAGCAGTTGATGTCTCTGAGAGGATGATTGTCTGCATCTTATATGGGCAGGATTACAGGGCCCCAGCCACTACAGCAAAGTTTGATTACTAGCTAGATGCCCTGAAAAGGGTTAAACAGCTGAGCCTAGAGTTGAGACAGAGGCAAGTGAGGTTGTTGGCTGATGTAATTGCTGAGGAGAAAAAGAAGGTGGAATGGGTAACCAGTGGGCAATAGGTCACCAAAAGCTTCGCTTAAAATCATAGAGAAGGCCTGCTGGACATTGGTTCACCTCAAGTTGGCACGGACGGTGAATGAAAATACCTAAGTGTCAACAGAGTAGCTTAATTGTATCCATCATATCTAGATATTCCATTAACATCCCAAGGGTGATAGTAAAGAAAATTCGGGATTGAATGCTACTCTTGAGCACGACGATTTTGTTACCAAGTCTCATATATAGGCTCTATAGAAAGTTTGATGTGTGCATGATAGTGGAGGTTGGTGCCAGGGTTGGAGGCAACTGGACTGCTGATATTGGGCTGATCCGAGATGAGATGAATGCAGTGAGCCAGGTAAGATTACTAGTAGCACTTCCACCACCACAGTCAGCTGGGGGCGAGCACGTAGATGCGCCCACCTCTATTGTGTAGAACGAGATGCCAGCCATTGAAATTGGCCATAGAACAGCTGCCCCCAGCATTTTCTCTACACCTACACTAGCTACATTGGGTCAGATTCCATCCGGATGCATACTTGTGGCCCATGATTTCCTATAGAAGATGGCCAAAAGGTTGACCTTGACAAAGAAAACGGTCAATATGATGATGGAGCAGGTCAAGTCTTGGGTTAAGGCTTAGATTGAGGAGGCTACAAGAGGGCCACACAGCAAATTAGATAACTTTGAGTTACGACTCAATGAGCTGCTAGCTGAGCAGCCAGATGTGGGGAGTTTGAGAGAGCAAATTGGGTCGCTGCAGAGTTAGGTAGCCGAGTTGTTATCTAGAGATCCAACCATATTGACAGCCCCCACTATCTCATTGTTTGAGGATGAACCAGAGTAGCAGCTTGATCTAGAGGCATTCTAGTCTCCTAAGTCGGCCAGTGGAGATAAGGGAAAGAAGAGAGCAGTGGAGGTAGTTGATGAGGAAACCTCCAGGAAGAGAGAGAGAAAGGAGAGAAAGGAGCCCAAGAAAGCGGCAACAGCTAGCCTACAGACTCATGACGGCACATGTCTGAGTTGCAGGAGAGAGCTAGAGGAGTCGAGAGCTCAACTACTGTGCCTGGAGAGCTTGCGGGTGGGGAGAACCCTTCGGTGAATCACATTCAGCCCAGGTGGTTAGGGAGGTCATTGAGGCAGGCAAGAATGATGAGGGTGTGACCACAGCCCGCACCACCACATCATTGAGTGCGTCAGCTACCACTAGCACCATGATTACAGCGAAGGGAGTGTGACTTCACAACCGCCTCCACTCTTGGAAGAGAAAGAAGTAAGACTGCATTTCAAAATCTTCAACGGAGTCTGAATATCGAGCAATGTCTACTGCTTGCTTTGAGATTATTTAGCTTCGTTGTTTACTTGCAGAAGTTCAATTTTCTTAATCTATTCGTACTCTTCTCCATGCTGACAACAAAAGTGTCATTCAATTTTCTACCAATCTGGTTTATCATTAAAGGATCAAACATATTGAAGTGGACTTTTATTTTATTAGAGAAGTTGTAGATAGAAGAGTTACTATTCTTCTACATATGTCTAGTGATCTTCAAATAGCTGATGCGTTTACAAAATCAATGACACGACAGCATTATCAGTTTCTAGTAGACAAATTAATGCTTTTTGATCCATATGCATCAATTTGAGGAGGGATGTTAGCATGATACACAAGATATTTCAGATATGATAAATTAAAAATAGAGATATTTTAGTTATGATAAATTATGAATAGAGATATTCTAGATACATTAAAATATACTTAGAGATATTTTATATTTATTGTTGAATATTGTGTAGCATTAACTATAGAATGTTTGGTAGAATTTACATTAAGTGTAGAATAATTTGCTTTCTTTTATCTCTTATTTCTCTTTTGTATAAATATAAATAAAATCTGATGTATTGGATCAACAAAATTAAGATAATTATTCCTAGTTACTCTTGTGTCTTCTCTTTTTCTGACACCATCCTAATGCTTTTATTTTTGTGAGATGCTATAATGACAAGCATCTTATCGATGAAATAGAGGTATAAATAGTGCATACTTCCATAGTTGACGTGTAGTTATGACCTTTTGGAGGAGACAAATGGCTCTCCATATCATTCTATTATGTTTACAAAAATTATGTACCACATTTTGATCCTTCATTCAGGACCATTTATTAAGCTTACTCTCTCCATTTCTGAACTGATAAATTATCCAAGGATTGACAGTTTGATATATTTCCTCTCTATGAATGACACTCAGGATCTTGTTCTTGAATTCTTGGAGTGACCAATACAGAAGTTTGTTCTGAAAATCTCAGAAGTTCTAAATACTATAGAAATTAATTTCCCCAAACTGAGATCCTTATTTTCACAGGTAGTATAAGTTCTGTCTGTCTAACAAATGTCCCTCTTCTACACTATGATCACATTCTTCTATGGAGGCAGACTATTTTGATTTTGCAAAGTTTTTGAGTCTTGTATTTCTTTCAAGGGACTCCTCTTGGACTTCAGTTTTCTTGAGGTAGATGAAGTTGGGACAAGGCTTCCCTTTGATATCAAATGTTTCAAGTGTTTTTACCTTCCCTTTTTAAGTCGCCATATAAGCTCTAATGCATTCTTTCCTTGATAAGAAGCTTCCCATATTTAGAGTATCTCGAAACACAGGTCCTGTGTGCTTTGACTCTTTTCTTTCTTTCTCATTTTCATTCTTCCTTTCTTATTTAGTATTTTTTGTCGTAGTTCGAACATCCTTGATAATCTGAGAATTTCCTTCTTGTTATATTTCTTTTGTTGACAATGAAGATTATAGTGATAGTATAGCATCCTTTGAGCTTGAACTTTTCTTAGATGTGACATTTAATCACCTCTGAAAATGAGATTAGAACATTTTGCTGGAACAACGCTTGAGATGCATCTTGTCAAACTTTTGTTAGCCAAGTCCCCAGTATTGTGAGCATACTTATTGATACATGGCTTCTAGAGGATGAACCATTCACTGAGCTATCAAAATTTTAGCGTGCATCACCTAAAGCCAAAGTAGTCAACACATCATGATCTAAAGTAGAAATATATTGAAAGTTAAAATTGAGCAGATTTCTTTTTATATCCTTTTTTTTGTGTTCTCCTTTTATAAAGTTTAACAAAAAAAATAATAGTAATAATAAATTGCGCATATATAGTTATATACATCGATTTACATACGATAATTTTGCACTTATTGTATTTTGGTATGACGAAAATATTTTTCTACTTTTTAAAAAAATTATTCCTGACATTTGGTTATCAAACTATATTTTTCAAGAAGACATTTTTCATTAGAAGGGAGAAATTGTCTTATCTCATTCAAGGACACAATTATTATCATTTATAACTAACTTTCTTTTGTTTAGCAGGTAAAGTTTACATCTGTTAAAAATAGAAAACTGGCACTAATATGGTGCTAGGGAATTACAATGTTGAAACATTTTAATACATAAATTATGAAGTGATAGTTCAAGTGTATTTTTGACCAAATTTAGTCCTCTTTAAGATTAAAAAAAATGTGTTTTAGACTACATACACACAAATCAAACAATCCATATGAATGATCCAAAGATTATTCTCTCTCTTATTAAAATGTGATGCTTTTCAGATAGTTTGTAATTCGTTATAAATGTTAGTTTAGGTATACATATGGTATAACTCACATTGTAATTATCCTACCATTACGGGCTACTTTAGTAATTGAACACGGGGTCATTTTGAAATCTTATTCACAGAATCCATTTAAACAAATATGTTAATAACATTTTCTTTTATTGAAAATATAGGTGTGCCAATAGGCTGGAGCACAGTAATTGTCACCCTAACCCACACGCACGCACGCGTGCACCCTCACATCCGCACGCACACTAACCTTTTCTATAACTAGCATAGCTTTACATTAACAGTATTGTGCACTTGTGAACCTTTAAAATATAGGACCGCCTCTACCCCAAGTTCCTCTCTTCCTTCGAGTGATGAAGTTCAATGGCCGAAGCACACAAAAAGGAAAAAGGGTATTTGATAATCCTATGTTTGATGAAATTCAAATGTACTCCTATCCTTTTAATTTCTGTAATTCTAATTGAAGTTACACTGGTTCTTTAGGATTTGTAACTTTTAGCCCTCTTCTTTTTCTTCTTTAGGAAATTAAGGCTAATTCTTTCCCATTCACTATGTATGTTTTCTATATGGTTTAGAACTTGAGAATGAAAATTCGGAGTCTTTAGTTTCCTCTGTGTGTTTAATATAGAACTTCTAAAATATACTTTCTAAATGTTCTTTTTCACTTACTTTATTCATTGTAAATGTTATGGAAATCAGAAAATGGCTCAACATAACCATTCGAAGATTTTTTTCCCTTACATATAGATATAAAGACGTCTTACAGGTTTGATATAAAAAGTAATTTTCTTGCATTGTAGTGATTATTGGTGTATGAGGCCTCCTAAGAAAAAAATGTATTGTCGAAGTTCATCTCCTAACTTCCTTACAAACCTTCCAGATAATATAATCGATGTCATTCTAATGTGTTTGCATTGTAAAGATGCTATGGGGACAAGCATCATATCGAAGAAATGGAGGTATCACTGATGTAGACTTACAAAATTGACGCTTGATGAATCTCATTAGAGAACGGAAGAGGATTTCCTAGACCCTGCAATTATATACAAAGATTATCTACCCATTTGTGACCCTTCATGAAGGACAAATTACTAAGTTCACCCTCTGTGTTTCTAATCTGAGATGTTTTCCTGAGATTGATAACTTCTTATATTTCCTCTCTAAGAGAGGCATTCAACATCTTGTTATTTACCTTAAAGTGGATAGTGCATGCAAATTGCCTTCTTGTTCTCTTTTCATGGATTGGTAGGTGAGGCATCTTAATCTTCATCATTGCTTAATTCATCCTCCTTCGTTCTTTGAAGGATATGATTGGTTAATTAGCAGTGATCTATGTGAAATCACAATTTCTTCTAAATTACTCGAATGTTTAATATCTCATTGCCCATTGCTTGAGAAGTTGGTGCTGGACACAGATATTTCAGATACAATTGAAATTAATGCCCCAATGCTAAGAACATTTGAATTTAGAGGCGTTGTAAGTTCTATTCACCTAAAGAATGTCCCTTTTCTTCTAGAATTAGAATTATTTCTGGTATGTTACTATAAGGAAAAGGATCTTGATTTTGTTAATGTTTTCGAGTCTTGTTCTGCTCTTGAGCAACTCGTTTTGGACTTTTCTAATATTTATGCAAGAGTAAATGTTGCTTCATGACTAAATTGTTATGCACTTTAGCGGATGTAATTTCTTTTGTGCTAACTTAATCTTGAATTTTGGTAACTTTTTTCCTATTTATTTCTGGAGAATGATATGAAATTCCAACAAGGCTTCCCTTTGCTCTTAACAGTGTCAAACGATGTTACCTATTAAACGTTTTGCCGATGGACTCATATATCCTCTCACATGCTCTTTTCTTAAAAGGAAGCTTCCCATATTTAGAATATCTTAAAGTTAAGGTTCTTAGTGCCTTGACATTCTTTTTTCTTTCTTACTTATAAACACAGATCCTCAATTGTTTGAGAGCTGACTTCTTGTTATCTTTAGTAGGTTAACATTTACTGTGGTAATCATTCTGAAGAATCCCTAGTACTCAAGGATATTTCGGATGTGAAATTTAATCATGTCAAGGAAGTTAACCTAGAATTCTTTTCTAGAAGAACGTACGAGATGCAGCTTATCAAGCTTTTATCATCCAACTCCCCGATGTTGTTGAAAATGATAATCCATCAAGAATTTTCTAATCGTAAACTTGCAGACAAAAGATTAAAAATTGAGGTATCAAATTTTTCTCATGCATCACCTAAAGTATAAGTAGTCTTCATAGATAGAATCAGATCACGTTATTTGGGGTAGATGTTAAAATTTAAAGTAGCGAAACAAACATTGCTAAATTGATGTTTTGATAAGTTTGTTTTGTAACAACATTGTCCATGACAGTGTTTTAAGAATTTTTTTTACATTAACTGTCTGGTCATTAATTGATAATGTGGTGGTTTATTTAATTGTCTCAACAAGCCACGCTTTTAATTTCTGTTTTTTTTCAGCTTTTGAGAGACTGATGAAAAACTGACTCAGTTTTCAAAAGTACTTCTTAACCAAACAAAAGATGAATCCCTTACAACTTTTAATTATGTTGTATTGTTAGTTTAAATATAAAAATTTATTTTGATAGTTAATTAATCTTTAGGAAGACACTCCAACATAAAAAATGATCATCTAGACACCTCCAAAATCTATGTGCCACGTCAGTGTTGGATGTCTATGAGATTCAATGGACAAGTTGGACTGCTTAGTTGCCAGATGAAACTAAGTTGAGCTGTTTAGATGTCAAATCTCAAAGTTGGGTTTACTTACCAGGTAATGTCAACCTTGAGTGTATCTTTATGTATTATGCTTAAATTTATTGTATTATGCTGTTAAATCTATCGTTACATAACGACGAAAAGTTTCACTTTGATGTAACAATCGATTTGGTGTGATCATATTGTTACCTATATTTTCTCATTGTGTTTTTATTTATTATCTAATAATCTTATTTTATAATAGTTCTATTGGATTTTTTTTTCTTGTATCTTTATTTTTTAAATAATTGAAGTGTGACATTATATAATGACAAAAAATAAAATAATCTATTCAATCATCGTGTCGAAAATAATGACAGAAAATAATATAATACATTGTGAAACAATATGTAACAACCATCCAAATAAAGAGTTAATTTCTACCCTATGCAAGTTTCAAGACTTAAAATTTCTCAAATGGGAAATGTCATTTATTTTGACTAGTGAATTACTTATTGTTTGAAGGTGTAGTCAAATTGACGCAAAATACACTTAAATCGTTGGTAATTTCTCTAATATTTGAAGGGGAGCCCAAGTTTCCACTATACTTCAATATTTGGGAGTCTAAATCGACACTAAATTCACATAAATCGCTACTAAATGTACTTAAACCACCAATAGTTTCTTTAATATGCATTTCATGAAGAAAAGATAAATCATACAATATTTAATAGCAAATGACTTAATTTGTAGCATGCACTTTACATTAATCTGCATTGTTACGAAGAACTATTATTTATTTGAAATCTGATCTGAGACTTATCCTTTGAATTAACTGATTCTGTTTTATATCCTTTTATTCTTTTTGAGCACATGCATTTATATAAAATGACTAGCGAATTACTTATTGTTTGAAGGTGTAGTCAAATTGACGCAAAATACACTTAAATCGTTGGTAATTTCTCTAATATTTGAAGGGGAGCCCAACTTTCCACTATACTTCAATATTTGGGAGTCTAAATCGACACTAAATTCACATAAATCACTACTAAATGTACTTAAACCACCAATAGTTTCTTTAATATGCATTTCATGAATAAAAGATAAATCATACAATATTTAATAGCAAATGACTTAATTTGTAGCATGCACTTTACATTAATCTGCATTGTTACGAAGAACTATTATTTATTTCAAATCTGATCTGAGACTTATCCTTTGAATTAACTGATTCTGTTTTATATCCTTTTATTCTTTTTGAGCACATGCATTTATATACATTGATTTTCATTTTTGAATTTTTCACTTATTGTATTTTGATATGACGAAAATATTTTTCTACTTCTTAGATAATTATTCTGATATTTGGGTATCAATCAATATTTTTCAAGAAGATATTTTTCATTAAAAGGGTGAAAGTATCTTTTGTCTACCAAGGACATATTTATTATTATTTATAACTATCTTTTTTTACCAGGTAAAGTTTACATACGTTAAAAACAGAAAATTGGCACTAAGATGGTGCTAGGGAATTAGAAAATGTTAAAACCTTTTAATACATAAATTGTGAATTGATAGTTCAGGTATGTTGTTGATCAAATTTAATCCTCATTAAAATAAACAAAAATTGTGTTTTAGACTATACACACACATAATCAAAGAATCCATATGAATTATCCAAAGATTATTCTCTCTTATTAAAATGCGACCCTTTTTAGCTAGTTTTGTAATTCATTATAAATGTTAATTTAGGTATATATGGTATAAGTCACATTGTAATTATCCTACCAATATGGGCTACTTTAGTAATTGCACACGGAATCATTTCAAAACCTTATTCACAAAATCCATTTAAACAAACAGCTCAATAATATTTTCTTCTATTTCCTATGTGCTTTGGCTCTTTTCGTTCTTTCTCTTTTTCTTTCTTCCCTTCTAATTTAGTATTTTTTTTCATACTTCAAATATCCTTAATAATCTAAGAATTTACTTCTTGTTATCTTTCTTTGGTTGACAATGAAGTTCATAGTGATAGTATAGCATCCCTTGAGCTTGAACGTTTCTTAGGTGTGACATTTAATCACCTCTGAAAGTGAGGTTAGAACATTTTGCTTGAACAGCGCTTGAGTTGCAGCTTGTCAAGCTTCTGTTAGCCAAGTCCCCAGTATTGGTGAGTATACTTATTGATATATGGCTTCTAGAGGATAAATCATTCACTGAGCTATCAAAATTTTGGCGTACATCACCTAAAGCAAAAGTATTCAACACATCATGAGCTTAAGTAGAAATATATTAAAAGTTAATAAATTGAGCATATTTCATTTTATATCCTTTATTTGTGATCTCCTTGTATTAAGTTTCACAAAAAAATAATAGTAATAATAAATTGAGCATATATAGTTATCTACTTTGATTTTCATGCGACAATTTAGCACTTACTATACTTTTGTATGACAAAAATAGTTTTCTACTTTTTTTAAAAATTGTTCCTGACATTTGGTTATCAAACTATATTTTTCAAGAAGACATTTTTCATTAGAAGGGAGAAATTGTCTTATCTCATTCAAAAACACAATTATTATCATTTATAACTAACTTTCTTTTGTTTAGCAGGTAAAGTTTACATCTGTTAAAAATAGAAAACTGGCACTAATATGGTGCTAGGGAATTACAATGTTGAAACATTTTAATATATAAATTGTGAAGTGATAGTTCAAGTGTATTTTTGACCAAATTTATTCCTCTTTAAATTTAAAAAAATGTGTTTTAGACTACATACACACAAATCAAACAATCCATATGAATGATCCAAAGATTATTCTCTCTCTTATTAAAATGTGACGCTTTTCAGATAGTTTGTAATTCATTATAAATTTAGGTATACATATGGTATAACTCACATTGTAATTATCCTACTATTACGGGATACTTTAATAATTGCACACAGAGTCATTTTGAAATCTTATTCATAGAATCCATTTAAAAAAATAGGTTAATAACATTTTCTTTTATTCAAAATATAGGTGTGCCAATAGGCCGGAGCATAGTAATTTTCACCCTAACCCACACGCGCGCCCACTCGCACGCGCGCACGCTTACACCCGCACGCACCCAACATGCACACACGCAGCAAACTGGCCTTTTCTATAACTAGAATAGGTTTACCTTAACAGTATTGTGCACCTATGACCCTTTAAATTTTAGGTCCGTCTCTTCCCCAAGTTCCTCTCTTCCATTGAGTGATGAAGTTCAATGGCCAAAGCACACAATAAGGACAAAGGGATTTTGATAATCCTATGTTTCGTGAACTTCAAATGTACTTATATACTTTTAATTGTTGTTATTCTAATTGAAGTTATACAGGTTCTTTATGATTTGTAACTTTTAGCCTTACTCTTCTTTTTATTCTTCAGGAAATGGAGGCTAATTCTTTCTCATTCACTATGTATATATTTCTATATGGTGTAAAACTTGAGAATGGAAATTGGGAGTCTTTAGTTTCCTGTATGTGTTTAATATAGAACATCTAAAATATACTTTCTAAATGTTTTGTCACTAACTTTATTCTTTGTAAATGTTGTGGAATCTCATTGGAGAACAGAAGAAGATTTCCAAGACCCTGCAGTTATTTACAAAGATTATCTACCCATTTGTGACCCTTCATGAAGGTCAAATTACTAAGTTCACCCTCTATGTTTCTAATCTGGGAAGTTTTCCTGATATTGATAACTTCATATATTTCCTCTCTAGGAGAGGCGGTCAACATCTTGTTATTGACCTTTCAGTGAATAGTGCATGCAAATTGCCTTCTTCTTCTCTTTTCATGCATTGGTAGATGAGGCATCTTAATCTTCATCATTGCTTAATTCATCCTCCTTCGGTCTTTAAAGGATTTGATTGGTTAATTAGCTTGGAGATATGTGAAGTCACAATTTCTTCTAAATTACTGAAAAGTTTAATATCTCATTGCCCATTGCTTGAGAAGATAGTATCGAGCACAGATATTTCAGACAATATTGAAATTAATGCCCCAATGATAAGAACATTTGAATTCTGTGGCGTTATAAGTTCTATCTACCTAAGGAATGTCCCTCTTCTTCTAGAATTAGAATTATTTCTTGTATGTTACGATAAGGAAAAGGATCTTGATTTTGTTAAGGTTTTTGAGTCTTGTTCTCCCCTTGAGAAACTCTTTTTGGACTTCTCTAATATTTATGCAGGGATAAATGTTGCTTCATGATTAAATTGTTAGGAAGTTTAGCGGATGTAATTTTCTTTTTTGCTAACTTAATCTTGAAATTTTGGTAAATTTTTTCCTACTTATTTTGTAGAGAATGATATGAAGTTCCAACAAGGCTTCCGTTTGCTCTTAACAGTGTCAAACGATGTTACCTATTAAACGTTTTGCCAATGGACCCATATATCATCTCAAATGTTCTTTTCTTAATAGGAAGCTTCCCAAATTTAGAATATCATAAAGTTAAGGTTCTTAGTGCCTTGACTTTGACTTTTTTCTTTCTTACTTACTTATAAATACAGATACTCAATTGTCTGAGAACTGACTTCTTGTTATCTTTTGTAGGTTAACATTTATTGTGGTAATCATTCCAAAGAATTCCTTGTACTCAAGCATTTTTCGGACGTGACATTTAATCACGTCAAGGAAGTTAACCTAGAATGCTTTACTAGAAGAACGTATGAGATGAATATTATTAATCTTTTACTATCCAACTCCCCGATGTCGTTGAGAATCATAATCCATCAAGAATTTTCTGATCATGAACCTGCTGACACAAGATTACAAATTGAGGTGTCAAATTTTTCTCATGCATCACCTAAAACAGAAGTAGTCTTCATAGCCAGAGCCAGATCACGTTACTTGGGGTAGAAGTTAAAATTTAAAGAAGCGAAACAAACATTGCTAACTTGATGTTTTGATTAGTTTGTTTTGTAACAACATTGTCCATTACAGTGTTTTAAGGATTTTTTCACATTAACTGTCTGGTCATTAATTGATAATGTGGTGGTATATTTAATTGTCTCAACAAGCCAAGCTTTTATATTCTGTTTTTTTTCCAGCTTTTGAGAGACTGATGAAAGACTGACTCAGTTTTCAAAAGTACATCTTAACCAAACAAAAGATGAATCCCTTACAACTTTTAATTGTGTTGTATTGTTAGTTTAAATATAAAAATTTATTTTGATTGCTACTTAATGTTTAGGCAGACACTCCAACTTAGAATATGATCATCTAGACACCTCCAAAATCTACGTGTCACGTCAGTGTTGGATGTCCATGAGATACAATGGACAAGTTGGACTGTTTAGTGGCCAGATGAAACTAAGTTAAGCTATTTAGATGCCAACTCTTAATGTTGGGCTTACTTACCAGGTAATATCAACTTTGAGTTTATGTTTATGTATTATGCTTAAATTTTATTGTATTATGTTGTTAAATCTATCGTTACATAACGACGAAAAGTTTCACCTTGATGTAACGACCGATTTGGTGTGATCACATTGTTACCTTTTCTTCTCATTGTTTATTTATTTATTATTTAATAATCTTATTTTATAATAGCTCTATCGGATATTTTTTTCTTGTAGCTTTACTTTTCAAATTATTAATGTGTGACATTATATAATGACAGAAAATAAAATGTTCTATTCAATCATTGTGTTCAAAATAATGACAGAAAATAATATAATACATTGTGAAACAATATGTAACAACCATCCAAATAAAGCATTAATTTCTTCCCTATTCAAGTTTCAAGACTTAAAATTTATGAAATGGGAAATGTCATTTATTTTGACTAGCGATTTACTTCATGTTCGAAGGCGTAGTCAAACTGACGCAAAATACACTTAAATCGTCGGTAATTTCTCTAATATCTGAAGGGGAGCCCAAGTTTCCACAATACTTCAATATTTGGGAGTCTAAATCGCCACTAAATTTACCTAAATTGCTAATAAATGTACTTGAACCAGCATAAGTTGCTTTAATATGAATTTCTTGAAGAAAAGATAAATCATACGATATTTAATAGCAAATGCCTGAATTTTAGCATCCAGTTTACATTAATCAACATTGATTCGTAGAACTATTATTTATTTGAAATCTGATCTAAGAATTATCCTTTCAATTAACTGATTCTGTGTTGTATCCTTTTCATTCTTTTATGTTTTAGGCTGCACACACATAATCAACCAATCCATATGAATGATCCAAAGATTATCCTCTCTTATTAAAATGCGACCCTTTTTAGCTAATTTTGTAATTCGTTATAAATGTTAATTTAGGTATATATGGTATAAGTCACATTGTAATTATCCTACCAATATGGGCTACTTTAGTAATTGCACACGGAATCATTTCAAAACCTTATTCGCATAATCCATTTAAACAAACAGCTCAATAATATTTTCTTCTATTTCCTATGTGCTTTGACTCTTTTCGTTCTTTCTCTTTTTCTTTCTTCCTTTCTTATTTATTATTTTTTGTCATACTTCGAAGATCCTTAATAATCTGAGAATTGCCTTCTTCTTATCTTTCTTTGTTTGACAATGAAGATGATAGTGATACTATAACATCCCTTGAGCTTGAACTTTTTTCAGGTGTGACATTTAATCACCTTTGAAAGTGAGGTTAGAACATTTTGCTGGATCAGCGCTTGAGATGAAGCTTGTCAAGCTTTTGTTAGCCAAGTCCCTAATATTAGTGAGTATACTTATTGATACATGGCTTCTAGAGGATGAACCATTCACTGAGCTATCAAAATTTTAGAGTGTATCACTTAAAACAAAAGTAGTCAACACATCATGTTCTTAAGTAGAAATATATTGAAAGTTAATAAATTGAGCAAATTTAGTTTTATATCCTTTTTTGTGATATCCTTTTATTAGGTTTCACAAAAAACTAATAGTAATAACAAATTGAGCATATATAGTTATATACATCAATTTTCAAGCGATAATTTTGCACTTATTATACTATGGTATGACGAAAATATTTTTCTTCTTTTTTTAAAAATTATTCCGGACATTTGTTTATCAAACTATATTTTTCAAGAAGACGTTTTTCATTAGAAGGGAGAAATTGTCTTCTCTCATTCAAGGACATCATTATTACCATTTATAACTATCTCTTTTTTTGTATAATAGGTAAAGTTTACATCTGTTAAAAAAAGAAAACTGGCACTAATATGGTTCTAGGGAATTACAATGTTGAAACCTTTTAATACATAAATTGTGAAGTGGTAGTTCAAGTGTATTTTTCACCAAATTTAGTCCTCTTTAAAATAAAAAAATGTGTTTCAGACTTCATACACACAAATTAAACAATCCATATGAATGATCCAAAGATTATTCTCTCTCTTATTAAAATGTGACACTTTTTAGATAGTTTTGTAATTCGTTGTAAATGTTAATTTAGGTATACATATTCTATAACTCACATAGTAATTATCCTACCATTACGGGATACTTTAGTAATTGCGCACGGGTTCATTTTGAAATCTTATTCACAGAATCCATTTAAACAAACAGGTAAATAATATTTTCTTTTACTCGAAATATAGGTGTGCCAATAGGCCGGAGCATATTAATTGTCATCCTAACCCACACGCACGCACGCACGCACCCTTACACCCGCACGCACCCAACATGCACACACACACCAAATTGACCTTTTCTATAACTAGCATAGGTTTACCTTAACAGTATTGTGCACCTGTGACCCTTTAAATTTTAGGTCCGCCTCTACCTCTAGTTCCTCTCTTCCTTTGAGTGATGAAGTTCAATGGCCAAGCTAACAAAAAGGACAAAGGGTATTTGATAATCCTATGTTTGGTGAACTTCAAATGTACTTATGCCATTTTAATTGCTATTATTCTTACTGAAGATACACAGGTTCTTTTGGATTTGTAACTTTTCGCCTTCCCCTTCTTTTTCTTCTTTAGGAAATTGAGGGTAATTCTTTCTCATTCAATGTGTATGTGTTTCTCTATGGTGTAGAACTTAAGAATAAAAATTGGGAGTCTTTAATTTCCTGTGTGTGTTTAATATAGAACTTCTAAAATATACTTTCTAAATATTCTTTGTCACTTACTTTATTCTCTATAAATGTTAGGGAAATAAGAAAATGGCTCAACATAACCATGCAAAGATTTTTTCCCCTTACATATAGATATAAAGACGTCTTGCAGGTTTGACATAAAAAGTAATTTTCCTGCATTGCAGTGATTATTGGTGTATTAGGCCTCCTAAGAAAAGAATGTATTGTCAAAGTTCACCTCCTGACTTCCTTAGCAACCTTCTAGATAATATACTCGATACCATTCTAATGTGTTTGTCTTTTAAAGATGCTGTGAGGACAAGCATCTTATCGAAGAAATGGAGGTATCACTGATGTAAACTTACAAAACTAACATTTGATAAATCTCATTAGAGAACAGAAGAGAATTTCCTAGACCCTGCAGATATATAGAAAGATTATCTGCCAATTTGTGACCCTTCATGAAGGACAAATTACTAAGTTCACCCTCTCTGTTTTTAATATGGGAAGTTTTCCTGAGATTGATAACTTCATATATTTCCTCTCTAGGAGAGTCGTTCAACATCTTGTTATTCACCTTTCAATGGATAGTGCATGCCAATTGCCTTCTTCTTCTCTTTTCATGCATTGGTAGGTGAGGCATCTTAATCTTCATCATTGCTTAATTCATCCACCTTTGGTCTTTAAAGGATTTGATTAGTTAATTATCTTGGAGCTATTTGAAGTCAGAGTTTCTTTTAAATTACTCAAAAGTTTAATATCTCATTGCCCATTGCTTGAGAAGTTGGTGTCGAGCGCAGATATTTCAGATACAATTGAAATTAATGCCCCAATGCTGAGAACATTTGAATTCAGAGGCGCTATAAGTTCTATCTACCCAAAGAATGTTCCTCTTCTGGTAGAATTAGAATTATTTCTGGTGTATTATGATAAGGAAAAGGATCTTGATTTTGTTAAGGTTTTCGGGTCTTGTTCTACTCTCGAGCAACTCTTTTTTGGACTTCTCTAATATTTATTCAGGGGTAAATGTTGCTTCATGACTAAATTATTATGCACTTTAGCGTATGTAATTTCTTTTGTGCTAACTTAATCTTGAATTTTGGTAACTGTTTTCCTAGTTATTTTATGGAGAATGATACGAAGTTCCTACAAGGCTTCCCTTCGCTCTTAACAACATCAAACAATGTTACCTATTAAACATTTTGCCAATGAACTCATATATCCTCTCACCTGCTCTTTTCTTAATAGGAATCTTCCCATATTTAGAATATCTTAAATTTAAGGTTCTTCGTGCCTTGACTTTGATTTTTTTCTTTCTTACTTACATATAAACACAGATACTCAATCGTCTGAAATCTGACTACTTGTTATCTTTCGTAGGTCAACATTTATTGTGATAATCATTTCGAAGAATCCCTTGTACTCAAGCATTTGTCAGACATTACATTTAATCACGTCAAAGAAGTTAACCTAGAATGCTTTACTAGAAGAATGTACGAGATGCAACTTATCTAGCTTTTGTTATCAACCTCCCCGGTGTTGTTGAGAATCCTAATCCATCAAGAATTTTGTGATCATGAACCTGCTGACACAAGATTACAAATTGAGGTGTCAAATTTTTCTCGTGCATCATCTAAAGCAGAAGTAGTCCTCATAGGCAGAGCCAGATCACGTTACTTGGGGTAGAAGTTAAAATTTAAAGGAGTGAAATAGACATTGCTAAACATATTTATCATCATTTATAATTATCTTTTTTTTTGTATAAAAGGTAATGTTTACATCTATTAAAAACAGAAAACTGGCACTAATATGGTGCTAGGGAATTACAATGTTGAAACCTTTTAATACATAAATTGTGAAGTGATAGTTCAAGTGTATTTTTGACCAAATTTAATCCTCCTTAAAATAAAAAAAATGTGTTTCAGAATACATGCACACAAATCAAACAATCCATATGAATGATCAAAAGATTATTCTCTCTCTTATTAAAATGTGACGCTTTTTAGATAGTTTTGTAATTCGTTATAAATGTTAATTTAGGTATACATATGGTATAACTCACATTATAATTATCCTACCATTACGGGATACTTTAGTAATTGCACACATGGTCATTTTAAAATCGTATTCACAGAATACATTTAAACAAATATGCTAATAACATTTTCTTTTATTGAAAATATAGGTGTGCCAATAGGCCGGAGTATAGTAATTGTCACCCTAACCCACACGCACGCACGCGCGCACCCTCACGTCCGCACACACCCAACATGCACGCACGCACCAAACTTACCTTTTCTATAACTAGCATAACTTTACATTAACAGTATTGTGCACCTGTGACCCTTTAAATTAAAGGTCCGCCTCTACCCCAAGTTCTTCTCCTCCTTCAAATGATGAAGTTCAATGGCCGAAGCACACAAAAAGGACAAAGGGTATTTGATAATCCTAAATTTGGTGAAATTCAAATGTACATCAATCCTTTTAATTACTGTTATTCTAATTGAAGTTGCACTGGTTCTTTAGGATTTGTAACTTTTAGCCCTCCTCTTATTTTTCTTCTTTAGGAAATTTAGGTTAATCTTTCCCATTCACAGTGTATGTTTTATATATGGTGTAGAACTAAAGAAGGAATATTTGGAGTCTTTAGTTTCCTCTGTGTGTTTAAAATAGAACTTCTAAAATATACTTTCTAAATGTTATTTGTCACTTACTTTATTCATTGTAAATGCTATGGAAATCAGAAAATGGCTCAACATAACCATTAAAAGATTTTTTTCCCTTACATATAGATATAAAGTCGTCTTACAGGTTTGACATAAAAAGTAATTTTCTTGCATTGCAGTGATTATTGGTGTATGAGGCCTCCTAAGCAAAGAATATATTGTCGAAGTTAATCTCCCTACTTCCTTAGAAACCTTCCAGATAATATAATTGATGTCATTCTAATGTGTTTGCATTGTAAAGATGCTATGAGGGGACAAGCATCATATCGAAGAAATGGAGGTATCACTGATGTAGACTTACAAAATTGACGCTTGATGAATCTCATTGGAGATCAGAAGAGGATTTCCTAGACCCTGTAGTTATTTACAAAGATTATCAACCGATTTGTGACTCTTCATGAAGGACAAATTACTAAGTTCACCCTCTTTGTTTCTAATCTGGGAAGTTTTCCTGAGATTGATAACTTCTTATATTTCCTCTCTAGGAGAGGCATTCAACATCTTGTTATTTACCTTACAGTGGATAGTGCATGCCAATTGCCTTCTTGTTCTCTTTTCATAGGTTGGTAGGTGAGGCATCTTAATCTTCATCATTTCTTAATTCATCCTCCTTCGGTATTTAAAGGATTTGATTGGTTAATTTGCTTGGAGCTATGTGAAGTAACAGTTTCATCTAAATCACTCGAAAGTTTATTATCTAATTACCTATTGCTTGAGAAGTTGGTTCTGAGCATAAATATTTCAGATACAATTGAAATTAATGCCCCAATGCTGAGAACATTTGAATTCAGAGGCGCTGTAAGTTCTATCTACCTAAAGAATGTCCCTCTTCTGGTAGAATTAGAATTATTTCTGGTATATTACGATAGGCAAAGTATCTTGATTTTGTTAAGGTTTTCGAGTCTTGTTCTCCTCTCGAGCAACTCCTTTTGGACTTCTCTAATATTTATGCAAGGATAAATGTTGCTTCAAGACTAAATTTTTATGCACTTTAGCGGATGTAATTTTTTTACTAACTTAATCTTTAATTTTTGTAACTATTTTCCTAGTTATTTTCTGGAGAATGATATGAAGTTCCTACAAGTCTTCCCTTCGCTCTTAACAGTGTCAAACGATGTTACCTATAAAACATTTTGCCGATGGACTCATATATCCTTTCACCTGCTCTTTTCTTAGTAGGAATCTTCCCATATTTAGAATATCTTAAAGTTAAGGTTCTTCGTGCCTTGACATTGATTTTTTTCTTTCTTACTTACATATAAACACAGATCCTCAATTGTCTGAGAGCTGATTTCCTGTTATCTTTCGTAGGTCAATATTTATTGTGGTAATCATTCCAAAGAATCCCTTGCACTCAAGCATTTATCGGACATGACATTTAATCACGTCAAAGAAGTTAACCTAGAATGCTTTAATAGAAGAACGTATGAGATACAACTTATCAAGGTTTTATTATCTAACTCCCAGTGTTGTTGAAAATGATAATCTATAAAGAATGTTCCGATCGTGAACCTGCTGACACATGATTACAAATTGAGGTATCAAAATTTTCTCATGCATCACCTAAAGCAGAAGTAGTCTTCATAGACAGAGCCAGATCACGTTATTTGGGGTAGAAGTTAAAATTTTAAGGAGTGAAATAGACATTGCTAAACATAATTATTGTCATTTATAACTATCTTTTTTTCTGTATAACAGGTAAATTTTACATCTGTTAAAAACAAAGAACTGGCACTAATATGATGCTAGGGAATTAAAATGTTGAAACCTTTTAATACATAAATTTTGAAGTAATACTTCAAGTGTATTTTTGACCAAATTAAGTCCTCTTTAAAATAAAAAAAATGTGTTTCAGACTACATGCACACAAATCAAACAATCCATATGAATGATCCAAAGATTATTCTCTCTCTTAATAAAATGTGACGCTTCTTAGATAGTTTTGTAATTCGTTATAAATGTTAATTTAGGTATACATATGGTATAACTCACATTGTAATTATCCTACCTTTACGGGCTACTTTAGTAGTGGCACACGTGGTCATTTTGAAATCTAATTCACAGAATCCATTTTCTTTTATTGAAAATATAGGTGTGCCAATAGGCCGGAGTATAGTAATTGTCACCCTAACCCACATGCACGCACGCGCGCACCGTCACATCCGCATGCACCCAACATGCACGCACGCACCAAACTAACCTTTTCTATAACTAGCATAGCTCTACATTTACAGTATTGTGCACCTGTGACCCTTTAAATTAAAGGTCCACCTCTACCCAAAGTTCCTCTCTTCCTTCGAGTGATGAAGTTCAATGTCCGAAGCACACAAAAAGGACAAAGGGTATTTTATAATCCTAAGTTTGGTGAAATTCAAATGTACTTCTATACTTTTAATTGCTGTTATTCTAACTGAAGTTACACTAGTTCTTTAGTATTTGTAACTTTTAGCCCTCCTCTTCTTTTTCTTCTTTAGGAAATTGAGATTAATTCTTTCCCATTCACCATGTATGTTTTCTATATGGTGTAGAACTTAAGAATGAAAATTTGGAGTCTTTAGTTTCCTCTGTGTGTTTAAAATAGAACTTCTAAAATATACTTTGTAAATGTTCTTTGTCACTTACTTTATTCATTATAAAGTCTATGGAAATCAGAAAATGGCTCAACATAACCATTCAAAGATTTTTTTCCCTTACATACAGATATAAAGACGTCTTACAGATTTAACATAAAAAGTAATTTTCTTGCATTGCAGTGATTGTTGGTGTATGAGGCCTCCTAAGAAAAAAATGTATTGTCGAAGTTCATCTCATGAGTTCCTTATAAACCTTCCACATAATATAATCAATGTCATTCTAATGTGTTTGCATTGTAAAGATGCTACGAGGACAAGCATCATATCTAAGAAATGGAGGTATCACTGACGTAGACTTACAAAATTGACGCTTGATGAATCTCATTGGAGAACAAAAGAGGATTTCCTGGACCCTGCAATTATTTACAAAGATTATCTACCCATTTGTGACTATTCATGAAGGACAAATTACTAAGTTCACCCTCTGTGTTTCTAATCTGGGAAGTTTTCCTGAGATTGATAACTTCTTATATTTCCTCTCTAGGAGAGGCATTCAACATCTTGTTATTTACCTTACAGTTGATAGTGCATTCAAATTGCCTTCTTGTTCTCTTTTCATGGGTTGGTAGGTGAGGCATCTTAATCTTAATCATTGCTTAATTCATCCTACTTCGGTTTTTAAAGGATTTGATTGGTTAATTGCTTGGAGCTATGTGAAGTAAGAGTTTCTTCTAAATTACTTGAAAGTTTATTATCTCATTGCCCATTGCTTGAGAAGTTCGCGCCGAGCATAGATATTTCAGATATAATTGAAATGAATGCCCCAATGCTGAGAACATTTTAATTCAGAGGCGCTGTAAGTTATATCTACCTAAAGAATGTCCCTCTTCTGGTAGAATTTGAATTATTTCTGGTATATTATGATAACGCAAAGGATCTTGATTTTGTTTAGGTTTTTGAGTCTTGTTCTCGTCTCGAGCAACGTTTTTTGGACTTCTCTAATATTTATGCAGGGATAAATGTTGCTTCATGACTAAATTGTTATGTACTTTAGCGGATGTAATTTTTTTTTGTACTAACTTAATCTTGAATTTTTGTAACTGTTTTCCTAGTTATTTTCTTGAGAATGATATGAAGTTCCTACAAGTCTTCCCTTCGATCTTAGCAGCGTCAAACGATGTTACCTATTAAACATTTTGCCGATGGACTCATATATCCTCTCACCTGCTCTTTTCTTAATAGGAATCTTCCCATATTTGGAATATCTTAAAGTTAAGGTTCTTCGTGCCTTGACTTTGATTTTTTTCTTTCTTTCTTACATATAAACACAGATCCTCAATTGTCTAAGAGCTGATTTCTTGTTATCTTTCGTAGCTCAACATTTATTGTGGTAATCATTCCGAAGAATCCCTTGTACTCAAGCATTTTTCGGACGTGACGTTCAATCACGTCAGAGAAGTTAACCTAGAATTCTTTACTAGAAGAATGTACGGGATGCAACTGATCATGGTTTTATTATCTAACTCCCCGGTGTTGTTGACAATGATAATCTATCAAAAATTTTCTGATCGTGAACCTGCTGACACAAGATTAAAAATTGAGGTATCAAATTTTTCTCATGCATCACCTAAAGCAGAAGTAGTCTTCATAGACTGAGCCAGATAACGTTATTTGGGGTAGAAGTTAAAATTGAAGGAGTGAAATAGACATTGCTAAACATAATTATTGTCATTTATAACTATCTTTTTTTTTGTATACCAGGTAAAATAGACATTGCTAAACATAATTATTGTCATTTATAACTATCTTTTTTTTTGTATACCAGGGAAAGTTTACATCTGTTAAAAACATAAAACTGGCACTATTATGGTGCTAGGGAATTACAATGTTGAAACCTTTTAATACATAAATTGTGAAGTGGTAGTTCAAGTGTATTTTTTACCAAATTTAGTCCTCTTTAAAATAAAAAAAAAATGTGTTTCAGACTACATGCACACAAATCAAACAATCCATATGAATGATCCAAAGATTATTATCTCTCTTATTAAAATGTGACACTTTTTAGATAGCTTTGTAATTCGTTATAAATGTTAATTTAGGTATACATATGGTACAACTCACATTATAATTATCCTACCATTACAGGCTACTTTAGTAATTGCACACGTGGTTATTTTGAAATCTTATTCACAGAATCCATTTAAACAAATATGTTAATAACATTTTCTTTTATTGAAAATATAGGTGTGCCAATAGGCCGGAGCATAGTAATTGTCAGCCTAACTCACACGCAAGCACGCGCGCACCCTCACATCCGCCCGCACCCAACGTGCACGCACGCACCAAACTAACCTTTTCTATAACTAGCATAACTTTACATTAATAGTATTATGCACCTGTGACCCTTTAAATTAAAGGTCCGCCTCTACCCCAAGTTCCTCTCTTCCTTCGAGTGATGAAGTTCAATGGCCGAAGCACACAAAAAGGACAAAGGGTATTTGATAATCCTAAGATTGGTGAAATTCAAATGTACTTCTATCCTTTTAATTGCTGTTATTCTAATTGAAGTTACACTGGTTCTTTAGGATTTGTAACTTTTAGCTCTCCTCTTCATTTTCTTCTTTAGGAAATTGAGGTTAATTCTTTCCCATTCACTGTGTATGTTTTATATATGGTGTAGAACATAAGAATGAAAATTGGGAGTCTTTAGTTTCCTCTGTGTGTTTAAAATAGAATTTCTAAAATATACTTTTTGAACGTTCTTTGTAACTTACTTTATTCAATGTAAATGCTATTGAAATCAGAAAATGGCTCAACATAACCATTCAGAGATTTTTTTCCCTTACATATACATATAAAGACGTCTTACAGGTTTTACATAAAAAGTAATTTTCTTGCATCGCAGTGATTATTGGTGTATGAGGCCTCCTAAGCAAAGAATGTATTGTCGAAGTTAATCTCCTGACTTCCTTAGAAACCTTCCAGATAATATAATTGATGTCATTCTAATGTGTTTGCATTGTAAAGATGCTATGAGGGGACAAGCATCATATCGAAGAAATGGATGTATCACTGATGTAGACTTACAAAATTGACGCTTGATGAATCTCATTGGAGAACAGAAGAGGATTTCCTAGACGCTACAGTTATTTACAAAGATTATCTACCCATTTGTGACTCTTCATGAAGGACAAATTACTAAGTTCTCCCTTTGTGTTTCTAATCTGGGATGGTTTCCTTAGATTGATAACTTCTTATATTTTCTCTCTAGGAGAGGCATTCAACATCTTGTTATTTACCTTACAGTGGATAGTGCATGCAAATTGCCTTCTTGTTCTCTTTTCATGGGTTCGTAGGTGAGGCATCTAATCTTCATCATTGCTTAATTCATCCTCCTTCGGTCTTTAAAGTATATGATTGGTTAATTAACTTGGATCTATGTGAAGTCACAATTTCTTCTAAATTACTCGAATGTTTAAAATGTCATTGCCCATTGCTTGAGAAGTTGGTGTTGGGCACAGATATTTCAGATATAATTGAAATTAAAGCCCCAATGCAGAGAACATTTTAAGTCAGAGGCGTTGTAAGTCCTATCTATCTCAGGAATGTCCCTTTTCTGGTAGAATTAGAATTATTTCTGGTATATTAGGATAGGGTAAAGGATCTTGATTTTGTTAAGGTTTTCGAGTCTTGTCATTTATAACTATCTTTTTTATATATATAACATGTAAAGTTTACATCTGTTAAAAACAGAAAACTGGCACTAATATGGTGCTAGGGAATTACAATGTTGAAACCTTTTAATACATAAATTTTGAAGTGGTAGTTCAAGTGTATTTTTACCAAATTTAGTCCTCTTTAAAATAAAAAAATGTGTTTCAGACTACATGCACACAAATCAAACAATCCATATGAATGATCCAAAGATTATTCTCTCTCTTATTAAAATGTGACACTTTTTAGATAGCTTTGTAATTCGTTATAAATGTTAATTTAGGTATACATATGGTACAACTCACATTATAATTATCCTACCATTACAGGCTACTTTAGTAATTGCACACGTGGTTATTTTGAAATCTTATTCACAGAATCCATTTAAACAAATATGTTAATAACATTTTCTTTTATTGAAAATATAGGTGTGCCAATAGGCCGGAGCATAGTAATTGTCAGCCTAACTCACACGCAAGCACGCGCGCACCCTCACATCCGCACGCACCCAACGTGCACGCACGCACCAAACTAACCTTTTCTATAACTAGCATAACTTTACATTAACAGTATTGTGCACCTGTGACCCTTTAAATTAAAGGTCCGCCTCTACCCCAAGTTCCTCTCTTCCTACGAGTGATGAAGTTCAATGGCCGAAGCACACAAAAAGGACAAAGGGTATTTGATAATCCTAAGATTGGTGAAATTCAAATGTACTTCTATCCTTTTAATTGCTGTTATTCTAATTGAAGTTACACTGGTTCTTTAGGATTTGTAACTTTTAGCTCTCCTCTTCATTTTCTTCTTTAGGAAATTGAGGTTAATTCTTTCCCATTCACTGTGTATGTTTTTTATATGGTGTAGAACATAAGAATGAAAATTGGGAGTCTTTAGTTTCCTCTGTGTGTTTAAAATAGAATTTCTAAAATATACTTTTTGAACGTTCTTTGTCACTTACTTTATTCAATGTAAATGCTATTGAAATCAGAAAATGGCTCAACATATCCATTCAGAGATTTTTTCCCTTACATATAGATATAAAGACGTCTTACAGGTTTTACATAAAAAGTAATTTTCTTGCATCGCAGTGATTATTGGTGTATGAGGCCTCCTAAGCAAAGAATGTATTGTCGAAGTTAATCTCCTGACTTCCTTAGAAACCTTCCAGATAATATAATTGATGTCATTCTAATGTGTTTGCATTGTAAAGATGCTATGAGGGGACAAGCATCATATCGAAGAAATGGATGTATCACTGATGTAGACTTACAAAATTGACGCTTGATGAATCTCATTGGAGAACAGAAGAGGATTTCCTAGATGCTACAGTTATTTACAAAGATTATTTACCCATTTGTGACTCTTCATGAAGGACAAATTACTAAGTTCTCCCTTTGTGTTTCTAATCTGGGATGTTTTCTTTAGATTGATAACTTCTTATATTTTCTCTCTAGGAGAGGCATTCAACATCTTGTTATTTACCTTACAGTGGATAGTGCATGCAAATTGCCTTCTTGTTCTCTTTTCATGGGTTCGTAGGTGAGGCATCTAATCTTCATCATTGCTTAATTCATCCTCCTTCGGTCTTTAAAGTATATGATTGGTTAATTAACTTGGATCTATGTGAAGTCACAATTTCTTCTAAATTACTCGAATGTTTAAAATGTCATTGCCCATTGCTTGAGAAGTTGGTGTTGGCCACAGATATTTCAGATATAATTGAAATTAAAGCCCCAATGCAGAGAACATTTTAAGTCAGAGGCGTTGTAAGTCCTATCTATCTCAGGAATGTCCCTTTTCTGGTAGAATTAGAATTATTTCTGGTATATTAGGATAGGGTAAAGGATCTTGATTTTGTTAAGGTTTTCGAGTCTTGTCATTTATAACTATCTTTTTTATATATATAACATGTAAAGTTTACATCTGTTAAAAACAGAAAACTGGCACTAATATGGTGCTAGGGAATTACAATGTTGAAACCTTTTAATACATAAATTTTGAAGTGGTAGTTCATGTGTATTTTTACCAAATTTAGTCCTCTTTAAAATAAAAAAATGTGTTTCAGACTACATGCACACAAATCAAACAATCCATATGAATGATCCAAAGATTATTCTCTCTCTTATTAAAATGTGATGCTTTTTAGATAGCTTTGTAATTCGTTATAAATGTTAATTTAGGTATACATATGGTACAACTCACATTATAATTATCCTACCATTACAGGCTACTTTAGTAATTGCACACGTAGTCATTTTGAAATCTCATTCACAGAATCCATTTAAACAAATATCTTAATAACATTTTGTTTTATAGAAAATATAGGTGTGCCAATAGGCCGGAGCATAGTAATTGTCAGCCTAACTCACACGCAAGCACGCGCGCACCCTCACATCCGCACGCACCCAACGTGCACGCACGCACCAAACTAACCTTTTCTATAACTAGCATAACTTTACATTAACAGTATTGTGCACCTGTGACCCTTTAAATTAAAGGTCCGCCTCTACCCCAAGTTCTTCTCTTCGTTCGAGTGATGAAGTTCAATGGCCGAAGCACACAAAAAGGACAAAGGGTATTTGATAATCCTAAGATTGGTGAAATTCAAATGTACTTCTATCCTTTTAATTATTGTTATTCTAATTGAAGTTACACTGGTTCTTCAGGATTTGTAAATTTTAGCTCTCCTCTTCTTTTTCTTCTTTAGGAAATTGAGGTTAATTCTTTCACATTCACTGTGTATGTTTTATATATGGTGTAGAACTTAAGAATGAAAATTGGGAGTCTTTACTTTCCTCTGTGTGTTTAAAATAGAACTTCTAAAATATACTTTCTAAACGTTCTTTGTCACTTACTGTATTCAATGTAAATGCTATTGAAATCAGAAAATGGCTCAACATAACCATTCAGAGATTTTTTTCCCTTACATATACATATAAAGACATCTTACAAGTTTTACATTAAAAGTAATTTTCTTGCTTCGCAGTGATTATTTGTGTATGAGGCCTCCTATGAAAAATATGTATTGTCGAAGTTCATCTCCTGACTTCCTTAGAAACCTTTCAGATAATATAATCGATGTCATTCTAATGTGTTTGCATTGTAAAGATGCTATGAGGACAAGCATCATATCGAAGAAATGGAGGTATCATTGATGTAGACTTACAAGATTGACGCTTGATGAATCTCATTAGAGATCAAAAGAGGATTTCCTAGACCCTGCAGTTATTTGCGAAGATTATCTACCCATTTGTGACTCTTCATGAAGGACAAATTACTAAGTTCACCCTCTTTGTTTCTAATCTGGGAAGTTTTCCTGAGATTGATAACTTCTTATATTTTCTCTCTAGGAGAGGCATTCAACATCTTGTTATTTACCTTACAGTGGATAGTGCATGCAAATTTCCTTCTTGTTCTCTTTTCATGGGTTGGTAGGTGAGGCATCTTAATCTTCATCATTGCTTAATTCATCCTACTTCGGTATTTAAAGGATTTGATTGGTTAATTAGCCTGGAGCTATGTGAAGTAAGAGTTTCTTCTAAATTACTCGAAAGTTTATTATCTCATTGCCCATTGCTTGAGAAGTTGGTTCCGAGCACAGATATTTCAGATACAAAATAAATTAATGCCCCAATGCTGAGAACATTTGAATTCAGAGGCACTGTAAGTTCTATCTACCTAAAGAATGTCCCTCTTCTGGTAGAAGTAGAATTATTGCTGGTATATTATGATAGGCAAAGGATCTTGATTTTGTTAAGGTTTTCGTGTCTTGTTCTCCTCTCGAGCAACTCCTTTTTGACTTCTCTAATATTTATGCAAGGATAAATGTTGCTTCAAGACTAAATTGTTATGCACTTTAGCGGATGTAATTTTTTTTACTAACTTAATCTTTCATTTTGGTAACTGTTTCCCTAGTTATTTTCTAGAGAATGATATGAAGTTCCTACAAGTCTTCCCTTCACTCTTAACAGTGTCAAACGATGTTACCTATTAAACATTTTGCCGATGGACTCATATATCCTCTCAGTTGCTCTTTTCTTAATAGGAATCTTCCCATATTTAGAATATCTTAAAGTTAAGGTTCTTCTTGCCTTGACTTTGATTTTTTTCTTTTACTTACATATAAACACAGATCCTCAATTGTCTGAGAGCTGATTTCTTGTTATCTTTCGTAGGTCAACATTTATTGTGGTAATCATTCCAAAGAATCCCTTGTACTCAAGCATTTGTCGGACGTGACATTTAATCACGTCAAAGAAGTTAACCTAGAATGCTTTAATAGAAGAACGTATGAGATGCAACTTATCAAGGTTTTATTTCTAACTCCCCGGTGTTGTTGAAAATGATAATCTATAAAGAATATTCTGGTCGTGAACCTGCTGACACAAGATTACAAATTTAGGTATCAAAATTTTCTCATGCATCACCTAAAGCAGAAGCAGTCTTCATAGACAGAGCCAGATCACGTTATTTGGGGTAGTAGTTAAAATTTAAAGGAGTGAAATAGACATTAGTAAAAATAATTGTCATTTATAACTATGTTTTTTTTTTGTATAACAGGTAAAGTTTACATCTGTTAAAAACAAAGAACTGGCACTAATATGGTGCTAGGGAATTACAATGTTAAAACTTTTTAATACATAAATTTTGAAGTGATAGTTCAAGTGTATTTTTGACCAAATTTAGTCCTCTTTAAAATTAAAAAAATGTGTTTCAGACTACATGCACACAAATCAAACAATCCATATGAACGATCCGAAGATTATTCTCTCTCTTATTAAAATGTGATGCTTTTTAGATAGTTTTGTAATTCATTATAAATGTTAGTTTAGGTATACATGTGGTACAACTCACATTTTAATTATCCTACCATTACAGGCTACTTTAGTAATTGCACACGTGGTCATTTTGAAATCTTATTCACAGAATCCATTTAAACAAATATGTTAATAACATTTTCTTTTATTGAAAATATAGGTGTGCCAATAGGCCGGAGCATAGTAATTGTCAGCCTAACCCACATACAAGCACGCACGCACCCTCACATCCGCACGCACCCAACATGCACGCACACACCAAACTAACCTTTTCTATAACTAGCATAACTTTAGATTAGCAGTATTGTGCACCTTTGACCCTTTAAATTAAAGGTCCGCCTCTACCCCAAGTTCCTCTCTTCCTTCGAGTGATGAAGTTCAATGGCCGAAGCACACAAAAAGGGCAAAGGGTATTTGATAATCCTAAGTTTTGTGAAATTCACATGTACTTCTATCCTTTTTATTGTTGTTATTCTAATTGAAGTTACACTGGTTCTTTAGGATTTGTAACTTTTAGCCCTCCTCTTCTTTTTCTTCTTCAGGAAATTGAGTTTAATTCTTTCCCATTCACTGTGTATGTTTTATATATTGTGTAGAACTTAAGAATGAAAATTGGGAGTCTTTAGTTTCCTCTGTTTATTTAAAATAGAACTTCTAAAATATACTTTATAAATGTTCTTTGTCACTTACTTTATTCATTGTAAATGCTATGGAAATCAGAAAATGGCTCAACATAACCATTCAAAGATTTTTTTCCCTTACATATAGATATAAAGACGTCTTACAGGTTTTAAGTAAAAAGTAATTTTCTTGCATTGCAGTGATTATTGGTGTATGAGGCCTCCTAAACAAAGAATGTATTGTCGAAGTTAATCTCCTGACTTCCTTAGAAACCTTCCAGATAATATAATTGATGTCATTCTAATGTGTTTGCATTGTAAAGATGCTATGAGGACAAGCATCATATCGAAGAAATGGAGGTATCACTGATGTAGACTTACAAAATTGACGCTGGATAAATCTCATTGGATAACAGAAGAGGATTTCCTAGACACTGCAGTTATTTACAAAGATTATCTACCCTTTTGTGACTCTTCATGAAGGACAAATTACTAAGTTCTCCCTCTGTGTTTCTAATCTGGGATGTTTTCCTTAGATTGATAACTTCTTATATTTCCTCTCTAGGAGAGGCATTCAACATCTTGTTATTTACCTTACAGTGGATAGTGCATGCAAATTGCCTTCTTGTTCTCTTTTCATGTATTCGTAGGTGAGGTATCTAATCTTCATCATTGCTTAATTCATCCTCCTTTGGTCTTTAAAGGATATGATTGGTTAATTAACTTGGATCTATGTGAAGTCACAATTTCTTCTAAATTACTCGAATGTTTAATATCTCATTGCCCATTGCTTGAGAAGTTGGTGTTGGGCACAGATATTTCAGATACAATTGAAATTAATGCCCCAATGCTGAGAACATTTTAAGTCAGAGGCGTTGTAAGTCCTATCTACCTCAGGAATGTCCCTTCTCTGGTAGAATTAGAATTATTTCTGGTATATTACGATAAGGTAAAGGATCTTGATTTTGTTAAGGTTTTCGAGTCTTGTCATTTATAAGTATCTTTTTTCTTATAAAGGACAAAGGGTATTTGATAATTATTGTCATTTATAACTATCTTTTTTCTGTATAACAGGTAAATTTAACATCTGTTAAAAACAGAAAAGTGGCACTAATATGGTGCTAGGGAATTACAATGTTGAAACCTTTTAATACATAAATTGTAAAGTGATAGTCCAAGTGGATGTTTTACCAAATTTAGTCCTCTTTAAAATAAAAAAAATGTGTTTCAGACTACATACACACAAATCAACCAATCCATATGAATGATCCAAAGATTATTCTCTCTCTTATTAAAATGAGATGCTTTTTATATAGTTTTTTAATTTGTTATAAATGTTAATCTAGGTATACATATGGTATAACTCACATTGTAATTATCCTACAATTACGAGCTACTTTAGTAATTGCACGCGTGGTCATTTTGAAATCTTATTCACAGAATCCATTTAAACAAATATGTTAATAACATTTTCTTTTATTGAAAATATAGGTGTGCCAATAGACTGGAGCATAGTAATTGTAAGCCTAACCCACAAGCACGCACGCCCGCACCCTCACATCCGCACGCACCCAACAAGCACGCACGCACCAAACTAACATTTTCTATATCTGGCATAACTTTACATTAATAGTATTGTGCACCTGTGACCCTTTAAATTAAAGGTCCGCCTTACCCCAAGTTCCTCTCCTCCTTCCAGTGATGAAGTTCAATGGCCGAAGCACACAAAAAGGAAAAAGGGTATTTGATAATCCTAAGTTTGGTGAAATTCAAATGTACTTCTATCCTTTTAATTGTTGTTACTCTAATTGAAGTTACACTGGTTCTTTAGGATTTGTAACTTTTAGCCCTCCTCTTCTTTTTTTTCTTTAGGAAATTGAGGTTAATTCTTTCCCATTCACTGTGTATGTTTTATATATGGTGTAGAACTTAAGAATGAAAATTGGGAGTCTTTAGTTTCCTATGTGTGTTTAAAATAGAACATCTAAAATATACTTTCTAAATGTTCTTTGTCACTTACTTTATTCATTGTAAATTCTATGGAAATCAGAAAATGGCTCAACATAACCATTCAGAGATATTTTTCCCTTACATATAGATATAAACACGTCTTACAAGTTTTACATAAAAAGTAATTTTCTTGCATTGCAGTGATTATTGGTGTATGAGGCCTCCTAAGCAAAGAATGTATTATCGAAGTTCATCTCCTGACTTCCTTAGAAACCTTCCAGATAATATAATCGATGTCATTCTAATGTGTTTGCATCGTAAAGATGCTATGAGGAGACAAGCATCATATCGAAGAAATGGAGGTATCACTGATGTAGACTTACAAAATTGACGCTTGATGAATCTCATTGGAGATCAGAAGAGGATTTCCTAGACCCTGCAGTTATTTACAAAGATTATCTACCCATTTGTGACTCTTCATGAAGGACAAATTACTAAGTTCACCCTCTGTGTTTCTATTCTGGGAAGTTTTCTTGAGATTGGAAACTTCTTATATTTCCTCTCTCGGAGAGGCATTCAACATCTTGTTATTTACCTTACAGTGGATAGTGCATGCAAATTGCCTTCTTGTTCTCTATTCATGGGTTGGTAGTTGAGGCATCTTAATCTTCATCATTGCTTAATTCATCCTCCTTCGGTATTTAAAGGATTTTATTGGTTAATTAGGTTGGAGCTATGTGAAGTAAGAGTTTCTTCTAAATTACTCGAAAGTTTATTATCTAATTACCCATTGCTTGAGAAGTTGGTTCCGAGCACAAATATTTCAGATAAAATTGATATTAATGCCCCAATGCTGAGAACATTTGAATTCAGAGGCGCTGTAAGTTCTATCTACCTAAAGAATGTCCCTCTTCTAGTTGAATTAGAATTATTTCTTGTATATTACGATAAGGCAAAGGATCTTGATTTTTTTAAGGTTTTTGAGTCTTGTTCTCCTCTCGAGGAACTCCTTTTGGACTGTCTAATATTTATGCAAGGATAAATGTTGCTTCATGACTAAATTGTTATGCACTTTAGCGGATGTAATTTTTTTTTTGTACTAACTTAATCTTGAATTTTGGTAACTGTTTTCCTAGTTATTTTTTGGAGAATGATACGAAGTTCCTACAAGGCTTACCTTCTCTCTTAACAACGTCAAACGATGTTACCTATTAAACATTTTGCCGATGGACTCAGATATCCTCTCACCAGCTCTTTTCTTAAAAGGAATCTTCCAATATTTAGAATATCTTAAAGTTAAGGTTCTTCGTGCCTTGACTATGAGTTTTTTCTTTCTTACCTACATATAAACACAGATACTCAATCGTCTGAGATCTGACTTCTTGTTATCTTTCGTAGGTCAACATTTATTGTGGTAATCATTTAAAAGAATCCCTCGTACTCAAACATTTGTCAGACGTTACAGTTAATCAAATCAAAGAAGTTAACCTAGAATGCTTTACAAGAAGAACGTACGAGATGCAACTTATCAATCTTTTGTTATCCAACTCCCCGGTGTTGTTGACAATGATAATCCATCAAGAATTTTCTGATCGTGAATCTGCTGACACAAGATTAAAAATTGAGGTGTCAAAGTTTTCTCGTGCATCACCTAAAGCAGAAGTAGTCTTCATAGACAGAGCCAGATAACGTTATTTAAGGTAGAAGTTAAAATTTGAAGGAGTGAAATAGACATTGCTAAATATAATTATTGTCATTTATAAATACCTTTTTATTTGTATAACAGGTAAAGTTTACATCCGTTAAAAATAGAAAACTGGCACTAATATGGTGCTAGGGAATTACGATGTTGAAACCTTTTAATACATAAATTGTGAAGTGGTAGTTCAAGTGTATTTTTTACAAAATTTAGTCCTCTTTAAAATAAAAAAATGTGTTTCAGACTACATGTACAAAAATCAAATAATCCATATGAATGATCAAAAGATTATTCTCTCTTATTAAAATGTGACGCTTTTTAGATAGCTTTGTAATTCGTTATGAATGTTAATTTATCTATACATATGGTACAACTCACATTATAATTATACTACCATTACAGGCTACTTTAGTAATTGCACATGTGGTCATTTTGAAATCTTAATCACAGAATCCATTTAAACAAATATGTTAATTACATTTTCTTTTATTGAAAATATAGGTGTGCCAATAGGCCGGAGCATAGTAATTTCTAGCCTAACTCACATGCAAGCACGCGCGCACCCTCACATCCGCACGCACCCAACATGCACGCACACACCAAACTAACCTTTTCTAAAACTAGCATAGCACGCACCCAACATGCACGCACGCACCAAACTAACCTTTTCTATAACTAGCATTACTTTACATTAACAGTATTGTGCACCTGTGACCCTTTAAATTAAAGGTCCGCCTCTACCCCAAGTTCCTCTCTTCCTTCGAGTGATGAAGTTCAATGGTCGAAGCACACAAAAAGGACAAAGGGTATTTTATAATCCTAAGATTGGTGAAATTCAAATGTACTTCAATCCTTTTAATTGTTGTTATTCTAATCGAAGTTACACTGGTTCTTTAGGATTTATAACTTTTAGCTCTCCTCTTCTTTTGATTCTTTAGGAAATTGAGGTTAATTCTTTCCCATTCACTGTGTATGTTTTATATATGGTGTAGAACTTAAGAATGAAAATTGGGTGTATTTAGTTTCCTTTGTGTGTTAAAAATAGAACTTCTAAAATATACTTCCTAAACGTTCTTTGTCACTAACTTTATTCAATGTAAATGCTAATTAAATTAGAAAATGGCTCAACATAACCATTCAGAGATTTTCTTGCCTTACATATAGATATAAAGACGTCTTACAGGTTTTACATAAAAAGTAATTTTCTTGCATTGCAGTGATTATTAGTGTGTGGCCTCCTAAGCAAAGAATGCATTGTCGAAGTTAATCTCCTGACCTCCTTAGAAACCCTCCAGATAATATAATCGATGTCATTCTAATGTGTTTACATTGTAAAGAAACTATGAGGACAAGCATCTTATCGAAGAAATGGAGGTATCACTCATGTAGACTTACAAAATTGACGCTTGATGAATCTCATTGGATATCATAAGAGGATTTCGTAGACCTTGCAGTTATTTACAAAGATTATCTACTCATTTGTGACTCTTCATGAAGGACAAATTACTAAGTTCACCCTCTTTGTTTCTAATCTGGGAAGTTTTCCTGAGATTGATAACTTCTTATATTTCCTCTCTAGGAGAGGCATTCAACATCTTGTTATTTATCTTACAGTGGATAGTGCATGCAAATTTCCTTCTTGTTCTCTTTTCATGGGTTGGTAGGTGAGGCATCTTAATCTTCATCATTGGTTAATTCATCCTACTTCGGTATTTAAAGGACTTGATTGGTTAATTAGCTTGGAGTTATGTGAAGTAAGAGTTCCTTCTAAATTACTCGAAAGTTTATTATCTAATTATCCATTGCTTGAGAAGTTGGTTCCAAGCACAAATATTTAAGATACAATTGAAATTAATGCCTCAATGCTGAGAACATTTGAATTCAGAGGCGCTGTAAGTTCTATCTACCTAAAGAATGTCCCTCTTCTGGTAGAATTAGAATTATTTCTGGTACATTACGATAGGCAAAGGATCTTGATTTTCTTAAGGTTTTCGAGTCTTGTTCTCCTCTCGAGCAACTCCTTTTGGACTTCTCTAATATTTATGCAAGGATAAATGTTGCTTCAACACTAAATTGTTCCGTAGGAAGACGAAAGTGGATTCGCATTCATATACATAAGAATTATATAAGAAGAAGAAGAATCTTTTATTTTTTTTTGAAAAGGAGTAACCTTTAGTGGATGTAAATTTTTTTCACTAACTTAATCTTTAATTTTGGTAACTGTTTTCCTAGTTATTTTCTGGAGAATGATATAAAGTTCCTACAAGTCTTCCCTTCACTCTTAACAGCGTCAAACGATGTTACCTATTAAACATTTTGCAAATGGACTCATATATCCTCTCAGCTGCTCTTTTCTTAATAGGAATCTTCCCATATTTAGAATATCTTAAAGTTAAGGTTCTTCGTGCCTTGACTTTGATATTTTTCTTTCTTACTTACATATAAACACAGATCCTCAATTGTCTGAGAGCTGATTTCTCGTTATCTTTCGTAGGTCAACATTTATTGTGGTAATCATTCCAAAGAATCCCTTGTACTCAAGCATTTGTCAGATGTGACATTTAATCACGTCAAAGAAGTTAACCTAGAATGCTTTAATAAAAGAATGTACGAGATGCAACTTATCAAGGTTTTATTATCTAACTCCCCGGTGTTGTTTAAAATGACAATCTATAAAGAATGTTCTGATCGTGAACCTGCTGACACAAGATTACAAATTTAGGTATCAAAATTTTCTCATGCATCACCTAACGCAGAAGTAGTCTTCATAGACAGATCTAGATCACGTTATTCGGGGTAGAAGTTAAAATTTAAAAGAGTGAAATAGACATTGCTAAAAATAATTATTGTCATTTATAACTATGTTTTTTTTTGTATAACGGGTGAAGTTTACATCTGTTACAAACAAAGAACTGGCACTAATATGGTGCTAAGGAATTACAATGTTAAAACCTTTTAATACATAAATTTTGAAGTGATAGTTCAAGTGTATTTTTGACCAAATTTAGTCCTCTTTAAAATAACAAAATGTGTTTCAGACTACATGCACACAAATCAAACAATCCGTATGAATGATACAAAGATTATTCTCTCCCTTATTAAAATGTGACGCTTTTTAGATAGTTTTGTAATTCATTATAAATGTTAATTTAGGTATACATATGGTACAACTCACATTATAATTATCCTACCATTACAGGCTACTTTAGTAATTGCACACGTGGTCATTTTGAAATCTTATTCACAGAATCCATTTAAACAAAATATGTTAATAACATTTTCTTTTATTGAAAATATAGGTGTGCCAATAGGCCGGAGCATAGTAATTGTCAGCCCAACCCACACACAAGCACGCGAGCACCCTCACATCTGCACGCACCCAACATGCACGCACGCACCAAACTAACCTTTTCTATAACTAGCATAACTTTACATTAACAGTATTGTGCACCTGTGACCCTTTAAATTAAAGGTCCGCCTCTACCCCAAGTTCCTCTCTTCCTTCGAGTGATGAAGTTCAATGGCCGAAGCACACAAAAAGGACAAAGGGTATTTGACAATCCTAAGTTTGGTGAAATTCACATGTACTTCTATCCTTTTAATTGTTGTTACTCTTTATTGAAGTTACACTGGTTCTTTAGGATTTGTAACTTTTAGCCCTCCTCTTCTTTTTCTTCTTTAGGAAATTGAGGTTAATTCTTTCTCATTCACTGTGTATGTTTTATATATGGTGTAGAACTTAAGAATGAAAATTGGGAGTCTTTAGTTTCCTCTGAGTGTTTAAAATAGAACTTCTAAAATATACTTTGTAAATGTTCTTTGTCACTTACTTTATTCATTGTAAATGCTATGGAAATTAGAAATTGGCTCAACGTAACCATTCAAAGATTTTTTTCCTTACATATAGATATAAAGACGTCATACAGGTTTTAAATAAAAAGTAATTTTCTTGAATTGCAGTGATTAAGCAAAGAATGTATTGTCGAAGTTCATCTCCTGACTTCCTTAGAAACCTTCCAGATAATATAATCGATGTCATTCTAATGTGTTTGCATTGTAAAGATGCTATGAGGACAAGAATCATATCGAATAAGTGGAGGTATCACTGATGTAGACTTACAAAATTGACGCTTGATGAATCTCATTGGAGAACAGAAAAGGATTTCCTAAACATTGCAGTTATTTACAAAGATTGTCTACCCATTTGTGATTCTTCATGAAGGAAAAATTACTAAGTTCTCCCTCTGTGTTTCTAATCTGGGATTGTTTCCTTAGATTGATAACTTCTTATATTTTCTCTCTAGGAAAGGCATTCAACATCTTGTTATTTACCTTACAGTGGATAGTGCATGCAAATTGCCTTCTTCTTCTCTTTTCATGGGATCGTAGGTGAGGCATCTAATCTTCATCATTGCTTAATTCATCCTCCTTCCGTCTTTAAAGGATATGATTGGTTAATTAACTTGGATCTATGTGAAGTCACAATTTCTTCTAAATTACTCGAATGTTTAATATCTCATTGCCCATTGCTTGAGAAGTTGGTGTTAGGCACAGATATTTCAGATTCAATTGAAATTAATGCCCCAATGCTGAGAATATTTTAAGTCAGAGGCGTTGTAAGTCCTATCTACCTCAGGAATGTCCCTTTTCTGGTAGAATTGGAATTATTTCTGGTATATTACGATAAGGTAAAGGATCTTGATTTTGTTAAGGTTTTCGAGTCTTGTTCTGCTCTCGAGCAACACTTTTTGGACTTGTCTAATATTTATGCTGGGGTAAATGTTTCTTCATGACTAAATTGTTATGTACTTTAGCGGATGTAATTTATTTTGTGCTAACTTAACCTTGAATTTTGGTGACTTTTTTCCTAGTTATTTCTGGAGAATGATATGAAATTCCAAAAAGGCTTCCCTTTGCTCTTAACAGTGTCAAACGATGTTATCTGTTTAACATTTTGCCGATGGACTCATATATCCTCTCACATGCTCTTTTCTTAAAAGGAAGCTTCCCATATTTAGAATATCTTAAAGTTAAGGTTCTTAGTGTCTTGACTTTGAATTTTTTCTTTCTAATTATAAAAACAGATCCTCAATTGTTTGGGAGCTGACTTCTTGTTATCTTTAGTAGGTTAACATTTATTGTTGTAATCATTCCGAAGAATCCCTAGTACTCAAGAATATTTCGGACGTGACATTTAATCACGTCAAGGAAGTTAACCTAGAATTCTTTACTAGAAGAACGTACGAGGTGCAGCTTATCAAGCTCTTATTATCCAACTCCCCGGTGTTCTTGAAAATGTTAATCAATCAAGAATTTTCTAATTGTGAACCTGCTGACAAAAGATTAAAAATTGAGGTATCAAATTTTTCTCATGCATCACCTAAAGCAGAAATAGTCTTCATAGAAAGAGTCAGATCACGTTATTTGGGGTAGATGTTAAAACTTAAAAAAGCAAAACAAACATTGCTAAATTGATGTTTTGATAAGTTATTTTAACAACATTGTCCATTACAGTGTTTTAAGGATTTTTTTACATTAACTGTCTGGTCATTAATTGATAATGTGGTGTTTTATTTAATTGTCTCAACAAGCCACACTTTTAATTTCTGTTTTTTTCCCCAGATTTTGAGAGACTGATGAAATACTGATTCAGTTTTCATAAGTACTTCTTCACCAAACAAAAGATGAATCCCTTACAACTTTTAATTGTGTTGTATTGTTAGTTTAAATATAAAATTTTATTTTTATTGTTAATTAATCTTTAGGCAGACCCTCCAACTTAGAAAATAATCATCTAGACACCTTCCAAAATCTATGTGTCACGTCAGTGTTGGATGTCTATGAGATACAATGGACAAGTTAGATTGTTTAGTTGCCAGATGAAACTAAGTTGAGCTGTTTAGATGTCAACTCTCAAAGTTGGGCTTACTTATCAGGTAATGTCAACCTTGAGTGTATGTTTATGTATTATGCTTAAATTTATTGTATTATGTTGTTAAATCTATTGTTACATAACGAAGAAAAGTTTCACTTTGATGTAACGATCGATTTGCTGTGATCACATTGTTACCTATATTTTCGCATTCTCTAGGAGAGGCGTTCAACATCTTGTTATTCACCTTTCAGTGGATAGTGCATGCAAATTGCCTTCTTCTTCTCTTTTCATGCATTGGTAGATGAGGCATCTTAATCTTCATCATTGCTTAATTCATCCTGCTTTGGTCTTTAAAGGATTTGATTGGTTAATTAGCTTGGAGCTATGTGAAGTCACAATTTCTTCTAAATTACTAAAAAGTTTAATATCTCATTGCCCATTGCTTGAGAAGATAGTACCGAGCACAGATATTTCAGACAATATTGAAATTAATGCCCCAATGATAAGAACATTTGAATTCTGTGGCGTTATAAGTTCTATCTACCTAAGGAATGTCCCTCTTCTTCTAGAATTAGAATTATTTCTTGTATGTTACGATAAGGGAAAGGATCTTGATTTTGTTAAGGTTTTCGAGTCTTGTTATCCTCTTGAGAAACTCTTTTTGGACTTCTCTAATATTTATGCAGGGATAAATGTTGCTTCATGACTAAATTGTTACGAACTTTAGCGGATGTAATTTTTTTTTGCTAACTTAATCTTGAAATTTTGGAAAATATTTTCCTACTTATTTTGTAGAGAATGATATGAAGTTCCAATAAGGCTTCCGTTTGCTCTTTACAGTGTCAAACGATGTTACCTGTTAAATGTTTTGCCAATGGACTCATATATCCTCTCACATGTTCTTTTCTTAATAGGAAGCTTCCCATATTTAGATTATCTTAAAGTTTAGGTTTTTAGTGCCTTGACTTTGGCTTTTTTCTTTCTTACTTACTTATAAATACAGATACTCAATTGTCTGAGAACTAACTTCTTGTTATCTTTTGTAGGTTAATATTTATTGTGGTAATCATTCTTAAGAATTCCTTGTACTCAAGCATTTTTCGGACGCGACATTTGATCACGTCAAGGAAGTTAACCTAGAATGCTTTACTAGAAGAACGTACGAGATGAATATTATCAAGCTTTTACTATCCAACTCCCCGGTGTTATTGAGAATCATAATCCATCAAGAATTTTCTGATCATGAACCTGCTGACACAAGATTACAAATTGAGGTGTCAAATTTTTCTCATGCATCACCTAAAACACAAGTAGTCTTCATAGGCAGAGCCAAATCACGTTACTTGAGGTAGAAGTTAAAATTTAAAGGAGCGAAACAGACATTGCTAAATTGATGTTTTGATTAGTTTGTTTTGTAACAGCATTGTCCATTATAGTGTTTTAAGGATTTTTTCACATTAACTGCCTGGTCATTAATTGATAATGTGGTGGTTTATTTAATTGTCTCAACAAGCCAAGCTTTTAATTTCTGTTTTTTTTTTCCAGCTTTTGAGAGACTGATGAAAGAATGACTCAGTTTTCAAAAGTACATTTTAACCAAACAAAAGATGAATCCCTTACAACTTTTAATTGTGTTGTATTGTTAGTTTAAGTATAAAAATTTGTTTTGATTGTTACTTAATCTTTAGGCAGACACTCCAACTTAGAATATGATCATCTAGACACCTCCAAAATCAACGTGTCATGTCAGTGTTGGATGTCCATGAGATACAATGGACAAGTTGGATTGTTTAGTTGCCAGATGAAACTAAGTTGAGCTATTTAGATGTCAACTCTATGTGTTGGGCTTACTTAGCAGGTAATATCAACCTTGAGTTTATGTTTATGTATTATGCTTAAATTTTATTGTGTTATGTTGTTAAATCTATCGTTACATAACGACGAAAAGCTTCACCTTGATGTAATGACCGATTTGGTGTGATCACATTGTTATCTTTTTTTCTCATTGTTTTTTTATTTATTATTTAATAACCTTATTTTATAATAGCTCTATTGGATATCTTTTTTCTTGTAGCTTTACTTTTCAAATTATTGATGTGTGACATTATATAATGACAGAAAATAAAATAATCTATTCAATCATTGTGTTAAAAATAATGACAAAAAAAAATATAATACATTGTGAAACAATATGTAACAACCATCCAAATAAAGCATTAATTTCTGCCCTATGCAAGTTTCGAGACATAAAATTTATGAAATGGGAAATGTCATTTATTTTGACTAGCGATTTACTTAATGTTCGAAGGCGTAGTCAAACTGACGCAAAATACACTTAAATCATCGGTAATTTCTCTAATATCTGAAGGGGAGCCCAAGTTTCCACTATACTTCAATATTTGGGAGTCTAAATCGCCACTAAATTTACCTAAATCGCTAATAAATGTACTTAAACCAGCACAAGTTGCTTTAATATGAATTTCTTGAAGAAAAGATAAATCATACAATATTTAATAGCAAATGCCTTAATTTGTAGCATGCACTTTACATTAATCAGTATTAATTTGTAGAACTATTATTTATTTGAAATCTAATCGGAGAATTATCCTTTCAATTAGCTGATTTTGTGTTATATCCTTTTCATTCTTTTGTGTTTTAGGCTGCACACATATAATCAACCAATCCATATGAATGATCCAAAGATTATTCTCTCTTATTAAAATGTGACCCTTTTTAGCTAATTTTGTAATTCGTTATAAATGTTAATTTAGGTATATATGGTATAAGTCACATTGTAATTATCCTACAAATATGCGCTACTTTAGTAATTGCACACGGGATCATTTCAAAACCGTATTCGCAGAATCCATTTAAACAAACAGCTCAATAATATTTTCTTCTATTTCCTATGTGCTTTGACTCTTTTCGTTCTTTCTCTTTTTCTTTCTTCCTTTCTTTTTTAGTATTTTTTGTCATACTTTGAAGATCCTTAATAATATGAGAATTTCCTTCTTCTTATCTTTCCTTGTTTGACAATGAAGATGATAGTGATAGTATAACGTCCCTTGAGCTTGAACTTTTCTCAGGTGTGACATTTAATCACCTTTGAAAGTGAGGTTAGAACATTTTGCTGGATCAGCGCTTGAGATGAAGCTTGTCAAGCTTTTGTTAGTCAAGTCCCTAATATTGGTGAGTATACTTATTGATACATGGCTTCAAGAGGATGAACCATTCACTGAGCTATCAAAATTTTGGAGTGCATCACCTAAAACAAAAGTAGTCAACACATAATGATCTTAAGTAGAAATATATTGAAAGTTAATAAATTGAGCAAATTTCATTTTATATCCTTTTTTGTGATATTCTTTTATTAAGTTTCACAAAAAAATAATAGTAATAATAAATTGAGCATATATAGTTATATACATCAATTTTCATGCGATAATTTTGCACTTATTATACTTTGGTATGACGAAAATGTTTTTCTACTTTTTTTAAAAATTATTCCGAACATTTGGTTATCAAACTATATTTTTATTAGAAGGGAGAAATTGTCTTCTCTAATTCAAGGACACAATTATTATCATTTATAACTATCTTTTTTTTGTATAATAGGTAAAGTTTACATCTTTTAAAAACAGAAAACTGGCACAAATATGGTTCTAGGGAATTACAATGTTGAAACCTTTTAATACATAAATTGTGAAGTGATAGTTCATGTGTATTTTTCACAAAATTTAGTCCTCTTTAAAATAAAAAATGTGTTTCAGACTTCATACACACAAATTAAACAATCCATATGAATGATCCAAAGATTATTCTCTCTCTTATTAAAATGTGACGATTTTTAGATAGTTTTGTAATTAGTTATAAATGTTAATTTAGGTATACATATTCTATAACTCACATAGTAATTATCCTACCGTTACGGGCTACTTTAGTAATTGCACACGGGGTCATTTTGAAATCTTATTCACAGAATCAATTTAAATAAACAGGTTAATAACATTTTCTTTTATTCGACATATAGGTGTGCCAATAGGCCGGAGCATATTAGTTGTCACCCTAACCCACACGCACGCACGCACGCATGCACCCTCACACCTGCACGCACCCAACATGCACACACACACCAAATTGACCTTTTCTATAACTAGCATAGGTTTACCTTAACAGTATTGTGCACCTATGACCCTTTAAATTTTAGGTCCGCCTCTACCCCAAGTTCCTCTCTTCCTTTGAGTGATGAAGTTCAATGGTCAAGCACACAAAAAGGACAAAGGGTATTTGATAATCCTATGTTTGGTGAACTTCAAATGTACTTATGCCCTTTTAATTGCTGTTATTCTTACTGAAGATACACAGGTTCTTTAGGATTTGTAACTTTTCACCTTTCCCTTCTTTCTCTTCTTTAGGAAATTGAGGGTAATTCTTTCTCATTCAATGTGTATGTGTTTCTGTATGGTGTAGAACTTAAGAATGAAAATTGGGAGTCTTTAGTTTACTGTGTGTGTTTAATATAGAACTAAAATATACTTTTTAAATATTCTTTGTCACTTACTTTATTCTTTGTAAATGTTAGGGAAATCAGAAAATGGCTCAACATAACCATGCAAAGATTTTTTCCCCTTACATATAGATATAAAGACGTCTTGCAGGCTTGACATAAAAAGTAATTTTCCTGCATTGCAGTGATTATTAGTGTATGAGGCCTCCTAAGAAAAGAATGTATTGTCGAAGTTCACCTCCTGACTTCCTTAGCAACCTTCCGATTAATATACTCGATACCATTCTAATGTGTTTGCCTTGTAAAGATGTTGTGAGGACAAGCATCTTATCGAAGAAATGGAGGTATCACTGATGTAGACTTAAAAAATTAACATTTGATAAATCTCATTAGAGAACAGAAGAGGATTTCCTAGACCCTGCAAATATATAGAAAGATTATCTACCCATTTGTGACCCTTCATGAAGGACAAATTACTAAGTTCACCCTCTGTGTTTCTAATATGGGAAGTTTTCCTGAGATTGCTAACTTCATATATTTCCTCTCTAGGAGAGCCGCTCAACATCTTGTTCTTCACCTTTCAATGGATAGTGCATGCCAATTGCCTTCTTCTTCTCTTTTCATGCATTGGTAGGTGAGACATCTTAATCTTCATCATTACTTAATTCATCCTCCTTCGATCTTTAAAGGATTTGATTAGTTAATTAGCTCGGAGCTATTTGAAGTAGAGTTTCTTTTAAATTACTCAAAAGTTTAATATCTCATTGCCCATTGCTTGAGAAGTTGGTGTCGAGCACAAATATTTCAGATACAATTGAAATTAATGCCCCAATGCTGAGAACATTTGAATTCAGAGACGCTATAAGTTCTATCTACCCAAAGAATGTTCCTCTTCTGGTAGAATTAGCATTATTTCTGGTGTATTACGATTAGGCAAAGGATCTTGATTTTTTTAAGGTTTTCGAGTCTTGTTCTACTCCCGAGCAACTCTTTTTTGGACTTCTCTAATATTTATGCAGGGGTAAATGTTGCTTCATGACTAAATTATTATGCACTTTAGCGTATGTAATTTCTTTTGTGCTAACTTAATCTTGAATTTTGGTAACTGTTTTCCTAGTTATTTTATGGAGAATGATACGAAGTTCATACAAGGCTTCCCTTCGCTCTTAACAACATCAAACAATGTTACCTATTAAACATTTTGCCAATGGACTCATAAATCTTCCCATATTTAGAATATCTTAAAGTTAAGGTTCTTCATGCCTTGACTTTGATTTTTTTCTTTCTTACTTACATATAAACACAGATACTCAATTGTCTGAGATCTGACTTCTTGTTATCTTTCGCACGTCAACATTTATTGTGGTAATCATTTTGAAGAATCCCTTGTACTCAAGCATTTGTAAGACATTACATTTAATCACGTCAAAGAAGTTAACCTAGAATGCTTTACTAGAAGAACGTATGAGATGCAACTTATCTAGCTTTTGTTATCAACTTCCCCGGTGTTGTTGAGAATCATAATCCATCAAGAATTTTCTGATCATGAACCTGCTGACACAAGATTACAAATTGAGGTGTCAAATTTTTCTCGTGCATCACCTAAAGCAGAAGTAGTCTTCATAGGAAGAGCCAAATCACGTTACTTGGGGTAGAAGTTAAATTTAAATGAGTGAAATAGACATTGCTAAACATATTTATCATCATTTATAACTATCTTTTTTTTTGTATAATAGGTAATGTTTACGTCTGTTAAAAACAGAAAATTGGCACTAATATGGTGCTAGGGAATTACAATGTTGAAACTTTTTAATACATAAATTGTGAAGTGATAGTTCAAGTGTATTTTTGACCAAATTTAATCCTACTTAAAATAAAAAAAAATGTGTTTCAGACTACATGCACACAAATCAAACAATCCATATGAATGATCAAAAGATTATTCTCTCTCTTATTAAAATGTGATGCTTTTTAGATAGTTTTGTAATTCATTATAAATGTTAATTTAGGTATACATATGGTACAACTCACATTATAATTATCCTACCATTACGGGCTACTTTAGTAATTGCACACATGGTCATTTTGAAATCTTATTCACAGAATCCATTTAAACAAATATGTTAATAACATTTTCTTTTATTAAAAATATAGGTCTGCCAATAGGCCGGAGCATAGTAATTGTCACCCTAACCCACACGCACGCACGCGTGCACCCTCACATCCGCACGCACCCAACATGCACGCACGCACCAAACTAACCTTTTCTATAACTTGCATAACTTTACAGTAACAGTATTGTGCACCTGTGACCCTTTAAATTAAAGGTCCGCCTCGACCCCAAGTTCTTCTCTTCCTTCGAGTGATGAAGTTCAATGGCCGAAGCACACAAAAAGTAAAAAGGGTATTTGATAATCCTAAATTTGGTGAAATTCAAGTGTACTTCAATCCTTTTAATTACCATTATTCTAATTAAAGTTACACTGGTTCTTTAGGATTTGTAACTTTTGGCCCTCCTCTTCTTTTTCTTCTTTAGGAAATTGAGGTTAATTCTTTCCCATTCACTGTGTATGTTTTATATATGGTGTAGAACTAAAGAATGAATATTTGGAGTCTTTAGTTTCCTCGGTGTGTTTAAAATATAACTTCAAAAATATACTTTCTAAATGTTATTTGTCACTTACTTTATTCTTTGTAAATGCTATGGAATCAGAAAATGGTTCAACATAACCATTAAAAGATTTTTTTCCCTTACATATAGATATAAAGTCATCTTACAGGTTTAACATAAAAAGTAATTTTCTTGCATTGCAGTGATTATTGTTGTATGAGGCCTCCTAAGAAAAAAATGTATTGTCGAAGTTCATCTCCTGACTTCCTTAGAAACCTTCCAGATAATATAATCGATGTCATTCTAATGTTTTTGCATTGTAAAGATGCTACGAGGACAAGTATCATATCTAAGAAATGGAGGTATCACTGCTGTAGACTTACAAAATTGACGCTTGATGAATCTCATTGGAGAATAGAAGAGGATTTCCTAGACCGTGCAGTTACTTACAAAGATTATCTACCCATTTGAGACCCTTCATGAAGGACAAATTACTAAGTTCACCCTCTGTGTTTCTAATCTGGGATGTCTTCCTGAGATTGATAACTTCTTATATTTCCGCTCTGGGAGAGGCATTCAACATCTTGTTATTTACCTTAAAGTGGATAGTGCATGCAAATTGCCTTCTTGTTCTCTTTTCATGGGTTGGTAGGTGAGGCATCTTAATCTTCATCATTGCTTAATTCATCCTCCTTTGGTATTTAAAGGATTTGATTGGTTAATTAGCTTGGAGCTATGTGAAGTAAGAGTTTTTCTAAATTACTCAAAAGTTTATTATCTCATTGCCCATTGCTTGAGAAGTTGGTTTCGAGCACAGATATTTCGGATACAAAATAAATTAATGCCCCAATGCTGAGAACATTTGAATTCAGAGGCGCTCTAAGTTCTATCTACCTAACGAATGTCCCTCTTCTGGTAGAATTAGAATTATTTCTGGTATATTACGATAAGGCAAAGGATTTTGATTTTGTTAAGGTTTTCGAGTCTTGTTCTCCTCTCGAGCAACTCTTTTTTGACTTCTCTAATATTTATGCAGAGATAAATGTTGCTTCTTGACTAAATTGTTATGCACTTTTTCTTTTATTCAAAATATAGGTGTGCCAATAGGCCGGAGCATATTAGTTGTCACCCTAACCCACATGCATGCACGCACGCATGCACCATCACACCTGCACGCACCCAACATGCACACACACACCAAATTGACCTTTTCTATAACTAGCATAGGTTTACCTTAACAGTATTGTGCACCTATGACCCTTTAAATTTTAGGTCCGCCTCTACCCCAAGTTCCTCTCTTCCTTTGAGTGATGAAGTTCAACGGTCAAGCACACAAAAAGGACAAAGGGTATTTGATAATCCTATGTTTGGTGAACTTCAAATGTACTTATGCCCTTTTAATTGTTGTTATTCTTACTGAAGATACACAGGTTCTTTAGGATTTGTAACTTTTCACCTTCCCCTTCTTTCTCTTCTCTAGGAAATTGAGGGTAATTCTTTCTCGTTAAATGTGTATGTGTTTCTGTATGGTGTAGAACATAAGAATGAAAATTGGGAGTCTTTAGTTTACTGTGTGTGTTTAATATAGAACTTCTAAAATATACTTTCTAAATATTCTTTGTCACTTACTTTATTCTTTGTAAATGTTAGGGAAATCAGAAAATGGCTCAACATAACCATGCAAAGATTTTTTCCCCTTACATATAGATATAAAGACGTCTTGCAGGTTTGACATAAAAAGTAATTTTCCTGCATTGCAGTGATTATTAGTGTATGAGGCCTCCTAAGAAAAGAATGTATTGTCGAAGTTCACCTCCTGACTTCCTTATCAACCTTCCAAATAATATACTCGATACCATTCTAATGTGTTTGCCTTGTAAAGATGCTATGAGGACAAGCATCTTATCAAAGAAATGGAGGTATCACTGATGTAGACTTAAAAAATTAACATTTGATAAATCTCATTAGAGAACAGAAGAGGATTTCCTAGACCCTGCAGATATATAGAAAGATTATCTACCCATTTGTGAGGACAAGCATCTTCTCTTTTCATGCATTGGTAGGTGAGACATCTTAATCTTCATCATTACTTAATTCATCCTCCTTCGATCTTTAAAGGATTTGATTAGTTAATTAGCTCGGAGCTATTTGAAGTAGAGTTTCTTTTAAATTACTCAAAAGTTTAATATCTCATTGCCCATTGCTTGAGAAGTTGGTGTCGAGCACAAATATTTCAGATACAATTGAAATTAATGCCCCAATGCTGAGAACATTTGAATTCAGAGACGCTATAAGTTCTATCTACCCAAAGAATGTTCCTCTTCTGGTAGAATTAGCATTATTTCTGGTGTATTACGATAAGGCAAAGGATCTTGATTTTGTTAAGGTTTTCGAGTCTTGTTCTACTCTCGAGCAACTCTTTTGTGGACTTCACCAATATTTATGCAGGGGTAAATGTTGCTTCATGACTAAATTATTATGCACTTTAGCGTATGTAGTTTCTTTTGTGCTAATTTAATCTTGAATTTTCGTAACTGTTTTCCTAGTTATTTTATGGAGAATGATACTAAGTTCATACAAGGCTTCCCTTCGCTCTTAACAACATCAAGCAATGTTACCTATTAAACATTTTGCCAATGGACTCATATATCCTCTCACCTGCGCTTTTCTTAATAGGAATCTTCCTATATTTAGAATATCTTAAAGTTAAGGTTCTTCATGCCTTGACTTTGATTTTTTTCTTTCTTACTTACATATAAACACAGATACTCAATCGTCTGAGATCTGACTTCTTGTTATCTTTCACAGGTCAACATTTATTGTGGTAATCATTTCGAAGAATCCCTTGTACTCAAGCATTTGTAAGACATTACATTTAATCACGTCAAAGAAGTTAACCTAGAATGCTTTACTAGAAGAACGTACGAGATGCAACTTATCTAGCTTTTGTTATCAACCTCGCCGGTGTTGTTGAGAATCATAATCCATCAAGAATTTTCTGATCATGAACCTGCTGACACAAGATTACAAATTGAGGTGTAAAATTTTTCTCGTGCATCACCTAAAGTAGAAGTAGTCTTCATAGGCAGAGCCAGATCATGTTACTTGGGGTAGAAGTTAAAATTTAAAAGCAGTGAAATCGACATTGCTAAACATATTTATCATCATTTATAACTATCTTTTTTTGGTATAATAGGTAATGTTTACATCTGTTAAAAACAGAAAACTGGCACTAATATGGTGCTAGGGAATTACAATGTTGAAACTTTTTAATACATAAATTGTGAAATGATAGTTCAACTGTATTTTTGACCAAATTTAATCCTCCTTAAAATAAAAAAAATGTGTTTTAGACTACATGCACACAAATCAAAAAATCCATATGAATGATCAAAAGATTATTCTCTCTCTTATTAAAATGTGATGGTTTTTAGATAGTTTTGTAATTCGTTATAAATGTTAATTTAGGTATACATATGGTACAACTCACATTATAATTATCCTACCATTACGGGCTACTTTAGTAATTGCACACATGGTCATTTTGAAATATTGTTCACAGAATCCATTTAAACAAATATGTTAATAACATTTTCTTTTATTGAAAATATAGGTCTGTAAATAGGCCGGAGCATAGTACTTGTCACCCTAACCCACACGCACGCACGGCGCACCCTCACATCCGCACGCACCAAACTAACCTTTTCTATAACTTGCATAACTTTACAGTAACAGTATTGTGCACCTGTGACCCTTTAAATTAAAGGTCCGCCTCGACCCCAAGTTCTTCTCTTCCTTCGAGTGATGAAGTTCAATGGCCTAAGCACACAATAAGGACAAAGGGTATTTGATAATCCTAAATTTTGTGAAATTCAAGTGTACTTCTATCCTTTTAATTACTATTATTCTAATTGAAGTTACACTGGTTCTTTAGGATTTGTAACTTTTGGCCCTCCTCTTCTTTTTCTTCTTTAGGAAATTGAGGTTAATTCTTTCCCATTCACTATGTATGTTTTATATATGGTGTAGAACTAAAGAATGAATATTTGGAGTCTTTAGTTTCCTCTGTGTGTTTAAAATAGAACTTCAAAAATATACTTTCTAAATATTATTTGTCACTTACTTTATTCATTGTAAATGCTATGGAAATCAGAAAATGGCTCAACATAACCATTAAAAGATTTTTTCCCCTTACATATAGATATAAAGCAGTCTTACAGGTTTGACATAAAAAGAAATTTTCTTGCATTACAGTGATTATTGGTGTATGAGGCCTCCTAAGAAAAAAATGTATTGTCGAAGTTCATCTCCTGACTTCCTTAGAAACCTTCCAGATAATATAATCGATGTCATTCTAATGTGTTTGCATTGTAAAGATGCTACGAGGACAAGTATCATATCTAAGAAATGGAGGTATCACTGATGTAGACTTACAAAATTGACGCTTTATGAATCTCATTGGAGAACAGAAGAGGATTTCCTAGACCCTGCAGTTACTTACAAAAATTATCTACCCATTTGAGACCCTTCATGAAGGACAAATTACTAAGTTCACCCTCTGTGTTTCTAATCTGGGATGTCTTCCTGAGATTGATAACTTCTTATATTTCCGCTCTGGGAGAGGCATTCAATATCTTATTATTTACCTTAAAGTGGATAGTGCATGCAAATTGCCTTCTTGTTCTCTTTTCATGGGTTGGTAGGTGAGGCATCTTAATCTTCATCATTTCTTAATTCATCCTACTTCGGTATTTAAAGGATTTTATTGGTTAATTAGCTTGGAGCTATGTGAAGTAAGAGTTTTTTCTAAATTACTCAAAAGTTTATTATCTCATTGCCCATTGCTTGAGAAGTTGGTTCCGAGCACAGATATTTCGGATACAAAATAAATTAATGCCCCAATGGTGAGAACATCTGAATTCAGAGGCGTTCTAAGTTCTATCTACCTAAAGAATGTCCCTCTTCTGGTAGAATTAGAATTATTTCTGGTATATTATGATAAGGCAAAGGATTTTGATTTTGTTAAGGTTTTCGAGTCTTGTTCTCCTCTCGAGCAACTCTTTTTTGACTTCTCTAATATTTATGCAGAGATAAATCTTGCTTCATGACTAAATTGTTATGCACTTTTTCTTTTATTCAAAATATAGGTGTGCCAATAGGCCGGAGCATATTAGTTGTCACCCTAACCCACATGCACGCACGCACGCATGCACCCTCACACCTGCACGCACCCAACATGCACACACTCACCAAATTGACCTTTTCTATAACTAGCATAGGTTTACCTTAACAGTATTGTGCACCTATGACCCTTTAAATTTTAGGTCCGCCTCTACCCCAAGTTCCTCTCTTCCTTTGAGTGATGAAGTTCAATGGTCAAGCACACAAAAAGGACAAAGGGTATTTGATAATCCTATGTTTGGTGAACTTCAAATGTACTTATGCCCTTTTAATTGCTGTTATTCTTACTGAAGATACACAGGTTCTTTAGGATTTGTAACTTTTCACCTTCCCCTTCTTTCTCTTCTTTAGGAAATTGAGGGTAATTCTTTCTCATTAAATGTGTATGTGTTTCTGTATGGTGTAGAACTTAAGAATGAAAATTGAGAGTCTTTAGTTTACTGTGTGTGTTTAATATAGAACTTCTAAAATATACTTTCTAAATATTCTTTGTCACTTATTTTATTCTTTGTAAATGTTAGAGAAATCGGAAAATGGCTCAACATAACCATGCAAAGATTTTTTCCCCTTACATATAGATATAAAGACGTCTTGCAAGTTTGACATAAAAAGTAATTTTCCTGCAATGCAGTGATTATTAGTGTATGAGGCCTCCTAAGAAAAGAATGTATTGTCGAAGTTCACCTCCTGACTTCCTTAGCAACCTTCCAAATAATATACTCGATACCATTCTAATGTGTTTGCCTTGTAAAGATGCTGTGAGGACAAGCATCTTATCAAAGAAATGGAGGTATCACTGATGTAGACTTAAAAATTAACATTTGATAAATCTCATTAGAGAACAGAAGAGGATTTCCTAGACCCTGCAGATATATAGAAAGATTATCTACCCATTTGTGACCCTTCATGAAGGACAAATTACTAAGTGCACCCTCTGTGTTTCTAATATGGAAAGTTTTCCTGATATTGCTAACTTCATATATTTCCTCTCTAGGAGAGCCGCTCAACATCTTGTTCATCACCTTTCAATGGATATTGCATGCCAATTGCCTTCTTCTCTTTTCATGCATTGGTAGGTGAGACATCTTAATCTTCATCATTACTTAATTCATCCTCCTTCGATCTTTAAAGGATTTGATTAGTTAATTAGCTCGGAGCTATTTGAAGTATAGTTTCTTTTAAATTACTCAAAAGTTTAATATCTCATTGCCCATTGCTTGAGAAGTTGGTGTCGAGCACAGATATTTCAGATACAATTGAAATTAATGCCCCAATGCTGAGAACATTTGAATTCAGAGGCGCTATAAGTTCTATCTACCCAAAGAATGTTCCTTCTCTGGTAGAATTAGAATTATTTATGGTGTATTACGATAAGGAAAAGGATCTTGATTTTGTTAAGGTTTTCGAGTCTAGATCAACTCTCTCTCTAATATTTATGCAGGGGTAAATGTTGCTTCATGACTAAATTATTATGCACTTTAGCGTATGTAATTTCTTTTGTGCTAACTTAATCTTGAATTTTGGTAACTATTTTCCTAGTTATTTTATGGAGAATGATACGAAGTTCCTACAAGGCTTCCCTTCGCTCTTAACAGCGTCAAACGATGTAATGATGTTACCTATTAAACATTTTGCCGATGGACTCATATATCCTCTCACCTGTTCTTTTCTAAATAGGAATCTTCCCATATTTTGAATATCTTAAAGTTAAGGTTCTTCGTGCCTTGACTTTGATTTTTTTATTTCTTTATTACTTACATATAAACACAGATACTCAATCGTCTGAGAGCTAACTTCTTGTTATCTTTCGTAGGTCAAAATTTATTGTGGTAATCATTTCGAAGAATTCTTTGTACTCAAGCATTTGTCGGATGTTACATTAATAACATAAAAGAAGTTAACCTAGAATGCTTTACTAGAAAAACATACGAGATGCAACATATCGAGCTTTTGTTATCCAACTCCCCGCTGTTGTTGAGAATCATAATCCATCAAGAATTTTCTGATCATGAACCTGCTGACACAAGATTACAAATTGAGGTGTCAAATTTTTCTCATGCATCACTTAAAGCAGAAGTAGTCTTCACAGGCAGAGCCAGATCACATTACTTGGGGTAGAAAATTAAAATTTAAAGGAGCGAAACAGACATTGCTAAACATATTTTATCGTCATTTATAACTATCTTTTTTTTTGTATAACAGGTAAAGTTTACATCTGTTAAAAACAGAAAACTGACACTAATATGGTTCTAGGGAATTACAATGTTGAAACGTATTAATACATAAATTGTGAAGTGATAGTTCAAGTGTATTTTTGACCAAATTTAATCCTCCTTAAAATAAAAAAATGTGTTTAAGACTACATGCACACAAATCAAACAATCCATATGAATGATCAAAAGATTATTCTCTCTTATTAAAATGTGACGCTTTTTAGATAGTTTTGTAATTTGTTATAAATGTTAATTTAGGTATACATATGGTATAACTCACATTGTAATTATCCTACCATTACGGGCTACTTTAGTAATTGCACACGTGGTCATTTTGAAATCTTATTCACAGAATCCACTTAAACAAATATGTTAATAACATTTTCTTTTATTAAAAATATAGGTGTGCCAATAGGCCGGACCATAGTAATTGTCACCCTAACCCACACGCACGCACGCGCGCACCCTCACATCCGCACGCACCCAACATGCACGCACGCACCAAACTAACCTTTTCTATAACTTGCATAACTTTACATTAATAGTATTGTGCACCTGTGACCCTTTAAATTAAAGGTCCGCCTGTACCCCAAGTTCTTCTCTTCCTTCGAGTTATGAAGTTCAATGGCCGAAGCACACAAAAAGGACAAAGGGTATTTGATAATCCTAAATTTGGTGAAATTCAAATGTACTTCTATCCTTTTAATTACTGTTATTCTAATTGAAGTTACACTAGTTCTTTAGGATTAGTAACTTTAAGCCCTCCTCTTCTTTTTCTTCTTTAGGAAATTGAGGTTAATTCTTTCCCATTCACTGTGTATGTTTTATATATGGTGTAGAACTTAAGAATGAAAATTGGGTGTCTTTAGTTTCCTCTGTGTGTTTAAAATAGAACTTCTAAAATATACTTTCTAAACGTTCTTTGTCACTTACTTTATTCAATGTAAATGCTAATTAAATAAGAAAATGGCTCAACATAACCATGCAAAGATTTTTTCCCCTTACATATAGATATAAAGACGTCTTCGAGGTTTGACATAAAATGTAATTTTCCTGCATTGCAGTGATTATTAGTGTATGAGGCCTCCTAAGAAAAGAATGTATTGTCGAAGTTCACCTCCTGACTTCCTTAGCAACCTTCCGAATAATATACTCGATACCATTCTAATGTGTTTGCCTTGTAAAGATGCTGTGAGGACAAGCATCTTATCAAAGAAATGGAGGTATCACTGATGTAGACTTAAAAAATTAACATTTGATAAATCTCATTAGAGAACAAAAGAGGATTTCCTAGACCCTGCAGATATATAGAAAGATTATCTACCAATTTGTGACCCTTCATGAAGGAAAAATTACTAAGTTCACCCTCTGTGTTTCTAATATGGGAAGTTTTCCTGAGATTGCTAACTTCATATATTTCCTCTCTAGGAGAGCCGCTCAACATCTTGTTCTTCACCTTTCAATGGATAGTGCATGCCAATTGCATTCTTCTTCTCTTTTCATGTATTGGTAGGTGAGACATCTTAATCTTCATCATTACTTAATTCATCCTCCTTCGATCTTTAAAGAATTTGATTAGTTAATTAGCTTGGAGCTATTTGAAGTAGAGTTTCTTTTAAATTAGTCAAAAGTTTAATATCTCATTGCCCATTGCTTTAGAAGTTGGTGTCGAGCACAGATATTTCAGATACAATTGAAATTAATGCCCCAATGATGAGAACATTTGAATTCAGAGGTGCTGTAAGTTCTATCTACCTAAAGAATGTCCCTCTTCTGATAGAATTAGAATTATTTCTGGTATATTATGATAAGGCAAAGGATCTTGATTTTGTTAAGGTTTTCGAGTCTTGTTCTCCTCTCGAGAAACTCTTTTTTGGACTTCTCTAATATTTATGCAGGGATAAATGTAGCTTCATGACTAAATTGTTATGCACTTTAGCGGATGTAATTTTTTTTCGTACTAACTTAATCTTGAATTTTGATAACTGTTTTAATAGTTATTTTCTGGAGAATGATATGAAGTTCCTACAAAGCTTCCCTTCACTCTTAACAGCGTCAAACGATGTTATCTATTTAACATTTTGCCGATGGACTCATATATCCTCTCACCTGCTCTTTTCTTAATAGGAATCTTCCCATATTTAGAATATCTTAAAGTTAAGGTTCTTCGTGCCTTGACTTTGATTTTTTTCTTTCTTACTTACATATAAACACAGATCCTCAATTGTCTGAGAGCTGATTTCTTGTTATCTTTCGTAGGTAAAAATCTATTGTGGTAATCATTCCAAAGAATCCCTTGTACTCAAGCATTTGTCGGACGTGACATTTAATCACGTCAAAGAAGTTAACCTAGAATGCTTTACTAGAAGAACGTACGCGATGCAACTTGTCAAGGTTTTATTATCTAACTCCCCGGTGTTGTTGAAAATGATAATCTATAAAGAATGTTCTGATCGTGAACCTGCTAACACAAGATTACAAATTGAGGTATCAAAATTTTCTCATGCATCACCTAAAGCAGAAGTAGTCTTCATAGACAGAGCCAGATCATGTTATTTGGGGTAGAAGTTAAAATTTAAAGGAGTGAAATAGACATTGCTAAACATAATTATTGTAATTTATAACTATATTTTTTTTTTGTATAATAGGTAAATTTTACATCTGTTAAAAACAAAGAACTCGCTCTAATATAGTGCTAGGGAAATAAAATGTTGAAACCTTTTAATACATAAATTTTGAAGTGATAGCTCAAGTGTATTTTTTACCAAATTTAGTCCTCTTTAAAATTAAAGAAATGTGTTTCAGACTACATGCACACAAATCAAACAATCCATATGAATGTTCCAAAGATTATTCTCTCTCTTATTAAAATGTGACGCTTTTTAGATAGTTTTGTAATTCGTTATAAATGTTAATTTAGGTATACATATTGTATAACTCACATTGTAATTATCCTACCATTACGGGCTACTTTAGTAATTGCACACGTGGTCATTTTGAAATCTTATTCACAGAATCCATTTAAACAAATATGTTAATAACATTTTCTTTTATTGAAAATATAGGTGTGCCAATAGGCCGGAGTATAGTAATTGTCACCCTAACCCACATGCACGCACGCCAGCACCGTCACATCCGCACGCACCCAACATGCACGCACGCGCCAAACTAACCTTTTCTATAACTAGCATAGCTTTACATTAACAGTATTGTGCACCTGTGACCCTTTAAATTAAAGGTCCGCCTCTACCGCAAATTCCTCTGTTCCTTCAAGTGATGAAGTTCAATGGCCGAAGCACACAAAAAGGACAAAGGGTATTTTATAATCCTAAGTTTGATGAAATTCAAATGTACTTCTATCCTTTTAATTGTTGTTATTCTAATTGAAGTTACACTGGTTCTTTAGGATTTGTAACATTTAGCCCTCCTCTTCTTTTTCTTCTTTAGGAAATTGAGGTTAATTCTTTTTCATTCACTGTGTATGTTTTATATATGGTGTAGAACTTAAGAATGAAAATTGGGAGTCTTTAATTTCCTCTGTGTGGTTAAAATAGAACTTCTAAAATATACTTTCTAAATGTTCTTTGTCACTTACTTTATTCTTTGTAAATGCTATGGAAATAAGAAAATGGATCAACATAACCATTCAAAGATTTTTTCCCCCTTACATATAGATATAAAGACGACTTATAGGTTTTACATAAAAAGTAATTTTCTTGCATTGCAGTGATTATTGGTGTATGAGGCCTCCTAAGCAAAGAATGTATTGTCGAAGTTCATCTCCTGACTTCCTTAGAAACCTTCCAGATAATATAATCGATGTCATTCTAATGTGTTTGCATTGTAAAGATGCTATGAGGACAAGCATCATATCGAAGAAATGGAGGTATCACTGATGTAGACTTACAAAATTGATGCTTGATGAATCTCATTGGAGAACAGAAGAGGATTTCCTAGATACTGCAGTTATTTACAAAGATTATCTACCCATTTGTGACTCTTCATGAAGGACAAATTACTAAGTCCGGCCTCTGTGTTTCTAATCTGGGATGTTTTCCTTAGATTAATAACTTCTTATATTTCCTCTCTAGGAGAGGCATTCAACATCTTGTTATTTACCTTACTGTGGATAGTGCATGCAAATTGCCTTCTTGTTCTCTTTTCATGTGTTCGTAGGTGAGGCATCTAATCTTCATCATTGCTTATTTCATCCTCCTTTGGTCTTTAATGGATATGATTGGTTAATTAACTTGGATCTATGTGAAGTCATAATTTCTTCAAAATTACTCGAATGTATAATATATCATTGCCCATTGCATGAGAAGTTGGTGTTGGGCACAGATATTTCAGATACAATTGAAATTAATGCCCCAATGCTGAGAACATTTTAAGTCAAAGGCGTTGTAAGTCCTATCTACCTCAGGAATGTCCCTTTTCTGGTATAATTAGAATTATTTCTGGTATATTACGATAAGGTAAAGGATCTTGATTTTGTTATGGTTTTCGAGTCTTGTTCTGCTCTCGAGCAACACTTTTTGGATTTCTCTAATATTTATGCAGGGGTAAATGTTGCTTCATGACTAAATTGTTATGCACTTTAGCGGATGTAATTTATTTTGTGCTAACTTAAACTTGAATTTTGGTAATTTTTTTCCTAGTTATTTCTGGAGAATGATATGAAATTCAAACAAGGCTTCCCTTTGCTCTTAACAGTGTCAAACGATGTTATCTGTTTAACGTTTTGCCGATGGACTCATATATCCTCTCACATGCTCTTTTCTTAAAATGAAGCTTCCCATATTTAGAATATCTTAAAGTTAAGGTTCTTTGTGCCTTGACTTTGACTTTTTCTTTCTTACTTATAAATACAGATCCTCAATTGTTTGGGAGTTGACTTCTTGCTATCTTTAGTAGGTTAACTTTTATTGTTGTAATCATTCCGAAGAATCTCTAGTACTCAAGAATATTTCGGACGTGACATTTAATCACGTCAAGGAAGTTAACCTAGAATTCTTTACTAGAAGAACGTACGAGGTGCAGCTTATCAAGCTCTTATTATCCAACTCCCCGGTGTTCTTGAAAATGATAATCAATCAAGAATTTTCTAATCGTGAACCTGCTGACAAAAGATTAAAAATTGAGGTATCAAATTTTTCTCATGCATCACCTAAAGCAGAAGTAGTCTTCATAGATTGAGTTAGATCACGTTATTTGGGTAGATGTTAAAATTTAAAGAAGCGAAACAAATATTGCTAAATTGATGTTTTGATAAGTTTTTTTTTAACAACATTGTCTATTACAGTGTTTTAAGGATTTTTTTACATTAACTGTCTGGTCATTAATTGATAATGTGGTGTTTTATTTAATTGTCTCAACAAGCCACACTTTTAATTTCTGTTTTTTTTTTCCAGCTTTTGAGAGACTGTTGAAATACTGACTCAGTTTTCAAAAGTACTTCTTAACCAAACAAAAGATGAATCCCTTACAACTTTTAATTGTGTTCTATTGTTAGTTTAAATATAAAAATTTATTTTTATTGTTAATTAATCTTTAGGCAGACCCTCCAACTTAGAAAATAATCATCTAGACACCTCCAAAATCTATGTGTCACGTTAGTGTTGGATATCTATGAGATACAATGGACAAGTTGGATTGTTTAGTTGCCAGATGAAACTAAGTTGAACTGTTTAGATGTCAACTCTCAAAGTTGGGCTTACTTACAAGGTAATGTCAACCTTGAGTGTATGTTTATGTATTATGCTTAAATTTATTGTATTATGTTGTTAAATCTATCGTTACATAACGACGAAAAGTTTCACTTTGATGTAACGATCGATTTGGTGTGATCACATTGTTACCTATATTTTCGCATTGTGTTTTTATTTATTATTTAATAATTTTATTTTATAATAGTTCTATTGGATATTTTTTTTCTTGAAGCTTTATTTTTTAAATTATTGACGTGTGACATTATATAATGACAGAAAATAAAATAATCTATTCAATCATTGTGTTCAAAATAGTGACAGAAAATAATATAATACATTGTGAAACAATATGTAACAACCATCCAAATAAAGATTTAATTTCTACCCTATGCAAGTTTCAAGACTTAAAATTTCTCAAATGGGAAATGTCATTTATTTTGACTAGCGAATTACTTATTGTTCAAAGGTGTAGTCAAACTGACGCAAAATACACTTAAATCTTCGGTAATTTCTCTAATATGTGAAGGGGAGCCCAAGTTTCCACTATACTTCAATATTTTGGAGTCTAAATCGCCACTAAGTTCACATAAATCGCTAGTAAATGTACTTAAACCACCAATAGTTTCTTTAATATGCATTTCTTGAAGAAAAGATAATTCATACAATATTTAATAGCGAATGACATAATTTGTAGCATGCACTTTACATTAATCTGCATTGTTATGAAGAACTATTATTTATTTAAAATATGATCTGAGACTTATCCTTTCAATTAACTGATTCTGTTTTATATCCTTTTGATTTCTTTTTAGCACATGCATTAATATACATTGATTTTGATGTCTGAATTTTGCACTTATTGTATTTTGATATGACGGTAATATGTTTCTACTTCTTAGATAATTATTTTTATATTTGGGTATCAATCAATATTTTTCAAGTAGATATTTTTCATTAAAAGAGTGAAATCGTCTTCTGTCTTTCAAGGACATATTTATTATCATTTATAACTATCTTTTTTTTTATCAGGTAAAGTTTACATACATTAAAACCAGAAAACTGGCACTAAGATGGTGCTTGGGAATTAGAAAATGTTAAAACCTTTTAATACATAAATTGTAAATTGATAGTTCAGGTATGTTGTTGATCAAATTTAATCCTCATTAAAATTAAAAAAAAATTGTGTTTTAGACTACACACACACACAATCAAACAATCCATATGAATGATCCAAAGATTGTTCTCTCTTATTAAAATGCAACCCTTTTTAGCTAGTTTTGTAATTCATTATAAATGTTAATTTAGGTATATATGGTATAAGTCACGTTGTAATTATCCTACCAATATGGGCTACTTTAGTAATTGCACATGGGATCATTTCAAAACCTTATGCACAAAATTCATTTAAACAAACAGCTCAATAATATTTTCTTCTATTTCCTATGTGCTTTGACTCTTTTCGTTCTTTCTCTGTTTCTTTCTTCCTTTCTTATTTAGTACTTTTTCTCATACTTCGAAGATCCTTAATAATCAAAGAATTGACTTCTTGTTATCTTTCTTTGGTTGACAATGAAGTTGATAGTGATCGTATAGCATCCCTTGAGCTTGAACTTTTCTCAGGTGTGACATTTAATCACCTCTGAAAGTGAAGTTAGAACATTTTTCTTGAACAACTCTTGAGATGCAGTTTGTCAAGCTTTTGTTAGCCAAGTCCCCAGTATTGGTGAGTATACTTATTGATACATGGCTTCTAGAGGATAAACCATTCACTAAGCTATCAAAATTTTGGCGTACATCACCTAAAGTAAAAGTGGTCAACACATCATGATCTTAAGTAGAAATATATTGAAAGTTAATAAATTGAGCAGATTTCATTTTATATCCTTTATTTATGATCTCCTTTTATTAAGTTTCACAAAAAAATAATAGTAATAATAAATTGAGCATATATAGATATATACATTGATCTTCATGCGATAATTTAGCACTTATTGTACTTTTGTATGACGAAAATATTTTTCTACTTTTTTTAAAAATTGTTCCTGACATTTGGTTATCAAACTATATTTTTCAGGGAGACATTTTTCATTAGAAGGTAGAAATTGTCTTCTCTCATTCAAGGACATAATTATTGTCATTTATAACTATATTTTTTTTTTGTATAACAGGTAAAGTTTACATCTGTTAAAAACAGAAAACTGGCTCTAATATGGTGCTAGGGAATTACAATGTTGAAACCTTTTAATACATAAATTGTGAAGTGATAGTTCAAGTGTATTTTTGATCAAATTTAGTCCTCCTTAAAATAAAAAAAATGTATTTCAGACTACATACACACAAATCAAACAATCCATATGAATGATCCAAAGATTATTCTCTCACTTATTAAAATGTGACTCTTCTTAGATAGTTTTGTAGTTCATTATAAATTTTAATTTAGGTATACATATTCTATAACTCACATTGTAATTATCCTACTATTACGGGATACTTTAATAATTGCACACATAGTCATTTTGAAATCATATTCATAGAATCCATTTTAAAAAATAGGTTAATAACATTTTCTTTTATTCAAAATATAGGTGTGCCAATAGGCCGGAGCATAGTAATTTTCACCCTAACCCACACGCACGAACACTCGCACGCGCGTACCCAACATGCACGCACGCAGCAAACTGGCCTTTTCTATAACTACAATAGGTTTACACTAACAGTATTGTGCATCTATTACCCTTTAAATTTTAGGTCCGTATCTACCCCAAGTTCCTCTCTTCCTTTGGGTGATGAAGTTCAATGGCCAAAGCACACAAAAAGGACAAAGTGATTTTGATAATCCTATGTTTCATGAACTTCAAATGTACTTATGTTCTTTTAATTGTTGTTATTCTAATTGAAGTTATACAAGTTCTTTATGATTTGTAACTTTTAGCCTTAGCCTTCTTTATTCTTCTTTAGGAAATGGAGGCTAATTCTTTCTCATTCACTATGTATGTATTTCTATATGGTGTAAAACTTGAGAATGGAAATTTGGAGTCTTTAGTTTCCTGTATGTGTTTAATATAGAACTTCTAAAATATACTTTCTAAATATTCTATCACTTACTTTATTCTTTGTAAATGTTATGGAAATCAGAAAATGGCTCAACATAACCATGCAAAGATTTTTTCCCCTTACATATTGATATAAAGACATCTTACATGTTTGACTTAAAAAGTAATTTTCTTGCATTGCAGTGATTATGGTGTATGAGGCCTCCTAAGAAAAGAATGTATTGTCGATGTTCACCTCCTGACTTCCTTATCAACCTTCCAAATAATATAATCGATGTCATTCTAATGTGTTTGCCTTGTAAAGATAATGTGTTTGCCTTGTAAAGATGCTTTGAGGACAAGTATCTTATCGAAGAAAGGGAGGTATCACTAATGTAGACTTACATAATTGATGTTTGATGAATCTAATTGGAGAACAGAAGAAGATTTCCTAGACCCTGCAGTTATTTACAAAGATTATTTACCCATTTGTGACCCTTCATGAAGGAGAAATTACTAAGTTCACACTGTATGTTTCTAATATGCGAAGTTTTCCTGAGATTGATAACTTCATATATTTCCTCTCTAGGAGAGGCGTTCAACATCTTGTTATTCACCTTTCAGTGGATAGTGCATGCAAATTGCCTTCTTCTTCTCTTTTCATGGGTTGGTAGGTGAGGCATCTTAATCTTCATCATTACTTAATTCATCCTCCTTCGGTCTTTAAACGATTTGATTGGTTAATTAGCTTGGAGCTATGTGAAGTAACAATTTCTTCTAAATTACTCAAAAGTTTAATATCTCATTGCCCATTGCTTGAGAAGTTAGTACCAAGCACAGATATTTCTGACAATATTAAAATTAATGCCCCAATGTTAAGAACAATTGAATTCTGAGGCGTTATAAGTTCTATCTACCTAAAGAATGTCCCTCTTCTTCTAGAATTAGAATTATTTCGGGTATTGTACAATAAGGCAAAGGATCTTGATTTTGTTAAGGTTTTCGAGTCTTGTTCTCCTCTCGAGAAACTCTTTTTGGACTACTCTAATATTTATGCTGGGATAAATGTTGCTTCATGACTAAATTGTTATGAACTTTAGCGGATGTAATTTTTTTTCTGCTAACTTAATCTTGAATTTTGGTAAATTTTTTCCTACTTATTTTCTAGAAAATGATATGAAGTTCCAACAAGGCTTCTGTTTGCACTTAACAGTGTCAAACGATGTTACCTGTTAAATGTTTTGCCAATGGACTCATATATCCTCTCACATGCTCTTTTCTTAATAGGAAGCTTCCCATATTTAGAATATCTTAAAGTTAAGGTTCTTAGTGCCTTGACTTTGACTTTTTTTCTTTCTTACTTACTTATAAATACACGTACTCAATTGTCTGAGAGCTGACTTCTTGTTATCTTTCGTAGGTTAACATTTATTGTGGTAATCATTCCAAAGAATCCCTTGTACTCAAGCATTGTTCGGACGTGACATTTAATCACGTCTAGGAAGTTAACCTAGAATGCTTTACTAGAAGAACGTACGAGATGCAGATTATCAAGCTTTTATTATCCAACTCCCCGGTGTTGTTGAGAATCATAATCTATCAAGAATTTTCTTATCATGAACCTGCTGACACAAGATTAAAAATTGAGGTATCAAAATTTTCTCATGCATCACCTAAAGCAGAAGTAGTCTTCATAGATAGAGTCAGATCACGTTATTTGGGGTAGATGTTAAAATTTAAAGGAGCGAAACAGACATTGCTAAATTGATGTTTTGATTAGTTCATTTTGTAACAACATTGTCCATTACAGTGCTTTAAGGATTTTTTTACATTAACTACCTGGTCATTAATTGATAATGTGATGGTTTATTTAATTGTCTCAACAAGCCAAGCTTTTAATTTCTTTTTATATTTTTTAGCTTTTGAAAGACTAATGAAAAACTGACTTAGTTTTCAAAAGTACTTCTTAACCAAACAAAAGATGAATCCCTTACAACTTTTAATTGTGTTGTATTGTTAGTTTAAATATAAAAATTTATTTTGACTGTTAATTAATCTTTAGGAAGACACTCCAACTTAGAAAATGAAAATCTAGACACCTCCAAAATCTGTGTCACGTCAGTGTTGGATGTCTATGAGATACAATGGACAAGCTGGACTGTTTAGTTGCCAGATGAAACTAAGTTGAGTTGTTTAGATGCCAACTCTCAAAGTTGGGCTTACTTACCAGGTAATGTCAACCTTGAGTGTATTTTTATGTATTATGCTTAAATTTTATTGTATTATGTCTTTAAATCTATAGTTACATAATGATGAAAAGTTTCACTTTGATATAATAACCGATTTGGTGTGATCACATTGTTACCTTTTTTCTCATTGTGTTTTTATTTATTATTTAACAATCTTATTTTATAATAGCTCTTTTGGATATTTTTGTTCTTGTAGCTTTACTTTTCAAATTATTGATGTGTCATATTATACAATGACAGAAAATAAAATAATCTATTCAATCATTGTGTTCAAAATAATGACAGAAAATAATATAATACATCGTGAAACAATATGTAACAACCATCCAAATAAAGCGTTAATCTCTACCCTATGCAAGTTTCATGACTTAAAATTTATGAAATGGGAAATGCCATTTATTTTGACTAGAGAATTACTTAATGTACGAAGGCGTAGTCAAACTGATGCAAAATACACTTAAATCATCGGTAAGTTCTCTAATATCTGAAGGGGAGCCCAAGTTTCCGCTATACTTCAATATTTGGGAGTCTAAATCTCCACTGAATGTACCTAAATCGCTGCTAAATGTACTTAAACCACCACTAGTTGCTTTAATGTGACTTTCTTGAAGAAAAGATAAATCATACAATATTTAATAGCAAATGCCTTAATTTGTAGCATGCACTTTACATTAATTTGCATTGTTATGTAGAACTATTATTTATTTGAAATTTGATTTGAGAATTATCCTTTCAATTTACTGATTCTGTTTTATATCCTTTTCATTCTTTTGTGTTTTAGGCTACACACACATAATCAAACTATCCATATGAATGATCAAAAGATTATTCTCTCTTATTAAAATGCGACCCTTTTTAGCTAATTTTTTAATTCGTTATAAATGTTAATTTCGGTATATATGGTATAAGTCACATTGTAATTATCCTATCAATATGGGCTACTTTAGTAATTGCACATGGGATCATTTCAAAACCTTATTCACAGAATCCATTTAAACAAACAGGTCAATAGTATTTTCTTCTATTTCCTATGTGCTTTGACTCTTTTCGTTCTTTCTCTTTTTCTTTCTTCCTTTCTTATATAGTATTTTTTGTCATACTTCGAAGATCCTTAATAATCTGAGAATTGTCTTCTTGTTATCTTTCTTTGGTTGACAATGAAGATGATAGTGATAGTATAGCATCCCATGAACTTGAACTTTTCTCAGGTGTGACATTTAATCACATCTGAAAGTGAGGTTAGAACATTTTACTGGAACAACGCTTGGGATGCAGCCCTTCAAGCTTTTGTTAGCCCAGTCCCCAGTACTGGTGAGTATACTTATATTACATGGCTTCTAGAGGATGAACCATTCACCGAGCTATCAAAATTTTGGTGTGCAACACCTATAGCGAAAGTAGTCAACAAATTATGATCTTAAGTAGAAATATATTGTAAAGTTAATAAATTGAGCAGATTTCATTTTATATTCTTTTTTTGTGATATGCTTTTATTAAGTTTCACAAAAAAATAATAGAAATAATAAATTGAGCATATATAGTTATATACATCAATTTTGCGATAATTTTGCACTTATTATACTTTGGTATGACGAAAAAAAATTTCTACGTTTTTTTAAAATTATACCTGACATTCGGTAATCAAACTATATTTTTCAAGAAGACATTTTTCATTCGAAGGTATAAATTTTCTTCTCTCATTCAAGGACATAATTATTATCATTTATAACTATCTCTTTTTTGTAAAGCAGGTAAAGTTTACATTTGTAAAAAACAGAAAACTGGCACTAATATGGTTCTAGGGAATTACAATGTTGAAACCATTTAATACATAAATTGTGAATTGATAGTTTAAGTGTATTTTTGACCAAATTTAGTCCTCTTTAAAATAAAAAAATGTTTTTTAGACTCCATACACACAAATCAAACAATCCATATGAATGATCCAAAGATTATTCTCTCTCTTATTAAAATGTGATGGTTTTTAGATTGTTTTGTAATTCGTTATAAATGTTAATTTAGGTATGCATATTCTATAACTCACATTGTAATTATCCTACCATTACGGACAACTTTAGTAATTGCACACGGGGTCATTTTGAAATCTTATTCACAGAATTCATTTAAACAAACAGGTTAATAACATTTTTTTAATTCAAAATATAGGTGTGCCAATAGGCCGGAGCATAGTAATTGTCACCCTAACCCACACGCACGCACGCACGCACGCACGCGCGCACCCTCACACCCGCACGCACCCAATATGCACGCACGCAGCAAACTGGCCTTTTCTATAACTACAATAGGTTTACACTAACAGTATTGTGCACCTATGACCCTTTAAATTTTAGGTCCGTCTCTACCCCAAGTTCCTCTCTTCCTTTGGGTGATGAAGTTCAATGGCCAAAGAACACAAAACAGACAAAGGGATTTTGATAATCCTATGTTTCGTGAACTTCAAATGTACTTATGTCCTTTAAATTGTTTTTATTCTAATTGAAGATATACAGGTTCTTTATGATTTGTAACTTTTAGCCTTACCCTTCTTTTTCTTCTTTAGGAAATGCAGGCTAGTTCTTTCTCAATCACTATGTATGTGTTTCTGTATGGTGTAGAACTTGAGAATGAAAATTGTGAGTCTTTAGTTTCCTCTGTGTATTTAATATAGAACTTCTAAAATATACTTTCTAAATATTCTTTGTCACTTACTTTATTCTTTGTAAATGTTATGAAAATCAGAAAATGGCTCAACATAACCATGCAAAGATTTTTTCCCCTTACATATACATATAAAGACGTCTTGCAGGTTTGACATAAAAAGTAATTTTCCTATATTGCAATGATTATTGGTGTATGAGGCCTCCTAATAAAAGAATGTATTGTCGAAGTTCACCTCCTGACTTCCTTAGAACCCTTGCAGATAATATACTCAATACCATTCTAATGTATTTTCCTTGTAAAGATGTTGTGAGGAAAAGAATCTTATGGAAGAAATGGAGGTATCACTAATGTAGACTTACAAAATTAACATTTGATAAATCTCATTAGAGAACAGAAGAGGAATTCCTAGACCCTGCAGTTATACCAAATATTATCTACCCATTTGTGACCCTTCATGAAGGAAAAATTACTAAGTTCACCCTCTATATTTCTAATATGGGAAGTTTTCCTGTGATTGATAACTTCATATATTTCCTCTCTAGGAGAGGCGTTCAACTTCTTGTTATTCACCTTTCAGTGGATAGTGCATGCCAATTGCCTTCTTCTTCTCTATTCATGCGTTGGTAGGTGAGGCATCTTAATCTTCTTCATTGCTTAATTCATCCTCCTTGGGTCTTTAAAGGATTTGATTAGTTAATTAGCTTGGAGCTATTTCAAGTCAGAGTTTTTTTCTGAATTACTCAAAAGTTTAATATCTCATTGCCCAATGCTTGAGAAGTTGGTGCCGAGCACAGATATGTTAGATACAATTGAAATTAATGCCCCAATGCTGAGAACATTCGAAATCAGAGGCACTGTTAGTTCTATCTACCCTAAGAATGTCCCTCTTCTGGTAGAATTAGAATTATTTCTGGTGTATTATGATAAGGCAAAGGCTCTTGATTTTTTTAAGGTTTTCGAGTCTTGTTCTGCTCTCGAGCAACTCTTTTTTGGACTTCTCTAATATTTATGCAGGGGTAAATTTTGCTTCATGACTAAATTGTTATGCACTTTAGCAGATGTAATTTCTTTTGTGCTAACTTAATCTTGAATTTTGGTAACTGTTTTCCTAGTAATTTTCTGGAGGATATGAATTTCCTACAACTTAACAGCGTCAAACGATGTTACCTATTAAACATTTTGCCGATGGACTCATATATCCTCTCACCTGCTCTTTTCTTAATAGGAATCTTCCCATATTTAGAATATCTTAAAGTTAAGGTTCTTCGTGCCTTGACTTTGATTTTTTTTCTTTCTTACATACATATAAATACAGATCCTCAATTGTCTGAGAGCCAATTTCGTGTTATCTATCATAGGTCAATATTTATTGTGGTAATCATTCCGAAGAATCCGATATACTCAAGCATTTGTCGGACGTTACATTTAATCACGTTAACGAAGTTAACCTAGAATGCTTTACTAGAAGAACGACAAGATGCAACTTATCGAGCTTTTATTATCTAACTCCCCGGTGATGTTGAAAATGATAATCTATCAAGAATTTTATGATCGTGAACCTGCTGAAACAAGATTACAAATTGAGCTATCAAATTTTTCTCATGCATCACCTAAAGCAGAAGTAGTCTTCATAGGCAGAGCCATATCATGTTATTTGGGGTAGAAGTTAAAATTTAAAGGAGCGAAACAGACATTGCTAAATTGATGTTTTGATTTGTTTGTTTTATAACAACATTGTCCATTACAGTGTCTAAGGATTTGTTTACATTAACTGCCTAGTCATTAATTGATAAGGTGGTGGTTTATTTAATTGTTTCAACAAGCCAAGCTTTTAATTTCTATTTTTTTCCCAATTTTTGAGAGACTAATGAAAAACTGACTCAGTTTTCAAAAGTACTTCTTAACCAAATAAAAGATGAATTCCTTACAACTTTTAATTGTGTTGTATTGTTAGTTTAAATATAAAAATTTATTTTGATTGTTACTTAATCTTTAGGCAGACACTCCAACTTAGAAATAATCATCTAGACACCTCCAAAATCTACGTGTCACATCAGTGTTGGGTGTCCGTGAGAGACAATGGACAAGTTGGACCGTTTAGTTGCCAGATGAAACTAAGTTGACCTATTTAGATGTCAACTCTCAAAGTTGGGCTTACTTACTAGGTAATGTTAACCTTGAGTGTATGTTTATGTATTATGCTTAAATTTTATTGTATTATGTTGTTAAATCTATCGTTACATAACGACGAAAAGTTTCACTTTAATGTATCGACCGATTTGGTGTGATCACATTGTTACCTTTTTTTCTCATTGTGTTTTTATTTATTATTTAATAATCTTATTTTATAATAGCTCTATTGGATTTTTTTTTCTTGTAGCTTTACTTTTCAAATTATTGATGTGTGACATTGTATAATGACAGAAAATAAAATAATCTATTCAATTATTGTGTTCAAAATAATGACAGAAAATAATATAATACATTGTGAAACAATATGTAACAACCATCTAAATAAAGCGTTAATTTCTACCCTATGCAAGTTTCAAGACTTAAAATTTATGAAATGGAAAATGTCATTTATTTTGACTTGCGAATTACTTAATGTTCGAAGGCATAGTCAAACTCACGCAAATTACACTTAAATCGTTGGTAATTTCTCTAATATCTAAAGGGGAGCCCAAGTTTCCACTATACTTCAATATTTGGGAGTCTAAATCGCCACTAAATTCACATAAATCGCTACTAAATGTACTTAAACCACCACTAGTTGCTTTAATATGCATTTCTTGAAGAAAGGATAATTAATACAATATTTAATAGAAAATGCCTTAATTTGTAGCACATGCACTTTACATTAATCTGCATTGTTATGTAGAACTATTATTTATTTGAAATATTATTTGAGAATTATCCTTTCAATTAACTGATTCTGTTTTATATGCTTTTGATTCTTTTTCAGCACATGCATTTATATACGTTGCTTTTCATGTCTGAATTTTGCACTTACTGTATTTTGATGTGACAGAAATATTTTTCTACTTCTTAGATGAATTATTCTGATATTTGGTTATCAATCAATATTTTCAAGAAGACCTTTTTCATTAAAAGGGTGAAATTGTCTTCTCTCATTCAAGGACATATTTATTATTATTTATAACTATCTTTTTCTTTACCAGGTAAAGTTTACATCCCGTTAAAAATAGAAAACTAGTACTAAGATGGTATTAGGGAATTAGAAATGTTAAAAACTTTTAATACATAAATTGTGAATTGATAGTTCAGGTGTGTTGTTGATCAAATTTAATCCTCATTAAAAGAAAAAAAATTGTGTTTTAGACTATACACACACAATCAAACAATCCATATGAATGATCCAAAGATTATTCTCTCTTATTAAAATGCGACCCTTTTTAGCTAGTTTTGTAATTTGTTATAAATGTTAATTTAGGTATATATGGTACTAGTCACATTGTAATTATCCTACCAGTATGGGCTACTTTAGTAATTGCACACAGGATCATTTCAAAACTTTATTCACAGAATCCATTTAAACAAACAGGTCAATAATATTTTCTTCTATTTCCTATGTGCTTTGACTCTTTTTGTTCTTCCTCTTTTTCTTTCTTCCTTTCTTATTTAGTATTTTTTATTCATACTTTGAAGATCCTTAAAAATCTGAGAATTTCCTTCCTTTTATCTTTCTTTGGTTGACAAAGAAGATGATAGTGATAGTTTAGTATCCGTTGAGCTTGTACTTTTCTCAGGTGTGACATTTAATCACTTCTGAAAATGAGGTTAGAACATTTTGCTAGAACAATGCTTGAGATGCAACTTGTCAAGCTTTTGTTAGCCAAGTCCCCAGTATTGGTGACTATACTTATTGATACATGGCTTCTAGAGAATGAATCATTCACTGAGCTATCAAAATTTTGGCGTGTATCACCTAGAGCAAAAGTAGTCAACACATCATGATCTTATTGTACTTTGGTATGACGAAAATATTTTTCTACTTTTTAAAAAAAAATTATTCCTGACATTTGGTTATCAAACTATATTTTTCAAGAAGATATTTTTCATTAGAAGGGAGAAATTGTCTTCACTCATTCCAAGACATAATTATTATCATTTATAACTATCTTTTCTTTTGTTTAGTAGGTAAAGTTTACATTTGTTAAAAACAAAAAACTGACACTAATATGGTTCTAGAGAATTACAATGTTGAAACCTTTTAATATATAAATTGTGAAGTGATAGTTCAATTGTATTTTTAACCAAACTTAGTCCTCTTTAAAATAAAAAATGTGTTTCAGACTACATACACACAAATCAAACAATCCATATGAATGATTCAAATATTATTGTCTCTTATTAAAACGTGATGCTTTTTAGATAGTTTTGTAATTCGTTATAAATGTTAATTGAGGTATACATATTCTATAACTCACATTGTAATTATCCTAGCATTATGGGTTGCTTAAGTAATTGCACATGGAGTCATTTTGAAATTTTATTCACAGAATCCATTTAAACAAACAGGTTAATAACATTTTATTTTATTCAAAATATAGGTGTGCCAATAGGCCGGAGCACAGTAATTGCCACCCTAACCCACACGCACAAACGCTCACACACGCGCACCCTCACACCCTTACGCACCCAACATGCACGCACGCACCAAACTGACGTTTTCAATAACTAGCATAGGTTTACCTTAAAAATATTGTGCACCTGTGACCCTTTAAATTTTAGGTCCACCTCCACCCCCAGTTCCTCTCTTCCTTTGAGTGATGAAGTTCAATGGCCGAAGCACAAAAAAAGGACAAAGGGTATTTGATAATCCTATGTTTGGTGAACTTTAAATGTACTTATGTCCTTTTAATTGTTGTTATTCTAATTGAAGTTACACAGTTTCTTTAGGATTTGTAACTTTTGGCCTTCCCTTTCTTTTTCTTCTTTAGGAAATTGAGGCTAATTCTTTCTCATTCACTGCGTATGTGTTTCTATGTGTATTTAATATAGAACTTCTAAAATATACATTCTAAATATTCTTTATCACTTACTTTATTCTTTGTAAATGTTATGGAAATCAGAAAATGGTTCAACATAACCATGCAAAGTTTTTTTCCCCTTACATATACATATAAAGACATCTTATTGGTTTGACATAAAAAGTAATTTTCTTGCATTGCAATGATTATTGGTTTATGAGGCCTCTTAAGCAAAAAATGTATTGTCGAAGTTCACCTACTGACTTCCTTAGCAACCTTCCAAATAATATAATTGATGTCATTCTAATGTGTTTTCCTTGTAAAGATGCTGTGAGGACAAGCATCTTATCGAAGAAATGGAGGTATCAGTGATGTAGACTTACAAAATTGATGCTTCATGAATCTCATTGGAGAACAGAAGAGGATTTCCTAGACCCTGACATTATTTACAAAGATTATCTACCCATTTGTGACCCTTCATGAAGGATAAATTACTAAGTTCATCCTCTATGTTTCTAATCTGGGAAGTTTTCCTGAGATTGATAACTTCCTATATTTGGAGAGGCATTCAACATCTTGTTATTCACCTTTCAGAGGATAGTGCGTGCAAATTGTCTTCTTCTTCTCTTTTCAGGAGTTGATAGGTGAGGCATCTTAATCTTCATCATTGCTTAATTCATCCTCGTTCGGTCTTTAAAGGATTTGATTGGGTAATTAGCTTGGAGCTATGTGAAGTCACAGTTTCTTTCAAATTACTTGAAAGTTTAATATCTCATTGCCCATTGCTTGAGAAGTGCAGAGCATAGATATTTCAGATACAATTGAAATTAATGCCCCAATGCTGAGAACATTTGAATTCAGAGGCATTGTCAGTTCTATCTACCTAAAGATTGTCCCTCTTCTGGTAGAATTAGAATTATTTTTGGTATGTTACAATAAGGCAAAGGATCTTGATTTTGTTAAGGTTTTCGAGTCTTCTTCTGCTCTAGAGAAACTCTTTTTTGGACTTCTCTAATATTTATGCAGGGGTAAATGTTGCTTCATGACTAAATTGTTATGCACTTTAGCAGATGTAATTTATTTTGGTCTAACTTAATCTTGAATTTTGGTAACTATTTTCCTAGTTATTTTCTGGAGAATGATATGAAGTTCCTACAAGGCTTCCCTACGTTCTTTACAGCGTCAAACGATGTTACCTATTAAACATTTTGCCGATGGACTCATATATCCTCTCACCTGCTCTTTTCTTAATAGGAATCTTCCCATATTTAGAATATCTTAAAGTTAAGGTTCTTCGTGCCTTGACTTTGATTTTTTTCTTTCTTACATACATATAAATACAGATCCTCAATTGTCTGAGAGCCCATTTCTTGTTATCTATCGTAGGTCAATATTTATTGTGGTAATCATTCCGAAGAATCCGATATACTCAAGCATTTGTCGGACGTTACATTTAATCACGTCAACGAAGTTAACCTAGAATGCTTTACTAGAAGAACGTAAAAGATGCAACTTATCAAGCTTTTATTATCTAACTCCCCGGTGTTGTTGAAAATGATAATCTATCAAGAATTTTCTGATCGTGAACCTGCTAACACAAGATTACGAATTGAGGTATCAAATTTTTCTCATGCATCACCTAAAGAAGAAGTAGTCTTCATAGACAGAGTCAGATCACGTTATTTGGGGTAAAAGTTAAAATTTAAAGGAGCGAAATAGACATTGCTAAATTGATGTTTTGATTAGTTTGTTTTGTAACAACATTGTCCGTTACAGTGTTTAAGGATTTTTTTACATTAACTGCCAAGTCATTAATTGATAATGTGGTGGTTTATTTAATTGTTTGAACAATTAAAGAGTTAATTTCTACCCTATGCAAGTTTCAAGAGTTAAAATTTCTGAAATGGGAAATGTCATTTATTTTGACCAACGAATTACTTAATGTTCGAAGGTGTAGTCAAACTGACGCAAAATACACTTAAACCGTCAGTAAAAGGGGAGCCCAAGTTGCCACTATACTTTAATATTTGGTAGTCTAAATCGCCACTAAATTCACCTAAATCGCTACTAAATATACTTAAACCGCCACTAGTTGCTTTAATATGCATTTCTTGAAGAAAAGATAAATCATACAATATTTAATACCAAATGCCTTAATTTGTAGCATGCACTTTACATTAATCTGCATTGTTGTGTAGCACTATTATTTATTTGAAATCTGATCTGAGAATTATCCTTTCAATTAACTTATTATGTTTTATATCCTTTTGATTCTTTTTGAGCACATGCATTTATATACGTTGATTTTCATGCCTGAATTTGACACTTATTGTATTTTGATATGACGAAAATATTTTTCTACTTCTTAGATAAATTATTTCTAATATTTGGTTATCAATCAATATTTTTCAAGAAGACATTTTTCATTAAAAGGGTGAAATTGTCTTCTCTCATTCAAAGACATATTTGTTATCATTTATAACTATCTTTTTTTTTCTTTACCAGGTAAAGTTTACATCTGTTAAAAGAAGAAACTGGCACTAAGATGGTGCTAGGGGATTAGAAATGTTGAAACCTTTTAATACATAAATTGTGAATTTGATAGTTCAAGTGTGTTGTTGATCAAATTTAATCCTCATTAAAATAAAAAAAAATTGTGGTTTAGACTACACACACATAATCAAATAATCCATATGAATGATCCAAATATTATTCTCTCTTACTAAAATGTGACCCTTTTTCGCTAGTTTTGTAATTCGTTATAAATGCTAATTTAGTTATATATGGTATAAGTCATATTGTAATTATCCTACCAATATGGACTACTTTAGTAATTGCACACAGGATCATTTCAAAATCTTATCCACAGAATCCATTTAAACAAAGAGGTCAATAATTCATTTAAATTCAAGATCCCCCTCTGTCCCCAATTCCTCTCATCCTTTGGGTGATGAATTTCAACAGTTGAAGCACACAAAAGGACAAAGTGTATATGATAATTCTAGATTTTGGTAAGCTTCGAATGTACTTAAAATCTTATTCTAGCTGAAAGTTATATAGGTTCTTTAGGGTTTATAATCTTTTTTTCTCTATCTTTTTCACTATTACTAGTTTCTCAGCATGTGTGTTGCACGAGAATGTCGAGTCATGTAATATATATTTATATAGATATAATACTAAATTAAAACATTGACATTTTTTTATTTAATAATTATATATAATTATAAATATGGATAGACAATCTCTAAAAATTAATAAGAATAAAAGCGTTAGAAGAATTATGGATCAAAATAATAAAAGTAACAATACAATATTTTTAAATGCTGCGCTAACAAAAGTTATTTTTATTTAAAGAAAATTACTATAAATGATACTAAAATTGAGATATCAATAATAATTTTTTTTGGGACAAAATATCACTTCCAAAATTTAATTTGTTTATAGTTTGTTTCACTGTAAATGAAGACTGCTAATGTTTTTCGACTGTCATTTTTTATTAGTTATTAGACGTTGATTTTCATTGTTTCTTTTGCTCCCCTTCATTTGTATATTTGTTGATTTATCTTTTTCTTCTACTATAGTTGCATCAACATTTTAAAGTTCATGTATCTCTTGAGCAATTAAACTCTTTTATCAATTTCCACTTTTCCTATCAATCTTGACAAGAGAGAATCTTTTATCTTGATTCAACACTGAGTTGCAACAATACATCGGTTCTTACTTCTACAACATTAAAAAATAATTAATTTTAGAAATGAACTTTTTTTAAAAAAAATATCATATTCAACTTGTCCTTTTTTACCAAGGGAAAAAGAACAAATATACTCTTCAACTTTGAGATTTAGAGTGGATATACCTCTCGTTAAAAAAAGGGTTGCATTTATACCCTTGTTGTTTAACAAATAATGCATATATATACTCGTTTTCTAATAAATGGCGCATAATTATCATTTTCTTTAATTGATCTCTATTTACAGAATTACAAAAATCTAAAACATATCTTTTAATTCAAAAAATGCTACGTGAATTTAAAAAATTTCCTCACTTATTTTCTTTACCCCTCTAGACCTGACCCAAAAAAAATGTCTCAATCCCTTTTCTACTCAATTATAAAATGAGTGTGGAGCGGATATGAATAAAAGATGAATTGAATTATTTTTAGTTGGGTCGGGTTTGAAGGGGTACAAAATGAGTAAGGTAACTTTTTAAAGACCCATGACATTTTAAAAATTAAAAAATCAGTTTAAATTTTTTAAAATTTTAGTCTGTTAATGAAAAATGTTAAATATGCACTATTTGTTAGATTACAAGGGTATATATGCACCATTTGCTAAACGGCAAAAGTGTATTCACCATTTTTTAACAAGAGGTATAAATCACGAAATTGAGAGGTATTTGCTACTTTACCCTTTTATTAAAAATACTTCCATACTATTAATATATACTAAAATTGTAAATAAATAATGTTCTAATTTTTTAGGGGTTATTTGAATGTATTGTTTGATATTGCAGCGTAACGAACATTTGCAATATCAAAATGTATAACATAGACACATCGTTCCATCAAATAGTATCTAAAGCATTGCAAAAAAACAAATTAATAAGCCTTTTTCATGAAATTGGAATTCTTTTTAAAAAAAATATTGCATAGCATCCAATGTTTTAATTATTATCTCCAAAAGAAAAAAATCATGACTCATCTTTATTATTAATGTTTTTAATCTTTTTGTTGAACCTACAATTTGAAATCTACACATAAATATTAATTAAATTATTAAATTATAATTAATACATATCTACAAAGCCTTGTATTGTGAAGTTCATTCGCTGATTGTTTCATTACTTACAAATAAACTTAATTTATACTCTTGCAACACCCTAAAAATTTCTAAGATCAGACCGTAGGATTGAATCAAAGAAAAATAGAAAAATCTCAGTAGAGTCACGGGATGACTTGTGGTACGGGTCATTGTACCATGATACAGGTCGTAGGATAAGTCGTGGTGGGCTACTGGTTGACAGGTCTTGGACCAGTGGGCCAAGGTACGACCTTTAGTTTGTGTAACGAACCATGGTTAGGAGTCATGGATAATAACAGAGTCTTCTAGTCCAGTAGCAATGGCACATGGTACAAGTCGTAGGAGGCTGTAATGTGTTGTGGAAAGTAGTCGTGGTTTGAACATGTCTGGTGAAGGGGTGATATCACGAGTCAAGGTAGGACTCGTTGTAGGAAACAACGAGTTGTGGAAGGCGTATGTGGTTAGAATCAGAGAGTTGGAGAAAAGTTGGATTGGCTAGCAACGGAAAGAAACCACGGGTCGTGGTTTGGTTGTACAGGTCGTGGTACGACCTGTGATTACTGGTATTTTGAACCTTTTTTAGATGAATCATTAAGGGCATTTTTATAATTTCTAAACTCCTAAATCCCTAATAATATCTTTTTAAGCCCTGGATGGGGGTTTAAAGAGGATTTAGACTATCCTCAGTCATTAGGCTCCCATGCATGCAATATATTGAGAATCCCTTTCAAGATCAAACTAGAATTCACCCTAATTTTTTTCCCCAATTCTCTTGGGGTTTCAAGACTAATTTGGAAATTAATTTACCCAAGTATGTAGGGGCTATGAATGAGGGTTTTCTTCCACTCTCATTCCTAAAGTTCTTCTCAAAATTCATGAATTCAAGTTTTAATCAAGTGTATTAATTTCTAGTGTTTTAACCCAATTTTATGAAATTGTCTATGGTGTCTTTATGGGTCTAATTCCCTTATGTTCTAATGCATACTTTAAGTATAATGGACCGATTTCACACTCAATTTGATTATAAATTTATGGTTAAGAAACTAAAGAGTATATTCAATAATAAACTTAATGATTTCATTAATAAGAGCAGTAAAATCAAATCCGAAATATGTCTGCAACAATGGTGATACTTTGCTAAGGAAGAAGATGAAGAAAAGAAAAGAAATATTCAACAATCTCCTCCAATAGAATTCTACTTTCTTCAAAAGCAAAAGGAATGTTCAAAAAGTTAAAAGTTAAGATCTGATATGTATAGAGTACTTTCTTCTAGATATATACAAAAATAGGGCAACCAATCTCCTTTTTTCAGTGTTAGACGCAATTGCCCCCGTTCAGGCATTTTGTCACTTGCGAAGGCAGCAACGATTCACCGGTTACATTCCACAAATCGTTGTTTGTGATCTTCTGCTTTTCCAGTGATTTCTAGTACCATTCGGCGACACCTTCGGTGATTTGCCGACGTCTAACCGCGCTCCGCCGATTACTTTACTCCTTGATCCAGCATCAAGCGCCTATAGATGATTTAATCAGTGAGTCGTTTGGTTGATTTCCGCGACTGCCGATTTCATTTTCTCCTTAAATCAGGGTTCATCTGTGTTTGGCCAGCCTTTTGCCGGTGTCCTCCAGCGGAGCGCTGTTTTTCTCCTGATTTCCTTCTTTTCGCTCCACTTCTTGCTCTTTTTCTTCAACTCAGATATCTACACATAAAAAAGAAAAAAGGACATAAAATTCGTCTAAATGACTTGAAAACTAAGCTAAAAGGTCATGCTTAAGAGCCTAATAAGTTGGTAAATTACCAACTCATCAAACCCCCAAACTTGAACCATTTATTGTCCTCAAGTAATGCAATTCTTATCAATTGAGAAACATGCCACTCCACAAGAGTTTATACATCAATGACCACTTAATTTATAAAAACCCAAAAATGCCCACCAACTCATAGGAAAAGAGAAGCAAATTCCCCAAAACAAAAATGGAAAAGTTTCAAGAGGCCACCACAATTCAAAGGCATGATTCACAAATTCTTTTATTTCTCAAAACAAGGGCATAACTTATCCAACAAAATGCACATAACATCTCAATTTATAATCACTGCACATTCCAAGTTTGCCTTAGAGCTCACACTACTCATGCCTTAATCACACGTTTATCTTAATGCAAGTGTGTCCTAAAAGGAATGATTCCACTCACCAAAGAGAGAATTCCTTTTTTTTAAATCATGAATCAATGCACACACACAAGGAATTTTAGAAAAAGATGATCACACTCACTCTCCCAAAAAGAAATCTTCATGCACACAACTTGACCCACGGGCTTGCCCTTCATGGAATTTGCCACTAATGTAGAGCAACTACACTCAAAATCAATTAGAACATACGGGTCATGATGTAGGCTAGGGCTATTGGTAAGACAATTATTTGGCTCTAGTGACTAGATCCTCTCTATTGCCTTTATGTAAACACTTTAACCCTTCCCATCTAACTTTTTATATCACTCCACCTTACTCTTCCTTTTTCAACCATTTCCCTCTTTTATTGCTCAAAGACCTTCCTTGTAGCTCCTTTGGCTATCAAATTAAGTCTTGTCTAATAAAGAGGCAACACCAGTTCACTTTTCTTTTCTCTTTTGACACCCTAAGGTTCCTCAGCTAATCATCTCATTCCTTTTCCTCACAATTTGGTGCTACCTTAGATTTCGACTTCTTATATATCTCTCTTTCTTGAAAAAACCCCAAACCTAGGCTATTTGCCTCTTGCTCACTGATGTCCTTATCTTTCCCTATGCCTTTTGGTTTTCAACCTCCATTTTTCAATTAGGGAGGATGGGTTCCAGAGGGGATCAAAAAGGGACATTGTCTTGTAATGTGGTTTCTAAGAATAAACAGTTCAAAAGTCAACATTTGCTAGCAACAGAAATCATATTTGGAGGTCATTTTAGGTAGAGTGACTAGTCAAATGAAAGCCTAAAATCATGTTCTAAGTGCAGCTACATCTAGAATTTTTCCTTGAGTCACACTTAGGGAAAGTTTTAGAAATAAGCTATGCATGAGATTCACAAAAATCCTTACCAAATAAGACATCACACCCAAAGAGTCCACAAAAGTCATTATCATCACAGGATCTTGATTCAAGACATTAGAGCATGAGAATTCATAAGCCAAACAAGGAATCTATAATGTATGACAAAAGAGTGCTACACTTATCATTTCAAATGCCCATTTTTTTCTCATTTTCATGCCGCAGCTCAAAATTTTTTTTGGTACCTCTTAAACAGCTCCATAAAAGACTCCAAAAAGACATGGCATTTTCTCTTCAGAGAGTCGCCTCACAATCTATCATCAAAAAGTGCCAACCCAGTTTGACAATAAAAGGAAAAGAAAAAGAGAAATGCTCCTTGGGAAAGAATTGTGGTATGAAGAAAATCCTTGGAGTTTGATTACTATTCTACTATTTGCAAAGGCAAACAAAAGACTTGGGTCACAACGCAACATTTAACAATTCAAAGCAAGGACCTATTTTTCAGCACTAATACACTAACATCCGAAAATCATTCATTTCATTCATTCAAAATTTTATCAACACTCATTCATTCAAAATTTTATCAACACCACTAGCCCAACAAGGGAAATCATAAACAATGCTAATATTGAGCCTGACAAAGGCTAACAACTCTTCATCATATAAAAACAAAAGCCTGATAAGGGATACATCAAACCATTAACAAAATAAGACATAAATAACCCCCAGAAAACACTAATCCCACCCCCAACATAAATATACATTGTCTCCGATGAGTGCATGTAAAATAAAGAGGGCAAGAGACTCCCTAGGTGGGTCACTCCTCCTCTTCCTCTCCGTCAAAGCCTGCATCGCCTAGATCTTTAGGATCATCTCCCAAGCCCTCAAACAAATCATCTATGGGGCCTCGAACTATAAAAGGGACATCCATTACAATATCAAGAGCACTAAAGTCAGGCATCTTCACGGATGTATGACTTTTCCACTCCCTTACTTCAGTTCGAAGAGAGGTGACAGCCCCCTCCACAACATCCATCCACTTATACAATGTGGTAAGACTCTTGTACATAGACTTCATCTCCCTTTTGACCATTAGGGTGATGAGGGTAGGGAGGCTCCTAGCCAACTTTTGAAGCTGGAACTCATGAGATTTGGTCATTTCCACAAGCTTGTGGAGACCGCTCGGTTGGGAGGATGTTGGAGGGGGTGATGCTCCCCGAAGAAGTATGTCACCGGAGGCTTTACCCAAAGCTTCTGGGTGAGGCATGTTCAAATCAGGGGCATGTGGAGACTACTCAGAACCATGTGATAGAGAACCTTCTGGCAAATCAAAGGCTTGAATCCGCTTTCACTTGACCTTGGGTGCTTCAACATCCCTTTTTCGATCTATTGTGATTACACCTGATGTAGGACTAGGGGTATCATCTAGGAACAATAGCACTTCAGCTAGCAAGCATAGTTGCGAAATGGGCACAACATATGGAATGGAGGTGCTGGCCTATCTTGCTTTCCTCGTCATTTGAAGAGACACAATATCCCCAAAGTTTACGGGGACTCCTGTCATGCTACAGGATATGAGGATAGCTTCTTTAGAGCTGATCCGCTGCTCATTCTTGGAGGGTATGATATGGCCATTGGTGAAGTCTAGCTGTAGCTTGGCTTCAAATTTCAGATCATGGCGAGAGATTTTGCCTCCTATATTAGCCTAGAGGGGTGTGCCTGCTGCATTGAAAGGAGCTATCCATTTAATTGGTCCTCCTTATCAGCAATCCTTGCCATATATTTTGAACCAATGTCGAGCTCGTCCTCCCATAACAAATAGTTTATGGATGTAGGAGTAATGTCGACCTCCACTCCTCGCATCATTACTGAAGGTAGGCAGGGAAAGTCATCCACCTTGCCTTTATCGTTCATGTGTCCCTGCCTGTCCTGGTAGGAAGCATAGAACTCTGGGACTAAGCTTGGGTAGTAATTAAGGAGGGGTTGGAAAAAGCATGCCATTGTCTGTCAGTGAACTGTGTTGTGATGTTGGGAAGGTCACCCCGTAGCCCCACCAAATAAAATCGCTTATTAACAGTGATTGATCAGCCTTTGCAAAAGGAATAATGCCCCTTCATGTCAAGCACACTGTCATTCCCCTCCTTGGGGGGGTATGACTGGCACCTGGTGCCCTACTTTGACCTGAACTGCTAGACTACTGAGCCTAAGCACTTCTGGTGCCTAGCTAGCTCTAACTCTGATTTCACAGAATAAACGGGCTATATAGCGGCTGTAAATAAAGCCCCCGGCCAGCTAGGCCTATAGCCACCTGTGCAACAACAACAGCTAACCAGAATCTCATTAATATAAGGGAACCTATGCGGGCCGATAAGGCCACCATGCTGACTAGTTACTTATGAATCAATATAACAGATGCTAAACAGCTATGTGACCGACAAGGTCACCACTACCAACTGAATAAGGCCTCACACGGCCGACATAAACAACTAAAACGTACGCACGACCTCACGCGACCGACACAGCTAACCACAGGAAAATTTATACAGTCTACAAGCCTCTAAGAATACTGATAAGATGGTTGGGATAGAGCCCCGGACTACCCATACTGTACAACAAAAGAACAAAAATAAACCTCTAGCTGTCTAGCTCCGGATGACTGGAGCTGATGACTCAATGTGCTGGCTGGAATTACGAGGTACCGACTCCTCGTCTGTGAGTACTTGCAGGCAAGTAATGCAGCACCCCAAATGGGCGTCAGTACCACTAGTACCGAGTATGTAAAGCAAACTGAGCATATCTGAATATTAGCAATAATACTTGATATTCTGAATAGCAAAAGTATCTGAAACTGTTTGGGCTGGCGGGATCTGAAATAAGCTTATCTGTACTGAAGGTAAGGTAGAAGCATACCTGTAGACGTGGCGACCTGCTGTTTATCAACTAATAAATATCATATATATACATATATAACATACAAGGACCTATACCAGCCCCCATAAGCCGGAAGGTGCCATCCAACACACAGTCTATATACCCCTACCCAGGTCAAAACCACCAAAAAATAAATCACTCAACTCACCTACTAACTACGAGCACCTCTACCGCCCCCCTGGGTCTCCAGCTCTGACTATGACCTCTGATATATATATCACTGTGTCTGAGTCTGGAGGACTGCTGTACTGTACTATGTACTCTGTACTCTGTATCTGTATCTGTATCTGTAATGCTATGCTGATTAGCCTCATATGGGGAATGCTCCATCCCATATTCGTCCTCTAGCGGACGGCATACCACTCCTTGGAGTGGCATATCCCCACCCTCAGCGGTGAGTCGACACAGTTACTAACCCAGGGGCGGCGAGGACGCTCAAAGGGTGCCCTCATAGCACAAACAGGTCTCAACAAACAATAATCACGTATAGCAAGCATGTTCAATCTGAAAATACTATCCATGTTTTGATATACGATTCTGATTCTCTTTTCTGTATTAAACTGATTCTCATACTGAGCTATACTATATCTGAAATATTATCTGACTGTCCAATATTGCTCTACTATCTTTTATTCTTAATATAACATAATATTATAAAACATGCTTGCTAGATTCATACTGGACTCAATTCTCGACTTATAGGTTCTTTATTCAAGACTTCACTCTATTTACTATACTGGGATTGCTATCTTGCCGAAGAACTAGCTTTACATACCTTCACTTCTGATTTCCCAACTAACTGGCACAACTCGGTCAGTATTTCCGCTATTTCTCCCAACTGCATCCATATATATATATATATATATCAATTAGGACTAAATACATTAATATTTTGAAAGAAAATATCACTTTTAATATATATATATAATCCAAACTTTGACTTATCGAAATACGGTCGAAAACTCGCTATTTCTCATAAGTCCAGAAGGGAGAAATGCTTACTTTAGGACTAGGAGTATATTGACACTAATTTGGAGCAATTCCACTTACCTTAGCTCGGTAGGACGATGATTCGCCAGCCGAATTTCATGAAACTAACTCCGCAGGAATGCTCCCGGTAGCTTAATACTTCACTACCCAAGATTAATTCGAGTTTGAACTGCGTTTTATAGCATAAACGGATGAAATTTCAAAGAAATCCCTCATACCCTCTGTTTTCTAGTTACTCTCTGGAAATTATTGATAATGATCTTAAAAAAAACCGAAGTGGAGGCTTTATATAGTTGGGACCTTTAAGTCGCATTCGTCGAATGCGATTTATAAGTCGCATTCGTCGAATGCGATTTATAAGTCGCATTTTCCTTGCAACGCGCCGACTTGGCGGTTGTCCGGTCTTTCCCCGGGCCTTTTTCCAGCATGTATGGAATTCTAAAACTCTTAACCAACATGCGAATAGGCCATTTACATGTCAAGAATTTACGGGGTGTAACACACACAAAACATGATGGCCTCCCGAGAGTTGGTGGGTGTTGCGGGTGCCTTGGCTTTTCCTTTGCCTTTGGTGGATGAGGACGCTGGGGATTTGCCCTTACTAGTATTCCTGGATGAAGTCATTTTCTGCAAACACGATATTAGTGGCATTCATAATGTATCTTTTTGTATTATTTTTTTAATGATAAAATGAAACAACTAACAACTACTCCACAATTTAAATGATAAATAGGAGGAGAACTTGGCCATGAATGAACTGGCAGCATTGGAGAACTGCTGGCGAAGTGCAAGAGGTTATCTACGAACCGCTAGTGACAAGCAAAGAACTGGGGTAGTGAGGGTTCCACTGATGACAGATCAGCAAATTGCCAATCTTAATCTATGAACCACCAAGGTAACCAGGGTTAGGACAGTGGCCTGAAGCCAATATTAGCCCGAACCCACATTTCATCGGCATTTCGCCGGACCTACCGGTGAATAGCCGATGGTCGTCATCCTCAAAGCTTCACTAAGAATTCCAGTGTCTAAATTCTCAAACACTTACTGACATCATATCAAGCATTACCTACACCCATGTAAAGGGACAAAATGAAAATTTACCCTTAAAAATAGTGTCACCCTATCTATCATAGGGTAAATTGGGTCTTTTTACTTCCTTGGGGTTACTTAGACTTCACCCTACTTAACTACACAAGAACAACCATTTCCCCAATGCCCAATTAAGCATCAAATCTCTATCACCCCATTAATTTGACATAGTATCAACTGACATTCAACAAATGTGGTTTCAATCATGAAAATGTTGGGAGATAGGCAATAAAAAGAATGGGGATGTATGTCATCACAACATCTATATGCAACAAGATTTCCATTGATGAGAACATAAGGAAGTTAAGAGTATATTACCACAATAAACAGAAAAATGCAGAGAGTAGCTGTGGAATTTGGAGAATGCTCAACGAAGGCAAAATTTCGGGACTTTGCTAGTAGAGGGATAAAGTATGAGTGTAGTGAGAGTTAGGTAGAAGGGTTGGGGGGATTTTATAGGTGAGAAGGTATAATTGTAGTTGGTTGAGGATGAGATGGATGGTTAGTGGGGCTTTAATAGTGTAGGAAGTGGAAGAGAGGGAGTTTTGGGAATATGGAAAAGTGGGATGTTGGAAAATAAAAAGGAGTGTGGGGAAGTGTTAAAAGGTAGAAAAAGGAAAGTCTTGGAGAATAAAAAGGGAATTTTGGCAGATTAGGGTGGCTGCAAACTGAATTTGGGTCAGGTAGATCAATGAGTTAGTCAAGATTTTAAAACAGAGCATGTACCTTCACCGCGTTACACCGGTGGTTCGCTGCCTTACCATCTCAGACTTGATTTTGTGCCCAGTTCACTTTCTTGTAATCGGCAATTGTCCGGTGATTCGTGAACTGGGTTCTGTGTTTTGCTGGTGGATCGCCGCTCGTGCACCCACTATTCAAGTATTCTAACTTGTGCTGGCGTTCAAGCGGCGGTACGTGACTTTGCATTGGCATTCCGCCAACACCTTCACCGGTCTTACTATTTTGTTCCCAAGTTTCTTCTTTTATGCTCAAGCATGTGGCAGTTCGCACATTTGGATTGGCGATTCGCCGGTCTAGTGCAGTGCATGCCTTGTTTTGTGCTTCCTGTACTTGCTTCTCACCTACTTAGTCTTACAAAACCAAAAACAACAATGACATTAAAAACATTCAAAAGAAGACACTTTGGTTTCCTCCCAAGAAGTGCCTTAGTTAAAGTCGTTGCACGACGTATTTTTCATTTAATATTCATTATTCAAAGGATCATCCTCCGACTCAGCCTCCTCCATATCAACTCGCCTATGGTCATTCTCCTCATGCATCACTCCAATCACTTTGCATTGATCAGGAGGTTCAGCGGAATGCCATACCTTGAAAGTAACCTCTTAACCTCCAACCCAAAACTTGAGCTCACCTAGCTCCACATCTACCAAAGCTCTACCGTGCTGAGCAATGGTATCCCCAAAATGATTGAAGTTTCTACATCCATCTCAAAATAAAGAACCATAAAATCAACTGGTAGAATAAACTTAAGTACTCTCACCAATACATTCATTAACACACCCATAGGTTTCTTGATAGAGAAATCAACCATTAACAACCTTATTGATATAGGTTTGGTGTTCCCAAGCCCCAATTTCTTAAAGATGACGAGGGGCATCAGATTTATACTTTCACCAAGATCGTAGAGGGCTTTCTTGAATACACACAACCTAATAGTACAAGGGGATTAAAAGGCTTCTGGATCCTACCAATTTGAGGAAAGATTGCTCATCATAGTAGCACTACAATGATGTGTTGTCTCTCTGGTGCCCACATCTACAACCTTCTTCTTCTTCAGCAGCTCCTTCATGAACTTGGCATATCAGGGCATTTTAAGTAAAGCATCCCCAATGATATATTAACAGACAATTTTCTAAACATTTTGATAAATTTACTGAACTGATCATCCTTCTTTTTCTTGGCTAACCACTATGGATAAGGAGGTGGAACTCTTGGTGCCTGTTCTTTATCACTTGAGGCCTTCTTGCCTATCTCTTCCTCATCAACATTTGAGGAAACTTCATCAACATCTCCCTCACTTTCATAATCAATATTTTCACAACCACTTAGTGCTTTTAGACCACATTAGATTCATTTTCATCATTTTTTCAGGAGCAACAACCTCCTTAGGCTTCACACCTGCATCTCCAGCCATTTTACCACTCCTCATGACAATGGCCATGCATTAACTATCTTTCATAGGGTTTGGAAATGTATCACTCCAAAGTTTAGTAAAATCCTTAGCACTCCAATCTTGGCCGCAAATTCATGTTTAGAGACATTTCTCAGTTTAAAAAGTGGAACAGTTATGAACTGAACATGTTTAATGTCAAATGATACTTCTCCTTCATCAAACTTATGGATAACTCGACTAGCGACCCCTTCAGCATTGGCTAAACACTCCCCTATAATAACTGTGTTTCTCCTTTTCTTGTTGATCGTTGCTTCTATAACACTCATTACATTATCATCAATCTTGATTTTATCATCACTTGATTAGCATAGTGAGTTCATTTAAGCTTCCAAATGTTTGATGGAAGCTGAGTGTGAACTCACCATTTGGGCAAGGTTGGACACCTCCCCTTTCAATTCCTTGACTTCATTGTTGGTTGATTCCACTTTCTTGAGGACTCCAACTAACATCTATTCAATTATTGAGCTACTTGTGTTGCTCACACCTGATTGATTTTGGGCATTCACAACTTTAGGAGGAGGAACATATGGGTTTGAACTTCAATTCTCAGCTAATTAGTTTGACTACAAAACTTCCTGAGGTGTCAGTATTACCTCCAAGTTATCAGAATTAGATCTGGAATCCACTTTATTAGTCCGTTAGGCGGTCATAACACTTTAGACATATAGCTCTGACTAGCCTTCAACAGTTCAGATTTTAGCTTGTTCTTAGACGGTTATGACGCTTCTAGGACCCAGTTTCATAATTTGGTCCATTAAGACTCTCAAGGTACTTTTAGATATGTATTCCTTACAAGTCTTGGGATCCAATTTCGAGCTATCAGCTTATTATTCAGCGTAGGTTATCTAGTGGGAGTAGAACTTAACACCAAATGGACCAGGGTTCTAGCACACCGAAGTTTCCATAACTACGTCGCCACCGTAGGTTGCAGTATTTATTGGCCTGATTAGCCCTAGACTGTTGTTATCACCCAGTTCATGCCTTTATACCCTGGCAAGGTATATTGGGTCCTACCGGTGGGGTGTATACATTAGACTCCACTTTTAGCTCACACTGTTACATGTCGGTTATAGACTCTACCACTAGTCAATACAGTCTAGTCTCAGTCCAGTTCAGTTCAGATCAGTACTCCAGACTTAGAATGTGCTTTGACCATTAGACAGGGTCTTCCACACCAGCTCAGCACTTCAGTGTTTCAGCTCAGCAGTTTTAGTTGGTCATTGCATGTTTTATTTTCAGTTCAACATTTCTTTTATCATTTATTCTATTGTATTATGTTCCTCTCACTTAATCAGTATATTCAAAGTATTTATGTATACTTTTATGATGTATCATTTTAAGATATAGCTGCAGGAGCATAGTCCCAGCTTCGTAGCCGTTTAATCCTTGAAGACCCCAGCTTAACGAATTGGTGAGTCCTCATCCCTCGAGGACGAAGATTTCTTTCTTGAGATATGATTTCATTTCTTTTATTTTATTTAGAGCTAGCTGTGGGTTTGTCCCAGCAGCTCATCCGACTTAGTGGCTTTAGGACTTAAATTCACTTTTCAGACTTAGTTTCCTTTCTTGTAGCCTTGTACTTTGTTCTAATATTTTCAATATTATGAACAAACTTATTTGTTTCAAATATTTATATTCTTGCTCTAAATTTATGTTGTATGTATTTTATGTTATTCAGAATGCCAGTGTATGATAGACTAGGGGTTGACTTGGGGTAAACTTGTGGCTTCAAGTATCGTGTTCCATCCAGGGTGTAAACTCGGGGTGTGACAAACTTGGTATCAAAGCACTAGGTTCAGAGTATCCTTAGATTTCTGAAAGACACATCGAGTAGAGTCCTCTTCATGGGTGTGAACCACACCACCCTTATGAGGGGGAGGCTATGAGATGTCAGTAGGAAACTTCCCTTTTTTTATACTCCTTATCGTGCGTTGAAACTCAGTTTCAAATCATTCTCCTAACTTGTGCTCTGCTTCATTTTAGTGAACTATGCCTTCACGATGCAACTGTTATACCCCGTAGAATTCTCGGCACGTAGGTGACCTATTCCCATGTTGGTTAAGCATATTTGAAGGCCATACGTGTTGGAGAAAGGCCCGGGAAAAGATCGGACGAGAAACCCGTCGAACCATCGCGGGAGGAGCCGAGGCAGAGCCCCTCCGCGATGGCAGCGTGTCACGGAGGTGAGGCCTCCGCGATGGCTCCGTGACACGTTGCCCAAGTTCAGGCCCAAGTATATAAAGCCCCCACTTCGGTTTAAACTCATTCCACACTTAAAAACTTTCCAGAAAACAGAGGCAAACGCTGAGAAAAGAAAGAGGAACGAAGGAATTAAATAATTTTCGTCCGATTACGCTGCCAAACGCTACCCAAACTCAAATTTATCCCAGATACCCGAGTATTTAGCAGCAGAGAGCATTTCTACGGAATTAGTTTCGTGAAATACGGCCGACGAATCAGCGAGCCACCGAACTAAAGTTAGTAGAATTGCTCTAAATTAATGTCTATGTGTTCCTAGCTGAGAAGTGAATACTTCTCTCTTCTGGGCCGCTGAAAAATAGTGAGTTTTCTACCGTCTTTCGATAAGCCTAAGTTTAGGCTATAAACTATATCGAAAGTAACATTGCTCTTAACAATAAAGATGTATTTAGTATTGATTGACTTATTTATGAATGCAGTTGGGAGAAAATAGTTGAAGTACCGGCCGAGCCTCGTCCGACGGACGAATAGTCGAAGATAAGGTATGTAAAGTTAGTTTCCTTCGGCAAGTTAAGTAATATCAGTATAGTGTAATAAATTACGGACCAGTAGAATGTTCAGAAGTCGAGTATTGCGTTATTATGAATATTGGTACGATGTGAGAAACATTGGGTTGTAATGTATATGAAACCTATCAGTATGATACAAATTCTAACGCAAGTGTTAGAGATTGCCCAGTATACTCAGTATATAATGTGATATGCCATGTTGAAATATGGTTGTATTCAGTTGAAGCCCCGTATAGTAATGCAATACCCGTAAAGCACTTCAAAAATAGAATAGCAGACTAAAATGAAGTTTAGAAAGCATGTCAGGATTAGTAAATCATGTTACTATAGAAAGTCAGTATACAACGTAGTTTAGTAGAAATATTATATTCGTACATACATATATAGTACTTCCAGCCTCAGCATGTATTAAGTATGTACTTATTTCTATCACTAGTCCAGCATATAGTGTATACAGAAACTTAGTAAACAGCAGAGTTTTCAATAGAAACATTATCTTATATAGCATTTGCCCAGTACAGCCTGGCAAGAGACTATATTCATATTTATATATCTTTACCTACCTCAGCACGTATTAAATATGTACAGATTACTATCATTAGCCCAGCATGTAATATATATGATACTTTACCCCTAGTAGCCTCAGCATGTGAGATACACAGATAGTATTACCAGTTGAGACCGTTGTATTGTTTGGGGTTGGATTACCTAGCATCCATGACCGCCCAAGGTTAATAGCTGTATCGACTCGTCCGCCAGAGGACGAGGATACGTCACTCTACGGAGTGGCATGCCGTCCCGCCAGGGGACGAAGATGGGATGCCAGTGTTTCCCCATATTTGTGCCTTGATCGGCCTTACACACCCCAGTCGAGCGGATACGCCCAGGTGCAGATTCAGGAGTCCTCCGGACTTAGATGCAGTTATAGTTAGGGGCTCAGCGAGCCCAAGTGCATACCCAGGGGACCGGCAGGATGCTTACATCCAGTATAGGAGATGGGTTGACTGGGGTAGGGGTATAGATTCTGTGTTGATTGTACCTCCCGGCTAATGGGGGCCGGGTAAGGTTGTGTATGCCATGTTATGTTATGTATGTTATGCTATATTACAGTAGATACGAGAAGATTAGTAGTAGAATGATACGTCTCCAGGTATGATTCCTATTCCCTTCGGCATGATTAAGAACAGGTACGATCTACATCATCAAATAGTTAATCTAGTTCTTCTTATTCCAGTTTCGTCAGTTATGTTATTGATTTCAGATATCTCTTTCAGTTTTTGCTTTACATACTCAGTACCAGCGGTACTGACGCCCAGTGGGGCGCTGCATTACTTGCCTGCAGGTAACCATAGACGAGCAGGCGATACCACGTGATCCCCATCAGCGGTTGAGTATTCAGCTCCTGTCATCCGGAGACTGAATTTCTAGAGGTGTAGTCCAGTTCTTTTTGTTGTACAGTACGGGTAGGTCGGGGCCCTGTCCCGATCATTTCTATTATCTTTCCTAGAGGCTTGCAGTCTGTTTATATTCCCTATGGTCAGATGAACCGGTCGTGAGAGGCCGTGCAGTTGTATAGTTGTTAGCATTCCTTCTTTCTATTGTGATTGTCGTGTGGGGCCATAGTTATCAATAGTGGTGACCTTGCCGGTCACGTAGCTTTTTAATACGTTATGATTGAATTGCAGATAACTAGACAGCATGGTGGCCTTGTCGGCCCGCATAGGTTCCCCTGAATTACTATGTTTCTGGTCAGCTGTTAGTACAGGTACAGAAGGCTATAGGCCAATGGGCCGGGGGCTGTATTTACAGCCGTTATATAGCCCTTTGTTTCCATAAATGTGAGTTAGAGCCAGCCAGGCGCCAGATGCGCCCACGCTTAGCAGTCCAGCAGGTCAGGTCCTAGTAGGGCACCAGGTGCCAGTCATACCCCCCAGGGCGGGGTGTGACAAACTTGGTATCAGAGCAGGTCGTATCCCAGGGAGTCTGCAAGCCGTGCTAAGCAGAGTCTTGTCCATGGATGTGTTGTGCACCACATACTATGGATAGGAGGCTGCAAAGCATGATAGGATGGTTGTCTTTTATTCTTATTCAGTCGTTCTGTAGAGCGGTATAGTTTAGGGTTGAGTCCCTAAAAATCTTACCATATTCTTTGGTTACAGATAATGTCAGACCAGCGCCATCCTATCACAGGTCGGAACTTAGATGTTGCAGTAGGGGAAGGCACCAGCAGGATGCCTCACCCTCCTTTGGAGACAGCCCGACCAGAGGGCACTACAGAGGCATCATCCCAGCCTCCTCAACAGTCTCCACCACGTCAGGAGCCACTTGGGGCGACACTACCTTCAGCAGCCCCTATATTGACTCCTTCTGACCAGGAGGTTAGGAGTGCTGTAGTTATGTTAGCACAGATGGTGGCTGCTCAGCGTCAGCCAATGCCATCTACAGTTGCAGAATCGTCAGGAGGGCCCGGTAGTTCGAGGGTCCGAGAGTTCTTAGCTTTGAATCCTCCAGAATTTACAGGCACGGACCGGACAGAGGACCCTCAGGATTTTCTGGACCAAATGCAGAGGATCTTCAGGGTTATGCATGCCACATCTACCAAGTCAGTTGAGTTGCCAGCATTCCGGTTACGGGATATTGGGGTATTATCGTATGAAAGCTGGGAGAGGTCCCGAGGGAGAGATGTTTCCCCTCCCACTGGGCCAGCTTTTCAGGAGCCTTTCTGGATCATTATTTGCCGCGGGAGATTCGACAGGCCCGGGTAGACCAGTTCCTACATCTAGAACAGGGGGCTATGAGTGTTCGAGAATATTCTTTGCAGTTTGATTCCTTAGCCCGATATGCACCGGCCTTTGTTGATACTATGGCATCCAGAGTGCATCGCTTTATTACGGGGTTGAATCCAGAGTATGTTGAGATTTGCACTACAGCCACACTGCGAGAGGACATGGATATTGCTCGCGTTCAGGCATTTGCCCAGAATATTGAGGGCATCAGACAGCGACAACGAGAGGTCAGAAGGGTTAGTCAGGAACAGCGTCGCCGGGACAAGCCAGTTGAGTTACAGAGAGAGGCCCGGGGAGGACCCAGGCCCCGATTGTCAGACAGGCCGCCCAGGCCCCCACCTCCGCCACAGCCACAAGGGGGTAGATTAAGTCGCAGGGGGCAGTCAGGGACTGGTAGAGGCTCGCAGATGGCAGATTCACCATCACAGAGGAGGGCAGAGCAGAGTAGGTATACCCTACCACTTTGCCCTATATGCAATCGACGCCATCCTGGAGCATGCAGATATGGCTCCACTGCATGTTATACTTGTGGCCAAGAAGGCCATCTGATGAAAGATTGCCCAGCCAGAGGTCGAGAGGACCGCGATAGACAGGATAGGACATTAGCAGGGTCACGAGCCACAGCATCCTCGACTAGGCGCAGGCCCTCAGTTTCAGCAGGTAGGGGTCGGGGCAGATCAGGGGCCTCTAGTTCAGGTGCGGGCCCAAGCCGCACATATGCCTTACCAGGAAGGCAAGATTCAGAAGCGTCGCCTGATGTTGTGACAGGTATGCTAACTATCTGCTCACACCCTGCTTATGTGTTAATTGATCCAGGGTCTACTTTGTCCTATATTACTCCACTTGTGGCACGGAAGTTTAGTATTGCACCAGAATCATTACAGCAGCCCTTCTTAGTATCTACGCCCGTCGGTGACTCTATCACAGCTAGCCGAATCTACCGCGGGTGTACAGTAGAGATTGTTGACCGTCAGACCACAGTAGATATGGTCGAGTTAGAAATGATAGACTTCGATGCCATAATGGGTATGGACTGGTTAGTACCATGCTTTACCAATGTTGAATGTTGGACCAAGACGGTCCGATTCCACTTCCCAGGAGAAGCAGTACGGGAGTGGAAGGGTAGCACCGCTACGCCAAAAGGTAGGTTTATTTCCTACCTTCAGGCGAGAAAGTTGATATCTAAGGGGTGCATTTACCATCTTGTCAGAGTTTAGGATGTCCAAGCAGAATCTCCGACACTCCAGTCTGTCCCAGTGGTAAATGAATTCCCAGATGTATTTCCTGATGAGTTACCTGGTATTCCCCCAGAAAGGGAAATAGACTTTGCTATCGACTTGTTACCAGGCACTCAGCTAATATCAATACCTCCTTATCGTATGGCTCCTGCAGAACTCAGAGAATTAAAGGAGCAGTTGAGAGATTTGTTAGATAAAGGTTTTATCAGGCCGAGTACTTCACCGTGGGGTGCGCCAGTTTTATTCGTGAGAAAGAAAGATGGCTCGCTCCGAATGTGCATAGATTATCGGCAACTAAACAAAGTTACAGTACAGAACAAGTATCCGCTTCCCAGAATTGATGACTTATTTGATCAGCTACAGGGAGCCAGATACTTTTCCAAAATTGACTTGCGGTCCGGAAATCACCAGGTCCGAGTACGTGAGAGAGATATTCCTAAGACAGCATTCAGGACCCGATATAGACATTTTGAATTTCTAGTTATGTCCTTCAGGCTAACGAATGCCCCAGCAGTCTTCATGGACCTGATGAACAGTATTTTCAGACCTTTCCTGGACTTGTTCGTGATAGTATTCATTGATGACATTCTGGTGTATTCTCGCTCTGAAGCAGATCACCGGACTCATTTGCGGACAGTGCTCCAGATTCTCAGGGACCGCCAGTTGTATGCTAAGTTTTCGAAATGTGAATTCTGGCTTAACTCAGTAGCCTTTTTAGGGCATATTGTCTCAGACACTGGTATACAGGTAGACAAGCAGAAGATAGAAGCAGTTAAGTCATGGCCTAGGCCTACCACCCCGACTGAAGTTCGTAGCTTCCTGGGGTTGGCAGGATATTATCGGAGGTTCGTTGAGGGATTCTCAACCATTGCAGCACCTTTAACTAAATTGACACAGAAAGCAGAAAAGTTTCAGTGGACGGAGGCATGCGAGCAGAGTTTCCAGGAACTGAAAGACAGATTAACCTCCGCCCCAGTATTAGCATTGCCGGAAGGCACAGAGGGTTATTCAGTCTATTGCGATGTGTCAGGTGTCGGATTGGGTTGTGTGTTAATGCAGCATGGTAGAGTGATTGCATATGCTTCCAGACAGCTGAGGAAACACGAAAAGAATTATCCTACCCATGACCTGGAACTGGCCGCAGTAATTCATGCCTTAAAAATATGGAGGCATTACCTGTACGGCGTCCATGTTGATATTTACACAGATCATAAGAGCTTGCAGTACATTTTCACTCAGAGGGAGTTGAATTTACGGCAACGCCGCTGGTTAGAGCTGTTAAAAGACTATGATGTGAATATTCTATACCACCCCGGAAAAGCTAATGTTGTAGCAAATGCCCTGAGCCGTAAGTCAATGGGGAGTTTGGCGTATTTGCGACCTGAGAAACAGAAATTAGCTAAAGAAATTCATCAGTTAGCTGGCCTAGCCGTTCGAGTAATAGAAACAGAAAATAATGGAGCAGTAATTCAGAATTCTGCAGTGTCATCGTTAGTTACAGAGGTAAAAGAACGGCAGTATGAGGATCCCGATTTAGTCCAGCTCAGAAATAGAGTTCAGAAGGGTAAGGAGCTAGATTTTCAGATAACCGAGGATGGTGTGCTACATTGTAAGGGCCGCCTTTGTGTCCCGAATGTCGCAGGACTTCGTGGGAAGATCATGCATGAGGTACACTACGCTCGCTATTCCCTTCATCCAGGGGCGACGAAAATGTACCACGACATTAGAGACATCTACTGGTGGCCAGGTATGAAAACTGAGATAGCTGAATTTGTATCTAGATGTGCTAATTGTCAGCAGGTGAAAGCAGAGCACCAGAAACCGGGTGGTTTGACTCAAGAGATAATGATACCTATGTGGAAATGGGAAGTGATAAACATGGATTTTGTAATAGGGTTACCCCGTACTAGACGCAGATATGATTCCATTTGGGTAATAGTTGATAGGCTGACAAAATCAGCTCATTTCCTACCAGTAAGGGCTACCTTCTCAGCTGAGGATTATGCTGAATTATATATCAGAGAAATAGTTAGATTGCATGGAGTGCCGGTATCTATTATTTCAGATAGGGGAGCACAGTTTACAGCTAGATTCTGGCAGTCATTTCAGAAAGGTCTGGGGATGCAGATTAATTTGAGCACAGCATTCCATCCTCAGACAGAGGGGCAGGCTGAACGTACAATTCAGACGCTCGAAGATATGCTACGAGCGTGTGTGTTAGATTTTGGGGGTAGCTGGGATGAACATCTTTCGTTAATTGAATTTGCTTATAATAACAGCTACCATTCAGCTATCCAGATGGCGCCTTTCGAAGCATTGTACGGGCGAAAATGTAGATCGCCGGTGGGATGGTTTGAGATAGGGGAATCAGCATTAGTTGGCCCAGACATTGTTCGGCAGTCCGAGGAAAAGATAAAGCTTATCCGAGAACGTTTACTGACCGCTCAGAGCCGCCAGAAGTCATACGCAGATAGGCGGCGCAGAAATCTAGAATTTTCGGTAAATGACTGGGTATATCTGAAAGTGTCCCCGATGAAAGGGGTAATGAGGTTTGGCAAGAAAGGCAAGCTTAGCCCGAGATTCATTGGGCCATATCAGATTCGGCGAAGAATAGGCCGCGTGGCATACGAGTTAAACTTGCCTCCAGAGTTAGCGTTGGTTCACCCAGTATTCCATGTTTCTATGTTAAGGAAGTTCGTAGGGAACCCTTCTACAGTAGTTCCAGTTCAGGATGTCCAGATCACATAAAAGTTAGCATATGAAGAGGTTCCCGTAGCCATTTTAGACAGACAGGTCCGCAGACTGAGAACTAAAGATGTTGCATCTGTCAAAGTATTGTGGCGTAATAGAAATTGGGAGGAAATGACGTGGGAGGCTGAAGAAGATATGAAAACCAGATACCCTCACCTATTTCAGGCCTAGTCAGACGATAGGTACGTCCGTATCAATATTTATACAGTACTTTATGATTGTATGTTGTAAATGATAAAGAAAGAAGTGATATTTAGCTGTCCAGTGGATTTTAGAATATTGTATGCAGTGCCTGTGTTGGACTTTTCTGCGTTTCAGGTTTTTGCGATAGTCCATATTACAGGGGAAACTCTGCCGAAATTTTTCTAGAAAGTAAAGTAAGCAGTCCTCTAGATAACAGTGTACATTCGAGGACGAATGTTCTTAAGGGGGGGAGAATGTTATACCCCGTAGAATTCCCAGCACGTAGGTGACCTATTCCCATGTTGGTTAAGCATATTTGAAGGCCATAAGTGTTGGAGAAAGGCCCGGGAAAAGATCGGACGAGAAACCCGTCGAACCATTGTGGGAGGAGCCGAGGCAGAGCCCCTCCGCGATGGCAGCATGTCACGGAGGTGAGGCCTCCGCGATGGCTCCGTGACACGTTTCCCAAGTTCAGGCCCAAGTATATAAAGCCCCCACTTCGGCTTAAACTCATTCCACACTTAAAAACTTTCCAGAAAACAGAGGCAAACGCTGAGAAAAGAAAGAGAAACGAAGGAATTAAATAATTTTCGTCCGATTACGCTGCCAAACGCTGCCCAAACTCAAATTTATCCCAGATACCCGAATATTTAGCAGCAGAGAGCATTTCTACAAAATTAGTTTCGTGAAATACGGCTGACGAATCTGCGAGCCACCGAACTAAAGTAAGTAGAATTGCTCTAAATTAATGTGTATGTGTTCCTAGCTGAGAAGTGAATACTTCTCTCTTCTGGGACGCTGAAAAATAGCGAGTTTTCGACTGTCTTTCGATAAGCCTAAGTTTAGGCTATAAACTATATCGAAAGTAACGTTGCTCTTTACAATGAAGCTGTATATAGTATTGATTGATGCATTTATGAATGTAGTTGGGAGAAAATAGTTGAAGTACCGGCCGAGCCTCGTCCGACGGACGAATAGTCGAAGATAAGGTATGTAAAGTTAGTTTCCTTCGGCAAGTTAAGTAATATCAGTATAGTGTAATAAATTACAGACCAGTAGAATGTTCAGAAGTCGAGTATTGCGTTATTATGAATATTGGTACGATGTGAGAAACATTGGGTTGTAATGTATATGAAACCTATCAGTATGATACAGATTCTAACGCAAGTGTTAGAGATTGCCCAGTATACTCAGTATGTAATGCGATATGCCATGTTGAGATATGGTTGTATTCAGTTGAAGCCCCGTATAGTAATGCAATACCCGTAAAGCACTTCAGAAATAGAATAGCAGACTAAAATGAAGTTCAGAAAGCATGTCAGGATTAGTAAATCATGTTACTATAGAAAGTCAGTATACAACGTAGTTTAGCAGAAAGATTATATTCGTACAAACATATATAGTACTTCCAGCCTCAGCATGTATTAAGTATGTACTTATTTCTATCACTAGTCCAGCATATAGTGTATACAGAAACTTAGTAAACAGCAGAGTTTTCAATAGAAACATTATCTTATATAGCATTTGCCCAGTACAGCCCGGCAGGAGACTATATTCATATTTATATATCTTTACCTACCTCAGCACATATTAAATACGTACAGATTACTATCATTAGCCCAGCATGTAATATATATGATACTTTACCCCTAGTAGCCTCAGCATGTGAGATACACAGATAGTATTACCAGTTGAGACCATTGTATTGTTTGGGGTTGGATTACCTAGCATCCATGACCGCCCAGGGTTAATAGCTGTATCGACTCGTCCGCCAGAGGACGAGGATACGTCACTCTACGGAGTGGCATGCTGTCCCGCCAGGGGACGAAGATGGGATGCCAGTTTTTCCCCATATTTGTGCCTTGATCGGCCTTACACACCCCAGTCGAGCGGATACGCCCGGGTGCAGATTCAGGAGTCCTCCGGACTCAGATGCAGTTATAGTCAGGGGCTCAGCGAGCCCAAGTCCATACCCAGGGGACCGGCAGGATTCTTACAGCCAGTATAGGAGATGGGTTGACTGGGGTAGGGGTATAGATTCTGTGTTGATTGTACCTCCCGGCTTATGGGGGCCGGGTAAGGTTGTGTATGCCATGTTATGTTATGTATGTTATGCTATATTACAGTAGATACGAGCAGATTAGTAGTAGAATGATACGTCTCCAGGTATGATTCCTATTCCCTTCAACATGATTAAGAACAGGTACAATCTACATCATCAGATAGTTAATCTAGTTCTTCTTATTCCAGTTTCGTCAGTTATGTTATTGATTTCAGATATCTCTTTCAGTTATTGCTTTACATACTCAGTACCAGCGGTACTGACGCCCAGTGGGGCGCTGCATTACTTGCCTGCAGGTAACCATAGACGAGCAGGCGATACCACGTGATCCCCATCAGCGGTTGAGTATTCAGCTCCTGTCATCCGGAGACTGAATTTCTAGAGGTGTAGTCCAGTTCTTTTTGTTGTACAGTACGGGTAGGTCAGGGCCCTGTCCCGATCATTTCTATTATCTTTCCTAGAGGCTTGCAGTCTGTTTATATTCCCTGTGGTCAGATGAACCGGTCGTGAGAGGCCGTGCAGTTGTATAGTTGTTAGCATTCCTTCTTTCTATTGTGATTGTCGTGTGGGGCCATAGTTATCAGTAGTGGTGACCTTGCCGGTCACGTAGCTTTTTAATACGTTATGATTGAACTGCAGATAACTAGACAGCATGGTGGCCTTGTCGGCCCGCATAGGTTCCCCTGAATTACTATGTTTCTGTTTAGCTGTTAGTACAGGTACAGAAGGCTATAGGCCAATGGGCCGGGGGCTGTATTTACAGCCGTTATATAGCCCTTTGTTTCCAGAAATGTGAGTTAGAGCCAGCCAGGCGCCAGATGCGCCCAGGCTTAGCAGTCCAGCAGGTCAGGTCCTAGTAGGGCACCAGGTGCCAGTCATACCCCCCAGGCGGGGTGTGACAGCAACAATGGAAGAAGGGAAGGAAATTCCCAACGGGCTACTCCACTAGCCCCGACGGCCCCACAGGACGATTCGGTATCAATCGTAGAATTCAGGGCTGCCATTCAGCTGCTCGCCAAATCGTGACTAACCAGGTGAACTAGTAGGTGGTTTCAGTCAATAACAATGGGTCTGTAATAGTTGCTAGGGTGCGGGACTTGACCCAAATGAACCCTCCATCATTTCAAGGATTCAAGGTGGGGGAGGACCCCTAAGAGTTTGTAGATGAGATCTGAAAGATTACCCATATTATGGGCATCTGCTCCTCCGAGAGTACTGACCTGGCTACCTACCAGCTAAAAGGGGTATCCCAGGTTTGGTATGAGCAGTGGAAGGAGGGGCGACCAGTAGGAGCAGGACCGGTGGAGTGGGAGGAGTTCAACACCACCTTTCTAGACAGTTTTTGCCCTAGGGAGCTCAAGGAGGCCAAGGTAGCGGAGTTCATAAACTGAGGCAAGGAAACAGAATAGTGGAGGAGTATGCTTTGGAGTTTACTAGGTTGTCCAAATACGCTCCAGAGATGGTGGCCAAGCCAAGGGCTCGCATGGTGAAATATGTGAATGGGGTGTCAAACTTGGTCCTCAAAGAGTGCAGGACAACAATGCTGATCAAGGATATCGACCTCTCTAATCCAATTGTCTAGGCCCATCTAATTGAGACTAAAAAACTGAGTTACATGGAAAGAAAGAATAAGTGGGCTAGGACTGGCCAGTCAAATCATGGCCATCATAGGCCAGGTGGTAGCAATTGCCCGTAGAAGCAACAATAGAGGGGTCCAACGCCCAGCTCAGCCAGCACCCCTACCTTCCAGTCCTGCCAAGACCGGAGGGGTGGAGCATCTGGCTCTTAGACTCAAAGCTACAGTGCCGGGAGAAAATATCCAGCTTGCCCCAAGTGCAGCAAGAACCACCAGTGAGAGTGTATTCAGGTCGAGAGGGTTGTTTCGATTATGGACAGCTCGGGGATCGGCTTAAGGAATGCCCGTCAGCAGGATGAGGGAAATCACAATCCACCACCTTAGCAACTCCAGCAGTCCGACCAACTCAGTAGGCTAACACATTAGGTACATAGGGAGGTCAACGCCAAAATTATTTTTATGCATTATTATGTCATCAGGATCAGGAGAATTCACCAGATGTAGTCATGTCTATGTTACGTCTTTTCCACCTAGATGTGTATGCCCTTCTTGATCTGGAGGCCACACTATCATTTGTGACTCCCTACATAGTAGTTCAGTTCAATATCAATCAAGAAGTATTATCAAAACCTTTCTCAGTCTCCATCCCAGTTGGCGAGTCAGTTAGAGCCAACCGGGTGTATAGGAACTGTCCGATCTCAGTCTGAAATAAAGTTATTCTAGCTTACCTTGTAGAGTTAGACATGGTCAACATCGACTTCATTCTTGGCATGGATTGGCTACACTGTAGCTATGCCTCAGTTGACTGCAGAACTAGAATCGTCAGGTTTCAATTCCCTAATGAACCAGTTCTAGAATGGTCGGGTAGTAGTTCAGCGCCGAAGGGTAGGTTCATTTCCTACCTTAACGCCAAGAAGCTTGTTTCTAAGGGATGCATTTATCATCTAGTTTGTGTCAGGGATTCTGATTCTGAGACCCCAACTGTCCAATCAAATCCCTTTGTCAGAGAGTTTCCAGATGTGTTCCCCGAAGATCTTCCCGGAGTTCCTTCTAAACAAAAAATTGACTTCAGCATAGAACTTATTCTAGATACTCAACCCATCTCTATCATTCCTTATAGAATGGCTCCAGCTGAACTTAAGGAGTTGAAGGAGCAGCTAAAATATCTTCTTGATAAGGGTTTTATCAGACCCAACATCTCTCCCTGGGGTGCTCTAGTGCTATTCGTGTGAAAGAAATATGGTACTCTCAGAATGTGCAGAAACTATCGTTAGTTGAATAAGGTCACAGTTAAGAACAATTATCCGCTACCCAGAATTGATGACCTGATCGACCAACTTCAAAGAGCTAGTTGTTTCTCAAAAATAGATCTTAGGTCCGGGTATCATCAGTTAAGAGTCAGAGAGTGTGACTCGGTATGGTCATTTTGAGTTTGTGGTTATGTCCTTCGGACTAAAGAATTTCGTTGCAGCCTTTATGGATATGATGAACAGAGTCTTCAAGCAGTATCTGGATATGTTCATCATTGTGCTTATCGATGACATTTTAGTATACTCCAGAAATGAGGAAGAGCATGCTAGTCATCTGAGCATAGTGCTTCAAACACTCAGAGACTGCCAGTTGTTCGCCAAGTTTAGCAAGTCGCAATTCTTGTTGATGTCCGTGACTTTCCTAGGTCATGTGGTCTCGGGTGAGGGTATTCAAGTTGATCCTCAAAAAATAACAATAGTGAATGACTGGCCCAGACCCACCTCTCCAACCAAAATTAAAAGTTTCTTGGGTTTAGCCGGTTACTACCGACGCTTTGTAGAAGGTTTTTCCTCTATAGCGTCTCCTCTGACTAGATAGACCAAGAAAAAGGTGAAATTCCAGTGGTCATATGCATGTGAGAAGAGTTTCTAGGAGTTAAAAACTCGACTCACTACTGCTCAACTGTTGACTCTACCGGAAGGATCAGATGGATTTATGGTATATTGTGACACTTCCAGAGTTGGACTTAGTTGCATTTTGATGTAGTGGGGCAAGGTGATGGCCTATGCCTCCAGAAAACTCAAGGTTCATGAAAAGAATTATCCAACACATGACTTGGAGTTGGCAGCGGTAGTGTTTGCATTGAAAATATGGAGGAATTATCTATACAGGGCTCATATTACTGTTTTCACCGATTGCAAGAGCCTCCAGTACGTAATCAGTAAGAAGGACCTGAATGTTCACCAGAGAAGGTGGTTGGAACTCCTGAAGGATTATGACATGAGTGTGCTATATCACCCTGGTAAAGCTAATGTGGTGGCTGATGCCCTAAGCAGAGTGTCCATGGGTAGCGTGACTCATATTGAGGAAGGCAAAAAGGAGTTAGCGAAGGATATTCATAGGCTAGCTCGATTAGGGGTGCAGTTGGTTGACTCAAGTAAGGGTGGAGTGGTGATGCAAAGCGGTTCAAATTCTTCCTTGGTTGTGGAAGTTAAGTCCAAATAGGATAAAGATCTAATCCTTCATAAACTCAAGGAAGCGGTTCTCAGAAAGGAGGTTGAGGCTTTCTCCAAAGGGGGAGATAGTGTGCTTTATTATTAGGGTAGATTGTGCATACCGAATGTCGGTGACCTGAGATAGCAGATATTGGTTGAAGAACACAGCTCGAGATACTCTATCCACCTTGGTGCTATAAAAATGTACTGCGATCTGCAGGATATTTACTGGTGGAACGGCATGAAGAGAGACATTGCCGAATTTGTAGCCAAGTGCCTGAACTGCCAGCAAGTCAAGGTAGAGCATCAAAGACTGGGAGGTATGACCCAAGATATTAGCATACCCACATGGAAGTGGGAAGAAATAAATGTGGACTTTATTACGGGTCTACGTCAAACTCGTCGGCAACTTGATTCCATATGGGTAGTAGTAGATCGGATGACTAAGTCAGCACATTTCCTCCCAGTTAAAAAGACGGACTCAGCTGAGGACTATGCTATACTTTATATCCGGGAGTTGGTCAGGCTTCATGGGGTGCCATTATCCATCATTTCAGACAGAGGTACCCAGTTCACCTCACATTTTTGGAAGTCTTTTCAGAAGGGACTGGGAACCTAGGTCAAGCTCAACACAGCTTTTCACTCGCCGATAGATAGGCAAGCTGAGAGGACTATTCATGTTACACCCCGTAGAATTCCCGGCCCTCAGATGACCTATTCCCACGTTGGTTAAGCATATTTGAAGGCCATACATGTTGGAGAAAGGCCCGGGAAAAGATCGGACGAGAAGCCCATCGAACCATCGCGGAAGGAGCCGAGGCAGAGCCCCTCCGCGATGGCAGCGTGTCACGGAGGAGAGGCCTCCGTGATGGCCCCGTGACACGTTGGCCTTGTCCAGGCCCAAGTATATAAAGCCTCACTTCGGTTTTAAATGATAAAAACTTTATAAAATTTCCAGAGAACGCAGCAAAACAGAGGAGGATGAAGAGGGAATATATATTATCGCTCGATTATGCTGCTAAACGCTGCCCAAACTCAAATTAACTCCAGATACGGGGGTATTTAGCGACAGAGAGCATTCCTACGGATTCATTTTCGCGAAATATGGCCGGCAAATCGTCGAGCCACCGAGCCAAGGTAAGTGGAATTGCTCTAAATTAGTGTCTATGTGTCCCTAGCTGTGAAGTGAATATTTCTCCCTTCTGGACCTCTGAAAAATAGCGAGTTTCTGGCCGTCTTTCGATAAGCCTAAGTTTAGGATATAAACTATATCGAAAGTGACGTTGCCTTTTGAAATAAAGTTGTATTTAGTATTGATTGATATATATTTTTATGAATGCAGTTGGGAGAAAACAGTTAAAGTACCGGCCGAGCTTCGTCCGACAGACGAATAGTTCAAGGAGAAGGTATGTAAAGTTAAGTTTCCTTCGGCAAGTTAAGTAATATCAGTATAGTGTAATAAATTACGGACCACTAGAATGTTCAGAAATCGAGTATTGCGTTATCATGAATATTGGTACGATGTGAGAAGCATTGGGTTGTGATGTGTATGAAACCTATCAGTATGATATAGATTCTAACGCAAGTGTTAGATATTGCCAGTATACCCAGTATGTGATGTGATATGCCATGTTAAGATATGATTGTATTCAGTTGAAACCCCGTATAGTAATGCAATACCCGTAAAGCACTTCAGAAATAGAATAGCAGACTAAAATAAAGTTTAGAAAGCATGTCAGGAATAGTAAATCATGTTACTATAGAAAGTCAGTATACAGTATAGTTCAGCAGAAAGACTATATTCGTACATACATATATAGTACTTCCAGCCTCAGCATGTATTAAGCATGTACATATTTCTATCACTAGTCCAGTATATAGTGTATACAGAAACTTAGTAAACAGCAGAGTTTTCAGCAGAAACATTATCTTATGTAGCATTTGCCCAGTACAGCCCGGAAGGAGACTATATTCATATTTATACATCTTTCCTTGCCTCAGCACGTATTAAATACGTACAGATTACTATCATCAGCTCAGCATGTAATATATACGGTACTTTACCCTTATTAGCCTCAGCATGTGAGATACACAGACAGTATTACCAGTTGAGACCGTTGTATTATTTGGGGTTGGATTACCTAGCATCCATGACCGCCCAGGGTTGATAGCTGTATCGACTCGTCCGCCAGAGGACGAGGATACGTCACTCTACGGAGTGGCATGCCGTCCCGCCAGGGGACGAAGATGGGATGCCAGCTTTTCCCCATATTTGTGCCTTGATCGGCCCTTACACACCCCAGTCGAGCGGATACGCCCGGGTGCAGATTCAGGAGTCCTCCGGACTCAGATGTAGTTATAGTCAGGGGCTCAGCGAGCCCAAGTGCATACCCAGGGGACCGGCGGGATGCTTACAACCATTATAGGAGATGGGATGACCGGGGTAGGGGTATAGATTCTGTGCTGGTTGTACCTCCCGGCTTATAGGTGCCGGGTAAGGTTTGTGTGTGCTATGTTATGTTATTTCATGTTATGCCATGTTATGTTAGATACAGGTAGATCAGCAGTAGCACGATACGTTTCCAGGTATGACTCTCATCCCTTCCAGTAAAGATTGAGAGAAGGTAAGGTTTACATTATCAGACAGTTAAGTTATTCCTTCTACTTTAGTTTTGTTAGTTACATTATTGCTTTCAGATTTTGTTTTCAGTTATTGCTTTACATACTCAGTACCAGCGGTACTGACGCCCGGTGGGCCGCTGCATTACTTGCCTGCAGGTACTCATAGACGAGCAGGTGACACCACGTGATTCCTGTTAGCGTTGAGCATTCAGCTCCTGTCATCCGGAGACTGAATTCCAGTGGTGTACTTCAGTTTCTGTTGTTATATAGTATGGGTAGGTCGGGGCCCTGTCCCGATCATTTCTATTGCTATTCCTAGAGGCTTGCAGTCTGTATATTTCCCTGTGGTCAGTTGAGCCGGTCATGTGAGGCCGTGCAGTGTTAGCTGTTAGTACTCTTGCTTCTTTTATGTTGGCCGTGTGGGGCCATAATTTTGACAGTAGTGGTGACCTTGCCGGTCACGTAGCTTTCTAGCATTTTATCGCTGAATGCAGATAACTAGACAGCATGGTGGCCTTGTCGGCCCGCATAGGCTTCCCTATAGTTGCTTGTTCTGGTCAGCTGTTATTACAGGTACAGGAGGCTATAGGCCAATGGGCCGGAGGCTGTGTTTACAGCCGTTGTATAGCCCTTTGTTTCCAGAAATGTGAATCAGAGCCAGCCAGGTACCAGATGTGCCTAGGCTTAGCAGTCTAGTAGTTCAGGTCCTAGTAGGGCACCAGGTGCCAGTCATACCCCCCAAGGCGGGGCGTGACAAACTTGGTATCAGAGCATGTCGTATCCCAGGGAGTTTGCAAGCTGTGCTAAGTAGAGTCTTGTCTATGGATGTGTTGTGCACCACATACTATAGGCAGGAGGCTATGAGGCATGATATGATGGTTACCCTTCTTTCTCAGTCAGTCGTGCTTTAGAGCGGTACAGTATAGGGTTGAGTCCCTGAGAACTTACCGTATTCTTTGATTACAGATACAAAGGCAGATCAGTATTACCCTATCACAGGCAGAAGATCAGAAATAGTAACAGAAGAGAACCTCAGTCAGTTACAGGATAACTATAGCAGCAGGAGGGGGTATCAGAGACCTCCCAGCGTGATATCTTTATTGGCATTATTCCTAGTATACGATGACAACGTCGGAATAGGAAGTCAGAAGTATAATGTACATATGAGTTGATTTACTTATTAGTTACATAAGATCTAATTATGATTACAGATAAGGTCAGACCATCAGGTAAGTATAAGAAAGAGAGAAATATGCAGGAATCCCAAATATATCTTTTTGGATATGGTACAGTTAAGTGCTTTTATTTGTTGCAATAAGAAAAGGGCTATTCCCACCTCTTAGTATTGATGCCAGTATAGTAAAGGGGCATAAGACTTGAGATAGGGTTGCCGAATCCAGCGGTAAGTAAAGATAGGCTGATTGATCCTAGTAAGTATTAGAAAGTATAAAGAGCCCTTATGATTACGTAAGTTGTGCAGACCCTTATGATAACAAGCCAGTAAAGAAAGTAAGACTGTTAGCTTACCCGAAGTAGGGGTAACAGACCTGCTAGTGATGAATGCCTAATAATAGTCAAGTTTGAGTCAAAAGAAAAAAAAGGGCCAAGTCCGCCATATACGCCAGAAGAAGTATAGGCCGAGGCTTGATCAGTAATCTCATTAGCAATGAAAGGCAGGTACCTTGAACCCCAGAGTTCAGTCTAAGCAAGGTGAGAGGAAGAAGCAGGAATGTCAGATCTTGTGGGGAAATTAGAACTACCCCGGATTGATAAAGTATCGTATTAAGGATTAAGCTTCGCGTTGACAGTAAGATTGCGGCTCAGAATACCGCAGTATGTCCGCTATGGAAAAGTTAAGAAGTTACCGATACAGCAATTCTAATTTAGTGTAGCCTGGAGATAAGGCCCAGCAGACAGTCATGGGCTCTCAATATATGCCTAGTAAGGCTACAGGATTCGAACGTCGACCCCCACATCGCAAGAGTGGCGGGATTTTAAACAGCAGACAATAACTAGAATATTTATGTTTGTTACTTTCAGAATGGGGTGATAATACAATGAAATGATAAGTCAGGGCAGGAGATATTATTAGGCCGTAGAAGAAATGTATCATGTACAATGTGAGACTCAGCAGAACATGTCGGAGGTTATGAATTATCGCAGGAATCAGTACATATTGTACGTAGTCAGCGATATATAGATATACAGATAATAGATAGGTTGTGAGTGACTGCCTATAAGGGCTACAATCACAAATGCTGATTAGTAATAGAAAGCCTATACAAATTGCATTGGGGGACCAAAAAAAAAAAGAGAGAGAAGAAAGAGGGAGAAGAAAGAAAGAAAAGAAGAAGAGAAAGGGCGGATTAAGTGTGAGTTACGTATGAAGTCATAAAAACTATCTCAGTTTTCAGTTATTAGATTAACAGACTTATGTGTTGTTGTCAGATTTAGGCTCTAGGAGCTTACCAGAGTTATTGACCTAAGATAGATGGCTAGATGATAAGGGCACATTTAGACAGTCTACCGACCAGTTGTCGCCTGCATCAGCAGGGAGGCATCCCTGAAGATCGATAACAGTAGTGCATGTTCCAGAACCAGGATTAGAGACCGAATAGGCAAATTTCAGAGATTAGTAATACCAGAATTGTTCTAGCATGCTAAGTGGTCATACGTCATTTTCCCAGCCTCGTGGGCGACAGTCGGCCTTAGTCAACTTAGCAGTTTTTATGTAGAACACCTCATAAGTCAGCCGGCCGTCCCAGTCAGAATACCCGTGGGTACCCCAAGGAAGGGTCCACATCTGCAGTCAGCGATAGACTAGTATTTCAGCTGGTTTTCGTAAGGTATTTCGATACAGAGCCCTAGCAGAGGGCCAGTATTTACAGAATAGCTCATAAGACTGAGAATTTCCCAGAATAGCAGTATAAATCAAAGTGGATACACACAAGGCATACGAAATTGATAGTACCCTACTAGTACAGTGTTTATTAAGACCAGGGGATCAGTAGACTCCCCGTGAAGATCCAGAGATTGATCGCCTGGGAGTAAGTTGAATAAGTCCAGCCTTACAGTGACTTAAGTAAAATAACAGAGCAATTAGATGCCCACAAGTCTGCGGTTATGCACGATTATAAGCATTCAAGTAGAACAATTAGAGTATTGATTAGACTACTGCCACATTCGGGTTATTCAACCCGACTACTCAGTTATTTAAGGTTATGCAGCCAGATCGTTAGAGGTCATGATCAATATCAGGATCCTCGGATCAGATAAAGGCACAAGGTGCGCATACGGTCGTTCAGGTTACCTTAGCAACAAGTAGCCTTAGCATGCGGTCAGAAGGCCAGATAAAGCTCTAGCTATACCGGTAGATTACTTGTCAGATTCTCCGGTATAATAAACCAGTATGACCGTCAGTTATATGCCAAATCGTAAATGTGAATTTTGGTTGAGTCCAGTAGCCTTTTTGGTCACATGGTGTCGGAGGTTGGTGTACAGATAGATACATAGAAAAATCGAAGTAATGAAGATCTAGCCTGGACCTACCACTCCGATCGAAGTACGCAGTCCCTGCGGTTAGTCGGGTACTGCAGAGGGTCCGTGGAAGGATTTTCCACCTTAGCAGCACCTCTGACTAAGTTGGCACAGAAGGCAGCGAAGTTCCAGTAGACTGAGGCGTGTAAGCAGAACTTCCAGGAGTTAACAGCCAGGTTAACCTCAGCCCCAGTGTTAGTATCGCTAGAAAGTACAGAGGGTTGGTGCAGCATGGTAAAAGTAACAGTTTATGCTTTCAAGAAATTGAAGAAACGTGAGAAGAATTATCTTACCCACGACTTGGGTATCACCTAGTAAGCTGCAGTAGTTTATGCCTGAAAAAGAAAGAATTTTGTGTCACCCGGGAAGGGCTAATACGGTAGTAGATGCCCTTAGCCGTAGATCTATGGGGAGTTGGCATACTTGCCGCCTGAACAGCGGGAATAGACCCGAGAATTTCACTAGTTAGCTGGTCTAGCCGTTCACATAGCAGAGATAAAAGATAACCGAACGATAATACAGAATATCGCAGCATTGTCGTTAGTGGTGGAAGTAAAGGAACGGCAGTATAGAAACCCTAGCCAGGTTTAACTTGAACACAAGGTCCAGTAAGGACAAGTGACATATTTTCAGATAACCGGGGATGAAATGTGGCGATATAAAGGCTGCGTTGCGCTCCAGATATTTTGGGGCATCGTCAGCAGTTTATGAACAAGGCGCATTACGCCCGCTACTCTCTTCATCCCGATATGACAAAGAGGTACCATGACATTAAAGAGAACTACTGGTAGCCCAGTGTCCTAACTGCCAACAGTTGAAGGCAGAATATCAGAAACCAGGCAGGTTAATTTAGAACATAGCTGTGCCTCTTTGGAAATGAGAAGCGGTGAATATGAATTTTGTAGCAAGATTACCCCGTACTAAACACAGACATGACTCTATATGAGTGATAAATGACAGATTGACAAAAATCAGCTCAGTTCTTGCCAGTAAGAGCTACTTTCTCGGCCGAAGATTATGCTGAGTTGTATATCAGAAAGGTAGTCAGATTATATGGAATACCAGTATCCATTATTTCAGATAGGGGAGCACAGTTCACAGCTAGATTCTGGCAGTCATTTCAGAAGAGTTTGGGAGCGCAAATTAATTTAAGCGCAGCGTTCTATCCTTAGACAGATGAGCAGGCTGAGCGCACAATTCAGACGCTCGAAGACATGTTGCGAGCGTGTGTGCTAGATTTCAGTAATAGCCAAAATGAGCATTTACCATTAATCGAATTTGCCTCCAGAATTAGAATCCATTCATCCGGTCTTCTATGTAACTATGCTGAGGAAATGCATAGGAGACCCGTTCAGAGCAGTCCCAGTCCAGAATATCCAGGTTACAAAAAGCTGGCCTATGAAGAGGCTCCAATAACTATCTTAAACAGACAGATTCGCAGATTGAGGACTAAAGATATTGCGTCTATCAAGGTATTGAGACGTAATAGGAACCGAGAGGAGATGACTTGAGAAACGGAGGAAGATATAAGGACCAGATATCCTCACCCTATTTCAGGCCTAGTCAGGCGACAGGTATGTCCGTATTATTACTTATGCAGTATCTTATGGTTGTATGTCTGTAAATGATAAAGGAAAATTGATATCTAGTCATCCAGTGGATCTTAGAATATTGTGTGTAGTGCCTGTGTTGGACTTTTCTGCATTTCAGGTTTTGCGATAGTCCATATTACAGGGGAAACTCTGTCGAAATTCTTCCAGAAAGTAAAAGTAATCAGTCCTCTAGATAACCGTATATATTCGAGGACGAATGTTCTTAAGGGGGGAGAATGTTACACCCCGTAGAATTCCCGGCACTCAGATGACCTATTCCCACGTTGGTTAAGCATATTTGAAGGCCATATGTGTTGGAGAAAGGCCCGGGAAAAGATCGGACGAGAAGCCCATCGAACCATCGCGGAAGGAGCCGAGGCAGAGCCCCTCCGCGATGGCAGCGTGTCACGGAGGAGAGGCCTCCGCGATGGCTCCGTGACACGTTGGCCTTGTCCAGGCCCAAGTATATAAAGCCTCACTTCGGTTTTAAATGATAAAAACTTTATAAAATTTCTAGAGAACGTAGCAAAACAGAGGAGGACGAAGAGGGAATATATATTATCGCTCGATTACGCTGCTAAACGCTGCCCAAACTCAAATTAACTCCAGATACGGGGGTATTTAGCGACAGAGAGCATTTCTACGGATTTAGTTTCGCGAAATACGGCCGGCGAATTATCGAGCCACCGAGCCAAGGTAAGTGGAATTGCTCTAAATTAGTGTCTATGTGTCCCTAGCTGTGAAGTGAATATTTCTCCCTTCTGGACCTCTGAAAAATAGCGAGTTTCTGGCCGTCTTTCGATAAGCCTAAGTTTAGGATATAAACTATATCGAAAGTGACGTTGCCTTTTGAAATAAAGTTGTATTTAGTATTGATTGATATGTTTATGAATGCAGTTGGGAGAAAACAGTTAAAGTACCGGCCGAGCTTCGTCCGACAGACGAATAGTTCAAGGAGAAGGTATGTAAAGTTAAGTTTCCTTCGGCAAGTTAAGTAATATCAGTATAGTGTAATAAATTACGGACCACTAGAATGTTCAGAAGTCGAGTATTGCGTTATCATGAATATTGGTACGATGTGAGAAGCATTGGGTTGTGATGTGTATGAAACCTATCAGTATGATATAGATTCTAACGCAAGTGTTAGATATTGCCCAGTATACCCAGTATGTGATGTGATATGCCATGTTAAGATATGATTGTATTCAGTTGAGACCCCGTATAGTAATGCAATACCCGTAAAGCACTTCAGAAATAGAATAGCAGACTAAAATAAAGTTTAGAAAGCATGTCAGGAATAGTAAATCATGTTACTATAGAAAGTCAGTATACAGTATAGTTCAGCAGAAAGACTATATTTGTACATACATATATAGTACTTCCACCCTCAGCATGTATTAAGCATGTACATATTTCTATCACTAGTCCAGCATATAGTGTATACAGAAACTTAGTAAACAGCAGAGTTTTTAGCAGAAACATTATCTTATGTAGCATTTGCCCAGTACAGCCCGGCAGGAGACTATATTCATATTTATACATCTTTCCCTGCCTCAGCACGTATTAAATACGTACAGATTACTATCATTAGCTCAGCATGTAATATATACGGTACTTTACCCTTATTAGCCTCAGCATGTGAGATACACAGACAGTATTACCAGTTGAGACCGTTGTATTGTTTGGGGTTGGATTACCTAGCATCCATGACCGCCTAGGGTTGATAGCTGTGTCGACTCGTCCGCCAGAGGACGAGGATACGTCACTCTACGGAGTGGCATGCCGTCCCACCAGGGGACGAAGATGGGATGCCAGCTTTTCCCCATATTTGTGCCTTGATCGGCCCTTACACACCCCAGTCGAGCGGATACGCCCGGGTGCAGATTCAGGAGTCCTCCGGACTCAGATGCAGTTATAGTCAGGGGCTCAGCGAGCCCAAGTGCATACCCAGGGGACCGGCGGGATGCTTACAGCCATTATAGGAGATGGGATGACCGGGGTAGGGGTATAGATTCTGTGCTGGTTGTACCTCCCGGCTTATGGGGGCCGGGTAAGGTTTGTGTGTGCTATGTTATGTTATTTCATGTTATGCCATGTTATGTTAGATATAAGTAGATCAGCAGTAGCACAATACGTTTCCAGGTATGACTCTCATCCCTTCCAGTAAAGATTGAGAGAAGGTAAGGTTTACATTATCAGACAGTTAAGTTATTCCTTCTACTTCAGTTTTGTTAGTTACATTATTGCTTTCAGATTTTGTTTTCAGTTATTGCTTTACATACTCAGTACTAGCGGTACTGACGCCCGGTGGGGCACTGCATTACTTGCCTGCAGGTACTCATAGACGAGCAGGTGACACCACGTGATTTCTGTCAGCGTTGAGCATTCAGCTCCTATCATCCGGAGACTGAATTCCAGAGGTGTACTTCAGTTTCTGTTGTTATATAGTATGGGTAGGTCGGGGCCCTGTCCCGATCATTTCTATTGCTATTCCTAGAGGCTTGCAGTCTGTATATTTCCCTGTGGTCAGTTGAGCCGGTCGTGTGAGGCCGTGCAGTGTTAGCTGTTAGTACTCTTGCTTCTTTTATGTTGGCCGTGTGGGGCCATAAGTTTGACAGTAGTGGTGACCTTGCCGGTCACATAGCCTTCTAGTATTTTATCGCTGAATGCAGATAACTAGACAGCATGGTGGCCTTGTCGGCCCGCATAGGCTTCCCTATAGTTGCTTGTTCTGGTCAGCTATTATTACAGGTACAGGAGGCTATAGGCCAATGGGCCGGAGGCTGTGTTTACAGCCGTTATATAGCCCTTTGTTTCCAGAAATGTGAATCAGAGCCAGCCAGGTACCAGATGTGCCTAGGCTTAGCAGTCCAGTAGTTCAGGTCCTGGTAGGGCACCAGGTGCCAGTCATACCCCCCAAGGCGGGGCGTGACAATTCAGACCCTAGAAGATATGTTGAGAGTGTGTACGATCGATTTCAAAGGAAGTTTGAATGACCATTTACCTCTTATTGAGTTTGCGTACAACAACAACTACCACTCCAGTATCCAGATGGCCCCTTTTGAGGCATTGTATGGTAGGAGGTGCAGATCTCCTATTGGGTGGTTTGAAGTGGGTGAAGTTGCTATAATAAGGCCAGACTCGATTCATGAAGCTATGCAGAAGGTACAACTCATCAGAGAAAGATTGAAAACAGCTCAAAGCCATCAGAAGTCTTACGCTGATGTGAGGAGAAAAGAATTAGAGCTTGTTGTGGATGACTGGGTCTATAAAAAAATTTCACCCATGAAAAGGGTCATGTGTTTTGGGAAGAAGGGAAAGCTTAGTCTAATGTATGTGGGACCCTACAAAATTAAGAGGTGAATTAGAAAGGTAGCTTATGAGCTGGAGTTACCTTTAGAGCTTGCATCTGTGCACCATGTATTCTATGTGTCACTTTTGAAGAAGTGCAGCAGAGATCCAACATCAGTTCTGCCATTGGACAGTGTAGAAACAAAGGATAGTCTCTCATATGAGGAGGTCCCAATCCAAATCCTTGACCGTCAGGTTCGTAAGCTAAGGAACAAGGAGGTAGCTTCAGTCAAGGTATTATAGAGAAATCAGCAGGTTGAGGGAGCTACGTGGGAGGAAGAAGCAAATATCATGGCCAAATACCAACACTTATTCTCTACTGGCTCTGTTATAGCTTTAGATATCAGTCTTGCCCTAGAAACCAATATAATTTTCATGTTTAATTCATGTGTTTAAGTTTATTTTATGTTTTTGGATGTATGTATGAAAAGTGAATTCAGTTCAGCTATGTAGTTTGAAATAAAGGTAGTTATTCTATCAGTTTTGATTTAAATGAGTAGTATTTGGAAATTATGACTATTATTCTCTATTTTTTTGTGTGTTTTCCAACATTGAGGATGAATGTTTCTAAGGGAGAGATATTGTAATGCCCCGAAAACTAAAAGATTAGACCCGGGACTTAAAAATAGAAAATTTGTAGAAAACTCGAAAATCTAGCACCTATCATAGAATGGGTCATTAAATGACCCGTTGGAGGTGCCCACGAGTCGTGATGTGACTCGTGGGGAGGCTAGGAGGTGATGTTTGAATGTTGGGAGAAAGGTACCCCACAGACGAGACCCCGAGTTGCGGTCAGTTCCCACGACTCATTAGGTCAGTCGTGGGAAGTGGCAATTGATGGAATGAGAGGAGGAGGCAGTGAACTTGACGAAAGGACCCCATGATTCGTGGTGCATCACCACAAGTCGTGGGATGAGTCATTACCAAGTAGAATGGAATGTTGTCGAAGTTGAGGCAGTGTACCTAACAGATGGAACTCACAAATCATGGTTGTCACCACGACTCGTTAGGAGAGTCGTGGTCAGTTCAAAATTTATTTTTCAAGGTCGAGGTAGTGAACTTAACTAATGGTGACCACGAATATATGTGGGAATTCAATAAGGGAATAATTCTTCTCTTGTGTCCCCCAAAATCCTTCTCTAATTTCTCTGTATATCTTAGCCTTAAATTTTCGAATGTGAAGGGGATAGATGTAAATTTTCTTGGGATTCACATAGCATGATATCTACGATTATTTTAATGATTTCCAATGGTTAATGATTTTATTTATGTTATTCCCATGAAAGTGAAATTCTAGCCCTGCATATTTTTGAATGTTGAGAAATCTCTGAAAATGCCTTTAATCCATGTGGAATCATCATATATGTTAGTTAAGGGTATTTTCCCACCATCTTATAGTAGTATTGATGCCTATTCATATTCATTGTCTTCAACCATAGTTCTTGAGGGTAGAACATACTAAAATTTTTACTAAAATGATAAATTTTGATATTCTCTTGATTATACCAGTGCAGTGAACTCCCTTACTATTTTTACATATTAAGTTCTCAGTCAACTACATGACTGTCTGACCTTAGTAAAAATATGAAATATCTTAGTGTCAATCAGAAATGTCAGCTAATCAGTTTGACTACAGAACTTCTTGAGGTGTCAGTATCACCTCCTAGTTATCAGAATTAGATTCAGAATCCATTTTATTGGTCTATTAGGCGGTCATGACACTTTATACATATAGCTCAGACTAGCCTTAGACCCCAGTTCACATTTTGTCTTTATTTTAGACGGTTATGATGCTTCTAGATAAGCAGATCTGACCAGTCTAGAACCCAGTTTCAAAATCTGGTCCGTTAAGAGTCTGAGGGTACTTTCAGATATGTATCCCTGACTAGTCTTGGGCCTAGTTTCGAGCTATCAGCTTAGTATTCAATTTAGGTTATCCAGTGGGAGTAGGAGTTAGCACCGAGCGGACCAGGGTTCTAGCACACCCAGGTTCCCAGAACTACGTTGCCGGCGTAGGTTTTAGTATTTATTGGCCTAATTGGCCCCGGACTTTTGTGATAATCCAGTTCATGCCTTTATACCCTGGCAAGGTATATCGGGTCCTACCGTTAGGGTGTATACATCGGACTCCACGTTTAGCTCACGTGGTTACATGTCGGTTATAGACACTCCCACTAGTCAATACAATCTAGTCTCAGTCCAGTTCAATTGAAATTAGTACTCCAGACTTAGAACGTGCTTTCACCATTAGACAGGGTCTCCCAGACCATCTCAGTACTTCAGTGTTTTAGCTCAACAGTTTTAGTTGGTCTTTGGATGTTTTATTTTCAGTTCAACATTTCTTTTATCATTTATTCTATTGTATTATGTTCCTCTCACTTACTCAGTACATTCAAAGTACTAATACATACTTTTATGTTGTATCATTTTATGATACAGTTGCAGGAGCACAGTCCCAGCTTCATTAGCCGTTTACTCCTCGAAGACCCCATCTTAACGAATTGGTGAGTCCTCATCCCCCGAAGATGAAGATTTCTTGCTTGAGATATGATTTCATTTCTTTTATTTGATTTAAGCCTAGCTGGGGGTTTGTCCCAGCAGCTCATCAAACTTTGTGGCTTTCAAATGTAAATTCAATTTTCAAACTCAGTTTGTTTTCTTGAAGCCTTGTAGTTTGTTATAATATTTTCAATATTATGAACCAACTTATTTCTTTCAAATATTTATATTCTTTCTTTAAATTTCTTCTGTATGTATTTTTATGTTACTCAGAATGTCAGTGTATGATAGGCTAGGGGTTGACTTGGGGTCACTTGTGGCATCAACTACCATGCTCCATCCAGGGTGTAAACTCAGGGCATGAAAGATATGAATGAGGGTTTCTTTCCACTCTCATGCCCAAGCTTCTTCTTAAAATTCATGAATCCAAGTTTAAATCAAGTGTATTAATTTCTAGGATTTTAACCCAATTTAATGAAATTGTCTATGATGTATTTATGGGTCTAATCCCCTCATGTTCTAATGTATACTTTAAGTCTAGTGGGAATATTTTACACTTGAATTTGATTATAAAATTCATGATTTCAAGTTATGAGAAATTATTCCCTATTATGCAAGTATATGAAAATTCAAGCTTATGATTCATGATCTCAAGTATGATGAGTATATAAACTCTTCACTTTTGAATCCATGATTTTAACTCATAAAGTCTATTTCAAGTATGCATGATGTTATAATTTGGGCAAGCCCATGCAAGTAAATATGCTTATTATGATTTTAGCCAAGGCTAACAAGATCAGTTATGATATGTGCCCGAGATACGCTTTATACCTTAATGTAGTCTTGTTTATCTAAGTTATTTAACATACTTTCATGTGATTTTATATAAATGTGAATATATGTGCTAACCAACATGATTAGTCCTTGTTTTGTAGGTTAATAATGCATTTGAGGAACTAATTCACAAGTTGATGAATAGCAAGGAATGGAGTGGAAGCAAGTGGCGAAAGTTGGCAAGGAGCATGCCTTGGCAAGGCTGGCCGCGCCAGGCAGCGTGCCACGCTGTACGTGTGCCGCGCCCAGCGCCGCGCCACGCCCTCGCCAAGCGCACGAGAAAAGGCAGCAAACGGTAGCAACAGGCAGTGAACTAGCGCGCCAGCCCGTGCCACGCTAGGCCAGCTGCGCGACAGCAGCTTGCCAACGCGCTGCATGAGCAGCGTGCCACGTTGGCCAGCGCGGTGACCCTCGGCAGCTTGGGTTCCTGAGGCACTTTCCAGAGAGCTTTCACGTTGCCTCCGTGTCACGGAGTCAGTGCTCCGCAATACACTCCGTGACACGGAGCCGTTCCATGAAAGGCTAAATTATGCACGTTTTCCATTTACTATAAATAGGACCCTTAGCTCCTAAAATCATTGGGTCACGATTTTATTCTGAAAAACCACCTAGGAGTGAAGGGAGAAGTGGGAGAACTCATCTAGGGTTTATCAAATTCCCTTCTCATCTACCAAATTCATGTAAGTATGTTAGTTTAGTATTAGTTAATTGTAGTTTTACGAACATGAATGGCAAGAACCCTTCCTCTAGGGTTGAAGCCATGAATTATGATTGTGCTTTTATGAAATTGTTTTGGGATTAAGTTATTGATTGTTGTTTTCATCTTGCATTCTGGATTGTTGGTTGTTTTTATGATTGATCACCATGAAAGCATATTTGTTAGCTTGAGTAATAGCTTGAGAAAGCATTACCTAAGTCAGGACATGAGAATGTAAGGAGCATGTTTGTCTCTAGGGAGAGATATTGTGTTAGGATAGAAATATACCTCACACCTTGCTTGGTTGACACACGGAGGTTATGAAAGACCAACTTGGGATGTCACATCACCACTCGAAGAAGTAGTTGTGAGGCTAAGTTGAGTTAAATGGTTAGACGTACGAAAGTCCCTAATCGTTTTCCTGTAAACCACAACATAATTGATTGCCCGCGACTAGAAAATTAAACTCCTCGCTCACAATGATGCAGTGAGGCTAGATTGCCGTGTTTAGAGGCTCGAAAGACCATAAACATGAAATTCTAATTATGTGAAATAACAATTGATAGTTTCATGCTTAACCCATTGCAAATCATAGTATCTCTTGATTAATTGGTTTTAACTCTATGTTGCTCCTAGAGTGATTTCAGAATATTTCGTTGACCCAAACTTAGACTTAATTAATCTCTATCGAAAATGTCTATAACCAACACTTGAGGTATTTAACATAGCACTAGAAATGGATAGTTAGAGGAATGGGTCCAGTCCCTGTGGTTCGACGATCCGGTTCTTAAAAAGAGCCACTATATTACTTGCACGACCCGTACACTTGCGGACGCGCGAAATCGGGCACGTCAAGTTTTTGGCGCCGTTGTCGGGGACTCGGCGAAGTTTTGATAATTTATCTATTTTTGTGTGATTTTAAAATTCTCTTAAGTGTTGAGAAACTTGGTCTTAGTCTGATTATTACAGGTGACAGGTTGTCCTACAGAGCTAGCTAGAAATAGAGAGCTTGTGGAACCGTTGCTTGATCCTGAACGTCAAATCCATTTGCGAAGGAGAATAGCTATAGAGCATAAGCTGAAGAGACTTCAAGAAAAGGTACAACAACAACCACCCGCGGGACAAGTACAATTGTCATCCGAAGCAATGGAAGCAAGACCAGTTCGCGAAGTGGCAATCCCACTAGCGACGAATGTGACCTCTAGCATCTGTAAATCGGAACCTGGAGGGCACTTTGAGCTTAAACAGAACATGGTGCAGCTGTTACATTCTAGTGGTCAATTCACTGGGATGGCACATGTGGACCCGCAGCAGCACTTACAGAGCTTTTTAGAGATTAGTGACACGTTTGTCCCCACCGGCGTGTCCACAGATTATGTCCGAATGACCCTCTTCCCATTTTCACTGTTGGGAGAGGCGAAGAAGTGGCTGAAGGCTGAGCCATCGAACTCCATAACTTCATGGAATGACTTGGCTAAGAAGTTCCTTATCAGATTCTTCCCTTCAGGCAAAACTGCAAGGTTAAGAAGTGAAATACTCAGTTTCAAGCAGAGGCCTGATGAGAACTTATATATGGCTTGGGAAAGATTCAAGTCATTGTTGAGAGATTGCCCCCATCACCAGCAATCAAATGAAATGCTGGCCCATACCTTTGTAGAAAGTCTAGACCCACACACAAAAATATTACTAGACTCTGCATCGGGTGGGCAAGCCTTGGATAAGACGTATGATGAGTTGTACACTTTGTTGAACAAAATTGCACAAGGAAATCCAGAGTGGCACATTGAGTCATCGAGAAGGGCAGGAAACAGATCGGGGTTGATAGACGTAGATGGTTTGAATGCTTTGGCAGCACAGTTAGCTTCATTCCAGCATCAAATGATGACTCAGTTCAATAAACTGAGTATGAACCAACGCCAGGGCCAGGTTAATGCAGTTCAGCAAGCTCCGAGTTGGTGTGAAATTTGTGGTAATAATGGGCACCATGCAGAATCTTATGGAGCCAATCCGGAGTCAGTCAATTTTGTTAGTAATGTGCAGCGAAACAATCAGAATTTTGAAACCAGTTACAACAGAAATTGGCGGGGCCACCCGAATTTTTCTTGGGGTGGAAACCAAAAGCAGAATTTTATGCAACCTCAACAACAGCAGTATCAGCAGTATAGGCAGAATGATGGGCAATTGAGTAGCAGCATTGAGGAAACACTGCAGAAAATCATGGAGACCCAGACTCAGTTAGTGGAAAATCAGGCGAGGATGGCAACAGACTTAATGAATCAGCAAGTAGCCACCTGAAATCTTGAAAAACAAGTGGGTCAGATAGCAGCTGCTCAAAACATGAGATCACAAGGGGGATTACCAAGCGACACAGATCCTAACCCCCGGCAGATCAATGCCATCAGTCTGAGAAGCGGTAAGCAATTAGCTGATGCAGTGCCAAAAGAGCTGAGAAAGGAGGTGCAGCCGGAGTTGGTTAGACCAGGACCATCCATCAACATGGGAGATAATCATAGTGCAAGGCAACAAAATGCACAACTTCCATTGCAGCCAGCACAAAGACCACCACCACCATTCCCTCAGAAATTCCGAAAGAGCAAGGAGGAGGAATGCTTCAAAAAGTTCTTTGAGAGCTTCAAAGAACTTCACATAAATTTGCCTCTTCTTGATGTTTTGCAGGGAATGCCCAAGTATGCTAAATACTTGAAGGACGTGATGGCGAACAAAGTGAGATTGGTGGATGTCCAGACTGTAGCACTGCCTGAGGAGTGCAGTCACAGGGTATTGAGCAAAATGCCAAAGAAACTCAAAGACCCAGGGAGTTTTACCCTCCCCATACAAATTGGTAAAGCTGAGGTGCTACGAGCTTTGTGTGACTTAGGGGCAGCAGTCAATCTAATGCCCCTATCCTTATTCAACACCTTGGGGTTGGGACAACCGAGGCCAACAAGGTTGATGCTGCAGCTGGCTGACAAGTCGCGAGTGACACCTGATGGAATAATAGAGGACCTTCTCATCAAAGTAGGTAAGTTCATTATACCTGCTGATTTTATTGTCTTAGATTTTCAGGTTGATGACCAGGTACCCCTGATCTTGGGACGGCCATTCTTGGCCACTGGAGGAGCGGTGATTGATTTGAAAGCAGGGACCCTGAAAATGAGGGTCGAGGATGAAGAAGAAATCTTCTGCGTCTACCAAGAAATGAACCCATCTGCACACTACAGAAACCTTTGTCAGGTTAGTGTGTTGGCAGAGGATAAGTGTGGGGTGGAGGATTCCACAGGTGCAGGGCCAAAGGGAATTACAAGTGTTCAGCCCGAGTCTGATAAAGGGCTTCAATTAGAGAAGAAGTTGGAGAAAGAGAGGAATAGAGTGGAGGCTGTTTCCTCTAAACAGCAAAAGAAAAGGAGATGGTTCTCGAAAGAGAACCCAGGTATGAGGATGTCCTGAAAAGGATAGTCCACATCGGGCCACGACGTAAAATAAGGCGCTACTTGGGAGGAAACCCAAGGGTACCACAGGTACCATTTTAATTTCTTGCATTTGTGTTGATTTTATTTATTTTTCATCCTGTGTTGTTTTTGGTGGAAAGTTAAGCACAGATGGAGGGGAAGTCTGAGTACCCGTGGAGGAGGAAGCTAAAAAGCATGGACGATAAAAAGTGTGGGGTCGACACACACTTGTGCAAAGTGAAGAAAAGCATGCTATTAGCTAGGCCTAAAGGCCTCAGGGAGTATTTCCCACCCTTTTTAAATTTTAATTTGATGCTATGAGGACATAGCATTATTTAAGTGTGGGGTAAGGGAAATTTCAAGGGAATTTCAAAAATTTTTGTGCTTAACAAGTTTGTGGTGAATGTAATGCTAAAATTTGAAAAATTTGAAAAATTTAAAAATTTTTCTGAATTAAGCATGACTTCATCACCCGTTGGTTTTTCTTTTCGGTTCTTTTCCGACGGGGGGTCTTTGAACCGAAGAATAAAAATTTTTATCTTTTCCTTTTCTTTGTCTGTATATAGTGTTTTAGTCATAGTTAGGGACTGTTTTCGACGATGGATGGATGACGACCGTCTTGAGGAAAAATTAGACGGTAGGTGTTGGGTTTTGAAACCATAACTAATTGATGGCTTGATGTTCTTGTTATGTGCTATGCGTGAGTGTAAGATGCAAGTATGTTTAGTGTGAAGCATGCAGGTGTATAACTTTGTGTGAGACGCTTAGGCTCTTGAATTTGACTCAATATGATTGAAGCTTAATTCTGAATTCTTGTGATTAGCTGAGTAAGAGTCTGATGAATGTGTCTTGAATTGAGCATGTGCCATGAGTGTAAGGTTTTTGAGTATTCTGTGCTATTGTGGATTGTCTAGAACTTGCCTGGTGTGTTTATAAAATGAAATGAAGGATGTGAATTGTACGAGATGATTTAGGCATTTCTTTGAATGAACCAAATTTTTATCCCTCATTTTACCTACCTTGAAAAATTAATCCTAGTTAGCCCCATTGAGCCTTGAGCCTATTCTTTGACAGCTGCAACATAAGCTTAATCCTTTTTCTTTCATTTGCCGTGAACTTGATCCAAAACTCCTAAGCGCTTGAGTGAAAAAATTCGAAGGAGTAAAGGAGTGAGAAGAATGAAAAGAAAGGAAAAGTAGCAAGTTGTAGAAGTGAGAAAAGGACAAAGGTGCACTTGTGTGAAAATGGTTGATTATTTGTAAGGAGCAAGAAAACAAATTAATGAAAAATTATTTATAGAGCTCCTTACTAATAAGTTAAAAGTGCCTAAAGAAATGGGGGAACATAAGAGGAACAAGAAAGATGAAAGGAGAAAAAGGTAAAGTAAGGGAAGGGAAGTTCGTAACGAGGGCGTAATGTATTAAAAGCGCTTAGGAAAGATAGTCACTATTACTGGCCATAATAGTACCTACCTGTCCCTTAGCCTACAGTACAACCCATTAAGTCCTACTTGATCTTACGTTCACACATCCTCAAATTAGTGGAATAAAACACTAAGGGCAAGCTTATGGGTCATTACATGATGCATGTGAATTCTTTGTGAGAGTGAGTGAAATTCTATTGATTCACCCACACATGTTATGATGTACAAATAATTTTTGCGTGTGATTGGGTAACTCTATTTCTGTGAGGGGCACATGTTGAATGAAGGATATAATTCATGTGAGATTTCTTAATTAGTTGATTTGTACGAGTTTGCTAAGATTGAGAGTCGATTCTTGAGGCTAAGAAGTCTTAGCATTGTTGTATTTCATCTCGGTGATTAAATTGTGTATGCTCTATCTTTAGCTTGTTATCTTACGTAATCATTATAGCCGTAGCTGGAATTATCTTGCCAAATTAGTATGTGGGAGTCTCCATATGTATGATATGTAAAAGGTTGTTCGAGGACGAACAAGGCTTTAAAGTGTGTGGTTGTGATCACGGGCAAAATAGCATGCCCGAGATACGCTTTATACCTTAATGTAGTCTTGTTTATCTAAGTTATTTTACATACTTTCATGTGATTTTATATAAATGTGAATATATGTGCTAACCAACATGATTAGTCCTTGTTTTGTAGGTTAATAATGCATTTGAGGAACTAATTCACAAGTTGATGAATAGCAAGGAATGGAGTGGAAGCAAGTGGCGAAAGTCGGCAAGGAGCATGCCTTGGCAAGGCTGGCCGCGCCAGGCAGCGTGCCACGCTGTGCGTGTGCCGCACCCAGCGCCGTGCCACGCCCTCGCCAAGCGCACGAGAAAAGGCAGCAAACGGCAGCAGCAGGCAGTGAACTAGCGCGCCAGCGCAGTGCCACGCTAGGCCAGCTGCGCGACAGCAGCTTGCCAACGCACTGCATGAGCAGCGTGCCACGTTGCCCTGCGCGGTGACCCTCGGCAGCTTGGGTTCCTGAGGCACTTTCCAGAGAGCTTTCGTGTTGCCTCCGTATCACGTAGGCAGTGCTCCGCGATACACTCCGTGACACGGAGCCGTTCCATGACAGGCTAAATTATGCACGTTTTCCATTTACTATAAATAGGACCCTTAGCTCCTAAAATCATTGGGTCACGATTTTATTTTGAAAAACCACCTAGGAGTGAAGGGAGAAGTGGGAGAACTCATCTAGGGTTTATCAAATTCCCTTCTCATCTACCAAATTCATGTAAGTATGTTAGTTTAGTATTAGTTAATTGTAGTTTTACGAACATGAATGGCAAGAACCCTTCCTCTAGGGTTGAAGCCATGAATTATGATTGTGCTTTTATGAAATTGTTTTGGGATTAAGTTATTGATTGTTGTTTTCGTCTTGCATTCTGGATTGTTGGTTGTTTTTATGATTGATCACCATGAAAGCATATTTGTTAGCTTCAGTAATAGCTTGAGAAAGCATTACCTAGGTCAGGACATGAGAATGTAAGGAGCATGTTTGTCTCTAGGGAGAGATATTGTGTTAGGATAGAAATATACCTCACACCTTGCTTGGTTGACACACGGGGGTTATGAAAGACCAACTTGGGATGTCACATCACCACTCGAAGAATTAGTTGTGAGGCTAAGTTGAGTTAAATGGTTAGACGTACGAAAGTCCCTAATCGTTTCCCTATAAACCACAACATAATTGATTGCCCGCGACTAGAAAATTAAACTCCTCGCTCACAATGATGCAGTGAGGCTAGATTGCCGTGTTTAGAGGCTCGAAAGACCATAAACATGCAATTCTAATTATGTGAAATAACAATTGATAGTTTCATGCTTAACCCATTGCAAATCATAGTATCGCTTGATTAATTGGTTTTAACTCTATGTTGCTCCTAGAGTGATTTCAGAATATTTCGTTGACCCAAACTTAGACTTAATTAATCTCTATCGAAAATGTCTATAACCAACACTTGAGGTATTTAACATAGCACTAGAAATGGATAGTTAGAGGAATGGGTCCAGTCCCTGTGGGTTCGACAATCCGGTTCTTAAAAAGAGCCATTATATTACTTGCACGACCCGTACACTTGCGGACACGCGAAATCGGGCACGTCAATATGTTTTTGAGTCAAGACTCCCAATGGGTGGATTTGAGCTATTTGTTTTGAGAATATGATTATATGAGGATTATACATATTTTGGGAGTAGTGTCTAGCATCGAGTAGGCTAGGGGTTCCAAGGTTCCAGGGTCTTATAACTACACGCCAACAGAGGTATCTATTGGGTCCTCTTAAAAGAGTGTGTCCCCCGCTTGAGGGAACACCATGATATCACACCTTATTCTTCCTTTGCCCTTGAAATGCTTAGGATAGCTCTCTTCTACGTGGGCAAGATGTGGGATCATCATGCGCTCACACATGGTGGTGGTCAGTTATGACGAGTCTCCCATTGTTCCTCATGATTTCAGTTATTCATGTTCATGACTTATGATACTATGTTTTACAACAAATTTAATCCAATGAATAGTTTATGAACATTTACTTATGATTTCAGATATGACATGTCATATGAGTTCTATTTTTATATCTTGGATCACTATGTTAAATTATAAAAAATCCAGCTTATGATTATGTATATCTCAGATATAGTTCAACATGCAATCCTTACTCTCACGATCTATTTGATTTATATGTATGATTTCAACTAACATTTATGTCACGACCCAAACATGGGCCCGAATCAACACATGCGATAAGGAACCCCGAAATAATACAAGTTGACCCATGGCATGAACATATATCTAACTCATTCAAATAAAGCAGAAGACTTAACGTAATAAATATAACGGAAGTCTAATCATAACATAACCTCAAATCGGAATTCACATAATACATGACGAGCTGAATTCTACATAAAGTCTAAAAGCCTCTACATATCTTATGGGTTGATGGGACAATGCCCCCAACTAACCCGACAAGTCCAAAAACTAAAAATAGCAAGATAACTGATCACAAATGGTCCTCAGGAGATGAGGACTCACCAATAGAGACTTGATGCTAACTCTGAAAGATGGCTAGTGACGGGGCTGAGTCCCAAGATTGAAGCCTGTATCATAAAATGATACAACATAGAATATGCTGTCAGTACGTGAAATGTACCGAGTATGCAAAGTAAGTAAAACTACTTAAATAAGTAAAATCGTTTAAAACATGCATAATATAAAACATATTTAATATAAGAATTTTATAGTAGGTCTTGCATGCTATTTTTATGAAATAATGATTTGAACATAACATAATCATCATAACTAAATCGAATGACCCAAAGCTGAAATCTGATAATCATAAGTACGGCTGAACATTAGGTAAAACCTACTTTAAAACACACATACACACACACACACACACACACACACACACATATCATGAATGATAAACATGCATAACTGAAATCATGAGGAACAATGGAATACTCGTCATATAATTGACATTATCTAAGGCGGGAGAGGACCCACAGGGATTTGAGGACGAGATTAAGAAGATCACTCGAATCATGGGTGTCTGTCCCTCAGAGAGTGCCAACTTGGATGCCTATCAGCTAAAAGGGGTAGCTCAAGTTTGGTATGATCAGTGGAAGGAGGGGAGGTCAGCATATGTAGGACCGGTGGAGTGGGAGGAGTTCACTACAGCCTTCCTAAACAGATTCTTCTCTCAGGAGCTCAGGGAGGCCAAGGTAGTGGAGTTCATGAAATTGAGACAGGGAAACAGGACTTTGGAAGAGTATGCTCTAGAATTCACCAGGTTGTCCAAATACACTCCGGAGATAGTGGTTGAGCCAAGGGCTCGCATGCTAAAGTTTGTAAATGGGGTGTCGAATCTTCTCCTCAAGGAGTATAGGACAACGATGCAAATCACAGATATCGACCTCTCAAGTTTCATTGTCTATGGCTGACAGATTTAGACCAAAAAACTGAGGGACATGGAGAGAAAGAATAAGCGGGCAAGGACTGGCAAGTCAGATCATGGCCATCAGAGGTCTGGCAGTAGCAACCGCCCGCAGCAGCAGCAGTAGAGGGCTCCAACGCCCAGTTCAGCCAGTGCCCCTACCTTTCGATCCCGCCAGGATCGGAGGGGCGAAGCATCTGGCTCTCAGTCCCATAGCTACAGTGCCGAAAATAGGTATCCATCTTGCTCCAAGTGCGGCGATAACCACCCAGGAGAGTGTCTTTAGGGTCGAGAGGGATTTTTTAGTTGTGGACAACTTGGGCACCCGCTTAAGGAGTGCCTGTCAGTAGGATAGGAGAGGTCATAATGCACCATCTCAGTAGCTCCAGCAGGATGACTAGCTCAATAGGCTAACACATCAGGTACGGAGGGCGGTCAATGCCAAAATCGTCTTTATGCATTATCATCTCGTCAAGATCAGGAGAACTCACCAGATGTAGTCACTATATGTTACGTCTTTCCACCTAGATGCATATTCCCTGCTTCATCCTAGGGCCACACTATCATTCGTTAATCCCTACATAGAATTTCAGTTCGATATCAGACCATAAGTACTATCAGAACCCTTCTCAGTCTTTACCCCAGTTGGTAAGTTAGTTAGAGCCCGCCGGGTCTATAGAAACTGTCCAATCTCAGTAGCAATAAAGTTATTCTAGATGACCTTGTAAAGTTAGACAAGTCGATTCAACCTTATTCTTGGAATGGATTGGTTACACTTTGGTTATGCCTCAGTAGACTGCAGAACTAGGGTCGTCAGGTTTCAGTTCCCTAATGAGCTAGCTTTAGAATGGTCGGGCAGTAGTTCAGCGCTGAAGGGTAGGTTTATTTCCTACCTTAAGGCCAAGAATCTTATTTACAAAGGATGTATTTATCATCTAGTTCGGGTCAAGGATTCTGATTTTGAGACCCTAACTATCTAGTCAGTCCCTGTTGTCAGAGAGTTTCCGGATGTGTTCCCCAAAGATCTTCCTAGAGTCCCTTCTGAATGGGAAACTGACTTCGACATAGACCTTATTCCAGATACTCAACCCATCTCCATCCCTCCTTATAGAATGGCTCCTGCTGAACTTAAGAGTTGAAGGAGTAGCTAAAAGATATTCTTGATAAGGGTTTTATCGGACCCAACATCTCTCACTAGGGTGCTTCAGTGCTATTCATGCGAAAGAAAGACGGTACCCTCAGAATGTGCATCGACTACCGTTAGTTGAACAAGGTCACAGTCAAGAATAGATATCCCCTACCTAGAATTGATTACCTATTCGACCAACTTCAGGGAGCCAGCTGTTTCTCCAAAATAGATCTAAGATAGGGTATTATTAACTAAGAGTCAGAGAGTGTGCCGTACCACAAATAGCTTTTAGGAATCGGAATGATCACTTCAAGTTCGTGGTTATGTCCTTCGGACTAACAAATGCCCCTGCAACCTTTATGGACATGATGAACAGAGTCTTCAAGCAGTATCTGGATATGTTCATCATTGTATTTATCAATGACATTCTGGTATACACTAGAAATGAGGAAGAGCATGCTAATCACCCGAGGATAGTTCTTCAAACACTCAGACACCGCCAACTATTTGCCAAGTTTAGCAAGTGTGAATTCTGGTTAAAGTCCGTGACTTTCCAGGGTCATGTGGTCTCAAGTGAGGGTATTCAGGTTGATACTCAAAATATAGAAGTAGTGAAAGCTAGCCCAGACCCACCTCCCCAACTGAAATTAGAAGTTTCTTGGGTTTGACAGTTATTACCGATGCTTTGTAGAAGGCTTCTTTTCTATAGAATCTCCACTAACTAGGCTGACACAGAAGAAGGTGAAATTCTACTGGTTAGATGCGTGTGAGAAGAGTTTCTAGGAGTTAAAAACTCAACTCACTAATGCTCTAGTGTTGACTCTACTGGAATGATCGGATGGATTTATAATATATTGCGATGCTTCTAGAGTTGGACTCAGTTGCGTTCTGATGCAGCAGGGCAAAGTGATAGCCTACGCCTCCAGGAAGCTGAAGGTTTATGAGAAGAATTACCCAACTCATTGCTTGGAATTGGCAGCAATAGTGTTTGCATTGAAGATATGGAGACATTATCTATATGGGGCTCATGTTGATGTTTTCACTAATCACAAGAGCCTTCAGTATGTATTCAATCAGAAGGACCTGAATCTTTGTCAGAGAAGGTGGTTAGAGCTCCTGAAGGATTACAACATGAGTGTGCTTTATCACTGGGTAAAGACAATATGGTGGTTGATGCCGTAAGTAGAGTGACTATGGGTACATTGGTTCCTATTGAGGAAGGCAAAATGGAGTTGGTGAAGGATATTCACAAACTAGCTCGGTTAGGGGTGCAGTTGGTTGCCTTAGCTGAGGGTGGAGTGGTGATGCAAAGTGGGTCAGACTCCTCTTTTATTGTTGAGGTTAAGTCCAAACAGGATGAAGATATCATCCTACTTAAACTCACAGAAGCGGTTCTCCAGAAGGAGGTTGAGGCTTTCTCCAAAGGGGGAGATGGTGTGCTCCGTTATCAGGGCAGATTGTGCGTACCGAACGTCGGTGACTTGAGGCAATAGATATTGGCTGAAGCACACAACTCGAGATACTCCATCCACCCTGATGCTACTAAAATATTTCGCGATATGCGGGATATATACTGGTGGAACGACATGAAGAGAGACATCACCGAATTTGTAGCCAAGTGCCCGAACTGCCAACAATTCAAGGTAGAGCATCAAAGACCGGGATGTATGACCCAAAATATCAGCATACCCATGTGGAAATGGAAAGAAATAAATATGGACTTTATTATGGGTCTACCTCTAACTGGTTGGCAACATGATTCCATTTGGGTTGTAGTGGACTAGATGACTAAGTCAGCACATTTCCTCCCATTTAAAATGACGGATTCAGCTGAGGACTATGCTAGACTTTATATATGGGAGTTGGTCTGGCTTCATGGGGTGCCATTATCCATCATCTCAGATAGAGGTACCCAGTTCACCTCACATTTCTGGAAGTCTTTTCAGAAGGGACTTGGCACCCAGGTCAAGCTCAGCATAACTTTTCACCCGTAGACAGATGGGCAAGCTGAGCGGACTATTCAAACCCTAGAAGATATGTTGAGAGTGTGCACGATCAATTTCAAGGGCAATTGGGATGACCACTTGCCTCTTATCAAGTTTGTGTACAATAATAGTTATCACTCCAGTATCCAGATGGCCCCGTTTGAGGCATTGTATGGTAGATGGTGCAGGTCTCCTATTGGATGGTTTGAGGTTAGTGAAGCTGCAATAATCGGGCCATAATCTGTTCATGAAGATATGCATAAGGTACAACTCATCAGGGAAAGATTGAAAATAGCTCAGAGTCATCAAAAATCTTATGCCAATGTGAGGAGAATTGGAGTTTACTGTGAATTACCTTCAGAGTTGGCTTCAGTGCACCCAGTATTCCATGTGTTACTATTAAAGAAATGCATTGGCAATCCAACTTCAATTGTGCCATTGGACAGTGTAGAAACAAAGGATAGTCTCTCATACGAGGAGGCCCCAGTCCAGATCCTTGATTGTTAGGTTCGTAAGCTGAGGAACAAGGAGGTAGCTTCAGTTAAGGTCTTATGAAGAAATCAACAGGTGGAGGGAGCTACGTGGGAGGCCGAAGCAGATATGATAGCTAGATACCCACACTTATTCTTTATCGGCTCTATTCCAGCTTGAGATATCAGTATTGCCCTAGAACTCAATTTAGTTTTCATGTTCAATTCATGTGTTTAAGTTTCTTTTGTGTTTATGGATGTATGTACGAAAAAGAAAAGTGAATTCAGTTAAGATATGTAGTTTGAATTGGAGGTAATCATTCCGTTAGTTTTTTGTTTAATGATTAGTATTTGAAAATGATAATTTCATCTCCCTACTTTTTTATGTGTTTTATAACATTTGAGGACGAATGTTCCCAAGGGGGAAGATATTGTTATACCCCGAAAGCTCAAAGATCAGACTCGGGAGCTAAAACGGAAAAAAGTTTAAAAATTGGCACCAGGCACAGAACAAGTCGTGAGGTGACCCGTTGGTGCAGCCCACGAGTCGTGATGTGACTCATTGGGAGGCCTAGGGGAGGAATTTGGAATTTGAGGAAAAGGGTCCCCACGGGTGTGACAATGACTCATGGTCAAGCCCCACGATTCATTAAGTCAGTCATGGGGTGGTGAGTAAGATATGAAAAAGGAGGGAGGTAGTGTATTTGACGGGAGACCCCACGAGTCGTGGTCAGTCCCCACTACTCGTGGGGAGGGCCGTGGTCAGCTAGTTGAGAAAATAATTAGCATGGAGGGTGTACATAACGGGTGGTGACCACGAGTTATGGACACCACTAACGAGTAGTTAGGTTGCCCGTAATGAGCCCAGGTGATAAGATGAGCAGTTTACTTCGCGGATCAGACCACGAGCTATGGCACAGGGTAACGAGTCGTTCGGTCCTCATTGGGACCACCTGGTAGTTATTTCCTGCAATTTTCTTAAGGGTGGTTTGGTAATTTTCTGACCTCTTAGATCCTAAACTGAGTCATTTTGGGTATTTTAAAGGAAATTTAGAGGGGTTAAATAGTTTTCCCCTCATTCCCACTCAGATTTTCAAAAAAAGTTACGCAAGTCCTCACTCAAGAACTCTCAAGCAAGGTCTAGGGTTCATCATCCATTGCAGCAATTCAATCTTTCTTTTTAGGGAATTTTAGACAAGTATGTGGGAATTCAACAAGGGGAATAGTTCTTCCCTTGTGTCCCCAAAATTCTTCTCTAATTTCTTTATGAATCATTGCCCTAAGCTTTCAAATGCGAAGAGATTATATGTAAATTTTCTTGAAATCGCATAGAATGATGTCCATGATTATTTTTAGACATGATTTCCATTAGTTCATTAGTAAATTGATATTATTCCCACAAAAGTGAATTCTAGCCCTGCAGATTTTTGAATGTTTAGATATTCTTTATAATGTCTTGTTTAATCCATGTGGAATCATCATGTATATTAATTATGGGTACTTTCCACCAGCTAATGATAGAATTGATGCTTATCCCTGTGCATTGACTTTTGCCCTAGTTCTTGAGGGTAGAATAGACTAGAAATTTTGCTGAAATGATAAATAATGAAATTTTCTTGATTATACCAGTATAGTGAATTCCCATGTTATCTTATATGCTTAGTTCTCAGTCAGATACATGATTGCCTAGCTTTAGTCAAAATATGAAAATACTCAGTGTTAGTCAGAAATGCCAGCTGATCAGTTTGACTATAGAATTTCCTGAGGTGTTAGTATTACCTCCCAATTATCAGAATCAGATTCAAAATTCAGTTATTGGTCCACTAGGCGGTCATGACACTTTAGACATATAGCTCTTACTAGCCTTAGGACCCAGTGTAGATTTCAGCTGTTCATAGACGGTTACGACACTTCTAGATAAGCAGCTCTGACCAGTCTAAAATCCAGCTTCAGAATCTGATCGAATAAGACTCTCAGGGTACTTTTAGTTGTATATCCCTGACTAGTCTTGGGCACCAGTTTTGAGCTATCAACTTATTATTTAGTTTAGGATTATCCAGTGGGAGTAGGACTTAGCACCAAGCGGACCGAGGTTCCAGCTTATACAGGTTCCCAAAACTACATTGCCAGCATAGGTTTTGATATTTATTGGCCTGATGGCCCCCAGACTTTTGTGATCACCCAATTCATGCCTTTATACCCTGGCAAGGTATATTGAGTCCTATTGGTGGGGTGTATACATTGGACTTCACGTCTAGCTCACGTGGTTACATGTCGGTTATAAACTTTTCCACTAGTCAGTTCAGTCTAGTCTTAGTCTAGTTCAGTTCAGATCAGTATCCCAGGCTCAGAACATGTTTCGATCATCAGACAAAGTCTTCTAGACCACCTTAGTATTTCAATTATTCAGTTCAGTAGCTTTATTTGGTCATTGCATGTCTTTCGGTTCCGCATTTCTTTTGTTATTTATTCTATTGTGTTATGTTCCTCTCATTTACCCAGTACATCCAAAGTACTGATGCATACTTTTATACTGTATTGTTTTATGATACACTTGTAGGATCATAATCTCAGCCCCGTTACACGACTGCTCACCGAAGATCTCAGCCATCCCAGTTGGTGAATCCTCATCCTTCGAGGACGGAGATTATTTGTGTTAGTTATGATTTTATTTCTTTATTTAGATTTGGAATTAGCTGGGGGTTTGTGCCAATAGCTCATCACTCCTAGTGTCTTTCAGACGTAGATTTATTATTCATACTCAGACTGTTTTCATTAAGCATGTAACTTTGTTCTACTAAATTCCAAGTATTTATATTTTTTGCCTTAAATTTCCATTGTATGTATTTCTATGTTACTCAGAGTGCCAATGTATGATAGACCAGGGGTTGACTTGGGGTCATTCATGGCTTCAAATACCCTGTCCCATCTAGGGTGTAAACTCGGGGCATGACATTTATAAAAGGTGATCATAAGAATCGAATATAATATTTTGCTTGCTTTAACATCGCATAAAAGTGCAAGAACACGATTAACTAAATAATATTTTATATGAACTATGAATAAAACTAAACATAATATAATAAGAGATTTAACAAATAAGACAATATATATTACCAGAAATTATATCTCATTAATAAAAATCACAGCAAAGTACATGCATTAACACATCAAAATAAAATTATAAAAGTATAGAAAAATAAAAACAACAGCACAAACAATATTATAATGACAAAGTTTTATATAAATATAATCTATTTAAGAAGCATTGGGTGCATCATTTTTTTTCTCAAGAGAGGTTTGGGATGGATTTGAAGCTTCATTTTTCAATTTTTTCAAACGATTTTTTAAGATGAAAGTAGCAGCATTTAACCAAGTTTCGCATGCGATTACTTCATCTGCATTTAGCTTTTCAATATGCTCCCACATTTTTCCAGTAGGTGTAGTTTCATTTTGACGTCTTGTAGTCTTCTTATCCTCCATTACTAAAATAAAATAAATTTTATTGATCAATTATTTTCAAGAAATGACACTATAAAAATGAAAAATCATGACATTTATATACTTCAAGAATTTTTCCACAATGATTTGAATTTCTAGTCTAATTATATAATTTAAAGTATCTTGAATAAAAATATAGAAAATATTAAAATTTATTTGATAAAATGATATGTGCTCAATAAAGTTTTAAGTTCAAAATGTAAATATTTTAATATACTTGATTAATTTTACCAAATTATAATTAGTAAGTGTGAATAGAATTGAAAATTATCTACATATAAAAATATTTTCATTTTTCACAATAATCAAGTCAAAAATTTTTAATTTCAGTAAAAGAAATAAATTTAAAATTTATCTTGAAAAGAAAAATATATTAATGCTCTTAATTGAATTCAGATTTTCCACTTGCATTAGAGGAAATAAATCAAAAGATTTACTTTAAAAGAGATATGTATTAATGTATTAACTAAAATTTATGATGTCCAAATAGATAAAAATCAATATAATTTGAAAATATACAAGTTGCATGCATACTTCTTTTTTGAATTTACACGTTGTAAAAATTTTCACATCCATTAACTTGAATAGTGAATGTTATAATGAAATACAATAGTGAAAAGAAAATTTTAAACTTCTATTAACATTATCAAAATTTGGAATCAAGATTGAGTTAAAAAATATTTTACTGTGCTTAGCAAAATAAGTGAAAATATGACTAGAAGAAAACTTAAGATTTTACTATTATAATGTAACAGCCCTCATGGTTATTTCTGAATTTGTCACGATCCAAATGGGCAGGTTGTGCGGACACCTACGTTGACTCTGACTTCGTAGGAGAACCCTCTTTCTAATCAAATAGAATAATAATTATGGATCTCATAAACTTATACAACCAGCATTATTCTTGAAATACTATTAAAATAAAAAAATATTCCCCAAAACATTGACTCTCCCAAGAATCTAGTCTAGACAGGTACAAGAGATATATTTAGAATACTGACAAGTAAAAGGACACAACTTTGCCTGAGAATGAAATGCAGAAGCTGATGTTGAGTATCGCCTCGTCAATCATGAAAATGCAATTCACTTGCTACAACCTACACCCAAAAAGGTGTAGCAAGGGTAGTATCAGTACACCACATGTACTGGTAGGCATCATCGGCCGACTACAATTAGTTTAAGCAACATCATAAAATTAATATGCAATTAATAATTTAGTTAAAACAATCACTCAATAATTTACTAAGACAATTTCTTTACTCTTCATTTATGACAAATATTTAACTATGCATTTGTATCTCTATGTCCAGCTTAGCCACAAAGGCTGGCCTGTACATTTTTAGGCCTCGCTACAGCAGTAACTCGACCGCTACCATGGTCTCGTGCAGTGGAAACTCCATCGCTGCAGCGGTACTATTCTAGGCAGTAACTTGATTTTGCTGGCAACCTTACTTCTTTCAACACCTCAACAATTACATATGATCTAACATCATACAGGACAGTAGCAATTTACACTCAAGTAGATATATACTTCACCACCTTTCATCTGATTACAATTAATCATTTTTTTTCTTTTTCACAGAACATTCTCACAGTCAGGAATAACCGAGCAACAACATCTAAATCACATTTACCTAATAATTTTAAATATAAATATTAACTCATTCACAAACAATTTCACCAAAACACCAAGGCTTACCATATAAGTAAGACACAATTATGCACAGATCAAATGCACAATGAACACATGATACTTAGATCTGTCATCATTAATTACATCTCATTCAATGTCTATACACATATCAGAGTCATGCTGTCACTGAACTCTATCATACAGCCATATGTATATCGAACATACTTGTACTAATCTCTGTGTCACAGTCGTACATATATCATAACATACCTGTATTGATCTCTGTCATAATCATATTATCGGTGATGTTCCGGACACACACCTCCGTCACATCACTGTACACACATGCCAGAGGGTCTTATTTTTTTCCTTCCAGTCATGACCTGCAAGAGACTCTAGAAATCCATGTGTTGTACACCCAACCGTATGAATATTTAGTCATACATGTCTGTGTACTCATATCTGTACACCTAGCCGTATGAAAATTTAGTCATACCTGTCTGTGTACCCATACATACTGCTTGCCCGAATGCTCACCTCGGGAATGAGCCACTCATATCCAAGTACTCATACACATGCAATTCCGCTCGTCTAGATGCTCACCTCGGACACGAGCCTCTCATCTCAGGGTAAGGTACACTATCACTCTCATTCACGTTCAACATAGGATAAGAATCTATTATCCCTTAATCATCAACATATGCAACATGATATCAACCAGTTAACTTGTATGACAACTCGGAAAATCCATTTATCAACCACGAATCCTCAGCATAGCGTTTCATACATTATACTTCATCAATTTATGTGAAAAATTAGATAGAAGTAATAAATCAACAACAAGCAACATAGTTATCATGCAATTCCAATCAGTCAACCAGGTGACCCCTCAACAAGTTGTATAAATTAACAATTATAAGCACAGTTCATCAAGTATTTCATTTGGTCAACACATATGACGCCACATAAGCACACATTGTTTATCTCAATTTTCCTTAACTCTCACCATGATAATTATCACATTGAGCTTCTCCAACCTTATCTACCATCATATAAGATATCAATATTATTCTATACTATCAAGGCACGAAGACCCATTAGCTATACCCACAGCTCACAACATTTACCAGTTATCTATTTAAGTGATTCTTCCTATACTGTTACTTATTAATGCATTAGTTAGTAATTATTAAACATGTAATATCGCCTCAATCAAAATTCACAACCAAGCCATCACAAAGACAACATTCATAATTCTCCAGGCTAAATTTGCCAACCCTCTTATTACCTAGGGACCCATCATTCATTCAGGTCCTTTCAACCTTATTTATCATCTTAATTTTGTGACTTTCCATTTAAGACAGTCTATTTGGGTCAATTTCGCCCCATTAGTGTAACTAAATTTTCTCCAAGTCAATTCATCAAAAAATAAGATTAATTAGATAAAACAGAGTATAAATTAGTCAACCTAGTTAACTATGAATTTTTACAATTACTTGTTCTTTCCTTAACTCAAACTCTTTCTAAGCTAGTTAATTTACGTCACTGATTACCTTCCTATTCATGGCTTATGAAAGATCACGAAAAAGTTCACATAACCCTATTGGATTTATTCATCTTGTTTCATTCTTGTTCCTCTCCTTTTATACAAAACTTGCACAAAGATATATCCATAATTTATACTATAAAATACTCCATCAAAATATACCATTAAGAACAATCACAATCACATGTCATCAACACCTTCTATCAAGAATATCACCTCAAGACTTCATTACCAAGATCATAAAATCAAGAACATATTATCAAGAATTATCCAATCAAGAGTACTTGTTAAGAACATCACATTGAGGGTGCACCCCCTATTATTAATAATCAATTAGGTTTCACGTATCCACGTATTCTCGTCGTTAGGATTAATCCTCCACTTTTATAGTTATGTCACTACAAGTATTTAATCAAATCATCATATTTATGATCCCTCTACCCTCATCAATTGTACATCAATAGTACATACGTATACAGTTCACTAATTATAGTCTAACACAAAGGTAAGCCATAATCTATCTATATCGCAGAAATGGAACATGCAGCTACTCCGCGAAGTTTTTCCTTTCCTCAATGCCTCAGAATGTTCCAAGTCTAGAAATAAGACATCAAGGAATCAATGTGATTCAATGGGCTATTTCTTTGATTCAAGGGTTTGAGAACTCAATCTACTCCATTATACCCGTTGTTTACGACCTAGTTCGATAATCATAGGCTAAGTTATCACAATCCAAATCTACAATGATCATTGTACCCTAGTTAATGAAGTTTTTACTCCTCTAATCCTCTTAAAATAGTTTTTCAAGGTTGAGGGTTTCAATTCATCGAATTCTAGGTTTCAAACTATCTCCAAACATTGTTCCATAATCATATTCACCTTAGAAAGTCTTAATTTATTACTTCTAGGCCTTGAAATCAACACCCAATCATTCCCATAACCCTAGCCCTAGTTTTCACAAACCTAGGGTTCTTAGCTAGGGATTCACCATTAAAAACTATCTTTAATTCTAGATTTTAAAGAACTATAAGATGGAAAGATTAATAAGAAAATCTTACGTTGGAATAAGAAACTGCTCTAGCCCTTGAAAATTTCCACCAGAGTCTCAAACTTCGTGTCTCAGAGTATGGAGTGAAAAACCCCAAAATTCTAACTTAAATTGATTTTCTACCTCACGTCGTCTACCGCAGCGATCCCGCAGTGATGGATAATCATTCACCACGGCGGTTCTGCTGCCTGAAAAATTTAAATCATTACGCGAATGTCATCGAGGCTCTATAATGATCGGACGGGTCGTTACAGAGTTTTTGCTTGATTTTCCTGCTTTGACCCTTCCCATAGCTTCAGTGCATTATTTGTAACTTATGTTGATAGGTGACAGGATTCTCGAGGAGGTTGGATGATACCATTTCATTCTCCTTTAATGACCTCCCTTCCATCTCTGTTTGGAATAACAATATTATTGCCCATTATGCGCATATTTCTGGCCATCTAGTTACAAGAGGAAATTTTTCTTTTTGATATCCCCAGAACTCTTCTTATACTCATTGAAGATATCAAAAACACCACTAACTTTTCCTTCTCTAACTTTCCCTTTACTTACTTGGATTTTTCTATTCATATAGATAGGAAAATATTTCTTAGTTTCATAATATGGTGTCTACGATTGCTAATATAACTCAAGGATGGCTTGGTAAGACACTCTCATTAACTTTATATAACATTCTATTATATTCCTTTATATATCATCACTATTGTCATTCCCCCCAAACTATTATGGATTAAATTGATACGTCTCTTGCTAAATTTTATTGGAAAAGCTCAAATGACAAAAATAACTATCACTACTTCAAAAATAAACGATCACCATGTAACACATTATCTTCCTCTTGCCAGAAATTATGGTTTCCTAACAATGAAGATGGGATTTGTTTTAGATTTTTTCATGACATTCAACAAGAAGAGAAGGAAATTCAGACATGTGATGGTACACTCGATTGTCATCAATGGGAAGGGTAAGAAAAGAGAAGAATTTTGAACGCCGAGGAAATACTTTTTGTTGAAATATAAACTAAAATTGTATTTTAATATGTCCATTTATTCTTGTAATTCATACGACCCAATGAATTCCATCAATTAGTTTGTCTTTTCTAAATTCAAACTCAAAAAAGTTCTTCGCATATATTCTTTCATGGATTGTCACATGAATAACTAAATAAATTGCTTTTTTTGCATGAAAATCATATAGTATCTTAAAAATGGGAGGGAAAATATCTTAAGCACATGAAATAACTCTTTTTATGTGGAAATAAATTTTGTTTGATGTTACGTAAAGATCTATAAGTGGACGATTTTACCAATATAAAAATATGAAACATTAACATCATTGATTCATATGAATTATCGTATATAAAATTTAATTGTTCTAGAGAAAAAATTTATTTATTTATTTTAAGTACGCAATAGAACCATAATCAAACACATGTGAATCTTTTATAAAAGGTGATCATAAGAATAGAATCTAATATTTGCTTTCTTTAATATCGCATAAAAGTGCAAGAAAATGATTAACTAATAATATATTATATGAACTATGTATAAAAATAAACATAATATAATAAGATATTTAACATGTAAGACAATATATATATTACCATAAATGATATCTCATTAATAAAAATCACAGAAAAGTACATGAACTAACACATCAAAATAAAATTATAAAAGGACATAAAAACAAAAACAACAGAACAAACAATAATATAATGACAAAGTTTTATGTAAATATGATCTATTCATGAAGCATTGAGTGCATCATTTTTTTTTCTCAAGAGAGGTTCGGTGTCACGACCCAACTAGACAGGCCATGCAGACACCTACATCAACTCTTCTTGATAGGAGAAGCTTTATAATATTTCTATCAATTAGACAATAAAATAACTTCTAGCATTCACATTACTTCTCATTATCTACTAAAAATTCTCAACAAAATAATGTTTCAAAATTCCTCTAATATAACTTTCCCAAGATTGAGTCTAGATAGGTATAAGTGTTCTATTTGAATACTTGACAACAAAATGACCCAGCCTCGTTCAGAAGAGGAATACTGAAGGTGGTGCTGAGTTCTCCACGCCAATCAAGAAAACTTCAACCTGCCACATCCTACACCCAAAAGAAAAAGGTGTAGCAAGGTAGTATCAGAATACCACGTACTAGTAGACATCATCGGCTGACTAGGGTTTGTTAACACAACAACATAAAAATTAATATACCATCAATATTACTAAATTCAGTTACTGATTCACTTATGCAACATCCCACCAAATTTATTCACTACAACATAGTTTCTTATGACTCATTCAGGTTCTCGCAATTATCCTATGATTCTAGTCGTTAGTTATCCTATCAGTCTTCCTTTCTCTATTTCCGCTGCAGTGAAGGATCAGGCCGGTACAGCGATTCCGCGCCGCGACGATTGTGTCAGCTGCATCGCTACACTATCCCATCAGTAATCAATTTCCCATAGTCTAGTTTGATTTTATTTCCCCATATACACTTATAGTTTGGCTACTCCTCTACCATTCTACCATTCTCCCATTCTCCTAAGAAGTACCTCTAATAGTAACTTCTACTTACTATCACACGGTACCCCCTATCTTTTGTTCAATCCGTCATGATATTATCAATGAACCACAAAAATCAATTTAAAACGATCAAACACAATTATGAATTACTATCTCAAGAACACATTAAGGTCATCAAAACAACATGAGAGAGTCAATTTCCTCTACAGTAAAGTACATGCACTTACTTGACCTCATACCATAAAATGTCATAAGATACCATACCTGAACAGGATAGCCATGAACGGTATTCCACACCTGTTCCTCACCTCAAACCCGATTCATGTCGGTATACCCTATATCACACTGTTACTTCAATTACCTTTCTGTATCTATAACTGTATGTATATTAACCATACCCAGCATAATTTCTATCACAATCATACAATTGATGATATGTCGAGCACATGCCTCCGTCATATCTTGTACACACATGCCAAAGGGTCTTATACTTGCCCTTTCTGTCATGACCTGCAAGGGACTCTGGAAATTCATGTACTGTACACCCAAACATATGAAAAGTCATCATACCTATCTGTGTACTCACTCGTACACCTAGTCGCATGGTCTTTTAGCCATACCTTTATGTGTACTCACTCGTACACCTAGTCGTATGGTCTTTATCCATACCTGTCTATGTACCCTCTCATATCATTAGCCCGGATGCTCACCTCGGGCACGAGCCACTCGTGTATCCCAATTTTTATTCAATATCTGAGTGTAGTAACCTATTCATCTGAGTTCTTTAACTTCATCCATAGTCCTCTCATTTAACATCGTATCAATAGCTTTCCTTTCATATTACCCGTCATCTCAGTCACACTTTCATTTAATGCCAATTCGCCCCTCAATCTCGGGACGCAAAATACAACACAACACGTAACAATTCACCACACGACAAGAATTACACATTCACACAATAAGTACAATAACATGAAATTAAATAAACCTCAAGTCCAAACAATAGTAATAGAATTTAGTTAAACATGTTATAAGATTTTTGACTTGGCCCGCTCACTAGTTTGGGCTCTTCTCAACGACATTACTTCCATTAATGAGGTTTCACTATAGCAGTATACTACCTGCTGCAGTAGTACTACTGAGAGTACTGCGACCAGCCCCAGTCTTTATTCTAGTTTCTCCTACTTTTTGGGTTTCTTTATACCCACCATAATGAAACAATGTCATAACGCGCTTACATCATCAATTAACTTACCACAGAGTCACTATTAATATGAACAACAATCATCAATTCAGAAATGCAATACTGACCACTGCACATTCAAGTCATCATGTAAGGTATTACTATCCTACGATACTCACTTCGCCTCATGCTCAAAACATAGTTACAACCTATTAAGCAGTCTATTAATCGCATGTCCCACACAGAGTCTATGTGATTTTACTTGTCTACGATTTCGATTTCCAAAGGATGAAGTTTATTTCTATACTTGGAATTTTTCTGTCAACAACACCCAAAAGTTAAATTCCTCCACAATGTTTGACTCAAAGCATAACCTAGAACAAGTACCTATTTATCGGTCGAAATATCTCCCCTAGGGTTTGACCTTATTATGAGTTTTCGTCACCTCTCTTCTAATACTCTTGTTCTGAGATTTTCACCGATTTTGATTAATAGAATACAAAACGGTTAAAATATATTCCTACTCATCGCAAATATATCAATCATAAGCACGTATATGTTTAGATACCCAAAGTCTAATGCAAAAGTGAGTAAACCATAGCCTACCTGATCATCTTCATCGGCAGCTATCCCATTTTTTATTTCCTCTGGAGAGTTCCTAGCCATTGATGTCAAATTCCATCCTTGGATCCTCTTGTTTTCCTCCCAAAAGTCTATTTTCTATTTTTAGACATTTTTAATAAGTCATCCTCAAGGACTAGGTTTTTAATATAAAAATTAGAACGGGATTATGGATTTCTGGTCTACGTCATCCGCTGCAGCGGTCATACTTCCTGCTGCAGCGGCTCTCCTATGGTGGAAAACGTCCTACCATGGTGGACACCCGCTTGGGTTCACCCGACAGCAACTAAGCCCATTAAAATTTACTCTCCATGCGCCCTTCGTTTTTAGGGATTTATCATGAATTTCTAAAAATTTAAATTCACCCAGTTTTTATGTGGTCAGAATGTATAACGACTAGGTGGGTCATTACATCAGATACCAATTAAAATTTTGTTCATCCCTCAATGGCGCAACGATTTCGAGGCATGGTTAAATAACTATCACAAATTTCCTCTTACTCCTAGTTAATGTCTGGAGTAGTTTAACTCCTATTTTTTGGATTCTTGACCAATTATTTTCGGAACTCTTTTATTTTTTCACGCGTGACCAATAATTTCATTGGGGTCATAATTATTCGATTAGGTTTTAACCTGGACTTGAAAGTAAATTCATGTCGTTACCCCTCCCTCGGTGTTATGAATATTCTCCTCTCTATTCGCATATCCTAGGTATCACTAATTTCTCGGACGACTCGAACCGATCATTTTTGAAATATCAGGGTCAACTGTAGAATCCCAACGGTCATTATTTTTGACTATCCGCTGCAGTGAGTGGTTTTCCCACTATAGTAGTACCACCGCAGCAGAAATATGGTCTGTTGCAGCAAATGACGGGGTCAGTTAAAGACAGAAAAGAGGGTTTTCAAGTTTATTTTGTAACTTTTCCATTTCGATCTTGCATAATCCTCTTAACTCCCCCGACAATTTTCTCGATTTCTCAGGTAATTTTCACTCTTGTGGCTTCTCTACTTCATTTGCTAGTGAATGATGGATGTGTATGGCTTGTTGCTCTTGTCTTTCGGGTAGTTTATGCGGCAATATCGTATGCCTCCTTATTTGAATTTCTAGATAGATTTCTGTAGCATGCTAATTGTATTTACGTCTTCATGTGTTCCCTACTATTCTATGCATGATCCTGGTTGTTTTCATGGGGTCGTAAGGCCAAAAATTAGGTAGTTTGGAGGGGGTGGTGGTTTTGACCATTTTAAGCCTTTCGGGCTTGAAATTGTGCCCTATTGGGGCGGGTAATAGTTGCTAGAGTTTGGGCAAGTCTCCCCCTTTCCCAATCTGTTGTTAATTTGGAGAACTATGGAGGTTGAATTTTCAACCTCCGTTGATGGGGTCTGAAGGTCTGGGGAAGATGATGTCCGCTGCAGTGGACCCTTTATCGCTGCAGTGGTATCGTCCTAGTGGTCAGGCTTACGCTAAAGAGGACTCGCTATAGCGGTCCATTGGATAGTGTCTGAGTTTTCGAGAGCAGCCTCTGATTTTCCTTTCTCCCCCTCCCACATCATTCCCTTCTAGCCTTTTTCATTTCATTTCAGGTTTGTGATCATGGCCTCTTCCAGTAGCAGTCTCCGCACCAGCGAGTATATCCGGTTCGTCTATGATCAGTGCCAATTCTGCTACAATGAACAAGTCACAAAGGAGTTGCTGCATGAGAGGGGTTTCGTAATGCAGTAGGTGGAGGAGAAGGCTCTGGAATTCTACGACCTTCTTCAGAAGTTAGGGTCGGGCCCATTGGTTAAGGTCCCAGAGAAGGCTAATAAGGCCTGGGTGAGGGAGTTCTACGCCAATCTCCCTACTATTTCTTGGAGTCGAGATGAACCAGTGGCCTACGTTCGGGGAAGGTAGATCATTCTGACCGCCGCGGCTATCAATGATGCATTGGAACTGCCCAACCTGCTAGAGTCTAAGCTAAAGGACGGGGATGTGTCAAGGAAAGGGCAATGGTTGGTGGATAGTCTGGTGGTGGATGAGCGGAGGCTACTACTAACTGGGGGATTACCCAGACAGGGATCCAGAGTACTCACTTCACTGCAGACGTCAGGAGGTGGCTCCATTTGGTGTCCTGGAGGATCCACCCATCGTCCAATGTCACAGATGTGACTTATCATCAGGTGATGATGGTGACCGCAGTTCTGAGTGGGGTGAGGGTCAATGTGGGGGTGTCACGACCTAAACAGAGGACTGAATCAAAACACTGGACAGGGAGCCTTGAGAGACCCTAAGTCGACCCATGGCATAAGCATTCATTTAACACAATCAAACAAACTGAAGAATTAACATGATAGTCTTAGCAGAAGTTTGAAATAAAACATAACATCAGAATACACGCAATCTGAAGCTGAATACATCATTTTGTCTGAAAAGCCTCTAAGTCTGATGAGTTGATGGGACAAAACCCCTAACTAACTTGATAAAGCTGAAACTGAAAATACATAGAGGTATCCGATAAGCATGGTCCTTGGGAGATAAGGACTCACCACAAGCGTGGGATGCTAACTCTGAAAGGTTGGCTAAAAGCATAGCTGAGTCTGAGTGTCGGGTCCTGTATCATGAAACGATACAACATTGAGTATGCGGTGAGTATGTTGAATATACCTAGTATGCAAGGTAAGTAAAACCGCTTAAACAAGTAAAATCATTTAAAACATGCATAATGTAAAACATAAACAGATATGAATCTGAGAGTAGGGCTTGCATGCTATTTTTCTAAAATCATGATCTCAACATATTATAACATCTTAACTGAATAGATTGACCCAAAGCTAAAATCTGATAATCATAATAAAGATGAATATTGGGTTAAACATGTTTTAGAATATATATACATATATTTATCATTAATGATGAATATACATAACTGAAATCATGAGGAACAATGGGAGACTCATTTATTAACCGACATACCAAGATAGAGCTTACGTGGTTCCACTATCACACTCAAGTGGGTAGAGCCTTCCAAAGCCTTATAAGGGAAAGTGAAAATACCATGATATTGATATCAGGCTCGTGTCCCAATTGGGGCAGGGGATAGCTCACATAGGAGGTCCAAATGTAATCAGATCATACCTACATTAGCATGCAGTTCTGAAGCATAAGGTTGACTGACCTACAGCCTACTCAGTGCTAGACACTACTCCCAAAGACATGCATATGCTCTCCATCATTTTCAACGAAGCTGACCATCATCTATTGACGAAGCTAAGTAATCATAAATACATAAATCTGAATCATACATGAGAGCCTTAGCTCAATCAAACCACAAGTTGAACATACTTGGGAGTCTTCGCTCCAAAACCATGTGGTAAGCTTAATTTGTAAAAATCTTAATCATACTTTAACATATGGGCATTGCCTGATATGTTAACATGCTTGGAATTACATAATTCACTTGAAAACATTATCATAAACACGGGTAGCTTGAAAACATGCTTTTCATCATAATATCTCATCATACTCATACATTCATCATAAATCTCATCTTTCATGATCTTTCCATAATTGGTCATTTTGATTTATAAAACTTGAAACATGATTTTTCATTTGAAATAACGTAAACACTTGCCAATGAATCATAATTCAATAGTAGAAACATATTTAGATCATACCCATAGAGAGAATTAGGAATTCCATGCATTGGGTTAAAACCCCATAGAATTGATGTATGAATTTTCATGATTTAAAGAGAGATTGGGCATGGGTGTGAACGAATTCACCATTCATAACCCTACATACCTAGGGAAAATCAGATTTTACCACTCCTTGAAAGCCCATTGAAAAATTGAAGAAAAACTTGAAGAACTCTTACTTGATCAACTCCTAAACCCCTTCAATATGCATGCATGCAAATGAATGAGCCTAGGATAGATTTTAGCCTCATAAAACATTGCATTTTGAGCCTTAAACAACGTAGTTTAGGATCCTAGGACTTAGGATTGATGAAAATGCCCTTAATGAATTTCCTTAAATTTCTGCACTAGTGGTGAAAACGACTATCCTAACGGGTCATTCTTGGATACCATGACACGTGGTATGGTATCCATCCGTTGTTTCCACTGCCTAACTTCACTTTCTCAGGTTCAATCCCACGACTCGACAGGATGAGTCGTTGCTTTAGACGACGATCCGTTATGTCGTCCGTTATTTCCCCCTTGACAATCATCCCCAAGCCTTCCTACGAGCCACACCATGACTTGTCCCTCCTTCTAACGAGTCGTGGTTTCCTTCCGTTACCTTGATTGGTGGTTTTAATACTCCTTCCCGTGGTTCCTCACCACGATACGTTATAGCTCACTATGGGTTATCCCATGACCCGTTACTTCCTCTCAGGCTAAGGATCAGTCTCCCCACGACTTCAAATGACGACTCGTGATATCAAAAAATGGGTTGTTATGTGACCCATTATTTCTAACTGCCACCTGGCTAGACCTCACTGCAGACGCTTCTGACGAGTCGTTGGTTTGACCAACGATCCGTTATCTGACCTGTTTTGAGGAAAATTTCCCAAATTCTGTCAACTTTCATTTTTTTAATCCCACGTCTAGTCTTAGGCAATTTCAATTTATTACAATATCTCCCCATTGGGAACATTCATCCTCAAATGTGGGAAACATACAGAAAAAAGAATGCAATCATTACACTCAAATACTGATCATTTAAGCCAAAAACTGACGAAATGCCTATCTCCGATTCAAACTACATGGCTGAACTAAATTCATGAATCATATACACATCCACATACATGAAAGAAACTTGGCACATGAACTAAACATGAAAATTAAATAGAGTCTTAGGGCAAAAACTGATACCACAAGCTGGTACTGAGCTGGTAGAGAATAAATGTGGGTATCTATCCATCATTTCAGCTTCAGCTTTCCACGTAGCTCCTTCAACATGCTGATTCCTCCATAAAACCTTGACTGAAGCCACTTCCTTTTTCCTTAGCCTTCAAACGTGACGATCCAATATTTGCATCGGAACCTCCTTATAACTAAGGCTGTCTTTCACACCAATACTGTATACTGGGACAGCTAGAGCTAGATCATCCAAACACTTCTTTAAGAGCGATACATGGAAAATAGGATGCACGGGAGCTAATTCTGAGGACATCTCCAATTCATATGCCACCTTTCCAACCCGTTTTACAATCCGGTAGGGGCTAACATACCGAGGGCTGAGTTTTCCTTTCTTTCCAAACCGCATCACTCCCTTCATGGGAGATACCTTCAGAAACACCCGATCATTGACCTCGAATTCTTAATTCTCTTTTTCTCACATCGGCATAGGACTTTTGGTGACATTGAGCTGTTTTCAACCTATCCCTTATCAACTTAACTTTCTCCATAACCTCATGGACTGAATCTGGTCTTATCATCACCGCTTCACCAACTTTGAACCAGCCAATAGGAGAACTAAACCTCCGCCTATATAGAGCCTCAAATAAAGCCATTTGAATCCTGGAATGGTAGCTATTATTGTATGCAAACTCTATAAGAGACAAATGATCATCCCACCTACCTTTGAAGTCAATCACACATGCCCTCAACATGTCGTCAAGAGTCTAAATTGTTTGTTCTTCTTGACCATCCATTTACGGGTGAAATGCTATTCTGAGCTTGACCTGAGTACCAAGTCCTTTTTGAAATGATCTCCAAAATGGAGAGGTAAGCTACACCTCCTTCATCTTGGCCATTCGTTTGCTGGTGAAAGCTGTGTTGAGCTTAACCTGAGTCAAGTCCTTTTTGAAACGACCTCCAAAACTGAGAGGTAAATTGGGTACCTCTATATGATATGATTGACAAGGGAACTCTATTTAATCGAAATAGCTCCCGGATATATAGTTTGGCATAATCCTTCACCGAATTCGTGGTTTTGATCAGTGGAAAATGAGCAGCCTTGGTCAACCTATCTACCACAATCCAAATGGAGACATATTGCCATCGAGTGTAAGGCAACCCTGTGGTGAAGTCCATATTGATTTCTTCCCATTTCCAAGTAGGAATATTGATATCCTGAAGCACACCTCCTGATCACTGGTGCTCGACCTTCACTTTCTGATAGTTTGGACACTTAGATACAAACTCTGCGATGTACTTCTTCATGTCATTCCACCAATAGACTTTTCGTAAGTCATGGTACATCTTGGTGGCACCTGGGTTATAGAATACCTGTATCCATGAGCCTCGTGCAATATCTAACTCCTCAAATCATTAACATCCAGAATACATAAGTGACCCTGGTATTGAAGCACACCATCTCCCCCTTTGGGGAAGACATCTGCCTTCTGATTTTGAATGGCTTCCTTTAAATTTATCAAAATTGGGTCCTCGTCTTGTCTAGCTTTTACATCTATCACCAAAGACAATTCTGATCCATTCTGAGCAATAACACCGCTATAGGTCGAGTCAACCAACCTAACTCCAAACCTTGTGAGTCGATGCACATCCCTCACCAGCTCCTTCCTCCCCTCATCCACATGGGGCACACTCTCCATAGAGAGTGTACTAAGTGCATCTACTCCCACATTAGTCTCACTCGGATAGTAAACCACACTCATATCATAGTCTTTGAGTAGCTCCAACCACCTCCTTTGCCGAAGATTGATATCCTTCTGGGTAAACACATATTGTAAACTCTTATGGTTCATAAACACATCCACATGGACCCCGTACAAATAATTTCATCATATTTTCAAGGCGAATACCACAGCGGCTAATTCAAGATCATAGGTCGGGTAATTCTTCTCATGAACTTTTAGTTTTCTAGAGGCATATGCTATAACTTTTCCGTGTTGCATCAATACTCACCCAAGTCCAATCCTTGAGGCATCACAATACACCACAAACCCATCGGTACCCTCGGGTAGGGTTAACACTGGTGCTGAAGTAAGTCGGGTCTTCCACTCCTGAAAGCTCCTCTCACAAGCCTTCGACCATTGGAATTTCGCCTTCTTTATTGTTAATTTGGTCAAGGGTGCTGGAATCGATGAGAAACCTTCAACAAACCTCTGATAATAGCCAGATAAGCCTAAAAAGCTCCGAATATATGAAGAATTCACCGGTCTAGGCTAATTCTTCACCGCTTCTATTTTTTGAGATTCCACCTTTATGTCCTCACTTGATACCACATGACCCAAAAATGCCACATAGTTCAACCAAAACTTGCACTTGCTGAATTTAGCATATAATTAGAGATCCTAGAGAGACTGTAGCACCACTTTCAAATGAGCGGCATGCTTCTCCTCACTCCGAGAGTATATAAGGATGTTATCAATGAACACGATCATGAAAATTCCTAGATATGGATTGAACACCCTGTTCATCAAGTCCATAAAATCTGCAGGAGCATTCGTTAGTCCCAAAGAAATAACTACAATCTCATAGTGATTGTACCGAGTTTTGAAGGTTGTCTTCGGGATGTCGCTCTCCCGAACACTGAGCTGATGGTAGCCGGATCTGAGATCTATCTTCGAAAAACACTTGGAACCTTGAAACTAGTCAAACAAATCATCAATTCTGGGTAGAGGATACTTTTTCTTAATGGTGACTTTTTCTTAAACTGGAAATTGGGCCTCTACCCCCATCATGATCCCGTCTTGCCACTGGGAAATCTCTGAGCATGTGTCTGGGCTTCCCATATCAAAACCAAGCACCTGTACCTGCCAAGCACTAGCCCGTGTGTCCCCGACTATATCTGCGGCAAACTGGAATGCTAGCATTTGCGGGTCTGCTGCTCTGACCCCTAGAGCCCAATGCTCACCCCTATTGATCGTGCCTAGGCTTGGATGGCACACTCAATGCCTGAAGATGCTGGGGATAAAAATCTATAGTGGATTTGATGTCGGGTCCCACCACCTGATCTCGGCCGAGAGAATCGGTAACTATCAGTCCTGGCCCTTTTGGCTTCTCTTTCCGTCACATACACCACCTCCATATGCTGGGCATACAAGACTATCTGAGAGAAATCCATATCCTGGTGGAGCATAGCGGTCCTACAATCTTTGTCCAAATAATTCACCACCCCATGAACAAATCTGCTCACTTGCGTCCTCTGATCAGTCACTAACTCCGGGGCGTACTTCGATAGGTGAGTGAACTCAAAAGCGTACTCCTACACCGTCATTCTCCTTTCCTTAAGATTCACAAACTCAGACGCTTTCAACTCCCTCATCTCACGAGGGAAGAACCGATCAAGGAACGCAACATGGAACTCTTCCCAACTAATAGGGCCCGCTCCTGCGGCCCTACTATCCTTCCATTGATGAAACTAAATGTGTGTGACCCCCTTCAGCTAATATGAGGCAAAATCTACACACTCAACTCTATTCACCCCCATGACTTTGGTGATCTTCACAATCTCATCAATGGACTCATGAGGGTCCTCATCTACTTTTGACCCAAGGAACTATGGCAAGTTCATTCTCAAGAAGTCTCTGACCCGAGCTGCCACCGCATTTCCATTTTGCAAAATATGTGCAACTACCTGCTGATTGACTTGAGTGGTCAAGGCCTATGTGAGCATCTGAATAGTTTCCCGAAATTCAGCATGGGCAACCAGCTCCGGTGTATGGTGCTCCTGGACAGGTGGGGCCTACTGGCGCCAGTTTCAATTTCCATCCTTGTGGCCATTTCCATTCCATTCCTCCTACCATTTACTCTGTGGGAGCCATAATTCTGCAACCGTGAATAACACGAGTTAGAAGGATAGGGAGATATTTCATTGCACGACATAGATCATGAAAGAAGGGAATATTTCCTAAACATCTTGTAGCCTCTTCATCATAAGTGGGGCGCACTTCACACCAATGAATAAGACTCTACTTAACACGACTTTCAGAAAGCCTACGATGCTTCAAACTATTGCTCTGATACCAAGTTTGTCACGACCCGAACGGAGGCCCGGATCGCAACACGGGATAGGGAGCCTCAAGACACACCAAGTCGACCCATGACCTAAGCATTCATCTAACTCAATCAAAAAAATAGAAGAACTAACATGATAGTTTTAGCAGAAGTCTAAAATAAAACATAACATCAGAATACATGCAATCTAAAACTGGATACATCATTTTGTTTGAAAAGCCTCTAAGTATGATGAGTTGATGGGAAAATACCCCCAATTAACTTGATAAAGCTGAAATTGAAATACATAGAGGTATCCGATAAGCATGGTCCTTGGGCGATAAGGACTCACAACAAGCATGGGATGTTAACTCTGAAAGGCTGGCTAAGAGTGATGCTAAGTCTGAGTGTTAGGGCCTATATCATGAAACGATACAACATAGAGTATGCGGTCAGTATGTGGAATGTACCAAGTATGCAAGGTAAGTAAAAACACTTAAATAAGTAAACTAATTTAAAACATGCATAATGTAAAACATAAACAAATAAGAATCTGAGAGTAGTGCTTGCATGCTATTTTCTGAAATCATGATCTCAACATGTCATAACATCTTAACTGAATCGATTGATCCAAAGCTGAAATCTGATAATCATAATAAAGATGAACATTGGGTCAAACCTACTTTAGAACATATATATATATATACATATATATATATATCATTAATGATGAATTGACATAACTGAAATCATGAGGAACAATGGGAGACTCGTCTGTTAATTGACATATCACGATAAAGCTTACATGGTCCCAACTATCACACTCAAGTGGGTAGAGCCATCCAAACCCTTGCCAGGGCTAGGGATGATGCCATGATATTGATATTAAGCTCGTGGCCCAATCGGGGCAGGGTATAGCTCACATAGGAGGTCCCAATGTAAATAGATCATACCTACATTGGCGCGTAGTTCTGAGGCATAGGGTTGACTGACCCACAGCGTAGTCAGTGCTAGACACTACTCCCAAAGACATGCATATGCTCTCTATCATTTTTCAACGAAGCTGACCATCATTTATTGACGAAGTTGAGTAATCATAAATACATAAATCTGAATCATACATGAGGAGCCTTAGCTCAAACCATACCACAAGCTGAACATAATTAGGAGTCTTCGCTCCAAAACCATGTAGTAAGCTTACTTAATAAAAATCATAATCATACTTGAACATATGGGCATTACCCGATACCTTAACATGCTTGGAAATACATAATTCACTTGAAAATATGATCATAAACATGGATAGCTTGAAAACGTGCTTTTTATCATAATATCTCATCATACTACATTCATCATAAATCTCATCTTTCATGAACTTCCCATAATTGGGCATTTTGATTTATCAAACTTGAAACATCATTTTTCATTTGAAATAACGTAAAAAGTTGCCAATAAATCATAATTCAATAGTAGAAACATATTTATATCATACCCATATAGAGAATTAGAAATTTCATGCATTGAGTTAAAACCCCATAGAATCGACATATGAATTTTCATGATTTAAAGAGAGATTAGGCATGGGTGTGAAAGAATTCACCCATTCATAACACTACATACATGGGGAAAATCATATTTTACCACTCCTTGAAAGCCAAATGAAAAATTGAAGAAACACTTGAAGAACTCATACTTGATCACCTCCTAAACCCCTTCAATATGTATGCATGAAAATGAATGAGCCTAGGATAGATTTCACCCTCATAAAACACTACATTTCGAGCCTTAAACGACGTGGTTTAGGACCCTAGGACTTAGGAATGACAAAATTGCCATTAATGAATTTTCTGAAATTGATGCACTAGTGGTGATAACGACCATACTAACGGGTTGTTCTTGCATACCATGACTCGTGGTATCCATCTGTTGCATCCACTGCCCGACTTCAGTTTCTTACATTCAATCCCATGACTCAACAGGATGAGTCGTTTCTTCAGACAATGATTCGTTATGTCATTCATTATTTCCCCCTTGACGACTAGAACCAAGCCTTCCTACGAGCCACACCACGACTCATTCCTCCTTCCTATGAGTCGTGGTTTCCTTTTGCTACCTCGATTGGTGGTTTTAATACTCCTTCCCACGGTTGCACACCACGATCCGTTGTAGCTCACGATGGGTCGTCCCATGACCCGTTACTTCCTCTCAAGCTAAGGACCAGTCTCCTCATGACTTCGAACGATGATTTGTGATATCAAACAACGGGTCGTTACATGACCCGTTACTTCCATTTTCACCCGCCCAGATCTCACAATAGACGCTTCCCACGGGTCGTTGGCTGGACTAATGATCCGTTATGTGACCCGTTTTGAGGAAAATTTCCCAAATTCTATCAGCTTCCACTTTTTTTAAATCTCGGGTCTAGTATTAGGCACTTTCGGGGTATTAAAGGGGGCCCAAATCATTGAAGAGTGGACTACTTCCACAACAAGACCAATATTGGCCTGCCATTTCCTTCCCTCATTACCCGATTATGTTAGCGAGTTAGGGTGCACCGGGAGTCCTGGGATGTCATCATAGATTGTGACAGGCCTTTTTATCCATTGAGAGTGTATAGGGCCCTAGGGAGAGGCCGAAATAAGAAAAAGGTTGCCTCGGGGATGAAGGATAGTGGGGCCGGCACTTCTCGACCGATCGGGCTATTCAAGCTAATCGAGGTCAAGATGGTGGTTATGAGGGAGCTCCTCAAAGGGTTTCCCAAACTTCCTTCCCCTAGAAGGCCTTCTGCCAGCCAACCTTCCAGCAGTCGACCCTCCGGTGCAGCTATCGTCGATTGGGGAGAGATGCAGGGGGCAATTGCTGCCCTATCCCAGGCCTATGTTGAGCTGTGGAAGGATCTAGAGAAGGAGAAGAGGAAGAGGCACTCTCATGACAAGCTGATCGTGCACATGTGGAAGGGAATTAAGAATATTTTAAAGAGCCCGCTCCAAGTTCCAAGACACCTCAGGCGACCCGGCATGATCTTCGCGAGTTCTCCTTCCTCAGCGGGTTCAAGGAGGGAGCGGATGATGAGGCTGGCAGCGGTAGTGACGAGGCCTCCAGCTAGATGGGTCGTAGTATCCTCCCTTGTTTTAAGCTTATGATTGTTTGTTGGGTAGCCCTTGTTTGGGACTTGTAAGACAATTCTAATTTCTTGCTTCTTTTTCCAGTTATTTTGGATATTGGTACTGGTTTTACTTGATGTAAGGATCTCCGTTAGGCATCCACAGACATTGGCCATGTTTGTTGACCCCTTTCTACAATATCGCAGTCTTTTCTTACATGGCCTAGTATCGAATAATAACATCTCCAGACTGTTGTCAAAACCGGGGAACATTAGGAGCTCTGTGTCTGACATTCTGCCTGGCTATGTCCGCTGCAACAGTGTCCTTTCTGCAACAGTGGATCCGTTGCAACAATACTCCTTCTGCTATAGCCAGTCTGCTGCAGTAAGACAATCTTCGCTGCAATGAGACTTGCTAAGCAGAACAAATATAACAAAAAGGTTTCTTTTCTCTCTCTGGTTAACTCAAGTTAAGCCCACCACTAGTCTTATCATGGAGTTTTACTAATTACACCAAGACAACAATCGATTAGGCCTGTCAAGATACCAATTGGACTCAACTCGGGTGATCAACATGATAGGAAAGAAACAAGTGTAACTTCCTAAATTCCTTATAGCTTCCCGAAGTTTAGGTGTGGACGTCTACACACCCATCCGCAGGAGTCTACTCAATATTGCTTTATTACTTGTACACTAGTAACCTAGACGCTCTGATACTAACTTGTCATGACCCAACTAGACAGGCCGTGCAGGCACCTATATCGACTTTGCTTGATAGAAGAACCCTCACAACAATTCTATCAATTAGACAAGTAAAAACTTCGAGCATTCACATTACTTCTCATTATCTACTAATAATTCTCAACAAAATAACATTACAAGATTCCTCTAACATAAATCTCCCAAGATCTAGTCTAGATAGGTACAAGAGCTCTATTTGAATATTTGAAAACAAAATTACCCAGCTTTGTTCGGAAGAGGAACATTGAAGCTGGTGCTGAGTACCCAAGACAATCAATGAAACTTCAACCTGTTACATCCTACACCCAAAAGAAAAAGGTGTATCAAGGTAGTATGAGTACACCACATGTACTAGTAGACATCATCGGCTGATTAGGACTAGTTAACACAATAGTATAAAAATCAATATACTATCAATATTACTAAATTCAGAAATTAATTCACTTATGCAACATCCCACCAAAAATCAATTTACCATCATTCGGGTTCTCTCAATTATCCTATGCTTCTAGTCATTAATGAGCCTATCAGTCTACCTTTCTCTATTTCCGTTGCAGTGAAGGATTAGGCTGCTACAACGATTCCGTTGCTGCAACGGTTGTGTCCGCTGCAGCGCTACACTATCTAGTCAGTAATCAATTTCCCATAGTCTAGTTCAGTTTTATTTCCCCATATACACTTATAGTTTGAGTACTCCTCCACTATTTCGCTATAAATGACAAAGTACGTTTCTACCATTTATTAACATCTTAGTTATCTACAGGATTCTCCCGTTCTCCTAAGAAGTACCTTAAATAGTAACATCTACTTGTTATCACACGGTACCCCACCATCTTTCATTAAAACCATCATGATATCATCCATGAACCACAAAAATCATTTTAAAACAAACAATCAAACACAATTACGGGTTACTATCTCAAGAACACACTAACTTTGGCCATAGGCCTCTCATTTACCATCGTATCAATAACTTTCCTTCCGTATTACCCATCGTCTCGGTCACACTTTCATTTAATGCCAATTTTCCCCTCAATCTTAGGATGCAAAATGGAACACAACATGTAATAGTTCATCACACGACAAGAATTACACATTCACACAACAAGTATAATAACATGAAATTAAATCAACCTCATGTACAAAAGTAATAGCATTCAATTTAGCATGTTATAAGTTCCTACTTGTCCCGCTCACTGATTTGGGTTTCATTGTAGCGGCATATTGCCGTTACAGCAGTCTCGCTGCAGTGGCATACTACCCGTTGCAGGGACACTACTAGCAGTACTGCGACCAGTCTTTATTCCAGTTTCTCCCACGTTTTGTGTTTTTTATACCCACCATAATAAAAAAATGTCATAACGTGCATACATTATCAATTAACTTATATACTACAATGTGACCATTAATATAGACAACAATTATGAATTCAAAAATGCAATACCGACCATAGTAAATTCAAGTCATCAAGGGGTTACTATCCTACGACACTCGCTTTGCCTCATGCTCAAAACATAGTTACAACCTATTATGCAGTCTATTAATCGCATGTCCCACACAGAGTCTATGTGATTTTACATGTCTAGGGTTTCGATTTCCAAAAGGAAGAATTTTATTTCTATACCTGGAATTTTTCTGTCAACAACACCTAAAAGTTAATTTCCTCCACAATGTGTGACTCAAAGCATAACCTAAAACAAGTACTCATTTATCGGTTTAAATATCTCCCATAGGGTTTTACCTCATTATGCATTTTCATCACCTCTTTTCTAATACTCTTGTTCTTAGATTTTCATTGATTTTGATTAATAGACTACAACACAGTTAAAATACATTCCTACTCATCGTAAGTATATCAATCATACAACATATATGTTTGGCTACCCGAAGTATAACGCAAAAGCGAGTAAAACATAGCCTACCTACGCACCAAGCTATCATCCCGATCGTCTTTGTCTACAACTTTCCCATTCTCGATTTCCTTGAGAGAGTTCCTAGCCATAGATGTCAAATTCCACCCTTGGATCCTCTTGTTTTCCTCCAAAAAAGTCTATTTTCTATTTTTAGACATTTTTAATAAGTCCTCCTCAAGGACCAGGTTTTTAATAGCTAAATTAGAAGGGGATTGCGGATTTCTAATCCACGTCATCTGTTGTAGCGGTCACACTTCCCGCTATAGAGGCTCTTCTATGCCAAAAGACATCCAACAAATCGATAATGACTAGACACTCCAAAGCCACGGCCTTAAGCCCACAATTTTATAACAGAGAGAAAAATGGGAAAAGTAAGGCGATAATAGGTCCAACAAATCGATAACGACCAAAAATCCTAATGAAAACACCTCTTTTCTAATTCTATTGCAAAAACTTCTCCTAACATAGCCTAAGGATCCCAAACATATTCACAATAGAGCAACTAACAACCTAAACTAAAACTTATAAGGGAATACTATTCTAAAATCCTTGAAATTTGGCCAATAACTCGAAAAATCATTTCTATCCAGCAAATCACCCTAAAATAATGAAATAATAAAATATACTATCAAACTGAGCCAAGTCTTAATCAAGAAAACCTTAACCTACCTCACGGCCGAATGTTAAGCCATGAACTATCACTCGGAAGCTTTTCCCTTCCATAATGTCTTGGATTGCTACCGCACCATCACTGTTGCACCCCGTAAATTCTTGACATGTAGATGGTCTATTCGTACGTTAGTTAAGAGTTTTAGAATGCCATACATGCTAGAAAAAGGCTCGGGGGAAGACCGGACAAGCGCCAAGTCAGAGAGTCGTAAGAGGGAGCCAGGTAGAACCCCTCCGCGATGGCAGCGTGTAGGGGGGGGGCTCCGCGATGACTGACATGTCACGGAGGCCCTGTTCAGACCAAAGTATAAAAGGGCCTCCCACTTCAATTTTTAATCATTCACTTTCTTTTAATTTCAAGAACAAACAGAGAACAGAGGGCACGAGAGAATTCAACCAAATTTCATTCGATTATGCCGTCAACGCGGTCCAAAATCAAATTAACCCTGGATACTGAAGTATAAAGCTGCAGAGAGCATTCCTGTGGAGTTAGTTTCGTGAAATTCGGCTGGCGAATCGTCATCCTACCGAGCTAAGGTAAGTGGAATTACTCCAAATTAGTGTCAATATACTCCTAGCCCTAAAGTGAGCATTTCTCTCTTCTGGACTATCGAGAAATAGCGAGTTTTCGGCTATTTTTCGGTAAGTCAAAGTTTGGGCTATATATATACTCAAAGTAGTATTTTCTTCCAGAATATTGATGAATTTAGTTATAATTGCTATGAATGTGAATACAGTTGGAAGAAATAGCTGAATATTGGTCGAGTTACGCCAGTTAGCCGGAAAGTTGTCAACTGGGGTATGTAAAGCCAGTTTCTTCCGCAAGTTAGTAATTCTAGCATAGTAAAATAGAATAAATTCCAGAAGGAAGTTCCAGAAGCCGAGTATTAAGTATGTTTGTATTATTACGCCATATTCAGAACAAAAGTCGGAAAAGTTGTACCAAATAGCAAGATATCAATCCTAGACTCAGTTTAACTCAGTATTAGATTCAATTTAATTCAGCAAGAGATTCAGAATAGAATATCAAAACATGAACAGTATTACCATAATTATTATACATGTTATATGTGATTATTGTTGTTTGTTGAGACCTGATTGTGTTATGTGGGCACCCTTAGAGCTTCCTTGTCGCCCTAGGGTTAATAGCTATGTTGACTCGCTCGCCAGAGTGTGAGGATACGTCACTCCAAGAAGTGGCATGCCGTCCACAGTAGGACGAAGATGGGATGCAGCATTCCCCATAACAGGCTGATCAGCATCACTGTATACCCTGTCGAGCACTTGCGCCCAAGGCACAGATTACAGATACAGATTTCAGATTACAGTTATAGGAGTCCTCCAGACTCAGATACAGTTATAGTAAGGGGCCCAGAGAGCCCAAGCTGCATACCCAAGGGATCGGTGGGGTGCTCATAGTTATTAGATGAGTGGAGCGAATTTATTTTCGGATGGTTTGACCCGGGTAGGGGTATATAGATTGCATGTTGATCGGCACCTTCGGAATTATGGGGGCTGGTATAGGTTCTTTTATGATATATACATGTATATAAGTTACTTACTAAATACGTATACATGTTACTTATTAAATGGATAGTTCGCAGGACGCCGCATCGACAAGTATGATTCTTATCTTCCTTCCAGTACAGTTAAACCTAGTACAGATTCTGCTATCCCAAAAAATTTTAGCTATCCTCTGTCATTTCAGTAACTATCAGTATTACTGTTTATTTTCAATTATGTTCAGTTTGCTTTGCATACTCGGTACCAGTGGTTCTGACGCCCGTTTGGGGGTACTGCATTACTTGCCTTCAGGTACTCATAGATGAGGAGCCGATCCCTCGTGATTCCAGCCAGCACATAGATTCATCAACTCCTGTCATCCGGATCTAGACAGCTAGAGGTTTACTTCTTTTCTTTTGTTGTATAGTATGGGTAGGCCGGGGCCCTGTCCTGACCATCTTATTAGTATTCTTAGAGGCTTGCCGATTGTGTATTCCCTGTGGTCAGCTGTACTGGTCGTGTGAGGCAGTGTGTATGTTTTAGTTGTTTATGATGGCCGTGTGGGGCCTTATTCAGTTGGTAGTGGTGACCTTGTCGGTCACGTAGCGGTTTAACACCTGTTTTCTTGATCCAGAAGTAACTAGGCAGCATGGTGGCCTTATCGGCCCGCATAGGTTCCTCTATACTACCGTTGTTCTGGTTAGATATTGTTATCTTACAGGTGGCTATGGGCCTAGTCGGCCGGAGGCTGTATTTACAGCCGTTATATAGCCCGTCATTTTCTTGAATCCAGAGTTACAGCTAGCCTGGCACCAGAAGTGCTTATGCTCAGCTAGTCTAGCAGTCCAGGTCCTAGTAGGGCACCAGGTGCCAGTCATGCCTCCCAAGGCGGGGCGTGACAAACTTGGTATCAGAGCGAGTCGTGTCCCAGGGAGTCCACAAGCCGTGCTAAGTAGTGTATTTTCTATGGATGTGTTGTGCACCACATACTATAGGTAGGAGGCTGAGAGGCATAATAGGATGGTTACTCTTTCTTCATATTTAGTCGTGCCATAGAGCAGTACAGTATAGGGTTGAGTCCCTAAAACTTATCATACTCTTTGTTTACATATTAAAATGGCAGACCAGGGACACTCTACCACAGGCAGAAGACTGGATACCGCAGCCGGAGAAGGCACCAGCAGGATGCCTCAGCTTCATTTAGAATCAGCCCGATCTGAGGGCGATACAGAGGCATCATCATAGCCTTCTCAGCAATCCCCACCTCAACAGGAGCCATTCGAAACGACACCGCCTCCGATAGTTTCTATACCTACACCATCTGACCAGGAAATTAGAAGTGTAGTAGTTATGTTGGCACAAATGATGGCTACTTAGCCCCAGTCAGTTCCACTTGTAACAGTAGAGTCATCCGGTGGGTTTGGCCGTTCGAGGGTCTGAGAATTTTTCGCACTAGGTCCCCCGCAGTTCACAAGGTCGGATCAGGCAGAGGACCCCCAAGATTTCCTAGACTCGATGTAGAGAATCTTTCGGGTCATGCATGTGACGTCTACAGAATCAGTTAGCGGCATTCCGGCTAAGGGGTATTGCTGTGTTGTGGTATGAAAGTTGGGAAAGGTCCCGAGGGAGAGATGTTGCCCCTCCTACTTGGTCCAGCTTTTCAGAGGCCTTCCTGGATCGTTATTTGCCACGGGAAATTCGACAGGCCCGGATGGATCAGTTTTTGCACTTGGAGAAGGGGGCGAGGAGTGTACGAGAATACGCCCTACAGTTCAATTCCTTGGCCCGCTATGTTCCAGCTTTTGTGGACACCATGCCATCTAGAGTCCACTGGTTTATTATGGGTCTGAAACCAGAATACATTGAGGCATGCATGAAATCTACACTACGGGTAGATATGGATATTGCTCGGGTGCAGGCCTTTGCCCAGACTATTGAGGGCCTTAGAGAGCGACAACAGGACAGTAGACGTATAAATCAGGAGCAGCGCCACAGGGATAGATCAAAGGAAATACAGAGGGAGACTTAGAGAGGACCCAGACCCCGGTTGTCAGACAGGCCACCTAGACCCCCACTTCCATCACAGCAGTAGAGGGGTAGATTTATTCGCCGAGGATAGTCAGAGTCCGGCTACAGTTCTCGAACGGTAGATTCATGTCAGTAGAGGATGGCAGAGAAGAGAAGATACACACCCCCACCTTGCCCTATTTGTAGCCGACCCCACATTGGAGCTTGCAGATATGCCTCCACAGGGTGTTATATATGCGGGCAGGAGGGTCATGTGATGAGAGACTGTCTAGCCAGAGGTTAGGGTAGTCGAGATAATCAGGACAGGGCATCAGCAGGGCTGCGAGCTCCAGCAGCCTCGGCAGAGCTTAGGCCCTCAGGTCCAGCAGGTAAGGGTCGAGGTAGATCAGGGGCCTCTAGTTCAGGTACGGGCCCAAGCCATACCTATGCATTACTGGGGAGGCTGGACTCAGGGGTGTCCCCATATGAGGTAACAGGTATGATGACTATTTGATCACACCCTTCTTATGTATTGATTGATCGAGGACAAATGTTCTTAAGGGGGGAGGATGTTAAGCCCAGTAATTTCCAGAACAAATAGAGAACAGAGGGCACAAGAGAATTCAAAAATATTTCATCCGATTACGTCGTCAAACGCGGTCCAAACTCAAATTAACCCTGGATACTGAAGTATAAAGTTGCAGAGAGCATTCCTGTGGAGTTAGTTTCGTGAAATACGACCGGCGAATCGTTGTCCTACTGAGCTAAGGTAAGTGGAATGGCTCCAAATTAGTGTCAATATACTCCTATAACTAAAGTGAGCATTTCTCCCTTCTGGACTTCCAAGAAATAGCGAGTTTTCAGCTGTTTTTTGATAATTCAAAGTTTTGGCTATATATATACTCAAAGTAGTATTTTCTTCTAGAATATTGATGAATTTAGTTCTAATTTCTATGAATGTGAATACAGTTGGAAGAAATAGCTGAATACTGGCTGAGTTACGCCAGTTAGCCGGAAAGCCGACAACTGAGGTATGTAAAGCCAGTGTCTTCGGCAAGTTAGTAACTCTAGCATAGTAAAATAGAATAAATTCCAGAAGGAAGTTCCAAAAGCCGAGTATTAAGTATGTTTGCATTATTACGCCATATTCAGAACAAAAGTCGGAAAAGTTGTACCAAATAGCAAGATATCAATCCCAGACTAAGTTTAACTCAGTATTAGATTCAGTTTAATTCAGCAAGAGATTCAGAATAGAATATCAGAACATGAATAGTATTATCAGATTTATTATACATGTTATATGTGATTATTGCTATTTATTGAGACCTGATTGTGTTATGTGGTCACCCTTGGAGCTTCCTTGCCGCCCCAGGGTTAATAGCTGTGTCAAATCGCCCGCCAGAGGGTGAGGATATGTCACTCCAAGGAGTGGCATGCCGTCCACAGTAGGACGAAGATGGGATGCAGCATTCCCCATAATAGGCTGATCAGCATTACAGTATACCCTGTCGAGCGCTTGCGCCCATGGCATAGATTACAGATTACAGATACAGACTTCAGATTACAGTTATAGGAGTCCTCTGGACTCAGATACAATTATAGTCAGGGGCCCAGAGATCCCAAGCTACATACCCAGGGGGCCGACGGGGTGCTCATAATTATTAGATGAGTGGAGTGAATTTATTTTTGGATGGTTTGACCCGGGTAGGGGTATATAGATTGTATGTTTATTGGCACCTTCCGGCTTATGGGAGCTGGAATAGGTTTTTGTATGCTATATATATGTATATATGTTACTTACTAAATACATATACATGTTACTTATTAAATGGATAGTTAGCATGACGCCGCATCGACATGTATGATTCCTATCTTCCTTCAAGTACAGTTAAACCTAGTACAGATTCTGCTATCCCTGACAGTTTTAGCTATCCTCTGTCATTTCAGTAACTATCAGTATTACTGTTTATTTTTAGTTATGTTTAGTTTGCTTTGCATACTCGGTACCAGTGGTACTGACGCCCGTTTGGGGGCGCTACATTACTTTCCTACAAGTACTCATAAATAAGGAGCCGATCCATCGTGATTCTAGCCAGAACATAGAGTCATCAGCTCTTTTCATCTGGAGCTAGACAGCTAGAGGTTTACTTCTTTTATTTTGTTGTACAGTATGGGTAGGCCGGGGTCCTGTCCCGACCATCTTATCAGTATTCTTAGAGGCTTGCAGATTGTGTATTCCCTGTGGTCAGCTGTACCAGTCGTGTGAGGCCGTGTGTATGTTTTTTCTTTTTTATGATGGACGTGTGGGGCCTTATTCAGTTAGTAGTGGTGACCTTGTCGGTCACGTAGCGGTTTAGCACCTGTTTTCTTGATTCAGAAGTAACTAGGCAGCATGGTTGCCTTGTCGGCCCGCATAGGTTCCTCTATACTACCATTGTTCTGGTTAGCTGTTGTTATCTTACAGGTGGCTATGAACCTAGTCGGCCGGAGGCTGTATTTACAGTCGTTATATAGCCCATCATTTTCTTGAATTTAGCCTGGCACCAGAAGTGCTCAGGCTCAGCTACTCCAGCAGTCCAGGTCCTGGTAGGGCACCAGGTGCCAGTCGTGCCTCCCAAGGCGGGGCATGACAAACTTGGTATCAGAGTAGGTCGTGTCCCAGGGAGTCGGCAAGCTGTGCTAAGTAGAATCTTGTCTATGGATGTGTTGTGCACCACATACTATAGGCAGGAGGCTTCAAGGCATAATAGGATTGTTACTCTTTTTACATATTCAGTTATGCCATAGAGCTGTACGGTATAGGGTTGAGTCCCTAAAACTTATCATACTCTTTGTTTACAGATTAAAATGGCAGACCAATGACACCCTGCCATAGGCAGAAGACTGGATACCGCAGTAGGAGATGCCACCAGCAGGATGCCTCAGCTTTATTTAGAATCAGCTCGATCTGAGGTCGATACAGAGGCATCATCACAGCCTTCTCAGCAGTCCCCACCTCACCAGGAGCCATTCAGAACGACACCACCTATTACAACTCCTGTACCTACATCATCTGACAAGGAAATTAGACGTGCAGTAGTTATGTTAGCACTAATGATGGCTACTCAGCACTAGTCAGTGCCACCTGTAACAGCAGAGTCATCTTGTGGGTCTGGCAGTTTGAGGGTCCGAGAATTTTTGCACTAGGTCCCCACAGTTCACAAGGTCAGATCAGGCAGAGGACCCCCATGATTTCCTGGACCAGATGTAGAGAATCTTTCGGGTTATGCATGTGACATCTACAGAATCAGTCGAGTTAGCGGTATTCCGACTGCGGGATATTGCTGTGTTGTGGTATGAAAGTTGGGAAAGGTCCCGAGGGAGAGATGTTGCCCCTCCGACCTGGTCCAGCTTTTTAGAGGCCTTCTTGGTTCATTATTTACCATGGGATATTCGACAGACCCAGATGGATCAGTTTTTGCACTTGGAGAAGGGGGCGAGGAGTGTACGGGAATACGCCCTACAGTTCGATTCCTTGGCCCGCTATGCTCCAGCTTTTGTGGACACCATGCCATCTAGAGTCCACCGGTTTATTATGGGTCTGAATCTAGAATACGTTTAGGCATGAATGACAGCTACACTGTGGGAAGATATGGACATTGTTCGGGTGCAGGCCTTTGCCTAGACTATTGAGGGCCTTAGATAGAAGCAACAGGACAGTAGACGTATAAATCAGGAGCAACGCCGCAGGGATAGATCAGAGGAAATACAGAGGGAGACTCAGAGAGGACCCAGGCCCCGGTCGTCAGATAGGCCACCTAGACCCCCACCTCCATCACAGTAATAGAGGGGTAGATTTATTCGCCGAGGACAGTCAGAGTCCGGTGGTAGTTCTCGAATGGTAGATTCACCTCAACAGAGGAGGGCAGAGCAGAGCAGATACACCTCCCCACATTGCCCTATTTGTAGCTAACCCCACACTGGAGCTTGTAGATATGGCTCCACAAGGTGTTATATATGCAGGCAGGAGGGTCATGTGATGAGAGACTGTCCAGCCAGAGGTTAGGGTAGTCAAGATAATCAGGATAAGGTGTCAGCAGGGCCACGAGCTCCAGCAGCCTCAGTAAGGCGTAGGCCCTCAGGTCCAGCAGGTAGGGGCTAAGGTAGATCAGGGGCCTCTAATTCAAGTATGGGCACAAGTCGTACCTATGCATTACTAGGGAGGAAGGACTCATAGGCGTCCCAGATGTGGTAACAGGTATGATGACTATTTTCTCACACCCTGCTTATGTATTGATTGTTCCAGGATCTACTTTGTCCAACGTTACCCCATTTGTGGCTCGAAAGTTTAGTGTTGTACCAGAGTTGCTTCAGCAACTCTTTTCAGTATCTACACCCGTCGGTGACTCCATCATAGCCAGAAGGGTTTATCGAGGGTGTACAATAAAGGTTGCTTATTGTCAAACTACAGTAGTTCTGGTAGAACTAGAGATGATTGATTTCGATGCCATTATGGGTATGGATTGGTTAGTGTCGTGTTATGACGACGTAGAATGCTGGACCAAGACAGTCCGATTCCACTTTCTAGGGGAGGCAGTACGAGAGTTGAAGGGAAGTACAGCTACACCAAAAGGTAGGTTTATTTCCTACCTCCAGGCAAGGAAGTTGATAGCTAAGGGATGCATTTACCACCTAGTCAGAGTCCAGGATGTTCGGGTAGAGCCTCCGACACTCCAGTCTGTTCTAGTGGTTAATGAATTCCCTGATGTATTCTTAGACGAGCTACCTGACATTCCCCCAGAAAGGGAAATAGATTTTTCAATTGATTTGCTAACAGGCACTCAGCCCATATTAATTCCTCCGTATCGTATGGCTCCTACTGAACTCAGAGAATTAAAGGAGCAGCTGAAAGATCTATTAGATCAGGGTTTTATCAGGTCGAGGACTTCACCTTGGGGTGCGCCAGTTCTATTTGTGAGAAAGAAGGATTGCTCGCTCCGCATGTGTATAGATTACTGGCAGTTGAATAAGGTTATAGTTAAGAATAAGTATCCGCTTCCCAGAATACATGATTTGTTTGATCAGTTACAGGGGGCCAGATATTTCTCCAAGATTGACTTACGATCCAGATATCATAAGGTTCGACTTCATGAAAGGGACATTCCGAAGACTGCCTTCAGGACCAGGTATGGCCATTTTGGGTTCCTAGTCATGTCCTTTGGCTGACGAGTGCTCCCGCGGTATTTATGGACCTAATGAACAACATTTTTAGACCATACTTGGACCTGTTCGTGATAGTGTTTATTGATGATATTCTTGTATATTCTCGCTTAGAGGTAGACCACCAAGATCATTTGCGAACAGTGCTCCAGATTCTCAGGGACCGTCATCTGTCTTCCAAGTTCTGTAAATGTGAATTTTTGGCTGAACATAGTAGCTTTCTTGGGGCATATTGTGTCAGATGCTGGTATATAGGTAGACATGCAGACAATAGAAGTAGTAAAAACATTGCCCTATTTGCAGCCGACCCCACACTGGATCTTGCAGATATGGCTCCACAAGGTGTTATATATGCAGGTAGGAGGGTCATGTGATGAGAGACTGTCCAGCCAGAGGTTAGGGTAGTCGAGATAATCAAGATAAGGTGTCAGCAGGGCCACGAGCTCCAGCAGCCTCGGCAGGGCGTAGGCCCTCAGGTCGCGCAGGTAGGGGCTAAGGTAGATTAGGGGCCTCTAGTTCAGGTATGGGCACAAGTCGTACCTATGCATTACTAGGGAGGAAGGACTCATAGGCGACCCAGATGTGGTAACAGGTATGATGAATATTTTCTCACACCCTGCTTATGTATTGATTGTTCCAGGATCTACTTTGTCCTACGTTACCCCATTTGTGGCTCGAAAGTTTAGTGTTGTACCAGCGTTGCTTTTTCAGTATCTATACCCGTCGATGACTCCATCATAGCCAAAAGGGTTTATCGAGGGTGTACAATAGAGGTTGCTTATTGTCAGACTACAGTAGATCTGGTAGAACTAGAGATGATTGATTTCGATGCCATTATGGGTATGGATTGGTTAGTTTCGTCTTATGACAACGTAGAATGCTGGACCAAGACAGTCCGATTCCACTTTCTAGGGGAGGTAGTATGAGAGTGGAAGGGAAGTACAGCTACGCCAAAAGGTAGGTTTATTTCCTACCTCCAGGCGACGAAGTTGATAGCTAAGGGATGCATTTACCACCTAGTAAGAGTCCAGGATGTTCGGGTAGAGCCTCCAATTCTCCAGTCTGTTCCAATGGTTAATGAATTCCCTGACGTGTTCCTAGATGAGCTACCTGGTATTCCCCCAGAAAGGGAAATAGATTTTTCAATTGATTTTTCTACCAGGCACTCAGCGCATATTAATTCCTCCGTATCGTATGGCTCCTGCTGAACTTAGAGAATTAAAGGAGCAGCTGAAAGACCTATTGGATAAGGGTTTTATCAGGCCGAGTACTTCACCTTGGGGTGCGCTAGTTCTATTTGTGAGAAAGAAGGATTGCTCGCTCCGCATGTGTATAGATTACTGGCAGTTGAATAAGGTTATAGTTACGAATAAGTATCCGCTTCCCAGAATACATGATTTGTTTGATCAGTTACAGGGGGCCAGATATTTCTCCAAGATTGACTTACGATCCGGATATCATAAGGTTTGACTTCATGAAAGGGACATTCCGAAGACTGCCTTCAGGACCAAGTATGGCCATTTTGGGTTCCTAGTCATGTCCTTTGGCTGACGAGTGCTCCCGCAGTATTTATGGACCTGATGAACAACATTTTCAGACCATACCTGGACCTGTTCGTGATAGTGTTTATTGATGATATTCTGGTATATTCTCGCTTAGAGGTAGACCACCAGGATCATTTGCGAACAGTGCTCCAGATTCTCAGGGACCATTATCTGTCTTCCAAGTTCTGTAAATGTGAATTTTGGCTGAACTTAGTAGCTTTCTTGGGGCATATTGTGTCGGATGCTGGTATACATGTAGACATGCAGAAAATAGAAGCAGTAAAAACATGGACCAGACCTACCACTCCGACCGAAAGTCCGCAGTTTTCTGGGGTTAGCAGGGTACTATAGAAAATTTGTTGAGGGATTCTCCACCATAGAGGCACCTTTGACTAAGCTGACGCAAAAAGCAGTAAAATTTCAGTGGACGGAGGCATGTGAGCAGAGTTTCCAGGAATTGAAAGACTGGTTAACCTCCGCCCCAGTTTTAGCATTGCCAGAAGGTACTGAGGGTTATGCAGTTTATTGTGACGCTTCGGGTATTGGGTTAGGATGTGTGTTGATGCAGCATGGTAAGGTAATTGCTTATTCTTCCAGACATCTGAGGAAACACGAAAAGAATTATCCTACCCATGACCTGGAACTAGCCGCAGTGATCAACGCTCTAAAAGTATGGAGACATTACTTGTATGGCGTCCATGTGGATATTTTCACTGATCATAAGAGCCTACAGTATATCTTCACTCAGAGGGAATTGAATTTGTGGCAGCGCCGCTGGTTGGAATTTCTGAAAGATTATGATGTAAATATTCTGTATCACCCAGGAAGAGCCAACATAGTAGCAGATGCCCTCAGCCGCATATCCATGGGGAGTTTGGTGTACTTGTAGCCCGAACAGCGGGAGTTGGCCATAGAAATACACCAGCTAGCCAGTTTAGCCATTCGTGTAGCAGAAACAGAGGACAACAGTGCGGTAATTCAGAACACCGCAGTGTCGCCATTAGTTGTGGAGGTAAAAGATCGGCAGTATGAGGATCCAGACCTTCTTCAGCTTAAAGACATAGTTGATCACGGGCAAAAATATATGCCCGAGATACTCTTTATTACTTCAATTAGTCTTGTTTATCTAAGTTATTGTATACATTTTCATGTAATTTTATATAATGTGGAGATATGTGCTAACCAACATGATTAGCCTTTGTTTTGTAGGTTTTGATGATGTTTGAGTAACCAATCCATGAGTTGGTGAAGTAGAAGCTTGGAAACGGAATTAACACGCGAACATCGGCAAGGAAGAGGCACAAAACAGCCCACCGGCGCGTCGACAAGGTGCCACGGCAGGCAGGCCGCTCAAAACAGCCCACCTGCGCGTTGGCAACGTGCCACGGCAGGTGGACTCCGCGACCATGGGGCTACACTGCGCTACCCAGGCAGCGTGACACGTTGCCAACGCGGCAAGGTGCTGCCTGGGCCGATTTCGGGTGATTTTCCAGAGAGCCTCCGCGTTCGTAGCGTGTCACGGAGGCCGTGCTCCGCGATGCACTCTGTGACACGTTGCTTGTTAATCCGGGAAAGATTCCTACTAATATAAATAGCACACTTAGGTTTATTTTTCATAATTAAGACTTGGTGGAGCAAGGAACGTGGGTTAGGAGCAGTTGAGGGACGAAAAAGCTAAGGGTTTTTCTCTCTTTCTTTCTTCTTTCAATCAATTGTACGTATGATTTACACTCATTTGAGGATGATCAATCCACAAATGAGTGGCTAATTCTCTTCCTTGATAAGGTTTTGAACATGTGTATTGAATTGTGATTGTGAATTATATGGTTTTTCATCTTCTTCTTTCATGTTGTTCTATTAATTCTTGTTCTTACTGCATTAGTGTGTGGCCAACATTAATGTACATCTAAAAAGTCCAATTTCACTTGAGAGAGCAAGAAATTGGAAAGTTGTGAATTAATAGGGTATTGTTCTTAACTTGATTTGGGAAAATTAGGTTTTGATGTGCTTTCCTGATAGAAATATACTTGAAAGCCGTATTAGTCAATTTAGGAACCGGAATTGTATTGCTAGGTCATAAATTGCATTTGATCACAGAAATGTAGACGAATGGTTTATGATTCTAAAGTGAGATTAAATACGAGAGTTTTAATCTCTAGGCTAATGTTCTTGGCTAGCAACATTAAGAGAAGAATAACCGAATTATGATTACTATCGAATTCATTACTTGTTCTTAACCTTGGCATGCTCTTATCCATAGTTTCAATTCAAGTAAATATTTGTTAATAGTTTTAGTATATAGTTTATAAACAAAATTATTTAACTTTTGGTTACATTGTTGTCAACATAATTAGAAGTAAACTAGAATATAGTATACTTAAGCAAGTTTACTTATCCAGAGTCTCCTTGGATCGATACTTGGCTTACTTAGCCACTTTATTACTTGTTTGACCACGTGCACTTGCGTGTCGGTTTTTAACCCCTACCAAAGCACCGAACAATAGTTCAGCTAGGAAAAGCATCGGATTTTCATGTAACTGAGGATAAAGTGTTGTGATGTAAGGGCCGCCTTTGTGTTCCAGATATTTCAGGGCTTCGCCAGTAGATCATGAGCGAGGTACATTACGCCTGCTATTCTCTCCACCCAGATGCAATGAAAATGTACCACGATATCAAAGAAATTTTCTGGTGGCTAGGTATGAAGAGGGAAATAGCAGAATTGGTCGCCTAGTGTCCTAATTGCCAGCAAGTAAAAGCGGAACACAAGAAACCAGGCGGATTGACTCAAGACATAGATGTGCCTCTTTGGAAGTGGGAAGTAGTAAATATGGACTTTGTAGCAGGATTACCCCATACCAGACATAGAAATGACTCGATCTGGGTAATTGTTGATAGACAGACGAAATCGGCCCATTTTCTGCCAGTAAGGGCTACTTTCTCTACTGAAGATTATGCAGAGTTGTATATCAGAGAAATAGTCAGACTGCACGGTGTCCTAGTATCCATTATCTCTGACAGAGGGGCGCAATTTGCAGCTAAATTTTGGCAATCATTTCAGAGAGGCCTGGGAAGATAGATTAATCTGAGCACAACATTCCACCCTCAGACAGATGGGCAGGCAGAATGTACTATTCAGACGCTCGAGGATATGTTACGAGCAGGTGTATTGGACTTTAGAGGTAGTTGGGATGAGCACCTACCACTTATTGATTTTGCTTATAACAATAGCTAACACTCAGCTATCCAGATGGCGCCCTATGAGGCTTTGTATGGGCAAAAATGCAGATCGCCAGTTGGCTGGTTTGAAGTAGGAGAGTCAGCGATGATTGGGCCGGATATTGTTCACCAGTCAGAGGAAAAGGTAAAGCTTATCAGAGAATGCCTACTGACTTCTCAGAGCTGTCAGAAATCGTATGCTGATGTGCGGCGCAGAAACCTGGAATTTAATGTGAATGACTGGGTGTTTTTGAAAGTTTCTCCAATGAAAGGGGTGATGAGATTCAGCAAGAAAGTTAAGCTCAGCCAGAGATTTGTTGGGCCTTATTAGATTCGTCGAAGAATAGGCAAGTAGCATACGAGTTGAACTTACCTCCAGAATTAGAGTCCGTTCATCCATTTTTCCACGTGTCTATGCTGAGGAAGTATATAGGAGACCCCTCCAGAGTTTTCAAAGTTTAGGATGTCCAGGTTACGGAAGAGCTGGCTTATGAAGAGGTCCCAGTAGCCATACTAGACAGGCAGATTCGCAGGTTGAGAACTAAAGACATTGTTTCTGTCAAGGTATTATGGCATAATAGGAACCCAGAGGAAATGTCTTAGGAATCAAAGGAAGATATGAAAGTAAGATATCCTCAACTGTTCCAGACTTAAAGAACCAGAGGTACGTTAGTATTGTTGTTTTATGAATTGCCTTATATTATGTGAATAAATGAAATAGCTGGCTTATGTGATGAATACTAGTTTTATGTGGAGTACCTGTATTGGACTTTTTTGCATTTCAGGATTTTTGAGATAGTCCATGTATTTACAGCCGTTATATAGCCCATCATTTTCTTGAATCAAGAGTTAGAGCCAGCCTGGCACCAGAAGTGCTCAGGCTCAGCTAGTCCAGCAGTCCAGGTCCTAGTAGGGCACTAGGTGCTAGTCATGCCTCCCAAGGCAGGGCGTGACAATCACAAACATGATCTACTCATCAAAATGAGGCTTATGATACCCATATTGACATATTTTAATTCAGGTCAAAAATTGATGCTCGAGGCCCCCTAAGGAAAACTGAAATAAATTACAGCATATTACTCGAAGGTTCAGGAACTCATACCCAAAATTTGGGCAAACATGGAGCTCCTTTTGGGGCTCAAATCAGCCCAAAAATATCAAGATCATACAAGAGAAATACTAGGATTTGTAGCTCAAAAATGTAGATTAAACACGGAAATGAAGCTATAATTAGCTAAGGAATGAAGAGGGGAAGATAATTTACCTAATTGCCCAAGAATCCACTAAGAAATGGTGGAAATCGCCACTTAATGAGCTCTCAAGAATTGTGGGTTGAGTTTTGCATGATATTAGCTTAAAGGATAGTGATTTGCCTATAAAGCTGTTGATTTTTTGCTGCAGTGGACTATGGATCGCCATGACGGATCTGCTACAGCAGTCTCTGGCCGCTATAGCAGACTGCCTGATACCAACCACAACTCAAACTTCAAATGGACCCCTAGATTTCATTCGGAGTGTCGTGAATGCAAAACTTATATGTTTTCCACGTGGAAACAACATTCTGGACTCAATGGAATCGAGGAACGACCATCGGAGGTCGTCTTGACAAGAACACCAAAATAAATATTTAAACCACATAACAACAACTGCCCATATGCCCAAAAGAAGTCCGAAAGCCTTGGGACCTGAACTAAAGGTCCCACTAGCCTAAAATCCAAGTTCCAAAGCTATTGGCACTGACAAAATTCTCATTCGAGACCGTTTACTAAAAATATTAACCGAAATCAACCATTTCGACTCTAAAAACTCCAAAACTAGGAAATATTTCCAAAACTCGCCCGAACACTTTGGGAAACATGCTATCCATACCCACAAGTCACAAAAGCAGTGTAGAAGCCACGCAGAGGGTCAAAACACAAAATTAAGGAAATGACCAAGAGGTTCATTACAACATCCACTACTAAAAGAACTTTCATCCTCGAAAGTTAAAGAACAGGAAGTACTAGGAGACTCGAAAAGGTGAGGATATCTAGTCTGCATGTCGAGCTCGATCTCCCAAGTAGCCTCATCGATTAGACGATGCCTCCATTAAACCTAAATCGATGGAATCTCCTTCGAACTGAACTTTCTAACCTTCTTGTCTAGGATAGTTCTAGAAAAGCCAAGGACTCATCAAGCTGAACCGAAACCCACTGAAGCACGTGAGACTCATATGGAACATACTGTCTCAACATAGACACATGGAAAATAGGGTGAACACCCAAAAGAGTTGGAGGCAAAGCTAACTCATAAGCTACCTCCCCAATACGCCATAAAATCTCAAATGACCGATAAACCTAGGGCTAAGCTTGTCCTTCCTCCCAAACCTCATCACGCCTTTCATGGGTGACACACAAATGAAAACCCTATCTCCAACCATAAACTCAAAGTCCTGAACCCTCTTAGCTCTTCTACCTACTCTGATTTGTACAGAGTCTCTCCTGAATCACCCGAATTCTACCCATACAGTCACGCAACAATTCAGTGCCCCACAATCTAACCTAAAAAGTATCAAACCAACCCACTAGAGACCTACATCTCCTACCAAACAATGCCTCGAATGTCTTCATTTGAATACTCAAATGGTAGCTATTTTTATACGCGAACTCTGTCAAAGCTAAGAACTGGTCCCACTAATCTCCAAAATCAATAACGCATGCCGAAAACATATCCTCTAGGAGCTGAATAGTATGCTCAGACTGACCATCAATCTGCGGATGAAAGGTTGTGCTAAGCTCAACTCGGGTACCCAACTCTCTCTGAATCGACCTCCAACACATGATGCAAATTGAGTACCGCCATCCAAGATGATAGATATAGGCACCCCATGCAAATGGACAATATTCCGAATGTATATCTAAGCCAACCTCTCTGAACTGTATGAAGTCTAAACGGGCAGAAAGTGAGCAGACTTTGTCATTCTATCAATGATGACCCATATAGCATTAGATCTCCGAAATGTACGTGGCAAGCCTACCATGAGTCCATAGCTATTCGTTCTTATTTCCACTCATGAATGGGTAGTCTCTAAGTCAATCCACTTTGCCTTTGGTGCTTGTACTTCACCTGCTGACAATTGAAGGACCTATACATGAAATTTGAGATATCCCGCTTCATCCCACACCACCAGTAATGCTTTTTCAAGTCGCGGTACATCTTTGCTGCCCCTTGGATAGAATATCTAGAACAATGGGCCTCCTCCATAATAAACCTAACAAAATCTCCTATTGTAGGAACACAAATACGACCCTGAATCCTCAAAACACCCTTTGGATCTAACGTCGCCTTCCTAGCCTCGCCACTCAATACCTTATCTCGAATCATCCTTAATTTCACATCCTCAAACTGTTGTGCCCAAATATGCTCCAACAATATAGATCCAGTCTCCACAAAATCAAGAATCTGCCCCAACTCAAAAATATCAAGCCTAACCAAACTGTTGGCTAGGGACTGGATGTCTGAAGCCAAAGGTTGCTCTCCACCACTAGGAATGCCAAACATCCCATGCTCACCGCCTTTTGGTTCAAGGCATCCGCTACCACATTCGCCTTGCCCGATGTTAAGCAATCAAAATGTCGTAGTCCTTTAGCAACTCCAGCCACCTATGATGTCTCAAATTAAGGTCTTTGTGGCTTAAAATGTGCTAAAAACTCTGATGATCAGTGAAGATCTCACAATGAACTCCGTATAGGTAGTCCGTCCAAATCTTCAATGCGAAGACCACCGCTGCTAACTCCAAGTCATGAGTGGGGTAGTTCTTCTCGTGAACCTTCAACTGCCTAGAAGCATATGAAATAACTTTTCCCTACTATATTAACACATAACCTAAACCAATTTTAGAAGCATCAAAATATACAATAAACCCTTGGCCCTAAACTTGAAGTGTTAGAATTGGTGTTGAAGTCACAAGGCCTTGAGCTTCAAAATTCGCCTCACACTCATCGGACCACTAGAAAGGGACATTTTTCTTGTCAATCTAGTCAAAGGCACTGCAATCAAAGAGAACCCCTCCACAAACCGCCTATACTAACCTGCTAACCTAATTAAAGTACGAACCTCGATAGGAGAAGTGGGCCTAGCTCAATCACGAACTTCCTCTATCTTGGATAGATCTACCATAATCCCATCCTTGGACACCACGTGTGCCAAGAATGCATAAAAGTCATGCTAGAACTCACACTTAGAGAACTTGGCATACAACTGTTGATCTCACAAGGTTTGAAGCACAATTCTAAAATGTTGCTCATGTTCCTTCCTACTCCTCGAGTAGACTGAGATGCCATCGATGAATACTATAAAAAATGAGTCCAAATAGTCCCTAAACACATAATTCATCAACTCCATAAATGTTGTTGGGCATTGGTCAAACCAAAAGACATGACTAGGAACTCGTAGTAGCCGTAATGAGTCCTAAAGGTAGTCTTTGGAATATCCACAATCCTGATCCACAACTGGTTATAGCCTGATCTTAAATCTATCTTAGAAAATACCGCTGCTCCCTATAGCTGATCAAACAAGCCATCGATGCGTGGCATTGGGTACGATGAAATATCTAGCATGATTTAATGTTTATAAATTTCCTATGTATGAATCTATGATTTTTCCTTATGAAGTCTATTTTAAGTATGCACGATTTTGAGATTTGGGTAAGCCCACACGGGTCAAGTATGTTTTATGATTTTGCTAAGGCTAACAAGATTAGTTATGATATATATTTTGGAGTCATGACTCCCTAAATGTTCATATTCAACCTATTTTTTTAGAATATGATTATATGAGAATTATACATGTTTTGGGAGTAGAGTCTATCACTAAGTAGGCTAGGGATTCCAAGGTTCTCTGATATCATAAACTACTTGCCAACGTAGGGATATATTCTGGGACCTCTCAAGAAAGTGTTTTTCCCTGCCCAAGGGCACCCCGTGATATCACACCTTACTTATCCTTTTCGTTGGAAAGGCTTAGTATGGCCCTCTTCTATGTGGGCCAAACGTGGGATCATCATGCGCTCATACATGGTGGTTGTCGATTATGATGAGTCTCTCATTATTCCTCATGATTTCAGTTATGCATGTTTATGACTGATGAAATTTTGTTTTCACTAGGTTTGACTCAATGATTAATTTATAAGCTTTTACTTATGATTTAGTTATTTCAAGCCATATGATTTATATTTTAGCTGTGAGCCATTTTATTTAGATATGATGTGCAGCTTATGATTGTACATGATTTCGATTCAGATTTTAGCATGTAGCCTTACTCTAACGATCTTATAATTTATGTTTATATGTATGATTTTAGTTTATACTTTCTCATCATGTTATACTTACCTTACATACTCAGTACATTCCAAGTATTGGACGCATATTCTATGTTGTATCATTTCATGATACAAGTTTAGATGATCAGACTCAATTTTTCCATTAGCCGGTCTTCAACAGTTCAGTTCAGTTTCTCTTTGTTGGTGCATCCTCATCCTTCGAGGACCGTCAATAGTGTTGAGTTATGTTTTTTTTACTTTTATACTTTAGTAAGCTAGTTGAGGATGTTGTCCTATTAGCTCTTTAGACATGTTAGAGGCTTATTAGACAATATGTAGAATTTCAGTTTTGTTAGTGTTGACTCTGTTATGATTGATATGTATTCAGATTTCCACTTATCCATTATTAGTTATCAGTTGCCACTTGATGTATGTTCTTTAGCCGCTATGTTCATGTCATGAGTCGACTTGGAGTCATTCATGGTTTTAGGTCTCGTATCTCAGTTCGGGCCTATGTTCGGGTTGTGACAGGTAGTGACCAGCTAGAGCATCCAAGAATAGGTGCCACTCTCTTTCAGCGAACTGTTTGTTGATGTTGGAAAACTCCTGACCCAACCCATCTAGTTGAAACGCTTCTAAGCTGTGCACCACCGGCTCTCATATTTGATAAAGTATGACTTATGCCCTCCATGCAGAACCGAATTGTATCCTCATTATTCGAAGGGACCTGAGTTCCCTTGCTTTGCTGTTTTCTTTTCTTTAGGAGGAGGCTGGAGCCTTCCCTATCTCGTTTTTCCTGGACGAAGTCATTATCCCGCAAAGCAATGTGAGTCCCATAAAATGAAACAAACTCTTTTTTTATTTTCCTCAAATAAAATAAAAGAAAACATCTATACACCGCTAAAAAAGAAAAAGAATTGGATTGCAAACCAAATGAAGTAGCACAATTTAATTTCTAGGACCTTCGCTTTACCTGTGTTTCACAGCTGCGGACCTGCAACATGTAGATGAGGTGCAGATGCAAAACAGATTCATTGGAAATTATTGCAGGTATCTTCTTTTCACAGATGGAGATTTGCGGCACGTGGGTGGAATGTAGGTCCTAAGTAGTAAGCTTGTAGCCTATTACTTATAACTGCATTGAACTTGCATTCTGTAGAGCAATATTTGTGGCACGCAAGTGCTCAATAGTTCCTCAACTTCCACTCACATGTTCTCAAATCTATTTTCAAGCAATTTTGATCACATTAAAAATCTAACTGGTACTCAAACTTCCCCGAAAGATGTACTAATAACATCAACATTGACCATTACGACTACTCAACGAGTTTCCTTAAGAAGAGCGTTACCCCATCTATATCGAGAAATGTCAAGTTACCTTTCCTACCAACATTCATCAATTCATTTTCAACAACCCACAATACTCACTAGCATGACTATATTTTATTCACATTATCAAACAAAAAAGAAGTAATGAATATTTTTCCTTAAGAAAGACGCCACCCAATCTATCATCGAGAAAAATCGATCATCACAAGCAACTGGGATACTCAGACTTCACCCTCAATCTACAATTTCATGGCATTACATTGCAATGATCATATATAATCTCATGAAGCACAAATTTTACACATTTTTGCAATTTTGAAACCACCCACAAATACCTACAACAAATTAATTTTAACATAACACGGAGAGCACACATTGGGGAAATGGGGGGGGATATCATTTTTATCAAAGAACAATAGTTCTCTACGATCATAAGCAAAATTAAAAATTGAAGCATAAGAGCATACCAAAATAAGGTGAGTAGAAATTGAGAGTTGAAACTTCAAAGTTTTCTTAAGAGAAAATGGTGATGGCTGACCAAGCCATTCTTTTATGGTGCTTTGAAGTTTTGTGATAGAAGAAGGTGGAAGAAGTGGTGGGATTTATAGGTAGGAGGAAGGTGAAGAGGTAGTGCATGGAGTTGATGGGGGTAGTTGGGTGTGAAGAGGTGGAGAAAATGGTATAATGGTGCAGAAAATTGGGGTTTTAGGAAGTGGAGAAGAAGGTGAAAAGTCATGGGTCAAGCCTGGGTCGAGTCAGTAAAAATGGGTTGGTCATGTTTTAAAATTCTACATACCTACACCTACGGTGGAAATGCAGTCGCATAATGGGATCTGCAAGATGAATGTATAACATAGGTGTGTCTCAGATTGCCTAGTGTACTACTTGGAGTCTGCGTTACACCTGCATCTCACAGATCTGTGTCTAAGTTTCACAGGTGAGACAAAAGTCTCCTATTTTTTAATAATTTTTTCCAGATATTCTAACTCTGATCCGCATTACACCTACGTCTTGCAGATCCATGACTGTGTTTCACAGATCAGGCGCAGGTGAGACACTTTTAATCCTCTTTTGCTTGGGTGTTTTCAACCCAACATGTGAGACACCTACATTATACACATTGGGACATGCGTTTCAAAGGTCCAACACAGTTTCTGTACTTTGCTTCCTTCAACTTTTTCCACAACCCAACTTCCTACAACAACAAAAGCAAAAAAAAGGTAAAGTAAAAAGGAATTTAGAGACACTTGAGTTGCATCCCAAGAAGCGCTTGATTTAATGTCATGACACAATAGTTTTAACTCACAATTCAACATCAATCCAGAGGTTCGACCTCCTCATAAGGGACATCCACCTGCTCATCCCTATCATCAATCATGGCCACCACCTTACACTTATCTAGGGGTTTCATTGGCTGGCACACATTGAATGTAACCTCATCCCACCGACTCGGAATTTGAGCTCACCTAGATTGACATCCACTAGAGCCCGCCCATCCAACATAACAATGTCCGCTAGAAGGATGAATCTATCCACTTTGACCAGCATATCAACAAGTATCCCTACAGGGCGCTTGATAGATCGATCTGCCATGAACAACCTCATAGTGGTAGGCTTGGGATATCCCAATCCTAAATTTTTAAAGATCACCAGGGGCATCAAGTTGATGCTTGCTCCCAGGTCGCATAGAGCCTAATTGAAGAAGTACACCCTAATGGTGCAAAGATTGGTGAATACTCTAGGATTATCTCTTTTTGGTGCGAGGTTGATAGCCATGACCGCACTACAATTATGTGACACCATCATTGTGCTCACATCAACAACCCTCTTCTTTCTCAAAATCTCCTTTATAAACTTGGCATATCCTGACATTTGGAGCAAAGCATTGACCAGTGGAATGTTTACGGACAACTTGCTGAACATATCAATGAAATTTTTGAATGGGTTATCCTCTTTCTTCTTGATCAACTACTGGGGTAAGGAGGTGAAAACTTAGGGACTTGGACTTTAGAACTTGAGGCCTCCTTTCCCCCTTTATCATCACATACAATTGGAGGAAGAGTATCAACCTCTTCCTCCACTATGTTATCATCATCAACAACAATAGGTATGCTTGGCACCCCATCATTTAGCTCTTCATCATTCTTCTTTTAACCCACTTCTGTATTGGGATTATCACCAGCATTTGTTACCACCTTTCAACTCCTCGTGACACTCTCCATACAATGGCCATCATTCTTTAGGTTAGGCATTGGGTCCCTCAGAAGGGTGCCCTTCATTCTAGGATTCATTTGTGTGGATAAGTGATTCATCAATGCCTTAAGGTGTTTGATGGAGGCCGAGTGAGAGCTCACTATTTCGGCGAGATTGGATACCTCTCCTTTTAACTCCTTCACTCCAGTATCTGTTGACTCCACATTTTTCAACACCCAATCTAACATATCCTCAATCTTAGAATTTACCGGGTCACTAACACTTGGTTGCATTGGCATTACATCAGCCTTTTAAGGAGGGATGTATGGGTTTTGAACTTCGATTATTATTCCTACTCCCTTCTCTTTTGGGCTTACAATTTCTCTATTGATTTTTCCTCTCTCTCCAACCTTGGTCTTCTCAATCTCTCCAACCTTGGTTCCCATCCCAAGGACACCATGGGCCTTGATTGGCACCTTGGTACCTCAGATGCGAACCCACTATTTGGCTCATCATGTATTTGAATTCTTCATCATATCTAGCTTGGTGAACATCTTTCTCAAATGAGTTGCCTCCTTGGGCTCCAATAGTGTTAACACTTTTGGTTCGGACCCCATCACATGTTTTGCAAGCAGCTCAACTTGAGTCATCACTTTGGCTAACATTTCATCTGTTCTCCATATATAAGATGTCATATGGTTGGAAGATGCATTTGAGGACACCTCTGTTCCCCTGGTATGCCATGCCCGGTTGGTCTCAGTCATTAGATCCAAGAGTGCCTTGGAAAGTCTGTAGTTCTGGTCCATGATTGACCACCAGCTAAATTATTTTCCACAAACATTGATCGAATCAAGGGACCAATAAAAACTTTGGAGAAGTACCCCATCAGGCAGTTTATGATTTGGACAAATGACCACTTTATTTTTAAACCTCATCCATACTTCATAAATGGTTCTCCGGTGAGTTGCCGAAATTTCATGATCTCATCACGTAGTTGAAGCATCCGAGAGGGTGGAAAAAATCTATCAAGGAATGCTTCATTCAAATCATTCCAAGATGTGATGGACCCTAGAGGCATCTCCTCCAACCATGTTGTAGCCTCCCCCATCAAGGACAATAGGAATAACCTCAAGCGAATTGACTCTTGGCTGATATTAGATTTGTTGAATGGTTGACAGATATTAATGAAGTTTCGAAGATGTTGATTAGAATTCATGCTAGCTAGTCCACCAAACAGCCCTTTCATTTACAAGAGATGTAACATGGTGCTTGTCACATAGAATACGACATTCCCTACCATTGGTGGTAGGCGAATGTCACCAGCTAGATTCTTAGCCATGGGCGCTCTTCTACATCCATGAATCCATCCATGCTACCAGCATCACTAGCATGGTTCATCTTTGCACTCCTAAGCAATCAACAAAAACACTAAACAAAGTGAAAAACAACACAAGATGCGAAACAAATTTGAATCAATAAACAACAAGTTGCAATCACATCTCAATCCCCGGCAATGGCACCATTTTTTTATAATGCTCAATAAAACTCTCCCTTTTAAAGGAGGTGGTTGCGGTCATTCTCGTAAAATAATTCTCAATGAGTGTAGGGGTCGAATCTCATAGAGATTCAGGAGATATTATCCAAAAGTTGTAAATTAACTCAAACTAGATAGCGCCATGTCTAAACAACATAAAGTAAATATTAGGGGGAAAAGGAAGCAAGTATTGATATGAAATTGTAAGAAAAGGAGGGGAAAGCTACTTGTTGCAATCAATGAGAGCGACTAGCGGTGTGCATTTTATGGGGTGTCGACTTGACAGGGGTTTATTAAATTGCATTAGATTCCACTAGAGCATGGAGAGCGTTGATTATAGAAACACCCTATATTTCTCAACCAGAAGAATATGTTTACCTTGGGTTTTGTCAAACCCCAAAGACAATCAACAAACAAACCAACAAAGCTTGAGGAAAGGTTAAACTATCTCTAGCCTTAAGCCTTTAATGGGATGTGAACATGGGTTTTGACTATCTTTAGCTCAAGCCCAAGTATCGCACACCCAATTCCTCACAATGGAATCTTCACCCAAACCTTACTTCCCTCTTTCAAGAAAAAGCAAGATAAGAAAGCTAAATCAATGTGTGCAGCCATCAATTATTGAATTAAAACTTGGAGGAAACAATAAATCCACGCTTACTACTCAAATCTACGAACAATTCATCAACATCCAATCAAATGTAGACACCCATTATGCACATACACCTCTAGCAAGAAATTTAGCTGCTCATAAGTAAAGGAAGAGAAATTATATCCATAAGGAATTCCTCTAAATTCATCATATTAAGAAAGTAATTTCAAGACTAAAGTCTGCAATAATGGAGTTCATGCCCAATGGAAATTGAAGAAGAAAAAGTAATTGTACTCTACTCTCTATCTCTATGTTCTTCTCTCTGCAAAATCAATATGACATAATGCGTGTATGTACAATTACGGTAAAATCTCTGAAATGCCTTTAGCATAGCTTTTCAAAATTTCCCTTGGAAGCTTCTCAGGTACCTTGTGCTAAATCTGGATAAAAGTTCCCACAATAGTGACACGCATCACTTGCAGGAAACCTGCATTCCACTGGTAAAAATTTGTGGCTCGCAAGTCACTCCTCAGGCCTAGATAGTAGTCTTTGTCGGTCGTCTGTGGTTCGCATATGCCAATCTGTGGCCTATAGGTCTAGTTTTAGCATATTTACAGATTCTCCTTCTTGCACAGGTGCCCATGTGAGGCATGCATATTCCGTTGTCGTCCAGCAGATTGCTTTTAGTTCAATTCTTTCATTTTCTGGGTCTAAGTCAAATGCCTACACAAAAGAAGAGAAAAGGCATAAAACCTTCCTAATTTGTATGAAAATAAAGCAATAGCTTATTCTTAAAAAGCCAAATGAGTTGGCAAATTACCAAGTCATCAATGAGTGAACCTTCTGGCACCTATAACCCAACTATGTTATGGGAGTTTTATGCAGTGTATATGGTCACCCTAAAAAATCAGGCCTTGGGGGGCCAAGATTGGAGGAAGCAACTAGCTTTAACCACGGTTATGGTGTGAGAGATGAAGGTAGACAAATCTGAGTGCACCATTTTATACATGCTATTTAGTCCTGAGTCTGAGCCTATAATCAACGCAGCCGAGTTTGATTGTCAATCGAGTGAGCTTAAAAAGATCAAGATCAAGAAGATGATTACAGAGGACAAGAAAATGCATTTCACCTAGTTAGCACGGGCCATAGCCGCAAAAGGGAAAGAGGTAGAGTGGCTGACAGGGCAGGAGACACTTAAAAAAAGCAACTCTAAATTTCAAAGCTAAGTTTGGGTGCTCACTGGTGAGGCATCCTCTGGGGCCAACCAACAATGATAATATAGTGTCCCCAAATCAAGAAGCACCTCTAGCTAGCATCATGGAGGTATATGAGATAAATTTCCCATGGCATATTATAGAGGAAATTTGAGAGAGACAGACATCCTCGACAACACTAGTATTTCATTTTCGTACTTGGTGGCCAAGTTGTGTCGAGAGTCTCAGGTTCTAGAGTTTCCCAGTATAGATTAGGTGGTGGATCTGCTCAAAATCACTGACATAGGGCTTATCAGAGATGATACAAACCCAGTCACCAAGGCCAAAAGTCAGTTGGAGATCTCAGTAGGCACACCCATTCTAGCTAATGTGTTAAGGAGGGGTTCACACATTAAGACCCCCGAGTTTATAGACTTGGAGATGGAGGCCCTTGCTTCCCATGATGTGGATACCATGCCCGAGACCACCTATGATGCAGCTGCATCCATGACCTTTGACGCCCTTGCTTCATCGTTTACCACACCAGAGGCTAGACCATCAGTTTCATCTCCCTACCCCTTACGAGTCGGCTTAGTCAGGATCTCACAGGTGTATATTGTCCACATAACTAGGAGGTTAGCTAGAGGTTAGAAGCAGTAGGCAAAAACCACACTTTAGGAGAAGATTGTAATGGAGCAGGTAAAGCCCTGGGTGACCAAGGAGCTAGAGTCCATGGCTAGGATTGGGCATGGGCAGTTGGATGCTTTTGAGAGGAAGATGGACGAGCATCTCACAAGGTTACAGGTGCTAGAGCTTAGATGGTGGTATGCTGAGTTAGAGGCCCTTCGAGTAGAGCTGAGAGAGGTATCAGTATGGTAGGTCTCAATTATACCACCGGTGGTGATCCCCATTGTTGAGAAGGAGATAGAGGAGGAGCTGCCTTCCATTTTTTATTTCTTCACTGAGTAGCCGATGACTGAGACAAAAGGGAAGAGGCCTCGAAGTGAAGAAACTAGGTATAGTGATGGAGATCTTCTGAGAGAGAAGAAGTGAGAGCAACATGAGATGGCGAAAGCCATGAGGCTGTCCAGAGATGAGGCATGCATAAGGGCAGAGATTGATGTTGCTGGGGTTTGTGAAGAGACTATAAGCTTTGTTGATCCAGAGAGTGTGCCGGTCATTACTGGTGCCACAGAAGAGGAGGCTGGGGGTGTATATACATCCCTCACTGATTAGATGACTTTCGGCATCTAGGACGCCACAGGTATATCCCTAACCCATGTACCTATATTTCTTTTTGATGCATCGAGGGCGATACATGGTCTTTTTTATGGGGGTGGGGGTGAATCTGTCTTTTGAACCTGAGGGTTTTTATTGTCGTGTGTCTTTCCTCAAATTTTCTATCTAGTACAAATGGAATGTTTAGGTTTTCATTTTTATGTTTTTTTTGTGTGTTTAATTAAACGGAAAATAGGAGAACTTAGGGCAGTCAGATAAATTGGCAAGCTTGTGATCTATTTTGAACTGTTGAACGACACCCCTCTTAAAACACTTTTTTGTGTTATGTGCTTAGTGTAACTAACATGACCATCTTGAATCTTTGCATGACATTAATATTATGAATGTATTAACTAATTGTGTGACTACGCATGAACTAGAAATTGGAAGTGATAGTGTTATCTTGTGCCATGTGGTGTAAGGTGCTTACTGAGTTCAAATTTTGTATGTACAATCTAGAACTTGTATGGTTAGTCGTACCAAGGTTGTAGGATAGTCGAATAGAAAATGATCACAGGCCATTGTTCAAATTATTCACTTTATCCTAAATGACCTACTAAAGGAAATAATAGTATCCCTCAGTCCCAAATTTTGAGCCTAACAAGACCCTTCATTTGATTAGCCCATTCACCTTCTCCACTTTTGACATAATGAATATGGTTTGGCCCTGGTCTCTCCTTGGAAATTATGAACCTCAACTCAGGCAAATCACCTAAGTTGAGGTGTCTATTATAGAGGTGCATAGAAAAGGTTGGGTATGAAAAGGAGCTAGTCATGTGAAAAGAAAATGGGTGTGGTTTGAAATAAAAGAAAAGCGAAGATAAAGATTGAATGAAAAAAATACTAATAAATAAATAAATAAAGATGTTGGCATATTTAGAAAAAAAAAGAGAGATAAGTTGAAGTGAAAACCACATCCTTAAGCTGAAAGATGAATAAAGGAGAAAAAAAGAGAAAAGTTTGAAGTGGAGCCAAAAACATTATGTAGTGCCAATGAGATTGAGTCACTGTATTCATATCAATCATACCCGCCCATAAGACTACATTAGAAGATTAAGAAATCCTATAGTGATCCAATCCAATTGTCTGAAAAGCTGAGTTATAGAAAATAAGGGCAAGTCTATGGTTTTGTATGCACATTGTATGAACTTCTTTGTAAGAGTGAGTGCTTTTGACATTGTTAGTGAGGGAACATGGGTAACATTGTTAACTGCTAATTGTCTGGGTAAGTTTCATAAGTATATATACATGATTGTCGGTTGATATTATAATGCCATTTGTTGATCCCTTTGTGTCATGATAGAAATCATTGCGTAAGCACAGTGATTTTTGGTTTGACAATATAGGAGGGGATCAAAAATGTGATTCACTTGTGCCATGTGTTTCTATGACTACTGTAGGTCTCCTAAGTTTCTTTTAGTTAAAGCATCAGTGTAGTTTTTATTTTTTCTTGAAGACATCCAAAAGTTCTAAGTTGAGGGTGTTGATGTATCATGGTTTTACAGTATTTTTGATGCTTAAAACTAATAAAATATGAAAATTATAAGTATGTTCATATAGATATGATGTGTTTTGTTTAGTGTTACAGGACGTTTAAAAAGTGAATTGGGGAAAAGGAGCTGAAAATAGCTAAGAGTGGACTATTGAGGCAGGTAATGAGTCGTTATGTCAGGCAACAACTCATTCCCTGAATCATTATGAAGATTTGGCCAAAATATCAGAGAGTTGAAAGAGTGAAGGTTCAAATAACGGGTCACCCAACAACTTATAAAGTATGATGATGGGTCACCTACACCCATTCCGAAGGCCCGTTAGAACTGGAAGCAAAATTGTGAAAAAGATCTGAGAGTGACAATGAAAGGAGCAACAAGTCATCAAAGGACTTAACGACTTGTCATGAAGAATCGTTAAGAAAAGTTCAGAAGATCAGAGATTTCATCCCCAGGTGTGAAGAGCAATATAATGACTAGTTAAGTAAGCTAATGAGTCGTTAGTGGAGGCATTAACAAGAATGAACATTTGCTCAGGAGGACCCGTCAAGGCACTTAACGACTCACTAGGACCACTAATGAATTCTTACCACCACGACCTGTTTTCCTTGTTTATGTAGGATAGAATTTATTGTGTCTATAAATACTTTATTTAGGTTTCTTTTACAAAATCTCAAACCTTTGACATAGTTTACATAATTTTGGGGTGTATTGTTGACATTGGAGAAGTCCAAGAAACATATTTCTTAATTTGTTCTTGGGTTTTGAAGGATCAAACAATCATTCATTATTGAATATTTTCAATTATTGTTGATTAATTCAAGAAATGTGATTTTTCTACAAATTCTTGTAATTTTATGATTATGATTTTCTCCATTTATTCTTATTATAATTCTTTAAGCATGAGTAGCTAAATCTAATAACTAGGATTGTGGGAACCATGATGAATTAATAAATATAGGCAAAGTACTTAGTGATTCTTGAATGGGGGTTTATGCATATATTGTTCATCCCTTCATTTTAATTGGTTTTTAAGGATCACGAACGTTAGAATTTCGCTTATTCTTACTCATCATACCAAGGGCTAATGAATAGGGAAAGGGATTAACAACGGAGATGTGAGGCTATCAACCCTCATCTAATAGCTTGACCTTGTCCCGGAATAGCTAATCTGACATCAAAGGTAAGGGTTAGTAAAGTATTCACTTATAAATGGACCAAGTTTATTGGTGATAATCATCTATCTAGGGGACCAATCATTTATGTAAATTTAACTTACCGATTTTACATGTTGAACACAGTTTTACATGGTGAACACCAGGATAGATCACCAGTACGATAAGCTTGCAATGTTATGAAATCATGGGGAACACAATCCTACTCAATTCACTCACTGAATACAACCAACTTTAACAAATATTCTACTCTTTGTTACGTATTGTTTTAATATTATTTCTTGTTAAGAACTCCGCCCTAGGAAATAAGTGGACTAAAAGTAATAGTAAGCACATTAATTGAGGTTCTCGCTATATTTCTCGTGGAATTTGACCCCAAACCTGTTGAACTCTATATTTTAACATCGATCACTTTATATCTCATTTTAAAAGGTGTAATTTGGGACATCATGTCGCCCATGAAGGGCGTGATAAGGTTCGAGAAGAAGGGTAAGCTCAGCCCTAGGTTCATTGATCCATTTTAGATTTTGTGGCGTATTAGGGAGGTCGCTTATGAGTTAGCTTTTCCTATTGCTATTTTGGGTGTTCACCTTATTTTACATATATTTATGTTGAGCCAGTATATTCCCGATGAGTTTCACGTACTTTAGTGAGATTCAGTTCAGCTTGATGAGTCCTTGGCTTTTGAGAAGGAGCCTATGACTATCCTAGACAAGCAGGTTAGAAAGTTGAGTTTGAAGGAGATTCCATCAGTTAAGGTTCAATGGAGGCATTGTCCATCCAAGGAGGATACTTGGGAGATCGAGCTCGACATGCAGACTAGATATCCTCACCTTTTCAAGTCTTCAGGTACTTCATGTTCTTTAACTTTCAAGGATGAAAGTTCTTTAAGCAGTGGATGTTTTAAGGACCCTCTTGGTCATTTCCTTACTTTTCTATATTTTTACCAGTTTGACCCTCCTCGTAGCTTCTACACTGCTTTTGTGACATGAGGAATTAGTAGCATGGTTTCCAAGGTTTTCGGCCAAATTTTAGAAAGGTTTCCTAGTTTTGGAGATTTTAAAGTTTAAATGGTTGACTTCGGACAACATTCTTAGCAAGTGTTCTTGGATGAGAATTCCATTAGCGCCATTAGCTCTGAAACATGGATTATAAGCTAGTAGGACCCTTGGTATAGATCCCAACGCTTTTGAACTTATATCGAGCATTTGAGCGATTGTCAGTATATGGTTAAAGTATTGATTTTGGTGTTCATCTTGTCAAGATGACCTCTGATGGTTGTTTTGTCAATTCCAATATGTCCATAATGTTGTTTCCACTTGGAAAACATATGCGTTTGTGTTCATGACACTCTGAATGAATTTTGGAGGGTCCATTTGAAATTTGAGTTATGGCTGGTAGCCAAGCAGCTCACTATAGTGAGCCAGAGACTACTATAATGAAGTCGCCATGGTGAACCAGAGTCTGCTGTAGCGAAAAATCGGTAGCTTTATAGGTAGATCACTTCTCTTTTAGCTCTTTTCATGCAAAGCCCAACCTGCCATTGTTGAGAGCTCAATAGGTGGCGATTTTCACGATTTCTTAATAGATTCTTGAGCAAATAGGTAAATTATCTTCCCCTCTTTGATCTTTAGATAAATATAGATTTATTTCCATGTTTAATCTATGTATTTGAGCTCCAAATTCCTAGAATTTCTCTTTTGTGATATTGAAGTTTTCGAGCTGATTTTAGCCCCGGAATGAGCTCCATTTTTGCCAAATTTTCGGCTATGAGTTTCTAAACCTTCAAGGAACACAATGCAATAATGTATTTCAGTTTTGTTAGCGGGACTTGAGGGTCAATTTTCGACCTAAAATAAAATATATCAATATGGGTATCTTTAGTCTTGTTTTGATGAGTAGATCATGTTTGTGATAGCGTGGCAGCAATCTGAGGCATTGCGAAGGGGTAAAAGTTTCTAGTGATAGTTCGTGGCTTGCTGTTCGGATGTGAGGTAGGTTACGGTTTTTTTCTTTAGACTTGACTTGGTTTGGTAGTATATTTTATAAGTTTCACGATATTAGGGTGATTTTCTAGATAGAATTAAGTTGTGATGCTTTTCTAGGTTATTGGCGATTTCAAGGACTTTAGAAATTGTATTTCCTTATAAGCCTCAGTTTAGGTTTTTAGTTGCTATATTGCGGATAGATTTGGGATCCTTAGGCTAGATTAGGAGCAGTTTTTGTAGTTAAATTAGATAAGAGGTGTTTTCTTTAGATTATTTGTCGTTATCGATTTGTTAGACTTGTTCTTGCTTTACTATCCTATTTTTCCTTTGTTATGGAATTGTGGACCTGTGGCCATGGTTTTGGAGCAGCTGGACTCCAGGTTAGTATTATTGTGGTATGACGGGTAATTTACCATATTATATAGAGAGAGAGAGACATACACACACATAAGTGAGCACGCATACATCCACATATATATGCACATGAATTGAGTTATGATTTGAAGGAAAAATAATGATTTTTGGATTTTAAACTAAAAGAGTCTGATCTTTTATTGATTTGAGCTCTGGGGCAGTGTACTACTATTTTACTGATTTTTGATTTTATAAAAAATTTGCGCCACATGTAAATTCGGTCCGAGGTAAGATGTCGGATCAGTTATACTTTACCTTTCTATATACATACGAGGTGAGATGACGGATGGCCCGAGGTCATTTGCTGGGTTCATTATTACTATGTTTGAGGTGAGATGTTGGGCGGCCTGAGATCTTTGTCGGGCTTCATTGTTACTACGTTCGAGGTGAGATGACAGGTGGCCCATGATCTTTGTCGGGTTTCATTGTTACTATGTCCAAGGTGAGATACCTGGCAGCTCGAGTTCATTGTAAGGTTTCACTGCATATTACACTAGCCACATATTGCATTGCATTGTCCCATACTACACCACATTAGTCTTGCGTGCTTTTATATTTTTATATTTTCATATTTTCATATTCGTGTGTTATTGCTATTTTCCACTTTTCCTCTGATTTGTTGTGATTTCCATGTTAGTTTTCAATAGATAGTCCCTTTCATGTATTTTATATTATATATTATTTTTTGAGCTCGGTCGGCCTATGAAGTCTATTGAGTACCCTATATTTTGGTACTCATACTGTACTTCTGCATCTTTTCTGATACAACAGCCAGTATGAGTCACCTTCCTTGATCATCTGCTCGTTCATGGATTCTTTTGTTGATCCGGATCATGGTGGGTTCTAGGCATTTGTAGATTTACTACTTTCCATCTTGTATGTCCTGTCTAATTTTGTATTTGTCATACAGTTGTTTCTTTTGTATAGTCTTATTCTCGTAATTTTAGAGGCTTTTGTATCGGTGACACTAGATCTGGGATTAGTATCTTTTGTATATTGCCTTTTCTTTTTTCCTCAGGGTCATGTTGTATATTTAGTATCTTTTATGTATATATCTATACTTGGTGGTCCGTTGATTTTAATTTCTACTTTCTTGTTATTATGTTCGTCTTTACTTTCAGTATTCATTTTAAAATTTGGCTTACCTACTGGGGGTCGTAGTGGTGTCATTATGGTCCGATTTCGGGTCATGACAGATGGCTTAGTAAGATGCTCTCATTAACTCTATATAACATTCTCTTTCTTTACATATCATCTCTATTGTAATTTCCTCCAAACTATTATGGATCACATTGAGATGTCTTTTGCTAAATTTTATTGGGGAAGCTCAATGTCACCCCCGAGTTTACACCCTGATGGGACACGACACTTGGAGTGACAAGTAACCCCAAGTCAACCCCTGGTCTATCATACACTGCATTTTGAGTAATATGAAAATTTATCCAATGGAAATTTAAAGAAAAAATATAAATACTTGAAAGAAATAAAGTTGATTCATAATATTTGAACATATTAGAACAAAGCTACAAGTCTGAAAAACCAATCTATGTCTGAGAGCCACTATGACTGATGAGTTTCTTGGACAAACCCCCTGCTAAATCCAAATCTAAATAAAAAGGAAAATATAACTGAAGCAATAAATCTCCATCATCGAAGAATGAGGACTCACCAACTAGAACAGCCGAAGTCTTCGGTTAGTTATTGTCTACGCAAGAATAAGACTGAGATCCTGCAGCTGTATCATAAAATGATACAACATAAAAATATGTGTCAATACTTTGAATGTACTCAGTAAGTGAGAGAAACATAACACCATGGGATAAAAATATAAAACTGAAAAGACATGCAATGACTAGCTAAAGCTACTGAACTGAATGACTGAAATAACGATTGGACAAATCGTTGGTTCTATTGACTGGGTCCTCGATTCACTGATTCTGACACGGGGGATACCATGACTCATTAGATGAACCAAAGGGCCGTTGGTTCCTCCCGTGGCCACTGGAAAAGAAAACTGGCAGGCTAGGCAACGGGTGACATAGAAACTCGTTGGTTGAGCCAATGGGTCGTCGTGTCCAGTCGTTAGGTTCACTGGAAATTTTTTTTGAAAAAGCCTAAGTTGACACATGGGTGCTGATAATGACTCGTTGTGGCTGACAACGACTCATTGTGGGAAACAACGAGTCATTGTATCCTCTCGTTATCACTAGAAAGAAATTTCAAGGACCTCACTTGACGACTCTCACAACGGGTCGTTGTTTATGACAATGACTTGTTGGTTGAGTCGTGGGGTCTTGGAAAGAGTTTCTGAGCTGGGAAAACCATGACTGATAGGACAACTCTTTATTTCCCACAACGGGTCGTTCCTTGTCTCGTTATTTCCCAAGTGGCAAAGACCTGGTGACCCAACTGACACAATGAGTCATTGGAGCTAACCACGACTCATTGTCTCAGTCGTTCTGAGAAGATTTTTTTCTGGTTTTTCTGCTAAATTTTCTTGAATCCTGAGTCTAGTCTAGTAAAGTTTTCGGGTGTTACAATATGTCCCCCTTGGGATCATTCATCCCCGAATGAAGACTAAAACTACTGAAAAACAAGGAAAAGAGCTGAGATTTCTAGACTAAGACCATGAGCTGGTTTCTGAAGGAGTAACTGACTCTGAACTGACTTCACCATACTAGTAGAGCTAATGCAACTAGAATGCACATAGAAAATATAAATAAAGATGGTGAGTATGAAACTGAATAGGGTACTGGGGAGGAATTTAGTACTTGATGCAGGAATTAAACTAGAAGGGAACAAGTGTGGGTATTTAGCCATCATATCTGCTTTGGCTTCCCATGTAGCTCCTTCTACATGCTGATTTCTCCATAAGATCTTGACTGAAGCTACCTCCTTGTTCCTCAGCTTACGAATCTGACGGTCAAGGATCTGGACTAGGACTTCTTCATATGAGAGACTATCTTTCACTCCCACACTGTCCAATGGCACAATTGAAGTTGGATCCCTAATGCACTTCTTCAATAGTGACACATGGAATACTGGGTGCACAAATGCCAATTCTAAAGGTAATTCCAGCTCACAAGCTAACTTGCCAATTCGCCTCAGAATCTTGTAAGGTCCCACGTATCTCGGACTGAGCTTTCCCTTCTTCCTAAAACTCATCACCCATTTCATAGGTGAAATTTTCAAATAGACCCAGTCATCCACAACAAACTCTAATTCTCTTCTCCTCACATCAGCATAAGATTTCTGACGGCTCTAAGTTGTTTTCAATCTTTCCCTAATGATTTGTACCTTCTGCATAGCTTCATGAACCAAGTCTGGCCCGATTATAGAAGATTCACCAACCTCAAACCATCCAATAAGAGATCTGCACCTCCTACCATACAACGCCTCAAACGGGGCCATCTGAATACTAGAGTGATAATTGTTGATGTACGAAAACTCGATAATAGGCAAGTGGCATCCCAACTGCCCTTGAAATCGATCGATCACGCTCTCAACATATCTTCTAGGGTCTGAATAGTACGCTCAGTTTTCCCCATTTGTCTGCAGGTGAAAAGTTGTGCTAAGTTTGACTTGGGAACCAAGTCCCTTCTGAAAAGACTTCCAGGAATGCGAGGTGAACTGGGTACCTCTATCTGAAATAATGGTAATGGAACCCCATGAAGTTTGACCAACTTCCATATATAAAGCCTAGCATAGTCCTCAACTGAATCTGTAGTTTTAACTAGAAGGAAATGTGCTGACGTAGTTATCCGGTCTACTACTACCCAAATGGAATCATATTGTCGATGAGTTCGAGGTAGTCCCTCCATATTTACTTCTTCCCACTTCCACATGAGTATGCTGATATCCTGGGTCATACCTCTCGGTGTTTGGTGCTCTACCTTGACTTTCTAGCAGTTCAGGCACTTAGCTACGAATTCGGTGATGTCTTTCTTCATGCCATTCCACCAGTAAATATCTCGCAAATCGCGGTATATTTTAATTGCACCAGGGTGGACGGAGTACCTTGAGCTATGTGCTTCAGCCAGTATCTGTTGTCTTAATTCACCGACATCTGGTACACATAATGTACCCTGGTAATGAAGCACCCCATCTCCCCTTTTGGAGAAAGCTTCAACCTCTTTTCTGAGAACCGCTTCCTTAAGTTTAAGTAAGATAGGATATTCATCCTGTATGGACTTAACTTCAACAACCAAAGAGGAATCTTACCCTCTTTGCATTACCACACCACCCTCAACTGAGTCAACCAGTTGCACCCCTAACTGAGCTAGTCGGTGAATATCTTTCGCTAGTTCCTTTTTACCTTCCTCAACATAAGTCACGCTTCCCATAGACACTCTGCTCAGGGCATCGGCCACCACATTGGCCATACCTGGGTGATACAACATGCTCATGTCATAGTCATTCAGGAGTTCTAACCACCTTCTCTAATGAAGATTTAGGTCCCTCTGATTGAATACATACTGAAGGCTCTTGCGATCGGTGAAAACATCCACGTGAGCCCCGTATGGATAGTGTCTCTAGATTTTCAGTGCAAACACCAGCGCTGCCAACTCCAAGTCATGAGTTGGATAATTCTTTTCATGAACCTTGAGCTTTCTGGAAGCGTAGGCTATCACCTTGCCCTGTTGCATCATAATGTAACCGAGTCCATCTCTGGAAGCGTCACAATAAACTACAAACCCATCTGATCCTTTCGGTAAGGTCAACACTGGCACGGTAGTGAGTCGGGTTTTTAACTCCTAGAAACTCTTCTCACACGCATCTGACCACTTAAATTTCACCTTCTTCTGAGTCAGCCAAGTCAGAGGAGATGCTATATAAGAAAAACATTCCACAAAATGTCGGTAATACCGAACTAGACCTAAGAAACTTCTGATTTTGGTTGGGGAGGTAGTTATAGGCCAATATTTCACTACTGCTATCTTTTGAGGATCAACCAAAATACCCTTACCCAAGAACACATGACCCAGGAAAGTCGCGGACTTCAATAAGAATTCGAACTTGCTAAATTTGGCGAACAGCTGGCAGTCTCTAAGTGTCTGAAGCACTATCCTCAGGTGACTAGCATGCTCTTCCTCATTTCTGTAGTATACCAGAATGTCATCGATAAACACAATGACAAACATATCCAAATACTTCTTGAAGACTCTATTCATCAGGTCCATAAAGGTTGCAGGGGGATTTGTTAGTCTGAAGGACATAACCACAAACTCATAGTGACCATATCGAGTCTTGAAAGTTGTTTTCAATATGTCGCACTCTCTGACAATTAATTGATGATACCCCGACTGAGATCTATTTTGGAGAAACAGCTGACTCCCTGAAGTTGGTCGAATAGGTCATCAATTCTGGGTAGGGGATACCTGTTATTGACTGTGATCTTATTCAACTGATAGTAATCGATGCACATTCTGAGGGTATCGTCTTTCTTTCACATGAATAGCACTGGTGCACCCCAGGAGAGATGCTGGGTCTAATAAAATCCTTCTCAAGAAGATCTTTTAGTTTCTCCTTCAAATCCTTAATTCAGTCGGGGCCATTTTATAAGGAGGGATGGAGATGGGCTGAGTATCTGGGAGAGAGTCTATACTAAATTCGATTTTCCGTTTAGGAGGAACTCCGGGAAGATCTTTGGGGAACAATCTGGAAATTCACTGACAACAAGGACTGACTGGATAGTTGGTATAGTACGGGTAGGTCGGGGCCCTGTCCCGATCATCTCTATTGTTATTCCTAGAGGCTTGCAGTCTGTATATGCTTCCCTGTGGTCAGTTGAGCCGATCGTGAGAGGTCGCGCAGTTGTACAGCTGTTAGTACTTTTTCTTTCTTTTATGTTGGCCGTGTGGGGCCATAATTTGCCAGTAGTGGTGACCTTGCCAGTCATGTAGCCTTCTAGTATTTCATGATTGAGTTATAGATAACTAGACAGCATGATGGCCTTGTCGGCCCGCATAGGATTCCCTAAATTGATATGTTTCTGGTCAGCTGTCAGTACAGGTACAGAAGGCTATGGGCCAATGGGCCGGGGGCTGTGTTTACAGCCGTTATATAGCCCTTTGTTTCCAAAAATATGAGTTAGAGCCATCCAGGCACCAGATGTGCCCAGGCTTAGCAGTCCAGCAGTTCAGGTCCGAGTAGGGCACCAGGTGCCAGTCATACCCCCTAAGGCGGGGTTTGACAAACTTGGTATCAGAGCAGGTCGTATCCCGGGAGTCTGCAAGTCGTGCTAAGTAGAGTCCTGCCCATGGATGTGTTGTGCACCACATACTATGGGTAGGAGGCTGCAAGGCATGATAGGATGGTTGTCTTTTATTCTTATTCAGTCGTGCTGTAGAGCGGTACAATATAGGGTTGAGTCCCTAAAAGCTTACTATATTCCTTGGTTACAGATAATGTCAGACTAGCGACATCCTATCACAGGTCGAAGCTTAGATGTTGCAGCAGGGGAAGGCACCAGCAGGATGCCTCACCCTCGTTTAGAAACAGCCCGATCAGAGGGCACTACAGAGGCATCGTCCCAGCCTCCTCAGCAGTCTACACCACGTCAGGAGCCACTTGGGGCGACATTACCTTCAGCAGTCCTTACACCGACACCTTCCGACCAGGAGGTTAGGAGTGCTGTAGTTATGTTAGCACAGATGATGGCTGCTCAGCGTCAGCCAATGCCGCCTACAGATGCAGAGTTATCAGGAGGGCCCAGTAGTTCGGGGGTCCGAGAGTTCTTAGCCCTGAATCCCCCACAGTTTACAGGTACGGATCGGACAGAGGACCATCAGGATTTTTTGGATCAAATGCAGAGAATCTTTCGGGTTATGCATGCCACGCCTACAGAATCAGTTGAGTTGGCAGCATTCCGGTTACGGGATATCGCTGTGTTATGGTATGAAAGCTGGGAAAGGTCCCGAGGGAGAGATGTTTCCCCTCCCACCTGGTCCAGCTTTTCAGGAGCCTTTCTAGATCACGATTTGCCGCGGGAGATTCGACAGGCTCGGGTAGACCAGTTCCTGCATCTGGAGCAGAGGGCCATGAGTGTTCGGGAATATTCCTTGCGGTTTGATTCCTTAGCCTGGTATGCACCAGCCTTTGTTGATACCATGGCATCCAGAGTACACCGCTTCATCATGGGGTTGAATCCAGAATATGTTGAGACTTGTATTACAGCCGCACTGCGAGAGGACATGGACATTGCTTGAGTTCAGGCATTTGTCCAGAATATTGAGGGCATCAGACAGCGACAACGGGAGATCAGAAGGGTCAATCAGGAACAGCGTCGCCGGGACAGGCCAGTTGAGTTATTGAGGGAGGCCCGGGGAGGACCCAGGCCACGATTGTTAGACAGGCCGCCCAGGCCCCCGCCTCCGCCACAGTCGCAGGGGGGTAGATTCAGCCGCAGGGGGCAGTCAGAGACTGGTAGAGGCTCGCAGATGGCAGATTCACCATTACAGAGGAGGGCGGAGCAGAGTAGGTATACCCTACCACTTTGCCCTATATGCAGTCGACGCCATCTTGGAGCATGTAGGTATGGTTCCACTGCATGTTATATTTGTGGCCAAGAAGGCCATTTGATGAAAGATTGCCCAGCCAGAGGCTGAGAGGACCGGGATAGACAGGATAGGGCATCTGCAGGGTCACGAGCCACAGCATCCTCGACTGGGCGTAGGCCCTCAGTTTCAGCAGGCAGGGGTCGGGGCAGATTAGGGGCCTCCAGTATAGGTGCGGGTCCAAGCCGCACATATGCCTTACCAGGGATGCAAGATTCAGAAGCGTCGCCTGATGTTGTGACAGGTATGTTAACTATCTGCTCACACCCTGCTTATGTGTTGATTGATCCAGGGTCTACTTTGTCCTACATTACTCCATTTGTGGCACGAAAGCTTAGTATGCACCAGAATCATTGCAGCAGCCCTTCTTAGTATCCACGCCCGTCGGTGACTCTATCACAGCTAGCCGAATCTACCGCGGGTGTACAGTAGAGGTTGCTGACCGTCAGACCACAGTAGATTTGGTCGAGTTAGAAATGATAGACTTCGATGCCATAATGGGTATGGACTGGTTAGTACCATGTTTTGCCAACATTGAATGTTGGACCAAGATGGTCCGATTCCACTTCCCGGGAGAAGCAATGCGGGAGTGGAAGGGCAGCACCGCTACGCCAAAAGGTAGGTTTATTTCCTACCTTCAGGCGAGAAAGTTGATATCTAAGGGATGTATTTACCATCTGGTCAGAGTCCAGGATGTCCAACAAGGATCTCCGACACTCCAGTCTGTTCCAGTAGTAAACGAATTTTCTGATGTATTCCCAGATGAGTTACATGGTATTCCCCCAGAAAGGGAGATAGATTTTGTTATTGACTTGTTACCAGGCACTCAGCCGATATCAATTCCTCCCTATCGTATGGCTCCTGCAGAACTCAGAGAATTAAAGGAGCAGTTGAAAGATTTGTTGGATAAAGGTTTCATCAGGCCGAGTACTTCACCGTGGGGTGCGCCAGTTTTATTTGTGAGAAAGAAAGATGGCTCGCTCTGAATGTGCATAGATTATCGGCAATTAAACAAAGTTACAGTAAAGAACAAGTACCCGCTCCCCAGAATTGATGACTTATTTGATCAGTTGCAGGGAGCCAGATACTTTTCTAAGATTGACTTGCGGTCCGGATATCACCAGGTCCGAGTACGTGAGAGAGATATTCCTAAGACAGCGTTCAGGACCCGATATGGATATTTTGAATTTTTAGTCATGTCCTTCGGGTTAACGAATGCCCCAACAGTCTTCATGGACCTGATGAACAGTATTTTCAGACCTTTCCTGGACTTGTTCGTGATAGTACTCATTGATGACATTCTGGTGTATTCTCGCTCTGAAGCAGATCACCGGACTCATTTGCGGACAGTGCTCCAGATCCTCAGGGACCGCCAGTTGTATGCTAAATTTTCTAAGTGTGAATTCTGGCTTAACTCAGTGGCCTTTTTAGGGAATATCGTGTCGGATGCTGGTATACAGGTAGACAAGCAGAAAATAGAAGCAGTTAAGTCATGGCCTAGGCCTACTACTCCGACTGAAGTTCGTAGCTTTCTGGGATTGGCAGGATATTACAGGAGGTTCGTTGAAGGGTTCTCGACCATTGCGGCACCTCTGACCAAATTGACACAGAAAGCAGCAAAGTTTCAATGGACAGAGGCATGTGAGCAGAGCTTCCAGGAACTGAAAGACAGATTAACCTCCGCCCCAGTGTTAGCATTGCCGGAAGGCACAGGAGGTTATTCAGTCTATTGCGACGCGTCAGGTGTCAGGTTAGGTTGTGTGTTGATGCAGCATGGTAGAGTAATTGCATATGCTTCCAGGCAGCTGAGGAAACACGAAAAGAATTACCCTACCCACGACCTGGAATTAGCCGCAGTAATCCACGCCTTAAAGATGTAGAGGCATTACTTGTACGGCGTCCATGTTGATATTTACACAGATCATAAGAGCTTACAGTACATTTTCACTCAGAGGGAGTTGAATCTACGGCAACGCCGCTGGTTGGAGCTGTTAAAAGATTATGATGTGAATATTCTATACCACCCCGGAAAAGCTAATGTTGTAGTAGATGCCCTGAGCCGTAAGTCAATGGGGAGTTTGGCATATTTGCGACCTGAGAAGCGGAAGTTAGCCAAAGAAATACATCAGTTAGCTGGTTTAGCCATTCGAGTAATGGAGACAGAAAAAAATAGAGCAGTAATTCAGAATTCTGCTGTGTCATCATTAGTTACAGAGGTAAAAGAACGATAGTACAAGGATCCTGATTTAGTCCAATTTAGAGATAGAATTCAGAGAGGTAAGGAGTCAGATTTTCAGATAACTGAGGATGATGTGCTACGCTGTAAGGGCCGCTTGTGTGTCCCAAATGTTTCAAGGCTTCGCGGGCGGAGCATGCATGAGGTACATTACGCTCGCTATTCCCTCCATCCAGGAGCGACGAAAATGTATCACGACATCAGAGACATCTACTGGTGGCCAGGTATGAAAGCTGAGATAGCTGAATTTGTATCTAGATGTTCTAACTGCCAGCAGGTGAAAGCAGAGCACCAGAAACCGGGCGGTTTGACGCAAGATATAACAGTGCCTATGTGGAAATGGGAAGCGATAAACATGGATTTTGTAACAGGATTACCCCGTACTGGATGCAGAAATGATTCCATTTGGGTAATAGTTGACAGGCTAACAAAATCAGCTCATTTCCTGCCAGTGAAGGCTACCTTCTCGGCTGAGGATTATGCCGAATTATATATCAGAGAAATAGTTAGATTACATGGAGTGTCGGTATCCATCATTTCGGATAGAGGAGCACAGTTCACAGCTAGATTCTGGCAGTCGTTTCAGAAAGGTTTGGGAATGCAGATTAACTTGAGCACAGCATTCCATCCTCAGACAGATGGGCAGGCTGAACGTACAATTCAGACGCTCGAAGATATGCTACGAGCGTGTGTGCTAGATTTTGGGGGTAGCTGGGATGAGCATCTTTCGTTAATTGAATTTGCTTATAATAACAGCTACCATTCAGCTATTCAGATGGCGCCCTTTGAAGCATTATATGGGCGGAAATGTAGATCGCTAGTGGGCTGGTTTGAAGTGGGGGAATCAGCATTGGTTGGCCCAGACATTGTTTGGCAGTCAGAGGAAAAGATAAAGCTTATCCGAGAACGTTTACTGACTGCTCAGAGCCGCCAGAAGTCTTATGTAGATACACAGCGCAGAAACCTAGAATTTGCGGTAAATGATTGGGTATATCTGAAAGTGTCTCCGATGAAAGAGGTAATGAGATTTGGCAAGAAAGGCAATCTTAGCCCGAGATTCATCAGGCCATATCAGATTCGGCGAAGAATAGGCCGAGTTGCATACGAATTGAACTTGCCTCCAGAGTTAGCATCTATTCACCCAGTATTCCATGTCTCTATGTTAAGGAAGTTCGTAGGGGACCCTTCTACAGTAGTTCCAGTTCAGGATGTCCAGGTCACAGAAGAGTTAGCATATGAAGAGGTTCCCGTAGCTATCTTAGACAGGCAGATTCGCAAGTTGAGGACTAAAGATGTTGCATCTGTCAAAGTATTGTGGCGTAACAGGAACCGTGAGGAAATGACGTGGGAAGCTGAAGAAGATATGAAAGCCAGATACCCTCACCTATTTCAGGCCTAGTCAGGTGACAGGTATGTCTGTATTATTACTTATGCAGTACCTTATAGTTGTATGTGTGTGAATGAGAAAGATTGATACTTAGTTATCCAGTGGATCCTAAAATATTACGTGCAGTGCCTGTGTTGGACTTTTCTGCATTTCAGGTTTTTGCTATAGTCCATATTACAGGGGAAACTCTGCCGAAATTTTTCTAGAAAGTAAGTAAGTAGTCCTCTAGATAACAGTGTACATTCGAGGATGAATGTTCTTAAGGGGGGAGAATGTTATACCCCGTAGAATTCCCGGCACCTAGACGACCTATTCGCACGTTGGTTAAGCATATTTTAAGGCCATACGTGCTGGAGAAAGGCCCGGGAAAAGATCGGATGAGAAACCTGTCGAACCATCACGGAAGGAGCCGAGGCAGAGCCCCTCCGCGATGGCAGCGTGTCATGGAGGAGAGGCCTCCGCATTGGCTCCGTGACATGTTGGCCTTGCCCAGGCCCAAGTATATAAAGCCCCACTTCGGTTTTAAATGATCAAAACACTTATAAATTTCCAGAAAACAGAGAGCAAACGCAGGAGAAGGAAAAGGAACGAAGAAATAATATAATTTTCATCCGATTACGCTGCTAAACATTGTCCAAACTCAAATTAACTCCAGATACTAAGGTATTTAGCAACAGAGAGCATTCCTACGGATTCAGTTTCGTGAAATACGGCCGACGAATCGTCGAGCCACCGAGCTAAGGTAAGTGAAATTGCTCTAAATTAGTGTCTATGTGTTCCTAGCTGTGAAGTGAATATTTCTCCCTTCTGGACCTCTGAAAAATAGCGAGTTTCCGGTCGTCTTTCGATAAGCCTAAGTTTAGGCTATAAACTATATCGAAAGTGACGTTGCCTTTTAAAATAAAGTTGTATTTAGTATTAATTGACATATTTATGAATGCAGTTGGGAGAAAATAGTTGAAGTACCGGCCGAGTCTCGTCCGACAGACGAATAATTCAAGGATAAGGTATGTAAAGCTAGTTTCCTCGGCAAGTTAAGTAATCTCGGTACAGTACAGTAATTCAAAGGCCAGTAGAATATTCAGAAGTCATGTGTTATGTTTACTACGAATGTTGGTACGATATTAGAAGCATCGAGTTATAACTTGCGTGTAACTTGCCAGCATGATATAGACTCTAATATAAGTACTAGGAATTCCACAGTATGCTCAGTATGTGATGTGACACAGAATGTTAGGATATCATTGTATTCAGTTGAAACTCAGTAAAGCGATGTAATATCGGTAAGACATCTCAGAAATAGAATGATAAGTTAAAATGAGGTTAGAAAGCATATTAGAAATGGCAAATCATATTACTATAGAAACTCAGTATACAGCATGGTTTTCAGCAGAAACACTATATCCTGTTCAGTATTAGCCCCAGAACAGTCTGGCAGGAGACTATATTCATACATATATATATTTACCAGCCTCAGCATGTATTAAATACGTACATATTACTATCACTAGTTCAGCATGTAATATATACAATACTTTACCACTATTAGCCTCAGCATGTGAGATATGCAGATAGTATTACTAGTTGAGACCGTTGTATTGTTTAGGGTTGGACTATCTAGCATCCATGATCTCCCCAGGGTTGATAGCTGTATCGAATCGTCCGCCAGAGGATGAGGATACGTCTCTCTACGGAGTGGCATGCCGTCCCACAGGGGACGAAGATGGGATGCCAGTTTTCCCCATATTGTGCCTTGGTCGGCTTTTACACACCCCTGTCGAGCGGATACGCCCGGGTGTTGATTCAGGAGTCCTTCGGACTCAGATGCAGTTATAGTCAGGGGCTCAGCGAGCCCAAGTGCATACCCAGAGGACCGGCAGGATGCTTACAGGGTTATAGGAGATGGGATGACCGGGGTAGGGGTGTAGATTCCGTGCTGGTTGTACCTCCTGGCTTATGGGGGCCGGGTAAGGTTTGCGTGTGCTATGTTATGTTATGTTATGTTATGCAATGTTACGTTAGATACGAGTAGATCAGCAGTAGAGTGATACGTCTCCAGGTACGACTCCTATTCCTTCCAGTATAAATGAGAGAAGGTATGACTTACATTATCAAACAGTTAATCTAATTCTTCTTACTTCAGTCTCATCAGTTACATTGTTGTTTTCAGATTTTAGTTTCAGTTATTGCTTTACATATTCAGTACCAGCGGTACTGACGCCCGGTGGGGCGCTGCATTACTTGCCTGCAGGTACTCATAGACGAGCAGGCGATACCACGTGATTCCTGTCAGCGACTGAGTATTCAGCTCCTGTTATCCGGAGACTGAATTCCATAGGTGTATTTCATTTCCTTTTGTTGTATAGTACGGGTAGGTCGGGGCCCTGTCCCGATCATCTCTATTATTATTCCTAGAGGCTTGCAGTCTGTATATGTTTCCCTATGGTCAGTTGAGCCGGTCGTGAGAGGTCGCGCAGTTGTACAGCTGTTAGTACTTTTTCTTTCTTTTATGTTGGCCGTGTGGGGCCATTATTTGCCAGTAGTGGTGACCTTGCCGGTCACGTAGCCTTCTAGTATTTCATGATTGAGTTATAGATAACTAGATAGCATGATGGCCTTGTCGGCCCGCATAGGATTCCCTAAATTGATATGTTTCTGGTCAGCTGTCAGTACAGGTACAGAAGGCTATGGGCCAATGGGCCGGGGGCTGTGTTTACAGCCGTTATATAGCCCTTTGTTTCTAAAAATGTGAGTTAGAGCCAGCCGGGCACCAGATGTGCCCAGGCTTAGCAGTCCAGCAGTTCAAGTCCGAGTAGGGCAACAGGTGTCAGTCAAACCCCCCAAGGCGGGGTGTGACACAGATGCTCCACCCCTTCGATCCTTGCGAGACCGACAGGTAGGGGCACTGGCTGAGCTGGGTGATGGAGCTCTCCGCTGCTACTGTTGCTGCTTTGGGCGACTGCTAACGCCATACCTCTGGTGGCCATAATCTAATTGGCCAATCCTTTCCCGCTTGTTCTTTTGCTTCATGTCCCTCAGTTTTTTTGCCTCAATCTGTTGAGCATAGACAATCAGGCTAGAGAGGTCGATATCCTTAATCATCATCATTATCCTGCACTCTTTAAGGACCAGGTTCGACACCCCATTAACAAATTTCAGCATACGATCCCTTGGCTTTGCCGCCATCTCTGGAGCATATTTGGACAACCTGGTGAACTCTAGTGCGTACTCTTCTACTATCCAATTTCCCTGTCTCAGTTTCATAAACTCCGCTACCTTTGCCTCCCTGAGCTCCCGAGGGAAGAATCTGTTCAGGAAGGCTATAGTGAACTCCTCCAATTTTTCTAGTCCTGCGTCCACTGGCCTCCTCTCCTCCCACTGCTGGTACCAGACTTGGGCTACTCTTTTCAGTTGGTAAGCAACCAAGTTGGCACTCTCTAAGGGACTAACACCCATAATTTGGGTGATCTTTTTAATATCATCCACAAATTCCTGTGGGTCCTCTCCCACCTTAGATCCATGAAAATTTGGAGGGTTCATTTGAGTAAAGTCCCACACTCGGGCAGCTACTGCAGAACTGTTGTTGCTGATTGGAACCGCCTGCTGGTTCACCTGGTTGGTAACCATTTGGGCGAGCAACTGAATGGCTTCCCTGAATTCTGCAGTAGACATTGATTCGTCCTTAGGGGATGAATTGGAGCACAAGTTTGGAGAATGATTCTGGAACTGAATTTCAACGCATGATAAGGAGTACGAAATAAAGGAAATTTTCCTAATATCGTAGACTCCCCATCATAAGTGTGGCACACTTAAAACCCATGAAGAGGACTCTACTCAATGTGACTCTCAGACATCCGAGGATACTCTAAATCTAGTGCTCTGATACCAAGTTTTTCACGCCCCGAGTTTACACCCTGAACGGGACACGCCACTTGGAGGCACAAGTAACCCCAAGTCAACCCCTGGTCTATCATACACTAGCATTTTGAGTAATATGAAAATTTATTCAACGGAAATTTAAAGCAAAAATCTAAATACTTGAAAGAAATAAAGTTGATTCATAATATTTGAACATATTAGAACAAAACTACAAGTCTGAAAAATCAATCTACATCTGAAAGCCACTATGACAGATGCGTTTCTAGGACAGCCCCCAGCTAACTCCAAATCAAAATATAAAGGAAGAAAAATATAACTAAAGTAATAAATCTCCATCCTCGAAGAATGAGGACTCACCAACTAGAACAGCTGAAGTCTTCGGTGAGTGATTAGCTAGCGAGGCTGAGACTGAGATCCTGCAGCTGTATCATAAAATGATACAGCATAAAAGTATGTGTCAGTACTTTAAATGTACTGAGTAAGGGAGAGAAACATAACACCATGGGATAAAAATGTTAAACTGAAAATACATGCAATGGCCAGCTAAAGCTACTAAACTGAATGACTGAAATAACTAAGATGGTCTAAAAGACCCTATCTGATAGTCCAAGCATGTTCTAAATTTGGAATACTTATCTGAACTAAACTAAAACAGGACTGAATTGACTATTGGGAGAGTCTATAATCGACATATAACCATGTGAGCTAGACGTGGAGTCCGATGTATATGCCTCATCGGTTGGACCCAATATACCTTGCCAAGGTATAAAGGCATGAACTAGGTGATCACAAGAGTTTGGGGCCAATCAAGCCAATAAATACTGTAACCTACGTTTGCAACGTAGTTATGGGAACATGGGCGCGCTAGAACCCCGATCTGCTTAAGTCCTACTCCCACTGGATACTTCTAGACTGAATACTAAGATGATAGCTCAAAACTGAGGCCCAAGACTAATTAGAGATACCTATCTGAAAGCACCCTAAGAGTCTTATCAGACTAGATTCTAAAACTAGCTCTAAGACTGGTCAGAGCTGCTTATCTAAAAGCATTGTAACCATTTAAAGAATAAACTAAAATATGAAACTGGTGTCCTAAGGCTATCCAGATCTTTTTATCTAGAGTGTCATGACCACCTAGTGGACCAATAAAAATGAATTCTAAATCTGATTCTGATAACTGGGAGGTACTACTGACAACTCAGAAATTTCTATAGTCAAACTGATCAGCTGACATTTTTTGAATGACAATGAGAATTCTAACATTCTTATTATAACTGAGCTGACAATAATCTAATTGAATTTCAATGCTACTAAAAACATGGAAGTCCCCAACACTGATAAAATCAAGCATGACTTTGATATTCAAACACTATTGCGAAATTCAAGATTTTCTATTTCAAGAAATATGGCTAAATTTCACTTCATAAGATTGAACATCATTTCAATCACAAACTGGTGGAAAATTTCTATAACTAACATTAAAACATTCCACATGAATTAGACGAAGAATTTCTTAATATTCGATAATTTCAGGGCTAGAACTGATAGAGAACAGTAGGGAGGAATTTGGGGACACAAGAGATGAATTATTCCCTTGTTGAATTAAGACATACCTGGACAAGAATTCCCTTAAGAAGAAAACTTAAAGTTCTGCAACTGACTCTGAGCCCAAGTTCTTGCTTGAGAGGAATGACCTGGGTTTCTTGGATCGATATTCTGAGAATTAAGTAGAGAATGAGGGAGAAAAGCATTCAATCCCTCTAATATCTCTGAAATTATACTTAAAATGACGTAGTTTAGGGAATACTTAGGTGTGAAATTACAAAAGTAACCTTGAAATTTAAATCTGAAATCTAGACAACGGGGTCCCAACGAGCCACCCAACGAGTAGTTGGTTGAGACCATGACTTGGTTGACCAGTTGTTGGTTCTACTTCCTGGGGTCCTTGATTCACTGGTTCTTACAATGGGGGATACAAAGACTCGTTGGAAGAACTAACGGGTCGTTGGTTCCTCCCATGGCTACTAGACAAAAACACCAGTAGGCTAGACAACGGGTGACATAACGACTCATTGGTTGAACCAACGGGTCGTCATGTACAGTCGTTAGGTTCACTAGAAAATTTTTTGAAAAATCCTAAGTTGACACAACAGATGCTGACAATGACTCGTTATGAAAAACAATGACTCATTGTCTCCTCTCGATATCACTGGAATGAAATTTCAGGGACCTCACTTGACAACTCACACAATGGGTCGTTGTTTTTGAAAATGACTCATTGGTTGAGTCATAGGGTCCTGAAAAGAGTTTCTGAGTTGTGGAAACCACAACTAATAGGACGACTCATTGTTTCTCACAAAGGGTCGTTCCTTGTCTCGTTATTTCCCAAGTTTCTAGGACCTGGTGACCACGACTAACACAACGAGTAGTTGGAGCTGAACACGACTCATTGTCTTAGTCGTTCTAATAAAAAAAAATTCTGGTTTTTCTACTGAATTTTCTTGAATCCTGAGTCTGGTCTAGGAAAGTTTTGGGGTGTTACACTCAAATGGCAAAAATAACTATCACTAGTCCAAAAAGAAATGATCACTATCGATTACATTATCTTCCTATCGCCAGAAATCATAGTTTCCTATGATGAATGTGGGATTGGTTTTAGATATTTTCATGACATTCAACAAGAACAGAAGAAAATCCGTACATATGATGGTATAGCAATTTTCATCAATGGGCATGGTAAGAAATAAAGAAGAATTTTTGAACACCGAAAAAATTCTTTATCTTGAAATATAAACTAAAATTGTATTTTAACATGCCCATTTATTCTTGTAAGTCATACGACTAAATAAATTCCATCAATTAGGTTGTCTTTTCCAAGACCAAACTCAATAAATTTATTTTCTTCTACTCTTTTAAGAATCATGAATTGTCATATGAATAATGATGTCACCCAAATTACACCTCGCAATTGAGATATAAGCTGTCGATTGTCAAATATAGAACCCAACAAAGGTTGAGATCGATCCCACAGGGAATATGGTAAGAACTTAGGTTAATGTGAATAACTATTACTATTGAGTTACTTATTTTCAAAGGGGTAAAAATATAGAATAATAAACAAAGTAAATTTGCTAAATATTGAAATCAAATTTGGTTTGTATTCAATTAACGATTTGACTAGAATTGTGTTTCCCAAGATTTCATAACCACAAGGCTTATGCACTAGTGATCTATTGTGGTGTTTAACATGCAATATTGGTAAGTTAGGTTCACCTAAATAGTTGATCCCCTATCTAGATGATTTTCACCATGCAACTTGGTCCGTATACTGGTGTACTTTTGTTGACCCTTACCCTTAACATCGAATTAGCTATCCCCAGACAAGTTCAAGCTAATTTATGAGGGTTGATAGCCTCAAATCTCCATTTTTAATCCCTTTTCCCATTCATTACCTCCTTGGTCAGGTAAGTAAGAATAAGGCAAGTCCTGACGTTAACAACCGTCAAGAATCAATCAAATCGAAGGGAAAAACAATACATGCATAAAACCCCATTCAAGAATCACTAAGTATTTTTATTTATGTGTTTAATTCATTTTGGTTCCCACAAACCTAGTTTGTGGGTTTAGCTACTCATGTTTGTGTTATTGCAATCAAAAGATATAGAAGAAATCATAATTGCAATTTACAAATTATTGTAGAATAAAAACCATGTAGATTGAATAAAATTCCAATGTTGCTTTCGTTTCTTGAATCAAGAACAATTGTATGAAAATTCTCTCAAGAATAGCCTCAAAAATCATTCTAGATCCTCTCCAAAAAGCATCTTCCAAAAATAAACCTAAATTAGGTATTTATAGTTCCAAGTGATTCTTTTCCTAAATAAAACTGGAAACCAGGTCGGCAGTGGCAACAGGCTAGGTGATGGGTCTTTAGGCCTTCTGACGAGTCGTTCCTTGCTTTCATTAGTCATCCTTAGCATCGCACCTAGTTGTGGCAATGGGTCACCTAATGACTCGTCGTGCTTTAGCACGAGTCGTTAGGTCCCTTGTGGATTGACTCCTTCAAAACTCCAGTGCACTTCACGGATGGGTCCAGTGGGCTGACAACGAGTCGTTTCATCTCATGACGACTTGTTATGTCGGTCGTCAACTTCACTGGCCACTTTGTTGAAATTTTCTCTTCAATGCCCAACGATTGACCTCACGACTCGTTTCCAAGTGTAACGATTCGTTCCTCCAACTCATCAAGTACACTATCTTGTATCTTCCAAACTCCATCTTTTGTCCACGCCTTAAGCAATGGGTTGTGTGCCAACGACTCGTAAGTGCCTGGCTATCACGCTTCAGTTATTTTTAGCATTAATTCGACCAAATTCACTTCCAGACCTGTTTTCCTGCACATTAAGCAAAAAATACATCATACCCATATAAACATACCTGGAATGTGCATAATTTCTTGATTTTAAGTGTCGAAAGTGCCGTAAAATCATGGCACATCAACACCCTCAACTTATAACTTTTGCATGTCCTCAAGCAAAAACAAAATCAAACAAAACAAACTAAACTACTTCGACGCATCAATCGGAAGAACTCTAGGAAACTTATTATAGTCATTTTTATATATCAAAATCAAATTTTCTAACCCCTCCCTCATCGTATCAACTTCAAAACACTATGCATATGCAAAATTTCCAACCATAATATAGAGGAATCGAAACATGGAAAAATACTGTCACCTGCAACCACGCACATAAATCTATAACACTGCCCCAGATAATTTGCAGACGATTTTATTGATCAAGTGCTCTCACCTCAAAGAAGTCCCACACTCACACATGTGTATATGATGATCTCAATATATTTTCTCTTGGGACTAGGTAAGATCCACTCACTCTCACAAAGAAATTCGAATTGTATGCATACAATACCATAGGCTTGCCTTTACTTTCAATACCTCGATTTTCAAAAAGTAGCTAGTATCACTATAGGACTTTCTTGACTTGTAATGTAGGCTCAGGCTTGGGTATGGTACATATGGATTTAGTAACTCAACCCTCCTTAGCACTACGCCTTTTGGCTCCACTTTACACCTTTATTTCTATTTTCTCCCTTTTTTCCTTTTTCTGCTTTTCCTCTTCTTTGTTTTAGACACTATGGATGCGGTTTCTTTTTATTCAACACTTATTGATGTCACACGTTATTTTACTTTTCTTTTCTTGCTTTTTGACAACAATTTTTATTTTTCTCTTTCTTCATCATGCATACCGCACCCGCTCTATTTATTTTTCATTACCCAACTTTACTTTCACCTGACTCTTCTTACTCACCCCTATAATAGCCAGCCTCAACTTAGGAGATTTGCCTGAGTTGAGGTACACAATGTCCAAGGAGGGACCAGGGCAAAAAAAGGTTCATTCATAATAAAATTAGGCAGGTAAATTGGTGTAAACGAAAAGAAAGGTCAATTTAAGCTCAAACATTTGGATCAAGGGATTTTTATTCACTTTTGGTAGGTCTTTTAGGCTAAAGTGGACTCATAAATCAAAAATGACCTATCATCCTTTCCTATTTTCTTATCCTCTATTTCGGTACTACTGACCAGGCAAGTTCTAGATTGACACACATAACCAAATTCAGCTATTTATCCTCACTCAAACATAGCACAGGTCAACATCATGAATTCTACTAATCGCTAGTTCAGGTACAACCATACAATGATAAACAAGTTCACAGTTTCAATGCCATGCACAGATTCACAAAGGTCATACTTGTCAACATTCATATACACATATACAAATTTTAGGAGGGGTATCAAATCATCAAATATCAAAATATCAAATAATTTCAGCTCTTGACTACTTTCAGTGTTCCTACTTTCTTCCAACTGACATAAGAAACAAAAAAAATAAAAATCCTAAGCATGTTGGTTTTACTAGATATGGAAGAGCCGAGGGAAAAGATATCCGACAAGAAAAACCCTCCGGTTATGTTCAGCAAAACAGAATACACAGGTATCACTCCCCACCCCCATCAAGAAAGCATGCGTCATCCTTGCCGCATATATATACCAAACAAAAACTAAGGAAGTAGGGAACATACCTGTGCGACCTAGGTATTAGCTACCTGGTTGGTGGAGGGTGTAGATACGCCTCTAATGTCATCTCCAAATTTACTAGCTTGAACCGGCGCATTCTTAGATCCTACAGAGCTCGTGCCTTCTCTACAAACTCTTGCTGCCTCAGTCTCGGCTCTCTGTTGAGCCTCCTCTCTTGATTCGTGCAGCGTTCTCTCCATCACACTCCGCTCCTGTTTTTGCTGACGGGGCGAGAAGCACCATCATCAACACTTGCCTCCTCATGAGGCCTCTTCCCCTTGTCATGTGCCACCGGCTCCTCCATGAAGAAATCAAAAATAGGTGCCAATTCTTCTTCAAACTCATCATCAATCACGGGGAGTAGCGGTGGAGGTACTGCAGCTATCTGTCGTGTGACCAAGTCCCGCACCTCAGATCGTAGCACTCCAAGCTTTGAGTACCATCTCGATAACTCCGGCTCCTGTAACTGTGCAAGGAACTCGTCCATTCTCCTCTCAAAATCGTGCAGATGCCCATGCACTGAACTAGAAAGTGTCTCCAACTCTTTTGACACCCATGGCTTAACCTACTCCATCAAGACTTTAGCTCGAAGAGCCGTGTGTGCCTGATGCTTCTCAACCTTAGCTATCCTCCTAGCCATATCAACCAAAAATTCCTGTGAAACCGTGACGACCAGCTGTGGTGGCTCATAGAGGTGCAATTGATGGTCTGGATGTTGCTGCCGTAGATGATGACTCAGGAACATCGGCAGGTGTGGCGGTATCTGCTGCATCTATAGCCTCATCCTGGCTACTTGTCTCTCTGCCCTCAGTAGGCTCGACCAGTAACTCGGCGAATTGTGCTGCATCAGTCTACATCCCGCTGCCAAATGCCTCTACTATTATGGTCGCTCCAGCAGATGCAGCTGCCTGAGTCCTTGCCCTCAATACCGGGTCTATATCATCTCAAATCAGCTCGATATTGGTAATCTTCTAGACCACCACTCTCTGGTCAACTGATGGCAACTCTGGCACTCGGGACTCCCGACAAAGTCTATCAACCAAACAGGGGAAGGGAATCATTGTACCATCATTTATAGCCCGCTCTCTAATCTCCTCAGCAATGAATCATGGGAAATTGATTTCATACCCCTCCATTATGTTGGCTACCCGTGTTGGTCTATTGGGTGAGAGTATATTGTCAATACTTTTTGGTACAAGCCTGTGCCTCACCATGACCACCAAAATTTCTCCTGAAAATTCAAAGTGTCCTTCTTTATCTGCGACTATGTACCATGCAGCCATTCAACTAGCGGACTCTTAGTGGCAATGATTCAAGAGAGCCAAGTGTACTGCTGTATACGCTCCATGTTATTCAACTTTTTAGTTTTGACTTTCCTCAACTCAGATAGCCTGTGATCAAACTCTACCGTTTTCATCGGAGAACGATAAGCTAGCCCATACAGCAGTTTGGAAATCGTCTCCTCAGATATATCAACTAAAGTTTCACGTACCAACATTTGATTCAATGCAGGCCTCTTTTTCCAATCCTAGCCTCCTAGTGCTAACCGCTGCAAGGTGGCTGCATATACTACATAGAATTCTCGAACCAGACATGGGCTATAGCTGCATGAAGGCTCGGTCAACCACCCAAACCTGTATTTATCAAAGACTGCTTGTAGCTCAGGAAGGTCTTTCAACCCAGTGGTGATCAGCCTTGGCTCCTCGTATATGCTCCTCTTAGAATTGCCTTTGTCATTGGGAGCGATATCTCAGTTGTATATAGTCCGCATGCCATGGACACACCATCTCCTCACATTTCTCGGTTTCTCATTTGATGTGCCCGATGTCTCAGTCAGCTCATTGTCAGAGTCCTGTCACTGAGCATGCGATTCATCAGCTCTCTTTGTATTGTGCCCAGGCGTGGGAGCCTCAGGAACAAGTGCAGCAGCAGCCCTAGCACTTTCATTGGTGTTGGGTGGATCTCTTACAAGTGGAGTGGGAGTATCGATCAGGGCTGTCGGATTTGAAGTTTGTTAAGCCCTAGCCCTGGTCGTCCTCCTCACTAGCTGCTCCTCTGATATCTCATATTCCTCTTCAGAGCCACTCGATTCTTCAGAGGAGGATGGATCATCTCGTAGCCTTTGGTATGATGGTTGACTGCGCTCAGGTACCTTCTTTTTGGTTTGACCCTTCTTTGGTCTACCTCGTGGAGCTATTGTACCTATGGAACCAATATTAGTACACAAGATGAGATGAAACAGAAAACATTTATAAGCTGGTGCATAGTGGTCCTGATGGGTGACTAAATGAGTCGTTGCCATTGGCAATGACTCGTGAGGTCACTCGTCATCTCATACTGTCCTTTCTTCAGGTTGTTCGAGTGTACTTGACGACTGGTCCCTGATCATGGGCAAAATAGCATGCCCGAATGATGCTTTATGACTTAGTTTTGTCTTGTTTATCGAATTAATGATATGCATTCTCATGTGATTTTATGTAAATGTGAATATATACTAACCAACATGATTAGTCCTTGTTTTTGAAGGTTAATAATGCATTTGAGGAACTAATTCATGATTTGGTGAAGTGGAGAAATGGAATCAAGAGCAAAACGTGAAAGTCAACAAGAAAACATGCAATAACTGGCACCCTGCGCGATAGGGGCCGTGGCACGCTGCCAACGCGGCAACACTTGGCCAAAAATTGCATTTTTTGGCACATTCCAGTGAGGGTACGCATTACCAATGTGTCACGGAGGTCAAGTAGGGCGTTCAGCTCCGTGACACGTTGTTGTTCCACCACAGGCCAAATTTTGCAATTTTTCAGCATAGTATAAATTTAACCCTTAGCTCCTAAAATCATTTGGTCACGATTTTTTTCTGGAAAACTACCTAGGAGTGAAGGGAGAAGTGGGAGAACTCATCTAGGGTTTTTCAAATTCCCTTCTCATTTACCAAATTCATGTGAGTATGTTAGTTTAGTAGTAGTTAGTTGTAGTTTTACGAACATGAATGGCAAGAACCCTTCCTCTAGGGTTGAAGCCATGAATTATGATTGTGATTTTATGAAATTGTTTTGGAATTAAGTTATTGATTTTTGTTTTCGTCTTGCATTCTGGATTGTTGGTTGATTTTATGATTGATCACCATGAAAGCATATTTGTTAGCTTGAGTAATAGCTTGAGAAAGTATTACCTAGGTCAGGACATGAGAATGTGAGGAGCTTGTTTGTATCTCCAGAGAGATTTTTGTGTCAGGATAGAAATATACCTAACACCGTGCTTGGTTGACACACGGGGGTTATGAAAGACCAACTTGGGATATCACATCACCACTCGAAGAAGTAGTTGTGAGGCTAAGTTGAGTTAAATGGTTAGACGCACGAAAGTCCCTAATCGTTTCCCCGTAAACCACAACATAATTGATTGCCCGCGACTAGAAATTAAACTCCTCGCTCACAATGATGCAGTGAGGCTAGATTGCCGTGTTTAGAGGCTCGAAAGACCATAAACATGCAATTCTAATTATGTGAAATAACAATTGATAGTTCCATGCTCAACCCATTGCAAATCGTAGTATCGCATGATTAATTGGTTTTAACTCTATGTTGCTCCTAGAGTAATTTCAGAATACTTCGTTGACCCAAACTTAGACTTAATTAATCTCGATTGAAAATGTCTATAACCAACACTTGAGGTATTTAAGATCACACTAGAAATGGATAGTTAGAGGAATGGGTCCAGTCCCTGTGGGTTCGACAATCCGGTTCTTAAAAAGAGCCACTATATTACTTGCACGACCCGTACACTTGCGGACGCGTGAATCGGGCATGTCAAGTTTTTGGCGCCGCTGCCGGGGACTAGGAGAGATTTTGATAATTTATCTATTTTTGTGTGATTTTTGAATTTCCTAAAGTGTTGAAAAACTTGGTCTTAGTCTGTTTATTTGCAGGTGACAGGTTGTCCTGCCGAGCTGGCTAGAAATAGAGAGCTTGTGGAATAGTTGTGTGAACCTGAATATCAAATCCATTTGCGAAGGAGAGTAGCTCTAGAGCAAAAGCTTAAGAGACTTTAAGAAAAGGTACAACAACAACCACCCGCGGGACAAGTACAATTGTCATCAGAAGCAATGGCAGCAAGACCAGTTCGCGAAGTGGCAATCCCACTAGCGACGAATGTGACCTCTAGCATCCGTAAACCGGAGCCTGGAGGGCACTTTGAGCATAAACAGAACATGGTACAGCTGTTACATTCTAGTGGTCAATTCACTGGGATGGCACATGAGGACCCGCAGCAGCACCTACAGAGCTTTTTAGAGATTAGTGACACGTTTGTCCCCACCGGCATGTCCACAGATTATGTCCGACTTACCCTCTTCCCATTTTCATTGTTGGGAGAGGCAAAAAAAAAGTGGTTGAAGGCTGAGCCACCGAACTCCATAACTTCGTGGAATGACTTGGCTAAGAAGTTCCTTTGCACGGCTAAAGGCAATGTCAAGTCTTCAGCCCGAGTCTGATAGAGGACTTCAAATTGAGAAGAAGTTGGAGAAAGAGAGGAACAGAGTGGAGGCTGTTTCCTCTAAACAGCAAAAGAGAAGGAGATGGTTCTCAAAAGAGAACCCAGGTATGAGGATGTCTTGAAAAGGACAGTCCACATCGTGCCACGACGTAAAATAAGGCGCTGCTTGGGAGGCAACCCAAGGGTACCTTAGGTACAATTCGTAATTTTGATTTTTGTGTTGCTTTTGTTATTTTCATTTTGTTTGTGTTTTTGGTGGAAAGTTAAGCACAGATGGAGGGAAGTCTGAGTACCAAGACGGTGGAAGCTAAAGAGCATGGAATAGAAGAAGTGTGGGGTCGAACAGCCATCTCTGGAACTTGAAAAGAAAGCATGCTTTTAGCTTGGCATAGAGGCTCGGGGAGTATTTCTCATTCTTTAAATGTTAATTTGAGGCTATGAGGACATAGCAAGACTTTAAGTGTGGGGTGAGAATAATTTCTAAATTTTTGTGCATAACAAGTTTTTGGTGAATGTGATGCTTGTGTGAAATTTGGGAGAAATTTGAAAAAATTTTGTGAATTAAGCATGACTTCATCACCTGTTGGTTTTTCTTTTCGGTTCTTTTCCGACGGGGGGGTCTTTGAACCGAAGAATAAATTTTTTTGTATTTCCTTTGTTTGTAGATAGTGTCTTTAGTCATAGTTAGGGACTGTTTCAGACGATGGATGGATGACGACCGTCTTGAGGAAAAATTGGTCGATAGGTTTTGGGATTTTGAAACCATAACTAATTGGTGCTTGATGTTCTTGTTATGTGCTATACGTGATTGTAAGATGCAAGTATGTTCGGTGTGAAGCATGCAGGTGTATAACTTTGTGTGAGACACTTAGGCTCTTGAATTTGACTCAATATGATTGAAGCTTAATTCTGAATTCTTGTGATTAGCTGATCAAGAGTCTGATGAATGTGTCTCGAATTGAGCATGTGCCATGAGTGTAAGGTTTTTGAGTATTCTGTGCTAATGTGGATTGTGTAGAACTTGCCTGGTGTATTTATAAAACGAAATGAAGGTTGTGAAGTGTAGGAGATGATCTAGGCATTTCTTTGAATGAACCAAATTTTCATCCCTCATTTTACCTACCTTGAGAAATTAATCCTAGTTAGCCCCATTGAGCCTTGATCCTATTCTTTGACAGCTGCAACATAAGCTTAATCTTTTTTCTTTCATTAGCCTTGAATTTGATCCAAAACTCCTAAGCGCTTAAGGGAAAAATATGAAAGAGTAAAGGAGTGAAAAGAAAGGAAAAGTAGCAAGTTGTAGAAGTGGAGAAAAGGACAAAGGTGCACTTATGTGAAAATGGTTGATTATTATTAAGGAGTTAGAAAACAAATTAATGAAATTTTTTTTTATAGAGCTCCTTACTAATAAGCTAAAAGTGCCTAAAGAAAGAGGGAACATAAGAGAAAAAAGAAAGCTGAAAGGAGAAAAAGGTGATGTAAGGGAAGGAAAGTTCGTAATGAGGGCGTAATGTATTAAAAGCGCTTGGGAAAGTTAGTCACTATTATTGTCCAGAATAGTACCTGCCTGTCCCTTAGCATACATTACAACCCATTAAGTTCTACTTGATCTTACATTCACACATCCTTAAATTAGTGGAATAAAACACTAAGGGCAAGCTTATGGGTTATTACATGATGCATGTGAATTCTTTGTGAGAGTGAGCGCAATTCTATTCATGTACCCACACATGTTGTGATTTAAAAATTTTTTTGCGTGTGATTGGGTAACTCTCTTTCCGTGAGGGGCACATGTTGAATGAAGGATATAATTCATGTGGGATTTCTCAATCAGTTGATTTGCATGAGTTTGATAAGATTGAGAGTCGATTTTTGAGGTTAAGAAGTCTTAACATAGTTGTACTTCATTTCAATGATCAAATCGTGCATGCTCTATTTTTAGCTTGTTATCTTGCTTAATCATTATAGTCGTAGCTTGAATATTCTTGCTAAATCAGTTATGGGTGAGTCTCCATATGCATGAGATGTAATAGGTTGTTCGAGGACGAACAAGACTTTAAGTGTGGGGTAGGTGATCATGGGCAAAATAGCATGCCCGATTGATGCTTTATGACTTAGTTTTGTCTTGTTTATCGAATTAATGATATGCATTCTCATGTGATTTTATGTAAATGTTAATATATACTAACCAACATGATTAATCCTTGTTTTTGAAGGTTAATAATGCATTTGAGGAACTAATTCATGATTTGGTGAAGTGGAGGAACGGAATCAAGAGCAAAACGTGAAAGTCAACAAGAAAACATGCAATAACTGGCACCTTGCGCGATAGGGGCCGTGGCACGCTGCCAACGCGGCAACACTTGGCCAAAAATTGCATTTTTTGGCACATTCCAGTGAGGGTACGCATTACCAACGTGTCACGGAGGTCAAGTAGGGCGTTCAGCTCCGTGACACGTTGCTGTTCCACCACAGGCCAAATTTTGCAATTTTTCAGCATAGTATAAATTTAACCCTTAGCTCCTAAAATCATTTGGTCACGATTTTTTTCTGGAAAACTACCTAGGAGTGAAGGGAGAAGTGGGAGAACTCATCTAGGGTTTTTCAAATTCCCTTCTCATCTACCAAATTCATGTGAGTATGTTAGTTTAGTAGTAGTTAGTTGTAGTTTTACGAACATGAATGGCAAGAACCCTTCCTCTAGGGTTGAAGCCATGAATTATGATTGTGATTTTATGAAATTGTTTTGGAATTAAGTTATTGATTTTTGTTTTCGTCTTGCATTCTGGATTGTTGGTTGTTTTTATGATTGATCACCATGAAAGCATATTTGTTAGCTTGAGTAATAGCTTGAGAAAGCATTACCTAGGTCAGGACATGAGAATGTGAGGAGCATGTTTGTATCTCCGGAGAGATTTTTGTGTCAGGATAGAAATATACCTAACACCGTGCTTGGTTGACACACGGGGGTTATGAAAGACCAACTTGAGATATCACATCACCACTCGAAGAAGTAGTTGTGAGGCTAAGTTGAGTTAAATGGTTAGACGCACGAAAGTCCCTAATCGTTTCCCCGTAAACCACAACATAATTGATTGCCCGCGACTAGAAATTAAACTCCTCGCTCACAATGATGCAATGAGGCTAGATTGTCGTGTTTAGAGGTTCAAAAGACAATAAACATGCAATTCTAATTATGTGAAATAACAATTGATAGTTCCATGCTTAACCCATTGCAAATCGTAGTATCGCATGATTAATTGGTTTTAACTCTATGTTGCTCCTAGAGTAATTTCAGAATACTTCGTTGACCCAACCTTAGACTTAATTAATCTCGATTGAAAATGTCTATAACCAACACTTGAGGTATTTAAGATCACACTAGAGATGGATAGTTAGAGGAATGGGTCCAGTCCCTATGGGTTCGACAATCCGGTTCTTAAAAAGAGCCACTATATTACTTGCACGACCCGTACACTTGCGGACGCGCGAATCGGGCACATCAGTCCCAATGAGTCACTGCTAGAGTCAATGATTCATTTGATCCCTCATTAAGTCAACTACCTCAGTATTTTAATTTTCCCACTCAGGACGAGCTACATAACGAGTCGTTTGGTGACCCAACGACTCGTGATGTGGCTCGTGCTCAAGAGTTCCTGTTCATCTTCCTTTTCTTTTCAGTTTCAATTCCACAAACACAAAAACTCAATCAAAAATCAATCCAGGTGACATATAATCGAAATTCAATGTTTAACTCTTCCTAGGGTTTATCTACATCACGAGGCACATATAAACACAATATAAATCGAAGTACATTCAAGCTCATTCACACATGGGTCTTCAAAATTTCTTGATTAATTTGCAATGACATTCCGAAAATTTTCATGGGGAAGATTACTTACAATTTGATTTATCAGAGATGGAGTGCAATAGCAGTTGTGAGTGTGCTTCAGTGAATGTGTGTGCAATGGTTGAAGGTGCTTGTCGATGAGGTTTTAGTGAAGAAGAAAAAGAAGAAGAGAAGAAGAAGAGGGAAGTTTAAGTTCAATAAGGAGATGGATATTTTAATTTAAAAATTTACCCAATTCCAGTTGTAGGTTGGGTTAGGTTAACTTACCTGGGACCTAACGACTTAAGTAATGACTCGTGATGTCACCCAACAAGTCGTTGCCTGAGTCGTGTTCCTTGGACTGATGTAGCTTCAGAACGGGTCACTTAATGACTCGTTTGGTTTCCCAACGATTCGTTGAGTGAACCATTATCACCCTTATTCTTTTAATTCAATCTTAGATCTAGTGTACCTAACGGGGAACCTAATGATTTGTTCCTTGGAGAAACGACTCGTTAAGTCACACGTTGCTCCCCTGTTTTCTGCAATTCTCTTAATGGATGGATGAACGAGTCGTCAAATCAGACAATGACTCGTCCTGTGATTTTTCTGCACCAGAATTGAAGTTCCAGTTTTTGGTTCCAACTTCAAATTTTCCATCTTATTCACCTACACCCATCAACAAACATTAACACTAACTTTTTATTACATTTACAACTTGGGTCGCCACCCAAGAAGCGCTTGATTTAACGTCGCGGCATGATGTGGGTGTTTTGGCTACTCAGACTTCACCAAAACACCTCCATGGGTTGCCTCCCATGCAGCACCTGATTTAACATCGCAGCACGATGCAAGTCACTTGACTACTCAGAATTCATCAAATGACTCTTCTCCATTCTGCAATGCTGAAATAATGTTGAATTCCTTGGGCTGTTTCATAGTTTGGCTAATATTGAAGGTAACCTCTTCTTTGTTCAACCGAAATTTCAGCTGCCCTACTTTCACATCAACTAGGGCCCTACCTGTTGCAAGGAATGGTCTCCCCAAAATAATGGGGACCTCTGAATCGACTTCGCATTCCAGAATCACGAAGTCTGCTGGTAATATGAATTTGTCCACTTTGACTAGCACATCAAACAAAATCCCCACCGACTTTTTAACTGTTCGGTTAGCCATCAGTAGCCTCATCGAAGTCGGTGTGCGGGTTCCCAAGCCTAACTTTTTAAATACTGGTAGCGGCATTAGATTTATGCTAGCTCCCAAGTCACAAAGAGCCCTTGCAAACTCAACCTTCCCAATGGTGCAACGTATAGTAAATGCACCTGGGTCTTGTTTCTTTTGTGCTAGGACCCTGGTAGTGATGGCACCGCAGTGGTGCAGATTATAGGTTTCATACTTACGGTTCTTTTTCTGGTGATGAGGTCCTTCATAAATTTGGCATATCTGGGCATTTGCTCAAGTGCCTCCACCAATGGGATATACACCCACAGCTGCTTGAGCATAGAGATAAACTTTTGATATTTTCCATCTTCAGCTTTCTTCTTCAAGCGCTGGGGGTAAGGAGGAGGAGGTCTAGGAATTGTTGTGAGTTTTTGTTGTGCCTCCTTCTCCTTCCAATGGGCATATCCTTGCTCCTTTGCACTACTCGGAGCAAGTTGCACCTCTGACTCCCCAACGAAAGTTGGGTTGTCAACATCCGCTACATCATCATCATTTGTCAACACGGGTCTTTCTGACTCTTTAACTACAACTGGCCTCGGTGGATCAACTATGGCCTTCCCGCTCCTAATAGTGACCGCCATGAAATAACTGTTGTTTTTTGAATTTTGCACTGTATTACTGGGAAGAATGCCCTTCTGTCTTTGATTCACTACAACAGACATCTGACTCATCTGCTGCTCAATTTTCCTAATTTCCATGGCATGTGACTCCACCTTTTGATTTATGTTAGAAATATCAGCGCAGAGCTCCTTAAAGTGGTTGTCTGTTGCCTCCATCTGCTTGAGCACTTTGGAAAGCATATCTTTGGTTGTAGTATAAATTGGTGTTAGACCTAAAAATTGCAAAAAAATCCTGAAGTATGCAAAATATGGTCAAAGTGAAGACCACGGTATGAGTCATACAGATGTCTTTGAAAAGTTGCAGAAGGCTTGAATTTAAGAGATGTAATGTACGAGTCTCAGTACGAGTCGTACCAAGCTGGTAGGGCGCTTGAGAGAACCATGTCGAAGGAACTTGGCAAAATGACCCCGTAACTTCGGGAAAAGGGTGCTCTCCTATCTTTTGATTAGTCATGGTGTTGAAGTCATGACAAAATCCATAAGATTTGCATAAGAGGCTGACTCCTACTATGGAAAGAAAGTACAACCCATGGAAAGAAGGTACGAGTCGTACTATGACGGTCGTGATGAACTTCAGAAGAATACCAAAGTTTGCAAAATCAAACCACGGGAGCTCAGTATGGATCGTAGGTAAGCGGTATGAATCGTATCAGGATTCAACACTTGGCCAAAATTCAGCCAACCATGCAAGGTACGACAGGAATCTATGGATCATAGGATGCCACTACGGATCGTAGGTTGTCTCGTGACGACTGCGGAATGAGATATGGAAATTTATCCTATTAGCCTAGGAAAAGGATTCTTGTATCTGTTTAAATACGTTTTAGGTTTTATTTTTCTGGAGACAAAGAAATGATAGGAGAGAGAAGGGATTTTGAGGAGAGAAAGAGAGAATTGAGTTGATTCAACTTGTGATCAACGTTTTCTTGAATTCATCTTGTTCTTGCTACTTGTTCTTGAAGATTTTGGTGATTAATTAAATGAAGTGTTTTTTTCATTCATTCTTATAAGTACTGATTTATGTTCTTAATCATTAATACAATTCACAACCTTACAACTATGAGAGGCTAAAACCTCCATAGCTAGGGTTGTGGGAACCATGGTAGATTAACTAGCTAGGGTTGCACAAAATAATTTTGAAACCAATACAAACACTTATATTATATTCTCTTCATTCTTAAACGTTTCTTGACGGTGAGCAATGTTAGGACATACCCGAATTCTTTACTTTCTTAGGACTAAGAGGTAGAGATTAGGAAAAGAGAATTACAACAGAACCTTGATTTTAATAATCATTGTATTAACTTGAGTTATGGTCGCAGCATAGTTAAATATGGAACTTAGTGATAACGGATAGTTTGAAACCGCTCATGAGACTTGGTCAAGTGATTGAGTATAGTCATTCAATAGGGACTGGTCGGTCGTTTGAATGAACCTAAGTTATCAGTTCTATAAGTAAGTATTGGTGATAATCACGAGTGTATACCCAAAGCAGTTATGAACCCATGAGGAATACAAATCCTAGTTATCCTTTAATATTGATTTAAAAACATAATTTTGATAATTATTTTCATTATTGATTTTCTTTAGAACCCCCCAAATTTGAAGTAACTACCTCACAAGTTCACTTACCGGCTATAATCCAGTTCTCCCATATTCCTTGTGGGTTCGATTCCAACCTCTAGTTGGGTTCTTTATTGACAACGTCTACTTCATACTTCAGTAGGAGTTGTGGTTTGAGCGTTATCAGTCAGCCACCTAGTTTTGTTGATGCCAGACATCCAAACCATGTCTGTCGACTCAAGAAGGCACTGTATGGCCTTAGGCAGGCACCTAGGGCATGGTTTGACATGTTTAGTACCTATCTACTTCATCTTGGTTTCAAATGTAGTAAGGCAGATTCTTCTTTGTTCATACTGCAATGCAAAAGAGGGACTGTTCTACTCCTATTTTATGTGGATGATATAGTAAATACTGGAAGCTCAAATGAATTGATCGAAAATATAATTACAGGCTTACAAGATGAGTTTGCCATGATAGACCTTGGATCACTACTTTACTTCTTGGAGTTGAAGTCAAGTACTTTAAGAAGGTATACATCTGAGTCAGGGGAAGTATGCAGCAGAATTACTACAAAAGACAGATATGGCACTGGACAAATCTGTTAGTACACCACTATCTTAGAAGCATGGATTACAGCAAGGAGTAGGAGGTCAAACTGATGTATCATTATATAGAAGCATTGTGGGAAGTCTTTAGTATCTCACAGTGACCAAGCCTGATATATCACATGCAGTAAATTTGGTTACTCAGTTTATGCAACTCAAAACAGTGAACACTTTCAAGTTGTGAAGAGGATTCTTAGATATGTAAAAGGAACATTTCAGTTTGGTCTGAGGATACTGACAAGATCACCTCTCAGAATGTACGGTTTTTCAGATGCAAATTGGGGAGGATGTGCAACAACAAGAAGATCAACAACAGGTTATTTAGTGTTCTTGGGAGAAAATTGCATATCCTGGACATCCAAGAAACAACACACAGTGTTAAGGTCAAGTGCTGAGGTAGAGTACAGGGCATTAGCTTCAATAGTAGAAGAACTAACTCGGATCCCCTGTATTTTGAGAGACATTGGTGTGTATCTGAAGAAAGTACCAATGTTGTTCTGTGATAATATCAGTGCACTATATATGTATGTTAATCCTGTTCTACATGCTAGAACTAAACATGTAGAAATGGACTACCATTTTTTTTAGAGAAAAGGTGGCAAGAGGACAACTACTGAAACAATTTGTGGGATCAAAGGATCAATTGGCAGATATTCATACTAAGGCATTGACAAAGCAAGATTTTGCTAGGCTTCGAAGCAAGCTAGGAGTTTATTGTCCACCTCCTCACTAGCTTGAGGAGAAGTATCACGACAACAGCACATACACACACATGCAGTTGTATTCATATAATAGTAGTTGTAGGAGACTAGAACACATGAGTTATAGTTGTAGTCTAGTACTTGTATAGGTATTGTATTTGATGTCTAATATCTTTACTTCATTGTTTATAAGTAGAGGTACGGTATATGTCATTCATCATCCAACACACAGTCTTTCTTCTTCATATCTTTGTAGTGTATTTGCACAAGGACAATATCTTAAGCAAACAAAATAACTCTTTTTATGTGAAATTAAATTTGTTTGATGTTACCATAGGTGAATGATTTTATCAATATAAATATATGAAATATTAACATTGTTGATTCATATGAAGTATCATATATAAAATTTAATTGCTCTAGAGAAAAAAATCATTTATTTCTTTTAAGTACGCAACATAACCCATAATCAAACACATGTGAATCTTTTATAAAAGGTGATCATAAGAATCGAATCTAATATTTTTTTTCTTGCCTTAATATCGCATAAAAGTGCAAGAACACAACTAATAAATAATATCTTATATGAACTACGTATAAAACTAAATAAAATATAATAAGAGATTTAACATGTAAGACAATATATATTATCAGAAATTATATCTCATTAATAAAAATCACAACAAAAACATGCACTAGTACATCAAAATATAATTATAAAAGGACAAAAAACAAAAACAACAACACAAACAATAATAAAATTTTAATGTTTTATGTAAATATGATCTATTCATGAAGCATTGGGCACATCATTTTTCTTCTCAATAGAGGTTTGGGCTGGATTTGAAGCTTCATTTTCCAATTCTTCCAAACAACTTTTCAAGATGAAAGTAGTAGCATTTAACCAAGTTTCGCACGCGATTACTTCATTTTCATTTAGCTTTTCAATATTCTCCCACATTTTTATAGTAGGTGTAGTTTCACTTTGACGTCCTGTAGTCTTCTTACCCTGCATTACCAAAATAAAATAAATTTTATTGACCAGTTATTTTCAAGAAATGACATTGTAAAAAGTGAAAAATCATGACATTTATATACTTCAAGAATTTTTTTACAAAGGTAATTAATTAAATTTCTAGTCTAATAATATAATTTAAAGTATCTTGAATAAAAATATAGAAAATATTAAATTTATTTGAAAAAATGAGTGCTCAATAAAGTTTTAAGATCAAAAGGTAAATATTTTAATATACTTGACTAATTTTACCAAATTATAATTAGTAAGTGTGAATAGAACTGAATATTATCTACATATAAAAATATTTCCAATTTTCACAATAATCAAGTCAAAAGTTTTCAATTTCAGTAAAAGAAATAAATTTAAAATTTATCTTAAAAAGAAAAATACATTAGTGTTCTTACTTGAATTCAGATTTTCCACCTGCATTAAAGGAAATAAATTAAAAGATTTACTTGAAAATTAGATATGTATTAATGTGTTAACTGAAATTCATGATGTCCAAATAAACAAAAATTAATATAATTTGAAAATATACAAATTGCATACATACTTTTTTTTAACTTACACATTGTAAAAAATTTCACATCCATTAACTTGAATAATGAATATTATATTAAATTATAATACTGAAAATAAAATTTTAAACATTTATTAATATTAAAAAAATTTGAAATCAAGATTAAGTTAAAAAATATTTTATTGTGTTTAGCAAAATAAGTGAAAATATGACTAGAAGAACACTTCAGATTTTATTATTATAAGGTAACAACCATTATGGTTGTTTTTAAATTTTTGCTTGGCTTTCTACTTTGACCCTTCCCGTAGCTTCGTGTGTTGTTTGTAATTTATGTGGATGGGTAACACGATTCTCATATATATATATATATATTTATATATATATATATGAGTTATTTCTAATAATTATATTTTATTATCATAAATGGCTCCAAACATGATCTTGAGACTTATTTCTAATAATTGTTATCGTGTTGTCATAAATTTCTCCAGATGTAACTTTTTAAATTCTTCAAGATGTCTTAAACAAAGTGATACTCTCTCCCCTCTCATATTTATTATTGTTTCTAAACTATTGTCTAAAATGATGAATAATCTTATCTAGAATAATATTATTTCCTACTCTTTAGATAATCGTAGTCTTATCATTATATACCTTAGCTGTGTTGATGACACCATTTCATTCTCCTTTGATGACCTCCCTTCCATCTCTACTTTGAATAACAATATTATTGCCCATCATGAGCATATTTCTGGCCAGCTATTTAAGAAAGCAAATTTTCCTTTTTAGTATCCTCAGAACTCTTCTTATACTCATTTAAGATATCAAAATCATCACTAATTTTTCTTCTCCAACATTCTCTTTACTTACTTGGATTGTCCTATTTATATAGATAAGAAAAAGATTTTTTAATTTCATAGTATGGTTTCTATGTTTGTTAATAGAACTCAATGATGGCTAACATTCTGTTATATTTCTTTACATATCATCTCTGTTGTTATTCCCCCCAAACTATTATGGACCAAATTGAGACGTCTTTTGTTAAAAATTATTGGAGAAGCTCAAATGACATAAATAACTATCACTACTTCAAAAATAAACTATCACCATGTATTATATTATCTTCCTCTTGTCAGAAATTATGATTTCCTAACAATGAAGGTGGGATTGATTTTAGATTTTTTCATGACATTCAAAAAGAAGAGAAGAAAATTCATACATATGATGGTACACTCGATTATCATCAATGGGAATGGTAAGAAATAGAAAAGAAATTTTGAATGCCTAAAAAATGTTTTGTCTTGAAATATAAACTAAAAGTGTATTTTTACATGATAATTTATTCTTGTAATTCACACGACTCAATGAATTCCATCAATTAGTTTGTCTTTTCTAAGACCAAACTCAAAAAAGTTATTTGCTTATACTCTTTAATTGATTGTCATATGAATAACTAAATAAATAATTTTTTTGCATGAAAATCATATAGTATCTTACGAACGGGAGGAACAACATCTCAAGCCAACAAAATAACTCTTCTTATGTAGAAATATATTTGTTTGATGTTACCATAGGTGAATGATTTTACCAATATAAGAAATTGAAATATTTACATTGTTGATTCATATGATTTATCATATTTAAAATTTAATTGTTCTAGAGAGAAAAAATATTTATTTATTTTAAGTACACAATATAACTCATAATCAAATACATGTGAATAGTTTTTATAAAAGGTGATCATAAGAATCAAATCTAATATTTTTGCTCGCCTTAATATCGCATAAAAGTGCAAGAACACAATCAATAAATAATATCTTATATGAACTACATATAAAACTAAACACAATATAATAAGAGATTTAACATGTAAGATATTATATATTACAAGAAATTATATCTCATTAATAAAAATTACAGCAAAGACATGCACTAACACATCAAAATATAATTATAAAAGGACAGAAAAATAAAAACAACAGCACAAATAATAATAAAATTTTAAAGTTTTATGTAAATATGATCTACTCATGAAGCATTGGGCGCATCATTTTTTTTCCAAGAGTGCTTCGGGTTGGATTTGAAGCTTCATTTTTCAATTCTTTCAAATGGTTTTTCAAGATGAAAGTAGCAACATTTAACCAAGTTTCGCATGCGATTACTTCATCTGCATTTAGCTTTTCAATATTCTCTCACATTTTGCTAGTAGGTGTAGTTTCACTTTGACATCCTATAGTCTTCTTACCCTCCATTACCAAAATAAAATAAATTTTATTGACCAATTATTTTCAAGAAATGACACTATAAAAAATGAAAAACCATGACATTTATATGTTTCAAGAATTCTTTCACAAAAGTAATTAATTAAATTTTCAGTGTAATAATATAATTTAAAGTATCTTGAATAAAAATACAAAAAATATTAAATTTATTTGATAAAATGATATGTGGTCGATAAAATTTTATGTTCAAAAGGTAAATATTTTAATATACTTGACTAATTTTACGAAATTATAATTAATAAGTGTGAATAGAATTGAAAATTATCTACATATAAAAATATTTTAAATTTTCACAATAATCAAGTCAAAAATTTTCAATTTCAATAAAAGAAATAAATTTAAAATTTATCTTGAAAAGAAAAATATATTAGTGTTCTTACGTGAATTCAGATTTTCCACCTGCATTAAAGGAAATAAATCAAAAAACTTATTTGAAAAGAAATATGTATTAATTTGTTAACTGAAATTCATGATATCCAAATAGACAAAAATCAATATAATTTGAAAATATACAAGTTGCATAAATATTTTTTTGAACTTACACGTTGTAAAAAATTTCACATCCATTAACTTGAATAATGAATGTTATAATAAATTATAATACTGAAAATAAAATTTTAAACATCTATTGACATTAACAAAATTTTGAATCAACATTGAGTTAAAAAAATATTTTAGTGTGTTTAGCGAAATAAGTGAAAATATGATTAGAAGAAAACTTCAGATTTACTATTATAAGGTAACGACCCTCATGGTTGTTTTTAAATTTTTTATTGATTTTTCTGCTTTGACCTTTTCCGCTTCAGTGTGTCATTTGTAATTTATGTGGATGAGTAACATGATTCTTGAGGTGGTTGGATAAGTTTTAGAGAGTTACTTCTAATAATTCATATTTTATTATCATAAATGGCTCCAAACATGATCTTGAGACTTATTTCTAATAATTGTTATCGTGTTGTCATAAATCTCTTCAGACCTAACTTTTTAAATTCTTCAAGATGACTCAGATTAAAATGAAAAAAGTGGCTTTAAACCATAAGTGCTTAAAACACTTTTTAAAGTGTTGAAATTTAATTTATAAATAGGCAATGATATGTTTGGATAAAACTGCTGAAGCTGTAAAAAAGTTATTGATGTGTTTGATATATAAGTCCTTAACAACATTTATTTTTGGACAAATGACTGAAATACCCTTAAAGTTGTTAACACTATAAAAAGTGAATTACTTTTATATTTTTATTTCTAAAATAATTAAAATTTAAATTAATTTATTTTTTTATACTTATTTTTAATATAAACTAATTTTTATGTTATTTTAAATTTTTTAAAATATATAATTTGAATAAAATTATGCAAATCTCCCTTTTACTTTTTATTAGGAGTATAATTCTATTTTATATTTATAAAATTGAAATTATGAAAATAATATGAAGATAAAAAAGTATATTTGTTCTTCAAACCAACTTGGCTTATAAGACAAAAAATGAAAAGTTGGGTTTCACCAACTTTTGCATTTTAGCTTCGTAAAAGCGGTTTTTAATTTTTTTAAAGCACTTCTTAATTTAGCCAAACACTCCAAAAATCTATAAGATTAACCAAATAGGATCTTAAACAAAATGATATACTCTCCCCTCTTATGTTTATTATTGCTTCTAAACTATTGTCTAGAATGATGAATAATCTTATCGAGAATAGTTCTATTTCCTACTCTTTAGATAATCATAGTCTTATCATTATATACCTTAGTTGTGTTGATGACACCATTTCATTCTCCTTTGATGACCTCCCTTCCATTTGTGTTTTGAATAGCAATATTATTGCCTATCATGAGCATATTTCCGGCTAACTAGTTAAGAAAGGAAATTTTTCTTTTTAGTATCCCCAGAACTCTTCTTATACTCATTTAAGATATCAAAACGATCACTAATTTTTCTTCTCCAACTTTCCCTTTATTTACTTGAGTTGTCCTACTTATATAGATAAGAAAAAGATTTTTTAGTTTCATAGTATGGTGTCTGCAATTGTTAATAAAACTCAATGATGGCTTGGCAAGATGCTCTTATTAACTTTATATAACATTCTATTATATTTCTTTACATATCATCTCTGTTGTTATTCATCCCAAACTATTATGGACCAAATTGATATGTCTTTTGCTAAAAATTATTGGAGAAGCTCAAACGACATAAATAAATATCACTACTTCAAAAATAAACTATCACCATGTATTATATTATCTTCCTCTTGCCAGAAATTATGATTTCCTAACGATGAGTGTGGGATTGGTTTTAGATTTTTTCATGACATTCAACAAGAAGAAAAGAAAATTCAAACATATGATGGTACACTCGATTGTCATCAATGGAGATGGTAAGAAATAGAGAAGAATTTTTGAACGCCGAGAAAATGCTTTGTCTTGAAATATAAACTAAAAGTGTATTTTTACATGACGATTTATTCTTGTAATTTATACGACTTAATGAATTCCATCAATTAGTTGGTCTTTTCTAGGACCAAACTCAAAAAAGTTGATTGCTTATACTCTTTCATGGATTGTCATATGAATAACTAAATAAATAATTTTTTTTGCATGAAAATTATATAGTATCTTACAAATGGGAGGGATAATATCTTAAGCACATAAAATAACTCCTTTTATGTGGAAATAAATTTGTTTGATGTTATTATAGGTGAATGATTTTACCAATATAAAAATATAAAATATTAACATTGTTGATTCATATGAATTATCATTTATAAAATTTAATTGTTCTACAGAAAATTATTTATTTATTTTAATTACACAACATAACTCATAATCAAACACATGTGAATCTTTTATAAAAGGTGGTCGTAAGAATTGAATCTAATATTTTTGCTTGCCTTAATATTGCAAAAAAATGCAAGAACAAAACTAATAAATGATATCTTATATGAACTACGTATAAAACTAAATATAATATAATAAGAGATTTAACATGTAAGATAATATATATTACCAGAAATTATATCTCATTAATAAAAATCACAGCAAAGAAATTCACCAACACATCAAAATATAATTATAAATGGACAGAAAAACAAAAACAACAGCACAAACACTAATAAAATTTCAAAGTCTTATGTCAATATGATCTATTCATGAAGCATTGGGCGCATAATTTTTTATCTCAAGAGAGGTTTGGGCTGGATTTGAAGCTTCATTTTTCAATTCTTTCAAACAGATTTTCAAGATGAAAGTAGCAGCATTTAACCAAGTTTCGCACGCGATTACTTCATCTGCATTTAGCTTTTCAATATTCTCCCACATTTTTCTAGTAGGTGTAGTTTCACTTTGATGTCCTGTAGTCTTCTTACACTCCATTACTAAAATAAATAAATTTAATTGATTAATTATTTTCAAGAAATGACACTATAAAAAATGAAAAACCATGATATTTATATACTGCAAGAATTCTTTCACAAAGGTAATTAATTAAATTTCTAGTCTAATAATATAATTTAAAGTATCTTAAATAAAAATATAAAAAATATTAAGTTTATTTGATAAAATTATATGTGCTCAATAAAGTTTTAAGTTCAAAAGGTAAATATTTTAATATACTTGACTAATTTTACCAAATTATTAGTCGTAAGTCTGAATAGGATAGAATATTATCTACAAATAAAAATATTTTCAATTTTCACAATAATCAAGTCAAAAGTTTTCAATTTCAGTAAAAGAAATATATTTAAAATTTATCTTGAAAAGAAAAATATATTAGTGTTCTTACTTGATTTTAGATTTTCCACCTGCATTAAAGGAAATAAATCAAAAGATTTACTTGAAAAGAGATATATATTAATGTGTTAACTGACATTCATGATGTCCAAATAGATAAAAATCAATATAATATTAAAAATATACAAGTTGCATACATACTTCTTTTTTGAACTTACACGTTGTAAAAAATTTCACATCCATTAACTTGAATAGTAAATGTTATAATGAATTACAATACTGAAAAGAAAATTTTAAACATCTATTAACATTAACAAAATTTGGAATCAAGATTGAGTTAAAAAATATTTTAGTGTGCTTAGAGAAATACGTGAAAATATAACTAGAAGAAAACTTCATATTTTACTATTATAATGCAACGACCCTCATAGTTGTTTTTGAATTTTTTCTTGTTTTTTCTGCTTTGACCCTTCTCGTAGGTTCAGTGTGTCATTTGTAATTTATGTCTATGGGTAACACGATTCTCGAGGTGGTTATTAGAGAGTTATTTTTTATAATTCATATTTTATTATCATAAATGGCTCCAAACATGATCTTGAGACTTGTTTCTAATAATTTTTATCGTGTTGTCATAAATTTCTCTAGACATAACTTTTAAAAAAATGAGTAGAGGTACGGTGTTTGAGGAATAATTTTTATCGTGTTGTCATAAAACTGTTGTCTAGGATGATGAATAATCTTATCGAGATTAATTTTATTCCCTACTCTTTAGATAATTGTAGTCTATTATATATCTTAGCCGTGTCGATGACACTATTTCATTCTGCTTTGATGATCTCCCTTCCATCTCTGTTTTGAATAACAATATTATTGCCCATCATGAGCATATTTCTAGCCATTTCCTTTTTAGTATCCCCAGAACTCTTCTTATACTCATTTAAGATATCATAACTATCACTAAGTTTTCTTCTCCAACTTTCCCTTTACTTACTTGGGTTGTCCTATTTATATAGATAAGAAAAAAAAATTTAATTTCATAGTATGGTGTCTACGATTGTAAATAGAACTCAATGATGACTTGGTAAGATGCTCTCATTAACTTTATATAATATTCTATTATATTCCTTTACATATCATCTATGTTGTTATTCCCCCAAACTATTATGGACCAAATTGATACGTCTTTTGCTAAAAATTATTGAGAAGCTCAAACGACATAAATAACTATCACTACTACAAAAATAAACTATCATCATGTATTATATTATCTTTCTCTTGCCAGAAATTATGATTTTCTAACGATGAAGGTGGGATTGATTTTAGATTTTTTCATGACATTCATTAAGAAGAGAAGGAAATTCATACATATAATGGTACACTCGAATGTTATCAATGGGAAGGGTAAGAAATAGAGAAGAATTTTTGAATGTCGAGAAAATGCTTTGTCTTGAAATATAAACTAAAAGTGTATTTTTATATGACCATTTATTCTTGTAATTCATATGACTTAATGAATTCCATCAATTAGTTTGTCTTTTCTAAGACCAAACTCAAAAAAGTTGTTTGCTTATACTCTTTCATGGATTTTCATATGAATAACTAAATAAATAATTTTTTTTGCATGAAAAATTATATAGTATCTTACAACTGGGAGGGACTGTCACGACAAATGCACACATACACACACATGCAGTCTTAGTCATATAATAGTAGTTGTAGGAGACTAGAACACATGAGTTATAGTTGTAGTCTACTACTTGTATAAGTATTGTATTTGATGTTTAATATCTTTTCTTCATTGTGTATAAGAAGAGGTATGGTGCATGTGATTCATCATCAAATATATAGACTTTCTTCTTCATATCTTGGCAGTGTATTTGCACATGATATCAGAGCTCTTACGCGCATAACAATCACATTGTACTATCAAACAATGGCCTCTATCCCTTCAACTTTTTTTTCCCTTTCAACTTCTTCTCTACATCCTCTCATGGCTGCTTTTCCTATCAAGCTCAAGCCTACAAACTACCTTATCTGGAGGACACAAATCATGTAGCTACGACAAGTTTTGAAGGCAACCAAATTCATATTAGAAGAAAAACCAGTAAAAACATTGGCAAAGGATGATACTAGGAATGCAGTTGAGGGACCTGAGGAGGCCTCTGACAGTGAGTGGGATGAACAAGATGTTTTGCTAAGAACTTGGATCTCAGGAACCATGATAGAAGAGAGTATGTATTTGATTGTAGGATGCTCAACAGCAAAACAGATGTGGGAATGTTTGGAGGAAGCCTATCTACAAGCAACAAAGGACAAAGAGTTCCAACTTAAGCAACAATTGCAAAATATTAAGTTGGGAAAAAAGAAGTTGGATGAGTACTTGAAGGAATTCAAAGGGATATGTGATGGACTTGCTGCCATACACAAACTAGGGGATGAAGATAGCAAAGTTATCAACTTTGCTAGAGGGATAGATTCAAAATATAGAACCTTTAGAACTGTTATGCGGGGGAAAGCACCCTATCCTACTTTAACTCAAATTGTTAATGCTCTTAGGGGATTTGACATGAGAGAAGAAGAGGAAGATATCCCTGAACAAAATCATAATATGGCATTTACTGCACAGAGGGGTAGAGGAAGAGACTACAACTAGAGAAGAGGCAACACCAACTTCATTTCAAAAGGAAGAGGTTTTAGGCCTGCAGGACAGACAAACATTATCTCCTCACAAAGTGCACAGACTCCCTATAACTATGAGAAAACAAAAGGTGGTAATAAAGCATGCCAAATCTATGGTAGAAACAACCATACGACCTTGAAATGTTTTTATAGGTGGGATTATTCCTATCAAGTTGAGGAGAACCTACTACATGCCTGAATGCTATGAATCTTCAAAATTCTACAAGTGAGGATGATGCAATGTGTGTGGGCTCTTGTGCCACATCCCATATGACCAAAACACAAGGTAATCTTTTTGATCTTCACATAGGATAATTGTTGGGAATGGATCACAGTTAAGAATTACACATGTTGGTAATACAAAAAGGTCAGGGCTGAACAGTAAGGACATACTGGTAGTACCTAAGATCACAAAGAATCTTCTCCCAGTTAGTAAACTTGCAAAAGACAATTCTGCAAAACTTGTGTTTGATGAGTTCGGTTTTCTTGTAAAGGACAAGAAGTCAGGAACACTACTGGCCAAGGGATCTAATACAGGAGGACTTTATCAATTGGAAGAAAACAATGTTCTAGCTTTAACAGCAACCCAATACTAGAACAAGACTGAGAGAATTTGGCATCTTAGATTAGGACAACTTAGTTTGAAATCTTTAAAGTTATTGATTATAAATGAGTTCGTTGATGTTAGAAGTTGGAGTAAAATGCCTGCTGTTTGTAATAACTGTCAGTTAGAGAAAAGTTGTAAGCTTCCTTTTGATTCAAGAAATAAAATTAAGAAATTTCCTTTGCAAAAGATTCATTGTGATCTCTGGGGACCAGCACCTGTTGAATCTCCACAACACATGAGGTACTATGTTATCTTTGTAGATGATTATACAAGATACACTTGGTATTATCCTTTAAGGAGGAAGTCTGATTTTACTGAAGTATTCATCAAATTTCAGAGCATGGTGGAAAAATAATTTTCAAATACCATTAAGATCTTTCAATGTGATGGAGGTGGTGAGTTCATTGGTACTAACTTTATCAACCATTTGGAAAGATGTGGGATTGTCAGACATATGTCTTGTCCACATACTCCTTAGCAAAATGGAATATTTGAAAGAAAACATAGAAATATAGTGGATATTGGTCTAACACTACAGTTTCATGCTAGTCTGCCTTATTTTTTATGGGTAGAAGCATTCCTAACTGCTGTGTTTCTAACAAATAGAATGACATCATCAGTACTCAAGAATGAAATCCTATTTGTGAAGATATATGGTGCTTCCCTAGACTATAATAGTCTTAAGGTCTTTGGATGTAGGTGTTATCCATATATCAAGGGAAAGAACAAATTCTCACCTAAGACATACCCCTGTGTGTTCATTGGATATAGTAGTCTGCACAAAGGGTACATATGCTATCATCCACAAACCAGGAAAGTATATGTCTCTAGGCATGTGAAATTTATGAATATAATCTGCCTTATGTTCAAGCATATCAGCCTAGCCATAACATGTCTTAACCTCATTTTGCTACTTTCTTTGAATTTTTTTCCTACATGCAGGAAACACCTACTGGTCAGCAATCAGATACTATGATCTTAGGGGAAGTGTCTCAAGCTGATCAAACTACTACTGTCTCAGTTGATCAAGCTACTGCTTCTGTTACTGCCTAAGATGATTAGGCTGCTACTGCTGTTTTACCTCAAGCTGATCAGGATGCTGTTGCTGCTATGCCTCAAGATGATCAAACTCCTAGTGATCAAGTTGCTCTGCCTCAAGCTTATCAAACTGTTGCTGATCAAGTTGCTACTGCTATGTCTCCAGTTAATCAAGTTGTCACAACTCATGCAATACATACAGATACAAATAAACCTCACCAGTCATCTGATTCTGAGACTGAGCAGCTTGATTCAGATTCAGAATATCACAGTGAAGAACATGACAGCTCTGAGGAAGATCATAGTATAAATAATGACGGGCAAGATGTGGAAAACTCAGAAAACAATCAGCCGGTACGTGAGTCAGTAATAGTGCATGAATCCACAAGGAATACAACTACAAGTTGACCTGTCAAAGTGGTTTCTTACTAAACAAAATGACAATGTAGTACCTTCCTCAAGGGTGAATAGAGATACAGAAGGAGAAGAAGTTGTAGGAAGTCATCATATGGTGACAAGGCAGAAGTCAAAGAAGTTTCCTATAACTCATGTATCATTGACGGCAGAAGGTTCAAGCATAAAGCCCAAAACAGTAAGTCAAGCATTGACTACTCCACACTGGTATGCAGCAATGAAAGAAGAAACTGATGCACTACATAAAAATCAGACTTGGATTCTTGTATCTAGAACCATAAATACGAATGTAGTGGGATTAAAATGGGTATTCAAGATAAAGCAGAAGTCTGATGGTACCATAGAGAGGTATAAAGCTAGGTTAGTTGCAAGAGAACACTCACAACTTGAGGGAATTGACTTTGAAGAAACCTTTAGCCCAGTAATCAGGGATACAACTATAAGGGTGATCCTGTTAGTTGTTGTTAGACTGCATTAGCCTATCATACAACTAGATGTAAAGAATGCCTTTTTGCATGGACATCTTCAAGAAGAGGTACACATGAGTCAGCCACCTGGTTTTGCTGACCCCAGACATCCAAACCATGTCTGTCTACTTAAGAAGGCATTGTATGGCCTTAGGCAGGCACCTAGGGCATGGTTTGACATGTTTAGTATCTATCTATTTCATCTTATTTTCATATGTAGTAAGGCAGATTCTTCTTTGTTCATACTGCAATACAAAAGAGGGACTGTTCTACTCCTATTGTATGTGGATGATATAGTAATTACTAGAAGCTCAGATGAATTGATCAAAAATATAATTGCAGGCTTACAAGATGAGTTTGACATGAAAGACCATGGATCACTACATTTCTTCTTAGGAGTTGAAGTCAAGTACTTTAAGGAAGGTATACATCTGAGTTAGGGGAAATATGCAGCAGAATTACTACGAAAGACAGATATGGCACTGGCCAAATCTGTTAGTTCACCACTGGCGTAGAAGCATGGATTACAGCAAGGAGTAGGAGGTCAAACCGATGTATCATTATATAGAAGCATTGTGGGAAGTCTTTATTGTCTCACAGTGACCAGGCCTGATATATCACATGCAGTAAATTTGATTAGTCCGTTTATGCAAGCTCCAAACAGTGAACACTTTCAAGCTGTAAAGAGGATTCTTAGATATGTAAAAGGAACATCTCAATTTGGTCTGAGGATACTGTCAAGATCACCTCTCAGACTGTATGGTTTTTCAGATGTAGATTGGGGAGGATGTGCAACAACAAGAAGATCAACAATAGGTTATTTAGTGTACTTGGGAGAAAATTGCATATCCTAGACTTTCAAGAAACAACACACAGTGTCAAGGTCAAGTGCTGAGGCAGAGTATAGGGCATTAGCTTCAACAGCAACATAACTAACTTGGATCCCCTATATTTTGAAAGACATTGGTGTGTATCTGAAGAAAGTACCAATACTGTTCTATGATAATATCAGTGCACTATATATGTATGTTAATCCTATTCTACAAGCTAGAACTAAACATCTGGAAATGGACTACCATTTTGTTAGAGAAAAGGTGGCAAGACTAAAACTGCTGACACAGTTTTTGAGATCAAAGGATCAATTGACAGATATTCATACTAAGGCATTGACAAAACAGGATTTTACTAGGCTTCGAAGCAAGCTAGGAGTTTGTTGTCCACCTCCTCACTAGCTTGAGGAGAAGTGTCATGATAATAGCACATACACACACATGCAGTCGTAGTCATATAATAGTAGTTGTAAGAAACTAGAACACATGAGTTATAGTTGTAGTCTACTACTTGTATAGGTATTGTATTTGATGTCTAATAGCTTTACTTCATTGTGTATAAGTAGAGGTACGGTGTATGTGATTCATCATCCAATATACAGTCTTTCTTCTTCATATCATGGTAGTGTATTTGCACAAGGACAATATCTTAAGCAAACAAAATAAATCTTTTTATGTGGAAATAAATTTGTTTGATGTTACCACAGGTAAATGATTTTATCAATACAAAAATATGAAATATTAACATTGTTGATTTATATGAATTATCATATATAAAATTTAATTTCTCTAGAGAAAAAAATCATTTATTTATTTTAAGTACGCAACATACCCATAATCAAACACATGTGAATCTTTTATAAAAGGTGATCATAAGAATCGAATCTAGTATTTTTGTTTGCCTTAATATTACATAAAAGTGCAAGAACACATTTAATAAATAATATCTTATATGAACTACGTAAAAAATAAACATAATATAATAAGAGATTTAACATGTAAGACAATATATATTACTAGAAATTATATCTCATTAATAAAAATCACAACAAATACATGCACTAGACACAACAAAATATAATTATAAAAGGATAGAAAAGCAAAAACAAAAACAACAGAACAAACAATAATAAAATTTCAAAATTTAATGTAAATATGATCTATTCATGAAGCATTGGGTGCATCATTTTTTTTCTCAAGAGAGGTTTGGGCTGGATTTGAAGCTTCATTTTTCAATTCTTTCAAACGATTTTTCAAGATGAAAATAGTAGCATTTAACCAAGTTTCGCACGCGATTACTTCATCTGCATTTAGCTTTTCATCATTCTCCCACATTTTTCTAGTAGGTCTAGTTTCACTTTGACGTCCTGTAGTCTTCTTACCCTCCCTTATTAAAATAACTAGATGGTGTGTGCCCGTGCTGTGCACGGGCCTTTTTTCAAATATTTTTGAATTAAAGCAATTAAAGTTTTAAGCAACAAGATATAAATATACATGCTTTCTATTGTGTGGAACAAAGTGAAAGTATTACGTTGATAAGATTCTGACCAAAAGCTATCAAATTATTACAAGAGTTGTTGAACGGGATAGGTGAAGCGTGTAGTACACGTTGTGTCTGGATATGAGTGTTAACTGACAAAAGGAAAGAACGATAATATGTTAGATAATATATGATTTGTTAAAAAAGAGAAATTAGAAAAGGAAACAAGAAATTAATTACTCGTGCAGAGAAGAACACTTTAGATAAGATAGAAATGTTACCCTAATATTAAATCATCTGGAACTAATGTTCCACTAAAAAAATCATACGCAATTCCAAAGTACTCTTCGTTACCTTTACTTTAAGCGCAGGTTTGACAATACTTGTCATCTTGATGCAGTTGTTGCTTGCAAATAGCGCACTTTGTATTTCCATAAGGTGTCCACCTGCAATACAATCAGTTCCCTAGTAAGAGCGTGTCAAAACGATGACAGATACACAGGATGAGCCATAATCAAACTGCATTTGATATCCCAACAGATCATATAAATCATTTCATTCGGTACAACACTTACCATAGAATGGTGATAACCAAATAGTGAAAATGGATGCAGTCATGCAACAACAAAAAAGATATCCTAGAAGACCAACTTCAGCTATCAACTTATTACTATCTAGTTTGTTATTCTAAAGTCTACAAGAAGGATACTGTAGCCAATATTCTTGGGTAAGTGGTAAATTGTATTGTGTCTCCGGGATGGGGCATAATGTTGCTCCTTTTCTCCAAGTGTAGCAATCCAATTGTAACTCCATATCTCATATAAAAAAAATTCTAGGAAATGACACAGTCCTATACTTTTTTAATAAATAAATAAATAAGCGTGCACTTGTTCTGCTTCATTTGCATGGCGCTTGGCTTGAAAATGAATAGTATTCTATACTTAAGTCTGGAAAATAGTAAAACTCTAAACGCAACATGTGAAGTTGCAGTCTTATTCACATAATGTTATTAAGGAAGAAAGGGAAAAATCACAAGAAACAAAATTTGAAATATTAACCAAAAAATCCTACAGAAAGAATACAACAAATTTTTCTCAAGATGGTATTCTTATCAACAACCTAAACAATTGGTCTACAAAAAGAAATGAATCTCGTGGTCTTGATAAATTCTTTTATTCTAAGTACCAATAACAGAGCCTTCCACGGACCACCGCAGTTTCAGTATCTCAAGATTTCAGAAGAGAAGCAAAGGTAGTAAGTCATCACGTCAGATATACAATATCCGGAAAAAAAACAATTTTACTGAAAAAATATAAGCAAATAAAAGAAGGGAATCTCTCCCCTGAAACCTGCATACTTTTCCACCATCACTAACAGGGAAGTTGAAGATGATTTAATGTTGGTTTGGTGAGCCTTCAGTTGACATGAGTTACTTTTCAACCGTAGGCATGGATTAGAGAAAAGTTGTTTAGAAGTCAAAAACATGTCCAATTTAACTTCTTCTGTAATGCAACATATTTTACAATTTTCCTTTTTGAGAAATGAATTGAGATGGCTGAATAAGAAATCTGTGCATATGTGAATGGAGTAATAAACATGCATTTCATAACAAGATGAAAAGAGCCTCTAAATCAAATGGGTTTTCATCAAAGAGTTCTATTTCTCATATCTATACATCTCTGACGACAATTTTCAAACGTTATAAAAAGTAAGAAGTTCATTAGTAGTTATCTTAGAGAAGTACATGATTCTCATCTCTTTTAGGAGTTTTAAAAAGAGAAAATTTAAGAGATGCGCAGTATAGACTTAGTTTCCATAGTAGATCTATATAAATATATGTTTATCTTAGCACTTGTTCATTTCAAGAAATATGCTCAAGTCTCAATCCTCAAAGGCAAAATATTTAACAATTGAATGATTACAGTTTCAGTCATTCAACCAAAACAGGCAAACAGATCTTTAAGTACCAAGAATGGGTGGTAGCCAAGCTTAGCCTTATAAAGTACAAAATTCTTTCTTTTTTTGTTACAAATCAGCTACCAAATGACCCCTTAATTCATCGTTATCAACATAGATAGATTGGACAATCAAGCTGTAATCTTCTTAGTCTAAAATACAAGTGTATTATCAAAAAAGTAACTTGATATGCATTATTACATAACAAATTATTTGCTCTGGTCTCACTCAAATGTATTGGCAAATTCATTTGCTTTCTTATTGCTATTCCTTTTTCCTTATAGGCCTATTGTAATTATTTGTGAAATATATAAGTCTGACAAGGATGTTGAGGTAGTACCTGATATTTAACTTCTAAAGTCCCAACAGAGGAAAGCTTATGATTCCGGTGCTTTACCCATTCGTGCAGCTCACGGTCATTTACTATACAAACACAATGTGGAATTAGGATTTAGGTAAAGTGTTTTACATGGTACATCTTTCTTGAACTATTTTTCTTAGAGTTTATATAGAGTTTTGATCATTAATTCTTTTTCTTATCAATTCTTTTTTAAATCTGAGTTTCATTTTAGTTTTCATTTTTCAGATTGTGACGAACAACAATAGGTTGCATAGGAGAAAGTGGTTAAAAATGGATTTGATCTCGGGTTTAATTGCAGCAAGAAGGATTTTGGTATAGTATGGTCAATTGGTTTTTCTTATTTGGTGCAGTAGCAACAGTTCTTAATACTGATAAGCAAAATATAAAAATATCCATAAAAAGTAATATTATTGTGAGAGTATTTTTAAAAAGAAAATACAGAAGGAGGAAGAAGTAGTATATATTAGAGAGTGATAAATAAGAAAAGTAAGAAAGAGGAAGAATAACAACTTACCAAGAAGAGATTGAGAAGTGCGAAATTGAAACAGAATTGAAAATTAAACTCATTTCTCATGTGGCAGAGAAAGAACCAGACCGACTAAAAGCTTCACCTGATACGAAAAGCTGTAATGCATTTATGAAATGTAAAATTAGTAAGTTTTTTGTGAGCGGAAGAGATTGAAAAAATTGACTATATGTGAAATGCATTTCGAAAGGACAAAGTTTTCATAAGGAAGTAAACTTTAAAAAGGCAATTGATTTTATATAATCTGTATTAAGGTGAAAGGCTAAAAATTTTAGGGAAAAAATTTTGAACTGAATTTAGCTGACTATCAATGCTGAACAATTTTCAAAGTTTACAGCTTAAGAAGATGTAGTACCAAAAATATATTGGACTATCGTAGCATCTAATCTCAAAAGCAGTATCAGAATTAAAATTTTTATTTTTGTTACCTTGTTTCATGATAGTATTGTCATCTGAACATCCCGGTGCAAGGTCAAAAGATATTGTAAGCTTTATCAAGGAGTTTATCTTTCTACAAAAGAACTGTTTATATATATGAAAAGTAGTATTAGTTTACATGTGATAAATTTATTTTAGGAACTTGCAGAACTTTGAAAAAGGTAAAAAGGTTTTATATGTATTACCTTTGTTCCACCAAAAAAGCCAAAAGTGATTGCAAAAGGAAGTTGGTTAACCTGCACACGCATGTAACTTAAAGTATGAAAGAGGGCAATATATTTGAAGGTTAAAAGGAAAACAATGTTTATTAAATTGAAGTGCAAAAGTGAATTTCTTGATCACCTTTATTTTTTTTTCACTGGAGTTGGTGGCTCCAGCTTTTGTTTGAGCTTCAGTAAGTTATGTCGTGTCGTTGCTATTTCAGTTTCTTCATCAAAAGAAGTGAAGTCCTTTTTTGATGTTTTATTGTTCTCTTTTTCAACGCAGGACAGAATAAACAGTTTTGCAGATGCTGATCCAAGAGTGCGAGAAAAGGATTTTTTCACTTGAATTTTGAACAGGTTTTCTTTCAGCTTGATTTGAATATTTTTCATTGGCAGCGAGTCATTCTAGAGAAGAATATATTTTTAAGTATTTGTTAGTTTAATTGTAAAGTAAATATAATGAAAATCATTTGGTTAGAATATTTACCTTGGCTGAAACCAGATCATAAATCTCTGCAGCAGTAAGAGATAATAATTTTTCGGCTTCTCTGTCCATAATTACTCCAGTCGTTGAGCCAGAAGCATCTTCCAGATTTACGTCAAATCGGCACCTGCAGTAACATTGTAAGACAATTTTTTGTGCATATTGTACTTGAATATGTTCATAAAATTAGAGTCTAAATACCTTGGGACTAACATATTTTCCTGATTGTAATTCATACAGCGAATTTTTCTTTTCCTTGGACTTCTCACTTCTTGTCCACAGTTTGGACATATTAAAACATAGCAATTTTTGAGTCTATTTGAGAGCGATATTTTTGCTTCGATGGAAAAGGAATGCCCCTTTTTAAAGAAAAAGTTAGATTAGTAATTATGTTAATTACAAGAATAAATAGCGATATAAATTATGGATAATATTAATAGAATTTGATCTTACGTCTTGTTGTGATTGAGCGTTTGCAATTGGGACTATCTCTTCATCCACCGGAACAGAGATGAGACCACCAGAGTGAGATGTACTTCTTACCGCAAAAGACTTGAGCATTTCTGTATTTTTTTCAGCCCTGTTTGTGGGAAAGAAAGGTAGAATCTTTAAAATAGTTATATAATTAATAGGAAAAAATAAATACAATATATGTAACAGCAATGTTATACCATGAACGCAGTTGGAGGCATTGTGTGTAAGGCGGATTGATTTGGATTGTGGTGTTAAACTTTGTAGTCAATGATGTGCCTATATTTATTAGAACAATGATTATTTTGACTAATATCGTAGGATAAAATATTATTGTTTCATCAATAAAGTAAACAGGTATAAGAATAGAAAGGAAATATCAATAAGACCAAGCGAAAATACGATTAGCATTAGATTATAATAATTCAAAAAGTGAATATCTTTCTTCATCATGAGCAATTATTGATTTCAAAAATTTATGCAAAAGTATAAGAAAATGACTTCAGGTTCAATCTGTAAAATTCTATGAAGGTTTCAAAATGTATATGTTTAGATGTTTCAGGGACAAAACTTCAATTGTGAAGCCTCCAATGTAACTGAATATTAGTCAGAGTTAGCTAATAAATGAGACTGATGATGATAAATGACGATCTTTACTGACTCATTCAGAGTAACGGTAATCTAACACATGTTATTGCGGAAGTGAGTAATTTTGGTTGAAACATCTGAAATAAGATGTGGAGAAATTTGAAATCATACTAAGAAATTTGTCGTAATCTACTGTTTATATGACCCAAGAAGTGAAAAAGAAGTTTAAAGCAAAAATAATAGAGGGTTCTGAATATTAAATGCAAAAACAAACTAAGCAGCAAGTGATTTTCGTGTTTGAATTTTTCAATTGTCTGGTTTTGTTTTAAAAAATTAAATAATTTTTTCTAACACCCATTAAACAAAAAACAGAATACAGTAATATTTTATTTATGCAAAAGTATGAGAAACTTGATGAAGAAAAACTTGATGTACAATAATGGATAAAAAGATAATAAAAATAAAATGACAACAGGTTCAATTTGTAAAATTCTATGAAGGTTTCAAAATGTATATCTTTAGATGTTTGAGTGACAAACTTTAATTATTTATCCTATAAGCAAATTAAGCAATATGCACAATTTAATGGGTTTATTCAATTATATATGGATTGTCTTATTTCTATCGATGTAAGTCACCTTTACTGACTCATCCAGAGTGATGAAATAAAACTTACTGGAACTCATATATGCAAATTGCATTGATACAATGTGGAGAAATTTGAAATCATATGGAGAAGCAAAGGGCGGAAGCTGGAGAAAAGAGAAGAAGAGAAAATGCAGATCTTATTCTAAGCCATTATGTTTGTTGTCATAACCTAGTATTTATATGATCCAAGAAATGAAAAAAAAGTTTAAAGCAAAAATAATAGAAGGTTCTGAATAGGAAACCAAAAAAAAAAAACTAAGCAGCAAGCAATTTTCATGTTTGAAATTTTCAATTGTGTGGTCTGTTTCCAAAATGAAATTGGTAAAACAATAGTCTTAAAACTTAACTCAAAAGGTCAAAATTGTTAGCTTATGCTAAAAATTTTTAATGCAAAGAAGTAATGCCAGATAGCAGAGTAGTATGAAATAGGAACAACTTGAGAACAGGACTTTAAATGAGTGACAAACTCGTAATATGTATTTAGCAGTTAAACAAATTATGCTTTCAAAAATATACACATGTAATGTGAAAATTTTAATATAGAGTTTGAATTAGATATTTTTACAATATATGCATCTTTAACATTCACTCTTTTAATTCAACAAAATCAAAAATCTAAATTCTGAATCTTTATTTACTTGATAATTCAGTTGAAAAGATAATGGTTAGTATGAATTAATTACCTAGAGAGACTTTTAGAAATACTGGGAAATAAAAAGTGGATTAACTATGAACAAAGGAAAAGAAGATAAGTATATTTGCTATTCATAGATTACCGTTGTATTTGGATACTCCAATACGCCTAGCAAGGATAATTGGACGTTCCTGAAATTGTGCAAGCAATTTTTTTCCTTCGTCTTCAATAATAGACTCTTGCCATAATGTGAATATGAAAATTTGCTTCCTATTTTAATTGAAATGGTTAGTATAGTGTAAAACTTTAAATTGTAAAACAACAAGGCTAAGGAAATAATGCAAATGCTTTTACTCAGTATCGATGAGAATGAGCTCTTGTAATCTTTTCTGCAAAGTTGTAACATATCTGGCTGGAAAGCAGTTGACAACAATTGCAAGCACATCTGTGAGCAAAATAATTCGTAAGCAATAGATGGATAGGTGAAAAGAAAAATTAATAACTTGTGTTAAAAAACATGTTTGGTGATAGATTTAGCGGAATAGTCATACTGTATTCTGCATTCCTAAGTTGTTCCTTGGTGCCTCTGAAAGCTTGATTGTTGATATCGAGAAATGATGTAAGGTTAAGCTTTGTGGGTGGTGGCAGCTGATGTTCATCTGGGTCATCTTTGTTGACTAAATCAACTATGGTTTTTTTGTCGATGATCCAGTCAAATGTGTGCAGGGGTTTTTCAAATCTTAAGTTTGATTGTTGTATACACGCACCCGTTATCAAGTAAGTATGAAACAATTTGAATATTTCTTGATAAACGGGTATATTGTCACCATACACAATCGCTTTTATTTGGTATTCCTGAAAGAAATTTGTAACTATAAATAGCAGAAGAGATATATGTAGGTAATTTTTATTTTTTCAAAACAACAAAGTACCTGTTCGTCATCTTATTTAGATATTTTATCTTTCGTTCTTTGCTTTCTCCTGGCTTGCAAATATCCACAACCTGTATTTTACACGTCCAGTCCGGTAACTCAGGACAGATGGCCTGCATACCAAGTGTCTGTGCCATGTTTTCGTAGCCTGATAATTAATCAACAAGAAACTTATATAACATAATATTAGGACGTAAATATAAGGAACCATTTATGGAATGATATGACATATTTAAGAAGATATTTTTTTAATTATTTCATCATATACTATGGTGTATGTTGAATGATCATCAGGGTCGTCTGCTGTTGGTGGCCGAATTAGCATTTTCACACAGTTTTAATTTTTGCTCTTGACAAAGCAACATAAAGTTGACCATGGAAAAAAACAGGTTCGCGTAAATAAATTCCAACAAAATCTAGTGTTTGACCTTGAGCTTTATTTATAGTCATAGCAAAACATAATTGAATAGGAAATTGTGTTCTTTTGAATTGGATTGGCAATTTTTCGTCTTGTGAACATAATAATGGTATTCGTGGAATAAAAACATGTTTGTCCTTAAAGTCACTAGTTGCAATTTTAGCACCAATGACATGAGTTTTGAAGTCAGAACAGATTAAGCGCGTGCCATTGCATAAACCTTCAGAAGGATTCAAATTTCGCAATAGGATAACTGGACAATTTTGCTTTAGTACCAATTTATTAGAAGGCAAACCCACCGAATTTAGAGAATGCATAAAGTCCTCAAATTGGGTTTGATCATTAGGCTCTATGGTTTCGTCAATGCCGACGAATGTCATAGCAGTTGTGGGAAACTGGTTTATAAACATTTGATTAATTTCATTTACAAACTCATTTTTTGTTGTTAAGATAACATGTGATATTACATTAGATATGTTATGTGTGAGTAGGTCTGGATCGGGGTAAATAGTTTTAAATAAAATATTTAATGATTCTTTTTCAGTTGTAAAAGGAATGAGAAAAGGTTCTGGAATCTCAATTTTATTGTGTTCATTAAGCTGTTCTTTTCCATCTCCAATTCTAAGTAAGTACTTAGAAAATGTAGGATCTTCTCGCGCTCGCATATTTTCTGTCAAATAGAATATTTCAAGATGATTCCAAATGTTTGGGTTCAATAAGCATTCACGAATAAAATCTTCCTTGGTACTGCCTTTTACTACAGGCAAAATCTGTCTAAAATCTCCTCCGAAAACAATAACTTTTTCTCCAAAAAGTGTATTTACTCCTGTAAGGTCTCTCAAGATTAAATCAAAAATTTCGACAAGTTTTTTATTTGCCATTGAGACCTCATCCCATACTATTAATTTCACATCTTGAATTAGAGACGCAAGGGAACTTTGTTTTCTTATATTACAACTGTAGTTTTCGGTTGTATGAATAGGAAGTTTAAAGCGAGAATGAGCAGTTCGTCCTCCAAGAAGTACCGAAGCTGCAACACCCAAAGTTGCTATTGCTAAAGCTATAAATCCTTTTGATCGTACTGTAGCTAGTAATGCACGGTATAAGAATGTTTTACCAGTTCCTCCAGGTCCATCGATAAAAAAGGCTGCTGATTCGTTTGAGAATATTCTATTCATAATGATCGTGTATGCTTTTTGTTGTTCTTGATTCAATTTTTTATATAACTGCAAATCTTCTCCTGCTACAATTATGTTTCTTTCTAATTGAATGTCTCTAGTCTCTTGCATTATTGTAAAACGAAGAGTTGTAGAAGGTGTAATATTTTCTGGTATGAGTTTAAATTCGTTTATATTTCATCCCATTGAAAGTAATATATTATTTATATGATCTAAAACCAGCAAGCGAACATTATTTGATTGTATGTTTGGTATAATTGTAAAATCTTCAGACATGGGACTTTCAAATTTTTGCCATAATTCTTTTGGATTAGCAGGGTTACAGTATGCTAATAGCGTAGCAAATAAACGTCGAAGACTATATGGCATCTGGTAATTAGAAGCTTCTGACATGTATTCAATTAAGTTGTTATCAGAAGCTAGCAAGCCTCTTTTTTCTGTAGATTCTCTAAATGTGGCGTAATACTTTCCGTTTACAGTCATAAGATCTTTGTATGACTTTGGCCCACGTATGTTCATCAATAACAACCGAAGGTAACATCTTTCTCCTTCAGTTGGATGACAACTAACAATACGTCCAATAGCATAACCTTGTTTTCTGCGTGTCCACATTTTATCACTGAATGACCAGACAAAGTGTTCTGGAAATTCTTTGTATAATAAGTTAAGTTCTATGGCATGTTTATTTGTTTTGTTCATAGAAAAAAATTCTGTCAACATCGTTCTGCCATTAGATGGATTTTTTAAGATTGAATTTAGATTTGCAGTTGTTTTAAAGGAAAAAAATTGTTGATTTTCAAGATGCAATTGAAGATTGTAAACATTGGGATTCATTTCACTAATAGGGAATGCAAACAAACGCCACATAGCTTCTGCAGGTGATACCCATCTGCCTAATTGATATTCTCTGATTTCATCGATTTTTAAATTGGGATCGTTATTTTGTAGGTCGAAAGCAATTTTGTCATGGCCTTTACAAATATATTTATAGATATATTTGACAACTTTAATATCTGCGCAAATTTCAACATTCATGTGACAGTTAAATTTGCTAAGTAGATATGGATTATATGGAACAACCCATGAGTTGTCAAGATATTAAGTTCTAACTTTTGCAAATTTACCAGTACATCGCCTCCTGTAAATTGAGTACGAATTTTCGCCTTTTGATGTTTCAGTGGAGTAATTTTTAGGATACCTAAATTTACAATGGCCCTTTTTTTCATGCAGGAATTTGTAGGATTTAAGCTTCTGCAAGGACCGTGCATCATATGCTTAATTACCAAAGAATATAAATATTTATGTGTGTCACAATCAGGTAGTTCAGCACAGACAACTCTATCGTAAGCCTCAGGTGTTAATAATTTATAAGCATCGTCAAGTATAATAAGAAAATGAGCATGTGGAAGACCTCTTTTTTGAAATTCTATAGTATACATATAAGCAGACACTTTTCCAAATATATTTTTTTTAAGTATATCAGATTTTAGCTCTTCAACTTTTGCCCTAAATACTCTACCTAGGAGATCAGGTCTATTTTGTACTTCATCGTTTGGTAGTAATAGATGTTGTATTTCTGGCCATGAAGGGTTACAAGTCATTGTGAGGAAGATGTCGGGTTTTCCATAGTGTTGAACTAAAGCAATGGCATCCATGTATCGACGGCGCATATCTCTTGGACCTCCTGTAAAGCTAGCAGGGAGGAATGTTTTTCGTCCAATATTTGAAGCCTCTCTTTCTCCTAATCTTAGAAGATCAATTAATCCTGCTAATACTTCAGTGTGAAACAAATCTTGATTGAATAACAAGAAGTCTAATCTTTGTGTTTCAAGCTTTATATATTGATCTACAGAATATTGTTGGAATAATCTTCCGGAATGTAAAATTTCATTTTCTTCGTCATCTCTAATTTGAAGTTTATAACAATAATATTCACGACAAGATACAGTGTTCCTTTTATGTTTGTTATTTTGCAAAATTTCTTCTTCAATATGCAGAAGTCCATCAATTGCACACATGTTGGCCACACTTAGAAGTTGATTATTTTTGCAAGCAGAACGATTTTTAGGTAAGTTTATTTTTGGTGGAATTTTTTGAATGCCACAATGTCATCCGTTTTCACCAAATAGAAACAACAAAGGATACTGCAGTGGATCGTAACAACCATAGTAATAGTGAACCATTTGGTTATAGTTGTCATGAGTATAAATACGAATGTGCAGTGTAGAAGAAGGATTTTCTAATTCTTCGTTGGTCCATATAGCTGCAACTTCGGAAACATCAGGTAAGTTGTACGTGCGTCGGTCCAAGGTTGAATCACATTTAAGTGCGATATAAAAATTGGATAAGTCTGGAATATGTTTGAGAGATTTTAGAAATAGAGAGTATGAATTAATTTTTAATATGTCTATTAACTTTGCAATAATAGATTTGTTCAATTTTGCAGAAAAAGCAACTTTATCAAGTATATTAGTCTCATTGTCATAAAAATAAAGCTGTAAATTTTTTGTTTTGTCATCTGAAGTGGCGAGATTGGGCAGAAAATGATACATTTGTCCTTGAACTTTGAATGTGTAAATACCTTTAGTTCTAGTTGCTAAGTTCTTATCGTACTTTACTCTGAGCGAACTAAATGCAAACATGTTATTGTATGTTCTAACGTATGTACGAAAGGTTTTGAATTCTTCACAGTTGCCGGAATAAAGTTTTTTTAATTCAGTAGGTAGTTGGTGTGAAACTAATCTTATGGAACCATTATTACAGCAGAAAGTTGGAGTTTCGTATTGAAATCTTGTGGCTTTGCAATATTTACAGTTAGGAACTTTTTTTAAAGTAGTTGGACAAGAAGGTAGTTGCTTGATATTCCAACAACCTGTTTGTGTTGGTTTACGACCTGCAACATTTTAGACATGTAAGAGCTAAATGTAAAAGAATGTGAGGAATAGGAATAAAATTTGATTTAACTAACCACTTCGGGAAGTAGAAGGATTGTCCTGAATAGAAGAAGTAGTTTGTTCAGGAATAATGATTTGAGGCTCAAAAGAAGCATGTGGTTGATTGGACATGCTAGCATGAAATTTTCCAGAGATAGCATGCTTTTTGGCAGCATATTGTTGTCTACGGTGTTGTAAAAGTTCTTCCTTTTGTTCAGGAGGCATTTCCTTATAGGCAATACGGCGTTTAAGATTTTTGACAATTTAGCCATCAATCATCTGTCTTTTTTTGTCAAACATCTATTTTAATTGCTTTGTGTTAAATTATCTCTAGTAAGTTGGTAAAATTTAGTTCATTTCTACAGCATTTATTTATTTTCATAAGAGAATGTGAAACAGGAGAAAAATAAAAATATACACATGATAGTAAATGAAAATATTAACACATAAGAATAGAAGAAGAGAAAAAACAGTGTCCGCATAATTCAAAAAGCAGGGGAAAACATCAAATGAAAGAGGAGAGAAAAGCTGGAAAAGAGAAGCAACAACTTACTTGGAAGAAACAGAGAGGAGAAGCCAAACGAACAAAGAGCGGGAAATTAGAAAGTAAAATCAACTGCGAAAGTGATAAACATTTGCCAAATACCTGTCAGCAAATAATAGGAAAAGTAGGGGAAAAGTGTAATGACATGCAAAGAAACAGCTGAAAAGCAAATTAAACATTAATAAGAGGAAGCAATTTACCGATTATAGACTTTAATGTTTGTTCGATAAGTTCATGAACTTGTTAATGATTAGGGAATATATTGACAAGTAAATGTTATTTTATTTCCTAAAAGGCTGCAGTTATCATGCTATCCGCACATAAGCCTAGCAATTTGTACATGTAAGTCTTTTTAAAGAATTTGCTATTTGTATTAACGCATAACTAAATTTGAATTCGTGCCAAAAAGTTTCTTTAATAAAGACTGAATAATATTTAAAATAATATTTGAAAAGATTTATTTCTTTTAAAATAATATTTTAAAAGATGTATGGAAGATTTGAATATGAATTTACATATAAATATTTTAATGAGTTTATTGGGAAAAATTCATGTAACTTTTGATTCTGCAAGATAAGTACTAAGACGGTGTAGTTTCTAGTGTGACCCAATAGCTTTGGGACTAGATATTCTAAGCTTTCAATCTTTTGGTAGAAGAACTTACCTTATAAGAAGAAGTGCTACTTAAATGTAACAACAAAACTAAATTATGTCTAAAAGAATCAAAGAAAGAGAAGGAATAAAGTACATGAGAAGGAATGAGTTTCAAGAGCTGATTTGTCTGATCTCTGAAAATACCACCAGAAATAGCTGATAAAATCTGTACTCTGATCGAAATGAGCTGATAATAAAGAACTTTGACTACTTCTCTTTCTAAGTTTTCCAGTTGTATGTCTAATTTGTTCTTTAGTTTACATATCTTTCTTTTTGTTTGTGATTCTGTTTCAATTTTATTCAAAGCGACTTATTTTTCTATTTTAACTTTAGGAGGAAATAGTGTTATGAATCTGTGAAATTAATTAATACTGTTTAAGTGCTAGTTGACTCTTTGTGACAGTAATTTTAATATTTTAAAGCATTACCCTATAGAAAATTTGATAACTCAAAAAATAGAAAGCAGAAAGTTTTTTTTAAGTTTTTTTTCCCGAGCAATGACTTTAGATGGTGTCTATAGAACCTTCTGCAGTAGAGATAAATAATTTTGGCATTGTAAGTTCTCCGTTTCAATTAACAGATTATAAGAGGCTTTTAATAATATGAGAAGAAGAAAAAATATTGTACCAGTTATGTTGAAGAACTTTCTGCAGATAAGCAATTTTTGTATTGTAAGTTCTCCGTTGCAGTTAACAGATTATAAGAAGTTTTAATAATATAAGAAAAAGAAAAAAAATTGTACCAGTTATGTTGAAGAAATTTTAGAAGTATGAGTATTACCGATTTTAATAAAAGTGTTGAACCATAATATAAAATGAAGCCAGAAAATAATTATATTTCGCAAAAGCATGTGAGAGTATAAAAAAGCAGAAGCAAAAAGGAAGAAGAAAATTGGAGAATGAAAGAAACAGACGTGTAGTATTCCTCATATCAAGCACATCCTTATACTCAATATTTTGATTGGACTAATTATTAGTATTATTAATATTACACAATCTTAGCAAAGCCTCAGATCAGCTGAATGCCTTTTAATGTACGGTACAGGAGCCTATTAGAACTGAGATTGGTAACAAGGCAAAACTCTTAATAAGCAAGAAGCAGCAGTTAACTTTTACTCACATTTTGTTCGCTGTTGTGTGTTCAGACCACAAAAATAGCAATGAAAAATGCCTCATATAATATTAGTTTAACTTATCATTATGAATATTATACAGTGAAGCTGGAAGAAAAGATTAGCTAATTAATAGTTGAAAAGTTAATTCGAAAGGAGAAAAACATCATATCAAATTTTAAAATTCGAACTTTTAACTTCTTTTTGACAAGGCAAAACTCTTAATAAGCAAGAAGCAGCAGTTATGTTTTACTTGCATCACTTTTGAATTCCTCGTACTTTAGTTTTAATTTGTTCTCTAGATAAATATTCTATGTCCCCCAAGGGATCCTTACATATAACACTATCTTTGATAGTATTTTTTTTATTATTACATAAATATTATGAAATATTTGAAATCACACATTTTAAAGATGGGATAATCATATAACTGGTATAACATATTAAATTATATATTTTATAAATATATAATTTTTTTTTTGAAAATATTAAATATATCATATAATGAAAAACAACCCCAAAATAAGAGAAATACCAAATAACAAATACAGAGCAGAACTCAAAAAATAAACTCACGTATTCTGTTAAATTTACTATGCTAATACTAATTATAAAAATATTTAAAAAAAATAAAATGTTGCACCATACAAAAAAGGGATCATAAACAATGACAGGGAAGGGGTATTTTGATAATCAATAAAATTAATTTATTATGATATAACTATTAAAATTCCCTTAAGCATAAAAAGTCAAATTAAGGACCATGAAACAGATACCTAAAGCAGCTAAGCAACAGGGAAAGCGAATTGTTCATCTCAATTACTATAAATAATAAAAATATACATTATTTTATTTTAAGTATAATAATTTGAATCATCTAGGTTTGCACTTGTGTGAGATTCACTAAAAGCTCTATCTACAGTTACAAGAGTTGAAGCTTTTTTATTTTATTTTAAAGGATATAAAGACAAGACCTATAGCAGTTAAAATCTCTATGTTATAAATTTATCTGAATGGTAAATTCTGCTTTCCCCAATTAATCCATCTGACATAACCCAGTATATCACCGCAGTCAGAACAGAGAGGATAAACACTTACTCAAACAATAAAAGCATGTAGTATGGCTCCAAAATATATATTGGACAGGGGAGAAGGTGCAGTGCGATGACAAGCAAAGCAGTTCAGTCGTGACTGGTTGAGAGGTTCCTAAAATCTTACCCAGAAGAGTTAACAAAAAATATAACAGAAATGTCCCATCAAGGAAGAGCATCTCCTTTACATAATTGAATAAATAAATTAACAATTCTAATCACAAATAAATCTTCATCCCCAATATTTATTTCAGCTCAAATACTCTAACGAAAGGAAAACATCAAATGAAGAAGGTGAAGAAGTTGGAAAGGAAGAGCAATAACTTAGTTGAAAGAAAACTTACCTGAAAGAACAAAGAGGAGAAGCAAAACAGACATGCGAAGCAACACCTGCAAAGCAAAATAGACATTAATAAAGACAACAATGAACAACTGCTAAATTTAGCGGCAAAATTTAAGAATAAGAAGGGAAGAAATGACTGCTATGCATCAACAAAATTTTGTTCAGACATGTATTAATTTTTCCTCCAAAAAGTGGCATGTGTCTTACTGACTGATTTGGTAAAAAATAAGGGAAAAAATTAAGCAGCGAACAAAATTAGAAAAATTTGAAAACACAACAATGAACAACTTCTAAATTTACCCATAATATTTAAGACCGGACAAAAATTAAAATTGTGCAAATTCTACTTATGAAATTAAGTTTTGATAAGACAAGGAAGAGAGTACCTATTGAATTATAGATAATAAAAGTAATCATTTTGACGGTACAATATTAATTATAGTACCTATTGAAATATTCTTACAACATTTTTGGTATATTCACCTTTCATCAATCCTTATAGTACTCCTTTTTATCGTGTCATATGACGCGAATTTAAATTAATTTAAATATAAATATAAATAAATAAATATATATATATATATATATATATATATATATATATATATATATATATATATATATATATATATTTCGTCATTTAATAGATGATTCATATTTATTCTTTTCATTAGTAGCTTTATATTTAGTAAACTAAAGATAAATAAAATTATTCTATTAATTCTAAAAATACTATACAGACTTCAAAAAATTAGCTTATTCATTTTTTTAATTCCTCTGAACTTAATCAGGGAAAAACAAACTTAATTTTTCTTTTTCTCAGTCGTAAAATAAGTTTGATGATATGTGTTTGCTAGTAGACCATTACCACATGATCATAATTAATTAATATATATATTTTCGTATATTAATGTAAATATCGACTGCGGATAAGTTTTTATCCCGAACATCGGGTAGATTTTTTTGAAGAAAAATCTCATAATATTCAAATGACCATTTTGTGCCCCCCTTTTTTTTTCTTCTCACCTCTCCTCCTTTGCCTCACATACACTCATATTTCCATTAATACTTTTTTGAGAACCAAGACAAAAGAGAACTCATAATATTAGATTTTAGATATCTTTCTTTTTTCTTATGTCCCTTTATTTTTGGCCCACCAAAAATTCGGATCGATTTATTAAATTACTCAATTAATAATTATTATTTTAGAAATTAATTATTATTAATTAAAAAAATAACAAATTGTTAGTTGACTGATTATTTAAGAAATTCAATCTCCAAAATTCTTTCGCTATAATAATAATAACAATAATATATCTCAGTTTAATCCTCGACTCAACCATTGGAATCCAATAATATAAATTATTAATTTTGCTATCTTTTTTTTTTCTTCTTCACTAACAGCAAGTACTGCAAGTGCTGCTACATCAACACAAAAAAATCAACCGACGATTTAAATTTTAGATTTTTTTTCTCTATTTTTAAAAATTATGAAAATATTAAATAGTCTTGAGAAATTATTTTTTCAAATAATGTTAGACTTTGATCTAATATTTGCTCATACATTACTTAACCTGACATATAAAACATTAAATTGTAATTTAACGTGTTTCTATAGAAGTTTTAGTTTGTTCAAATAAGATTTTTCGATCGTTATCTATTTTTTGATATTCAAATTAATCGAACCCTAATACGAGTATCGAACACGGAAAATAACAAAAATCCTCATAAGGTATTCAAAGTGACCATTTTGCCCCTCCTTTTGTTTTTCTCCCTCACCTGTCCTTCTTTGCTTCACATGCACTCATATTTCCATTGATACTGTTGAGAATCAAGACAAAATAGGCTCTTCCACTCTCCACCCACTCTCTTACACCCCCCCTACCTCCTACCCCCCAACCACCACCCCCCAATCTTCTGTTCCTCCTTTTTTTTTTTTGTTGGTCCTCAAAAAAATTCATTCACTACATATCATATAATCTGTCATCTTCTTCCTCCTTAAGACCCCAAAAAGCAAAAACAAAAGAACCCTAAATCCAGCCATTGGATTCCAAGAATGTAAATAGATAGATAGATTGATATAACATCACACATACACACACACAAAAATGGCAAGTGCTGATCCTGCTTCATCAACACAAAAATTTCAAGAACATGAAGAAGATGAAGAAGAAGTTACAAGTTACAACAACAAGAATGATGGTGGTGGAGTTGTTAGTAGGCAAGAAATTAAAGGGGCAATTTCTAAAATAATTGAACTAAGAGCACTTCATGTTGCTCTTTTACAACAAGGGAATAGCCCTGTTAGAAAAATTCCTTTTTCTGCTTCTCCTACTACTGTTTCTCTTCATTCCCACTATTTTTCTGGTCAAGATTATCCCATTTTCACACCATTCTCCTACTACTGTTTCTTCTTCTTGTTTTATTTTTTCTTGAAACTTATTGGGTTGCGATAAAGATGGATTCAGAATTTAAAGATTTGAGCTTTGAAAGTTATCGAATTTGATATGTTTTATTTGAGTGCGAAGAAGTTGGAAAGGAAGAGCAACAACTTAGTTGAAAGAAAACTTACCTGAAAGAAACAGATAGGCGAAGCAACACCTGGAAAGCAAAATAAACACTAATGAACACAAGAATGAACAACTGCTAAATTTTGCGGCAAAATTTTAAGAATAAGAAGGAAAGAAGGGAAAAAACTTCAGTATACACCAGGGAACAAAATTAGGAAAATTTGAAAAGACAATAATGAACAACTTTTGTATTTACCCATAAAAAATTTAAGACGCGACAAAAATCAATTTCGGAACACATGAATGACTGTGAAAACAAAAGTGATTCTAGCAACCTCTATAATTTCTATTTTTTATAGGTTTAAGAGGAAGAAGCAGAAAATACATCAACAAAAAGGCAAAGCAAACCCAAAAAAAAATCTTGCCAGCTTTGAAAGAAAATTAACCACTCATCACATGCAGAATAAGGTCAAAAAGCTACAAAATTAGCCAGAGGATCAAAATTAGATAGAGGATTATATTCTGGGAGGGGAAAAAGAGAAATGAACCCAAAAAAGCCACAGGTAGACAGACGTGTAAAAAAGAGACAGTGTTAATACATGCAGCAAAACACGTGTAAGAAAATTAAAAAATCAGCAAAGATAATATAGAGAATTGCAAAATGAATAACACAAAAATAAAATGAATTTACCAAAATGCCTTTGCTTTTATTAGTTGGATCCAGATAACATGGCTGACCTTTGACCTCATTGTTGAACCGATTAAGCTCCAACTTGGTTGGATCCGACCCTTGAAGAGGGTTAAAGAATTCATCGGCGTTAAGGCCTAGCCTCATCACCGCCGTCCTTCGCCGTCAACTTTTTCGATTCCTTAAACGACGCCGACATTGTCAATGGTGTCGTCTCGCGCACATCGCCGCCACCATTTTCTCCATTGTTGGTCTCGTCACCGCCGTCCTCCGCCGTCAACTCTTCCTTTCCTTAAACAATGCCGACACTGTCAATGGCGTCGTCTCGCGCACATCGCCGCCACCGACCCACCATTTCGTAAGCAAACAAATTAAATTCACAAACATCCTAAATAAATAAAGCAAAAGAAGAAGAAGGCAGAGCTTCCATGGTTGAGAAAGCACAGGAAAACATTAAAAAAAATTATTGAAAAAGAAAGGAACTTACCTGGAAAAAAAGAGAAGAGAATAGAGAAAAGAGAAAAGGGGCTGCCACCTAGCAGACGTAAAAAGAAAAAGGGGAGTTGTGTTTTAGCTGTGTTTAACCTAATAATTTTATTATAATTGGACACAAATTCCCTTGAGCATACCAAAGGCTTTCAGTTGACGCAAATGCCCTTGGTAGTACCAAGGGCTTTCACTTATTAATAGATAGAAAAATAAATTTTGTTGACCAATAATTTTCAAGAAATGACACTATAAAAAATCAAAAACCATGACATTTATATACTTCAAGAATTCTTTCACCAAGGTAATTAATTAAATTTCTAGTCTAATAATATAATTTTATAATTTAAAGTATCTTGAATAAAAATATAGAAAATATTAAATTTATTTGATAAAATGATATGTGGTCAATAAAGTTTTAAGTTCAAAAGGTAAATATTTTAATACACTTAACTAATTTTACTAAATTATAATTAGTAAGTGTGAATAGAATTGAATATTATCTATATATAAAAATATTTCAAATTTTCATAATAATCAAGTCAAAAGTTTTCAATTCATTAAAAGAAATAAATTTAAAATTTATCTTGAAAAGAAATGTATATTAGTGTTCTTAGTTGAATTCAAATTTTTCACCTGCATTAAAGGAAATAAATCAAAAGATTTACTTGAAAAGAGATATGTATTAATGTGTTAACTGAAATTGATGATGTCCAAATAGAAAAAAATCACTATAATTTGAAAATATACAAGTTGCACACATACTTCTTTTTTGAACTTACACGTTGTAAAAAATTTCACATCCATTAACTTGAATAGTGAATATTATAATAAATTATAATACTGAAGAGAAAATTTTAAACATCTATTAACATTAACAAAATTTGAAATCAAGATTGAGTCAAAAAATATTTTAGTGTGTTTAGCGAAATAAGTGAAAATATGACTAGAAGAACACTTCAGATGTTACTATTATAAGATAACGACCATCATGATTGTTTTTGAATTTTTTCTTGGCTTTTCTGCTTTGACCCTTTCCGTAGATTCAATGTGTCGTTTGTAATTTATGTGGATGGGTAACACCATTCTCATATATATATATATATGAGTTATTTCTAATAATTCATATTTTATTGTCATAAATGGCTCCAAACATGATCTTGAGATTTATTTCTAATAATTGTTATCGTGGTGTCATAAATATCTCCAGACATGACTTATTAAATTCTTCAAGATGACTTAAACAAAGTGATACTCTCTCCCCTCTTATGTTTATTATTTCTTCTAAACTGTTGTCTTGAATGATGAATAATCTTATCGAGAATAATTTTATTCCCTACTCTTTAGATAATTATAGTCTTATCATTATATACCTTAGCTGTGTTGATGACACTATTTCATTCTCCTTTGATGACCTCCCTTCCATCTCTGCTTTGAATAACAATATTATTGCCCATCATGAGTGTTACGCCCCATAAAAGTTAACGATTAGTAAGCATACATGTGGATTTAAGGTAAATAAATAGAGTACGACGCGTGTAGAGATGCCTCGAAAGTCGGGTTGGAAGAGGCCAGGCCGCAAGGGCCAGTGCGTCTTGGGCAGCGCGGCGCGCCAGCCCCCTTGGCGCGTCGAGAGGCGCGACGCCGGGAAAAGTTGGCCCAATGGGTGGTGCGGGGTGCCCCCTGCCACTGCCCAAATAAGTATATATAGGCCCTTGTATTATTTTATTTCATTTTCCATAAAGTTAACATGGCCAGTGAAGAGGAGAAACGAAAAACTCAACCAAAAATCGTCCATTTACGATACGAAACACCGTTGGAATTGAAATTAACTTCGGGTATAGAAGTTTAAGGCCGTAGGGAGCATTACTACAGAGTGATTTTCACGAAATTCGCCCGGCGAATCGATATCCTGCCGAGTCAATGTTGTCAGAATTGCTCCAAATTAACTTCTATACGGTCACAGGCTTTAAGTAAGCATTTCTCCCTTCTGAACTCTCGGGAAACTATACGTTTTTGGACATATATTGTCAAGTTAAGGTGTAGTTGATATTATTATGAAAAGTTATCATTTTATTCGAATTGAGTACTTAAACTAGTCTCGTTCTCCCAGTAATACGATTACAGTTGTGAAGAGCTATTGAATTCAGGTTGAAACTCGCCAGTCAAACAGGAAGTCGACACTTAAGGTATGTAAGGCTATCCTTTTGGCAAGTTATGTTCGTCGTAAAGTTAATACGACCCATATGTCTACAGTACTTCTGAGTAAACCTATTGGGGTCAGTTTTGTAAACTGAACTGAGCCTATAACGATGAAATAATAATTCTTCTCCGAGTTAGCCTAGCTAGAATGATCCTCCCCCAAAGTTGAGTAGTAAGCTGTCGGCTGTAAGGGCCGTATTGAGTTTCATTTACTGAGGATGTAAGGGCCGTATTGAGTTCCATTACTGAGGCTGTAAGGGACGTATTGAGTTCCATTTACTAAGGCTGTAAGGGCTGTATTGAGTTCCATTTACTGAGGCTATAAAGGGCCGTACTGAGCTCCATTTACTGAGGCTGTAAGGGTTGTACTGAGTTTCATTTATTGAGGTCGTGGGGGCCATAATGAGTGCCATCAGATTGAGGCCACGAGGGCAACCCTGAGTTACAGTTTATGTAAGAGTCCTTAGTGGTCAGGTAAGTGGAGGGGATCTTGTTTCTACTTGCCAGGGCTTATGGGGGCCCAGGTAGGTTTTTCTGTGCTCTTTGTACCTTCAAGGCTTATAGGGGCCCATTTAGGTTCTTGTTTGCATATATAGACTTGTTGTTTAGATAATTTAGATGATATAGGTATTGCAGGTTAAATCCTTACTCTCTTTTAAATTATTACAGATTTACCAGCTTTCGGTCAGTTATTATCTTTCTGCCGTACATATTCAGTACATATTGTACTAATGCCCACCCGAGCGTTGCATTACTTGCCTGTAGGTGTAGAGAGACGCGGTTTGGGATGTTCCTAGCCTTCAGCTGAGGTCAGCGGTTTATTCAGCTCCTTCCCACCAGAGCTGAAAGTTAGGCAAGGTTTACTTTTGATGTACAGTTTTGGGTAGGTTGGGGCCCTGTACCGGCCATTATATTACTCCTAGAGGCTTACAGATCGTTGTATATCCTTGTGGTTAGTTTGTTGTTTGCCATGTAGGGCCCATGTGTGCTTTATTTCCTGTGATGGCCGTTTGGGGCCTTGTTTAGCTGTTAGATAGCGGCCTTGTTGGCTGTAGCATAGTTTAGCGCCTGATTTACGTTTCGGTTATAACTAGACAGCATGGCGGTCTTGTTAGCCCGCATAGGATCCCTATTATTGTGTTGTTAGCTGTCTTATTTACAGGTGGCCTTGTCGGCCAAAGGCTGTATTTACAGTTGATATATAGCTCATTGTTTTCTTGAATTGGGTGTTAATGTGCACCAGTAGTGCACCAGTTCAGACCCAGTGTGGCACTAAGTGACGGTCATGCCTCCCAAGGTAGGGCGTGACAATGAGCATATTTCTGGCCAGCTAGTTAAGAAAGGAAATTTTCCTTTTTAGTATCCCCAGAACTCTTCTTATACTCATTTAAGATATCAAAACTATCACTAATTTTTCTTCTCAAACTTTCCCTTTACTTACTTGGGTTGTCCTATTTATATAGATGAAAAAAAGATTTTTTACTTTCACAGTATGGTTTATACGATTATTAATAGAACTCAATGATGGCTAACATTCTATTATATTCCTTTACATATCATCTATGTTGTTATTTCCCCCAAACTATTATGGACCAAATTGATACGTCCTTTGTTAAAAATTATTGGAGAAGCTCAAATGACATAAATAACTATCACTACTTCAAAAATAAACTATCACATGTATTATATTATCTTCCTCTTGCAAAATTATGAATTTTTAACGATGAAAATTGGATTGGTTTTAGATTTTTTCATGACATCCAATAAGAAGAGAAGGAAATTCACACATTTGATGGTACACTCGATTGTCATCAATGGGAATGGTAAGAAATAGAGAAGAATTTTTGAACGCCGAGAAAATGCTTTGTCTTGAAATATAAACTAAAAGTGTTTTTTTACATGATCATTTATTCTTGTAATTCGTACGACTCAATGAATTCCATCAATTAGTTTGTCTTTTCCAAGACCAAACTCAAAAAAGTTGTTTGCTATACTCTTTCACGGATTGTCATATGAATAACTAAATAAATATTTTTTTTCACATGAAAATTTTATAGTATCTTACAACTGGGAGGGAGAATATCTTAAACACACAAAATAACTCTTTTTATGTGGAAATAAATTTGTTTGATGTTCCATAGGTGAATGATTTTAGAGTATCTTGAATAAAAATATAGAAAATATTAAATTTATTTGATAAAATTATATGTGGTTAATAAAGTTTTAAATTCAAAAGGTAAATATTTTAATATACGTGACTAATTTTACCAAATTATAATTAATAAGTGTGAATAGAATTGAATATTATCTACATATAAAAATATTTCCAATGACTCCATCTTTGGGGCTATTCGATCAAGTAAAGGAAACTGAATGAAATTCATAACTGTCTCAACAATTTCAGTAAAAGAAATAAATTAAAAATTTATCTTGAAGAGAAAAATATATTAGTGTTCTTACTTGAATTCAGGTTTTCCACCTGCATTAAAGGAAATAAATCAAAATATTTACTTGAAAATAGATATGTATTAATGTGTTAACTGAAATTCATGATGTCCAAATAGATAAAAATCAATATAATTTGAAAATATACAAGTTGCATACATATTTCTTTTTTGAACTTACACGTTGTAAAAAATTTCACATCCATTAACTTGAATAGTGAATGTTATAATAAATTACATTAGTCAAAAGAAAATTTTAAACATATATTAACATTAACAAAATTTTGAATCAAGATTGAGTTAAAAAATATTTTAGTGTGTTTATCGAAATAAGTGGAAGTATGACTAGAAAAAGACTTCAAATTTTACTATTATATGGTAATGACTCTCATGGTTGTTTTTAAATTTTGTCTTGGTTTTTCTACTTTGACCCTTCCCATAGCTTTAGTATGTCATTTGCAATTTATGTGCTCGAGGTGGTTGGATGAGTTTTAGAGAGTTATTTCTATTTATTCATATTCTATGATCATAAATGCCTCTAGACATTTTCTTGAGATTTATTTCTAATAATTGATATCGTGTTGTCATAAATTTCTCCAGACATAACTTTTAAAATTCTTCAAGATGACTTAAATAAAGTGATACTCTTTCCCCTCTTATGTTTATTATTTCTTCTAAACTGTTGTCTAGAATAATGAATAAGCTTATCCAGAATAATTTTATTCCCTACTCTTTAGGTAATCGTAGTCTTATCATTATATACCTTAGCTATGTTGATGACACCATTTCATTCTCCTTTGGTGACCCCCCTTCCATCCCTGTTTTGAATTGTTGGAGTTAAGTGTTGGGTGTGAATTGGAAATGAAGAGAAATAAATTGGAGGGAAGAGAAAGTTGAAAAGTTTCTTTCCCAATGGCAGCCATTCCACCTATCTGAACAGGTGTCTTTACACCGGTTTACTTCAGATTTTTGGCTATAAATAAAGGTCTTTTGCCTTCTTTTTTTGGATAGAGAATTTTTGAAAATTCTGCATATTTTCAAACAAATAAAATCGAGTCTGTTGTGTGATTTGTTACTGCTCTTAGAGTTCTATGAAGTTATTGGTGTTTGAGGTACTGCTACACCATTAACAGGTATATCCATTTTATCCTTGGAGGAAGTAATGCAAAGCTTCGAGTACAGTGAGGGGATTAAATTTCTTAAGGATACACAGTGAATTATGTGGAATCGGATATTATTCATTTTCTTTTCTTTGCATATTTGAACATAGGACAACAACAAGCTTAAGGAATTTATTTTATTGTTCATCTATTTTATGATTTTGGAGACTAAAACCTTTCTGGTTTTCTACTCCATTGTTAGAGATTAAAATCTTTGGATTTTCGACTCCCAATGAGATTAGAATCCTTGTGATTTTCTACTCATATGATTGTTGGTTTGAAGATTGAAAAACTTCACCAAGAAAATCTTATTGTTTATAATTCGGTTTGAAGATATAGAAACTTCATTGATTACTCAGTTTAGTTCTGTCAAAAGTTTTTCGATTTAAAGAAATAGAATCTTCATCAATTGCTAACTCTTGTTGTTATTGTTCAACAAATATGATAGGAACAACTAACCCCATGCCTGTCTCTACAAGCAATGGAATCTCCTCCACCTGTGCTATGCAAGCACCAGCTCCGGCAGAAAAGCCTGGAAAGTTTTCTCACATTGACTTCAAACACTGACAGTAGAAGATGTTCTTCTATCTGACCACATTGTGTTTGTAGAAGTTCATTAAGGAGGATAAACCGGTTCTGCCGGAATCAACTCCCGAAAATGAACGGTTCTTGGTGATTGAGCTTGGAAGCACTCAGATTTTTTTGTGCAAGAACTATATCCTGAGCGGATTGGAGGATGATCTGTATAATGTATACAACAATATGGAGACTTCTAAAGAACTCTGAGATGTGCTGGAGAAGAACTACAAAACGGAAGATGTCGATTTAAAGAACTTTATTACAGCCAAGTTTCTGGAGTACAAAATGATAGACAACAAACTTTTTATCATACAAGTCCAAGAGCTGCAAGTGATAATTCACGATCTCCTTGCTGAAGGTATAATTCATACTAATGCTTTTATCAAAAGTATTAATTATGGTGCTAATAATGAGTTGGTCATTGAAGGTTTGGTCATCAATGATGTTTTTAAAGTTGCAGCCATGATTGAAAACCTACCTCCTTCATGGAGGGACTTTAAGAATATTTAAAGCATAAGCGCAAAGAGATGAAGCTTGAAGATCTTATTGTTTGATTGAGAATTGAAGAAGATAACAAAGCTGCTGAAAGGAAGGTAAGGGGAAACTCAATAATTATGGGGGAAAATATTGTTGAAACCACTCCATCTAATCCCAAAAAGAGGAAGAAGCCTTTTTGACCAAAGAATTTTCCTAGCAAGAAGAAATTCAAAGGAAATTTCCACATATGTGGAAAGATTATACACAAGGCTGTTGAATGTCGTGCTAGAAAGAAAGGAAAGCAAAAGGGACAAGCTAACATGGTTGAAAGAACCATGGAAATTGAGGACTTGTGCGCTATAATGTCTGAATGCAACCTAGTGAGAAGCCCCACAGATTGGTGGCTTGACTCTGGAGCCACTCGAAATGTTTGGGCTGTCAGAGAAGCATTTTCTCTCTATGCCTCTGCTGGACCCAACGAGACCATGTATATGGGAAACTCTTCAATAGTCAAGATTGAAGTCTATGGAAAAATAGTTCTAAAAACTACATTCGGCAAGGTGGTGACTCTCAATAATGACTGTCATGTTCCAGGAATGAGGAAGAACTTAGTTTTTGCAGGTCCTTGCATCAAGAATAGATTTAAGTGTGTTCTTTTTCAAATCATACTGTAATAAGTAAGAGTGATGTGTATGTAGGAAAATGTTACCTAGCTGAGGGCCTTTTCAAACTGAATGTAATTATTATTGAAAGTAATAAAATTACAGCTTCTTCTTACTTGATTGAGTCAAATGATTTATGGCATTCCTGTTTGGGACATGTCAATTATAAAACCTTGCGTAAAATGATCAATTTAGAATTATTGCCAAAGTTTGAATGCAATCAATCAAAATGTCAAATCTGTGTTGAATCTAAGTATGTTAAACATCCTTATAAGTCCGTTGAAAGGAATTCAAGTCCCTTTGACTTAATTCACACAGAAATTTGTGACATGAAGTCAATACCATCTCGTGGTGGAAAGAAGTATTTCATATCTTTTATTGATGATAGTATGCAGTATTGCAATGTTTACTTACTCAAAGTAAAGACGAAGCAATTAAAATATTCAAGCAATATAAAAGTGAAGAAATACAACTTAACAAAAAGATTAAAATGATAAGGAGTGATAGGGCCGGTGAATATGAATCTCCTTTTGAAGAAATATATTTGGAATATGACATTATTCATCAAATAACTTCTCCTTACTTGCCACAATCTAATGGGATTGCGGAAAGGAAAAATAGAACATTAAAAGATATGATGAAAGCTCTATTGATAAGTTCTGGTTTACCCCAGAACTTGTGGGGGGGGGGGGAGCTATTCTTACGGCTAGCAGAATACTCAATCGAGTGTCCCATAACAAAACACAATACATTCCATACGAAAAATGGAAAGGAAGAAAGACTAACCTTTAATACATGAATGTGTAGGGGTGTTTGGCTAAGGTACAAGTTCCTAAACCCAAAAGGGTTAAGATGGGACCTAAAATCATTGATTGTGTTTTCATATGATATGCTACAAATAGTAAAGCATATCGATTTCTGGTTCATAAATCAAAAAATCCTAATATTCATGTTAATACGGTAATAGAATTAGACAATGCTGAACTCTTTGAAAATATATATCCGTATAATAAAATTGTGAGTCGTCTAGCAAAGGATCTAAACGACCTCGGGAAGAGACAAAGGAAAGTGTTCCTAATGAGGAGAATCTGAGACGTAGCAAACGTCAAAGGACTTCTACTTCCTTTGGACCAGACTTTCTAACATTTTTGTTGAAAAATGAGCCTTGAACTTTTCAAGAAGCTACAACTTTTCGGAAGCTCAATATTGGAAAGAGGCAGTCAATAGTGAATTGAATCCATAATGAATAACCATATATGGAAATTGGTTGACCTTCCTCGAGGGAACAAACCATTAGGTTGTAAATGAATTTTCAAAAAGAAAGTTAAAGATGATGAAATTATTGACAAATACAAAGAAAGGCTTGTAGTCAAAGGTTTTAGACAAAAGAAGGTCTTGATTACTTTGATATGTACTCGCTGGTAACAAAAATTCCATCCATTCAGGTGTTAATTGCGTTAGCTGCCATATACGGTCTTGAAATCCATCAAATGGGTGTGAAAGTAGCCTTCTGAAATGGAGATTTGGTGGAAGAAATTTACATGAAACAACTTGAGGGGTTTGTAGTTCCTAGAAATGAAAAGAAGGTGTGCCGACTTGTAAAGTCCTTGTACGAACTAAAACAAGTGCCCAAACAATGACATGCAAAATTTGACCAAACTATGTTGTCAAATGGTTTCAAGATTAATGAGTGTGATAAATGTGTTTACATTAAGAACACTCAAAATCAAGACGTTATTATTTGCCTATATGTGGATGACATGTTGATAATGAGTAACGCCATTAATTGCTAACATAAATGCTACCAAGCGTATGCTTGCTAATAAGTTTGAGATGAAAGATCTAGGAGTTGCTGACTTGATATTGGGGATTAAGATCCACAAAACTCCTGAAGGTCTAGCATTGTCTCAGTCTCATTATATCCGAACAATACTTGAAAAATTTAAGTATTTGGATTTCAAAATTGCAAAGACACCAATTGATGTGTATCTTTCTTTTTCTAAGAACAAAGGTGAAAGTAAGTCCCAATTGGACTATGCAAGAGTATTGGGAAGTCTGATATACATCATGAACTGTACACGATCAGATATAGCTTGTGTGATAAGTAAACTTAGTTGATACACAAGTAATACCAATCAGAGTCATTGGATGGCTATGAAACAAGTTTTGGAGTATTTAAAACATACTCAAAACTTTGCTTTGCATTACAACAAGTATCCAGTGGTTGTTGAAGGATATTGTGATGCAAATTGGATCACTGAATCAACTGAAACCAAATCCACAAGTGGATATATGTTTACCATTGGTGGAGGAGCAGTGTCTTGGAAGTCATCCAAACAAACATGTATTGCTCGCTCTACAATGGAGTCTGAATTCATAGCTTTAGACAACGCTGGTGAAAAAGATGAATGGCTCAGGAATTTCCTAGAGGGCATTCTATTCTGGCCCAAACCAATGGCACCAATATGTATATATAGCGATAGCCAAGTGTCAATTGGAAGGGCAAGAAGTGTAACGTATAACGGAAAGTCTCATCACATACGATGGATACATAACATCGTTAGACAACTACTCTCTAGTGTAATTATCACAACTAACTATGTAAAGTCAAGATATAATGTGTTAGATCCACTTACAAAATGCCTAACTAGAGAGGCAGTTGAAAGATCATCGAAGGGAATGGGACTATGGTCGAGGACAAGTCATCGTGGTGTTAACTCTACCTAGAAGACTGGAGATCCCAAGATCTAGGTTCGAGGAGATCAAACAAAGTCATTGATGACAGTTCAACATTGTCAAAATAACTTTTGGTCCATTCTCGTGATGAGACAATGTTCAATAAGAAGGATAAAGCATTAAAGGCTTTTGAATGATTTCTAAGTTTTACATGGGGTATTTCAAATGATGTATCTATGGGATAGAACATTTAGGAATCACCATTAGAAGTGTGAAGTGTAAGCCGCTTCAAGGAGAATTCTGTAAGGCCAATTCTCTACGCACTTACGAAACCAGGCAGTGTTCATGGCTGAAACGAACAAAACAATGAGCCTAAGATGATTAAAGGATTAATTATGTGACTTATGTTGTCTAGGTATACATCAAAGCTCGACGGTTCAAAGATATCAAATCTACCGATTGACCGAGTTTATCCGATAAATGTTCACTACGAAAAGTTCAAGGGAAAACCTACTTATCCAGATGTAATTAGTTCTTACTTACAAATCACATAGTTTTTCATGCATTAAAATTTATTATATATCCATTCCCCATTCATGTGGGGGATTGTTGGAGTTATGTGTTGGGTGCGAATTGGGAAATGGAGAGAAATAAAATAGAGGGAAGAGAAAGTTGAAAAGTTTCTTTCCCATTGGTAGCTGTTCCGAACAGACACCATCTGAGCATGTTTCTTTATACCCTTTTACTTCAGATCTTTGGCTATAAATAAAAGGCCTTTCGCATTCTTTTTTGGATAGAGAATTTTTAAAAATTCTGCATATTTTCAAACAAATAAAATGGAGTCTGTTGTGTGATTTGTTACTGCTCTTAGAGTTCGACGAAGTTATTGGTGTTTGAGGTACTGCTACACCAAGATATATCCGTTTTATCTAGGGAGGAAGTAATTTAAAACCTCAAGTATAATGAGGGGATTAAATTTCTTAAGGACACAAAGTGAATTCTGCGGACCTGGATATTATTCATTTTCTTTACTTTGCATATTTGAACACAGGACAACAACATGAATACCAATATTATTGCCAATCATGATCATATTTCAGGCTAGCTAGTACAAAAGGAAATTTTCCTTTTTAGTATCCCAAAGCTCTTTTTATACTCATTTAAGATATCAAAACTATCACTAATTTTCCTTCTCCAACTTTCCATCTACTTAATTGAGTTGCTCTATTTATATAGATAGGAAAAAGATTTCTTAGTTTCATAGTATGGTGTCTACAATTGTTAATAGAACTCAATGATGGCTTGGTAAGATGCTCTTATTAACTTTATATAACATTCTATTATATTCCTTTACACATCATCTCTATTGTTATTCCCCCCAAACTATTATGGACCAAATGTCACGCCCCACCTGGGTAGGCATGACTGGTACCTAGTGCCACACTGGAATCTAACTGACCTGGCTCGGCTTATGCACGTCTGGTGCATGCGTGTACCCTAGTTTCAAGAAAACAATGAGCTATATCTTGGTTGTAAACACAACTTCCGTTCGATAGGGCCTTATAGTCACCTGTAAAGAAAATAGCTAACCAGCAACAGGAAAACAAAGGGAATCTTGTGCGGGCCAACAAGGTCACTAACTAGCAGCTAAACAAGGCCCCACACGTCCATCACACAAAATAAAGCATATAGGCCCCACACGTCCATCACTTAAAATAAAGCATATAGGCCCCACCGGGAAGCTGTAAATCTACAAGCCTCTAGGAGTAGAATATTGGTCGAGACAAGGCCCTGACCTACTCATACTGTACAATCAAAAGAACAACCCTTCTAACCAATCAGCTCCGGAGGAGGGGAGCTAACTGTACTGCTGACTCAGGCTGAAAGCTAAGAAGGTCCTAATCTGCGCCTATCCGCACATACAGGCAAGTAATGCAGTACCCCAAGATGGGTGTTAGTATAATATGTACCGAATATGTAAGGCAATAACTAAAAATAACTGAATAAAACTTAAGATGAAACTGAAAGTAACTGAGTGAGAGAGAAAGAGGTATAACCTGAATAAATTTACTTCCTTCTATCTAATCTAAAAGTAAATAGTGCAAACAAGAACCTTACCTGGCCTCTATAAGCATGAAGGTACAACCATCACATAATAACTCCCCCGGCCATATGCTCTGGTGAGTAAACTTCAATCTATATACCCCTACAAGGTCAAAATGAGTCCACTAATAACCATAGCCATCCTACCAGTCTCCTGGGTCTACAAGTGAGCCTCCTCGGCCCCTAAACTATAGCTGTGTCTGAGTCCGGTGGACTCCTAATATCTGCACCTAGGCACCAGGCTCGATAAGGGTATGGTGCCGATACGATATAAAAGTAGTCCATCCATGGAATGGACTGTATAAGGTCCTCGGACCTCATCTTCGTCCCTCGCGGATGGCATACTGTCCTTTGAGTGACATCATCTAGCCTCTGGCGAGCAACGACATAGCTAGTAACGCTGGGTTTGTCATGGAAGGGCTATACAGGGCAACGTCAATCCAAAACTAAACATAAGTACTGATCTCAGCTAACAACAACAACTATTCATAACAACAAGACTTTTGGCTTTCTTACTGGGATTCAAACTGAATTACAATGCCATAGAGACTAACTTGCCGATGAATTTTCCTTAAGATACCTCAATTGTCGTTTCTCGATTATATGGCGAGTGTCAACTTGTATTTGTCAGCTCTTTTCAACTATAATCGAATTACTAGAAGAAAGAGACTAATTTTAATAGCAAATTTGGCTTAAAAAGATAACTTTTAATACTAATATCAATTATAATTTGACTACGTAAAATACGACCGAAAACCTATAATTTCCCAAGAGTTCAGAAGGGATAAATGCTCACTTGGTGCCTGTGATCATTGAGGAATCAGTTAGGAGCAACTCTAACAACTCCTAGTCGTTGGAGTTCTAATTTTCCGGGCGTATTTTGAGAAAATAACTCCGTAGTAATGCTCCCTGCAGGCTTAAAACTCGATACTTGAAGTTAATTTGAATTTGGACTGTGTTTGGTAGTGTATTAAGAAGGAAATTACTTGAAAATGTTGTATTTTTTGTTCTCTGGACGAGGGTCTATTTTATTTGATATAATACCAAATGATTCAATTGAACTTATATAAAACTTCGGTGGTGGACACGGGTCCCTGTCACGGACCCTAATGCGGCAATCTTGGCCAATGTCACGGAGCCAATTGAGGAGGGGGAGGCTCCATGACACGTTTCCCTTTTGGCAGCTTGTCCGGCCTTGTCCTAATTGAACTTATATAAAACTTGGGTGGTGGACACAGGGTCCCTGTCACGGACCCTAATGCGACAATCTTGGGCCATGTCACGGAGTCCATCATGGAGGGGGAGGGTCCGTGACACGTTGCCCTTTTGGCAGCTTGTCCGGCCTTGTCCCTTGCAACCTTGATTCCGTGCTTATTCGAACCTTTCCCCGGGCCCTTTCTCATACACGCCGTACTCTAAAACTCTTGATTAACATATGAATACGTCGACTAAATGTTAGGAGATTATGGGGTGTATCATCCTCCCCCCTAGGAATATTCTTCCTCCAATGTCAACTTCAATTTGCAAGAGTTAACTTTCTTAACTAATGTTCTGGAAAAATTTTGGCAGAGTCTCCTCTGTAATATGGAATATCTGAAAAAATCTGAAATGCAGAAAAGTCCAATATAGGTTTCTCATATAGCACTATAACAACTATTTTACAACAAAAAGGTAGTCAACTGAGCAATATAGCTGATATAAATCATAAAATGACAGCTGAACAACAACTTTACCTTAACTACATAATTTGGCTCAATCTTGGAAAAAGTGAGTATAATTAGATCTCATGTCATCCTCAGCTTCCCAGGTCATCTCTTCTCTATTCCTATTCCTCCATAATACTTTAACAGAAGCGACATCCTTTGTTCTCAACCTATGAACCTATCGATCTAATATGGCCATTGGAACCTCTTCATAAGCTAACTCTTCAGTAACCTGTATGTCCTCAATTGTCATAACTCGGGACGGATCCCCTATACACTTGTGCAGCATTGATACGTGAATGACGGGGTGAATAGATTCTAACTCTAGAGGTAGGTCTAATTCATAATCCACTTGGCCTATTATTCGATGGATCTGATATGGGCCAGAAAACCTAGGGCTAATATTTCCCTTTTTACCAAACCTCATTACACCGTTCATTGGCGAAACTTTCAGAAACACCCAATCACCAACACTGACTTCCAAGTCCCTACGCCGCACATTAGAGTAAGATTTCTAGCGGCTCTGAACTTTCAACATGCGCTCTCTGATAAGATTTACTTTCTCCTCTGATTGGTGGATTATGTCCGGTTCAATTAACTCTAATTCTCCAACTTCAGACCAACCCACTAGGGACCTGCACTTCTGCCAATATAAGGCCTCGTAGGGCTCCATTTGAATGGTCGAATGGTAACTGTTATTGTAAACAAATTCAATAAGGGGTAAATGTTCATGCCAACTGCCACCGAAGTCTAACGCACACGCTCGCAACATGTCTTCAAATGTCTGAATTGTACGTTCTGCCTGCCCGTCGGTCTGAGGATGGAATGTTGTAATCAAGTTAACCTGCGTTCCCAAGCCTCTCTGAAATGACTGCCAGAATCTAGCTGTGAATTGTGCCCCCTGCAGAAATGATAGATATCGAGGCACCATGTAGTCTAACTATTTCCCTAATGTATAACTCAACATAGTCCTCGGCTGAGAAAGTGGTCCTGACTGGCAGAAAATGAGTTGATTTTGTTAATCTATCAACAATCACCCAGATAGAATCAAATCTGCATCTGGTATGAGTTAATGCTTTCACAAAATCCATATTGATTGCTTCCTATTTCCACAAAGGCACTGCCATTTCCTGCGTCAATCCGCCTGATTTTTGATGTTCAGCCTTTACCTACTGGCAATTAAGGAATTGTGCTACAAATTCTACTACACCCTTTTTCATTCCCAGCCATCAATAAATCTCTTTTATGCCATGATACATCTTTTTTGAACCTGGGTGAAGAGAATAATGGGAATAATGTACCTCCCCCATGATCTGCTGGCAAAGTCCTACCACATCTTGAATGCAGAGGCGACCTCTACATCTGAAGACCCCGTCTTCGGTTAGCTCAAAAGCTGATACTTCCCCTCACTAAACATTATCTTTTAGCTGTACCAGGTTAGGATCTTCATACTGCCGCTCTTTTACCTCTACAACCAGAGATGATATTGTGGTATTCTAAATCACTGCCCCGCTGTCTCCCGAGTCCAGTATTTGGATGGCTAAATTGGTTAACTGGTAAAATTCTCGGACTAGCTCCTACTGTTCAGGCCTCAAGTGCTCTAGACTCCCCATTGATCTATGATGAAGGGATCTGCTATGATATTAGCCTTCCCCAGATGATATAAAATATTCACGTCTAGTCTTTAAAAATTCTAACCAGTGATGTTGCTGTAGATTCAACTCTTTCTATGTGAAGATATACTAGAGACTCTTATGATTGGTGAAAACATCTACATGGACACCATACAGATAGTGCCTCCATATTTTTAAGGCATGGACTACTGCCGCTAACTTCAGGTCATGAGTGGGATAGTTCTTTTCATGCTTCCTCAGCTGTCTTGAAGCATAAGAAATTACTTTACCATGTCGCGTCAGAACACATCCTACCCCGACGCCCGAAGTATCACTGTAACTGCATACCCCTCTGAACCTTCCGGCAAAGCTAGTACGGTCGCTGATGTTAACCTGTTTTTCAATTCTTGGAAACACTATTCACATGCTTCAGTCCAGTGAAATTTAGCTGCTTTCTGGGTCAACTTGGTCAAAAGCACTGATAAGGCAGAAAAACCTTCTACAAATCTTCTGTAATACCTAGCTAATCCCAGGAAACTGAGTACCTCAGTTGGAGTTGTAGGTCTAGGCCATGTCTTTACTGCCTCGATCTTCTGTGAGTCTATCTGAATACCAGCCTCTGACACAATATGGCCCAAAAAGGCCACAGATTCAACCAAAACTCACATTTAGAAAATTTTTCATACAATTGGTGATCCCTAAGAAACTGGAGCACTGTTCGCAGATGATCTTAGTGTTATGCTTCTAAACGGGAATAAACAAGAATGTCATCAATGAATACTATCACAAACAAATCCAGATACGGCCTGAAGATACTATTCATCATGTCCACGAACACTGCAGGAGCATTTGTCAACCTGAAGGACATGACTAGAAATTTAAAATGGCCATACCTGGTCCTGAAGGCCGTTTTCAGGATGTCTCTCTCCCGAACCCGAACCTGGTGATATCCATACCTTACGTCGATCTTAGAGAAATACTTCGCCTCTTGTAGTTGATCAAACAAGTCATCTATCCGGGGAAGCGGGTACTTGTTTTTGATAGTGACTTTATTTAGCTGTCGATAATCTATGCACATGCGGAGGGAGCCATCTTTCTTTCCTACAAACAAAACTGGTGCATCCCACAGTGAAGTACTCGACCTGATAAAGCCCTTATCCAATAGATCTTTCAACTGTTCTTTCAACTCTCTGAGCTCAGTAGGAGCCATTTGGTACATAGGGATGTATAAAGGCTGAGTAGCTGGTAAAAGGTCGATAGCAAAATTGATTTTCCGTTCTGGGGGAATACCAGGAAGTTCATCTATGAATACATCTGGAAATTCATTGACTACTGGAATGGACAGGAGAGTCGGAGATTCTACTTGGACATCCTAAACCCTAGAAATATGATAGATGCAACCCTTTGTTATTAACTTTCTCGCCTGAAGATAGGATATAAACCTACCTTTTTGTGTGGCTGCATTGCCTTTCCACTCTCGTATTACCTCCCCTGGAAAGTGGAACCGGACAGTCCTTGTCCAATATTATACATTGGCATAACATGGCGCTAGCCAATCCATACCCATAATTGCATCAAAATTGATCATGTCTAGTTCCACTAAATCTGCCAAAGTTTGGCGACTAACAACCTCTATTGTGCAGCCCCGGAAGATCCTTTTAGCTATAATAGAATCACCGACGAGTGTGGACATTGAAAAGTGTCGCTGATGTAATTCTGGCGCTATATTGAACTTTTTTTTGACTAATAGTGTAACATATAAAGTGGAACCTGGGTCTATCATAACATACACGGATGAGAACAAATTTCCAACATACCTATCACAACATCCGGTGATGACTCTGACTCCTGTTGCCTCAGTAAAGCATAAATGCGATCCAAACTGGTGCCTGAACTCGATGCCCTTGGCTTGCCTCGGCCACTGCAGGCTGTAGCTGAGGGCCTATGCCCTACTAGAGATGTTGGGGCACCTGACCCTGCTGAAGATCTGTCCTGTCGGTCCCGATCACTCTGACCCCTGGATGGACAGTCCCTCATCAAGTGACCCTCTTGTCCACAGGTGTAACACGTAGTAGAACCATACCTACATGCCCCAAGATGATGTCGACTACAAATATGGCAAGGTGGCACAGTGAGTCTACTCTGCTTTAACCCTCTCTACTGCTGCAAACCCGATAACCATGAGATCTCACCGGGTTTTGACTGCCCCCGATGGCATGGTCTACCACCCTGCTGCTGCTGTGGAGGTGGGGGTCTGGGTGGTCTACCCGATAGTCGTGGCCTAGGTCCGCCCTGAAACTCTTCCTGAGTGTCACTAGGTCTAGGCCCTGCGATGCTGCTCCTAATTTACCCTCTCTATCTCCCACTGCCGTTGCCTGATCTCCTCAATACTCTGATCAAATGCCTGAATACGGGCGATGTCCATATCCTCTAGCAGAGTACTTGTAACACAAGTCTCCACATACTCTAGAAGCAGTCCCATAATGAATCGGTGCACCCTGGTTGGCATAGTGTCTATGAAAGCTGGTGCATACCAGGCCAAGGAGTCAAATCTCATAGCATACTCCTGAACACTCATTGAATCCTGCTCTAGATGCAAAAACTAGTCTACCCGGGCCTGTCGAATTTCTCGCAGCAAATAGTGGTCTAAGAAGGCCTCTGAAAAATTGGACAAAGTCGGAGGGGAACTTCTCTACCTCGGGACCTCTCCCAACTCTCGTACCATAACACTGCTATGTCCCGCAACCAAAATACCGCTAACTCAACCAACTCCGCAGGTGTGGAATGCATTACCTTAAAGATCCGCTGCAGCTGGTCTAAGAAGTCGTAAGGGTCCTCATCTCGGTCTGTCCCTATGAACTGTGGGGAACTCAATGTGAGAAACACTCGGACCCTCGAACTACTAGGTCTTCTCAAAGATTTGGCAACCACGGGTGCCACTGGCTGACGCTGCGCAGCCATTATCTAAGCTAACATGAGGACAACGCTTTTTACTTCCTGGTCTGATGGTATTGGTATAGGAGCTTCTAGAGGGGGTGCCGACACATCTGCCGCTCTGGACGGCTCCTAGCATGGTGAAGAGTGCTTGGGAGACCGATATGAAGTCTCCCTGTTGCCCTCGGATCGGGTTGACCCTAACTGGGGCACCCTGCTAGTGCCTTCTCCTACTGTGATGTCTAACTTCCTTCCAGCATGGTCTGTCGCGTGTACGACATTTCTTTGTAGAAAAATAGATTATAGTAAACTTAGGGACTCAATCTTATACAACACAACTCTATAGCACGACCGAAAGAGAAAGAAGAGTGACCGTCCTAACATGCCTCGTAGCCTCCTGTCTATAGAATGTGGTGCAGAACACATCCATAGGCAGGACTCTACTTGGCACGACTTGTAGACTCCCTAGGATACGACCTGCTATGATACCAAGTTGTTCATGCCCCACCTAGGGAGGCATGACTGGAACCTAGTGCCACACTGGAATCTAACTGACCTGGCTTGACTTATGCACGTCTGGTGCATGCCTGCACCCCAATTTCAGGGAAACAATGAGCTATATCTCGGCTGTAAACACAACCTCCGGCTGACAGGGCCTTACAGCCACTTGTAAAGAAAACAACTAACCAGCAACAGGCAAATAAAGGGAATCCTATGTGGTCCAACAAGGTCACTAACTAACAGCTAAATGTAATACCCCGAAAGTGCCTAAGAGTAGACCCGGGGTTAGAAATTTAAAATTGCTGAAAAATGAGGGAAAAGTTATAGGTCGAGGGGTGTAACGACTCATGGTTGGAAACCACGTGCCATTGTTTCCAGTCGTGGTTTCAGAAGTCCAGGTAGCAGTAGAAGCAACGACTGACATAACGACTCATTTTGAGAAACAATGAGCCGTCATTTGTAGTCGTGGTGGGATTTCAGGGTAGGCTACTGGGGAAGGAACGAGCCATACAACGACTCGTTGGTACAACTGACGGGTCGTTGTAAGTGGTCGTGGGTTGGAGCCTTGGGTGTTCAAGTAGTGGCAACAGATGGTTGTAACGGGCCATTGAAGCTAGCAACGACCCATTGTGGCGATCGTGGAAAGGAAGTTAGGGGCTGGTCCAGTATGGGGGATGGAAGGAAACAACGAGTCATTTGCTCTAGCAATGACTTGTCATGTCGATTGTTGTTGAGAAGCTGAAATATTGAAGAGGTCCAGTGCATCCAACGAAAGGTTACCATGAATCGTGGTAAGGACCAACAACTCGTGGTGAGGGTCGCGATTTCTAGTTCGGCCAAAATTTTAAGTTTTCTTCAGGGGCATTTTTGTAAACTCCTATGGTTTTACCTTCCAAACTATGTTGTTTTGGGTTCTACCTTGCATGATTTTAAGGTATTTTCATGCCTAAACCCTCATTCTCTCAACTCTCCTTCTTCCTCCTCTCTTCTAAGAAATTCTAGGGTTTCTTATCACCATGCCTGTATAAGGTCCTCAGACCTTATCACCATGCCTCGTGGATGGCATACCACTCCTTGGAGCGATGTTATCTAGCCTCTGGGGGGCAACGGCACAGCTAGTAACCCTAGGTTGGTCATGGAAGGCTATACAGGGAAAAGTCAATCCCAAACTAAACATAAGTACTATTCTCAACTAACAACAACAACTATTCACAACAACAAGACTTATGGCTTTCTTATTAGGATTCAAACTGAATTACAATGCTATAGAAACTAGCTTGCCAACAAAATTTGCCTTAACATACCTCGATTGTCGTTTCTCGATTATATGGCGAGTTTCAACTTGTATTCGTCAGCTCTTTTCAACTATAACTGAATTACTGGAAGGAAGAGACTAATTTTAATACCAAATTTGTCTTAAAAAGAGAACTTTTAATACTAATATCAACTATAATTCTCCTATGCAAAATACGGTTGAAAACCTGTAATTTCCCAAGAGAGAAATGATTATTTGGTGCGTGTGATCGTTTAGGAATCAATTTGTAGCAATTCTGACAACTCCTACTCGGCGGAGCACCGATTTTTTGAGCGTATTTTGAGAAAATAACTCTGTAATAACACTCCATGTAGACTTAGAACTCGATATCTGAAGTTAATTTGAATTTGGACGGCGTTTGGCAGCGTATTCGAAAGGAAATTAATTGAAAATGTCGTATGTTTCGTTCTCTAGACTAGGGTCTGTTTTATTTGATATAATACCAAATGAACGAGGGAATAATTGGGATCTATGCTTGAACCTTCTACTGTCAATGATACATGAGTTATAGGCAACTTCTTTGACTTCGGCCTTGTCACCATATGGTGACTTCCTGCAGCTTCTTCTTCTTCTGTATCTCTACTCACCCTTAAGGAAGGTACTACACTGTCATTTTGGTTAGTAAGGAACCACTTTGACAGGTCAACTTGTAGTTGCATTCCTTGTGGATCATGCACTATTACTGACTCACCTACTGGTTGATTATTTCCCGAGTTTTCCACATCTTGCCCATCAATTTATACTATAATCTTCCTCAGAGCTGTCATATTCTTCAGTGATGTTCTGAATCTGAATCAAGTTGCTCAGTCTCAAAATCAGATGACTGGTAAGGTTCATCTGTATCTGTATGTATGGCATGAGTTGTGACAACTTGATCAACTGGAGACAAAGAAGTAGAAACTTGATCAACTGGAGACATAGCAGTAGCAACTTGATCAACTTGAGGCATAGCAGCAATATGATCAGCTTGAGGCATAATAGCAGTAGCAGCCTGATCATCTGAGGCATTAACAGGAGCAACAACCTGATCAGCTGAGATAGTAGCAGTTTGATCATCTTGAGACACTTCCATTAAGATCATAGTATCTGATTACTGACCAGTAGGTGTTTCCTGCATGTTATGGAAAAATTCAAAGAAAGTAGCAAGATAAGGTGAAGACATGTTATGTCTAGGCTAATCTACTTGAACATAAGGCAAATTATATTCATAAAAAATCACATGCCTAGAGACATATACTTTCATGGTTTGTGGATGATAGCATTTGTACCCTTTGTGCACACTGTTATATCCAATAAACACACAGGGATAAGTCTTAGGTGAGAATTTGTTCTGTCCCTTCATATATGGGTAACACCTACATCCAAAGAACCTTACGACTATTCTAGTCTGGGGAAACACTATATAACATATAACTTCACAAATAGGATTTCATTCTTGAGAGCTTATGATGGCATTCTATTTTTTAGAAACACAACAGTTAGAAATGCTTCTACCAATAAGAATTCAGGCAGTCTAGCATGGAATAGTAGTGTTAGATCAGTCTCCACTATATGTCTATGTTTTCTTTCAGATATGTCATTTTTCTCAAGAGTATGTGGACAAGACATATGTCTGACAATCCTATAGCCTTCCAAATGGTTGATAAAGTTAGTACCAATGAACTCACCACCTCAATCACATTGAAAGATCTTAATGGTATTTGAAAATTATTTTTCCACCATGTTATGAAATTTAATGAATACATCAGTATAAATCAGATTTCCTTCTTAAAGGGTACAACAAAGTGTATCTTGTATGATAATCTACAAATATAACATAGTACCTCATGTGTTTTGTGGAGATTCAATAGGTGCTGGTCCCCAGAGATCACAATGAATCTTTTGCAAAGGAAATTTCTCAATTTTATTTCTTGAATCAAAAGGAAGCTTACAACTTTTTCCTAACTGGAAGCTATTACAAATCGCAGGAATTTTATTCCAACTTCTAAAATTAATGAACTCATTTCTACTCAATAGCTTTAAAGATTTCAAACTAAGGTGTCCTAATCTAAGATGCCAAATGCTCTCAGTCTTCTTCCAGTCTTTGATTGTTGTTAAGGCTAGAACATTGTGGTCTTCCAATTGATGAAGTCCTCTTGTATTAGATTCCTTGGCCAGTAGTATCCCTGGCTTATTGTCCTTTACAAGAAAACCTAACTCATCAAACACAAGTTTTGCAGAATTGTCTTTTGCAAGTTTACTAAATGAGTGAAGACTCTTTGTGATCTTAGGTACTACTGCTATGTCCTTAATGTTCCGCCCTAACCTTTTTATAATTCTTAACTGTGATCCATTCCCAACATTTATCCTATCTGTTCCTTTATATATGTGAAGATCAGAAAGATTACCTGATGCTTTGGTCATATGGGATGTGGCACCTGAGTCGACATACATTGCATCATCCTCACTTGTAGAATTTTGAAGATTCATAGCATCCAAGACACGTGGAAGGTTCTCCTCAGCTTAATAGGAATAATCCCACCTATAAAAACATTTCAAGGCAGTGTGGTTGTTTTAACCACAGATTTGGCATGCTTCATTCCCACCTTTTGTTTTCTCATAATTAGAGGGAGTATGTGCAATTTGTGAGGAGGTTGTGTTTGTCTGTACTACAGGCCTAAAATCTCTCTCTTGAAGTGAAGTTAGTGTTGCCTCTTCTCTAGTTGTAGTTTCCTCTTCCTCTACCCCTCTATGCAGTAAATGCCATGTTGTGATTCTGTTCAGGGATATCTTTCTCTTCTTCTCTCATGTCAAAGCCCCTAAGAGCATTAACAAATTGAGTTAAGGTAGGATAGGGTGCTTTCCCCAGCATAACAGTTCTAAAGGTTCTATATTTCGAACCTAGCCCTCTAGCAAAGTTAATAAATTTGCTATCTTTATCCACTAGTTTATGCATGGCAGCAAGTCCATCACACATCCCTTTGAATTCCTGCAAGTACTCATCCAACTTCTTTGTTCCCAACTTAATATTTTGCAACTGTTGCCTAAGTAGGAACTCTTTGTCCTTTGTTGCTTGTACATAGGCTTTCTCCAAACATTCCCACATCTGTTTTTCTATTGAGTAGCCTATAATAGAATACATACTCTCTACGTTCATGGTTCCTGAGATTCAAGTTCTTAGCAAAACATCTTGCTCATCCCACTCACTGTCAAAGGCCTTCTCAGGTCCCTCAACTGCTTTCCCAATATCATCCTTTGCCAATGCCTTTTCTGGTTTGTCTTCTAATATAAATTTGTCTGCCTTAAGAACTTGCAGCAAGTGTGTGATCTGTGTCCTCCAGATAAGATAGTTTGTAGGTTTGAGCTTGATAGGAAAAGCAGCCATGAGATGGTGTAGTGAAGAAGACGAAAGGGACAAACAATATGAAGGGATAGAGGCCATTGTTTGACAGTGCAGCGTGATTGTTATGCGCGTAATAGCTCTGATACCATATGAAAATACACTGCTAAGATATGGAGAAGGAAGTCTGTATATTGGATGATCAATCACATACACCGTACCTCTACTTATACACAATGAAGTAGAGGTATAGACATCAAATACAATACCTATATAAGTAGTAGACTTCAACTATAACTCATGTGTGCTAGTCTCCTACAATTACTATTATATGACTACGACTGCATGTGTGTGTGTGTATGTGTTATTGTCGTGACAGTATGGTGTCTACGATTGTTAATGGAACTCAAGAATGTCTTGGTAAGATGATCTCATTAACTTTATATAACATTCTATTATATTCCTTTACATATCATCTCTATTGTTATTCCTCCCAAACTATTATGGATCAAATTGATCCATCTTTTGCTAAATTTTATTGGAGAAGCTCAAATGACAAAAATAACTACCACTACTTCATAAATAAACTATTACCATGTATTATATTATCTTTCTTTTACCAGAAATTATGATTTCCTAACGATAAAGGTGGGATTTGTTTTAGATTTTTTCATGACATTCAACAAGAAATGTGTCACGACTCGAGAATACACCTAGATCGTAGACACCGGACAACGGACCCTGAGAGGCTCCAAGTTGACCCATGGCATAGTCGTCTCATACACTTATCATAAGAAACGTCAAACATCATGAACAAGCGGAAGAACTGACTAGAAACTGATATAAATCAAAACGAAAATTTAATAACATTTAAATAGAACGATGAATCTGTCTAACAAGTCTGAAAGCCTTCCACTAAATTGATAAGTTGTTGGGACAAGCCCCCAGCTAACTCCAAAAGTATGAAAACTGAAACAAAAATAAACACTCACGTCCTCGGAGGATGAGGATTCACCACTGACAGCTGGGAGAATGGGGTAGCATATCTAACCACGCGGCGGAGCCTGGAGACCTGAATTTATATCATAAGACGATATAGTACAAAAGGCGTGCGGTCAGTACTTGGAATGTACTGAGTATGCAGGGAGCGTAAGTAAACTAACTCATAATATTAGCAAGAAGGAAGTAATAAAAAGCATATTAATAGCAACATAATAGAAGTGAAGTACAACAATCTTACACGAGGTTCACATTTTCAATTAACATGGCCACATTATACAGACATGCATTGCTGTAGCAACCGCTGATGTGCCAAAAGGTAATAATCGGGAATAATACAAAGTATGATGCCCTGACTAATATCAAGAGGTTCGCTGATGTCTAAGGGGGAGTCTTTGACGGTCGAAGGGAGCATCCCTAACTATCAAAGGGAAACATTCTCAACTAGAGAGAATCCCTGACTGTCATAGGGAGAGAAAAAGCTCTGATATAGAGAGTCACTGACTAAAAGAAAATCCCAAACAGCACAGGGAAAATAAAATGCTCAACTGACTAGGGATATGAGTCTTGACTGACTACATGAAGACATTCTCCACTAATGTCTAGGTGGGACATTCTCCACTAATATCTGGGTAAGACATTCTCCACTATCGTCTATGTAAGACATTCTCCACTATCGTCTAGGTAAGACATTCTCCACTAACGTCTATGTAAGACATTCTCCACTAATGCCTATGAATGCTATCTTCTAAATAGGCATGGATTCACAACTTGACATGTTAATCACAAGCTCAATCATTGTAATTCACATTATCACAAAACCAACTTCCTCATTAACTTTAACATCACATTATTAGCATGCTATAAATTCGTACTAGCATTATTCTATAATGGCATCCTGATTCCGTATTCACCTCATTCAATAGGTAGTATAATATCAAACATGATTTATAGAACTCCACTCATAATCTATCAAGGATACATAACTTCATGTAGTTAGGTCACAACCACTTCACACACTTGTCACAATCACTCCATTTATGAACTCCCTAGCCACAGGTGTTTTAGATTCTAGATTTTATAAAAAACAATTTTAATAAGGAGAACAATATAGAATCCGCCCAAGCTTCATAGTTCATCAATGGAGATGCAATCTATTCATACCCAATCGATTTAATCTAAAACATAGTGATGGCACATAGTTTACTTCAATTACTAAAGCCCACAACTTCTACTCAATCCTATATGATCATCAACGTCATACTCAAGTCATTAGGGCTAATTATGCAATATTTTCACATCCCCATCATGTTCATGAGTTTCTACGATAATCACGGAAGGATGTACAAATCCTAATCAATACTAGACTCCATTTAAGAAGAACATACTACATGCATACATACTCAACCTAATCTTCACAATTTCATCATATTCATGCATGACTACGACAATCAAGTGAACAATATGCAAAAATCCATTTATTACTCAAGCCAATTCATGAAGAACATGCTACCATCATGCAATCCCCACATATAATCCATAATCCAAGGCAACCCGTTAATTAACATTTGAAAATTCCATAATTGCAGTAAATATTAGCATTTAAGAAAAGGATGAGGAAGAAATTACCCATTATTCAAAACCCTAGATCATGATATTCTAAATAATTTAAATTGGGTCCTTATAGAAAATATTTTGGGGCACAAGGATGAAAAGATATTCTTGTTGAAGCCCCACATACCTGGTAGACGAAAACCCCGCTTGATTATCTTCCTTAAAGCTTGAAGAACACCTTAGGAATTTCCTAAAATCTTTGGAGAAGAGAGGAGGAAGAAGGAGATTGAGAGAAGGAGGGTTTTGGCTTAGGAAAACCCTTAAAAACGTCCCCAAACACTCCTAAAACGAAATCACTTTAAAACTAGGAGCGTGGAATTTTGCCAACCTGCCCCTAAGAAAATCTGAAAAATTTCCCGAACTGATGCTACGACTCACCTGACAAGTCGTTGTCCCACTCAATGACTCGTTAGGTTCATTCGTCAGGTCTACCGGAATTTCTCAACCTTCAGGTCACGACCAACATCACGACTCGTCACCACACCAAATGATTCGTCCAGCCCTTTCATTAAGTTCACTAGAAATTTCCTTAGAACCACAACTTCTTCTTCCTAAGGACTGCCTAGACGAGTCGTTGCCACTCCTAACGAATCGTCAAGTCATCCGTCTCCACAACCTCTTGACCTCCACCCCAAGACTGTACACAACGACTCGTGATATCCCACCACGAGTCGTTAAGTCTCCCGTCTTGAGATATTTTTGCCAGCTTTTCTGCACTTTTCTAATTATACTTCCCGTGTCTATTCTTAGGCCTTTCTGGGGTATTACAATATCTCCTCCTTGGAGACATTCATCCTCGAATGTTGGCTGAACATGCTGAAAAGATAGAGATGAAGCCGATATTCAACTAATCAGTCTATCACAACTAAACACCAATGGAGCATCTGACTCCGGACCAACCTTATGCACCAAACTTGAAATTTCACATCTATCTTGTACACCATGACTCAAGGAATACTGGAGAACATGATACCAACGTAGAACTAAACAAAACACCGGAAGAAAAATTCGTTTCCCTTTTTATCTGACACAGAACTATTACGGACTAAACCTTCGTGCTTAAATTGCCTTCAGGTACTAAACCAGGATAAAAAATATCTAATATATCTTAGAGTAAGGATTTCATACGCACGAGTCATCATCCCCGACATATAGGACTGAGCACATACATGAGATAATCTGAATCTATTGAGTTAACAAACAACTTCCAAAGAAAACATAGATCAACGCACCTAAGTGATTCATAACATGAAGATAAGAAATAAGGACATCATAGAGCAAAAATGGCTTTACTTACTGAAACGGTTGCCTCTGACCTCATAAATCTGCACATAGGAATAAACATAACCTTCAACAGAGGTACAAGGAAAGTTATCTGAACTTAGTAGAGATTGACATACTGCAACTGCTAAGGCCGAAATCCCTTTATGAACATTCTCAAGGTCTGACTTACTTCACATAATCACTATCTCCCCCTTAGCTTAAAGCCATCATTTTAAGGCTCCCGGATCCTTCTTCAAGTCAGGCTAAGATACTAACCCTTAACTCCCTCTTCACTTCTAACCTCCAGCACAAGCCCTATACTACAACTATTTCAATCACACGCCAACCATCTTTGCCCACAATCACAACTGAACTTCTCATTCAATAGAGGTTGGCATCACGTAAGGAATAACACAAGATCAATAACATACCTGTGGCCACTATTGGCGCCTTGCCCTTATCCTGATAGGCTACTATTGCATAGGAGCAGTTTTGACGTTGTCCGCCTCCTGGGTTAGAGGATGCCCCCTGCTGAAATGAGCGGGCTATCGGAGCTAATAAAGAGGTGGTCGAAAATCTACCCTCGCCTCGCTTAGCCACTGTGCATCCTGATGCTTATGACCCACCTTGCCTCTCCAGAAACAAACATTTGAGCCGGCCATACATATTCCTAAATGGTGCTTTTCGCAGCTCATACACAATGGGTACGTAATCTCCCTCACTCTAGGTTGATATGAAGCACTGGCTGCCAAAGGTACTGGGGCTAATGATTTCTGCTGGTAGTGTGAGCGATATCCGGTACCCAACCTCTGGCCCTCTTGGCCTCTCTCCCCTTTTATTTCACCTGCTCCGCTTCCATTTGTTGAGCAAATATCACCAAGCGTGGGAAGTCTATGTCCCTGTGCAACATGGCAGTCCTGTATTCCTTGACAAAGGAGTCTGACACTCCATTCACAAACCAACTTACTCGGGCCCGCTGGTCAGCTACCATCTCCGGTGCATACTTAGATAACCGAGTGAACTCCAATTCATACTCTTGAACCGTCATGTCATTTTATTTCAAATTAATAAACTCTGCCGCTTTTGCCTCCCTCAGCTCCCGAGGGAAAAACCTGTCCAAGAATGCGGCCATAAATTCATCCCAACCTATGGGACCTGCTCCAACTCCCCGACTGTCTCTCCACTGACATTACTAGATATAAGCAACTCCTTTTAACTGGTAGGAAGCTAAGTCTGCACTCTCGTTCCCTGTCACTCCCATAATGCGAATAATCTCTTGAATCTCCTCCAAAAATTCATATGGGTCCTCATCCACCTTTGACCACAAGAATTTGGGTGGGTTCATATTAAAAAAATCCCTTATCCTTGCCTCTGCCTCATTACCATTCTAAGGGGCACGAGCCACTGCTTGCTAGTTAATCTTAGCGGTCAGGGCCTGCGCCAACATTTGAAAGGCTGCCCAAAACTCAGCGTGTGTAACATGATCATTTATTGGGCCTGCCTGGGCTTGTGGCACCTGCTGACGGCCGTTACCGCGTCCTCTTCCATTTGCTCATTGGGGAGGCATTATTTGCGAGCGCGAAAAGCACGAGTCAGGGGAAGAAATACTTAGAGTTTCATACTCTACACACGATAAGAATCATTAAGAGAAGGGAACATTCCTAAAATGTCTCATAGCCTCTCTGTCATAAGTGTGGATCGCTTCACATCCATGAAGAAGACTCTACGTAATGCAGCTTTCAGACACCCTAGGACACTCTAAACCTATTTCTCTGATACCAAGTTTGTCATGACCCGAGAGTACACCCGAATAATGGACATGGTACAAGGGACCTCGAGAGGCTCCAAGTCGACCCATGGCATAATCATCGCATACACTTAACATAAGAAACGTCAAACATCATGAACAAGCGAAAGAACTGACTATAAACTGATATAAATCAAAATAGAAACTTAATTACCTTTAAATACAACGTTGAATTTGTCTAACAAGTCTGAAAGCCTTCTACTAAACTAATGAGTTGCTGGGACAAGCCCCCAGCTAACTCCAAAAGTCTGAAAACTAAAACAAAACAAAACCAGAATGCTACTCACGTCCTCGGAGGATGAGGACTCACCATTGACAGCTGGGAGAATGGGGTAGCATATCTAACCATGTGGCGGAGCCTGGAGACCTGAATCTATATCATAAAATGATATAGCATAAGAGGCGTGCGGTTAGTACTTGGAATGTATTGAGTATGTAGGGAGTGTAAGTAAACTAACTCATAATATTAGCAAGAAGGAAGTAAAATAAAACATATTAATAGCAACATAATAGAAGTGAAGTACAACAATCTTACACGAGGTTCACATATTCAATTAACATGGCCACATTATAAAGACATGAATTATTGTAGCAACCGTTGATGTGCCAAAAGGTAATAATCGGGAATAACACAGAGTATGATTCAGGTACTAGAACATGAGGAATACTGATCTAACATTATTCATTTGGTCTAAGCTACTACAGCTAATCAGAGACAATAGCATTTACTGATTTCATCATACTGCGTCATTTAGTAGATTAAGGCTACTTTCTACCAACAAGCCCAAAAGTCTGAAGGATTATTCTCATGCTTTATCATCATAATTCATATCATCATGGAACCAAATCATCATTTAATCCACACATTTTACATTCATGACATATCTATAGGGTCAGATCATACTTTACATACATCCACAACATTCAAATCCCGAGTTCATAACATATGATGTACATCTTAGATTCATGTAGGATCCATAGGTCCAATTCATACTTTAACATGTATACACTGATTCATATATTCAAAATTTACCGAAAATCCCATACAATCAAATCATACCTTAAACATGTACAATGAGATCACGGAGGAAGCATAAGATTATTTCATGGACCCCATTTCAAAATTTACTCTAATTCGTGAAGAAGTTTTGATAATCATGCCGTTACCATAGGTTCAACTCGTACCCAAAACATTTACATCAAAATCATAATGAAAACATATACATACTTCACATTGATCAAGCCCATAAGTTCTAACCTCATCATAACATATCTATTAAATCATATATTTTAGTTTTTAAGGAAATTCTTACAATCTTCACATATTTTAGACATGGATACAAGTTCTTGATATAATCAAGTGAATAATAACGAAATCCCATTCGAAGTTTTGGGCTATCTCATGGAGGAAATTATATAATCATGCATTTTCCATATTAAGTACATAATCAAGATATTAAAATAAAACCATAAGCATACATGACTTTCTAATCATAATGGATCTTATAATTCATAGAAGACATAGAAGAAAGCATCCTTAAATCGAAACCTTAGGTCATGCTTTTCTAGTACAAGAGATTCGAGTTTTAAATAAAAAGTTTGGGGCACAAGGATGGAAGGATATCCTCGTTGAAAAACCCACATACCTGCTTCAAAAAAATCCCCACTTGAATTTAACCCTTGAAGCCCTTGAAGAGCCCTAGTTTAATCCTTAATCTTGAGAGAGAGGAGGAAGAAGAGTTGAGGGAATGAGAGGTTAGGCTAGAAAACCCCTAAAAAGCGACCCTTAAAATTCCCAAAATGACACCATTCAGGAAATGGAAGCATGGAAATTTACCAAAAGACCCTTAGAATTAAGCTTTAAAATCTGCCTGTTAGTGACCACGACTCTCGCCAAGAGTCATTGGTCCTTACCACGACCCGTGCTGACCATCCGTTGCCACTGGAGTCCTTTTCTCAATTTTCGCTTCCTCAACCAATGACCAACAAGATGAGTCGTTACTTCAATCAACGACTCATCATCATCTCCCATTGCCATCACTGGTCCATCCTCCAATTTCCTTCCAACGATCGATAGGATGGGTCATTGCTCCTTCCAACGACTCGTTGTCTCCATCCGTTGTCACTGACCCAGAACCCTAAACTCCAATTAATTGCTTTTCATGAAAACCCGTTACAGCAACAAATGGATCCTCACCTGACTCGTCCCCTCTAAGAAGTCCAAACTGCAAACTTACCACAATTTTATCTAAAGGGTCGTTGTTTCGCACAATGACTCTTTCATTCCTTCTGTGGCATCAAAACATTTGGCACCTTTCTCTGAAGCCCTTCCAACAACTCATCACAGGTCATTTGAGCGACCAACGACCCATTGGAGGAGTCATTTTGAGACATTTTCTCCTGGTTTTTCTACTGAAATTCATCTACCCTGGGGTCTGATCTTAAGAACTTCCGGGGTGTTACAAGTGTGCTTAGAAAAATAAGTGAAAATATGACTAGAAGAAAACTTAAGATTTTATTATTATAATGTAACGACCCTCATGGTTGTTCTTGAATTTTTGCTTGGTTTTTCTGCTTTGACCCTTCCTGTAGCTTCAGTATATCGTTTGTAACTTATGTGGATGGGTAATACGATGGTTGGATGAGTTTTAGAGAGTTATTTCTAATAATTCATATTCTATTATCATAAATGGCTCTAGACATGATATTGAGACCTCTTTCTAATAATTGGTATCGTGTTGTCACGAATTTCTCTAGACATAACTTTTTAAGTTCATCAAGATGACTTGAACAAAGTGATGCTCTCTCCCCTCTTATGTTTATTATTGCTCATGGATTGTCATATGAATAACTAAATAAATAATTTGCTTATACTCTTTCATGGATTGTCATATGAATAACTAAATAAATAATTTGCTTATACTCTTTCATGGATTGTCATATGAATAAATAATTGTTTTTGCATGAAAATCATATAGTATCTTACAAATGGGAGGAACAGTATCTCAAGCACACAAAATAACTCTTTTTATATGGAAATAAATTTGTTTGATGTTACATAAAGATCTATAGATGAATGATTTTACTAATATAAAAATATGAAACATTAACATTGTTGATTCATATGAAATATCTTATATAAAATTTAATTATTCTAGAAAAAAATTTATTTATATATTTTAAGTACGCAACAGAACCCATAATCAAACACATGTGAATCTTTTATAAAAGGTGATCACAAAAATCGAATCTAATATTTTTGCTTGCTTTAATATTGTGTAAAAGTGCAAGAACACGATTAACTAACTAATATCTTATATGAACTACGTATAAAACTAAACATAATATAATGAAAGATATAACATGTAAGACAATATAAATTACTATAAATTATATCTCATTAATAAAAATCACAATAAAGTACTTGCACCAACACATCAAACTAAAATTATAAAACGATAGAAAATCAAAAACAACAGCACAAGAAATAATATAATGACAAAGTTTTATGTAAATATGATCTATTCATGAAGCATTGGGTGCATCAATATTTTCTCAAGAAAGGTTTGGGCTGGATTTGAAGCTTCATTTTTCAATTCTTTCACATGATATATCAATATAAAAGTAGCAGCATTTAACCAAGTTTCACACGCGATTACTTCATCTGCATTTAGCTTTTCAATATGCTCCCACATTTTCCTAATAGGTGTAGTTTCACTTTGACGTTCTGTAGTCTTCTTACCCTCCATTACTAAAGTAAAATAGATTTTGTTGACCAATTATTTTCAAGAAATGACACTATAGTAAATGAAAAAATCATGATATTTAAATACATCAAGAATTTTTTCACAATGGTAATCAATTAAATTTCAAGTCTAACAATATAACTGAAAGTATCTTGAATAAAAGTATAGAAAATATTAAATTTATTGGATAAAAAGATATGTGCTCAATAAAATTTTAAGTTCAAAAGGTAAATATTTTAATATACTTGATTAATTTTACCAAATTATAATTAGTAAGTGTGAATGGAATCGAAAATTATCTTCATGTGAAAATATTTTCATTTTTCACAATAATCAGGTCAAATGTTTTCAATTTTAGTAAAAAAAATAAATTTAAAATTTATCCTGAAAAGAAAAATATATTAATGTTCTTATTTGAATTCAGATTTTCCACCTATATTAAAGGAAATAAATCAAAAGATTAACCTGAAAAGAGATTTGTATTAATGTGTTAACTGAGTTTTATGATGTCCAAATAGACAAAAATCAATATAGTTTGAAAATATACAAGTTGCATACATATTTCTTTTTTGAACTTACACGTTGTAAATAATTTCACATCCATTAACTTGAATAGTGAGTGTTATAATAAATTACAATAAAGAAAAGAAAATTTTAATCCTCTATTAGCATTAACAAATTTGGAATCAAGATTGAGTTAAAAAATATTTTAGTGTGCTTAGAAAAATAAGTGAAAAATATGACTAGAACAAAACATCAGATTTTACTATTTTAATGTAATGACCCTCATGGTAGTTTCTAAATTTTTGCTTGATTTTCTTGTTTTGGCCCTTCTCCTAGCTTCAGTGTATCGTTTGTAACTTATGTGGATGGGTGAAATTATTCTCAAGGTGGTTGGACGAGTTTTAGAGAGTTATTTCAAATAATTCATATTCTATTATCATAAATGGCTCCAGACATGATCTTGAGACTTGTTTCTAATAATTGGTCTCATATTGTCATAAATTTCTCCAGACATAACTTTTTAGATTCTTCAAGATTACTTAAACAAAGTTATACTTTCTCCCCTCTTATATTTATTATTTCTTCTAAACTGTTGTCTAGAATGATGAGTAAGCTTATCCACAATAATTTTCTTCCCTACTCTTTACATAATCGTAGTCTTGTCATTATATACCGTAGCTGTGATAATGACACCAGTTCATTCTCCTTTGATGACCTCCCTTCCATCTATGTTTTGAATAACAATATTATTGCTCATCATGAGCATAATTCTAGCCAGCTAGTTAACAAAAGGAAATTTTCCTTTTTAGTATTCCCAGAAGTCTTCTTATACTCATTGAAGATATCAAAACCATCACTAACTTTTCCTTCTCCAATTTTCCCTTTACTTACTTGTGTTGTCCTATTTATATAGATAGGAAAAAGATTTATTAGTTTCATAATATGGTGTGTATGATTGTTAATAGAACTCAATGATGGCTTAGGAAGATGCTCTCATTAACGTTATATAACATTCTATTATATTCCTTTACATATCATCTCTATTGTTATTACTGTAGAATTGTATCCCATAGAGATAGAGAAGGATATCGTATTATTGATTGATGAAAGTCTTTACATTCAACCTTTACTTATACACACGGATTTATAGAGTTGTTGACATCAAATACAATACATACTAACTCAACAAGTGTACTTCAACTACAATACATGAGTCATACTTACACTATGCTTTTTAGTAGTATTTGAGATTATGTAGGACTAGAAGTATATCCAGTAACAACAGCTAACAACACGTATGTCTTAATACCTTCCCTCAAGATGGATATTAGGTGGATTGCATACTCCTAGCTTGCTTTTAAACCTGGCAAAGTCCTGCTTTATCAATGCCTTGGTATGAATATCAGCTAGTTGATCTTTTGAACGCACAAACTATGTCACTAGTTGTTCGCTTTCCACTTCCTCTCTAACAAACTGATAATCCATTTTCACATATTTAATTCTATCATGTAGAACACGATTGATAGTCATATACAATGCATCAATGTTATCACAAAACAATATTGGTGCTATTTTCAAATAAACACCAATATCTCTTAGAATATAGGTTATCCATATGAGTTCAGTTGTTGTTGTAGCTAAACCCTGTATTCTGCTTCAGTAGTTGACCTTGATACGTAAATTTCTTCTTGGAAGCCCAAGAAATGCAATTTTCTCCAAAGTACTCTAAATATCCTATAGTTGATCTTGCGGTTACTACACATCCTCGCCATTCTTCATCTGAGAATCCATATATAGTCTGAGTGGTGATAGTAATACCCCGAAAGCCTAAGATCAGACCTGAGGGTTCAAATGGAGAAAATAAGAAATTTTGCACCAGGTCACAGGACGAGTCATCCAGTGACCCGTGAAGTACTCCATGATTCATTAAGTGACTCTTGAAGTGAAGGAAAGAAAGGCCGGAATTCGGGGTCAAGAGGTGATCACGAGAGGAGCAATGACTCGTGGTCAAGGCAACGAGTCGTTAGGTTGGTCGTGGTCCAAAGCTGGCATGAATGTGTTATTTTTGGGCAGTGTTCTTCGCGACTGGGTCACCACTAGTCATGGTTTCCCTGGTGGTGACTGGTAGAATAAGGTTTTCCAGTGCTGACGATGAGAGTAGGTAATGTGTCATGGTCAGTGGTAACGACTCGTCTAGACCCTCGTTGGGACTGGCTATATGATTTTTCCTGTAAATTTATTAAGGAATTTTTCATAATTTCTAAGCTCTTAATACCTAAACTACATCATTTTAAACTCAGTTAAAAGGGTTTTAAGGGTGTTTAATCTGTCCTAAGTCATTCCCTCTCCATTTATGCAAGATCTAGAGAGTTCCTAAGGTGATCAAGTGAGCAATTCATCAATTCTCCTCCAAATTCCTTGGGGATTTCAAGGAAGAGTGTAAGATTAGATTATCTAGGTATGTAAGATTGTGAATGAGAGTTTCTCTTCACACTCATGCCCCAATTTCCCTCTATGTTAAATTATTCAAGCAAATCTTATGATCATATCGGGTTTTAAGCCCAAAATTATGGAATCCTCTTAATTTGATTATGGATCAATCCCTTTCATGTTTCTAATGTTGTTTTAAGATCTATGGGAAGATTTTATGTTTAAATTGATTATGAATTTTATAATTTTAAATCTACATCAATCTATGCCCAATTATGTGAAGTTTCATAAAAAGTCAAGTTATGATTCTATTATGATTTTGATCTTACTAAATTATGATTTATGATTCATGTTATAATCTGTCTTCAAGTACATTTCAAGGATTTTATGAATATCAATTATATGAACTTTACAAGTATGCATCGTCTTTATGATTTATGGATTTATGACTCTTGGCCGACTCACGGGCCCTTATTCATGGCGAATCATATATTTCAAGTATGATCAAGTATGTTATGATGTAATTGGCCATGAACTTCTTGAATAATTTATGATTATTATATGAGCCTTGTGTGCATGTTTTGGGAGTAGTGTCTAACATAGAGTAGACCCGACATTCAAGTAAACCTCGTGGTCTCAGAACTACGTGCCACTGTAGGTATATACATATGTTATTTGATTCCCCGTGATATCACATAATGCATGTCCCTTTTCTGGAAAACCTGGGATGACTCTGCCCACTTGAGCGAGATAGTTGGGGCATCACGTAAGCTCTATCATGATGATGTCGGTTAAGATGAGTTCTCTCATTGTTCCTCATGATTTATGCAATGTCATGTTATGTTACTTGGCTCAAGTTATGTTTTTATAAAGTTTCTCTTATGACTATGATTATGAATGAATTATGAATCGTTTGAGAACCTTGAGCCCTCATGTTTATTTTATGATACTTATTTTACATTCATGCTGTCCTTCTCTTATGAACTCTTATATATTTTAACTATATGTTTTTACTTACGTTGCATACTCAGTGCATTCCAAGTACAGAACACATAATCTATGCTTTATCATTTTAAGATACAGGTTCAAAGGATCAGTCACAGCCGCATTATTATCCCTGCTTTCCTATTAGACTTCTGTAGCCAGTGTTTGTGAGTTCTCATCCTTCGAGGACATTTCATTATCCCTTGTTGTGTTATTTTTGTTATAGACTTCATGAGCTAGTTGGGGATGCTTTAGCATCAGTTCATCAGTGATGTTAGAGGCTTTTCAGAAGTTATGTAGAAAAATTAGCTTTTCATTGTTGACTCTACTTTAGCTTGATATGTATTCAGACTTCCGCTTAGTCATGTTTTATTATATTAGTATCTTCTTATAGTATGCTCTTAGTTGTTATTTCATGCCATGGGTCGACTTTGAGTATCTTGGGATTCCTTGTTCCGTGTTTCTATTCGGGTCGTGACAAACTTGGTATAAGAGCATTAGCTTTTGATGTGTCCTAGGGTTTCTGAAAGACGCGTTAAGTAGAGTCTTTTTCATGGGTGTGAAGCGCGACACACTTATGACGAAGATGCTATTAAACGTTTAAGGAAATGTCCCTTTTTTCATGATCTATGTCGTGCGATGAAATGTCTCTCTATCCTTCTAACTCATCCTATATGCATTTGCAGAATCATGTCTCCTCATTGAGTTAACGGAATAAGAAATGAAAATGGAAATGTCCATGAGAATTGCAATGGGGATGGGCACCAACAGGCTCCACGAGCCCCTGAGGATCATGTACCCGAGCAGGTTGCCCACACAGAGTTTAGGGCAGCCATCCAAATATTGGCGCGACACTAACTACCTAGGTCCACCAGCACGAAGTAGAGCATGTTCCCAGAATGGGAATGCGGCAGCGTCGAAAGTCAGAGACTTTCTTAGGATGAACCCTCCGGAGTTCCTTCAATTGAAGGTGGACGATGATCCACACAGGTTTATTTATGAGATTTAGAAAATCACCCAAATTATGGGGGTGACGGGGTAGGAATGCGCAGACTTAGCCTCTTATAAGTTGAAAGGGGTTGCACATATTTGTTTTAGATAGTGGAAAGATAGCAGAACTATTGGAGCAGGTCCCATTGGTTGGGATGAGTTCCTTACCACATTCCTGGATGGGTTCTTTCCTCGTGAGAAGAGGGAGATTAAGGTAGCTGAGTTTTTGAACCTGAAGTAGTATGATATGATATTCCAGGTGTATGCTTTAGAGTTCACTCGCTTGTCCAAGTATGCACCTGAGATGGTGGCAGATCAGAGGGCTCGAGTGAGCCGGTTCGTGCATGGGATAACAGACTATTTGGTCAAACATTGTCGAACCGCGGACATCGAATTTCCTCAATTGTTTTTGTATGCCCAGTAGATGGAGGCAGTGTATTTGAGAGAGAAGGAGGCCAAGAGGGCTAGGACAGGTAGTTATGGGTTCTCCCATCAAAGATTGGGAGGTGGGCATCATCAGTAGTCTCATTAGAGGTCATTAGCTCCAGTGCCATCATCGTCCAGTGCTCCATGTAGACCACGAGATGATCAGAGGAGTAGAACATAAGGTTTGAGGGGACAGAGGAGCATGTAGGCAGAACATACCTTCTCGGCCTACGGGAACTGTTACAAGAGTCATGTAGGGGAGTGCTTGATGGGATCAAATATCTGCTGAGTGTGGTAGATCTGGCCACAGGCGCCGGGAGTGTCCGTTGTCTAGACAGGGTGATGGTAGAGGTTGTGCTCAGGCTACCAGTTCAGTAGCAGCACTAGCATGCGCAACTCATCAGGGTGCGTCCACCAGTGTAGGTGGTGGCCAGCGCCAGAATAGTCTTATGCCCTTGCATCTCGCCAGGAGCAGGAGACTTCACCAAATATGGTCACCGGTATGTTACGAGTATGCCACTTTGATGTATATGCATTTCTAGATCCAGGGGCTACTTTATCATTTGTGATGCCCTATGTTGCTAGTAATTTGGGAGTCAGTCCCGAATCCTATCATAACATTTCTTAGTCTCTACTCCGGTAGGTGATTTAGTTATAGCTCAATGGGTATACAGAAATTGCCATGTCACAGTCCTTTAGAAGGTCACCTCAGCAAATTTAGTAGAGCTAGCCCTGACAGATTTTGATGTTATCTTTGGCATGGATTGTCAACATGCATGCTACATTTCGGTAAATTGTAGAACCCATGTGGTAGAGTTCTAATTTCTGAGTCAGCCAGTCCTAGAGTGGAAGGGTAGTTCAACTGTGCCTATAGGTCGCTTCATTTCCTATCTTAAGGCCAAAAAGATGATCTCTAAGGGTTATGTGTATAATCTAGTAAGGGTTAAGTATGCTACGTGTGAGTCCTCGAGTATTCAGTCAGTCCCTGTAGTGTGTGAGTACCAGAGGTGTTTCCAGATGATTTATCGTAAATTCCTCCCGATAGAGAGATCGACTTTGGTATTGACCTTCTACCTAATACGCTGCCTATATCTATTCCTCCTAACAGAATTGCTCCAGATGAGCTAAAGAAGTTAAAGGAGCAGTTGAAGGACCTTCTAGACAAGGGTTTCATCAGACCTAGCAAATCCCCATGGGGTGCAACAATGCTCTTTGTCCGAAAGAAAGATGGTTCCCTTCGAATGTGCACTGATTATCGGGAATGAAATAAGGTTACCGTCAAGAATAGGTATCCCTTTCCCAGGATTGATGATTTGTTTGACCATTTTTCGGGTGCTAAGTGCTTTTAAAAGATAGACCTCAGATCCGGATATCATCAGCTTGGAGTTGGAGAGAGTGACATCTCGAAGTTAGCCCTTTAGGATACAGTATGGTCACTATGAGTTTGTGGTTATGTCTTTTGGACTAGCGAATCCTCCTCCAGCTTTAATGATTTGATGAACAGGGTGTTCAATCCATATCTGGACATGTTCATGATTGTGTTCATAGATGACATCCTCATATAATCTCAGAGCGAGGAGGAGCATGCAACTCATTTGAGGGTGATGCTATAGACTCTGAAGGATCACCAGTTGTATGCTAAGTTCAGCAAGTATGAGTTTTGGCTAAACTCAATTACATTTTTGGGTCATGTGGTGTCAAGTGAGGGCGTACAGGTAGACTCTTAAAAGATAGAAGCTGTGAAGAATTGACCTAGACCAATTAGTCCTTCAGATATTAGGATTTTCTTGGGTTTAGTTTGTTACTATCGGAGGTTTGTTGAAGGGTTTTCATCCATTGCAGCACGGTTGACTAAGTTGGCCCAGAAGAAAGTGAAATTTCAATGGTTAGAGGCCTATGAGAAAAGCTTACAAAAGTTAAAGACTCAACTCACCTCAGCCCCAGTGTTGACCCTACTTGAGAGTACCGATGGGTTTGTGGTATATTTTGACGCATCAAAGATTGACCTTGGTTGTGTCCTAATGCAGCACGGTAAGGTTATAGACTATGATTCCAGGCAGCTGAAAGTCCATGAGAAGAACTACCCGACTCATGATCTTGAGTTGATGGAGTTAGTATTTTCCTTGGAGATTTGGGGACACTACCTATACGGGGTCCATGTGGATGTGTTTACGGACCACAAATTCCTACAGTACGTGTTTACCAAGAAGGATCTAAATCTACATTAGAGAAGATGGTTAGAGCTTCTTAAATATTATGATATGAGTATCCTTTATCATATGGGCAAGGCCAATGTGGTGGAAAACGCTCTTAGCAGGCTTTCTATGGAGAGTGTGTCTCATGTAGATGAGGGGAGGAAGAGTTGGTGAATGATGTGCATCGACTTGCATGACTAGGAGTTCACCTTGTTGACTTAGCAGATGCTGGTGTCATTGTGCCAAATGGATCAGAATCCTTAATGGTGACCGAAGTCAAGGCAAGGAAAGACGAGGATCCTGTTTTGGTAAAGTTGAAGGAAGTTGTTCAGAATCAAAAGGTGGAGGTCTTCTCCCAAGGGGGAGACGGTGTGCTTCAATATCAATTTCATCTGTGTGTTTCGGGTGTTGATGATTGAGAGATTGGATGTAGCAGGAGGCTCATGGTTCTAGATATTCTATTCATGTAGGTGCCACCAAGATGTACTGTGACCTACCGTAAGTCTATTGGCATGAAGAAGGACATAGCCGAGTTTGTGGCTAAGAGTCCGAATTATCAACAAGTGAAAGTTGAGCATAAAAGACCTAGAGGTGTGCTTGAAGATATTAGTATCCCTACTTAGATGTGGGAGGAAATAAATATGGACTTCCTTATAGGATTTCCTCATACTCGTTGATAGCATGACTCTATTTGGGTTGTTGTAGATAGGTTGACTAAAGCAAATCATTTCCTACCGGTCAAAACTACGATTAAGTGGAGGATTATGCCAAATTGTATAATCAGGAGTTAGTTCAGTTGCATGGAGTGCTCTTGTCCATTATATCAGATAGAGGTACTCAGTTTACCTCCCAGTTTTGGAGATCCTTTCAGAAGGTGCTTGGTACTCAGGTCAAGCTTAGCACAACTTTTCACCCATAGACAAATGGTCAGGTGGAGCAGACTATACAGACTCTTGAGGATATATTGGGAGAATGTGATTGATTTTAAAGGTAGTTGGGATGATTATTTACCTCTCATCGAGTTTGCATATAACATACCATTCCATTATTCAGATGGCTCTATTTGAGGCTCTTTATGGGTAGAGGTATAGATCACCTATTGGCTGGTTTAAGGTTGGTGAAGCTATATTGATAGGTACAGATTCAGTTTATGAGGCTATGGAAAAGGTTCAACTTATAAGGGAAAGGTTGAAAAAAGATCGGAGTTGTCAAAAGTCCTATGCGGATCTGAGCAGGAGAGAACTTGAGTTTGAAGTTGATGATTGGGTGATTTTGAAGGTATCTCCCATGAAGGGAGTGATGAAATTCAGAAAGAAAGGGAAACTTAGTCCCCGTTATGTTGGTCCGTACCGAATTGTGAGACGTGTCGGTAAGGTGGCCTATGAGTTGGAGTTACCCTCAGAATTGGCTTCAGTACATCTAGTTTTCCATGTATTGCTGTTGAAGAAGTACCTGGGTGACCCGGCTTTGGTTATTCTGGTGGAGAGTGTGGGTGTGAAGGATAGCCTTATCTATGAAGAGGTTCCGGTGGAAATACTTGATTGTCAGGTTCCGAAGCTAAGAACAAAGAAGTAGCTTCAGTAAAGGTTTTGTAGAGGAACCAGCATGTTGACGGAGCTACGTGGGCGGCCTAAGAAGGCATGATGGCTAAATACCCGTATCTATTCCCTTCCGGTTCTGTTTCAGCTTGAGGTATCAGTTTCCTCCTTAGTATTCTATGCAGTTCCATATTCAGTTCATGAGTTCTAGTTTCTTTCATGTCAATGCATGTATGTGTGATTCATGGATTTAGTTTCATCATGTATTTCTGTCCAGAGTCAGTCACTACATCAGACTTTAGCTTTAGATATTTAGTATTTGGTATAACAGTCGCATTTCTCAGCTTTTCAGTATGTTTACCCACATTCAAGGATGAATGTTCTCAAGGGGGAGATATTGTAATACCTCGAAAGCCTAAGATTAGACTCAACGGCTCAAACAGAGAAAATAGAAAATTTTGCACTAGGTCACAGGACGAGTGGTCCAATGACCCGTGAAGTACTCCACGAGTCGTTAAGTGACTCATGAAGTGAAGGGAAGAAAGGCAGGAATTAATGGTTAAGAGGTGACCACTAGAGGAGCAACGACTCATGGTCAGGGCAACAAGTCGTTAGGTTGGTCGTGGTCCGAAGCCGGCATGAATGTTGAATTTTTAGGCAGTGTTCTTCACGATTGGGTCACTACGAGTCGTTAGGTACACCACAAGTCGTGGTGTCCCTTGTGGTGACTGGCAGAATAAGGTTTTCAAGTGCTGATGACGAGAGCAGGTAACGGGTCGTGGTTAGTGGTAACGACTCATCCAGTCCCTCGTTGCTAGTGGCAGTATGATTTTTCTCATGAATTTATTAAGGGATTTTCCATAATTTCTAAGCTCCTAAGACCTAAACTATGTCGTATTAAGCTCAGTTAGAAGGGTTTTAAGGGTTATTAATCTATCCTAAGCCATTCCCTCTCCATGCATGCAAGACTAGAGAGTTCCTATGGTGATCAAGTCTAGAATTAATCAAACTCCTCCAAATTCCTTTGGTCTTTCAAGGAGGAGTGTAAAATCAGATTATTCAGGTATGTAGGGTTATGAATGAGAGTTCGTCTTCACTCTCATGCCCCAATTTCCATCTATGTTCAATTATTCAAGAAAATCTTATGATCTTATGGGGATTTAAGCCTAATGTTATGTAGACCTCTTAATTTGATTATGGGTCAATCCCCTTCATGTTTCTAATGTTGTGTTAAGAGATATGGACAGATTTTATATTTAAATTGATTATAAATTTTATGGTTTCAAATCTACATCAATCTATGCACAATTATGCAATGTTTCATGAAAAGTCAAGTTATGATTCTATTATGATTTTGATCTTACTAAATTATTATTTATGATTCATGTTATGATCTATCTTCCAGTACCTATCATGGGTTTTATGAATATCAAGTATATGAACTTTACAAGTATGCATCGTCTTTATGATTTATGGATTCATGACTCTTGGCCGACTCACGGGCCCTTATTCATGGCGAATCATATATTTCAAGTATGATCAAGTATGTTATGATGTAATTGTCCATGAACTTCTTGAATAATTTATGATTATTATATGAGCCTTGTGTGCATGTTTTGGGAGTAGTGTCTAACATAGAGTAGACCCGACATTCAAGTAAACCTCATGGTCTCAGAACTACGTGCCACCGTAGGTATATACATTTGTTATTGGATCTCCCTTGATATCACATAATGCGCATCCCTTATCTGGCAAGCCTAGGACTGCTCTGCCTACTTGAGCGAGATAGTTGGGGTATCATGTAACCTCTTTAATGATGGTGACGGTTAAGATGAGTACTCCCATTATTCCTCATGAGTTATGCATTGTCATGTTATATTACTTGGCTCAAGTTATATTTTTATAAAGTTTCTCTTATGACTATGATTATAAATGAATTATGAATAGTTTGAAAACCTTGAGCCCTCATGTTTATATTATGATACTAATTTCATGTTCATGTTGTCCTGCTCTTATGAACTCTTATGTATTTTAACTGTCCTTTTTTACTTACCTTACATACTCGATAAATTTCAAATACTGACCGCATACTCTATGTTGTATTGTTTCATGATACAGGTCCGAGGGATTAGTCAAGTCGCATTGTTAGCCCTGCTTTCCTCTCAGACCTGTCTAGCCAGTGTTGGTGAATTCTCATCCTTTGAGGACATTCAGTTATCACTTGTTATGTTATTTCAATTATAGACTTTGTCGATCTCATTGGGGATGTTGTCCTATCAGCTTATCGGTCATGTTAGAGGCTTTTCAGACGTTATGTAGAAAAATCAGCTTATCATTGTTGACTCTATTTTTTCTTGATATGTATTCATACTTCCGCTTAAGTATGTTTTATTATATCTGTATCTGCTTATAGTATGCTCTTAGTTGTTATGTTCATGTAATGGGTCGACTTGGAGTCTCTCGGGGTTTTTTATCCCGTATATCTATCTGGACCTATGTCCGGGTCATGACAATTATCTTGCAAGCAGTCTTAGACCAAACTGAGATGTTCCTTTTACATATCTAAGGATCTTTTTGCAGCTCGAAAATGTTCACTCTTTGGAGCTTGTATAAATTGGCTAACCTGGTTTAATGCATGTGCTATATCAGGTCTGGTTAGAGTGAGATATTGAAGACTTCCCACAACAATTCTGAATGTGGACACCTAAACTAAATCTCCTATTCTCTATTGTATCCCATGTTTCTGTTCTAGTGGTGTACTGACATATTTTTCAAGTGCCATACCTATCTTTTGCAGTAATTTAGTTGCATACTTCCCCTGACTTAGATGCATACGTCCCTTGAAGTATTTTACTTCAATGCCTAAAGAGAAATGTAATGGTCCAAGGTCCTTTATATCAAATTCATCTGCAAGTCCTCTAATTTTGTCTGTGATTAGTTCACTTGAACTTCCAGTGATTATGATATCATCCACATACAAAAGAAGCAATACAGTTCCCCTTCTACATTGCAGTGTGAACAAAAATGAATCTGCTTTACTACATTTGAAACCAAGATGCAGTAGGTGGATACTAAACCTGTCAAACCAGGATCTAGGTGCCTGTTTAAGGCCATATAATGCCTTTTTGAGGAAACAAACATGGTTTGGGTACCTATGATTAAAAAAACTAGGTGGTTGACTCATGTATACTTCTTCTTGAAGATATCCATTCAGAAACACATTCTTCACAAATAGTTGTCTAATGGACCAGTGCAAACTGACAACAACTGATAGGATCACTCTTACAGTAGTAGCCTTGACTACTGGACTAAAAGTTTATTCAAAATCAATGCCCTCAAGTTGTGAGTACCCTCTTGAAACTAACCTGGCTTTATACCTGATCTTGGGAAAAATGGCATGTCCAAGTGATACTTTACAACTTAGTTTTGTCTAGTTTATATACTTATTTATATACATTCTCATGTAATTTTATGTAAATGTGAATATATATACTAACCAACATGATTAGTTCTTATTTTTGTAGGTTTAAAATGAATTTTAGGAACTAATCCATGAGTTGGTGAAGTGGAGGCATGAAATCGGAAGTAAAACGTGAACGTCGGCCAGGAGGATGCGTGAAACAGCCAACCTGCACGTTGGCAACGTGCCACGGCAGGCAGGCTGCGCGACCAAGGGCATGTCACGGCCCCAAACGCGCTGTATAAGCAGCGTGCCACGCTGCCAACGTGGCAAGGGGCTGCCTGGCATGTATTTTACGCGAATTCCAGATTGCCTACGCGATGCCTAAGTGTCACGGAGGCAAATTGGCTCGATAACCTCTGTGACCCGGAGCTATTCAATGTCGGGCATAATTTTGTACAATTCTCATTTACTATAAATAGGTCCCTTAGCTCCTAAAAACATTTTGTCACGAAATTATTCTGAAAAACTGCCAAGGAGTGAGGGAGAAGTGGGAGAGCTCACCTAGGGTTCTTAAATTTCATCTTCTCTTCTACCAATTCTTGTAAGTATGTTTATGTTACTTTAATTATGTATTCTTGTGATTATACGAAATTGAGTGGCTAGAACCCTTCCTCTAGGGTTGAAGCCACAAGGTATGATTGTGAATACATGATTTTGTTTTGGTTTTAAGTTGTTAATTGTTGTTTTGTCTTACATTCTTAATTACGGTTGTTTTTATGATTGATAACCATGAAAACACACATGTTACCCCTATATTAAAGCTTGAGAAAGTAAAACCTAGGCAAGAACAAAGAATATAGGGAGCAAGTTTGTATCTTACGATATAATTCGCGGTTAGGATAAGAAATTATACCTAATTTGCCTTGCTTGGTTATTAAAATGGGATGAGCTAGATACATACTTAGAATTATCACATCACCCCTCGTAGAAGTAGTTGTGAAGCTATGTTCGGTTAAATGATTAGAGGTACGAAAGTACCTAATCAAGAGCATAAAGCCCGCAAACCATATCCATGTAATTGAATTATCCACGAACTAGAATGTCACATTCCCGCTCAATGATGTAGTTGTGAGGCTAGTTTGTCGTGGTTAGAGGCTCGAAAGACCATGAACATGAAATTTTAATTATGTGAGATGACAATTAATAATTCCATACTTAAACCATTGCAAAGCTTAGAATCGCATGATTATCTGGATTTAACTCTAGTTGCTCCTTGAATGTTTTCAGAGTATTTCAATGACCACCCCTAGAATTAATTAAACTTTATCGAAAAATTCTAAATCAACACTTGTGAAAGTTAATATCACACTTGAACTTGATAATTAGCTGAATTGGTCCAGTCCCTGTGGGTTTGACATCCGGCTCTTAAAAAGGGCCACTGTATTACTTGTAAGACAACGTACACTTGCGTGTGCGCTGCTGCGCAGTCTCAACAATACCTATCTATGGTCCCATCAGACTTTAACTTAGTCTTGAACATCCATTGTGAACCAACCACATTCATATCACTAGTTCAAGGTACAAGTGTCTAGGTTTGATTTTTGTGCATCAATTTCTTCTTTCATTGTTGTTTACCAATATGGAGTAGTAAGTGCTTGACTTACTGTTTTGGGATCCATACTTAAATTCTCTACTGTCAAAGAGGTATGGATGATAGGCGTCTTCTTTGACTTCTGCCTTGTCACATATGATGTCCCTCTGCATCTCCATCTTCTGTATTTCTATTCACACCTGAATCAGACACCACAATGTTATCATGGTTAGTGAAGGACCATTTTGATAGATCAACTTGCAGTTGTATGCCCTGAGGATCATGCACGGATATTTTATGCTCACTTGTTGGCTGGTTGCTTTCTCAGTCCTTTATAATCTGTACATCACTGTTCTCTTCATTGTCCTGTTCTGAGGTACTCAGATCTTGTTCATGCTCAAACTCAGATATATTAAACTTAGATAGCTGGTGATCATGACATGTTGGTTCATCAGTATCTACAGGAGTGTTTGTAGGTGTATTAGTAACACCTTGAGCATCTTGACTTGCTACAAGTACTTCTCCTAAAGTCATAGTGCCATTCAGATCATCAGTTAATTCTTGCACCTCATTATGTGTTTCTTGCACATTTGAAAAGAATTCAAGGAAAGTAGCTAGATGAGGTGAGGACATGTTGTTAGTAGACTGATCTTCCAGAACATATGGGAGCTTATATTCATAAAAAATGACATGTCTAGACACATATACTCTCTAGGTTTGTGGATGATAGCATCTTCACCTTTGTGCAGACTGCTATATCTAATGAACACACTTGGATATATTTTAAGTGAAAACTTATTCTGTCCTTTTATATTTGGGTAACACTTGCACCCAAACACCTTCAGCCTATTACAATCTAGAGAGGCACCGTCTAGATTCACAAATGGAATTCCATTCTTTGGTACTGAGGATGACATTCTGTTTATTAAAAACACAACATTTAGGAAGGTTTCAACCCATAAAAATTTAAATAGTTTAGCATGGAACAATAGAGTTAATCCAGTATCTACTATATGTCTATGTTTCCTTTCAGATTTGCCATTTTGCTCAGGGGTGTGTGGACAAGAGATATGTCTAATAATTCCACAGTTTTCCAAGTGATCAATAAACCCAGTTCCAATGAATTCTCCACCTCCATTACACTGAACGATTTTAATAGTACTTAAAAACTATTTTTCCACCATTTTTGGGAACTTAAGAAGTACCTCAATAAATTTAGATTTCCTTCTCAAGGGATATAACCAAGTGTATCTTGTGTTATCATCTATAAAGATCACATAGTATTTCATATGCTGTGAGGACTCAACAAGTGCTGGTCCCCAGAGATCACAATGTTTTTGTGTAGAGGGAACTACTCAACTTTATTTCTTGATTCCAAAGGAAGTTTACAACTTTTTCCTAACTAACAGCTAGTACAAAAAGCAGACATTTTGGGTCTGAATCTTGTGTATGATGTTCTTAATACTCCTATATGTGTATCTACTCCTGTTGGGGATTCTGTGTTAGTGGATAGGGTTGTTCGTAATCGCATTGTTGATTTCATGGAATTTGACACTCTGGTAGACCAAGTGATCTTTGACATTCTTGATTTTGATGTGATTTTTGGAATGAGCTGGTTTTCCCCTTACCATGCCATTCTGGATTGTTATGCTAAAACGGTCACTATATCGGGTCCAGAGTTGTCTAGGTTGGAGTTGAAAAGGAATTGTAGCCCTGCTCCTAATAAACTTATTTCTTATATTCATGCTCATAAGTTAATAGAGAGGGGTTGTTTAGCATACTTAGCGCATGTTTGGGACACTAGTTCAGAGGGCCCTTCCATAGAGTCGGTCCCGGTTGTTTGTGAATTCTTAGAGGTGTTCCCTGCAGATTTTCTCGGCATGCCGCCGGACCATGACATAGATTTTTCTGTGGACTTAAAACCAAGAACCCGACCCATTTCTATTCCCCCATACTGAATGGCACCTACTGAATTGAGAGAACTCAACAAGCTGTTGCAGGAGTTTCTCAGTAAAGGATTTATTAGACCGAGTGTGTCACCGTGGGGTGCCTCAGTTCGGTTTCTAAAGAAGAAGGATGGTAGCATGCGAATATGAATCAACTACCGCCAGTTGAACAAGGTAACTATTCGTAATAAGTACCCTCTTCATCGAATAAATGACCTGTTTGACTAGTTACAGGGAGCGGCTGTGTTTTCAAAGATTGATTTGAGATCAGGTTATCACCAATTGAAAATTTGGGCTAAAGATATCCCCAAGACAGCCTTTCGGACCAGGTACGGGCATTATGAGTTTCTAGTCGTGTTATTCAGACTCACTAATGCTCCGGCCACGTTCATAAGCCTGATGAACGTTAGTTTCAAACCCTATCTGGATTCCTTTGTTATTATGTTTATTGATGATATCTTGGTATATTCTAAGACCAAGCAGGAGCATGAAAATGATTTAAGGATTGTGCTGCGATTGCTTAAGGAGAAGTAGTTTTATGCCAAATTCACCAAGTGCTAGTTTTGGATGGAATTAGAGTCCTTTTTGGGGCATGTGGTTTCCAAGGAGGGAATCTGTGTTGATCCACAGAAGGTGGAGGCGGTCAAGAACATGGCAAGGCCAACTAATGTGATAGAAATTCATAGTTTTGTGGGGCTAGCCAGTTACTACTGTCGGTTCATAAAGGAATTCGCCTACATCGCTTTGGCATTGACCAAGTTGACACAAAAGGATGTGCCCTTCTAGTGGTCAGAGGAATGTGAAGAGAGCTTTTAGAAACTCAAGACTCTGCTAATCAAATCAACTATTCTAGTGCTACCCATGGAAGGTTTTTGTTGTGTATTATGATGCCTCATGATCTGGATTGGGTGCTATGTTGATACAGGAAGGATAGGTTATTGCGTATGCCTCGAGATAGATGAATATGCATGAAAAGAACAACCCCCCGTATGATCAGGAGTTAGCAGTGGTGGTGTTCACACTAAAAATTTGGAGGCACTATCTATATGAAGCTCGGTGTGAGGTGTTCACGGATCACCACAGCTTACAATATGTATTATCCCAGAAAGATCTCAATTTGAGGTAGCGGAGATAGATGGAGTTACTTAAGGATTATGGCATCACCATCTTGTACCTCCCAGGAAAAGCCAATGTGGTGGCATATACATTGAGCAGGAAGATGGTGAGCATGGGCAGTCTTGCTTGCTTAGAGGTTACTCAATGGTCGATGTCCAGGGAAGTCTAAACCTTGACAAACAGCTTAGTGAGATTGTCACTGACCGAAACTGGTGGAGAGTTAGCCAACTTGGAGGCTAAATCCTTGCTATTAGAGCTTAGTGAGATTCCCATCTCCCTCAACTATCTTTCCAGCATCATCTTTTGGTGGTGTTTTCTCCTTATTGGGTTTTTTTATAGGATGAATTTAGTCACCTTTAGGACTTGCATCAACTGCATAATTTGTGTCCTCCCAATCAGGTAATTCGTAGGCTTGAGTTTAATGGAACAAGAAGCCATAATATGATGCAAACAGGAGGCTGAAAGAGCCAAAGGGGTTGAAGGAGAGGCCATTGTTTTCTGGACAGGAGTTTATGTGCAGCGTGATCAGTATGTTCAATTCTCTAATACCATGTTTAATTGTATGCCAAAGAGATAGAGAAGATATCGTATTATTGATTGAGAAGGTCTTTACATTCAACCTCTACTTATACACACGGATTTGTAGAGTTGTTGACATCAAATACAATACATACTAGCTAAAGAAGTGTACTTCAACTACAATACATGAGTCCCACTTACACTATGCTATTTAGTAGTATTTGAGATTAAGTAGGACTAGAAGTATATCAAGTAACAACAGCTGATAGCTCATATGTCTTAACACCCCCTGAACTATTATGGATCGATGTCTTTTTCTAAATTTTATTAGAGAAGCTCAAATGACAAAAATAACTATCACTACTTCAAAAATAAATGATCACCATGTATTACATTATCTTCCTCTTTCCAGAAAGTATAGTTTCCTAACAATGAAAGTTGGATTGGTTTTAGATTTTTTCATGACATTCGATAAGAAGAGAAGGAAATTCACACATATGATGGTACACTTGATTGTCATCAATGGGAATGGTAAGAAATAGAGAAGAATTATTGAACACTAAGAAAATGTTTTGTCTTGAAATATAAAATAAAATTGTATTTTAATATGACCATTTATTCTTGTAATCCATATGACTCAAAATTCCATCAATTAGTTTTTCTTTTCTAAGACCAAACTCAAAAAAGTTATTTGCTTATACCTTTTCATGGATTGTCATATGAATAACTAAATAAATATTTTTTTTGCATGAAAATCATATAGTATCTTACAAATGGGAGGAACAATATCTCAATCACACAAAATTACTCTTTTTATGTGGAAATAAATTTGTTTGATGTTACGTAAAGATCTATAGATGAATGATTTTACTAATATAAAAATATGAAACATTAATATTATTGATTCATTTGAATTATCTTATATAAAATTCAATTGTTCTAGAAAATTTTTTTTTATATATTTTAAGTACGAAACAGAACCCATAATCAAACTTATGTGAATTTTATTGTTATACCCCCAAAGCTCAAAGATCAGACCTGGAAGTTGAAACGGAGAAAAGTTTAAAAACTGGCACCAGGAACAGAATGCGTTGTGAGGTGACCCGTTGGTGCAGCCCACTAGTCGTGATGTGACTCGTGGAGAGGCCAGGGGAGGAGTTTGGAATTTGAGGAAAAGGGTCCCCATTGGTGTGATAACGACTCGTGGTCAGGCCCCACGAGTTGTTAGGTTAGTTGTGGGATGGTGAGTAAGAAATGAAAAAGGAGGGAGGCAGTGTGCTTGACTTCATGGTGAGTAAGAAATGAAAAAGGAAGGAGGCAGTGTGCTTGACGGGAGTCCCCACGAGTCGTGGCCAGTCCCCACGATTCGTGGAGAGGGTCGTGGTCAGCTAGTTGAGAAAATAATTGACATGGAGGCAGTGTACATAACGGGTGGTGACCACGACTAACGAGTCGTTAGGTTTCTTGTGACGAGCCCAGGTGATCAAATGAGTAGTGTACTTCATGGATAAGACCATGAGTCGTGGCTCAGGGTAACGAGTCATTAGGTCCCTCGTTAGGACCACCAAGTAGTTATTTCTTGCGACTTTTCTAAGGGTGTTTCAGTAATTTTATAACCTCCTAGATCCTAAACTAAGTCATTTTGGGTATTTTAAAGGGAATTTAGAGGGGTTAGACAATTTTTCCCTCATTCCCACTCAGATTTTTAGAAAAAGTTACGCAAGTTCTAACTCAAGAACTCTCAAGCAAGGTCTAGGGTTCCTCATCTATTGCAGCAATTCAAGCTTCCTTCTTTATGGAATTTTAGTCAGGTATGTAGGAATTCAATAAGGGGAATAGGTCTTCCCTTGTGTACCCCAAAACCCTTCTCTAATTTCTTTATGAATCCTAGCCCTGAACTTTCGAATGCGAAGAGATTATATGTAAATTTTCTTGAAATCACATAGAATGATATCCATTATTATTATTAGACATGATTTCCATTAGTTCATGAATAAATTGATATTATTCCCACAAAATTGAATTCTAACCCTGCAGATTTTTGAATGTTGAGAAATTCTTGATAATGTCTTGTTTAATCCATGTGGAATCATCATGTATATTAATTATGGGTACTTTCGACCAGCTAATGATAGAATTGATTCTTATCCCTATGCATTGACTTTTTCCCTAGTTCTTAAGGGTAGAACAAACTAGAGATTTTGCTGAAATGATAAATCTTGAAATTTTTCTTGATTATACCAGTGTAGTGAATTTCCATGTTATCTTATATGCTAAGTTCTCAGTAAGATACATGGTTGCGTAGCTTTAGTCAAAATATGAAAATACTCAGTGTTAGTCAGAAATGTCAACTGATCAGTTTGACTATAGAATTTCCTGAGGTGTCAGTATTACCTTCCAACTATCAAAATCATAATTTAGTTATTGGTCCACTAGGTGGTCATGACACTTTTTACATATAGCTCTTACTATCCTTAGGACCCAGTTAAGATTTCAGTTGTTCTTAGACGGTTACAATGCCTCTAGATAAGCATCTCTTACCATTCTAGAATCCAGTTTCAGAATCTAATCCGATAAGACTCTCAGGGTACATTTAGTTATATATCCTTGACTAGTCTTGGGCCCAGTTTTGAGCCATCAGCTTAGTATTTAGTTTAGGATTATCCATTGGGAGTAGGACTTAGCACCAAGTAGACCGGGGTTCCAATGCACCCAGGTTCCCAGAACTACGTTGCCACCATAAGTTTTAGCATTTATTGGCCTGATGGCCCCCAGACTTTTGTGATCATCCATTTTATGCCTTTATACCTTGGCAAGATATATTGGGTCCTATCTGTGGGGTGTATACATCGGACACCACATCTAGCTCACATGGTTACATGTTGGTTATAGACTCTCCCACTACTCAGTTTAGTCTAGTCTCAATCTAGCTCAGTTCAGATCAGTATCCCAAGCTCATAACATGCTTTGATCATCAGATAGAGTCTTCTAGACCACCTAAGTATTTCAGTTATTCAGTTCGGTAGAATTACTTGGTCATTGCATGTCTTTCAGTTCAACATTTCTTTTGTTATTTATTCTATTGTGTTATGTTCCTCTCATTTACTTACTTTTATGCTGTATTGTTTTATGATACAGCTGCAGGATCACAGTCTCAGCCCTATTAGCCGACCGCTCAGCGAAGATCTCAGCCATCCCTATTGGTGAGTCCACATTCTTCGAGGACGGAGATTATTTGCTTTAGTTATGATTTCATTTCCTTATTTAGAATTGGATTAGCTAGGGGTTTGTCCTAGTAGCTCATCAGACCTAGTGGCTTTCAAACATAGATTTATTGTTTAGACTATGACTGTTTTAATTAAGTATGTAACTTTGTTCTACTAAATTCCAAGTATTTATATTTTTGGCCTTAAATTTCTGCTGTATGTATTTATATGTTACTCAGAGTGCCAGTGTATGATAGACCAGGGGTTGACTTGGGTCCACTCATGGCTTCAAGTACCGTGTCCCGTCCAGGGTATAAACTCAGGGCGTGATAAACTTGGTATCAGAGCACTGGTTCAGTGTATCCTCGGATGTCTGAAAGCCGCATGGAGTAGATTCCTCTTCATGGATGTGAAGCGTGCCACACTTATGATGGGGAGACTATGGGATATCATTAGAAAACTTCCCTTTTATTTCATACTCCTTATCGTGCATTGAAATTCAGTTTCAAAATCATTCTCCTAACTCGTGCTCTGCTTCATTTAAGTGAACTATGTCACTAGATGCGGTAATGGAAGGAGGGATGAAAATGCCCAGCACGTGGCGCTGGTGAACACAAATGGGTCTGCAGCAGCTGCTAGCATGCAGGACTTCACCTGGATGAACCCTCCAGACTTTCATGGATCTAAGGTGGTAGAGGACCCATAGGGATTTGTGGACGAGATTAAGAAGATCACTCGAATCGTAGGTATCAGTCCCTCAGAGAGTGCCGACTTTGATGCCTATCAGCTAAAAAGGGTAGCTCAAGTTTGGTATGATCAGTGGAAGGAGGGGAGGTCAATAAATGCAGGACCGGTGAAGTGGGAGGAGTTCACTACAGCCTTCCTGAACAGATTCTTCTCTCAGGAGCTCAGGGAGGCCAAGGTAGCGGAGTTCATGAACCTGAGACAGGGAAACATGACCGTGGAAGAGTATGCTCTAGAATTCACTAGGTTGTCCAAATACACTTCGGAGATAGTGGTTGAGCCAAGGACTCGCATGCTAAAGTTTGTAAATAGGGTGTCGAATCTTCTCCTCAAGGACTGTAGGACAATGATGCTGATCAAAGATATCGACCTCTCCAGTTTCATTGTCAATGGCCAACAGATTTAGACTGAAAAATGGAGGGACATGGAGAGAAATAATAAGCGGGCAAGGATTGGATAGTCAGATCATGGCCATCAAAGGTCTGGCAATAGCAACCTCCCATAGCAGCAGCAGCAGTAGAGGGCTCCAACGCCCAATTCAGCCAGCGCCCCTACCTTTCGATCCCGCCAGGATCGGAGTGGCGAAGCATCTAGCTCTCAGTCTCAGAGCTACACTGCTAGGAATAGGTATCTAGCTTGCCCCAAGCGCGGCGATAACCCCTAGGAGAGTGTCTTCAGGGTCGAGAGGGCTTTTTTTGTTGTGGACAGCTTGGGGCACCAGCTTAAGGAGTGCTTTTCAGCAGGACAGGAGAGGTCACAATGCACCACCGTAGTAGCTCCGGTAGGCTGACTAGCTCAACAGGCTAACACATCAGGTATGGAGGGCGGTCAACGCCAAAATCGTCATTATGCATTATCATCTCGTCAAGATCAGGAAAACTCACTAGATGTAGTCACAGTATGTTACGCCTTTTCCACCTAGATGCATATGCCCTGCTTGATCCGAGGGCCACACTATCATTCGTGACTCCCTACGTAGCAGTTCAGTTCGATATCATTCTAGAAGTACTATCAGAACCCTTCTCAGTCTTCACCCCAGTTGGTGAGTCAGTTAGAGCCAGTCGGGTGTATAGAAACTGTCCAATCTCAGTCTGCAATAAAGTTATTCCAGCTGACCTTGTAAAGTTAGACATAGTCAACTTCGACCTTATTCTTGGAATGGATTGGTTACACTTCGGTTATGCCTCAGTCGACTGCAGAACTAGGGTCGTCAGGTTTCAGTTCCCTAATGAGCTAGATTTAGAATGGCCGGGCAGTAGTTCAGGGCCGAAAGGTAGGTTTATTTCCTACCTTAAGGCCAAAAAGCTTATTTCCAAAGGATGTATTTATCATTTAGTTCAGGTCAAGGATTCTGATTTTGAGACCCCAACTATCTAGTCAGTCCCTGTTGTTAGAGAGTTTCCAGATGTGTTCCCCAAAGATCTTCCCAGAGTCCCTCCTGAATGGGAATATGACTTTGGCATAGACCTTATTCCAGATACTCAACCCATCTCCATCCCTCCTTATAGAATGGCTCCAGCTAAACTTAAGGAGTTGAAGAAGTAGCTAAAAGATCTTCTTGATAAGGGTTTTATCAGACCCAACATCTCTCCCTGGGGTGCTTCAGTGCTATTCGTGCAAAATAAAGATGGTACCCTCAGAATGTGCATCGACTACCGTCAGTTGAGTAAGGTCACAGTCAAGAATAGATATCCCCTACCTAGAATTTATGACCTATTCGACCAACTTCAGGGAGCCAGCTGTTTCTCCAAAATAGATCTTAGATAGGGTATTATAAGCTAAGGTCAGAGAGTGTGACGTACCGAAAATAGCTTTAGGAATCGGAATTGTCACTTCAAGTTCATGGTTATGTCCTTCGGACTAACAAATGCCCCTGCAGCCTTTATGGATATGATAAATAGAGTCTTCAAGAAGTATTCAGATATGTTGGTCATTGTATTTATTGATGACATTCTGGTATACTCTAGAAATGTGGAAGATCATGCTAATCACCTGAGGATATTGCTTCAGACATTCAGAGACCGCTAATTATTCGCCAAGTTTAGCAAGTGTAAATTCTGGTTGAAGTCCGTACCTTTCCTGGGTCATGTGGTCTCAAGTGAGGGTATTCAGGTTGATACTCAAAAGATAGAAGTAGTGAAAGACTGGCCCAGACCCACCTCCCCAACTGAAAGTAGAAGTTTCTTGGGTTTGGCCGGTTATTACCGATGCTTTGTAGAAGGCTTCTCTTCTGTAGAATCTCCACTGACTAGGCTGACACAGAAGAAGGTGAAATTCTAGAGGTTAGATGCGTGTGAGAAGAATTTCTTGGAGTTAAAAACTCGACTCATTAATGCTCTAGTGTTGACTCTACCGGAAGGATCAGATGGATTTGTAGTATATTGCGACGCTTCTAGAGTTGGACTCAATTGCGTTCTGATGCAGCAGGGCAAAGTGATAGCCTATGCCTCCAGGAAGCTCAAGGTTTATAAGAAGAATTACCCAACTCATGGCTTGGAATTGGCAGCGATAGTGTTTGCATTGAAGATATGGAGACATTATCTATATCGGGCTCACGTTTATGTTTTCACTGATCACAAGAGCCTTCAGTATGTATTTAAATCAGAAGGACCTAAATCTTTGTTAGAGAAGGTGGTTAGAGCTCCTGAAGGATTACAACATGAGCGTTCTTTATCACCCGAGTAAAGCGAATGTGGTGGCTAGTGCCGTAAGTAGAGCGACTATGGGTAGCGTGGTTCATATTGAGGAAGGAAAAAAGGAGTTGGCGAAGGATATTCACAGACTAGATCAGGTAGGGGTGCAGTTGGTTTCCTCAGCTGAGGGTGGAGTGGTGATGCAAAGTGGGTCAAACTCCTCTTTGGTTGTTGAAGTTAAGTCCAGACAGGATGAAGATACCATCCTACTTAAACTCACAGAAGCAGTTCTCAGGAATGAGGTTGAGGCTTTCTCCAAAGGGGGAGATGGTATGCTCCGTTATCATGGTAGATTGTGCATACCGAACATCGATGACTTGAGGCAATAGTATTGGCTAAAGCACATAACTCGAGATACTCCATCCACCCTGATGCTACTAAAATGTTTCGTGATTTGCAGGATATTTACTGGGGAATGACATGAAGAGAGATATCACCGAATTCGTAGCCAAATGCCCGAACTGCCAACAATTCAAGGTAGAGCATCAAAGACCTGGAGGTATGACCCAAAATATTAGTATGCCCATGTTGAAGTGGGAGGAAATAAATATGGACTTTTTATGTGTCTACCTCGAACTCGCTGGCAACATGATTCCATCAGGGTTGTAGTGGACTGGATGACTAAGTCAGCACATTTCCTCCCATTTAAAATGACGAATTTAGTTGAGGACTATGCTAGACTTTATATATGGGAGTTGGTCAGGCTTCATGGGGTGCCATTATCCATCATCTCAGACAGAGGTACCTAGTTCACCTCACATTTCTGAAAGTCTTTCCAAAAGGGACTTGGCACCCAGGTCAAGCTCATCACAGCTTTTCACCCACAGACAAATGGGCAAGCTGAGTGGACTATTCAAACCCTAAAAGATATGTTGAGAGTGTGCACGATAAATTTCAAGGGCAATTGGGATGACCACTTGCCTCTTATCGAGTTTGTGTACAATAATAGTTATCACTCCAGTATCCAGATGGCCCCGTTTGAGGCATTGTATGGTAGATGGTGCAGGTCTCCTATTGGATGGTTTGAGGTTAGTGAAGCTGCAATAATCGGACCAGACTCTGTTCATGAAGTTATGCAGAAGGTACAACTCATCAGGGAAAGATTGAAAACAACTCAGAGTAGTCAGAAATCTTATGTCAATGTGAGGAGAGGATAATTGGAGTTTGTTGTGAATGACTGGGTCTATCTGAAAATTTCACCCATGAAAAGGGTGATAAGGTTTGGAAAGAAAGAAAAGCTCAATCCAAGATATGTGGGACGCTACAGAATTCTGAAGCGAATTGGCAAGCTAGCCTATGAGTTGGAATTACCTTCAGAGTTGGCTTCAGTGCACCCAGTATTCCATGTGTTACTATTAAAGAAATGAATTGGCAATCCAACTTCACAACCATTGGACAGTATAGAAATAAAGGATAGTCTCTCGTACGAGGAGGTCCTAGTCCGGATCCTTGACCATTATGTTTGTAAGATGAGGAACAAGGAGGTAGCTTCAGTCAAGGTCTTATGGAGAAATCAGCAGGTGGATGGAGCTACGTGGGAGGCTGAAGCAGATATGATAGCCAAATACCCACACTTATTCTCTATCGGCTCTATTCCAGCTTGAGATATTAGTATTGCCCTAGAACTCAATTTAGTTTTCATGTTCAATTCATGTGTTTAAGTTTCTTTTGTGTTTATGGATGTATGTATGAAAAAGATAAGTGAATTCAGTTCAGCTATGTAGTTTGAATTGGAGGTGATCATTCCGTTAGTTTTTAGTTTAATGAACAGTATTTGAAATGATAATTGCATCTATCGACTTTTTTCTGTGTTTTCTAACATTCAAGGACGAATGTTCCCAAGGGGGAGATATTGTTATACCCCGAAAGCTCAAAGATCAGATTCGGGAGTTGAAATGGAAAAAAGTTAAAAAACTGGCACTAGACACAGAACGAGTCATGAGGTGACCCGTTGGTGCAGCCCACGTGTCGTGATGTGACTCGTGGGGAGGCTTAGGGGAGGAATTTGGAATTTGAGGAAAAGGGTCTCCATGGGCGTGACAATGACTCATGGTCAGGCCCCATGATTCATTAGGTCAGTCGTGGGGTGGTGAGTAAGAAATGAAAAAGGAGGGAGGAAGTGTATTTGACGGGAGACCCCACGAGTCGTGGTCAGTCCCCATGACTCGTGGGTAGGGTCGTGGTTAGCTAGTTTAGAAAATAATTGGCATGGAGGCAGTGTACATAACGAGTGGTGATCATGAGTCGTGGTCACCACTAACGAGTAGTTAGGTTGCCCGTGATGAGCCCAGGTGATCAGATGAGTAGTGTACTTCACGGATCAGACCACGAGTCGTGGCCCAGGGTAACGAGTCATCAGGTCCCTCATTGGGACCACCTGGTAGTTATTTCCTGCAATTTTCTTAAGGGTATTTCGGTAATTTTCTAACCTCTTAGATCCTAAACTAAGTCGTTTTGGGTATTTTAAAGGAAATTTAGAGGGGTTAAACTATTTTCCCCTCATTCCCACTCTGATTTTCAAAAAAAGTTACGCAAGTTCTCACTCAAGAACTCTCAAGCAAGGTCTAGGGTTCCTCATCCATTGCAGCAATTCAATCTTTCTTTTCTAGGGAATTTTATACAAGTATGCGGGAATTCAACAAGGGGAATAGTTCTTCCCTTGTGTCCCCAAAATTCTTCTCTAGTTTCTTTATGAATCAGTGCCCTGAGCTTTCGAATGCGAAGAGATTAAGTGTAAATTTTCTTGAAATCACATAGAATGATATCCATGATTATTTTTACACATGATTTTCATTAGTTCATGAGTAAATTGATATTATTCCCACAAAAGTGAATTCTAGCCCTCCAGATTTTTGAATGTTGAGAAATTCTTGATAATGTCTTGTTTAATCCATGTGGAATAATCATGCATATTAATTATGGGTACTTTCCACCAGCTAATGAAAGAATTGATGCTTATCCCTGTGCATTGACTTTTTCCCTAGTTATTGAGGGTAGAATAGACTAGAAATTTTGTTGAAATGATAAATATTAATATTTTCTTGATTATACCAGTATAGTGAATTCCCATGTTATCTTACATGCTAAGTTCTCAGTCAGATACATGATTGCCTAGCTTTAGTCAAAATATGAAAAAACTTAGTGTTAGTCAGAAATACCAGCTGATCAGTTTGACTGTAGAATTTCCTGAGGTGTTCGTATTACCTCCCAATTATCAGAATCAGATTCAAAATTCAGTTATTGGTCCACTAAGCGGTCATGACACTTTAGACATATAGCTCTCATAGACTTAGGACCCAATTTAGATTTCAGCTGTTTGTAGACGATTACGACGCTTCTAGGTAAGAAAATCTGACCAGTCTAGAACCCAGCTTCAGAATCTGGTCCGATAAGACTCTCAGGGTACTTTTAGTTATATATCCCTGACTAGTCTTGGGCCCCAGTTTTGAGCTATCACCTTATTATTCAGTTTAGGAATATCCAGCGCGGGTACGACTTAACACCAAGTGGACTAGGGGTCCCTCTCACCCAGGTTCCAAAAACTACATTGCCAGCATAGGTTTTAGTATTTATTGGCCTAATGGGCCCCAGTCTTTTGTGATCACCCATTTTATGCCTTTATACCTTGGCAAGGTATATTGGTTCCTACCGGTGTGCTGTACATATCGGACTCCACGTCTAGCTCACGTAGTTACATGTCGGTTATGAACTCTTCCACTAGTCAGTTCAGTCTAGTCTCAGTCTAGTTCAGTTCAGATCAGTATCCCAGGCTCAGAACATGTTCGGATCATCAGACAGAGTCTTCTAGACCACCTTAGTATTTCAATTATTTAGTTCAGTAACTTTATTTAGTCATTGCATGTCTTTCGGTTCCGTATTTCTTTTGTTATTTATTCTTGTGTTATGTTCCTCTCATTTACTCAGTACATTTAAAGTACTGATGCATATATTTATACTGTATCATTTTATGATACAGTTGCAGGATCACAGTCTCAGCCCCGTTACCCGACCGCTCAACGAATATCTCAGTCATCCCAGTTGATGAATCCTCATCCTTCGAGGATGGATATTATTTGCGTTATTTATGATTTTATTTCTTTATTTAGATTTCGAGTTAGCTGGGAGTTTGTCCCAGTAGCTCATCAAACCTAGTGGCTTTTAGACGTAGATTTATTATTCAAACTTAGATTGTTTTCATTAAGCATGTAACTTTGTTCTACTAAATTCCAAGTATTTATATTGTTGGCCTTAAATTTCCACTGTATGTATTTCTATGTAACTCAAAGTGCCAGTGTATGATAGACCAGCGATTGGCTTGGGGTGACTCGTGGCTTCAAATACCATGTCCCGTCCAGGGCGTAAACTCGAGGCATGACATTTATAAAAGGTGATCGATCATAAGAATCGCATCTAATATTTTGCTTGCTTTAATATTGCATAAAAGTGCAAGAACACGATTAACTAAATAATATTTTATATGAACTATGAATAAAATTAAACATAATATAATAAGAGATTTAACAAATAAGATAATATATATTACCACAAATTATATCTCAGTAATAAAAATCACAGCAAAGTACATGCATTAACACATCAAAATAAAATTATAAAAGGATAGAAAAACAAAAACAACAGCACAAACAATATTACAATGACAAAGTTTTATGTAAATATGATTTATTTAATAAGCATTGGGTGCATCATTTTTTTTTCTGAAGAGAGGTTTGGGATGAATTTGAAGCTTCATTTTTCATCAAATGATTTTTCAAGATGAAAGTAGCAGCATTTAACCAAGTTTCGCACGCGATTACTTCATCTGCATTTCACTTTTCAATATGCTCCCACATTTTTCCAGTAGGTGTAGTTTCATTTTGACGTCCTATAGTCTTCTTATCCTCCATTACTACAATAAAATAAATTTTATTGATAATTTATTTTCAAGAAATGACACTATAAAAATGAAAAACCATGACATTTATATACATCAAGAATTCTTTCACAATGATAATCAATTAAATTTCTAGTCTATAATATAATTTAAAGTATCTTGAATAAAAATATAGAAAATATTAAAATTTATTTGATAAAATGATATGTGCTCAATAAAGCTTTAAGTTCAAAATGTAAATATTTTAATATACTTGACTAATTTTACCAAATTATAATTAGTAAGTATGAATAGAATCGAAAATTATCTACAAATAAAAATATTTTCATTTTTCACAATAATCAAGTCAAAAGTTTTCAATTTCAGTAAAAGAAATAAATTTAAAATTTATCTTGAAAAGAAAAATATATTAATGTTGAATTCAGATTTTCCACCTGCATTAAAGCAAATAAATCAAAAGATTTACTTGAAAAGAGATATGTATTAATGTATTAACTGAAATTCATGATGTCCAAATAGATAAAAATCAATAAAATTTGAAAATATACAAGTTGCATGCATACTTCTTTTTTGAATTTACACGTCGTAAAAAATTTCACATCTATTAACTCGAATAGTGAATGCTATAATGAATTACAATACCGAAAAGAAAATTTTAAACCTCTATTAACATTAACAAAATTTGGAATCAAGATTGAGTTAAAAAATATTTTAGTGTGCTTAGCAAAACAAGTGAAAATATGACTAGAAGAAAACTTCAGATTTTACTATTATAATGTAACAACCCTCATGGTTGTTTCTGAATTTGTCACGACCAAAATGGGCAGGTCGTGCGGACACCTACATCGACTCTCACTTGATTGGAGAACCCTCTTTCTAATCAAATAAAGTAATAATTATGGATCTCATAAACTTACACCAACCATCATTATTCTTGAAATAATATTAAAATAAAAAAAATGCTCCCCAAAACATTGACTCTCCCAAGAATCTAGTTTAGACAGGTACAAGAGCTCTATTTAGAATACTAACAAGTAAAAAGACACAACTTTGCCTGGGAATGAAATGCAGAAGCTGATGCTGAGTATCGCCTCGTCAATCATGAAAATGCAATTCACCTGCCACCACCTACACCCAAAAAGGTGTAGCAAAGGTAGTACCTTTACACCACAGGTACTGGTAGGCATCATCGGCCGACTACAATTATTTTAAGAAACATCATAAAATTAATATGCAATTAATAATTTAGTTAAAACAATCACTCAATAATTTACCAAGACAATTTCTTTACTCTTCATTTATGACAGTTATTTATCTATGCATCTGTATCTCTCTATCTAGCTTAGCCACAAAGGTTGGCCTATACATTTTTAGGCCTTGCTACTGTGGTAACTCAACCGTTACCATGGTCTCGTACAACGGAAACTCCATCACTGCAATGGTACTTTTCTAGGGAGTAACTCGACTTTGTTGGCAACCTTACTTCTTTCAACACCTCATCAATTACACATGATCTAACATCATATAGAATAGCAGCAATTTACACTCAAGTAGATATATATTTCACCACCTTTCATCTGATCACAATTAATCATTTTTTTTCTTTTTCACAGAACATTCTCACAGTCAGGAATAACCTAGCAACAACATCTAAATCACATTTACCTAATAATTTTAAATATAAATATTAACTCATTCACAAAAAATTTCACCAAAACACCAAGGCTTACCATATAAATAAGACACAATTATGCACAGATCAAATGCACACTGAACACATGGTAATTAGATCAGTCATCATTAATTATATCTCATTCGATGGCTGTACACATATCAGCGTCATCCTGTCACTGAACTCTATCATACATCCATATGTATATCGAACATACCTGTACTAATCTCTGTGTCACAGTCATACGTATATCATAACATACCTATACTGCTCTCTATCATAATCATATTATCGGTGATGTGCGGGCACACGCCTCCGTCACATCACCATACACACATGCTAGAGGGTCTTATTTTTTCCCTTCCAGTCATGACCTGCAGGGGACTCTAGAAATCCATGTGTTGTACACCCAACCGTATGAATATTTAGTCATACATGTCTGTGTACTCATACCTGTACACCTAGCTGTATGAACATTTAGTCATACCTATCTGTGTACCCATACATACTGCTCTCCTGAATGCTCACTTCAGGCATGAGCCACTCATATCCAAGTACGCATACACATGCAATTCCGCTCGTGCAGATGCTCACCTCGGACACAAGCCTCTCATCTCAGGGTAAGGTACACCAGCACTCTCATTCACGTTCAACAAAGGATAAGAATCTATTATCCCTCAATCATCAACATATGCAACACGATATCAACCAGTCAACTCGTATGACAACTCGGCAAATCCATTTATCAACCACGGATCCTCAACATAGCGTTTCATACATTATACTTCAATTTATGTGACAATTTAGAAAGAAGTAATAAATCAACAACAAGCAACATAGTTATCATGCAATTCCAATCAGTCAACTCAGGTGACCACTCTATAAGTTATATAAATTAACAATTATAAGCACAGTTCATCAAGTATTTCATTTTGGTAACACATATAACGCCACATAAGCACACATTGTTTATCTCAATTTCCCTTAACTCTCGCCATGATAATTATCACATTGATATTCTCCAACCTTATCTACAATACTATAAGATATCAATATTATTCTATACGATCAAGGCACGAAGACCCATTAACTATACCCACACCTCACAATATTTACCAGTTAGCTATTTAAGAAGTGATTCTTCCTATACGGTTACTTATTAATGCATTAGTTAGTAATTATTAAACATGTAATCTCGCCTCAATCAAAATTCACAACCAAGCCATTGCAAAGACATAATTCATAATTCTCCAAGATAAATTTGCCAACCTTTTTATTACCTGGGGACCCATCATTCATTCAGGTCCTTTCGACCTTATTTATCATCTTAATTCTGTGACTTCCCATTTAAGACAGTCTATTCGGGTCAATTTCGCCTCATTAGTGTTTCTAATTTTTCTCCAAGTCAATTAATCAACACATAAGATTAATTAGATAAAACAGAGTATAAGCTAGTAAACCTAGTTAACTATGAATTTTTACAATTACTTGTGCTTTCCTTAACTCAGACTCTTTCTAAGCTGGTTAATTTACGTCACTGATTCACCTTCCCATTCATGGCTAATAAAAGATCACCAAAAAGTTCACATAACCCCATTGGATTTATTCATCTTGTTTCATTCTAGTTCCTCTCCTTTTATACAAAACTTGCACAAATATATATCCATAATTTATACTATCAAATACGCCATCAAAATATACCATTAAGAACAATCACAATCACATGTCATCAACACCTTTTATCAAGAATATCACCTCAAGACTTCATTACCAAGATCATAACATCAAGAACACATTATCAAGAATTATCCAATCAAGAGTACTTATCAATAACATCACATTGAGAGTGCACCCCCATTATTAATCATCAATTAGGTTTTACGTATCCACGTATTCTCATTGTTAGGATTAATCCGCCACTTTTATAGTTATGTCACTACAAGTATTTAATCAAATCATCATATTTTATGATCCCTCTACCCTCATCAATTGTACATCAATAGTACATACATATACAATTCACTAATTATAGTCTAATACAAAGGTAAGCCATAACCTATCTATATCGCAGAACTAGAACATGCAGTTACTCCGCGAAAGTTTTTCTTTTCCTCAATGCCTTCGAATGTTCCAAGTCTAGAAATAAGACATCAAGGAATCAATCAATAGGCTATTTATTTGATTCAAGGGTTTTAGAACTCAATCTACTCCATTCTACCCATTTTTTACGGCCTAGTTCGATAATCATAGGCTAAGTTATCATAACCCAAATCTACAATGATCGTTAAACCCTAGTTCATGAAGTTTTTACTCCTATAACCCTCTTAAAATAGTTTTTCAAGGTTGAGGGTTTCAATTCATCAAATTCTAGGTTTCAAACTATCGCCAAACATTGTTCCATTATCATATTCACCTTAGAAAGTCTTAATTTATTACTTCTAGGACTTGAAATCAACACCCAATCATTCCCATAACCCTAGCCCTAGTTTTCACAAACCTAGGGTTCTTACCTAGGGATTCACCATTAAAAACCATCTTTAATTCTAGATTTTAGGGAATCATAAGATGGAAAGATTAATAAGAAAATCTTACGTTGGAATAAGAAACTGCTCTAACCCTTGAAAATTTTCACTAGAGCTCTCAAACTTCGTGTCTCAGAGTATGAAGTGAAAAACCCCAAAATTCTAATTTAAACTGATTTTCTGCCGCACGTCCTCCGTAGAGATCCCGCTGCGATGGATGATCATTCACCATGGTGGTCCTGCTACCTAAAAAGTTTAAATCATTACGCGAATATCATCGAGGCTCTATAACGATCGGACGGGTCGTTACAGAGTTTTTGCTTGGTTTTCCTACTTTGACCCTTCCCATAGCTTCAGTGTATGATTTGTAACTTATGTTGATGGGTTACACAATTCTCGAGGTGGTTGGATGAATTCTAGAGAGTTACTTCTAATAATTCATATTCTATTATCATAAATGACTCCATACATGATCTTGAGACTTATTTCTAATAATTGGTATCATGTTTTCATAAATTTCTCTGGACATAAATTTTTAAATTCTTCAAGATGACTTAAATAAAGTGATACTCTCTCCCCTCTTATGTTTATTATTGCGTCTAAACTATTGTCTGTAATGATGAATAAGCTTATCCAGAATAATTTTATTCCCCACTCTTTAGATAATCGTATTCTTATCATTATATGCCTTAGTTGTGCTGATGACACCATTTCATTCTCCTTTAATGACCTCCCTTCCATCTCTGTTTGGAATAACAATATTATTGCCCATCATGCGCATAATTCTGGCCAGCTAGTTACAAGAGGAATTTTTTCTTTTTTGTATCCCCAGAACTCTTCTTATACTCATTGAAGATATCAAAACCATCACTAAATTTTCCTTCTCTAACTTTCCCTTTACTTCCTTGGGTTTTCCTATTCATATAGATAGGGAAAAATTTCTTAGTTTCATAGTACGGTGTCTACGATTGCTAATATAACTCAATGATGGCTTGGTAAGACGCTCTCATTAACTTTATATAACATTCTATTATATTCCTTTATATATCGTCACTATTGTCATTCCCCCCAAACTATTATGGATCAAATTGATACATCTCTTGCTAAAGTTTATTGAAAAAACTCAAATGACAAAAATAACTATCACTACTTCAAAAATAAACGATCACCTATGTATTACATTATCTTCCTCTTGCCAGAAATTATGGTTTCCTTACAATAAAGGTGGGATTTGTTTTAGATTTTTTCATGACATTCAACAAGAAGAGAAGGAAATTCAGACATATGATGGTACACTTGATTGTCATCAATGGGAACGGTAAGAAATAGAGAACAAATTTTGAGCACCAAGGAAATACTTTGTCTTGAAATATAAACTAAAATTGTATTTTAATATGTCCATTTATTCTTGTAATTCATACGACCCAATGAATTCCATCAATTAGTTTGTCTTTTGTAAGACCAAACTCAAAAATGTTCTTCGCATATACTCTTTCATGGACTGTCACATGAATAACTAAATAAATTACTTTTTTTAAATGAAAATCATATAGTATCTTACAAATGGGAGGGACAATTTCTTAAGCACATGAAATAACTCTTTTTATGTGGAAATAAATTTTGTTTGATGTTACGTAAAGATCTATAAGTGAACGATTTAACCAATATAAAAATATAAAACATTAACATCATTGATTCATATGAATTATTGTATATAAAATTTAATTGTTCTAGAGAAAAAATTTATTTATTTATTTTAAGTACGCAACAGAACCCATAATCAAACACATGTGAATCTTTTATAAAAGGTGATCATAAGAATAGAATCTAATATTTTTTCATTCTTTAATATCGCATAAAAGTGTAAGAAAATGATTAACTAATGATATATTATATGAACTATGTGAAAAAACAACATAATACAATAAGATATTTAACATGTAAGACAATATATATTACCAGAAATGATATCTGATTAATAAAAATCACAGTAAAGTACATGAACTAACACATAAAAATAAAATTATAAAAGGTCATAAAAACAAAAACAACAGCACAAACAATAATATAATGACAAAGTTTTATGTAAATATGATCTATTCATGAAGCATTGTGTGCATCATTTTTTTTCTTAAGAGAGGTTTGGTGTCATGACCCAACCAGGCCATGCAAACACCTACATCAACTCTTCTAGATAGGAGAAACCTTATAATATTTCTATCAATTAGACAAGAAAATAACTTCTAGCATTCACATTACTTCTCATTATCTGCTCAAAATTCTCAACAAAATAATGTTTCAAAATTCCTCTAATATGACTCTCCCAATATCTAGTCTAGGCAGGTAAAAGAGTTCTATTTGAATACTTGACAACAAAATGACCCAGCCTCGTTCGGAAGAGGAACACTGAAGCTGGTGCTGAATTCTCCACGCCAATCTAGGAAACTTCAACCTGCCACATCCTACACCCAAAAGAAAAAGGTGTAGCAAGGTAGTATCAGAATACCACACGTACTAGTAGATATCATCGGCTGACTAGGGTTAGTTAACACAACAACATAAAAATTAATATACCATCAATATTACTAAATTCAGTTACTAATTCACTTATGCAACATCCCACCAAATTTATCCACTACAATATAGTTTGTTATGACTCATTCAGGTTCTCGTAATTATCCTATGTTTCTAGTCGTTAGTTAGCCTATCAGTTTGTCTTTATCTATTTCCGCTGCAATGAAGGATCAGGCCGGTACAGGATTCCTCTGCCGCGACGATTGTGTCAGCTGCATCGCTACACTATCCCCTTAGTAATCAATTTCCCATAGTCTAGTTGGGTTTTATTTCCCCATATACACTTATAGTTTGGCTACTCCTGTACCATTTTGCTATAAATGACCAACTCCGTTTCTACCATTTATTAACATCTTAGTTATCTACAGGATTCTCCCATTCTCCTAAGAAGCACCTCAAATAGTAACTTCTACTTACTATCACATGGCACCCCTCTATCTTTTGTTCAATCCGTCATGATATTATCCATGAACCACAAAAATCAATTTAAAACAATCAAACACAATTACGAATTACTATCTCAAGAACACACTATAGTCATTAAAACAACATGAGAGAGTCAATTTCCTCTATAGTAAAGTACATGCACTTACTTGACCTCATACCATAAAATGTCATAAGATACCATACCTGAACAGGATAGCCATAAACGGTATTCCACACCTGTTCCTCACCTCGAACCAGATTCATGTCGGTATACCCTATATCTCACTATTATTTCAATTACCTTTTTGTATCTACAACTGTATGTATATCAACCATACCTAACATAATTTCTGTCTCACAATCATACCATTGATGATATGTCGGGAACATGCCTTCATCATATCTTGTACACACATGCCAAAGGGTCTTATACTTGCCTTTCCTGTTATGACCTGCAAGGGACTCTAGAAATTCATGTATTGTACACCCAGGCATATAAAAAGTCATCAAACCTGTCTGTGTACTCACTCGTACACCCAGTCGCATGGTCTTTTAGCCATACCTTTATGTGTACTCACTCGTACACCTAGTCGTATGGTCCTTTTTCCATACCTATCTGTGTACCATCTCATATCACTAGCCCGGATGCTCACCTCGGGCCTGAGCCACTCGTGTATCCCATCCTTATTCAATATATGAGTGCAGTAACCTGTTCCTCGGAGTTCATTAAGTTCGTCCATAGGCCTCTCATTTACCATCGTATCAATAGCTTTCCTTCCATATTACCCGTTATCTCAGTCACACTTTCATTTAATGCCAATTCGCCGCTCAATCTCAGGATGCAAAATACAACACAACATGTAACAATTCATCACACGATAAGAATTACACATTCACACAATAAGTACAATAACATGAAATTAAATCAACCTCGTGTCCAAACAATAGTAATAGCATTTAGTTCACCATGTTATAATATTTCTGACTTGGCCCGCTCACTAGTTTGGGCTCCTCTGCATTGGCATTACAGCCATTAATGCGGTTTCACTGCAGCGGTATACTACCCGTTGCAATAGTACTGCTGAGAGTACTGTGACCAGTCTTTATTCCAGTTTCTCCTACATTTTGGGTTTCTTTATACCCACCATAATGAAACAATGTCATAACGCGCTTACATCATCAATTAACTTACCACAGTGTAACCATTAATATGGACAACAATCATCAATTCAGAAATGCAATACCGACCACTACATATTCAATTCATCATGTAAGTTATTGCTATCCTACAGCACTTGCTTCGCCTCACGCTCAAAACATAGTTACAACGTATTAAGCAGTCCGTTAATTGTATGTCCCACACAAAGTTTATGCAATTTCACATGTCTAGGGTTTCAATTTCTAAAAGAAAGAAGTCTATGTTTATACTCGGGATTATTCTATCAACAACACCCAAAAGTTAATTTCCTCCACAATGTTTGACTCAAAGCATAACTTAGAACAAGTACCTATTTATCGGTCGAAATATCTCCCCTAGGGTTTTACCTCTTATGAGTTTTCTTCACCTCTCTTATAATACTCTTGTTCTTAGATTTTCACCGATTCTGATTAATAGAATACAACATGGTTAAAATACATTCCTACTCATCACAAGTATATCAATCATACGCACGTATATGTTTAGCTACCCAAAGTCTAATGCAAAAGTGAGTAAACCATAGCCTACCTGGGCGCCAAGCTATCATCTCGATCACCTTCCTCTGCATCTATCCCATTCTTGATTTCCTCCTGAGAGTTCCTAGACATTTATGTCAAATTTCACCCTTGGATCCTCTTGTTTTCCTCCAAAAAGTCTATTTTCTATTTTTATACATTTTTAATAAGTCCTCCTCAAGTACTAGGTTTTTAATATCCAAATTAGAAAGGGATTAAGGATTTCTGGTCTGCGTCATTCGCTGCAGAGGTCATACTTCCTGCTGCAACGACTCTTATGTGGTGGAAAACGTCCTACCACGGTGGACACCTGCTTGGGTCCACCCGACAGCGACTAAGCCCATTCGAATTTACTCTTCGTGTGCTCTTCGTTTCTCAGGGATTTATGATGAATTTCTAAAAATTTAAATTCACCCAGTTTTTATGGGGTCGAAATGTATAATGACTAGGTGGGTCATTACATCAGATTCCAATTAAAATTTTATTCATCCCTGAATGGAGCAACAATTTTTAGGCATGGTTAAATAACTATCGCAAATTTCCTCTTACTCTTAGTTAGTGTCGGGACTCGTTTAACTCCTATCTTTCGGATTCTTGACCAATTATTTTCGAAACTCTTTATTTTTTTTTTCATGTGTGACCAATAATTCCATCGGGCTCATAATTATTCGATTAGGTTTTAACCTGGACTTAAACGTAAATTCACATTGTTACCCCTCCCTAGGTGTTACGAATATTCTTCTCTCTATTTGCATATCCTAAGTATCACTAATTTCTTGGAATCCTCGAACCGATCATTTTTAAAATATTGGGGTCTAGCTGTAGAATCCCAACGGTCACTATTTTTGACCATTCGCTACAGTGAGTGGTTTTCCCACTACAACAGTACCGCCGAAGCGGAAATATGGTCTGTTGCAGCTAACGATGAGGTCAGTTAAAGACATAAAAGAGAGTTTTCAATTTCATTTTCTAACTTTTCCATTTCAATCTTGCATAATCCTCTTGACTCCCCCAGCAATTTTCTCGATTTCTCAGGTGATTTTCACTCTTGTGGCTTTTCTACTTCATTTGCTAGTGAATGATGGATGTGTATGGCTTATTGCTCTTGTCTTTCGGGTAGTTTATGGGGCAGTATTGTAGGCCTCCTTATTTTGAATTTCTGGCTAGATTTTCGTAGCATGCTAACTGTATTTACGTCCTCATGTGTTCCCTACTGTTCTATGCATGATCCTGGTCATTTTCATGTGGTCGTAAGGCCAAAAATGAGGTAGTTTGGTGGGGGGGGGGGTTTCGACCTTTAAAAGCCTTTCGGGCTTGAAATTTTGCCCTAAGGGTAATAGTTGCTAGAGTTTGGGAAAGTCTCCCCCTTGCCCGATCTGTTGTTAATTTGGAGAACTACGGAGGTCGAATTTTCAACCTCCGTTGATGGGGTCTGAAGGTCTGGGCAAGATGATGTCCGCTGCAGCGGACCCTTTATCACTGCAGTGGTATCGTTCCAGTGGTCAGGCTTACGCTAAAGAGGACTCGCTACAGCGGTCCATTGGACAGTGTCAGTGTTTTCGAGAGCAACCTTTGATTTTCCTTTCTGCCCCTCGCACATCATTCCTTTCTAGCCTTTCTCATTTCATTTCAGGTTTGTGATCATGGCCTCTTCTAGTAGCAGTCTCCGCACTAGAGAGTATATTCGGTTCGTCTATGATCAGTGCCAGTTCCACTACAATGAACAAGTCACAAAGGAGTTGCTGCATGAGAGGAGCTTCGTAATGCAATAGGTGGAGGAGAAGGCTCTGAAATTCTACGTCCTTCTTCAGGAGTTAGGGTCGGGCCCATTGGTTAAGGACCCAGACAAGGCTAATAAGGCCTGGGTGAGGGAGTTTTATGCCAATCTCCCCACTATTTCTTGGAGTCAGGATGAACCAGTGGCCTACATTCAGGACAGGTAGATCATCCTGACCGCCGCAGCTATCAATGATGCATTGGAACTGCCCAACCTGCTGGAGTCTAAGCTAAAGGACGGGGATGTTCCCAGGAAAGGGAAATGGTTGGTGGATAGTCTGGTGGTGGATGAGCGGAGGCTACTACTAACTGGGGGATTAACCGGACATGGATCTAGAGTACTCATTTCACTGCGGACGCCAAGAGGTGGCTCCATTTGGTGTCCCAGAGGATCCACCTATCGTCCAATGTCACGGATGTGACTTATCATCGGGCACTAGTGGTGACCGCAGTTCTATGTGGGGTGAGGGTCAATGTGGGGGTTTCACGACCTGAACAGAGGACCAAATCAAAACACTGGACAGGGAGCCTTGAGAGACCCTAAGTCGACCCATGGCAAAAGCATTCATCTAACACAATCAAACAAACTGAAGAATTAACATGATAGTCTTTGCGAAAGTCTAAAATAAAACATAACATCAGAATACACGCAATCTGAAGTTGAATACATCATTTTATCTGAAAAGCCTCTAAGTCTGATGAGTTGACAGGACAAGACCCCCAACTAACTCGATAAAGCTGAAACTAAAAATACTTAGATGTATCCAATAAGCATGGTCCTCGGGAGATAAGGACTCACAACAAGCATGTGATGCTAACTTTGAAAGGCTGGCTAAGAGCGGAGCTGAGTCTGAGTGTCGGGTCCTGTATCATGAAACAATACAACATAGCGTATGCGGTCAGTACGTTGAATGTACCTAGTATGCAAGGTAAGTAAAACCGCTTAAACAAGTAAAATCATTTAAAACATGCATAATGTAAAACATAAATAGATATAAATCATAGAGTAGGGCTTACATGCTATTTTTCTGAAATCATGATCTCAACATATCATAACATCTTAACTGAATTGATTGACCCAAAGCTAAAATCTGATAATCATAATAAAGATGAACATTGGGTCAAACCTACTTTAGAATATATATAGATATATTTATCATTAATGATGAATATATATAACTGAAATCATGAGGAATAATGGAAGACTCATCTATTAATCGACATACCACGATAGAGTTTACGTGGTCCCACTATCAGACTCAAGTGGGTAGATCCTTCCAAAGCATTGTCAGGGAAAGGGACAATACCATGATATCGATACCAGGCTCGTGGACCAATCGGGGTAGGGGATAGCTCACATAGTAGGTCCAAACGTAATAAGATCATACCTATGTTGGTACGTAGTTCTGAAGCACAGGCTTGACTGACCCACAGCGTACTCAGTGCTAGACACTACTCGCAAAGACATGCATATGCTCTCCATCATTTTCAACGAAGCTGACCATCATCTACTGACGAAGTTGAGTAATCATAAATACATAAATCTGAATCATACATAAGAGCCTTAGCTGAAACCATACCACAAGCTGAAAATAATTGGGAGTCTTCGCTCCAAAACCATGTAGTAAGCTTACTTCGTAAAAATCATAATCATACTTGAACATATGGGCATTACTCGATACCTTAACATGCTTGGAAATACATAATTAACTTGAAAACATTATCATAAATATGGGTAGCTTGAAAACATGTTTTTCATCATAATATCTCATCATACTCATACATTCATCATAAATCTCATCTTTCATGAACTTTCATAATTGGGCATTTTGATTTATAAAACATAAAACATGATTTTTCATTTGAAATAACATAAAAACTTGCCAATGAATCATAATTCAATAGTAGAAACATATTTAGATCATACCCATATAGAGAATTAGGAATTCTATGCATTGAGTTAAAACCCCATAGAATCGACATATGAATTTTCATCATTTAAAGAGAGATTGGGCATGGGTGTGAACGAATTCACCATTCATAACCCTACATACCTAGGGAAAATTAGATTTTACCACTCCTTGATAGCCGAATGAAAAATTGAAGAAAAACTTGAAGAACTCTTACTTGATCACCTCCCAAACCCCTTCAATATGCATGAATGGAAATGAATGAGCCTAGGATAGATTTTTCCCTCATTAAAAATTTCATTTTGTGCCTTAAACAACGTGGTTTAGGACCCTAGGAATTAGGATTGATGAAAATGCCCTTAATGAATTTCCTGAAATTTCTGCACTGGTGGTGAAAACGACTATCCTAACGAGTTGTTCTTGGATACCATGACACGTGGTATGGTATCCACCCATTGTGTCCACTGCCTAACTTCACTTTCTTAGGTTCAATTCCATGGCTCGACAGGATGAGTCATTGCTTTAGACGACGATCCGTTATGTCGTCCATTATTTCCCCCTAGACGACCTGCCCCAAGCCTTCCTACGAGCCACACCATGACTTGTCCCTCCTTCCAACAAGTCGTGGTTTCCTTCCGTTACCTTGATTGGTGGTTTTAATACTACTTCCCATGGTTTCTCACCACGATCTGTTATAGCTCACGACGGGTTGTCCCATGACCCGTTACTTCCTCTCAGGATAAGGATCAGTCTCCCCACGACTTCAAATGATGACTCATGATATCAAAAAATGAGTTGTTATGTGACCCATTACTTCTAACTGCCACCCGGCCAGACCTCACCACGGACGATTCCGACGGGTCATTGGTTGGACCGACAGGTGGTTGGTTTGACCAATGATCCATTATGTGACCCGTTCTGAGGAAAATTTCCCAGATTCTGTCAACTTTCATTTTTTTAATCTCATATATAGTCTTAGGCACTTTCGGGGTATTACAATATCTCCCCCTTGGGAACATTGATCCTCGAATGTGGGAAACATATAGAAAACAAAGAATGCAATCATTACACTCAAATACTGATCATTTAAGCCAAAAACTGATGAAATGAATATCTCCGATTCAAACTACATGGCTGAACTAAATTCATGAATCATATACACATCCACATACATGAAAGAAGCTGGGCACATGAACTGAACATGAAAATTAAATAGACTTAGGGCAAAAACTAATACCTCAAACTGGTACTGAGCTGGTAGAGAATAAATGTGGGTATCTAGCCATCATTTCAGCTTCGGCTTTCCACATAGCTCTTTAAACATGCTGATTCCACCATAAAACCTTGATTGAAGGCACTTCCTTTTTCCTTAGCCTTCGAACCTGACGATCCAATATTTCCATCGGAACCTCCTTATAACAAAGGCTATCTTTTACACCAATACTGTTCACCGGGACAACTAGATCTAGATCACCCAAACACTTCTTTAAGAGAGATACATGGAAAACAGGATGCATGGGAGCTAATTTTGAGGGCAACTCCAATTCATATGCCACCTTGCTAACCCGTTTTACAATACAGTAGGGGCCAACATAACGAGGGATGAGTTTTCCTTTCTTTCCAAACCACATCACGCCCTTCATGGGAGATACCTTCAGAAACACCCGATCATCTACCTTGAATTCTAATTCTCTTCTTCTCACATCAGCATAGGACTTTTGGCGACATTGAGCTGTTTTCAACCTATCCCTTATCAACTGAACTTTCTCCATAACCTCATGGATTGAATCTGGTCCTATCATCACCGCTTCAACAACTTCAAACCAGCCAATAGGCGAACTACACCTTAACATATAGAGAGCCTCAAACGAAGCCATTTGAATCCTAGAATGGTAGCTGTTATTGTATGTAAACTCAATAAGAGACAAATGATCATCCCACCTACCTTTGAAGTCAATCACACATGCCCTCAACATGTCATCAAGAGTATGAATTGTCCATTCCGCTTGACCATCCGTTTACAAGTGAAACGCTATTTTGAGCTTAACCTGAGTACCAAGTCCTTTTTGAAATGATCTCCAAAACTGAGAGGTAAGCTACACCTCCACTCTGCTTGGCCATTTGTTTGCTGGTGAAATGTTGTGTCGAGCTTAACCTGAGTACCCAGTCCTTTTTGAAACGACCTCAAAAACTGAGAGGTAAATTGGGTACCTCTATATGATATGATGGAAAATGGCACTCCATGTAATCGAAATAACTCCTGGATATATAGTTTGGCATAATCCTTCACCGAATCCGTGGTTTTGATAGGTGAAAAATGAGCGGCCTTGGTCAACCTAGTCATATTGCCATCAAGTGCGAGGCAACCCTATGATAAAGTCCATATTGATTTCTTCCCATTTCCAAGTAGGAATACTAATATCCTGAAGCACACTTCCCGATCACTGGTGCTCGACCTTCTTTCTGATAGTTTGGACACTTAGCTTCAAACTCTACGATGTACTTCTTCATGTCATTCCACCAATAGACTTCTCGTAAGTCACAGTACATCTTGGTGGCACCTGGGTGGATAGAATACCTAGATCCATGAGCCTCGTGCAACATCCGGCTCCTCAAATCATCAACATCTAGAACACACAAGCGACCTTGGTATCGAATCACACATCTCCCACTCCGGAGAAGACATCTACCTTCTGATTTTTAATGGCTTCCTTTAACTTTATAAAAATTGGGTCCTTGTCTTGTCTAGCTTTTACATCTATCACCAAAGAAGATTCTGATCCATTTTGAGCAATAACATCGCCATCAATCGAGTCAACCAACCGAACTCCAAACCTTGCGAGTCAATGCACGTCCTTCACCAGCTCCTTCCTCTCCTCATCCACATGGGACACACTCTCCATAGAGAGTCTACTAAGTGCATCTGCTACCACATTAGCCTAACCCTAAACCACACTCATATCACAGTCTCTGAGTAGCTCCAACAACCTCCTTTGCCGAAGATTGAGATCCTTCTGGGTAAACACATATTGTAAACTCTTATGGTCCATAAATACATCCACATGGACCCCGTACGAATAATTTCACCATATCTTCAAGGCGAATACCACCGTGGCGAATTCAAGATCATAGGTTGGGTAATTCTTCTCATGAACTTTTAGCTTTCTGGAGGCATATGCTATAACTTTTCTGTGTTGCATCAATACTCACCTGAGTCCAATCTTTGAAGCATCACAATACACCACAAACCGATCGGTACCCTCGGGTAGGGTTAACACTGGTGCTGAAGTAAGTCGAGTCTTCCACTCCTGCAAGCTCCTCTCACAAGCCACCGACCATTGGAATTTCGCCTTCTTTATTGTTAATTTGGTCAAGGGTGCTGGAATCGATGAGAAACCTTCAACAAACCTCCAATAATAGCCATCTAAGCCCAAAAAGCTCCGAATATGTAAAGGATTCACCGATCTAGGCTAATTCTTCACCGCTTCTATTTTTTGAGAGTCCACCTTTATGCCCTCACTTGATACCACATGACCCAAAAACGCCACATAGTTCAACCAAAACTCGCACTTGCTGAATTTAGCATATAATTGGAGATCCTAGAGAGTCTGTAGCACACTCCCAAATGAGAGGCATGCTCCTCCTCGCGCTAAGAGTATATAAGGATGTTATCAATGAACACGATCAGGAAAATGCCTAGATATGGCTTGAACACCCTGTTCATCAAGTCCATAAAAGTTGCAGGAGCATTCGTTAGTCCAAAAGACGTAAGTACAATCTCATAGTGATCATACCAAGTTTTGAAGGCTGTCTTTGGGATGTCACTCTAATCTCATAGTGATCGTACCAAGTTTTGAAGGCTGTCTTTAGGATGTCACTCTCCCGAACTCTGAGCTGATGGTACCTGGATGTGAGATCTATCTTCGAAAAAAACTTGGAACCTTGAAACTGGTCAAACAAATCATCAGTTCTGGGTAGAGGATACCCATTCTTAATGGTGACTTTGTTCAATTGTCGATAATCAATGCACATACGAAGGGAACCATCTTTCTTTTGAACAAAGAGAACTAGTGCACCCCATGGGGACTTGCTCGGTCTAATGAAACCCTTATCTAGCAGGTCCTTTAACTGTTCTTTCAACTCCTTTAGCTCAGTTAAAGCCATTATATAGGGAGGAATAGATATAGGTACGGAAAGAATATCAACACCAAAATCAATCTCCCACTTGGGAGGGATTCCCGGTAAATCATCTGGGAAGACTTCTTGATATTCACGTACTACTGGAAAGAACTGAATGGTCGGGGTATCGGACTCAACATCCTTAACCCTAACTTGATGGTATACACAACCTTTAGAGATCATATTTCTGGCCTTAAGGTAGGAAATGAAACGACCTACAGGCACAGTTGAACTACCCTTCCACTCTATATTTAGCTCACCTGGAAATTTGAACTCTACTGCCCGGGTTCTACAATTAACTGAAGCATAACATGCAAATAGCCAATACATGCTGAGGATAACATCAAAATCAGTCATGCTAACTCTATCAAATCTGTTGAGGTGACTTTCTGAAGGAATGAGACTGAGAAACTTCTATACACCCGTCTAGCTATAATTGAATCATCTACGGGGGTAGAGACTGAGAAGGGCTCTGATAGGATTTCGGGACTGACTTCGAAGCTACTGGCTACATAAGGTATCACAAAATACAAGGTATCCCCTGGATCTAACAAAGCATATGCATCATGATGGAAAACTTGTAACATACGAGTGACTACATCCGGGGAGACCTCCTTCTCCTAACAGGATGCTAAGGCATAGAATCTGTTTTGGCGCTAGCCACCACCTGTGCTAGTAGATACCCCCTATTGTGTTGAGCATGCAGGAGGGTCTGATGAACTGGAAACTGAGCCTTTACCCCCATCATGATCCTGTCTTGCCACTTGGTAATCTCTAAGTACATGTCTGGGCATCCCATACACGAAGCACTAGCCCGTGTGTCCCTGACTATATCTGCGGCAAGCTGGGACACTAGAATTTGCGGGTCTGCTGCTCTGACCCCTAGAGCCCGATGCTCACCCCTATTGATCGTGCCTAGGCCTAGATAGCACACTCAACTCTGAAGATGCTGGGGCTTAAGATCTCTAGTGGATCTGCTGTCGGTGCCCACCACCTGACCTCGGCAGAGAGAATCGGTAACTATCAGTCCTGGCCCTCTTGGCCACTCTTTCCCTCACATACGCCACCTCCATATGTTGGGCATACAAGACTATCCGATAGTAATCCATATCCTGGTGGAGCATAGCGGTCCTGCAATCTTTGTCCAAATAATTCGCCACCCCATGAACAAATCTGCTCACTTGCGTTCTCTGATCAGTCACTAACTCCGTGGCGTGCTTCTATAGGTGAGTGAACTCAAAAGCATACTCCTACACCGTCATTCTCCCTTGCTTAAGATTCACAAACTCGGACGCCTTCAACTCCGTCATCTCACGAGGGAAGAACCGATCTAGGAACGCAACATGGAACTCTTCCCAAGTAATAGGGCCCGCTCCTGCGGCCCTACTATCCTTCCATTGATGAAACTAAATGTGTGCGACCCCCTTCAGCTAATATGAGGCCAACTCTACACACTCAACTCTATTCACCCCTATGACTTAGGTGATCTTCACAATCTCATCAATGAACTCATGAGGTCCTCATCTACTTTTGACCCAAGGAACTATGGTGAGTTCATTCTCCAGAAGTCTCTAACTTGAGTTGTAGCCGCATTGCCATTTTGCGAAATATGCGCAACTGCCTGCTAATTGACTTGAGCGGTCAAGGCCTGCGCGAGCATCTGAATAGTTGCCCGAAATTCAACATGGGCAACATGGTGCTCCTGGACTGGTGGTGCCTACTGGCGCTTGTTTCAATTGCCATCCTCGTGGCTGTTTCCATTTTCATTCCTCCTACCATTCACTCTGTGGGGAGCCATAATTTTGCAACTGCGAATAGCACGAGTTAGAAGGATAGGGAGATATTTCATTGCATGACATAGGTCATGAAAGAAGGGAACATTTCCTAAACGTCTTGTACCTCTTCGTCATAAGTGTGGCGCGCTTCACACCAATGAAAAAGATTCTACTTAACGCGGCTTGAAGAAAGCCTATGACACTTCAAACTATTGCTCTGATATCAAGTTTGTCACAACCCGAATGGAGGCCCGGATTGCAACACGGGATAGGGAGCCTCAAGACACCCAAAGTTGACCCATGGCCTAAGCATTCATCTAACTTAATAAAAAAACTGAAGAACTAACATGATATTTTTAGCGGAAGTCTAAAATAAACATAACATCAGAATACACAAAATCTAAAACTGGATACATCATTTTGTCTGAAAAGCCTCTATGTCTGATGAGTTGATGGGACAAGACCCCCAATTAACTCGATAAAGCTGAAACTGAAAATACATAGAGGTATCCGATAAGCATGGTCCTTGCGAGATAAGGACTCACAACAAGCGTGGGATACTAACTCTGAAAGGATGTCTAAGAGTGGCGGAGAGTCTGAGTGCTGGGGCCTATATCATGAAATGATACAACATAGAGTATGCGGTCAGTACGTGGAAAGTACGGAGTATTCAAAGTAAGTAAAATCAATTAAATAAGTAAAATCATTTAAAACATGCATAATGTAAAACATAAACAAATAAGAATCTAGAGTAGGGCTTGCATGCTCTCTTAACTGAATCGATTGACCCAAAGCTGAAATCTGATAATTATAATAAAGATGAACATTGGGTCAAACCTTCTTTAGAACATATATATATATATATATATATATATATATATATATATATATATATATATATATATCATGAATGATGAATATACATAACTGAAATCATGAGGAACAATGGGAGACTCGTCTGTTAACCAACAAATCACGATAAAGCTTTCATGGTCCCAACTATCACACTCAAGTGGGTAGAGCCATCCAAACCCTTTGACAGGGCTAGGACGATGCCATGATATTTATATTAAGCTCGTGGCCCAATCGGGGATGAGGATAGCTCACATAGGAGGTCCCAATGTAATTAGATCATACCTGCATTGGCGCGTAGTTTTGAGGCATAGGGTGGACTGACCCACATCCTACTCAGTGCTAGACACAACTCCCAAAGACATGCATATGCTCTCCATCATTTTTCAACGAAGCTGACAATCGTCTATTGACGAAGCTGAGTAATCATAAATACATAAATTTGAATCATATATGAGTAGCCTTAGATCAAACCATACCACAAGCTGAAAATAATTGGGAGTCTTTGCTCCAAAAGCATGTAGTAAGCTTACATCGTAAAAATCATAATCATACTTGAACATATGGGCATTACCCGATACCTTAACATGCTTGGAAATACATAATTCACTTGAAAATATGTTCATAAACATGGGTAGCTTGAAACATGCTTTTCATCATAATATCTCATCATATTCATACATTCATCATAAATCTCATCTTTCATGAACTTCCCATAATTGGGAATTTTGATTTATCAAACTTGAAAAATGATTTTTCATTTGAAATAACGTAAAAACTTTCCAATGGATCATAATTTAATAGTAGAAACATATTTAGATCATACCCATATAGAGAATTAGAAATTTCATGCATTGAGTTAAAACCCCATAGAATCGACATATGAAATTTCATTGTTTAAAGAGAGATTAGGCATCGGTGTGAAATAATTCACCCATTCATAACCCTACATACCTAGAGAAAAATAGATTTTTACCGCTCCTTGAAAGCCAAATGAAAATTTGAAGAAAAACTTGAAGAACTCTTACTTGATCACCTGCTAAACCCCTTCAATATGCATGCATGAAAATGAATGAGCCTAGGATAGATTTTACTCTCATAAAACACTGCATTTCGAGCCTTAAACGACATGGTTTAGGACCCTAGGACTTAGGAATGACAAAAATGTCATTAATGAATTTCCTAAAATTTCTGCACCGGTTTTGACAACAACCATACTAACAGGTTGTTCTTGGATACCATGACTCATGGTATCCATCTGTTGCATCCACTACCTGACTTCACTTTCTCAGGTTAAATCCGATGAATCGATAGCATAAGTCGTTTATTCATACGATGATTCATTATGTCATCCATTAATTCCCCTTGACGACTGGCACCATGCCTTCCTACGGGCCACACCACAACTCGGCCCTCCTTCCAACAATTTGTAGTTTCCTTTCCTTACCTCGACTGGTGGTTTTAATACTCCTTCCCACGGTTTCTCACCACGATCTGTTGTAGCTCACGACGGGTCGTCCCATGACCCATTACTTCCTCTCAAGATAAGGACCAGTCTCCCTATGACTTCAAACAATGACTCGTGATATCAAACAATGGGTCGTTATGTGACCAGTTACATCCAATTTCCACCTGGCCAGATCTCACCACAGACGCTTCCCACAGGTCATTGGCTGGACTAATGATCCATTTTGTGACCCGTTTTGAGGATAATTTCCCAAATTCTATCAGCTTCAATTTTTTTGAATCTCGGGTCTAGTCTTAGGCACTTCCGAGGTATTACAGGGGGCCCAGATCATTGAAGAGTGGAGCTTCTTCCACAACAAGACCATTATTGGCCTTCCATTTCCTTCCCTCATTACCCGACTGTGTTAGCGGGTTAGGATGCACCAGAAGTCTTGGGATGTCATCATGGATTGTTACAGGAATTTTGATCCATTGAGAGTGTAGGGTGCCTTAGGGAGAGGCCGAAAGAAGAAAAAGGCTGCCTCGGGGATGGAGGATGGTGGGGCCGCCACTTCTCAACCAATCGGGCTATTCAAGCGAATCAAGGCTGAGATGGTGGCTATGAGGGATCTCCTCGAAGGGTTTACCAAACCACTTTCCCCTAGAAGGCCTTCTGCCAGCCGACCCTCCAGTGCAGCTATCGTCGATTGGGGAGAGATGCAGGGGGCGATTGCTGCCCTAGAACAAGCCCATGTTGAGCTGCGGAAGGATCTAGAGAAGGAGAAGAGGAAGAGGCACTCTTGTGACAAGTTGATCATGCACATGTGGAAGGTAATTAAGAAGATTTTGAAGAGCCTCGCTCCAAGTTCAAAAACACCTCAGGCGACCTGGCATGATCTTCCCGAGTTCTCCTTCCTCAACAGGTTCGAGGAGGAAGCGGATGATGAGGCTGGCAGCGGTAGTGACGAGGCATCCAGCTAGATGGGTCGTAGTATCCTCACTTGTTTTAATCTTATGATTGTTTGTTGGGTAACCCCTGTTTGGGACTTGTAAGACAATTCTAATTTCTTGCTTCTTTTTCCTGTTTTTTTGGATGTTGGTACTGGTTTTACTTGATGTACGGATGTCCGTTAGGCATCCACAAACATTGGTCGTGTTTGTTGACCCCTTTCTACAATATCGCAGTCTTTTTTCTTACATGGCCTAGTATCGAATAATAGCATCTCTAGACTATTGTCAAAACAAGGGAACATTAGGAGCTCTGTGTATGGCATTCTTCCTGGCTATGTCTACTGCAACAGTGTCCTTTCTGCAATAGTGTATCCGCTGCAACAATACTCCTTCTACTGTAGCCAGTTCGCTGCAACGAGATAATCTTCGCTGCAACGAGACTTTCTAAGCAGAATAAATATAATAACAAGGTTTCTTTTGTCTCTCTGGTTAACTCAAGTTAAGCACACCCACCAGTCTTATCATGGAGTTTTACAAATTACACCAAGACAACAATAGATTAGTCCTGTCAAGATACCAATTGGAATCTTTGAGATACCAATTGGACTCAACTCGGGTGATCAACATGATGGGAAAGAAATAAGTGTGACTTCCTAAATTCCTTATAGCTTCCCGAAGTTTAGGTGTGGACGTCTACACACCCATCCGCAGGAGTCTACTCGATACTGCTTTATTACTTGTACACCGATAACCTAGACTCTCTGATACTAACTTTTCACGACCCAACTAGACAGGCCGTGCGGGCACCTATATCAGCTCTACTCGATAGAAGAACCCTTACAACAATTCTATCAATTACACAAGTAAAACCTTCGAGCATTCACATTACTTCTCATTATCTACTAATAATTCTCAACAAAATAATGTTACAAGATTCCTCTAGCATGACTCTCCCAAGAACTAGTCTAGATAGGTACAAGAGCTCTATTTGAATATTTGACAACAAAATTACCCAGCTTTGTTCGGAAGAGGAACACTGAAGCTGGTGCTGAGTACTCCAAGACAATCAATGAAAGTTCAACCTGTTACATCCTACACCCAAAAGAAAAAGGTGTATCAAGGTAGTATCAGTACAACACATGTACTGGTAGACATCATCGGCTGATTAGGGCTATTTAACATAACAGTATAAAAATCAATATACCATCAATACTACTAAATTCAATAATTAATTCACTTATACAACATCCCACCAAATTTATTCACTACAATGTAGTTTCTTATGACTCATTCAGGTTCTCGCAATTATCCTATGCTTCTAGTCATTAATTAGCCTATCAGTCTGCCTTTCTCTATTTCCGCTGCAGTGAAGGATTATGCTGCTAAAGCGATTCTGTTACCCCGGCAATTGTGTCCGCTGCAACGCTACACTATCTAGTCAGCAATCAATTTCCCATAGTCTAGCTCAGTTTTATTTCCCCATATACACTTATAGTTTGACTACTCCTCCACTATTTCGCTATAAATGACCAAGTACATTTCTACCATTTATTAACATTTAGTTATCTATAGGATTCTCCGTTCTCCTAAGAAGTACCTTAAATAGTAACATCTACTTGTTATCACATGGTACCCCACTATCTTTCGTTCAATCCATCATCATATCATCCATGAACCACAAAAATCATTTTAAAACAAACAATCAAACGCAATTACAGATTACTATCTCAAGAACACACTAACTTTGGCCATAGGCCTCTCATTTACCATCGTATCAATAACTTTCCTTCCGTATTACCTATCGTCTCGGTCACACTTTCATTTAATGTCAATTTTCCCCTCAATCTCAGGATGAAAAATGGAACACAACACATAATAGTTCATCACACCAAAAGAATTACACATTCACACAACAAGTATAATAACATGAAATTAAATCAACCTCGTGTACAAACAATAGTACTAGCAGTCAATTCGGCGTGTTATAAGATTTCCTACTTGTCCTGCTCACTGGTTTGGGTTCCATTGCAGCGGCATATTGCTGTTACAGCAGTCTCGCTACAGTGGTATACTACCTATTGCAGCGACACTACTGGCAGTACTGCGACCAGTCTTTATTCAAGTTTCTCCCACGTTTTGTGTTTTTTATACCCACCATAATAAAACAATGTCATAACGTGCATACATTATCAATTAACTTATATACCACAATGTGACCATTAATACAGACAACAATTATCAATTCAAAAATGCAATACCGACCATAGTAAATTCAAGTCATCAAGGGGTTACTATCCTATGACACTCGCTTCGCCTCATGCTCAAAACATAGTTACAACATATTAAGCAGTCTATTAATCGCATGTCCCACACAGGGTCTAGGTGATTTTACATGTCTAGGGTTTCGATTTCCAAAAGGAAGAAGTTTATTTTTATACCTGGTATTTTTCTGTCAACAACACCCGAAAGATAATTTCCTCCACAATGTTTGACTCAAAGCATTACCTAGAACAATTACCCATTTATCGGTTGAAATATCCCCCATAGGGTTTTACCTCATTATGCATTTTCATCACCTCTCTTCTAGTACTCTTGTTCTTAGACTTTCATTAATTTTGATTAATAGAATACAACACGGTTAAAATACATTCCTACTCATCGTAAGTATATCAATCATACAACATATATGTTTAGCTACACGAAGTCTAATGCAAAAGCGAGTAAAACATAGCCTACCTGGGCACCAAGCTATCATCCCGATCGTCTCGTCTACAGCTATCCCATTCTTGATTTCCTTGCGAGAGTTCCTAGCCATTGATGTCAAATTCCACCCTTGGATCCTCTTGTTTTCCTCAAAAAATGTCTATTTTCTATTTTTAGACATTTTTAATAAGTCCTCCTCAAGGACCAAGTTTTTAATATCTAAATTAGAAGGGGATTGTGGATTTCTAATTTGCTTCATCCGCTGTAGCGATCATACTTCCCGCTATAACGGCTCCGCAGTGCCGAAAAACGTTCAACAAATCGATAACGACCAGACACTCCAAAGCCACAGCCTCAAGCCCACAATTATATAAAAGAAAGAAAAACGGAGAAAGTAAGGTGATAATAGGTCCAACAAATCGATAACGACCAAAAATCCTAATGAAAATACCTCTTTTCTAATTCTATTGCAAAAACTGCTCCTAACATAACCTAAGGATCCCAAACAAATTCAGAATATAGCAATTAACAACCTAAACTAAAGCGTATAAGGGAATACTATTCTAAAATCCTTGAAATTTGTCCAATAACTTGAAAAATGATTTCTAACTAGAAAATCACCCTAAAATCATGAAATTATGAAATATACTATCAAACTGAGCCAAGTCTTAATAAAGAAAACCTTAACCTACCTCATGGCCGAATGTCAAGCCATGAACTATCACTCAGAAGCTTTTCCCTTCCGTAATGCCTTGGATTGCTTCCACGCCATCACAAGAATGATCTGCTCATCAAAACGAGGCTTATGATACCCATATTGACATATTTTAATTCAGGTCAAAAGTTGACGCTCGAGGCCCCCTAAGAAAAACTGAAATAAATTACAGTATTGTGTTCCTCGAAGGTTCAAGAACTCATACCCAAAATTTGGGAAAAAATGGAGCTCCTTTTGGGGCTCGAATCAGCCCAAAAATATCAAGATCATACAAGAGAAATTCTAGGATTTGTAGCTCAAAAATGCAGATTATACATGGAAATGAAGTTATAATTAGCTAAAGAATGAAGAGGGGAAGATAATTTATCTAATTGACAAAGAATCCACCAAGAAATGGTGGAAATCGCCACTTATAGTGCTCTAAATAATTGTAGGTTGAGTTTTGCATGATATGAGCTAAACGATAGTGATTTACCTATAAAGCTATCAATTTTTCACTGCAGCAGACTCCGGATCGCCATGACGGATCCGCTACAGCGGTCTCTGGCCGCTATAGCAGACTGCCTGATACCAGCCACAACTCAAACTTCAAATGGACCCCTAGATTTCATTCGGAGTGTCGTGAACGCAAACCTTATATGTTTTCCAACTGGAAAAAACATTCCGGAATCAATGGAATCAAGGAAACGACCATTGGAGGTCGTCTTGACAAGAACACCAAAATAAATACTTAAACCACATAAAAACAACTGCCCATATGACCAAAAGAAGTCTGAAAGCCTTGGGACCCGAACGAAAGGTCCCGTTAGCCTAAAATCCAAGTTCCAAAGCTAATGGAATTGACAAAATTCTCATTCGAGACCGCTTACTAAAAATATTAACCGAAATCAACCATTTTGACTCTAGAAACTCCAAAACTCCCCCAAACACTTTGGGAAACATGTTATCCATACCCACAAGTCACAAAAGAAGTGTAGAAGCCACGGAGAGGGTCAAAACAATCAAAACACACAAAATTAAGGAAATGACAAAGAGGTTCATACAATATCCACTACTAAAAGAACTTTCATCCTCGAAAGTTAAAGAACAGGAAGTACCAGGAGACTCATTAAACCTTAATTGATGGAATCTCCTTTGAACTCAACTTTCTAACCAACTTGTCTAGGATAGTTATAGAAAAGCCAAGGACTCATCAAGCTGAACCGAAACCCACTGAAGCACGTGAAACTCATCTGGAACATACTGTCTCAACATAGAAACATGGAAAATAGGGTGAACACCCAAAAGAGTTGGAGGCAAAGCTAACTCATAAGCTACCTCCCCAATACGCCACAAAATCTCAAATGACCGATAAACCTAGGGCTAATCTTGTCCTTCCTCCCGAACCTCATCACGCCTTTCAAGGGTGAAACACAAAGGAAAACCCTATCTCCAACCATAAACTCAAAGTCTTGAACCCTCTGATCAGCATAGCTCTTCTGCCTACTCTGAGTTGTACAGAGTCTCTCCTAAATCACCCGAACTCTAGCCATAGAGTCACGCAACAATTCAGTTCCCCACAATCTAACCTTAAAAGTATCAAACCAACCCACTGGAGACCTAAATCGCCTACCATACAATGCCTCGAATGGCATCATTTGAATACTCGAATGGTAGCTATTATTATACGCGAACTCTGTCAAAGCTAAGAACTAGTCCCACTAACCTCCAAAATCAATAACACATTCCCGAAACATATCCTCTAGGACCTGAATAGTACACTCAGACTGACCATCAATTTGCTGATGAAAGGTTGTGCTAAGCTCAACTCGGGTACCCAACTCTCTCTGAATCGACCTCCAAAACATGATGCAAACTGAGTACCACGGTCCAAGCTGATAGATATAGGCACCCCATGCAAATGGACAATCTTCTTAATGTATATCTGAGCCAACCTATTTGAACTGTATGAAGTCTAAACGGGCAGAAAGTGAGCAGACTCGGTCAATCTATCAATGATGACCCATATAGCATCAGATCTCCGAAATGTATGTGGAAAGCCTACCACGAGTCCATAGTTATTTGTTATTATTTCCACTCATGAATGGGTTGTCTCTGAGTCAATCCACTTGTCCTTTGGTGCTCGTACTTCACCTGCTGACAATTCAAGGACCTAGAAATGAAATTTGAAATATCCCGCTTCATCCCACACCACCAGTAATGCTTTCTCAAGTCGCGGTACATCTTTGCTGCCCCTTGGTTGATAGAATATCTAGAACAATGGGCCTCCTCCATAATAAACCTAACCAAATCTCCTATTGTAGGAACACAAATACGACCCTCAATCCTCAAAACACCCTTTGGATCTAACGTCGCCTTCCTAGCCTCGCCACTCAACACCTTATCTCGAATCATCCTTAATTTCACATCCTCCAATTGTTGCGCACAAACATGCTCCAACAACATAGATCTAGCCTCCACAAAAGCAAGAATCTGCCTCAGCTCAGAAATATCAAGCCTAACCAAACTGTTGGCTAGGGACTGGATGTCCGAAGCCAAAGGTTTCTCCTCTGCCACTAGGAATGCCAAACTTCCCATGCTCACCCCTTTTGGCTCAAGGAATCTGCTACCACATTCGCCTTTCCCGGATGATAAGCAATCGAAATGTCGTAGTCCTTTAGCAACTCCAGCCACCTACACTATCTCAAATTGAGGTCTTTCTAGCTTAAAATGTGCTAAAGACTACAATGATTAGTGAAGATCTCACAATGAACTTCGTATAGGTAGTGCCTCCAAATCTTCAACGCGAAGACCACTGCTGCTAACTCCAAGTCATGAGTGGGGTATTTCTTCTCATGAACTTTCAACTGCCTAGAAGCATATGCAATAACTTTTCCCTACTATATCAACACACAACCCAAACTAATTCTAGAAGCATCAAAATATACTATAAACCCCTGGCCCTTAACTAGAAGTGTTAGAATTGGTGTTGAAGTCACAAGGCCTTGAGCTTCAGAATTCACCTCGCACTCATCGGACCACTAAAAAGGGACATTTTTCTGAGTCAACCTAGTCAAAGGCACTGCAATCAAAGAGAACCCCTCCACAAGCCACCTATAGTAACCTACTAACCCAATTAAACTACGAACCTCGATAGGAGCAGTGGGCCTAGCCCAATCACAAACTGCTTCTATCTTAGATGGATATACCATAATCCCATCCTTGGACACCATGTGTGCAAAGAATGCCAAAAACTCAAGCCAGAATTCATATTTAGAGAACTTGGCATACAATTGTTGATCTCACAAGGTTTGAAGCAAAATTCTCAAATTTGCTAATGTTCCTCCATACTCCTCGAGTAGACTGAGATGTCATCGATGACTACTATAAAAAATGAGTCCAAATAGTCCCTGAACACATAATTCATCAACTCCATAAATGTTGTTGGGCATTGATCAAACCAAAAGACATGACTAGGAACTCGTAGTGGCCGTAATGAGTCCTAAAGGTAGTCTTTGGAATGTCCACAATCCTAATCCTCAACTAGTTATAGTCTGATCTCAAATCTATCTTAGAAAATAACGTTGCTCCCTATAGCTGATCAAACAAGCCATCGATGCGTGGCATTGGGTACGATGAAATATCTAGCATGATTTAATGTTTATAAATTTCTCATGTATGAATCCATGATTTTTCCTTTTGAAGTCTATTTCAAGTATGCACGATTTTGAGATTTGGCCAAGCCCACTCGGGTCAAGTATGTTTTATGATTTTTCTAAGGCTAACAAGATCAATTATGATATATATTTTGGAGTCAAGACTCCCTAAATGTTCATATTCAACCTGTTTTTTGAGAATATGATTATATGAGCATTATACATGTTTTGGGAGTAGAGTCTGTCACTAAGTAGGCTAGGGGTTTCAAGGTTCTTCGACCTCATAAACTACATGCCAACGTAGGGATATATTCTGGGACCTCTCAAGAAAGTGTTTTCCCTGCCCAAGGGCACCCCGTGATATCACACCTTACTTATCCTTTTCCTTGGAAAGGCTAAGGATGGCCCTCCTCTACATGGGCCAGAAGTGGGATCATCATGTGTCATATATGGTGGTTGTTGATTATGATGAGTCTCTCATTATTCCTCATGATTTCACTTATGCATGTGTATGACTGATGAAATTATGTTTTCACTAGGTTTGACTCAATGATCATTTTATAAGCTTTTACTTATGATTTTAGTTATGTCAATCCATATGATTTATATTTTAGTTTTGAGACATTCTATTTATATATGATTTTTAGCTTATGATTGTACATGATTCCGATTTAGATTTTAGCATGCAGCCTTACTCTCATGATCTTATGATTTATGTTTGTATGTATTATTTTAGTTTATACTTTCTCATCATGTTATACTTACCTTACATACACAGTACATTCCAAGTATTGGCCGCATATTCTATGTTGTATCATTTCATGATACAAGTTCAGACGATTAGACTCAATTTTGCCGTTAGCCAATCTCCAACAGTTCAGTTCAGTTTCTCTTTGTTGGTGAGTCCTCATCCTTCGAGGACCTTCAATAGTGTTGAGTTATGTTTTTTCTAGTTTTATACTTTAGTAAGCTAGTTGAGGATGTTGTCCCATTAGCTCTTCAGACATGTTAGAAGCTTATTAGACAATATGTAGAATTTTAATTTTGTTAGTGTGGACTCTGTTATGATCGATATGTATTCATACTTCCACTTATCCATTATTAGTTTCAGTTTCCGCTTGATGTATGCTCTTTAGCCTCTATGTTCATGTCATGGGTCGAATTGGAGTCATTTATGATTTTAGGTCTCGTATCTCAGTCCGAGCCTATGTTTGGATCGTGACAGGTAGTGACCAGCTGGAGCATCCAAGAACGGGTGCCACTCTCTTTCGGCGAACTTCTTGTTGATGTTGGGAAACTCCTGACCCAACCCATCTAAGTTGAATTGCTTCTCAGGTGTGAACCACTAGCTCTCATATTTGATAAAGTAAGGTTTCATGCCCTCCATGCAGAATCGAATTGTATCCTCATTATTGGCAGGGACCTGAGTTCCCTAGCTTTGCTGTTTCCTTTGCTTTTGGAGGAGGTTGGAGCCTTCCCTATCTTGTTTCTCCTAGATGAAGTCATTATCCTGCAAAGCAATGTGACTCCCACAAAATGAAACAAACTCTTTTTGCATTTTCCTCAAATAAAATAAAAGAAAATATTTATACTCCGCTAAAAAAGAAAAAGAATTGGATTCCAAACCAAATGAAGAGCACAATTTAATTGCTAGGACCTTCGCTTTACCTGTGTTTCACAGCTGCGGACCTAAAACATGTAGATGAGGCGCAGATGCAAAACAAATTCATTGGGACTTATTGCAGGTATCTGCTTTTTACAAATGGAGATCTGCGGCACGCAGGTGGAACGTAGGTCCTAAGCAATAAGCCTGTAGCCTATTACTTATACCTGCATTGAACCTGCATTCTGCAGAGCAATATTTGTGGCACGCAAGTGCTCAATAGTTCCTCAACTTCAACTCACATGTTCTCAAATCTATTTTAAAGCAATTTTGATCACATTAAAAATCTAACGGGTACTCAAACTTCCCCGAAAGATGTACTAATAACATCAACATTTACCATTACGACTACTCAATGAGTTTCCTTAAGAAGAACGTTACCCCATCTATATCGAGAAATGTCAAGTTACCTTTCCTACCAACATTCATCAATTCATTTTCAACAACCCACAATAATCACTAGCATGACTATATTTTATTCAAATTATCAAACAAAAAAGAAGTAATGAAGATTTTTCCTTAAGAAAGACGTCACCCAATCCATCATCAAGAAAAATCGATCATCACAAGCAACTGGGTTACTCAGACTTCACCCTCAATCTACATTTTCATGGCATTACATTGCAATGATCATATTGAATCTCATGAAGCACAAATTCTACACATTTTTTCAAATTTGAAACCACCCACAAATACCCATAAGAAATTAATTTTAACATAACATGGAGAGCACACATTGGGGAAATGGGGGGAGGGAATATCATTTTTATCAAAGAACAATAATTCTCTATGATCGTAAGCAAAAATATAAATTGAAGCATAAGAGCATACCAAAATAAGGTGAGTAGAAATTGAGAGTTGAAACTTCAAAGTTTTCTTAAGAGAAAATGGTGATGGCCAACCCAAGCCATTCTTTTATGGTGCTTTGAAGTTTTTTGATAGAAGAAGGTGGAAGAAGTGGTGGGATTTATAGGTAGGAGGAAGGTGCAGAGGTGGTGCATGGAGTTGATGGGGGTAGTTGGGAGTTAAGAGGTGGAGAAAATGGTATAATGGTGTAGAAAATGGGGGTTTTGGGAAGTGGAGAAGAAGGTGAAAAGTCATGGGTCAAGCCTGGGTCGGGTCAGTCAAAATGGGTTGGTCGTGTTTTAAAATTCTACATAATTACACCTACGCTGGACATGCAGTTGCATAATGGGATCTGCAAGATGAATGTCTAATGCAGGTGTGTCTCAGATTGCCCAGTGCCCTACTTGGAGTCTGCATTACACCTGCATCTCACAGATCTGTGTCTAAGTTTCGCAGGTGAGACGCAAGTCTCCTATTTTTTAATAATTTGTTCTAGATATTCTAACTCTGATCCGCGTTACACTTGCGTCTTGTAGATCCATGACTGTGTTTCACAGATGAGGCGTAGGTGAGGAACTTTTAATCCTATTTTGCTTAGGTATTTTGGACCCAACTTGTGAGACACCTGCATTCTACACATTGGGATGTGTGCTACGCAGGTCCATCACAGTTGCTTTACTTTGCTTCCTACAACTTTTTCCACAACCCAACTTCCTACAACAACAAAAACAATAAAAAGGTAAAGTAAAAAGGAATTTAAAGACACTTGCATTGCCTCCCAAGAAGCGGTTGATTTAATGTCACGGTACAACTGTTTCACCTCACAATTCAACATCAATCCAGAGGTTCGACCTCCTCATAAGGGACATCCACCTGCTCATCCCTATCATCAATCATGGCCACAACCTTACACTCATCTAGTGGTTTCATTGGCTGGCACACATTGAATGTAACCTCATCCCACCAACTCGGAATTTGAGCTCACCTAGATCGACATCCACTAGAGCCCGCCCCGTGGCCAAAAATGGGTGCCCCAAGATAATGGTCACCTCATGGTCCACATCACAATCCAACACAACAATGTCGCTGGAAGGATGAATCTATCCACTTTGACCAACACATCAACAAGTATCCCTACAGGGCGCTTGATAGATCGATTTGCCTTGAACAACCTCATAGTGGTGTGCTTGGGATTTCCCAATCCTAACTTTTTAAAGCTCACGAGGGGCATCAAGTTGATGCTTGCTCCAGGTCGCATAGAGCCTTATTGAAGAAGTACACCCTAATGGTGCAAAGATTAGTGAACACTCTAGGATTATCTCTTTTTGGTGCGAGGTTGCTAGCCATGACCGCACTACGATGATGTGACACCATCACTGTTCCCACATCAACAACCCTCTTCTTTTTCAAAATCTCCTTTATAAACTTGGCATATCCCAACATTTGGAGCAAAGCATCGACCAGTGGAATGTTTACGGATAACTTGTTGAACATATTAATGAAATTTTTGAATTGGTTACCCCCTTTATCATCACATACAATCGAAGGAAGAGTATCAACCTCTTCCTCCTCCAGTATGTTATCATCATCAACAACAATAGGTATGCTTGGCACCCCATCATTTAGCTCTTCATCATTCTTCTTTGAACCCATATCCGTATTGGGATTATCACCAGCAATTGTGACCACCTTTCAACTCCTCGTGACACTTTCCATATAAAGGCCATCATTCTTTGGGTTAGGCATCGGGTCACTCAGAAGAGTGCCCTTCATTCTAGGATTCATTTGTGTGGATAAGTGATTCGTCTAGGCCTTAAGGTGTTTGATGGAGGTCGAGTTAGAGCTCACTATTTCAACGAGATTGGATACCTCTCCTTTTAACTCCTTCACTCCAGTATCCATTGACTCCACCTTTTTCAAAACCCAATCTAACATATCCTCAATCTTATAATTTACCGAGTCACTAACACTTGGTTGCATTGGCATTACATCAGCCTTTTGAGGAGGGATGTATGGGTTTGAACTTCGATTATTGTACCTATCCCCTTCTCTTTCGGGCTCACAATTTCTCTACTGATTGTCCCTCTCTCTCCAATCTTGGTCTTCTCAATCTCTCCAACCTTGGTTCCCATCCCAAGGATGCCATGGGCCTTGATTGGCACCTTGGTACCTCAGATGAGAACCCACTATTTTGCTCATCATGTATTGGAATTCTTCATCATATCTAGCTTGGGGAACATCTTTCTCAAATGAGCGTCCTCGGGCTCTAATAGTGTTAACACTTTTGGTTCGGACCCCATCACATGTTTTGCAAGCAGCTCAACTTGAGTCATCATTTTGGCCAAAATTTTATCTCTTCTCTGTATATTAAATTTCATATGGTTGGAAGATGCATTTGAGGACACCTCTGTCTCCCTGGTTTGCCATGCCCAGTTGGTCTCAGTCATTCGATCCAAGAGTGCCTTGAGAAGTCTGTAGTTCTGGTCCATGATTGACCAGCAGCTAAATTATTTTCCACAGACATTGATTGAATCAAGGGACCAATAAAAACATTGGAGAAGTACCCCATCAGGAAGTCTATGATTTGGACAAATGACCACTTTATTTTTAAACCTCAGCCACACTTCATAAATGGTTCTCATGAGAGTTGCCGAAATTTCATGATCTCATCACGTAGTTGAAGCATCCGAGAGGGTGGAAAAACTCTATCAAGGAATGCTTCATTCAAATCATTCCAAGATGTGATGGACCTTGGAGGCATCTCCTCCAACCATGTTGTAGCCTCCCCCGTCAAGGACAATAGGAATAACCTCATGCGAATTGACTCTTGGCTGATATTAGATATGTTGAATGGTTGACAGATCTTAATGAAGTTTTGAAGATGTTGATTAGCATCCGTGCTAGCTAGTCCACCAAACAGCCCTTTCATTTACAAGAGATGTAACATGGTGTTTGTCACATAGAATACGACATTCCCTACCATTGGTGGTAGGCGAATGTCACCAGCTAGATTTTGAGCCATGGATGCTCTTCTACATCCATGAACCCATCCACGCTACCAGCATCATTAGCGTGGTTCATCTTTACACTTCTAACCAATCAAGAAAAATAAAAAACAAAGTAAAAACAACACAAGATGCAAAACAAATTTGAATCAATAATCAACATGTGGCAATCACATCTCAATCCCCGGCAACAACACCATTTTTTTGATAATGCTCAATACAACTCTCCATTTTAAAGGAGGTGGTTGCGGTCATTGTCATAAAAAAATTCTCAATGAGTGTAGGGGTCGAATCTCGTAGAGATTGAGGAGTTATTATCCAAAAGTTGTAAATTAACTCAAACTAGATAGCTCCATGTCTAAACAACATAAAGTAAATATTGGGGGGAAAAGGAAGCAAGTATTGATATGAAATTGTAAGAAAAAGCAGGGGAAAGCTACTTGTTGCAATCAATGAGAGTGACTAGGGGTGTGCATTTTATGGGGCGTCGACTTGATAGGGTAGATTCTATTAGAGCATAGAGAGCGTTGATTATAGAAACACCCTATGTTTCTCAACCAAAAGAATGTGTTTACCTTGGGTTTTCTTAAACCCCAAAGACAATCAACAAACCAACCAACAAAGCTTGAGGAAGGGTTAAACTATCTCTAGCCTTAATCCTTTAATGAGATGTGAACATGGTTCTTGACTATCTTTAGCTCAAGCCCAAGTATCGCACACCCAATTCCTCACTATGGAATCTTCACCCAAACCTTACTTCCCTCTTTCAAGAAAAAGCAAGATAAGAAAGCTAAATCAATGTGTGTAACCATCAATTATTGAATTAAAACTTGGAGGAAACAATAAATCCATGCTTACTACTCAAATCTAAGAAAAATTCATCAACACCCAATCAAATGTAGACACCCATTATGCAAATACACCTCTAGCAAGAAATTTAGCTACTCATAAGTAAAGGGAGAGAAATTATACCCATAAGGAATTCCTCTAAATTCATCATATTAAGAAAGTAATTTCAAGATTAAGGTCTGCAATAATGGAGTTCATGCCCAATGGAAATTGAAGAAGAAAAAGTAACTGTACTCTACTCTCTATCTCTATGTTCTTCTCTCTGCAAAATCAATATGACATAATGCGTGTATGTACAATTACGATAAAATCTCTTAAATGCCTTTTGCATAGATTTTCAAAATTTCCCTTGGAACTTCTCAGGTACACTTGTGCTAAATCTGGATAAAAGTTCCCACAACAGTGACACACGTCACTTGCAGGAAACCTGCATTCCGCTGGTAAAAATCTGCGGCTCACAAGTCACTCCTCAAGCCTAGTTAGTAGTCTTTGTCAGTCGCCTATGGTTTGCATATGCCAATCTATGGCTCATAGGTCTAGTTTTAACATATTTACAGATTCTCCTGCTTGCACAGGTGCCCATATGAGGCACGCATATTCCTTTTTCATCCAGTAGATTGCTTTCAGTTCAATTCTTTCATTTTCTATGTCTAAGTCAAATGCCTACACAAAAGAAGAGAAAAGGCATAAAACCTTCCTAATTTGTATGAAAAGAAAGCAATAGCTCATTCTTGAAAAGCCAAATGAGTTGGCAAATTACCAAGTCATCAATGAGTGAACCTTCTGGCACCTACAGCCCAATGATGGTATGGGAGTTTTATGCATTGTATATGGCCACCCTAAAAAATCAAGCCTTGGGGGGCCAAGATTGGAGGAAGCAACTGGCTTTAACCACGGTTATGGTGCGAGAGATGCAAGTAGACATATCTAAGTGCACCATTTTATACATGCTATATGGTCCTGCGTTTGAGCCTATAATCAACGCAATCGAGTTTGATTAGCAATTGAGTGAGCTCAAAAAGATCAAGATCAAGAAGTTGATTACAGAGGACAAGAAAATGCATTTCACCTAGTTAGCACGGGCCATAGCCGTGATAGGGAAAGACGTAGAGTGGCTGACAGGACAGGAGACACATAAAAAAAGCAACTCTAAATTTCAGAGCTAAGTTTGGTTGCTCACCGGTGAGGCATCCTCTGGGGCCAACCAACAATGATAATATAGTGTCCCCAAATCAAGAAGCACCTCTAGCCAGCATCATGGAGGGATGTGAGATAAAGTTTCCATGGTATATTGCAAAGGAAATTTTAGAGAGAGAGACATCCTCGGCAGCACTATTATTTCATTTCCATACTTGGTGGCCAAGTTGTGTCGAGAGTCTCAGGTCCTAGAGTAGCCCAGTATCGATCAGGTGGTGGATGTGCTCAAAATCACTGACATAGGGCTTATTAGAGATGATACAAACCTGGTCACCAAGGCCAAAAGTCAGTTGGAGATCTTAGTAGGCATGCCCATTCTAGTTGATGTGTTAAGGAGGGGTTCACACATTAAGACCCCTGAGTTTATAGACTTGGAGATGGAGGCCCCTGCTTCCCATGATGTGGATACCATGCTCGAGACCACCTCTGATGCAGCTGCATCCATGACCTTTGACGCCCTTGCTTCATCATTTACCACACCATAGGCTAGACCATCAATTTCATCTCCCTGCCCCTTACGAGTTGGCCTAGTCACGATATCAGAGGTGTATATTGTCGACATAACTAGGAGGTTAGCTAGAGCTTAGAAGCAGCAGGAAAAAACGACACTTTAGGAGAAGATGTTAATGGAGAAGGTAAAGCCCTGGGTGACCAAGGAGATGGAGTCCATAGCTAGGACTGGGCATGGGCAGTTGGATGCTTTTGAAGGGAAGATGGACGTGCGTCTTACAGTGTTATAGGTGCTAGATCTTAGACGGTGGTATGCTGAGTTGGAGGCCCTTCTAGTAGAGTTGAGAGAGGTATCAGTATGGTAGGTCTCAATTATACCACCGGTGGTGATCCCCATTGTTGAGAAGGAGATAGAGGAGGAGCTGCCTTCCATTTTTTATTTCTTCACTGAGTAGCCGATGATTGAGAAAAAAGGAAGAGGCCTCAAAGTGAAGAAACTAGGGATAAAGATGGAGATCTTCTGAGAGAGCAGAAGTGAGAGCTATATGAGATGGAGAAAGCCATAAGGCTGTCCAGAGATGAGGCTTGCATAAGGGAAGAGATTGATGTTTCTAGGGCTTGTGAAGAGGCTATGAGCTTTGCTGATCTAGATAGTGTGTCGGTCATTACTAGTGCCACAAGAGAGGAGGCTGGGGGTGCATCTACATCCCTTACTGATTAGATGACTTTTGGCATCTAGGACGCCACAGGTATCTCCCTAACCCATGTACCTATATCTCTTTTTGATGCATCGAGGGCGATACATGGTCTTTTTTATGGGGGTGGGGTGAATCTGTCTTTTGAACCAGAGGGTTTTTATTGTCGTGTGTCTTTTTCCTTTTTTCTATCTAGTAGAATTGGAATGTTTAGGTTTTTATTTTTATGTTTTGTTTTGTGTGTTTAATTAAAAGGAAAATAGGAGAACTTAGGGCAATCAGATAAATTGACAAGCTTGTGATCTGTTTTGAACTATTGAATGACACCCCTCTAAAAACACTTTTTTGTGTTATGTGCTTAGTGTAACTATCATGACCATCTTGAATCTTTGCATGACATTATTATTATGAATGTAGTAACCAATTGTGTGACTACGCATGAACTAGAAATTGGAAATGATAGTGTTATCTTGTGCCATATGAGTGTAAGGTGCTTACTGAGTTCAACTTTTGTATGTAGAATCTAGAACTTGTCTGGTTAGTCGTACCAAGGTTGTAGGATAGTCGAATAGAAAATGATCATAGGCCATTGTTCAAATTATTCAGTTTAGCCTAAATGACCTACTAAATAAGAAATGGTATCCCTCAATCCCAAATTTTGAGCCTAACAAGACCCTTCATTTGATTAGCCCATTCACCTTCTCCCCTTTTGACATAATGAATATGGTTTGGCCCTGGTCTCTCCTTGGATATTATGAACCTCAACTCAGGAAAATCACCTAAGTTGAGGTGGCTATTATAGGGGAGCGTAGAAAAGGTTGGGTATGAAAAGGAGCTAGTCATGTGAAAAGAAATGGGTGTGGTTTGAAACAAAAGAAAAGCAAAGCTAAAGATTGAATGAAAAAAATACTAATAAATAAATAAATAAAGATGTTGGCAGCTTGAGAAAAAAAAAGAGATAAGTCGAAGTGAAAACCACACCCTTAAGCTGAATGATGAATAAAGGAGAAAAAAAGAGAAAGGTTTGAAGTGGAGCCACAAACATTGTGTAGTGCCAAGGAGATTGAGTCACTGTATTCATATCAATCATACCCGCCCCTAAGCCTACATTACATGATTAAGAAAGCCTATAGTGATCCAAATCCAACTGTCTGAAAAGCTGAGTTATAGAAAATAAGGGCAAGTCTATGGTTTTGTATGCATACTTTATGAACTTCTTTGTAAGAGTGAGTGCTTTTGACATTGTTAGTAAGGGAACATGCGTAACATTGTTAACTGCTAATTGTCTGGGTAAGTAACATAAGTATATATACATGATTTTCAGTTGATATTATAATGCCATTTGTTGATCCCTTTCTGTCATGATAGAAAACATTGCGTAAGCACAGTAAATTTTGGTTTGACAATATAGGAGGAGTTCAAAAATGTGATTCACTTGTGCCATATGTTTCTATAACTAATGTAGGTCTCCGAAGTTTCTTTAAGTTAAAGTGTCAGTGTAGTTTTTATTTTTTCTCGAAGACATGCAAAATTTCTTAGTTGAGAGTGTTGATGCCTCATGGTTTTACGGTATTTTTTATGCTTAAAACTAATAAAATATGCAAATTATAAGTATGTTTATATAGATATGATTGTTTTGTTTAGTGTTACAAGAGGTTCGAAAAGTGAATTGGGGAAAAGGAGCTGAAAATAGCTAAGAGTGGACTGTTGAGGCAGGTAACAAGTCGTTATGTCAGTCAACAACTCGTTCCCTGAATCATTATGAGGATTTGGCCAAAATATCAGCAATTGGATAAGTGAAGGTTCAAGTAACGGATCACCCAACAACTCATCAAGTCTGATGATGGGTCACCTACGCTCGTTTCAAAGGCCCGTTAGAAGTGGAAGCTGAATGGTGAAAAAGATCTGAGATTGACAATGAAAGAAGCAACAATTCATCAAAGGACTTAATTACTTGTCATGAAGAATCGTTAACAAAAGTTTAGAAGATCAGAGATTTCATCCCTAGGGTTGATGAGCAATATAATGACTAGTTAAGTCAGTTAACGAGTCGTTAGTGGAGGCGTTAACAAGAATGAACATATTCTTAGGAGGACCCGTCAAGGCACTTGACGACTCACTAGGACCACTAACGAATTGTTACCACTGCGACCTACTTTCCTTGTTTATGTAGGATAGAATTTATTGTGTCTATAAATACTTTATTTAGGTTTCTTTTACAAAATTTCAAACCTTTGACATAGTTTACATAAATTTGGGGTGTATTGTTGACATTGGAGAAGTCCAAGAAACATATTTCTTAATTTGTTCTTAGGTTTTGAGGGATCAAACAATCATTCATTATTGAACATTATCAATTATTGTTGATTAATTCAAGAAATGTGATTTTTTCTACAGATTCTTGTAAGTTTATGATTATGATTTTCTCCGTGTATTCTTATTATAATTCTTTAAGCATGAGTAGATAAATCTCATAACTAGGATTGTGGGAACCATGATGAATTAATAAACGTAGGCAAAGTAATTGGTGATTCTTGAATGGGATTTATGCATATATTGTTCATCCCTTCATTTTAATTGCTTTTTAAGGATAACGAATATTAGAATTCCCCTTATTCTTAATCATTATACCAAGGGATAATGAATAGGAAAAGGGATTAACAATAGAGATTTGAGGCTATCAACCCTCATCTAATAGCTTGACCTTGTCCGAGAATAGCTAATCTTACATCAAAGTTAAGGGTTAGTAAAGTATACACTCATAAATGGACCAAGTTGCATGGTGATAATCATCTATCTAGAGGACCAATAATTTAGGTAAATTTAACTTACCGATTTTACATGTTGAACACGGTTTTACATGCTGCACCAGGATAGATCACCAGTACGATAAGCTTGCGATGTTATGAAATCATGGGGAACACAATCCTACTCAATTCACTCACTGAATACAACCAATTTAACAAATATTCTACTCTTTGTTACGTATTTGTTTAATATTATTTCTTGTTAGGAACTCCACCCTAGGAAATAAGTGGACTAAAAGTAACAGTAAGCACATTAGTTGAGGTTCTCGCTATATTTCTCATAGGATTCGACCCCAAACCTGTTGAACTCTATATTTGAACATCGATCACTTTATATCTCATTTTAAGAGGTGTAATTTGGGACATCATGTCTCCCATGAAGGGCGTGATAAGGTTCGGGAAGAAGGGAAAGCTTATCCCTAGGTTCATTGATCCATTTGAGATTTTGTGGCGTATTAGGGAGGTAGCTTATGAGTTAGCTTTTCCTATAGCTCTTTTGGGTGTTCACCCTATTTTCCATATATTTATGTTGAGCCAGTACATTCCAGATGAGTCTCATGTACTTTAGTGAGATTCGGTTCATCTTGATGAGTCCTTGGCTTTGGAGAAGGAACCTATGACTATCCTAGACAAGTAGGTTAGAAAGTTGAGTTCGAAGGAGATTCCATCAGTTAAGGTTCAGTGGAGGCATCTTCCGGCCAAGGAGGCTACTTGGGAGACCGAGCTCGACATGCAGACTAGATATCCTCACTTTTTCAAGTCTTCAGGTACTTCCTGTTATTTAACTTTCAAGGATGAAAGTTCTTTAAGCAGTGGATGTTTTAAGGACCCTCTAGGTCATTTCCTTGCTTTTCTGCATTTTTACCGTTTTGACCCTTCTCGTAGCTTCTATACTGCTTTTGTGACTTGACGAATTAGTAGCATGATTCCCAAGGTGTTCAGGCAAATTTTAGAATGGTTTCCTAGTTTTGGAGATTTTAAAGTTGAAATGGTTGACTTCAGACAACATTCTTAGCAAGTGGTCTTGGATGAGAATTCCATTAGCGCCATTAGCTCTTAAACATGGATTATAGGCTATTAGGACCCTTGGTATAGATCCCAACACTTTCGAAGTTATATCGAGCATTTGAGAGATTGTTTGTATATGGTTAAAGTATTGATTTTGGTGTTCATCTTATCAAGATGAACTCTGATGGTTGTTTTTTCAATTCCAATATGTCCATAATGTTGTTTCCACTTGGAAAACATATAGGGTTTGCGTTCACGACACTCTGAATGAATTTTTGAGGGTCCATTTGAAATTTGAGTTATGGCTGGTGCCAAGCAGCTCACTATGACAAGCCAGAGACTACTATACTGAACTCTCCATGGTGAACCAGAGTCTGTTGCAGCAAAAAATCAGCATCTTTATAGGTAGATCACTTCTCTTTTATCTCATTTCATGCAAAACCTAACCCACCATTGTTGAGAGCTCAATAGGTGGTGATTTTCACCATTTCTTAATAGATTCTTGAGAAAATAGGTAAATTATATTTCCCTCTTTGTTCCTTAGCTAAACATAGCTTTATTTCCATTTTTAATCTATGTATTTGAGATCCAAATTCCTAGAATTTCTCTTTTGTGATCTTGAAGTTTTCGGGCTGATTTTAGCCCCGGAATGAGCTCCGTTTTTGCCCAAATTTCGGCTATGAATTTCTAAACCTTCAAGGAACACAATGAAATAATGTATTTTTTTAGTTTTGTTAGCGGGACCTAAGGGTCAATTTTCGACCTGAAATAAGATATATCAATATGGGCATCTTTAGTCTCGTTTTGATGAGTAGATCATATTTGTGATAGCGTGGCAGCAATCCGAGTCATGTTGGAGGGGAAAAACTTTCTAGCGATGGTTCGTGGCTTGCTGTTCGGCTGTGAGGTAGGTTACGATTTTTTCTTTAGACTTGACTTGGTTTGGTAGTATATTTTATAAGTTTCATGATATTAGGGTGATTTTGTAGATAGAATTAAGTTGTGATGTTTTTCTGGGTTATTGGCCATTTCAAGGACTTTATAATAGTATTTCCTTATAAGCCTTAGTTTAGGTTGTTAGTTGCTATATTGAGGATAGATTTGGGATCCTTAGGATATATTAGGAGCGATTTTCATAGTGAAATTAAATAAGAGGTGTTTTCTTTAGATTATTGGTCGTTATCGATTTATTAGACTTGTTCTTGCTTTACTTTCCTATTTTTCCTTTGTTATGGAATTGTGGACCTGAGGCCATGGTTTCGGAGCAGCTGGACTCCAGGTTAGTATGATTGTGGTATGAAGGGTAATTTACCCTATTTGATATGGAAATATATATATATATATATATATATATATATATATAGATAGATAGATAGATAGATAGATAGATAGATAGATAGATAGATAGATAGATAGATACACACTCATAAGTGAGCATGCATACATCCACATATATATGCACATGAATTGAGTTATGATTTGAAGGAAAAATAATGATTTTTGGATTTTAAACTAAAAGAGTCTCATCTTTTATTTATTTGAGCTCTGGGGCAGTGTACTACTATTTTACTGATTTTCAATTTTATAAAACATTTGCACCACCTATAAATTCGGTCTGAGATAAGATGTCGGATCAGTTATATTTTACCTTTCTATATACGTATGAGGTGAGATGATGGATGCCCCGAGGTCATTTTTCGGGTTCATTATTACTATGTTTGAGGTGAGATGTTGGGCGGCCTGAGATCTTTGTTGGGCTTCATTGTTACTACGTTCGAGGTGAGATGACAGGTGGCCCAAGATCTTTGTCGGGTTTCATTGTTACTATGTCCAAGGTGAGATACTGGGGGGCTCGAGGTCATTGCCAGGTTTCACCGCATATTACATTGGGCACATATTGCATTGCATTTTCCCATACTACACCATATTACTCTTGCGTGCTTTTATATTTGTATATTTTTATATTCGTGTATTATTGCTATTTTCCACTTTACTCTTATTTGTTGTGATTTCCATGTTAGTTTTCGCTAGATAGTCCCTTTCATGTATTTTATATTATATATTATCTTTTGAGCTTGGTCGGCCTATGATGTCTATTGAGTACCCTGTATTTTGGTACTCATACTGTACTTCTGCATCTTTTTTGATGCAGCACCCAATATGAGTCACCTTCGTTGATCATCTTCTCGTTCATGGATTCTTTTGCTGATCCGGATCATAGTGGGCTCTTGGCATTTGTAGATTTACTACTTTCCATCTTGTATGTCCTATCTAATTTTGTATCTGTCATACAGTTGTTTCTTTTGTATAGTCTTATTCCCGTACTTTTAGAGGCTTTTGTACCGGTGACACTAGATCAAGGATTAGTATCTTTTGTATATTGCCTTTTCTTTTTTCCTTAGGGTCATGTTGTATATTTAGTATTTGTTATGTATATATCTATACTTGGTGGTCCGTTTATTTTAATTTCTACTTTCTTGTTATTATGTTCATCTTTACTTTCAGTATTCATTTTAAAATTTGGCTTACCTACTGTGGGGTTGTAGTAGGTGTCATCATGGTCCGATTTCGAGTCGTGACAGATGGCTTAGTAACATGCTCTCATTAACTCTATATAACATTCGCTTTCTTTACGTATCATCTGTATTGTAATTTCCTCCAAATTATTATGGATCACATTGAGATGTCTTTTGCTAAATTTTATTGGGGAAGCTCAATATCACCCCCGAGTTTACACCCTGGATGGGACACGACACTTGGTGTCACAAATAACCCCAAGTCAACCCTTGGTCTATCATACATTGGCATTCTGAGTAATATGAAAATTTATTCAATGGAAATTTAAAGAAAAAATATAAATACTTGAAAGAAATAAAGTTGATTCATAATAGTTGAACATATTAGAACAAAGCTACAAGTCTGAAAAATCAATCTACGTCTGAAAGCCACTATGACTGATGAGTTTCTAGGACAAACCCCCCGCTAAATCCAAATCTAAATAAAAAGGAAGGAAAATATAACTGAAGCAATAAATCTCCATCCTTGAAGAATGAGGACTCACCAACTAGAACAGTCGAAGTCTTCGGTGAGTTATTGGCTACGGGAGAATAAGACTAAGATCCTGCAGCTGTATCATAAAATGATATAGAATAAAAATGTGTAAATACTTTGAATGTACTGAGTAAGTGAGAGAAACATAACACCATGGGATAAAAATATTAAACTGAAAAGACATGCCATGACTAGCTAAAGCTACTACACTGAATGACGGAAATAATTGAGATGGTCTGAAAGACCCTATCTGATGGTCCAAGCATGTTCTAAATCTGGAATGGTGATCTGAACTGAACTGAAACAGGACTGAACTGACTAGTGGGAGAGTCTATAATCGACATATAACAACGTGAGCTAGACGTGGAGTACGATATATAAACCCCATCGGTAGGACCCAATATACCTTTCCAGGGTATAAAGGCATGAACTGGGTGATCACAAGAGTCTGGGGCCAATCAGGACAATAAATACTATAACCTACGGTGGCAACATAGTTCTAGGAACCTGGGTGTGCTGGAACCTCGATCTGCTCGGTGCTAAGTCCTACTCCCACTGGATACTCGTAGACTGAATGCTAAGCTAATAGCTCGAAACTAGGGCCTAAGACTAGTCAGGGATCCCTATCTGAAAGAACCCTGAGAGTCTTCTGAAACTGGATTCCAAGACTTATCAGAGCTGCTTATCTAGAAGCGTCGTAACCGTCTAAAGAAGAAACTAAAATCTGAAACTGGGGTCCTAAGGTTAGTCAGAGCTATTTATCTAGAGTGTCATGACTGCCTAGTGGACCAATAAAACTACATTCTGAATCTGATTCTTATAACTGGGAGGTACTACTGACACCTCAGAAATTTATGTAGTCAAGCTGATCAGTTGACATTTTTTGACTGACACTGAGAATTCTAACATTCTTACTATAACTGAGCGAAAAATAACCTAATTGAGTTTCCATGCTATTAACAACATGGGAATCCCCAACACTGATAAAATCAAGCATAACTTCAATAACCAAACACTATTGCAAAAATCAAGATTTCCTAGTTTAAGAAATAGGCTAAATTTCACTTCAGAAGATTGAACATCATTTCAATCACAAAATGGTGGAAAATATCTATAACTAACATGAAATAACACTCCACATGAATTAGATGAAGAATGGTTAAGAATTTCTTTACATTCGATAATTTCAGGGCTAGAACTGATAGAGAAAAGTAGGGAGAAATTTGGGGAAACAAGGGAAGAATTATTCCCTTGTTGAATTCCCAAATACCTGGACAAGAATTCCCTGAAAAAGAAAACATGATGTTCTATAACTGACTCTGAGCCCTTGTTCTTGCTTAAGAGGAATGACTTGGGTTTCTTCAATCGATATTCTGAGATTTAAGTGGAGAATAAGGGAGAAAACTATTCAATCCCTCTAATATCTCTAAAAGTATACTTAAAACAACGTAGTTTAGGGGCTAACTAGGTGGGAAATTACAAAAGTAAACCTGGGATTTAAATCTGAAATCTAGACGATAGGGTCCCAACGGGTCACCCAATGAGTCGTTGGTTGAGAGCATGACTCATTAGGCCAACCGTTGGTTCTATTGCCTGGGTCCTCGATTCACTAGTTCTGACACGGGGGATACCATGAATCATTGGATGAACCAAAGGGCCGTTGGTTCCTCCCGTGGCCACTAGACAAAAAAACCGATAGGCTAGACAACGGGTCGTTGTTTCTGTTAACGACTCGTTGGTTGAGTCGTGGGGTCTTGGAAAGAGTTTCTGAGCTGGGAAAACCACGACTGACAGGAGACTCTTTGTTTCCCACAACGGGTCGTTCCTTGTCTCGTTAGTTCCCAAGTGTCCATGACCTAATGACCATAACTTACACAATGAGTCATTGGAGCTGACCACGACTCATTGTCTCAGTCGTTCTGAGAAGATTTTTTTCTGGTTTTTCTGCTGAATTTTCTGGAATCCTGAGTCTGGTCTAGTAAAGTTTCTGGGTGTTACAATATCTCCCCCTTGGGATCATTCATCCCCGAATGAAGACTAAAACTATTGAAAAACAAGGAAAAGAGCTAAGATTTCTAGACTAAGACCATGAGTTGGTTTCTGAAGGAGTAATTAACTCTAAACTGACTTCACCATACTAGAAGAGATGATGCAACTAGAATGCACATAGAAAATCTAAATAAAGCTGGTGAGTACAAAACTAAATAGGGTACTGGGGAGGAATTTAGTACCTGATGCAGGAACTAAAGTAGAAGGGAACAAGTGTGGGTATTTATCCATCATATCTGCTTCGGCTTCCCATGTAGCTCCTTCTACATGTCGATTTCTCCATAAGATCTTGAATGAAGCTACCTCCTTGTTCCTCAGCTTACTAACCTGACGGTCAAGGATCTGGACTGGGTCTTCTTCATATGAGAGACTATCTTTTCACTCCCACACTGTCCAATGGCACAATTGAAGTTGGATCTCCAATACACTTCTTCAATAGTGACACATGGAATACTGGGTGCACAAATGTCAATTCTGAAGGTAATTCCAGCTCATAAGCTACCTTGCCAATTCGCCTCAGAATTCTGTAGGGTCCCACGTATCTCGGACTGAGCTTTCCCTTCTTCCCAAACCTCATCACCCATTTCATAGGTGAAATTTTCAAATAGACTCGGTCATCCACAGAAAACTCTAATTCTCTTCTCCTCACATCGGCATAAGATTTTTGACGGCTCTAAGTTGTTTTCAATATTTCCCTGATGAGTTCTACCTTCTGCATAGCTTCATGAACCAAGTCTGGCCAGATTATAGAAGCTTCACCACCCTCAAACCATCATATAGGAGATCTGCACCTCCTACAATATAACGCCTCAAACGGGGCCATTTGGATATTGGAGTGATAGTTGTTGTTCTACGAAAAATCGATAAGAGGAAAGTGGCATCCCAGCTTCCCTTGAAATCAATCTCTCACACTCTCAACATATCTTCTAGGGTATGAATAGTCCGCTCAGTTTGCCCATCTGTCTACAGGTGAAAAGTTGTGCTGAGTTTGACTTGGATACCAAGTCCCTTCTGAAAAGACTTCCAGGAATACGAGGTGAACTGGGTACCTCTATCTGAAATAATGGTAATGGAACCCCATGAAGTTTGACCAACTCCCGTATATAAAGCCTAGGATAGTCCTCATTTGAATCTGTAGTTTTAACTAGGAGGAAATGTGTTGACTTAGTCATCCGATCTACTACTACCCAAACGGAATCATATTGGAGGTAGTCCCTTAATAAAGTCCGTATTTACTTCTTCCCACTTCCAAGTGAGTATGCTGATATCCTGAGTCATACCTCCCGGTGTTTGGTGCTTTACCTTGACTTGCTGGCAATTCAGGCACTTAGCTACGAATTCGGTGATGTCTCTCTTCATGCCGTTCCACCAGTAAATATCCCACAAATTGCGGGTACATTTTAGTTGCACCAAGGTGAATGGAGTACCTCAAGTTATGTGCTTTAGCCAGTATATGTTGTCTCAATTCACCGAAATCTGCTACACATAATCTACCCTGGTAACGAAGCACCCCATCTCCCCCTTTGGAGAAAGCTCAACCTCTTTTCTAAGAACTGCTTCCTTAAGTTTAAGTAAGATGGGATTTTCATCCTGTTTGGACTTAACTTCAACAACCAAACAGGAATCTGAACCTATTTGCATTACCACTCCACCCTCAGCTGAGTCAACCAGTTGCACCCTTAACTGAGCTAGTCGGTGAATATCTTTCGCTAGTTCCTTTTTACCTTTCTCAACATAAGTCACGTTTCCCATAGACACTCTGCTCAGTGCATCGGCCACCACATTGGCCATACCTTGGTGATAAAACATGCTCATGTCATAGTCCTTTATGAGTTCTAACCACCTTCTCTAACGAAGATTTAGGTCCTTCTGATTGAATACATACTGAAGGCTCTTGTGATCGGTGAAAACATCCACGTGAGCCCCGTACAGATAGTTTCTCTATATTTTCAATGCAAACACTACCGTTGCCAACTCCAAGTCATGAGTTGGATAATTCTTTTCATGAACCTTGAGCTATCTGGAGGTGTAGGCTGTCACCTTGCCCCACTGCATCAGAATGTAATCGAGTCCATCTCTGGAAGAGTCACAATAGACTACAAACCCATCTGATCCTTCCGATAAGGTCAACACTGGCACGATAATGAGTCGAGTTTTTAACTCCTGGAAACTCTTCTCACACACATCTGACCACTTAAATTTCAGCTTCTTTTGAGTCATCCAAGTCAGAGGAGATGCTATTGAAGAAAAACATTCCACAAAACATCCGTAATACCCAACTAGACCCAAGAAACTTCTGATTTTGGTTGGGGAGGTAGGTCTAGGCCAATCTTTCACTACTACTATCTTTTGAGGATCAACATGAATTCCCTCACCTGAGAACACATGACCTAGGAAAGTCATGGACTTCAACCAGAATTCACACTTGCTGAACTTGGAGAACAGCTGGCAGTCTCTGAGTGTCTGAAGCACTATCCTCAGGTGACTAGCATGCTCTTCCTCATATCTGTAGTATACCAGAATGTCATTGATAAACACAATGACAAACATATCCAAATACTTCTTGAAGACTCTGTTCATCAGGTCCATAAAGGTTGAAGGTGTATTTGTTAGTTCGAAGGACATAAGCACAAACTCATAGTGACCATATCGAGTCTTGAAAGTTGTGTTCAATATGTCGCACTCTCTGACTCTTAATTGATGATACCCCGACCTAAGATCTATTTTGGAGAAATAGCTGGCTCCCTGAAGTTGGTTGAACAGGTCATCAATTTTGGGTAGGGGATACCTGTTATTGACTGTGATCTTATTCAATTGATGGTAATCGATGCACATTCTGAGGGTATCGTCTTTCTTTCACATGAATAGCACTGGCGCAACCCAGGAAGAGATGTTGGGTCTAATAAAAGCCTTCTCAAGAAGATCTTTTAGCTGCTCCTTCAACTCCTTAAGTTCAGCCGGGGCCATTTTATAAGGAGGGATGGAGATGAGCTGAGTATCTGGGAGAGGTTCTATAGTAAAGTCGATTTCCCGTTCAAGAGGAACTCCTAGAAGATCTTTGGGGAATACATCTGGAAATTCACTAACAACAAGGACTGACTGGATAGTTGGGGTCTCTGAGTAAAAATCTTTGACACGAACTTGATGGCAGATACATCCCTTAGAAATAAGCTTCCTGACCTTAAGGTAGGAAATAAACCTACCCTTAGGCGTCGAACTAGTTCCCGTCCATTCTAGAGCTGGCTCATTAGGGAACTGAAACCTGATGACCCTAGTTCTTCAATCAACTGAGGCATATCGGGAGTGTAACCAATCCATGCCAAGAATGAGGTCGAAGTCAACCATGTGTAACTCTACAAGAACGACTTTATTGCAGACTGAGACTAGGAATTTTCTACACACCCGACTGGCTTTAACTAACTCGACAACTAGGGTGGAGACTAAAAATGATTCTGAGAGGACCTCTAGACTAATATCGAACTAGATTGCTATGTAGGGAGTCACGAATGATAATGTGTCCCTCGGATCAAGTAGGGCATATACATCTAGATGGAAAAGACGTAACACAACCGTGACCATATCCGGTGAGTTCTCCTGATCCTGACGAGATGATAATGCATAAAAATGGTTTTGGCATTGACCGCCCTCCATACCTGATGTATTAGTTTGCTGAGCTGGTCGGCCTGTTAGAGCTGCTGAGGTAGTGGATTGTGACCTTCCCCATCCTGATGACGGGCATTCCTTAAGCCGATGCCCAAGCAGTCCACAACCAAAATAGCCCTCTCGACCCTGAAGACACTCTCCTGGGTGGTTCTTGCCACACTTAGGGAAAGCTGGATACCTATTACCAGCACTGTAACTCTTGTACTGAGAGCCAGATGCTCCACCTCTCCGATCTTGGAGGGACCGAAAGGTAGGGGCACTGGCTGAGCTGGGTGATGGAGCTCTCTGCTGCTACTGCTGTTGTTGTGTGCGGATGCTACCGCCAGACCTCTGGTGGCTATAATCTGATTGACCAATCCTTGCTCGCTTCTTCTTTTGCTTCATGTCCCTTAGTCTTTTTTCCTCAATCTGTTGAGCAAGACAATCATGTTGGAGAGGTCGATATCCTTAATCATCATCATTGTCCTGCACTCTTTAAGGACGAGGTTCGACATCCCATTAACAAATTTTATCATGCGAACCCTTGGCTCGGCCGCCATCTCTGGAGCGTATTTGGACAACCTAGTGAATGCTAGCGCGTACTCTTCTACTATTCGGTTTCCCTGTCTCAGCTTCATGAACTCCACTACCTTTGCTTCACTGAGATCCCGAGGGAAGAATCTGTCCAGGAAGGCTATAGTGAACTCCTCCATTCTGCTGGTCCTGCTTCCACTGGCCTCCCCTCCTCCCACTGCTCGTACCAGACTTGGGCTACTCCTTTCAGTCGGTAGATAGCCAAGTCGACGCTTTCTGAGGGACTGACACCCATAATTTGGGTGATCTTTTTAATATCATCCATAAATTCCTATGGTTCCTCTCCCACCTTAGGTCCATGAAAATCCTGAGGGTTCATCCGAGTAAAGTCCCACACTCGGGAAGCTGCTGCGGAACTATTGTTGTTGATTGGAACCACCTGCTGGTTCACCTGGTTGGTAACTGTTTGGGAGAGCAACTGAATGGCCGCCTTGAATTCTTTGGTAGACATCAAGTCGTCCTAAGGGGATGAAATGGAGCACGAGTTAGGAGAATGATTCTAGAACGGAATTTCAACGCACGATAAGGAGTACGAAATAAAGGGAATTTTCCTAATAACATCTCGTATACTCCCCATCATAAGTGTGGCACACTTCACACCCATGAAGAGGACTCTACTCCATGCGGCTCTCAGACATCCGAGGATACTCTAAAGCTAGTGCTCTGATACCAAGTTTGTCACGCCCCGAATTTACACCCTGAACGAGACACGCCACTTGGAGTCACAAGTAACCCCAAGTCAACCCCTGGTCTATCATACACTGACATTTTGAGTAATATGAAAATTTATTCAATCGAAATTTAAAGAAAAATCTAAATACTTTAAAGAAATAAAGTAGATTCATAATATTTTAACATATTAGAACAAAGCTACAAGTCTGAAAAATCAACCTGCATCTGAAAGCCACTATGACTAATGAGTTGCTAGGACAGCCCCCAGCTAACTTCAAATCAAAATATAAAGGAAGGAAAATATAACTGAAGCAATAAATCTCCATCCTCGAAGAATGAGGACTCACCAACTAGAATAGCTGAAGTCTTCGATGAGTGATCAACTAGCGTGGCTGAGACTGAGATCCTGGAGTTGGATCATAAAATGATACAGCATAAAAGTATACGTCAGTACTTTAAATGTACTGAGTAAGGGAGAGAAACATAACACCATGGGATAAAAATGTTAAACTGAAAATACATGCAATGGCCAGCTAAAGCTACTGAACTGAATGACTGAAATAACTGAGATGGTCTGAAAGACCCTATCTGATAGTCTAAGCATTTTCTAAATTTTTAATACTTACCTGAACTGAACTGAAACAGGACTTAATTGACTATTGGGAGAGTCTATAACCGACATATAACCATGTGAGCTAGACGTGGAGTCCGATGTATACGCCTCATCGATAGGACCCAATATACCTTGCCAGGGTATAAAGGCATGAACTGGGTGATCACAAGAGTATGGGGCCAATCAGGCCAATAAATACTGTAAACTACGGTGGTAATGTAGTTCTGGGAACATGGGCGTGCTGGAACCCTAGTCCCCTTGGTGCTAAGTCCTACTCTCACTAGATACTTCTAGACTAAACACTAAGATGATAGCTCAAAACTGAGGCCCAAGACTAATTAGAGATACCTATCCGAAAGCACCCTGAGAGTCTTATCGGACCAGATTCTAAAACTTGCTCTAAGACCGGTCAGAGTTGCTTATCTAAAAGCGTCGTAACCGTTTAAAGAACAAACTAAAATATGAAATTGGGGTCCTAAGGCTATCCAGATCTGTTTATCTAGAGTGTCATGACTGCCTAGTTGATCAATAAAAATGAATTCTAAATCTGATTCTGATAACTGGGAGGTACTACTGACAACTCAAAAATTTCTATAGTCAAATTGATGAGCTGACATTTATAGAATGACACTGAGAATTCTAACATTCTTACCATAACTGAGCAGACAATAATCTGATTGAATTTCAATGCTACTAACAACATGGGAGTCCCCAACACTGATATGTTCAAGCATGACTTTGATATTCAAACACTATTGCGTAATTCAAGATTTTCTATTTCAAGAAATATGGCTAAATTTCACTTCACAATATTGAACATCATTTCAATCACAAACTAGTGGAAAATATCTATAACTAACATGAAATAACATTCCACATGAATTAGACGAAGATTGGTTATAAACGAGGGAGAAAAACATTCAATCCCTCTAACATCTCTGAAATTATACTTAAAATGATGTAGTTTAGGGACTAAGTAGGTGGGAAATTACAAAAGTAACCTTGAAATTTAAATCTGAAATCTGGACAACAAGGTCCCAATGGGCCATCCAACGAGTAGTTGGTTGAGACCACGACTCATTGGACCAGTCGTAGGTTCTACTTCCTGGTTCCTTGATTCACTGGTTCTAACAACGGGGGATACCATGACTCGTTGGATGAACGAACGGGTCTTTGGTTCCTCTCGTGGCTATAGGATAAAAAACCGACAGGCTAGACAATAGGTGACATAACGACTCGTTGGTTGAACCAATGGGTCGTTGTGTATAGCCATTAGGTTCATTAGAAAATTTTTTGAAAAATCCTAAGTTGACACAACTGGTGCTGACAACAACTTGTTATGAAAAACAACGAGTCATTGTCTCCTCTCGTTATCACTGGAATGAAATTTCAGGGACCTCACTTGACAGCTCACACAATGGGTTGTTGTTTCTGACAAGGACTCATTGGTTGAATCGTGGGGTCCTGAAAAGAGTTTCTGAGCTATTGAAACCACGACTAATAGGACAACTTATTGTTTCTCACAACGGGTCGGTCCTCGTGTCGTTAGTTCCCAAGTGGCCAAGACCTGGTGACCACGACTAGCACAACGAGTAGTTGGAGCTGACCACGACTCGTTGTCTTAGTCATTATGAGAAAAAAAATTTGGTTTTTCTACTGAATTTTCTTGAATCCTGAGTTTGGTCTAGGAAAGTTTTGTGGTGTTACACTCAAATGGCAAAAATAACTATCATTAGTCCAAAAAGAAATGATCACTATCTATTACATTATCTTCCTATCACCAGAAATCATAGTTTTCTAATGATGAATGTGGGATTGGTTTTAGATATTTTCATGACATTCAACAAGAGTTGAAGAAAATTCACACATATGATGGTATAGCGATTTTCATCAATGGGCATGGTAAGAAATAAAGAAGAATTTTTGAACACCGAGAAAATTCTTTGTCTTGAAATATAAACTAAAATTGTAGTTTAACATGACCATTTATTCTTGTAAGTCATACGACTCAATAAATTCCATCAATTAGTTTGTCTTTTCCAAGACCAAACTCAATAAATTTATTTTCTTCTATTTTAGAATCATGAATTTTCATATGAATAATGATGTCGTATAAATTATACCTCGCAATTGAGATATAAGCGGTCGATTGTAAAATATAGAACCTAACAAAGGTTGAGGTCGATCCCACAGGGAATATGGTAAGAACTTAGGTTAATGCGAATAACTATTACTATTTATTTACTTATTTTCAAAGGGGGAAAATATAGAATAACAAACAAAGTAAAATTGCTAAATATTGAAATCAAATTTGATTTGTATTCAATTAATGATTTGACTAGAATTGTGTTCCCCAAGATTTCATAACCACAAGGCTTATGCACTAGTGATCTATTTCGGTGTTTAATATGCAATTTTGGTAAGTTAGGGTCACCTAAATAGTTGATCCCCTATCTAGATGATTTTCACCATGCAACTTGGTCTGTATACGGGTGTATTTTAGTTGATCCTTACTCTTAACATTGAATTAGCTATCCCCGGACAAGTTCAAGATATTAGATGATGGTTGATATCCTCAAATCTCCGTTGTTAATCCATTTTCCCATTCATTACCTCCTTGGTCTGGTAAGTAAGAATAAGGCAAGTCCTCACATTTGCAATCGTCAAGAATCAATCAAAACGAAGGGAAAAATAATACATGCATAAAACCCCGTTCAAGAATCACTAAGTATTTTTACCTATGTGTGTTAATTCATCTTGGTTCCCACAAACCTAGTTTTTGGGTTTAGCTACTCATGTTTGTGTTATTGCAATCAGAAAATATAGAAGAAATCATAATTTCAATTGACAAATTATTGTAGAATAAAAACCACGTAGATTGAAGAAAACTCTAATGTTGCTTTCGTTTCTTGAATCAAGAACAATTATACAAAAATTCTCTCAAGAATAGCCTCAAAAATCGTTCCAAATCCTCTCCAAAAAGCATCTTCTAAAAATAAACCTAAATTGAGTATTTAAAGTTTCAAGAAATCCTTTTCCTAAATAAAACTGAAAACCAGGTCAGCAGTGGCAACAGGCTAGGTGATGGGTCATTAGGCCTTCTAACGAGTCGTTCCTTGGTTTCATTAGTCGTCCTTAGCATCGCACCAGTTGTGTCAATGGGTCACCAAATGACTCATCGTGCCTGAGCACGACACTAACTCCTTCAAAACTCTAGTGCACTTCACAGATGGGACCATTGGTCTGACAACGTGTCGTTTCATCTCATGACGAAACTCACTGGCCACTTTGTTGAAATTTTCTCTTCAATACCCAACGATTGACCTCACAACTCGTTACCAAGTGTAACGATTCGTTCCTCTAACTCGTCAAGTACACTGCCTTGTATCTTCCAAACTCCATCTTTTGCCCACGCCTTAAGAAATTGGTCGTGCCTCATGCCAACGACTCGTTAAGTGCCTGGCTGTTACCCTTCAGTTACTTTTAGCATTAGTTCGACCAAATTCACTTCCAGACCTGTTTTCATGCACATTAAGCAAACAATACATCATACCCATATAAACATACCTGGAATGTCATAATTTCTTGGTTTTAAGTGTCGAAAGTGTCGTAAAATCATGGCATATTAACACCCTCAATTTAGAACTTTTGCATGTCCTCAGGCAAAAACAAAATAAAACAAAACAAACTAAACTACTTCGACACATCAATCGGAAGAACTCTAGGAAACTTACTACAGTCATTTTTATACATCAAAATCAAATTTTCTAACCCCTCCCTCATCATATAAACTTCAAAACACTATGCATATGAAAAATTTTCAACCATAACAAAGAGGAATCGAAACATGGAAAAATACTGTCACCTGCAACCACGCACATAAATCTATAATACTATCCCAGATAATTTGCAGACGATTTTGTTGATCAAGTGCTCTCACCTCAAATAAGTCCCACACTCACACATGTGTATATGATGATCTCAATATATTTTCTCTTGGGACTAGGTAAGATCCACTCCCTCTCACAAAGAAATTCGAATTGTGTGCATACAATACCATAGGCTTGCCTTTACTTTCAATACCTAGATTTTCAAACAAGTAGCTAGGATCACTATAGGACTTTCTAGGCTTGTAATGTAGGCTCGGGCTTGGGTATGGTACATATGAATTTAGTAACTTAACCCTCCTTGGAACTATGCCTTTTGACTCCACTTTTCACCTTTATTTCTATTTTCTCTCTTTTTTCCTTTTTCTGTTTTTCCTCTTCTTTGTTTTAGACACTACAGATGCGGTTTCTTTTTATTCAATACTTATCGATGTCACACATTATTTTACTTTTCTTTTCTTGCTTTTTGACAACAATTTTTATTTTTCTCTTTCTTCATCATGCATACCGCACCCGCTCTATTTATTTTTCATTACCCAACTTTGCTTCCACCCGACTCTTCTTACTCACCCCTATAATAGCCACCCTCAACTTAGGAGATTTGCTTGAGTTGAGGTTCACAATGTCCAAGGAGGTACCAGGGCCAAAACAGGTTCATTCATAATAAAATCAGGCAGGTATGGTGTAAACGAAAAGAAAGGTCAATTTAAGCTCAGACATTTGGATCAAGGGATTTTTATTCACTTTTGATAGGTCTTTTAGGCTAAAGTGGACTCATAAATCAAAAATGGCCTATGATCCTTTCCTAGTTTCTTATCCTCTATCTCGGTACTACTGACCAGGCAAGTTCTAGATTGACCCACACAACCAAATTCAGCTATTTTTCTTCACTCACACATAGAACATGTCAACATCATCAATTCTACTAATCGCTAGTTCAGGTAAAGCCATACAATGATAAACAAGTTCACAGTTTCAATGCCATGCACAGATTCACAAAGGTCATACTTGTAAACATTCACATACACATATACAAATTTTCGGAGGGGTATCAAATCATCAAATATCAAAATATCAAACAATTTCAGCTCTTGACTGCTTTTAGTGTTCCTACTTTCTTCCAATTGACACAAGAAACAAAAAAAATAAAAATCCTAAACATGCCGATTCTACTAGATATGGAAGACCCATGGGAAAAGATATTCAGCAAGAAAAACACTCGGGTTATGTTCAGCAAAACAGAATGCACAAGTATCCCTCCACACCCTCATCAAGAAAGCATGCGTCATCCTTGCCGCATATATATACCAAACAAAAACTAAGGAAGTAGGGAACATACCTGTGCGACCTAGGTGTCTGCTACCTAGTCGGTGGAGGGTGTAGATACACCTCCAATGTCATCTCCAAATTTACCGGCTTGAATTGGCGCATTTTCAGACCCTACAGAGCTCGTGCCTTCTCCACGAACTCTCGCTGGCTCAGTCTCGGCTCTCTATCGAGCCTCCTCTCTTGATTCGTGCAGTGCTCTCTCTATCTCATTCCGCTCCCATTTTTGCTGACAGAGCAGAGAAGCACCATCATAAACACTTGCCTCCTCGCGAGGCCTCTTCCCCTTACCATGTGCCACCGGCTCCTACGTGAAGAAATCAAAAATAGGTGGCAATTCTTCTTCAAACTCATCATCAATCACGGGGAGTGCCAGTGGAGGTACTGCAGCTATTTGTCGTGCCACCAAGTCCCGCACCTCGGATCGTAGTGATCCAAGATCTGAGTACCATCTTGATAACTCCGGCGCCTGTAACTACGCAAGGCGCCCATCCATTCTCCTCTCAAAAACGTCCAGGCACCCATGCATTCAACTGGACCGTGTCTCCAACTCTTTTGACACCCACGACTTAACCTACTCCATCAATACTTTGAACCGTAGAGCTGTGTGTGCCTGCTGCTTCTCGGCCTTAGCTAGCCGCCTAGTCATATCAACCAAAAATTCCTGTGAAACCATGACTAGACCGGTTGTGGTGGCTCGTGGAGGTGCAATTGATGGTCTGGATGCTTCTGCCGTAGATGATGACTCAGGAACATCGGCAGGTGTGGCAGTATCTAGTGCATCTGTAGCCTCAGCCTGGCTACCTATATCTCTACCCTCAATAGGCTCAGCCGCTAACTCGGCGAACTGTGCTGCATCAGTCTACATCTCGCTACCAAATGCCCCTATTATTATGGTCGCTCCAACGGATGCAGCTGCCTGAGTCCTTGCCCTTAATACTGGGTCTGTATCATCTCGAATCAGCCCAATATCGGTAATCTTGTGGACCACCACTCTCTGGTCAACTTATGGCAACTCTGGCACTCGAGACTCCCCACAAAGTCTATCAACAAAACATGGGAAGGGAATCACTGTACCATCATTTATATCCCACTCTCGAATCTCCTCAGCAATGAATCATGGGAAATTGATTTCATAACCCTCCATTATGCTGGCTACTAGTGCTGGTCTGTCGGGTGAGAGTATATTGTCATTACTTGTTGGTACCAGCCTGTGCCTCACCATGACCACCAAAATTTCTCCTGAAAGTTCAAAGTGTCCTTCTTTATCTGCGACTCTGTACCATGCAGCCATTCAACTAGCGGAGCCTTAGTGGCAATGATTCGGGAGAGCCAAGTATATTGTTGTATACGCTCCATGATATTCAACTTTTTAGTTTTGACTTTCCTCAACTCAGATAGCCTGTGATCAAACTTTGTCGTGTTCATCGGAGCACGATAAGCTGGCCCATATAGCATTTTGGAAATCGTCTCCTCAGATATATCGACTAAAGTCTCACGCACCAACACTTGATTCAATGAGGGCCCCTTTTTCCAATCCTGGCCTCCTAGTGCTAACCGCTGCAAGGTGGATGCATATGCTGCATAGAATTCTCGAACCAGAAATGGGCTATAGCTGCCTAAAGGCTCGGTCGACCACCCAAACCTGTATTTATCAAAGACTGCTTGTAGCTCAGGAAGGTCTTTCAACCCGGTGGTGATCAGCCTTGGCTCCTCGTATATGATCCTCTTTGGATTGCCTTTGTCATTAGGAGCGATATCTCAGTTGTATATAGTCCATATGCCATGGACACACCATCTCCTCACATTTCTCGGTTGCTCATTTGATGTGTCCGATGTCTCAGTCATCTCATTGTTAGAGACCCCTCGTTGAGCATGCAATTCATCAGCTCTCTCTGTATTGTGCCCAGGTGTGGGAGCCTCAAGAACAACTGCAGCAGCAGCCCTAGCACTTTCATTAGTGCGGCTGGCCGTATCTCTTACAAGTGGAGTGGGAGTATCGATCAGGGCTGTCTGATTTGAAGTTTATTGAGCCCTAGCCCTGGTTGTCCTCCTCACTAGCTGCTCCTCTGATACCTCATATTCCTCTTCAGAGACACTAGACTCTTCAGAGGAGGATGGATCATCTCGTAGCCTTCGGTATGATGGTTGGCTGCGCTCAGGTACCTTCTTTTTGGTTTGATCCTTCTTTGGTGTACCTCGTGGAGCTATTGTACCTGTGGACCCAATGTTAGTACACAAGATGAGATAAAACAGAAAACATTTATAAGTTGGTGCGTAGTGGTCCTGATGGGTGACTAAATGAGTCGTTTCCACTGGCAACGACTCATGAGGTCACTCGTCGTCTCAGACTGTCCTTTCTTCAGGTTGTTCGAGTGTACTTGATGACTGGTCCCAATGAGTCATTGCCAGAGTCAACGAGTTGTTAGGTCCCTCGTTAAGTCCACTGCCTCAGTAGTTTAATTTTCCCACTCAGGACGAGCTACATAACGAGTCATTTGGTGACCCAACTACTCGTGATGTGGCTCGTGCTCAAGAGTTCCTGTTCATCTTCCTTTTCTTTTTAGTTTAAATTTCACAAACACAAAAACTCGTTCAAAAATCAATCCAGGTGACATACAATCGAAATTCAATGTTTAACTCTTCCTGGGGTTTATCTACATCATGAGGCACATATAAACACGATATAAATCGAAGTACATTCAAGCTCATTCACACATGGGTCTTCGAAATTTCTTGATTAATTTGCAATGACATTCCGGAAATTTTCATGGGGAAGATTACTTACAATTTGATTTATCAGAGATGGAGTGCAATAGCAGTTGTGAGTGTGCTTCAGTTAATGTGTGTGCAATGGTTGAAGGTGCTTGTTGATGAGGTTTTAGTGAAGAAGAAGAAGAGAATAAGAAGAGGGAAGTTTAAATTCAACAGGAAGATGGATATTTTAATTTAAAAATTTACCCAATTCCAATTTGGGTTGGGTTAGGTTAACTTACCTGGGACCTAACAACTTAAGTAATGACTCGTGATGTCACCCAACGAGTCGTTTCCTGAGTCGTGGTCCTTGGATTGACGTAGCTTTAGAATAGGTCACTTAACGACTCGTTTGGTTTCCCAACGATTAGTTGAGTGACCGTTATCACCCTTATTCTTTTAATTAAATCTTAGATCCAGTGTACCTGATGGGGAACCTAACGATTCGTTCCTTGGAGAAACGACTCGTGAAGTCACCCGTTGCTCCCCTATTTTTTGCAATTCTCTTAATGGATGGATGAATGAGTCGTCAAGTCAAATGATGACTTGTTCTATTATTTTTTGCACTAGAACTTGAAGTTCCAGTTTTTTGTTCCAACTTCAAATTTTCCATCTTATTCACGTGCACCCATCAACAAACGTTAACACTAACTTTTTTCTTACATTTACAACTTGGGTTGCCTCCCAAGAAGCGCTTCATTTAACGTCGTGGCACGACATGGGTGTTTTTGCTACTCAGACTTCACCAAAACACCTCCATGGGCTGCCTCCCATGCAGCACCTAATTTAACGTCGTAGCACGACGCAAGTCATTTGACTACTTAGAATTCATCAAGTGACTCTTCTCCATCCTGCAATGCTGAAATTATGCTGAATTCCTTGGGTGGTTTCATGGTTCAGCTAATATTGAAGGTAACCTCTTCTTTTTTCAACCGAAATTTCAGCTGCCCTGCTTCCACATCCACTAGGGCCCTACCTGTTGCAAGGAATGGTCTCCCCAAAATAATGGGGATCTTTGAATCCACTTCGCAGTCCAGAATCATGAAGTCTACTGGGAATATGAATTTGTCCACTTTGACTAGCACATCAAACAAAATCCCCACCGGCTTTTTAACTGTTCGGTTAGCCATAGTAGTTGCATCAAAGTCGGTGTAGGGGTTCCCAAGCCTAACTTTCTAAATACTACTAGCGGCATCAGATTTATGCTAGCTCCCAAGTCACAAAGCGCCCTTGCAAACTCAACCTCCCCAATGGTTCAAGGTATAGTAAACGCACCTGAGTCTTCCTTTTTTTATGCTAGGACCCTGTTAGTGATGGCACCGCAGTGGTGCATATTATCAGCAGGATTCAAAGTTACGGTTCTTTTTCTGGTGACGATTTCCTTCATAAATTTGGCATATCCAGGCATTTGCTCAAGTGCCTCCACACATGGGATATTCACCGACAGCTGCTTGAGCATAGAGATAAATTTTTGATATTTTCCATCTTCAGCTTTCTTCTTCAAGCGCTGGGGGTAAGGAGGAGGAGGTCTAGGGATTGTTGTGAGTTTTTGTTGTGCCTCCTTCTCCTTCCCATGGTCATCTCCTTGCTCCTTTGCACTACTCAGAGGAAGTTGCACATCTGAGTACCCACCAAAGTTGGGTTGTCAACATCCGCTACATCATCATCATTATAAACACGGGTCTTCCTGACTCTTTAACTAAAACTGGCCTCGATGGATCAACTGTAGCCTTCCCGCTCCTAATAGTGACCGCCATGCAATAACTGTTGTTTTTTGGATTTTGCATTGTATTGCTGGGAAGAGTGCCCTTCTGTATTGCAACAGACATCTGACTCATCTGCTGCTCAATTTTCCTGATTTCCACGGTATGTGGCTCCACCTTTTTATTTAAGCCAAAAATATCAGCGCGGAGCTCCTTAAAGTGGTTGTCTGTTGCCTCCATCTGCTTCAGCACTTTGGAAAGCATATCTTTGACCCTTGAACCACTCGACTCTGGATCTCGATTTCATGGAGGAACATACAGACTGCTCCTATCATTTTTGAACTCCTCTCGCTTCTTCCAATAACCGTTGTCTCGGTATTTGCCCCGGTTGAAATTATTATTCTTGTAGAAGTTCCAACCTTGGTTCCCTGGACCTTGACGCCAAGAGTCTTGGTTAGAACCTTTGCTGTTGGTCCAGAAACCCATCCTCTGATCATTCAAATAATTGATCTCTTCTTCAGACTCTGACTTGCAACCATCATTTCTCGAGGCCTAACCCTGAGAACCTATAACATTCACCTTTTCTGCTCCAACTCCCATTAAGTGCTTGGCAGGCAACCCCATGGTGGTCTTTATCTCTGTAATATCCTGGTCATGCTCCTCATCTCTTCTCCGCTGTTTGGCAGACATACCAACCATATAAGAACCAGCCGGAACCTCCTACTCTCTAATGTGCCAAGCTCGGTTGATTTTGGTGATCCTGTCCAGCAGCTCCGCAGCCTCTGCATAAGTATGACTCATAAAGGATCCTCCTGAGACGGTATCAGCAACTGCCTTGGTGTTGGCATTCAGGGACTGGTAAAAGATCTCCAATAATGTATCATTCGGAATCCTATGGTTTGGCACCCTTTTTAGCTTTTTGTTGAAACGCAACCAAGAATCGTGGAGCGCCTCAGAATTTAGCTGTCTGAAGTTATAAATCTCATCCTTCAACTGCAATGCTTTGGGTGGAGGGAAGAACCTTTCAAGAAAATCTCTCTTAAGCTCTCCGCAAGTGGTGATGGAATCATTCGACAACTCAGCCGGCCACATAGTTGCCTCACTCCCAAGAGAGAATGGAAATAACCTCAATTTGATTGCGTCCTGGCTGACCACCGGCTACCTGTATGCCTTGCATATACCCACGAAATTTGTCAAGTGAGCATGGGCGTCATCAGATGCATCACCTGCAAATATTCCCTTCATATTCAGCATTTGAATCATTGCACTTGTAATATAAAACTTTTCCCCAGCAGGCAAAGGAAGATGGACTATCGCTCTAGTGGCACCAGTTTTATCTATGTCCGCATCATCTTCCTCATCAAAATATCAGTGTCGTTGGTGTTCTGGACCTCTGGGTCATCTAGCTTGTTCAGCTTCTACAGCTAGACGCTGCTCTTCAGTAACTCTGGCTAGCTGACAATCTCTATCCCGAGCTTGCTCTTCGGCCAACATTCTTGTTGTGGCTTGGTCCAGAGTTTCTTGCTCTTGTATGTTGGTCATTCTTCTCAGGTTCCTTAACGTTAGCTCAAGTTCGTGATCAATTGGAATCAAGGGATTTCCTTGGCTTCTAGTGTCGGGAATGCACAAACCTAAGACCTTTTAAGAACCAAAACAACAAAAGAAAAATAATTAAAAAAAAGAAATAAGAACCAATAGAAAAGTTAACACAATTAATAAAAGCTTTAGCCGTATTCCCCAGCAACGGCACCAAAATTTGATGTCGCCCAAATTACACCTCGCAATTGATATATAAGCAGTCGATTGTCAAGTATGGAATCCAACAAAGGTTGAGGTTGATCCCATAGGGAATATGATAAGAACTTAGTTTAATGCGAATAACTATTACTATTGATTTACTTATTTTCAAAGGGGCAAAAATATAGAATAATAAACAAAGTAAAATTGCTAAATATTGAAATCAAATTTGGTTTGTATTCAATTTTAACGATTTGACTAGGATTGTGTTCCCAAAGTTTTCATAACCATAATGCTTATGCACTAGTGATCTATTCCGATGTTTAACATGCAATATTAGTAAGTTAGGTTCACTTAAATGGTTGATCCCCTATCTAGATGATTTTCACCATGCAACTTGGTCCGTATACGAGTGTACTTTAGTTGACCCTTACCCTTAATATCGAAATAGCTATCCCCGGACAAGTTCAAGCTATTAGATGAGGGTTGACAGCCTCAAAACTCCATTGTTAATCCCTTTTCCCATTCATTACGTCCTTGGTCCAGTAAGTAAGAATAAGGCAAGTCCTAACATTTGTAACCGTCAAGAATCAATCAAAACGAAGGAAAAAAATAATACATGCATAAAACCCCGTTTAAGAATCACTAAGTATTTTTACCTATGTGTGTTAATTCATCTTCGTTCCCACAAACCTAGTTTATGGGTTAGCTACTCATGTTTGTGTTATCGCAATCACAAAATATAGAAGAAATCATAATTGGTCAACTTACAAATTACTGTAGAATAAAAACCACGTAGATTGAATAAAACTCCATTGCTTTCATTTCTTGAATCAAGAACAATTGTACAAAAATTCTCTTAAGAATAGCCTCAAAAATCGTTCCAGATCCTCTCCAAAAAGCGTCGTCTAAAAATAAACCTAAATTGGGTATTTACAGTTCCAAGAAATCCTTTTCCTAAATAAAACTGAAAATCAGGTCGGCAGTGGCAACAGGCTAGGTGACGGATTGTTAGGCTTTCTGATGAGTCGTTCCTTGCTTTCATTAGTCGTCCTTAGTATCGCACCTAGTTGTGGCAACGGGTTACCTAACGACTCATCGTACCTAAGCACGAGTCGTTAGGTCCCTCATGGACTGACTCCTTCAAAACTCCAGTGCACTTCACGGATGGGTCCAGTGGTCTGACAACAAGTCGTTTCATCTCATGACGACTCGTTACGTCTGTCGTCAACTTCACTGGCCACTTTGTTGCAATTTTCTCGTCAATGCCCAACGATTGACCTCACAACTCGTTACAAAGTGTAACGAGTCATTCCTCCAACTCATCAAGTACAATGCCTTGTATTTTCAAAACTCCATATTTTGTCCACGCCTTAAGCAATGGGTCGTGCCTCCTACCAATGACTCGTTAAGTTCCTGGCAGTCACCCTTCAGTTATTTTTTGCATTAATTCGACCAAATTCACTTCCAAGCCTGTTTTCCTACATATTAAGCACAAAATACATCATACCCATACAAACATACCTGAAATGTGCACAATTTCTTGGTTTTAAGCGTCCAAAGTGCCGTAAAATCACGGCACATCAAATAACTAAATAAATAATTTGTTTACATGAAAATCACATAGTATCTTATAAATGGAAGGGAGCAATATCTTAAGCATATAAAATAACTCTTTTATGTGAAAATAAATCTCATTTGATGTTACGTAAAGACCTATAGGTGAACGATTTTGCCAATATAAAAATATGAAACATTAACATTGTTGATTCATATGAATTATCATATATAAAATTTAATAGTTCAGGAGAAAAACTTAATATATATTTTTTAAGTATGCAATAGAACTCATAATCAAACACGTGTGAATCTTTTATAAAAGGTTATCATAAGAATCGAACCTAATATTTTTTGCTTGCTTTAATATCACATAAAAATGCAAGAACATGATTAACTAAATAATATCTTATAGGAACTAAGTATAAAATTAAACATAATATAATAAGAGATTTAACATGTAAGAAAATATATATTATGAGAAATAATATCTCATTAATTAAAACACTACAAGGTACATGCACTAATATCATAAAAATAAAATTATAAAGGACAAAAAAATAAAAGCAACCGCACAATCAATAATATAATGATATAGTTCTATGTAAATATTATCTATTTATGAAGCATTGGGTACATTTATGGCCAGGATGCAATACGGCTCAGACTCTTCCCTTTTTCTCTATCAGGGCAAGCTACTTTGTGGTTATCGTAGTTTCCTAACGACTCCATAACCAACTGGAGGGAGCTCAAATAGGCCTTTTTGGAGAGATTCTTTCCCCAATCCAAGATGTTGCAGCTAAAGGATGACATCTATAATTTTCGACAGATTAAGACTGAGGCACTTCATGAAACTTGGATGAGATTCAAAAAGAAGTTGACAAAGTGTCCTAACCAAAAAATCCCAGATGATAGTTTGTTGGAAATTTTTTACAGGTCTCTGAACAATAGCACCAAAGTTATAGCAGACTTGGTAGCTGGAGGAGCATTGATGAGTCACACCTAGGAGCAAGCTGCCACCATTCTCGATAGGGTGACTAAGACAAACAGGGTCTGGCATACGAGGAAGGATGATGCAGTGGCAGGCACATATAATGTTGGTTTGACTGCAAACCAACGAAGAAAAGAAGAATCGCGCAACCAGGAGTTGGCTCATATACGCACATCATTGGACTTGCTGACAAAGCATATTGTGGGAGCTTGAGCCAAATAGGTCAATGCAATGGGAACTCAAGGAAAGGAGCAAGGAGCTGATCACTATGATTCTGAGGAGGAGGAAAACTTCTTGGATAGCCAGGTGGCGGGTTTCCGAACCAACTCCCAAGCATTTGGACAAGACAATTAGCGCCAAGGTTCTAGAAATCAAGGTCGGAACCAGTATAGAGACAACTACAACATAAACGGGTTCAGAGACGCGAGTCGAGGTCGTGAGTGAGAAGGTGATTGGAGACGAAACGATGGATACCGAAATGATCGGGCTGGATTATATGTGCCTCCCAATGCACGAGAAGGGGAGGTTGGGCAATCAAAGTTGGAGAGCATGATGGCCGACATGTTGAAGAAAGTGAGCTCCACTGATGATCAGTTGAAGGAGAACCGAGGTGACTTGTCAAGTATGGGTCAAAAAGTGGAATCTCATGCTACCGCCATCAAGAAGATTGAACATCAACTTGGGCAATTGTCAGCATCAATGAATCCTAGAAAAAAGGATACACTACTTAGAAACACTATCCAAAATCCAAAGAACGATGCACATTGTATGGCGGTGATGACTAGGAGTGGTAAGACCACAGTTGACCCCTCGTTTCCAGTTGAAGTTGAGCGGATGAAAGAGAGCATAATGGAGGATGATGATACAAGTGCTGAGAGAGAGACTGGTGAGTTGCAAAAGGCCCCGAGAGGTGAGAAGGAAGGACATGGATCAAGGGGCAATGCAAGTGCATAAAGCTATACCACGACCACCACCACCATTTCCCCAAAGGATGAAAAAGAAGGTGGAGAATGGTAAGTTCCAAAAATTCCTTTCAATTCTTAAGAAACTATCTGTGAACATACCATTGATTGAAGCTTTAGAGCAGATGCCAGGATATGCAAAATTTGTGAAGGACCTGGTGACTAAGAAGAGATTTGTGACTTATGAGCTTGTTGACAATGTGCATCACTATAGTGCCATATCCACAAGGGTCCTAGCGCAGAAAAAGGAAGACCCAGGTGCCTTCACTATACCATGTATGATTGGCAATGTCAAGTTCGTAAGGGCACTCTGTGATCTGGGAGAGAGAATTAATTTGATGCCCTTGGCTATATTCAAGAAATTAGGATTAGGAGCACCTACACTGAACAACATGCAGCTACTGATGGCCAACAGAACAGTTAAAAAGCCGGTGGGCATCCTGATCGATGTTATTGTCAAGGTAGATAAATTTATAATCCCAGCAGGCTTTGTGATTTTGGATTGCGAGGTTGATTATGAGGTCCCCATCATTTTGGGGCGACCATTCCTTATGACTGGGAGGGTTCTAGTAGATGTGGAAGCTGGCCTGCTAAAGTTCAGACTAAATTACGAAGAGGTCACATTCAACATCTACAGGATAATGAAGCAACCCGAGGAATTAAGTGTGATCTCAGCACTGGAGGATGAGTATGAATCACTTGACGAATTCTGAGTAGTCAAGAGATTTGCATCGTGCCGCAACGTTAAATCAGGCGCTTTTTGGGAGGCAACCCAAGTGGTAGTTTGGTGATGTCTAAGTAACCATGCTACCTACATCATGTCGCTATGTTAAATCAAGCGCTTCTTTGGAGGCAACTTAAGTTATTGAACTAATTTGTGCTCAGTGTGCAGGGAAAATTAAAAATAGGAGGCTGAAACATCAGCTGCTACAGCCCTCAGTACGACCCGTGATGAGATCCTACAGGCCATAGCAGCAGTGGTGGTGAGGTTCTGAAAAAATTACTCCAAGCTTCAACCTACGATTCATCCTACGGACGGTGGTACGAGTCGTAGGATTTATTCATAGGTCGCCAGGTACAATGACATACAAACGCCGAGTAGACAAAACCAAAGCCCGAAGGACACTGATTGATGAAACAACTGAGTTAGAGTCTGACAAGGCATGAGACTCACCTAGTGGTTCAATTGAAGAGTATCAAGTAGACACTTCAGACACTGATGGAACCTGAACCACTAGGGAAAAAGCAAAGGTCCAAGATGAAGCAACCACTGCCACATCCGCTCAAGCTTCTCAGCCTGAGAAGGGAGTTATAGAGGAACAATACAAGTCAGGATGCGACTCCAATGCTGAAGAAGGGTCAGGGGAGACCTAAAGTGGAGAAGCAAGCGGTAGTGAAGAGTTAGATGAGGAGGCTCCTGATGTTGCACAAGAGCAGACTCCACCTAGGGAAAGCAGTACAATTAGGTGGAGAGTGTCGGGAGCTAAAGAAATCTATGAGCAAGGCATCCCTCTCACCGACAAGAATAAGCTAAGGAGGAGCATCCAAGAAGAGTCGCGGATCCTCACAACCTCACTTAACGAAGTTGAGGAGATGAAGCAGATTTTTAGCTTCTATGGTTTTGAGTGGATGGACAAGACTCCAGCACAGTACACAGTAGACATAGTTCGGGAGTTCTATGCAAACTACTTGGCCACCTTGGAGGTAAAGGAAAAGGAAGGGCAGAAGATAAAAGACTAGCCTCGTCTGGAGAGTGTTATGGTTCAAGGTCGAGAGGTTGATATATCTGAGCGGAACATCTCTCGAATGTTATACGGACCACAATTTTTGCCTACTAGGACGATGCCAGAGTACAATCACAGGGTGGAGGCAATGAAGCAGATTAGATCCCTAGCTGTGCTGGAGCGACAGAGGCAGCTGCAATGGCTAGCAGGGGTGATTGCTGAGAATAAGGATGAAGATGAATGGGTTATAGTGGAAAGCATGTGACCAAGAACTCACTGAACTTCATAGCAAAAGCCTATTGGACACTAGTGCGCCATTGGTTAGCACCTACGGCCAACGACAACACATTGAGTGCTGACAGAACGGCTTTGGTGGCATGCCTCATGTCTCGTTACCCCATAAATATTTTGAGGATCATAGTAGATGAGATATGAGATCGGGCGGTGGGAGTAAGCACTACTATCCCATTCCCGAGTCTTGTGTTCAGATTATGTATGGAGGCAAAAGTTCCACGGGGTGACGAGCGGTTGATTGGAGGCCAAAGGATTGCAGACATAGGTCTTATCCGGGACAAGATGGACCCTGTAAGCAGATCTAGGATTCCCATAACTATCCCAGCAGCCCAGCCATCAAGAGATGCACAGGTGAATGTCCCCATTACACAGGAGCAAAGCGAGACACCAGCTACAGACGCCGGTCATTCAGAGTCAGCTCCGAGCACCTCAGTTGCACCATTGCCCAGCATGCAGACTCAGACACCAGCAGGATATACTTTGGTACCACAGGACTTCCTCCAAAAGCTAGAAAAACTATTGAGCATGGTAGAGCAAAAGATTCAGGCCATCATGGACAATGTAAAACCATAGGTCAAGCCAGAGATAGAGGCAGCATCTCAGGCCCTACATGATCTCATTGACAGTTTTGAGAGCCGATTCAATGAGAGGACGGCAGAGCAGATGGATACCAGCAGTCTCCATGCAGTGTTAGGGGCTCTATGGAACCAAGTAGTTAAGTTGTCATCACGACAACCAATAGTATTAGCAGCCCCCACTCTTCTGGACCTAGGTGCCGAGCTTGACGAGAAAATTAATTTGGCGGCATATTGGGAGCCGATTACCGCTGTTGAGAAGGGAAAAAAAGAGCTGCTGAGGATGCTAGCGAGGAGAGTTTGAGAAAAAGGAGGAAGAATGAGAGAAAAGAGCGCAAGCGGGCTAGAGAAGAGAGCATGCAGACTCATGACACACATATGTCTGAGATGCATGAGAGAGCTAGAGGAGCAGGCAGCTCCACCATACTTCAGCCCGAGCTTGCCCGTGGCTATGACCCTTTGGGAGAGCAACATTCATCCCTGACAGTTACAGAGGCCGTCCAAGTGGTCAAAATCACTGAGGGGGGGACCACTCCCCTTGTTGACACACAATTTGAGTGCACCGGCCGCCGCTAGCACCACTAAAGCGAAGGTACCACCTCCGCAAGATGACAAGAGCACCTAGTGCGCTACAAGTATGTTCTCTTCCCTATGTTCTTATAGATGATTCTTCGGGGAAAAAGCTTACTTTTCAAAAATGGAAGGGGGTATACTTATGATTTTTGGGATTTTTTTGATTCGTCTGAGGGTTTCTCTTGCCGTGTTTCTTTTCCCTCAGGCATGCTACTAGTAGAACCAGCATATGTAGGATTTTTATTTTTTAGTTTGTGATTTTTGTTTAATTAAAAAGTAGCTTAGGAGTACTCATCCAATAAAAATGCACTAGTTTTGGTTTTTGAAAAAAAAAATTAACCCTGTTTAAAAATTTTGATGCATTAGCTATGTATTTGTGATAACATGCATGATTGTTGTCGATCTTCTGGTGTCATTTAGTTTGTCAACATGAGTAGTCTTGTTAATCCACGTATAAACCAGACAGGTGAGGTGAAAATAGTTCATGTACCATGCGCGAGTGAGGTATAGTAGTCAGTTCGGTATTGTGTTGAAGATCTAGAACTTGCCTGGTTGGTCTGCGCATAGGCTAGGGATGGTTGGTTAGGATATGATGATAGGCCATTTTTGTTTAGATCATTTTTAGCCTTTATTACCCTACCAAAGTTGCATGAATCCCTTGATCCCAAGTTTGAGTCTTAATAGACCATGTTTCTTTGATTTACCGATTAACCGTACCCATTTTTTTAATGAACCTGTTTTAGCCCTGATCCTTACTTGGATTTTGTGAACCTCAACATAAGAAAAATGCTTAAGTTGAGGGTGGCTAGAGTAGGGGTGCGTAAATTGTGGGAACGGAAGAAAGGAAAAGAAAAGAGAAAAGGAATGGTGAAAAATGAGGTGTGGTAAGATGAAAAGAAAAAAAGATGAAAAATGTTGAGAATATTGAAAAAGAAGTTTCAAAATAAAATGAAAATGCTGAAAAAGTTGAAAACTCACCACACCCATGAAAATGTGTAAAAAGGGGTAAAAAGGAAAGAAAAGGATATGAAAGATTAAAAGGGTGAAATAGGGGAATGGTGTAGCCAATGTATGTAGTGCCAAGGAAGGGATAGTCACTTATAAAATCTTTAATCTTTACCATGTCCATCCCTGAGCCTACATTACAATCCATACTAAGTCTTATAGTGATCCTAACTTGACCATCTGATAAACCAAAGCAGAGAAAATAAGGGCAATCCTATGGTATCTGACACATAATACTTGTAACTTCTTCGTGAGAGTGAGTGCCTTACTTGTTTAGTCCCCTATTATGTTTGACATCTCATATCTGACCCCATAAATTCTTGACATGTAGATGGCCTATTCTCATGTTGGTTAAGAGTTTTTGAATGCCATACATGCTAGGAAAAGGCCCAGGGAAAGACCGGATAAGAAATCCGTCGAACCATCGCGGAAGGAGCCGAGGCAGAGCCCCTCCGTGATGGCAACATGCCACGGAGGGAGGGCCTCTGCGTTGGATCCATGTCACGGAGGCCCTGTCCAGGCCCAAGTATATAAGCCTCCAAACTTTGGTTTTTTATTAAAATTCCTTATAATTTCCAGTGAAAAACAGAGAGTAATCAGAGAGAAGGGGAAACGAAGATCTCCTACTAATATTCGTCTGATTACACCGCCAAACACGGTCCAAACTCAAATTAACTCCAGATACCGAGGTATTAAGCAGTAAGGAGCATTCCTACGAATTTAGTTTCGTGAAATTCGGTCGGCGAATCATCGTGCTACCGAACTAAGGTAAGTGGAATTGCTCCAAATTAGAGCCAATATACTCCTATCCCTAAAGTGAGTATTTCTTCCTTCTAGACTCAGTTTTTGACCATTTTTCGATAAGCCAAGGTTTGGGCTATATATATATTGAAAGTGATATTTTCTTCCAGAATATTAGCGTATTTAGTTCTAATTGATATGTATATGAATGCAGTTGGGAGAAATAGTAGAAATACTGACCAAACTACGCCAGTTAGTCGGGAACTCCGAAGCGAAGGTATGTAACGCTAATCCTTCGGCAAGTTAGTAATCCAGTACGGTAGATAGCGTGATGTATAGAAGAAAGAACTCAGAAGTCGAGAATTGAGTCCAGTTTGAATTTAGCAAGCATGTTTTATGATATTATGATATATATTCAGAATAAAAGTTAGTAAAGCAATATCAGACAGTCAGATGATATCCCAGATACAGTATAGCCAGACAGTCAGATGATATCTCAGTTACAGTATAATCAAACAGTCAGATAATATCTCAAATACAGTATAGTCAGTATGAGAATTAGTATAACATAGAAAAGAGTTCAGAATGAGAAATCAGAGTACGGATAGTATTTTTAGTTTAAACATGCTTGCTATATGTGATTATTGTTTGTTGAGACCTGTTTGTGTTATGAGGGCACCTAAAAATTGGTGTTGGATAAATTGGTGTTGGACCTAAAAATTGCAAAAGAAAGCCTGAAGTATGCAAAATATGCTCAAAGTGCAGACCAAAGTATGAGTCGTACTGATAGCCGTGAAAATTTGCAGAAGGCTAGAACTGAAGTGATGTAATGTACGAGTGTCAGTACGAGTCATACCAAGCTGGTACGAGTTGTGGTGTTGAATTCGTGATAAAATACAGAAGAATTGTGTAAGAGGCTGACTCCTGCTATGGAAAGAAAGTACAACCCATGGGAAGAAGGTACGAGTTGTACCATGACAGTCGTAATGAACTTCAGAAGAATACCAAAGTTTCAAAATCAAACCACGGGAGATCAGTACGGATCGTAGGAAGGAAGAACAAATTGTACCAGGATTCAGCACTTAGCAAAATTCATCCAACCATGCAAGGTACGATAGGAAGCTACAGGTCGTATGATGCCGCTACGGATCGTAGGTTGGCTCGTCACGATTGTGGAACCAGATGTGGAAATTCATCCTGTTAACCTAGGAAAAGGATTCTTGTATTTGTATAAATACGTTTTAGGTTTTATTTTTCTAGAGACAAAGAAAAGAGAGGAGAGAGAAGGGATTTTGAGGAGAGAAAGAGAGAATTGTGTTGATTCAAATTGTGATCAACCTTTTCTTGAATTCTTCTTGTTCTTGCTACTTGTTCTTGAAGATTTTGATGATTAATTAAAGGAAGTGTTTTTTCTCATTCATTCTTATAAGTATTGATTTATGTTCTTAATCATGAATACAATTCACAACCTTACAACTATGAGAGGCTAAAACCTCCATAGCTAGGGTTGTAGGAACCATGATGGATTAACAAGCTAGGGTTGCACAAAGTAATTTTAAAACCAATACAAACACTTATATTGGTATTCTCTTCATGCTTAAACATTTCTTAACAGTGCGCAAAGTTAGGACATACTCGAATTCTTTACTTGCTTAGGACTAAGAGGTAGAGATTAGGAAAAGAGAATTACAATAGAGCCTTGATTTTGATAATCATTGTATTAACTTGAGTTGTGGTTGCAGGATAGTTAAATTTGGAACTTAGTGATAACGGATAGCTTGAAACCGCTCATAAGACTTGGTCGAGTGATTGAGTATAGTCATTCAATAGGGACTGATCGGTCGTTTGAATGAACCTAAGTTTTCAGTTCTATAAGTATTGGTGATAATCACGAGTGTATACCCAAAGCAGTTATGAACCCATGGGGAATACAAATCCTGGTTATCCTTTAATATTGATTCAAAATCATAATTTTGATAATTGTTTTCATTATTGATTTTCTTTAGAACCCGCCAATTTAGAAGTAACTACCTCACAAGTTCACTTACCGTCTATAATCCAGTTCTCCCATATTCCCTGTGGATTCGACCCCAACCTATAATCGGGTTCTTTATTGACAATGTCTACTTCATACTTCAGTAGGAGGTATGGTTTGGGAGTTATAAGTCAGCCACCTAGTTTTGTTGATCCTAGACATCCAAACTATGTCTGTCTACTCAAGAAGGCATTGTATGGCCTTACGCAGGCACCTAGGGTATGGTTTGACATGTTTAGTACCTATCTACTTCATCTTGGTTTCAAATGTAGTAACTCATATTCTTCTTTGTTCATACTGCAATGCAAAAGAGGGACTGTTCTACTCCTATTGTATGTGGATGATATAGTAAATACTGGAAGCTCAGATGAATTGATCAGAAATATAATTGCAGGCTTACAAGATGAGTTTGCCATGAAAGACCTTGGATCACTACATTACTTCTTAGGAGTTGAAGTCAAGTACTTTAAGAAGGTGTACATCTAAGTCAAGGGAAGTATGCAGCAGATTACTGCAAAAGACAGATATGGCACTGGCCAAATCTATTAGTACGCCACTATCTCAGAAGCATGGATTACAGCGAGGAGTAGGAGGTCAAATTGATGTATCATTATATAGAATCATTGTGGGAAGTCTTCAGTATCTCATAGTGACCAGGCCTGATATATCACATGCAGTAAATTTGGTTACTCAGTTTATGCAAGCTCCAAAATAGTAAACACTTTCAAGCATTGAAGAGGATTCTTAGATACGTAAAAGGAACATCTCGGTTTGGTCTGAGGATACTGGCAAGATCACCTCTCAGACTGTATGGTTTTTCATATGCAGATTGGGGAGGATATGCAACAGCAAGAAGATCAACAACAGGTTATTCAGTGTACTTGGGAGAAAATTGCATATCCTGGACTTCCAAGAAATAGTACACAGTGTCAAGGTCAAGTGTTGAGCCAGAGTACAGGGCATTAGCTTCAATAGCAGCAGAACTAACTTGGATTACCTATATTTTGAGAGACATTGGTGTGTATCTAAAGACAGTACCAATACTGTTCTATGATAATATCAGTGCACTATATATGTATGTTAATCTTGTTCTACATACTAGAACTAAACATGTGGAAATGGACTACCATTTTGTTAGAGAAAAGGTGGCAAGAGGACAACTGCTGACAGTTTGTGAGATCATAGAATCAATTGGAAGATAATCATACAAAGGCATTGACAAAGCAGGATTTTTCTAGGCTTAAAAGCAAGCTAGGAGTTTTTTGTCCACCTCCTCACTAGCTTGAGGAGAAGTTTCACGACAATAACACATACACACACATGCATTCGTATTCATATAATAGTAGTTGTAGGAGACTAGAACACATGAGTTATAGTTGTAGTCTACTACTTTTATAAGTATTGTATTTGATGTCTAATATCTTTACTTCATTGTGTATAAGTAGAGTACGGTGTATGTGATTCATCATCCAATACACAGTCTTTCATCTTCATATCTTGGTAGTGTATTTGCACAAGGACAATATTTTAAGCAAACAAAATAACTCTTTTTATGTGAAAATAGATTTTTTTGATGTTACCATAGGTGAATGATTTTATCAATATAAAAACATGAAATATTAACATTGTTGATTCATATGAAGTATCATATATAAAATTTAATTGCTCTAGAGAAAAAAAAACATTTATTTCTTTTAAGTACGCAACATAACCCATAATCTGACACACGTGAATCTTTTATAAAAGGTGATCATAAAAATCGAATCTAATATTTTTGCTTGCCTTAATATCGCATAAAAGTGCAAGAACACAACTAGTAAATAATATCTTATATGAACTGCGTATAAAACTAAAAATAATAACATAAGAAATTTAACATGTAAGACAATATATATTACCATAAATTATATCTCGTTAATAAAATAACAGCAAAGACATGCACTAGTACATCAAAATATAATTATAAAGGAACAGAAAAACAAAAACAACAGCACAAACAATAATAAAATTTTAATGTTTTATGAAAATATGATCTATTCAAGAAGCATTAGGCGCATCATTTTTCTTCTCAATAGAGGTTTGGGCTGGATTTGAAGCTTCATTTTCCAATTCTTTCAAACGATTTTTTAAGATGAAAGTAGTAGCATTTAACCAAGTTTCGCACGCGATTACTTCATTTGCATTTAGCTTTTCAATATTCTCCCACATTTTTCTAGTAGGTGTAGTTTCACTTTGACATCCTGTAGTCTTCTTACCCTCCATTACCAAAATAAAATAAATTTTATTGACCAATTATTTTCAAGAAATGACATTGTAAAAAGTGAAAAACCATGACATTTATATACTTCAAGAATTCTTTCACAAATGTAATTAATTAAATTTGTAGTCTAATAATATAATTTAAAGTATCTTGAATAAAAATATAGAAAATATTAAATTTATTTGATAAAATGATATGTGGTCCAATAAAGTTTTAAATTCAAAAGGTAAATATTTTAATATACTTTACTAATTTTACCAAATTATAACTAGTAAGTGTGAATAGAATTGAATATTATCTAAATATAAAAATATTTTCAATTTTCAAAATAATCAAGTCAAATGTTTTTAATTTCAGTAAAAGAAATAAATTTAAAATTTATCTTAAAAAGAAAAATACATTAGTGTTCTTCCTTGAATTCAGATTTTCCACCTGCACTAAAGGAAATAAATCAAAAGATTTACTTGAAAATTAGATATGTATTAATGTGTTAACTGAAATTCATGATGTCCAAATAAACAAAAATCAATATAATTTGAAAATATACAAGTTGCATACATACTTCTTTTTTGAACTTACACGTAAAAAAGTTCACATCCATTAAATTGAATAGTGAATATTATAGTGAATTATAATACTGAAAAGAAAATTTTAAATATCTATTAACATTAAAAAAATTAGGAATCAAGATTGAGTTAAAAAATATTTATAGTCTGTTTAACGAAATAAGTGAAAATATGACTAGAAGAACACTTCAGATTTTACTATTATAAGGTAACGACCACTATGGTTGTTTTCGAATTTTTGCATGGCTTTTCTGCTTTGACCCTTCCCGTAGCTTCGGTGTGTAGTTTGTAATTTATGTGGATGGGTAACATGATTCTCATATATATATATATATATATATATATATGAGTTATTTCTATTAAATTATATTTTATTATCATAAATGGCTCCAAACATGATCTTGAGACTTATTTCTAATAATTGTTATGGTGTTATCATAAATTTCTCCAGACATAACTTTTTAAATTCTTCAAGATGTCTTAAACAAAGTGATACTCTCTCCTCTCTCATATTTATTATTGCTTCTAAACTGTTGTCTAGAATGATGAAATAATCTTATCTAGAATAATTTTATTCCCTACTCTTTAGATAATTGTAGTCTTATCATTTTATACCTTAGCTGTGTTGATGACACCATTTCATTCTCCTTTGATGACCTCCCTTCAATCTCTTCTTTGAATAACAATATTATTACCCGTCATGAGTATATTTCTGGCTAGCTAGTTAAGAAAGGAAATTTTTCTTTTTAGTATCCCCCGAACTCTTCTTATACTCATTTAAGATATCAAAACCATCACTAAATTTTCATCTCCAACTTTTCCTTTACTTACTTGGCTTGTCCTATTTATATAGATAAGAAAAAGATTTTTTAATTTCATATTATGGTTTCTATGCTTGTTAATACAACTCAATGATGGTCGACATTCTATTATATTTCTTTACATATCATCTCTGTTATTATTCCTCCCAAACTATTATGGACCAAATTGATACGTCTTTTGCTAAAAATTATTGGAGAAGCTCAAATGACATAAATAACTATCACTACTTCAAAAATAAACTATCACCATGTATTATATTATCTTACTCTTGCCAGAAATTATGATTTCCTAACGATGAAGGTGGGATTGGTTTTAGATTTTTTCATGACATTCAACAAGAAGAGAAGGAAGTTCATACATATGATGGTACACTAGATTGTCATCAATCGGAATGGTAAGAAATAGAGAAGAATTTTTGAACCCCGAGAAAATGCTTTGTCTTGAAATATAAACTAAAAGTGTATTTTTACATGACCATTTATTCTTGTAATTCATATGACTCAATGAATTCCATCAATTAGTTTGTATTTTCTAAGACCAAACTCAAAAAAGTTGTTTGCTTGTATTCTTTCATGGATTGTCATATGAATAACTAAATAAATAATTTTTTTTGCATGAAAATCATATAGTATCTTACAAATGGGAGGAACAATATCTCAAGCACACAAAATAACTCTTTTTATGTAGAAATATATTTGTTTGATGTTACCATAGGTGAATGATTTTACCAATATAAGAAATTGAAATATTAACATTGTTGATTCATATGATTATTCATATTTAAAATTTAATTGTTCTAGAGAAAAAAAAATTATTTATTTACTTTAAGTACGCAACATAACCAATAATCAAACACATGTGAATTTTTTATAAAAGGTGATCATAAGAATCAAATCTAATATCTTTGCTTGCCTCAATATCACATAAAAGTACAAGAACACAATTAATAAATAATATCTTATATGAACTACATATAAAACTAAATATAATATAATAAGAGATTTAACATGTAAGACAATATATATTACCAGAAATTATATCTTATTATTAAAAATTACAGCAAATACATGCACTAACATATCAAAATATAATTATAAAAGGACAGAAAAATAAAAACAACAACACAAACAATAATAAAATTTCAAAGTTTTATGTAAATATGATCTACTCATGAAACATTGGGCGCATCATTTTTTTTTCAAGAGAGGTTTGAGCTGGATTTGAAGCTTCATTTTCCATTTCTTTCAAACGGTTTTTCAAGAAAATAAAATAAATTCTATTGACCAATTATTTTCAAGAAATGACACTATAAAAAATGAAAAACCATGACATTTATATTTTTTAAGAATTCTTTCACAAAGGTAATTAATTAAATTTTCAGTCTAATAATATAATTTAAAGTATCTTGAATAAAAATATAAAAAATATTAAATTTATTTGATAAAATGATATGTGGTCAATAAAGTTTTATGTTCAAAAGGTAAATATTTTAATATACTTGACTAATTTTACTAAATAATAATTAGTAAGTGTGAACAGAATCGAAAATTATCTACATATAAAAATATTTTCAATTTTCACAATAATCAAGTCAAAAGTTTTCAATTTCAATAAAAGAAATAAATTTAAAATTTATCTTGAAAAGAAAAATATATTAGTGTTCTTACTTGAATTCAGATTTTCCACCTGCATTAAAGGAAATAAATCAAAAAATTTACTTGGAAAGAAATATGTATTAATGTGTTAACTGAAATTCATGATATCCAAATAGATAAAAATCAATATAATTTTAAAATATACAAGTTGCATATATACTTTTTTGAACTTACACGTAGTAAAAACTTTCACATCCATTAACTTGAATAATGAATGTTATAATAAATTATAATACGGAAAAGAAAATTTTAAACATCTATTAACATAAAAAATATTTTAGTGTGTTTAGCGAAATAAGTGAAAATATGATTAGAAGAAAACTTCAGATTTTACTATTATAAGGTAACGACTCTCATGGTTGTTTATAAATTTTTGATTGGTTTTTCTGCATTAACCCTTTTCCGTAGTTTTAGTGTGTCATTTGTAATTTATGTGGATGGATAACACGATTCTCGAGGTGGTTGGATGCATTTTAGAGAGTTATTTCTAATAATTTATATTTTATTATCATAAATGGCTCCAAACATGATCTTGAGACTTATTTCTAATAATTATAATCATGTTGTCCTAAATTTCTTTAGACATAACTTTTTAAATTCTTAAAGATGACTTACAGTCTGTTCGGTTAAACTGAAAAAAGTGGCTTTTAAATATAAGTGTTTAAAGCACATTTTAAAGTGTTGAAATTTGTTTTATAAATAAGCAGTTATATATTTGGATAAAAGTGTTGAAACTATAAAAAAGTTATTAATGTGTTTGGTATATAAGTGCTTAACAATACTTATTTTTGGACAAATGACTGAAATGCCCTTAAAGCTGTTAGCACTATAAAAAGTGAATTACTTTGATATTTTTATTTTTAAAATAATTAAAATTTAAATTAATTTATTTTTTTATATTTATTTTTAATATAAACTAATTATGTATGTTATTTTTAATTTTTAAAATATATAATTTGAATAAAATTAGGTAAATCTCCCTTTTACTTTTTATTAGGAGTATAATTCTATTTTTTATTTATAAAATTGGAATTATGAAAATAATATGAGGATCAAAAAGTATATTTGCTGGTCAAACCAAGTTCGCTTATAAGACAAAAAATGAAAAGTTAGGTTTCACCAACTTTTGACTTTTAGCTTGTTAAAAGCAGTTTTTGATTTTATTTAAAGCACTTCTTAATTTAGCCAAACACTCAAAAAAGCTATAAGATTAACCAAACATGCTCTTAAATAAAATGATATACTCTCCCCTCTTATGTTTATTATTTCTTCTAAACTATTGTCTAGAATGATTAATAACTTTGTCGAGAATAATTTTATGTCCTACTCTTTAGATAATTATAGTATTATCATTATATATCATAGTTGTGTTGATGACACCATTTCATTCTCCTATGATGACCTCCCTTCCATCACTGTTTTGAATAGCAATATTATTGCCCATCATGAGCATATTTCTGGCCAGCTAGTTAAGAAAGGAAATTTTCCTTTTTAGGAACTCTTCTTATACTCATTTAAGATATCAAAATCATCACTAATTTTTCTTCTGCAACTTTCCCTTTACTTACTTGGGTTGTCCTACTTGTATAGATAAGAAAAAGATTTTTTAGTTTCATAGTATGGTGTCTGCGATTGTTAATAGAACTCAATGATGGCTTGGTAAGATGCTTTCATTTAACTTTATATAACATTCTATGTTATTCCTTTACAAATCATCTCTGTTGTTATTCACCCCAAACTATTATGGACCAAATTGATACATTTTTTTCTAAAAATTATTTGAGAAGCTCAAACGACATAAATAACTATCACTACTTCAAAAAAAAACTATCACCATGTATATATTATCTTCCTCTTGCCAGAAATTATGATTTCCTAACAATGAAGGTAGGATTGGTTTCAGATTTTTTCATGACATTCAACAAGAAAAGAAGAAAATTCACACATATGATGGTACACTCAATTATCATCAATGGGAATAGTAAGAAATAGAGAAGAATTTTTGAACGCCGAGAAAATTCTTTGTCTTGAAATATAAACAAAAAATGTATTTTTACATGACCATTTATTCTTGTAATTCATATGACTCAATGAATTCCATCAATTAGTTTGTTTTTTCTACGACCAAACTCAAAAAAATTGTTTGCTTATACTCTTTCATGGATTGTCATATGAATAACTAAATAAATAGTTTTTTTTCGCATTAAAACAATATAGTATCTTACAAATGGGAGGAACAATTTATGTAGAAATCTATTTGTTCGATGTTAATATTGGTGAATGATTTTACCAATATAAGAAATTGAAATATTAACATTGTTGATTCATATGATTTATCATATTTAAAATTTAATTGTTCTAGAGAAAAAAAATTATTTATTTATTTTAAGTACGCAACATAACTCATAATCAAACACATGTGAATTTTTTAAAAAAGGTGATTACAAGAATCAAATCTAATATTTTTGCTTGCCTTAATATAGCATAAAAGTGCAAGAACACAATTAATAAATAATATCTTATATGAAATACATATAAAACTAAATATAATATAATAAGAGATTTAACATGTAAGACAATATATATTACCAAAAATTATATCTCATTAATAAAAATTACAGCAAAGACATGCACTAACACATCAAAATATAATTATAAAAGGACAGAAAAATAAAAACAACAGCACAAACAACAATAAAATTTTAAAGTTTTATGTAAATATGATCTACTTATGAAGCATTGGGGGCATCATTTTTTTTTTCAAGAGAGGTTTGGGCTGGATTTGAAGCTTCATTTTTCATTTCTTTCAAACTGTTTTTCAAGATAAAGTAGCAGCATTTAACCAAGTTTCGCATGCGATTACTTCATCTGCATTTACCTTTTCAATATTCTCCCACATTTTTCTAGTAGGTGTAGTTTCACTTTGACATCTTGTAGTCTTCTTACCCTCCATTACAAAAATAAAATTAATTTTATTGATCAATTATTTTCAATAAGTGACACTATAAAAAATGAAAAACCTTGACATTTATATACTTCAAGAATTCTTTCACAAAGGTAATTAATTAAATTTTCAGTCTAATAATATAATTTAAAGTATCTTAAATAAAAATATAGAAAATATTATATTTATTTGATAAAATGATATGTGACCAATAAAGTTTTAAGTTCAAAAGGTAAATATTTTAATATACTTGATTAATTTTACCAAATTATAAAAGTAAGTGGGAATAGAATAGCATATTATCTACGTATAAAAATATTTTCAATTTTCACAATAATCAAGTAAAAAGTTTTCAATTTCAGTAAAAGAAATAAATTTAAAATTTATCTTGAAAAGAAAAATATATTAGAGTTCTTACTTGATTTCAGATTTTTTACCTACATTAAAGGAAATAAATCAAAAGATTTACTTGAAAAGAGATATGTATTAAAGTGTTAACTGAAATTTATGATATCCAAATAGACAAAAACTAATATAATATTTAAAATATACAAGTTGCATGTATGCTTCTTTTCTGACCTTACACGTTGAAAACATTTCACATCCATTAACATGAATTGAGAATGTTAAAATGAAATATAATACTGAAAAGAAATTTTTAAATATCTATTAACATTAACAAAATTTGGAATCAAGATTGAGTTAAAAAATAGTGTGCTTAGTGAAATAAGTGAAAATATAACTAGAAGAAAACTTCAGATTTTACTATTATAATATAACGATCCTCATAGTTGTTTTTGAATTTTTGCTTGTTTTTTCTGCTTTGACCTTCCCGTAGCTTCAGTGTGTCGTTTGTAATTTATGTGGATGGGTAATACGATTCTCAAAGTGGTTGGATGATTAAAGAGTTATTTCTTATAATTCATATTTTATTATAATAAATGGCTCCAAACATGATCTTGAGACTTATTTCTAATAATTTTTATCATGTTGTCATAAATTTCTCTGGAAATAACTTTTTAAATTATTCAAGATTACTTAAACAAAGTGATACTCTCTCCCCTCTTACGTTTATTATTGCTTCTAAATTGTTGTCTAGAATGATGGATAATCTTATCAAGAATAATGTTATTCCCTACTTTTTAGATAATTGTAGTCTTATCATTATATACCTTAGCTGTGTTGATGACACCATTTCATTCTCCTTTGATGACCTCCCTTCCATCTCTGTTTTGAATAACAATACTATTGCCCATTATGAGCATATTTCTGGCCATTTTCTTTTTAGTATCCCCAGAACTCTTCTTATACTTATTTAAGATATCAAAATCATCACTAATTTTTCTTCTCCAACTTTCTCTTTACTTACTTGGGTTGTCCTATTTATATAAATAAGAAAAATATTTTTTAGTTTCATAGTATGGTGTCTGCGATTGTTAATAGAACTCAATGATGGTTTTGTAAGATGCTCTCATTCACTTTATATAATATTCTATTATATTCCTTTATATATCATCTATATTGTTATTCCCCCCAAACTATTATGGATTAAATTGATACGTCTTTTGATAAAAATTATTGGAGAAGTTCAAATGACATAAATAACTATCACTACTTCAAAAATAAACTATCACCATGTATTATATTATCTTTCTCTTTCCAGAAATTATGGTTTTCTAATAATGAAGGTGGGATTGGTTTTAGATTTTTTCATGACATTCAACAAGAAGAGAAGGAAATTCACACATATAATGGTACACTAGATTGTCATCAATGGGAATGGTAAGAAATAGAGAAGAATTTTTGAACGCTGAGAAAATGCTTTGTCTTGAAATATAAACTAAAAATGTATTTTTACAGGACCATTTATTCTTGTAATTCATACGACTCAAAGAATTCCATCAATTAGTTTGTCTTTTCTAAGACCAAACTCAAAAAAGTTGTTTGCTTATATTTTTTCATGGATTGTCATATGAATAGCTAAATAAATAATTTCTTTTGCTTGAAAATCATATAGTATCTTACAAATGGGAGGAACAATATCTCAAGCACACAAAATAACTCTTTTTATGTGGAAATAAATTTATTCGATGTTACCATAGGTGAATGATTTTATCAATTTAACCAAGTTTCGTACGCGATTACTTCATCTGCATTTAGTTTTTCAATATTATCCCACATTTTTCTAGTAGGTGTAGTTTCACTTTGATGTCCTGTAGTCTTCTTACCCTCCATTACTAAACTAAAATAAATTTTATTGATCAATTATTTTCAAGAAATGACACTATAAAAAATAAAAAACCTTGACATTTATATACTTCAAGAATTCTTTCACAAAGGTAATTAATTAAATTTTCAGTCTAATAATATAATTTAAAGTATCTTAAAAAAAATATAAAAAATATTATATTTATTTGATAAAATGATGTGTGGTCAATAAAGTATTAAGTTCAAAAGGTAAATATTTTAATATACTTGACTAATTTTACCAAATTATAAAAGTCTGTTTGGTTAAACTGAAATTCTTAAAGATGACTTACAGTCTGTTCGGTTAAACTGAAATTCTTAAAGATGACTTACCATATTCTTAAAGATGACTTACAGTCTGTTCGGTTAAACTGAAAAAAGTGGCTTTTAAATATAAGTGTTTAAAGCACATTTTAAAGTGTTGAAATTTATTTTATAAATAGGCAGTTAAGTGTTTGAATAAAAGTGTTGAAACTGTAAAAAATTTATTGATGTGTTTGGTATATAAATGCTTAACAACACTTATTTTTGGACAAATGACTGAAATACTCTTAAAGCTATTAACACTATAAAAAGTGGATTACTTTGATATTTTTATTTCTAAAATAATTAAAATTTAAATTAATTTATTTTTTAATATTTATTTTTAATATAAACTAATTATTTATGTTATTTTTTATTTTTTTTAAATATATAATTTGAATAAAAATAGGCAAATGTCCCATTTATTTTTTATTAGGAGTATAATTCTATTTTTTATTTATAAAATTAGAATTATGAAAATAATATGAGGATAAAAAAGTATATTTGTTGGTCAAACCAACTTGGCTTATAAGACAAAAAATGAAAAATTGGGTTTCACCAACTTTTGCTTTTTAGCTTATTAAAAGCAGTTTTTAACTTTTTTAAAGCATTTCTTAATTTAGCCAAACACTCCAAAAAGCTATAAGATTAACCAAACAAGCTCTTAAACAAAATGATATACTCTCCCCTCTTATGTTTATTATTGCTTCTAAACTATTGTCTATAATGATGAATAATCTTATCGAGAATAATTTTATTCCCTACTCTTTAAATAATCATAGTCTTATCATTATATACCTTAGTTGTGTTGATGACACCATTTCATTCTACTTTGATGACCTCCCTTCTATCTCTGTTTTGAATAACAATACTATTGCCCATCATGAGCATATTTCTGGCCAGCTAGTTAAGAAAGGAAATTTTTCTTTTTAGTATCCCCAGAACTCTTCTTATACTCATTTAAGATATCAAAACTATCACTAATTTTTCTTCTCCAACTTTTCCTTTATTCACTTGGGTTGTCCTACTTATATAGATAAGAAAAAGATTTTTTAGTTTTATAGTATGGTGTCCATGGTTGTTAATAAAACTCAATGATGGCTTGGAAAGATGCTCTCATTAACTTTATATAACATTCTATTATATTCCTTTACATATCATCTCTGTTGTTATTCACCCCAAACTATTATGGACCAAATTAATATGTCTTTTGCTAAAAATTATTGGAGAAGTTCAAACGACATAAATAACTATCACTACTTCAAAAATAAACTATCACCATGTATTATATTATCTTACTCTTGCCAGAAATTATGATTTCCTAACGATGAAGGTGAGATTGGTTTTAGATTTTTTCACGACATTCAACAACAAGAGAAGAAAATTCACAAATATGATGGTACACTCAATTGTCATCAATGGGAATGGTAAGAAATATAGAAGAATTTTTGAACGCCAAGAAAATGCTTTGTCTTGAAATATAAACTAAAAGTGTATTTTTACATGACCATTTATTCTTGTAATTCATACGAATCAATGAATTCCATCAATTAGTTTGTCTTTTCGAAGAGCAAATTCAAAAAAATTGTTTGCATATACTCTTTCAGGGATTGTCATATGAATAACTATATAAATAATTTTTTTTGCATGAAAATTATATAGGATCTTACAAATGGGAGGGATAATATCTTAAACACACAAAATAACTCTTTTTATGTGAAAATAAATTTTTTTGATGTTACCATAGGTGAATGATTTTACCAATATAAAAACATAAAATATTAACATTGTTGATTCATATGAATTATCATTTATAAAATTTAATTGTTCTAGAGAAAAAATTATTTATTTATTTATTTATTTTAAGTATGCAACATAACCTATAATCAAACACATGTGAATCTTTTATAAAAGGTGATCATAAGAATTGAATCTAATATTTTTGCTTGCCTTAATATTGCAAAAATGTGCAAGAACAAAACTAATAAATAATATCTTATATGATCTACGTATAAAACTAAATATAATATAATAAGAGATTTAACATGTAAGACAATATATATTACCAGAAATTATATCTCATTAATAAAAATCACAGCAAAGAAATTCACCAACACATCAAAATATAATTATAAAAGGACAGAAAAATAAAAAAAACAGCACAAACAATAATAAAATTTCAAAGTCTTATGTCAATATGATCTATTCATGAAGCATAGGGCGCATAATTTTTTTTTCTCAAAAGAGGTTTGGGCTAGATTTGAAGCTTCATTTTCCATTTCTTTCAAATGATTTTTCAAGATGAAAGTAGCAGCATTTAACCAAGTTTCGGACGCGATTACTTCATCTGCATTTTGTTTTTCAATATTCTCCCACATTTTTCTAGTAGGTGTAGTTTCGCTTTGACGTCCTGTAGTCTTCTTACCCTCCATTACTATAATAAAATAAATTTTATTGATCAATTATTTTCAAAAAATGACAGTATAAAAAATGAAAAATCATGACATTTATATACTGCAAGAATTCTTTCATAAAGGTAATTAATTAAATTTTCAGTCTAATAATATAATTTAAAGTATCTTAAATAAAAATATAGAAAATATTAAATTTATTTGATAAAATGATATGTGCTCAATAAAGTTTTAAGTTCAAAAGGTAAATATTTTAATATACTTGACTAATTTTACCAAATTATAAGTCGTAAGTGTGAATATGATAAAATATTATGTATAAATAAAAATATTTTTAATATTCACAATAATCAAGTCAAAAGTTTTCAATTTCAGTAAAAGAAATAAATTTAAAATTTATCTTGAAAAGAAAAATATATTAGTGTTCTTACTTTGAATTTAGATTTTCCACCTCCATTAAAGGAAATATATCAAAAGATTTACTTGAAAAGAGATATGTATTAATGTGTTAACTGAAATTCATGATGTCCAAATAGATAAAAATCAATATAATATTAAAAATATACAAGTTGCATACATACTTCTTTTTGAACTTACACGTTGTAAAATATTTCACATCCATTTAACTTGAATAGTAAATGTTATAATGAATTACAATACTGAAAAGAAAAGTTTAAACATCTATTAACATTAACAAAATTTAGAATCAAGATTGAGTTAAAAAATATTTTAGTGTGCTTAGCGAACTACGTGAAAATATAACTAGAAGAAAAATGCAGATTTTACTAGTATAATGTAATGACCCTCACAGTTGTTTTTGAATTTTTTCTTGTTTTTTTTGCTTTGACCCTTCTCGTAGCTTCAGTGTGTCGTTTGTAATTTATGTGGATGGGTATCACGATTCTCAAGGTGGTTGGATGATTAGAGAGTTATTTCTTATAATTCATATTTTATTATCATAAATGGCTCCAAACATGATCTTGAGACTTGTTTCTAATAATTTTTATCGTGTTGTCATAAATTTCTCCAAACACAACTTTTTATAAAATCTGTAGAGGTACGGTGTTTGAGGAATAATTTTAATCGTGTTGTCATAAAACTGTTGTCTAGAATGATGAATAATCTTATCGAGAATAATTTTATTCCCTACTCTTTAGATAATTGTAGTCTTATCATTATATATCTTAGCTGTGTTGATGATACCATTTCATTCTCCTTTGATGATCTCTCTTCCATCTCTATTTTGAATAACAATATTATTGCCCATCATGAGCATATTTCTGGCCATTTCCTTTTTAGTATCGTAAAACTCTTCTTATACTCATTTAAAATATCATAACCATCACTAATTTTTCTTCTCCAACTTTCCCTTTACTTGGGTTGTCTATTTATATAGATAAGAATAATTTTTTTAGTTTCATAGGATGGTGTCTACAATTGTTAATAGAACTCAATGATGACTTGGTAAGATGCTCTCATTAACTTTATATAATATTCTATTTTATTCCTTTACATATCATCTTTGTTGTTATTCCCCCCAAACTATTGTGGACCAAATTGATACGTCTTTTGATAAATATTATTGGAGAAGCTCAAATGACACAAATAACTATCACTACTTCAAAAATAAACTATCACCATGTATTATATTATCTTTCTCTTGCTAGAAATTATGATTTTCTAACGGTGAAGGTGGGATTGATTTTAGATTTTTTCATGACATTCAACAAGAAGAGAAGGAAATTCACACATTTGATGGTACACTCGATTGTCATTAATGGGAATGGTAAGAAATAGAGAAGAATTTTTGAACGTCTAGAAAATGCTTTGTCTTGAAATATAAACTAAAAATATATTTTTACATGACCATTTATTCTTGTAATTCATACGACTCAATTAATTCCATCTATTAGTTTGTCTTTTGTAACACCAAACTCAAAAAAGTTGTTTGCTTAGACTCTTTCATGGATTTTCATATGAATAACTAAATAAATAATTTTTCTTGCATGAAAAATTATATAGTATCTTACAAATGGGAGGGACTGTCACGACAATAGCGCGCGCACACACACATGCAATCGTAGTCATATAATAGTAGTTGTAGGAGACTAGAACATATGAGTTATAGTTGTAGTCTACTACTTGTATAGGTATTATATTTGATGTCTAATATCTTTACTTCATTGTGTATAAGTAGAGGTATGGTGTATGTGATTCATCATCCAATATACAGACTTTCTTCTTCATATCTTGGCAGTGTATTTGCACATTGTATCAGAGCTCTTCGCGCATAACAATCACGCTGCACTATCAAACAATGGCCTCTATCTCTTCATCTTGTTTGTCCCTTTCAACTTCTTCTCTATATCATCTCATGGCTGCTTGTCCTATCAAGCTCAAGCCTACAAACTACTTTATCTGGAGGACACAAATCATGCATCTACTACAAGTTTTGAAGGCAACCAAATTCATATTAGAAGACAAACTGGAAAAAACATTGGCAAAGGATGATACTGGGAAAGTAGTTGAGGGACTTGAGAAGGCCTCTGACAGTGAGTGGGATGGACAAGATGTTTTGCTAAGAACTTGGATCTCAGGATCCATGATAGAAGAGAGTATGTATTTGATTGTAGGCTACTCAACAACAAAACAGATGTTGGAATTTTTGGAGGAAGCCTATCTACAAGCAACAAAAGACAAAGAGTTCCAACTTAACCAATAGTTGCAAAATATTAAGTTGGGAACAAAGAAGTTGGATGAGTACTTTAAGGAATTCAAAGGGATATGTGATGGACTTGCTACCATACACAAATTGGGGGATGAAGATAACAAAGTTATCAACTTTTCTAGAGGGATAGGTTAAAAATATAGAACATTTAGAACTTTTATGCTAGGGAAAGCACCCTATCTTACTTTAACTCAATTTGTTAATGCTCTTAGGGGATTTAACATGAGAGAAGAAGAGGAAGATATCCCTAAACAAAATCACAATATGGCATTTACTGCACAGAGGGGTAGAGGAAAAGGAAACTACAACTAGAGAAGAGGCAACACCAACTTCACTTCAAGAGGAAGAGGTTTTAAGCCTGCAGGACAGACAAACATTGTCTCCTCACAAAATGCACAGACTCCGTCTAACTATGAGAAAACAAAAGGTGGTAATAAAGCATGCCAAATCTATGGTAGAAACAACCACACGACCTTGAAATATTTTTATAGGAGGAATTATTCCTATCAAGCTGAGGAGAACCTGCTACATGCCCTGAATGTTATGAATCTTCAAAATTCTACAAGTGAGGATGATGCAATGTATGTGAACTCATGTGCCACATCCCATATAACCAAAACACCAGGTAATCTTTCTGATCTTCACATAGGATAATTGTTGGGAATGGATCACAGTTAAGAATTACACATGTTGGTAATATAAAAAGGTCAAGGCTGAACATTAAGGACATACTGGTAGTACCTAAGATCACAAAGAATCTTTTCTCAGTTAGTAAACTTGCAAGAGACAATTCTGCAAAACTTGTGTTTGATGAGTTTGGTTTTCTTGTAAAGAACAAGAACTCAGGAACACTACTGGACAAGGGTCTAATACAGGAGGACTTTATCAATTGAAAGACAATAATGTTCTAGCTTTAACAGCAACCCAAGACTGGAATAAGACTGAGAGCATTTGGCATCTTAGATTAGGACAACTTAGTTTGAAATCTTTAAGGTTATTGAGTAGAAATGAGTTCATTGATGTTAGAAGATGGAATAAAATGCCTGTTGTTTGTAATAGCTGCCAGTTAGAGAAAAGTTGTAAGCTTCCTTTTGATTCGAGAAATAAAATTGAGAAATTTCCTTTGCAAAAGATTCATTGTGATCTCTGGGGACCAGCACCTGTTGAATCTCCACAACACATGAGGTACTATGTTATCTTTGTAGATGATTATACAAGATACACTTGGTATTATCCTTTAAGGAGGAAGTATGATTTTACTGAAGTATTCATCAAATTTCAGAACATGGTGGAAAAACAATTTTCAAATACCATTAAGATCTTTCAATGTGATGGAGATGGTGAGTTCATTGGCACTAACTTTATCAACCATTTAGAAAGCTGTGGGATTGTCAGACATAAGTCTTGTCCACATACTCCTTAGCAAAATTGAATATCTGAAAGAAAACATAGACATATAGTGGAGACTGATCTAACACTATTATTTTATGCTAGACTGCCTCAATTTTTATAGGTAGAAGCATTCCTAACTGCTGTATTTCTAACAAATAGAATGACATCATTAGCGCTCAAGAATGAAATCCTATTTGTGAAGTTATATGGTGCTTCCCTAGACTATAATAGTCTTAAGGTCTTTGGATGTAGGTGTTATCCATATATCAAGGGAAAGAACAAATTCTCACCTAAGACATACCCCTGTGTGTTCATTGGATATAGCAGTCTGCACAAAGGGTACAGATGCTATCATCCACAAACCAGGAAAGTATATGTCTCTAGGCATTTGATTTTTGATGAATATAATCTGCATTATGTTCAAGCATATCAGCCTAGCCATAACATTCTTCACCTCATTTTGCTACTTTCTTTGAATTTTTCCATACATGCAGGAAACACCTACTGATCAGTAATCAAATACTATGATCTTAGGGGAAGTGTCTCAAGCTGATCAAATTACTACTGTCTCAGCTGATCAAGCTGCTGCTTCTGTTACTGCCTCAGATGATCAGACTGCTACTGTTGTTTTACCTCAAGTTGATCAGGATGCTGTTACTGCCATGCCTCAAGCTGATCAAACTCCTATTGATCAAGTTTCTATGCCTCAAGCTGATCAAACTGCTGCTGATCAAGTTGCTACTGCTATAATAAGTTTTCACAACTCATGCCATACATACAGATACAAATGAACCTCACCAGTCATCTAGTTTTGAGACAGAGCAGCTTGATTCAGATTCAGAATATCAAAGTGAAGAACATGATAGCTTTGAGGAGATCATAGTATAAATAATTATGGGCAAGATGTGGAAAACTCAGGAAATAATCAGCCGGTAGGTGAGTCAGTAACAGTGCATGAATCCATAAGGAAAACAACTACAAGTTGACTTGTCAAAGTGGTTTATTACTAAACAAAATGACAATGTAGTACCTTCCGCAAGGGTGAGTAAAGATACAGAAGGAGAAGAAGCTGTAGGAAGTCATCATATGTTGAAAAGGCAGAAGTCAAAGAAGTTGCCTACAACTCATGTATCATTGATAGCAGAAGGTTCAAGCATAAAGCCCAAAACAGTAAGTCAAGCATTGACTACTCCACACTGATATGCAGCAATGAAAGAAGAAACTGATGCACATAAAAATCAGACTTGGATTCTTGTATCTAGAACCAGAGATATGAATGTAGTGTGATCAAAATGGGTATTAAAGACAAAGCAAAAGTCTGATGGTACCATAGACAGGTATAAATCTAGGTTAGTTGCAAGGGAATACTCACAACTTGAGGGAATTGAGTTTAAAAAAACCTTTAGCCCAATAATTAGGGCTACAACTATAAGGGTGATCCTGTGAATTGTTGTTAGTCTACATTAGCCTATCAGACAACTAGATGTAAAGAATGCCTTTTTGCATGAACATCTTCTAGAAGAGGTACACATGAGACAGCCACCTGGTTTTGTGGATCCTAGACATCCAAACAATGTCTGTCTACTCAAGAAGGCACTGTATGGCCTTAGACGGCACCTAGGGCATGGTTTGACATGTTTAGTATCTATCTATTTCATCTTGTGTTCAAATGTAGTAAGGTAGATTCTTCTTTGTTCATACTGCAATACAAAAGAGGGACTATTCTACTCCTATTGTATGTGGATGATATAGTAATTACTGGAAGCTCAGATGAATTGATTAAAAATATAATTGCAGGCTTACAAGATGAGTTTGCAATGAAAGACCTTGGATCACTACATTACTTCTTAGGAGTTGAAGTCAAGTACTTTAAGGAAGGTATACATCTGAGTTAGGGGAAGTGTGCAACAGAATTACTACAAAAGACAAATATGGCACTAGCCAAATCTGTTAGTTCACCACTGGCGCAGAGCATGGATTACAGCAAGGAGTAGGAGGTCAAACTGATGTATCATTATATAGAAGCATTATGGGAAGTCTTCAGTATCTCACAATGACCAGGCCTGATATATCACATGCAGTAAATTTGATTAGTTAGTTTATGCAAGCTCTAACAGTGAACACTTTCAAGCTGTGAAGAGGATTCTTAGATATGGAAAAGGAACATATCAATTTGGTCTGAGGATACTGGAAAGATCACCTCTCAGACTGTATGATTTTTCAGATGCAAATTGGGGAGGATGTGCAACAACAAGAAGATCAACAACAGGTTATTCAGTGTACTTGGGAGAAAATTGCATATCCTGGACTTCCAAGAAAAACACACAGTGTCAAGGTTCAAGTGCTGAGGCAGAGTACAGAGCATTAGCTTCAATAGCAGCAGAACTAACTTGGATCCCCTATATTTTTAGAGACATTGGTGTGTATCTGAAGAAAGTACCAATACTGTTCTGATATAATATCAATGCACTATATATGTATGTTAATCCTGTTCTACATGCTAGAACTAAACATGTGGAAATGGACTACCATTTTGTTAGAGAAAACGTGGCAAGAGGACAATTGTTGACACAGTTTGTGAGATCAAAGGATCAATTGGTAGATATTCATACTAAGGCTTGACAAAGCAGGATTTTACTAGGCTTCGAAGAAAGCTAGGAGTTTGTTGTCCACCTCCTCACTAGCTTGAGGAGAAGTGTCGCGATAATAGAACATACACGCACATGCAGTCGTAGTCATATAATAGTAGTTGTAGGAGACTAGAACATATGAGTTATAGTTGTAGTCTACTACTTGTATAGGTATTGTATTTGATGTCTAATAGCTTTACTTCATTGTGTATAAGTAGAGGTGCGGTGTATGTGATTCATCATCCAATATACGGTCTTTCTTCTTCATATCTTGGGAGTGTATTTGCACAAGGACAATATCTTAAGCAAACAAAATAAATCTTTTTATGTGGAAATAAATTTGTTTGATGTTACAATAGGTGAATGATTTTATTAATATAAAAATATGAAATATTAACATTGTTGATTCATATGAATTATCATATATAAAATTTAATTTCTCTAGAGAAAAAAATTATTTATTTATTTTAAGTACGCAACATAACCCATAATCAAACACATGTGAATCTTTTATAAAATGTGATCATAAGAATTGAATCTAATATTTTTTCTTGCCTTAATATTACATAAAAGTGCAAGAACACATCTAATAAATAATATCTTATATGAACTACGTATAAAACTAAACATAATATAAGAAGAGATTTAACATGTAAGACAATATATATTACCAGAAATTATATCTCATTCATAAAAATCACAACAAAGACATGCATTGACACATCAAAATATAATTATAAAAGGACAGAAAAATAAAAAAAAAACAACAGAACAAACAATAATAAAATTTTTAAGTTTTGTGTAAATATGATCTATTCATGAAGCATTCGGCGCATCATTTTTTTTCTCAAGAGAGGTTTGGGCTGGATTTGAAGCTTCATTTTCCAATTCTTTCAAATGGTTTCTCAAGATAAAAATAGTAGCATTTAACCAAGTTTCACACGCGATTACTTCATCTGCATTTAGCTTTTCAATATTCTCCCACATTTTTTAGTAGGTGTAGTTTTACTTTGACGTCCTGTAGTCTTCTTAACCTCCCTTATTAAAATAAAATAAATTTTATTGACCAATGATTTTCAACAAATGACACTATAAGAAATCAAAAACCATGACATTTATATACTTCAAGAATTCTTTCACAAAGGTAATTAATTAAATTTCTAGTCTAATAATATAATTTAAAGTATCTTGAATAAAAATATATAAAATATTAAATTTATTTGATAAAATGATATTTGGTCAATAAAGTTTTAAGTTCAAAAGATAAATATTTTAATATACTTGACTAATTTTACCAAATTATAATTAGTAAGTGTTAATAGAATTGAATATTATCTACATATAAAAACATTTCCAATTTTCACAATAATCAAGTCAAAAGTTTTCAATTTTCACAATAATCAATGAATACTATCACAAACAAATCCAGATACGGCCTGAAGATACTATTCATCAGATCCATGAACACTGCAGGAGCATTTGTCAACCTGAAGGACATGACTAGAAATTCAAAATGGCCATACCTAGTCCTGAAGGCCGTTTTTGGGATGTCTCTCTCCCGAACCCGAACCTGGTGATATCCAGACCTTAAGTCGATCTTAGAGAAATACTTCTCCCCTTATAGCTGATAAAAAAAGTCATCTATCCTGGGAAGCGGGTACTTGTTTTTGATAGTGACTTAATTTAGCTGCTGGTAATCTTTGCACATGCGGAGGGAGCCATCTTTCTTTCTTATGAACGAAACTGGTGCACCCCATAGTGAATTACTCGGCCTGATAAAGCCCTTATGCAACAAATCTTTCAACTTTTCTTTCAACTCTCTGAGCTTAGTAGGAGCCATTCGATACAGAGGGATGGATAAAGGCTGAGTACCTGCTAATAGGTCGATAGAAAAATCAATTTCCCATTTTGGGGGAATACCAGGAAGTTCATCTAGGAATACATCTAGAAATTCATTGACTACTAGAATAGACTGGAGAGTCGGAGATTCTGCGTGGACATCCTGAACCTTGGAAATATGATAGATGCAACCCTTTGTTATTAACTTTCTCGGCCGAAGATAGGATATAAACCTACCTTTTGGTGTGGCTGCATTGCCTTTCCACTCCCGTATTACCTCCCTTGGAAAGTGGAATCGGACAGTCTTGGTCCAACATTATACATTGGCATAACATGGCGCTAGCCAATCCATACCCATAATTGCATCAAAATCGATCATGTTTAGTTCCACTAAAATCTGCCAAAGTTTGGCGACCAACAACCTCTACTGTGCAGCCCCGGTAGATTCTTTTTAGCTATAATAGAATCACCAATGGGTGTGGACATAGAAAAGGGTCGCTGAAGTAATTCTGGCGCTATACCTAACTTTTGGGCCACTAATGGTGTAAAATATAAGGTGGAACCTAGGTCTATCAAAACATACATGGATGAGAAAAAAATATCTAGCATACCTATCGCAACATTCGGTGACGACTCTGACTCTTTTCGGCTCAGTAAAGCATAAGTGAGATCCAAATCGGTGCCTGAACTTGATGCCCCTGGCCTGCCATGGCCTCTGCCGACTGGAGCTGAGGGCCTATGCCCTGCTAGAGATGCTGGGGCACGTGACCCTACTGAAGATCTGTCTTGTCGGTCCCGACCACTCTGACCTCTGGGTGGACAGTCCCTCATCAAGTGGCCCTCTTGTCCATAGGTGTAACACGCAGTAGAACCATACCTACATGCCCCAAGGTAATGTCGACTGAAAATAGGGCAAGGTGGCATAGTGAGTCTACTCTGCTCTGACCCTCTCCGCTACTGCAAACCCGATGGTTGTGAGCTCTCACTGGGTCCTGACTGCCCCCGATGGTGTGGTCTTCCACCCTGCTGCTGCTGTGGAGGTAGGGGTCTGGGTGGTCTACCCAATAGTCGTGGCCTAGGTCTGCCCTGAAACTCTACCTGAGTGTCACTAGGTCTAGGCTCTGCGGTGCTGCTCCAGATTTGCCCTCTCTATCTTCCGCTGCCATTTCCTGATCCCCTCAATACTCTGAGTAAATGCCTGAATACGGACGATGTCCATGTCCTCCCGTAGAGTACTTGTAACACAAGTCTCCACATACTCTGGAAGTAACCCCATAATGAACCGGTGCACCCTGGTTGGCATAGTGTCTACGAAAGCTAGTGCATACCAGGCCAAAGAGTCAAATCTCATAGCATACTCCTGAACAATCATTGAACCCTGCTCCAGATGCAAAAACTGGTCTACCCAGGCCTGTCGAATTTCTCATGGCAAATAGTGGTCTAAGAAGGCTTATGAAAAGTTGGACCAAGTCGGAGGTGGAACGTCTCTACCTCGGGACCTTTCCCAACTCTCGTACCATAAAACTGCTATGTCCTGCAACCGAAATACCACTAACTCAACCGACTCCATAGGTGTGGCATGCATTACCTTGAAGATCAGCTGCAATTGGTCCAAGAAGTCCTGAGGGTCCTCATCTCGGTCTGTCCCTGTGAACTGTGGGGGACTCAATGCGAGAAACTCTCGAACCCTTGAACTACCAGGTCCTCTTGAAGATTCGGCAACCACGGGTGCCGCTGGCTAACGCTGCACGACCATCATCTGAGCTAACACGAGGAAAACACTTCTGACTTCCTAGTCTGATAGTATTGGTATAGGAGCTGCTGGAGGTGGTTCCAACATATCTGCTACTCTGGATGGCTCCTGGCGTGGTGAAGAGTGCTGGGGAGACCGAGATAAAGTCTCCCTGTTGCCCTCGGATCGGGCTGACTCTGATTGGGGCACCCTTCTAGTGCCTTCTCCTACTGTGATGTCTAACTTTCTTCTAGTGTGGTCTATCGTGTGTTCGACATTTCTCTATAGAAAAATGGATTATAGTAAGCTTAGGGACTCAACCTTATACAACACAGCTCTATAGCATGACCGAAAGAGAAAGAAGAGTGAACATCCTAATATGCCTCGCAGCCTCCTGTCTATAGAATGTGGTGCACAACACATCCATAGGTAGGACTCTACTTGGCACGACTTGCAGATTCCCTAGGATACGACCTGCTATGATATCAAGTTTTTCATGCCCCACCTGGGGAGTCATGACTGGCACCTAGTGCCACACTGAAATCTAACTAACCTGCTCGACTTATGCATGCCTGGTTCATGCCTGCACCCCAATTTCAGGAAAAAACGAGCCAATACTCAATTGTAAACACAACCTCCGGCTGACAGGGCCTTATAGCCACTTGTAAAGAAAACAACTAACCAGCAACAGGCAAACAAAGGGAATCCTATGCGGTCCGACAAGGTCACTAACTAACAGCTAAATGTAATATCCTAGAAGACTAACATCCTCCCCAATCTATATCTGAACAACCATACAGTTTGAGAAGTGATCTTGCTAGTATCCTCAGACCAAACTGAGATGTTCCTTTTACATATCTAAGAATCCTCTTCACAGCGTGAAAGTATTCACTGTTTGGAGCTTGCATAAACTAGCTAACCAAATTTACTGCATGTGATATTCAGGCCTGGTCACTGTGAGATACTGAAGACTTCCCACAATGCTTCTATATAATGATACATCAGTTTGACTTCCTACTCCTTGTTGTAATCCATGCTTCTATGCCAGTGGTGTACTAATAGATTTGGCCAGTGTCATATCTGTTTTTTGTAGTAATTCTACTACATACTTTCCTTGACTTAGATGTATACCTTCCTTAAAGTACTTGACTTCAACTCCTAAGAAGTAATGTAGTGATCTAAGTTCTTTCATGGAAAACTAATCTTGTAAGCTTGCAATTATATTTCTGATCAATTCATCTGAGCTTCCAGTAATTATTATATCATCCACATACAATAAGAGCAGAACAGTCCCTCTTTTGCATTGCAGTATGAACAAAGAAGAATCTACCTTATTATATTTGAAACCAAGATGAAGTAGATAGGTACTAAACATGTCAAACTATGCCCTAAGTGCCTGCTTAAGGCCATACAGTGCCTTCTTGAGTAGACAAACATGGTTTGGATGTCTGGGATCAACAAAACTAGGTGGATGACTCATGTGTACCTCTTTTTGAAGATATCTATGCAAAAAGGCATTCTTCACATCTAGTTTTCAGATAGGCCAATGCAAGCTAATAGCAACTGACAGGATCACCCTTATAGTTGTAGCCCTGATTACTGGCTGGAAGGTTTCTTCAAAGTCAATTCCCTCAAGTTGTGAGTATCCTCTTGCAACTAACCTGGCTTTATACCTATCTATAGTACCATCGGACTTCTGCTTTGTCTTGAATACCCATTTTGATCCCACTACATTTATATCTCTGGTTCTAGGTATAAGAATTTAAGTCTGATTTTTATGTAGTGCATCAATTTCTTCTTTCATTACTGTATACCAGTGTGGAGTAGCCAATGCTTGATTTACTATCTTGGGCTCTATGCTGAACCTTTTGTTGTCAATGATACATGAGTTATAGGCAACTTCTTTGACTTCGGCCTTGTCACCATATGTTGACTTCCTGCAGCTTCTTCTTCTTTTGTATCTCTACTCACCCTTGAGAAAGGTACTACACTGTCATTTTTGTTAGTAAGGAACCACTTTGACAGGTCAACTTGTAGTTGTATTCCTTGTGGATCATGCACTATTACTGACTCACCTACTGGTTGATTATTTCCTGAGTTTTCCACATTTTGCCCATCATTATTTATACTCTAATCTTCCTCAGAGCTGTCATATTCTTCAGTGATGTTCTGAATCTGAATCAGGCTGCTCAGTCTCAAAATCAGATGACTAGTAAGGTTCATCTGTATCTATATGTATGGCATGAGTTGTGACAACTTGATCAACTGGAGACATAGAAGTAGCAACTTGATGAACTGGAGACATAGCACTAGCAACTTGATCAACTTGAGGCATAGCAGCAATAGCATCCTGATCAGCTAAAGGCATAATAGGAGTAGCATCCTGATCATCTGAGGTAGTAACAGGAGCAGCAACCTGATCAGTTGAGATAGTAGCAGTATGATCAGCTTGAGACACTTCCCTTAAGATCATAGTATCTGCTTACTAACTAGTACGTGTTTCCTGCATGTTAGGGAAAAATTCAAAGAAAGTAGCAAGGTTAGGTGAAGACATGTTATGGCTAGGCTGATCTGCTTGAACATAAGGCAAATTATATTCTTCAAAAATCACATGCCTAGAGACATATACTTTCCTGGTTTGTGGACGATAGCATTTGTACCCTTTGTGCAGACTGCTATATCCAATGAACACACAGGGATAAGTCTTAGGTGAGAATTTGTTTTGTCCCTTGATATATGGGTAACACCTACATCCAAAGAACCTTAAGGCTATTGTAGTCTGGGGAAACACTATATAACTTCACAAATGGGATTTCATTCTTGAGCACTGATGATGGCATTCTATTTCTTAGAAACACAACAGTTAGGAATGCTTCTACCCATAAGAATTGAGGCAGTCTAGCATAGAATAGTAGTGTTAGATCAGTCTCCACTATATGTCTATGTTTTTTTTAGATATGCCATTTTTCTTAGGAGTATGTGCACAAGACATATGTCTGACAATTCTATAGCTTTCCAAATGGTTGATAAAGTTAGTACTAATGAACTCACCACCTCAATCACATTGAAAGATCTTAATGGTATTTGAAAATTGTTTTTCCACCATCTTATGAAATTTAATGAATACATCAGTATAAATTAGATTTCCTTCTTAAAGGGTACAACAAAGTGTATCTTGTATGATCATCTACAAATATAACATAGTACTTCATGTGTTGTGGAGATTCAAAAGGTGTTGGTCCCCAGAGATCAAAATGAATCTTTTGCAAAGGAAATTTCTCAATTTTATTTCTTGAATCAAATAGAAGCTCACAACTTTTCCCTAACTGGAAGCTATTACAAATCTCAAGCATTTTATTCCAACTTCTAACATTAATGAACTCATTTCTACTCAATATCTTTAAAGATTTCAAACTAATGTGTCCTAATTTAAGATGCCAAACGCTCTCAGTCTTCTTCCAGTCTTGGATTGCTGTTAAGGCTAGAACATTGTTGTCTTCAAATTGATAAATTCTTCCTTTATTAGATCCCTTGGACAGTAGTGTCCCTTACTTATTGTCCTTTACAAGAAAACCAAACTCATCAAACACAAGTTTTGCAGAATTGTCTTTTGCAAGTTGACTAACTGAGTGAAGATTCTTTGTGATCTTAGGTACTACCAGTATGTCCTTAATGTTCAGCCCTGACCTTTTTATATTTACAACATGTATAATTCTTAACTGTGATCCATTCCCAACAGTTATCCTATCTGTTCCTTTATATATATGAAGATCAGAAAGATTACCTGATGCTTTGGTCATATGGGATGTGGCACCTGAGTCCACATATATTGCATCATCCTCACTTGTAGAATTTTGAAGATTCATAGCATTCAAGACATGTGGAAGGTTCTCCTCAGCTTAATAGGAATAATACCACCTATAAAAACATTTCAAGGCAGTGTGGTTGTTTCAACCACAGATTTGGCGTGCTTTATTCCCACCTTTTGTTTTCTCAAAATTAGAGGGAGTCCGTGCACTTTGTGAGGATCCTATGTTTGTCTGTACTATAGGCCTAAAACCTCTTTCTTTTGAAGTGAAGTTAGTGTTGCCTCTTCTCTAGTTGTAGTTTCCTCTTCCTCTACCCCTCTGTGCAGTAAATGCCATGTTGTGATTCTGTTCAGGGATATCTTCCTCTTCTTCTCTCATGTCAAATCCCCTAAGAGCATTAACAAATTGAGTTAAGGTAGGATAGGGTGCTTTCCCCAGCATAACAGTTCTAAAGGTTCTATATTTCGAACCTATCCCTCTAGCAAAGTTATTAACTTTGCTATCTTCATCCACTGATTTATGTATGGCTGCAATTCCATCACACATCCCTTTGAATTCCTTCAAGTACTCATCCAACTTCTTTGTTCTCAACTTAATATTTTGCAACTGTTGCTTAAGTAGGAACTCTTTGTCCGTTGTTGCTTGTACATAGGCTTTCTCCAAACATTCCCACATTTGTTTTGCTGTTGAGTAGGCTATAATAAAATACATACTCTCTTCTATCATGGTTCCTGAGATTCAAGTTCTTAGCAAAACATCTTGCTCATCCCACTCACTGTCAGAGGCCTTCTCAGGTCCCTCAACTGCTTTCCCAGTATCATCCTTTTCCAATGCCTTTTCCGATTTGTCTACTAATATAAATTTTGTTGCCTTAAAAACTTGCAGCAAGTGCGTGATTTGTGTCCTCCAGATAAGGTAGTTTGTAACAGGTTTGAGCATGACAGGACAAGCAGCCATGAGATGGGGTAGTAAAGAAGCCGAAAGGGACAAACAATATGAAGGGATAGAGGCCATTGTTTGATAGTGCAGCGTGATTGTTATGCGCGTAATAGCTCTGATCCCATGTGAAAATACACTACTAAGATATGGAGAAGGAAGTCTGTATATTGGATAATCAATCACATACACCGTACCTCTACTTATACACAATGAAGTAGAGGTATAGACATCAAATACAATACCTATATAAGTAGTAGACTACAATTATAACTCATGTGTTCCAGTCTCCTACAATTACTATTATATGACTACGACTACATGTGTGTGTCTATGGTTATTTTCGTGACAGTATCTTGTCTACGATTGTTAATGGAACTCAAGAATGGCTTGGTAAGATGATCTCATTAACTTTATATAACATTCTATTATATTCCTTTACATATCATCTGCATTGTTATTCCTCCCAAACTATTATGGATCAAATTGATACATCTTTTGCTAAATTTTATTAGAGAAGCTCAAATGACAAAAATAACTATCACTACTTCAAAAATAAACTATCACCATGTATTATATTATCTTCCTCTTGCCATAAATTATGATTTCCTAACGATGAATGTGGGATTTGTTTTATATTTTTTCATGACATTCAACAAGAAATGTGTCACGACCCAAGAATACACCTGGATCGTGGACACGGGACAAGGGACCCCGAGAGGCTTCAACTCGACCCATGACATAATCGCGCATACACTTAACATAAGAAACGTTAAACATCATGAACAAGCAAAATAACTGACTAGAAACTGATATAAATCAAAACGAAAACTTAATAATATTTAAATACAACGATAAATCTATCTAACAAGTCTGAAAGCCTTCCACTAAATTAATGAGTTGCTGGGACAAGCCCCCAACTAACTCCAAAAGTCTGAAAACTGAAAAAAAATAAAACCAGAATGTTACTCACGTCCTTGGAAGATGAGGACTCACCACTGACAACTGGGAGAATGGTGTAGAGTATCTAACCACACAGCGGAGCCTGGAGACCTGAATCTATATCATAAAACGATATAGCACAAGAGGCGTGCAGTCAGTACTTGGAGTGTACTGAGTATGCAGGGAGCGTAAGCAAAATAACTCATAATATTAGCAAGAAGTAATATAAAATATATTAATAGTAACGTAATAGAAGTGAAGTACAACAATCTTACACGAGGTTCACATATTCAATTAACATGGCCACATTATAAAGACATGCATTACTGTAGCAACCGCTGATGTTCCAAAAAGTAATAATCGGGAATAATATAGAGTATGATGTCGTGATTGATATCAAGAGGGTCCCTGACGTCTAAGGGGGGGTCCCGAACAGTTGAAGGGAGCGTCCCTAACTATCAAAGGGAAACATTCTCAACTAGAGAGAATCCCTGACTGTTATAAGGAGAGGGAAAACTTTGATATAGAGAGTCACTCAGGGAAAATAAAGTGCTCAACTGACTAGGGATATGAGTCTCGACTGACTACATGAAGACATTCTCCACTAACGTCTAGGTGGGACATTCTCCACTAACGTCTAGATAAGAAATTCTCCACTATCGTCTATGTAAGACATTCTCCACTCTCGTCTAGGTAAGACATTCTCCACTAACGTCTATGTAAGACATTCTCCACTAACGCCTATGAATAATATCTCTTAAATAGGCATGGATTCACAACTTGACATGTTAATCACAAGCTCAATCATCGTAATTCACATTATTACAAAACCAACTTCCTCATTAACTTTAACATCACATTATTAGCATGCTATAAATTCGTACTAGCATTATTCTATCATTGTATCTTGATTTCGTATTCACCTCATTCAATAGGCAATATAAGATCAAACATGATTTATAGAACTCCACTCATAATCTACCAATGATGCATAACTTCATGTAATTAGGTCACAACCATTTCACACACTTGTCACATTCACTCCATTTATGAACTCCCTAGCCACGGGCGTTTTAGATTCTAGGATTTTATAAAAAAAATAATTTTAATAAGAAAAATAATATAGAATCTGCCCAAGCTTCATAGTTCATCAATGGAGATGCAATCTATTCATACCCAATCGATTTAATCTAAAACATAGTGATGGCACATAATTTACCTCAATTACTCAAGCCCACAACTTCTGCTCAATCCTATATGATCATCAACATCATATTCAAGTCATTAGGGCTAATTATGCAATATTTTTACATCCCCATCATGTTTATGAGTTTCTACGATAATCAAGGAAGGAATGTACAAATCCCAATCAATACTAGACTCCATTTAAGAACATACTACATGCATACATACTCAACCTAATCTTCACAATTTCATCATATTCATGCATGGCTACGACAATCAAGTGAACAATATGCAAAAATCCATTTATTACTCAAGCCAATTCATGAATAACATGCTACCATCATGCAATACCCACATATAATCCATAATCCAAGGCAACCTATTAATTAACATTTGAAATAAATTCCATAATTGCAGTAAATATTAGCATTTAAGAAAAGGATAAGGAAGAAATTACCCATTATTCAAAACCCTAGATCATGATATTCTAAATAAATTTAAATTGGGTCCTTATAGAAAATATTTTGGGGCACAAGGATGAAAAGATATCCTTGTTGAAGCCCCACTTACCTGGTAGATGAAAACCCCGCTTGATTGTCTTCCTTGAAGCTTGAAGAACACCTTAGGAATTTCCTAAAATCTTTGGAGAAGAGAGGAGGAAGAAGGTGATTGAGAGAATGAGGGTTTAGGCTTAGGAAAACGCTTGAAAACATCCCTAAACACTCCTAAAACGACATCACTTTAAAACTGGGAGTGTGGAATTTTACCAATCTGCCCTTGAGAAAATCTGAAAAATTTCTCAAACTGATGCCACGACTCACCTGACGAGTCGTTGTCCCACCCAAAGACTCGTTAGGTCCATTCATCAGGTCTACTGGAATTTCTCAACCTTCAGGTCATGACCAACATCATGACTCGTCACCACACCCAATGATTCGTCCTGCCCTTTCATTAAGTTCACTGGAAATTTCCTTAGAACCACAGATTCTCCTTCCTAATGACTGACTAGATGAGTTATTGCCCCTTATAACAAATCGTCAATTCATCTGTCGCCACAGCCTCCTGACCTCCACCTCACGACTGTACACAACGACTCATGGTATCCCACCACGAGTCGTTAAGTCTCCCATCCTAAGATATTTTTGCCAGTTTTTCTACACTTTTCCAATTATACTTCCCGTATCTATTTTTAGGCCTTCCTGGGGTATTACAATATCTCCCCCTTGGAAACATTCATCCTCGAATGTTGGCTAAACATGCTGAAAAAATAAAGACGAAGCCGATATTCAACTAATCAGTCTATCACAACTAAACACCAATGGAGCATCTAACTTCGGACCAACCTTATGCACCAAACATACAATTTCACATCTATCGTGTACACCATGACTCAAGGAATACTGGAGAACATGATACCAAAGTAGAACTAAAAAAAACACCGAAAGAAAAATACTTTCCCCTTTTTATCTGACACATAACTATCACAGACTAAACCTTCGTGCTCAAATCGTCTTCAGGTACTAAACCAGGATTCACAATATCTAATCTATTTGAGAGTGAGGATTTCATATGCACGAGTCATCCCCGACATGTAAGATTGAGCACATACCTGAGATAATCTGAATCTACTGAGTTAACAAACAACTTCCAAAGACTGAATTCAACCCGAACACACAAGAAAACATGGATCAATGCACATAACTGATTCATAACATGAAGATAAGAAATAAGGACATCATAGAGAAAAACTAGCTTTACTGACTGGAAAGATTACCTCTGACCTCGTAAATCCTCACATAGGAATAGACATAACTTAACTCTAACCAAGGTGCAAGGAAAGTTATCTGAACATAGTAGAGATCGACATACTACAACTGCTAAGGATGAAATCCCTTTATGAACATTCTCAAGGACTGACTTACTTCATATACTCACTATCTCCCCCTTAACTTAAAGCCATCATTCTAAGGCTCCCAGATCCTTATTTAAGTCAGGCTAAATTACTAACCCTTAACTCCCTCTTCACTTCTAATCCTTCACCATAAGCCCTGACGTGCCCGATTCGCGCGTCCACAAGTGTACGGGTCGTGCAAGTAATATAGTGGCTCTTTTTAAGAATCGGATTGTCGAACCCACAGGGACTGGACCCATTCCTCCAACTATCCATTTCATGTGTGATCTTAAATACCTCAAGTGTTGGTTATAGACATTTTCGATCGAGATTTAATTAAGTCTAAGTTTGGGGTCAACGAAGTATTCTGACATTACTCTAGGAGCAACATAGAGTTAAAACCAATTAATCATGCGATACTACGATTTGCAATGGGTTAAGCATGGAACTATCAATTGTTATTTCACATAATTAGAATTGCATGCTTATGGTCTTTCGAGACTCTAAACACGGCAATCTAGCCTCACTGCATCATTGTGAGCGAGGAGTTTAATTTCTAGTCGCGGGCAATCAATTATGTTGTGGTTTACGGGGAAACGATTAGGGACTTTCGTGCGTCCAACCATTTAACTCAACTTAGCCTCACAACTACTTCTTCGAGTGGTGATGTGACATCCCAAGTTGGTCTTTCATAACCCCCGTGTCTCAACCAAGCGCGGTGTTAAGTATATTTCTATCCTGACACAAAAATCTCTCCCGAGATACAAACGTGCTCCTCACATTCTCATGTCCTGACCTAGGTAATGCTTTCTCAAGCTATTACTCAAGCTAACAAATATGCTTTCATGGTGATCAATCATAAAAACAACCAACAATCCAGAATGCAAGACGAAAATAACAATCAATAACTTAATTCCAAAACAATTTCATAAAATCACAATCATAATTCATGGCTTCAACCCTAGAGGAAGGGTTCTTGCCATTCATGTTCGTAAAACTATACTAACTACTACTAAAATAACATACTTACATGAATTTGGTAGATGAGAAGGGAATTTGACAAACCCTAGATGAGTTCTCCCACTTCTCCCTTCACTCCTAGGTAGTTTTCCAGAATAAAATCGTGACCCCTTGGAATTAGGAGCTAAGGGTCCTATTTATAATAAATGAGAAATGTACACAATTTAGCCTGTCGTGGAATGGCTCTGTGTCACGGAGTGTATCGCGGAGCACTGCCTCCGTGACACGGAGGTAGCGCGGATGCATACTGGAAATCAACAAATATCGACTCTAGGCAACCCCTTGCCGCGATGCCCAGCATGGCACGCTACTCTTGCGGCGCGATGGCATGCTGCTGGCGCACAGCTGGCCTGGCGTGGCACGGCGCTGGCGTGCAGCTCGCCTGCCTGCATGCTGCTTTCTCATATGCGCCTGGCATAGGCGTGGCACTGCGCTGGGCATGGCACACGCACAGCGTGGCACGCTGCCTGGCACGGCCAGCCTTGCCAAGGCATGCTTCTTTGCCGACTTTCACACTTTGCTCCCGACTCCATTCCTTTCCTTCACCAACTTATGAATTAGTTCCTCAAAATCCTTGAAACCTACAAAACAAGGACTAATGATGTTGGTTAGCACATATATTCACATTTATATAGAATCACATGAAAATGTATAAAATAACTTAGATAAACAAGACTAAATTACGGTATAAAGCATCACTCGGGCATGCTATTTTAGCCCCCAATCACCTACCCCACACTTAAAGTCTTGTTCATCCTCGAACAACCTATTACATCTCATGCATATGGAGACTCACCCATAACTCATTTAGCAAGAATAACCAAGCTACGTCTACAATGATTACGTAAGATAACAAGCTAAAAATAGAGCATGCACAATTTGATCATTGAAATGAAGTACAAATATGTTAAGACTTCTTAACCTCAAGAATCGACTCTCAATCTTAGCAAACTCATGCAAATCAACTAATTAAGAAATCCCACATGAATTATATCCTTCATTCAACATGTGCCCCTCACGGAAAGAGAGTTACCCAATCACATGCAAAAAAAATATTTAAATCACAACATGTGTGGGTACATGAATAGAATTACGCTCACTCTCACAAAGAATTCACATGCATCATGTAATGACCCATAAGCTTGCCCTTAGTGTTTTATTCCACTAATTTATGGATGTGTGAATGTAAGATCAAGTAGGACTTAATGGGTTGTAATGTAACTCAGGTGCGGGTAGATACTATTATGGCCAGTAATAGTGACTATCTTTCCTAAGCGCTTTTAATACATCACGCCCTCCTTACGAACTTCCCTTCCCTTACTTCACCTTTTTCCTCTTTTTAGCTTTCTTTTTCCTCTTATGTTCCCCCTTTCTTTAGGCACTTTTAGCTTATTAGTAAGGAGCTCTATAAATAATTTTACATTAATTTGTTTTCCTACTCCTTACTAATAATCAACCATTTTCACACAAGTGATAAGTGCACCTTTGTCCTTTTCTCACTTCTACAACTTGCTATGTTTCCTTTCTTTTCATTTTTCTCACTCCTTCGGATTTTTTCCACTCAAGCACTTCGGAGTTTTGGATCAAATTCAAGGCTAATGAAAGAAAAAGGCTTAAGCTTATGTTGCAGCTATCAAAGAATAGGCTTAAGGCTCAATGGGGCTAACTAGGATTAATTTTTCAAGGCAGGTAAAATGAGGGATAAAAATTTGGTTCATTCAAAGAAATGCCTAAATCATCTCCTACAATTCACATCCTTCATTTCATTTTATAAACACACCAGGAAAGTTCTAGACAATCCACAATAGCACAGAATGCTGAAAAACCTTACACTCATGGCACATGCTCAATTCAAGACACATTCAACAGACTCTTACTCAGCTAATCACAAGAATTCAGAATTAAGCTTCAATCATATTGAGTCAAATTCAAGAGCCTAAGTGTCTCACCCAAAGTTATACAGTTGCATGCTTCACACCGAACATACTTGCATCTTACAATCACGTATAGCTCATAACAAGAACATCAAGCACCAATTAGTTATGGTTTCAAAAACCCAAAACCTATCGACTAATTTTTCCTCAAGACGGTCGTCATCCATCCATCGTCGGAAACAGTCCCTAACTATGACTAAAAACATTATATACAAACAAAGGAAAGAAAAAGACAAATTTTATTCTTCGGTTCAAATACCCCCCGTCGGAAAAGAACAGAAAAGAAAAACCAACGGGTGATGAAGTCATGCTTGACTCGTAAAACAATTTTCAAAATTCTTCTCACAAGCATTACATTCACCAAAAATCATTAAGCACAAAAATTGAAATTTTCAAGAAATTTCCCTCACCCCACACTTAAATCATGCTATGTCCTCATAACATCAAATTAACATTTAAAGGATGAGAAATACTCCCTGAGCCTCTATGCCAAGCTAAAAACATGCTTTCCTTTCAAGTTTTTAGAGGTGGGTGTTCGACCCCACACTTCTTCTATTCCATGCTCTTTAGCTTCCACCTTCTCGGTACTCAGACTTCCCGCTATCTGTGCTTAACTTTCCACCAAAAACACAAACAAAATGAAAATAACAAAATCAACACAAAATCAAAATTACAAATTGTACCTGAGGTACCCTTGGGTTGCCTCCCAAGCAGCGCCTTATTTTACGTCGTGGCACGATGTGGACTGTCCTTTTCAGGACATCCTCATACCTGGGTTCTCTTTCGAGAACCATCTCCTTCTCTTTTGTTCTTTAGAGGAAACAACCTCCACTCTGTTCCTCTCTTTCTCCAACTTCTTCTCAATTTGAAGTCCTCTATCAGACTCGGGCTGAACACTTGACCTTACCTTTGGCCGTGCACCTGTGGAATCCTCCACCCCACACTCATCCTCTGCCAACACACTAACCTGACAAAGGTTAGTGTAGTGTGCGGACGGGTTCATTTCTTGGTAAACACGGAAGAGTTCTTCTTCATCTTCGACCCTCATTTTCAGGGTCCTTGCTCTCAGATCAATCACCGCTCCACCGGTGGCCAAGAATGGCCGTCTCAAGATTAAGGGTACCTGGTCATCAACCTGAAAATCTAGAACAATAAAATCAGCAAGTATAATAAACTTACCTACTTTGATGAGGAGGTCCTCTATTATTCCATCAGGTGTCACTCGCGACTTGTCAGCCAGCTGCAGCATCAACCTTGTCGGCCTCGGTTCTCCCAACCCCAGGGTGTTGAATAAGGATAAGGGCATTAGATTAACTGCTGCCCCTAAGTCACACAAAGCTCGTAGCACCTCAGCTTTACCAATTTGTATGGGGAGGGTAAAACTCCCTGGGTCTTTGAGCTTCTTTGGCATTTTGCTTAATACCCTGTGACTGCACTCCTCAGTCAGTGCTACAAACTGGACATCCACCAATCTAACTTTGTTCGCCATCACGTCCTTCAAGTATTTAGCATACTTGGGCATTCCCTGCAAGGCATCAATAAGAGGCAAATTTATGTGAAGTTCTTTGAAGCTCTCAAAGAACTTTTTGAAGCATTCCTCCTTCTTGCTCTTTCTGAATTTCTGAGGGAATGGCGGTGGTGGTCTTTGTGCTGGCTGCAATGAAAGTTGCGCATTTTGTTGTCCAGCACTCTGATTATCTCCCATGTTGATGGATGGTTCTGGTCTAACCAACTCCGGTTGCACCCCCTTTCTCAGCTCTTTTGGCACTGCATCAGCTAATTGCTTACCGCTTCTCAGACTGATGGCATTGATCTGCCGGGGGTTAGGATCTGTGTCGCTTGGTAATCCCCCTTGTGATCTCATGTTTTGAGCAGCTGCTATCTGACCCACTTGTTTTTCAAGATTGCGGGTGGCTACTTGCTGATTCATTAAGTCTGTTGCCATCCTCGCTTGATTTTCCGCTAATTAATTCTGGGTATCCATAATTTTCTGCAGTGTTTCCTCAATGCTGCTACTCAATTGCCCACCATTCTGCCCATTCTACTGTTGTTGAGGTTGCATATAATTCTGCTTTTGGTTTCCACCCCAAGAATAATTCGGGTGGCCCTGCCAATTTTTGTTGGAGTTGTTCTCAAAATTCTGATTCCTATGCACATTACCAACAAAATTGACTGATTCCGGATTGGCTCCACAAGATTATGCATTTTGCCCAGGATTACCACAAATTTCGCACCAACTCGGAGCTTGCTGAACTGTGTTAACCTGGCCCTGGTGTTGGTTCATACTCAGTTTATTGAACTGAGTCATCATTTGATACTGGAACGCAACTAACTGTGCTGCCAAGGCATTCAAACCATCTACTTCTATCAACCCCGATCTGTTTCCTGCCCCTCGATAACTCGCTGTGCCACTCTAGATTTCCTTGTGCAATTCTGTTCAACAAAGTGTACAACTCATAATATGTTTTATCCAAGGCTTGCCCTCCCGATACAGAGTCTAGTAATATTTTTATGTGTGGGTCTAGACTTTCTAAAAAGGTATGAGCCAGCACTTCATTTGACTGCTGGTGATGGGGACAGTCTCTCAACAATGACTTGAATCTTTCCCAAGCCATATATAAGTTCTCATCAGGCCTCTGCTTGAAACTGAGTATTTCACTTCTCAACTTTGCAGTCTTGCCTGAAGGAAAGAATCTGATAAGGAACTTCTTAGCCAAATCATTCCATGAAGTTATGGAGTTCGGTGGCTCAGCCTTCAACCACTTTTTCACCTCTCCCAACAGTGAAAATGGGAAGAGGGTCAATCAGACATAATCTGTGGACACGCCGGTGGGGACAAACGTGTCACTAATCTCTAAGAAGCTCTGTAAGTGCTGCTGCGGGTCCTCATGTGCCATCCCAGTGAATTAACCACTAGAATGTAACAACTGCACCATGTTCTGTTTAAGCTCAAAGTGCCCTCCAGACTCTGGTTTACGGATGCTAGAGGTCACATTCGTCGCTAGTGGGATTGCCACTTTGCGAACTGGTCTTGCTGCCATTACTTCTGATGACAATTGTGCTTGTCCCGCGGGTGGTTGTTGTTGTACCTTTTCTTGAAGCCTCTTCAGCTTTTGTTCTAGAGCTACTCTCCTTCGCAAATGGATTTGACGTTCAGGTTCAAGCAATGGTTCCACAAGCTCTCTATTTCTAGCCAGCTCGGTAGGACAACCTGTCACCTGTAAATAAACAGACTAAGACCAAGTTTTTCAACACTTTAGGAAATTCAAAAATCACACAAAAACAGATAAATTATCAAAACTTCGTCGAGTCCCCGGCAACGACGCCAAAAACTTGACGTGCCCGATTCGCGCGTCCGCAAGTGTACGGGTCGTGCAAGTAATATAGTGGCTCTTTTTTAGAATCGGATTGTCGAACCTATAGGGACTGGACCCATTCCTCCAACTATCCATTTCATGTGTGATCTTAAATACCTCAAGTGTTGGTTATAGACATTTTCGATCGAGATTTAATTAAGTCTAAGTTTGGGGTCAACGAAGTATTCTGACATTACTCTAGGAGCAACATAGAGTTAAAACCAATTAATCATGCGATACTACGATTTGCAATGGGTTAAGCATGGAACTATCAATTTTTATTTCACATAATTAGAATTGCATGCTTATGGTCTTTCGAGCCTCTAAACACGGAAATCTAGCCTCACTGCATCATTGTGAGCGAGGAGTTTAATTTCTAGTCGCGGGCAATCAATTATGTTGTGGTTTACGGGGAAACGATTAGGGACTTTCGTGCGTCCAACCATTTAACTCAACTTAGCCTCACAACTACTTCTTCGAGTGGTGATGTGACATCCCAAGTTGGTCTTTCATAAACCCCGTGTCTCAACCAAGCACGCTGTTAGGTATATTTCTATCCTGACACAAAAATCTCTCCCGAGATACAAACGTGCTGCTCACATTCTCATGTCCTGACCTAGGTAATGCTTTCTCAAGCTATTACTCAAGCTAACAAATATGCTTTCATGGTGATCAATCATAAAAACAACCAACAATCCAGAATGCAAGACGAAAACAACAATCAATAACTTAATTCCAAAACAATTTCATAAAATCACAATCGTAATTCATGGCTTCAACCCTAGAGGAAGGGTTCTTGCCATTCATGTTCGTAAAACTACACTAACTACTACTAAACTAACATACTTACATGAATTTGGTAGATGAGAAGGGAATTTGACAAACCCTAGATGAGTTCTCCCACTTCTCCCTTCACTCCTAGGTAGTTTTCCAGAATAAAATCGTGACCCCCTGGAATTAGGAGCTAAGGGTCCTATTTATAATAAATGAGAAACGTGCACAATTTAGCCTATCGTGGAATGGCTCCGTGTCACGGAGTGTATCGCGGAGCACTGCCTCCGTGACACGGAGGTAGCGCGGATGCACACTAGAAATCAACAAATATCGACTCTAGGCAGCCCCTTGCCGTGATGCCCAGCGTGGCACGCTACTCTTGCGGCGCGATGGCATGCTGCTGGCGCGCAGCTGGCCTGGCGTGGCACGGCGCTGGCGCACAGCTCGCCTACCTGCATGGTGCTTTCTATCGTGCGCCTGGCATAGGCGTGGCACTGCACTGGGCGCGGCACACACACAGCGTGGCACGCTGCCTGGAGCGGCCAGCCTTGCCAAGGCATGCTTCTTTGCCGACTTTCCCACTTTGCTCCCGACTCCGTTCCTTTCCTTCACCAACTTATGAATTAGTTCCTCAAAATCCTTGAAACCTACAAAACAAGGACTAATCAGGTTGGTTAGTGTTCGGCTGTGTGTTATAGGTATCTAAACCGACACGCAAGTGCACGTGGTCGAACAAGTAGTAAAGTGGCTTTAGTAAGCCAAGTATCGATCCCACAGGGACTTGGATGAAGTGCAATTTGCTCAAGTGTACTATATTTTAATTCTAAAAATGCAGACAACAGTGTAACCAAAAGTTGATATTTTGTTTTATGATTTTTATACTAAAGCTAAACAATTATCTACTTTGAGTCTGAACTATGAATGAGAGCATGCTGAGGTTAAACGAACATGTAATGAAATTACTTATCATCATAATTTGGTTAATATTTTCCTCCAGTTGCTAGCCAAGAACATTATCCAAGAGATTAAAACTCTCGTATTTAATCTCACTTAAGAATCATAAACCATCCGTCTACATTTCTGTGATCAAATGCAATTCATGACCTAGCAATACAATTCCGGTTCCTAAATTGACTAATACGGCTTTAAAGTATATTTCTATCAGGAAAGCACATCAAAACTCAATTTTCCCAAATCAAGTAAAGAACAATATCCTATTAATTCACAACTTTCCAATTTCGTGCTCTCTCGAGTGAAATCGGACTTTTTAGATATACATTAATGTAGGCCACACACCAATGCAGTAAGAACAAGAATTAATAGAAAAACATGGAAGAAAAAGATGAAAAACCATATAATTCAATAATCAAAATTCATCACAATTGTTCATAACCTCAGCAAGGAAGGGAATTAGCCACTCATTTGTGGATTAATCATCTAAAACAAGTGTTAATCATAAACAATTGAATTAGAGAAGAAAGAAGGAGAGAAAAAAACCTGAACTTTTCGTCCCTCAACTGCCTGTAACCCACGTCCTTGCTCCACCAAGTCTGAATTATGAAAAATGAACCTAAGTGTTCTATTTATACTAGTGGGAATTTTTCCCGGAATAACAAGCAACGTGTCACGGAGTGCATCGCGGAGCACTGCCTCCGTGACACGGCGTGAACGCGGACCCTCACTGGAAATTAGGGGTCCGGGAATAAAGCACCAACGTGGCACGGCGTGCAACGCGGAGCCTAGCCACCGTGCCAAGGAGCTGTCGCGAGCCTCCACTGGAATTGATGAATGTTTCACCCTCCAGGCAGAATGCCTCCGCGATGGCAGCGTGACATGGCTCCATCGCGGAGCCCCTTTAATTTGTGCAGTCCAGTGCTTTTTCCCTTGCTCGCATCCAAGTCCAACTCCGATATCATCCAACATGCATTTTAGCTTCCCGAAATCACATTTTACCTACAAAACAATCTTAATCATGCTGGTTAGAATAAATTCACATTTTATTACCAATTACATGAAAATGTATACACATTTCTAGATAAACAAGGCGAAAATGATACGTTTGAGTATCACTTGGGCATATAAATCTGCCCAAGATCACTTACCCCACACTTAAAGTCTTGTTCGTCCTCGAACAACAAACATACAATTCATGCAATTTACATCCCAACCTTCGCCACTATGGTGCGACAATTTGAGCTACGGTCATACCGATCATTCAATATTGCGAATCATCAAGAAAACATGCATGGTCTCAACAATGCAATGACCTTCAATACATTAAGACTTCCTAGACTTTAAGAATCGACTCTCGATATCGGCAAACTCATGCAAATCAGCTAATCAAGATATCCGACACGAACATCAATCTTTTATCAAGCATGTGCTCCCACAACTCAAGAGAATCTTCCCCTTTTTGCTCATGTGACACATAAACATTCAAGTAGGGGCATGTAAAAAAATAATTTCACTCTCTCTCCCAAAAGAATTCACATGCATCATGTCATGAACCATAAGCTTGCCCTTAGTGTATTACTCCACTAATATAAAGAAATGCAATGTAAGATCACGTAGGACTTTAATGGGTTGTAATGGAAGCTATGAAACTAGTATATATTGGATTAGCCAATAATAGCCACTAGCATCCTTAAGCGCCTTTGCAACACATTCCCATCAACTCATGGACATTGTTTCTCTCTTTTCTCTTTTTTTTTTCATCATCCCATTCTTGATGATTTACTTTAGTATGGCCCATTTCATTAAGCACACTTGACACGATAACAAAGGTTTTTCATGCACCTTCATTATCATTTAATTATAGCAAGTGCACCTTCAACCTTTTCTTTTCTTCCCTCTCTCTGCTTTTCTTTTTCTTTTCACCATTCTCACTCTTTGACACTTTGGGAAAATTATTTTCTCTTCTTAAGCGCTTAAGAGTTTTGTATAGACTTTACGGCTAATGAAAAGAAAGAATTAAGCTCAGTTTATACTTTTTGGACAAAAGAAAGAAATACTAGGCTAAAGGCTCAACGGGCTGACTAGGGTATACAATCACATAAAAGGGGAGTGTGACAAGAAAAAAATAGAAACATCTCGGTTAAAACAAAGAAATGCCTACATCCTTTCCAACAATACACCTCCTTCATTTCATTTTGTACACACACCAGGCAAGTTCTAGACACTTCACAATAGCATGGAATAACAATACCTCACTTCACACTTTATGCACATGCTCGATTCAAGATGCATTCACAAACTCTTCAATCAGCTAATTACATGAATTCAAAATTAAGCCTCAATCACACCGAATCGAACTCTACAGCCTAGGTATCTCAACATATTTACAAAATTGCATGCTTTCATACGAATCACTTTTGCATTTTGAATACCAGGTACAACACGCAACGAACATTTCACAACCATATAGTAACTACAGGTTCCGTGATGCAATCCACCAAAGAAAAAAACTGAAAATAACTTAAAATAACTACTCCTACCGACTACATTTCCCTTAAGACAGTCGTCATCCATCCATCATAGGGAACAGTCACTAACTATGACATCGGTTCAATGGGACCATTCTCGGTAAAAGAACCGAAAACAAACGCCGAGAAACCCAAAATAAAAAATTGAAAAATTTTGCAAAACATCGATCATTTCGATGGAAAAATTATTTACAAAATATTTTAAGTATGAACAAAATATTTTTGCAAAATTTTTAAAATATCGATCATTTCGATAAGAAAAAAAATATTTACAAAAATTTTACAGACTCAGCTGGCAACATCAATCATTCCACAACACACATCAATTTCACAAATATGTACAAATATAGAACAGTATTTCACAAATATGTACAAATACAGAATAGTTTGCAATTCACAAACACACAGGGAAACATACATACAAAAATACAGAGGAAAGCATACAAGCAAACCAGCCCAGCCCAGCATCTAACTACTCCCCACCCCACACTTAAACCGAACACTGTCCCCAGTGTTCACAAAAATTAAAAATCACAAAATTGGGTGATGGAACTCCCTGATTAGTCAAAGTATTCCACTTCTTCATCAGGTGCTGCTGCCTCATCTCCCATGTCCGAGTCGCCTCCGTCGTCCTCATCGGACTCCACATCGGAGTCCTCCCGGCGTGTCTACTCGTCCGTGGGGACATCATCGTCTGTGGGCTCTACAAAGGCTGGCCCCACTCGGCATAGAGCCCTGGCGTTTTTTCCAAACGGGTAATCCAGCTCGAGCTGCCATAGCTCCTCCTCCATGGCTGGTCTCCCACCAATCCTTAGCTGGAGCATTTGCATCCCAAACATCCGCGCCATGTACTGGTCATCACGAGCATGTCGCTCGTCAAGTGTTAGCACTGGCCCGTGGGTGGTGTCGGGAGCCTTAGTTTTGGTCACATCCAAGGCCCGCCGCTCCAACTGCGGGATGTAATCCAAAGCCTCCTCCTCGACATCGAGGCCTCTGAGAAAGGTGGTGAGTAGTCCACCGAAACCATACCTGTGGCCCTGGTGTAATCGGGCTCTCTTCATGGCGGATATAATGACCACCCCAACATTAATCTCCAGCCCTTTCATCAGGGCATACACCAGGCAAACACGGTCCCCGGTCACATCAGTCATGTGTACCCCCGGGATTAGGCACAAGCAGACTATCTTCAGCTAGATTCGGGCTTCCCTGTTCATCTGAGAATATGGCAGAGTCTGGTGGTATCCCCTTTCTTTATGTCTGCTCCATCTAGCTGTGGATCGAGCCCCACACAGTGTGCGTCTGATGTCAGCATACGGTGGGGTAATGTTCAGCTGGCGGAGAACGTGGGCGTCTGTGTCCCGCGCTTCGATGATGGCATTTAGCTGTTGGGGTTCCAGAGTGACTATCTGCCCTCTGATCTTGATGGTGTGGATTCTGATTGCTGAGTTCCAATTAGCATAGAACTCCCGGACCAGGTGTAGGTTGCATTCCTTGGGCTCCTGAAATATGAAGCCGAGCCCAGCTGCCTCGATCCGTTGAACTATTCTGGGGAACTCCTGTGCTAATGGTTCCCGTGCTATATGCTCCTCGGGGAAGTATTTGTTCTCCTTGTGCTTGGCATACCACTTCTTCCCCTCATCAGTCACCCATCTCATTCCGTATTGGCGGCGCTGGCCGCGTGGAACTGCTGGTGCAACTGGGACTGCTGTGCCCAGTCTAAGTCTTTTCCTTCCGGTGCCTGAAGTTGATGCACTCTTACCTTTATCTTGCCTGCTTGCCATTTTACCTGTCAACACAAGTAAACAACCGCAATGTCAAGCTAAATGAATATTAACTTCGGCTAAGGTCGGGTTACGCTAAGTTTACCCACACTTAGTCCTTAGCTACAGTTACGATACTACAACAAGAATTACTTTATTTACACCAAAATATCAGCCATACAATTCATGCTTAGTGCGTTCAACAAGAAAAATTCGACAGTATAACTTTTGCGTACTACTCAGACTTCGTACAGCTAATCCCAATCAACTACCATCGCTAGCATTTCAACCATCGCACTTAGCAAAGAAAAACAACAAAACAAAACAACAACAAAAATTCTATACACATGAACCTATATAACCAACCCAATTTGAACAAATTTCAACATTTTCCCTAAACCCGAGAATTCGTCGTCTATTACATTCAAACAATTTTCTACAACGACTTATCTCATTTCACAAGTACACCCCGGCATATATTTCACGAATTCAACACATTACCAACTTCAAATTCAACAACATAACCCTAGAATTGATTTCTTCCATCAAATTCGAATAATTCATGCAATCGACAAGTTCAAACGCTCATTACAACATTCCGAACATTTATCAATCACAAATAACTCGAATTCATGCTTAATTTCAACTTAGGGTGATTTAGTTCACCTCCCATGCTTAATTTCGAATAAAATCAACAAAAACTTGAGAGATAATCGGAAAACATACCTCGAAGTTGAAGAACCGAAGAAAACTTGGTAATTTATTGTCTTAAGCCGTGGCACGTTGATGGGAGAGGGATTTTGGGATGTTTGGTCGCGGAGGAAAGTGAGAATGAGGGAAAAAAAGGGAGAAATCGGGGTTTAAAAAGTAGAAAACACGCGGGTCACCCGGCAACCTGGTGTGACCCGTCACAATTTACACGACAACGTGTCACGGAGTGCATCGCGGTGCACTGCCTCCGTGACACGGAGCCATCGCGATAGCCCTCTGGAAATTTTAAAATTTTCGGATTACAACTCAACGTGTCACGGAGGGTAACGCAGAGGTCCTCCTCCGTGACACGGAGCTATCGCCCCAACTCACTGTCTTCTACATTTTATTACTTTTTCATACCTCGCCTTTTCCTTCACGATTCCGTGCACATTTTTCTCCGTTGACCTGAAAATCATCTCACTAAATAAAGTTGGTTAGAATAATAGGTTTCCCCTCCATCTGTGCTTAACTTTCCACCAAAACAACACAAGATGAAAAATAAATAAAATAAACTTAAATGCAAGAAATTAAAATGGTACCAATGGTACCCTTGGGTTGCCTCCCAAGCAGCGCCTAATTTTTCGTCACGGCACGACGTATCAAGTTTCACCGCTTTTTCCTCCACCTTGAGGATATGAATCTCACCCCTAATTTCTTCTCTAATTTCCTCTTATGCTCCAGGGGTGGTGGTGAAAAATTGTAGGGACCAAGCAGTAGATGTTGCCTTTTGCATTTATTGGTCCTTAAGTAAGCGAAGTCATTTTGTCTCTCCGAGTTAGCAAATTTGAAAATATACGGGGCTTGGTCCTCCTCTAGACATTTCTCTATAAGCTTGGAAGACTCTATTTCTCGGTTGTCAACCAAACTTAATGTCGAAAAATGCTTCGAGTGTGGTCCAATAAACCTTAACTCTGAAACTGCATTGTGCTTGACCTCCTTACTTGTATACACCTTCTTAGCATCGACATCTATCTGTCCATTAATGTCAATTGGGGGATACTCTATCTCTTCTTCCATGAGTGGATTTTCTATAAGTGTGAGCCCATCACGGGGACACTCAAGAGATTCTAATTGTTGGGCTTCATCCAAAAATTCACCCTTGTCTTCCTTTTGTAGTTCCTCTTGAATATCGGCTAAAACTGTCACCTGCAATTTATCACAAGCTTCAGCCTCATCAATCATCTCCGTGAGTTTGACGCTCATCCTTTCTAGAGCCTCTGCATTCTCTTCTTGCTGAATTCTCAATACTGCCATCGCCTCCTTCATTGCTTCCGATTGCTCCAGGAGTTGTTTCAGCATGTCTTCTATTTGAGCTTGGCGTCCCAAGTCCTCATTTTCAGCATGCCTATATTCAGCAAAAACAACAGAAGGATCATAATAGGGGCTTGGGGGAGGGGAATATGCATTCGGACAGCCATCCCAATGGCCATCTTGACCACCACATATATTGCATGTGTTACAGTGTTTCCACGAGTGGTGTCCTCCGCAATTCAGACAAGATTCACGAAAATATGAGTATTCGCCATTTAAACCATTTGTATTCCATGATGTCATGTCAATAAGGGTATCCGAAAAAGAAAAAAATAAAATGAAAAAGAATTAAAACAAACACTAAGACCAAGTTGTAAGCACTAAGAAAAAAATATAGTAAATTTACACTTAAGAAAAATTCACCAATTGCCAGTCCCCGGCAATGGCGCCAAAAACTTGTTCGGCTGTGTGTTATAGGTATCTAAACCGACACGCAAGTGCACGTGGTCGAACAAGTAGTAAAGTGGCTTTAGTAAGCCAAGTATCGATCCCACAGGGAATTGGATGAAGTGCAATTTGCTCAAGTGTACTATATTTTAATTCTAAAAATGCAGACAACAGTGTAACCAAAAGTTGATATTTTGTTTTATGATTTTTATACTAAAGCTAAACAATTATCTACTTTGAGTCTGAACTATGAATGAGAGCATGCTGAGGTTAAACGAACATGTAATGAAATTACTTATCATCATAATTTGGTTAATATTTTCCTCCAGTTGCTAGCCAAGAACATTATCCAAGAGATTAAAACTCTCGTATTTAATCTCACTTAAGAATCATAAACCATCCGTCTACATTTCTGTGATCAAATGCAATTCATGACCTAGCAATACAATTCCGGTTCCTAAATTGACTAATACGGTTTTCAAGTATATTTCTATCAGGAAAGCACATCAAAACTCAATTTTCCCAAATCAAGTAAAGAACAATATCCTATTAATTCACAACTTTCTAATTTCGTGCTCTCTCGAGTGAAATCGGACTTTTTAGATATACATTAATGTAGGCCACACACCAATGCAGTAAGAACAAGAATTAATAGAAAAACATGGAAGAAAAAGATGAAAAACCGTATAATTCAATAATCAAAATTCATCACAATTGTTCATAACCTCAGCAAGGAAGGGAATTAGCCACTCATTTGTGGATTAATCATCCTAAAACAAGTGTTAATCATACAAACAATTGAATTAGAGAAGAAAGAAGGAGAGAAAAAACCATGAACTTTTCGTCCCTCAACTGCCTGTAACCTACGTCCTTGCTCCACCAAGTCTGAATTATGAAAAATGAACTTAAGTGTTCTATTTATACTAGTGGGAATTTTTCCCGGAATAACAAGCAACGTGTCACGGAGTGCATCGCGGAGCACTGCCTCCGTGACACGGCGTGAACGCGGACCCTCACTGGAAATTAGGGGTCCGGGAATAAAGCACCAATGTGGCACGGCGTGCAACGCGGAGGCTAGCCACCGTGCCATGGAGCTGTCGCGAGCCTCCACTGGAATTGATGAATTTTTCACCCTCCAGGCAGAATGCCTCCGCGATGGCAGCGTGACACGGCTCCATAGCGGATCCCCTTTAATTTGTGCAGTCCAATGCTTTTTCCCTTGCTCGCATCCAAGTCCAACTCCGATATCATCCAACATGCATTTTAGCTTCCTGAAATCACATTTTACCTACAAAACAATGCTAATCATGTTGGTTAGTATAAATTCACATTTTATTACCAATTACATGAAAATGTATACACATTGCTAGATAAACAAGGCGAAAATGATATGTTTGAGTATCACTTGGGCATATAAATCTACCCAAGATCAGTTAGCACATATATTCACATTTATATAGAATCACATGAAAATGTATAAAATAACTTAGATAAACAAGACTAAATTACGATATAAAGCATCACTCGGGCATGCTATTTTAGCCCCCGATCAAGCCCTATACTATAACTATTTCAATCACACGCCAACTATCTTTTCCCACAATCACAACAAAACTTCTCATTTAATATAGAGGTTGGCATAACGTAAGGAATAACACAATATCCACAACATACCTGTGGCCACTACTGGCGCCTTGCCCTTATCCTGATGGGCTGCTACAGCATAGGAGCGGTTTTGACGTTTTCCGCCTCCTAGGTTAGAGGATGCCCCCTGCTGAAATGAGCGGGCTATCGGAGCTGCTGAAGAGGTGGCCGAAAATCTACCCTCCCCTCACTTAGCCACTGCGCAATCTCGATGCTTATGGTCCACCTTGCTGCACCATAAACAAACATTTGAGCCGGCCATACATATTCCTAAATGGTGCTTTCCGCAGCTCATACACAATGGGTACGTAATCTCCCTCACTCTAGGCTGACGAAGCACTGGTTGTCGAAGGTACTGGAGCTGATGATTTTTGCTGGTAGTGTGAGCGATATCCGGTACCCAACCTCTAGCCCTCTTAGCCTCTCTCCCCTTTTCTTTCACCTGCTCTGCTTCCATTTGTTGAGAAAATATCACCAAGCGTGGGAAGTCCATGTCCCTGTGCAACATGGCAGTCCTGCATTCCTTGACCAAGGAGTCTGACACTCCATTCACAAACCGGCTTACTGGAGCCCACTGGTCAGCTACCATCTCTGGCGCATAATTAAATAACCAAGTGAACTCCAGCGCATACTCCTGAACGGTCAGGTCATTTAGTTTCAAATTTATAAACTCTACCGCTTTTGCCTCCCTCAGCTCCTGAGGGAAAAACCTATCCAAGAATGTGGCCATAAATCGTCCCAACCTATGGGACCTGATCCAACTCCCCGACTATCTCTCCTCTGACAGTACCAGATATAAGCAACTCCTTTTAACTGGTAAGAGGCTAATTCTGCACTCTCGTTCCCTGTCACTCTAATAATGTGAGTAATCTTTTGAATCTCCTCCAAAAATTCATATGGGTCCTCATCCACCTTTGACCACAAGAATTTGGGTGGGTTCATACGAAGAAAATTCCTTATCCTTGTCGCTGCCTCATTACCATTCTAAGGGGCACGAGCCACCGCTTACTGGTTAATCTGAGCGGTCAGGGCCTGCGCCAACATTTGAAAGGCTGCTCGAAACTCAGCGTGTGTAAGATGATCATCTATTGGGCCTGCCTAGGCTGGTGGCACCTACTGATTGCCGTTACCGTATCCTCTTCCATTTGCTCATCGGGGCGACATTATCTGCGAGCGCGTAAAGCACGAGTCAATGGAAGAAATACTTAGAGTTTCATACTCTGCGCACGATAAGAATCATGAAAAGAATGGAACATTCCTAAAATGTCTCATAGCCTCTCCGTCATAAGTGTGGCGCTCTTCACACCCATAAAGAAGACTCTACGTAACGCGGCTTTCAGACACCCTAGGACACTCTAAACCTATTGGTCTGATACCAAGATTGTCACAACCTGAGAGTACAGCCGGATCATAAACACGGGACAAGGGACCTCGAGAGGCTCCAAGTCGACCCATGGCATAATCGTTGCATACACTTAACATAAGAAATGTCAAACATCGTGAACAAGCGGAAGAACCGACTAGAAACTGATATAAATCAAAATGAAAAGTTAATAACCTTTAAATACAATTCTGAATCTATCTAACAAGTCTAAAAGGCTTCTACTAAACTGATGAGTTTCTGGGACAAGCCCCCAACTAACTCCAAAAGTCTGAAAACTGAAACAAAATAAAACCAGAATGTTACTCACGTTTTTTGGAGGATAAGGACTCACCACTGACAGCTGGGAGAATGGGGTAGCGTATCTAACCACATGGTGGAGCCTGAAGACCTGAATCTATATCATAAAATGATATAGCACAAGAGGTGTGCGGTCAGTACTTGGAATGTATTGAGTATGTAGGGAGCGTAAGTAAACTAACTCATAATATTAGCAAGAAGGAAGTAATATAAAACATATTAATAGCAACGTAATAGAAGTGAAGTACAACAATCTTACACGAGGTTCACATATTCAATTAACATGGCCACATCATAAAGACATGCATTACTGTAGCAACCGCTGATGTGCCAAAAGGTAATAATCGGGAATAACACAGAGTATGATTTAGGTACTAGAACATGGGGAATACTGATCTGACATTATTCACCTGGTCTAAGCTACTACAGCTAATCAGAGGCATTAGCATTTACTGATTTCATCATGCTGCATCATTTAGTAGATTAAGGCTACTTTCTACCAAGAACAAGCCCAAAAGTCTAAAGGATTATTCTCATGATTTATCATCATTATTCATATCATCATGGTACCAAATCCTCATTTAATCTACACATTTTACATTCATGACACATCTATAGGTTCAGATCATACTTTACATACATCCACAACATTCAAATCCCGAGTTCATAACATATGATGTATATCTTGGATTTATGTAGGATCCATAGGTCCAATTCATACTTTAACATGTATACACTGATTCATATATTTTAAATTTACTGAAAATCCCATACAATTAACTCATATCTTAAACATGTACAATGAGATCACGGAGGAAGCATATGATTATTTCATGGACCCCATTTCAAAATTTACTCTAATTCGTGAAGAAGTTTCGTTAATCATGCCGTTACCATAGGTTCAGCTCGTACCCAAAACATTTACATCAAAATCATAATGAAAACATATACATACTTCACATTGATCAAGCCCATAAGTTCTAACCTCATCTCAACATATCTATTAAATCATATATTTTAGTTTTTAAGGAAATTCTTACAATCTTCACATATTTTTGACATGGATACAAGTTCTTGATATAATCAAGTGAATAATAACGAAATCCCATTTGAAGTTTTAGGTAATCTAATGGAGGAAATTCTATAATCATGCATTTTCCATATTAAGTACATAATTAAAGATATTAAAATAAGACCATAAGCATACATGACTTTTAATCATAATGGATCTTAGAATTCATAGAAGACATAGAAGAAATCATCTATAAATCAAAACCTTAGGTCATGCTTTTCTAGGACAGGAGATTTGGGTTTTAAATAAGAAGTTTGGGGCACAAGGATGGAAGGATATCCTCATTGAAAAACCCACATACCTGCTTCAAGAAAATACCCACTTGAATTTCACCCTTGAAGCCCTTGAAGAACCCTAGTTGAATCCTTAATCTTGAGAGAGGGGAGGAAAAAGAGTTGAGGGAATGAGAGGTTAGGCTAGAAAACCCCTAAAAAATGACCCTTAAAATTCCCAAAATGACGCCATTTAGGAACTGGAAGCATGGGAATTTACACAATCTATTCGGGTCAACTTCGCCCCATTAGTGTTTCTAATTTTTTCTCCAAGTCAATTCATCAACACATAAGATTTATTAGATAAAATAGAATATAAATTAGCCAACCTAGTTAACTATTAATTTTTACAATTACTTGTTCTTTCCTTACTCAGACTCTTTCTAAGCTAGTTAATTTACGTCACTGATTCACCTTCCCATTCATGGCTTATAAAAGATCACCAAAAAGTTCACATAACCCTATTGGATTTATTCATCTTGTTTCATTCTTGTTCCTCTCCTTTTATACAAAACTTGCACAAAGATATATCAATAATTTATACTATCAAATACGCCATCAAAATATACCATTGAGAACAATCACAATCTCATGTCATCAACACCTGCTATCAAGAATATCACCTTAAGACTTCCTTACCAAGATCATAACATCAAAAACACATTATCAAGAATTATCCAATCAAGGGTACTTGTCAAGAACATCACATTGAGAGTTCACCCCCCATTATTAATCATCAATTAGGTTTCACGTATCAACGTATTCTCGTCATTTGGATTAATCCTCCACTTTTATAGTTATGTCACTATAAGTATTTAATTCGGATCATCATATTTTATGATCCCTCTACCCTCATCAAATGTAATCAATAGTACATACGTATGCAATTCACTAATTATAATCTAACACAAAGGTAAGCCATAACCTATATATATCGCAGAACTCGAATGTGCAGCTACTCCGCGGAAGTTTTTCCTTTCCTCAATGCCTCCGAATGTTCCAAGTCTAGAAATAAGACATCAAGGAATCAATCAATATGCTATTTCTTTGATTCAAGGGTTTGAGAACTCAATCTACTCCATTCTATTCGTTGTTTATGGCCTAGTTCGATAATCATAGGTTAAGTTATCATAACCCAAATCTACAATGATCATTAAACCATAGTTCATGAAGTTTTTACTCCTCTAACCCTCTTAAAAAAGTTTTTCAAGGTTGAGGGTTTCAATTCATCGAATTCTAAGTTTCAAACTATCGCCAAACATTGTTCCATAATCATATTCACCTTAGAAAGTCTTAATTTATTACTTCTAGGCCTTGAAATCAACACCCAATCATTCCCATAACCCTAGCCTAGTTTTCACAAACCTAGGGTTCTTAGCTAGGGATTCACCATTAAAAACCATCTTTAATTCTAGATTTTAGAGAATCATAAGATGGAAAGATTAATAAGAAAATCTTATGTTGGAATAAGAAACTGCTCTAGCCCTTGAAAAGTTCCACCAGAGCTCTAAAACTTCGTGTCTCAGAGTATGGAGTGAAAAACCCCAAAATTCTAACTTAAATTGATTTTCTGCCTCACGTCGTCCGCTGCAGCGATCCCGCTACGACGGATGATCATTCACCCCGACGATCCTACTGCCTGAAAAATTTAAATCATTACGCGAATGTCACCGAGGCTCTATAACGATCGGATGGGTCGTTACAGAGTTTTTGCTTGGTTTTCCTGCTTTGACCCTTCCTATAGCTTCAGTGTATTATTTGTAACTTATGTTGATGCGTGACACGATTCTCGAGGTGGTTGGATGAGTTCTAGAGAGTTATTTTTGTAATTCATATTCTATTATCATAAATGACTCCATACATGATCTTGAGACTTATTTCTAATAATTGGTATCGTATTGTCATAAATTTCTCCGGACATAAAATTTTAAGTTCTTCAAGATGACTTAAACAAAGTAATACTCTCTCCCCTCTTATCTTTATTATTGCTTCTAAACTATTGTCTAGAATGATGAATGAGCTTATCCAGACTAATTTTATTCCCCACTCTAGAGATAATCGTAGTCTTATGATTATATACCTTAGCTGTGCTGATGACACCATTTCATTCTCCTTTAATGACCTCCCTTCCATCTCTGTTTTGAATAACAATATTATTGTCCATCATGCGCATATTTCTGGCCAGCTAGTTACAAGAGGAATTTTTTTTTTAGTATCCCCAGAACTCTTCTTATACTCATTTTAGATATCAAAACCATCACTAACTTTTCCTTCTCTAACTTTTCCTTTACTTACTTGGGTTTTCCTAATCATATAGATAGGAAAAAATTTCTTAGTTTCATAGTATGGTGTCTACGATTGCTAATATAACTCAAGGATGGCTTGGTAAGACGCTCTCATTAACTTTATATAACATTCTATTATATTCCTTTATATATCATCACTATTGTCATTCCCCCCAAACTATTATGGATCAAATTGATACGTCTCTTGCTAAATTTTATTGGAAAAGCTCAAATGACAAAAATAACTATTACTACTTAAAAAATAAACGATCACCATGTATTACATTATCTTCCTCTTTCCAGAAATTATGTTTTCCTAACAATGTAGGTGGGATTTTTTTTAGATTTTTTCTTAACATTCAACAAGAAGAGAAGGAAATTCAGACATATGATGGTACACTCGATTGTCACCAATGGGAACGGTAAGAAATAGAGAAGAATTTTGAACACCGAGGACATACTTTGTCTTGAAATATAAACTAAAATTGTATTTTAATATGTCCATTTATTCTTGTAATTCATACGACCCAATGAATTCCATCAATTAGTTTGTCTTTTCTAAGACCAAACTCAAAAAAGTTCTTCGCATATACTCTTTCATGGATTGTCACATGAATAACTAAATAAATTACTTTTTTTGCATGAAAATCATATAGTATCTTACAAATGGGAGGGACAATAGCTTAAGCACATGAAATAACTCTTTTTATGTGCAAATAAATTTTGTTTGATGTTACGTAAAGATCTATAAGTGAATGATTTTATCAATAGAAAAATATGAAACATTAACATCATTGATTCATATGAATTATCGTATATAAAATTTAATTGTTCTAGAGAAAAAAATTATTTATTTATTTTAAATACGCAACAGAACCCATAATCGAACACATGTGAATCTTTTATAAAAGGTGATCATAAGAATAGAATCTAATATTTTTGCTTGCTTTAATATCGCATAAAAGTGCAAGAAAATGATTAACTAATAATATATTATATGAACTACGTATAAAAATAAACATAATACAATAAGATATTTAACATGTAAGACAATATATATTACAAGAAATGATATCTCATTAATAAAAATCACAGAAAATTACATGAACTAACATATCAAAATAAAATTATAAAAGGACATAAAAACAAAAACAACAACACAAACAATAATATAATGACAAAGTTTTATGTAAATATGATCTATTCATGAATCATTGAGTGCATCATTTTTTTTCTCAAGAGAGGTTTGGTGTCACAACCCAACTAGACAGGCCATGCAGACACCTAAATCAACTCTTCTTGATAGGAGAGCCCTTATAATATTTCTATCAATTAGACAAGAAAATAACTTCTAGCATTCACATTACTTCTCATTATCTGCTAAAAATTCTCAACAAAATAATGTTTCAAAATTCCTCTAATATGACTCTCCCAAGATTCAGTCTAGACAGGTACAAGAGTTTTATTTGAATACTTGACAACAAAATGACCCAGCCTCGTTCGGAAGAGGAACACTGAAGCTGGTGCTGAGTTTTCCACGCCAATCAAGGAAACTTAAACCTGCCACATCCTACACCCAAAAGAAAAAGGTGTAGCAAGGTAGTATCTGAAAACCACACGTACTAGTAGACATCACAGATGACTAGGGTTAGTTAACACAACAACATAAAAATTAATATACCATCAATATTGCTAAATTCAGTTACTAATTCATTTATGCAACATCCCACCAAATTTATTCAGTACAATATAGTTTCTTATGACTCATTCAGGTTCTCGTAATTATCCTATGTTTCTAGTCGTTAGTTAGCCTATCAGTCTGCCTTTCTCTATTTCCGCTGCAGCGAAGGATCAGGCTGGTACAGCGATTCTGCTACCGTAGCGATTGTGTTAGGTGTATCGCTAAACTATCCCATAGTCTAGTTCAGTTTATTTCCCCATATACACTTATAGTTTGGCTACTCCTCTACCATTTTTCTATAAATGACCAACTCCATTTCTACCATTTATTAACATCTTAGTTATCTACAGGATTCTCCCATTCTCCTAAGAAGTACCTCAAATAGTAACTTCTACTTACTATCACATGGTACCCGCTATCTTTTGTTTAATCCGTCATGATATTATCCATGAACCGCAAAAATCTATTTAAAACAATCAAATACAATTACATATTACTATCTCAAGAACACACTAAGGTCATCAAAATAGAATGAGATAGTCAATTTCCTCTACAGTAAAGTACATGCACTTACTTCACCTTAAACCAAAAAATTTCATAAGATACCATAACTGAACAGGATAGCCATAAACAGTATTCCACACCTGTTCCTCACCTCGAACCCGATTCATGTCGGTATACCCTATATCACACTGTTATTTCAATTACCTTTTTGTATCTACAACTGTATGTATATCAACCATACCTAACATAATTTCTGTCTCACAATCATACCATTGATGATATGTCGGGCACATGCCTCTATCATATCTTATACACACATGCCAAAGTGTCTTATACTTTTCCTTCCTGTCATGACCTGCAAGGGACCCTAGAAATTCATGTACTGTACACCCAGGCATATGATAGGTCATCATACCTGTCTGTGTACTCACTCGTACACCCAGTGGCATGGTCTTTTATCCATACCTTTATGTGTACTCAATCGTACACCTAGCTGTATGGTCCTTTATCCATACCTGTCTGTGTACCCTCTCATATCACTAGCCCGGATGCTCACCTCGGGCATGAGCCACTCGTGTATCCATTCCTTATTCAATATCTGAGTGCAATAACCTATTCATCTGAGTTCTTTAACTTCATCCATATGCCTCTCATTTACCATCGTATCAATAGATTTCCTTCCGTATTACCCGTCATCTTAGTCACACTTTCAGTTAATGCCGATTATCCCCTCAATCTCAGGGCGCAAAATACAACACAACATGTAACAATTCATCACACCACAAGAATTACACATTCACACAATAATTACAATAACATGAAATTAAATCAAACTCGTTTCCAAACAACAGTAATAGTATTTAGTTCAGCATGTTGTAAGATTTCTGGCTTGGCCTGCTCACTAGTTTGGGCTCTTCTGCAGCGGTATTACTGCCATTAATGCGGTTTCACTGTAGCGGTATACTACCCGCTGCAGTAGTACTACTGAGAGTACTACGACCAGTCTTTATTCCAGTTTCTCCTACATTTTGGGTTTCTTTATACCCACCATAATGAAACAATGTCATAATGTGCTTACATCATCAATTAACTTACCACAGTGTCACCATTAATATGGACAACAATCATCAATTTAGAAATGCAATACCGACCACTGCATATTCAAGTCATTATGTAAGGTATTACTATCCTATGGCACTCGCTTTGCCTCACGCTCAAAACATACTTACAACCTATTAAGCAGTCTGTTAATCGCATGTCCCGCACGAAGTTTGTGTGATTTTACATGTCTTGTGTTTCAATTTCTAGAAGAAAGAAGTCTATGTTTATACCCGGGATTATTCTATCAACAACACCCAAAAGTTAGTTTCCTCCACAATGTTTGACTCAAAGCATAACTTAGAACAACTACCTATTTATCGGTCGAAATATCTCCCCTAGGGTTTTATCTCATTATGAGTTTTCCTCATCTCTCTTCTAATACTCTTGTTCTTAGATTTTCATCGATTCTGATTAATAGAATACAACACGGTTAAAATATATTCCTACTCATCGCAAGTATATCAATCATACGCACGTATATGTTTAGCTACCCAAAGTCTAATGCAAGAGCGAGTAAACCATAGCCTATCTGATCATCTTCGTCTGCAGCTATCCCATTCTTGATTTCCTCCCGAGAGTTCCTAGCCATGGATGTCAAATTCCACCCTTCGATCCTCTTGTTTTCCTCCAAAAAGTCTATTTTCTATTTTTAGACATTTTTAATAAGTCCTCCTCAAGGAGTAGGTTTTTAATATCAAAATTAGAATGGGATTACGGATTTCTGGTCTGTGTCATCTGCTGCAGCGGTCATAGTTCTTGCTGCAGCGGCTCTCCTGTGGTGGAAAATGTCCTACCATGGTGGACACTCGCTTGGGTCCACCCGACAGCGACTAAGCCCACTCAGATTTACTCTCCCTGCGCCCTTCATTTATTAGGGATTTATCATGAATTTCTAAAAATTTAATTTCGCCCAGTTTTTATGGGGTCGGAATGTGTAACGACTAGGTGGATCATTACATCAGATACAAATTAAAATTTTGTTCATCCCTGAATGGCGCAACGATTTCGAGGCGTGGTTAAATAACTATCGCAAATTTCCTCTTACTCCTAGTTAGTGTCAAGTCTCGTTTAACTCCTATTTTTTGGATTCTTAACCAATTATTTTTGGAACTCTTTTATTTTTTTCATGAGTGACCAATAATTCCATCGGGGTCATAATTATTCGATTAGGTTTTAACCAGGACTTGAAATAAAATTCACGCTGTTACCCCTCCCTCGATGTTACGACTATTCTCCTCTCTATTCGCATATCCTAGGTATCACTAATTTCTTGGATGACTCGAACTGATCATTTTTGAAATATCGAGGTCCGGCCGTAGAATCCCAACGATCACTATTTTTTACCATCCGCTGCAGTGAGTGGTTTTCCACTACAGAAGTACCACTGCAGTGGAAATGTGGTCTGTTGCAGCAAATGACGGGGTCAGTTAAAGACAGAAAAGAGGGTTTTCAAGTTCATTTTCTAACTTTTCCATTTCAATATTGCATAATCCTCTAGACTCCCCCAGAAATTTTCTCGATTTCTCAGGTAATTTTCACTCTTGTGGCTTCTCTACTTCATTTGCTAGTGAATGATGGATGTGTATGACCTGTTGCTCTTGTCTTTTAGGTAGTTTGTGGGGCAGTATTATAGGCCTCCTTATTTTGAATTTCTGGCTAGATTTCCGTAGCATGCTAATTGTATTTACGTCCTCATGTGTTCCCTACTGTTCTATGCATGATCCTGGTCGTTTTCATAGGGTTGTAAAACCAAAAATGAGGTAGTTTGGAGGGGTGGTGGTTTTGACCTTTTCAAACCTTTCGGGCTTGAAATTGTGCCCTATTGGGCCGGGTAATAGTTGCTAGAGTTTAGGCAAGTCTCCCCCTTGCCCGTTCTGTTGTTAATTTGGAGAACTACGGAGGTTGAATTTTCAACCTCCGTTGATGTGGTCTAAAGGTCTGGGGAAGATGATGTTTGCTGCAGCGGACCCTTTATAGCTGCAGCGGTATCATCCCGGTGGTCAGGCTTACGCTAAAGCGGACCCGCTACAGTGGTCCGTTGGAAAGTGTCTGGGTTTTCGAGAGTAGACTCTGATTTTCCTCCCCCCCCCACATCATTCTCTTATAGCCTTTTTCATTTAATTTTAGGTTTGTAATCATGGCCTCTTCTAGTAGCAGTCTCCGCACCATCGAGTATATCCAGTTTGTCTATGATCAGTGCCAATTCCACTAAAATGAACAAGTTAGAAAGGAGTTGCTGTATGAGAGGGGCTTCAAAATGCAGTAGGTGGAGGAGAAGGCTTCAGAATTCTATGCCCTTCTCCAGGAGTTAGGGTCGGGCCCATTGGTTAAGGACCCAGACAAGGCTAATAAGGCCTGGGTGAGGGAGTTCTACAACAATCTCCCCACTGTTTCTTGGATCCGGATGAACCAATGGCCTACGTTTGGGGCAGGTAGATCATCCTGACCACCGCGACTATCAATGATGCATTGGAACTGCCCAACCTAGTAGAATCTAAGATAAAGGACGGGGATGTGCCCAGGAAAGGGCAATGGTTGGTGGATAGTCTAGTGGAGGATTAGCGGAGGCTACTACTAATTGGGGGATTACCTGGAAAGGGATCCAGAGTACTCACTTCACTGCGGAGGCCAGGAGGTTGTTCGGAGTTTGTTATATGGGTGTATAACTACACGCAAGTGCACGTGGTCGAACAAGTAGTAAAGTGGCTCAACTAAGCCAAGTATCGATCCCATAGGGACTGGGATGAGGTAACAAATTACTTAAGTGTTACTATATTGATTCTAAAAATGAAGACAACAGTGCAAAGAAGAGTTTGATATATTTTGATTTCTAATTTTATCCTAAGTCTACAAAGATTATATAATTTGAGTCTGAACTATGAATGTGAGCATGTTGAGGTTAAACGAACATGTAAGGAAATAAATTAGCGATGTAATTTGGTTAACTTTTCCTCCGGTTGCTAGTCAAGAACTATTGCCAATGGATTAAAACTCTCGTATTTAACCCAACTTAAGAATCATAAACCGTCCACCTACATTTCTGTGATTAAACGAAATTCATGTTCTAGCCATACAAAATCGGTTCCTTAATTGACTAATACGACCTTCAGGTATATTTCTATCCTGAAGGTAAATCAATTCTCAATTTTCCCAAACCAAGAAAAGATCATATCCTATTGATTCACAACTTTCCAATTTCTTGCTCTCTCGAGTGAAACCGGACTTTTTAGATGTACATTAATATAGGCCACACATTAATGCAGTAAGAACAAGAATCAATAGAACAACCATGGAAGAAAAGATTAAAAACCAAATTGATCAATAATAACATTTCAATACAATTGCTCTTAACCTCAGCAAGAAGAGGAATTAGCCACTCATTTGTGGATTAAACATCGTTAAATGAGTGTTAAACATACAAGCAATTGAATTAAAGAAGAAGGAGATAGAGAAAAACCCTGATAATTTCGTCCCCTCAACTGCCTGTAACCCACGTTCTTGCTCCACGAAGTCAGAATATTGAAAAATGAACCTAAGTGTTCTATTTATACTAGTGGGAATTTTTTCCGGAATAACTAGCAACGTGTCACGGAGTGCATCGCGGAGCACTGCCTCCGTGACACGCCACAGACGCGGAGGCTCACTGGAAATAGACTGTCCAGGTAATAAAGCCCAACGTGGCACGGCGTGCAACACGGGGCTAGGCCAATGTGCCACCGCCCCAACGCGCACCCACACTGGAATTTGGCCAAAAATTCCCTATCTAGGCAGAAGGCCTCCGCGATGGCAGCGTGACACGGCTCCATCGCGGAACCCCTTTAATTTGTGTCGTCCAATGCTTTGTCCTTTGCTAACATCCGAGTCCAACCCCGATCTCTCCCAACACGCATTTTAGCTTCCCAAAATTACATTTCACCTGCAAAACAACGCTAATCATGTTGGTTAGTATAAAATCACATTTTATTATAAATCACATGAGAATGTATAAACATCGATAGATAAACATGGTTAAAATGACACATTTAAGTATCACTTGGGCATATAAATTTGCCCAAGATCACTTACCCCACACTTAAATCCTTGTTCGTCCCCGAACAACAATCTTACACCTCATGCAATTTACACCCCAACCTAGCTACTTTGGTTCGACAATTCAGGCTACGGTCATACCGATTATTCAATACAGCAAATCATCAATAAAAAACGCATGGTCCTATCAATGCAATGACCTTCAACACATTAAGACCTCCTAGACTTAAGAATCGACTCTCGATATTGGAAAACTCATGCAAATCAGCTGATCAAGATATCCGACAAGAAAATTAATCTCTCATCAAGCATGTGCCCTCACAATGCAAGAGAATTTTCCCCTTTTTAATCACATGAACTCTAACGGTTACATGCAGGGGCATATAAACACAATTTCACTCTCTCTCCCAAAAGAATTCACATGCATCATGTCATGAACCATAGGCTTGACCTTAGTGTATTACTCCACTAATATAAGGAAATGTGATGTAGGATCACGTAGCACTTTAGCGGTTGTAATGTAAGCTACGGAACTAGTAAATATTGAGCTAGCCAATAATAGCCACTAGCATCCTTAAGCGCCTTTTCAATACATCCCATCAAACTCATGGGCATTGTTTCTTCCTTCATCCTCCCATTCTTGAAGTCTGTCTTTAGTTTGGCCCATATCTTATTAAGCACACTTGACTCGATAACAAAGATTATTCAGACACCTTCATTATATTTTATTTATAACAAGTGCACCTTCAACCTTTTCTTTCCTTTCATCACTCTGCTTTTCTTTTCTTTTCACCATTCTCACTCTTTGACACTTTGGGAAAATTATTTTCGCTTCTTAAGCACTTAAGAGTTTTTGGATCAATTTACGGCTAATGAAAAGAAGGGGTAAAGCTCGGTTTACACATTTTGACACAAGAAAAAAAATAATAGGCTAAAGGCTCAACGGGCTAACTAGGGTGTACATTCAAGGTGGGTGCAATAATGAAAAAGAGAAACTTTCGGTTAACACAAAGAAATGCCTACATCCTTTCCTACAATACACCTCCTTCATTTCGTTTAGTACACACACCAGGCAAGTTCTAAACACTTCACAATGGCATGGAATAAACAAAACCTCACTTCACACTTATTGCACATGCTCAATTCAAGACGTATTCACAGACTCTTCAATCAGCGAATTACAAGAATTCAAACATTAAGCCTCAATCACACTGAATCGACTCTATGGCCTAGGTATGTCAACATATTTACAAAGTTTCATGCTTTCATACAAATCACCTTTGCATTTCGAATATCAAGTACGACACGCAACCAGAATTCCGCAACCATAAAGTAACTACAGGTTTTGGGATGCACCCCACAAAACAAAACAACTAAAAAATAAATGAAAAAATCTACTCTAATGACTACATTTCCCTTAAGACGGTCGTCATCCATCCATCATAGGGAACAATCACTACTAGGACTTCGGTTCAATGGGACCATTCTCGGTAAAAGAACTGAAAACAAACACCGAGAAACCCAAGAATTAAAAAAAAAATTTAAAAATATCGATCATTTCGATAAAACAAAAATATGTACAAAATTAGCTAGCAAAATATTCAGTAGCACACAACAGTTTCACATTTAATTACAATACAGAACAACATCATCATAATCACAAATCACAGGGTCACAAAAGTTTTCATTAGGCACAACAACAGAACAGAAAATACACAACAACACAACTAGCACCTAACTACTCCCACCCCACACTTATATCGAACACTGTCCCTAGTGTTCACAAAAATTCACATAGCACAAAAATTGGGTGGTGGAACTCCCTGATCAATCAAAATACTCCACTTCTTCATCAGGTGCTACTGCCTCATCTCCTATGTCTGAATCACCCCCATCGTCATCATCAGACTCCACATCAGAGTCCTCACAACGTGTCTCCTCATCTGTGGGGACATCATCATCCGTGGGCTCTACAAAAGCTGGCCCCACTTGGCATAGAGCCCTGGCATTTTCACCAAAAGGGTAGTCTAGCTCGAGCTGCCATAGCTCCTCCTAGATTGCCGGCCTCCCGCCTATCCGTAGCTAGAGCATCTGCATCCCGTACATGCAGCCATGTACTGATCATCCCGAGCATGTCGCTCGGCAAGTGTAAGTACGGGCCCGTGGGTGGTGTCAGGAGCCTTAGTTTTGGTGACATCTAAGGCCCGCCGCTCCATCTACGGGATGTAGTCTAGGGCCTCTTCCTCAATATCCAGGCCCCTCAGGAATGTGCTGAGTAATCCACCAAATCCATATTTGTGCCCCTGATGCAACCAGGCTCTCTTCATGGCGGAAATAATCAGCGCCCCCACATTGATCTCCAGCCCTTTCATCAGGGCGTACACCAAGCATACACGATCCCGGGTTACATCTGTCATATGCACCCCCGGGATTAGGCAGGAACACACGATCTTAAGCCATATCCTGGCTTCCCTGTTCATCTGTGAGTAGGACAAAGTCTGATGGTAGCCCCTCTCCTTATGTCTGCTCCACCTAGCCGTCGATCGGGTTCCACACAAAGTGCGTCTGATGTCCGCATATGGTGGAGTGATGTTCAGCTGTCGAAGCACGTGGGCGTCTGTGTCCCGCGACCCTAAGATAGCATTGAGGTGGTGGGGCTCAAAAGTGACTATTTGCCCCCTTATTTTGATGGTGTGACTTCTGAGAGTCGGGTTCCAGTTGGCGTAGAATTCCCGGATCAAGTGTAAGTTGCATTCTTTGGGCTCTTTAAAAATGAAGTTCAGCCCAGCTGCCTCGATCCTCTAGACAATCCTAGGGAACTCCTGTGCCAACGGTTCCCTTGCTATGTGTTCCTCGGGGAAGTACTTGCTCTCTTTGTGCTTTGCGTACCACTTCTTCCCCTCCTCAGTCACCCACTTGGTTCTATATTGACGGCGTTGGCCGCGTGGAACCGCTGGTGCTGCTGGGACCGCTGTGCCCAGTCTAATTCTTTTTCTGCCGGCGCCAGATATTGATGCGCCTTTTCCCTTGTCCTGCCTGCTTGCCATTTTTCCTGTCAACCCAAATAGACAAGATCAATGTTAAGCCCATTAAAATTTGCTGCAACTAAGGTTGGGTTAAGCTAGGCTACCCCACACTTAGTCCTTAGCCAAAATTACAACATTAAGGTAAGATCATGCTTATTTACACAAACAACCAACAAAACATACAAATATGCTTAGTGCGTTTGGAGAGTTCGACAGTATATATTCTATGTACTACTCAGACTTCGTACATCTAACCACAATCATTACCACCAATAACATTTTATCCCATCGCACTTAGCAAGGAGAAACAAATAAAAGAAAACAAAAAGAATTTATCTACATGAACGTATACAATTCACCCAATTCTTGCAAATTCCAATATTTCCTTCACACGAGAATCCGTCGGTCTTTTAGCATAGTAACACTTAGCACCTCGACTCATCTCACTCAACATGTACAACCCAGCATGAATTTCACTAGTTCAACTAAATTTTTCCATTTCCAACTCAAAGGCAAGCCCTAGCTATGATTTTATCAAAAAATTTGATTAAACTATGTAATTAACGAGTTCAAGCAATCCCAATGATACTCCGAACATCCATCAATAATAATTCAATGGAATTTACGCTTAATTTCTACTTAGGGCAATTTTAGCACATATCACATGTTCAATATCGAAGAAAATCGACAAGAAATGAGATAGAATTGAAGAACATACCTTGAATTCGAAGAATTGAAGAAAACTCGATGAAATTCTTGGCCTAAGTTCGTGTCACGTTGAGGGGGAGGGTTTTTGGGAGGTTGGTCGCGGAGTGTATGAGAAATAAGGAAAATTGAGGGGGAATCGGGGTTTAAAAGTGGGAAATTCGCGTGGGTCACCCGGCGACCCGGTGTGACCCGTCGCGATATACACTGCAACGTGTCACGGAGGGTAACGCGGAGCATGCCCTCCGTGACACGGAGCTGTCGCGAGGGTGTTCTGAAATTTTTTTAAAATTCTAGATTTACACCTCAACGTGTCTCTGAGGGTAACGCGGAGGCCCTCCTTCGTGACACGGAGCCATCGCCCTAGCTCACTGTTTTGCCACTTTTTATTATTTTTCATACGTCGAATTTTCCTTTGCGATCCCTTGCACATTTATCCTCCGTTCAACATGAAATTTATCTTACGGTAAGAAATTGGTTAGAATTATAGGTTTCACTCAAAATAAAAATAAAAACAAAAATAAAAACTAAAAATTTTGTTGTTAATCAAGAAAAAAAGAAAAAGAAATGTATTCACAATTTACAAAGAAAAATTTCACGGGTTGCCTCTCGTGCAGTGCCTGGTTTACCGTCGCGGCTCGACATCATTTAGCTCAGTCATCTTCTAGGGTGACGGACATTTTCTCTTTACCACCGTCCTCACCCCAATAGTGCTTACATCTCTCCGGTGGTTTTCCCATTAACTCTCGTGATTCAATTATCTGAGCATCATCACCTCGATCAATCACATTGATCACTGAGAGTTCCTCGTACATAGTCGGGAGCTTGGGGGCCTTATATACATCGAACACTTCCACCTTGTCGTGTGCCCGCATGGTTAGCTACCCTGCAGCTACATCAATTAGCGCTTTCCCGGTCGCCAAGAAAGGACGTCCCAAAATAAATGGGACTTCCGCGTCTGGTTCAAAATCCAGCATGACGAAATCTACCGGGAAGATAAGGGAGCCCACTTGCACCAGCACATCCTCCACAATGCCATCAGGTCTGGCTAAGTACCGATCCGCTAGTTGCAAGATCACTGTTGTTGGTCTAGGACTCCCTAAACCCAACTTCTTGAATACCGATGACGGCATCAAATTAATGCTCGCTCCCAAATCATATAATCCGCGAGCTCGGATACTCTGCCCAATTGTATTTTGTATAGTAAAGCTCCCAGGATCTTTGAGCTTTGTGGGCAAACGGTTTTGTATCCGGGAAGTGCACTCCTCCGTGAGAGCTACCGTAGCATACTCAGTTAACCAACTTTTGTTTGCCACGATGTCCTTTATGTACTTTGCATACTTTGGCACTCCCTGTAAAACATCAACAAGAGGTAAGTTAATATGTACCTGTTTCAGCACCTCCATGAATTTCTTGAAACACGCCTCCTCCTTGTGTTTCTTTAATCTTTGAGGGAACGGGGGTGGTGGTCTTTCTGATTCAGCTTCCTTTTTCTTCCCCCTCTCATCACTTTGCTCCCTCTCAACTTCTGCTGCTCCCGATTGTTGAGGTGGTCTTTCTGGTTCCACCTCTTTCAGCTGCAAACCACTCCTTGTGGTCACCGCATTCACCTGCTTGGGATTGGGATCTGTATCGCTCGGAAGTCCTCCTCTAGGCCTGGTATTTTGGGCTCCAGCAAATTGCCCAAATTGATATTCAAGTGCCTTAGTAGCTAACTGATTGTTCTTCACCTCGGCTGCCAATTTTACATAGTCAGCCTGCAATTGAGCTTGGTTAGCTATCATCATCTTAAACATCTCCTCAATGTTGGGTGATGGTGGTGGAGGAGGTGCATTGTTGTTTCTATATTGTGCCTGATAGTTCTGATGCCCTCCTTGATTCCTCTGCGCCCCCTGACTCGAACATTGCCCTTGGTGGTTGTTGCTACCCCAAGAGAAATTCGGATGATTCCTCCAGTTGGAATTGTAGCTGTTGCCATACTGTTGGTGGTTGTTCCTCTGTACATTTCCCACAAAGTTCACCTAGTCAGGATTTGCTCCACAACACTCAGCCGAGTTCTCACTGCTCCCGCACACTTCACACCAAATCTGCTGCACTGCATTCACTGGGGCTTGAGGCTGGTTCATTGTCATGTTACTGATGTGGGTGTTGAGTTGATTCTGTAAAGAAGCTATCTGTGCAGCAATAGCTGTAAAACCATCCACTTCTAGAACTCCTGCTGCTTTCCTTGTTCCTCCTCTTGATGAATCAGCATTCCACTCCGGATTGCCATGCGAAATACGGTTTAACAAGGTATACAACTCCTCATAAGTTTTCTCCAATGCTTGTCCCCCAGCTGCTGAGTCTAGCAAGATTTTTGTGTGGGGTTCCAAACCCTCTATAAAAGTGTGCACCAGCACATCATTGGATTGATGATGATGTGGACAATCCCGCAACATGGACTTGAATCTCTCCCAAGCTTGATACAGATTCTCTCCCTCTCTCTGTTTGAAACTTAGAATTTGACTTCTAAGTCTTGCTGTTTTACGGGATGGAAAAAATTGTATCAAGAATTTTCTTGCAAGATCATCCCACGTAGTAATAGAATTTGGTGGCTCAGCTTTCAACCACCTCTTGGCTTCTCCCAATAGTGAAAATGGGAACAATGTAAGCCTTACATAATCTGATGACACTCCAGTGGGGATGTAAGTGTCCCTTATCTCCAAACAATTTTGGAGATGCTGCTGTGGATCCTCATGAGGGAGACCGGTGAACTGCCCGCTGGTGTGCAACAATTGCACCATGTTTTGTTTGAGCTCGAACCTCCCTCCTGGCTCAGGTTTGCGGATGCTAGATGTGACATTGTTAGCATGTGGGATTGCCACCTCGCGAACCGGCCGAGCTGCTACTTCCTCGGGCACTAACATTGCCCTTACTACTGGTGGATTCTGTTGTTGCTCCATGATTGTTTGTCTGAGGAACTGCAGCTTTTTCTCTAGAGCTTCTCTACGCTGACAATGAAATAGTCTTTCAGGCTCTAAATATGAGTCCACCAGCTCCTTGTCTCTTGCCAGTGTTCAACAGGGATTATATCTGCAAAATACAGGCTAAGACCAAGTTGTCAACACTAAGAAAAAAAATTATAGTAAATTAACACTTAAAAATTCACCAATTGCCAGTCCCCGGCAACGGTGCCAAAAACTTGTTCGGAGTTTGTTATATGGGTGTATAACTACACGCAAGTGCACGTGGTCGAACAAGTAGTAAAGTGGCTCAACTAAGCCAAGTATCGATCCCACAGGGACTGGGATGAGGTAACAAATTACTTAAGTGTTACTATATTGATTCTAAAAATGAAGACAATAGTGCAAAGAAGAGTTTGATATATTTTGATTTCTAATTTTATCCTAAGTCTACAAAGATTATATAATTTGAGTCTGAACTATGAATGTAAGCATGCTGAGGTTAAACGAACATGTAAGGAATTAAATTAGTGATGTAATTTGGTTAACTTTTCCTCCGGTTGCTAGTCAAGAACTATTGCCAATGAATTAAAACTCTCGTATTTAACCCAACTTAAGAATCATAAACCGTCCACCTACATTTTTGTGATTAAACGAAATTCATGTTCTAGCCATAAAAAACCGGTTCCTTAATTGACTAATATGACCTTCAGGTATATTTCTATCCTAAAGGTAAATCAATTCTCAATTTTTCCAAACCAAGAAAAGATCATATCCTATTGATTCACAACTTTTCAATTTCTTGCTCTCTCGAGTGAAACCGGACTTTTTAGATGTACATTAATATAGGACACACATTAATGCAGTAAGAACAAGAATCAATAGAACAACCATGGAAGAAAAGATTAAAAACCAAATTGATCAACAATCACATTTCAATATAATTGCTCTTAACCTCAGCAAGAAGAGGAATTAGCCACTCATTTGTGGATTAAACATCGTTAAATGAGTGTTAAACATACAAGCAATTGAATTAAAGAAGAAGGAGATAGAGAAAAACCCTGATAATTTCATCCTCTCAACTGCCTGTAACCCACGTTCTTGCTCCACCAAGTCAGAATATTGAAAAATGAACCTAAGTGTTTTATTTATACTAGTGGGAATTTTTCCTGGAATAACTAGCAAAGTGTCACGAAGTGCATCGCGGAGCACTGCCTCCGTGACACGCCACAGATGCGGAGGGTCACTGGAAATAGACTATCCAGGTAATAAAGCCCAACGTGGCACGACGTGCAACGCGGGGCTAGGCCAACGTGCCACGGCCCCAACGCGCACCCACACTGAAATATGGCCAAAAATTCCCTATCTAGGCAGAAGGCCTCCGCGATGGCAGCGTGACACGGCTCTATCGAGGAGCCCCTTTAATTTGTGCTGTCCAATGCTTTGTCCTTTGCTAACATCCGAGTCCAACCCCGATCTCTCCCAACACGCATTTTAGCTTCCCAAAATTACATTTCACCTGCAAAACAACGCTAATCATGTTGGTTAGTATAAAATCACATTTTATTATAAATCACATGAGAATGTATAAACATCGATAGATAAACAAGGCTTAAATGACACATTTAAGTATCACTTGGGCATATAAAGTTGCCCAAGATCAGAGGTGGCTCCATTTGGTGTCCCAGAGGATCCACCCGTCATATAATGTCACGGATGTGACTTATCATCGGGCACTGGTGGAGACCGCTGTTCTAAGTGGGTTGAGGGTCAATGTGGGGGTGTCACGACCTGAATGGAGGATGAATCAAAACACTGGACAGGGAGCCTTGAGAGACCCTATGTCGACCCATGGCATAAGCATTCATCTAACACAATCAAACAAACTGAAGAATTAACATGATAATCTTAGCGGAAGTCTGAAATATAACATAACATCAGAATACACGCAATCTGAAGGTGAATACATCATTTTTTTGAAAAGCCTCTAAGTCTTATGAGTTGATGGAACAAGACCCCCAACTAACTCGATAAAGCTGAAACTGAAAATACATAGAGGTATCCGATAAGCATGGTCCTTGGGAGATTAGGACTCACCACAAGCGTGGGATGCTAACTCTGAAAGTGTGGCTAAGAGCGGAGCTGAGTCTGACTGCCGGGTCCCGTATCATGAAATGATACAACATACAGTATGTGGTCAATACGTTGAATGTACCTAGTTTGCAAGGTAAGTAAAACCGCTGGCAACAAGTAAAATGATTTAAAACATGCATAATGTAAAACATAAACAGATATGAATCTGAGAGTAGGGCTTGCATGCAATTTTTCTGAAATCATGATCTCAACATATCATAACATCTTAATTAAATTGATTGACCCAAAGCTAAAATCTAATAATCATAATAAAGATGAACATTGGGTCAAACCTTCTTTAGAATATATATAGATATATTTACCATTAGTGATGAATATACATAACTAAAATCATGAGGAACAATGGGAGACTCTTCTATTAACCGACATACCACGATAGAGCTTACGTGGTCCCACCATCACACTCAAGTGGGTAGAGCCATCCAAAGACTTGTCAGGGAAAGGGACAATACCATGATATCGATATCAGGCTCGTGGCCCAATCAGGGTAGGGGATAGCTCACATAGGAGGTCCAAATGTAATCAGATCATACCTACGTTGGCGCGTAGTTCTGAAGTATAGGATTGACTGACCCACAACCTACTCATGCTAGACACTACTCCTAGAGACATGCATATGCTCTCTATCATTTTCAACGAAGCTGACCATCATCTATTGACGAAGCTGAGTAATCATAAATACATAAATCTGAATCATACATGAGGGCCTTAGCTCAAATCATACCACAAGTTGAACATAATTAGGAGTCTTCGCTCCAAAACCATGTGGTTCGTAAAAATCATAATCATACTTGAACATATGGGCATTGCTCGATGCGTTAACATGCTTGGAAATACATAATTCACTTGAAAACATTATCTTAAACATGGGTAGCTTGAAAACATGCTTTTCATCATAATATCTCATTATACTCATACATTCATCATAAATCTCATCTTTCATGAACTTTCCATAATTGGGCATTTTGATTTATAAAACTTGAAACATGATTTTTCATTTGAAATAACGTAAAAACTTGCCAATTAATCATAATTCAATAGTAGAAACATATATAGATCATACCCATATAGAGAATTAGGAATTTCATGCATTAGGTTAAAACCCCATAGAATCGACATATGAATTTCATGATTTAAAGAGAGATTGGGCATGGGTGTGAATGAATTCACTATTCATAACCCTATATACCTAGGGAAAATCAGATTTTACCACTCCTCGAAATCCCAATGCAAAATTGAAAAAAACTTGAAGAACTCTTACTTAATCACCTCCTAAACCCCTTCAATATGCATGCATGGAAATGAATGAGTCTAGGATAGATTTTACCCTCATAAAACATTGCATTTTGAGCCTTAAAAAACATAGTTTAGGACCCTAGGACTTAGGATTGATGAAAATGCCCTTAATGAATTTGTTGAAATTTCTGCACTGGTGGTGAAAACGAATATCCTAACGGGTCGTTCTTGGATACCATGACATGTGGTATTGTATCCATCCGTTGTGTCCACTGCCTAACTTCACTTTCTCAGTTTCAATCCCACGACTTCACAGGAAAAGTCGTTGCTTCAGACGACGATCCATTATGTCGTCTGTTATTTCCCCCTTGACGACCGGCCCCAAGCCTTCCTACGAGTCACACCATGACTTGTCCCTCCTTCCAACGAGTCGTGATTTCCTTTCGTTACCTTCATTGGTGGTTTTAATACTCCTTCCCATGGTTGCTCACCACAATCCGTTATAGCTCATGACGGGTTGTCCCATGACCCGTTACTTCCTCTTAGCCTAAGGATCAGTCTCCCCACAACTTCAAACGATGACTCGTGATATTAAACAATGGGTTGTTATGTTACCCATTACTTAACTGCCACTCAGCCAGACCTTACCACGGATGCTTCCAACGGGTTGTTGGTTGAACCAACGATCCGTTATGTGACCCGTTTTGAGGAAAATTTTCCAGATTCTGTCAACTTTCATTTTTTAATCTCACGTCTAGTCTTAGGCACTTTCGGGGTATTACAATATCTCCCCCTTGGGAACATTCATCCTCGAATGTGGGAAACACACAGAAAACAAAGAATGCAATCATTACACTCAAATACTGATCATTTAAGCCAAAAACTAACGAAATGACTATCTCCAATTCAAACTACATGGCTGAACTAAATTCATGAATCATATACACATCCACATACATGAAAGAAACTGTGCACATGAACTGAACATGAAAATTAAATAGAGTCTTAGGGCAAAAACTGATACCTCAAGCTGGTACTGAGCTTGTAGAGAATAAATGTGGGTATCTAGCCATTATTTCAGCTTTGGCTTTCCATGTAGCTCCTTCAACATGCTGATTCCTCTATAAAACCTTGATTGAAGACACTTCCTTTTTCCTTAGCCTTCGAACCTAACGATCGAATATTTCGACCGGAACCTCCTTATAACTAAGGCTGTCTTTCAGACCAACCCTGTCCACTGGGACAACTAGAGCTAGATCACCCAAACACTTCTTTAAGAGCGATACATGGAAAACAAGATGCATGGGAGCTAATTCTGAGGAAAACTTCAATTCATATGCCACCTTGCCAACCCGTTTTACAATCTGGTAGGGGCCAACATAACGAGGGCTGAGTTTTCCTTTCTTTCCAAACCACATCACTCCCTTCATGGGAGATACCTTCAGAAACACCCGATCATCCGCCTCGAATTCTAATTCTCTTCTTCTCACATCGGCATAGGACTTTTGGCGACATTGAGATATTTTCAACCTATCCCTTATCAATTGAACTTTCTCCATAACCTCATGGACTGAATCTTGTCCTATCATCACCGCTTCACCAACTTCGAACCAGCCAATAGGCGAACTACACCTCTGCCTATAGGGAGCCTTAAATGAAGCCATTTGAATCCTTGAATGGTAGCTGTTATTGTATGCAAACGCGATAAGAGACAAATGATCATCCCACCTACCTTTGAAGTCAATCACATATGCCCTTAATATGTCTTCAAGAATTTGAATTGTCCGTTCCACTTGACCATCCGTTTACGGGTGAAATGTTGTTCTGAGCTTGACCTGAGTACCAAGTCATTTTTGAAATCATCTCCAAAACTGAGAGTTAAGCTACACCTCCGTCTGCTTGGCCATCCGTTTGCTGGTGAAATGCTGTGCTGAGCTTAACCTGAGTACCAAGTCCTTTTTGAAACAACCTCCAAAACTGAGAGGTAAATTTGGTACCTCTATATGATATGATGGACAAGGTCACTCCATGTAATCGAAATAGCTCCCAGATATATAGTTTGGCATAATCCTTCGCCGAATCCGTGGTTTTGATCGGTGGAAAATGAGCGGCCTTGGTCAACCTTTCTACCATAATCCAAAGGGAGTCATATTGCCGTCGAGTGTGAGGCAACCCTGTGATGAAGTCCATATTGATTTCTTCCCATTTCCAAGTAGGAATACTGATCCTGAAGCACACATCCCGATCACTGGTGCTCGACCTTCACTTTCTGATAGTTTGGACACTTAGCTACAAACTTTGTGATGTACTTCTTCATGTCATTCCACCAATAGACTTATTGTAAGTCACGATACATCTTTGTGGCACCTTGATGGATAGAATACCTAGATCCATGAGCCTCGTGCAATATTCGGCTGCTCAAATCATCAACATCCATAACACATAAGAGACTTTGGTATCGAAGCACACCATCTCCCCCTTTGGAGAAGACATCTACCTTCTGATTTTGAATGGATTCCTTTAACTTTATAAAAATTGGGACCTCATCTTGTCTAGCTTTTACATCTATCACCAAAGATGATTCTGATCCATTCTGAGCAATAACACCGCCATCGGTCGAGTTAACCAAACGAACTCCAAACCTTGCGAGCCGATGCACATCCTTCATTAGCTCCTTCCTCCCCTCATCGACATGGGACAAACTCTCCATAGAGAGTCTACTAAGTGCATCTGCTACCACATTAGCCTTACCCGGATAGTAAACCACACTCATATCATAGTCTTTGAGTAGCTCCAACTACCTCTTTTGCCGAAGATTGAGATCCTTCTGGGTAAAACACATATTGTAAACTTGTATGGTCCATAAACACATCCATATGGACCCCATACAAATAATTTCACCATATCTTCAAGGTGAATACCACCGCGGCCAATTCAAGATCATAGGTCGGGTAATTCTTCTCCTGAACTTTTAGTTGTCTGGAGGCATATGCTATAAATTTTCCGTGCTACATCAATACTCACCCAAGTCCAATCCTTGAAGCATCACAATACACCACAAACCCATAGGTACCTTCGGGTAGGGTTAACACTAGTGCTGAAGTAAGTTGGGTCTTCCACTCGTAAAAGCTCCTCTCACAAGCCTCCGACCATTGGAATTTCACCTTTTTTATTGTTAATTTGGTCAAGGGTGCTAGAATCAATGAGAAACCTTCAACAAACCTACGATAATAGCCAGATAAGCCCCAAAAGCTCTGAATATGTGAAGGATTCACCGGTCTAGGCTAATTCTTCACCGCTTCTATTTTTTGAGAGTCCACCTTTATGCCCTCACTTGATACCACATGACCAAAAAATGCCACATAGTTCAACCAAAACTTGCACTTGCTGAGTTTAGCATATAATTGGAGATCCTAGAGAGTCTGTAGCACCACTCTCAAATGAGCAGCATGCTCCTCCTCACTCCGAGAGTGTATAAGGATGTTATCAATGAACATGATCATGAAAACTCCTATATATGGATTGAACACCCAGTTCATCAAGTCCATAAAAGCTGCAGGAGCATTTGTTAGTCCAAAAGAAATAACTACAATCTCATAGTGATCGTACCGAGTTTTGAAGGCTGTCTTCGGGATGTTACTCTCCCGAACACTGAGCTGATGGTACCCAGATCTGAGATCTATCCTCGAAAAACACTTGGAACCTTGAAACTAGCCAAACAAATCATCAATTCTGGGTAGAGGATACTTTTTCTTAATGGTGACTTTGTTCAATTATCGATAATCAATGCACATATGAAGGGAACCATCCTTTTCCGAACAAATAAAACTAGTGCACCCCATGGGGACTTGCTCGATCTAATGAAACCCTTATCTAGCAGGTCCTTTAACTGTTGTTTCAACTTCTTTAGCTCGACTAGAGCCATTCTATAGGGAGGAATAGATATAGGTATCGGGAAGAAGGTTAGCACAAAAATCAATCTCACAGTCGGGAGGGATTCCCGGTAAATCATCTGGGAAGACTTCTTCATATTCATGTACTATTGGAACGGACTGAATGGTTGGGTTCTCGGACTCAACATCCTTAACCCTAACTAGATGGTACACACAACCTTTAGAGATCATCTTTCTGGCCTTAAAATAGGAAATGAAATCACCTACAAGCACAACTGAACTACCCTTATACTCTATAAAAAATAGGAAATGAAATCACCTACAAGCACAGCTGAACTACCCTTCTACTCTATAACTAGCTCACCTCGAAATATGAACTCTACTGCTTAGGTTCTACAATTAACTGAGGCATAACATGCAAATAGCCAATACATGCCGAGGATAACATCAAAATCGGTCATGGCTAACTCTATCAAATCTGTTAAGATGACTTTCTGAAGGATTGAGATCGGGAAACTTCTATACACCTATCTAGCTATAACTAAATCATCCACAGGGGTAGAGACTTAGAAGGGATCTGACAAGATTTTGGGACTGACTCCAAAGCTACTGGCCACATAACGTGTCACAAAAGACAAGGTAGCCCCTGGATCTAACAAAGCATATGCATAAAGATGAAAAAGTCATAACATACCACTGACTACATTCGGGGAAACCTCCTGCTCCTGATGGGATGCTAAGACATAGAATCTGTTTTGGCGCTGGCCGCCACTTGTACTAGTAGATGCCTCCGCTGGGCTGAGCGTGCGGGAGGGTCTGCTGAACTAGAAACTGGGCCTCTACCCCCATCATGATCTTGTCTTGCCGCTGGGCAGTCTTTAAGCATATGTCTAGGCTTCCCATACCCGAAGAAAGCACCTGTACCTACCAAGAACTAGCCCGTGTGTCCTCGACCATATCTACGACAAGCTGGGATGCTAGAATTTGCGGGTCTACTACTCTGACCCCTAGAGCCCGATGCTCACCCTTTTTGATCGTGCCTAGGCCTTGATGGCACACTCAACGCTAAAGATGCTAGGGCTGAAGATCTCTGGTGGGTCTACCGTCGGTGCCTACCACTTGACCTTGATCGAGAGAATCGGTAACTATCAGTCTTGGCCCTCTTGGCCTCTCTTTCCCTCACATATGTCGCCTCTTTATGATTGGCATACAAGACTATCTAAGAGAAATCCATATCTTGGTGGAGCATAGAGGTCCTGAAATCTTTGTCCAAATAATTCGCCACACCATGAAAAAATCTGCTCACTTGCGTTCTATGATCACTCACTAACTCCGGGGCGTACTTTGATAGGTGAGTGAACCCAAAAGCGTATTCTACACCATCATTCTCCCTTTCTTATGATTCACAAACTCGGACGCCTTCAACTCCCTCATCTCACGAGGGAAGAACCGATATAGGAACGCAACATGGAACTCTTCCCATGTGATAGGCCCGCTCCTGCGGCCCTACTATCCTTCCATTGATAAAACTAAATGTGTGCGACCCCCTTCAGCTAATATGAGGCCAAATCTACACACTCAACTCTATTCACCCCCATGACTTGGGTGATCTTCACAATCTCATCAATGAACGCATGAGGGTCCTCATCTACTTTTGACCCAAGGAACTATGGCGAGTTCATTCTCAAGAAGTCTCTGACTTGAGCTTCCATCGCATTGCCATTTTGCGTAATATGTGCAACTGCCTGCTGATTGACCTGAGCGGTCAAGGCCTGTGCAGGCATCTGAATAGTTTCCCGAAATTCAGCATGGGTAACTAGCTCCGGTGCATGGTGCTCCTGGACTGGTGGGGCCTGCTGGCACCCGTTTCAATTGCCATCCTCGTGGCCATTTCCATTTCCACTCCTCCTACCATTCACTCTGCAGGGAGCCATAATTCTAGAACCGCGAATAGCACGAGTTAGAAGGATAGGGAGATATTTCATTGCACGACATAGATCATGAAAGAAGGGAACATTTCCTAAACTTGTTGTAGCCTCTTCGTCATAAGTGTGGCGCGCTTCACACCAATGAAAAAGACTCTACTTAACGCAACTTTCAGACACCCTACGACACTTCAAACTATTGCTCTGAACCGAGTTTGTCACGACCCGAACGGATGCCTGAATTGCAACACGGGACAGGGAGCCTCAAGACACCTCAAGTCGACCCATGGACTAAGCATTCATCTAACTCAATCAAAAAAACTGAAGAACAAACATGATAGTTTTAGTGGAAGTCTAAAATAAAACATAACATCAGAATACACGCAATCTGAAACTGGATACATCATTTTGTCTGAAAAGCCTCTAAGTCTGATGAGTTGATGGGACAAGACCCCCAACTAACTTGATAAAGCTTAAATTGAAAATACATAGAGGTATTCGATAAGCATGGTCCTTGGGAGATAAGGACTCACAACAAGAGTGGGATGCTAACTCTGAAAGGCTGGCTAAGAGTAGCACTGAGTCTGAGTGCTGGGGCCTATATCATGAAATGATACAGCATAGAGTATGCGGTCAATACATGAATGTATCGAGTATGCAAGGTAAATAAAATTTCTTAAATAAGTAAAATCATATAAAACATGCATAATGTAAAACATAAACAATTAAGAATCTTATAGTAGGGCTTGCATGCTATTTTTCTGAAATTATGATCTCAACATGTCAAAACATCTTAACTGAATCGATTGACCCAAAACTAAAATATGATAATCATAACAAAGATGAACATTGGGTCAAACTTGCTCTAGAATATATATATCATGAATGATGAATATACATAACTGAAATCATGAGGAATAATGGGAGATTTGTCTGTTACTGACATATCACGATAAAGCTTACGTAGTCCCAACTATCACACTCAAGTGGGTAGAGCCATCCAAACCCTTGCAAGGGCTAGGGATGATGCCATAATATTGATATCAAGCTCGTGGCCCAATCGGGGCAGGGGATAGCTCACATAGGAGGTCCCAATGTAACTAGATCATAACTACATTGGCGCGTAGTTCTGAGGCATAGGGTTAACTGACCCACAAATTTCTCGGTGCTAGACATTACTCCCAAAGGCATGCATATGCTCTCCATCATTTTTCAACGAAGCTGACCATTTTCTATTGACGAAGCTGAGTAATCATAAATACATAAATATGAATCATACATGAGGAGCCTTAGCTCAAACCATACCACAAGCTGAACATAATTGGGAGTCTTCGCTCCAAAACCATATAGTAAGCTTACTTCGTAAAAATCATAATCATACTTGAACATATGGGCATTGCCCGATACCTTAACATGCTTGGAAATACATAATTCACTTGAAAATATGATCATAAACATGGGTAGCTTGAATATATGCTTTTCATCATAATATCTCATCATACTCATACATTCATCATAAATCTCATCTTTCATGAACCTTCCATAATTGGGCATTTTGATTTATCAAACTTGAAACATGATTTTTCATTTGAAATAACGTAAAAACTTGCCAATGAATCATAATTCAATAGTAGAAACATATTTAGATCATTCCCATATAGAGAATTAGGAATTTCATGCATTGAGTTAAAACCCCATAGAATCGACATAGGAATTTTCATGACTTAAAGAGAGATTAGGCATGGGTGTGAAAGAATTCACCCATTCATAACCCTACATATCTGGGGAAAATCAGATTTTACAACTCCTTAAAAGCCAAATGAAAAATTGAAGAAAAACCTGAAGAACTCTTACTTGATCACCTCCTAAACCCCTTCAATATGCATGCATGAAAATGAATGATCCTAGGGTAGATTGTACCCTCATAAAACACTCATTTCGAGCCTTAAACGACGTGGTTTAGGACCCTAGGACTTAGGAATTACAAAAATGCCGTTAATGAATTTCCTGAAATTTCTGCACTGGTGGTGACAACGACCATCCTAATGGGTTGTTCTTGGATACCATGACTCGTGATATCCATTCGTTGCATCCACTGCCCGACTTCACTTTCTCAGGTTAAATCCCATGACTTAACAGGATGAGTCATTTCTTCAGACGACGATTCATTATGTCATCCATTATTTGCCCCTTGACGACTGGCACCAAGCCTTCCTATGAGCCATACAATGACTCATCCCTCCTTCCAATGAGTCGTGGTTTCCTTTCGTTACCTCGACTGGTGGTTTTAATACTCCTTCCCACGGTTGCTCACCACGATCCGTTGTAGCTCACAACGGGTCATCCCATGACCCATTACATCCTCTCAAGCTAAGGACCAGTCTCCCCATGACTTCAAATGACAACTCACGAAATCAAACAACGGGTCATTACGTGACCCGTTACTTTCAATTTCCACCCAGCCACATCTCACCACAGACGCTTTCCCATAGGTCGTTGGCTAGACTAATGATCCATTATGTGACCCGTTTTGAGGAAAATTTCCCAAATTTTGTCAACTTCCATTTTTTTGAATCTCGGGTCTAGTCTTAGGCACTTCCGGGGTATTACAGGGGGCCTAGATCATTGAAGAGTAGAGCTACTTCCACAATAAGACCATTATTAGCCTACCGTTTCCTTCCCTCATTACCCGATTGTGTTAGCGGGTTAGGGTGCACCAGGAGCCCTGGGATGTCATCATGGATTGTGACAGACCTTTTGATCCATTGAGAGTGTAGGGGGCCCTAGGCAGAGGCCGAAAGAAGAAAAAGGCTGCCTCGGGGATAAAGGATGGTGGGGTCGGCACTTCTCGACTGATTGGGCTATTCAAGCGAATCTGAGATGGTGTCTATGAGGGAGCTCCTCGAAGGGTTTCCCAAACCTCCTTCCCCTAGCAGGACTTATGCCAGCTAACCTTCCACCAGCCGACCCTCCGGTGCAGCTATCGTCGATTGGGGAGAGATGTAGGCGGCAATTTTTGCCCTAGCCTATGCCCATGTTGAGCTCCGGAAGGATCTAGAGAAGGAGAAGAGGAAGAGGCACTCTCATGACAAGCTGATCATGCACATGTGGAAGGGAATTAAGAAGATTTTGAAGAGCCTCGCTCCCAGTGCCAAGACACCTCAGGCGACCCGGCATGATCTTCTCGAGTTCTCCTTTCTCAGTGGGTTCGAGGAGGGAGCGGATGATGAGGCTAGCAGCGGTAGTGACGAGGCCTCCAGCTAGATGGGTCATAGTATCCTCCCTTGTTTTAAGCTTATGATTGTTTGTTGGGTAACCCCTGTTTGGGACTTGTAAGACAATTCTAATTTATTGCTTCTTTTTCCTATTTTTTTGGATGTTGGTACTAGTTTTACTTGATGTACGGATGTCCATTAGGCATCCATGACATTGGTCGTGTTTGTTGACCCCTTTCTACAATATCGCAGTCTTTTCTTACATGGCCTAGTATCGAATAATAGCATCTCTAGACTGTTGTCAAAGCAGGGGAACATTAGGAGCTCTGTGTCTGGCATTCTGCCTGGGTATGTTTGCTACAACAGTGTCCTTTCTGTAATAGCGGATCTGTTGCAACAATACTCCTTCTGCTGTAGCCAGTCTGCTGCAGCGAGACAATCATCGCTGCAACGAGACTTGCTAAGCAGAAGAAATATAACAACAAGGTTTCTTTTGTCTCTCTGGTTAACTCAAGTTAAGCCCACCCACCAGTCTTATCATGGATTTTTACTAATTAAACCAAGGCAACAATCGATTAAGCCTGTCAAGATACCAATTGAAATCTTTGAGATACCAATTGGACTCAACTCGGGTGATTAACATGATGGGAAAGAAACAAGTGTGACTTCCTAAATTCCTTATAGCTTCCTGAAGTTTAGGTGTGGACGTCTACACACCCATCCGCAGGAGTCTACTCAATATTGCTTTATTACTTGTAGACCGGTAACCTAGACGCTCTGATACTAACTTGTCACAACCCAACTAGACAGGCCGTGCAGGCACCTATATCGGCTCTGCTCGATAGAAGAACCCTTACAATAATTCTATTAATTAGACAAGTAAAAACATCAAGCATTCACATTACTTCTCATTATATACTAATATTCTCAACAAAATAACGTTGCAAGATTCCTCTAACATGACTCTCCCAATATCTAGTCTAGACAGGTACAAGAGCTCTATTTGAATATTTGAAAACAAAATTACCCAGCTTTGTTCGGAAGAGGAACACTGAAGCTGGTGCTAAGTACTCCAAGCCAATCAACGAAACTTCAACCTGTTACATCCTACACCCAAAAGAAAAAGGTGTGTCAAGGTAGTATTAGTACACCACATGTACTGGTAGACATCATCAACTGATTAGGGCTAGTTAACACAATAGTATAAAAATCAATATACCATCAATATTACTAAATTCAGCAATTAATTCACTTATGCAATATCCCACCAAATTTATTCACTACAATATAGTTTCTTATGACTCATTAAAGTTCTCTCAATTATCCTATGCTTATAGTCTTTAATTAGCCTATCAATCTGCCTTTCTCTATTTTCGCCGCATCGAAGGATTAGGCTGCTACAGCGATTCCGTTGCCGCGGCGATTGTATCCGCTACAGCGCTACACTATCTAGTCAGTGATCAATTTCCCATAGTCTAGTTCGGTTTTATTTCCCCATATACACTTATAGTTTGACTACTCCTCCACTATTTTGCTATAACTAACTAAGTACGTTTCTACCATTTATTAACATCTTAGTTATCTACAGGATTCTCCCGTTCTCCTAAGAAGTACCTTAAATAGTAACATCTACTTGTTATCACATGGTACCCCACTATCTTTCATTCAATCCATCATGATGTCATCCATGAACCACAAAAATCATTTTAAAACAAACAATCAAACGCAATTACGGATTACTATCTCAAGAACACACTAACTTTGACCATAGGCCTCTCAATTACCATGGTATCGATAACTTTCCTTCCGTATTACCCATCTTCTCGGTCACACTTTCATTTAATGCCAATTTTACCCTCAATCTCAGGATGCAAAATGGAACACAACACGTAGCAATTCATCACACGACAAGAATTACACATTCACACAACAAGTATAATAAAATGAAATTAAATCAACCTCATGTACAAACAATAGTAATAGCATTCAATTCAGTATGTTATAAGATTTCATACTTGTACCGCTCACTGGTTTGGGTACCGGTGCAGCGGCATATTACCGTTACAACAGTCTCGCTGCAGTGGTATACTACCCGTTGCAGCGACACTACTTGCATTACTGCGAGTCTTTATTCCAGTTTCTCCCACGTTTTGTATTTTTTATACTCACCATAATTAAAAAATGTCATAACGTGCATACATTATCAATTAACTTATATACCACAATGTGACCATTAATACAGACAACAATTATCAATTCAAAAATGCAATACCGACCATAGTAAATTCAAGTCATCAAGGGGTTACAATCCTACGACACTCTCTTCGCCTAATGCTCAAAACAGTCTATTATTCGCATGTCCCACACAGAGTCTATGTGATTTTACATGTCTAGGGTTTCGATTTCCAAAAGGAAGAAGCTTATTTCTATACCTGGGATCTTTCTGTAATTTCCTCCACAATGTTTGACTCAAATCATAACCTAGAACAAGTACCAATTTATCGGTTGAAATATCCCCCATAGGGTTTTACCTCATTATGCGTTATCATCACCTCTCTTCTAATACTCTTGTTCTTAGATTTTCATTGATTTCGATTAATAGACTACAACACAGTTAAAATACATTCCTACTCATTGTAACTATATCAATCATACTACATATATGTTTAGCTACCCGAAGTCTAACACAAAAGAGAGTAAAACATGGCCTACCTGGGCACCAAACTATCATCCCGATTGTCTTCATCTACAACTATCCCATTCTTTCTTTCCTTGAGAGAGTTCCTAGACATGGATGAAAAATTCCACCCTTGGATCCTCTTGTTTTCCTCCAAAAAAGTCTATTTTCTATTTGTAGACATTTTTAATAAGTCCTCCTCAAGGTCCAGGTTTTTAATATCTAAATTAGAAGGGGATTGCGTATTTCTAATCCGCTATAGCGGCTCCGCTGTGCCGAAAAATGTCCAACAAATCGAGAATGACCAGACACTCCAAAGCCATGGCCTATAGCCCACAATTTTATAACAGAGGGAAAAAGGGGGAAAGTAAGGCGATAATAGGTCCAACAAATCGATAACGACCAAAAATCCTAATGAAAACACCTCTTTCCTAATTCTATTGCAAAAACTACTCCTAACATAGCCTAAGGATCCCAAAAATATTCACAATATAGCAACTAACAACCTAAACTAAAGCTTATAAGGGAATACTATTCTAAAATCCTTAAAATTTGGCCAATAACTTGAAAAATCATTTCTAACTAGAAAATCACCCTAAAATCATGAAATTATTAAATATACTATCAAACTGAGCCAAGTCTTAGTAATGAAAACCTTAACCTACCTCACGGTCAAATGTCAAGCCATGAACTATCACTCGAAAGCTTTTCCCTTCTGTAATGCCTTAGATTGCTTCCACGACATCACAAACATGATCTACTCATCAAAACGAGGCTTGTGATACCCATATTGACATATTTTAATTCAGGTCAAAAATTGACGCTCGAGGCCCCCTAAGGAAAATTGAAATAAATTACAGCATTGTGTTCCTCGAAGGTTCAGGAACTCATACCCAAAATTTGGGCAAAAATGGAGCTCCTTTTGGTGCTCAAATCAGCCCAGAAATATCAAGATCATAAAAGAGAAATTCTAGGATTTGGAGCTCAAAAATGCAGATTAAACACAGAAATGAAGCTATAATTAGCTAAGGAATGAAGAGGGAAAGATAATTTACCTAATTTCCCAAGAATCCACTAAGAAATTGTGGAAATCGCCACTTATAGAGCTCTCAATAATTGTGGGTTGAGTTTTGCATGATATGAGCTGAAAGGATAGTGATTTGCCTATAAAGTTGTCGATTTTTCGCTGCAGCAGACTCCGGATCTCCATGAAGGATCCGTTACAGCTGTCTCTGGCCGCTATAGCAGACTGCCTAATACCAGCCACAACTCAAACATCAAATGGACCCCTAGATTTCATTCGGTCTGCCGTGAACGCAAACCATATATGTTTTCCAAGTAGAAACAACACTTCGGACTCAATGGAATTGAGGAAACGACCATCGGAGGTCGTCTTGACAGGAATAACAAAATAAATATTTAAACCACAGAGAAACAACTGCCCATATGCCCAAAAGAAGTCCGAAAGCCTTGGAACCCGAACTAAAGGTCCCACTAGCCTAAAATCTAAGTTCCAAAGCTAATGGCACTGACAAAATTCTCATTCGAGACTCTTTACTAAAAATATTAACCGAAGTCAACCATTTCGACTCTAGAAACACCAAAACTAGGAAATATTTTTAAAACTCGCTCGAACACTTTGGGAAACATGCTATCCACACCCACAAGTCACAAAAGCAGTGTAGAAGCCATGGAGAGGGTTAAAACAATCAAAACACACAAAATTAAGGAAATGACCAAGAGGTTCATTACAACATCCACTACTAAAAGAACTTTCATGCTCGAAAGTTAAAGAACAGGAAGTACCAGGAGACTCAAAAAGGTGAGGATATCTAGTCTGCATGCTGAGCTCGGTCTCCCAAGTAGCCTCATCGATTGGATGATGCATCTATTAAACCTTAATGGATGGAATCTCCTTCGAACTCAACTTTTTAATCTGCTTTTCTAGGATAGTTATAGAAAAGCCAAGCACTCATCAAGCTGAACCTTAACCCACTAAAGGACGTGAGACTCATCTGGAACATACTGTCTCAACATAGACACATGGAAAATAGGGTGAACACCCAAAAGAGTTGGAGGAAAAGCTAACTCATAAGCTATCTCCCCAATACTCCACAAAATCTCCATTGACCGATAAACCTAGGGCTATGCTTTTCCTTCCTCCCGAACCTCATCACGCCTTTCATGGGTGACACATAAAGGAAAACCCTATCTCCAGCCATAAACTCAAAGTCTTGAACCCTCTGATCAGCATAGCTCTTCTGCCTACTCTGAGTTGTACAGAGTCTCTTCTGAATTACCCGAACTCTACCCATAGAATCACACAACAATTCAGTGACCCACAATCTAACCTCAAAAGTATCAAACCAACCCACTGGAGACCTACATCCTACCATACAATGCCTCGAATGGCATCATTTGAATACTCAAATGGTAGCTATTATTATACGCGAACTCTGTCAAAGCTAAGAACTGGTCCCACTGACCTCCAAAATCAATAATACATGCCAAAACATATCCTCTAGGACCTGAATAGTACGCTCAGACTGACCATCAATCTGCGGGTGAAAGGTTGTGCTAAGCTCAACTCGGGTACCCAGCTCTCTCTGAATCAACCTCCAAAATATGATGAAAACTGAGTACCATGGTCCAAGATGATAGATATAGGCACCCCATGAAAATGGACAATCTTCCGAATATATATCTGAGCCAACCTCTCTGAACTGTATGAAGTCTAAATAGGCAAAAAGTGAGCAGACTTGGTCATTCTATCAATGATGAACCATCTAGCATCAGATCTTTGAAATGTACATCGCAAGCCTACCACGAGTCCATAGCTATTCGTTCTTATTTCCACTCATGAATAGGTAGTCTTTGAGTCAATCCACCAGGCCTTTGGTGCTCGTACTTCACCTGCTGACAATTCAAGGACCTAGACATGAAATTTGAGATATCCCACTTCATCCCACACCACCAGTAATTCTTTCTCAAGTTGTGGTACTTCTTTGCTGCCCCTTGGTGGATAGAATATCTAGAACAATGGGCCTTCTCCATAATAAACCTAACAAAATATCCTATTGTAGGAACACAAATACGACTCTCAATCCTCAAAACACCCTTCGGATCTAATGTCGCGTTCCTAGCCTCGCCACTCAACACCTTATCTCGAATCATCCTTAATTTCACATCCTCAAACTGTTGCATCCAAACATGCTCCAACAACATATAGCCTCCACAATAGCATGAATCTTCCCTAGCTTAGAAATATCAAGCCTAAATAAATTGTTGCCTAGGGACTGGATGTCCGAAGCCAAAGGTTGCTCCTCCGCCACTAGGAATGCCAAACTTCCCATGCTCACCACCTTTTGGCTCAAGGCATCCGCTACCACATTTGCCTTGCCTAGATGATAAGCAATTGAAATGTCATAGTCCTTTAGCAACTCCAGCCACCTACGCTTTCTCAAATTATGGTCTTTCTGGATGAAAATGTGCTAAAGACTATGATGATCAGTGAAGATCTCACAATGAACTCCATATAGGTAGTGCCTCCAAATCTTCAACGTGAAGACCACCACAGCTAACTCCACGTCATGAGTGGGGTAGTTCTTCTTGTGAACCTTCAACTGCCTAGAAGCATATGCAATAACTTTTCCCTACTATATGAACACACAACTCAAACCAATTCTAGAAGCATCAAAATATACTCTAAACCCCTGGCCCTCAACTGGAAGTGTTAGAATTGGTGTTGAAGTCACAAGGCCTTGAGCTTCAAAATTCGCCTCACACTCATCGGACCACTAGAAAGGGACATTTTTCTGAGTCAATCTAGTGAAAGGCACTGCAATCAAAGAGAACCCCTCCACAAACCACCTATAGTAACCTGCTAACAAAATTAAACTATGAACCTCAATAGCAGAAGTGGGCCTAGCCCAATCATGAACTGCTTCTATCTTGGATGGATCTACCATAATCCCATCCTTGGACACCATGTGTGCCAAGAATGCCAAAAACTCAAGCTAGAACTAAAACCTAGAGAAATTGGCATACAACTATTGATCTCACAAGGTTTGAAGCACAATTCTCAAATGTTGCTCATGTTCCTCCCTACTCCTCGAGTAGACTGAGATGTCTTCGATGAATACTATAAAAATTGAGTCCAAATAGTCCCTGAACACATAATTTATCAACTCCATAAATGCTATTGGGCATTGGTCAAAACAAAAGACATGACTAGGAACTCGTACTGGCCATAATGAATCTTAAAGGTAGTCTTGGAATGTCCACAATCCTGATCCTCAACTGGTTATAGCCTAATCTCAAATCTATCTTAGAAAATACCGCTGCTCCCTATAGCTGATCAAACAAGCCATCGATGCATGGCATTGGGTACGATGAAATATCTAGCATGATTTAATGTTTATAAATTTCTCATGTATAAATCTATGATTTTTCCTTATGAAATCTATTTCAACTATGCAGGATTTTGAGATTTAGGCAAGCCCACACGGGTCAAGTATGCTTTATGATGTTGCTAAGGCTAACAAGATCAGATATGATACATATTTTGGAGTCAAGACTCCCTAAATGTTCATATTCAACCTATTTTTTGAGAATATGATTATATGAGCATTATACATATTTTGGGAGTAGAGTCTATCACTAAGTAGGCTAGGGGTTCCAAGGTTCTCCTACCTGTTCTTTAACTTTCAAGGATGAAAGTTCTTTAAGCAGTGGATGTTTTAAGGACCCTCTTGGTCATTTCCTTACTTTTCTGCATTTTTACCATTTTGACCCTCCTCGTAGCTTCGACACTACTTTTGTGACATGAGAAATTAGTAGCATGGTTCCCAAGGTGTTCGGGAGAATTTTAGAAAGGTTTCCTAGTTTTGGAGATTTTAAAGTTGAAATGGTTGACTTCAGACAACATTCTTAGCAAGTGGTCTTGGATGAGAATTCCATTAGCGCCATTAGCTCTGAAACATGGATTATAGGCTAGTAGGACCCTTTGTACAGATCCTAATGCTTTCAAACTTATATCGAGCATTTGAGAGATTGTTGTATGTGGTTAAAGTATTGATTTTGGTGTTCATCTTGTCAAGGTGACCTCTGATGGTTGTTTTGTCAATTCCAATATGTCCGTAATGTTGTTTCCACTTGGAAAACATATAGGGTTTGCGTTCATGACACTCTGAATGAATTTTTGGGGGTCCATTTGAAATTTGAGTTATGGCTGGTGCCAGGCAGCTCACTATAGCGAGCCAGAGACTACTATAATGAAGTCGCCATGGTGAATCAGAGTCTACTGCAGCGAAAAATCAGCAGCTTTATAGGTAGATCACTTCTCTTTCAGCTCATTTCATGCAAAACCCAACCCGCCATTGTTGAGAGCTCAATAGGTGGCGATTTTCACCATTTCTTAACAGATTCTTGAGCAAATAGGTAAATTATCTTCTCCTTCTTTTTTCCTTAACTAAATATAGCTTTATTTCCATGTTTATTCTATGTATTTGAGCTCCAAATTCCTAGAATTTCTCTTTTGTGAACTTGAAGTTTTCGGGCTGATTTTAGCACCGAAACGATCTCTGTTTTGGCCTAAATTTTGGCTATGAGTTTCTAAACCTTCAAGGAACACAATACAATAATGTATTTCAGTTTTGTTAGTGGGACCTGAGGGTCAATTTTTGACCTGAAATAAAATATATCAATATGGGTATCTTTAGTCTTATTTTAATGAGTAGATCATGTTTGTGATAGTGTGGTAGCAATCCGAGGCATTACGGAGGGGAAAAACTTTCTAGTGATGGTTCGTGGCTTGCTGTTCGGCTGTGAGGTAGGTTGCGGTTTTTTTCTTAAGACTTGACTTGGTTTGGTAGTATATATTATAAGTTTCATGATATTAGGGTGATTTTCTAGATAGAATTAAGTGGTGATGTTTTTTTTGGGTTATTGGCCATTTCAAGGACTTTAGAATAGTATTTCCTTATAAGCCTTAGTTTAGGTTGTTAGTTACTATATTGCGGATAGATTTGGGATCCTTAGGTTAGATTAGGAGTGGTTTTGGTAGTGAAATTAGATAAGAGGTGTTTTCTTTAGATTATTGGTAGTTATCGATTTGTTAGACTTGTTCCTGCTTTGCTTTCCTATTTTTCCTTTGTTATGGAATTATGGACCTGAGGTCATGGTTTTCGAGCTGCTGGACTCCAGGTTAGTATGATTGTGGTATGAAGGGTAATTTACCCTATTTGATATATATATATATATATATATATATATATATATATATAGACACACACATAAGTGAGCATGCATACATCCACATATATATGCACATGAATTGAGTTATGATTTGAAGGAAAAATATGATTTTTGGATTTTAAACTAAAAGAGTCTCATCTTTTATTGATTTGAGCTCCGGGGCAGTGTACTACTATTTTACTGATTTTTGATTTTATAAAATATTTTCACCACTTGTAAATTCGGTCCGAGGTAAGATGTCAGATCAGTTATACTTTACTTTTCTATATACATACGAGGTGACATGACGGATGGCCCGAGGTCATTTGCCGGGTTCATTATTACTATTTTTGAGGTGAGATGCTACGTGGACTGAGATCTTTGTCGGGCTTCATTGTTACTATGTTCGATGTGAGATGATAGGTGGCCCAAGATCTTTGTCGGGTTTCATTGTTACTATGTCCAAGGTGAGATACCGGGCGACTCGAGGTCATTGCTAGGTTTCACTGCATATTACATTGGCCACATATTGCATTGCATTGTCCCATACTAAACCATATTAGTCTTGCGTGCTTTTATATTTTATATTTTTATATTCGTGTATTATTGTTATTTTCCACTTTACCTCTGATTTGTTCTGATTTCCATGTTAGTTTCGATAGATAGTCCATTTCATGTCTTTTATATATATTATCTTTTGAGCTCGGTCAGCCTATGAAGTCTAATGAGTACCCTGTATTTTGGTACTCATACTGTACTTCTGCATCTTTTTTGATGCAGCACCCAGTATGAGTCACCTTCATTGATCATTTGCTCGTTCATGGATTCTTTTGTTGATTCGGATCATGGTGGGCTCTTGGCATTTGTAGATTTTACTACTTTCCATCTTGTATGTCCTATCTATATTTTGTATCTTCATAAAGTTGTTTCTTTTGTATAGTCTTATTCTTGTACTTTTAGAGGCTTTTGTACCGGTGACACTAGATCCGACATTAGTATCTTTTGTATATTGCCTTTTCTTTTTTCCTTAGGATCATGTTGTATATTTAGTTTCTGTTATGTATATATCTATACTTGGTGGTCCGTTGATTTTAATTTCTACTTTCTTGTTATTATGTTCGTCTTTACTTTCAATATTCATTTTAAAATTTGGCTTACCTACTGGGGGGTTGTGGTAGGTGTCATTATGGTCCGATTTCGGGTCGTGACAGATGGCTTAGTAAGATGCTCTCATTAACTCTATATAACATTCTCTTTCTTTATATATCATCTCTATTGTAATTTCCTCCAAACTATTATTGATCACATTGAGATGTCTTTTGCTAAATTTTATTGGGGAAGCTCAATGTCACCTCCGAGTTTACACCCTGGATGGGACACGACACTTGGAGTCACAAGTAACCCCAAGTCAACCCCTGGTCTATCATACACTGGCATTCTGAGTAATATGAAAATTTATTCAATGGATATTTAAAGAAAAAACATAAATACTTGAAAGAAATAAAGTTGATTCATAATATTTGAACATAGTAGAACAAATCTACAAGTCTGAGAAACCAATCTACGTCTGAAAGCCACTGTGACTGATGAGTTTCTGGGACAAACCCCCAGCTAAATCCAAGTCTAAATAAAAAGAAAGGAAAATATAACTGAAGCAATAAATCTCCGTCCTCGAAAAATGAGGACTCACCAACTAGAACAGCCGAAGTCTTCGGTGAGTTAGTGGTTATGAGAGAGTAAGACTGAGATCTTGCAGGTGTATCATAAAATTATACAACATAAAAATATGGGTCAATACTTTCAATGTACTGAGTAAGTGAGACAAACATAACACCATGGGATAAAAATATTAAACTAAAAAGACATGCAATGACTAGCTAAAGCTACTGAACTGAATGACTGAAATAACTGAGATGTTCTAAAAGACCCTGTTTGATGGTCCAAGCATGTTCTAAATCTGGAATACTGATCTGAACTGAACTGAAACAGGATTGAACTAACTAGTGGGAGAGTCTATAATTAACATATAACCATGTGAGTTAGACTTGGAGTCCTATGTATATGCCTCATCGATAGGACCCAATATACCTTGCCAGGGTATAAAGGCATGAACTGGGTCATCACAAGGGTCTGGGGCCAATCAGGCTAATAAATATTGTAACCTATGGTGGCAACGTAATTCTGGGTACCTAGGTGCGCTGGAACCTCGATTCGCTCGGTGCTAAGTCTTATTCCCACTGGATACTCCAAGTCTGAATGCTAAGCTAATAGCTCGAAACTGGGGCCTAACACTAGTCAGTGATCCCTATCTGAAAGCACCTTGAGAGTCTTATTGGACCAGATTGTGAAACTAGATTCTAAGACATGTCAGAGCTGCTTATCTAGAAGCGTCGTAACCGTCTAAAGAACAAACTAAAATCTGAATCTGGGCTTTTAAAGGTAGTTAGAGCTGTTTATCTAGAGTGTCATAACCGCCTCGTGGACCAATAAAACTAAATTCTGAATCTGATTCTAATAACTAGGAGGTAATACTGACACCTCGGAAATTTATGTACTCAAACTGATTAGCTGACATTTTTTGACTGACACTGAGAATTCTAACATTCTATTTATAACTGAGTAGACAATAACCTGATTAAGTTTCCATTCCATTAACAACATGGGAATCCCCAACACTGATAAAATCAAGCATAACTTCAATAACCAAACACTATTGCGAAATTCAAGATTTCCTAGTTTAAGAAATAGGCTAAATTTCACTTCAGAAGATTGAACATCATTTCAAACACAAACTGGTGAAAAATGTCTATAACTAACATGAAATAACATTCCACATGAATTAGAAGAAGACTGGTTAAGAATTTCTTAACATTCGATTATTTCAGGGATAAAACTGATAGAGAAAAGTAGGGAGAAATTTAGGGAATCAAGGGAAGAATTATTCCCTTGTTGAATTTCCACATACCTGGACAAGAATTCCCTGAAAAAGAAAACTTGAAGTTTTGCAACTAACTCTGAGCCCTAGTTCTTTCTTGAGAGGAATGACCTGGGTTTCTTTGATCAATATCCTGAGAGTTAAGTGGAGAATAAGGGAGAAAACCGTTCAATCCCTCTAATATCTATGAAATTATACTTAAAACAACATAGTTTAGGGACTAACTAGGTGGAAAATTACAAAAGTAACCCTGGGATTTAAATCTGAAATCTAGACAATAGGGTCCCAACGGGTCACCCAACGAGTCATTGGTTGAGAGCACGACTCATTGGACCAATCGTTGGTTCTATTTCCTAGGTCCTTGATTCACTGGTTCTGACACGGAGGATAACATGATTCATTAGACGAACCGAAGGGCCGTTGGTTCCTCCCGTGGCCACTGGACAAGAAAACTGGCAGGCTAGGCAATGAGTGACATAATGACTCATTTGTTGAACCAACGGGTCATCATGTCCAGTCGTTAGGTTTATTAGAAAGATTTTCTGAAAAAGCCTAAGTTGACACAACGGGTGCTGACAATGACTCATTGTGGCTGACAATGACTCATTGTGGGAAAAAACGAGTCATTGTCTCTTCTTATTATCACTAGGATGAAATTTCAGGGACCTCACTTGACGACTCTCACAACAGGTCGTTGTTTCTGACAAGGACTCATTGGTTGAGTCGTGGGGTCTTGGAAAGAGTTTCTGAGCTAGGAAAACAACGACTGACGGGACGACTCTTTGTTTCCCATAATGGGTCGTTCCTTGTCTCGTTAGTTCCCAAGTGTCCAAGACCTGGTGACCACAACTGACACAATGAGTCATTGGAGCTGACCACGACTCGTTGTCTCAGTCGTTCTGAGAAGATTTTTTTCTGGTTTTTCTGTTGAATTTTCTTGAATCCTGAGTCTGGTCTAATAAAGTTTTGGGGTGTTACAATATCTCCCCCTTGGGATCATTCATCCCCGAATGAAGACTAAAACTACTGAAAAACAAGGAAAAAAGCTGAGATTTTTAGACTGAGACTATGAGCTGGTTTCTGAAGGAGTAACTAACTCTGAACTTCACCATATTAGCAGAGCTGATGCAACTAGAATGCACATATAAAATCTAAATAGATCTAGTGAGTATGAAACTGAATAGGGTACTGGGGAGGAATTCAGTACCTGACGCACGAACTGAATTGCAAGGGAACAAGTGTGGGTATTTATCCATCATATCTGCTTCGGCTTCCTATGTAGCTCCTTGTACATGCTGATTTATCCATAAGACCTTGACTGAAGCTACCTCCTTGTTCCTCAGCTTATGAACCTGACGGTCAAGGATCTGGACTTGGACTTCTTCATATGAGAGACTATCTTTCACTCCCACACTGTCCAATGGCACAATAGAAGTTGGATCCCTGATGCACTTCTTCAATAGTGACACATGGAATACTAGGTGCAGAAATGCCAATTCTAAAGGTAATTCCAGCTCATAAGCTACCTTGCCAATTCGCCTCAGAATCTATAGGGTCCCACATATCTCGGACTGAGCTTTTCCTTCTTCCCAAACCTCATCACCCATTCATAGGTGAAATTTTCAAATAGACACCGTCATGCACAACAAACTCTAATTCTCTTCTCCTCACATCAGCATAAGATTTCTGACCGCTCTAAGTTATTTTCAATCTTCCCCTGATGAGTTGTACCTTCTGCATAGATTCATGAACCGAGTCTAGCTTGATTATAGAAGCTTCACCAACCTCAAACCATCCAATAGGAGATTTGCACCTCCTACCATATAATGACTCAAACGGGGCCATCTGGATACTGGAGTGATAGTTGTTGTATGAAAACTCGATAAGAGGCAAGTGGCATCCCAACTGCCCTTGAAATCGATCGCTCATGCTCTAAACATATCTTCTAGGGTCTGAATAGTTTGCTCAGTTTGCCATCTTTCTACAGGTGAAAAGTTGTGCTGAGTTTGACTTGGGTACCAAATCCCTTCTAAAGGACTTCCAGGAATGCGAGGTGAACTGGGTACCTCTATCTGAAATAATGGTAATGGAACCCCTGAAGTCTGACCAACTCCCATATATAAATCCTAGCATAGTCCTCAGCTGAATCTGTAGTTTTAACTAGGAGGAAATGTGTTGACTTAGTCATCCGGTCTTCTACTACCCAAATGAAATCATATTGCCGATGAGTTCGAGGTAGTCCTGTAATAAAGTCCATATTTACTTCTTCCCACTTCCACGTGAGTATGCTGTTATCCTAGGTCATACCTCCTGGTGTTTGGTTCTCTACCTTGACTTGCTGGAAGTTCAGGCACTTAACTATGTATTTGGCGATGTCTCTCTTCATGTCGTTCCACCAGTAAATATCCCGCAAATCGTTGCACATTTTATTTGCACCAGGATGGACGGAGTACCTCGAGCTATGTGCTTCAGCCAGTATCTGTTGTCTCAATTCACCAACATATGGTACACATAATCTACCCTGGTAACGAAGCACCCCATCTCCCTCTTTGTATAAAACTTCAACCTCTTTTTTGAGAACCGCTTCCTTAAGTTTAAGTAATATGGGATCTTCATCCTTTTTGGACTTAATTTCAACAACCAAAGAGGAATCTTACCCTCTTTGCATTACCACTCCACCCTCAGCTGAGTCAACCAGCTGCACCCCTAACTGAGCTAGTCAGTGAATATCTTTCGCTAGTTCCTTTTTACCTTCCTCAACATAAGTCATGCTTCCCATAGACACTCTACTCAGGGCATCGGCCACCATATTGGCCATACCAGGGTGATACAACATGCTCATGTCATAGTACTTTAGGAGTTCTAACCACCTTCTCTAATGAAGATTTCGGTCCTTTTGATTGAACACATACTGAAGGCTCTTGTGATTGGTGAAAACATCCATGTGAGCCCCGTACAGATAGTGTCTCTATATTTTCAATCCAAACACCATCGCTGCCAACTCCAAGTCATGAGTTGGATAATTCTTTTCATGAACCTTGAGCTGTCTTGAGGTGTAGGCTACCACCTTGCCCCGCTGCATCCGAATGCAATCGAGTCCATCTCTAGAAGCGTCACAATAAACTACAAACCCATATATCCTTCCGATAAGGTCAACACTGGCACGGTAGTGAGTTGAGTTTTTAACTCTTAGAAACTCTTCTCACATGCATCTGACCACTTAAATTTCACCTTCTTCTGAGTCATCCAAGCCAGAGGAGATTCTATAGAAGAAAAACATTCCACAAAATGTCAGTAATACCCATCTAGACCTAAGAAACTTCTGATTTTGGTTGGGGAGGTAGGTCTAGGCCAATCTTTCGCTACTGCTATCTTTTGAGGACCAACCTAAATACCCTCACCCGAGAACACATGACCCAGGAAAGACACGGACTTCAACCAGAATTTGCACTTGCTGAACTTGGCGAACAACTGGCAGTCTTTGAGTGTCTGAAGCACTATCCTCAGGTGACTAGCATGCTCTTCCTCATTTTTGTAGTATACCAGAATGTCATCGATAAACACAATGACAAACATATCCAAATACTTCTTGAAGACTCTGTTCATCAAGTTCATAAAGGTCACAGGGGCATTTGTTAGTTTGAAGCACATAACCACAAACTCATAGTGACCATATCGAGTCTTGAAAGTTGTTTTTTATCGCACTCTCTGACTCTTAATTGATGATACCCCGACCTGAGATCTATTTTGGAGAAACAGCTGGCTCCCTGAAGTTGGTCGAACAGGTCATCAATTCTAGGTAGGGGATACATGTTATTGACTGTGATCTTATTCAACTGACGGTAATCGATGCACATTCTGAGGTTATCGTCTTTCTTTCGCATGAATAGCACTGGCGCACCCTAGGGAGAGATGCTGGGTCTAATAAAATCCTTCTCAAGAAGATCTTTTAGCTGCTCCTTCAACTCCTTAAGTTCATCCGGGGCCATTTTATAAGGAGGGATGGAGATTGGCTGAGTATCTGGGAGAGGGTCTATACTAAAGTCGATTTCCCATTCACGAGGAACTCCGGGAAGATCTTCGGTGAACACATCTAGAAATTCACTGACAATAAGGACTGACTGGATAGTTGGGGTCTTAGAGTCAGAATCTTTGACCCAAACTAGATGGTAGATACATCCCTTAGAAATAAGCTTCCTGGCCTTAAGGTAGGAAATAAACCTACCCTTAGGCATTGAACTACTTCCCGTCCATTCTAGAGTTGGTTCATTAGGGAACTGAAACCTGACGACCCTAGTTCTACAATCGACTGAGGCATAATGGGAGTGTAACCTATCCATGTGAAGAATGAGGTCGAAGTCGACCATGTACAACTCTATAAGAACGACTTTATTGCAGACTGAGACTAGGAAGTTTCTACACACCCTACTTGCTTTAACTGACTCGCCAACTCGGGTGGAGACTGAAAATGATTCTGAGAGGACCTCTGGACTGATATCGAACTAGAATGCTACGTAGGGAGTCACGAATGATAATGTGGCCCTCGGATCAAGTAGGGAATATATATCTAGATGGAAAAGACGTAATACACCTGTGACCATACCCGCTGAGTTCTCCTTATCCTGACGAGATGATAATGCAAAAAAACAGTTTTGGCATTGACCGCCCTCCGTACCTGATGTATTAGTCTACTAAGCTGATCGGCCTACTGGAGCTGCCAAGTTAGTGGATTGTGACCTTCCCCATCCTGATGACAGACATTCCTTAAGCCGATACCCAAGCTGTCCACAACCAAAATAGCCCTCTCGACCCTGAAGACACTCTCATGGGTTTTTCTTGTCGCACTTGGGGCAAGTTGGATACCTATTACCAACACTGTAACTCTTGTACTGAGAGCCAGATGCTCCATCCCTCTAATCTTGGCGGGACCGAAAGGTAGGGGCACTGGATGAGCTGGGTGATGGAGCTCTCTACTGCTACTGCTGCTGCTGTGTGCGCCTGCTACCGCCAGACCTCTGGTGGCCATAATCTGATTGGCCAATCCTTGCCCGCTTATTCTTTTTCTTCATGTCCCTCAGTTTTTTTACCTCCATCTGTTGAGATAGAATATCAGGCTGGAGAGGTCGATATCCATAATCAGCATCATTGTATTGCACTCTTTAAGGACCAGGTTCGACACCCCATTAACAAATTTCAGCATGCAAGCCCTTGGCTCAGCCGCCATCTCTGGAGCATATTTGGACAACCTGGTAAACTCTAGCGCGTACTCCTCTAATATCTGATTTCCCTGTCTCAGCTTCATGAACTCTGCTACCTTTGCCTCCCTGAGCTCCCAAGGGAAGAATCTGTCTAGGAAGGCTATAGTGAACTCCTCGCATTCTGCTGGTCCTGCTTCCACTGGCCTCCCCTCCTCCCACTGCTTGTACCAGACTTGGACTACTCCTTTCAGTTGGTAGGCAGCTAATTCGGCACTCTCTGAGGGAATGACACCCATAATTTGGGTGATCTTTTTAATATCATCCACAAATTCCTGTGGTTCCTCTCCCACCTTAGGTCTATGAAAATCCTAAGGGTTCATCCAAGTAAAGTCCCACACTCGAGAAGTTGCTGCGGAACTATTGTTGTTGATTGGAACCACCTGTTGGTTCACCTGGTTGGTAACCATTTGGGAGAGCAACTGAATGGTCGCCTTGAATTCTGTGGTAGACACCGAGTCGTCCTGAGGGGATGAAACTGAGCACAAGCTAGGAGAATGATTCTGGAACTGAATTTCAACGCATGATAAGGAGTACGAAATAAAGGGAATTTTCCTAATAACATCTCGTATACTCCCCATCATAAGTGTGGCACACTTCACACCCATGAAGAGGACTCTACTCAATGCGGCTCTTAGACATCCGAGGATACTCTAAAGCTAGTGCTTTGATACAAAGTTTGTCACGCCCCAAGTTACACCCTGAACGAGACACGCCACTTGGAGTCACAAGTAACCCTAAGTCAACCCCTGGTCTATCATACACTGACATTCTGAGTAATATGAAAATTTATTCAATGTAAATTTAAAGAAAAAATTTAAATACTTGAAAGAAATAAAGTTGATTCATAATTTTAACATATTAGAACAAAGCTACAAGTCTGAAAAATCAATCTGCATCTGAAAGCCACTATGACTGATGAGTTGCTAGGACAGCCCCCAACTAACTCGAAATCAAAATATAAAGGAAGGAAAATTTAACTAAAGTAATAAATCTCCACCCTCGAAGAATGAGGACTCACCAACTAGAACAGCCGAAGTCTTCGGTTAGTGATCGGCTAGCGAGGCTGAGACTGAGATCCTTCAGTTGTATCATAAAATAATACAGCATAAAAGTATGTGTCAGTACTTTAAATGTACCGAGTAAGGGAGAGAAACATAACACCATGGGATAAAAATGTTAAAACTGAAAATACATGCAATGACCAGCTAAAGCTATTAAACTGAATGACTGAAATAACTGAGATAGTCTGAAAGACCTTATCTGATAGTCCAAGCATGTTTTAAATTTGGAATAATTATCTGAATTGAACTAAAACAGGACTGAATTGACTATTGGGAGAGTCTATAATTGACATATAACCATGTGAGCTAGAAGTGGAGTCCGACGTATATGCCTCATCAGTAGGACCCAATATACCTTGCCAGGGTATAAAGGCATGAACTGGGTGATCACAAGAGTCTGGGGCCAATCAGGCCAATAAATACTGTAATCTACGGTGGCAACATAGTTCTAAGAACATGGGCGCGCTGGAACCCCAGTCTTCTTGGTGCTAAGTCCTACTCCCACTGGATACTTCTAGACTGAATACTAAGATGATAGCTCAAAAATGAGGCCTAAGACTAATTATAGATGCCTATCTGAAAGCACCCTGAGAGTCTTATCGAACCAGATTCTAAAATTGGCTCTAAGACTGGTTAGAGTTGCTTATCTAAAAGCGTTGTAACCGTTTAAAGAATAAACTAAAATATGAAACTGGGATCCTAAGGCTAGCCAGATCTGTTTATCTTGAGTGTCATGACCACCTAGTGGACCAATAAAAATGAATTCTAAATCTGATTCTGATAAAAGGGAGGTACTACTGACAACATAGAAATTTCTATAGTCAAACTGATCAGCTGATATTTTTTGAATGACACTGAGAATTCTAACATTCTTACTATAACTGAGCTGAAAATAATCTAATTGAATTTCAATGCTACTAACAAAATGGAAGTCCCCAACACTGATAAAATCAAGCATGACTTTGATATTCAAACACTATTGCGAAATTCAAGATTTTCTATTTCAAGATATATGGCTAAATTTCACTTCACAAGATTGAACATCATTTCAATCACAAATTGGTGGAAAATATCTATAACTAACAGGAAATAACATTCCATATGAATTAGCAAAGACTGGTTAAGAATTTCTTAATATTCGATAATTTCAGGGCTAGAACTAATAGAGAAGAGTAGGGAGGAATTTGGGGATACAAGAGAACAATTATTCCCTTGTTGAATTAAGAAATACCTGGAAAAGAATTCCCTTAAGAAGAAAACATGAAGTTCTGCAACTGACTTTGAGCCCAAGTTGTTGCTTGAGAGGAATGACCTGGGTTTCTTTGATCGATATTCTGAGAATTAAGTGGAGAATGAGGGAGAAAAACATTCAATCCCTCTAATATCTCTGTAATTATACTTAAAATGATGTAGCTTAGGGACTAAGTCGGTGGGAAATTACAAAAGTAACCTTGAAATTTAAATCTGAAATCTGGACAACAGGGTCCCAACGGGCCACCCAACTTGGTTGAGACCACGAATTGTTGGACAAGTCGTTGGTTCTACTGCCTGGGTCCTTGATTCACTGGTTCTGACAACGGGGGATACCACGACTCGTTGGATAAACCAATAGGTCGGTTGTTCCTCCAGTGACTACTGGAAAAAAAATGGCAGGCTACACAACAGGTGACATAACGACTCGTTGGTTGAACCAACGGGTCATCTTTTACAGTCATTAGGTTAAGTAGAAATTTTTTTGAAAATTCCTAAGTTGACATAACCAGTGCTGGCAATGACTCGTTATGAAAAACAACGAGCCGTTGTCTCCTCTCGTAATCACTGGAATGAAATTTCAGGGATCTCACTTGACAACTTAAACAACAGGTTGTTGTTTCTAACAACAACTCATTGGTTGAGTCGTGGGGTCTTGAAAAGTTTCTGAGCTGGGGAAACCACGATTGATAAGACGACTCGTTGTTTCTCACAACGAATCATTCCTTGTCTCATTGGTTCCCAAGTGGACAAGACCTGGTGACCACGACTGACACAACGAGTAGTTGGAGCTGACCATGATTCATTGTCTTAGTCATTCTGAGAAAAAAAATTTCTAGTTTTTCTACTGAATTTTCTTGAATCCTAAGTCTGGTCTAGAAAAGTTTTGGGGTGTTACACTCAAATGGCAAAAACAACTATCACTAGTCCAAAAGGAAATGATCATTATCTATTACATTATCTTCCTATCGCTAGAAATCATAGTTTCCTAATGATGAATGTGGGATTGGTTTTAGATATTTTCATGACATTCAATAAGAATAGAAGAAAATTCACACATATGATGGTATAGAGATTTTCATCAATGGGCATGGTAAGAAATAAAGAAGAATTTTTTAACATCGAGAAACTTCTGTCTTGAAATATAAACTAAAATTGTATTTTAACATGACAATTTATTCTTGTAACTCATACAACTCAATAAATTCCATCAATTAGTTTGTCTTTTCCAAGACCAAACTCAATAAAGTTATTTTCTTCTACTCTTTTAAGAATCAAGAATTGTCATATGAATAATGATGTCGCCCAAATTACACCTCGCAATTGAGATATAAGCGGTCGATTGTCAAATATGGAACCCAACAAAGGTTGAGGTCGATCCCACAGGGAATATGGTAAGAGCTTAGGTTAACGCCAATAACTATTACTATTGATTTACTTATTTCTAAAGGGGGAAAAATATAGAATAATAAACAAAGTAAAATTTCTAAATATTGAAATAAAATTTGGTTTGTATTCAATTAACGATTTGACTAGAATTGTGTTCCTAAGATTTCATAACCACAAGTCTTATGCACTAGTGATCTATTCCGGTGTTTAACATGCAATATTGGTAAGTTAGGTTCACCTAAATAGTTGATCCCCTATCTAGATAATTTTCACCATGAAACTTGATCCATATACGGGTGTACTTTAGTTGACCCTTACCCTTAACATCGAATTAGCTATCCCCAGACAAGTTCAAGCTATTAGATGAGGGTTGATAGCCTCAAATCTCTGTTGTTAATCCCTTTTCCCATTCATTACCTCCTTGGTCCAGTAAGCAAGTGTAACAGCCCAGACCGCCGCTTGTAGAAATTGTCCGCTTTGGGGCCTTCGCCCTTCACAGTTTTAAAACGCGTCTACAAAGGAAAGGTATCCAATCACTTATAAAACACTCTTCGTTATCCTCCCTAACCGATATGGTATTCGCCTAAACCAATGTGGGATTCGCCTAAGGCAAGCCTTACACTCACCCCCCTCCTTGGGACTCAGCGTCCTCGTTGAGGTTTGCCCTACCATCGGGTTTTGAGTGTAAGGCTTGCCTCAGGCGAATCCCACATTGGTTTAGGTGAATCCCACATCGGTTGGGGAAGAGAACGAAGAGTGCTTTATAAGTGCTTAGATACCTTTCATTTGTAGACACGTTTTAAAACCGTGAGGGGCGAAGGCTCCAAAGCGGGCAATTTCTACAAGTGGCGGCCTAGGCTATTCAGTTGGTATCAGAGCCGGTGTTAGGCCGGTGGTGGGGCAAACCCGATGGTGGGGAAAATCGCAGTGAGGATGCTGAGTCCTAAGGGGGAGTGAGTGTAAGGCTTGCCTTAGGCGAATCCCACATTGGTTTAGGCAAATCCCACATCGGTTGGGGAGGAGAACGAAGAGTGCTTTATAAGTGCTTGGATACCTTTCCTTTGTAGACGCGTTTTAAAACTGTGAGGGGTGAAGGCCCCATAGTGGACAATTTCTACAAGCGGCGGCCTGGGCTTTTACAGTAATAATAATGTAAGTCCTAACATTTGCAGCCGTCAAGAATCAATCAAAACGAAGGGAAAAATAATACATGCATAAAACCCCGTTCAAGAATCCCTAAGTATTTTTACCTATGTGTGTTAATTCATCTTGGTTCTCACAAACCTAGTTTATGGGTTTAGCTACTCATGTTTGTGTTATTGCAATCAGATAATATAGAAGAAATCATAATTGCAATTTACAAATTATTGTAGAATACAAACAACGTAGATTGAATAAAACTGAAATTTTGCTTTCGTTTCTTGAATCAACAACAATTGTACGAAAATTCTCTCAAGAATAGCCTCAAAAATTGTTCCAGATCCTCTCCAAAAAGCATCTTCTAAAAATAAACCTAAATTGGGTATTTATAGTTCCAAGAAATCCTTTTCCTAAATAAAACTGGAAACCAGGTCAGCAGTGGCAACGGTCTAGGTGATGAGTCGTTAGGCCTCGTGATGAGTCGTTCCTTGCTTTCATTAGTCGACCTTAGCATCGCACCCAGTTGTGGCAACAGGTCACCTAATGACTCGTTGTGCCTGAGCATGAGTCGTTAGGTCCCTCATGGACTAACTCCTTCAAAACTCCAGTGCACGACACAGATGGGTCCAGTGGTCTGACAATGAGTCATTTCATCTCATGATGACTCGTTACGTCAATCGTCAACTTCCCTGGCCACTTTGTTGAAATTTTCTCTTCAATGCCCAACGATTGACCTCACGACTCATTACAAAGTGTAACGATTTGTTCCTCCAACTCGTCAAGTACACTGCCTTGTATCTTTCAAACTCCAACTTTTGCCCACGCCTTAAGCAATGGGTTGTGCCTCCTGCCAATGACTCGTTAAGTGCCTGGCTGTCACCCTTTAGTTATTTTTAGCATTAATTCGACCAAATTCACTTCCAGACCTATTTTCCTGCACATTAAGAACAAAATACATCATACCCATATAAACATACCTGGAATGTGCATAATTTCTTGGTTTTAAGTGTCAAAATTGCTGTAAAATCATGGCACATCAACACCTTCAACTTAGAACTTTTGCATGTCCTCAGGTAAAAACAAAATAAAACAAAACAAACTAAACTACTTCGACGCATCAATCGGAAGAACTCTAGGAAACTTACAACAGTCATTTTTATACATCAAAATCAAATATTCTAACCCCTCCCTCATTGTATCAACTTCAAAACACTATGCATATGCAAAATTTCCAACCATAACATAGAGGAATAGAAACATGGCAAAATACTGCCACCTTCAACCACGCACATAAATCTATAACACTGCCCCAGATAATTTTCAGACGATTTTGTTAACCATGTGCTCTCACCTCAAAGAAGTCCCACACTCACACATGTGTATATGATGATCTCAATATATTTTCTCTTGGGACTAGGTAAGATCCACTCACTCTCACAAAGAAATTCGAATTGTGTGCATACAATACCATAGGCTTGCCTTTACTTTCAATACCTTGATTTTCAGATAAGTAGCTAGGATCACTATAGGACATTCTAGGCTTGTAACGTAGGCTCGGACTTGGGTATGGTACATATGGATTTAGTAACTCAACCCTCCTTGGTACTATGCCTTTTGGTTCCACTTTTCACCTTTATTTCTATTTTCTCCCTTTTTTCCTTTTTCTGCTTTTCCTCTTCTTTGTTTTAGACATTACGAATGCAGTTTCTTTTTATTCAACACTTATTGATGTCACACATTATTTTATTTTTCTTTTCTTGCTTTTTGACAATAATTTTTATTTTTCTCTTTCTTCATCATGCATACTGCACCCACTCTATTTCTTTTTCATTACCCAATTTTACTTTCACCCGACTCTTCTTACTCACCCCAATAATAGCCACCCTTAACTTAGGAGATTTGCCTGAGTTGAGGTTCACAATGTCCAAGGAGGGACCAGGTCCAAAACAGGTTCATTCATAATAAAATCAGGTAGGTAAATTGGTGTAAACGAAAAGAAAGGTCAATTTAAGCTCAAACATTTGGATCAAGGGATTTTTATTCACTTTTGGTAGGTCTTTTAGGCTAAAGTGGACTCATAAATCAAACATGACCTATGATCCTTTGCTAGTTTCTTATCCTCTATTTCGGTACTACTGACTAGGAAAGCTCTAGATTAACACACACAACCAAATTCAGCTATTTATCCTTACTCACACATAGCACAGGTCAACATCATCAATTCTACTAATCAATAGTTCAGGTACAACCATACAATGATAAACAAGTTCACAATTTCAATGCCATGCACAGATTAACAAAGATCATACTTGTCAACATTCACATACACATATACAAATTTTTAGAGGGGTATCAAATCATCAAATATCAAAATATCAAACAATTTCATCTCTTGACTGCTCTCAGTGTTCCTACTTTCTTCTAACTGACAAAAGAAACAGAAAAAATAAAAATCCTAAACATGCTAGTTTTGCTAGATATGGAAGACCCGAGGGAAAAGAAAATCAGGCAAGAAAAACCCTCGGGTTATACTCAGAAAAATAGAATGCACAGGTATCCCTCCCCACCACCATCAAGAAAGCATGCGTCATCCTCACCGCATATATATACCAAACAAAAACTAAGGAAGTAGGGAACATACCTGTGCAACCTAGGTGTTAGCTACCTGGTCGGTGGAGGGTGTAGATATGCCTCCAATGTCATCTCCAAATTTACCGGCTTTAACCGGCGCATTCACAGACCCTACAGAGCTAATGCCTTCTCCACGAACTCTCACTGCCTCAATCTCAGCTCTCTATCGAGCCTCCTCTCTTGATTCTTGCAGCGCTCTCTCCATCTCACTCCGCTCCCATTTCTGCTGAACGAGCAGAGGAGCACCATCATCAACACTTGCCTCCTCACGAGGCCTCTTCCCCTTGTCATGTGCCACCGGCTCCTCCGTGAAAAAATCAAAAATAGGTGGCAATTCTTCTTCAAACTCATCATCAATCATGGGGAGTACTGGTGGAGGTACTGCAGCTATCTGTCGTGCGATCAAGTCCCGCACCTTGGATCGTAGCGCTCCAAGCTCTGAGTACCATCTCGATAACTCCAACGCCTGTAACTGTGCAAGGCGCTCGTTCATTCTCCTCTCAAAAGAGTCTAGATGCCCATGCACTGAACTGGATAGTGTCTCCAACTCTTTTGACACCCACGGTTTAACCTACTCCATCAAGACTTTGACTTGTAGAGCCGTGTGTGCCTGCTGCTTCTTGGCCTTAGCTAGCTGCCTAGCCATATCCACCAAAAATTCCTATGAAACCGTGACTAGACCGGTTGTGGTGGCTCGTGGAGGTGTAATTGATGGTCTGGATGCTGCTGTCGTAGATGATGACTCAGGAACATTGGCCGTGTGGTGGTATTTGCTGCATCTGTAGCCTCAGCCTGGCTATCTCTCTCTGCCCTCAGTAGGGTCGGCGGCTAACTCCACGAACTGTGTTGCATCAATTTGCATCCTTCTGCCAACCACCTCTACTATTATGGTCGCTCCAGCGAATGCAGCCACCTGAGTACATGCCCTCAATACCTGGTCTGTATCATCTCCAATCATCCTGATATCGATAATCTTCTTGACCACCACTCTTAGGTCAACTGATGGAAAATCTGGAACTCGGGACTCCTGACAAAGTCGATCAACCAAACAGGGGAAGGGAATCATTGTACCATCATTTATTGCCTGCTCTCAAATCTCCTCAGCAATGAATCATGGGAAATTGATTTCATACCCCTCCAATTATGCTGGCTACCAGTGCTGGTCTATCGGGTGAGAGTATATTGTCATTACTTGTTGGTACCAGCCTGTGCCTCACCAGTGACCAACAAAATTTCTCCTAAAAGTCCAAAGTGGCCTTCTTTATCTGTGACTCTGTACCATACATCCATTCAACTAGCGGACCCTTAGTGGCAATGATTCAGGAGAGCTAAGTGTACTTCTGTATATGCTCCATGCTATTCAACTTTTTAGTTTTGACTTTCCTCAACTCAGATAGCCTGTGATCAAACTCTGTCGTGTTCATCGTAGCATGATAAGCTGGCCAATACATCATTCTGGAAATCATCTCCTCAGATATATCGACTAAAGTCTCACGCACTAACACTTTATTCAATGCGGGCCTCTTTTTTCAATCCGGGCCTCCCAGTGCTAACCACTACAAGGTGGCTGCATATGTTGCATAGAATTCTCGAACTAGACATGGGCTATAGCTGCCTGAAGGCTCGGTCAACAACCCAAACCTGTATTTATCAAAGACTGCTTGTAGCTCATGAAGGTCTTTCAACCCGGTGATGATCAGCCTTGGCTCCTCATATATGCTCCTCTTTAGATTGCCTTTGTCATTGGGAGCGATATCTCAGTTGTATATAGCCCGCATGCCATGGACACACCATCTCCTTACATTTCTCGGTTGCTCATTTGATGTACCTGATGTCTCAGTCAGCTCATTGTCAGAGTCACCTCACTGAGCATGCGATTCATCGGCTCTCTCTGTATTGTGCCCAGGTGTGGGAGCCTCAGGAAAAAGTGCAGCAGCATCCCTAGCACTTTCATTAGTGCGGCTGGGCGGATCTCTTGCAAGTGGAGTGGGAGTATCGATCAAGGCTGTCAGATTTGAAGTTTGTTGAGCCCTATCCCTGGTCATCCTCCTCACTAGTTGCTACTCTGATACGTCATATTCCTTTTCAGAGCCACTCGACTCTTCAGAGGAGGATGGATCATCTCGTAGCCTTTGGTATGATGGTTGACTGTGCTCAGATACCTTCTTTTGGTTTTACCCTTCTTTGGTGTACCTCGTGTAGCTATTGTACCTATGGAACCAATGTTAGTACACAAGATGAGATGAAATAAAAAACATTTATAAGCTGGTGCGTAGTGGTCCTGATGGGTGACTAAATGAGTCATTGACACTAGCAATGACTCGTGAGGTCACTCGTCGTCTCAGACTGTCCTTTATTCAAGTTGTTCGAGTGTACTTAATGACTGGTCCTAATGAGTCATTGCCAGAGTCAACGAGTCGTTAGGTCCCTTGTTAAGTCCACTACCTCAGTAGTTTAATTTCCCACTTAGGGCGAGCTACATAACGAGTCGTTTGGTGACCCAACGACTCATGATGTGGCTCGTGCTCAAGATTTCCTGTTCATCATCCTTTTCTTTTCAGTTTCAATTCCACAAACACAAAAACTCAATCAAAAATCAATCCATGTGACATACAATTGAAATGCAATGTTTAACTCTTCCTAGGGTTTATCTACATCATGAGGCACATATAAACACGATATAAATCGAAGTACATTCAATCTCATTCACACATGGGTCTTCAAAATTTCTTTATTAATTTGCAATGACATTCCGGAAATTTTCATGGGGAAGATTACTCACAATTTGATTTATCAGAGATGGAGTTCAATAGCAGTTGTGAGTGTGCTTCAGTGAATGTGTGTGCAATGGTTGAAGGTGCTTGTCGATGAGGTTTTAGTGAACAAGAAGAAGAAGAGAAAAAGAGGGAAGTTTAAGTTCAAGGGGGAGATGGATATTTTAATTTAAAAATTTACCCAATTCCAGTTGTGGGTTGGGTTAGGTTAACTTACCTGGGACCTAACGACTTAAGTAACTACTTATGGTGTCACCCAACGAGTCATTGCCTGAGTCGTGGTCCCTGGACTGATGTAGCTTCAAAATGGGTCACTTAACGAGTCGTTTGGTTTCCCAACAATTCGTTGAGTGAACCGTTATCACCCTTATTTTTTTATTTCAATCTTAGATCTAGTGCACCCATCAACAAACGTTAACACTAACTTTTTCTTACATTTACAACTTGTGTTACCTCCCAAGAAGCGCTTTATTTAACGTCGCGGCATGACATGGGTGTTTTGGCTACTCAGACTTCACCAAAACACCTCCATTGGTTGCCTCCCATACAGCGCCTGATTTAACGTCGTGGCATGACGCAAGTCACTTGACTACTCAGAATTCGTCAAGTGACTCTTCTCCATCCTTCTATGCTTAATTCCTTGGGTTGTTTCATGGTTCGACTAATATTGAAGGTAACCTCTTCTTTGTTCAGCCGAAATTTCAGCTTCCCTGCTTCCACATCAACTAGGGCCCTACCTGTTGCAAGAAATGGTCTCCCAAAAATAATGGGGACCTCTGAATCGACTTCACAGTCCAGAATCACGAAGTCTTCTAGGAATATGAATTTGTCCACTTTGACTAGCACAGCAAAAAAAAATCCCCACCAGCTTTTTAACTATTCGGTCAGCCATCAGTAGCTGCATCAAAGTCGGTGTGGGGGTTCCCAAACCTAACTTTTTAAATACTGCTAGCAGCATCAGATTTATGCAAGCTGCCAAGTCACAAAGTGCCCTTGCAAACTCAACCTCCCAATGGTGCAAGGTATAGTAAACGCACCTGCGTCTTCCTTCTTCCGTGCTAGGACCCTGGTACTGATGGCACCGCAGTGGTGCAGATTATCAGCAGGTTTCAAACTTACAGTTCTTTTTCTGGTGACGAGGTCCTTCATAAATTTGGCATATCCAGGCATTTGCTCAAATGCCTCCACCAATGGGATATTCACCGATAGCTGCTTGAGCATAGAGATAAACTTTTGATATTTTCCATCTTCAGCTTTCTTCTTCAAGCGCTGGGGGTAAGGACGAGGAGGTCTAGGGATTGTCGTGAGTTTTTGTTGTGCCTCCTTCTCCTTCACATGGGCATTTCCTTGCTCCTTAGCACTACTCGGAGTAGGTTGCACATCTAAGTCCCCAACCAAAGTTGGGTTTTCAACATCCGCTACATCATCATCATTTATCAACACGGGTCTTTCTGACTCTTTAACTACAACTGGCCTCAGTGGATCAACTGTAGCCTTCCCGCTCCTAATAGTGACCGCCATGCAATAACTGTTGTTTTTTGGATTTTGCACTATATTGCTGGGAAGAGTGCCCTTCTATCTTTGATTCACTACAATAGATATCTGACTCATCTACTGCTCTATTTGCCTGATTGCCACGACATATGTCTTCACCTTTTGATTTAAGCCAGAAATATCAGCGCAGAGCTCCTTAAAGTGGTTGTCTGTTGCCTCCATCTGCTTGAGCACTTTGGAAAGAATATCTTCGACCCTTGAACCGCTCGACTCTGTCTCTCGATTTAGTGGAGGAACATACAAACTGCTCCTATCATTTTTGAACACCTCTCGTTTCTTCTCGTCCCCGTTGTCTTGGTATTGGCCCCGGTTGAAATTATTATCCTTGTAGAAGTTTCGACCTTGGTTCCATTGACCTTGACGCCAAGAGTCTTGGTTAGAACCTTGGGTTTTGGTCCAGAAACCCATCCTCTGATCATCCAAATAATTGATCTCTTCTTCAGACTAAGACCTGCAACCATTATTTCTCCTGGCCTAACCCTGAGAACCTATAAAATTCACCTTTTCTGCTCCAACTCCCATTAAGTGCTTGGCAGGAAACCCCATGGTGGTCTTTATCTCTGCAATATCCTGGCCATGCTCCTCATCTCTTCTCCGTTGTTCGGCAGACATACCAACCATATAAGAACCAGCTGGAACCTCCTACTCTCTCGTGTGCCAAGCTTGATTAGTTTTGGTGATCCTATCTAGCAGCTCCGCAGCCTATGATAAGTATGACTCATAAAGGATCCTCTTGAGACGGTATCAGCAACCGCCTTGGTGTTGGCATTCAAGGACCGGTAAAAGATCTCCCAAGTGTATCATCCGGAATCCTGTGGTTTGGCTTTTGAGTTTTTTGTTGAAACGCAGCCAAGTCTCATGGAGTGTCTTAGAATTTAGCTGTCTGAAGTTATAAATCTCATCCTTCAACTGCAATGCTTTGGATGGAGGGAAGAAACTTTGAAGAAAATCTCTCTTAAGCTCTCCCCAAGTAATGATGGAATCATTCGGCAGCTCAGCCAGCCACATAGTTGCCTCACTCCCAAATGAGAATGGAAATAACCTCAATCTGATTGCGTCCTGGTTGACCCCCGGCTGCTTGTATGCCTTGCATATACCCACAAAATTTGTCAAGTGAGCATGGGCATAATCAGATGCATGACCTACAAATATTCCCTTCATATTCAGCAGTTTAATCATTGCACTTATAATATCAAATTTTTCCCCAACAGGCAAAGGAGGAGGGACTATCGCTCTAGTGGAACCAGCTTCATCTATGTCCGCATCATCTTCCTCATCAAAATATCGGTGTCGCTGGTGTTCTGGACCTCTGTGTCTTCTAGCTCGTTCAGCTTCTACAGCTAGACGCTGCTCTTCAGCAACTCTGGCTAACTCACAATCTCTAGCCCGATCTTTCTCTTCGGCCAACATTCTTGTTGTGGCTTGGTCCACGGTTTGCTGCTCTTATATGTTGGCAATTCTTCTCAGGTTCCTTAATGTTAGCTCAAGTTCTTGATCAATTGGAATCAAGGGATTTCCTTGGCTTCTAGTGTCGGGCATGCACAAACCTAAGACCTGTTAAGAACCAAAACAACAAAAGGAAAACAATAAAAAAAGAAATAAGTACCAATAGAAAAGTTAACACAATTAATAAAAGTCTTAGCTGTATTCCCCGCCAACGGCGCCAAAATTTGATGTCACCCAAATTACACCTCGCAATTGAGATATAAGTAGTCGATTGTCAAGTATAGAACCCAAAAAAGGTTGAGGTCGATCCCACAGGAAATATGGTAAGAACTTAGGTTAATGCGAATAACTATTACTATTGATTTACTTATTTTCAAAGGGGGGAAAATATAGAATAATAAACAAAGTAAAATTGCTAAATATTGAAATCAAAATTGGTTTGTATTCAATTAACGATTTGACTAGGATTGTGTTCCCCAAGATTTCATAACCACAAGGCTTATGCACTAGTGATCTATTCCGGTGTTTAACATGCAATATTGGTAAGTTAGGTTCACTTAAATGGTTGATCCCCTATCTAGATGAATTTTCACCACGCAACTTGGTCCGTATACGGGTGTACTTTAGTTGACCCTTACCCTTAATATCGAATTAGCTATCCCCGGACAAGTTCAAGCTATTAGATGAGGGTTGATAGCCTCAAATCTCCATTGTTAATTGCTTTTCCCATTCATTACCTCCTTGGTCTAGTAAGTAAGAATAAGGCAAGTCCTAACATTTGTAACCGTCAAGAATCAATCAAAACGAAGGAAAAAACAATACATGCATAAAATCCCGTTTAAGAATCACTAAGTATTTTTACCTATGTGTGTTAATTCATCTTGGTTCCCACAAACATAGTTTATGGATTTAGCTACTCATGTTTGTGTTATCGCAATCACAAAATATAGAAGCAATCATAATTGCAACTTACAAATTATTGTAGAATAAAAACCACGTAGATTGAATAAAACTCCAATGTTGCTTTTGTTTCTTGAATCAAGAACAATTGTACAAAAATTCTCTCAAGAATAGCCTCAAAAATCATTCCAGATCCTCTCCAAAAAGCGTCGTCTAGAAATAAACCTAAATTGGGTATTTATAGTTTCAAGAAATCCTTTCCCTAAATAAAATTAGAAACCAGGTCGGCAGTGGCAACAGGCTAGGTGACAGGTCGTTAGGCCTTCTGACGAGTCGTTACTTGCTTTTATTAGTCGTCCTTAGCATCGCACCCAGTTGTGGCAACGGGTCACCTAACGACTTGTCGTGCCTGAGCATGAGTCGTTAGGTCCCTCGTGGACTGACTCCTTCGAAACTCCAGTGCACTTCACGAATGGGTCTAATAGTCAGATAATGAGTCGTTTCATCTCATGACGACTCGTTATGTCTGTCGCCAACTTCACTGGCCACTTTGTTGAAATTTTCTCTTCAATGCCCAACGATTGACCTCACGACTCGTTACAAAGTGTAACGAGTCGTTCCTCCAAATCTTCAAGTACACCGCCTTGTATCTTCCAAACTCCATCTTTTGCCCACGCCTTAATCAACGGGTCGTGCCTCCTGCCAACGACTCGTTAAGTGTCTGGCAATCACCCTTTAGTTATTTTTAGCATTAATTCGACCAAATTAACTTCCAGACCTGGTTTCCTACATATTAAGCACAAAATACATCATACTCATATAAACATACCTGAAATGTGCATAATTTCTTGGTTTTAAGCGTCGAAAGTTTCGCAAAATCACGGCACATCAAATAACTAAATAAATATTTTTTTTACATGACAATCACATAGTATCTTATAAATGGAAGGGAGAAATATCTTAAGCACATAAAATAACTCTTTTATGTGAAAATAAATCTCATTTGATGTTACGTAAAGATCTATAGGTGAACGATTTTGCCAATATAAAAATATAAAACATTAACATTGTTGATTCATATGAATTATCATATATAAAATTTAATAGTTCAAAGAGAAAAAATTAATATATATTTTTTAAGTATGCAATAGAACCCATAATCAAACACGTGCAAATCTTTTATAAAAGGTGATCATAAGAATCGAACCTAATATTTTTGCTTGCTTTAATATCACATAAAAGTGGAAGAACACTATTACCTAAATAATATCTTATAGGAACTAAGTATAAAATTAAACATAATATAATAAGAGATTTAACATGTAAGATAATATATATTATGAGAAATAATATCTCATTAACTAAACCACTGCAAGGTACATGCACTAATATCATAAAAATAAAATTATAAAGGACAGAAAAATAAAAGCAACTGCACAATCAATAATATAATGATATAATTCTATGTAAATATGATCTATTTATGAAGCATTGGGTCCTTTTTTTTTCTCAAGAGAGGTTTGGGATGGAGATGAAGCATCATTTTCCAATTCATTCAAATGATTTTTCAAGTTAAAAGTAACAACATTTAACCAAGTTTCGCACTTAATTACTTCATCTGCATTTAACTTTTCAATATGCTCCCACCTTTTTCTAGTAGATGTAATTTCACTTTGACATCTTGTAGTCTTCTTACCCTTCATTACTAAAATAAAATAAATTTTATTGACCTATTATTTTCAAGATATGACACTATAAAAAAGGAAATACCATGATATTTATATACTTCAAGAGTTCTTTCACAATGTTAATAAATTAAATTTCTAGTCTAAAAATATAATTGGAAGTATTATAAATAAAAATATAGAAACATTAAATTGATTTGATAAAATGATATGTGCTCACTAAAGTATTAAGTTCAAAAGGTATTTAATATACTTAATTAATTTCAGAAAATTGTAATTAGTTAGTGTGAATAAAATCAAAAATTGTCTACATACAAAAATATTTCAATCTTTCAGAACAATTAAGTCAAAATTTTCAATTTCAATAAAAGAAATAAATTGATAATTCATCTTGAAAAGAAAAATATATTAATGTGCTTATTTGAATTCAAATTTTCCACTTGCATTAAAGGAAAAAAATCAAAAACTTTACTTGAAAAGAGAACTGTATTAATGTGTTAATGAAATTCATAATGTTCAAATAGAAAGAAATCAATATACTTTGAAAATATATAAATTTCATACATATTTTTTTTAACTTACATGTCGTAAAAAGTTTCACATCCATTAACTTGAATAGCGAATTACAATAATGAGAATAAAAATTTTAACCTTTAATAACATTAACAAAATTTGAAATCAAGATTGAGTTAAAAAATATTTTAATCTGCTTAGCCAAATAAGTAAGAATATGACTAGAAGAAAACTCAAATTTTACTATTATAATATAATGACCCTCATGTGGTTGTTTTTTAAATTTCGCTTGATTTTCTTGCTTTAACTATTTCTGAATCTTCAATGTGTCATTTATAACTTGCGGGGATAAGTGACATGATTCCCGAGGTGATCGAATGAGTTTCAAAGACTTATTTCTAATAATTCATATTCTATCATCGTAAATTGATTCCATACGTGATCTTGAGGCTTATTTCTAATTATTGATATTTTATTGTCATAAATTTCTCCTGACATGACTTTTTAAATACTTCCAGAGGTCTTAAGCATAGTGATACTCTCCCCTCTCATGTTTATTATTGCTTCTAAACTGTTTTCTAGAATGATGAACAAGCTTATCCAGAATAATTCTATTTCCTACTCTTTAGATAATCGTAGTCTTATCATTACACACCTTAGTTATTCTGATGACACCATTTTATTCTACTTTGATGACCTCCCTTCCATCTCTGTGTTGAATAACAATCTTGCTCATCATGAGCATATTTTTTGCCAACTGGTTAACAAAAGGAAATTTTCCTTTCTAGTATCCTAGAACTCTTCTTGAACTCATTGAAGATATCAAAATCATCACTAACTTTTCCTTTTCCAACTTTTTCTTTACTTACTTGGGTTTTCTTATTTGTATAGGTAGAAAAAGGGTTTCTAACTTTCATAGTATAGTATCTATTATTGTTAATAGAACTCAAAGATGGCTTGGTAAGATACTCTCATTAACTTTATATAACATTCTCTTTCTTTACATGTCATCTCTATTGCTATTCCCTCCTAAACTATTATGGATCAAATTGAGATGTCTTTTGCTAAATTTTATTGGGGAAGCTCAAATGAAAAAAATAACTATCACTAGTCCAAAAATAAACAATCACTATGTATTATATTGTCTTCCTCTTGGCAGAAAATTATACTTTCCGAAAGATGAAGGTGGGATTGGTTTCAGATTCTTTCATGAAATTTCTATCTCTTTCTCTTCTAAAGCTTGGTGATATTTTAAAACTCAAACATATCTTTTGAACTCTTTCTTGCAAGCCAAATATTGCAACAGATACTATCTTGTGTCCGAAAAAATAACTATACTCAATTCCACCATTGGTGAAGATTTCTGGACATCAAAAAGTCTTGCAAACAACATATTTTTTGGAATGTAGATAAGGGTAATATTTACTTTTGGTATGATAACTGGACTAAAAAGAGGCATCGGAAGGTATGATGGTGTAGGGAACTAAGCCAAAAATATTAAAGTTGTTGATTTCATTCTTTAGAATCAATGAAACAACACAAAGTTGTCTAGTATTCTAAATTTTGAGTTGGTGAATCACATTTAAAATGCTAATATTTATCCAGGAAGTAATGATACTCCAATTTGACTTCCTAACCAAACTAGTAATGCTTAGCACTTCTTCAGAAAAGATAAGAGGTACTATCATTACTCGTAGTATGATCTGGCATAATAAACTTCCTTTTAAAGTTTCTTTCTTTACGTAGAGACTCTTAAAAGGTAAACATCCTATTGATGAGTCTTTTTAAATTTGGTATGCATGACCCTTCAATTATTTTTCGAAAATTTTGGATGTTTAGATGTCATTCAAGTCTGAAGGTGTTTATAGTTCTTTTTATATAATTATTGACCAGATCGCTAGACTTATGCATTTGATCCTCTACTCTCATTTTCCTTCTCTTTTTCTTGAAAAACTAATGCCGAAGCTCGACATTAAGTTAGTAAGATGGACTAAACTCGCTCCACATGAATTCAAGCTTAGTGTTGATGACAGTAAAAAAAGGTTATCAATGTAGTTTAGGTGGTGGTGGGGTCCTCAGGAATCACCTGGGTTATGTGGTCATGGTTTTCACAATCTATTTTTGGAATTGCGGTAATAATGGTGTTGAAAACTGACATGAAATGATGCTTACAACAAGGCTTCTAAAAGATTACTATAAACTCTATTCTCTTATTATTATTCATCAAAAGTCACCGGCAAATTCAGGAAGATATCAAGCAAGTCTTTATCATAAGGTTGGATGAAAGATTTAAGTTTAATCATAAGTGAAACTGATTTAACTGTGGATATCTTTGCAAATAATACTGAAAGGACTAAATCTACCTTTTTCTCACTAAGGCTATAGCTTTACCTCTTAAAATTATATCCACATTGAAGAGCCAAGAGATTGAAATCCCACATTTGGTTATTTGAATAAAATTAGAATGCCTACTTAGCTATTTTTGTAAGCTTGCATGCTCAGGAACATTCCTCGTCTTTTGCCCCTTTTCATAGCTAAAAATATCCTCTATGTAATAACGAAGGACATAGACTTCTGATCATGGAAGCCCAAAGATCAGACTCGGGAGTGAAATGGAGAAAAACTAAAAATTCAGCATTAGGTCACAAAAGGAGACATTTTGTGACCCGTGGGCTAGACCACGAGTCGTGAGATGAATCATGGTGAGGATCAGGGTTTGAAGTTTGATTTAGGGATTCAAGGTCTCCACGGACGTGACCACGAGTCGTGGTCAGACCCCACGACTCGTTGAGTCAATTGTGGGCAACGATTTTGAAAAGGGAGAAGGAATGTGGTAGTATAGCCTACGAAAGGTCCCAACGAGTCGTGGTCAATCACCACGATTTGTGGGATGGGTCGTGGTCAGCAGGATGGAATTTAATTGAAACTAAGGCAGTGCATGTGATGATTGGTGATCACGAGTCGTGATCACCGACAACAAATCGTGAGGTCCCCCGTGATGAGCCCCAGATGAACCCTTAGGCAGTGTATTTGACTGATTATTCCACGAGTCATGGCCTTGAGTAACGAGTTGTCCAGTCCCTCATGGGGACTAGCAGTCAGTTATTTCCTGCGAAATTAGTAAGGGTTTTTCCATACTTCCTAAGATCCAAAGGCCTAAACTATGTTGTTTTAAGTTATGAATGATGATTTTTAAGGAGGTTAAGTTCATTTTAGGAAATTCTCACTCATTCAAGAAAAGTTGGAGAGTTAGAGAGGTGATCAAGCTTGTTCTCCTTCAAGTTCTCTTCAATTCCTATTGGGCAATTAGAGAAGTGTAAGAATCAGTTATAATCAGATATGTAGAGTTATAAATGGGTGAATCCGTTCACACCCATTCCTAATATCTCTTTAAATCATGAAATTTCATATGTTGATTCTATGGGGTTTTAACCCAATGCATGAAATTCCTAATTCTCTACATGGATATGACTTTAATGTATTTCTATTATTGAATTATAATTCATGGGCAAGTTTTACATTGTTTTTCAACAAAATCATATTTCAAGATTTATAAATTTAAAATGCCCATTTATGAGAAATTCATGAAAGTTGAGATTTATGATGAATGTTCAAGTATGATGAGATACTATTGATGAAAAGCATATTTTCAAGTATGTTAAAGTATTGGGCAATGCCCATGTGTCCGAGCATGATTCATGATTTCGCGAATTAAGCTTATCACATGATGTTGGAGTTAAAACTCCCAATTGTTTTCAGCTTGTGGTATGGTTTGAGCTAAATCTTCTCATATATATAAGTTTCAGATTTAAGATGTATTTACTTATTGAGCTTCATCAATAGACGATGGTGAGCTCATTGGAAACCAATGGAGAGCATATGCATATTTTTTAGAGTAGTGTCTAGCACCGAGTAGGCTTAGGGTCGATCACCCAATACCTCAGAACTGCGTGCCAATGTAGGTTATTACTTATATATATGTATATACACAAACACTACTTTGGGACCTCCCTTGTGAGCTATCCCCTATCCCAATTTGGGCCCAAGCTTGATATCGATATCATGGCATCATCCTTAGTCCTGACAAGCCTTTTGATGGCTCTACCCACTTGAGTATGATAATTTTGACCATGTAATCTCTATCGTGGTATGACGGTTAAAACACGAGTCTCCCATTGTTCCTCATGATTTCAGTTATGCATTTTTATCATTCTTGATATATATTAGTATATGTTCTAAAACAGGTTTGACCCAATGTTTGGTTTTACTTATGATTATCAAATTTCAGCCTGAGGTCATTTGATTTAGTTATAATGTTCATTTATGTTTAGATCATGATTTCAGTAAATAGCATGCAAGCCCTACTCTCATATTCTTGTTTTGATTATATTTTATAATATGCATGTTTTAAATGATTTTACTTATTTAAACGATTTTACTTACCTTGAATACTCAATACATTCCATGTATTGACCGCATACGTTATGTTGTATTGTTTCATGATATAGGACCTGGCACTAGACTCAGCCCCATTCTTAACTAGTCTTTCAGAGTTTGCATCTTACGCTTGTTGGTGAGTCCTCATCTCCCGAGGACCATGTTTTATCATATTTCTCTATGTATTTTCAGTTTTCAGCTTAGCAAGTTAGTTGGGGTCTTGTCCCATTAACTCATCAGACTAGAGGCTTTTCAGACAAAAAGGATGTATTCAGCTTCAAATTGTGTGTATTTTGTTGTTATATTTATTTCAGACTTTCGATAATATTATCATGTCAATTCTTCTATTTTATTGATCGAGTTAGACGTATGCTCATTTCATGGGTTGACTTGGGGTCTCTCAGGGCTCCTTCTCCCGCATTATGATCTGGATCTCCATTTGGGTCGTGACAAACTTAGTAGTACAGAAATAGGTTTTGAAGTGTCCTAGGGTGTCTAAAGCTGATTTAAGTAGAGTCTTTTTTATGGGTGTGAAGCACGCCAAACTTGTGACGAACAGGCCGCGAGACATTTAAGAAATGTTCCCTTCTTTTATGACTCTATTTTATGCCATGAGTTCGAATATCCCCCTTTCTTTAACTCGAGCTATACGTTGTGCAGAAACATGTCATCTCAGAACAACAACGGGAGTCAGCCAGGCCCACCAACCCCAATGAGTCCTATGTTCAGGCAGGTTACGGATGAAGAACTCGGGCCGTAGTCTGAGTGTTATATGGGCCATGATCACCCAGCCTAACCAACAAGCTATCACACCTTTGAATCCTAGAAGAGAGGCGGCGGCTACTAAGGTTCAAGAACTCGTGAAGAGGAGCCTGCCTAAGTGTGGTGATTTGGCTTTGGGTGGCGGGTGTAAGGGGAAAAGAGGAGGAGAAAAAGGCCAGGACCGAGGACTTAGAGAGCTCCCAGCAAGGGTCAAGTAATGGGAATCTCTCTCAACCCCATCAGGGGTCACTAGCTCAAGCTCGAGGATACAAGCCCCAGCTGAGGGAGATTACTTACCAATTTGCAGGCGCTGCAAGAAGCACCACCTAGGAAGGTGCCTGGTTGGTTCAGATGTATGTTTCTATTGTGGTCGTTCCGGACATAAGCACAGGGATTGTCCTACATCCAAGCAAGATAGACAGAAAGGTCGTGCCCTGATTCCCTCTCCAACAGCCCTATCGAGCCAGTCAGTATTCCTGAAATATGGTAAAACACATGCAAGATGGTGCTTGGCAGGTTCCGACACTTGTTACAAATGTAGGGAAGCCGGACACATGCGCAGGAATTGCCTATCAGCCAAGCAGGCCGAGGGTAGAGCCAGTGTGTCAATCGCCAGATCAGCAGCTCAAGCAAATCTCCTATCCCAGTAGCACAGGTTACCAAGAGCGAGTGGCAATCAGCCTCAGATGTAGTCCCAGGTGTGTTATAAGCTTTCCCCTCAAACCTACCATGATTGATAGTTCCTAGAACTACTGTATGAGGTACAAACCCCTTTATGTATTTTAAGATGAGATTTATTTCATGGAAGGTACGGAAGTGGTAAGTGAAAGGCCCAGTTAGGTCATGAGTTTCTAGTAAGGAATTTCTATAGATAATAGTTTGGGTTAGTCCATTCTTTCTCCTTTATATGTTCCCTTACGTGTCACTCGATGCTACACTCAACTCATGCTCATGTTCAGAACCCTATGATGATAGGTAACCCCGTCAGGCAGCGATACCTATATTCCCCATTTAGCTTCATGACCTGACCCTCATTATGTAAGTGAACTCATGTCTCTTAGCACGCTTGACTATATGAATTTATCCCTTAAGATTAGCCCTATCAGCTCATAAAATCGTACTAAATCAGGTATATGCCCAACTTAGGTTTCTTGAAAGATTCTTGCTCATGATTCCCTTACTATAAACCTTATGAATGTTCCCCACGATGAAGGTGATGATCTAAAATTGGTATGCTCAAGGTAACTCCCTATCCCTTCCTTAGGTGTCGTCTATGTAGAAGTCCAGGAAATGCAGTTATTAGTCAAACCGGGAAGTGCAACAATCCACATGGTCATTTTGATTGTGGATCTATAAGTTGAACTTTTCCATATCTTCATTTAGTTATTCATGATTTGCGGAGGTAGATGACACCGTTTCCAAGATGATCTAATGAAGATCGAGTGAGATTTTTTATGTTGGAGGGTTTGTAGTTTGAGAGGTTTGACCAGAGTCAATATTTCAGGTTAATGAGCTAGAACTTGGATTCTGAAAGCTCTATTGGTTTTGGATGGTGATTTATGATTTAGTTGAGTAGTTGCGGGGTACGTGGAGTGATTTGGGAGTGGTTTGAATCTTTCGTTGAGATGATGAGCTTTGAGGAGGCTAGGTGTGACCACATTCAACCTACGATCAAACAACCTTATATTGGTAACTTGATGGTTCCAACTGGTCCAGAATTGGTTTTATGATTGGATTGCGTATTTGAGTTGTGACCGGAGGATTTCAGATGGATTTCGGGTGGAGTCGAGTGTATTGCGTATTTGGCATGATCCTAAACATGAAGGATGAAATCTCAGAGGTTCGGGACTTTAAAATTCTTAGCAGGAATTGTAGGAGTTCATTTAGTTGACTTGAACGATGGCGATGTTATAGTTCTGATATGTTGTGATTTAATGGCACTTTCGACGCTTAAAATCAAGAAATTATGCACATTTCGGGTATGTTTATATGGGTATGATGTGTTTTGGGCTTAATATTGCAGGAAAATAGGTTCGTGAGTGAATTGGTCAAATTAATGCTGAAAATCACTGAAAAGGTGACTGCCAGTCACTTCACGAGTCGTTGGCAGGAGGCACGACTCGCTGCTTAAGGCGTGGGAAAAAGATGGAGTTTGGAAGATGCAAGACAGTGTACTTGTCGAGTTGAGGAAATGACTCGTTACAACTGGTAATGAGTCGTGATGTAAACCGTGAAGGCTGAAAGAAGAAATTTTAACCAAGTGACCAGTGTATTTGACGACAGACATCACGAGTCGCCAGATAAAGGAACGACTTGTTGGCAGATCATTGGGACCAACCATAAGGTGCACTGGAATTTCGGAGGAAGGATACCACGAGGGACCTAATGACTCGTGCTCAGGCACGAAGAGTCGTTAGGTGACCCATTTCCACAACTGGGCACATTGCTGAGGATGAATTTTTTAAGTAAGGAACGACTCATCAGAAGGCCAAAAGAATCGTCACCACGCCCGTTGCCACTGCCGACCTGGTTTCCAATTTTAATTAGGAAAAGGATTTTTAGAACTATAAAAATACAATTTAGGTTTATTTTTGAAGGACGATTTTTATAGGAGTTTAGACGATTTTTCTTCCAGTTTGAGAGTAATTGAGAGAGCCGATTTATTTAGTTTTCAACTAGAATTCCAGTATTGATCAATTGTTCTTGATTCAAGAAAAAGCAACATTTATGTTTTATTCATCTATTGTGGAGTTTTTATTCAATCTACGTGGTTTTTATCCTATAATAATTTGTAAGTTGCAATTATGATTTCTTCAATATTTTGTAATTGCGGTAATACAAGTACGAGTAGCTAAACCTGTAAGCTAGGTTTGTGGGAACCAAGATGAATTAACACATATAGGTAAAAACACTTAGTGATTCTTGAACGGGGTTTTATACATGTATTGTTTTTTCCTTCGTTTTAATTGATTCTTGATGGTTGCAAACGTTAGGACTTACCTTATTCTTACTTACCGAAGCGAGGTAAAGATTGGGAAAAGAGATTAACAATAGAGATTTGAGGCTATCAACCCTCATCTAATAGCTTGAACTTGTCCGGGGATAGTTAATCCGATATTAAGTAAGGGTCAATTAAAGTACACCCGTATACGGACCATGTTGCATGGTGACAATCATCTATATAGTGGACCAACCATTGATGTTAACCTAACTTACCAATATTTCATGTTAAACACCGGAATAGATCACTGTGTATAAGCCTTGTGGTTATGAAATCTTAGGGAACACAATCCTAGTCAAGTCATTAATTGAATGCAAACCGAATTTGATTTTAGCATTTCGTAATTTTACTTTGTTCATTATTTTATAGTTTTCCCCCTTTGGAAATAAGTAACTCAATAGTAATAGTTATTCGCATTAACCTAAGTTCTTACCATATTCTCTGTGGGATCGACCTCAACCTTTGTTGGGTCCTATATTTGATAATCAACCGCTTATATCTTAATTGCGAGGTGTAATTTGAGTGACATCAAGTTCAAGAATGGTCGGGATCGTCCCTAGTGACTGATGTGAAAGCTAGACCAAGAGAGGACCCTATTTGGTAAGGGTAATGGAAGCCATTCAGAATTAGAAGGTAGGGGTCTTCTCCAAAGGGGGAGATGGTGCGCTTCGATATCAGGGTCGCTAGTGTGTTCTGGATGTTGATGAGTTGACAAATTGGATGTTGCACGAGGCCCACGATTCCAGGTTTCCATACATCCAAGTGCAACCAAGATGTACCATGATTTCGGGGAAGACTATTGGTGGAATGGCATGAAGGAAGACATTGTAGGATTTGTAGTTAAGTTTCCAAACTATTAGCAAGTGAAGGTTAAGAATCAGGAACCGAGAGGTGTGATTCAGGATATCAGTATTCCTACTTTGAAGTGGGAAGGAATCAATATGGACTTTGTCATTGGGTTGCCTCACACTCGTCGATAGTATGAATCCTTTTGGGTTGTTGTAGATAGGTTGACCAAAGCCGCTCATTTTCTACTGGTCTAAACCATGGATTCTTTGGAGGATTATGCCAAACTATAAATTCGAGAGCTAGTTTGATTGCATAGAGTGCCCTTGTCAATCATATCAGATAGAGGTACCTAATTTACCTCATAGTTTTGGAGATCGTTTCAGAAGGGAATGAGTACTCAGGTTAAGCTCAGAACAACATTTCACCTGCAAACAGATGGTCAAGCGGAGAGGATAATTCAGACTCTCGAGGACATGTTGAGAGCATGCGTGATTGACTTCAAAGGTTGTTGGGATGATCATTTGTCTCCTGTAGAGTTTGCATACAATAACAACTACCATTTCAGTATTCAGATGGCTCCGTTTGAGGCTCTCTATGGGCAGAGATGTAGATCGCCTATTGGCTAGTTCGAAGTTGGTAAAGCTGCAATGGTAGGACCAGATTCAGTCCACGAGGCTATAGAGAAGGTTCAGCTCATACAGGACAGGTTGAGAATAGCTCAAAGTCACCAAAAGTCCAATGCCGATGTATGAAGGAGAGAACTTGAATTCGAATTGGATGATTGGGTGTATTTGAAGGTGTCACCCATAAAAGGAGTGATGCGGTTTGGAAAGAATGAAAAACTCAGCCTTCATTATGTTGGCCCCTATCGAATTGTGAAATGGGTGGGCAAGGTGGCATATGAATTGGAGTTGCCTTCAGAATTAGCTTTTGTGCATCCTGTTTTCCAAGTATTGCTCCTAAAGAAGTGTTTGGGTGCCCAGCTCTAGTTGTCCCGGTGGGCAGTGTTGGTGTGGAAGACAGCCTTAGTTATGAGGAAATTTCGGTGGAAATACTGGATCGTCAGGTTCTATAACACCCTAAAAACTTTCCTAGACCAGACTCCGGATTTAAGAAAATTCAGCAGAAAAACCAAAAACAAAAAAATCTTAGAATGATTGAGACAACGAGTCGTGGTCAGCTCCAACGACTTATTGTGTCAGTCGTGGTCACCGGGTCTTGGCCACTTGGGAACTAACGAGACAAGGAACAACCTGTTGTGCGAAACAATGAGTAATCCTATCAGTCGTGGTTCCCCCAGCTCAGAAACTCTTCCTAGGACCCCACGACTCAACCAAAGAGTCGTTGTTAGAAACAATGACCCATTATGAGAGTAGTCAAGTGAGGTCCCTGAAATTTCCTTCCAGTGATAATGAGAGGAAACAACGACTCATTGTTTCCCACAACGAGTCGTTGTCAACACTCGTGGTGTCAACCTAGACTGTTTTTCAGAGAATTTTCTAGTGAACCTAACGATTGGACATGATGACCCGTTGGTTCAACCAATGTGTTGTTATGTCACCCATTGCCTAGACTGCCAGTTTTCTTCTCCAGTGGCCACAGAAGGAATCAATGACCCTTTGGCTCATCCAACGAGTTGTGGTATTCCCCGTTGCAAGAAATAGTGAATCCATGACCTAGGTAGTAGAACAAACAATTGGTCCAATGAGTCGTGGTCTCAACCAATGAGTCATTGGGTGACTTGTTAGGACCCTGTTGTCAAGATTTCAGATTTAAATCATAGGTTACTTTTGTAATTTTCCACCTACTTAGTGCCTAAACTATGTTGTTTTAAGCATATTTTTAGATTTATTAGAGGGGTTAAACGGTTTCTTTCCTCATTCTCCCTATTTTAGACTCTCAGAAAACACTATAAGTTTTTCACTCAAAGAATTTAACAGGAAGAACTATGGTCGACCTTTTCTCCTTGGTTTCTCCAGAAAATTCTTTAGGCTTCTTCCCAGGGTATGTGGGAATTCAACAAGGGAATAATTCTTCCCTTGTGTCCCCAAATTCCCCTACTTTTCTCTATCAGTCTTGCCCTGAAATTATCGCATGCGAAGAAATTCTTAACCAGTCTCCATCTAATTCATGTGGAATATATAATTTCACATTAGATATAAATATTTTCCACCAGTTTGTGACTGAAATGATGTTCAACCTTGTGAAGTGAAATTTTACCCTATTCCTTAAACTAGAAAATCTTGAAATTTGCATTAGTGCTTGAATATCGTAATTTTGCTTGAATATATCAGCATTGGGGACTCCCATGTTGTTAGTAGCATTGAAATTAAATAAAATTATTGTCAGTTCAGTTTTGCAAAAATGTTAGAATTCTCAGTGTCAGTCAGAAATGTCAGCTAATTAGTTTGACTACAAAAATTCCTGAGGTATCAGTAGTACATCCCAGTTAGCAAAATCAGATTCCCAATTCAATTTTTATTGGTCCACTAGGCGATCATGACACTTTAGATAAATAGCTCTAACTAGCCTAAGGACCCAAACTTTAGATTATAGTTTGTTTTTAGACGGTTATGACGCTTCCAGATAAGCAGCTCTGACCAGTCTTGAAACCCAATTCCAGAATCTGGTCTAATAAGACTCTCAGGATGATTTCAGATATTTATCCCTGACTAGTCTCGAGCCCCAATTTCGAGCTATCAGCTTAGTATTCAGTCTAGGACTATCCAGTGGGAGTAGGACTTAGCACGAGTGGACCGAGGTTCCAGCACACCCAGGTTCCCAGAACTACGCTGCCACTTTAAGTTACAAAATTTATTGGCTTGATTAGCCCCAGACTTTTGTTATCAGCCAGTTCATGCCTTATACCATGGAAAGGTATATTGGGTTCTACTGATTGTGTGTATACATCAGACTCCACGTCTAGCTCACGTGGTTACAAGTTTGTTATAGACTCTCCCACTGGTCAGATCAGTCCAGATTAATATCCCAGATTTAGAACTTGCTTTGACCATCAGACAGAGTCAGAGTCTTCTAGAGCATCTGAGTTATTTTAGTTATTCAGTTCACTAGCTTTAGTTGGTCATTCCATGTCTTTTCGGTTCAGTATTTTTATTTTATTGTGTTATGTTTCTCTCACTTACTCAGTACATTCAAAGTATTGATTCATAATTTTATATTGTATCGTTTTATGATACAACTGCAGCATCTCAGTCTCAGCCTTGCTAGCCGATCGCTCTCCAAAGACTTTAGCAGTTCTAGTCGGTGAGTCCTCACCTATCGAGGATGGAGATGATTTCATTAAGTTACATTTTCTTTTCTTCTAGTTATATTTGGAGTTAGCTGGGGGCTTGTCCCAACAAGTCATCAGTTGTAGTGGCTTTCAGACGCAGATATGGTTTTCAGACCTGTAGCTTTTTCCAACTATTTTCAAATATTATGAACCAGCTTTATTTCTTTCAAATATTTATATTTTTGTTTTAAACTTCCATTGTATATATTTATATGTTATTTAGAATGCCAGATATGATAGACCAGGGGTCGACTTGGGGTCACTTGTGACTCCAAGTACCGTGTTTCATCTAGGGTGTAAGCTCGGGGCATGACATAATTGGTATTAGAGCCCTAGGTTTAGAGTATCCTCGGATGTCTGAAAGCCGCATCGAGTAGAGTTATCTTCATTGGTGTAAAGCATGACACACTTATGACGGGGAGACTACGAGATGTTATTAAGAAAATTCCCTTTATTTCATACTCCTTATCATGCGTTGAAATTCAGCTCCAGAATCACTCTCCTAACTCATGCTTTGTTTTATTTCAGTAAATCATGCCTCCGCGTCGTGGTAACGAAAGAAGGGCCGGTAATGCTCACCGACCTACCCCACCAGCCCCGAAAACCCCTCAAGAAGATTCAACGTCTACTGCAGAATTCAGGGTATCCATTTAGCTGCTTGATAAAATTGTTTCCAACTAGGTGAACCAGCAGGTGGTCCCAATTAACAACAACGTTCCGCAGCAGCTGCCCTAGTGCAGGACTTCACCCGGATGAACCCTCTGAATTTTCATGGATCTAAGGTGGGAGAGGACCCATAAGGATTTATGGATGAGATTAAAAACATCACCCAAATTATGGGTGTTAGTCCCTCAAAGAATGCCAACTTCATTGCTTACCAGCTGAAAGGGGTAGCCCAGGTCTGGTACGAACAATGGAAGGAGAGGAGACCAGCGGAAGCAGGACCGATGGAATGGGAGGAGTTCACTACAGCCTTCCTAGACATATTCTTCCCTCTGGAGCTCAGGGAGGTGAAGGTAGCGGAGTTCATGAATTTGAGACAAGGAAACCGGACAATAGAAGAATATGCTTTGGAGTTCACCAGGTTGTCCAAATATGCTCCAGAGATGGTGGCCGAGCCAAGGGCTCGCATGTTGAAATTTGTAAATGGAGTGTCGAACGTAGTCCTCAAAGAGTGCAGGACAGCGATGCTAATTAGGATATCGACCTCTCTAGCTTGATTTTCTATGCCCAGAAGATTGAGGCAGAAAAACCGATGAAGGGCGTACTCACGCATTTCATAGAGATAATTTTTTACATACTTTGCTATATTTTGAGGACAAATTATGTGTGTTTGCATGGGTTTATGTTATATATTTGTGAAAATAGCTAACGCACATGAATATATGCTTTCAGGCATATAAGCAATGGATTTTTGTGTATTTTATGCTTTGGAATGAATTTGAAAAAAATGGAATAAAGTGAGGATTGGGAGGAGAAAATCTGAAGAAGTTTCAAGTGAAGTTAACGAGTGACATAATGAGTCGTCGTGTGCAGTGATGACTCGTCGTCAGACACTGTGAGCATCCATCAAGTACACTGGAGGATGTGATGATCCATGGCCACGAGGGACCTAACGAGTCATTTGGTGACCCGTTGCCACGACTGGGCCTAATGTTGAGAATGACTATGCTTGACTGATCACGACTCTTTTGAGGTCCTAACGAGTCGTTACTTAGCCCGCAACCATTGACGACCTGGAGTCCATTTTTAATTAGTAAAAGGAGCTAAAAATTTCCATGAAGGAACAAAAGAATCTGCAACGCGGCAAGGCTTCCAAAACGGGGAAAAATTGGATTTCCTACTTCAACCAGGAAAAGGAACATCAAGTCCAAGTCAAATTCAACAAGGAACAAGCAAATCATAAATCTACTATTGTAAATACCTTTTAATTTTCATGTAATAGTCAAGCTTTAGAATGAAGTTATAAGTTTGAATGTCTTCAAGAGTTGAAGTTTTACAAAAAGTTTTTAGAGTAAATTTTAAGACGTGTTAGAAGACATATTTGAGATACGATTGTAATGTTGTTCTTTTGAATTTTGCATTAATCAAGTGAGTTCTTCCAATCATTGTTGTAAGTATAAATTTTAGTTTTTATTCATGAATGCTATTAATTTTCTTATGAACATGATAGGATAAAACCACCACAACTAGGGTTGTTGGAACCATGACAAATTAACACACATAGGTAAAAACTTAGTGATTCTTGAATGGAGTTTATGCATGTATAGTTTCTTCCTTCGTTTTAATTGATTGTTAACGGTTGCAAACATTAGAACTTGCCTTATTCTTACTTACCGGACCAAGGAGGTAGTGAATGGGAAAAGGGATTAACAACGGAGATTTGAGGCTATCAACCCTCATCTAATAGCTTGACCTTGTCCGGGAATAGCTAATCCGATATTAAGGGTAAGGGTTAATCAAGAATACACCCGTAGACGGACCAAGTCGCGTGGTGAAAATCATCTAGATAGGGGACCAACCATTTAGGTGAACCTAACTTACCGATATTGCATGCTAAGCACCGGAATAGATCACTAGTATAAAATGCCTTGTGGTTATGAAGTCATGGGGAACACTTACCCTAGTTAGTTGCATTAATTTGGAAATAACAAATAATTTCTCAACATTATTATTTATTACTTTTACAAATTTCCCCCTCTTAGGAAATAATTACAAAAAATCTTAATCACTAGTGTTCTTCTACATCCTTCCATATTCTTTGTGGGATCGACCCCAACCTCTAGTTGGGCTCTTTATTGACAACGCCCGCTTCATACTTCCGAAGGAGGTGTGGTTTGAGCATTATCAAAAAGTGGCACCGTAGCCGAGGAATACGGTTTAGGATTAGATTAATTGCTTGTGTTTAACTTTTAGTCTTTATTTCCAATTTTTTCTTTTTCTTTTATTTTCTGACGTGTCACAGGGCGGCGTGGTAAAACAAGCAGCCAAGTTGTGAACACAGTCTCAACAGGTATCTTGATGAAGTCTGAGTAATCAAGATACATGTGTCATGCCACGACGTTAAATCAGCCGCTACTTGGGAGGCAACCCAAGAAAAAAAATTTCTTCTTTTGTTTGTTTTTATGTGTTTGTTCAAGTGTGCAGGTGGCAGGTCGTAATTTTCAATAAAGATTGAGCTTAATATTGAAGACCAGGAGTAGAAGCCCATGGAGTTCTTCTTGCACTCTATTACTTTATGCTTATTTTTTTTAGCAGTAGGGAATAGTATAACCAATTAAGTGTGTGGTGGGAGATGTGAACTCCATAGTATGATGTATACCATAATTGCTAAATTTTCACATGGTAGGCCTAGTTGTTTTTTGGGATTTATGATTTTTCATGCATGCTTGTTGGTTTATAGTATTTTTTTAGTTTTATTTTATTTTGGGTTCCTCCGATAGTCCCTTAGAACCGATTTGAGAGTCTAGATTTTTTTTATTTTTTATTTTTAGTCATTGAGTCATGACTTTGCCTGATGATGGATGGATGACGACCGTCTTATGAGTAAATTAGTCATTAGGAAGAACAAGAACTTGGACCCTACGAATGCAAGGTGCTTCACTTAGGTATCATTGCGACTTTATTAAATTCACTCAAAATGCGTGAAAAAGGAAGAAACACTTCTTTTTAGGAATTTAACTCTTGTACTTGAAAAAATGTGCTTAATTATGTTATGCATGCAATATGAACATATGTGTTTATGTGATCTTGATTTTCATTGTTAAACCATTTTTGTGCCATTGTGTGACTAAGGAATTTTTAATAACTCCATGCTTGTAAATTGACATCTAGAACTTGCCTGGTATGTGTGCAATGAGAAATAAGAATGTTGGATTTAGTAAGTGATATAGGAGTTTCTTTGGTAGCCTTATTTTTATCCTATTTTACCTACCCTGATTGTGAATTATCCTAATTAGCCATGTTTGAGACTTAGTCTATTCTTTTGATAGCCATATTACAAGCTTAATCCCTTTTTGTTCTATTAACTTGTGTTCGATCGAAATGACTCTGAGAGAACTTTAATTGGTAAATCTTTCATGAAAGGAGCATCAGTGGAAAAGTGAAGGGAAAAGCTAAAAGTGTGGCCGATTAGAAGAAAAGAAAAGGGTGAAAATTGGTAAACCAGGGAGGTGATTTTAGTGGTAAACAAAAAGAAGGAGCTTTGAAAAAAATGTGTGTGATGATGAATAAAAAATGTGTGTGAATGAACTCAAGTTTGAATGAAAAATCCCCACTAGTCACCTAAGTAATAAATTGAAAAATAAAAGGATGTATAAGGGGAAACTTTGGACATTGAAGAAGGAGCTTAAAAATCAAAGTAATGTGAAGTATTAAAGTTCTTAGGGAGGTTAGTCACTATCTTGGACAAATAGTTCCTACCCGTCCCTTATCCTACATTACAACCAAATTTATGTCCTAGTTGATCCTTAATTCATAATTCTATATTAGTGGAGTATTAAACTAAGGGCAAGCCTACGGGTTGTCTTTTGTATGCATGTTGAGTTCTTTGGATGAGTGAGCGAAATTTGTTATATTTATGCCCAAGTTAATATTGTTTTATGTCTTGTGTGTGAAAGCACATCTCTCCAACTTGTGAGGGGGCACAATGGTAAGACTTTGGTTTAATATTGATTGCTAAATAACATATGATTCATGTTGGCCCAAAATATGTCTTGATGATATAGTTTTCGAAAGCTTAGTGATTTTGAACTTCGACATTTCAATGTTGATCCTATATGAATGCGAGTAAGTTGTTTGAACTTAATTAATTTGTCTCATGATCCTAAGTGCAAGTAGACCTGTTTGTAGGATGAAATTTGTGCTTAAATGTTACAAGGGAAGTAGTAGATCACAATCAATACTTTAAGTGTGGGGTGTTGATGAAGGGCGTACTCACGCACTTCATAGACATAATTTTTCCCATACTTTGCTATGTTTTGAGGAAAAATTACGTGTGTTTGCATGGGTTTATGTTATATATTTGTGAAAATAGCTAGTGCACATGATTAGATGCTTTCAGGTCTAAAAGCAATGGATTTTGGTGTATTTGATGCTTTGGAATAAATTTGAAGAAAATGGAATAAAATGAGGATTAGGAGGAGAAAATCTGAAGAAGTGTCCAGCGAAGGTAACGAGTGACATAACGAGTCATCATGTGTAGTCACGACTCATCGTCAGACACTGTGAGCATCTGTCAAGTACACTGGAGGATGTGATGATCCATGGCCACGACGGATCTAACGACTCGTGCCCAGTCCTAACGAGTCATTAGGTGACCCATTGCCATGACTGGGCCTAATGCTGAGGACAATTGTGCTTGACTGATCACGACTCATTTGAGGTCCTAACGAGTCATTACTTAGCCCATGACCACTGATGACCTAGAGTTCGTTTTTAATTTGTAAAAGGAGCTAAAAATCCCAAATTAAATCCATGAAGGAACAAAAGAAGCTGCAACACGACAAGCTTCCAAAATGGTCAAAAATTGAATTTCCTACTTCAACTAGGAAAAGGAACATCAAGTCTAAGTCAAATTCAACAAGGAACAAGCAAAACATAAATCTACTACTATAAATACCCTTTTATTTTCATGTAATAGCCAAGCTTGAGAATGAAGTTTTAAGTTTGAATGTCTTCAAGAGTTGAAATTTTACAACAAGGTTTTAGAGTGAATTTTAAGGCGTGTTAGAAGACATATTTGAGATACGATTGTAATGTTGTTCTTTCGAATTTTACTTTAATCAAGTGAGTTCTTCCAATCATTGTTGTAAGTATAAATTTTAGTTTTTATTCATGAATGCTGTTAATTTTCTTATGAACATGATAAACTAAAACCACCACAACTAGGGTTGTTGGAACCATGACAAATTAACACATATAGGTAAAATACTTAGTGATTCTTCAACAGAGTTTATGCATGTATTGTTTCTTCCTTCGTTTTAATTGATTTTTAATGGTTGCAAACATTAGAACTTGCACTATTCTTATTTTCCGGACCAAGGAGGTAGTGAATGGGAAAAGGGATTAACAACAGAGATTCGAGGCTATCAACCCTCATCTAATAGCTTGACCTTGTCCAGGAATAGCTAATCCGATATTAAGGGTAAGGGTTAATCAAGAATACACCCGTAGACGGACCAAGTTGCGTGGTGAAAATCATCTAGATATAGGTCCAACCATTTAGGTGAACCTAACTTACCAATATTTCATGCTAAGCACTGGAATAGATCACTAGTATAAAATGCCTTGTGGTTATGATGTCATGGGGAACACTTACCCTAGTTAGTTGCATTAATTTGGAAACAACAAACAATTTCTTAACATTTTTATTTATTACTTTTACAAATATCCCCCTCTTAGGAAATAATTAACTAAAAAGCTTAAGCACTAGCTTTCTTCTACATCCTTCCGTATTCTTTGTGGGATTGACCCCAACCTCTAGTTTTGTTCTTTATTGACAACGTTCGCTTCATACTTCCGAAGGAGGTGTGGTTTGAGCGTTATCAAAAACTGGGGGACATGGAGTGTAAGAACAAGTGGGAAAGAACTGCCCAATCAGATTATGGCCACTAGAGGTTTGGCGGTAGCAGCAGCAATAGCAGAGTGCTCCAACACCCAGCTCAACCAGTGACCCTACCTTTCGGTCCCGCTAGAGTCAAAGGGGTGGAGCATATAGCTCTCAATCCCAGAGCTACAGTGCCAGTAACAGGTATCTAGCTTGCCCCAAGTGCGACAAAAACTACCCAGGAGAGTGTCTTTAGGGTCGAGAGGGCTTTTTTGGTTGTGGACAGCTTGGTCATCATCTTAAAGAATGTCCGTCAGTAGGATAGGGAAGGTCACAATCCACTGCCTTAGTAGCTCCAGTAGGCCGACCAGCTCAGCAGGCTTATAAGTCAGGTACGGAGGGTGATCAATGCCAAAATTATTTTTATGGATTATCATCTCGTCAGGATCAGGAGAACTCACTGGATGTGATCACGGGTATGTTACGTCTTTTTCATCTAGATGTATATGCCCTACTTGATCCAGGGGCCACACTATCATTCGTGACTCCCTACGTAGCGGTCCAATTTGATATCAGTCCTGAGGTCCTCTCAAAACCATTTTCAGTCTCCACCCTAGTTGGTGAGTCAGTTTCAGCCAGCTGGGTGTGTAGAAACTGTCTAATATCAGTTTTCAATGAAGTCATTCTAGCTGACCTTGTAAAGTTAGACATGGTCGACTTTGACCTCATTCTTTGCATGGATTGGTTACACTCCCGTTATGCCTCAATCGACTGCAGAACTAGGGTCGTCAGGTTTCAGTTCTCTAATGAGCCACCTTTAGAATGGTCGGGCAGTAGTTCAGCGCCTAAGGGTAGGTTTATTTCCTACCTTAAGGCCAGGAATCTTATATCTAATGGGTGTATTAACAATCTAGTTAGGGTAAAGGATTCCGACTCTGAGACCCCAACTATCCGTCAGTACATGTTGTCAGTGAATTTCCAGGTATGTTCCACGAAGATAAAGACGGTACCCTCAAAATGTGCATCAATTAACGTCAGTTGAACAAGGTCACAGTCAAGAAAAGGTATCCCCTACCCAGAGTTGATGACCTGTTCAACCAACTTCAAGGATCCAATTGTTCTCCAAAATAGATCTCAGGTCAGGGTATCACCAGTTAAGAGTCAGAGAATGTGACATACCGAAAACAACTTTCAGGACTTGGTGTGGTCATTACAAGTTTGTTTTTATGCCTTTCGGACTATCAAGTGCTCATGCAGCCTTTATAAACCTGATGAACAAAGTCTTCAAGCAGTATCTAGATATGTTCATCATTGTATTTATCAATGAGATTCTGCTATACTCCAAAAATGAGGAAGAGCATGCTAATCACCTAAGGATAGTGCTTCAGACACTCATAGATCGCCAATTGTTCGCCAAGTTTAGCAAGTGCGATTTCTGGTTGAAGTCCATGACTATCCTGGGTCATGTTGTCTCGGGTGACGGTATTCAGGTTGATCCTCAAAAGATAGCAGCCGTGAAAGACTGGCCTAGACCTACTTACTCAATCGAAATCAGAAGTTTCTTGGGTTTAGATAGTTATTACCGACGCTTTATGGAAGGAATTTCTTCTATAGCATCTCCTATGACTAGGCTGACTTAGAAAAAGGTGAAATTTCAGTGGTTAGATGCTGTGAGAAGAGTTTTCAGGAGTTAAAAACTCGAATCTCTACTGCTCCAATATTGACTCTACCGTAAGGATCGGAAGGATTTGTGGTATAGCGTCGACTCGGTTGCGTTCTGATACAACGGGGCCAGGTGATAGGCTACGCCTCCAGATAGCTCAAGGTTCATCAAAAGAATTATCCAACTCAGGACTTGGAGTTGGCAGCGCTGGTGTTTGCGTTGAAAATATAGAGACACTATATGTACGGGGCTCACGTAGATGTTTTTACCGATCACAAGAACCTTCAGTATGTATTTAGTCAGAAGGACCTAAATCTTCGTAAGAGAAGGTGGATAGAGCTCTTGAGGGACTATGACATGAGCGTGTTATATCACCCAGGCAAGGCCAATGTGGTGGTTGATGCCCTGAGAAGAGTTTCTATGGGTAGCATGGCTCATGTTGAGGAAGGCAAAAAGGAATTGGCGAAGGATATTCACAAACTAGCTCGGTTAGGGCTGCAATTGGTTGACTCAGTTGAGGGTGGAGTGGTGATGCAAAGTGGGTCAGATTCCTCTTTGGTTGTAGAAGTTAAGTCCAAACAGGATGAAGACCCCATTTTTTTATAAACTTAAGGAATTAGTTCTCAGGAAAGAGGCTAAGGCTTTCTCCAAAGGGGGAGATTGTGTGCTTCGTTTCCAGGGCATATTGTGTGTACCGGACGTTGGTGACTTGAGACAACAAATATTGGCTGAAGCACACAGCTCGAGATACTCCATCCACACTGGTGCTACTAAAATATACTGCGATCTGCAGGATATTTACTGGTGGAATGGCATGAAGAGAGACATCGCTGAATTCACAATTAAGTGCCCGAAATGACAACAAGTCAAGGTAGAGCAGCAGATACTGGGAGGTATGACCCAGGATATCAGCATATCCACGTGGAAGTAGGAAGAAGTGAATATGGACTTTATTATGGGTCTATCTCGAACTAATCGGCAACATGATTCTATCCGGGTAGTAGTAGACCGAATGACTAAGTCAGCACATTTCCTCCCAGTTAAAACTACAGATTCAACTGAGGACTATGCTAGGCTTTATATTAGGGAGTTGGTTAGCTGCATGGGGTACCATTATCCATTATTTAAGAAAGAGGTACCCAGTTCACCTCGTAAATCTGGAATTCTTTGCAGAATGGACTTGGTACCCAGGTCAAGCTCAACACAACTTTTCACCCGCAGACAGATGGGCAAGCTGAGAGGACTATTCAGACCCTAGAAGATATGTTGAGAGCGTGCACAATCGATTTCAAGGGCAGTTGGGAAGACCACTTGCCTCTTATCTCAGTTTGCATACAACAATAGCTACCACTCCAGTATCAAGATGGCCTTGTTTGAGGCATTGTATGGGAGGAGGTGCAGACCTCCTATTTGGTGGTTTGAGGTTGGTGAAGCTGCTATCATCGGGCTAGACTCAATTCATGAAGCTATGTAGAAGGTACAACTCATCAGGGAAAGATTAAAAACAGCTCAGAGCCATCAGATATCTTATGCCGGTGTAAGGAGAAGAGAATTAGAGTTTGCTGTGGATGATTGGGTCTATCTGAAAATTTCACCCATGAAAGGGGTGATGAGGTTTAGGAAGAAGGGAAAGCTCAGTCTGACATATGTGGGACCCTATAGAATTTTGAGGTGAATTGACAAGGTAGCTTATGAGCTGGAATTACCTTTGGAATTTGCATTTGTGCACCCAATATTCCATCTGTCACTATTGAAGAAGTGCATCAGTGATCCAACTTTAATTGTGCCATTGGACAGTGTGGGAATGAAAGATACTTTCTCATATGAAGAAGTCCAAGTCCAGATCCTTGATCGTTAGGTTGGTAAGCTGAGGAACAAAGAGATAGCTTCAGTCAAGGTCTTATGGAGAAATCAACATGTAGAAGGAGCTACGTGGGAAGCCAAAGAAGATATGATGGCTAAAAACCCACACTTATTCCCTTCCAGTTTAGTTCCAGCATCAGGTACTAAATTCCTCCCCATTACCCTATTCAATTCCATACTCACAAGCTTTACTTAGATTTTCTATGTGCATTCTAGTTGTATCAGCTCTGCCAGTATGATGAAGTTAGTTCAGAGTCAGTTACTCCTTCAGAAACCAGCTCATGGTCTCAGTCTAGAAATCTCAGCTCTTTTTCTTATTTTTCAGTAGTTTTAGTCTTCATTCAGGGATGAATCATCCTAAGGGGCAGATATTGTAACACCCCAAAACATTCTTAGAACAGACTCCAGATTGAAGAAAATTCAATAGAAAAACTAGAAAAAGATTATCTCAGAACGACTGACACAACGAGTCGTGGTCAGCTCCAATGACTCATTGTATCAGTCGTGATCACTAGGTCTCAGCCACTTGGGAACTAACGAGACAGGGAATGACCTGTTGTGAGAAACAATGAGCCGTCCTGTTAGTCATGGTTCCCTCCAGCTTAGAAACTCTTCACAGGACCCCACAACTCAACCAACAAGTCATTGTTAGAAACAATGACCCGTTGTGAGAGTCGCCAACTGAGGTCCCTGAAATTTCCTTCCAGTGATAATGAGAGGAAACAACGACTCATAGTTTCCCACAATGAGTCTTTCTCAGCACCCGTGGTGTCAACTTATACTTCTTTTTAGAAAATTTTCCAGTGAACCGAACGATTGGACACGACGACCCGTTGGTTCAACCAATGAGTCGTTATGTCACCCATTGCTAGCTTGCCAGTTTTCTTTTCTAGTGGCCACAGGAGGAACCAACGACCCATTGGTTCGTCCAATGAGTCATGGTATTCTGCGTTGCCAGGAACAGTGAATCAAGGACCCAGTTAGTAGAACAAATGACTGGTCCAATGGGACCCTGTCGTCCAGATTTCAAATTTAAATCCCAGGGTTACTTTGTAATTTCTCACCTACTTAGTCTCTAAATTATGTAATTTTAAGCATATTTTAAGATTTATTAGAGGGATTAAACGATTTCTTTCCTCATTCTCCCTATTAAGGCTCTCAGAGAATACATTAAGTTTTTCCCTCAAAGCATTTTAGTGCAAGAACTAGGGAAGACCTTTTCTCTTAAGTTTCTCAAGAAATTCTTCAGGCTTCTTCCCCAGGTATGTGAAAATTCAACATTCTTCTCTTGTGTCCTCAAATTCCTCCCTACGTTTCTCTATTAGTCTAGCCCTGAAATTATTGTATGTTAAGAAATTCTTAACCAGTATTGGTCTATTTCATATGGAATGTTATTGCACATTAGTTATAGATATTTTCCACCAGTTTGTGACTAAAATGATGTTCAACCTTGTGAAGTGAAATTTAGCCCTATTTCTTGAACTAGAAAATCTTGAAATTTGCATTGGTGCTTGAATATCGAAATTTTGCTTGAATTTATCAGTGTTGGGGACTTCCATGTTGTTAGTAGCATTGAAACTAAATCAGATTATTGGCAGTTCAGTTTTGCCAAAATGTTAGAATTCTCAGTGTCAGTCAGAAATGTTAGTTGATTAGTTTGAATATAGAAATTCCTGAGGTGTCAGTAGTACATCCCAATTATAAGAATCAGATTCATAATTCAGTTTTATTGGTCCACTAGGCGGTCATGAAACTTTACATAAACAGCTCTAACTACTTTTAGGACCCAACTTCAGATTACAGTTTGTTCTTAGATGGTTATGACACTTCCGGATAAGCAACTCTGACCAGTCTCGGAACCCAGTTCCAGAATCTGGTCTGATAAGACTCTCAGGGTGCTTTCAGATATGTATCCCTGACTAGTCTTAGGCCCTACTTTTGAGATATCAGCTTAGTATTCAGTCTAGGATTATCCAGTAGGAGTAGGACTTAGTACCGAGTGGACCGAGGTTCTAGCGCACCCAAGTTCCTAGAACTATGCTGCCAGTGTAGGTTACAGTATTTATTGGCCTGATTGGCCCCAGACTCTTGTGATCACCCAATTCATGCCTTTATACCATGGAAAGGTATATTGGGTCCTTTAGACGGTGTGTATACATCAGACTCCACATATAGCTCACGTGGTTATATGCCAATTATAGACTCTCCCACTAGTTAGATCTTTCCAGTTTCAGATCAGTATCCTAGATTTAGAACATGCTTTGACCATCAGACAGGGTCTTCTAGACTGTCTCAGTTATTTAGTTCAGTAGCTTTAGCTGGTCATTGCATGTCTTTTCAGTTCAGTATTTTTATTCCATTGTGTTATGTTTCTATCACTTAGTCAGTACATTCAAAGTACTAACGCATACTTTTATGGTGTATCATTTTATGATATAGCTGTAGAATCTCAGTCTTAGCCTCACTAGCCGATCGCTCTCCGAAGACTTCAGCAGTTCTAGTCGGTGAGTCCTCATCTTTCAAGGACAGAGATGATTTCATTCAGTTACATTTTCTTTTCTTCTAGTTAGATTTAGAGTTAGCTGGGGGCTTGTCCTGGCAACTCATCAGTTGTAGTGGCTTTCAGACACAAATATGGTTTTCAGACCTGTAGCTTTGTCCAAATATTTTCAAATATTACAGACCAACTTTATTTCTTTTAAATATTTATATTTTTGTTTTAAACTTCTACTATATATATTTATATGTTACTCAGAATGCTAGTGTATGCTAAACCAGGGTTGACTTGGGGTCACTTATGACTCCAAGTACCATGTTCCATCTAGGGTGTAAGCTCTTGGCGTGACAGGTTCGAAGGCTAAGGAACAAGGAAGTAGCTTCTGTCAATGTTTTATGGAGGAATCAACATGTCGAAGGAGGTACGTAGAAGTCGAAGCATACATGATGGCTAGATACCTACATTTTCTCTCTACCGGCTCAATTCCAGCTTGAGGTATTAGTTTTTATCCTAAAACTCTATTTAGTTTTCAAGTTCAGTTCATGTGACCAAGTCTCTTTGATGTATATGGATGTATATATGATTCGTGAAATCAGTTCAGCAATGTAGTTTTAATTGGAGTTAGTCATTCCATCAATTTTCAGCTTTAATGAATAGTAATAGAATATGATAATTGCATCTCTCTGTTTTTCAATATTCGAGGACGAATGTTCCCAAGGGGGATATATTGTTATACCCCAGAAGCTCAAAGATCAGAACCGGGGGTGAAATGGAGAAAAACTAGAAATTCGACATCAGGTTACAAAATGAGTCATTCTTTGACCCATGGGGTAAACCACAAGTCGTGATATGACTCGTGGTGAGGATCAGGGTGTGAAGTTGGATTTAGGGATTCAAGATCCCCACGGATGTGACAACAAGTCGTGGTTAGACCCCATGACTCATTGAGTTAGTCATGGGCAATGATTTTGCAAAAGGAGAAGGAAAGTGACACTATACCCTATGAAAGGTCTCCACAAGTCATGGTCAGTCACCACGATTTGTAGGATGGGTCGTGGTCAATAGGATGGAATTTAATTGAAACAAAGGCAGTGCATGTGACAGGTGGTGACCACGACTCGTGATCACTGGCAACGAATCATGAGGTCCCTCGTGATGAGCCCCAGACGAACCCTTAGGTAGTGTACTTGACAGATGACACCACGAGTCATGGCCTTGAGTAACAAGTTGCCCAGTCCCTCGTAGGGACTAGTAGTCAGTTATTTCCTACAAATTTAGTCAGTCATTTCCTACAAATTTAGTAAGGTCTTTTCCATAATTCCTAAGATCCTAAACCCTAAACTACGTTGTTTTAAGTTATGAATGATGATTTTTAAGGGGGTTAAGTTCATTTTAGTCCATTCTCACTCATGCAAGCAAGTTAGAGAGTTACAAAGGTGATCAAGCTTGTTCTCCTTCAAGTTCTCTTCAATTCCTCTTGGGCAATCAGAGAAGTGTAAGAACCAGCTATAATTAGGTATGTAGGGTTATAAATGGGTGAATCCGTTGACACCCATGCCCAGTCTCTCTTTAAATCATGAAAGTTCATATGTTGATTCTATGGGGTTTTAACCCAATGCATGAAATTCCTAATTCTCTACATGGATATGATTTAAATGTATTTCTATTATTGAATTATAATTCATGGGAGATTTTTACGTTGTTTTTCATCAAAATCATGTTTCAAGATTTATAAAAAAATTCCCATTTATGAGAAATTTATCAAAGTTGAGATTTAAGATGAATGTTCAAGTATGATTAGATACTATTGATGAAAAACATGTTTTCAAGTTACTCATGTTTATAATCATGTTTTTCAGTGAATTGAGTATTTTCAAGCAAGTTAAAGTATTGGGCCCATGTACTCGAGCATGATTCATGATTTTGTGAATTAAGCTTACCACATGGATTTGGAGTTAAAACTCCCAATTATTTTTAGCTAGTGGTATGGTTTGAGCTAAATCTTCTCATATATATAATTTTCAAATTTGAAATTTATTTAAATATTGAGCTTCGTCAATAGATGATGGTGAGCTTCATCAATAGACGATGGTGAGCTTCGTTGGAAAATGATAGAGAGCATATGCATGTTTTTGGGAGTAGTGTCTAGCACTGAGTAGGCTAAGGGTCGATCACCCTATGTATCAGAACTACGCGCCAACGTAGTTATTACTTACACACACACACACACACTACTTTGGGACCTCCCTTGAGAGCTATCCCCTGCCCCGATTAGGCCCCGAGCTTAATATCGATATCATGGTATCGTCCTTAGCCCTGGCAAGGCTTTGAATGACTCTACCCAATTGAGTGTGATAGTTGAGACCACATAAGCTCTATCATGGTATGTTAGTTAAAAGACGAGTCTCCCATTGTTCCTTATAATTTCAGGTATGCATGTTTGTCATTCTTGATATATATTTGTATATGTTCTAAAACAGCTTTGACCCAATGTTCTGTTTTACTTGTGATTATCAAATTTCAACCTTGGGTCATTTGATTTAGTTATAATGTTCTGTTATGTTTGGATCATGATTTCAAAAAATAGCATGCAAGCACTACTCTCAGATTCTTATTTTGATTATACTTTATAATATGCGTGTTTGAAATAATTTTACTTATTTAAGCGGTTTACTTACTTTGCATACTCGGTACATTCCACGTATTCACCGCATACTCTATGTTTTATTATTTCATGATACAAGGCCCGGCACTCGGACTCAGCCCCATTCTTAGCCAGTCTTTCAGAGTTTGCATCTTACGCTTATTGGTGATTCCTCATCTCTCGAGGACTATGCTTTATTAGATTTCTCTATATATTTTTAGTTTTTAGCTTAGCGAGTTAGTTGGGGTCTTGTCCCATCAACTCATCAGACTTAAAGGCTCTTCAGACAAAAAGGATGTATTCAGCTTCAGATTGTGTGTGTTCTAATGTTATGTTTATTCTAGACTTCCGTTAAGATTATCATGTAAATTCATCTATTTTATTAATCGAGTTAAATATATATTCATGCCATGGGTCGACTTGGGGTCTCTCAGGGCTCCTTGTCCCGTATTACGATCCGAGTATCCGTTTGGGTCGTAGCATGTCATCATTAATATATAAAACCCCCTTCGAGGAAACCTTTGAAACAAGAAAATACATCAAAAAGTATGAAATTGATAACACTAAAATATAAACTAGCTTCATGTAAGATTAATTGATGTAGAAAAGAAATAAAATTAGTATTACTTTCTCGTTCTGCATGCAAATAAATATGGATTTTTATGATAAAGGATTTTTGTAAAGCTTGTTCGAATAAAAATCAAGAACACATAATTCCCAATATTCTTCATAATAATTTGTTTCAATATGATCACATATGTAAACACAATATATAGGAGAAGTTCAAAATTAATTATGTATGTACTTGTTATAAAAGACCGTTTCACATGATAAGGTCTTTGAAAAGAGGAAGACGGTTTTTCCATTTTAGATTAAGGGAAGAGTTCTTTTTCTTCCAAGGAGAGGCAAGTTATAATACTTAGTTTCTTCATTCATGTCATAGAAATTCTACATTTAAAGCTTAAAATCTAAAACATCTGATTATTTATTTACTAAAAGTATGCTTAAGTTTAAATATTATGTACTAATAATATAAAAATATTTTCATAATCAGATCATATTAAGATAATCAAAAGAATATCTCAGAGTTAAGCATTAATTTATAACCTAGTAAAACGGTAACTTATTGTTGAATATCAAGATCAAGATAAGAATAAACATGAATCTTAGGATGATTTGTATAAGAGTCCTAGCTAGTAATTTTGTATAGGTATATTAGAGTTAGTATGAATCTATAACTCTAATGTAGGCTTATCTCTCTAGTGTACTAGTATACTATGCTTCTACTACAGTGTACGTGTATATATACACTTCAATAGTTGTATATTGAAATCATCAATACAATAACAAAAGTTTATGTTCATTAAGCTTAGATTTCTATGGTATCAGAGCTTTAAGCTCTTCTTTCTCTATCAAACACTGATCAAAAAAAGTTTTAGTCCAAAAATAGAATCAGCCTCAAACACACTTTCTACCTCTTTACTACATTCTCTCATTGCTTCAGTTTCCATCAAACTTAAGCCATCGATTATCTAATATGAAGAACTCAGATTCTACAACTCATTCAAGTCACGAGACTAGCCAATTTCATCAAGGATGAAATGAAAACAGTAGCGCCTGAAGGAGACACTACCAGTGGTAAAGCCAGTGACAAAAGCAGTGATAGTGAGGATTGGGAAGAGAAAGATGTTCTGCTAAGAAGTTGGATTTCTTGTACATTATCAGAAGAAACCGTGTTTTTATTTTAGGCTGCAAAACTACCAAAGAAATGTGAGAAACCTTGGAGGAAACTTACCTACAAGACACTAAAGATAAGGAGTTTTAGTTGAAACTGCAACTTCAAACTATTAAACTGGGAAACAAAACTACTGATTAATTCTTAAAAGAATTCAATGATATATGTGATGTTTTAGAAGCCATACACAAACCAGTTGATGAGGACAACAAGGTGATAAACTTTGCTAAAGGATTGGGTCCAAAATACAAGACTTTTAGGACTATCATTCTTAGCAAGACACCCTATCCTTCCTTGAGTGTTCCGGTTAATGCCTTGAGGGGCTTTGATCTGAGGAAAGATGATGTAGAAGATGTACAACAGGTTAATCATAATGCAACCTTTACATCTCAAAGGACAAAAAAAGGAAGGGGGAATTCATATCCAAAGAGAGGCAATATGAACTACAATTCAAGGGGCGGGGGGAGGGGGGTTAGGCTTGATTCCAACTCAAATCACACTACTCAAGGAACTACAAATTCCCAAGAAGATAAGGAAGAGTGTACTTCTTGCCAAATCTATGGTAGAAACAATCAAACTGCATTGAAATATTTTTGCAGATGGGATTTCTCATATCAAGCATCCAATGACTTTCCCCAAGCCTTAGAATTAGTTAGCTTACATGATTCCAATAATGGAGATAATTTAGTGTATGTAGATTTAAGAGCCTGTACTCACATGACAAACTCTTCAGGTAAGCCATCTAATCTAAAACCTTATAAAGAGACTGATAAGATAGTAGTGCAAAATGGAAGTGAACTCAACATCACACATACTGGCAGTGGAAGTACATCTGGTTTAAAACTAAATAATGTTCTTGTAGTTCCCAATTTAAGAAGAAGCTGTTGTTAGTAAGTAAGCTAACTAAGGACAATTTTTGCACTATTTAGTTTGATGAATCCACTTTTGATGTAAAGAAAAAGAGAAAGGGGAAGCATCTAGCCAAGAAAGCTAGAAGAGGAGGTCTCTATGCTCTGGAGGATAAACACAAACAAGAAGGAATAGTCTTAGTTCTAGTGATTTTTGGCATTCTAGACTTGGGAATCCAAACTCAAAGTTTTTAGAAGTTTTAGATAAGAATATGTGTATGAATATCACTTGTCGGAATAAAAAGCCACTGTTTATGTTAGCTGTCGAAAAGGAAAAGGCTATAAATTGCCCTTTAGCTTGAAAAATAAAATTGAAAAGAACCATTATAGAGAATTCATTGTGATCTATGGGGTCCTGCACCCGATGAATCTTCACAACACATGAAATACTATGCATTATTTCTAGATGATTATAGTATATACACTTAGTTATATCGTTTAAGAAAAAAATTATACTTCTTTGAAGTATTTGTCATGTTTAATAATATGACTAAAAATAGTTTTCTAAAAAGTATTAAAGGTTTTCGAAGTGATGGAGGTGATGAGTTCTTGTAATACCCCGAAAGTTCCTAAGACTAGACCCGAGATTTGAAATGTGTAAAGAAGAAAAAAGGAACATTTTTCACAAAATGACTCATAGTACTAGTTGTGATAAGAAGGTACAATTCGTAGGGAGTGTCGTGGTTAAGATCTGCAGGAGGATTTCAGTGACAACGAGTCAAGGTACAACTCGTGGGATCATGTTACGAGTCGTAGGATGAAGCATAGTTCAAGGATTGAGTTACCCCGGTTGGAAGGTATGAGTTTTTGTACGAACCATTTTAGGAAAAAATGAGTAGTGTCCTACACCCGTGAAAAGGAAATGAAGATCCTGGAAACAGTGATCACGGGTGGATCTAAAAACTCATAGGTTGGTGGTACGAGTCATGGTACGACCCGTGGAAAACTTTAGAAAGTCAGGGAAAAGTAGTGATGAGTACAGATGGTAACCACAAGTTGTGGTATTGAGGTACGATTCGTGGTGTGAGTCATGACACCTGACAACGTGAAATTTTCTACGATTTAAATAAGGGTATTTCCATAATTTCAAAGCTCCTAAGCCCTAAACTACGTCGTTTTAAGCTCTGTTAGGCCTAAAACCTTCCCCTCCCATGCATGCAAGCTTAGGCCTCTTCATTGAAGATCAAGCATAGAATCCACCAATTTCTTCTCCAGATCCTTTGGGCTTTATAAGGCAAGTGTAGATTCAGTTCTTCTAGGTATGTGAGGTCATGAATGAGGATTTCTTTCACTGTCATGCTCATAATTCTTCTTAATTTCATGAATCAGGTCTCAATTCAAATTATGATCCAAAAGGGGTTTCAATCTAATTTTCATAAAATTCATACAAATTGTTTATAGGTCAATTCCCTCTATGTTTTAAAGTATGTTTGATTATTAATGGGTAGTTATTATACATGTTTTGATTATAAATTCCTGAGTTCAAGTTTTAGAAGATTTTGCCAAAATATGCAAGTTCATGAAAAAGTCTAGTTTATGATTGATGATTTCAAGTATGATGAAGTATCTAGCATGTTTGTATGTTTATAAATTACTCATATATGAATCTATTATTTTGACTATGAAGTCTTTTTTAATTATGCACGATCTTCATATTTTGCGAAATCACACTCAAATTAAGCATGTTTTCATGATTCAGTTTAATTCTATAAATCAGCTTACCATATGATTTCGGAGTCTATACTCCCACTTTCAGCTTATGGTATGGTTTCAGCTTCATTGAAAATGATGGTGAGCACTTTGCATGTTTTTGGGAGCGGTATCTAGCACCGAGTAGGCCAGGGGTCCATGAAAACCCCAGATCTTAGAACTACGTGCCAACATAGTTTACATATATATGTTGGAACCTCCCTTGTGAGCTTCCCCTGCCCCGAAAGGTCTTTCATCTTGATATCAATATCATGGTAGCACCCTTAGCCATGGAAAAGCTTTGTACGACCCTGCCCACTTAAGTGTAATAGTTAGAATCACGTAAGCTCTATCGTGATGGTGTTGGTTATATGGAGAGGCTCCCATTGTTCCTCATGATCTCAGTTATGCATGTTTTTCAGTTATGATATTATGTTTTCAGCAGGTTTGATCCAATGAATCAGGTTATTAGTTTTACTTATGACTTTCAATTTCAACTTTGGGTCATTCTATTCAGTTATGATATCCAGTTTATGACTATTCATATTTCAAATATCAACATATAGTCCCTACTTTTATGATGTTATGGCTTATGATAATATACACGATTTTAGTTTGCACTTACTCAGCCTATTTTACTTACCTTCATACATAGTATATTTCAAGTACTGTCCATATACTCTATGTCGTATCATTTCATAATACAGGTCTTAGCGATCAGACTCAGCCGCTCCATTAGTCTTGCTCTCGTTCCAGTTCAGACCCTGCTTTGGGTGAGTCCTCATCCTCTGAGGACGTCTATCTTTTAGTATCGTTATGTCAATTATTTTCCTACTTTTAATGAGCTAGTTGGGGATGTTGTCTCACCAGCTCGTCAGTTATTTTTGATGTTTTTCAGACAATGTATATAATGTCATCTTGTTAGTATTTCCTATATATGGTTGATGTGTATTCAAACTTCCACTATTAAATATTTCAGTTATCAATTTTACTTAATGTTAATCTTTAATTATCATGTTCATGTCATGGGTCGACTTGGAGTCATTCATGGTTCTAGATTTCGTGTCTAGATCCAGGCCTATGTTTGGTCATGACAAACTTGGTATCAGAGCTAAGGTTTAGAGTGTCCTACGGTGTCTGAAAGCCACGTTGAGTAGAGTCTTTTCCATAAGTGTGAAGAGCGCCACACTTATGGGGGAGACTCTACAAGATGCTTTTAGGAAATTTCCCTTCTTTCATGATCTATATCGTGTGATGAAGTATCTCTATATCCTTCGAACCCGTGCTATATACGTTTGCAGAATCATGCCTCCATGCCATATGAATGGAAGAAGGAACGAAATTGGAAATGTCCATAACAATGACAACCGGGATGACCATCATAAAGTCCTTTACCCGAGTAGGTCTCCCATGCTGAGTTTAGAGCCGCATTTCAGATGTTTGCACAGGCTTTGACCACTCAGGTCAATCAGCAGGCGGTGGCCCATATCCCTTAGAATGGGAACGCAGCAAGGCTCGAGATAGAGACTTCCTCAGGTGAATCCCCTTGAGTTCCTTGGGTCGAGAGTGGATGAGGACCCACATGAGTTTCTAGAAGAGATACAAAAGATCACCCATATTATGGGGTAACAGGAGAAGAGACAACAGACTTAGCCTCCTATTAGTGAAAGGGTGTTTCTTATATTTGGTACCATCAACGGAGGGATAGTAGAGCAGTGGGAAAAGTTCCCGTGAGTTGGGATGAGTATATGACTGTGTTCTTAGACAGATTCTTCCCTAGGGAGTTGAGGGAGAAAAGGGCGGTGGAGTCCATCAACTTGAGGCAAAATGATATGATTGTACAGGAGTACGCCTTGGAGTTCATCCGACTATCTAAGTATGCGTTGGAGATGATGGTAAACCAAAGGGCCCATATGAACAGATTTGTGTATGGAGTGTCCGACTCGCTGGTCAAGGAGTTTAGGAATGTGATGCTGACTAGTGATCAAGACTTCTCTCGGTTGGTCATATACGTCTAGCAAATGGAGGCGCATTAGATGAGGGATAAGGAAAGAGAGGCCAAGAGGGCCAGGATGAGCAGCATTGGAGTTTCCCAGCAGAGGTTCAGTGGCGGACATCGCCAGCAGTCTCACCAAAGGCCATCAACTCCAGCGTCATCGTTAGCTAGTATGCCATCTAGATCTCGGCGCGATCAAAAGGGAAGGACATTAAGCTCTAGAGGTTAGGGGAGCAGGTCATTAGAGCCCAACATTCTAGTTTGTGGAAGGTGTGGTAGGAGGCACACCGAACAGTTCTTAGCAAGTTCAGGGGAATGTTTTGGGTGCGGGAAGCCCGTCCACATGCTCAGAGATTGTCCAGCGGCCAAATAGGGCCAAAGGTGGAGACCATTACCCGGTTACCAGTTTAGCACCTCCACCAGCATGCTTAGCTCAATAGGGTGCATCCACTAGTGAGGTGATGGTCAGCGGCAGAACAAATTTTATGCCCTCTCATCTCGTCAAGAGAAGGACGTCTCTCCAGATGTGGTCACTGGTATGTTGCGAGTATTTCATATTGATGTATATGCATTGTTAGATCCAGGGGCTACTTTATCTTTTGTGACGCCTTATGTTGCTATTAGTTTCAGAGTCAGTCCCGAAATCTTATCAGAACCCTTTTCAATCTCAACTCCAGTCAGTGACTCAGTTATAGCTCGACAAATATACAAAATTTCCCTGTCACAGTCGTCCAGAAAGTCACTTCAGCTGATCTAGTAGAGTTAGATATGAATAATTTTGATGTTATCTTTGTTATGGGTTGGTTGCGTGCATGTTACGCCTCAGTGAATTGTAGAACCCATACGGCAGAGTTTCTATTTCTGGGTGAGCTAGTCCTAGAATGGAAGGGTAGTTCAGTTGTGCCTGTAGGTCACTTCGTTTCCTACATTAAGACCAAAAAGATGATTTTTAATGTTGGCGTGTACTATCTAGTTCGGGTTAAGGATGCAACGTTCGAAACCCCGACTCTCCAGTTAGTTCTTATAGTGTGTGAGTATCTAGAGGTTTTCCTAAATAATTTACCAGGAGTTCCTTGGTATTGACCTTCTTTTCAATACGCAGCTTATATCCATTCCTCCATATAAAATGGCTCTAGATGATCTAAAGGAGTTGAAAGAAAAACTGAAGGATATCTTGGATAAGGGATTCATCAAACTTAGCAAGTCCCCATGGGGTGCACTAGTTCTCTTTGTTTGAAAGAAATATGGGTCTCTTCGTAGGTGCATTGACTATCAGCAGTGAACAAGGTCACCCATAAGAATAGATATCCCCTTCCCAGGATTGATGACTTGTTTGACCAACTTCAAGGTGCTAAGTGTTTCTCAAAGATAGATCTCAGATCCCGGTATCATTAGCTCAGAGTTAGGGAGAATGACATTCTGAAGATAGCCTTACAGACTCGGTATGGTCACTATGAGTTTTTAGTTATGTCTTTTGGACCAACGAATGCTCCTGCAGCTTTTATGGACTTGATGAATAGGATGTTCAGACCATAGTTGGACATGTTCGGGATCGTCAGGTTCGAAAGTTGAGCAATAAAGAAGTAGCTTCAGTAAAGGTTTTATGGACAAATCAGCTTGTTGAGGGAGCTATGTGGGAAACCGAAGCAAATATGATGGCTAAATACCCGCACCTTTTCCCTACCAACTCAATTCCAACATGAGGTATCAGTTTCCTCTCTAATACGCTATTCAGTTTCATGTCTAGTTCATGTCTCTAAGATCTTTTGATGATAGTGCATATGTATGTGATTCATGAATTCAGTTCAGTAATGTATATTAGTCCAGAGTCAGTCACTCCATCAGTTTTCAGCTTCAAAGGTTCAGTATTTGAGATTTCAGTTTCTTTCCCCAACTTTTTCAGTATTTTTACCCCACATTCGAGGATAAATGTTCCCAAGGAGGAGATATTGTAATACCCAAGAAGGTTTCTAAGACTAGACCCAAGATTTGAAATGTGTGAAGCATAAAAGAGGAAATCTTTTCATAGAAAGACTCATTGTACGAGCCGTGATGATAAAGGTATGACTCGTATGAAGTGTCATGGTTAAGATTTGCAGGACGAGTTCCGTGACAACGAGTCAAGGTATGACTCGTAGGATCATGTTATGAATTCTAGGATTACGATGAACTGTGGTTTGAGGACTGACTTAACCCAGTTGGATGGTACGAATCGTTGTACGACTTGTTGTAAGAAACAACGAGTCGTGGCCTACACCTGTGAGAAGGAAATGAAGATCCTTGAAACAGTGATTATGGGTGGATCTAATGACTCGTAGGTTGGTGGTACGAGTCATGGTCCGACCCATGGAAAACTTCAAAAAGTCAGGGAAAAGCAATGGTGACTACAGATGGTAACCAGGAGTCATGGTATTGAGGTACGACTCGGGGTATGTGTCATGACACCTAGCAGCGTGAAATTTTCTGCGATTTAAATAAAGGCATTTTTGTAATTTCTAAGATCTTAAGCCCTAAATTACATTGTTTTAAGCTTTATTAGGAGAGTTTTAAGAGGGATAAACCTGTTCTAAACCCTTCCCTTCCCATACATTCAAGCTTAGAATACTCCATTGAAGATCAAGCCTAGAATACTCCAATTTCTTCTCCAGATCTTTTGGGTTTTCTAGGGAAAGTGTAGATTCAGTTCTTCCAAGTATGTGAGGCCATGAGTGAGGGTTCCTTTCACTCTTATTCTCATAATTTTTCTCACTTTCACTCTCATGCTCATAGTTCTTCTCAATTTCATGAATCAAGTCTCAATTCAAATTATGATCCAAAAGGGATTTCAATCTAATTTTCATAGAATTCATACAAATTATTTATGGGTTGATTCCCTCTATATTTTAAAGTATGTTAGACGATTAATGGGAAGTTTTTATACTTGTTTTGATTATAAATTCTTGAGTTCAAGTTTTAGAAGATTTTGCCCAGTTATGCAAGTACATGAAAATGTCTAGTTTATGATTGATGATTTCAAGCATGATGAAGAATCTAGCATATATGTATGTTTACAAAATTACCCATATATGAATCTATTATTTTGACTAACTGAAGACTTTTTCAAGTATGCATGATCTTCAAATTTTGGGAAATCCCACTCAAATTAAACATGTTTTCATGATTCAAGTTAGTTCTATAAATCAGCTTATTATATGATTTTGGAGTCTATCCTCCCACTTTCAGCTTATGATATGGTTTCAACTTCATTCAGAAATGATGGTGAGCACTTTGCATTTTTTGGGAGCGGTGTCTAGCGCCGAGTAGGCTAGGAGTCCATGAAAACCCGGAGTCTCAAAACTATGTGCTAATATAAGTTTACATATATACATTGGGACCTCCCTTGTGAGCTTCCCCTACCCCGAAAGAGCCTTTATCTTAATATCGATATCAAGGTAGCACCCTTAGCCCTGGCAAGGTTTTAGACAGCTCTACCCACTTGAGTGTAATAGTTAGGATCACGTAAGCTCTATCGTGATGGTGTTAGTAATATGGAGAGGTTCCTATTATTCCTCATGATCTCAGTTATGCATGTTTATCAGTTATGATATTATGTTTTCAGCAGGTTTGACCCAATGATCAGGTTATGAGTTTTACTTATGACTTTCAGTTTTAGCTTTAGGTCATTAGATTCAGTTATAAGATACAGTTTATGACTATTCATGTTTTAAAAAATCAGCATGTAGTCTCTATTTTAATGATGTTATGACTTATGATAATATATAGGATTTTCGTTTATACTTACTAGGTCTGTTTTACTTACCTTGCATACTCAGTACATTGTAAGTACTAACCGCATACTCTATGTCGTATCATTTCATGATACAGGTCTTAGTGATCAAACTTAGCCTCACCGTTGTCTTTCTCTTATTCTAGTTCATACCCTAGTTTGGGTGAGTCCTCATCCTCTAAGAACATCTATCTTTCAGTATTTCTATGTCAGTTTGTTTCAGACTTTTAGTGAGCTAGTTGGCGATGTTGTCCCATCAGCTCGTCAGTTATGTTAGAGGTTTTTTAGACAACGTATAGATCTTAGCTTGTCAGCATTGACTATGTATGGGATGCGTATTCAGACTTCTGCTATTATAGAATTTAGTTATCGATTTTGCTTAATGTTAACCTTTAATTATCATGTTCATGACAAGAGCCGACTTGGAGCTATTCATTGTTCTAAGTTTCGTGTCTAGATCCAGGCCTATGTTCGAGTCATGACAGTTCTCTACTTCAAAATTTGTTAATCATCTTGAAAATTATTGTATTGTGAGACATATATCCTGCCCAAATACACCTGAGAAAAATGATATTGCAAAAAGAAAACATAAACATATGCTTGAAATTCGCTTAACACTACTGTTTTATGCCAAGTTGTCATTGTACTGTGGGTGGAAGCATTTACTACTGTTGTGTTTTTTATTAATAGATTACCGTCTTCAATACTTAACAAAGAGACACCCTTTTATAACTTCACGGGGCTCATCCTGACTACAACAGTTAAAAGGTGTTTGGATGTAGATGTTTTCCCTACATTAAAGAAAATAACAAGTTTTGTCCAAAAACATATCCATGTGTCCTCATTGGATACATCAATCTTCATATGGGATATCGATGCTACAATCCATCTATAAGAAGGGTGTTTATATCAAGACATGTTGTCTTTGATGAACTAACTCTTTCTTATGTGCAGGAAAACACTAACAACTCCGCTGCGGGTGCTACTTATCTTTCCACATTCCTTGAGTTCTTTTCATAATCAAATAATATAGATTCTCCTATGTCCCGTGAAGATCTTGGTTCAACTTAACTGCATGATGGTACAGGGGAAGGCTGAATGACACTACAATGATGAATGACACTACAAGAAAAGCAGATATTATGTTGCAAGTAGACACTGTATTGACAAATGAGACATTACCACAAGTATTGACAGATGTCCATAATGAGACTTCACGAGTACCAGATATGGAAACCTTAACTTCTGACTCTGATGACTCATATACACAAGAAGATTCTTCAGATGAGGAACACAATGCAGAAATGATACAGATACAACCATATGAGGATCAACAACAACAACAACAAAGATAGTTCAGTGTTGAAGACTAGAGGGGACTCTAACTTGAGGGTGATCTATCATAGTTTTTCACTGATCAAGCCCCCTTTTACGCACAGGTTCAAGCTTTGTCTCAGCTTTATGCTACAAAACGTACTATGATGACCAGGTCTATAGATAAAAACCTTTCATTGACTCTTATTTCACCATCCGCAACTAGAACACATATTGCAGCTAGTGAACCTAAGTGAATGAAAGATGCACTTAGTCATCTACATGTGTTGGTAGCTATGCAGGAGGAACTAAATGCACTATATAAAAATGAGATCTAGATTATGGTTCCTAGAACTACTAAGATGAATGTAGTAGGATCTAAGTGGGCATTTCAGACCAAAACGAAACCAGATGGGTCACTTGAGAGGAATAAATCAAGGTTAGTTGCAAAGGACTATTCACAACTTGAAGGTATAGACTTTGAAAAAAACCTTCAGTCCTACTATGAAAGCAACTATTACAAGGGTTGTTCTGTTTGTAGCAATTACTCAACACTGATCTATTAGACAACTAGATGGTGAAAATGCATTCCTATATAGACATTTGGCAGAAGAAGTATACATGAATCAACAACTAGGATTTGTTGATCCAAAGTATCCAAGACATGTCTGCTTACAGAAAAAGGCACTGTATGGCCTCAAACAGGCACCTAGAGTCTGGTTTGAGAGATTCAGTCTATATTTACTCCATCTTGGTTTCAAATGCGATAGAGCTGATTCGTCCTTGTTTACTCTTCACAATTCAGAAGGAATAATACTTCTACTATTATATGTAGATGACAAAATTATGACAGGAAGTAACACAAAACAAATAATTACAGTTGTAGAGAAACTGAATAGTGAATTTGCCATGAAGGATCTTGGACAATTCAACTTCTTCCTAGGCATGGAGATGACCCCTTTTTCAGGAGGAATCCATCGATCGTTCTCAAAGAAAAGATGCAAATGACTTGCTCAAGAAGGTGCACATGGCTAGTGTAAAGGTGACACAGACTCCCTTAGCTCAGAAACATGGCTTGCATGAAGCTGTTGGGACCTTTGTTGATCCCTCAATATACAGAAGCATTGTAGGAAGCTTACAATACTTGACACTAACCAGACCAGACATCACACATGTTGTGAATCTTACAAGCCAGTTTATGCAGAATCCAAATTCTTCTCACCTCCGGGTTGTGAAGAGGATGCTAAGATATGTAAAAGGAACTATTAGTCATGGGTTGTGCGTGACATATGAATCCTCCTTCAGGCTGCATGATTTCTCGGATACAGACTGGGCAAGCTGTGCAACCACAAGAAGATCTACTACTGGCTACAACATATATCTTGGTGCAAACTGTGTATCCTGATCTTCAAGAAAGTAGAATACAATTGCAAGGTCATGTGCATAAGCTGAATATAGATCATTAGCTTTCATAATAGTTGAGATCACCTGGATATTTATATCCTACAAGATATAGGAATATACATGAATTATGTTGGTATACCATTTTGTGATAACATGAATGCACTATATATGACTACAAGTCAAATATTACATGCTTGAATCAAGAATGTACAATTGGATTAGCATTTTGATAGAGAAAAGGTGGCTCCTGGGCAACTAGTTACACAGTTTGTTAGATAAAAAGATTAACTAGCTCACATTCATAAAAGGCCCTAGCAAATGACCATTTCAGATTCTTCAGAGACAAGCTTAGAGTGGTAAATTCACCTCCATCCAGCTTGAGGGAAAGTGTTGAATATCAAGATCAAGATAAGAATAAACATGGTATATATATCCTAGTATAATTTGTCTAAGAGTCCTAGCTAGCAGTTTTGTATAGGTATATTAGAGTTAGTATCAATATACAACCTGATATAGGCTTCTCTCTCTAGTGTACTAGTCTACTATGCTTCTACTACTATAAATATACATGTATATATACACTTCAATAGTTGTATATTGAAATCATCAATATAATAACAAAAGCTTATCTTCATTAAGCTTAGAGTTCTTAGATTTAAATCTAAACATACTTTCAGAGAAGGTGATTTAACTATGGATATCCTTGCAAATATTACTGAGAGGAATAAATCTATCTATTTTCTCACTAAGGCGATAACCTTACCTCCTAAAGTTATATCCACTCTGATGAGCAAAGAGATTGGAATCATGAACTTTGGAATATAGGACACCTACTTAGCTTTTTTCTAACCTTACATGCTTAGGAGCATTTCTCCTCTTTTTCCCCTTATCATAGCTCAAACTCTCCTCTATGTAATAATGAAGGGCATACTCTTCCTTCATTATTAAGCTAAATATATCAAACATTAGGTTTCTTATGAAGCTGTTTTAATAATGTACGACAATACCGGTAAAGGTCCATTTGCATTGACAATCTTTTATTTCTGTAAGTTGAGCGGACAAAACCCCTTCATAAAATTGGTATCAAACCCCCAAATTGGTATCAGAGCTACAAACATAAAATAAAAATAATCTACTCAGAAAATATCCATCTATGGAGAAATCTAGCAACGATGCAAAACTACAAACTGAGGTATGGAAATTCATGAATATGAATAGCTAAACTGTTATATTCCTTATAATCTCCTAAGTATTATATGATATTATCTTCTTATTATACCGTTATGATGAAAGCTTGATTAAGTTTGCTATGTACGTGATTAGTAAGCTGCGAGTAAGTAAGCCCAGACTATGCCAACCTAAGGTGGAAACCGGTGAGGCCAAGAGAGCCGTTTTAGGGGAGTACACGGTGTTGAGGCACTGTTAGGGTAACTGATCAAAGCTGAAAACGCATAGTAATGACCGAAAAAGACTATTCAAAATAACGCTATAATAACTGGATAATTTCAAATAATGCCTAAAGAGATTAGAGGGAATATTATGTTTAGAAAAAAATTCATAAAATGAATTCAAACCAACCAGGTAAAGATCGTAGATATCAGATACTTATCCTATGTATGAAAAAAATCTTAGTTCAGCTATCAGAAGAAATAACAGAACTCAATGAAACCATAAAATTAATGAACCAAGGATGGACGGAGATGACTATAGAAGAAATTAGAAAATTAGATAAAAATTCAGATTAGAAATGATAAACTACGAATATATGAAATATTGGTTAGATACTGTAGAAAACATAAGACTGTTAGAACTTTTATTAGAAGAAAATATAAGAAAATATATGGGAAATAGAGATCTAGAATATTTAGAATATGCACTAGAAAATATAAAAGAAATACAGAGATTAGAACCACTAAAAATCGAATATTATAATAAAATGTTTACACAGGATTAATGAATAAAGAACTACGGAAGTCAAGAAAAGGACATATTCAGAAAAAAGTCAAAAAATTAAAGAATCAATTAAAAATGTTATATCCTGAATATAAGCAATTAAGCTCAAATAAAACAAACAACATTAGACTTGAATACTTAATAGACCTAATTTCAAAAATAGAATATAATTATATAAAATATCTAAAAAAGCAAAAATGAGAAATAATATCGATAACAACGAAGAATATAGACAACAACTACTTAATAAAATAAATGAAATAACTGATGAAATTGAGTTTAGAAAGGAAAGATTAATCTACAACATAACTGCAGGAGTATGTCACACATCAATAAAAACACAAAGGAAAGAAATATTCTATTTAGAAATCAAACTACAACACCTAGAATATAAATTACAACACGGACTTCTATGAATAAAGAAGAATATGCTGTAGAAGAAGAAAAATATACAAGTCAAAAAGGACTAGAAATAAAAATTGTACACTCAAATTTAGGACGAAGATTTAAAAAGATAGGAGATCAACTATATTTAATGTTAGAAAAAGAATCAGCAAAACTAGAAGATAGTCTAACAGCAATGGTAAGAATAAACAGAGAAAATGAAGAAATAGACAGAAAAAAGGAAATAGAAAAAATTAAAAAACAAGCACAAACAGAAGTTCAGCAAATTAAAGAAGAAAAAGACACGAGAATCCAAGAACTAGAAAAAGAATTAGAAAAACTTAAACAATTATATGAAGAAAAATTAAAAGCTAAAGAAAAACAACGAGAAGAGTTAAAACTCACAGAAGAAATAGAAAAATTCAAAATATTATTAGAAGAATCAGGTACAATAGAAAATCAACCTAAAATAGGGATAGACGATATAAGCGAACAAAATGATGGAGATTTAGATCAATATTCAGAAACTTCGGAAACCTATACTAACCTAATAGAAAGAGAAAACAACATAGAAATTAATGTAGAAGATGTAGATGAAAAACCTAGTACGTCAGGAACTAGAAGTCCAAAGAGATTAGATACTAGCCCAACTTATTACACTTACGAAAGAGAAAATAGAAATAAAACATTATGGAATAAAAGACTAAATAAAAACTGGACACCTAGACAAAACATAGAACAATACAACTTTTTGGATTTAGATTGTGTAGCAGATACAAATAAAATAATCCAATTATGGATAGGATATATTTCAAAACAACTAATAGATAATAAAATATTAATAACAGATACCCCTGGATATGTAGAAAGGACACTTATAGGAATAGCTAAAATATGGTTACAAAATTTATCACCAGAAAGTTTAGAAACATTAAGAAATAATAAGAAAATTAATAATGAACCAGCAACAACATCTATAGACATATTAAATAAATATGAAATGGCACTAAGAAACGAATTTAGTAGTATGACTACCGAAATAGATGAGCGACAAAAAGATAAAGAACTAAACAGAAATCTACTGAATAAATTAAGTATATGTAAGATGAGTTATATGGATGAATACACATGTGCATTTAAAGAATACTAAGGACTATATACGAATGAGGAAAGTAAAGAAATAATAAAATTATACTATGCAAAATTACCAGAACCATTTAGTTCAAAAGTAGCTAAAGAATGGCAAGAATCAGGACTAATAGATACACTAGGATCTAGAATAAAATTTCTACAAAAATGGTTTACAGAATTATGTGAAAAACATAAAGAAGAAATAAAAATGGAAAAAATATTAGTAAAAAACTTAGCATGTTGCACAACTAGAACAGCACCACAATTTGGATGCACAAATAAATATAAATACAAGAAAAGAATCAAAAAATACAGACCATTTAGAACAAAATATAAGTATAAAAAGCCAAGAAAAAGATACTATATAAAAAATTACAAACAAAAAAGACCTCACAGAACTAAGAAAAATATAACAGAATGTAAATGCTACAATTGTGGCAAATTAGGACATTTAGCTAGAGATTGTAAAATGCCTAGCAATATAACCAAAAAACAAGTATCAGAAGTAGTAATAGAAAATGAAGAATACAGACAAATAGAATACATAGACTATAATTTAAACGATGACGATAGTATATACGAACTAACAGAATATGAGAAAACAGATAGTGAAAATGAGATAATAGAATACGAAACAGATAATGACTGAGACAGATATAAGAATTATAAGTAAAGAAGAATACCAAGATAGTGAAAGTACAGAGCAAAAAATAATATTTGATAATAATATGTTTGAACAAATAAAAGGAAAAGAATTAGATTTAAGTATAGAAAAAATACTAGAAGTACCTAAACTAAGAAATTTCTTTAAAATAAGACAAGAAGAATATTACGTAGTAAGCCAAAAAGAACACATAATAGATTGCAAATATACTCAGGGTAAAGCTAAAATACCCATAATAAATAAAAAGATAACAAACAAAGAAATCCAAGAAATAAAAGCTAAAAATCCGATAAAATATGTACATTTAGGAGGAACAGAAATACTTATAAAAGCATGTTTTAGAGAAGGAATAGATACACCAATTGAAATATACTTAGCAGATGACAGAATTATCCACCCAATAGAAAAAAGTATAATAAGCGCAGTTAAAGGAAATTTAATATACTAGAAATTTAAATTTATAATAAGTGCTAACTACTCAGTAGCATTAGATGACAGAAACATAGATAAATCACTAGTACTATACTGGAAAATGTCAGGAATAGAGCTAGCACCAGGCAGTAAAATATTTACAGCAAGATGTAAAAATCTATATGTATTAACAACAAAACATAAAATAATGGCTAGAAATAAAATCCAAAGAATTAAAATAGAAAATCCTTTTGATAAAATAGTTACTATCATTGATAATAATGATTATAGTTACAAAGAAATAGACATTGAAGAAGATCTAGAAATAGTAAAAGAAAGATTAAGCACATCAAAAAGAATAAACTATGATACACCATCATCATCTAGAAATAGTACCTCAAGAAGGATAGATTATGAAATACAACCAAGATTATTAGAACAAAGAATAAATGAAATACAACCCTATCAATATTATATAACAGGAATACTAAACCAACGAAAATATCTAATAAATATAGATACAGGACAAATTGAAAGCTACATTACAAGAGAACTGGTAAAAGAAGAAGAAATTGATAGAAACGAGAATATAAATACAGAATTACCAGGAATACTAACAAATATGGAACAAAGTACAGAACAAGAATTAATTATTGGCGGAATACCAATAAAGATAAAATTCAAAATACACCAAGGAAAAGATAATATTATTTTAGGAATAAAATGGCTGGAAACAGTTAGACCTTACAATTTAGATGAAAGACAACTAATAATACACTATGAAAACAAAAAGATAATTATTAAAAGAACTTTAATATGAAAGAATGACAAAAATCTATATACTAATGAAAATAATAGTAGAGGGATATTACAACAGATATTACACACCCATGGTAGATACGGGAGCAGGAGCAAATATGTGTAAACATAACTGCTTACCAGAAGATAAATGGGAAAAATTAAAAACACCTCTTATAGTTACTGGCTTTAACAATGAAGGAAGCATGATAACACACAAAGCTAAAAATATAAAAGTACAGATATGGGATAAACTACTAATAATAGAAGAAATGTATAGTTACGAATTCACTAATAGAGATATAATATTAGGAATGCCATTTTTAGAAAAATTATACCCACATACTATAACAAAAACACATTGGTGGTTTACTACCCCATGTAATAAGAAAATAGGAGCAAAAAGAGTAAACAATAAAATAAGAAAAAATACGCCATGGATAAAAGGAAGCGAAAAAATTACTCAAAAATTAGAAAATATAACACCAAACGACCAAAAGATTGAAATGATAATATTCACAATAGATAAAATACAAATATTACAAGATAAGTTAAAATCATTATATAATGAAAACCCATTACAAGGATGGGAAAAACATAAAACAAAAGTAAAAATCGAACTAATAGATGAGAATAGTATAATAACACAAAAACCATTGCGATATAATTTTGAAGATCAAAAAGAATTCCAGATGCATATAAAAGAACTACTAGAAAATAATTACATACAAGAAAGCAATAGTAAACATAACAGTCCGGCATTTATAGTAAATAAGCATAGTGAACAAAAAAGAGGAAAAAGCAGGATGGTAATAGATTACAGAAATCTAAATGCAAAAACCAAAACATATAATTACCCAATACCAAATAAGATACTAAAAATAAGGCAAATACAAGGATATAACTACTTCAGTAAATTCGATTGCAAATCAGGATTTTACCACTTAAAGCTAGAAGAAGAATCAAAACAACTAACAGCATTTACTATACCACAAGGATTCTACGAATGGAACGTATTACCTTTTGGATACAAAAATGCACCAGGTAGATATCAACACTTCATGGATAGTTATTTTAGCCAACTAGAAAACTGTATAGTATACATAGATGACATATTACTTTATTCAAGAACGAAAGAACATATAAGATTACTGGAAAAATTCGTACACATTATAGAAATATCAGGAATAAGCTTAAGCAAAAAGAAAGCTGAAATACTAAAAAACCAAATAGAATTTCTAGGTATACAGATAGACAAGAATGGAGTAAAAATGCAAACACATATAGTACAAAAGATAATCAATTCTGAAGAATTATTAGATACTAAGAAAAAATTACAATCCTTTTTAGGATTAGTTAACCAAGTACGAGAATATATACCAAAGTTAGCATAAAATCTAAAGCCATTACAAAGAAAATTAAAAAAGGATGTAGAATATAATTTCGATGAAAAAGACAGAAATTACATAAAAAAGATAAAAGAAATGTGTAAAAAATTACCAAAATTATATTTCTCGGATGAAAATAAACAATTTACCTATATAGTGGAATCAGATTCTAGTAACCATAGTTATGGAGGAATACTGAAATATAAATATGAAAATGAAAAGGTAGAACACCACTGTAGATATCACTCAGGATCATATACAGAACCACAGATTAAATGGGAGATAAACAGAAAAGAATTATTTGCATTATATAAATGTTTACTTGCATTCGAACCATATATTGTTTATAACAAATTTATTGTTAGAACAGATAATACACAAGTGAAATGGTGGATAACTAGAAAAGTACAAGATTCTGTAACAACAAAAGAAATAAGGAGATTGGTATTGAATATATTAAATTTCTCATTTACAATTGAAGTTATCAAGACTGAAAAGAATACAATTGCAGATTACATCTCAAGATGCAAAACCTGAAGAAGGTAAAATGGAACAGATACTCGGACTCCTAACTACACTTTGCAAAAAAGTGGAAAGTATGGAGGAAGAAATACAGCAGCTAAAAGGCAAAGTTAGTAGTCAGCAGCGTGACTCAAAAAACGCGGAACTACGTCGATCGGAAGACGTTAAACTTCCAAAGCTAAAAGGAGACGTTGGGAAACTCCATAAAACCCAAGCTAACATTTCACCTAGTACAGTTGCAGGTACTTCAAGACCTACAGAAAGAAGAGATATCATCAGGAAACAACTATTCGACAAACAATTTACAATGAAAAATGTACCTCCTACACCACAAACCAGCACATACAAGGAAAGTCTAAACCAGACTAAACAGACCTATAACCATATAGCCAGTACCTACATACAAAACATCCACAAAATACAAACTTTCCTAAACAGAAACCCACGATCTATAAATACCAAGCATCCAGAAGAGGATTATATTACCCAATATCTACAAGGATATAACAAGTTTACTGACAAGATACTGCAAGACTATAGGACAAAAATACCCAGATCACCATTGTTCCAAGTGTCATGGTGAAAATGACAACCAAATACCAGAAGTACAGCTGGAATAAGATAGAAAAGAAAAACCAAAGAAAACGACATAAAGGAAAAGCTGAAAAGAAGGAAGACAAGAGAAAATAACATAAAGATGTCGGCCAGCAGATAAAGGTGTCGGCCAACAGAAAAAGAAGAAGACAGCTATGTAAAGTTTTTTGTTTTATTACTTTTGTACAAAAGTCGTAAAGTCTACAGTAATAGGGCGGCTGCTTTAACAAAAGTCGCAAAGTAGAATAGTAAAGTGTCGGCCACAAATTACTATTCATAAACAGTAGAGGTCGTTTATGAACAGTAAAGGCCACTTGTAAAGAGTCACTTGTAAATTTTTGTTTATAAATAGACAGGAGACGGAAGCCAAAGGCATCCGCAATCTCCATTCCACAACTTCTCTCTCATTTACTTCCGCAAAAACCCCAAACCCCCAAATTGGTAATTTGTAAGTATTCGCTTAATGATCTCAGAATTAATATGAAATTGTCAAATACCATCATATAATGGTTTAGGTAAGTATTAATTCACTCAATAGGTTGTTGATAAGAATTTGAAAATCACTGCATGAACATTTATCTAGCCATATGTCTCTCTCTATTTACTTTTCTATCTGATTCCCGGTATGTAGTATCATGATTTTTGAAAACTTTGATAGTAACTTTCTTGTTTAATTGAGATGCATAATTCTGAAGTTATCATATTGTAAAAAAGACATGTAAGAGAAACTTTCAGTTTTTGACTACTCACTATAAAAATGAATAGAAAAAGGGAAAAAAAAGACTTTTACTTATATATTGAAGAGTTACAACCAATTAGTCCTCACAAATTGGTAAAATTTTCTCTCATTTGAGTAAAAGTGCATAAAAGTTCGTGTTTCAACTTTTGATTTATCAATATTCTTGTCAGTGCAATCATGTAAGGTACAATGTTAATCCTAAGCCCTTTAGTAGCTAGTTAATTAATCACAGGTGAAACATATTTCAAAGAAAGATTAATTAATTTCTTAATGTATCTCACCTAGTAAGGTCAATCAAAAATGCATGACATATATTTCATTAAGTTCTAGTTGAATGATATCAAAAAGACACAGGATAAAATTAAAAGTTAAATGACACAAAGAAGTACGCACCTTACCATGTCGACTGCTTATTTGAGCATGAGTTATGTGTAGACAGAAAGAAGGTGGAAAGAATGACATAAATCATAGGAACAATTGCAGGTATTAAGAAAAACACTAATACGTTCAAATTATTGTTTTATAGCTAAAGATTTATTCCCTGCTGATTTAATCGTTTAAAGGCTTGATAAACGCAAACTAACATTTACTTCTATTGACACCAATGGCAAAGACTTAGGATGGTTAACAAATTTATTGTTCAAAGAAAAAGACTGCAGCTGAGGAATACAGAGCCTTGATGCATTCACATCTTGGTCGCTTCCTCTAAGATCAGGTAACGGCCTCGCATGCTGAGTGTGTGACATCGCATACCACCATATGCGGCCGCAACAGCTCTCAAGTATAAAAAATATGAACCAATTTTTTTTTCTTTTCACTCTGCTAACTTGCACTCCCTCAGTTCATCTCCCCCACTCTCCCACTCTTACAAATCACCACCGGAGCCCCATCTTCTGTACCCTCAAGCCCTTTTCCACTCACAAATTACATAGAAGCACTCACGCACTCACATCATAGTAGCAGTACACAAAAGAATTTCATCAAATCTAGAGTTCTCGTGTTGCTACATCAGTAAGTTATAACTCCTAACCCTATGCTTCTAGGTTGATGTGTGGTAAGTGGGTTACGCCCATCACTTATTCAAGCATGATTTGATTGCCTAAATTCCCTATCGCTTCTATTTGACAGCAAAATTTTTGAGAAATAGGTTTGTTCATGTTGAATTCTTGAAATTGTTTGTGTGCCCTAGGTAGCTTGGATTGGGGCATTTGGTTTTCTCTGTTCCTGTTAATATAGCAATTGGGAAAAATGGCAAAATTTGGAGAAGAAGAAGACACAACTGAGATGTGATGTCGCATTGCGATCGCATCTATCATCTCATCTCTGAAGCAGTCTTACCCCCAAATTGTGCGAGTTTGTGATGCGTTGTTGTGGTCACTCTTGTTATTGCGGTGTTGTATCAGCGCTGCATCTCTTAGAAAGATTTGGTTCCATTTTTAAGCAGTTTGTGGTGTGCTCGTTGTAACCGCATACTCCGATTGCAGTGTCGCATCTTCCTTTTAGTGTTCCCAAATGATGTGTTTTATGTGTTGATGTCTTATCAAATCATTTATGGACTTTTACTCCTGCAATTTCTAATTTTTCGATTTGCAAATATGGCTCCACGAATTAAACAAGTTGCAAAGAAACAGACAAGTAGAGGTGGGGGTAAATCAAATACTCATGTGGCAGCAGGGAAGAAAAGAAAAGATCCATCTACTCAGTCTGAGGAGCATGACAAAAATGAGTTGGAACAAGATGTGGGGGAGGGTAGTACTCCCACAAGCCCAAGTCAGCCTGCTCCCGATGTCTTGTCTAGGGACCCCACAGCTAAGAAGCTTCAAGAGGAACTTAAGCTACAAGAGCAGAAGAAAGATGCCGTTCGATTTTTGAATGAAAGGGTTAAAGCTAAATTCGATCTGTCACAAACCTTCATAATAGAAAAGTAGTTGAGCTTGAGGGGTTTTTTAACTCATTTCCAAAATCCTTGAGCAACTGCAACAACGGAAATGGATGGTCTTCACTAAGAAATTAGGTTTCTTCAGTCCTGTCCTGGACAGAGTTTTTTATACCAATAAGGGAGGGGCCTGGGAAAACGTAGGAAATATGTTACCCATTTTACGGTGCAGGGTATGTACGACCACCTCATAGTGGACACAATCAACAAGTGCTATTTTGACGATGTTTGGCCATATGACATGGTGTTTGTAGATAAAGTGAGAAAGAAAAATGATGACGGGTAGCGTTTGTTGCTGGCTGAGCATCTAGCTCCTCCAAGAGTAACACTTGAATGGATCGGCCCGAGCACCCCCAACCATAAGTCAAGTCTAAACATAGAAGAAAACTTTAGGCTATCCTTTGTCAGTAGTAGCCTGTGGCCATCCTAGAATGAGACTTTGGTGGTCCTTTCAAAGGTGATTCTCATTACCCATATCATGGTTGGATTGCCCCTAAACATGAGGGAGATTACGTTTGATTATGTCACTAACCTAGCATGTCATACCACCAGGTCCATTCCATTCCCATGTATGATCACTAGATTGTGTAGAAAGAATAAAGTTCCAGCTTTCTCTCAGGTTGACAAGTTGGCCAAGCTGATGCAACTCACTAACATTTTGAGGCTTGAGCATGATGAACACCTAGAAAAGAAAAATAAGTCCACCCTCATCCCTCCCATACAACAGTTGTATTTGTTACTCCCCCTATACCATTAGCTACAGGCATTGCTCATGCTCCCCAGGGTCATACTGCTAGTATTTCTACTAGCATTGCTCCCACTACTCCTACTACTTTAGGTACCCCAGCTCCTTCCTCGGTACCTCCTACTCACTCAGTAGCAGACCTTTGGAGGATGGACACTTCCTTGTCCATCTTGGACATGAAGTCCAATAATTTTGTTAATACCATCCGCATTTAATTAAAGAAGTTGTAGTAGAGTCCAATAGGGACATCCGAGACTCTCTTAAAAACTTAGAGGGTCGAGTGTCTTTTCTTGAGAAGAGTGAGGGTGGTTTTCCTAAAAGGGTCCAAGAAAGACATTGGACAACTTCGTACGTATATAACAAACCTTCTCACACCATTGTTTGTTGCATTAGTGCCCACGATTACGGTGTATACTGATTTGAAGGAAGGATATGAGACTGCTACTTTTGGTGGTGCAATCAAAAATGTATAGGAGGGTTCGTTTGATAGTGAGAGCGGTGATTATAAGGTGGCCAATGAAGAGGGAGATTTAGCAAAGACTAAGGATATGGAGCTGCAAGCAGGAATAGCTGATTCACTCATGATAAAAGTCCATCCTAATACTCAGTTAGAGCGAGACACAATGGAGTCCTCTAAGCACTCCCTCATGGATCTCATGTAGAAGGGTAGGCAAATTATCCCGATTTCGTTATCGCAAATAGGCAAAGCCAGTTCATCTTCCATGCCACCTCCACCTGCTGAGAGCACAGTTGCTGAGTTCCACCTACCTTAGATTGGAGAGTGCCAATACCTGCTGAGTCTTCGAGCATCCCTACTTCTGCGAAAGAGGACATCACTCCGGATACGACCCCTTCATCAGAGATCCACCCATCTATTTAAACTACAAAGGTAGCTCAATAGCGCACTTGATGAGCCGTCAAGGAGTCTCTCACCTCATGTTTTTCATTTTGATACATTGAGAGCAAAGCATGTTTTTTTTTTGGGGGGGGGTGATTTTCTATAGTTGTAGTCTGTAAGATTGTGGTTGCATCACATTTTAGATGACAATAGTAGTTTTCTTTGGCTACTTTTCTTAATGATCGATAGCTAGGCTCCCTAAGGGAATCAAGTCTTGTAGGTTTTGTGTCATAGTAAGGTTGAAGTGATATTATGACCTAGTTGGTACTAATAGAAAGTTTATGCATATGTGGTTTTGCAAAGTTTTTGAAATGACTCATACCCCTTCGAAAACATTTTTTTGTATGAAGTTTTAAAAGCAAGGTGGTTGGTAAAAGATAATTTGTGTGACAACTCTTTATCTCATTTTATAACTATCTATCTTATAGAGTAATGTCTTGGATCATGGTATGGGTCTATTTTTTCTTGTTTAGGATGTGAAATTGATTCATCTGGAATAATTCATATGCCATGTGTGGTAAGCCTTTGTTGAATATTCTTGTACTTGCGTTGTCATCTAGAACTTATCCGGATGGTCTTTCGTTGCTAGTCTTAGTATATTTGATTGGAGAGATGAACTTAGGTGCTCTTTGTGATTTCTGAAAACCTTTTTAGCATTTTGATCCCACAAGTATAAAAAATCTACCATTAGTTAACCCTATTTGAGCCTGAAACCTTTTTTTGACTATCACATTACAAGCCTCTACCCTTTTTCATTAATTTCCTCTTTTGAATGATAAGTTGCCATCTTGTTTATTCACTGGGAGTCCTCAAAATGCATGTAAAATAGAAAAGGATAATGACCAGAGATGTGCAAATTAAAAAAGAGAATGGGTAGGATTCGAGCATGTAAAAAAATAGAATATGAATTGCTAAAACTTGAGTTATGGGTTGTGAATAAAAATGGGAAGAATGGGTAGTTATTAAACTTGATGAATGCATGCCTAGACTTGTTGTTTGAAAAAAAAAATTAGAATGAAAAGCGTCCATTGTCTAATGGATAGGACAGAGGTCTTGTAAACCTTTGGTATAGGTTCAAATCCTATTGGACGCAATTTATTTTCGTATATATATTTTTTATAGATTTCGATAGCAAGAAAGACTGTTTGAATATTTGAATCCAAGATGCTTAATTCCTTTTTTTTACTAAGACAAAAGTGATCAATATTTCTTTGTGCTTGTTCCTGAAGTATAAAACATTCCATTTGTTCCTGAAGAGCTTCTTTCAAAAGAGCTTCTACTTCCTCGGTAAATATCTTGGTAGAAGAAATGATTTCTTGGAAATGTGGTTTATTAGTTTTTAAGTAAGTACGTAGCTCAACAATAAATTTCCTTACCTGTCCAACTTCTAATGAATCCAGATAGCCATTTGTTCCGGTATAAATAGTCATTATCTGCTCTTCTGCCGTGAGAGGAGCTGATAGGGATTTTTTAAGCAATTCATGTAATCGTTGACCTCTTGCCAATTGATCCTGAGTTGCTTGTGTAATTCTGAGAACCCAACACAAAATCAAATTCAGCTGCAAACTAACTCAAAAATAAGGCAGGGACAGGCATCACAAGCCTTCCTACGACTTGTGGTTTCACACTATAACTCGTAGGATGGCTCTTTGGGACTATCCCAAGTCAAACATGTAAAAATTAAGAGGTACGAAAGCTAGTACGACTCGTAATATTCTGCTATGAGTTGTACCTGGCAATCGTACCAAGAGTCTGAAAAGGGTTAAGTCGAAAAGTGATAGTATGATCCTTTCTATGACTCATAGAATCGACTTACAGGTCATACCATGAGTTGCGGAAAAATATAGAACATAGGTTTTCAAGGGGCATCCTCATACCACTCGTGGTACGGATCATACATTCGTGATACAAGTCATACCTCAGAGGCGTAACGTTGATCTGAGATATTATGAGTCTTAGTACGAATTGTAACTCCAAGGTACGACTCATACTGTAGACCCATGATAAATTAAAGAGGACTTTTTTCTTGCTTTCTTTTTCTCAGGTCTGGAATTCTAACCCTTTTTCTCCACAGGTACAATGACTTAGAAAAGAAAAGTATCTGAAGCAACTGCTTGGAGGGCATTGATAGATGAAACCTTTGAATCCGAATAAGTGGGCAACATACATAGTGGTTCGGTGGTGGAATACTAAGTCGACAAATCTGACATTGACAGAACCGAAACCACCAGGGAAAAAACTAAAGCCCAGGCCAAGGCATACACTTCCACATCTGTTCGTTCTCCCCTTTCTAAAGAGGGAGCTAAGGAAAGAGCCCAAGAGTCCAAAAACGGCTCTAATGAGGAAGAGGGCTTCGAGGAGGACCAATCCGGTGATCGAGATAGTGAGTCTTGATTTGAGGAGGAGGCAGCCAATGCCGAGCAGGAGCAGACTCCTTCTAGGGAGAATCGTATCATTCAGTGGAGAGTACTAGGAGCCTAGGAGATTTATGAACAGGGTATTGCTCTCACCGCCAAGAACAAACCTAGGCGGAGTACTCAAGAAGAGCCGTAGATCCTCACCAATACAATAAATGAGGTGTAGGAGATTAAGCGGATATTCAGTTTTTATGCGTTCGACTAGATGGACAGAACCTTGGATTGATACACTTCAGAGATCGTTCGGGAGTTTTATGCCAATTATTTGGCAACCATGGAGCTGAAATAAAAGGAAGGGCATAAATTGGAAGTTCAACCCAAGCTGGAGAGCATCATGGTAAGAGGTAACAATGTTGATATATCTGAGAGCACTATTGCTCGGGTGTTATATGGGCCCCAATTCATACCACCACACACTACACCAGAGTATGACTACCAGGTAGATGCCATGAAAAAGATCAAGTAGTTGGGCATTGATGAGAGATAGAGGCGATTCAGTGATTGTCGGGGGTTATTGCTGAGGACAAAGAAGAAGCAAAATGGGTCACTAGCAGAAAGTAGTTTATAAATAATTCCCTAAACTTCATAGCAAAAGCCTGTTGGGCGTTAGTTCGCCACCAGTTGGCCTCGACCGTGAATGAAAATACCCTCAGCACAAACAGAGAAGCTTTGGTGGCATGTATCATGTCCAAATACCCCCATCAACATCTCGAGGTCATTATGGAGGAGATACGGGATCGGGCTATCGGATTGAGCACTATCATCCCATTTTCGAGTCTCGTGTTCAGGTTGTGCACAGAGAAAGGTATCAAGGTGCATCATGGTGAGGAGTATTTGATTGAAGGACAGTGGATCACAGATATTGGCTTAATTTGGGATGAAATAAACCCGGTAAGTTGGGCATGACTCTTTACAGTAGTCCCAGTATCACAGATATTTGGGGACGAGCAGGTGAATGACCCCACCTGACAGGAGCAAGATGAGACACTGGCTACAGATACTGGTCATTCAAAGGCAACTCCTAGCACCTCCACTGCACTATCTATGGTCCTTCCGAGCCAAACTTCAATCGGGTACATGCTAGTGCCTCGGGAATTTCGCCAGAAGTTGGCCAAGAGACTGACCGTGGCTGAAAAGAAGGTACAATCTATAATGGAGAATGTCAAGCCATAGGTAAAGGCTGAGATTGAGGCGGATGCACTGGTCCTACATGCTAGGCTAGATAGCTTCGAGAGCCATTTTAATGATCGTATAGCCGAGTAGAATGACACGGGCAGCCTCCGTGAGGAGTTGGGGGCTCTTCGGAGCCAAGTAGCCGAGCTATCATCATGGCAGCCGACAATTATAACAGCCTCCACTCTTCCTGACCTCGACATTGGCATAGACGAGGAGCTTGATTTGGCAGCATATTGGGAGCCTACAGGAGCTGAGAGGGATAAATGAAAAAAGAGGATCTTTGAGAATGTTGGATATGAGACCTTAAATAAGAAGAGAAAAAGAGAAAAGAAAGGGCTCAAGCAGGCGAGATTGGAGAGCCAGCACTAACGATGAGCATAGGTTGGAGCTGCTCGAGAGAGAAAGAGGAGCGGGTAGCTCCACCACAGCCCATGCAGAGCTTGTGGGTGGAAAGGACCCTTCGGGCGAGTGACATTTAGCCGCAGTGACTCTGGAGGTCATAGAGGCAACTGATAAAACTCAAACTCACACTTTCTGGCAAAGTATGAAGAAGACATTGTCAATAAAGAACTCAACAAAGAGGTTGGGTTCGGACCACAGGGTATAAGGTAAGATCTAAACTAATGCCGGTACTTAAACTTATTGGTAAGTTATCTCCAAATTGGGGGGTTTTAAAGATAAACAATAATAAAAAGGTTGCAATTGTGGTTGTTATCAATATTTCCAAATAACTAGGGCAAGTGTTCCTCCTGGGTTCATAACTACTTCGGGTATACACACGTGATCAATCTCAATGTTTACTAGTAGAACTGATAACTAGGGTTCATCCAAACGACCGGTTCGAGTTTGCTCCTATTCATGGAGATTTTGTAACTATTACAAAAATGGGAAGTTTGTCCATATTGAATCACTATAATCAATCGCCAGGTCAAGTCTCATGAGAGATTTCTTTCTAACTGTTATCAATATGTTCCAAATTTAACTATCCTTCTACCACAGCTCAAGTTAATACAATGATCATAAAGAACAAGGCTTTGTTGTAATTCTCTTTTTCTAATCTGTACTTCTCTAGGTTCAAGCAAGTAAAGAATTCAGGCAAGTCCTAATATTGTACACCATTAATAAACGTTTAAATATAAAGAGAATACAATACAAGTATTTAGCATTGGTTTTGGATTACTTTTGTGTAACCCTATTTCGTTAATCCACCATGGTTCCCACAACCCTAGTTGTAGAGGTTTTAGCCTCTCATGATTGTAAGATTACAATTAGCATTCATAGATAAACACATAATTAAATGCTTACAACAATAATTGAAACAAAACCTGTTTTGAATATCAATCAACAATCTCAAGAACAATTGATGAAATCAAGTGATGATCCTAAGAATTGCTCTCCAAAACTTGATAAAAATTTACAAATAATACTTTTCACAAGTCACTAATACTTTCTCTCTTGCTTGTTCTACTAAAATAAAACATAAAAGGTATTTATACAGTCATTAGAAAACTTTTTCTAAGCTAACAAGAATTTTCCATATTTGGCGCTGGCTTGACTCATGACTGAACCTACGACCCGTAATAGGATTGTACGGGTCGTACCTGCCTCTCATACATCCTTGGATGTTATAGATTTATCTAAGTATTGGCAGTTGGTGCGACTCGTACCATGCTCCTTCAAGTCGTACAATCCATCCGCGGCTTGGCCCTGGGAACTTTGACATCTTCTAAAGTTTTTCACGAGTGTTGTGGTACGCCTCGTACCTTCCTCGTATGACTCATACTGCTTTTTGTATTTGAAGTTCATGACATGTCTTTAAGAATCACTGAAGCTCACTCCAGCTCATGTTATGGGTCGTAAGTGGTTGCTACGATCCATGGGTTCCACCTGTACCAAGAAACTGCCCTGTGCAAATTTCTCTGAAGATTTTCACGACCCCAGTTATGGCTCGTATTGAGAGTTGCACTTTGCTTTCCTCTTAATCCAGCCTTCTGATTTTCACCATGATTCTCAGTATGACTCATAAAATTAAGGTGCAGCTCGTACTGAGACTTGTACTTGGCTGATTTTCTACACTTTTTTGTTTCTTTTGCACATTTTTTCTCCAAGACTTATTTTCCCTTAAAACAAAGTAAAAGTACCTCATATCCATATAAACATACCTAGGTGCATGCTATTTCCTCAATTTTAAGTGTCGAAAGTACTATAAACTCACAGCACATCAACACCCTCAACTTAAGACTTTTGCATGTCCTGAGGCAAAGAAAACAAAAAATTTAAACACGATGCTTAACTAGAAAATAAACCTAGGATACTACAACTAACAATCCATCAAAATTTGCACCATAACTTAAAACAGCTTTTGACCCTTTTTCCCAAAAACCAAATCAGCACATGCACATCAAGCAACCATAAAACATGTTAAACAGGGATCAAGATATGTCATCTAGCTATTAACAGATAGTCAAGTCATCACTAATGCTTTTCACACAGACAATTGGTAGAATCAAACACAAACCATGTATCCACACACCAAATGAAGTCCCCCACTTGCAGATATAGAAAATATGAAACATGGGACTGAACAAGTAAGATTCTTACCCTCACAAAGAAGTTTCAAATACTGCATGTCGGATACTATAGGCTTGACCTAATTTTCTCTCCTTTGGCTTGTTAGATGGTTAGGCTAGGAGCACTATAGGACTTAATTAGGCTTGTAATATAGGCTTTCGAGCTGGGAATAGTAGATATGAAATCTTTTTAGTGACTAAACCGCTCCTTGAAACTACATACATGTGGCTCCATTTTTTCACTTTTTCACCCTTTTTGCTTTATCAACTCTTTCCTCCCTTTTCACCATTTTTTATGCACTTATATGGGAGTGGTGTGTTTCTTTGAATTTTCATTCATCTTTATCTTTCTGAATTTTCTTTTTAAACTTTCTTTCTCTTTCTCTTTTTCTTCTTTTTCTTCTTATTTTGTCACACCACACCTCATTTTTAACCCTTTTTTCTTTTCTCTTCCTTTTTCACCTCCCAAAGATTTATGCATCCCTACTCTAGCCACCCTCAACTTAGGCATTTTTCCTATGTTGAGGTTCACAATATCCAAGGAGGGACCAGAGCCAAAATAGGTTCATTATAATTATGGGTATGGTTAATGGGTTAATCAAAGAAAAATGGTTCATTTAAGGCCCAAAATCGGGATCAAAAGAATCATATTATTTTGGTAGGGTCATTAAAGATACAAATGGGCTATTCAAAAATGGACTATGATCCTTTCCTAGCCAACAATCCTAAAATCTAGGTAAAGACCAACCGAGCAAGTTCTAGATCCTCTACATAGTATTGAACTAGGAATTAGACCTTACTCACTCATGGTATATGTCTTGCATTCATTCTACCTGTCCAGTTTATACATGGCTAACAAAACCTATTCATGCTAATACACTAATGTCACGACCTTAACGGAGGCCCGGATCGAGATATGGGACAAGGAGCCCCGAGAGACCCCAAGTCAACTCATGGCATAAGCATACATCTTACACGATCAATAAAATTGAAGAATCAACAAGATATTCATAGTGTAAGTCGAAAATAAACATAACATTAAATTACAAAGTTTGAAGCTGAACACATCCTTTGTCTAAAAAGCCTCTTAACATGACGAGTTGATGGGACAAGACCCCAACTAACTCAAATAAGCAGAAACAGAAAATACATAAAAAAATCTGAATAAGTCTAGTCCGGGAGATGGGGATTTACCAACAATGAAGATGCTAACTCTGAAGACTGACTACGAACGGGGCTGAGCCTGAGAGTCGGGTCCTGTATCATAAAATAATACAACATAGAGTATGCAATCAGTACGTGGAATGTACCGAGTATGCAAGGTATGTAAAACCGCTTATATAAGTAAAATCGTTAAGAACATGCATAATGTAAAACTTCAACATTAAGAATCTAAGAGTCATGCATTCTTTCTAAAATCATGATCTCATCATAACATAACATAACATAACATCATAACTAAATTGATTGACTCAAAGTTGAAATCTGATAGTCATGAGTAAAACTGTATATTGAGTCAAACCTTCTTTAAAACATGTATAGATATAGATATAAATCTCATGAATGATGAAAATGCATAACTGAAATCATGAGGAATAATGGGAGATTTGTCTTTTAACCGACATACCATGATAGAGCTTACGTGGTTTCAACTATTACACTCAAGTGGGTAGAGCCGTCCAAAGCCTTGTCAGTGCTAGGGAAGATACCATGATATCGATATCAAGCTCGTGCCCCAATGGGGTTGGGGACAGCTCACAAGGAAGGTCCCAAAGTAATATATAATAGTACAAAACTACATTGGCATGTAGTTCTGAGGCATAGGGTGATCGATCTTTAGCCTACTCGGTGCTAGACTACTCCCAAAAATATGCATATACTCTCCATTATTTTTCAATGAAGCTCAACATCGTCTATTGACGAAGCTCAAAAATCAAATACATCTCAAAGATGATATTATGCATATGAGAAGCTTTACCCAAACCATACCACAAGCTGAAAATAATTGGGAGTCTTCGCTCCAAAACCATGTGGTAAGCTTAATTCAGGCAATGATAAATCATACTTGAACATGTGGGCATTACCCAATACTTTAACATGCTTGAAAATACTCAATTACCATCAAAAACATGATCATAAACGTGGGTAGCTTTAAAACATGCTTTTCATCATAATATCTCAGCATAATCATACATTCATTACAATTTTCATCTTTTATAAACTTATCATTAATGGGCTTTTTGATTCATAAAACTTGAAACATGATGGCCCAAAAATGCCACTGAGTTCAACCAAAACTCACACTTGCTAAATTTGGCATATAACTGGCGATCCTTGAGAATCTGAAGCACTATTCTAAAATGAGCGACATGTTCCTACTCACTCCGAGAGTATATCAGGATGTCATTAATAAACACAATCATGAACATATCCATGTATGGCTTGAACACCCTATTCATCAAGTCCATAAAAGCTGCAGGAGAATTCGTTAGTCCAAAAGACATAACTACAAACTCATAATGACCATACCGCGTCCTGAAAGCTGTCTTCGAGATATCGCTCTCCCGAACTCTGAGCTGATGGTACCCGAATACGAGATCTATCTTTGAGAAACACTTGGCACCCTGAAGCTGGTCGAATAAATTATCAATCCTTGGTAAAAGATACCTATTCTTGATGGTGACTTTGTTCAATTGCCGATAATCAATACACATGCAAAGAGAACCATCTTTCTTTCAGACATAGAGAATTGGTGCACCCTATGGGGACTTGCTTAGTCTAATGAAACCTTTATCTAACAGGTCATTCAACTCCTTTAGCTCGGCTGGAGCCATTCTATAGGGAGGAGTAGATATTGGCTACGTATCAGGGAGAAGGCCAATACCAAAATCAGTCTCCCGCTCCGGAGGGATCCCTGGTAGATCGTCTAGAAAGACCTCTGGATACTCACATACAACTGGAACTGACTGGATAGTCAGGGTCCCGGATGTCGCATCCTTAACCCTAACTAGATGGTACACACAACCTTTAGAAATCATCTTTCTAGCTTTAAGATCGGAAATGAAATGACCAACAGGCACAACTGAAGTACCCTTCCACTCTATGACTGGCTTACCCAGAAATATGAACTCTACTGCCCGGGTTCTAAAATTAATTGAGGCATAACACGCAAATAGCCAATCCATCGTAAGGATAGCATCGAAACCGGTCATGGATAACTCTATCAAGTCTACTGAGGTGACTTTCTAGAGGACTGAGACTATGAAACTTTTGTACACCCATCTAGCTACAACTGACTCACCTATTAGAGTAGAAACTGAGAAGGGTTCTAAAGACTTCGAGACTCACTTTGAAGCTACTCGCCACATAAGGTGTCACAAAAGACAAGGTAGCCCCCAGATCTGACAAAGCATAAAGATCAAAATGGAAAACTCTTAACATACCAGTGACCACATCCAAGGAGACTCCTGCTCCTGGTGGGATACTAAGGCATAGAATCTTTTTTGGCGTTGACGGCCACCTGTACTGGTAGATGTCCCCTGATGTGCTGAGCACGTGGGAGGGGCTGCTGAACTAGAAACCAAGCCTCTGCCGCTATCATGATCCTATATCGCTGCTGGGTAATCTCTAAGCATGTTTCCGGGCTTCCCACACCCGAAACAAGCACATGTACCTGCCAAGAACTGGCCCGTGTGCCCCTGACCATATCTGCGGCAAGTTGGGATGCTAGAATCTGCAGGCCTACTGCTCTGACCCCTAAAGTCTGATGCTCGCCCCCACTGATCGCACCTAGGCCTGTATGGCACAATCAATGCTGAAGACACTGGGGGTGAAGGTTTCGAGTGGGTCTGTTGTCGGTGCCAACAAACTAACCTCAGCTAAGAAAATCCATAATTATTAGTCCTAGCTCTCTTGGCCTCCCTCTCTCTCATATGCGCCGCCCCATTTACTGGGTGTACAAAACTATCCGAGGGAAATCCATATATTGATGGAGCATGGCAGTTCTACATTCCTTGTCCAAATAGCTCGCCACTCCATAAAGGAACTTGCTCACCCTCGCCCTCTGATCGACTACTAACTCTGGGGCATACTTTGATAGGCGAGTGAACTCAAGGGCATACTCCTGCACTTTCATTCTCCCTTGATTCAGATTTATGAACTCAGCTACCTTCATCTCCCTCATCTAACGAGGGAAGAACCGATCTAAGAATGCAACATGGAACTCTTCACAAGTGACAGGGCCTGCTCTGGTGGCCCTACTATCCTTCCATTGTCGAAACCAGATATGTGTGACCCTTTTTAGCTGATATGAGTCTAACTCTGCACATTCAACCCTATTCACCCACATGACTTGGGTGATATTCACCATCTATTCTATGAACTCATGCGGGTCCTCACCTACTTTTGTCCCGAGGAACTCTAGTGGGTTCATTCTCAAGAAATCCCTGACTCAAGCTACCGCTGCATTGCCATTTTTTGAAACATGCGCAACCACCTATTGATTGAACTGGTCAGTTAAGGCCTGCGCGAGCATCTGAATAGATGCCCTAAACTCAACGTGGGCAACCAACTCTGGTGCTTGGTGCTCCTAAACTGGCGGGGCTTGCTAGTACCCGTTTTCGTTTCCATCCACGTGGCCGTCTCCATTATCATTCCTCCTACCATTTACTCTGCAGGGAGCCATGATTCTACAATCACAAATAGCACGAATTAGAAGGAAAGGGAAAGTTTTCATCGCACAACATAGATCATGAAACAAGGAAACATTTCCTAAACGTCTCGTAGCCTCTTCACCATAAGTGTGGCGCACTTCACACCCATGAAAAAGAAATTACTTCATGCGGCTTTCAGACACCCTAGGACACCTCAAACCTATTGCTCTGAAACCAAGTTTGTCACAACCTGAATGGAGGCTCGCACCGAGACACGGGACAAGGAGCCCCGAGAGACCCCAAGTCGACCCATGGCATAAGCATACATCTAACTCAATCAATAAAACTGAAGAATCAACAAGATAATCATAGAAGAATTCTAAAATACACATAACATCATAATACAAAGTCTAAAGTTGAACACATCATTTGTCTGAAAAGCCTCTAAACATGACAAGTTGATAGGACAAGACCCCAACTAACTAAAATAAGCTGAAACTTAAAATACATAAAGGAAATCTGAATAAGTCTATTCCTGGGGAGATGAGGACTCACCAACAGCAAAGATGCTAACTCTGAAGACTGACTATGGATGGGGCTGAGCCTGAGAGCCGGGTCCTGTATCATGAAATGATACAGCATAGAGTATGCGGTCAGTACGTGGAATGTACCAAATATGCAAGGTAAGTAAAACCGCTTATATAAGTAAAATCATTTAAGAACATGTATAATGTAAAACATAAACAATAAGAATCTGAAAGTAGGGCTTGCATGCATCCTTTCTAAAATCATTTATCTCATCAAAAAAACATAACATCATAACTAAATTGATTGACTCAAAGCTGAAATCTGATAGTCATTAGTAAAAATGTACATTGAGTTAAACCTACTTTAAAACATGTGTATATATATATAAATCTCATGAATGATGAACATGCATGACTGAAATCATGAGGAACGATGGGAGGTTCGTCTTTTAACTGATATACCACGTAAGAGATTATGTGGTCCCAACTATCACACTCAAGTGGGTAGAACTGTCCAAAGCCTTGCTAGGGCTAGGACGATACCATGATATCGATATCAAGCTCGTGCCCCAATAGGGTAGGGGATAGCTTACAAGGGAGGTCCCGAAGTAATATATAATAGTATAAACCTACGTTAGCACGTAATTCTAAGTCATAAGGTGATCGGCCCTTAGCCTACTCAGTGCCAGACACCACTCCAAAAAATATACATATGTTCTCCATCATTTTTCAAGGAAGCTCAATATCGTCTATTGAAGAAGCTTAAAAATCAAATACATCTCAAAGATGAAATTATGCATATGAGAAGCTTTAACTCAAACCATACCACAAGCTGAAAATAATTGGGAATCTTCACTCCAAAACTATGTGGTAAGCTTAATTCGGGAAATCATAAATCATACTTGAACATGTGGGCATTTCCCAATACTTTAACATTCTTTAAAATACCCAATTCACGTCGAAAACATGATCATAAACATGGGTAGCTTCAAAACATTCTTTTCATCATAATATCTCATCATAATCATACATTCATTACAATTCTAATCTTTTATGAACTTCTCATCAATGGGATTTTTGATTCATAAAAATTGAAACATGATTTTCATTGAAAAAAATATAGAACTTGCCCATGAATCATAATTCAATGGTAGAAACATAATTAAATCATACCCATGTAGAGAGTTAGGAATTCTATGCATTGGGTTAAAACCCCATAGATTAGACATAGGAAATTCATGATTTAGAGAGTGATTAGGCATGGGTGTGAAAGGATTCACCCATTCATAACCCTACATACCTGATTATCTCTGATTCTTACACTCCCTTGAATGCCCAAGAAGAAATTGAAGAGAACCTTGAAGAATTTTCCTTGATCACCTCTCTAGACTATCACTCTTGCATGAATGAATATGAAAATAGCCTAAAATGAACTTAACCCCTTTAAAAATCATCATTCATTACTCTAAATGACGTAGTTTAGTCCTTAGGATCTTAGGAATTATGGAAAAGCACTTACTAAATTCACAAAAAATAACTGCCAGTTAGTCCCTACGAGGGACACAATGACTCGTCACCTTAGGCCATGACTCTTGGCATCATCCGCCAAGTACACTTTCGAGCAGTCGTTTGGGGCTCGTAATAGAAGACATAACGATTTGTTCCTAGGTGACTATGACTCGTGGTCACCACTCGTCATGTACATCGCCTCCTTCTTTTCATTTCTCAATCACAACTTCTCATGACTGACCTAACAAGTCGTGGGCCTGACACGACTTGTGGTCATGTTCGTGGGGAGCCAACTTCGAAATTTCAAATTCATCTCTTAAGCCTCACCATGAGTCACATCATGACTCATGGGCTGCTCCCACCAGTCACCTCACGATCTGTTCTGATACCCGATGCCAAATTTTAATTTTTCTCCGTTTCAACTCCCGGGTCTGATCTTTGGGCTTCCACGGTATAACACTAAATGACATAAAAAGATCCACAAAAATTAGGCTTTGCAATCAACAAGTACATAGCTATCCATCAAAAAAATTTAAACAGTGTCAATTTTCACAAATTCAAAACTAGTGCAATTTATTTGCCAAGTACTCCTAAGCTACTTTCTAATTAAACAAGAACACAAAAATAAAATAAAATCCTAAAAATGTCAGTTCTACTAGATAGCATGCCCGAGGGAAAAGAAACATGGCAAGAAAAACCCTCCGATGAATCCAACAAAATCCCAAAAAAATACAAGTACATCCCCTCCCCTTTTAAAACGCATACTTCATCCCCGAAGCATAGAATGTAAAGTAGAAGGAAGGGAACATACTTGTGGCTACTCAGACGTCACCATCCATAGGTTGCCTCATATGCAACACTTGATTTAACATCACGACATGACGTAAGTTTCATGATTATTCAGGCATCATCAAGGTACACCGCCTCAATTCCTCTTATTTCTCTATATCTCCCAGATATAGATTTATTCTTTGCCCATTCAACTTGAACCTTTCTCCAACTTTATTCTCAATTTCCTCTGCACTATATGGCGATACATTCACCACTATGTATGGTCCCATCCACATACATTTCAATTTTCCAGGATGCAAATGGAGCCTTGAATAGAACAACAGGACCAAATCACCAGTATTGAACTCCTTTTTTTGCAATCTTCTTATCATGATAGATCTTCATTCTTTATTTATAAATGGTCAAACTCTTATAAGATCGAAGTCAGAATTCATCTAACTCATTAAGCTGGTCAAGTCTTAACTTGGCTGGTTCATTCCAATTAAGTTAAGCTTTTTCAAAGCTCATAATGCCTTATGCTCTAACTCAACCAGCAGATGACATGACTTGCCATAGACCAACTGATATAGAGATGAACCACTAGGGTTCTTATAAGCTATTTGATAGGCCAACAACGCATCATTGAGCTTCCTAGACTAATCTGTTCGGTTAGTATTTACTGTTTTGGCCAGAATGGTTTTTATATCCCTGTTTGAAACTTTCATCTGCCCACTTGATTGAGGATGCAAGGTGTTGCCACCTTATTCTTGACGCCATATTTCTCCAGTAGGATTCTAAAGAGATGGTTAAAAAAGTGTGATCCACCATCATTGATGATTGCTCTGGGAGCACCAAATCTAGCAAATATGTGCTTTCGTAGAAATGTTGTGACACTTTTGCCTTTGTTGTTAGGTAGTGCAATAGCATCCACCCATTTAGAGACATAATCCACTTCCACCAAGATGTATTTCATCCCATATAATCTAACAAATGAAGCTATGAAGTCAATACACCATATATTAAATAATTCAACTTCCAGAATAGGGGTCAATGGTAGCTCATGCTTGCAAGTAATGCCACCTTGTCTTTTACACTAATCACATGCCTTAGAATAATCATAGGCATATTGGCGAATAGAGGGCCAGTAATACCCGCATTGCAAGATTTTGTGTGTAGTTCGAATACCACTATGATGACCCCTAATTGGCGATGAGTGACAAGCCTCCAAAATGCGCAACATTTTTACCTCTGGCACACACCTCCGAATGATGCCATCTGCACAAATGCGAAATAAGTATGGTTCATCCCAATAGTATCTTCGATCATCAACTAAGAACTTTTTCTTTTGTTGGGGAGTCATGTCTACTGGGATCATGTCGCTAGCCAAATATTTAGCAAAGTCAGGGAACCTGGGAGTTAAGTACTGAGATGCAGCTAGTACATGCTCTTCTGGGAAAGCGTCATCTATATCAATCTCCTCTTTTGCCCTAGCCTCAGACACTAGTCTAGATAATTGATCAGCTACCTGATTTTCAGTTCCTTTTCCGTCTTTCACCTCAAACTAGAATTTTTGAAGCAACAACACCCACCTGATCAACCTAGGTTTAGCATCCTTTTTAGACATTAGATACCTCAAAGCAGCATGATATGTATGGACGATCACCTTAGTTCCAAGAAAGTATCCTCAAAACTTCTTGAATACAAAAATCACTATTAGCAGCTCCTGTTCTGTGACAGTGTAGTTCTTTTGGGTCATATTGAGTTTTTACTAGCATAATAGATAGGATGGAAAATTTTGCTCTCCGTTGGCCCAAGACAGAAATAAGGAAGACCACTCTAGCATCACACATTACTTGAAATGGAAGAGACCAATCTGGAGCTATAATAATAGGAGCAATGGTGAGTTTCTCTTTTAAGAAATCAAAGGCCTTTAGACATGCCTCATCAAATACGAACTTTACCTCCTTCTCAAGCAATTTGCACAATGGTTGCTCAATCTTTGAAAAGTCCTTGATGAACCTCCTATAGAATCCTACATACCATAAAAAGCTTCTGACCCTTTTTACGGAAATAGGTGGTGGCAATCCTGCTATAACTTCAATTTTTGCCTTGTCCACCTCAATCACTTTTCCAGAGATTTTGTGACCCAACACTGTTCCTTCCTTAACCATAAAATAACATTTTTCGCAATTTAGGACCAGATTAGTTTCTTCGCATTTGTTCAACACTTTGCCCAAGTGCTTGAGGCAAGATTCGAATTATTCACCCACAACTGAGAAGCCATCCATGAATACCTCCATGGTGTCCTCTACCATATCTGAGAATATTGACATCATGTAGCACTGGAATATGGCTGGTGTATTGCACAATCTAAAAGGCATTCTCCTGAAAGAAAATGTTGCGTACGTGCAGGTGAAGGTAGTCTTTTCTTGATCTTATAGGGCCATAGTGATCTGATTGTACCCCGAGCAGCCATTAAGAAAAGAGTACCAGCCTCTACCTGCCAAACTATCAAGCATCTGATCCATGAGTGGCATTGAAAAGTGGTCTTTTTAGGTCAAGTGGTTGTGCTTCCTGTAAACCACGCTTACACGCCATCATGTGAATGATCTTGTCAGTATCAGCTCATTCTTCTCATTGGATAGCACTGTGATCCCACCTTTCTTTGGCACACGCTGTACCAGACTCATCCACTTTCTATCCGCAATGGGGTAAAAAACACTAGTATCTAGCCACTTGATAATCTCCTTTTCACTACTTCTTGCATTGGTGGGTTCAAGCGTCACCGATGCTTTATACTTGGTGTGTAGTTTGGCTCGAGCTGTATTTTTTTTATGTACATATGCCTGGAGGGATCCCGATGATGTCAACTATGGTCCGGCCAATTGCCTTTATGTGCTTTATTAATACTATGACCAAAGTTTATACTTGCCAGTCTATTATGTCTGCTGCAATAATCACTGGCAATGTGTTGTCTTCTCCTAAGAATGCGTATTTGAGGAAGGGAGTTAGTGCCTTCAGTTCAAAGACTGGCGGTTCTTCTACTGATGGCTTTGCTGGCGGAGTCAAACGAGTTTTCAAATCAAGGTCTAACATTTTTGGTCTGAAGTTATAAGACCCCATTCCTTCTAGGGCATTCACCAGCTCCGTGTACCCCGCTAATCCATCTCCTTCATACTTCATCAAGAAGGCTACTAGTGTGTCAATATTCATCATCTCTCCGACGGGCGCTAGCAACCTCTTGTCTTCCATCTGGTTGTTCATAAAGGTAGAGCCCTTGGTGTTGGCCTAAATGAATAATAGAAGAAGCACAAAGAAAACATAAACAGGGAAATAACAACCAAAAGTTAAATACAAGCATTGATCTAATCTTAGTCGTATTCCCCATCAACTGCGCCACTTTTTGATAAAGCTCAAACTCACACTTCCTGGCAAAGTATGAATCGAATGGTGTTAATAAACAACTCAACAAAGCGGTTGGGGATGAACTCACAGGGAATAAGGTAAGATCTAGACTAATGCTGGTACTTAAACTTGTTGGTAAGTTATCTTCAAATTGTGGGGTTATAAAGAAAAACAATAATAAAACAAGGCTGCAATTGTGGTTGTTATAGAGATTTGAAAATAACTAGGGTACGTGCTCCCCATGGGTTCATAACTACTTCGGGTATACACACGTGATCAATCTCAATGCTTACTTGTAGAATTGATAACTAGGGTTCATCCACACGACTGGTTCGTTCCGATTGGATGACTATACCCAATCACCAGGTCAGGTCCCATGGGCGATTTCTTTCTAACTGTTATAATATGTTCCAAATTTAACTATCCTGCAACCACAACTCAAGTTAATATAATGATCATAAAGACCAAGGCTTTGTTGTAATTTTCTTTTTCTAATCTCTACTTCTCTAGGTTCAAGCAAGTAAAGCATTTGAGGAAGTCCTAACGTTGTACACCGTTAAGAAACATTTAAAGGTGAAGAGAATACAATACAAGCATTTAGCATTGGTTTTGAATAACTTTTGTGTAACCCTATTTCTTTAGTCCATCATGGTTCCCACAACCCTAGTTGTGGAGATTTTAGCCTCTCATGATTGTAAGATTACAATTACCAGTCATAGACAGATACATAATTAAATACTTACAACAATAATTGGAAGAAAACTCACTTTGAATATCAATGAACAATCTCAAGAACAATTGATGAAATCAAGTGTTGACCCTAAGAATTTCTCTCGATATCTTGATAAAAATTCACAAATAATACTTTTCACATGTCTCTACTACTTTCTCCCTTGCTTGTTCTACTAAAATAAAACATAAAAAGTATTTATACAGAATTAGAAACCTTTTTCTAAGCAAACAGGGAATTTTCCATATCTGGCGCTGACTTGACTCATGACTGAACCTACGACTTGTAATAGGATTTTCATGACCCAAGTCTATACCCTGGATAAGATACGGTATTTGGAGTCACGAGTGACCCCAAGCCAACCCATGGTCTATCACTACACTGGTAACTGAGTAAACATAAGAGGAAGCTTTAAATAAATAAAACTATTTAAGAAAAATTAATTTTCGAGAGCTAATACATTTGAAAAGTATTACTGAGTATCTATTTCTAAGTCCGAAAGCCACTAATAAATGATAAGTTGTGGGTACAAGCCCCCAGCTAACTCTAAAATTTGACTGTAAAGAACTAACTGTAAAGTAAATATCATCCTCGGAAGGTGAGGACTCACCAAATGTTTCTGCTGATATCGTTGGAGGAACCTACTGACAATGCTGGGACTGAGAACCTGTGCCTTTATCATGATACAATACAACATAGAAGGTACGTGTCAGTACTTTGAATGCACTGAGCAAGTGAGAAATATAATAAGCATGAAAGATAAGTAAGCGAACTGAAATGACCAACTGAAATACTGAAAACTGATATAACTGAAATATAACTGATTGGTCAATAATGACCTAGTTGATGGTCAAAGACATGTCCTGGATCTGAGATATTGAACTGAGCTAAACTGAACTGAACTGAATTGAGACTGTATTGACTAGTGGAAGAGTCTATAACCGACATATAACCACGTGAGCTAAACATGGAGTTCGATGTATATGCCCCATCGATTGGACCTAATATACCTTGCCAGGGTATAAAGGTATGAATTAGGTGATCATAAATCTAGGGCTTGATAGGTCAAGTAACCTACGGTGGCGATGTATTTCTTGGAATCTGGGTGTGCTGAAACCCCAGTCCGCTCGGTGCTAAGTACTACTCCTACTGTATAATCCTAAATTTGTCTACTAAGATGATAGCTAAAAGCTTGGGCCCGAGACTAAGTCAGGGGCACTTATCTGGAAGTATCCTGAGAGTCTTATCAGACCGAATACTATGACTGGTGTTCTAGGACTATTCAGAGATGCTTATCTGGAAGCATTGTGACCGTCTAAAGAACAGCTGATAATTGATAACTGATAACTAATAACAGGGAGGCACTACTGACACCTCAAGAACTACCTATAGCCAAACTGATTAGCTGACATTTCTTAAAAAATACTGAAAGTACTAACATTCTGACTAAGACTAAACTAGAATGCAACTGACTGAAAATTCATATGATAATAATAACATGGGAATTTCAACACTGATAGAGTCAAGCAATATTTATATCTAATCGATTATGTGACCCTAGTTACTACACTTATCGAATTAGAGCTAAAGTCACTTTTCAGGAAAACAAGTATCAACATGATTACTAGATAGTGGAATTATAGTAACAAATAGTATGAACAACATTTCACATGATTTAATTGGAACATGAACCAAAAAATTCCCCTGATTCAAAAGTCCTTGGGCATAGAACTAATAGTAAATATTTAGATGGATTTTGGGAATACAAGGGAAGGAAAATTCCCTTGCTAAATTTTCACATACCTGGTGATAAAGAACTTGGAGAAAACCCTTGAGAAGATCTTAGAAGAAAAGTTGAAACCCTTGCTCTGCTTCGTTCTTACATACTAAGTTCCTACGCTCTTGACTTTGAGAGAATGAGAGGAATAAAGAGGGAACGTTGTTCTACCCCTTTAATTGTCTCTAAAACATGCTCAAAACGACAAGGTTTAGAGATAAAAATCTAGAAAGTTACTAAAATAACCCTGGGAGAATATCTAGAAAACTGCCTCATCAGGGACCAACGGGTCACACAACGAGTCATTGATTGATACCATGACTTGTTGGGACCAGTCATCAGTCCTGGGCTTAGATCATAGGCTTATGGGAACTGGAAAAGAGTGTGACCTCGACTCATTGGATGAACCAATGGGGTGTTGATACCTCCCATGGTCACTGGCAGGGACTTGAACAAAACACTGGACCCCCTCCTCTAACGGGTGACACCACAACTCATTGGTCGATCCAACGAGTCGTTATCTACTCTTATCCTAGCTACTGGAATCCATGAAGGATTTGGGACTTGACACCACGAGTGGGCACAATGACTCATTGTTTGATACAATGGGTCGTTGTTGCCACTCGTTGTCACTGAAGAAATTGGTCAAAATTACCTGGGAGCCCCAATTAACGAGTCACATCACGAGTCATTATATCAAGCGACGAGTCATCATTTGACTTGTGGGTTCCTAGAAAGGGATTAACTGGGTTCTGACTTGGGAAGGCAACAAGTGACAGGATGACTTGTTTCTTCTCACAATGAGTCGCTTCATGTCCCATTGATTCCCCAAGAACATCTGACAGGGCTGATCACGACCTAAACAACGGGTCGTTACTGCTGACAATGACTCATTATATCAGTCGTTCTGAGAAAACTTTCTGGTTTTCCCCAAGTTTTTCATGTAATTTTTGAGTTTGGTCTAGGAAAATTTTGGGGTGTTACAATATCTCCCCTTTGGGATCATTCTTCCTCGAATGAAGACTAAAACTGCTAGAAAATTGGAAAATAGCTGTAATTCCCGAATTGAGGCTATAAACTAATTTCTAAAGGAATGACTGACTCTAAACTGATTTAATCATGCTAACTAAGTTAATGTAACTAGGATGCATATTGAAAATCCGAATAGAGCTGATGAGTATGGAACTTAACAGAGTATTGACGAGGAATTTAATACCTGATGCTGGAACTGAACTGGAAGGGAATAAATGAGGGTATTTGTCCACCATGTCTGCTTCTGCCTCCCATATGGCTCCCTCAACTAGCTGGTTCCTCCACAAGACTTTCACTAAAGTGACTTCCTTGTTTCTAGACTTACGAACTTGATGGTCTAGGATCTAAACTGGAACCTCTTCGTAAGAGAGACTATCCTTTACTCCCACACTATCTAGTGGCACAATTGAGGTTGGATCGCCGATGCACTTCTTCAATAGTGACACATGGAAGACTGAGTGCACAAATGCTAACTCTGAGGGTAATTCTAACTCATAGGCCACATTACCAATTTGCCTCAGAATCCTGTAGGGTCTTACATATCTCGGTCTAAGTTTCTCTTTCTTTTCAAACCTCATCACCCCTTTCATGAGTGAAATTTTTAGGTAAACCCAATCATCTATACAAATTCTAACTCTCTCCTCCACTCATCCGCATATGATTTATTTAAGCTTTGAGCTATTTTCAGCATTTCTCTAATAAATTGCACTTTATACATAGCTTCATGAATCGAGTCTGGTCCTATCAAGGTAGCTTCGCCAACCTTAAACCATCCTATAAGAGACCTACAGCTCCTACCATCTAATGTCTCAAATGAGGCCATTTGAATACTGGAGTGGTAGCTGTTGTTGTATGCAAACTCGATGAGAGGTAGGTGATCATCCCAACTGCCCTTGAAGTCCATCACACAAGCTCTCAGCATATCTTCTAAGGTCTAAATAGTCCTTTTCGCTTTTCCATTGGTCTGAGGGTGAAAAGTTGTGCTGAGCTTGATTTGAGTACCAACTCCTTTCTGAAATGACTTCCAGAAATGCGAGGGAAACTGGGTACCTCTATCTAAGATAATGGACAAGGGAACCCATGCAGTTTGACTAATTCCCAGATGTATAGTCTAGCAGAATCCTTCACTGAGTTTGTAGTTTAACTAGGAGGAAATGTGCTGACTTGGTCATCCGATCTACTATCACCCAAATTGAGTCATGCTACCGAGGAATGCAAGGTAGACCTATAATAAAGTCCATATTCACTTCTTCCCACTTCCATGTGGGTATGTTGATATCCTGAGTCATACCCCCAGGTCTCTGATGTTCTACCTTAACCTGCTGGTAGTTCGAGCACTTAGCCACAAATTTTGCAATGTCTCTTTTTATGTAATTCCACTAGTAGATATCCCATAGGTCATGGTACATTTTAGTGGCACCTGGGTGGATAGAATATTTGGAGCTGTGTGCTTATGCTAGTATTTGCTGTCTCAAGTCACCTACATCCTGTATACAAAGTCTGTCCTAGTAACGAAACATACCATCTCCCCCTTTAGAGAAAGCCTCAACTTCTTTCCGTATAACCACTTCTTTCAACATAACCGGTTCTTTCATCTTAAGAAGTATGGGATCTTCATCTTACTATGACTTAACCTCAACAAGTAACGAGGAATTTGACCCACTTTGCATTACTACTTTGCCCTTAGCTGAATCGACCAATTGCACTCCCAACCGAGCTAACATGTGAAAATCTTTTTCTAGTTCTTTTCTTCCCCCTTCAACATGAGCAACACTCGCCATGGACATTCTGCTTAGGGCATCAAAACCACATTGGCCTTGCTTGGGTGGTATAGCATACTCATGTCGTAATCCTTTAATAGCTCCAACCACCTTCTCTAACGAAGATTCAAGTCTTTCTGATTGAACACATATTGAAGGCTTTTGTGGTCGGTGAAAACATCCATGTGAGCCCCATAGAGGTAATGCCTCCATATTTTCAAATAAACACCACTGCTGCCAATTCAAGATCATGAGTTGGATAGTTCTTTTCATGAACTTTGGGCTATCTGGAGGCTTAATCTATCACCTTATCCCGCTACATCAGAACGCAACTGAGCCCAATTCTATAAGCGTCACAATATACCACGAACCCCTCTATTCCTTCTGGTAAGGTTAAAACTGGAGCATTTGTGAGCCAAGTCTTCAACTCCTGGAAGCTCTTCTCATATGCATCTGACCAAAACTTCACCTTTTCTAAGTTAGCTTAGTCAAAGGAGATGCAATAGAGGAAAATCCTTCTACAAATTGCTGGTAATAACCGACTAGACCCAAAAAACTTTTGATATCTATTGGGGAGTAGGTCTTGGCCAGTCTTTTACTGTTGCTATTTTTTGGGGATCTACCTGAATATCCTCACCTGAGACCACGTGACCAAGGAAAGTCATAGACTTCAATGAGAATTCACATTTACTTAATTTAGAGAACAACTGGCAGTCTCTAAGCATCTGTAACACTATCCTCAAATGGTTAGCATGTTCTTCCTTGTTTCTAGAGTATACCAGAATGCAATCAATGAATACAATGGTGAACATGTCTAGATAATGCTTGAAACCCTGTTCATTAGGTCCATGAAAGTTGTAGGGGCATTAGTTAGTCCAAAGGACATTACCACGAATTCATAGTGACCATACCGAGTTCTAAAAGCTATTTAGCTGATGATATCCCTACTTGAGATCTACCTTGGAAAAATAACTAGCTCCTTGAAGTTGATCAAACAAGTCATTAATCCTGGGTAGGGGATACTTGTTCTTAACTGTAACTTTGTTCAGTTGACGGAGTCTATACACATTCTGAGGGTACCGTCCTTTCGCATGAATAATAGTGGAGCACCTATAGAGAGATGATGGGCCTGATGAAACCCTTATCAAGTAGGTCTTTTAACTATTCCTTCAACTCCTTAAGCTCAACTAGATCCATTCTATAAGGAGGAATGGAGATGGACTGAGTGTCTGGAAGAAGGTCTATGCCGAAGTCTATTTCTCGCTCGGGAGGGACTCTAGGAAGATATTCAAAAAACACGTCAGGAAATTCACTGACTACTAGAATTGACTGGATAGTTTGACCCGAACTAGGTGATAGATGCACCTTTTAGAAATGAACTTCCTTTACTTAAGGTAGGAAATAAACCGACCCTTAGGCGCTGAACTACTACCCATTAACTCTAAAACTGGCTTATTTGGGAACTGAAATCTGACGACTCTAGGACTGTAACTCTGGGACTGAGAGCTAGATGCTCCACCTTCCGATCCTTACGGGGACCAGAAAGTAGGGGAGCTAGCTGAGGTGGGTACTGGAGTGCTCTGTTGCTGCTGTTGTGGGCGACTACTACCGCCGGATCTCTGGTGGCCATAGTCTGATTGACCCATTCTAGCCCACTTTTTCTCCCATTCCATGTCCTTCATCTTTTCTGCCTCAATCTGCTGGGCATGAACGATGAGGCTGGAGAGGTCAATGTCCTTAATAAGCATAGTGGTTCTGCACTCCTTAACTACCAGGTTTGACACTTTACTGACGAACTTAAGCATGCAAGTCCTTGGCTCGGTTACTATCTCTAGAGCATACTACGACAACCAAGTGAACTCTATTATATATTCCTCCATAGTCCCGTTACCCTATTTCAAGTTCATGAACTCTGCGACCTTAGCCTCCCTCGGCTCCTGGGGAAGAATCTATCTAGGAATGTTGTGGTGAACTCTTCCCACTCTACCGGTTCTGCTCCTACTGGTCTCTTTTCCTTCCACTGATAATACCAAATCTAGGCCGCCCCTTTCAACTGGTAGGCAGCCATAACTCTCCGTGGAACTAACACCCAAAATCCGAGTGATTTTTCGCACCTCATCTACAAACTCCTGCAGGTCTTCTCCTACCATGGATCCATTAAAAGCTGGAGGGTCCATTTTGGTGAAATTTCAAACCCTAGCAACTGCTCCAAACCTGTATGTGCTCATCGGAACCACCTGTTAGTTCACTTGATTAGTCACTGTCTGAGCAGGCAGTCAAATTATCGCTCTAAATTCTGCTGAGGACACTTGATCGTCCCGAGGGGCTGATGGAGCTGGTGGGGCAGGTAGTTTAGCATTGCCATCCCTCCTTCCATTTCCTCGTCTTGGAGGCATAGTTTCACTGAAACAAAATAGAGCACGAGTTGAGAGAACGTTTCTGGAATTGAACTTCATTGCACAATAAAGAGTAAGAACAAAAAGGGAGTTTTTCTATTAACGTCTTGTAGCCTCACCATCATAAGCGTGGCGCGCTTGACACCCATGAAAAGGACTCTACTTAACATGACTTTAAGACATCATAGAATACTCTAAACCTAGTGCTCTGATACCAAGTTTTTCACAACCCGAGTCTATACCCTCACCGAGATATGGTACTTGGTGTCATGAGTGACCCCAACCCAACCCATGGTCTATCATTACACTGGTAACTGAGTAAACATAAGTGGAAACTTTAAATAAATAAAACCATTTAAGAAAAATTGATTTAATGAGAGCCAATACATTTGAAAAATAATACTGAATATCTATGTCTATATCTGAAAGCCACTAATAAATGATGAGTTGTTGGGACAAGCCCCCAACTAACTCTAAAATCTAACTTTAAAGAACTAACTGTAAATAAATATCACCCTTGAAAGATGAGGACTTACCAAATGTTGCTGGTGATATCATCTGAGGGAACTACTAACAATGCTAGGACTGAGAACCTATGCTTGTATCATGATACAATAAAGCGTAGGAGGTATGCATCAGTACTTTGAATGTACTAAGTAAGTGAGAAATATAATAAGCATGAAAGAACAAGTAATTGATCTGAAATGACATGAAATGACCAACTTAAATACTGAAAACTGATAAAACTGAAATGTAACTGATATGATCAATAATGACAGTGGCCGATGGTCATAGACATGTCCTGGATCTGAGATACTGAATTGAGCTAAAATGAACTAAACTGAATAGAGACTATACTAACTAGTGAGAGAGTCTATAACTGACATATCACCATGTGAGATAAATGTGAAGTTTAATGTATACGCCCCATCGATAGGACCCAATATACCTTGTCAGGATATAAAGGCATGAACTGGGTGATCACATATCTGGGGCCCGGCGGGCCAACTAATCTACGGTGGCAAAGTAGTTTTGGGAACCTGGGCACGCTGAAACCCGGTCTGCTTGGTGCTAAGTACTACTCCTACTAGATAAACCTAAATTTGTCTACTAAGCTGATAGCTCGAAGATGGGGCCTAAGACTAAGTTAGGGACACTTATCTGGAAATACCCTAAGAGTCTTATCGGACCAAATACTGTAACTAGTGTTCTAGGACTAGTAAGAGCGGCTTATCTGGAAGCATCATGACCGTCTAAAGAACAACTGATAACTGATAACTGGGAGGCATTACTGACACCTCAACAACTGACTATAGTCAAACTGATCAGCTGACATTTCTGAAAAAAAATATTGAAAGTACTAACATCCTGACTAAGACTTAACTAGCATGCAACTGACTAAAGATTCGTATGATAATAATAACATGGGAATTTCAACACTAATAGATTCAAGAAATATTTATATCTAATCGATTATGCAGGACACTAGTTACTACATTTATTGAATTAGGGCTAAAGTCATTTTTCAGGAAAACAAGTATCAACATGATTACCAGATAGTGGAATTACAGTAACAAACAATATGAACAATATTTCGCATGATTTAATTGGAACATGGCTGAAAAATATCTCTAATTTGAAAGTCTTAGGGCTTTGAACTAATACGAAAATTTAGATTGATTTTGGGACACAAGGAAAGGACAATCCCTTGCGAAATTCTCACATACCTGGGATGAAAAACCCGGAGAAAACCCTTGACAAGATCTGATAAGAAAAGTTGAAACCCTTGATCTTCTTTGTGCTTACAGAATAAGTTTCTACGCTCCTGACTTTGAGAGAATGAGAGGAATGAAGAGGGAACGTCGTTCTACCCCTTTAATTCTCCCTAAAATGTGATCAAAATGACAAGGTTTAGAGATAAAAAGCTGGGAAGTTACTAAAATAACCCTGGGAGAAAATCTGGAAAGTTGCCCTGTCAGGGACCAATGGGTCACACAATAAGTCATTGGTTGATACCACAACTCGTTAGGACCAGTCGTCAGTCCTAGGCTTAGATCTTGGGCTTACTAGAACTGGCAACAAAGGGTACCACAACTCGTTGGATGAACCAACAAGTCATTGATACCTCCCATGGTCACTGGTAGGGACTTGAACAAAACGCTAGACTCCCTACTCTAACGGGTGACACCACCACTTGTTGGTTGATCCAATGAGTCATTATCTAATGAGTCGTTATCTGCTCTCATCCTAGATATTGGAATCCATGAAGGATTTGGGACTTAACACCATGGGTGGACAGAAAGACTCATTGTGTAATACAACGGGTCGTTGTTGCCACTCATTTTCATTGAAGGAGTTGGTTAAAATTACCTTAGATCCCCAACTAATGAGTCACACCATGAGTCGTTATATCAAGCGACAACTGATAATTTGACTCGTGGATTCCTAGAAAGGGATTAATTGGGTTTTGAGTTGAGAAGGAAATGAGTGATAGGATGACTCATTTCTTCTCACAATGAGTCATTCCATGTCCTATTAGTTCCAAAAGAACATCTGACAGGGCTGACCAAAATAAAAACAACAGGTTATTACTGCTGAAAACGACTCATTGTCTCGGTTGTTCGAAGAAAAGTTTCTAGTTTTCCCCTAGTTTTTCGTGCAATGTCTGAGTTTGGTCGGGGAAAGTATGGCTCATACTGCCTCTCGTACATCCTTGGCTGCTACTGATTTTTATTAGTGTTGGCAGCTAGTACGACTCGTACCATGGTCGTTCGAGTCATACAATCCATATGTGGCTTGGCCCTGAGAACTTTGACATCTTTTGAAGTTTTCCATGAGTATTGTGGTATGCCTCATAACTTCCTCCTACGACTCGTACTTCTTGTTGTATCTGAAGTTCTTGCCAAGTCTTTTAGAATCACTTAATATCACCATGGCTCATGGTATGGGTCATAAGTGGTTGCTACGATTTGTGGGTTCCACCCGTCCCAAGAGACTGCCTTATGCAAATTTCTCTGAAGATTTTCACAATTCCAGTTACAGCTGGTACCATCTTGGTACGGCTTGTATTGAGAGTCGTACTTTGCTTTCCTCTTATTCCAGCCTTCTGATTTTCATCATGATTCTTAGTATGACTCATACAATCAAGGTGCGGCTCACACTGAGACTTGTACTTGGTTGATTCTCTGCACCTTTTTGTATTTTTTGCATATCTTTGCTCCAACACTTAATTTTCCTTGAAAACAAAGTAAAAGTACCTCATATCCATATAAACATACCTAAGTTCATGCTATTTTCTCAGTTTTAAGTATTCAAAGTACTGTAAACTCACAACACATCAGAGACCACTACTGCTGAGGGGGTAACCATTCCCCCTACTGATACACCATTGAGTGCGTTGGCCACCGCCAGCGCCACGAGTGCAGTAGACGTACCACCTCCGTAGGATGACAAGAGTACTTAGTGTGCCATAGGTGTGTTCCCTTCCTTCTGCTTTATGTTCTATGCTTCGAGGATGAAGCATTGCTTTTAAAAAAAGGGAGGGGGTGTACTTGTATTTTTGGGATTTTTTGGATACGACTGAGGGTTTTTCTTGTTGTGTTTTTTTTACCTTGGACATGCTATCTAGTAGAACTGGCATGTTTAGAATTTTATTTTTTGTGTTCTTGTTTAATTAGAGTAGCTTAGGATTACTCAATCAATAAATTGTACTAGTTTTGAAGTTTTGAAATATTTACCTTGTTTAAAATTTTGATGGTTAGCTATGTACTTGGTGACTGCAAATCATCATTTTTGTGGATCTTTTTGTGTCATTTAGTGTATTAGCATGAGTAGTTCTTGTTAATCATTTATAAACTGGACAGGTAGAATGAATGAAAAATATGTACCATGAGTGTCTGAGGTCTATACCTAGTTCAATACTACGTAGAGAATCTAGAACTTTTCTGGTTGGTCTTTACATAGGTTTTAGGATGGTTTTTTAGGAGAGGGTCATAGGCCTTTTTATTTATCCCATTTTTAGCTTAAATTACCCTACCAGAATAATATGATTCTCTTAATCTCGATTCTGAGCCTTAAATGAATCATTTTTCTTTGATTAACCAATTAATCGTACCTATTATTTATAATGAACCTATTTTGGCCCTGGTCCCTCCTTGGACACTGTGAACCTCAACATAGGCAAAATGCCTAAGTTGAGGGTGGATAGAGTAGGGGTGCATAGATTTTGGGGAGGTGAAAAAGGAAGAGAGAAGAAAAAGGGTTTAAAATGAGGTGTGGTGTGACAAAACAAAAGACAAAGAAAAATAAAAAATTAAAAGAAGATACAAAAAGAGAAAAATGAATGAAACTTTGAAGAAACATACCACACCAATATAATTGCATCAAAAAATGTTGAAAAGGGAGGAAAAAAGTTGAAAAAGCAAAAAGGGTGAAAAGTGAAAAGTGGAGCCACGTGTATGTAGTGTCAAGTAGAGTTTAGTCACTAAAAAATCCATATCTATCACACCCAGCCTGAAAGCCTACATTACATGAAGAATCAGGTCCTATAGTGATCCTATCCTGGCTATCTGACAAGCCGAAGTAGAGAAAATAAGGGCAAGCCTATGGTATCCGACATACAATATTTGAACCTTCTTTGTGGGGATGAGAGTCTTTCTTTTTCAATTCCATATTTCTTTTCTATATTTGTGAGTGGGGGACTTCGTTTGTTATGAGGGTACATGGTTTGTGTTTGATTCTGCCAATTGTCTATGTGAAAAACATTGGTGATGACTCAACTATCTGCTAATAGCTAGATGAAATATCTTGATCCCTATTTATCATAGTTTGTGGTTTCTTGATTCGCATATGCTGATTTAGTTTATGGGAAAAAGGGTCAAAAGTTGTTTGAGTTTATGGTGCAAGTTTTGATTGATGTTGGCTATAGTATCCTAGGTTTATTTTCTAGTTAAGCATCATTTTTTAATTTTTTGTTTTCTTTGCCTGAGGACATGCAAAAGTATTAGGATGAGGGTGTTGATGTGTTATGACTTTACAGTACTTTTGATGCTTAAAACTGAAAAAATAGCATGGACTTAGGTATGTTTATATGGATATGAAGTGTTTTTACTTTATTTTCAGAAAAAATAGGTGTTGGAGAAAAAATGAGTAACAATGCATAAAAGAGCATAGAATCAGCCAAGTACCAATCTTAGTATGAGTCGTACCTTGATTGTACGAGTCGTACTAAGACTCATGGAAAACCTCAGAAGGCTAAAACAAGGTGAAGGCAAAGTACGACTCTCAGTGCGAGTCGTACCAAGATGGTACGAGCCGTAACTGGAGTCATGGAAATCTTCAAAGAAAATTTGCACAAGGAAGTATCTTGGTACGGGTGGAACCCACAGATTGTAAAATCTACTTACGGCCTGTACCATGAGTTGTGGGGAAGCTTCAGTGATTCTTAAAGACTTGGCAGGACTCTAGATGCAACAAGCAAGTACGAGTCATAAGAGGAAGGTACGAGGCGTACCACAACACTCGTAGAAAACTTCTGAGGATGTCAAAGTTCTCAAGGACAACCCACGGATGGATTGTATAACTCGTAGGGCTATGGTATGAGTCGTACCAGCTTCCAACACTTAGTCAAATCTGTAGCAGCCAAGGGATATACAAGAGGCAGGTACGACCCGTACAATCCTGTTACGGGTCGTATGATAAGTTGTGATTCAAGCCGGCACTAGATTTGGAAATTTCCCTGTTAGCTTAGGAAAAGGTTTCTAATGTCTATATAAATACCTTTTATGCTTTATTTTAGTAGAACAACAAAGAGAGAAGGTAGTATACGTGTGATTGCATTGTGAGAAGTTTTATTTGTGAATTATTATCAAGTTTCGGAGAGCAATTCTTAGGATCAACACTTGATTCTATCAATTATTCTTGAGTTTGTTCATTGATATTCAAAGAACATTTTCTTTCGATTATTGTTGTAAGTATTTAATTATGTGTTTTTCTGTGAATGCTAATTACAATTTTACAATCATGAGAGGCTAAAATATCCACAACTAAGGTTGTGAAAACCATGGTGGATTAATAATATAGGGTTACAAAAAGTGATTCAAAACCAATGTTAAACGCTTGTATTGTATTCTCTTCATATTTAAACATTTCTTAGCAGTGCACAATATTAGGACTTGTCCAAATTCTTTACTTGATTGAACCTAGAGAAGTAAAGATTAGGAAAAGAGAATTATAACAAAACCTTAATTTTTATGATCATTGTATAACTTGAGCTACAGTCGCAAGAAAGTTAATTTGGAACAAATTGATAACGGTTAGTTTGAAATCATTAATGAGACCTAACCCGGTGATTGAGTATAGTCATCCAATAGGGACGAACCAATTTTTTGGATAATCCTAGTTATCAGTTCTACAAGTAAGCATTGGGATTGATCACGTGTGTACACCCGAAGTAGTTATGAACCCTAGTTATTTGTAAATCTTGATAACAACCACAATTACGATCTTGTTTTATTATTACTTTTCTTTAAATTTCCCCAATTTGGAGATAACTTACCAACAAGTTTAAGTATTATTATTAGTCTAAATCTTACCTTATTCCATGTGGGTTCGAATCCAAACTTTTTATTGGGTTCTTTATTGACAATGTCTGCTTCATACATTGCCAGAAAGTATGATTTTGAGCGTCATCAGTAATCTTTTCATATTTTTGCATTTATTTGTTTAGAAATTTGAGTTTCCATCAGATGTATTTTACATAACCTTTTCATATTCTTTGTCACTTTATAATGGCTCACAATCATTCAAATCATTTTATCATTTTGTTTCTCTTCTTTTTTTCCTTTAATCTCCATAAACATCTACTCCTACTATTTGTCTTCCCATTTGGCGTGATTTGCTCAGGCAAAAGATAATACTATTCCTTATTTTTGGACATGTTTAGTTTTTGCTTACTTCTTGTTACCTAGAGGTTTATATTTACAGAATAATATGTAATTTAATATTCTATTTTTTCCAATTTATGTTAGTTTTTACTTTTAGTTTGTTAAAAGAAATTCTATTTTTCTACATCTTAAATAATTTGATTTCGATCATCTAAGAATGACAAATGATGTTAGAAAAATTCAAATTTGTAGAAGTACTTATAAATTTAGTCATAGGTATTAAGTCATATGTTAGCTTTCTTGTCATTTGTGTTACACGCGATATGAGATATCTTGCAAGTCCCACGTCTTAATCGAGACTTCCTTAGTTTTACTACAAGTTCGAGCCATCTACCAAATTATTAATAAGTCATTTTCCTTTAACCAGCCATTATTTTGATCATTTTTTGTCCCGACCTGAGCATGGACCCCAGATCGAGACATGGGATGTAGAACCATGAATGGATCCAAGCTAACCATGGAACATACATAACATGAATAAGAACATCACTAAGAGAGAATAAAACATGATCATAATATATGCGGAAGTATGCATGACATAAAAACATAAGCGTAGATACGAGGCAACAACGTATAGCCATCTATATGTAGCTGCCTAAAAAGCCTCTAAACATATAATGAGCTGATGGGACAACGTTGTAATATCTTAAGAGTCTCTAAGATCAGACTTGAGGGTTAAAACTTAGAAAAAAGGAAATTTCGCACCAAGTCACAGAACGACCCGTCAAGTAACCCATGAAATGACTTAACAAATTGTTAAGTGGTCCATTAGATAGGGAGGAGTCGGATGTGGAATAAACGTTACCAGTGGCGATGGGTCGAGGAACGACTCATCATGTGACTCAACGAGTCATCAGGAAGCCTGTGATGCACAGGAGAAGTTGGGAAAATGTTGAGGTCCAGGAGACCTAATGGATAGAGGGACAAGTCGTGGTGTCACTTCACGACTCATCAGGTGGCTCATTGGTTGGGAGGTCTTGGATGGTGTGAGACTTTCAATGGTGACAACGAAAGGAAGTAAGGAGTCATCGTACCTGTTACTAACTCATCGTGTCAGTTGTCAGTTGGAGAATTTTAGTTTAGGGAAAAGTTTGTCAATGGCAACGAGTGAGGGCCATGAGTCACCACTCCTCCTAATTACTCGTGATGTCCCTTGTTAGGTCTGGTAGTTTCAGTTGTTATATAAAATCAATAAGGGTATCTTTGTAAATTCTAAGCACCTAAGCCCTAAACTATGTCGTTTTAAGCTCTAAAAGAGATGTACTAGGAGGGGTTAAGCCTATTCTGACCATTCCCCTCCCATGCATGCAAGTCTAAAGCTCTCCATTGAAAATCAAGCCTAGAACCCTTCAAGTTTTTCTTCAAACTCTTAGGCTTTCAAAGACAAGTGTAGATTTAGTTTACCCAGGTATGTGGGGCTATGAATGGGAGTTTTATTTCACTCTCATGCCCATATTTTTACTCAAGTTCAAGAATTAAAGTATATGATCTTATGGGATTTTACCCTAATTTCATGAAATTCATTATGGTTTTATTATGGTCAATTCCCTTCATGTTTCAAAGTATATTTTAATATTCATGGGAAGATTCTATATCTATTTTTATTACAAATTCATGATCTCAAGTTTTTAGAACACTATGCCCAACTATGTAAGTTCATGAAAAGTTAAGTTTATGATTTATAATTCCTAGTATGAAGAGATATCTAGCATGATTGAATGTCTAAAAATTACCCATGTATTAATCTATGATTTTGATCAATGAAGTCTATTTCAAGTATGCATGATTTTTAAATTTGGACAAGCCCACACAGTACTAGGATGTTTTATAATCTAGCCAAGGCTAACATGATCCAATGATAGATATATGTTTTGGAGCCAAGACTCCTCAAATGTTCAGATTCAAGTTATGTTTTGAAATATGATTATATGATCATTATATGTTTCTGGAGTAGTGTCGAGCACAAGTAGGCTAGGGGTTCCAAGATTTTCCGATCTCATAAACTATGCGCCAACGTAGGTATATTTGGGCCCTCTTAAGAGAGCATTTTCCCCTGCCCAAGGGCACACCGTTATATCATACCTTACTTATCCTTTACTCTGGTAAGGCTTAGGATGGCCCTTCTTTACGTTAGCAAGATGTGGGATCATCATGCGTTCATACATGGTGGTTTTCAGTTAAGCAAGTCTCCCATTGTTTCTCATGATTTCAATTATGCATATTTATGACATGCGATATTATGTTTTCAGCAGGTTTGACCCAATGATCAGTTTAAAAGATTTTACTTATGATTTTAGTTATGGAAAGACATATGATTTTATTTTTAGCTTTGGGTCATACTATTCAAATACAGAAATTCAGTTTATCACTATACATGCTTTCAGATATTAGCATGTAGTCCTTACTCTCATGATCTTATGATTTATGTTATGTGCATCATTTTAGTTATACTCACTCAGCATGCTTTACTTACCTTACATACTCAGTATATTCCAAGTGTTGACTACATAATCTATGTTATGTCATTTCATGATACAAGTCCTAGCGATCAAACTCAAATGCGTCATTAGTTCTTCTCTCGTCCTAGTTTAGACCCTACTTTGGGTGAGTCCTCATCCTTCGAGGACATCTATCTTTCAGTATCATCATGTTAGTTTGTTTCAGACTTAGAGATAGTTGGAGGCTTGTCCCAGCATCTCATCAGTTAGTAGAGGCAAATATAGATTTGTATGTTCAGCTTCAGACTCAATGTTATGATATTACTATTGGCTAGACATTTCGTTATTCAGACTTTTGCTATTTCAGAATTTAGTTACCAGTTTTTCTTATTGTTGATCTTTAGTTATCATTTTCATGTCATGGGTCGACATGGAGCCATTCATGGTTCTAGATTCCGTGTCTTAGTCTTGGCCTATGTTTAGGTCATGACAAACTTGGTATAAGAGCCAAGGTTTAGAATGTCCTAGGATTTCCCCTTCTTTCATGATCTATGTCGTGCGTGAAGTACCCCTCTATCATTCTAATTCGTGCTATACACGTTTGTAGAATCATGACTCCATGCTGTATGAATGGAAAAAGGAACAGAAAATGGAAATGGCCATGACAATGGCAATGGGGGCGAGCATCATTAGGCCCCACCAGCGCTAGCAGGTCCTTTGCCTGAACAGGTCTACCATCCCGAGTTTAGAGTGGCATTTCAGATATTGGCACAGGATTTGACCGCTCATGTCAATCAGCAGGCGGTGGCCCATGTCCCTCAGAATGGGAACAACAGCAGCTTGAGTTCGGGACATTCTCAAGATGAATCCACCTGAGTTCCTCGGTTCAAGAGTGGAGGAGGACCCACATGATTTTCTGGAAGAGATATAGAAGATCACCCAGATTATCGGGGTGTCATGAGAAGAGAGTAGCAGACTTAGCCTCCATTAGTTGAAGGGGATTACTTATATTTGGTACCGTCAGTGGAGGGACGGTAGAGCAGTGAGCATAGTTCTAGTGAGTTGGGATGAGTTTATAGCTGCTTTCTTAGATAGATTCTTCTGTAGGGAGTTGAGGGATGCAAAGGCGGTGAAGTTCATCAACTTGAGGCAAAATGATATGACTATTCAAGAGTACGCATTAGAGTTCACCCAGTTGTCCAAGTATGCCCTGGAGATGATTGTGGATCAGAGAGCCCGTATGAACATATGGAGTGTCAGACTTGCTAGTAAAGGAGTATAGGACCGCAATGCTAAACAGCGATCTTGATTTCTCCCATTTGCTGATATACATCAAGTAGGTAGAGGCGGATCAGATGAAAGAAAGGGAGATAGAGGCCAAGAGGGCCAAGACAGGCAGTTTTGGGTTTTCTTATTAGAGGTCCAATGGAAGATATCATCAACAGCACCACCAGAGATCATCATCCCTAGCTGCATCATCAACCAGTGTGCCATCCAAATCTAGTCGCAATCAGAGGGGAAAGACATTAGGATCCAAAGGTTAGGGGAGCCTAGCGTGCCAGTTTGCAACATGTGTGGCAGGAAGCACCTCAAGGAGTGACTAGTGGTATCAGGTGCATGTTTTATATGTGGTAAGCTTAGACATTTGCTCAGAAACTACCTTTTAGCCAGACGGGGCCATGGTAGAGGCCATGACGCAGCCACCAGTTCAACAGCTCCAGTAGCACATTCAGTTCAGCAGGGTGTATCCACTAGTACAAGTGGTGGTCAGCATTAGAATAGATTTTATTCCCTCACATCTTGTCAGGAGCAGGAGGCCTCTCCAGATGTGGTCACTGATATGTTATGAGTATTCCATCTTGATGTATATGCATTGTTAGATTCAGGGGCTACTTTATCTTTTGTGACGCCTTATGTTTCCATTAGTTTTGGAGTTAGTCCCAAAATCTTATCAGAATCCTTCTCAGTCTCTACTCCAGTTGGTGACTCAGTTATAGCTCACGAGTATATAGAAATTGCCATGTCATAGTCCTTCAGAAAATTACCTCAGTAGATCTAGTAGAGTTAAACATGACTAATTTTGATTTTATCTTTGGCGTGGATTGGTTGTATGCATGTTATGCCTCAGTGAATTTTAGAACCCATACAGGGTAGAGTTTCAGTTTTTAGGTGAGCCAATCCTAGAATGGAAGAGCAATTCAGTTGTGCCTGTAAGTCATTTTGTTTCCTTTCTTAAGTCTAGAAAGATGATTTCCAAGGGTTGCGTGTACCATCTAGTTTGGGTTAAGGATGCCACATTCGAGACCCGGACTCTTTAGTCTTTCCCTATTGTGAGTGAGTATCCAGAAATGTTCCCTGATGATCTACTGGGAGTCCCTCTCGAGTGGGAGATTGACTTTGCTATCAACCTTCTTCCTGATATGCAGCCTATACAGAGTCGCTCTAGCCGAGCTAAAAAAGTTCAATGATCTCTTGGATAAGGGCTTCATCAGACCTAGAAAATCCCGATGAGGTACACCAGTTCTCTTTGTTTGAAAGAAATTATGGGTCTCTTTGTATGTGCATTGACTATCCGCAGTTGAACAAGGTTACAATCAAGAACAAGTATCCTCTCCCTAGGATTAATGACTTGTTTAACCAACTTTAGGGTGCCAAGTGCTTCTCAAAGATAGATCTCAAATCCAGCTATCACCAGCTCAGAGTTAAGGAGAGTGATATTCTGAAGACAGCTTTCAAGACTCAGTATGGTCACTATGAGTTCGTAGTTATGTATTTTGGACTAATGAATACTCCTGAAGATTTTATGGCCTTGATAAACAAGGTGTTCAAACAATATCTGGACATGTTCGTGATTGTCTTCATCGATGATATTCTCATATACTCTCGAAGCGAGGAGGAGCATGCTGCTCATTTGAGGATTATGCTACAGACTCTCAAGGATTGCCAGCTATTTGCTAAATTCAGCAATTGTGAGTTCTGGTTAGACTCAGTAGCATTTTTAGGTCATGTGGTGTCAAGTAAGGGTGTGCAGGTGGACTCTCAAAAGATAGAAGTTGTATAGAATTGGCGTAAACCAGTAAATCCTTCGAATATGAGGAGTTTCTTAGGTTTATCTAGCTATTTTAGGAGGTTTCTTAAAGTATTTTCAACCATTATAGCACCATTGACTAAGTTTACCCAGAAGAAAGTTAAATTTTAGTGGTTGGAAACCTGTGGGAAGAGTTTTCAGGAGTTAAAGACTCAACTCACTTCAGCCCCAATATTGACCCTACCTGAGGGTACAGATGGATTCGTGGTGTATTGTGATGCCTCTAGGGTTGGTCTTGGATATGTGTTGATGCATCATGGTAAGTTCATTGCATTTGCCACTAGACAGCTTAAGACTCGTGAGAAAAATTACCCTACGTATGACCTGAAATTGGCAACGATGGTGTTCGAATTGAAGATTTGGAGACACTACTTGTATGGGATCCATGTGGATGTGTATACGGATAACAAGAGCCTAGAGTATGTATTCACTTAGAAATATTTGAATTTGCGACAAAGGAGATGGTTAGAGCTACTCAAGCACTATGATATTAGTGTCCTTTATCATCCGAGTAATGAAAATGTAGTGGAGGATGCCCTTAGCAGACTTTCCATGGAGAGTGTTTCACATGTGGAAGATGGAAGGAAAGAGTTTGTGAAAGATGTGCATTGGCTTGCACGATTAGGGTTTCGCCTTGTTGACTCGATAGATGGTGGTGTCATTGTTCAGAATGGGTTAGAATCTTCATTGATGACCGAGGTCAAGGCTAGGCAAGATAGGGATCCTATTTTGGTGAAGTAGAAAGAAGTGGTTCAACATCAGAAGATGGAGGTCTTCTCCCAAGGGGGAGATGGTGTGCTTCGATACCAGGGTCATTTATGTGTTCCAGATGTCGATGATTTGAGAGAATGGATGTTGCATGAGGCTCATGGTTCCCGATATTCTATACATCTTAGTGCCACTAAGATGTACCATGACCTACAGGAAGTCTAGGGTGGAATGACATGAAGAAGGATATAGCAGAGTTTGTGGTTAAGTATCTGAATTGTCAATATTACCATGAGGTATGCTACAAGACCTAAGTATCCCCAGTTGGAAGTTCGAAGATATCAATATGGACTTCATCACAGGGTTGCCTTGCACTCGTTGACAATATGACTCTATATGGTTGGTGTGCACAGGTTGGCAAAGGCAGCTCATTTTCTATTGGTTAAAATTTCTGATTCAGCTAAGGACTATGATAGATTATACATTCGAGAGTTAGTTCGATTACATTGAGTTCCTTTATCCATAATTTCAGATAGAGTCACTCAGTTTACCTCTGGATATTATTCCAGAAGGGACTTGGTACTCAGGTCAAGCTTAACACAACTTTCCACCCGCAGACAGACGGCCAGGATGAGCAGACCATTTAGAATCACGAGGATATATTGCGGCCATGTGTGATATACTTCAAAGGATGTGATCATTTACCTCTTATAAAGTTTTCTTATAACAATAGTTATCACTCAAGCACTCAGATGGCTTTATTTGAGGCTTTTTATGGACGGAGATGTAGATGGATTATTGGTTGGTTTGTGTTATACTCCGAAAGCCCAAAGATCAGACCCGGGAGTTGAAACGGATAAAAGTTGAAATATGGCACCAGGCATCAGGACGGTTCGTGAGGTGACCCATGAGAGGAGCCCACGAGTCGTGATATGACTCATGGGGAGGCCCAGGGAATGAATTTGAAGCTTCAGAAATAAGATCCCCACGGGCATGACCACAACACGTGGTCGGGCCCTATGAGTCATTAGGTCACTCGTAGGGTGGGTTAGTAAGAAAAGAGAAGGAAGAGAGGTATTGTACTTGACGAAAGGACCCCATGGATCATGGTCGGTCCCCAAAATTCGTTCGAACAGTCGTGGACAAACAAGGAATGATTTTGATGAAGCTAAGGTAGTGCACATCACGGATGGTGAACACAAGTCGTGGTCACCAGGTCACGAGTCGTTATGTCTTCCGTTATGAACCCGGGAGACCTGTTGAATAGTGTACTTCACGGATCAAACCACTAGCAGTTGTCAGAGGGGACGAATTGTTAGGTCTGTCGTTGGGATTATCTGGTAGTTATTTTTTACGAATTTAGTAAGGGGTATTTCATAATTCCTAAGCTTCTAAGGCCTAAAATATGTCTCTTTGAGTTATGAATGATGTCTTTTAAAGGGGTTAAGTACATTTTAGGCCTTATGCATTCACACATGCAAGGTACAAGGCTAGAGGGGGTAATCAAGCTTAGCACTCTTTAATTTCTCTTCAATTTCCTATTGGGCACCTTAAGGAGTGCAAGAATCAGCTACCAGCAGGTTTGTAGGGTTATGAATGGGTGAATTCTTTCACACCCATGCCCAATCCCTCTCTAGGTCATGAATTCTTATGTCTAAACTGTGGGATTTTAACCCAAATGCATGATTTCCTTAATTCTCTACATGTGTACGGTCTATATATGTTTCTACGACTGAATTATAATCTATGGGAAAATTTTAATATTTTCAATCGAAAATCGTATTTCTAGTTTTATGAATTAAAAGGCCCATTGATGAGAAGTTCATGAATGATGAGATTTATGCAAAATGTATGATGATGATGAGATGTTATGATGAAAATCATGTTTTAAAGCTATCCATGTTTATAATCTTATTTTCGATATGAATTGAGTATTTCTATTTCCAAATATGATAAAACTTTGGGCAATGCCCACATGTCTAAGTATGAAGTATGATTTTCTCAAATTAAGCTTATCACATGGTTTTGGAGCGAAGACTCCCAATTATATTTTCAGCTTGTGCTATGTTTTGACTTAAAGCTTCTCATATGCATGATTTCAGCCTTGAGATGTGTTTGATGTATGAGCTTCGTCAATAGACGATGTTGAGCTTCATTAACAAATGATGTAGAGCATATGCATGTTTTTGGGAGCAATGTCTAGCACCGAGTAGGCTAAGGGTCGATCACCCCCTATGCCTCAGAACTATGCGCCAACATAGGTTTATACTATTATATATATGACTTTGGGACCTCCCTTGTGAACTTCCCTTGCCTGAATGGGCCTTCAGCTTGATATTGATATCATAGTATCGTCCCTAGCCCTAGCAAGGCTTTGAATGGCTCTACCCACTTGAGTGTAATAGTTGGGACCACGTAAGCTCTATCATGGTATGCCGGTTAAAAGATGAGCCTCTCATTGTTCCTCGTGATTTTAATTACTCATGTTTATTACTCATGTGATTTACATATGTAAGTATGTTCTAAAGCAGGTTTGACTCAATGTTCAGCTTTAATTATAAATATCAGAATTTAGCTTTAAGTCAATCAATTATGTTAGGATGTTCGAAAGCCTTGTTAAGTAGAGTATTTTTCATAGGTGCGAAGCACGCCACACTTATGACAAAGAGGTTACGAGACGTTTGGGAAATGTTTCCTTCTTTTGTGATCTATGTCGTGCAATGAAAAGTCTCCTTATCCTTCTAATTCGTGATATTCGTGATTGCAGAATCATGGCTCCCTGAAGAATGAATGATTGAAAGAACGGGAATGGTGAAGGCCACAAGGATGGCAATAGAAATGGGCACCAGCAGGCCCCACCAGTTCAGGAGCCCCAAGTACCGGAGCCAGTTGTCCATGCTGAATTTTGGGCAGCTATTCAGATGCTTAAGCAGGCCTTGACCGTTCAGGTCAATCAGCAGGCCATTGCATATGTTTCGCAAAATGGCAATGCAGCAGCAACTCGAGTCAAAGAATTCTTGAGAATGAACCCACCAGAGTTCCTCAGGTCCAAGGTAGATGAGGACTAGCATGAGTTCCTAGATGAGATTGTGAAGATCACCCAAATCATGGGGGTAAATGGAGTGGAGTGTGTGGAGTTGGCCTCATACCAGTTGAAAACGGTCGCGCACATCTGGTTTCGCCAATGGGAGGATAGCAGGGTCACCGGAGCAGGCCCTGTCACTTGGGAAGAGTTCCATGTTACATTCTTAGATCGGTTCTTCCCTCACGAGATGAAGGAGATGAAGGCAGCCGAGTTTGTGAATTTGAAGAAAGGGAGGATGATGGTGCAAGAGTATGCCATCGAGTTCACTCACCTATCAAAGTATGCCCCAGAGTTGATAGTTGATCAGAGGACACAGGTGAGCAGATTTGTCCATAGAGTAGCGAGCTATTTGGACAAGGATTGTAGGACCACTATGCTCCATCAGGATATGGACTTTCCTTGGATAGTTTTGTACATCCAGCAGATGGAGGTGACACATGTGAGAGAAAGGGAGGCCAAGAGGGCCAGGATCGATAGTTACAAATTCTCACAATCAAGATCAGGTGGTAGGCACCGATAGCAGACTCAGCAAAGGTCCTTAGCCCAGCATCTTATCATTAAGTGTGCCATCCATATCGAGGCACGATCAGAGGGGGCGAGCATCAAGATCTAGGGGTCAGAGCAGCAGACCCACGGATTCTAGCATCCCAGTTTGTCGCAGATGTGGTCAGGGGCACATGAGCCAGTGCTTGGCAGGATCATGTGCTTGTTTCAGGTATGGGAAGCCCAGACACATGCTTAGAGATTGCCAAGCTGCGAGACAGGATCAGAATGGGGGTCGAGGTCCACCTTCTAGTTCAGCAACCCCTCCCGCACGTTCAGCAAATCATGGGGCTTCTACTAGCACAGGTGGCGGTTAACACCAGAATAGGTTCTATGCCTTAGCATCCCACCAGGAGTAGGAGGTCTCTCCGGATCTGGTCACTGGTACGTTACGAGTTTTCCATATTGATGTTTATTCCTTGTTAGATCTGGGGGCTACCTTGTCTTTTCTGACCCTTTATGTGTCCAGTAGCTTTGGAGTCAGTCCCGAAGTCTTGTCAGAACCCTTCTCAGTTTCTACTCTAGTAGGTGACTTAGTTATAGCTAGACGGGTGTATAGAGGTTGCCCGGTCTTAGTCCTTCAAAAAGTCACCTCAGTAGATTTGATAGAGTTAGCCATGACCGATATTGATGTTATCCTTGGCATGGATTGGCTATTTGCATGTTATGCCTCAGTTAACTGTAGAACCCAGGCAGTAGAGTTCAGATTTTTGGGTAAGCTAGTCTTAGAATGGAAGGGTAGTTCAGCTGTGCCAGTAGGTCATTTCATTTCCTACCTTAAGGCCAGAAAGATGATTTCTAAGGGTTGTGTGTACCATCTAGTTAGGGTTAAGGATGGTGAGTTTGAGACCCCAGCTATCTAGTCAGTTCCATTAGTACGTGAGCATCCAGATGTCTTTCTAGATGATTTATCGAGAATCCCTCCCGATCAGGAGATCGATTTTCGTATTGACTTTCTTCCCGACACACAACCTATATCTATTCCTCCCTAAAGAATGGCTCCAGCCAAGCTAAAGGAGTTGAAAGAATAGTTGAGGGACATGTTAGATAAGGGTTTCATTAGACCGAGCAAATCCCCATGGGGTGCACCGGTTCTCTTTGTTTGAAAGAAAGATGGTTCTCTTCTTATGAGTATTGATTACCGGCAATTGAACAAGGTGACCATCAAGAACAGGTATCCTCTATCCGGGATTGATGATTTATTTGACCAGCTTCAGGGTGCTAGTGTTTCTCAAAGATAGATCTCATATCCGTGTATCATCAGCTCAGAGTTTCGGAGTGTGACATCCCGAAGACAGCCCTCAGGACGCGGTATAGTCATTATGAGTTTGTAGTTATGTCTTTTAGACTAATGAATGCTCCTGCATCTTTTATGGACTTGATGAATAGGGTTTTCAAGCCATACTTTGATATGTTCTTGATTGTGTTTATCGATGACATCCTGATATACTCTCGCAGCGAGGAGGAACATGTCGCTTATTTGAGAATAGTGCTTCATACTTTCAGGGATTGTCAACTATATGACAAATTCAGGAAGTGTGAGTTTTGGTTGAACTCTGTAGCATTTTTGGGCCATGTGGTATCAAGTGAGGGCATAAAGGTAGATTCTCAGAAAATAAAGGCGGTGAAGAATTGGCCTAGACCGGTTAATCCTTCAGATATTCAGCGCTTCTTGGATTTAGCTGGCTACTATTGGAGATTTGTTGAAGGATTCTCATCGATTGCTGCACCCTTGACCAATTTTACCCAAAAGAAGGTGAAATTCCAATGGTCAGAAGCTTGTGAGAAGAGCTTCCAAGAGTTGAAGACTCGACTTACCTCAGCACCGGTGTTGGCCCTACCCGAGACCAATGGGTTTGTCGTGTATTGTGATTCTTCAAGGATCATTCTTGGGTGTTTATTGATGTAGCATGGGAAAGTTATTGCATACTCCTCCAGACAGCTAAAGGTTCATGAGAAGAACTACCAGACCCATGATCTTGAATTGGCTGCGGTGGTATTCTCCTTGAAGATATGCCGACATTATTTGTACGGGGTCCACGTGGAGGTGTTTATGGACCATAAGAGCTTACAATATGTGTTAACATAGAAGGATCTCAATCTTTAGCAGAGGAGATGGTTGGAGTTACTCAAAGACTACGATATGAGTGTGCTATACCATCTGAGCAAGGCTAATGTAGTAGCAGACGCACGTAGTATACTCTCTATAGAGAGTGTGTCTCATGTGGACGAAGAGAAGAAGGAGATGGTAAAGGATGTGCATCGACTCGCTAGGTTCGGAGTTAGGTTGGTTGAATCGACCAATGGCGGTGTTGTTGTCCAGAATAGATTAGAATCGTCCTTGGTTGCTAACATGAAAGCTAGACAAGATGACGACCCAATTTTGGTAAAGTTGAAGGAAGTCGTTCAAAGTCAAAAGGTGGAGGTCTTTTCCAAAGGGGGAGATGGTGTGCTTCGATACTAGGGCTGCCAATGTGTTTCGGATGTTGATGATTTAAGGAGCCGGATGTTGCATGAGGCTCATGAAATCAGTTATTCTATCCATCCAGGTGCCACGAAGATGTACTGTGACTTACGGGAAATCTATTGGTGGAACGGCTTGAAGAAGGATATCGCAGAATTTGTAGCTAATTGTCTGAATTGTCAACAAGTAAAGGTTGAGCATCAGAACCAGGAGGCTTGCTTCAAGATATCAGCATTCCTACTTGGAAGTGGGAAGAGATTAATATGGATTTCATCACAGGTTCACCTCGTACTCGCCGACAATATGACTCCATTTGGGTTGTGGTAGATAGGTTGACCAAGGCCGCTCATATTCTACCAATCAAAACCACGGATTCAATGGAGGATTATGCCAAATTATATATCTAGGAGCTAGTTCCGTTGCATGGAGTGCCCTTATCCATCATTTTACACAAAGGTACTCAATTTACCTCTTAGTTTTGGAAGTCTTTTCAAAAAGGGCTTGGTACTCAAGTTAAGCTCAGCATAGCATTTCACCCACAAATGGATGGTCAAGCAGAGCGGATAATTTGAAACCTCGAGGACATGTTGAGAGCACGCGTAATTGACTTCAGAGGAAGTTGGGATGATCATTGGCCTCTTATCAAGTTTGCCTATAATAATAGCTACCACTCCAGTATTCAGATGGCCCCGTTTAAGGCTCTCTACAGGCGGAGATGTAGATCGCCCATTGGTTGCTTTGAGGTGGTGAAGTTGCAATGATAGGACCAGATTCGGTCTATAAGGCTATGGAGAAGGTTCAGCTCATACAGGATAGGTTGAAAATAGCTCAAAGTCGCCAAAAGTCCTATGCCGATGTGAGAAGGAGAGAATTGGAGTTCAAAGTGGATGATTGGGTGTTTCTAAAGGTATCGCCAATGAAGGGAGAGATGTGGTTTGGAAAGAAAGGAAAACTCAACCTTTGTTATGTTGCCCCCTACCAGATTAAAGAGTTGGCTAGGTGGGATATGAATTGGAGTTACCCTCAGCATTAGCTTCTACGCATCCTGTTTTTCATGTGTCGCTCTTAAAGAAATGTTTGAGTGATCCATCTTTAGTTGTCCCGGTGGACAGTGTTGGTATGAAAGACAGCCTCAGTTATGGGGAGGTTTCGGTGGCAATACTGGATCGTTAGGTTCGAAGGTTAAGGAACAAGGAACTAGCTTCATTTAAAGTGTTACAGAGGAACCAGTATGTTGGGGGAGCTATGCGGGAAGTCGAAGCAGATATAATGGCTAAATACCCACATTTATACTCTACCGGCTTAGTTTCAGCTTGAGGTATCAGTTTTTATCTCAGATTCTATTTAGTTTTCATGTTCAGTTTATGTGCGCAAGTTTCTTTTATGTATATGGATGTATGTATGATTCATGAATTCAATTCAGCTATGTAGTTTGAATCAGAGGTAGTCATTCCAGTAGTTTTCAACTTAGATGATTAGTATTTGAATATTATAATTGCATTTCTCTTCTTTTCTATGTGTTTTCCAACATTCAAGAATGAATGTTCCTAAGGAGGAGATATTGTTATACCCCTAAAATCAAAAGATCAGATCCAAAAGTTGAAACGGAGAAAAGTTGAAATCTGGCACTAGGCATCAGGATGGGTTGTGAGGTGACCCGTGAGAGGAGCCCACGAGTCATGAAATGACTCGTGGGGAGGCCCAAGGAATGAATTTGAAGCTTGAGAAATGAGATCCCCACGAGCATGACCACGACTCATAATCAGGCCCCACGAGTTGTTAGATCAGTCGTGGGGTGGGTGAGTAAGAAAAGAGAAGGAAGAGAAGTAGCGTACTTGACAAAAGGACCCCATGGGTCGTGGTCAGTCCCCACGATTCGTGGGAACAATCGTGGCCAAGAAGGGAATGATTTTGTTGAAGCTAAGGTAGTGCACATAACAAATGGTGATCACGAGTCATGGTCACAAAGTTACGAGTCGTTATGTATTCTGTTATGAGCCCAGGAGACCTGTTGAGCAGTGTACTTCACGGATCAAACCACAAGCCATTGTCAGAGGGGATGAATCGTTAGGTCTCTCATTGGGACTATCTGGCAGTTATTTTCTGTGAATTTAGTAAGGGCTATTTCGTAATTCCTAAGCTTCTAAGGCCTAAAATATGTCGTTTTGAGTTATGAATGATGTCTTTTAAAGGGGTTAAGTTCATTTTAGGCCTTATGCATTCATGCATGCAACGTAGAAGGCTAGAGGGGGTGATCAAGCTTAGCACTCTTCAACTTCTCTTCAATTTCTTATTGGGCACCTAAAGGAGTATAAGAATCAACTACCAACAGGTATGTAGGGTTATGAATGGGTGAATTCTTTCACACCCATGCCCAATCCCTCTCTAGATCATGAATTCTTATGTCTAAACTGTGGGGTTTTAACCCCAATACATGATTTTCTTAATTTTCTACACGGGTACGATCTATATATGTTTCTAAGATTGAATTATGATATATGGGCAAATTTTATAATGTTTTCAATCCAAATCGTGTTTCTAGTTTTATGAATTAAAAGGCCCATTGATGAGAAGTTCATGAAAGATGAGATTTATGCTAAATGTATGATGATGATGAGATATTATGATGAAAAGCATATTTTCAAGATACCCATATTTATAATTATATTTTCAATATGAATTGAGTATTCTCAAGTATGATAAAGCTTTGGGCAATGCCCACATATCTAAATATGAAGTATGATTTTCCCAAATTAAGCTTACCACATGATTTTGGAGCAAAGCCTCACAATTATTTTTTTCAACCTGTGGTATATTTTGAGTTAAAGCTTCTCATATGCATGATTCCAGCCTTGATATGTGTTTGATGTATGAGCTTCATCAATAGACGATGTTGAGCTTCATTTACAAATGATGTAGAGCATATGCATGTTTTGGGAGCAATATCTAGCACCGAGTGGGCGAAGGGTCAATCACCCTATGCCTCAGAACTATGCGCCAACGTAGGTTTATACTATTATATATATGACTTTGGGACCTCCCTTGTGAGCTTCCCTTGCCCGAATGGGCCTTCAGCTTGATAACAATATCATGGTATCGTCCCTAGCCCTGGCAAGGCTTTTTCGGCTCTACCCACTTGAGTGTGATAGTTGGGACCACCTAAGCTCTATCATGGTATGTTAGTTAAAAGACAAGTCTCCCATTGTTCCTCATGATTTTAGTTACGCATGTTCATTACTCATGAGATTTACATATGTAAGTATGTTCTAAAGTAGGTTTGACTCAATGTTCATCTTTACTCATAAATATCAGAATTCAGTTTTGAGTCAATCGATTATGTTATGATATGTTATGTTACATTGATATCATGATTTCAGAAAGAATGCATGCAAGAATACTCTCAGACTCTTAATATTTATGTTTTACATTATGCATTATCTCTAAATGATTTTAGTTACATTAGCGGTTTTACTTACCTTACATACTCGGTACATTCCACATAATGATCGCATACTATATGCTGTATCATTTCATGATATAGGATTCGGCTCTCAGGTTCAGCCCTATTCGTAGTCAGCTTCTCAGAGTTAGCTTTTATGTTGTTGGTGAGTCCTCATCTCCTGAGGACTAGACTATCCAGATTTCTCTTAACGTATTTTCATTTTCATCTTGTTGAGTTAGTTGGGGTCTTATCCCATCAACTCGCCATGTTTAGAGGCTTTTCAGACATGTGTATGAATTCAACTTCAGATTATGTATTCTAATGTTATGTTTACTTTAGACTTCTACTATGATTATGTTGTTGATCATTCAATTTCTTTGATCGGGTTAGATGTATGTTTATGCCATGGGTCGACTTGGGGTATTTTGGGGCTCCTTGTTCCGTGTTGCGATCCGGGCTTCTGTTCGGGTCGTGGCAGTTTGAGGTAAGTGAAGCTATATTGATAGGTCTATATTTAGTTGATGAGGCTATGGAGAAAGTTCAGCTTATAAGGGAGAGGCTGAAAACAGCTCTGAGTCGTCAACAGTCATACGCTGATGTGAGGAGGAGAGAACTTAAGTTTGAAGTTGATTATTGGGTGTTTTCGAAGGTGTCTACCATGAAGGGGGTGATGAGGTTCAGAAAGAAAGGGAAACTTAGTCCCTAATATGTTTGTCCCTATAGGATTGTGAGACGTGTTGTCAAGGTGGCCTATGAGTTAGAGCTACTAGTGGAGTTGGCGTCATTGCATCCAATTTTCCATGTGTCATTATTGAAGAAGTGCATTGGTGACCCAGCTTTGGTTGTCCAGGTGGAGAGCATAGGTGTGAAGGATAACCTTAGCTATGAGGAGGTTCCCATTAAGATCCTTCATTCTCAGGTTTGGAAGTTGAGGAACAAAGAAGTAGCTTTAGTAAAGGTTCTGTGGAGAAATCATCTTGTTGAGTGAGCTACGTGGAAAGCCAAAGCAGATATGATGGCTAAATACACTCATCTTTTCCCACCCAACTCAATTCCATCTTGAGGTATTAGTTTCCTCCTTAGTACTCTATTCAGTTTCATGTTTAGTTCATATCTCTCAGTTCCCTTCATGTCCTAGCATGTTCGTATGGTTTATGAAGTCATATATATCAGTTCAGAGTCAGTCACTTCGTCAGTTTTCAACTCTAGATGTTCATTATTTGGGATAAGAGTTCCTTTCCTCAGCTATTCAGTATGTTTACCCACATGCTAGGATGAATGTTCGCAAGGGGGAGATATTATAATACCCCAAGAGTCCCTAAGATCAAACCCGAGGGTTGAAACTTGAAAGCAAGAAATTTTCACCAGGTCACAAAACAACACTTCAAGTGACCCGTGAAGTCACTTAACGGATCATTAAGTGGCCCGTTAGATAGGGAGGAGTTGGATGTGGAATAAGTGTTACTAGTGGCGATGGGTCGAGGAACGAATCGTCATGTGACTCAACGAGTCGTCAAGAAGCCCGTGATGCACAAGAGAAGTTGGGAAAATGTTGAGGTCCAGGAGACCTAATGGATAGAGGGACAAGTCGTGGTGTCACTTCACGACTCATCAGGTGGCTCATTGGTTGGGACGTCTTGGATGGTGTGAGACTTCCAATGGTGACAATGAAAGGAAGTAAGGAGTCATCGTACCTGTTACTAACTCATCGTGTCAGTTGTCAGTTGGAGAATTTAGTTTAGGGAAAAGTTTGTCAGTGGTGACGAGTGAGGGCCACGAGTTGTCACTCCTCCTAACGACTCGTGATGTCCCTCGTTAGGTCTGGCAGTATCAATTTTCCTGTGAAATCAGTAAGGTTATCTTTATAAATCCTAAGCTTTTAATCTCTAAACTACATAGTTTTAATCTCTGAAAGAGATATATTAAGAAGGGTTAAGCCTATTCTAACGATTCCCCTCCCATGCATGCAAGTCTAGACCTCTCGTTGAAGACCAAGCCTAGAACCGTTCAAGTTCTTCTCCAAATCTCTTTGGCTTTCAAAGACAACTGTATATTCAGTTTACCCAGGTATGTGGGGCTATGAATGAGTTTCCTTTCACCCTCATGCCCATATTTCTCCTCAAGTTCATGAATTAAAGTATATGATCTTATGAGGTTTTAGCCCAATATCAAGAAATTCTCTATTGTTTTATTATGGGTCAATTCCCTTCATGTTTTAAATTATGTTTTAAGATTCATGAGAAGATTTTATATCTATTTTGATTACAAATTCATGATCTAAAGATTTTAGAACATTATGCCCAACTATGCAAGTTCATAAAAAGTCAAGTTTATGATTTATGATTCCTAGTATGAATAGATATCTAGGATGATTAAATATCTACAAATTACCCATGTATGAATCTATGATTTTGATCGATGAAGTCTAGTTCAAGTATGCATGATTTTTAGATTTGGATAAGCCCACACAAGACAAGCATGTTTTATGATCTAGCTAAGGCCAACAAGATCCAATGATAGATATATGTTTTGGAGTCAAGACTCCTCAAGTATTCAGATTCAAGTTATATTTTGAGAATGTGATTATAGGAGCATTATATATGTTTTGAGAGTAGTGTGGAGCACAGAGTAGACTAGGGATTCCAAGGTTCTCCAATCTCATAAACTATGCACCAACATAGGTATATTCGGGGCCTCTCAAGAGAGTGTTTCCCCTTGCCTAAGGGCACACCTTGATATCACACCTTACTTATCCTTCGCCTGGCAAGGATTAGGATAGCCCTCCTCCATGTGAGAAAGACGTGGGATCATCATGTGCTCATACATGGTGGTTTTCGGTTAAGACGAGTCTCTCATTGATTCTCATGATTTCATTTATGCATGTTTATGACATACAATATTATGTTTTCAACAGGTTTGACCCAATGATCACTTTATAAGCTTTTACTTGTGATTTCAATTGTGGAAAGCCATATGATTCTATTTTCAGCTTTGAGTCATTCTATTCAGATATGGAAATTCAGTTTATGACTATACATATTTTCAAATATCAGCATGCAATCCTTACTCTCATGATCTTATGATTTATTTTATGTGTGTGATTTTAGTTATACTCATTCAGCATGCTTTACTTACCTTACATACTCAGTACATTCTAAGTGTTGACCGCATATTCTATGTTGTATCTTATCATGATACAGGTCCTAGCAATCAGACTCAACTGCGCCATTAGTTCTTCTCCCTCCCAGTTCAAACCCTTCTTTAGGTGAGTCCTCATCCTTCGAGGATATCTATCTTTCAGCATTATCATATCAGTTTTTTTTAGACTTTGAGATAGTTGGGAGCTTGTCCCAGCATCTCAGTTAGTAGAGGCTTTTCAGACATATATTTGTATATTCAGCTTCAGACTCAGTGTTATGATATTACCATTGGTTAGATGTTTCGTTATTCAAACTTTTGTTATTTCAGAATTCAATTATCAGATTTGCTTAATATTGATCTTTAGTTATAATGTTCATGCCATTGGTCGACTTAGAGCCATTCATGGTTCTAGGTTCCGTATCTCAGTTCGGGCCTATGCTCGAGTCATGAAAAACACCCCCAACTAGCTCGCTAAATCTGAAATTAATAGATATAAACAAAAGAGTCATGAACCAAAACTGTCGTCCTCGGATCATAAGGATTCACCAAAACTAGGATGGTATTAGACTGGAGCAGGAGCGAGCTAACCTCAGGACAGAGTTGGATCACCCGAACCTATATCATGAAAAGATACCGCATAGAGTATGTGGTAAGTACTTGGAATGTACTAAGTATGTAGAAAACATAGAACATGCTAGTAAAACAATATTCTGAAATCATGAGCATAGAACAAGATAGAACATGAGAGTAAGGGCATATGCTAATAACCATATTGTTGAAGTAATCACAATCATGAAATATTCTTCGTAAGTTGAAGCATAGTGACCCAAGGTTTAGAAATAGAAGTCATATAGTGTATCATACTTGAAATCATAAGTGAAAACTCATAAGCTGGTCAATGAGTCATATAAGTCATAAAACATAGTATCGTAAATCATGAACATGAATAACTTAAAACATGAGGAGCAACAGGAGGCTTCTTCATAACTGACACCATCATGATAGATCTTACATGATGCCCCAACTATCTCGCTCAAGTGGGCAGAGCCGTCCTAAGCCTTGCCAGGGCAAAGAACGATTAAGGTATGATATCTCTGGTGTGCCCTTGAGTGGAGAAAACACTCTCTTGAGAGGTCCCGAATATGAATATATACCTACGGTGGTGCATAGTTATGAGCCTTGGGTCCTCGGAATCTCTAGCCTACTCAGTGCTAGACATTACTCCCAAAACATGCATATTGCTCATAATCGTATTTTTAAAACATAGCTTAAATCTGTTTCTTTGGAGTCTTGACTCAAAAAAATCTCTTTGAAACTTATCATGGTGAAACATACTTGACTTTACATGGGCTTACCCAAATCATGAAATCATACATACTTGCATAAGGATTCATAATTTGAAATCATGGAATCGTAAGTTTAAGAATTCATGAGCATTCGTACATACTTTGATAAGTCTTCATACTTGAAATCATAGGCTCATAGCTTGAACTTTATAATTCATGCATAATAGGGTAAAATCATCATAAACTTGAAATCATAAATTAGTAAGAAATTTGAGAGTCAAATTTTCCCTAATAATCATATATTATCGATCAAAATATGAGAGAATTGAACCCATAGAGAGATCATAAATAACTGCATTGAATTGGGTCAAACTCTAGAATTTCACAATTTGAAACTTAAGGAATAGAGATCATGAGATTGTGTTTTAAAAGGGCATGAGGTTGGAAGAATTTCCTCATTCATAACTCTACATACCTGGGCTTGATGAGATTCTTTCTAGGTTTTGATGTCCAAGGTAAATTGGAGAAGAAGAAATTGAGAAATTTTTTCTTTCTTGAGAGCTTGATCTATTCCAATCTTGGTGTACGAGAGGAGTGACGAATAATCTAATTAAAACCCTCAATTACATCCTTAAGAATCACCAAAATAGCGTCACTTAAGGATTAGAAGCTTAAAAAATTACAACAATGACCCCAGAAAATCGGGCTGGATGAATCACTAAACATCTCGACGGTGGAAGTGACGGGCCGACACTCGCCCGACGGTCGGTCGCCCATACCATCACCTTTAACCAGAAGGGGTCTAGAATATCACCTTACCAGCATTAGAAGTGACTGGTCATCACTTCTTTGACGGTCCGTCAAGTCTTCCATCGCCTGAGAGTAGGGGGACCCAATCATGACACATCCAATGACGGTTTGTTGCAAATCTGACAGCTATCGTTCCCACCATCGAAGCTACGATGCCATGGTGATGGTCCATCACCAGGATGATGGGCTATCATCCCATCGGCTCCTCCGACACCTCCTACACCAGATCTAAAACTAGCAGTTCGTTTGTACAAGAAGTCATTCCAAGACTCAAGGCGATTCATTTTCATAGTCATCATTTCATGCCTCTTTTAATTCCTCTTTCTTTTTTAGTCATTTGAATGAGTAGTAGAAGTAAATAATTTGATTTTTTCCTCTTTCTTTTTCTCATTGAATGAAGAGTAGCCGTAAGCCTTGAATGACTATCAGATATAGACAAACTTTATTTTAATAGCACCACTGGTAAAATACAATCACATAGGAGCTTCATGCCAGAGGCTTAACCTAATCTAATTATGCATTTGTTCAAAAAGTTTGAGCAACATCATATAAAATGTTTCAACATCATATAAAATGTTTTTCTTCTTTGATACAAGGTATTACGATTAATTTCCACGCTAAATTTGAAATTATATATATTTTTGTGGGTTTGATTTCACATTCAATTTTAAAGATTTTGGGTTTGCGTGTGTTGACTTTCTCACCTTTTGTGACATGTAGATAATTATTTTGTATTATTAAGTAATATAATCATACTAATTATCATTTGAGTTGCATGTTTTTTTAAAAAAAAAATGCATCTATATTAGATGAAAAAAATGTATTAACATTACAATTATATATTACATGAAAAAATATATTAACATTACAATTATATATTATATTTGGATCTATTTTCTAATTAAATTATTGTTCAACTTCAAACATCTAACAAATTTACATTAAGAATTAAGTATTTTAAATTTTATAAATTGTTTGTTTATTAATTTGAGTTTATATTTTTTTTCTCTTCAGTCTCAATACACATATAGCACTTCTATATATAGAGCTAAGCAGAGAGATATAGCACTATAATACATAGGATTTTATAAAATTTGTGTTGATACATATGATCACATGTGCATTGCACATGTCTGTCATGATCCAAATGGGAAAGTCATTGGGGCACATATATTGACTCTAAGTCGATACAAGAACCCCTTTTTAAAACAACCAAATAAAATAGTTACAATTCTTATTAACTTGCACAAGTCAACATTGTTTTTGAAATATCAATAAAAATACTTTACAAAAATCTTGACTCTCCCAAGATCTAGTCTATATAGGTACCAAAGCTCTACACGGAATACTGACAAATAAAAGACAAAATGTCACCGATGGATGGAATGCGGGAGCCTATGCTGAAATCACTTCGACAATCATGAAACTTCAAACCTGCCACAACTTACACCCAGAAAAGGTGTAGCAAGCTAGTATCAGTACACCACACGTACCGGTAGGCATTATTGTGGTCTAGAATTAGTTCATGCAACAGTATATAATCAACATGTCATCGATTAACCAATTCTAATAATGATTCCATCTTATAACTATATTCTATCAAGTTCCTCAATTAAACTATTAATTCAATTAACTCGATTAATATTCATATCCCTTTCCCTCAAAACTCTAGCTATCATTCACAACTTTATTCTATCTTCTTATCTCACTGCAGCGGAAACCTACCCACTACAGTGGTCTTGCGGCAGTGGAAGTTAGTGAGCTGCAGTGATGCCCTATTTAGGCAGTAGCTCGGTTTCACTGGCCTTTTCCTTTCTCAATCGACCATTTAAACCCTATGAACACCCCTTATCATTCATACACTAATTACTACTAACCAATCCTTTTCAATTCTTTTCCTACACATGTAACCACTCCCCGACGTTATACCTATACCGGTTGTCTCACAGTCACTACCATCGTTAACTTAGTCCTGTTACCTTTTACAACTCCCACAATACATTCCTTAGCGGGACTAACCTATACCCGCACTAATAACATACAAGTAGCTCAGCCAATCTATTTTACCACTACCTAATCGGAATTCCCTCACCACTCATGGTGACCATATAAACAAGCATTGAACCACAACATCAATTAATAAAATCAAGCACTCAACAAGGAAAATATCAAACCATACCAATAGAGTTACGTCCTCCCAAAAATAAAGGTACAAGCATATACCTGCACCTCCACAATTACATAGTCTACAATTCAATACCAAAATAGCATCGTGTAGTAACCTGGTGGTACCATATCATCATGTATCATCTCATCATTATGTTTCTCACATCCTGCCTGAATCGTATCAGTATATCATATATCACATCAGTATATTTGTTGTATGTCACTCATATGCATACCTGTATACACATGCAGAAGGTCTTATTTCTACTCTTCCAGTCATGACCTGCAGGAGACTCTAAAAATCTATGTATTGTACACCCAGTCGTATGAACATCTCATCATACCTGTTTGTGTACTCATATTCATATACTCAGCCATATGAACATTGAGTCATACCTTTTTGTGTACCCATTCCATACTACACACCTGGATACTCATCTTAGGCATGAGACACTCATATTTAAGTACTCAATCACATGCTTGATCATACGAATCCGCTCGTTCAGATACTCATCTCGGACACGAGCCTCTCATCTCATAAATAGGATGTCTCATTCTTTTGTCTCAACTTGTTTCCTCATTCTCTTAATTAGTTACCATAAATTCTACCTATAGCTTCAAGAACAATATATCATAGTTCAAATCACTTAACAAAATATGTTCAATAATAAGAATTAATCAACATAAATTATAACACAATCATTTCACAAAATCAATCATTCACTATGTCGCCCTATTCCAAGAATCATTCAGAGAGCAGTGAAAATTGGCCTGCTCACTGAATTAAGACTCGTCGTGAAGGGGTTATTTCCTTGGCGACGGTTTTACAAAGACGGTCACAACACCGTTTACAGCACAGGCATTACTTTGACCAAAACTTCCCCCCTTCGATGTCCCTCATAAGGGTCTTCAGTCAGCTCATCTACTAAATAATTGCATATTAACAAAACTCTACTATGAACTTACCTTTATTTCACTTGGAGGAACAATTAATCCAACACGTAGCGCAAAAATTACAACACATTGACCATCACAAGTGAATTATTAACTCATTAATCAACATAAATGCATGAACCATCCCAATGCTTCCACCCATAACCATACTCTAGTCGCCTTATTCTGGGTATACCTTAGAAGTAGCCCTTAAGACTTTCCATCTAATACGGAATTCAGATGGTCTATACTCAAGACTATTCGTACCCACATGATTGCATAATACGATAACTCTATTACTTCTTCCTTATCTTTTCCTGATTACTTCCCTGTTGTACTAATTACTGACTATAGTTTGATTAGTGTAATTAGCACGATAACTTCCTTTTTACTCATCAACAACACATCAATCACACGCACATATATAAATTTCTAATTAGAATCTAATACAAGGGTAAGCCATATCCTGCTTGGGTGCCAAGTTGCCGTCAAGAAATCGATGGACTGTATGCTTGTCTCGAGTTCTTAGTTTTTGCAGAGAATTATCGTGGCGGATGGTGAAGTCCTTTCCCTCTGTAGCCATATTACTTTCTTCCCTTGTTCCTAACTTTCATTTTTTAGGGTTTTTATTCACTAAGCCTTATGGAAATAGGTTTTAAAATCCCAACCTGGATAGAATTACGGGATTCTAGTTCACGTCGTCCACTGCAGTGGTCCCGTTACAGCGGGATAAGTCCGCCGCAACGGCCCTACGCCTGGGCCCACTTGATTTTTAACTTAGCCCCTTCGAAATTTGTCAATCACATCATTTCTTCATCGGAGGACATAACCCAACTGCAAAACCTTTAACTCCCTCCACATTTATGTCGTCAAGATGCTATAATGACTGAGTGGATCGTTACAATGTCCAAATACTAGTAATAATAATAAATAAGAGAGGGGATAGGGGATCACTTTATTTAAGACCTTTAAAAAAAATTAAAAGTCATTTCTGGAGCCATTTATCATTAACAAAATACCAATTATTAAAAGTAAGTTTCAAGATCATGTCAATTTAAAGCTCAGAGGGATTCCCATATATCTCATGACATCACACAAGTAATTCCAAGATACTCTATCAAAAAAGTCCAAAGAAAAATTGTAAAGATCCAAAGAAATAATGTGCCAAGCATTGTTGAATGAAAGTACCTTATAACCCATCAGTTCCGGGGGAGCTTCCTGAGAAAACTGCCTTATTTTACCTCATCCATAAAATGAATAGTTGTCAAGAAGTTGTTATCATATTCATTCATCAATTTAGGCAAAATAGTTTGCAGTTGGAACAATTATTATCTGATACTAATTTCAAAATTTTAAATTTATGGTCATAAAACAAGCCTTAGGTATTTATATAACTATAATATCTCATTTAAGGATAAATATAAGTTTTAAAATTTAATTATTTTCAAATATAAAAAGATTGATATTTTTCTCTAGACGGATCAAATATATATTTGTCATGGTCAGACATTTACCAAGTCTTTAGTAAAACAAATCAAAAGCTAAAGTTACACTAAAAGAGGCAAATACCTGTCTTTATAATCAATTCTTTCCTCCAACATACACATCAACTTACATTAACTTCTTTTCTCTTTTGAGCTTCTTACTACTTGAATGTAAAACACAACTTATAAAATATAACAGGAAAATTAATTAAATATACATTGCATAGTCAAGAAGATAGCATTAAGTCCACAAAGAAGCACAACTAGTAAATATATTAAACCCATTAAGTCCATCTCTTCTTAATTCTGGCCTTGAAACCATGTTGCATGTAGAGAATAATTGAGACATTAGGGGAAACTTTGTGTCCTTTGATCACTTCAACTTGATAATTATGTATGATAGCAGCAGCCACAGCTTTCATTTGAGTGAAAGCAACTTCTTTCCCTAAACAAGTCCTTGGCCCTGCATTGAATGTCAAGAACTTATACGAAGGTTCGTGTTTAATTGTTCCTCTTTCTGAAATCCATCTCTCTGGCTTGAATTCTAAACAATCTTTTCCCCATATCGATTCCATCCTCCCCATTGCATACAATGAGAACATCACTCTCATTTTTGGATGAACATGGTGTCCACTTGGGAGAATATCGCGTTCTTGTGGAGTCTTGTGTTGGAATGGTACCGGTGGGTATAGCCTTAATGATTCACACAATGATGCATGCAAGTAAATTGCATTTTTCAACTCATTCGCCTTAAAAAGCCTCCATTTTGAGAATGATGTCAACGGGATAACTACCGCGAGTTCTTCCCTGATCTTTTTTTCAACCTCAGGGTGTGTCACGACAAGCCAAATGAACCATGTTAGAGCTGAGCTAGTTGTGTCACGTCCCGCGATCATAAGGTTCAATATGGTGTCCCTCAAGAACTTATCATCAAAATTTAGACCATCATTTAATATGTATGAAGTTAAGAGATCAGAACAACCCTCTTCCTGATCTTCTTTTGATTTTGTTGCAATATTGCTCAATTCGTCACGTTTCATCCATATGTACTTGCTTATAACTTGATCAAGAACATTCCATGCTCTGGTTAATTTAGCTTCATGCCCAATGCCTAGCCATTTTTGCAACTTCCAAACACTTTCCGGCAATAAATGGCGAATGAACAGTACTTCTTCAGCCTCATCCATTGCTTTACAGAAGGGAACACGAGGAAATTCGGAAGAGAGGCAGCCAGGATCATACCCTGTGACCAGTTGGCATGTCGTGTCAAATGTGAATCTTTGAAAAACATCTTGCAAATCCACAACTCTGTTTTCTCTAGCCACAATTTCAAGGACAGGAACAAGTCCATTTTCAATCTTGTCCCAACTAGTTTTCACCAAACAATTATGGAACATTTGATGAGTGATCAAAGTCCTAGCAAGTTTCCTCTGCCCCTTCCATAAATCCAAGTCAGAATTGAAAATCCCATCTCCCAAAACATCAAAGATCTTCTTGAACTCATCCCCTTTTGGGAAATTCGCGAAATTTGCGCTCATGATGTAGTGCACATTTGCAGGATCGACTGTGCCAAGAATGTCCATGTTAGTGAACCATGGGCCTTTTAGCAAGAAAGTGCCACCAGTTCTTGAAAAAACCTCAAAGCACCTTTCATGTATTCTGTTTACATGGAGAAGTAGACCTGGAAACATTCCAAGAAATGGCCAATTCCATGGTAGGCCACTTCTATCACCTATAGCCCAAAATGCAAAAAAGCAAAAGATTGAAACAAAGATCTCAAAGTAACCTATTGAGGTCATTACAGAAGTTAGAACCATATCTTGCTTAGTATTGTTGCTCTTTTTGGAAGATCACTTCATATGATTTATAGATAATTACATACTCTAGTCTAATTGTAGGCTCAAATTAATTATTTGATACATAGGTAATCTACCTTGACGTGTGTGTTGAATATGCAGTCAAAATCTATATCATTGTAGGGTCATATAAAATAAGAAAAATTTATAGGTTTATTCAACTCCATAAATGCAAGATATGTGTCTTTCATACGCATATATGTCACTTAATCATAGTTAAGTAAGGTATATTTTGAAGTTATTCTTGCTTTATTTTTCAAACAATAAGGTTACGATGTTTGTTTTGATATTTCGACACACTATTTTTTGATATTATGAAGTTTGTTAATTTTTTCTTGATTTTGCTCTATAATCAGCGGATATTCATTTGTGTTCTCCCTCAATATTTGGCTTTTAGTAGTATGTACCTCTAAATATGAGTTCTCACTAAAAAAAATTTCTTCATAGTTTCCGTCAAATTTAACTGATAGAGTTCTACAAATATTTTGTTGAAGACTAAAAATGTTAACTTTTGACAAATTTAAAGAATCAAAACTGTAAGTACAAAATTAACGGGCCATTTTTATTAACCTGTGACAAAGTTAAAGGACCAAAACTGTTAAGTGCATACTCAAGGGACTATTTTAAACCCACCCTCAAATATAAGAGACCATTTTTTTCATTTTCTCGGAATTAAACACCGAATGCGGGTGAGAATTTAGCCGTAGAATGCTGTCTAGTCGTTCACGTTACAAATTAAACTATGAAATTTTAGTAAAATATAATAACTATGACAACAATTTTCTATCTTGGAAATGATTTGAATGCTTATCTTCTAATTAATAATAGAATAGAGTTTCTTGTGCAATTAGACAATGGTATCCCAATTCCAGCAAAATCAGTCAAAATATTGGATTCTGGAGTTTAAATGGATATTACTTACCTTGGTGCACAAAAATAAGAAAGTCTTTTAGAGCTTTTCTTGTATCAAATATCTTCATTTGTATACAAACTCTTAGTTGATCTGTCCCTTTCTCAACTAGACTAGAAAGTGAGATTACACGTGGACTGTGAAGCTCAAGTTTAGTAGTGCTAGCAATTTCTATTTTTCTTCTTATGTATATATCCTAGTTGAAAATATCTATTACTACAAGTAAAAAAGAAATATATCAACTAGGACAATTTATTAATATATTAATACTACAAGTACATAACTTACAAGTGTATACCGACTAAGTTTGAAGTCCCCAAAATATACAGGTACATATACCTACGCGCTAGAGAGTTATTGTGAATGCGCTATGCTCATGTATCTCATATAATGACGAGTACAAAATTTAAAAATAATATATATATATATATATATATATATATATATATATATATATATTATTAGAATTTTTTACTTATAAAATTTTTTAAAAAAAATTAAAAGTGTAAATTTCTTAAAATGATTAAAAGTGATCATAGTTAGTTCACTCCCATGAACCTCATACTTCCAGTATAGTATAAACTATTATATTAGATAATACTTCCCCTCTCTCAAATTATCTGTTGTGATTTCTGAAAATAGTTTTTTCAAATTATTTGTCATTTTAGAAGTTCAAAATAGAATTAATTATTTTTTGTCATTTAATCATTAGTAGAAATTGGTCTTGAAGACTACAAACACCTCAAAAGAGTAAATGTTAGTGAAAAGAGATTATATATATAAATGAGGATAAAATAGTTTTTTTTTTTAAAAAAAAAAACTCCTAATTAACATTTTCTTAAGGAGAGTGCAAAAGAGAAACATGACAAGCAATTTGAGATGGAGAGAGTACACTATAAAAAAGCGCTCTGTTTGTGGGGGTGGTCTAATTTGCATATTGCAACTATCTTCAAAACCCTCGCAATAATGTTCAACACTCTCAATTTGTGAAGGTGTTTTTTGTCGATCAATGTTGTATGGGGAGATATTCGAATTGGACAAATGGGCGAATTATAATATGACTGTGGCATAAGCAACAAGTCAGGCACGAGTCAACATAAATTCGTTATGAAGAAATCAGTAAGGAACAGGTTTGGTACGAAGTCATCTGGACTTGATGCTACGGTAAAAACCAATCTAGCTCCGGATATATCGTATCGGGTACGAAACACAAATTGAATTATAGTTATTCCAATGTTAACCTGTTATACCCCGTAGAATTTCCGGCACCTAGATGACCTATTCGCACGTTGGTTAAGCATATTTGAAGGCCATACGTGCTAGAGAAAGGCCCGGGAAAAGATCGGACGAGAAACCTGTCGAACCATCGCGGAAGGAGCCGAGGCAGAGCCCCTCCGTGATGGCAGCGTGTCACGGAGGAGGAGCCTCCGCGTTGGCTCCGTGACACGTTGGCCTTGTCCAGGCCCAAGTATATAAAGCCCCACTTCGGTTTTAAAGGATAAAAACATTTAAAATTTCCAGAGAACAGAGAGCAAACGCAGAGGGAGAAAAAGGAACGAAGAAATTATATAATTTTCGACCGATTACGCTGCTAAACGTTGTCCAAATTCAAATTAACTCCAGATACTGAGGTATTTAGCAGCAGAGAGCATTCCTACGGATTCAGTTTCGTAAAATACGACCGGCGAATCGTCGAGCCACCGAGCTAAGGTAAGTGGAATTGCTCTAAATTAGTGTCTATGTGTTCCTAGCTGTGAAGTGAATATTTCTCCCTTCTGGATCGCTGAAAAATAGCGAGTTTTTGGCTGTCTTTCGATAAGCCTAAGTTTAGGCTATAAACGATATTGAAAGTGACGTTGCCTTTTAAAATAAAGTTGTATTTAGTATTAATTGACATGTTTATGAATGCAGTTGGGAGAAAATAGTTGAAGTACCGGCCGAGCCTCGTCCGACAGACGGATAGTTCGAGGATAAGGTATGTAAAGCTAGTTCCCTCGGCAAGTTAAGTAATATCGGTGCAGTATAGTAATTTACAGGCCAGTAGAATGTTCAGAAGTCAAGTGTTACGTTTATTGTGAATGTTGATACGGTATTAGAAGCATCAGGTTGTAACTTGCGTGAAACTTACTAATACGACATAGCTTCTAACACAAGTATTAGAAACTGCTCAGCATGCTCAGTATGTGATGTGATACGAAATGTTAAGATATTATTGTATTCAGTTGAAACCCCGTAAAGCGATGTAATATCCGTAAGCACCTCAGAAATAGAATGGCAGGCTAAAATAAAGTTTAGAACGCATGTTAGGAATAGTAAATCACGTTAATACAGAAACTCAGTATACAGCATAGGTTGCAGCAGAAATACTATATTTCGTATAGCGTTTGCCCCAGTACAGTGTGGCAGGAGACTATATTCATATATACATATTTACCAGTCTCAGCACGTATTAAATACGTACAGATTACTATCATTAGTTCAGCATGTAATATATACGATACTTTACCCCTATTAGCCTCAGCATGTGAGATACGCAGACAGTATTACTAGTTGAGACCGTTGTATTGTTTGGGGTTGGATTACCTAGCATCCATGACCGCCCCAAGGTTAATAGCTGTATCGACTCGTCCGCCAGAGGACGAGGATACGTCGCTCTACGGAGTGGCATGCCGTCCCCCAGGGGACGAAGATGGGATGCCAGTTTTCCCCATATTGTGCCTTGGTCGGCCCTTATACACCCCCGTCGAGCGGATACGCCCGGGGTGTTGATTCAGGAGTCCTCCAGACTCAGGTACAGTTATACTCAGGGGCTCAGCGAGCCCAAGTGCATACCCAGGGGACCGGCAGGATGCTTATAGCTATTATAGGAGATTGGATGACCAGGGTAGGGGTGTAGATTATGTGCTGGTTGTACCTCCCGGCTTATGGGGGCCGGGTAAGGTTTGTGTGTGCCATGTTATGTTATTTCATGTTATGCCATGTTATTTTAGACACGAGTAGATCAGCAGTAGCACGATAGGTCTCCAGGTATGACTCCTATCCCTTCCAGTAAAGATTGAGAGAAGGTATGATTTACATTATCAGACAGTTAATCTATTCTCTCTACTTCAGTTTCATCAGTTATATTATTGTGTTCAGATATTTCTTTCAGTTATTGCTTTGCATACTCAGTACCAGCGGTACTGACGCCCGGTGGGGCGCTGCATTACTTGCCTGCAGGTACTCGTAGACGAGCAGGCGATACCGCGTGATTCCTGTCAGCGATTGAGTATTCAGCTCCTATCATCCGGAGATTGAATTCCAAAGGTGTATTTCAGTTTCTTCTGTTGTATAGTACGGGTAGGTCGGGGCCCTGTCCCGATCATTTCTATTGCTATTCCTAGAGGCTTGCAGTCTGTATATTTCCCTGTGGTCAGTTGAGCCGGTCGTGTGAGGCCGTGCAGTTGTTAGCTGTTAGTACTTTTGCTTCTTTTATGTTGGCCGTGTGGGGCCATAAGTTTGACAGTAGTGGTGACCTTGCCGGTCACGTAGCCTTTTAGTATTTTACTGCTGAGTTACAGATAACTAGACAGCATGGTGGCCTTGTCGGCCCGCATAGGTTTCCCTATAGTTGCATGTTCTGGTCAGCTGCTACTACAGGTACAGGAGGCTATAGGCCAAAGGGCCGGGGGCTGTGTTTACAGCCGTTATATAGCCCTTTGTTTCCAGAAATGTGAGTTGGAGCAAGCCAGGCACCAGATGTGCTAGGCTTAGCAGTCCAGTAGTTCAGGTCCCAGTAGGGCACCAGGTGCCAGTCATACCCCCCAAGGCGGGGTGTGACATAACCATTACACAAGATCCTGATATCATCTCCAATAGTTACACAGTGATGATAATTAGCAGTAGCAATTAAAAGGCTTTAAGAGAGCATATTCTGTGAATCTTGTCCCTTAATTCTTAGTTATAAATAGGATCTCACTTTCTTATTATAAGGCATCTAGATTTCATTCTTACATTTGTGCTACATGATAACTCTCAAAATTACTAAGTTCTCAAGTGCATAAGACATAGTGTTACAATTTCCGATGTCATTGCCAATCAATTTCCTCGGAACTGAGGATAATCTAATCTTATATTTTGATTCATATTACTAAATTATCGATTTTACCGCTTATTTTTTACAAGTTAGTTCATTATACTCTAATCATTTTGTCAATCCAATCCACATATCTTTTAACCGCATTTACAAAATTAATTGTACTATTTTAAGGTAAATAGTTTGACGCCTATTGTGGGACTTGGACAATTATAGTGTTGTTTAGACCTATTGTCTCTTTTCTAACTTACTAAGATTTGTGCAATCAGAATTTTGTTACAACTATGTCTGAAATGTTGGGTTTTGGGTCTTTTTCCCTTCCTATGTGGATAAATAAAAGCTTAGTTTGGACCAGTTCATTTTTTGAACATAACCCTCTATCATTGTGCATATGTAAGGCTTCTTTAGGTCTTATTTTAGTGATACCAGAGAAAAATTATAGCAGCCAAAATAGAGAAAAAGGGCAAATTTTCGTACAAATATTTTTAGCCACAACAGCCTTTTTCAAATTGTGATTTTCACTTCATTTCTTATTGGATTGAGCTGATTTATTGGATATGTTATTCCTATCATCTTAATCTTTGATTGAGAACTGACAGAAGTGGATTTGGAGTCTTGTAGCTCCAGAATTCTTCCTGTGAACAATAGTGTTTTTCGGTGATTTTGCTCCTTTTCTTCTCTAGTTTTTGGTGTTATCTTATATATATTATTGCTCGTTGTTTGGCACTTATTTGGTGGTCATTTTAGAGAACATTCTTGTAACTCTTGTTGATTATAGTGGAGTTTTGGTCCCGTAGTTTTTACTTTTCATACTGAAGAGGTTTTCCACGTAAACTTGGTATCTTATGTGGTTGGTTATTTTTGTCTTATGTAATTATATTTGTTGCTAATTAGCTACTGCTTAGACCAATTTAAAATTATTTTTGGGGCCTCCTCTTTGGTTCAAATAGATTGAAAAAATTTACACTTGGGTATTGTTCCGTTGCTACCCTGTCATGCACTTTTATTTGTGCTTTATTTTTCCCAACAAAGTGATATCAGGGCTTGTGGTTATTTTTATTATCTATTTGAATGATGGAGGAAACTATGAGTAAGATAGTGAGTTTGAATGGTAATTGTTATCATATTTGAAAAGGCAAGATAAAAGATCTTATTTGTCAAGAAAGTGCATTTACTTGTTTTTGCTTCTAACAAACCTGAATCTACGATTGATGAGGGTTGAGAATTTGAGCACCTATAGGTTGGTGGCTATATTATACAATGAGTTGAAGATAATATTAGAAATCATATTATGAATGAGACACATGCTAGAAGTTTTTGGAATAAACTCGAGACACTTTATGCTACAAAGACTGCCAATAATAAGTTGTTCCTACAGAAATAATTGATGAACATCAGATATAAATAGGAAATCCTATTTCTGATCATATAAATTATTTTTAGGGTGTTCTTGACCAACTTTTCGGAATTGGTTAAAGTTCGATGAAGAAATACAGGGACTTTGACTTCTTAATACTCCATTAGACTCTGGGAAAACCCTTCGAGTTTCTTTGAATAATTCTGCTCCAAGTGGTGTTGTAACTATGGAATATACTAAGAGTGGTGTCTTAAATGAAGAGATGAGAAGAAGATCTCAAGCCTCATCTTCTTCAGTTTTACACTCTAATGTTTTGGTTACTGAATATAGGGGAGAAGCAAATTTAGGGCTCAGAATGACAGAGATAAAAGTAGAAGCAAAACAAAGTCAAAATACAAGAACTTTATATGTGACTATTACAACAAGAAGGGGTATATTAAGAAATATTATTACAGGCACAAGAGAGATATGAGACAATAAAAGAAAGATGGCGATTATGAAAATCATGTTTCTATTGTTGCTAAAGATGATCTTCTTGTTGATTTAGGTGAAAATCTCATTAATCTTATTTGTGGTGAGTTTAGTTGGTTTGTAAATTCTGGTGCTACTTCTCATGTCACCCCAGAGAAGGAATTATTTTCTTCTTATGCTCCAGGTAATTTTGGAATGATTAAAATAGGAAATTATGATGAGGTTGAGGTACTTGGCATTGGTGCAGTTTGTTTAAAAAGTAACAATGGTTCCAAATTAGTTCTTAACAATGTCAAGCATGCTCCATATGTTTTCCTGAATTTAATTTCTATAGGAAGTCTTGATGATGATGGTTATTGTAATACCCTTGGTGGTGTCCAGTGGAAGCTTACTAAAAGTTCAATGGTGGTGGATCGACGTAACAAGTTATCTAACTTATACGTATTTCAGGGATCTATTTCTAGAGGCTCAGTAAATTTGGTGGAGAATGATACTTCATCAGAGTTATGGAATAGGAGGCTAAGTCATATGAGTGATGTCACGACCCGAGCATGGATCCTAAATTGAGACACGAGACCTAGAATCACAAATGAATCCAAGCTAACCCATGGTACATATATAGCATGATAAGAGAGCATATTTAAAGAGAAAATAAACTAGAACTCATCATAAGAGGAAATCTACATAACATAAAAACATAAGAATAAACATGAGTCAACAATGCTGAACCATCTATACATAGTTATCTAAAAATCCTATAACGCTGATAGGACAACACCCCCAACTGGCTCGCTAAGTCTGAAACTGAAAGATACAGAAAAAGAAACATAGACCAAAATTGTCGTTCTTAAATCATGAGGACTCACCAAAATTGGGATGGTATTGGACTGAGGCGGAAGTGAGATAATGCCGGGACTGAGACTGGTCACCCGAACCTATATCATGAGATGATATAGCATAGAGTAAGTGGTCAATACTTTAAATGTGCTGAGTATGTAGAGAAAGTAAAACACGCTAGTAAAATGATAGTCTGAAATTATGAATATAAAACAAGATAGAACATGAGAGTAAGGAAAACATGTTAAAAACCATATTCCTGAAGTAACCATAGTCATGAGATTGTCATCATAAGCTGAACATAATGATCCAAGGTTTAGAAATAGAAATTATATAGCACACCATACTTGAATATCATAAGTGAAAACTAATAAACTAATAAACTAATCAACTGGTCAAATAAGCTATAAAAAATAATATCATAAGTTATGAACATAAGTATCTTAAAATATGAGGAACAATAGAAGGCTTCATCATAATCGATACCATCATGATAGAGCTTACATGATACCCCAATTATCTCGCTCATGTGGGCAAAGACATCCTAAGTCTTTCTAGGGAAAAGAATGATTAAGGTGTAATATCACTGGTGTGCGATCGGGCGGGAGAAGCACTCTCTTGAGAGGTCCCAAATATGAATATATACCTACAGTGGCACGTAGTTATGAGACCTGGGTCCTCAAATTCTCTGTCCCTACTCAGTGCTAGACATTACTCCCAAAAATATGTATATCACTCATAATCGTCTTCTAAAATCATAGCTTAAATCTATTTCTTAGGAGTCTTGACTCCAAAACATTTCTTTAAAACTTATCTTGTAAGGTTTGGCTAAAATTCATGGAGAAACATACTTGACTTTACATGGCTTGCATAAGTCATGAAATAATACATACTTGAATAAGGCTTCATAGTTTAAGAATTCATAAATATTCATGCATACTTTGATAATTCGTCATATTAGAAATCATGGGCTCATAAGCTTGAAATTCATAAATCATGCATAATAGGGCAAAATCACCATAAACTTGAAATTACGAATTTGTAAGAAATTTGAGAGTCAAATATGTGCTAATAACCATATTTCATCAATTGTAACATGAGAGAACTGAATTCAGAAAGAGATCATGGATAATTTCATTAAAATGGGTCAAACCCTAGAATTTCACAATTTAGAACTTGCGAAGTAGAGATCATGGAATTGAACTTAAAACAAGGCATGAGGGTGGAAATATTCCCCCCATTCATAACCCTACATACCTGGCTTGAAGAATCTTCAACTTGATTGGAGACCTAAAGGGAATTGAGGGAAAGATTGATAAAGAACCCTAGCTTCTCTTGACGGGATTTGATCTTCATTTAAAGGTGTTAGGAGTAGAATGGGGGTTTAGGATGAATAAAGCCCTTTAAAGGACCTTTAGGAGGCATAAATGACTTAGTTTAGGAGTTAAGAACTTAGAAATTACGAAAACACCCTTAAAAACCAGACTGTGAATTGGTCTCTGCCAAACCCAACAACTTACCCCACGATCCGTCGAGTCTCTTTACGGGTCATTGCCTAACCCGTTGCCACTAGGATCGAAATTCATTCTTTGATTATTTCTTGATGCCTCTACTTAATGATTCTTTAGGACACTTAACAGGTTACTTAACCAGTCATCAAAACTCTCTGAAATCCAAGTTTTCACCACCCCTTTCCACTTAACCGGTCACATGAAGACCCGTGAGTCACTTGAGGAATCACTCAACGACTCGATTTTAGATTTGGTGTAGGTTTTTTTATTTTCTCTATTTCAGTCTTCGAATCTGATCTTACGGACTTTTAGGGTATTACTGTCACGACTCGAGTCTACACTCTAGACGCGACATGGTATTTGGTGACACAAGTGACCCCAAACTAACCCATGGCTTAACATCACACGGGTATACTGAATTAAATAGAAGTGAAAACTGTGAAAAAAACATAACTAAATAACTTTCTCCAAATAAGAAATGTCTGATAAGGTACTGAAAATCTATGCAACAACTGCAAAGCTTACTGAAATAAGACTGTCTGAAATCTATCTAACAACTGACGAGTTGCTGGGACAAGCCCCCAGCTAACTCTAAAATCTGAAAACAAGAAACTGAAATAGAACTAAATCTCCGTCCTCGAAGGATGAGGACTCACCAAAGATAATGTTTTTGAAATCGTCTAGAACTACTGACGATGGTGCAACTAAGAATATGCACCTATATCATAATATGATACAACATGGAAGATATGCACCAGTACTTTAAATATATTGAGTATGCATGATGTAAGTAAGAATTGTAGAAATACCCAACTTAACTGATAAACACTAAATATAACTGTAACAACGTAACACAGGTACTGACTAAGGATCATAACTGTATACCGTAATCTGAATAACTGAGACCAAATTGAGCTAATCTGAACTGATAAGTTCTAGAGTCTATAACCTACATTTAACCACGTGAGCTAAATGTGGTGTTCGATGTATACACCCATCAATAGGACTTAATATACCTTGCTAGGGTATAAAGGCATGGCTAGTGTCATCACTGTCTGAGGCCTACTTGGGCTAATAACCTATGGTGGCAACATAGTTCAAGAAACCTTGGTGCGCTAAACCCCGGCCTGCTTAGTGCTAAGTCCTACTCCCACTAAAATTCTAACTATGACTACTAGGCTGATGCTCGAACCTGATGTCCCAAGAATTAAGTTAGGAATACTTATCTGAAAGTAAAATAAGAGTTTGAAGGACTTGATAACTGAAACTAAGGGTTCTAAGACCGGTCAGAGCTGCTTTAGCTAAAAGTATTGTAACCGTCTAAAGAACAACCTGATAACTGAGACTACGGAGTTTCACTAAACTCCTCAAGAGACTGGGTATAGTCAAACTGGACAGTTGACATTTCAGTAATATATTGAAAAGGCTAAGTACTGACTGGGACTAAATAATCAATCATTCAATTTTTTGGATAATCTAACAATACTATTCTGTTGATTGCAAGATCTGTATTTGGACAATTATGCAAGACTCTTCATATTACATTTACAGACTAGGGCTAAACACATTTTTCATGGAAAGAGATATCAACATAAAGTATAACTAACTACAACCTTCAAGAATCATAAAAAATCTAACAAGAAGGAAATTCACATTCAAACTAATAGACAACCCTAAAATTGATACAAAAAGGCTAGAACTAGTAAAGATATTAGGAAGGTTTTGGGGCACAAGGGAAGAATAATTCCCTTGTTGAAATCCCACATACTTGGAGTAGAGGTTCCTCCTCAGAGATTGCTTGAGAAACCTGAGGAGAACTAAAATCCTTAATCTTTCTCTGTACTTCTAGACTGAGTTTTTCTACGTACTAAACTTGAGAGAATGAGAGGAATGGGGAGAGAACGTCAACTAGCTCCCTAAAATCCCATGGTTATAACCCCAAAATGACGTGGTTTAGGAATTAAAATAATCGAAAGTTACGAAAATGCCCTTGGAATTCAGACTATTAAAATCTCACTGCCAGTGAGCACGAGTTACCTAGTGAGTCGTTATTTCACTGGACGACTCATGGTCCTCACTTGTCATCGCCACTGGAAATCCCCACTCTAACCATAACTCCCTTCACGAGTCATGAGGTAACACCACGACTCGTGGCTTTATCTGTGGTCACCCCCTGACTATGGCTTGACACCGGCCTTTCACCCACTTCACGAGTCACTTCATGACTCGTGGAGTACTTTACGGGTCATTAGATGAGTCGTCCTGTGACCTGGTGTAATATTTTCCTTCTTTGTCCATTTAAACTCTCGGGTCTGATCATAGAAACTTTTAAGGTGTTACAGTATCTCCCCCTTGGGAATATTCATCCTCAAATGTAGGCTAGATAAACTGAATAACTGGGAAATGAGCCCAAACTAAAAACTATTAGTTGATTTCTGAAGGACTGACTGATTCCGAACTGAATTAGGCATACTAACTAAGTTGATGCAACTAGGGTGCATATTAAAAAACATTAATAGAGCTAATGAAACCGGAACTGAATAGAGTACTGGGGAGGGATTTAATACTTGATGCTGAAGCTGAACTGGAAGGGAACAAATGAGGGTATTTAGCCGTAATTTCTTCTTTTGCTTCTCATGTAGCTCCCTCAACTAGTTGTTCCTCTATATAACCTTTACCGAAGCGACATCCTTGTTTCTCAGCTTACGAACCTAACGATCTAGGATTTAAATTGGGACTTCTTCGTAAGAGAGATTGTCCTTTACACTGACACTCTTTAGAGGCACTATTGAGGTCAGGTCACCGATGCATTTCTTCAATAAAGACACATGGAAGACTGGGTGCATCGATGCTAACTCTGCAGGTAATTCTAACTCATGGGCCACATTGCCAATATGTCTCAGGATTTTGTAAGGTCCCAAATATCTCGGACTAGGTTTTTCTTTCTTCCCGAACCTTATCACCACTTTCATAGGTGAAATATTCAGATTAGCCCAATCATCTACAGCAACTTTATCTCTCTTCTCCTCATATTTGCATACGATTTATGTCGACTCTCAGCTATTTTCAACATTTCTCTGATAAGCTCAACCTTTTGCATAGCCTCATGAACTGAGTCTGGTCCTATCATGGTAGTTTCACCAACTTCAAACCATCCTATAAGATATCTACACCTCCTACCATAGAATGGCTCAAACAGGGCTTTCTGGATGCTGGAGTAGTAGTTTTTGTTTTATATGCAAACTCAATGAGAGGTGGGTGATCATCCCAACTTCCCTTGAAATCAATCACATATGCCCTCAATATGTCTTCTAAAGTCTGAATAGTCTGTTCATCTTGTCTATCTGTCTGTGAGTGAAAAGTTGTGCTGAGCTTGACCTGGGTGCCAAGTCCCTTCTAAAATGATTTCCAAAAATATGAGGTAAACTGAGTACCTCTATCTGAACTGATAGACAAGGGAACTCCGTGTAGTCCGACTAACTCTCGAATGTACAATCTAGCATAATCCTCAGTGAGTCGGTAGTCTTAACCAGTAGGAAATGTGCTGACTTAGTTATCCAGTCTATAACCACTCATATTGAATCATGTTGTCGATGAGTATGAGGTAAACTTGTGATGAATTCCATATTAACTTCCTCCCACTTCCAAGTGAGGAATACTGATATCCTAAGTCATACCCTCAGGTCTCTAATGTTCAACCTTAACCTGTTAGCAATTCGAACACTTTGCGACAAATTCTACAATGTCCTTCTTCATGCTGTTCCACCAATAGATTTCCCATAGGTAACAATATATCTTAATGGCACCTGGATGAATAGAATACCTAGAGTTGTATGCTTCAGCTAGTATTTCCTGTTTTAATTCACCTACATCTAGAACACACAATCTGATACACCATCTCCCCTTTTAGAGATAACCTCCACCTCTTTTCTTAGAACTGCTTCTTTCAGCTTGAGTAGTATGGGGTCTTCATCTTGCTTTGACTTAACCTCTACCACCAGTGAGGATTCTAACCCACTCTGGACTATAACTCCGCCCTCAGCTGAATTAACTAATTGCACTCCCAATCGAGCTAACATGTTGATATCTTTTGCCAATTCTTTTTTGCCCTTTTCGACATGAGCAACACTTTCCATGGACTTCCTACTTAAGGCGTCCGCCACCACATTGGCTTTTCCCGGATGGTATAGCACACTCATGTCATAATATTTCAGTAGTTCCAGCCACCTTCTCTGATAAAGGTTCAACTCCTTCTTACTGAAGGCTCTTGTGGTTAGTGAAAACATCCACGTGAACTCCATATAGGTAATGTCTTCATATCTTCAAAGCAAGTACCACTACCGCTAGTTCAAGATCATGAGTCGGATAGTTCTTATCATGAACCTTGAGTTTTTTGGAGGCACAAGCTATCACCTTATCCAGTTGTGTTACGATGCAACCGAAGCCAACTCGGGAAACATTACAATAAACTATGAACCCATCTATTCTTTCTAGCAAGGTCAAAACTGGAGCTATAGTGAGTCGAGTCTTCAACTCTTGGAAACTCTTCTTACAAGCGTTTGACCATTGAAACTTAACCTTTTTCTGAGTTATTTTGGTCAAAGGGGATGTAATGGAAGAAAACCCTTCTATAAACCATCGGTAATAACTGGCTAAACCCAAGAAACTCCTGATATCTGATGGGGAGGTGGGCCTTGGCCAATCTTTTACTGCTGCTATCTTCAGAGGATCTACCTTAATACCCTCACCTGAGACCACATGACCGAGGAAAGCCACTGACTTCAACCAAAATTCACACTTATTAAATTTAGCGGAGAACTGACGGTCTCCGAGAGTCTGAAACACTATTCTCAAGTGGTTGGCATGCTCCTCCTCATCCTTGGAGTATACTAAGGTGTCATCTATGAATATAATGATTAACGTGCCCAGGTACAGCTTGAATACCCTATTCATCAGATCCATAAATGTTGTAGGAGCATTTTTTATTCCAAAATACATAACCACAAATTCATAGTGACCATACCGAGTTCTAAAAGTTGTTTTTGGAATTTCACGTTCATTGACCCTGAGCTGGTGGTATCCCAATCTGAGGTCTATCTTGGAGAAACAACTACCTCCCTGAAGCTGATCGAACAAGTCATCAATCCTGGGTAGAGGATACCTGTTCTTAGCAGTAACTTTGTTCAGTTGATGGTAGTCGATACATATTCTAAGCATACCATCTTTCTTTTGCACGAATATGACTGGAACACCTCATGGAAAGATGTTGGGTCTGATGAAGCCCTTATCTAGAAGGTCTTTCAACTGTTTCTTTAACTCCTTAAGCTTAGTTGGAACCATTTTAGAAGGAAGAATGGAGATGGGCTGAGTGCCTAGAAGAAGGTCTATGCCAAAGTCTATCTCCTGCTCGAGAGGGACTCTGGGAAGATCTTCGGGAAAGACATCAGGAAATTCGCTAACAACTAGAACTTACTGAATAGTCAAGGTCTCAAAATTGGAATCCCTAACCCTAACCAAGTGATAGATGCAACCCTTTAAAATCATTTTCCAGGCCTTAAGGTAGGAAATAAACCGACCCTTAGGCGCTGAAGCACTACCCTTCCATTTTAAGACTGGCTCATTAGGAAACTGAAACCTGACGACTCTAGTTCTGCAGTCAACTGAGGCATAATAGGAATGTATCCAATCCATGCCAAGAATGAGGCCGACGTCGACCATGTATAGCTCTATTAGATTAACTGAAATAACTTTACTCAACACTGAGACTAGGCAACTTTTATATACCCAACTGGCTCTAACTGACTCACCAACCGGAATAAAAATTGAAAATGGTTTTGAGGACTTTTGGACTGATATCAAACTGAATAGTAATATATGGAGTCATCAAGAAATGTGTAGCTCCTAGATCTAACAAGGAATATACATCAATGTGGAAAAGGCGCAACATACCCGTAACCACATCAGGTGAGTTCTCTCAATCCTGACGAGAAGACATAGCATAAAAATGGTTTTGGCGCTGCCCGCCACCCATACTTGAAATAGTGCCTTGCTGAGCTGGACGACCTACTAGGGCTGCTGAGGTAGTAATTGGGTCTTCCCCCATCCTGCTGACGGACAATCTCTCAATCTGTGACCCAGCTGGCCACAATCGAAACAACCCTCCTTACTTAAACGACACTCCTCAGAGTGATTCTTGCTATACTTAGGGTAGGCTAGAAATGTGTGGCTGCTGAAGACGCGACTTTGGGACTGGGAGCCTGATGCTTCACCCTTTTGGTCCGTGCGGGATCGAAAAGAAGGGGCACTAGCTGATGAGGGTACTGGAGGTTTCTGCTTCTGTGGTCAACTACCCCCACCCGATCTTTACTGGCCATACTTAAACTGGTCTGTTCTCGGCCGTTTGTTGTCTCTCTCAATTTCCTTTAGCTTCTCCACCTCTATCTATTGTGCATGAATGAGGAGGTTAGAGAGGTCGATGTCCTTGATAAGCATCATTTTTCACATTCCTTAAGCACCAAATCCGAAAATCCACGAACAAATTTGAGCATGCAATTCCTCGGCTCAACGACCATTTCTAGAGCATACCTCGACAGCCGAGTGAACTCCAATGCATACTCCTCAACTGTCATACAGTTCTACCTCAAGTTCATGAATTCAGTAGCCTTAGCTCCCTCAACCCCGAGGAAACAATATGTCAAGGAACGCCATAACAAACTCGTCCCACTCTACCGGACCTGCTCCATTCGGCCTCCCTTCCTTCCACTACTTGTACAAAATCTAAGTCACCCCTTGAAACTGGTAGGAACCAATTCAACACTCTCCATAGAAGTGGCACCCATGATTTGGGTGATTTTCTAGATCTCGTCCGCAAACTCTTGCGGGTCTTCCTCTACCTTAGATTCGTGAAAAGATGGGGGATTCATTGGTGTGAAATCCCAGACTATGGCCACAACTACAAACCTATTTGTATTGACGGGCACCGCTTGCTAGTTCACTTAGTTGGTCACGGCTTGAGCCAGCATTCGAATCGCCACCCTAAATTTAGCGGAGGACACCTAATCATTTTGAGGTGCTGCTGGAGCTAGTGGGTTTGGCCGATTAGCATTCCTGGTCCTTCTTTTGTTTTCTCATTCTAGAGGCATCGTTATCTGAAAAGAGTAGAGTACGGATTAGGAGGACATTTTTGACATCAGTTTAATGCACGATAAGGATCATGAACAAAAGGGAAATTTCCTAACAATGCCTTGTAGCCTCCCCATCATAAGTGTGGCACGCTTTACACCCGTGAAGAGGACTCTAATCGATGCGGCTTTCAGACATCCTAGGATACTCTAAACCAAGTTCTTTGATACAAAGTTTTTCACAATCCGAGTATTCACCCTGGACGCGACACGGTACTTGGTGCCACAAGTGACTCCAAGCTAACCCATGGCTTAACATCACATTGTTATACTGAATTAAATAGAAGCAAAAACTGAGAAAAAAAACATAACTAAGTAACTTTCTCCAAATAATAAAAGTTTGTTAAGGTACTGAAAATCTATGCAACAACTACAAAGCTTACTAAAATAAGACATTGTCTAATATCCATCTAACAATTGACGAGTGCTGGGAAAAGCCCCTAGCTAACTCTAAAATCTGAAATAGAACTAAATCCCCGTCCTTAAAGGATGAGGACTCACCAAAGATAATGTTGCTGAAATCATCTAAAGGGAACTACTGACTATGCTGCGACTACGAACCTGCTCCTATTATCATAATACGATACAACATGGAAGATATGCATCAGTACTTTGAATGTACTGAGTATGCAAGATGTAAGTAAGAAAAGTAGAAATACCTAACTAAATTGATAAACACTAAATATAACTGTAGCAACGTAACACAGGTACTGATTGAGGATCTAACTATCTACTGTAATTTGAATAACTGAGCTGAAATGAAATTGAGACTATACTTAAATAATTGAAACTGACAAGTGACAGAGTCTATAATATACATTTAACCATGTGAGCTAAACATGGAGTATGACGCATACGCCCCATCCATATGACCCAATATACCTTGCCAGGGTATAAAGGCATGGCTAGTGTCATCACTGTCTGAGGCCCACTCAGGTTAATAACCTAAGGTGGCGATATAGTTCTGGGAACCTATGTGCGCTGAATCCCGGCCTGCTCAGTGCTAGGCCCTACTTTCACTGGAAGTTCTAACTGTAACTACTAGGTTGATAGTTCGAACCTGATGTCCCAAGACTTAAGTAAGGAATACCTATCTAGAAGCAACCTGAGAGTCTGAAGGACATGATAACTGAAACTAAGGGTTCTAATACTGGTCAGAGCTGTTTTAGCTAAAAGCATCGAAACTGTCTAAAAACAACTTGACAATTGATAACTGAGACTATGGAGTTTCACTGAACTACGCAAGAGACTGGGTATAGTCAAACTGATCAGCTAACATTTTTGTAAGATACTAAAAAAGCTAAGTACTGACTGGGACTAAACAATCAATCATTTAACTTTTTGGATAATTTAACTGTATTATTCTATTTATTACAGGAACTATCAGAATCAAGCAATATTTGTATCTGGACAATTATGAAAGATTCTTCATTCTACATATTACAGACTAGAGCTAAACACATTTTTCATGGAAAGAGATATCAACATAAAGTATAACTAACTACAACCTTCAAGAATCATGAAAATTATAACAATAAGGAAATTTGTATTCTAACTGACTGACAAACCTAACATTGATACAAAAAGGGGCTAGAACTGATTAAAGATTTTAGGAAGGTTTTGGGGTCCCTTGTTGAAATCTCACATACCTGGATTAAAAATTCCCCCTAAGAGATTGCTTGAGAAATTTGAGGAGAACTGAAACCCTTGATCTTGCTTTGTACTTCTAGACTGAGTTTTTCTACGTATTGAACTTGAGAGAATGGAAAGAATGAGGAGAGAACATCGACTAACTCCCTAAAATCCCCTGGTTATAACCCCAAAATGACATGGTGTAGCCATTAAAAAAATGGGAAGTTACAAAAATGCCCCTGGAATTCAGACTGTTAAAACCTCACTGCCAGTGACCACGAGTGACCTAACGAGTCGTTAGGTCACTGGATGATTCGTGGTCCTAACTTGTCTTCGCCATTGGAAATCCCCACTTTCAACTCAACACTCTGACCACGACTCCCTTCAGGGGTTGTGAGGTAACATGATGTCACCCAAGCGCACGTGGTCATCAAGTAATATAGAATTTTGAACTCTAGATATTGTATCCAAGGAACTTGTCAATTAATTGTTATAAGGTTGCACTTTGATTTCACTAATCTACAAACTTAGTAAAATGAAGATTGATTTGGAAAATTAAAACTACTAAAACTTTAATATAAAAGCAACTAAAACAAATGCAAGCTTGATAGTATATCAATAATGATGATAGACTAGGGCAATGACACTTGGTTGGTTTCAAGCTGAGTTTTCCAGACATAATTAAACTAGCATGATTCTTCTTATGGTTGTTAGTTTCATGTTACTATCCCATTTATTGGCACTATCCCTAGCATCCAAGAACTATTTCATCAACCCTAATGCCTATATCCCATGGTCGAAGGAGAACAACGAAACGACGGTTATGCCTACTTATTTTTCAACTAAACAGGGTTGAAGGGTATATCCCTATCCTCAACAACAACTTCTGTCCTATCACCAATGAATTCAAGGGACTTTGAATTCTCATTCTGTATTTATTTTTAACCCTTTAGATTCCTTTTCCCAAGTTCAATCGAAAGCCAACAGATTACTTACAAGGTGATCAATCTCATAAATAATAAATTCACACAAATAAATACAAATAACCATAATTGAAGAATCAAAATCAAGTTTAATTAGTCTTTTAAACAGTCAACCATTCACTATGGCCACAACCTGTAACACCCCATAACTTCCTAAGACTAGCCTGGAAATTTAAAAGTTGATATTGTAGAGAACTGGAAAAATATTCCTCAGTATGAGACATAGTACGGCCCATACAACCTAGGTACGATTGTACCAAGACCTGTAACTAGAGAGATGGGGTATATCAAAGATTAGGTTGGAGGAGCCACGACTAGGAGTTATGGATTCTATAATGGAGGTACAGCTCGTACATGGCAATCGTGAAAAAATACCGAGATTCTGACAGGGAAAAATCCTGAGTGACCACAAGTAAAGGTATGACTCATGGAACCAAGGTACGAATTGTAGGGTGGGTCATTAGAAAGATCAGATGCAGATTCAGGGTCTCATTACGAGTCATAACACCCATCGTAGGATGTAGGTGCGAGTGGTAGGAGGCATCCATGGAAAACTTTATAAGATTGAATTGGAGCAGAGTCCCTAACCATGACTCGTGGTATGGACCATAGGATTATGGTACGACTCATAGCTTTAGTTGTACCACCTGAGGGGTAAAAATTTCATTAAGTATTTCAGGGGAAATTTCATAAAATACTACCAACTTAACTCCTAGACTGTCATTTAGGGTGTTTTTAGGAGGGATTTTAGAGTTATAGTTGACCCTCTCCCTCATTCCTTTTAGAAAACCAAAAAGCAAAAGTACGCTACTCAGGCAGTTCTCTCAGAGCAAGCTAGGGATTTCAAGTTTTATTCTCAGATTCTCAAGGATTTCTCAAAGGAAATTCAACTCCAAGTATGTAGGAATTCAACAAGGGAATTGTTCTTCCTTTGTGCCCCAAAACCCTTCTAGAAACTTTATCAATTTCATGCCCATAAGTTCAAAGCTAGGGTTATGCTCAGTCAAATTATGGGTTTTCATCTAGATCATGTTTTTATTGAATTCTTGAAAGCTTTTATCTATTATTACATATGTGGATATTATTCTTTATGAAATGTGTGCTTAGTCCTTACCATTAATTATAGTTGAAGGAGTCTTGCATGATTTTCTAGATGATATTGTTGTTGATTCCTATAGTGCTAATAACCTTAGTGTTATTATAATTATGTGAGCAAGTTAGCTTGTTGCTAGACTCAGTCTTAATCAGTACCTAGCACCCTCAGAGTCTCAAAGTAATGTCGACTAATCAGTTTGACCATAGTCAGTTTTTCTGAGGTGCCAGTAATACCTCCCAGTCCTAGTTTTCAATTATCATTTATCAGTTAGTTCTCTAGATGGTTACGATGCTTCGAGATAAGCAGCTCTGACTAGTCTTAGAACCATTAGTATTAGTTATCAGTTATTTCTTTAGACAGTTATGATGCTTATAGATAAGCAGGTCTGACCAGTCTAAGAACACCTATTTCAGTTAGCGGATCCTACCGACTCTCAAATTACTTCTAGATAAGTATTCCTGACCTAGTCCAAGACCCCAACATCAAGCTATCAGCTTAGTAGTCAAGTTAGGACTATCCAGTGGGTGTTGTACTTAGCACCGAGCGGACCCAGGTTCTAGCGCACCCAGGTTCCTAGAACTACATTGCCACTGAAGGTTATTGGCCCAATGACCCTAGACTTGTGATCACCCAGCTCAGCCACTATACCCTAGCAAGGTACAGTGGGATTTCTCTTACGGGGTGTATACATCAGACTCCATGTTTAGCTCACGTGGTTATATGTCAGTTAGAGAGTCTCCCACTTGTCAGTATAGTTCAGTTCATCTTAGACTCAATTTAGCTCAATTCAGTCACTCAGATCCAAGACATGTTTATGACCGTCAATCAGGGTCATTTTGATCGTTTCACAATATTAGCTCCACTTCTACCAGTATGTAGTATCAGTTGGTCATTTCATGTTTTTTCAGTTCAGCTACTTATTTTTCCATGCTTATTATATATCTCACTTACTTAGTACATTCAAAGTACTGCACACTTTCTATGTTGTAACATATTATGATACAGGCGCAGGTTCTCAGTCTCATCATCATCAGTAGATTCCCTCTGACGATTTCAGCAACAGCATTATTTGGTGAATCCTCATCTTTCGAGGACAATGTTTGCTTCTCATTTAGTTCTTCATTTAGTCAGATTTTATAGTTAGCTGGGGGGCTTGTCTCAGCAACTCATCAGTTAGTAGTTGGCGTTCAGAGACAGAAGTTCAGTACTCAATATAGTTATGTTTACTATTTCCAAAATAGTTTTATTCGGATATTTATTTTTTCCCAGCTTCTGCGTATGCTTACTAAGTTACCAGTGTGATGATAGACCATAGCTTGGGGCCACTTGTGGCAGTAAGCACCGTGTCTCGTCTAGAGTGCAGGCTCGAGTCATGACAAACTTGGTATCAGAGCACTAGGTTTAGAGTATCCTGGAATGTCTGAAAGATGCATCAAGTAGAGTTCGTTTCATGGGTGTGAAGCAGGCCACATTTATGACGGGGAGGCTATAAGATGTTATTAGGAAAACTCCCTTTTGTTCACATTCCTTATCATGCGTTAAAGTTGAATCCTAAAAATGTTCTCCTAACTCATGCTCTATTCGTTTCAGTGAAAATATGCCTCCAAAATGAGGAAATGGAAGGAGGGCTGGCAATACCAACCAACCTGCCCCACCAGTTCCAATAGCCCCTTAAGACGATCAAGTGTTCTCGACAAAATTTTGAGTGCTGATCCAGCTGTTGGAACAGATTGTAACCAACCAAGTGAAGCAGCAGGTGGTTCTAGTGAATGTAAATGGGTTTTCAATAGTTGCCAGAGTTTGAGACTTCAGCCAAATAAAACCCTCGTCTTTTCATGGATCCAAGGTTGGAGAGGACCCCCAAGAATTTGTGGATGAGGTACAGAAGATCACCCTAATTATGGGTGTTAGTTCCGTGGAGTGTGCTGATCTGGTTGCCTACTAGTTGAAAGGGATGGCTCAGATTTGGTACAATTAGTGGAAGAAAGGGAGGCAAACAGAAGCAAGATAAGTAGAGTGGGATGAGTTCGCTACGGCATTTCTTGATAGATTCTTTCCTCGGGAATTAAGGGAGGCAAAGGTCGCCGAATTTATGAACTTGAGACAGGGTAATAGGACAGTGGAGGAAAATGCATTGGAGTTCACTCGATTGTCAAGGTATGCTCCAGAGATGGTTGCTGAGCCAAGAGCTCGCATGCTCCAATTCGTCAATGGAGTGTCCGATTTGGTACTTGCAATAATCATCAAGGACATCGACCTCTCTAGTCTCATCATTCATGCACAACATATTGAGACAGAGAAGTTTAAGGATATTGAGCGGGCTAAAATAGGCCAGTCGGATTATGGTCACTAAAGGTTCGATAGTAGTAGTCTCCCACAACAGCAACAACAGAGAACTCAAACACCTATCTTCTTTTCGATCCTGCAAGGATTGAAAGTGTAGAGCATTTTGCTCTCAATCCCAGAGTTACAGCGCCAACAATCTTTACCCAGCTTGTCCTAGGTGTGGCAAGAACCATCTAGGTAAATGCCACATCGGCAAAGAGGGTTGCTTTGGATGTGGACAGTTAAGTTATAAGATAAAGGAGTATCCATCAGTAGGATGGGGGAATACTCAGTCTACCACTTCAGCAGGCCATCCAGCTCAGCAGGGTAATACTTCAGGTATGGATGGCAGTTAGCGCCAAATCATTTTTACGTTTGTCCTCTCGTCAGGATCAGGAGAGCTCACCTGACGTGGTCACAAAATATTACATCTTTTCCATATAGATGTGTATGCCCTACTAGATCCAGGAGTCACACTATCATTCGTGACTCCTTATGTAGCTGTTCAGTTTGAAATCATTCCAAAAGTCCTCTTGGAACCATTCTTAGTCTCTAACCCAGTTGGTGACTCAATTAGATCCAGTCGAGTATATAGAAACTGCCCAGGCTCAGTGTTGAGTAAAGTAATTCCAATTGATCTAGTAGAGCTAGACATGGTCGATTTTGACCTCATTCTTGGCATGTATTGGTTACATTCTGCTTATGCCTCAATTGACTGCAAAACTAGAGTCGCCAGGTTTCAGTTTCAAAATGAGCCAGTCTTAGAATGGATGGGTAGTGTTTTAGCGCCTAAGGATCAGTTTATTTCCTACCTTAATGAAAGGAATCTCATTTCAAAAGGGTGCATCTAACCAAGACCCCAATGATTCAGTCATTCTAGTTGTCAGCGAATTCCCCAATGTGTTTACGAAGTCCCTCTCGAGTGAGAAATAGACTTCGGCATGGACCTTCTTCCAGAAACTCAACCCATCTCTATTCCTCCTTACAGAATGGCTCCATCTGAGCTTAAGGAGTTGAAGGAACAGTTGAAGGACCTTCTAGATAAGGGTTTCATCAGGACCAACATCTCTCCATGGGGAGCTCCAGTCTTGTTCGTGCCAAAGAAAGACGGTACTCTCAAAATTTGTATTGACTACCATCAACTGAACAAATTTACAGTTAAAAATAGGTATCCCCTACCCAGGATTGATGACTTGTTCAATCAGCTTCAGAGAGCTAGTTGTTTTTCCAAGGCAGATCTCAGGTCAGGGTATCATCAGCTTAGGGTCAGGGAATGTGATATACCATAAACAGCCTTCAAAACTCAGTATGCATACTATGAATTTGGGGTTAATTCCTTTGGACTAACTAATGCCCCGACGCTTTTATAGACCTGATGAAGAGGATATCCATACATTATCTGGATATGTTCATCATTGTTTTCATAGATGATATCTTGGTATACTCCAAAAATGAGGAGGAGCATGCTAACCATCTGAGGATAGTGTTGCAGACTCTTAGAGAGCGTAGTTGTTCGCTAAATTCAACAAATGTGAGTTCTAGCTGAAGTCTATGGCTTTCCTCAGTCACGAGGTCTCAGGTAAGGGTATTCAGGAAGATCCTCAAAATATAGCAGCAGTGAAATACTGGACAAGACCTACTTCTCCAACAGATATTAGGAGTTTCCTAGGTCTAACCGGTTATTATCGACAGTTTGTAGAAGGATTTTCTTCTATTGCATCTCCTTTGACTAAGCTCACTCGGAAAAAGGTGAAGTTTCAATGGTCAAATGCATGTGAGAAGAGTTTTCAAGAGTTGAAGATTTGACTCACTACAGCTCCAGTTTTGACCTTTCTAGAAGGAACAAATGAGTTCGTAGTCTATTGTGATGCTTCCAGAGTTGGCCTCGGTTGCATTCTGATGCAGCGGAGTAAGGTGATAGCTTATGCCTTCAGACAGCTCAAAGTTATAAGTACTATCCAACTCATGATATTAAATTGGCAACAGTGGTGTTTTCTTTGAAGATGTGGAGGCATTACCTTTATGGGGTTCACGTTGATGTTTTCAATGAACACAAGAACCTTTAGTATGTGTTCAGTCGGAAGGATTTGAACGTTCGTCAAAGAAGGTGGTTGGAGTTATTGAAGGATTATAACATGAGTGTGCTGTACCACCCAGGCAACGTAAATATAATGGCGTATGCCTTAAGCAGGATGTCCATGGGGAGCGTTGCTCATGTTGAAGAGGGCAGAAAAGAGCTAGCAAAGGATATTCACAGGTTAGCTTGGTTGGGAGTGCAGTTGGTGGATTCAACTGAGGATAGAGTAGTAATGCAGAGTGGGTCAGAATCCTTGTTAGTTGTTAAGGTTAAGTCAAATCAAGATAAAGATCCCATATTTCTTAAGCTGAAAGAAGAAGTTTTAAGAAAAGAAGTGGAGACCTTCTCCAAAAGGGGAGATGGTGTACTTCGCTACTAGGGCAGATTATGTGTTCCAAAAATAGACAACTTGAGATAGCGAATACTAGTAGAAGCACACAGCTCCAGATATTCTATCCACCCAGGTGCCACTAAAATGTATCGTGACTGTTCGGACTGCGTTATATAGGTATATAGCTACACGCAAGTGCACGTGGTCAAACAAGTAGTAAGTGGCTTTAGTAAGCCAAGTATCGATCCCACAGGGACTTGGATGAAGTGCAATCTGCTCAAGTGTACTATATTTTACTTCTAAAAATGCAGACAACAGTGTAACCAAGAGTTTGATAGTTTGTTGTATAATTTTTATACTAAAGCTAAAACAATTATCTACTTTGAGTCTAAACTATGAATGAGAGCATGCTGAGGTTAAGCGAACATGTAATGAAATTAATTATCATCATAATTTGGTTAATCTTTTCCTCCAGTTGCTAGCCAAGAACATTTGCCAAGAGATTAAAACTCTCGTATTTAACCTCACTTAAGAATCATGAACCATCCACCTACATTTCTGTGATTAAATGCAATTCATGTTCTAGCCATACAAACCCGGTTCCTAAATTGACTAATACGACTTTCAGGTATATTTCTATCCTGAAAGCAAATCAATTCCCAATTTTCCCAAATCAAGTGAAGATCATATCCTATTAATTCACAACTTTCCAATTTCTTGCTCTCTCGAGTGAAACCGGACTTTTTAGATGTACATTAATGTAGGCCACACATTAATGCAGTAAGAACAAGAATTAATAGAACAACATGGAAGAAAAGATGAAAAACCAAAGAATCAATGATCACATTTCATCACAATTGTTCATAACCTCAGCAAGAAGAAGAATTAGCCACTCATTTGTGGATTAAACATCATTAAATGAGTGTTAATCATACAAGCAATTGAATTAAATAAGAAAGAAAGAGAGAAAAAACCCTGAGAATTTCGTCCCTCAACTGCCTGTAACCCACGTTCTTGCTCCACCAAGTCAGAATATTGAAAAATGAACCTAAGTGTTCTATTTATACTGCTGGGAATTTTTCCCGGAATAACGAGCAACGTGTCACGGAGTGCATCGCGGAGCACTGCCTCCGTGATGCGCTACGGACGCGGACCCTCACTGGAACTGGAGGTCCAGGAATTAAAGCTCAACGTGGCACGGCGTGCAACGCGGAGCCAAGCCACCATGCCACAGATCGGACGCGGACCCTCTCTGGAATTTGGGCGAAATTTCCCTATCCAGGCAGAAGGCCTCTGCGATGGCAGCGTGACACGGCTTCATCGCGGAGCCCCTTTAATTCATGCTGTCCAATGCTTTATCCCGTGCTCGCATCCAAGTCCAACCCCGATATCCTCCAACATGCATTTTAGCTTCCCAAAATTACATTTTACCTGCAAAACAATGCTAATCATGTTGGTTAGTATAAATTCACATTTTATTACCAATTACATGAGAATGTCTACACATTGATAGATAAACAAGGCGAAAATGGTACTTTTGAGTATCACTTGGGCATATAAATTTGCCCAAGATCACCTACCCCACACTTAAATCCTTGTTCGTCCTCGAACAACAATCCTACACTTCATGCAATTTACATCCCAACCTTGCTACTTTGGTTCGACAATTTAGGCTACGGTCATACCGATTATTCAATACAACAAATCATCAAGAAAACATGCATGGTCCTATCAATGCAATGACCTTCAATACATCAAGATCTCCTAGACTTTAAGAATCGACTCTCGATATTGGAAAACTCATGCAAATCGGCTGATCAAGATATCCGACACGAAAATTAATCTTTCATCAAGCATGTGCCCTCACAACACAGGAGAATCTTCCCCTTTTTGCTCATATGACTCACAAAATTTTAAGCAGGGGCATGTAAACACAATTTCGCTCTCTCTCTCCCAAAAGAATTCACATGCATCATTTCATAACCCATAAGCTTGCCCTTAGTGTATTACTCCACTAATATAAAGAAGTGCGATGTAAGATCACATAGGACTTTAACGGGTTGTAATGGAAGCTACGGAACTAGTAAATATTGGGTTAGCCAATAATAGCCACTAGCATCCTTAAGCGCCTTTTCAACACATCCCATCAACTCATGGACATTGTTTCTTTTTTTTCATCATCCCATCCTTGATGTTTTTCTTTAGTATGGCCCATCGTATTAAGCACACTTGACACAATAACAAAGATTATTCATGCACCTTCATTATAGTTTATTTATAGCAAGTGCACCTTCAACCTTTTCTTTTCTTCTCTCACTCTGCTTTTCTTTTTCTTTTCACCATTCTCACTCTTCGACACTTCGGGAAAATGATTTTCTCTTCTTAAGCGCTTAAGAGTTTTCTTTACGGCTAATGAAAAGAAGGGATTAAGCTCGGTTTACACTTTATGAAAAAAAAAATAATAGGCTAAAGGCTCAACGGGCTGACTAGGGTATACAATCAAGGTGGGTACAACAAGGAAAAATAGAAACTCTTGGTTAAAACAAAGAAATGCCTACATCCTTTCCTACAATACACCTCCTTCATTTCGTTTTGTACACACACCAGGCAAGTTATAGACACTTCACAATAACATGGAATAACAATGCCTCACTTCACACTTTTTGCACATGCTCAATTCAAGATGTATTCACAGACTCTTCAATCAGCTAATTACAGGAATTCAAACATTAAGCCTCAATCACACTGAATCGAACTCTATGGCCTAGGTATCTCAACATATTTACAAAGTTGCATGCTTTCATACGAATCACCTTTGTATTTTAAATATCATGTACAACACACAACCAGAATTTTGCAACCATACAGTAACTACAGGTTTTGGGATGCAACCCACCAAAGAAAAAAACTGAAAAATAATTGAAAAAAAAATCTATTCCTAACGACTACATTTCCCTTAAGACGGTCGTCATCCATCCATCATAGGGAACGGTCACTACTATGACTTCGATTCAATGGGACCAATCTCGGTAAAAGAACCGAAAACAAACGCCGAGAAACCCAAGAGTAAAAATTGTCGAAAATATCAATCATTTCGATAGAAAAAATATGTATAAAATATTTTAAATTTTTTAAAATATCAATCATTTCGATAACAAAAATATGTACAGAATCAGCTAGCAACATTCGGCAACACACATCAATTTCACATAAATTTACAAATACAGAACAACAACTTAACAATTCACAACTCACAGGGAACACAAAATTTCACATGCACGACAACAAATGAGAGCATACATACAAAACAGCACAGCCCAGCACCTAACTACTCCCACCCCACACTTAGCTCGAACACTGTCCCCAGTGTTCACAAAAATTAAAATAGCACAAATTCGGGTGGTGGAACTCCCTGATCAGTCAAAGTATTCCACTTCTTCGTCGGGTGCTGCTGCTTCATCTCCCATGTCTGAGTCGCCCCCGTCGTCATCATCGGACTCCACATCGGAGTCCTCCTGACGTGTCTCTTCGTCTGTGGGGACGTCATCATCTCTGGGCTCTACAAATTCTGGACCCACTCATCATAGAGCCCTGGCGTTTTCACCGAAGGGGTAGTCTAGCTCGAGCTGCCATAGCTCCTCCTCTGTCGCCGGCCTCCCTCCTATCCTCAGTTGGAGCATCTACATCCCATACATTCGAGCCATATACTGATCATCACGAGCATGTCGCTCACCAAGTGTAAGCACTGGCCCGTGGGTGGTGTCGGGAGCCTTAGTTTTAGTAACATCTAAGGCCCTCGCTCCATCTGCAGGATATAGTCAAGGGCCTCCTCCTCGACATCTAGGCCCCTGAGGAAGGTGGTAAGTAGTCCACCAAAGCCATACCTGTGCTCCTGGTGCAACCGGGCTCTCTTCATGGCAGAGATAATTACCACCCCCACGTTGATCTCCAGCCCTTTCATCAGGGCGTACACCAGGCATACACGATCCCGGGTTACATCTGTCATATGTACCCCCGGGATGAGGCAGGAACATACAATCTTTAGCCATATTCTGGCTTCCCTGTTCATCTGTGAATAGGGAAAAGTTTGGTGGTAGCCCCTCTCTTTGTGTCTGCTCCATCTAGCTATCGATCGAGTCCCACACAATGTGCGTCTGATGTCCGCATAAGGTGGGGTAATGTTTAGCTGTCGGAGTACGTGGGCGTCTGTGTCCCGCGTTCCTATGATGGAATTGAGGTGGTGGGGCTCCAAAGTGACTATTTGCCCTCTGATTTTGATGGTGTGGCTTCTGATAGTCGGGTTCCAATTGGCATAAAATTCCTGAACCGGGTGCAAGTTACATTCCTTGGGCTCTTCAAAGATGAAATTGAGCCCAGCTGCCTCGATCTGGTGGACCATCCTAGGGAACTCCTGTGCCAATGGTTCTCGTGCTATATGCTCCTCGGTGAAATATTTGTTTTCTTTATGCTTCGCGTACCACTTTTTCCCCTCATCAGTCACCCATCTCGTTCCGTATTGGCGGCGTTGGCCGCGTGGAACTACTGGTGCTGCTGGGACTGTTGTGCCCAGTCTGATTCGCTTCCTTCCGGCGCCCGAAGTTGATGCGCCTTTCCCTTTCTCTTGCTTGCTTGCCATTTTACCTGTCAACCCAAGTAGACAAGATCAATGTTAAGCTAACGGATATTAACTTCGGCTAAGGTCGGGTTAAGCTAGGTTACCCCACACTTAGTCCTTAGCTACAGTTACAACAATACGACAAGATTATCTTTATTTACACACAATAACCAACTATACAATCATGCTTAGTGCGTTCGAAAAATTCAACGGTATATCTTCTGTGTACTACTCAGACTTCGTACAGCCAATCACAATCACTACCATCGCTAACATTTCACCCATCGAACTTAGCAAGGAAAAACAAAGAAATGAAAACAACAACAAAAATTTATCTACATGAACCTATACAACCAACCAAATTCTTACAAATTTCAACATTCCCTTAACCCGAGAATCCGTCGTTCTATTAACATCCTAACAATTAGTACATCGACTCATCTCATTCAACATGTACATCCCGGCATGAAACTCACAAGTTCACTACATTTTCAACTTCAAATTCAAAACAAGCCCTAGAATTAATATTATCAAGCAAATTCAATTAATTTATGCAATTGACAAGTTCAAGCAATCATAACGACATTCCGAACATTCATCAACAACAATTTAAATTGAATTCATTATTATTTTCTACTTAGGGCAATTTAGCTCACCTCACATGCTCAATATCGAAGAAATTCGACGAGAATTTGAGAGGAAATCGAAAAACATACCTCGACTTTGAAGAATCGAAGAAAACTTGTTGAATTTCTTGGCCTACTCCGTGTCACGTTGATGGGGGATGGGTTTTGGAGGGTTTGGTCGCGGAGAGATTGAAAAATAAGGGAAAAGGGAGGGTTTTCGGGTTTAAAAAGTAGGGAAATCGCGCGGGTCACCCGGCAACCCGGTGTGACCCGTCGCGATATACACGGCAACGTGTCACGGAGTGCATCGCGGTGCACTGCCTCCGTGACACGGAGCCATCACGAGCCTGTTCTGGAGATTTTTAAAAAATCCAGATTATACCTCAATGTGTCACGGAGGTAACGCGGAGGTCCACCTCCGTGACACGGAGCTGTCACCCCAGCTCACTGTTTGCCACTTTTTGTTAATTTTCATACCTCGACTTTTCCTTCGCGATTCCGTGCCTATTTTCCTCCGTTTGACCTGAAATTCATCTCACTATACAAAATTGGTTAGTATTATAGGTTTCACTCTAAATACAAATAAAACAAAAACTAAAACAAAAAAATTTTGTAGTAAATCAAGAAAAAGAAAAAGAAAAATCTATTTACACTTTACAAAAAAGAAAGAAAAATTTTTCACGGGTTGCCTCCCGTGCAGCGCCTGGTTTACCGTCGCGGCTCGACGTAGTTAAGCTCAGTTGTCCTCTAGGGTGATGGATGATTTCTATCGATCACCGTCCTCCCCCCAGTAGTGCTTACACCTCTCCGGTGGTTTTCCCAATAACTCCCGTGAATCCTTACTCTGCTCATCATCACCTTGATCAATCACATTGATCACCGAGAGTTCTTCATGCAACATCGTGAGCTTGGGTGCCTTGTACACATCGAACACCTCCACCTTGTCGTGTGCTCGCATTGTTAGCTGCCCCGCAGCTACGTTAATTAGTGCTTTACCGGTTGCCAAGAAAGGACGTCCCAAAATAAATGGGACTTTCGTGTCTGGTTCAAAATCCAGCACGAAAAAATCTATCGGGAAAATTAGGGAGCCAACTTGCACCAGAACGTCCTCCACGATGCCATCAGGTCTGGCTAGGGATCGATCCGCCAATTGCAAGATTACTGTTGTGGGTCTAGGACTCCCTAGACCCAACTTTTTGAATACTGATGAAGGCATCAAATTTATGCTCGCTCCCAAATCACACAATCCACGAGCTCGGATGCTCTGCCCAATGGTAATCTGGATAGTAAAGCTCCCAGGGTCTTTGAGCTTTGTGGGCAGTCTATTTTGAATCCGGGAAGTGCACTCCTCTGTTAGAGCCACCGTAGCATACTCAGTCAACCGACTTTTGTTTGCCACGATGTCCTTTATATACTTAGCATATTTTGGCACTCCCTGCAAAACATCAACAAGAGCTAAGTTAATATGTACCTGTTTCAGCACCTCCATGAATTTCTTGAAACACGCCTCCTCCTTGTGTTTCTTTAATCGTTGATGGAACGGGTGTGGAGGTCTTTCTGATTCAGCTTCCTTAGTCTTCCCCCTCTCAGTACCTTGCTCCCTCTCAACTTCTGCTGCTCCCGACTGTTGAGGTGGTCTTTCTGGTTCCACCTCTTTCAGCTGCAAACCACTCCTTGTGGTCACTGCATTTACCTGCTTGGGATTTGGATCCGTGTCGTCTCGGCGGTCATCCTCTAGGCCTTGTGTTTTGGGCACTAGCAAATTGCCCAAATTGATATTCAAGTGCCTTAGTAGCTAACTGGTTGTTTTTCACTTCGGCTACCAATTTCACATAGTCAGCCTGCAATTGAGCTTGGTTAGCTATCATGGTCTTGAACATCTCCTCAATGCTGGGTGATGGTGGTGGAGGAGGTGCATTGTTGTTTCTGAATTGTGCTTGATAATTCTGCTACCCTCCTTGGTTCCTTTGCTCACCCTGACCCAAACTTTGCCCCTGATGGTTGTTGCTACCCCATGAGAAATTAGGGTGATTCCTCCAATTGGAATTGTAGCTATTACCATACTATTGGTGGTTCCTTTGCGCATTACCCACAAAGTTCACCGAGTCAGGATTGGCTCCACAACACTCAGCTGAGTGCTCACTGCTTACACACACTTCACACCACATTTGTTGTACTGCATTAACTGGGGCTTGAGGCTGGTTCATTGTCATGTTGCTGAAGTGGGTGTTAAGTTGATTTTGCAATGCAGCTATCTGTGCAGTGATAGTTGTAAACCCATCCACTTCGAGCACTCCTGCTGCTTTCCTTGTCCCGCCTCTTGATGAATCAGCATCCCATTCCAGATTGCCCTGCGAAATACGATTCAACAAGGTATACAGCTCTTCATAAGTTTTCTCCAGCGCTTTCCCTCCAGCTGCTGAGTCTAGCAATATTTTGGTGTGGGGTTCCAAACCCTCTATAAAAGTGTGCACCAGCACATCATTGGACTGATGATGATGAGGACAATCCCGCAACATGGACTTGAATCTCTCCCAGGCCTGATATAAATTCTCTCCCTCTCTCTGTTTGAAACTTAGAATTTGACTTCTAAGTCTTGTTGTTTTACCGGAGGGAAAAAACCGTATCAAGAATTTCCTTGCAAGATCATCCCAGGTAGAAATAGAATTCGGTGGCTCAGCTTTCAACCACCTCTTGGCTTCTCCCAAAAGTGAGAATGGGAACAATGTAAGCCGGACATGATCTGATGACACTACAGCGGGGATCTAAGTGTCACTTATCTCCAAAGAATTTTGGATATGCTGTTGTGGATCTTCATGAGGGAGACCGGTAAACTTCCCGCTAGTGTGCAGCAATTGCACCATATTCTGTTTAAGTTCAAACCTCCCTCCTGGCTCAGGTTTGCGGATGCTAGATGTGACATTATTGGCATGTGGGATTGCCACCTCGCGAACCGGCCGAGCTGCTACTTCTTCGGGCACTAACACTGCCCGGACTACCGGTGGATTCTATTGTTGCTCCATGATCGTCTGTCTGAGCAACTACAGCTTTCTTTGTAGAGCTTCTCTCCGTTTACTGTGAAATATCCTTTCTGGCTCTATATACGATTCCACCAGCTCCTTGTCTCTTGCCAGTGTTCAACAGAAAGTAAGTCTGCAAAATACAGGCTAAGACCAAGTTGTCAACACTAAGAAAATAAAAATACAGTAAATTAACACTTAAAACAAATTCACCAATTGCCAAGTCCCCGGCAACGGTGCCAAAAACTTGTTCGGACTGCGTTACATGGGTACATAACTACACGCAAGTGCACGTGGTCGAACAAGTAGTAAGTGGCTTTAGTAAGCCAAGTATCAATCCCACAGGGACTTGGATGAAGTGCAATCTGCTCAAGTGTACTATATTTTAATTCTAAAAATGCAGACAACAGTGTAACCAAGAGTTTGATAGTTTGTTTTATAATTTTTATACTAAAGCTAAAACAATTATCTACTTTGAGTCTAAACTGTGAATGAGAGCATGCTGAGGTTAAGCGAACATGTAATGAAATTAATTATCATCATAATTTGGTTAATCTTTTCCTCCAGTTGCTAGCCAAGAACATTTGCCAAGAGATTAAAACTCTTGTATTTAACCTCACTTAAGAATCATGAACCATCCACCTACATTTCTGTGATTAAATGCAATTCATGTTCTAGCCATAGAAACCCGGTTCCTAAATTGACTAATACGACTTTCAGGTATATTTCTATCCTGAAAGTAAATCAATTCCCAATTTTCCCAAATCAAGTAAAGATCATATCCTATTAATTCACAACTTTCCAATTTCTTGCTCTCTCGAGTGAAACCGGACTTTTTAGATGTACATTAACGTAGGCCACACATTAATGCAGTAAGAACAAGAATTAATAGAACAACATGGATGAAAAGATGAAAAACCAAAGAATCAATGATCACATTTCATCACAATTGTTCATAACCTCAGCAAGAAGAGGAACTAGCCACTCATTTGTGGATTAAACATCTTTAAATGAGTGTTAATCATACAAGCAATTGAATTAAAGAAGAAAGAGAGAAAAAACCCTGAGAATTTCATCCCTCAACTTCCTGTAACCCACGTTCTTCCTCCACCAAGTCAGAATATTGAAAAATGAACCTAAGTGTTCTATTTATACTGCTGGAAATTTTTCCCGGAATAACGAGCAACGTGTCACGGTATTGTCTAAGACCATGACTTGCAAGTCATTACAAGTTGTAGTCTCAGCCATCATCTCTGTGAGCTTGGCACTCATCCTTTTTAAGGCTCGTCCCTATTTAGTAAGCTTCTCCATCATTACTTCTATATGGTCCAGGATCATTTTCTCCATATTGCTAATTGTAGCATGATGTTCCTCCTTTTCATTATTCCTATAAGCATCAAAAACAACAGGGGGATTGTAATAGGGGGTTGGGGAAGGAGAATAAGAATTTGTCAATGGCTCCAATGGCCATCCAGACTACTACATACACCACAAGTATGACAGTGTTGCCACAAGTAAGGTCCTCCACAATTCAGACATGGCTCATCAAAATACGAAAACCCATCATTAGGCCCATTTATATACCAAGATGTCATGTTAAGAAGAGAGGTAAAATATTTTTAAATAAAAAAAGAAAACTAAATATATCTACAACATATGTAGAATAGAGGGACAAAAATCTCAACCTACAACTGATTAAACAATATTCAAGTCCCCGGCAACAGCGCCAAAAACTTGATGTCGCCTAAGTGCATGCAAATGCACATGGTCGTCAAGTAATATAGGAATTTGAAATCTAGATATTGTACCCAAGGGACTTTCCAATTTAATTTTTATAAGGTTGTACTTTGATTTTACTAATCTACAAAATAAGTAAAATGAAGATTGGTTTGGAAAATTAAAAATACTAAAACTTCAAATATAAAAGTAACTAAAATATTGCAAGCTTGATTGTATTTCAATAATGATAACAGACTAAGGCAATGGCACTTGATTGGTTTCAAGTTGAGTTTTCCATACATAATTAAACTAGCCTACTTCTTCCTACGGTTGTAAGTTGGAAGTTACTATCTCATTCCTTGCCACTATCCCTAGCATCCAAGAACTATTTCATAAACCCTAATGCCTATATCTCTATGGTCGCAAGAGAACAATGAAACGACGATTATCCCTACTTGTATTTTCAACTAAATAGGGTTGAAGGATACATCCCTATGCTCAACAACAACTTCTATCTTATCACCAATGGGTTCAGGGATCTTTGAATTTCCATTCTATATTTACTTTTAACCCTTTCAATTCCCTTTCCCAAGTTCAACCAAAAGCCGACAAATTACTTACAAGGTGATCAATCTCATAAATAATAAATTAATACAAAAAAATAAAAACAATCATAATTGAAGAATAAAAACCAAGTTTAATTAGTCTTTCAAACAATCAACCCATCACCTTGGCCACAATCCTAGAATATGAGTTTAGCCACACATAGATAAGCAGAAAAACAAATATTTAGTCATCATCATACGAAAATACAAAGTAAAGAGAGAAAACCTATTTGTAGAACTTTGTCTTCCTTCCAAACAGCTTAAAAGCTTTCATGAATGTACTATGGAATAAAAAATGAGGAAAGACTGCTTTAAGAAGTTCAAAAAAACTGCTCAAAAAACTACCTAAGTAATCTATTTATAGATGAGCCTTCAAAGGACGCTTCTATCCTTCAAGACTTGGCTTTAAAATCAGCATTTTTCGCCCCAAAATGACCCTAGAGAACCACCCCACCTTTCTCTCCATGTACTTCATCGAATTTTTAGCAATTTCAGCTCTGAATAGGATTTGGCGCGCCACCCCCTTCATCTTGCCAAAGTGTTCATCAAATTTCTCTATGTCTGGACACCTCAGGCACGGGGCGCCACTCATCTCCCTAAATTTTTGAAGTGAAATTCTCTGAAGTTTGAGGGCTGGCACAACAGAATGAGATTTTGTTCTTTGAAGTTTAGGACTTGGTGCGGGGTGCCAGCCATAGCACCAAACCTGTCAGATCCTCAAATCTTTATTTCTTATATCATTTTGAGCCCATTTTGCCTAGTTTCCTACCCCAAATCAACTTAAATCATTTGATACATGAATTTTAGAATAAATTAAGGATGATGAACTCAAAACATGATCAAATATAGGTAAAAACATAAAAAGGGGCATAAAAATATGCTCAACATCATAACACCATGACTCGTGACTCAATCCTTGGTCACCCCCTGACCACGGCCTGCCACCCACTTCACGGCTTGTGGAGTACTTCACGAGTTACTAGAATAGTCATCCTGTGACCTGGTGCAACATTTTCCTGCTTTCTCCATTTAAACTCTCGGGTCTGATCTTAGGAACTTTAGGGTGTTACAGTTATATTATCTCCCCCTTGGGAACAGTTGTCCTTGAATGTAGATTAAGCGTACTGGAAGGCTAGGAAAAGAACTGCAATCCCAAAATTGAATAACCATAGCTGAAGACTGACGGAGTGACTAACTCCGGACTAGGATACATGATTGAATTGAATTCATGAAACATACATGCATGCTATGACATGAAGGGAACTGAGAGACATGAACTTGACATGAAACTGAATAGAATACTATGGAGGAAACTGGTACCTCATGCTGGAACTGATCCCTAAAGGAAAAGATTTGGGTATCTAGCCATCATATCTTCTTTGGCTTCCCATGTAGCACCCTGAACAAGCTGATTTCTCAACAAAACCTTCATTGAAGCTACTTCCTTGTTCCTCAACTTTCGAACTTGACGATCAAGGATGTCAACCAGAACCTCCTCATAGGTAAGGCTATCCTTCACCCAAATGCTCTCTACCAACTAAAGCTAGATCACCAATATACTTTTTCAACAAAGACACATGAAAAAACTAGATGCACCGAAGCTAACTCCGCTAGTAGCTCCAACTCATATGCCACCTTACTAATTCACCTTAGAATCCTATAAGGACCAATATATTGGGGACTAAGCTTTCCTTTCTTACTGAACCTCATAACTCCCTTCATAGGAGATACCTTAAAAAATACCCAATTATCACCTCGAACTCAAGCTCCCTGTTTATAACATCCGCATATGATTTCTGATGACTCTAAGCTATTTTCAGCCTTTCCTAGATGAGTTGAACTTTATCCATAGCATCATGAATAGAATCTGGCCCTACCAATGTAGCCTCACCTTCCTTGAACCATCCAATAGGAGATCTACACCTCCACCCGTAAAGAGCCTCAAATGGAGCCATCTAAATGATGGAGTGATAATTGTTGTTTTAGGCAAACTCGATGAGATGTAACTGATCATCCCAACTATCCTTAAAATCAATCACACATGCTATCAACATGTCCTCAAGAGTCTGACTGGTCCGCTCGGCCTGACCATCTATATGCGAGTGAAAAGTTGTACTAAGCTTCACCTGAGTACCAAGGCCCTTCTGAAACGATCTCCAGAACTGAGAGGTGAACCGAGTAACCCAATCTGATATGATGGACAAAGGAAATCCATGCAACTGAATTAACTCTTGAATGTAAAGTCTAGCATAATCCTTGGCTGAATTTGTAGTTTTGACCAGTATAAAATGTGCTAATTTGGCCAACCTGTTTACAATCACGAACATATCTAAATACTGTATGAACACCCTGTTCATCAAGTCCATGAAAGTTGCAGGAGAATTTGATAACTATAAACTCATAGTGACCGTATCGAGTCTTGAAGGCTATTTTTGGAATTTCACTCTCCTTAACTCTGAGTTTATAATAGCCAGATCAAATGTCTATCTTCAAAAAGCACTTAGCACCTTGAAGCTAGTCGAGCAAGTTATCAATCCTAAGAAGGAGATACTTATTCTTGATTGTGACCTTGTTCAGCTGTCGATAATCAATGCACATCCTAAGAGAGTCATCCTTCTTTCGAACAAAGAGAACTAGAATACCCCATGGGACTTACTAGGCCTGATGAAACCTTATCTATAAGATCTTTCAACTCCCTTAGATCGGCTAGATCCATTCTACAAGGAGGAATGGATATGGGTTGTGTATCAGGGAGAAGGCTAATACAAAAGTCAATATCCTGCTCGGGAGGGACTAGATCATCTAGAAACACCTCCGGATACTCACATACCACAGAAACTGACTGAAGAGTTGGGATCTCAAAAACAGAATCCTTAAACCGAATTAGATGGTATACATAAAACTTGGAGATCATCTTTTTGGCCTTAATATAGGAAATAAAGCAACCTACCAGCACAATTGAACTACCCTTCCACTCTATAACAGGTTCACCTGAAAACTGAAACTCTATCGTACAAGTTCTACAATTGGCCTAAGAATAGAAAGCGTGCAACCAATCCATACCAAATATAATGTTGAAATCAGTCATATTTAACTCCACTAAGTCCTTCTGAGGTAACTTTCTGAAGAATCATGACAGGGTAATTTTTGTATACCCCTCGAGCTAAAACTGACTCACCATTAAGAGTAGAGACTGAGAAAGGTTCTGACAGGATTTTGGGACTAACACCGAAACTAACATCAATATAAGGAGTCACGAAGGATAATATGGCCCCTAGGTCTAACAAATCTTAAATATCAAGATGAATTACTCATAACATACCAGTGACCACATCGGGTGAGCACCCCTGCTCCTGATGAGATGAAAGTTTATAGAACTTGTTCTGGCATTGTTCGCCACCTGCACTAGAAGAAGCCCCCTGCTAATATGGGCAAGCAGTTGGAGCTGCTGAAGTGGTGGCTGGGGCACAGCCTCTACCATCACCCTGCCTAGCCGAAGAAAAAACTCTGAGCATATATCTGGGCTTCCCACACCCGAAGCAACCATTAGAGCCAACCAAGAACTCTCTAAGGTGATTCCTACCACACTCCTATAAGTTGGAAAAGTGCACTCCCAGATCATGCTTCTCTGACTCATAGAACTTGACGCTCTACCTGTCTGATCTCCTCGAGGTCTGAATGAAACATTGGCTAATGATAAAGCGGGGCTGACGGCCTCTGATGAGACTGAGGGTGATGTCCACCACCGGATCTCTTTTAGGAGTATCCATAGCTCCCTATCCTATCCCTCTTGGCCTCTCTCTCTTTTTTCTTCATTTGTTCTACCTCTTTTAGATGGGCATATATCATCAGTTCAGAGATATCTATATCACTAATCAACATGGGGTCCAGCACTCCTTGACCAATAAATCTACAACCCCATTCATAAACTTGCTCATACGAGCCCTCGAATCAACAACCATCTCCGGAGCATACTTGAAAAATTGGGTAAACTTGAGGGCATACTCCTGAACAGTCATATCATTTTGCTTCAGATTGATGAACTCAGCTGCCTTTGCTTCCTTCAACTCTTGGGGGAAGAATCTATCCAAGAAAGTTGTAACAAACTCGTCCAAACCAATGGGAACTGCACCAACTCCCCTTTTCTCCCTCCATTGTTGGAATAATATATAAGCAACCCTTGAGCTGATAGAAGCTCAATTCTGCACTTTCCTCTCCTAAAACACCATAACCTGGGTAATCTTCTGTACCTCCTCAACAAACTCATGTGGGTCCTCATCCACCTTTGACCCATGAAACTCAGGTGGATTCATCCTAATGAAATCTCGCACCCTAGCTGCCACCACATTCCCATTTTGGTTCACATGAGCCATAGCCTGCTGGTTGACCTGGGCAGTCATAGCCGATGCTAACATCCAAAGTACAACCGTGAACTCAGCATGAGTAAACTACTTTAGCAAGCGATCATTGGAGCTGGTGGAGTTGGATGATGCCCATCTCTATTGCCATTTCCATTTCCATGGCCATTTCCGTTGCTGTTTATTCTTCTATTGACTCAATGGGGAGGCATATTTTTGACAACACGTATAGTGCGAGTTAGAGGAATTAAGAGAGGTACTTCATCGTATGACATAGATCATGAAGGAAGGGAAGTTTCCTAGAACATTTCGTAGCCCCTTCCCAATAAGTGAGGTGTGCTTCACACCCATGGAAAATACTCTACTTAATGTGCCTTTTAGACACCCTAGGACACATCTAAACCTTTGCTCTGATATCAAGTTTGTCATGACCCGAGCATGGACCCTTGATTGAGACATAGAACATAGAACCACAAATGGCTCCAAGCTAACCCATGGTACACACATAGCATGAATAAGAGAGCATATTTAAAGTAGGAATAAACTAGAACTCAACATAAGTGAAAGTCTGTATATCATAAAAATATAAGCATAAACATGAGTCAACAATGTTGAACCATTTATACATAGCTGTCTGGAAATCCTCTAATCATAATATGAGCAGATGTAACAACAATCCCAACTAGCTTGCTAAGTCTGAAACTGAAAGGCATAGGAAAAAAACATAGACCAAAACTGTCGTCCTCGGATAATGAGGATCACTAAAACGGGATGGTACTGGACTGAGGCGGGAGAAACTTAACATTGGGACTATGACTGGTCACCTAAACACATATTATGAGATAATATAGCATAAAGTATGCGGTTAGTACTCTAAATGTACTAGTATGTAGAGAAAGTAAAATACGCTAGTAAAAAAATAATCTAAAATCATGAATATAAAACAAGATAATAAGGGTTGTTTTAGGATAGTCTGAAACACTCTCCTAAAGGGTGTTTTTAGGGTTCTTAACTATCCTAAACCCTCATTATATTTCTAATGCCCCAAGTTGAAGATCAAAACCCTCTCAAGCCTTAAACATCAAGGTCTTCTTTCTTCCCCAAATCTTCTTGGGCATCAAACCCTAGAAAGGATTCCATCAAGCTCAAGTATGTAGGCTTATGAATGGGAAAATCCTTCCACCCTCATGCTCAATTTTATCCTATTCTGTGATTTTAAGTCTCTAAGCATGTTGTGTTGAAATTTTATGGTTTAACCTAATTTCATGCAATTATTCATGATATATCTAGGGATTAAATTCTCTCATGTTCCAATTGATGAAAATAGTTATTAGGGAATATTTTACTATCAAATTCCACATAAATTGATGATTTCAAGCTTATGATGATTTTTTCTTATTATGCATGATTTATGAATTTCAAGCTTATGAGCTCATGACTTCTAATATGATGAATTATCAAAGAATGCATGAATGTTTATGAATTCTTAAAATTATAATTTCATGATTTAGAATCATGAAGCCAATTCACGTATGTATAATTTCATGATTTGGGCAAGCCCATGTAAAGTCAATTATGTTTTATCATGATTTTAGCCAAGGCTTACAAGATTAATTTTACAGAGATGTTTGGAGTCAAGAATCCTAAGAAACAGATTTAAGCTATGTATTGAGAATATGATTATGAGCAATATTCATATTTTGGGAGTAGTGCCTAGCATCGAGTAGGCCTAGGATTTTAAGGATCTAGGTCTCATAACTATGCACCACAGTAGGTATATATTCTTATTTAGGACCTCTCAAGAGAGTGCTTCCCTCGCTCGAGGGCACACCAGTGATATCACACCTTCATCATTCTTTTCCCTGGAAAGGCTTAAGAGGGCTCTACCTACTTAAGCGAGATAGTTGGGGCATCACGTAAGCTCTATTGTGATAGTGTCGGTTATGACGAAGAATTTCATTATTCCTCATGCTTTCTGTTACTCATGTTCACGTCTTATGATATTATATTTTATGGCGTATTTGACCTATTAATCAGTTTATGATTTCTCATATATGATTTCAAGTATGGCACATGATATATTTTCTATTTCTAAACCCTGGGTCATTATGTTCATCTTATGATGAATATCTCATTATTATGATTACTTTGGGAATATGATGTTTAGCATGTTGTCCTTACTCTCATGTTCTCTTTTATTTTATATTCATGATTTTGGACTATCGTTTTCCTAGAATATTTTACTTTCTCTAAGTACTTAGTACATTTCAGTACATTTCCTAGAATATTTTACTTTCTCCAAGTACTCAGTACATACTCTATTCTATATCATCTCATGATATAGGTTCGGCTGATCCATCTCAGTCCCGTCATTAGCTCATTCCGGTGAGTCCATCTCTATCCCAATTTTAGTGAGTCATCATGATCCGAAGATGCTAGTTTTGATTATGTCTCTTTATTATGTCTTTTAGCTTCATACTTAGCAATCTAGTTGGGGGTATTATCCCACCAACTCATCAGATGTTTAGCGGCTTTTTAGATAGCTATGTATAGATGGTTTAGCTATATGGGCTCATGTTTACTCTTATGTCAATATGTTTCACAGACTTTCGCTTATATTATGTTCATGTTCTATTTCTGAGTAGTGATGCTCTTATTTCATGTTATGTATGTGCCATGGGTTAGCTTGGAGCCATTTGTACTTCTAGCTCCTGTGTCTCTATCTGGGGTCCTAGCTCGGGTCATGACAAACATGGTATCAGAGCAAAGGTTTAGGTGTGCACTAGGGTGTCGGAAAGCCACATTAAATAGAGTCTTTTCCATGGTTTTGAAGCACTTCATACTTAAAGGGAGGAGGCAACGAGACTTTTTAAGAAATTTTCCTTTCTTTCATAGCAATGGCAATGGAGATGCGCATCAGTCAGCCCCACCAGCTCCAGCTGATACCTTGTCAGAACAGGTTACTTACGCAAAGTTTGGGCATGGATTTCAAATGCTAGCATAGGCCATGACCTCTTAGATCAACCAGCAAGATGGCTCATGTGAACCAGAATAGGAATACAACGGCGACTAGAGTGCGAGACTTCATCAGGATGAATCCACCTAAGTTTCATGGGTAAAAGGTGGACGAGGACCCACAGGAGTTTATTGAGGAGGTAGAAAAGATTACCCCGGTTATGCGTGTTTCGGGAGAGGAAGTGTAGAATCGACCTCCTATCAGCTAAAAGGGTTGCTTACATATGGTTCTGATATTGGAGGGAGAGCAGGGGATTTGGTGCAATCCCCGTTGGTTGGGATGAGTTTGTTATGGCTTTCTTGGATAGATTTTTCCCCCGATAGTTGAGGAAAGCAAAGGAATACAAGTTCATCAATCTGAAGCAGAGTGATATGACTGTTCAGGAGTATGCCCTGAAGTTTACCCAGCTATCCAAGTATGCTTTGGAGATGGTTGCCGATCCGAGGGCTCGTATGAGCAAATTCGTGAATTGGGTGGCTGATTTATTAGTCAAGGAGTGCAGGATCGCCATGCTGATTAGTGACATCGGTATCTCCTGAGTGATAATATATTCCCAGCAATAGAGGCAAAGAAAATGATAGAGAAGGAGAGAGAGGCCAAGAGGGTCAAAACAGGGAGCTACAAGCATTTCCAGCAGAGATCCGGTGGTGGACACCACCCTCAGTCCCACCAGAGGTCGTCAGCCCCAACTCCATTATTAGCCAAGTCCTATCCATACCTCAAGGAGATTAGAGTGGTAGAGTGTCAGGTTCTAGGGGACAGGCCGCATGACAGGCGAGCACACTTTTCCAACTTGCTTGAAGTGTGATAGGAAGCACCCCCGAGAGTCTTTGGTAGGATCCGATGATTGTTTCAGGTATGGGAAACCTAGACATATGCTCAGAGTTAGTCCTTCATCTAGTAAGGGTGACAGTAGAGGTTGTGCCCCAAACCTCTTCCAGTGTAGCAGGCGGACAGCACTAGAATAGGTTTTTACATACTTCTATTTCATTAGGGAAAAAGTGCTCACCCGATGTGGTCAATGGTATGTTACGAGTATTCCATCTAGATGTTTATGCATTATTAGATCCAGGAGATACATTATCCATCGTGACTTCTTATGTTGCAATTAGTTTGGGTGTCAATCCCGAAATCCTGTCAAAACCCTTCTCAGTCTCTACTCTTGTTTGTGAGTCAATTTTATCTAGATAGGTATACAGAAATTGCCCTGTCACGATTCTTCAGAAACTTAACTTAGCCGACTTAGTGGAATTAGATATGACCAATTTCGTTGTTATCTTTGGTATGGATTGATTATATATTTTTTACGCTTCAGTCAATTACAGGACCCTTATGGTAGAGTTTTTGTTTTTGGTTGAACCAGTCCTAGATTGGAAGGGTAATTTAGCTATGTGTTTAGGTCATTTTGTTTCCTATCTTAAGGCCAAAAAGATTATCTCCAAGGATTGTATATACCATCTAGTTTGGGTTAAGGCTTATACGTAAAAGACCCTGATTCTTCAGTTAGTTCATATTGTATGTGAGTATTCAGAGGTGTTCCTAGATGATCTATCAGGAGTTCCTTTTGAATGGGAGATTTACTTTTGCATTGACCTTCTCCCGAATACACAATTCATAACCATTCCTCCTTATAAAATGGCTCCAGTCGAGCTAAAGGAGTTGAAAGATCTCCTAGATAAATGTTTCATCAGGCTTAGTAAGTCCCTATGGGGTGCCATAGTTCTCTTTATTCAGAAGAAGGATGGCTCTCATAGAATATGCATTGATTATCGGCATTTGAATAAGGTCACAATCAAGAATAAGTATCCCCTCCCCATGATCGATGACCTGTTTGACCAGCTTCAAGGTGCTAAGTGCTTCTCAAATATAGATCTTAGCTCTGGCTATCATCAGCTTAGAGTTAGGGAGAGTGATATACCGAAGACAACCTTCAGGACTCGGTATGGTCACTATGAATTTGTAGTTATGTCCTTTGGACTAATGAATGCTCCTGTAGCCTTTATGAATTTGATGAATAGGGTGTTCAAGCAACATTTAAATATGTTTGTCATTGTATTCATAGATGATATTCTCATATACTCTCAGAGAGAGAAGGAGCATGCTGCTTATTTGAGGATTATGTTGTAGACTCTCAAGGAACGTTAGTTGTTTGCTAAATTCAGGAAATTTGAGTTTTGGTTGGACTCAGTAGCATTCTTGGGTCATGCAGTGTCCACTGAGGGTGTGCAGATAGACTCCCAGAAAATAGAGGCGATGAAGAATTGGCTTAGACCTATAACTCCCACTAATATTAGAAGCTTCTTGGGTTTAGCTGGCTACTGTAGGAGGTTCGTAGAGGGATTTTCATCATTGCAGCACCATTGACTAGATTGACCCAAGATAAGGTCAATTTCTAATAGTCGGATGCTTGTGAGAAAAGTTTTCAGGTCTAAATACTCGTCTCACATCAGCTCTAGTATTAACCCTACCTGAAGACACGGATTGTTTCATTATGTATTGTGTGCCTCTAGGGTTGGTCTTGGTTGTGTGTTGATGCAGCATGATAAGGTCATTGCATATGCCTCTAGACAGCTTAAGACTCATGAGAAGAATTATCCAATTCATGACCTAGAGTTGGCAGTGGTGGTTTTTGCCTTAAAGATTTAGAGGCACAATTTGTATGGAGTTCATGTGGATGTGTTCACGAATCACAAGAGCCTTCAGTATATTTTTACTCTAAAGGACCGGAATTTGCGGCGAATGAGATGGCTAGAGCTTCTCGAGGACTATGATATGAGTGTTCTTTATTATCTGGGCAAGGCCAATGTAGTGGTGGATGCTCTTAGTAGGTTGTCCATAGAGAGTGTGTCCCATGTCGAGGATGAGAGAGAGGAGTTGGTGAAGGATGCCCATAGGCTCGCTCATTTAGGAGTTCACCTTACAGATTGGTCAGATAGTTGTGTTATTATTCAGAATGGGTCAAAATTTTCATTGGTGACCAAAGTTAAAGTAAGGCAAGATGAGGATCCTATCTTAGTAAAGTTGAAGAAAGTAGTCCAGAATCAGAAGGTGGAGGTTTTCTCCAAAGGGGGAGATGGTATACTCTGATATCAAGGCCGACTGTGTGTTCCGGCTATGGATGACTTGAGAGATAGGATGTGGAGCGAGGCTCATGGCTCTCGGTACTCTATCCATTTAGGTACCACCAAGATGTACTGTGACCTACGGAAAGTCTATTGGTGAAATGGCATGAAGAAGGACATAGCAGAACTTATGGCTAAGTGACCGAATTGCCAACAGGTGAAAGCCAAGCACCAGAGACCTGGAGGTATGATTTAGGATACCAGCATTCCTACTTGGAAGTGGGAAGATATCAATATGGACTTCATTATATGGTTGCCTCATACACGCCGACGGTGTGACTCTATATGGGTGATTGTGGACAAATTGACCAAGTCAGCACATTTCTTACCGGTCAAAACTATATATTTAATAGAGGATTATGCTAGATTGTAAATTTGGGAGTTAGTTCAGTTTCATAGAGTTCCCTAATCAATCATCTTAGTAGGGGTACTCAGTTCACCTCTCAGTTTTGGAGGTCGTTTCAAAGGGGCCTCGGTACTCAAGTGAAGCTTAGTAGGACTTTTCACCTACAAATAGATGGTTAGGCCAAGCGGATAACTTAGACTCTTGAGGAAATGTTGAGAGCATGTGTGATTGATTTCAAGGGTAGTTGGGATGATCACTTGCCTCTCATCGAGTTTGCCTATAATAACAGTTATCACTCCTGCATTCAGATGGCTCCATTTGAGGTTCTTTATGGGCGGAGGTGTAGATCACTTATTGGATGTTTCTAGATAGGTGAGGCTACATTAATAGGGACAAATTCAGTTCATAAGGCTATAGAGAAAGTTCAGCTTATTAGAGAAAAGCTGAAAACAGCTTAGAGTCGTCAAAAATCTTATGTGGATGTTAGAAGGAGAGAACTTGAGTTCAAGATCGATGATTGGTTGTTTCTGTATGTCACGACCTGAGTCACACCCTAGAAGAGACACGATACTTGGTGCCATAAGTGACCCCAAGCTAACCCATGGTCTAACATCACACTGGTAAACTAAGTAAGCATAAGTGAAAGCTATGTAAAAATAATTATCCAATTAAAACTGTTTTGGAAGTAGTAAACATAACTAAAAAGAATGTTGAACAACTGTGTCTGAAAGCCAACTACTAATTGATGAGTTGCTGGTACAAGCCCCCACCTAACTCTAAAATCTAACTAAATAAGAACTAACTGAAAAGCAAACATCATCCTCGAAAGATAAGGACCTACCAAATAATGTTGCTGCTAAAATTGTCGGAGGGAACTACTGATGATGTTGAGACTAAGAACAAGTGCCTGTATCATACTATGATATAGCATAGAAAGTATGCGTCAGTACTTTGAATGTACTGAGTAAGTGAGATATACAATAAGCATGGAAAATAAGCAACTAAATTAAAATAACATGAAATAACCAACTGATACGGCATATTCATAGAAGATGAGCTAATACTGGGACGAGGTCAATATAGACCTTAACTGATGGTCATACACATGTCCTTTGACTGAGTGACTGAACTGAGCTAAACTGAAACTGAACTAAACTGAACTGACCTGACAAGTTGGAGAGTCTATAACCGACATATAACAACGTAATCTAGATGTGGAGTCCGATGTATACACCCCACCAGAAAAAGCCATTGTACCTTGCCAGGGTATAGTGGCTGAGCTAGGTGATAACAAGTCTAGGGCACTTTCGGGCTAAAACCTATACTGGTAACGTAGTTCTGGGATCCTTGGTGCGTTGGAACCCCAGTATGCTCAGTGATAAGTACTACTTCCACTGGATAATCCTAACTTGACTACTAAACTGATAGCTCAAAGTTGGGGGCCTAGACTAAGTCAGGAATATTTATCTGGAAGTTACCTGAGAGTCTGTAAGACTGGATAACTGAGATTGTTGTTCTAAGACTGGCCAGAGCTGCTTATCTAGAAGCATTGTCACAGTCTAGAAAACTAACTGATAATTGAAACTAGGGAGTATTACTAAACTAAACTCCTCAAGATCTGACCATTGTCAAACTGATCAGCTGACTTATTGAGAGATACTGAAAAGGCAAATTTCTTACTGAGGCTGAACTAACATGCAAACTGACTGTGAACTCACATGATGGTAATGACATCAAAATTCAAGAACTAACAGAGTCAAGCAATAATAGTATCTTATTAACTATGCAAGACCTAATTTAATGTATTTATAGAGGTAGGGCTAAAACCATTTCACATGAAGAAGATAGCAACATGATCACTACATAGAGGAAACATAGCAAGAATTCATATGTGCAACAATCTATAAGAATTAATCAGAATCTGGTTACAAATTTACCCTAACTAAAATCTTCAGGGCTAGAACTGATAAGATACTTCAGAAGGATTTTGGGGCACAAGAGAAGAGCCCTTATTTAATTCCCAGATACCTGGAGTAGAATCCTTAAAAGAATTCTTCAGAAATATGAAGGAAAATTGAGAGCCCTAGCTTAGCTTTGAGATGCCTGTCTGGAACTTCTTCGCACTTAGTCTGAAAGTTGAGAGAAAGAATGAGAAGGATATGTCAATCAACCCCATTAATTCCCTCCTAAATGTGCCCAAAATGACGTAGTTTGGGGATTATACGGGTAGGAAGTTACAAAAATACCCCTAAAAGAAAGTCTGGAAAAATTGTCGTCGGGATCCAACGGGTCACACAATGAGTCATTGGTTGACACCACGACTTATTGGGACTAGTCGTTGTCCTGGGCCTGAAATCTGGTCTCACTAGAAATTGGCAACAAGATGGGACAATGACTCGTTAGATTAACCAACAGGTCATTGGTTCCTCACGTGGCCACTGGAGGAGTTGGAACAAAAATCTGAGACCACTAACAATGGATGACCCAACAACTTGTTGGTTGAACAAAGGGTCGTTGCAACTGCTCATCGTCAACATTGTCTTGACCATAAGGGGTTGCTGGTTTTGGCGACGAGTTTCAACAACAAATCATTGGAAGGAACCATGAGTCATTTGTACCACTCGTTGCTTCTGGGAATAATTTCAATCCTTTCTGGAAACCAACCAACGACTGGCCACAACGAGTCGTCGAAGCTAATAAGGATTCATAGGGTGGCTTGTTGGTTCTAGAAAAGTCTAGGAAGGTTTCTGAGCTGGGAAAACCATGAGTGATAGGACGACTCATTTCTCCACACAGAATGTACCATGTCTCATTGGTTCCCGAAAGGCAACAGGCAGGTTGATAATGACTCAGACAACGGGTCGTTACTACTAACAATGACTTATTTTCTCGATCATTATAAGACAAAAATTTTTTGGTTCTTTTTGATTTTTCATACTAAGTTTTAGTTTGATATAGAAAAGTTTTGAGGTGTTACAATATCTCCCCCTTAGGATCATTTGTCTTCGAATGAAGGCTAAAACTGCTGGAAAATTGGGAAAAGAGCTGCAATTCACAATCTGAATCTATAAACTGATTTCTGAAGGAGTGAGTAACTCCAAACTTATATAGTCATACTAACTGAGTTGACACAACTAGTGTGCACACTAAAAACATGAATAGAGCTAATGAGTACGGAATTGAATAGAGTACTGAGGAGGAATTTAATACCTGGTGTTGACGTGAAACTGGAAAGGAATAATGGGGATATTAGCCATCATGTCTGCTTCTGCTTCCCCTGTGACCCCCTCAACTAGATGGTTCCTCCACAAGACTTTTACTGAAATGACTTCCTTTTTTCTCAGCTTACAAACCTGACAGTCTAGGATCTGAACTGGACTTCTTCTTAAGAGAGACTATCCTTCACTCTCACACTATCTAATGGCACAACTGAGGTCAGATCACCAATACACTTATTCAACAGTGACACATAAAGACTGGGTGTATAGAAGCAAACTCCGAAGGTAATTCTAACTCATAGGCTACATTGCCAATTCGCCACAGAATCCTATAGGGTCATATATACTTCGGACTGAGTTCCCTTCTTTCCAAACCTCATCACCCCTTTCATGGGTGAAATTTCAGATAAACCCAATCATCTACAGCAAATTCTTACTATCTTCTCCTCACATCATCATATGATTTTTGTTGACTCTGAGCTGTTTTCAACCTTTCTTTGATAAGTTACATTCTGCATTGCCTCATGAATTTATTCCAATCATATCAAGGTAGCGTCATGAAGTTCAAACCACCCTATAGGTGACCTACACCTTCTACAATATAATGCATCAAATGGAGCCATCTGAATACTAGAGTGGTAGTTGTTGTTGTATGCAAACTCAATGAGGGGTAGGTGATCATCCCAACTGCCCTTGAAGTCGATCACACAAGCTCTCAGCGTATCTTCTAAGGTATGAATAGTCCGCTCAGCTTTTCCATATGTCTGAGGGTGAAAAGCTGTGCTGAGCTTGACCTGTGTATCGAGTCCTTATGGAAATGACTTCTAGAAATGCAAGGTGAAATGGGTACCTTTATCTGAAATGATGGAAAAGGAACCCCATTGTAATGCCACAGAAACTCTAAGACCATACCCGGGAGTTGAAATAGAAAAAACAAAATTTTTTGCACCAGGTCATAGAATGAGTCGTCCTATGACCCGTGGGGTAGGCCACGAGTCGTTAAGTAAGTCATAGTGAGGAGTTTGAACTTGGTTGAAAATTTGGGGATTTGAGTGACCAAAGGTATGGCCACGAGTCGTGTCAGCCACACAAATCATTAGGTCACCCGTGGTCAAGGATGAATGAAGGAAGAAGAAAAGTGGGACAGTGTACTTAACAAGTCCTCGCCACGATTATTTGGGAACACCACAAGTCGTGGTGTCGCCCGTGGTGACCCCTTGATGATTTTAGGTAATGTTGGCAACGGGTGGGTTACCACTAGTTGTTAGGTACACCAGCAGTCATGGTGTCCCCCCTGGTGACCAGTATGAGATTTTTGGCAGTGTACGTCATGAGAGGTGACCACGACTCGTGGTCACTGGGCACGACCCATTAGGTCCCTCGTGAAGGACTGGCAATCAGTTTTTCTTTGAATTTTCTAAGGGTGTTTCAATAATTTTCTAACCTCGTAGACTCTAAACTACGTTGTTTTGGTCTATTTTAAGGGAATTAAGATGGGCTAAATGGTTTTCCCTTCATTCCCACTAAGATTTTCAGAGAAAATTGCGTAAATCTTCTCTCAAGAGCTCTCAAGCAAGGTCTAGGGTACTCACCAGTTGTAGTCATTTAAACTTCTTTCTCTAGGGAAATTTAGCCAGGTATGTGGGAATTCAACAAGGGAATGGTTCCTCCATTATGTCCCCAATATCCCTCCTAGTTTCTCTATGAATTCTAGCACTGAGTTTTCAATTGTGAAGGGAATATATATATATATATATATCATATTTCTTGGAACTAATATAGAATGTTGTCCATGATTATTTAAGATATGATTCCATCAGTTTAAGACTATGTTGATGTTGTTCCCATAAAGTGAATTCTAGCCCTGAGCTTTCGAGTGTGTATGAATTATATGCCAGATTCCGTTATAGCTTGTGAAATATGTCCTAAGTTGATTATTGGATATTCTCCATTATCTAAATATCGTATAAATGCTCTTTCTTGTAAGGATGACTTAAGCCCTAATGTTGAATGTGATCACCTAGAATTTGTCTGTTGGGTTAGTCTTCCTTGTTGCTTGATTCTATCATTGTTGTAGATTTCCATGTTGTTAGTATGAGTTGAAATATCAGTTAGCTGCGGGAGAGTTTACTTTCAGTCAGAATGATAGAATCCTACGTGTTAGTCTGAAATGTCAGCTGATCACTTTGACTACAGAAAATATTGAGGTGTCAGTAGTGTCTCCTCAGTTATCAGAACTAGACTCATTATCAGTTCTAGTGGTTTTTCAGGCAGTCATGACACTCTAGTTAAGAAGCTCTGACTAGACTTAGGACCCCAGTCTCAGATTATAGTTTGTTATTTAGACGGTCACGAGCTCCCAAATAAGCATGCTCTGGCCAGTCTTAGAACCCAGTTACAAAATCTGGTCCAGTAAGACTCGCAGGGTGCTTTCAGATAGGTATTCCAGACTAGTCTTGGGCCCCAGTTTTGAGCTATCAGCTTAGTATCTAGTCTAGGACTATCCAGTTGGAGTAGGACTTAGCACCGAGCGGATTGGGGTTCTAGTGCACCCAGGTTCCCCAAACAACATTGCCACCGTAGGTTACAGTTCTATTGGCCTCATGGCCCTAGATTTGTGATCACCCAGTTCGTGCCTTTATACCCTAGCAAGTATATTGGGTCCTACTGATGGGGTGTATACATCACTCCATGTTTAGCTCACGTGGTTATATGTTGGTTATAGACTCTCCCACTAGTCAGCTTAGTTCACTTTTAGAATAGTCAGTTCAGATCAGTTCAGTTCAGTATCTTAGATTTAGGGCATGTCCTTGACCATCAGACAAGGTCTTTTAGACCATCTCAGATATTACGGTTATTCAGTTCAGTAGCTCCAGTTGGTCATTGCATGTCTTTTCAGTTTAGCACTTTTATTTGTTGTGTATGGTTTATCTCACTTACTCAGTACATTCAAAGTACTGACGCATACTTCCTATGTTGTATCATTTTATGATATAACCATAGGTTCTCAGTATCAGCGTCGTTAGTAGATCTCCTTGGGTGATTTCAGCGGCAGCAGTGGTGAGTTCTCATCTTTCGAGGACGACATTTCATTTACTTTAGTTAATTTCCTTTCAATTAGAATTTGGAGTTAGCTGGGGGCTTGTCCCAGCAACTCATCATTAGTAGATGGCTTTCAGACAGAGTTTTCAGATATTTAGTATTATTGTTCTTTTAGAAGTATGAACTTACTATTAAATCAATATTTTAAAATGATTTCGTTATTTAAAGCTTCCGCTATGCTTTACTCAAAATAGCCAGTGTTAGGATAGACCATGGGTTGACTTAAGGTTACTTGTGATTCTAAGTACCGTGTCTCGTTCAAGATATAGACTCGGGGCATGACACCCATGCAGTCTAGCTAACTCCCAGATGTGTAGCCTAGCATAATCCTCAGTCGAGTCTCTAGTTTTAACTGGGAGGAAATGTGCTGACTTAGTCATCTAATCTACTATCACCCAGGTGGAATCATATTGTCGAGGAGTACGAGGTAGACCTATAATGAAGTCCATATTCACTTCTTCCCAATTCCACATGGGTATTCTGATATCCTGAGTCATACCCCCAGGTCTATGGTGTTCAACTTTAACCTGCTGGCAATTCGGGCACTTAGCCACAAATTCTGCAATGTCCCTCTTCATGTCGTTCCACCAGTAGGTTTCCCGAAGGTCACAATACATCTTAGTGGAACCTAGGTGGATAGAATATCTAGAACTGTGTGCTTCTGCCGGTATTCACTGTCTCAAGTCATCTAGATCTGAAACACATAATCTGACTTGGTAATGAAGCATACCATCTCCCCTTTGGAGAAAGCCTCCACTTCCTTTCTTAGAATTGCTTCTTTTAGCTTAAGCAGTATGGGATCTTCATCCTGATTTGACTTAACCTCAACAACTAATGAGGATTCTGACCCACTCTATAGTACTACTCCGACCTCAGCGGAATCCACCAACTGCACTCCCAACCAAGCTAACTTGTGAATATCCTTTTCCAGCTTTTTTCTACCATCTTCAACATGAGCAACGCTTCCCATGCACATCCTGCTTAAGGCATCCACCACCACATTTGCCTTGTATGGGTGGTCTAGCACTCTCATGTCGTAATCCTTCAATAACTCCAACCACCTGCTCTGACAAAGGTTCAAATCCTTCTGACTAAACACGTACTAAAGGCTCTTATGGTTGGTAAAAACATCCGCGCGAACCCCATAAAGTTAATGCCTCCATATTTTTAAAGCAAACACAATTGCCTCCAATTTAAGATGATGATTCGGATAGTTATTCTCATGAACTTTGAATTGTATGGAGGAAAAAGCTATCACCTTACCCCCCTGCATCAGAATGCAATCAAGGCCAACTCGGGAAGCATCACAATAGACTACAAACCCATTTGTTCCTTCTAATAAGGTCAAAACTGGAGTAGTAGTGAGTTGAGTCTTCAGCTCTTGGAAACTCTTCTCACATGCATCTGACCACTGAAACTTTACCTTTTTTTGAGTTAGCTTAGTTAGAGGAGATGCAATAAAAGAAAACCCATCTACAAACCATAGGTAATAATTGGATAGACCCAAGAAAGTCTTGATATCTATTGGGAAAGTAGGTCTCATCCAGTCTTTCACCATTGCTATCTTCTGAGGATCTACCTGAATACCCTCACTTGAAACCACATGACCAAGGAAGGCCACAGACTTCATCGAAAATTTGCACTTGTTGAATTTAGCGAACAATTGGCAGTCTCTAAGAGTCTGCAACACTATCCTCGGATATTTATCATGATCCTCCTCATTTTTGGAGTATACCAAAATGTCATCTATGAACACAATGACAAACATGTCCATATACTATTTGAATACCCTGTTCATCAGGTCCATGAAAGCTGCAGGGGCATTAGTTAGTCCAAAGGACATAACTACAAAATCATAGTAACCATACTAAGTTTTGAATGTTATTTTCGGTATGTCACATTCCCTGACCCTAAGCTGATGATATCCTGATCAGAGATCCACCTTGGAAAAATACTTGGCTCCCTGAAGCTGATCGAACAAGTCTTCAATCCTGGGTAGGGGATACCTGTTCTTAACTGTAACTTTGTTCAGTTAATGGTAGTCGATGCACATTCTGAGTGTAACGTCTTTCTTCCACACGAACAACACTGAAGCACCCCATGGAGAGATACTAGGCCTGATGAAACCCTTATCTAGAAGGTCTTTCAGTTGTTCCTTCAACTCCTTAAGATTAGTTGGAACCATTCTGTAAGGAGGGATGAAGATGGGTTGAGTATCTGGGAGAAGGTCTATGCCGAAGCCTATTTCCTTCTTGGGAGGGACTCTGGAGAGATCTTCAGGAAACACGTCAGGGAATTCGCTAACAACTGCAACTGATTGAATCGTTAGGGACTCGAAACTAAAATCTTTAACTCGAACAAGGTGATAGAAGCACCCTTTCGAATGGGCTTCCTTTCCTTAAGGTAGGAAATAAACCGACCCTTAGGCACTGAAACACTACCCATCTATTCTAAGACTGGCTCATCAGGAAACAGAAACCTGACGACTCTAGTTCTACAGCCGACTAAGGCATAACCGGAATGTACCAATCCATGCCAAGAATGTGGTCAAAATCGACCATGTCTAGTTCTACTAGGTTAGCTGGAATAACTTTACTCAATACTGAGTCTGGGCAATTTTTATATACCCAGTTGGCTCTAACTAACTCACCAACTGGGGTAGAGACTGAGAACGGTTCAGAGAGGACTTCTTGACTGATTTCAAACTGAACAACTACATAAGGAGTCACGGATGATAGTATGGCTCCTGCATATAGTAGGGCATATACATCTTGATGAAAAAGATGTAACATACCCGTAACCACGTCAGGTGAGTTCTCTTGATCTTGATGAGAGGACAAAGCATAAAAGCGGTTTTGGTGTTGACCGCCATCCATGCCTGAAGTAGTCCCCTACTGAGTTGGACGACCTACTGGGGCTGCTGAAGTAGACTGAGTTTTCACCTGTCCTGCTAATGGACACTCTTTTAACCTATGAACCAACTGCCCACATCCAAAGCAACCTTCTTTTCCCATGCGGCATTCACTTGGATGGTTCTTTCCACACCTAGGACAAGCTGGGTAAAGGTTGTTGGCACTGTAACTCTGGGAATTAGAGCCAGATGCTCCACCCATCCGATCCTTGTGGGACCAGAAAGAAAGGGTGCTGGCTGATATGGGTGCTGGAGTTCTCTGTTGCTACTTTTGTGGCGACTATCGCTGCCGAAACTCAGTTGGCCATAATTTGACTGGCTTGTTCTAGCTCGCTTGTTCTCCCGCTCAATATCCTTCCACTTCTCTACCTCAATCTATTATGCATGAATGATGAGGCTGGATAGGTAGATCTCCTTGATGAGCATTGTAGTTCTGCACTCCTTAAGTACCAAATCTGACACTCCATTGACGAATTTGAGCATGTGGCTCTTGGCTTAGAAATCATCTCTGAAGTATACCTCGGCAACCGAGTGAACACCAACGCATATTCCTCCACTGTCCTATTACCCTGTATCAGATTCATAAATTCAGTGACCTTGGCCTCCCTCATTTCCTGAGGAAAGAATCTGTCTAAAAATGTCATAGCGAACTCATCCTACTCTATTGATCCTACTTCGGCTGGCCTTCCTTCCTTCCACTAATTGTACCAAATCTGATCCACCCCTTTAAACTGGTGGGCAACCATATCAACACTCTCCACAGAACTAACACCCATAATTAGGGTGATCTTCCACACCTCATCCACAAACTCATGTGGGTCCTCTCCCACCTTAAATCTATGAAAAGATGGAGGGTTCATTTAGGTGAAGTCCGAAATCCAAGAAGCTTCTACAAACCCATTTGCATTCACTGGAATCACCTGTTCGTTCATTTGGTCGGTCACAGTCTGTGCCAATAACTGGATCGCCGCTCGAAATTCTATCGAGGACACTTAGTCGTCCTGAGAGGCTGCTAGAGATGGTGGGGCAGGTCGATTGGTATTGCCAACCCTCCTTCCATTTCCTCATTTTTGATGCATATTTTCACTAAAACAAATAGAGCATGAGTTGGGAGGATATTTTTGGGATTCAACTTCAACGCATGATAAGGAGTATGAATAAAAGGGAGTTTTCCTAATAACATCTTGTATCCTCCCCGTCATAAGTGTGGCGCGCCTCACACCTATGAAAAGGACTCTACTTGATACGGCTTTTAGACCACCTAGGATACTCTAAACCTAGTATTCTGATACCAAGTTTGTCACGACCCGGGTCTATACCCTGGATGAGACACGGTACTTGGTGCCACAAGTGACCCAAAGATAACCGATGGTCTAACATCACACTGGTAAACTAAGTAAGCATAAGCGAAAGCTGTGTAAAAATAATTATCCAATTAAAACTATTTTGGGAGTAAACATAACTGAAAAGAATATTGAACAACTATGCTTGAAAGCCAACTACTAACTGATGAGTTGTTGGGACAAGCCCCAAGCAAAATGTAAAATCTAACTAAATAAGAACTAATTGAAAATAAAATACTGTCATCGAAAGATGAGGAACCACCAAATAACGCTGCTGCTGAAATCATTTGAGGGAACTACTGACTATGCTGATATTGAGAACCTGTGTCTGTATCATAATATGATACAGCATAGAAAGTATGCATCAGTACTTTGAATATACTGAGTAAGTGAGATATACAATAAGCATGGAAAATAAGCAACTAAACCGAAATGAGCAACTGATATTGCATACTGATAGAAGCTGATCTAATACTGTGATGAGGTCAATATAGACCCTAACTGACAGTCATAAACATGTCCTAGGACTGAGTGACTGAAACTGAGCTGAATTGAAACTAAGCTAAACTGAACTATACTGACAAGTGGGAGAGTCTATAATTGATATATAACCACGTGATCTAGATGTGGTGTCTAATGTATACACCCCATCGGAGAAAGCCCACTATACCTTGCCAGAGTATAGTGGCAAAGCTGGGTGATCACAAGTCTAGGGCCAATTTAGGCTAAAACCTATGGTGGCAACATAGTTCTGGGAACTTGGGTGCACTGGAACTCCAGTACGCTCGGTGCTAAGTACTACTCCTACTGGATATTCCTAACTTGACTACTAAACTAATAGCTCAAAGATGGGGGCCTGGACTAAGTCAGGAATACTTATATGGAAGTAACCTGAGAGTCTGTAGGACAGGATAACTGAAACTGGTGTTCTAATACTAGCCATAGCTGTTTATCTAGAAGTGTCATAAACGTCAATAGAACTAATTGATAATTAAAACTACGGAATATTACTGAACTGCACTCCTCAAGATCTGACTATTGTCAAACTGATCAGCTAGCTTACTGAGAGATACTGAAAAGGATAATTTTTTATTGAGGCTGAACTAACATGCCAACTAACTATGAACTCACATGATGGTAATAACATGGAAGTTCAAGAACTAACAGAGTCAAGCAACAATAGTATCTAGTCAACTATGCAAGGCCTAATTTACAGCATTTATAGAATTAGGGATAAAACCATTTCACATGAAGAAGATAGAAACATGATCACGACGTAGAGGAAACATAAAAAGAATTCATATGAGCAACAATCCATAAGAATTAATCAGAATCTAGTTACAAATTTACCCTAACTCAAATCTTCAAAGATAGAACTGATAAGAAACTTTAGAAGGATTTTGGGGCATAATGGAAGGGAAATTCCCTTGTTGAATTTCCACATACCATGAGTAGAATCCTTGAGAGAAGTCTGAAGAAATATGAAGGAAAATTGAAAGCCCTAGCTTAGCTCTGAGATGCCTGTCTAGAACTTCTTCGCACTGAGTTTGAGAGTTGGGAGAAAGAATGAGAGGGATACATCAATCAACCCCGTTACTCTCCTCCTAAACGTGTACAAAATGATGTAGTTTGGGGATTAAAAGGGTGGGAAGTTACAAAAATACCCGTAAAAGAAAGTCTGAAAAACTACCGTCGGGATCCAATGGGTCACACAATGAGTCGTTAGTTGACACCATGACTAGTTGGGACTAGTCTTTGGTTTTGGGCTTGAAATCTGGGCTCACTGGAAATTGTCAAAGGGGTGGGACAATGGCTCATTGGATTAACCAATGGGTTGTTGGTTCCTCTTGTAGCCACTGGAGGAGTTGGAACAAAAATCCGAAACTACTACCAACGGACGGCCCAATGACTTGTTGGTTCATTATAACTTCTCATCGTAAACACGGTCTTGACCATGAGGGGTTGTTGTTTTTGGCGACGGGTGGCAACAATGACTCTTTGGAAGGAATCACGAGTTGTTAGTCCCACTCATTGCTTCTGGGAAAAATTTCAACCCTTTCTGAAAACCAACCAACAACTCTCCACAATGAGTCATCAAAGCTAATGACGATTCATTGGTGGCTCATTGGTTCTGGAAAAGTCTGGGCAGGTTTTTGAGCTAGGAATACCACAAGTGACTGGACGACTTATTTCTCCTCATAACGAGTCGTTCCATGTCTTGTTAGTTTTCGAAAGATAACCGGTAGGCTGACAATGACTCAGACAACAGGTCGTTACTACTAACAATGACTCGTTGTCTCAATCGTTCTAAGACAAAAGATTTCTTGTTCTATTTGGTTTTTCACGCTAAGTCTAAGTTCGATCTAGGAACGTTATGGGGTATTACACTGAAAGTGTCTCCCATGAAAGCAATTATGAGGTTTAGTAAGAAATAGAAGCTTAGTCCCCGATATGTTGGTCCTTATAGGATCCTGAGGTGATGTGTCAAGGTGGCATATGAGTTGGAGATACCAGTGGAGTTAGCTTCGGTGCATATAGTGTTCCATGTGTCTCTGCTAAAGAAGTGCATAGGTGATCCAGCTTTAGTTGTTCCAGTAGAGAGCACTAGGTTGAAGGATAGCCTTACCTATGAGGAGGTTCCGGTTGAGATCTTTGATCTTTAGGTTCAAAAGTTGAGGAATAAGGAAGTAGCTTCAGTGAAAGTTTTATGAAGAAATCAACTTGTCAAGGGAGCTACGTGGGAAGATGAAGTAGATATGATGACTAAATATCAGTTTCCTCCTTAGTACTCTATTTAGTTTCATGTCAAGTTCATGTCTCTCAGTTTCCTTTTATGTTATAGAATGCATGTATGTTTCATGAATCCAGTTCAGTCATGTAAATCAGTCTGGAGTCAGTAACTTTGTCAGTTTTCAGCTATGGTTGTTCAGTTTCGAGATTCCAGTTCTTTCCCTAGCCTTTCAGTAAGCTTAGTCAACATTCGAGGATAAATGTTTTCAAAGGGGAGATAATATAACACCCCAAAAGTCTCTAAGATCATACCTGAGAGCTGAAACAAAAAAATAGAAAAATTTCCACCAGGTCACAGAATGAGTCGTCAAGGACCCAGTGACCCATTGGTTGTGTAGTGTTGAATAAAAATGTTGGTTTCTAGAACACTTCACGGATGAGGGATGGGTCGTTACGTCAACTAATGATCAGTTAGGTGACTCCTAAAGTTGGATAAGTGGTGACAAACTTGTGATTCAGAGAGTCTTAATGACTGGAGGAGTGATCTGTTAAGTGTCATGAAGAATCATCAAATGGAGGCGTCATTAGCTCGCTCCCCCTCAGTCCAGCTCTATCCCAGTTTTGGTGAGTCCTCATGATCCAAAGACGTCTGTTTTGATTATGTCTCTTTGTTTATGTCTTTTATTTTCATACTTAGCAAGCTAGTCGAGGGTATTGGCCCATCAGCTCATCAGATGCTTAGAGGCTTTTCAGATAGTTATATATAGATGGTTCAGCGATGTTGGCTCATGTTTACGCTTATGTCTTTATGTTACACAGACTTACACTTATATTATGTTCATTTCTGTTTCTGCATAATGATGCTCTTATTCATGTTGTGTATGTGCCATAAGTTAGCTTGGAGCTATTCATGGTTCTAGGTCCTGTGTCTCGATCTGGGGTCCTAGCTCGGGTCGTGACAAGTAATCTCAAAACTCTTTTCAAATTTTACTTGTGTTTTCTTGAATAGTGAAATAAAGATACAACTTAAATAATTAATCTGACAAGTCTCTGTGGGTACGATATCGGGACTTCACTGTCCTATATTACTTGGCGACCATGTATGCTTGTGTGTGCACTTCTCAACATCAATCACTACATCTTTTCCAAGGGAAAAGTTTAAAGAGTGTTGCATGATTTCCGGGGTGGCAGTCTCCTCCACATAGTTGGGAGGGGGAGAATTGTTGGATTTTGATTTTTTTTTCTTCCTATGTGGATAAATAAAAGCTCAATCTGGACCAGACCATTTTTGCACATAAGCCCACTATCATGGTGCATATATAAGGCCTCTTTGGGTCATATTTTAGTGATACAAGAGAAAAATTACAGTAGCCAAAATAGAGAAAAAGGACAGATATTCGCACAGAAAATTTTAGCCACAGTAGTCTTCTTCAAATTGCGATTCTTGCTTCATTTCCTATCCGATTGAGATAATTTTTTGGATATGTTGTTCCTACCATCTTAATATTTGTTTGAGAACTGATATAAGTGGATTTGGAGTCCGGTATTTCTGCCCATGAATAGTAACTGCATTTTTGGGTGATTTTGCTCCTTTCTTCTCTAGTTTTTGGTTCTATCTTATATATATTGTTGCTTGTTGTTTCGGAATTTATTTTCTGGCCATTTTGGAGAACATTTTTGTAAATCTTATTGACTATAGTGGAGTTCAATCCCCTAGTTTTTAGTCTTCACAATGAAGAGGTTTTCCACGTAAATTTGGTATCCTGTATGGTTGGTTTATTTTTGTCTTATGATTTTTATATTTTGGGAAAAGTGTCAAATTTACCTCTCTACTTTAGTTTAATAGTTAATTTTACCCTCATCATACTATGAGGTTATATTTTTCCCCTCCATCATCAAACTATTCACTTCTACCCCTCATTTAACAAAAATTCCCAAATCACACCAAATTACCCATTTTTAAAAATAAAACTCATAAACTCATAATATAACTCACCCGCCCTGACCCAACTTAACCAAAATGGACCTAAACAAAAAAAAGACCCCTCCCACGCTATTTTCAGATCAACTAAAACTTAGTTCTTGTAACCCTTTTGGATTCTCACTACAGTGAGCTCTTTGAGCTATATCACCATTTTTGCACCTAAAAATGAAGGTCTTGAATGTGATTTAGATATTGAGTTTAAACGATTCTTGCTTGAAATTGGAAATCCAAAATCCTTTCAAAATCTACTCCTTTTCCACAAGATTCCCCCTCGTATTCAGTCCAAAAATTGGCACAAACTATTCTTTGTCCTCTAGAAGAATACCTCCCCAATTTTCAAATTCAAGTGAAAAAATGGTGAGATGGCGAAAGTATATCCAAGAACAAACTGATTGAAGAAAAAAATGGCAAACACAGCACCTGTCGAAGCACCACTAGTGATACCCAGTTACTCCAACATGGTACTAGGTCTGTTACTAGCTCCAGCACCAGCTCCAAGACTAGGTGGACCCCACCACCACATCGAGGGCGAAACCCAAGTGAATGATTTCATCCAGACCCTCTACATTATGATGGATACAATGAATTAGCTCATGACATTCTCGTGAATCTCACATCGTTAGCTACTAAAACGGGGAGATTAGTCTCTGAAGGCTATGTACCAAAAGTTTTAGTACCGAACAATGAAGCAATGGAGAAATTAAGACAATACCGTGGAAGGAGTTTTTTTGGATCCATTTTAGCTAAGTTGGGTTGGAGCGGGCGGGTTATTTGATGGGTTTATGGGTTTTACTTTTAAAGATAGGTAATTTATTGTGATTTGGGTATTTCTATTAAATAAGGGGTAAGACTGAATAGTATGATGACGGCGGGGGCAAATATAGCCTCATAGTATGACAGAGAATAAAATTAGCTATTAAATTAGAGGGGTAAATTTGACCCTTTTCCCTTATATTTATTGGTAATTATCTACTAACCAAACCTATTTAAAATTATATTTGAGGTCTACTCTTTGGTTCAAATAGATTGGAAAAATTGAGACTTGGGTATTCTTCCGCTGCTACTTTGTCGTCCACTTTTATTTGTGCTTTATTTTTTCCAACATGAACGAACATAATGAATAGATCAACTAAGCAAATGAATAGATACCCCAAAATAAAAATGAGGACTTCCTTGTTGACAGTTGAGCCTTAGGGGAGGACAGAGTCAACACTCCACGGGGAAAAAATAATCAATGAACCACTAAGAAGTGAACTCCCACTAATGTGAGTGATGATGGGACCCACATTTTGGAGGAATCTATAAAAATTTTGGAAGTGAAATAAGGAGAGAATGATGCAAAAAATAGTGGCACAGGAACATGAGTTAATTCATCTTAGGGCTGCGAACAATATACATTCAGGAATTCCGATAGCATTGAATGAGCCATTGGTTAGGGAGACCTCATTTGTTGTCCCAAATGCGTCAGGTACCAAGAACCTCTATTAGGATGGGTAAACCCTTTTTGGATAGAGTTATTAAAACTTATAAAGGAAATTCTTTCCTGAATATATCATATCTCGAGTGCACCTCCAATTCTTGAAAGACTGAATTCAAAAAAGTAAACTCAATTTTCATACAAGCCAAATGCGACACTGAAGATGACTCCTAAAAGATTCGAGATGCAGATAATCCTAAACACGATAGGAACACGGATCCACAGGAGCGAATAACAGTGTATACAACTATAGAGAAAGAAATGACTTGGCATCAAATCAGAGCGAGTCGATTCTCATGAAGAAGTTTTATGAAACTCTAACTAAAGGGGCCTTGACATGGTATTCCTTAATACCTGGAAATTCAATTGACTCTTTTATCATGCTTGCAGATGATTTTACTAAAGCCTGTGTCATTTATCATGCTTGCAGTAGATTTTATCAAAGCCCATGTCAGGGATCGAAAGGAGCAAGCTAGGAAGGCAGATATTTTAAAGATAATATAGGGTAGCATAGAGTTGCTTCAAGAATTTGTGGCCTAGTTCCAGAAAGACATAATGATGTTTTCATATGTACCAAACGAGTGGGTGACAGAGGTTTTTACTAAGGGTCTAAAGCCTTTAAGTTGGGTGCTTCTAGAAAATTGAATGAAAATTGATGGAGTTTGATGCAACAAAATGGGCAGACATCCATAACCGGTATGAATCAAAGATCCCAGATAAGTCCATCGACATCTTCCATATCTTGTAATTGAGATTGGTCATCGATTTGAACCTTACTCGTCATCGTCAGACCACAAACATACAAGAATTCAAAGCAGTCCTAGAGTGGGTAAAATGATGCGGCATGACTGGAAAGTGCTTCACATAAAATAAATGAAGAGTTAACACTGCTAAGGTAAAGTAATACCATCTGGAAATCAATTATATTATTTGTTTCACCTTGCATTTGTTTTGTGATTGAAGGAACCATTCAACTAATTAATAAGCCAAAAAAGAGGTGCATACACTCAAAAATGAAAATTTGTGATGCATATATTCTTTTTTTCCTTATACTATTTTTTATCCCATAAGAGTTTCTCTAAAAGGAGTTTTTACTAAGAAGCAACATAAAGCTTATTACTATGTATCATTTCTCCTAAGTAGGAAAGATGAAAGGAGGGATCTGATGCTTGAATCCTTATACTGCACCTTCAGGAACCAAAACGATCATTATAGGTTGTAACTCGGAGCATAGAGATAATGGGGACTAACGTAAAATATAACGAGGTATAACATCAAATTCAAAAATAATCTTGAAACATTGAATTGTTTCTAGAAAGAATTGGAAACTTCCAGATCATCTCCAAAGAGAATAGAAAGAAAGGGAGTTAAAATCCAGGTAGACTCATTAGATGTCAGAATGGTCGCAACTCTTTTACAATGCACTTTTGCTTGCTTCCTATAAAATGGCGTATATACAAAGTTGTAAACACTTGTGCACATTCATGGAATGAAGTAAAGAAAAACTTGCATCTTCCAACTATTATTATGTATATATACGAACGGACAGACCCATTTGACTTTCTCGGGTATCGGCGTATACCAGAAGGCAAGTAAGGACCGTGAATGATTAAATTGTGCCCAAATGAATAGGATACATCTTCTTCATAAGCACCAAAAACATAAGTTCTTATCTTATAAAAACCTTCACGCCAATGTTTAAAGGTCGAAAGCTTTAATTTCTCAATAACAAAGGTTTTCAGACGTGTTATTCTTGGGCCTCTCTTACAAAAGGCTATGGCCATATGCATTAATTCTTCGTCATAAAGATAACCGGGTGTGAAATTTCCTAGACTTTACCAAAACAAGAGGAATAAATTACTGATCATCCATATCCCATTAAAACCTTTCGAGTCGCTATAAGCTTCAAACCTCAAAATATTTCGGAAGAGTAAGAAATCAGAGGTTAAAAATTACAGAAAAAAACTCGAAAAACATTTTGAGTAAAACCAAAAACAAAGGTTCGAATTTTTTGGGTAGACTAAAAACTTAGAATCAAAGTTTCAGGTAAAACTAAAAACCCAAGGTCAAAGTTCAGGGCAGAACTAAAAACCCTGGATCAAAGTTTCGGATAAAACTAAAAACGCAGGATTAAAGTTTTGGTAAAACTAAAACCACTAGATCAAAGTTTCAGATAAAACTAAAAACCCATGATTAATGACCAAAATAGAACTAAAAACCCAAGGTAAAAGTTTTGGGTAGACTTTAAAACTCAGTATCGATGTTTCGGGTAAAACTTAAAGCCCAATATCGATTTGAGAATCAAATAAAATACTTCAAATGTTTCTAGACTTAGTTCTTATTAGGGTAAAACTGAAATCAAAGATGGATTTACAAAAAAATTAAATGATAAATGCATTCAGTATCCATTCAAATTTGGTAGCCTAGACCTATAAGGTTCAGTTATGCAAACATTTAGTTTTAACAAATTACCAAGGGCATTAAAAAGCCCTAGACTACATATAAGGAAAAACCAAAAAGAAAGAAATACATAAGTCGTCATAGACTTAGACAACCAGGTATATGGAAGGTGAGCCCTTTGGGGATTTGGCTGACGCAGCCAAGAAACAAAACATTATAGGTGTCTGGTGGATTAAGTAAGAACGAATTTAAAATGACCTTAATCGAAATAATCGAAGGGACCAGGTAAATAGTCGAAGATGAAGGTACTAAAGTATGTTCATTTTCCTTCTCTCGGTGTTCAATACCAAAAGCGTCCAATTCGGGCCAATGTTGGATGAATTTTCGACATCTACAGAAGGATAACTATTCCAACAATTATTTTTCCAAAGCATAAGCTTTGGCAATTTGATCATCCAAACCCTTAAAAAGGCCTCTCGGGGCTTCTTCCATGATCTTTCTCTGAGTGATCCAAGTGTGATGTTTATTCTCCAACACAACCCAAACTGGTGGAGGTAGCGAAATCAACAGCAGCTTTGTCATCCCTAATCTCTGCAGTCTTTTTACCTTTGACCACATTTTATCCCATAAGAATTTTTCTGACAAGATTTTTAATGAGGTAGTGAAATCAAGTATATTGGGGTGGTTGCATGTCTTCCCTCTAAGAAATGGTTAAATTATTCCGCTCCCTAGTCACAACTCAGTAAATAATAGGAAAGTGAGAGACTATCTATGTAGGGTGAAATCTGGGTTGATAGATGGGCAGATCATAAGATGATACATGGAAAAAGTGACAAGTCAGGCATGATTCACCATGAAGTTGTTTCAGAGAAGTCGGCAAGGAATAGGTTCTGTATGAAGTCATTTGGATCCGTGCCAGTGAAAGCCCATCTAGCTTCGGAGATGTGGTACCTGATATGAAACACAGACCGAATTACAGTTATTCAAATTTTCAACTGTTAAGCAAGATCCCGAGTTCATCGCCAACCATCACTCAATGATGATAATAAACAATTGATAGACTTTAAATAGGCTTTAAGAGGGAATATTTTGTGGATCATGTCTCTTGATGCTTAGATATAGATAGGGCTTATTCTCCTATTAGAATGCATTTAAATTTCATTCTCACACTTGTGCTACACTATCACTCTCAAAGTTACTAACTTCTCAAGTTCTAAACACATAATTGTACACTCTCTAGTGTTGTTACCAGCCAATTTCCTCAGAGCTCAAGCTAATCTAACTTATACTTTGATTCATATTGCTTATTTATTTGTTTTACTGCTTATTTTTTACAAGTTAGTTCATTACACTCTAATCAAGAATGGATGATGACTATGGTTGAAAGGATAAATACCAACAAGAACAAGAAGAAAAGGAACTAGAAAAAGAAAAAAAACACCAAAAAAAGAAAAACAAAGTTACTTTCAAAGTTGCAATGTCCCACATGAGCAACAAAAGGAACAAGTTTAATGTTGAGAAGAAGAATACATCTCCTAACCAGGATAAGGATAAACATGATGATCAAGAAGCTCAGAGGAATGAGAGTGATGAGCAGGAATGCAACAATGAGGGTGAAACAGATGAAAATTTGCTAATGGAGAGTACTAGAAGCAAGCGCGACAATGAAAGCGAAAGAAATCTTGATCCTATTAAAGAATACAATGGAAATGAAAGAATTGAAAACACATGCCAATCGTCTAACAAACAGGATAGTGAACTAAGGACAACAACAGAGTAAGGACAATATATGGGAGATCAATAACATTAACACTTCCACCAGCATAGCCACTAAGTTTAAGAACATGGTAGGTATTCAATAGGTTGTTGACATTCGTCTAGATCAGAATATGGATCAAGAAACTAAGCCTTCTTATCATAGAAGAAGTACAAATAGTAATCAAAGTGAAGATACTGAAAACACATGCTCCAACTCTGGAAAAGGATAACAATACGGAGTCGTATCAAACTCTTCAACAAAACTATGAAGAAAAAATGAACATTAGTGACAAGGATGAAAGTGATGACATAAAACAAAAAAGGGGAAGAAGCAAAATTACAAGAAAAAAAGAAAGAACAGTGAATAGATCTCTCACAAAGGGAAGGATCAAAAATAAAATACCTCCTCTCCACCTTCTTATTATTAGTGCAATTTTATAAAATATTAGAGGTGTAAGGTCCAAAAAGGCCATCCACAGACTCAAGTTTCTTGTCAACATTAACAAAGTGGCTTTTGTAGCTATAATGGAACCTTTTGTTAATGTGAACAAGATTGATGGATATAAAAATTTTCTTGGTTTTTAGCATTGCTTGGAAAATACGAGTGGGAAGATCTGGTGTTTCTGGAACTATCTTGATCAAACCAATATGCTTTCTATTAAAGATCAACAATTTTCCATTCGATTTAAGAATGGTAATAATGCTAATACTATTATAACTTTTGTCTATGCTAAATGCTCTGCTAAAGAAAGGAGAGATCTATGGGATAGCCTAGAGCAGATCACTAATACTATTGGGCCATGGTGTATTGGAGGAAACTTCAATAATATTATGGACCCTCAAGAGAAGAAGGGAGACAAACTGATGTTAGGCATATTCTTATGCTCATTTTTCATGTTTTTACCCATCTTTTGCTTTATTTTGAGATCATAATCCTTATGAAATGCGTGAATTCATGTTTATGTGTGTCTTGTGTGCTAACTAATATTTTTAGATGTTTTGAGCAGAAAACCAAGGAAAAAGGACTCAAAAATGACCCACAGTGTGAAGAAAGAATAGTTAGCGAAAGTTGGCCTCGTGAACCTCTAAACTTTAGAGAAACATGCACAAAACTTGCTATGAGTGACGTGGTGCGCCAGGTCCCTAACTTCATAAGAGAATTTGGTCAACACTTTGGCGAGATGAGTAGCGTGACGTGCTAAGAGCATTTCGAACTTAGGAAATTTTTCCAACCCTTTGGTGCTTTGAGTGGCATGGAGAACTAGAAGGGTCTAGAGGCTCAGAAATTTGACTAACACCTTCGTGCATTGGATGGAGTGGGACACCCAGAGCAAAACTTCAGAGGAAAATCCAAGTCAAACCAGGTACATTGAGTGGCGCAGCATGCCAGACCTAGTTTTGGACAGATTTTGCTGATTTTGAAGCTAATTACTTGAGGAAAAAAACGTCATTTGAGATCTTACTTATAAATATAACATCTAGGTTACTGTTATAGAGGATCTATCATCGTACATCATTTTGCACGCATCATTTAGGGAGGAGAGACAAGATATTCATTACTTAGGTTTTTCTTTCTTTCTATATCATTTATATTTCGAATGATGATTATGACCTTGGTTTTACACTTGAACATGAGTAGATAAACTCCTATTCTAGGGTTTTGGCCATAGCTATTGGTCGATGTTTGATAGTTTTTTATGCTAGTATTGATTCTTCTTAAAGGTTGTTATTTCTTATTTATGTTAATTACTTATTAATTTTGATCACCTTTCAAATAAATTTGTTAGCTTTTAGTTGAACTCAAGAGAGGGAACTAAAAGGGTTAAAATTAAGTATAGAACAGGTATTCAAAGACTCTTGTTCGACTGAGCTCAAGATAGGAGTCATTGATGGGGATAGGAATATGCCTTTCAACCTTATTTAGTTGAATACAAATTGCTACAACCGTCGTCTCATGCTTCTCCTACAACCATAGGGATATACGCATTAGGATTCATGGGATAGTTCTTGGATGTTTGGAAGAATGGCAAGAAATGAGATAGTAACTTGCAACTAGCAACTTAGAAAGAATTAATCTAGTGTATTCAAGTCTTGAAAACTCAACCTAAAGAGAAAGTGGCATTTTCCCAGATTTTCATCATCGTTTGAAGTACAAACACTTTTGAATTGATTTTAATTTATTAGTTAATTTACATTTCAAGTTTAGTATAATAATATATAAATCATTCCCTATTTTTATCTGTGTTTTTTAGAGTAGTAACATAAAGTTTTAACCTTAAACGATTAATCTGACAAGTCTCTAAGGGATCGATAATCGGGACTTTATTGTCCTATATTATTTGACGACCACGTGCGCTTGCGTGTGCTTGGCAATATCACAAACCTCATAGAGTCCAAAGATGCTTTAACTTCATCAGTACCATGGAGGCCTGTAGTTTAACTGATGTTGTTTTTACTGTTCAAGATTTACTTGGTGCGACAAGAGAAGACCCGTTAAGAGAATCTGGAAGAAACTGGACAGAATTCTAGTCAATGATCAGTGGAGCCAAAAGTTCCATTCTAACACTGTCAAACATCTGATAAGAACTGGTTCAGATCATAGAACATTACTCTTGAAATGTTGTAATAATGAAAAAAGAGTTTATCAAACATTTTAGATTTTTAAATTTCTAGACAGAACAAGAAGGATTTCTTAGCATTGTCCAGGACTCTTAGAATATGGATATCACTAGAAATTCTATGTGGAGGCCTCAATGCAAATTAAAAATACTTAGCAAAGAGGCTGAGTCAATGGTTTAGAAGTTCTATTGGGGATGTTCATGAGCAGGTCAATATTTGGGAGGAAAAGATTCAAGCCCTGGAGGAATTTCACTTTCTTTATAATACAAAACAAGGTAGAGAGGACCTCTACAAAGGTCATGCAGAGGACATCAGATAGCTGAATATGCAAGACTCCATTTACTGGAAAAAATCTTATATCAAATGGTTCAAAGATAGGAACTGCAATAATAATTTTTTGATAGTATCCTCAGACCCAAAAGAAACAAGTTATGCATTCAAAGAATCAAGAGCCATAGAGATAATTGGGTGCAAGGGGAAGAAAAAATTGTTAATGTAGTTATCAGATACTACAAAGGCATGTTTAATCTTGATCAACCTATTATTAATCATTCCCTGATGGACTGCATTCCCCTTTTTATCAATGAATAAGATAATGAGGCTCTAAACAATCTCCCTAATGAAGAAGAAATCAAAGATGTCATCGTCAACATAAGCCCAACTAATGCAGCTGGCCCTAATGGCTACAATGGTAATTTTTTCTAATACTGTTTGCATATTATAAAAACTGATATCATTATTCTTGTCACTAATTTCTTCAAAGGTAAACAACACACAAAGTTTATACTCATACTTGTATGGTTTTAATCCCTAAATCTAATAATCCAGCCTCCTTCTCTAATATGTGACCTATTAGTCTTAGCAATTTTACTAGTAAAATAATTCTAAAATCATGTCTAGAAGACTAAGTCGTCTGTTACCTAGACTCATCTCTATTAATTAGAGTGGCTTTATCACTAGTAGGTTGATTACTGGGAATGTTATGCTTGCCCAGAAAATTTGTCATGCCCCGAGCTTACACCCTAGACGGAACAAGGTACTTGGAGTCACAAGTAACCCCAAGTCAACCCTTGGTCTATCATACATTGACATTCTAAGTAAACATATCATTATATATAGCGGAAGTTTAAAGCAAAAATATAAACATTTGAGAGAATAAAGTTGATTCATAATGTTTGAAAACATTTTAACAAAACAATATGTCTGAAGAAAAAAACAAATCTGCGTCTGAAAGCCACTACAAATGATGAGTTATTGGGACAAGCCCCCAGCTAACTCCAAATCTAAATGGAGAGAAAAATATAACTGAATTAAAAAAATCTCTGTCCTCAAAGAATAAGGACTCACCAACTAGAATAGCTGAAGTCTTCGGTGAGCAATCGGCTAGCGAGGCTGAGACTGAGACCCTGCAGTTGTATCATAAAACGAACAGCATAAAAGTATGCGTCAGTACTTTGAATGTACTGAGAAAGTGAGAGAAACCATACACAATAAATGAAATAAATTAATTGGAAAGACATGAAATGACCCACTGAAGCTACTGAACTAAATAATTGAAATAACTGAAACAATATAAAAGACCCTATTTGATGGTCAAAAACATGTTCTAAATCTAAAATACTAATCTGAACTGATCTGAAACTAGACTGAGCTAACTAGTGGGAGAGTCTATAACCGATATGTAACCACATGAGCTAGACATGGAGTCCAATGTATACACCCCATCAGTATGACCCAATATACCTTGTCAGGGTATAAAGGCATGAACTGGGTGATCACAAGATTCTGGGGCCTTAAGGCCAATAAAACTGTAACCTAAATTGGCAACGTAGTTCTGGGAACCTGGGTGCGTTGGAACCCCGGTCCACTCGGTGCTAGGTCCTACTCCCACTGGATAGTCCTAGACTGAATACTAAGTTGATAGCTCGAAACTGGGGCCAAATACTAGTCATGGATACATATCATAAATCACCCTGAGAGTCTTATCGGACCGAATTCTGGAACTAGGTTCTAAGATTGGTCAAAACTGCTTATCTGAAAGCATCGTAACCGTCTAAAGAACAAATTAAAATATGAAGCTGGGTTCCTAAGGCTAGTCAGAGCTGCTTATCTAAAGTTTCATGACCGCCTAGTATACCACTAAAACTGGGTTCTGAATCTGATTCTGATAACGGGGAGGTACAACTGACACTCCGGGAATTTCTGTAGTCAAACTGATCAGCTGACATTTCTGACTGACACTGAGCATTCTAACATTTTGGATAAAATTGAACTGACAATAATCTAATTGAGTTTCAATTCTACTAACAATATGGGAGTCCCCAACACTGATAAAATCAAGCAAAATTTCGATATTCAAACATTATTGCAAGATTCAAAATTTTCTATGTTCAAGAAGTAGCGCAAAATTTTACTTCACAAGCATAAACATCATTTTAGTCATAAACTGGTGGAAAATATCTATAACCAATATGAAATAACATTCCACATGAATTAGATGAAGTATGACTAAAATTTCTTAACATTCGATAATTTCAGGGCTAGAACTGATAGAGAAAAGTAATGAGGAATTTGGGGACACAGGGAAGAATTATTCCCTTGTTGAATTCCCACATACCTGGTGAATAAGCCCAAAGAATTTTCTTGAGAAACCGAGGAGAAAAGGACTTCCCTAGTTCTTGCTCTGAAATGCTCTGAGAGAAGTTCTACGATGATTTTCTAAGAATCTGCATGGACAATGAGGGGGAAATCGTTTTGCCCCTCTAAATTTCCTAAAAAATACTAAAACGACATAGTTTAGAGTCTAGGAGGTTAAGAAATTCACAGGAAAATTGACTGTCAGGGCCCCCACGAGGGACCTAATAAGTCGTGCTCAGAGACCACGACTTGTGGTCACACTCGTAGGGTAACTATCTAGAACCTACTACAGGTCACCATGGGGGACCTAACGAGTCGTGGTTGGTGATGAAGACTCTTAGTCACCTCTCGTTGGCTTCACTACCCCCAAACATCTCTAGAGTCCCCACGTGTGACACCACGACTCGTGGTGTCCCAAACGAGTTGTGGTGAGGACCCGTTGGGTACACTGCCTGGCCTCCTCTAAGTCTTAACCAAATCCTGACCATGGTTCACCTAACGGGTCATGGCATGGACCACGACTCGTGGTGACTAGTCGTTAGGTTCACTGCCTAACATTTTTCCCGGTCTTAATTGTTCTTGACCGCGGGTCATATCACGACTCATGGTCATACCCGTGGTCACCCTTTTCTCCAAATTTTCCACTAATCCTACAGGACTCACCATGGGTCACTTAACGACTCGTGGTCACCCCCCCCCCCCCAACACACACACACACAAGGGTCACAGAATGATTCTTTTTGTGACCTAGTGTAGATTTTTCAATTTTCTCTATTTTAAGTCTTGGGTCTAGTCTTTGAGTTTTGGGGGCATCACAAAATTATTCATAATATTTCAAAGCTCAACAAAGGTGGTATTGTTGTTATCAAATTAGACATGGCAAAAGCCTATGATAGACTCTCTTAGTCCTTTCTTGAAAATGTTCTTAAAAATTTTGGTTTCTCTTAATATTGGATTAACCTTGTCAGTAGTCTTATTTCCAATATTTGGTATTTTGTGCTTATTAATGGAACCAGGTATGGTTTCTTCCCCTCATCTCAAGGTCTTAGACAAGGTGATCCTCTCTCTCCTTTATTTATCTTAGCAGCTGAAGTTTTGTCAAGGAGCCTTAACAATCTCCTTCATAATGACAGCTTAATACCATTCACTATAAGCACTAGAGGACCTCCCATAAACCACTTAGCCTATGTTGATGACATTGTCATCTTCAGTAGTGGAAACAATAAATCTGTCAAGTTAATCATGAGACAAATTAGGTTATATGAGAAGTTCTCTGGATAAAAAGTGAATACTAATAAAAATTTCTTCCTTACTGACAATAAAACTTATGCGTACAGGATCAATAGGTTGAGAAGATGCACTAGTTTTATGGAAAATCCATTCCCTTTCACTTACATGGGTTGCCCTATAGTAATACCCCGGAAGTTCCTGAGACTAGGGTTAGGATTTGAAAAGGAGATCAGCCAAAAAATCTATAATTTTTTCACATAACGACTTGTGGTATGAGTCGTAGATTGGTCCAACGAGTCGTAGGATGGAGTCGTTGTTTGATATAGGGCTGGTTAGATAAATGGTATAGGTCTTGGTACGGTCCATCGTGGGAAACCAGGGGTCATGGTAGGTAGTCATTGGAAGTTGGAGGAGTCGAACTGGTGAGCTACGGGAGCAAACCACGAGTCGTAGGATAGGGGTGCGACTAGTGGTCAAGAGTCGTGGCAGGTAAGGTGGGTCTCAGAAAGGATCAAACGACCAGCGATATGACTCATAGGAAGTACCTATGAACCGTTGGTTGTGCTCATGTGAAAAACTTCAAAATAGTGGTGGGTCTGTAGACTTGGTCAGATGGGAGGAAACCATGGATCATGGGTGCTTGGTACGATCCGTGGTACCTGGCAGTGCCTATTTTCTAGATTTTTCATTAAGGATATTTTCATAATTTCTAAACTCCTAAGTCCTAAACTACGTCGTTTTATGCTCCGTTAGGAGGATTTAAGAGGGTTTAACCTATCCTAATTCATTCAACTCCTATGCATGCAAGAGTAGAGGTCTCTCTTTGAAAATCAAGCCTAGAACTCTCTAATTTCTTCTCCAATTCCTTTGGGGTTTCAAGGGAGAATGTAAGATCAGATTACCCAGGTATGTAGGGTTATGAATGGGAGTCCCTCATCACTCTCATACCCCAATTTCCCTCTATGTTCATGAATTCAAGTATTAAAGTAAATTTAATGATCTTATGGGGTTTTAACCCCAAATTTATGGAATTCTCTTTGATTTGATTATGGGGCAATCCTCTTTATGTTCTAAATGTTGTTTTAAGATCTATGGGCAAATTTTATATTTAGATTGATTATAAATTTTTATGATTTCAAATCCAAGTCAATTTATGCCCAATTATTCAAAGTTTTATCAAAAATCAAGTTATGATTCTATTATGGTTTTGATATTCCTAAGCCTAAATTATGATTTATTTTCAAGTATTCTTCATGAATTTATGAATGTCAAGTATATGAATTTTCACAAATATGCATGCTCTTCATGATTTATGAATTTATGACTTATGGCCGACTCACGGGCCCTTACTCACGGCTACTCATGTATTTCAAGCATGATCAAGTAAGTTATGATTTATTTGGACATAAACTTATGAATTATTTCACGATTACCATATGAGCCTCATGTGCTTGTTTTTGGGAGCAGTGTCTAGCATCGAGTAGACCTGGCATTCAGAAAAATCTCGTGATCTCAGAACTACGTGCCACTATAGGTATATGCATTCATGGATTCTCCCTTTTGATATCACATCATGCACGTCCCTTGTCTGGCAAGCCTAGTATGGGTCTGCCCATTTGAGCGAGATAGTTGGGGCATCATGTAAGCTTTATCATAATGGTGTCGGTTAAGACGAGTTCTCACATTATTCCTCATGATTTATGCATTGTCATATTTATGATACTTTGGCTCAAGTTATGTTTTTATAAGGTTTATCTTATGACTAGATTATGAATGGTTTTAAAACCTTGAGCCCTCATGTTTATATTATAATATTCACTTCATGTTTATACTGTCCTATTCTTATGAACTCTTATGTATTTTAGCTGTCCGTTTTTACTCATTTTGCATACTCAGTAAATTTCAAGTACTAACCACATACTCTATGTTATATCATTTCATGATACAGATCCTAGAAATCAGTCTCAGCCGCATCATTAGCCCTGCTTTCCTCTCAGTCCTGTTTAGCCAGTGTTGGTGAGTCCTCATCCTTTGAGGACATGCAATTATCCATTTTTATGTTATTTCCGTTATAGATTTTGTCGAGCTAGTTGGGGATGCTGTCCCATCAACTCATCAGTTATGATAGAGGCTTTTCAGACAGCATGTAGAAAATCATCTTGTCAGTGTTGACTCTGTTTTAGTTTAATATGTATGCAGACTTCCTCTTAAGCATGTTTTATTTTATTAGTTTTCGCTTGTTGTATGCTCTTAGCCGCTATGTTCATGCCATGGGTCAACTTGGAGCCTCTAGTGGTTCCTTGTCATGTGTTTCTATCCGGGTCTATGTTCGGGTCGTGACACCTATCTACATAGGGAAAAAAAGAATATGCTACTTTAATGATATACTGACTAAGGTAGTGAAAAGGTTGAATGGTTGGGCTAACCTATGGAGGGAGAGTAGTGTTGATAAAGAGTATGTTGCAATCCCTACCAATAGATACTCTTACTGCCATTAACCCTATTAAAGGCACTATCAACTTGATTCAAAAATAATTTTTTCTTTTGGGGATTTAATGGTGACAGAGTCAAACAACATTGGAGATCATGGGAAAATCTATGTTATCTAAAGAAAGAAGAAGGAATTGGCATCGGATATATGCATGATATCTCTAATACGCTGGCTATAAAAAGGTGGTGGAGATACAAGACACAACCTTCACTATGGGCAGAGTTTATAAAGGCTAAGTATTGCATTAGAGCCTACACTGTGAGTAAAAATGATGCCCTGGTAACTCAACCATGGAAGTCACTGCTAAATGCAAGAGAGAAAGCAGAACCTCACATCAACTGGAGAATTAATGAGGGAGAATGTAAATTTTGGTAGGATAATTGGACTGGAAAAGGAGCTCTAGCTGCTTTGTTCCCAGACAATATTATGATTCCAAAATAAAAAGTCAGAGATTATATTGAAAATGGCAGATGGGACTTTAACAAACTCAAGAACTCTCACTATAAAAAACTGGCCAAAAAATGAAGCCACGTATTGACAAAGTCAATCCAAAAAAATCATTTGAATACTGACTCGACCCGTCGGTTTATCTCATTTTTAATTCTTTTATAATTATTTTATTAATACAATGACCGTGTCTGTCGGTTATTTCCTCGTTATTTTTTGTGAATCTTTTCGTAGAATAGATAACCGATGAAAATGGTTAATATATACTAAAAAAGTTAAGAAATATTTTAACTGACCGATGTACAGGATCAAACTTTTTATATAATAATTATTTATATAAAGATAATAATTTCTAAATTATTTTTTTATTTAATTTAAAAAACCGACGGACAAGGTCGATTAGTCCGTCGATTTTTCATTTAAATGAGTTGACCCAATCTTGACCGAAAAACTGAAGGACTAACTGATCCTGTCCATCGATTTTTTAAATGTAATCGACCCAGACTCCCCTTTCTTCCCCATTTCTCTTTTTCTCTCATTTCTCTCATCTCTCTATTCTCTTTTCCGGTGACTCCCCTTCCCACCCACCGAAAACCCATCCACGGCCACCGTCCACCCTCCTCGCTGCAGCTCCCCCGCCGACGAACCCACTCCCCCACCCTACTGCCCGACCCATGTGACTACTGCTATATTTGAAGGTTATGGTTTTCAATTTTTTAATTAAATTTTTTTGTTAGATTTTAGGTTAAATTGTTAGATTTCATTGTTATTGTCACTGTTAAATTACTATATTGTTAATGTTATTGTTAGATTTCATTGCTAAATTATTAGATTTTATTATTATTGTTATTTGTTAAATTATTATATTGTAAATGTTATTTAAATTGTTAGAATTTTTTGATTTTATTATAAATGTTGTTTTTAGGATTGTTAATTAGATTTAGTTGAAACTTTATTAGATTGTTAGATTTTATTATTAAATTGTTAGAATTGTTAATGTTATTTTTAGGATTGTTAATTAGGTTTAGTTGAAACTTTATTAGATTGTTAGATTTCATTGTTAATTTGTTGAATTTCGTTATTACTGCTATTGTTAGGATTGTTAGGTTTAGTTGAGATTTTATTACATTGTTAGATTTTATTGTGTTTGAAACATTGTTACAAGTTATATTAGAAATTTTTCAAAAATAACTAGTAACAATAACTATTAAAATTTAATAATAAAATTTGGCAATAACAATTACATATCAAAAATAATATAATAATTCAAAGTTAATAATTATTAAAATTTCATATTCATATTTCAATAATTAAAAAAATTTATCACTAAATACTCAAATTCCTTAACCACATATAATTTTAGTAATTAATTATTAAATATTAATTCAATAATTTTATCAAAATTTGACTTACTTTTGGAGGATGTTTGTCGGATAATTAGTGACCATTAAATAATAAAATTTAATTATCAATACAAATAAATTAATTTAAATTTATATGTATAATTTAGAATATCTTTATTTTTTTAGATGAATCATCATCTGTGGATGTATGATAGAACTAATGCAAATCGTGGGGGCATGAAAGATAACTTTGTTGAAGGTGTTAGAGGATTTATCAACCATGCAATGTTGCTATACCCTTTTCAAACTGATGGGTTGATTACGTGTCCTTGTAAGCGATGCAATTGCATGAAGTTTTATAAACATGATAAAGTTGTAATTCATATTTATTGTTATGGGTTGAAGCTTAGATATTTTGTATAGACTAATCATGGTGAGACTGATGGAGAGAATAGTACATTTTATAATTTCATCGGTGAAAGTAGTAGGTCTGCAGATGATCAAAGTAGTGTTCAACATCAGAGAGTGCATGAAATGGTCAATGATGCGTTCGGGATACAATATGGGATGGAATCCGAATAATATTTCAAAAAAATCCCAATTAAGAAGCAATGCGTTTCTATGAACAACTACAAAAAGCCAATTTTCCACTATGTGTAGGGAGTCCGAATTCTAAGTTATTCATTGTAGTTAGACTAATAAATATCACATCAAATTGGAGTGTTCCTCAAGCTGCTATGGACTCTATGATTGGTCTTTTGGGGGAACCCATTAACCCTAAGTTGAACATACCTAAGAATTTCTATCATGCAAAGAAGTTGGTTTCCAAGTTAAAAATATCGTATGATAGAGTTCATTGTTGTGAAAATGATTGCATGTTGTTCAATAAGAATGATGGGGATATAGAAAAGTATAAGTTTTGTGGACATGCTCATTCTAAGTGGACTCCTGGTGAGAAGATGGTTCCAGTTAAGGCAATGCATTATTTACCTCTTATACCTCGGTTAAGGAGGTTGTACATGTCGATGAGTTCTGCTCCTTATATAAGATGGCACCATAAGAATAGAAGGGCTCCTGGTGTTATGTCTCATCCATCAGATGGAGAAGCTTGGAAACATTTTGATAGAACTTATCCGGATTTTGCTAGTGAACCAAGAAATGTTAGATTAGGCTTGTGTGCAGATGGTTTCACACCATTCTCTGTTTTTGCTGCACTCAACTCTTGTTGGCCCGTGTTTCTTACTCCATATAATCTTCCACCTGAAATTTATTTGACAAGTCCCTACATATTTTGAAGTTGTATTGTCTCGAGTCCCCGTAATCCAAAAAGTTTGATTGATGTTTATCTACAACCTTTGATAGATGAGTTAAAAAAATTGTGGTCTGAAGGTGTAGTGACTTATGACATATCAACTAAGCAGAATTTCCTTTTGCATGATTGTTTAATGTGGACTATAAATGATTTTTCGGCGTATAGGATGTTGTTTGATTAGATGATAGCTACAAAATTAGTTTGCCCGTAGTGCATGAAAAATAGTAAAGCATTCACATTAAAATATGGTCATAAAAATTCATGGTTTGATTGTCACCGTCAGTTCTTGCCAGTGGATCACGAGTTTAGATGAATGAAACATGATTTCCGAAAGAATAAGCTTGAAAATGATCCGCCACCTCCATTATTATCACCAAGTGAAATTTGGGAGAGAGTTTTTCACTTGCCAAAGATCACAGAAGCTACACTTTCTAGATTTCGTGGATATGATATTGGACATAATTGGACAAAACAGAGCATATTTTGGGAGTTGCCGAATTAGAAGGACAATCTTCTAGGACACAATCTTGATATGATGCACATTGAAAAAAATTATTTTGATAATTTATTCAATACCGTGATGGATGTTAAGGGTAAGACAAAAGATAATCCAAAGGCTAGAATGGACTTAAAAGAATACTGCAGAAGAAAGGAACTAAAGTTGCAAGAAACACACAATAATAAACTATTAAAGCCCAAGGCGAGCTTTTCATTCATTGGATGAAAAACGTGAAATTTGTGAGTAAGTTAAGAATTTGAGGATGCCTGAGGGCTATGCTTCAAATTTGGGGAAGCGTGCAAATATGAACGAAGGAAAGTTGTGTACTATGAAAATTCATGATTGTCATGTTTTCATGGAAATTTTGATTCCTTTGTCCTTTAACCGGCTACCTGATAAGATATGGAAGCCAATCACAAAGGTAAGTTTGTTCTTTAAACATTTGTATAGTAACACTTTGTGGGAGGATAACTTAGAAAGGATAGATGAGAATATTCCTATGATTACTGCTAAGTTGGAAAAGATCTTTTCATGCGGATTCTTTGATGTGATGGAATATTTACCAATTTACCTCGTACATGAGGCGCGCCTTGGAGGCCCAATTCAATACAAATGGATGTATCCATTCGAAAAGTACTAAAATTATGACTTTGTACACAATGAATTTATTTACTTTTAAGTTGGTTTAACCAAATTACTAACATCAAAATTTTTTACAGAACTATTAGCAAGTGCAAAAAAACTGTTAAGCAGAGGTTTAAGATTGAAGGATCTATCTGTGAAGCTTATCTTGCAAGGGAAACTGCTCATTTTTGTTCTTACTATTTTGAGCTGCAAGTGCCAACTTTAAGAAATAGGCCTACCCGCAATGAAAAGGGTAATATTGATCCTAGCCACCCGTTGATTTCAATTTTTAATCAACCAAGTCGAGGTTCTAAAATATGAACCAGAAAAGGTCTAAGTAGTATGGAAATGCAATCTATTGTGACACATGTTTTGCTTAATTGCGCCGAGATACAACCATATCTTGAGTAAGTTCTAAATGATGTTATTGAATAATGTTATTTAAATACTAAGGCGTAAACTAACGAAAAATCTCAATTTATTGAACAGTTACTTTGTATGACGGTGGGGTGATGATGCCATATATACAAGGTTCTCTGATTGGCTGAAAGACTTTGTATATGTTCAATATCATGTTAACGATATAAGTACAACATAATCATTTATTTAAACAATACTTTTATTAAACACTATGTAGGTTCATGATGAAAATAGCACTATTGAACATTTGTAAATTGTGAGTGATGTCGCACATGGGCCTGATAGTCAAATTCAGTCGATACATAAATATTGTGTCAATAGTTTCAAGTTTCAAACAGATAAAACTTCCAAGTATAAGAAAACCAATAATAGCGGAGTGTGCGTTAAAGGCAATGTAGACAGCAATGGCCAAATTTTTGATTATTATGGTATGATACAAGAGATAATGGAAGTTAGTTATGCTGGATGGCCGAGGAAAAAGATAGTACTATTTAGGTGTAAGTGGTTTGATCCATCGAACAGAGATACTAGGTGAATCAACAGTTATTAGAAGAAGTTTCTGATGATGATGTAATAATTGAAATTGCAAATGTTGAGGACGAATCAGATAATGAAAATGAACCAAGTGAGGGAGAAGAATCAAATGATGATTATGAAACAAGTGAGGAGGAAGAATGGGAGAATGATGGAAATGAAACAAGCGAGGAGGAAGAATGGGAGAATGATGATTAGCAAGTAACTTAATTAATTCTTTTAAGTAATTATTATATCTAATACTTATATTATTTTTTTAAATTATATATTATAATGTAAACTTGTATGCAAATATCGTCAGGTGATGCTGATAGAGGTCAAACTAGTAGGGATAGTAAATCGAGTAAGAGTAGTGGGAAAACACATAGGAGTCTACTAGATTCTAGTATTGCTTCGGATGGCCTTTCATCTACTCCACATACACATTCTTCTCCACCTCTGTCCTATGTCCCCTATGGCTTTGGACATCCAGCACATTCATCTATGCCTCCATTTTCTACTATTTCTTACACTTTCATGCCTACACCTGGCATTCGTCCACCACGGGATAACTCGACATATTCATCATCTGGTACTCCTTCCCAGATTGGATCATCTCCTAACATTTTAGGCTTGTGACTCAAAGATAGCAGCTCTGAGTCAGACTCATAGGGTGCTTTTAGTACTCCATTCTTGACCTATTCATATAGAGCACTGGCACCAGCACCATCACCTGCACCAACACCAACACCGGCACCAGCAGCTGGAGAGCCACAACCAGGAGATATAGACAGTCTCGGTAGACTGGTGATCGTGCCTGATGGATCTGGGTAAGTTTGGTTTTGTTTTTAATTTAGATTTATAATATTTAATCTTAATGTTATATTTATGATTTGACATGTTTATTATCATTTTTACAGGTTTCATCCAGGAAAAGAGGCTGGAAATGCTCTAAAGGAGAGTATTTGGAGGCTATGTGATCGACTTATCCAAGTCGGACTGAAATACCATATCAGGTTCAACAAGACATGTTTAGTCAATTTTAGGTATATAAATGAATTATTACTTGACAAAATTCTTCTTTGACCTGTGATTATTATATATCATCTAACACTGTTGATCATTGATTACAGACATTGTGTACTTGGCTTCCTCAGCATGATAAGAAGATAGCCACAAACTTCGAGAGGAGGGCAGTTCAAGGATGTCGGATTCGTTTAGGGATGCAAGATTAAAGAACAAGGGGCCTGAATGGATGCTACCTCATCTTTTCGAGGGACTTTAGAGATATTGGAGCAAGCTTAAATTTCAGGCAAAGTGTGAACAGGCGAAAAAGGCTAGGAGTGAATGGAAAGGTGGCTCGTTACACACTGGGTGCAAAAAGCCAAGGGACGACAGCTAGAGAATTGGTAAGTAATTATTATATTCAGTACTTATATAATTTTGATTAATTTTTATATATTGTTTAACTTTGATTACATTTTGTTTGCAGGCCAAAAAATTGGGTTGCAATACGACTCAAGAGGAGCTATTTCAGGCTACCCACGTAAAGAAGAAGAATAACAAGTCTGATACGAACACATTGGTCGAACAAAGACCTGAACAGGCCTATGTAAGTTCATACATCTTATATATAAATAGTAATATGTTAATTTTAATTTGAGTAACCATATTATACTAACTATTTTTAATTATATAGATGGATTATCAGTGCTCTTGTCTGAGTACAGCCAGACTCAGGAAGCCCTAGGTGGGCCGACCCAGCCTCCGCCGGATGTCGCTACCCAGATTTGGACTGAAAAAGTGGCCGGGGGGAGGCAAAAGGGGAGATTCTACAGCCTAGGATCTAGAAACCCTTCGACAGATTTAGTCCGAACTGAAAGGTATTGGCTCTTCTAGCCAAGCCGAGGTAGTTGATGGTGTTCAAATCGCTGCTATGTCGCTGAACATCGAACAACTTACACGTTCCTTAGAAGATGTTGAGGCAAGACGCATCGCAGAGACTAGGACAATTTATCATGTCGTCGAGGCTCTCAAGGCACAAGTGAACAGCCTCGCTAGTGGAGTGCAGAGACGACGTGCCCGTTCTCCTCCTTCCTCAGATGACGAAGAGTTTTTGATAGATAATGAAAATGTCAAAGAGACACCTTAGTTTTTAGGATATATTGAACATTTAAAACAAACTTTGTATATATATTTTGATATTTTTAAACTTTGTTGATAATTTTGGTGGATATTTAGTGTTTTTTTATGTGTTAATTTGATAATTACTATGTTATTGATGTTCTTGTTGATTTGAAATTATTTTGGCAGCAATTAATGCTGGATATTAGCTGAAATTGAATTGAATTGAATTATAATTTGACAGGTGAAAATGCAAAAATTGCAACTTTCTGTTGCTAGTGCATTTGCAGAATACTGACGGACAGCATAGGTAAGTCCGTCGGTTTTCTACAAATACACCACCAGCAGAAACCTAGAAAACCTACGGACAAACGATATTGTCTGTCGTTATATTCTTAGTTATGAAGAACATACGGATGGACACCGTTAGTATATTTAAAAAATTTTAATTCAAAAAATAATAAATAATGGAATAATACCGATAATGTTCATCGGTAATTTTTTTCCTCCCGTCGGGTAACAACTAAAAGACTCACGAAATTAAAAATTTATGAAACTGATGAACGTCCATCAGTAATAACCGATGTTGTCCATCAGTTTTCTATTTCCAACACGACATATTCCGACGATCCTTCATCCTTTATTTTTTTTATCATTTTTGGCCAAAAAAAATCGACGTTGTCCGTCTAAATTGACCCTCGTTTTTTAACCAATTTTTAGTAGTGTCTTTTCCTGAACATATGGTGTAGCATATTAGTAATATCCATACTGGTCATCCTGACAAGAAGGACTATGCCATCTGGAACCTCACGATGGCAAGTTTACTAATTACACAGCTTGGAATATTAGTAGACATCACAAGTTGGAAAATAAGAAAATTAATCAGATATGGCATCAAACTATTCCTTTTAAAATATGTTTTCTTACTTGGAGACTTCTTTTCAGGAATCTTCCTTTTAATGAGGTGGTGAATAACCTTGGAAGACAGAAGACAAATAGCATCAACATGCTACTGCTACGCCTCTCTTGTGGATGAAGCAATGCATCATGTCTTTGTTGAGGATGAGGCTGCTAACCATATTTGGAGCTATTTTGGAAGACCTTTAGGAATCAGGAATGAGCACTAGTCTCCTAAAAGGATTATGAAGAACCAGAGAGATGTGATTCACCACAGTGACATCTATAAAGCTCTACTCCAAATTGTTCCAATCTGCATTTTTTGGAAAATCTGGAAGCGCTGGACAACATGCAAGTTTAATGAAAAAAAGAAGTTTAATACTAGAAGGATGGAAACTCAAAATGTGTGGACTCTTAAAGCTGTTATAGGGGTTACCTTTCCTAAGTGCGATCTGTTTGAGAGCAATCAAACATGGCCACGAATTTGCCAACTAGTTGAGAAATTGAGACTTGTGGTACTATGTAAAGATGTTACATGGACCAAACCCACTCAAGGTAGATTCAAACTCAATTGTGATGGGAGTTTTTTGAACAACAATACTAGAGAAGGTATTGGCGGCTTCATTCAAGATAATGCAGAGGACTTGGTGATGACTTACTCCATTCCTATTTTGTGTGATAGTAACAATCAAGCAGAAGCCCAAGCTACCAGACATGGAGTAAACTTTTGTAATCAACACAATATAATTGGATCTGAAAATCGGTTCCATGTTCATTAATGATATGATCAAAAAGGAGAACACCTCAAACCTCAAGCTGAGAGAAGTTATCAGTGACATTTTTCTAAATGTTGACAAAGAAAACACTCAGATGCATCACTGTTTTAGGGAGGCTAATCAAGTGGCAGACCTTCTATCTAAATTACAGCTTCTTATGGAATGGGATCCTTTGATTATTCTTTTCAACATCTCCTAAAGAAGTGAAGGGTCCTTTTATTTTGGATAAATGTCAACTCCCTAGTATTAGGAGGAGGTTCGACAAGGCCAATTTTTTTGTAAGTTAGGTTCTTTCTTTTTACTAGGAAGAGTCTTTGTGTTGGATCAAAACTCTTTCTATGAAGATTGTTATATGTGTTAACAATCTTCTTTTGTTCCCGAGGTAAGGTCCATGTCCCCCTCATTTTGTACTTCTCTTCAAAAGAAATTGACATTTAAAAACTCATTTTAAAAAAAAACTCATTTGGTCAATCCAATCCACATATCCTTTAACCACGTGTACAAAATCTATTGTCCCATTTTAAGGGTAAATAGATGTATATTAGCAGTGGTTATTTAACGGCGATTTAACTTCCACAATACGTAATATTGACTCAGATAAAGTTTTCTATTGAAAAAGGTTGTGGGGGTTAAAACTTCCGCAGTTATTTATTTAGAGAGGTTATGACCTACGCAAGTTTGAACAATATTCTTTTTGACTAAATAGTGGAAGTTATAACCTCCACTATTATTGATATTTTATTTTATTTTATTGCAATTATTACTTCAAAAGTGAGTGATATGATATTTCTAATATATTGCTCCATTTCAATTTCGTCGTCATACTTTACTTTTTAATCTATTTCAAAAAAAAAATATTACTTTCTGTATTTGATACTCTTTTTGTCTCAAATTATCTATCCTGATTTTTAAAAGTAGTTATGTCAAATTATTTATATTTTTAAGAAATTCAAGACAAAATTAATTTTTTTTTCTCATTTTATCTTTAGTAGTACTTGTTTTTGAATACTATAAACACCTCAATAAAGTTAATATTTAATAAAGAGAGATTATATCTTATGATATAAATGAGAGTAAAATAGTAAGAGAAAAAACTCCTAATTAGTATCTTCTTAAGGGTATGTAAACGTGAAACACCACAGATAATTTGAGACGAGGAAGTAACTCTTTACTCCCAATATTCTACATAATATATTTTAGATCATCAGATTCAAAGGACATTTAGTAGATTGCACACATCTTTAATTTAAAATTATATGATTCAAAAGTTCTCTTTATTTTTTTAGACTCTGTATTGAATAAAACTATAACAAATAAATTGAAAGAAAGGAAGTATTAATATAATGAAGCATCAATTTATTATTCAAATTGTTTACTAGATCAAGTAACATCAATATCCTATTAAATGATAGAGACATTAACATAAACCAAGTATTATCAGTAGTATCAAAACTTCCTTTAAACACATCTCCCTACTCTGATTATGAAACACAAACATCAGTCCATTAAACAAACTCACTCCAACCACTAATCATAAAGGATGATCTGCTATGTTCATTCAATCAATTAACATACTTAATTATCTAATACAATTGCACGGAACTTCATCGATTGTCATTAGGATTACTATCACCAGATGATCTTACGTATGTGAATGAGATAGGCTAGTTGCACCAGTTGACTATAAAAATAATTAATCAAAAGGACCACAACAAAGAGAGTAAACTAGGTAATTAGCAGCAGAACATATACATCTACAAGTTGTTGGAAAATTAGCAGAAGTGGTGAAGAGAAATTGGTAAATAGCATGATCAACATAAAACATGAAATGCCACAAACAGATTACTTTGTGATTTCAGTATACCGCATATTATAAATTGCAATGCAGTAATCCAGTATAAACTATGAAACAAAACTAGATAACTTGATTCTTTTTCTCCTTTTTTTGGTTTGGGTGAGTGGGGTGGGGGGAAGAGGGGGTTGTTACCATTGTGTATTAGATAACTTGATTTATTTTTTTCTTAATCTTTGTTAAATTAAGTTAGCAGCAGAAAATATGTCAAATTCTATTACATGGCATAAGAGTTTTCTTCTTTCCTAATTTAGAGTCGCGCTTGAACCAATCAGTCAAACATTCAAAATTAAAAAAGAAATTTATAAACTTTTCTTTACCATGGAAGGAGAAATTACATACATTTTAAATTTTTGATTGTTGTTTAAGAAAGTGTTTGATATATACATTTTTTAAATAGTATAAGTATTCAATAGAAATGGCGTAAAACAAAAAATATATTAAAACATCATGAAATTAATAACACTAAATATGCTCCTATAGCAACAAGTCATAAGGCAAGATCAAATTGAAACAAAGAGGCAGTAAAATGTTAATTGTATTAATGACTTTTCCTCTATGTTCAAATAAGTTTAAATTATAAAGGATCTTTTTATAAAATTTGTCTAAAGATAAATTAAAAACACATAGTTCACAAATTCTTTGTATTAGTTTCAATACTCATAAATATAATTTGTCATAAATGTGAGCAATTCAGAAAAAGTTTACATATAATATTGACATCGAACAATTTCGAAATGCACTACAAAAATTTTTCTAAGCTTTCTATTGCGTTGTATCTTCCTCTGTGATTTATATTAGGGAGATTTATAGAGATATATGAAAATCAATTCATATATCCAGAATCTCACAACACTATTCCACTTACAAAGTTTTATTCATTGTTGATGCTTCTTCACCGGAGTTTTAGTGTTGTTCGTTGTTTTGCTTCTTCACCGGAGTTCTGTTGGAGTTCTCTCTCATTACATTCGCAACTTCTTCTATTCATGTACACTTGTGTGTCACTGTATATCATTGTATGTCATTGTATACATAATACATATACTTGACATATATCACTTGTAAGTCGCTACATTTCTAGAAATGTTCAACTTCCTACCATTCTCTTCACTCTACTATTCTAGATTGTATTCCTAACATTATTTTCTTGAAAGGAGATAAAAGGATGCGCCAGATTCCAGAAGACCGAGAGGTTAAAGAGGTTGTTTTTGGTCTTAATGCCTAAAGTGTTGTAGGTCTAGATGGATATAATGGAACTTTCTTGCAAAATTGTTGGGACATCATAAAAAAAGGATTTACGACTTGATAGATTCTAAAGAAATTCACATGCAAGTGAAAAGAAGAAGGAAAAATGAGATTGAAGTAGAAGAAGCAGAAGCAGTTACATTGATGAAGAAGAAAGCTGCAATTTACATTGTGTTTTCTCACTCTGTTTCTCACAGTCTACACCTCCCTTTATACAAAATTTTCACCGACTTTTTACACCTCACATGCACCTCACATGACTCATTTTAATATCCCACTAACTACCCCTAACAACCTTCTCTAACTAATTAGTTAATAGACCATTAACTAATTAACAGTCTTGAGTGGCAGTTAACACTCCCCTCAAGCTGAGGGTTGAAATATGTCCAACACTCCTAGCTTGCCTAATAGAAAATGATGTTACCCTGTCCCTTGTCCCTTGGTTAATAAATCTGCCAGTTGTTCCTTGGTGTTCATGTGCTGTGGCAAAATGAAACCTGACTTCACCTTCTCCCTTATGAAGTGATAATTCAATTCTATATGTTTGGTTCTTTCATGAAACATTGGGTTGTTTGCTATATGAATAGCTGTCTTACTGTCACTGAATACCTTGATAAGAAGATCAGGCTCAATATTGAGCTCCTTCAATACACCAGCTAGCCAAATTAATTCTGCTACCAATGCTGCCATGCTTCTATATTCTGCCTCTGCTGCTCCTGCTCACAGTTGGTTGTTTCTTGGATTTCCAAGAGATTACAGAATCCCCCAACTTCACAATATACCCAGTCACTGACCTTCTTATGTTGGGACATGAAGCTCAATCTGAATCACAGAAACTAGTCAGCTGATTTGTATTCCCTTTCTTTAGCAACACACCTAAACCAGGTGACTTCTTGATATATCTGACCATTCTAAGAGCTGCTTCCCAGTGAGATACTTTAGGATGTAGCATAAATTGACTTAATACCTGTACTCCAAAGCAAATGTCTGGTCTAGTGATGGTAAGGTAAAGCAATTTTCCTACCAGTCTTTGATAAGCTGCTACATCTTCAAACTCTGCATCACTACTATTTCCAGCATGTATATCATATTCCAGACTAGTAAATTTGTGATTAGGCTCCAAAGGTGTTGACACAGGTTTGGCTCCACTCAAACCACTGTCTGAGATGAGCTGCAATGCATATTTCTTCTGGTTCAGCAATATAACTTCCTTTGATCTTAAGACCTCTATTCCCAGAAAGTATCTCAATTCTCCCAAATCTTTCATCTTAAAATTCTGATTAAGTGTGTGTTTGGCTGCCAATATCAACTGTGAGCTAGTTCCAGTGATGAGTAAGTCATCTACATAGACCAGACTAATGACTATATCACTACTTGTCTTCTTAGTGAACATGGAATGATCATGCACACTCTGATTATACCCAGCTTGCAGAAGAGCCTCTGTCAGCTTGATGTTCCACTGTCTTGATGCCTGCTTGAGCCCATACAATGACTTTCTCAATTTGCAAACTCTGTACTCCCCCTGTCTATGGAACCCCTGAGGCAGTTCCATATAGACATCTTCATCCAAGTCCCCTTGCAGGAAGGCATTATTAACATCCATTTGCCAAAGATCCCATCCATGAGAAGCAGCCAAACTGATCACAGTTCTCACAGTAAGCATTTTTAGCAACAGGGGAGAATGTTTCATAATAATCAAGACCTTCCCTCTGTGTGTAACCTTTATCCACAAGTCGAGCTTCGAATCTATCTACGGCACCATTGGCTTTGTATTTAACTTTGTAGACCCATTTAGAACCTGTAGGCTTCACCCCATCTGGTAGAGGAATCACAGACCAAGTCTGATTCTCTTCAAGGGTTGTGATCTCTTGTTGCATAGCATCCACCCATCTTTGATCCTTACAAGCCTCCATGAATGAATAAGGCTCAACAATTGTGGAAAAATTGCTGAGATAAACTCTATACCTGGGAGAAACTCTGGCATAACAAACATGATTAGAAATAGAATAAGGTGTAGGTTGAACCTGCAATACATAATCACTGGTCCAAATAGGTGGTTTAGGAATTCTGCTGATTCTTCTTGGTACAGAACTAGGAATAACTTGTGTGTTAGAATCTTGAACCTGATCAGCAACTATAGAATGATCAGTGAGGTTATCAACCTCAGCTGCAACCTCCTCAACATTAAGTATATGATCTGCTATAGGATCTACTGAACCAGAATCAGTTGACAAAGGAGGTGAGGAGGAACCTACATTTGTACTTACAGGAGAAACCGGTTCAGTAGGTAAATAAGATGGAATAGAAGAGAGTAGAGGTGAAGAACCACACTGTGCTGCCATGTCCTTAAAAGGGAAACAATCCTCTCTAAAAGTGACATCCCTGCTGACAAAGAACCTATGAGTATTAAGATCATACAGTTTATAACCCTTTTGTGTATCTGAAAAACCAATCAACACTGCCTAACTTGTCATGCCTAGGCAATACACTGGAAAATACTAAACAACCAAAAACTCTCAAATGATCAATCTTAGGAGGATTACCATATAATACTTCATAAGGAGATTTCCCTTTCAAAACATCAATAGGAAGTCTATTTATGAGATAAATAGCACTTTGCACACAATTTCCCCAAAACTGTGCAGGAATCTGAGATTGCAACTTCAATGCCCTTCCTACATGAAGAATATTTCTATGTTTTCTTTCAACTATCCCATTCTGTTGTGGAGTATAAGGGCAGCTACTTTGATGTACAATACCATGGTTAACCAACAATTCATTAATTTGACTATTAAAAAACTCTGATCCATTATCAGATCTTAACACTTTCATTTTAGTGCCAAACTGTGTATGTATCAAAGATAGAAAACTCTTCAACACAACAACTACTTCTTTCTTAGAATGCAGAAGAGATATCCAAGTAAAATGATTGTGATCATCCACAATAGTAACAAAGTAGTGTTTTTTATCATATGTAGGTTGCTTGTGAGGTCCCCAAACATCTAAATGAACAAGCTGAAATAGTGCAGTTGAACTACTACTACTTAAAGGAAATTGTGATCTGCATTGTTTAGCTAGAGGACAAACTATACAATCCTGATTTATAACTGCAGTAACCTTATTCTTCAAACTAGAAATATGTTTCATAACTCCTAATGAAGGATGCCCAAGTCTCAGATGCCATAAGCTGAAATCTTCTTCCTTCTTCACAACTGATCCAATGAAAGGTATGAATTGATCTCTCAGTATATAAAGTCCCTCTGACACTCTACCAATCCCAATCACCTTGCCAGTGAAGAGGGCCTGCAGTACACACAGTCCAGGATAAAAAGAAATAGAACACCCAAGATCCTTGGTCAGTTTAGAAACTGATAACAAGCTGAATTTAAAATCTGGTACATGTAGGACATTCTTCAATTTGTACTATCCTAAAAAAGTGATCTCTCCTACATTTTTGACCTGTGTTCTACTCCCTGTTGGCACTTGCACTTGGTTACTTCTTAAATCAGTAACCACCTTAGCCTTTTCTAAGATTTTTTCTGACTTTGTAATATGGTGTGTTGCACCTGAATCAACAATCCAGTCAATATCATTTGATTCAATCTGTGAAGAAAACATACCTGTGATGTCATTTCTACAATTTCCTATTGGTGTAGGCCTATCAAACTTACTCAAAAACTCCTCATATTGCTCCCTGGTAAAATAACCTCCCTGGAAAACATTATCTACCTTTGAACTTTCTCCTACTTCAACTGTTGTATTATTTGCCTCTGGTGTAAAACCTTCAGTTTGTACCCTTCTCTTGCTTTTGAAATCTGGTGGAAATCCTACCAGCCTGTAACAATTCTCCTTAGTATGCCCCTTGAAACCACAATGATCACAAACTATCCCTATCTTTCTTCTATAAGAAGTTGAATTCTAACTTTGAAGATTTGAATCCCTGTGAACTGGATGCAGTTGATTTCTCATAATATGTTCATTCTGTGAAACATGACATCTACTTTCAACCTGCTTACCAACTGCCATTACCAAGGCTTCCTTTCCATTGTCTGAACCTCCTAACAATCGCTGGCTTTCCTCATGTATAACTACTGCATATGCCTGATTTACAGTAGGGATTGTAGTGCTCAAAAACAAATTGCTTCTTACTTGTGCATAACTATCATTTAATCCAACCAATAATTGCAATAATCGTTGTTGTTTAACATGTTCTATGTGATGCCTCGACTCTTCACAGTCACATGCAGGTGTTGGCACCATGACATCCATCTCATCCCACATATTACGCATCTTCGAATAGTAGGTAGTCACAGAATCTGTTCCATGTGTTAACATACTAATCTCTTTCCATAGATGAAAAACTCTAGTAAGGTTCGATTTATCAAACCTTTCCTTGAAATCTTCCCAGATCTTCCTTGAACTAGAAGCATAAACTATGTTTGACAATAAATCTGGTGCAACTGCAGCACTAATCCATGACATGACCACTGCATCACACCTCTCCCATTTTGCTTCCAAGCTCCCTTTGTGCGAACTCTTCACACACGAACCATCAACAAAGCCTAATTTATTTTTGACTAGGAGTGCCAATCGTATCGATCTACTCCAAATGCCATAATTTTCTGGTCCTGTGAGCTTCAAAGGAATCAAAGCAATTCCAGGTACATCTGATGCCTATAGATGAAGTGGATGATTGTGATCCATCTACGGATCCTCTGTATTTTCTGTAGATCACATTTTTGCCATGGCTGCACTATCTCGACTTCGATTTTCCTATCAAAATACACTTCTAGATTCTAATCATATTAACCTGCTCTGATACCATGATAGATTCTAAAGAAATTCACATGAAAGTGAAAAGAAGAAGGAAAAATGAGATCGAAGTAGAAGAAGCAGAAGCAATTACATTGATGAAGAAGAAAGCTGCATTTTACATTTCGTTTTCTCACTCTGTTTCTCACAGTCTACACCTCCATTTATATAAAATTTTCACCGACTTTTTACACCTCACATGCACCTCACATGACTCATTTTAATATCCCACTAACTACCCCTAACAACCTTCTCTAACTAATTAGTTAACAAACCATTAACTAATTAACAGTCTTGAGTGGCAGTTAACACGACTGCCTATGATCAAGAATTCTTCAAACGGAAGAAGCTTACAAGGTATTTACTCTCCCACTTGCCTAGTGTTAATTCCTAAAATAGATTCTCCTGGTAACTTTGGAGAATTTATACCTATTAGCCTATCTAATTTCACCAACAAGAATGTTTCCAAAATAATCTCTCTTAGGCTAAACCTTTTATTGAAAAAACCTTGTTTTCCCTAATCAAAGTGGTTTTATTGAAGAATGGTTTATTACTAAAAAGGTGTTGTTAGTGCAGGGAGATCATCTATATAATATTCTAAGACTAATAAAAAGGTGGCAATGTAGTTATCAAGTTAGATATGGCTAAGGCCTACGACAAAATGTCATGAAAATTTATTTTGTCTGTTATGACCAGATTTGAATTCTCAAAACTAGTTACTGAAATAATTTTTTAATCTTATTTCTGAAAATTCATATTCAGTGATCATCAATGGCTCTAGAAATGGTTTCTTCTCTTCTTCACAAAGACGAAAACAGGGGGATCCGCTTTCCCCCTCCCTGTTTGTCCTAGCAGTTGAGGTGCTCTCTATATCTTTGAATAACCTTATCAACCAGAGTAAGCCTTTTAATTTCAATATTATTAATCACTTGACTTATGTTGATTACATTGTTATCTTTAGAAGTGGTAACTCTTCTTCTTTAAAGTGCATTATGAATCATATTAGAGATTATGAGAAGTGTCCTAGTCAGCTGGTTATTAGTGATAAAAGAATTGTTTTTTCTTGCGGTCAAGATCTTTGTTCATAGGATTAATAGAACTAGGAGATGCACAGTTTTTATGAATAAAAACTTTTCTTTTTAATTACCTTGAATTCCCTCTATGTGTTGGTATAAAGAAACTTGAAAATATTTTGATTCTATGGTTGGTAAAGTGGTGAAATAGACTAATGGATGGCATGCTAAGCTACTTTATTATGGTGGTAAAGGTGTGTTGATCAAAAGGTGTACTGCAATCTCTTTCTATTTATACTCTCTCTTCCTTAACTCCTTCAAAAGCTACTTTCAAGTTAATTGAGCAACACCTTGCTAACTTTTGTTGGGGCAAAAATTATGCCTGGATTAATCTGTGTGTTTCATGTGATGGAGAGGGCATATATTGGATCTTCCATAAGCATGAAGGATTTCAGCTACATTTTGGCTATGAGCTTCCTTTTGAGGATATTATTAGTAAATTTGATAAAAACATTGTCTCCAAATATTATTGTCGTGCCATTGCTTGTGACCTGACTTTGAACCACGTATTCAGTCAAGGAACAACAACTAGTAATATTTGAAATCTATTTGGTACTCCTCTAGGGATCAACACTCTAATCGGGCATATTATTAATTCTTGGTGGCAGGAGATGGCAAAAAATGATTTACGTAATCTTATCCTCGAAATTACTCCTATTATTAATTTATTGGGTTATTTGAAGGGAAACATGTACTTGCAGATATGTTTGGAAAAAAAAAGTTAGCAGGTATAAATTGGAGCAACAGGTGGGATGAAATATTCAAGCAGCTACACTTGAGACATTTCTAGGATGCAAGCTCAATATTCTTCCATAGAAAGAGTTTTGTTACAACCTGGAGAAGCATCAACCTAGGCCAAGGATAATAGTGGTCTATTGGAACAAACCAGAATAAAAATTTCTAAAGTTAAAACACTAATGGAAGTTTCAACAAAAGCAACAACAAAGCAGGCCTGGAAGGAGCACTCAGAGATGAGGCATGGACAACTGATAATGGCCCTTTCAATCAATTCAGTGTACCAATCACAACATTGCAGAAGCTAAAGCAACATGGTATGGGGGCAACCGGCGCGTACAAGATGGTCAGGCCAACCTCATTGTTGAGTCGGACACCATGTTGATCATTGACATGCTCAGAGATAAAAAGACTGGCAACTTCAGACTCAACAGAGTTATTGAAGACACTTCAGATCTGTTCAAACGGGCTAATGTCAAGTTCACACACTGCTTTAGATCATGAGAAGCTAATCAACTTGCGGGTTGGTTGGCTAAAGAGGCTATGAACTCTCAAAAGAGCAACATATATCTTTCAGATCAATAACTCCCCACTGGTGCAGAAAGACCACTGCTCATGGACAAAAGACAAGTTCCTTCCATTACATTTAAATTGGACAAGACAGATTTTTTTGTTAGCTAGATTTACTTCGCCTATAGAATTTGAATAAGCAATAAGTGTTCTATTTTTCCTAGAAGCTCATTTTTTTTATGGATAGTCTCTATCCTTATGTTGTAACTCAATCCATTGGATTGAAATACAACACCTCTAGGTCAACTGGAATAATTTTTTTAAAAAAAAAGGTATATATCACTTGTATGTTGTACGTATATCATGTGGTACAAACATAAGACGTGCGGATAAAGTCCTTTTCATACCTTAAACCATTTCAACTTATTCCAAAATAATTTCATCCTCTTCTAAACGCCCATACAACCTTTCAAAATATATAAATTTCACAACTTTTCAAACGTCAGTATGTTCAACTTAGGGCCTGAGCGAAGATATAATACTTAATGAAAACTTCTCGAGGCATTAATACTATAGTATTTAGAAGAAGCTAAGGATCTTTAATTTATAGAGATCAAATCTTTTTCTTCGAGAAAGAATTAGCCAAAATATAAGATAGATATTTTTTTACCAACAAAAAATAATTTAGCTATAGCTAAAAACCAGGGCAAAACTCTAAAAACATGTTTGTATAATCTTGCATGTTCCACCAATTATATTAGGGTTTTGGGTAGGAAGCTCAAATTGTTTCACAAAATAACAAAAAGAAAAACTAACATCATATCTTGTTAGAAGTTTTACATGCTTTGTTTATTGAAGTAACATAAGATAGCAAGACAAACAGACATTAATTTATCACATGCTTTATTTATTGAAGTAATACAAACTAGACACCATAACATAGCAAGACAAACAGACATACATTTGACACATGCTTTATTTATTGAAGTAATATAAACTAAATAACATAACATAACAACACAAGCAGACATAAATTTTGACACATATTTACATGCACTGTCACACTAAGTCCATCTCCTACTAATCCTAACTTTAAAACCATGTCTCATATAGAGAATAACAGAAGAATTAGGTTCAATAGGGTGTCCTTCCACAACTTCAACTTGGTAATTATGGATGATATTAGCAGCCACAACCTTCATTTGAGTGAAAGCCACTTCTTTCCCTAAACAAGTCCTTGGCCCTGCATTGAAAGTCAAGAACTTATAGGAAGGTTCGTGCTTAATTGTTCCTCTCTCTGAAATCCATCTCTCAGGCTTGAATTCTAAACAATCTTTCCCCCAGATGAACTCCATTCTCCCCATTGCATACAACGAGAACAAAATCTTCATTTTTGGATGAACTTTGTGACCACTTGGGAGAGTATCTTCTTGAAGTGGCTCCTTGTGCTGAATTGGAACTGGTGGATATAACCTTAGTGACTCACATAATGCACCATGTAAATACACTGACTTATTCAATTCATGAACATTGAAAAGCCTCCATTTTCCATGTTCTTCTTCTTCTGGAATAATTGAATTGATTTCTTCCCTTAATTTCTTCTCCACTTGTGGGTTTTTAGTCACGAGCCAAATAAACCATGTGAGGGATGAGCTAGTTGTGTCACGCCCCGCGATCATTAGGTTCAAGATGGTGTCCCTCAAGAACCTATCATCACAATTCACTCCCAAATTTTGACCTTCTTTGAGATAAAAGGTCAAAAGATCAAAACCCTCGGTGTCCTCCTCTTTCAATTGATCAGTTTTCAACTCATCGCGCTTTTTGGATATATAGCTTCCTATAACATTATCCATAGTTTCCCAAGCTTTAATCAACTTCTTTTCTTCTCCAATTCGAAGCCATTTTTGTAGCCTCCAAATAACCTCAGGCATGATATGTCGAACAAGAATTGCTTCTTCAGCATCATCCATTGCTTTGGAGAAGGGAACATCAGGGAAATCAATAGATACACAACCAGGATCATATCCGGTGACTAATGTACAAGTAGTATCAAAAGTGAACCTTTGAAATAAATCTTGCAAGTCAACTATGACACCCTTGTGACAAACATGATCAAGAACCGGAATAAGTCCTTTCTCCACTTTATGGCGACTGGTCTTGATTAAAAACTTGTGAAATTGTTGGTGAGTGATCAAAGAATGAGTCGTCTTCCTTTGGATCTTCCATAAATCCATGTCCGAGTTGAAAATTCCATCTCCCAAAACATCAAAAAACTCCTTGAATTTAGGACCTTTTGGGAAATTCATGAAATTTTGACTCATGATGTAGTGAACATTTGCTGGATCAACTGTTGCTAATGTGTCCATGTTTGCAAAAATGGGACCTTTTGATAAATAAGTTCCCCCTGATCTCCTCATGATCATGGTGGCCCTTTCATGAATTTGTCTTATGTTGAAAAGGGTACCTGGTAATGTACCAAATATTGGCCAATTTCTAGGGTATCCCTTTGTATCCTTTAGGGCATGAAACAAGAAAAAGCATAGTATTGCTAGGAAAATTTCAATGTAACCTACTCCAATAATTGCCATTTTTTTTTTTTTTTTTTGCTTTCTTGAAGTATATTTCATTCTTGGAGAAATTGCTACTATATATAGAAGGTTGAAATATACTTGTATTAATATTCCTTTTTTTTTTTGGAGGGGGGAGGGGGGGGGTTGTGGGGTTGCTTTTTCTTTTTCTTGCATACGGTGAACTACCAACCAAAATTGGATTTGGTTGAGGAAATGAAAAGTTTCTAAAAACTTTGTTTGTCAGTAGGAGTTTATCACTGACCGAACATAAACTTTATTCTTTTATATTATCATCTTATTTATAAAGTAATAATATAACTACATATGATAAATGAAATTAATAATTTGCTATAACAAGTTAAATTACGTTACACGATAATATAAAAATTTATATGCAAGCAACTTAAATTAATTGTCCTGCCTGCTTGCCGCGCATTTATTAGTTAGATTAATTATCCTTTTCTTGACAAAAATTTCTAGAAAAACACAAAAAATTGCGTTTAGTAAACGAACAATATTGTGATGTATATTATACTTAGCTTCATCTTTTTCTTCTCATGAACTCAATATTCCTATCTTATCTTTAAATTGTGGGGAAATGCAGTGCCCCTTAATGAATATATTCATCGTGTAGCTAAATATAGGACATACGTCTAAACAAATACTGTCTTTATCAAAGTCGAAGAGATGATCTCGAATATGCTCAAAATATCTAAGGTATTTACAAAAAGATCTAGACAATAAAAATTGCTTTTCTCTAAGCAAAGTACGCTAATGAATGTTTTTGACGATTAAATATATCACAAGGAGATCCATTTATATCACCTTACAATCGAGAAATACACTACTAACAATCCTTAAATCGAAGAATTTATATTTAGGAGAGAAAAATTGAGGGATAAATAAAATTGTGTGCTCACAAATATTTATTAAAAAAACTCGACTTCATCATATTTTATTTATGATTAGAGTCAATTTTCATCACCTTAATATATATATATATATATATATATATATATATATATAATATAATATAATATAATATAATATAACATAATATAGTATTATTATATAAATGGGAAGCTCCTAACATCAAAGTTGGATTACCATTTTGCTCTTTCATTAAATAAAATAAAATATAAAAATAAAAATAAATAATCATATCTTCTATATAATATTCTATTAGATTATAAAAGTATTTTTTAAATATTGAATGACCAACAAAATTAACCCCATTAAATATTAAATGATTACTTTTATTCCATCAATTTTGGATTTAATTATCTAATTATAAAACCTTAATTGTTTATTTCTTTAGCTTCTAAAAATGATTACTTTTAATTACATCAGTTTACAAGACCATTCATCTACCAAACTAAATACTAATATATATATATATATATATATATATATATATATATATATATATGAGAAAGGAAGGAGAGAAGGTTAGGATGATCAATATTAATCTATCGTATTCGGATAAGCAATTTTTGGTATGTTTCGTTCTTTTATTTTTTTTCTTTTACTATTTTTTCTGAATTTTAAGCTATTTTGACAGGGCTTCGGTGATGTTTTGATCACAATCGACTTGGTATTATTGTGAAATTTGATTCCATTTTATTATTAACACCATCAACAAGGTGTGTCGACCTCTGTGGCAGTGCAAGTATATAGTACACCAATTCTAGAATCTCAAAGAGGAAGGCTTCTATATCTTTGTTCATTGTTTTTGAGAAGGAAATCAAGTTGCTGACCAACTCGCTAACTGGAGTTTATCTTCTGAGGATACTCTTTTCTTCAATTTGAAGATTGATTTGTCTCGACAAGCAAGACCTTGCAAGAAGATGAATTTACACCAACACCCAAACTTTAGAAGGAAGGTCAAAAGAAGTCAATTTATTTACAATGTCTAATATGTTTGTGATGCTAATATTTAGCTCTCATTTTTTATAATCACTATATAGAACTGGCATATAAATTCTCTTTTTGGAAAAGCGGTGGATAGATTGCATATTCCACTCATTCATGTATTCACGTTTTGACAACTCTTTAATCCTAAAATCTTTTATTGGTGGTGGATTAAATAAAAATAAAAATAAAAGTAAAAATTGATGAATTTGGAAGAAAGAGAATAAGGTTTTAAAAAATACAATGCAACTTCATGTTATATTCCTTTAATTCATAGCAATTTACTGATTTAGTTGGTTACTAATCAGGTATGTTTGTGTTTTCTAAATCCAACAATTAAGAAGTATAATATTATAGTTACGTTTCTGATTTAATTTTTTTTTTTAATTTTATGATTGAGTGTAATTTTTTTGGATGTATCTCTCTCTTGATTGGTTCTTAATTTAAGGTTCTTTTATTCATACTTAATAGCGGATATTTCACAAAATTTAGATTCTCTTAAATACTACAATAATATTTTATTTACTTTTAATTCATCTTTAAAGAAGATGTCCCGCTTAGCTTTATAATCCATGTCTCCATAATTTTGTTGCTTAAAAAACACATTCTCTTTATATTTTAGTGTCTTTACTATATTTGTGTTTGTACTCAATAGGCATTTTGAGTTTGGTGAAACTAAATATTCATATTGGGGTTAGTTTTCAGGGGAAGGTTGTCATTACGTAATTAAGTTGAATATTTTGTAAATTATTAATTATATAGTTACGTTATTGTTTTAATCTAAGTACTTTGTTGATGGATTTTGAAGGCACAAAAAATAATTTATTCTTGTATGAAAATAAATAGTGAAAGATAATTTATCAGCAAATTCATATGGAATATCGCCTAATAAAGTTATTTTGATGATCTATTATTAGTGTATACTGAATTTGAGTGTGAAAAGCTATTTTTATAGCAATATTAATAATCAATATATTAGTAAAACTCACATCTTATTATCTAAACTGATATAGAAATGAATATTTTTGTTTCAAAATACAAAATTATGTACCATATGTATAGCTTTTTTGCTACATTCTAACTTTATTTTCCTTATTTTGAAAGAAAAATAAAAGATTTCGTTCTGAATGATTTTATGAATTAAGATTTCAACATTCTCTTAAATTTTTAATATCATGCAAGGAAGAACAACCTTTTATTTTTTTAATGTAGAAGAAGTCACTAATTAATTGTATAAATACGAAATTAGAAAGAAATGCAAGACCCTTGAGAGAAGGGATGAAAGGCATACTTTGTTGGATACAAAAGGTTTTGACCCTCTAAATTTGCTTTTACGTTATTAATAGTAATGAGCATCAATATTTTAGAAAGAAATTTTAGTTGATAATATCATAGTTGGAAAATATAATTGAGATAGAGTTGGTTGCAGCATATAATTTTTTTGATCATGTATATTATTAGAATATGTATGTATATGTTCTAACTATATACACACATACGTTACTAAAATGGACGCTTAAAAAGAAAAAAATTAAAATACACATAATAACCTTGTAAGTTAAGAAACTACAGTACCTTTTAAAATTACAATTATCTCTTATATGAATTCTAAAGAAAATAAAGAATCTACTATTATAATTATATCATTTATGTTCATACACTGAAATAATAACTGCTACGAAAAATGAAAATTTCTAAGATATTCTTTACTATATACATATACTTCATTAAAAAAACTACAATATTTTGATTATCCTCAATAAAAAAATTATTCAAATTATAAAACTGTAACCTTTTAATTTTCTTAATAACAAATATTATTCAAGTAAAATAATAATTTTTTTGTATTATTAATGATGGTCCACAATTCATCTCTTTCTCATGATCTTATAAATGTGAATAGTACCACTTGTTTGGAAAAAAAGAAAGAGAGAGAGAGAGAAAGAAGATACATTTATCCATAGAAGTACACTAAACTTGACAATTTTGCCAAGGAGGAGTATCCTTTATTCCTAGCTATGTCTTCTTTATTTTTATTGAACTATTTAAAAGATACAAATTATCCACGCATAAATCAATTTTATTTTGTTTAGGTTTTTGGTTATATAAATCAGCTAAGATTGACTAAATATATATATTTTATGAAATACTAATTTTAATGATTATAAAATTATTTTATACAGGGATTGAGGTTTACCTTTTATTTTTAATTAGGTGAGTTATAATGAGTGACACATTAATGTCTCGTAAGTCATAATATTAAAATATTTTTTTTAAGAACATATTTACTATCCAACTATATTGTGTTTAATATCAGATGACTTATATTGTTTATCATATTTAGCTTGATATTATTATTTTTATTTATATAATTTTGAAATTTTTATTTTTCTTTAAAATAGAATGGGGATACACGTGCAACGCACGTGTTCATAAACTAGTATATATATATATATATATATGAAACTAGCTATTAGTTATTTGATATCTCTATATATAGTAGAAAATAGCAAATATTCATTAAATTAATGTTTTTTATTTTTGGTTGTCAGATTTTAGTTTGTTTTATTCTTGAAAAGACAAAAGTGATGTTAATTTGTTTCAAATAATTGTATGTGATTTACATTTCGTTTGAGTCGATACATATAATTAAATAAAATGGTCGAGAATAACATAACTTAAATTTAGATTTTGGCTAAATCTTATTTGACATTTACCTTAATAATTTTTTTAAATTTGTCAATAAATTTCATTCGTACATTCGAACTATATGATCTATGTCAATTGAGCACCTAAACACATGATAAAGTATTTCTATTAGACACTTTTGGTTTAAATTTTGAAAAACTTCTCAAGTACCATAATTACATATATAAGTTAACCACTTAAATATGTCACCTCCTTTAATCATACACATTAACCTCAATAAATCATAAAATCTCAAGTAAGTTCTAATTGAAGTCAATGCGTATAAATAAATCAAATAACATATTTAATGTGATTAACTTAATTACATGATAGACGTTGAGAACACAAAAAAAAATTTCACAAATTTAAATTGAAAATGTCTAATAAAAATACTTAATTATGTGTTCAATTGAAACAGACCATAATTCGAATGTATATAAATAAAATTAATTGATAAATTTAAAAAGGTATGAATATATTAATCCTATATTTTATAGCACCTAATACGACGCATATAAGTTAAATTCTTTCTGAAATAATAGGAATGAACGTGAATGTTAGAAATTAAATCCAACACATTAAATATTAATGTTCATAAAGTAGAGTTATAATATGAGTATAATACAAGAGAAATGGTTTTTTAGTTTTTTACTAAAAAAAAAAAGAATATATATATATATATATAAAAAAAATTTAATAAAATTTTTTTATTTTTATATATAAAAAATTTAAAAATATTATTTTTTTTATTAGGACAAGAAATATCATTTTCTCATTATAAAATGCAAACAATATTTGTAAACCAAATATATATATAAAAATAGCATTTTTTTAGGAAGATAAACTGAATACTCAAGTTTTTATAACATACACACAGTCCTAAAATTTTCAACATAATGAATACTCAAGTTATTAATTAGTTAAATTATAACTTGTGGATGATTTACTAGATATAGATCTTCATTAATAAAGTTAATTAATTGTACCTACTACCTAGATTTGTTGGAGAGATCTGTTTGAGTCTGACGTCATTGTACACAATGACATTCTTCTATGCTACTTTGCTATTTTTTTTTCTTTTTCTTTTTTTTAAACAATAACAGACTATGACATTGATTGTTGCATCTAAATGAAAAAATAAGACCTAGGGATTACGAAGTTTTTAAAAGCACAAAGATGTGATCGTTTGGTACTAAAAATAAGGGATAAAAATTTTAAAATGTATAAAATTTTATATAATAATTTTATTTTGTGTTTAATTAAGGATATTAATTAATATTGATATTATTTATTTTATTATATATATATATATATATATATATATATATATTAATGATGGGATATGTTATTCTATATATATGATGGGATAACTAATTTCATGAGATATTTCAATCCATGAGATGAAATACTGAATTAATTCATAGCATAGTTTTTCAGGATGAAAAAGTTACTAAATAGTGTTATTGAAGTATAAAAATGAGTAACGGTGTGCTCAATAGGCAAGAAAATATTTTTCGTGAAAAATATTTGAAGAACTAATCCGAATAATTGTTCACTCAATCAGATAAATTAAAAATAGAGGACAGACATATATATATATATAGGAATGAGGGTATAAACATCTTCTAGAAAAATAAATAATTTCTTACTTATTTTCTTGTATTTGGTATGCAAGACAAAACCTATAGGAATGAGGGTGGGCGTAGGGTGATGGGTGTTGTGGACGTGGGGTGCAAAGTGTGGATGGATGAAAAGGAAACAATATCACTTATTTTTTCTACTTTTATTAGAAAAATTATTTTCCTAATTTAACTTGAATTATCCAATTGATGCGATTTATCGATTTTCTATATACACCCATATGGTGATCCATTTCTATACATTTTCCGGTAGTTTTCAAAAATCTTAGAAGTTTTATGCAATTACATTTCTATCACCTTCTAAAATCTACTATTCCTAGCCTCTTTTTTTTTTTTTCAAATATAAATCATTATTGATGGAAAAAAAACTTGTTTCAAAAATAACATGAAAATTAAAAAGAAAATCTTCTCATATAATTTATGTTAATTATTTAGTATAATTAATCCAAAATTATATAAGTAAAATGAAAACGGTTTACTTTTGACAAATGTATGAACATGGGTACTCACCATTGCATGAACCCCTCATTTTCCTTTCTTGTAGAATCTCCATTACTTCCACAAACACACTTTTTTCTACCTACAAAAACTCATTTTTGTTCATTATTAACACAACAAATCATTTTCATTATCCTTAGCCAGTTTGGGGAAAACAATAAAAATAAAGAAAGCATGGAAATTTTTAGAAAACTAAGTATAGTTGTTATTTTTTGTTTCATCACAATGTCGTGTGATATAATTCAGACAGCTGGTGATCAGAATAAAAATGTGCAAGACAAGCAAAAAGATGCAGCATCTCCTACACAAATGTTAGAAGAAGCCTATTCTATGCTTGTTACATCTTCATTACGTTCTTGGGATGTGGTTAAGTCCTATATTCATCAACTCCAACTTAAGTATTTTCCTCCAAATGTAGAGTAAGTTCTACTTCTATTCTTCTTCTTTTTTTTTTCTCTCTATGTTAAGTTTGTGTAGGATCAATAGGTGTAGGAAGAGTTCATTCATCATTTTATAATGCAACAAGTTGAGGGAGAGGTGAAAACAACTTATTTAACGAGTGTAGTAACATGACGTCCGACACGAACCCGAATGCATCCCTAAATATTTTAATATTGTGGGAGGAATGTAATTTCTTCACTCTATCTTCGACGGTTGGAGCCCCGGAGATAGAGTAATAGGGAATCACTTCCTCATTAAATGGGTTGAAAATGGCATGAATCTGGATTAATCATGCTTCAATTTTTTAAAGGCGACAATCATGGTCCTAATAAGTTGACCAATTTCTCTGTTCGTTGCTTTCTTGTCTCTTTCTTTCACTATTTTTCTTTTCATAGTATGATAATATACTACTACTTTTTATTATTCATTTTTGGAAGATGAGTTTTGGTGTTGATGTTTTCTGAAATTATAAAAATAAAAATATTTTTTAAAAATGTGCAGTTTTAGGAGCAAGGATGATGTCAAGGCTAATGGAGGTGCTGGAGAGAGGATAATGGAGGCTACTAAGAAGAGCTTTGGAAAGAGCAAAGAGACAGTAGAAGGATCCGCCAAATCTGCTGCCGAGGCTATGGAGCACAAAGTCCATAAAACAGCAGAGAAAGTGAAGGACAAAATGTCTGGTGGACACAAAACAGCTGACAAAATTAAGGATGATACTGTCTCTTCAGGACATGATGAACTCTGAAAATAAATGTACCAAAAGAACACAGAAAAAAAAAAAGAAAGAAAAATCAAGAAGTGATTAGCATTTCTTCCTTCCTTTCACTGCTGTAGTGTAATACTTTTGACAGTTTTTTTTTCCCTTTAGATCTTCTTTTATAGCATTCATAAGTTTGTAACTTTTGTCTACATTCAAAATTTTGATTACTGTAAAAGTTCCACAACAGTTTAGGGATAGCTGATTGGACTTTGCTTATGAATTATGACCAATATCCCCTGCATCCTGATCCAATGATTCCATTCTTATGGAAACTCCAATCTGATATCAAGAAAACCAGCAATAAACAACATCAACAGGTTGATGTTGCACTGGCTGAAGATTCATCAAAGTAACACCATGACAGACTACAGCTGAACAATTGGTACAAATTGACAAACCATTGATCTAAAACTGAAACAAAAAGCATATCATTTAACCCTTAAAGCTTGAAAATGGTGGCTTTTAACAAGTCTGGCAAAGAAATCCAAATGGATAAACAAAGTAAACTATGAAGGGAGAGCAGAGGAAAGTTTGAGGCATTCACTTTGACATCTCCTGAGGCAGACATCGTTCCAGTTTGGCACTTGGTGCTGGTTAACACAGACGGTGCGAGCACAGGCGTCAGAGCAAGCATCGAGTTCTGATACGCCACAAACGGTAATACAAGTATCGGGAATTGGATCCTTGGAAAATGCACCCACCTTCTTCAACATTCTCTTTGACGTACATACTCTCTCGCACACGAAAATATCATCAGTACTCTTTTCCCTGCCCCGTGCACTCTTAATTCTCTGCTCCTCAGCATGATTTCTCCTAATTCTGTAAGCTTGACCAGCTACAATGGCAGGAATAGCAGCTCCCAACAAGGACCACCATACCTCAACCATCAAGGCTAAAGCTGGGAAATTGTTTGCCTTCTTCGTCCCTGATTTGTGCTTGACACATTACAATAAGAACAAGACTTTTTAACTGCACCTCAATTAGAAAATAGCAGAATTAAAATACTTGATAATTTAATAGAAGCAAGAAACCACACAACCAACCTCCCCCCTTCTTTCCCAGCTCAAATCTAGCCATGATTTCAATTCTTTCCCTGTTTATCCATTAGGAGGACACACTGATAGAGAAACACAGGTTGAAATACTGTACATATCTAACTTACCAATCAAAAAATATACTGTACATCTGTAACTTATTCACTAAATGGATAGATTCCCATAATAAAAACTAAAACCAAACTAGCACCCAAGGGTGTGGCGTAGTGATTAATAAAGTGGGTTGGGCACCATGAGGTCTCGGGTTCAAACCCCAATAGAGACAAAAATACTAAGTGATTTCTTCCCATCTGTTCTAACCTTGATAGACAGAGTTACCTGATACCTGTTGCTCGTGTTGCTGGTGGGAGATGGCAGGTATCCCGTGGAATTAGTCGAGGTGCACGCAAGCTAGTTGGGACACCAGGGTTATTAAAAAACAAAAAAAAAAGTAAAACCAAATTCCCCACCACTTGCTCTTAACCCAACTAGGGAGAAAACCACTAGTCCCTTTTGTGGAATGCAATACCCAACTCTCATAAAAACTGGTGCGTTTAAAACAAGTGTTTAAATCACATCCGATATAGCCATTCAATAATTAATGCTTCATCCTTTCCTTGCAAACTACTAATTCTATGACCAGAAATGCCCGAACTACAACCACCCCCCAAAACCCCACCCCCAAAACAAACAATTGCAGTATTGCACCAAGGGTAACGAAATTGTAATAGTGAAAAGAATCACACAATGATTTGAACACGATGCTTAGCTAAATCAACATTCTGATGAATGAGTCTCGAGTGAGAAGAATAAAAGGCTGAGATTCATAACAGCAAATGTTTGTTGTTTAGATGATTTGCAAGGTTCAATAGACTATGACAGCAGTAACTGGTATGATTCTTCCAATAGCTTAGGGGTAGAGCATTGGCTAATCGGTTATGGAGGGTGGCCCTCAATTTGATTGGGATGCAATGGGTGATGTCGGCCATAGTGAAGACGCAAAGTTGGACTCACGGGAGGGGAAAGAGAAGTCCAAGGGCATGGAGCGTTTCCCTCTTGGAAAGAGAGAAATAGGAAGAGATTATATAAAATTGATATCCTATTGGCATACTTGTGAGGTTCCTATTTGTATATTGGAGTGGATCTCTTTTGCTAAGAACCATATTTTGGTGTAGGTTCTCTTCCTTTTGGTATACGGCTTGTACACGGTATTTCCCCAATTGTTAATAAAATTGTTTAACTTATCAAAACAAAAACAAAATATAGGGGAAATTAACCACAATAGCATTGTTAGGTTCAATCAATAGGCCCGAGGACATCTTATCATTGATCAAAACACCTACCCACCATTCATCCCCTAAAGAAAAGAAAAGAAAAGAAAAGATATTTCTTCACTCAACAAATTAATCCCCAAAAAGAGCTTGAAATTGGAAACTTCTATCACCTTCAAGGCTCCAACTCTAAGTATATCTGATGCTATCAGTCAGAAATGAAAACTCTCAGTTAACTTTCCAGCACTTTTAACACCTAAAAGGATAACAAATCATGTTTCTCTTATTCATAATGTATAAGTTTTTAGCATTTGTGTCATCCCCTATTCCTCTCCTCCTTATTCGTCAAGCATAACAAACAAAAATTCAAACTTTTTCCTCTTCCAAACAAACAAAACTAAGTAAATAATAACTGCAGTACAGCCGCTTGAGAATAGATCTCTTACCAGCAGACTTTTACCAAATTAATACCTAACGAAACCTCAGCCCTTTTTTAATCAGAAAAAACAAAAATATAGCACTATGTTAAAACTGCAAATTGGGAAGAAGCTAAAATAGCCTCCACGAAAGAATCTTCTGAAAACCCAAAGCTATAACTAAAAACCCTTAAACCACATTATTACCATTACTATTACAATTGCCTTTTGTTGGGAATCACGGATTTAGCAGCAGCAGCAGCCCCTTAATTGATGAAAATAGTCATTTGGGTCGGCGCTAAATTGTAAAACGAATATTACAATTAAACCAACAGCTAAAGAGGCAGAACCAGAAACCAGAACATCACTAATTTCCAAGAATTTAATCCAAGAAAACTAAAAGGAGAAATCAAACAAGATATGCCGAAAACAACGAAAAAAGACAGGCAAGAAATACTATGGTTAAGCAAGACTTCTTACCTTAAAACGTCGAGGAAGCAAGTAGGAAGTGTGTGTGAGGGAGAAGTGAATTCTGAAGGATTTAAGGGAGAAGTGGGGTTTAAGGGTTTCTTATGTTGCTTTTTCCATATTTTGGGGTCCGTTGATTCACGGAATTATACTGTAGATATTTAGGAATTAATAATTCATGAATTATTTAATATTATTACATTGTTTGGTTCAGTAATTAAAATTTAAAAAAAAAAGATATATCATATATATTATCTAAAATATATGTTTGGTTTTAAATTTGGATAAATACAAATAAAATTTGTTTCCAATCTTAACCTCATATACGATAACGGATTTCTTTTGAGCCGAGGGTCTATTGAAAACATTTCTTTAAGCCTTTGCCCCATCCACGCACATACATAAAGATATTTACGTACATTCTACTCTCCTCCGACCTTATTTATAGAATTACACTCATATGTTATTATTGTTGTTTGGATATGATAACAAAAGGAGATTTTAAGGGGGTAATAATGTTATTTTTATGACTTTATCCATGAATAATTAATTCCAATATTATTTATTAAAATCTAGGATGCATAAAGATTTCATTGACCTATATACGTGGGGATATGGTAATACATCTAAGAAATATTCCACCGAATGTACTCTCCTCTAGATGCAGAAATATCAACATGACTACATACCCTGTCCAAACTAAGAAACTTACCACTGGACGTACTCCCCACTAGATACAATACAGGAATAGCAACATGGACTAAGGCCTCATTTATTTTCATTAAGATTAAAACGTATGAATCTGAATGATTAAGATGTTGTCTCTAGATCTGATCACTGAATGATTAAGACTGTTTATTGTTTAACATCTGAATGTGCACAATATATTTAAAATAAAAAAGTAACTAAATATTAAAGAAATATTAATTTAATAAAATAAATATATTATTTATTATAAAATAAAATATTTATGCTTTCTAGTTACGGTGAAGATGGTTTATAGTGGTGGTTGTAGTAATGACTGATATTAGTGGCTAGTAATAATGGTAGTGATAGAGACTGGTATTGATGGTGATGATAGTTATTAGTATTGGTTGTGGTGATAGTTATGGTGATGGGGGTGGTAGACGTTGTAGTGACTGACGTGATGGTGACAGTTGATAGTGGTGGTTGCGATGGTGAAGTTGATTGGTGTTAATAGTTGACGATGTTAATGGTGGTGACTAAAGAATGTGTGGTTGTTGATGAAGTGTTGGTAATAGTTAGCGACAGTACTATTTGTGATGGTGAAGGTGGTTGATAGTAGGGATTGATCGCAGTGGTGGTAGTAAGTTATAGTAGTGGTAGAGGTGGCGATAACAGTGACGACAGTGAATATAATTATAACCATGGAAGTAGTATTTATAGTAACGATTAACAATAGTGTTTAGCAGCAATGATGATTGTCAGTGGTTGTTGTGATTTCAAGGGCGGTTGTCGACGGTAATGGTGACAAAGGTGGTTGGTGGTGGTGGTGACTGGTGGTTGCCAATAGTAATGGTGGTGATTGTGATGATAGAGATTAATGATGATGGCTGGTGGTTGTGAACAGAGTTTGGTGACATACCTCTTAATGATATTAAGACTTTGTTCTAGATCTTAATGATTAACATGTATTCAGACCAAATAAATGTTTAAATCTTATTAAAAACAAACACACTGAATGGCTTAAGGTCTGAACTATTCAGATTCAGACCTCCATTAAGTGTAAACAAATAAGGCCTAAATATCCTGTCTATGCCAAAGAGTCCTGAACAAATAATCATTTAGAAGAGAATCGATATTTTGGAATCAGAAAAGGCTCGATTTTCATTTCGGTTGTAGGTGTAACCAATATGCTATTAAGATAATGACATAAAGAAATAATAGAAAAAAAGTATTAGTATAAAGATCTTCATTAGTGTGTAAACCGATTGTATACCACCACTGATTAACACCAGAATAGGCGATATTCACTGGCCAAAAGTTTCCCCTCGAGTAAAAGTTTCCAAAGACAATTGACCAAAATAAGGATCCAAAATTACATAAGCAATAGATCTTACATGTAAAGAATCTCGTATCCATAGTTTTATTGTTTGATTATTGTATCAGTTGATACAAATATATAAGCTTTATATCAAATCTTAGCGTAAAAACATCCAAAGTGAGATAAGCGATACAAATATTTTGGTATAAAGTGTGTGTGTGCGTGTGTCTTGCCAACCGATTACATGAAAGTAATAGGTTGTATTATACCAACCTTTTGTGTCACTAAAATATCCTAGTGAGCTTACTAAAATGGTCATTAAAGGAGGAGTTTTTCTTTTAGACTTCATGAAAATTTTTGAGTTGATCATAGCTAACTTGAGCTTCCATGAGGAGGGAGGAGCAACCAGTAACCTACCGTAGTGCGGTGTCCAAGACTCAGATAATTATCTCCTAATGAAGTGTGATAGAGGTCTATGCAAGAATTGTAAGGTTATCCTGAGCGAGAATCTTTCAATCTAACATAAGCTCGTGGTTGTAAATTTGGATATCAAGAGGAGGAGGAGGAAGAAAAAGGAGGAGAAGGAGAAGGCCTCATATGAAACCAAGGATTAGATGGGGAGACCTGACTGAGGTCAAAGCTCATGAGATTAATGGCTATAAGGTCTTGGTGGAATTGAGAGATCCAAGAAAAAGTAAACGCCAAAAAGGTTGCTTAAATGATGTTAGTGGAAAGTCCAAACAAAGAGGAAATGAGGAGGAATAGGGAGAGGTAAATATGGAAAAGGAATGAGCGAAGCTAACAGCAAGCGACAACTTTTGAGCACTTGTATAAAGAGTTTGAGTGCAAGATGAGAATATAAAGTTGTATAGGCTCGACAAAATAAGAAGGAGAAGGACCTATGACCTAGACGGCTGGACCAAGTGAAGTATATCAAAAACAAGAATGTATTGATAGACGGAGACAAAAAAAATGTATCTCTATACTCTCTTAAATGAAGAAGGGGACAAAAAAATCTTATTGGGAGAATTAGAGTATTTCGAGAATTGTAGAGATTTTGAGTACTGTAGGTGCATAAAGTTGTGGAGGTTAAGAGGGTCATTCGTAAGATGGGGAGGGGAAGAGTAATCGAGCCAAATAAAATTTCAGTGGATTTAAAAAAAAAGCCGCAAGCGAGACAGATATAGAGTGACTGACTGGATTGCAGTTATTGTCGTATTTATGATGGCTAAAATACCAAAATAATGGAGGTGGATTACAATAGTTCCATGATACAAGAACGAGGGTGACATTCATAATTGTAATAATTATAGGAGCATCAAGCCACTGAGCATACTATGAAAATTTGAGAGAGGGTGATCGAGATGCAAATGAGGAGGATTGTGTCTATCTCCGAAAATTAATTTGGATCATGCCAGAACAATCAACTACAAAAGTCATTCATATTATAAGGAGATTGTTAGAGCAGTATAAAAACAGAAAAAAGACTTGCACATGGTGTTCATTGACCTATAAAAGGCATACAATAAAGCCCCCCAAGGAAGTCCTTTGGAGATGTTTGGAGTCTAGAGGTATACTTGTGACTTACATTAGGAAAATTAAGGACATATATGATCGAGCCAATGCCTAAATTAGAATAGTGGGAGATGACTCAAAACACTTCACGATCATGATAAGTTGCACCATGGATCAGTCCTTAGCAAAGTTTTTATTTATCTTAGTGGTGGATGAATTAACATGATATATTCAAATGGAGGTGTCGTGATATATGTTATTTATAGATGACATAGTATTGATTGATAAGATAAGCGGTGAAGTCAAGATAGGATGGAAGTTTAGAGAAAGATTCTAGAAGTCTAAAAGTTTCAGGTTAAGCAGGACTAATTAAAATAGAGTATTTGAAGTGCAAGTTCAGTGATGTAACGCGTGAGACGAAGGTGAAAGTGAAGATTGTTGTGCAAGTCATACACAAGAAAGGAAGTTTCAAGTATCTTGACTTCGTAATCCAAGGAGATGGAGAGATTTGACGATGTTGTCACACATCATACTGGTGGGTGAAATAGAGGCTCGCCTTCAGGGTACTATGCGATAAGAATATATCGCCAAAGTTTAAAGATAAATTCTACAAATTGGTGGTTAGGCCAACATTATGGTACGGAGAAGAGTGTTGGCCAGTTAAGAATGCCCACATTTAAGAGATGAACGTAGCGGAGACGAGAATTTTCAGTTGGATGTGTGGGCATAGTAAGAGATATATGATTATGAACAAAGTTATACTGAACAAGGTTAGAGTGGCTTTCATGGAGAACAAAATGAGGAAAGGTATGGAGGTTGACTTCAACTTACCGAGTACATGACCCTAAATAGAAAGGTATGGAGGTTGATGATTAGGGTAGAAGTTCAGTAGGTAGTTAAGTGTTGCCGCACTATTTGTAGGAGAGGTAAAGGGCTAACTTCCTCTTTTCCTCTTCCCATTATTAGCAGGAGTATTTAGTACTTGTGTGGTTTCTTATCCTTCAAATGAGTATTTTGTATCTGTTACTTCATTTTCTTTACATCTTGTTATTTTGTTGTCATATTTTTCTTGCAATCCTGCTTTGGAAACATTCCTTTTGAGCCGAAGGTCAATCGAAAACAGTTTCTCTATCCTACAGGGATTGGGGTAAGGTTTGTGTACATCCTACCTTCCTCAAGCCCTGTGGGAATACACTGGATATGTTGGTGGTGGTGGTGGTGGTAATCAAATGATAGACAGATAGATGGATAGATAGATAGATATATAATCTACCAATAAAGATTGTGATGGAATAGTTATCATTTCATCATTCTTAACCATAGGTTTCGGATTCAAACCCCGAATATGAAAAGAATTCGTTAGAAAATGTTTCCTTCTTAAATAAGCCTTTTTTTATACGACGCGAATCTGAATTAATGAAGCCTCAATGCGAATATCATATTGGAAAATATAAGATTTAATAATTTATAAAGTTATGGAAAGTTTACTATTAAAAGTGAAAAATGTTAAAATATCCTTCTTTTGTTTTCCTTTTTTCATTTAATTTTTGAAAATCTATTGGAATGAGGAAGACACAAAGTAGTTTAGGCAAGGGAAAGTGAAAAATTTACAAAACTTTGGTGCAGACTGAAGCCATGTATTTAAGAGATGTACAATAAAATTTCAATAACTAGACTGTAAATCTAATTAAAATGTCTGCGTATATTTATGTCGATGGGCTATCAAAACCAATTTGTGCAAACTTCAATTTATCTACCAACTAACCTATCAAATACATAAGAACATATTGTCAAGGTAATCATACTCACCAAATTTGATATACTATCACTTAGCCCATATTAAATAGGATTGTTTTTAATAACTATAATGTCCGAACCAATTTACACACCACAAAGTCATCGGATAATGGTAAAAAAGATACTTTATATACACAAAAGTGGGACATAAATGTCATAGCAAATTTAACAAAACTTGTACACTCTTGTCTGATAAAAAACAAAGAAAAAAGAAATGGGGCACGCTATGTCAAAGATCTTTGGTATAAACTTCAAAGATCTTTGTATTATAAGCCTTTCAACTTTACCCTACAATTTCAAGAACCTCACAATGAGTAAAAAAAGAATGAATTGGAACATTTTACAAGACAAGCTTTTCACAGAGCTAGCTATTATGTCCTGAGAATGTGTACCCATTATATGAGAAAAAAATAAGAAAGATCATCAGACGTTAATATCTGAACGCTTGTATCTAGCACCGCTGATGTCTTGTGTGCTGGCAAATCTGGGGATGCTATAATTGTCAGGTGTGGACATGGGTTGCTGCGGGTAAAGAGTGGGAGGCGGTGTGAGATTGCGTTGAGCTGGTAACGGAGGGAGTGTGTTGTACTTGTAAGATTCACCGATATAACTGCAACAAGCAGAAGACAGATTATGAATACGATTTAAAGAACACGAAAACATAAATGGAGTTGGTGAAAACAAGACAAGTAAGAAGACACCACTGTCACTGAATATGACACTACAACAACAACAACCACCCAGCGAAATCCCACAAAGTGGGGTTTGGGGAGGTAGAATGTACGCAGACCTTATCTCCACCTCAGAGGTAGAGAGGCTATATTCGGTAGACCCTCGGCATATAGAAAAATAGCCTCGAAAAAAAAAAAGCAATAAAGAGGGCAACATACAATACAAAACATCAACTAGTAACAACATCAACCACACAGCAGACCACTAACCAAGATATAAGTCACAACAGTTAATAACAGGCATCGAGAAAAAAGAAACTATAAGGTCCATACTAGGCCTACTACCAAGGGTGACAAAACAGCGCGACACACTGCAACCTAGTACTCTGCTATCCTAATCCGCGTAACTCCACAACTTCCTATCTAGGATCAAGTCCTCGATAAGCTGCAACAGCGTCATATCCTTTCTAATCACCTCTCCCCGTTGCTTCTTCAGTCTACCTCTACCTCTCCTAAAATCATCCATTCTCAACCTCTTACATCTCCGCACTAGGGCACTCGACCACCTCCTATTCACATGTCCGAACCACCTCAGTCTCACCTCACGCATTTTTCCCTCGACCACAGCCACTCCCATCTTAGCCCGAATATCATCGTTTCTAATTCTATCCCTCCTAGTATGCCCACACATCCACCGTAACATCCATATTTGAATATGACACTACTCTAAAATATAAAAGTCTCTACATCCCAATCAAACCATAAATTCTTCTTGACACCCAACACCTCAGAACAAGTACAGCAAGCACTCATCCACTAGTAAGCACAAAGACTAAAGGTGCAATGGCTTAGTTAATCTTTTATTGGACAGCTATCAAAATATATTTTTTACGTGATCCTTTTTCCCATTCCCCTCCCCTTGTCTTGGGAAAGAGGAGTTACCTATCTAGCTTATTTGAGGTGACCATGAAATTCTATCCACGACACTTGGGAAGTTCGCCACAAACGGCCACATGCCAAGCACCACTTCTTTTGGGTGGTGGAAAACCAGGGTTTACAATACTATTAGGAAGGTAGATGTCCAACATGAAGAGAAAAAAGACTTTATTACCATTGAAACATCAAATAAAAGCCCACAATGCGAAATAACAAGTAATTTTGGAAGAGATTTGAGAGAGGTCGCTTTATCCCACAATCCTTCATAGTTCACGGTCAGTGATCAACCACCAATGGAGGTGTTTTTCTTTTTTTCTTTTTCTCTTTTTTTGAAAACTAAAATGAGAGGTGTTTCTCTACAAGTATGGAAGGCGTTAACAGCAACCAATTTTCACTGAATTCAACAGGCATACCTTGAACTTTTACTTTTATACAAGTGATCATCATCATTTGAAATTTCGCTCGGTCCCTGCAGTGGTTTCTGAACTGGGGTAGACCAATGATTACCAGGTAGATCATCTGAGAAGTATCTCCTCCTGATTAACTGAAAATAACGAACCTGACACTTCAATAATGTAGGATAGATTAAGTAAATCACAGTTTAGATGCAAAGCACTAACATACAGACCATGCGAAAAAACTTCATGACAGCTTCTTTGTCATATCTTGCTCCCTTAGCGGCCTGCAAGATTTCAGGGGTAAAAAACATTAGACATGTAAATCCATTGATGCTTATTTAAAAAGAAAATTGAAATTCTTATTTCACCATTTACAAAATAAATGTATAAACTTACATCAATTTAGAGCAATGAAATAAACTCAACATACGCCATGATTATTTGTCACAAGACTTGTTACAGACGGATGCATGTTTAAAAAATTCGAGGAGAGTTGCTGAGGCAGGGGTTGGGGGGAGCAAGGGTAAAAGAAAGCAACTGGAGTATAGAGAAAGCATATCTATCTTTCAATTTGATAATAGGCTGGATTGCATGTCCATGACTCACTGTACCTATTTCTCTTCATGATTACCATAATCTTACAGAGGAAATCGATTTTCACTGGCAAGTATCCTTACAGTTAGCAGGCTCCTCAGAGAAAAATCAACTGGTAAGAAATAGAAGCTGCTTATTTCACAAGTTTTCTATTAGAAAAGAAGCTAAAAGTTTTTCTCTTTAAAAGCTTCATATTACCCAATATAACACAGTAGCTATTGTTCTTTTCTCCTTCTCTTTTTGAGGATTTGTTTGCAATGTAATGAAAAGACAGCCTATGATGAGTAAGGCCAAAACAAATGCTTTAATTTGTCAAGCTCAAAAGGCGATGTCGATGAACAGCTTAGACCTATAAGAACGTCCTTCTACTAACGGAACTGAGACATGTAACGAGTAAAAGTTCAGCCATGAAGAATAATAAAGTGATGGATCAAAAAAAAGGATTTAAGAATTAATCTAGCAATTATTCAAATCTAATTAATTCCAAACCAATAATAAAAGTATGATCAGAGAATCTCAAGCATGAAAAAACTATTGAAAAAAAGGAGAGAGAATGAAAACCAAGTGGAAGAAGGAAAACATATCCTGTCCCCTTGGTTCAGTTGGCATTTTATTTAGGTCAACAATCTCTTTCTTCATATACGAGACTGTCAGCTATATATATATATATATGTACTATTCCCATCCAGATAATAGCAGGCAACTAATTTTTTTCCTCTTCAAACACAAGAAAATGCACGGTGGTTAGAACTTAGTAGAAGGTTTGAGAATAGGGTAAGGTAAATTTCCTTCAGATTTAATTAAGAATTCATGCCTTTATGCAAGCACCTCCCTAGAGTGCTAGCCTTAAGAAGCAGTTTTAACCCAATGAGAAAAAGATGAAACTTATATTGCTATGCTGATAAAGACTTGGCTGAATAAGAGTGCACACTGTGTGAGACCACAACAACAAGCTTAATGTACTAGCATGGATAAATAAGTAAGAACCCTTCTGCAGTAAAAGCTTAAGCATCAGAAATTTATGTTTCGTGAAAGACAATTGTTTTTCATAATAAAAAAAGATGCATCACTCATTAAAAGTTATCATATGTGAATCAATACAATTTGTTGTTGTATAAAATTACCGCAATAAGACCTCCACCACCAGGAAAACTCTCAGTCAATGGGATCTCTTCGCTTGAAGGAAGTAGACCTTGCTTCTCAACCCACTGCCGAGCCATATCAACAAGATTGCCACTGCTTCCTCTAACACCCTCTTTTGTAGCGATATCTGCTTTATTTCCAATGACAATGTAAGGAACAGGGAGCCCACCAGGACCTCCTGAAGCTAGAGGAGCCGAGAATGACCCTGCGGTTGCTATCTCTACAGCCCACTTCTGCAAGCTTGTCTTTGTCCTTCTTTGAGATAGATCATAAACAAAGATAACTCCTAAGGAGGGCATTGAAAATCATCCGTATTAGTTCTTGATAAAGAAATGGACCTTAAGCCTAACTCAACCTCAAAAGCTAGCTAATGAGGGCAGGCCCACAGATGTGGGACTCCAACATTTTCATTCGAGTATCATCAGGATGAATAGTTATACAAAGTGATCTCTTCCCACCAACTTAGAGAGAAAGAGAGTGTGTACACAAAAGTAACACCTCCAGTGGAAATAAAAATGATTATCGACTATAATCAGAATGCATACTTCGCAGAAAGAAAGCCATCCACTAACCTCTCCCAAATGAAGGAAAAATGTAAGTAACAAAAAATTTGAAGACAACAAACATGTGAAACATCTCTGGTTTCTGTTTAAATAAACAAACATAATCAGTTATCTTAGAACATTTTCATGCTTTAACCATCTTCTGACATTAATGATCAGGTATCAGCTACAGATCAACCAGAATAGATATTGCAACTTGTACATGTTTTCATAAGAAAATATATTTAGGCATATAGAACATTTTAAGAGATGAAGCTAGTTGCTCACCATTAATTTGTGAGTAGAACAGAGATCGGCAATCTTTGTAACGATCATGTCCTGATACATCCCAGAGTTCAATAAAAAAGTCTCTCTCAGCATCACCTTTTGTGCTAGTTGAGGAGCTACCAGAATTTCCATAAGTAGTGTGCTTTACAGAAGAAACAGGAAAAATTAGTTTTGATATGGACATGCATTCTCAGCACATTTTCATAGTATAGGGAGAACAAAATTATCTGCAAATCATACTTTTACTCCGACTGTACAGCCAATTGTTTGAGGAGGACGAGCGATGGAAGAACCATTGAGAATTAGATGAACAAGGGAAGTCTTCCCCACACCTACCAGAAAATATGAAGCAGAAAAATGGTGAAACTAGAATCTGAAAACAAGGAATCACAGTGTATAAATAAAAAGGGAGAAGCTAATATCCTGAACTTCTTACAAAGTCCGAATATCGCAGGGAAAAAAGCTAACGCCAAACAGGAAAGACTTGAACACTTAAGTAGAAGACTACATCAGGAGGAACTTAAATTATATAAGTTGATTTCCATCATATAAGTTGATTTCCATCCCCACACATAAATTTTAAGTGTGATCCTCAAAGCTATTTGTTTTATTGTTGTTGCTTTGTTTCTTTTTTCTTTCCCTCAAAAGACTATTTTTTTTTATCAGGTCCCTTTCGGAGTACGCACGAAACGCGCTATCTGTTGGGGTTCCCCCAACCCTTAGGATCGACTAATCCATGTGCAAGTGCCGTTCACATGGAACCTTTCCCCTCTTCGGCCTTCTTTCCCTCAAAGACTATTAAAGGTGCCAAAGAAGCTGTAAGTTGCAATTCTTCCTTCACACAAATGAAGACAAATATGGGAGCTATGAAGTCATTGTTTGAGGTGGAATCTCAATTACTAGCAACTTATCTTGCTTCCAAGTCCAGTATGATATCCATGCATCATCTGTTACAGACAAACTCCAAAAAGAACTTCAATTTTTTTTTGAAAAAAATTGAAACCCCTCAAAAGGGCTTCAATTAGTGTGACGGTCTAAGTATTTTCAAACAGAGGATAAGAAGTTGAAACTTCAATTAAACATTACTTGACACATACTTTTCTGCATTTCAAAAAAAATGGAGATAAGTATATGTCAAGTAATGTTTAATTGGAGTTTCAGCTTCTTATACTCTGTTTTAAAATACTTAGATTTGTAACACTTGCATCTTCTTGATGCCTTTAAATGAATCAACTTACTTCATCAAAAATAATAATAATAACAATACTTAGACAGTTAGACTAGTTGAAGCCTTTTTGGGGGGTTTCAATTTTAAAAAAAAGCGAGACAATAACCAATTTCAGATGACTGCTCTGTCAATTTGTTCAAGACTTATAGGATGCCACTGACTGATAATCCATTTCAGCAGTGTTACCTAAGCGGAAGAGAGAGAGAGAGAAAGAGAGAGAGGAGGAAGAAAGGGCGATCTCTTAAAGATCACATAGTACTCAGGTTATGTTAGAGATTAAAAAATTAATCATTCGAATGAATCCGTGCAACTAGCCCTCACTCAATAATGACAAAGAAGCTAAAAAGTGAGAATCTCAAAGCTTGCCAGACTTGTGGAAGACTGCTGTGATTTGATGCAGTATTCCACACTCCATATCAAGGACCAGGATGCTACTCCAGCTTATTTAAGTGGAAAAATCAAAGCTCGGAATAGGAAAAGAAAATATAACTATACTGTAGGTCGTTATCAAGTGGTATTTGCACTTTGAAACGTCCCTAGTTAAAAGCAACTTAGTGAAGTACAGTTTCTAACATAAGATGACCACATTACTTTGCTACAGGCTTGTGTCAAAGAGTGGCAATGCTTTTTGACATTTTGACCTAGTCATTCAAAGCTTTATTTGGAATTCACTGAAAGAATAAGAACTCCCAATGTGAAGAATTTTACGTTTACAAAAATTCAGTAAAGCAGAGGAAGAGAGGCAAAATGGAGCTGTATATGGTTAAGGGAATTTTAAGACTGAAGTGCCAGCTGACACAGCCAAAATAATTGGTATCTGAGTTGTTGGGGGAAAAGCTGAAGATATTTCCAAAAGATTTGAATTGGAACACATGCCTGAAATTCTTTAGTGCCATGCTTATGTAGGAAATCAGTACATGAAAAAGATAAGCAGAAAAATAAATTACATAAAGAAGCATCTCGTGACAATTCCGATGACAATTATTTATACTATCCAGCAGCTAAAGATCTTCATCAGAAGGATCTGAAGCATTTTCAGTGTCATTGGGTGAAAGGTGAGCCTGTGATTGTCGGTAATGCACTTGAGTCTGCATCAGGGTTAAGCTAGGAGCCCATGGTTATGTGGTGAGCACGTTGCCAGATAAAGAACATAAACCATCCTCTTCTTTGGAAGTCGTGGCTATCAACTGGTTAGATTGGTGTGAGGTAGAAGTTAACATCCAACAATTTTCAAGGGATATATGGGAGGTCAATTTGACAATGCTGCCTGGCCCCAGATTCTGCAGTTGAAAGATTGGTCTCCATCTGATTACCTCATCATGGCACGGAATTTCTTAGCAGCTTGCCTTATAAGGAGTACACACACCCACAAAGTGGCTCCAAAATCTTGCTGTCAATCTACTAAAAGGGTCGTTGAAGCCTGAGATGGGACCATAGATATCTATTGCTTATGAGTTCCTCAGGAGCTGGGGCATTTAGAATCTGTGACTAAGCTGCATCATGATATGTCTGATGCAGTGAATGAGCCAACACATACTCAAGCAATAACCCGACAACTGACCAGCTTTCAGAAATGGAAACATAGAAAGAAAAAAGCATGCTGCTCAAAATAGAGGGGAACTTCAGATGGCTGAGGACAAGAAGGAATGTGAAAATGAAGTATCATCTAGTTGATTGAGGGTCCACCTGCCCTTCGTGAGAGATGAAGTAGAATAGATAAAGGACTAACAGATCTATTGGCAGTCCAGAACTTGAGTAGTAATCCAAATTGTGACAATCAATCAATTGTTGCATCTGCTTCCAGTTCGAGCCAGAGGGAGAGACTAGTGCAGGAGGTAGTAACAAATTGTGCAATCAATACTACAAGCCCTTACGAAGCAAGAAAAGGAATTAAGTGATGAGTGCAAAGATAACCCAGTGATCAAAAGAGTGACGCATTTGAGGATATAGAAGGTGGTGCACTCTGGAACACCTTTAGAAGGCAAGATGTTCTGAAGTTAAGAGGAATATCTCAGGGAGAACTTTACAGAATTCAGGCATATTCACTGTTGCCTGGTGAACAGGTTATTCACTCTAAGTATAAATGGAACTGTATACGGGATGAAAGGCCAGAGAACGCCGAATAGGGGCATATTTTACTTTCAGAACTTCTGCTATGTTAACAAAGCCACTACCACAGGAGCTTAATGCATTAGATGTACTAACTACCGATTTTAGCATCATAAAACACTGTAATCGACAACAATGAAGCTTTCAGTTTAAAGTGCTTCATCACATTTTTGAATCCATGAACACACATAATGGATGTTCAAGGGAAGAAATTCGGCAAACGATAATTGATTGTACTATACAGAGGGCATTCAGAAGATCATATCCAAAATATTCGGTTAATTTCACCACCACCACCACCACCACCACCACCCCCAAAAAAAAGATATCCAAAAGATATTGATACATTTTGGATTGAGCCACTAAACCCAGATGATGATTTGTCAAAAGCAAATGAGGCTAATGTTTAGGTTGTACATACTGCTAAGAACGAATACATGCACCAATATCTGTTGTCATCATAATATCAAAAGGAATTCATTTTATTTTTTTTCTTGATAAATATATCACTGTACCAAAAATTATATTTGTCTACTCTTAATAATCAGTTTTCCCCACACAGTTACAACATCACCAAATAACCCTTAAGATGGTGTTCAATAGCCTCTAACATATTAGCAATCATCTCACCACAGCTATGAACCAGACTGCAACACAATAGTAAGACGTGGTCACACTCTAAATGAGTTGGATCAATCATTACTATGTTTTTCAAACGAATGTAACAGTATGTACAACCTTTATCCTCCAAATTTAGTAGGTTAAAAAAATTCTTGCAGTTATAAACAGTTTAATGACTCATTACCAACTCTTTAATAACAATAGAAAATAGCAACTCCTAGATTCTAAATAATCTCTTTATCATCTTGTATTGACCTAAATTTTCCAAATTGCGAGAAGTCCAAAGGAACCTATAAAATTGTTTTTTTGCATAAAGGTGGTGTCCGGGCCAGTTGTACACACCTCAACTATTCCACTGGGCATTTTCTACATACATATCACTTTCACATTTATCAAGTAACTCTTCGGACTAAGGCCTAAGCAGATGAGAAGAAATAACCAAAGTGTTTTGTCTCTATTGCGATTTGGAACCCTGATTTCCCCTAGTTTTCACCCACTTCATTGATAGCTAAGCCACATCCTCCAGTGCAGCCTAAAAAGCACTATGTCCATAGATCAGAGACCTCATACTATTAGCATCTATTTGTTATCTCCAGTCTTCAAGCACTACTGAATCTATCCAACTATATTTTACCATCAAACTTCAAGCTACAGAGTAGAAACCAAGTTCAAGAAGATACATAACTAGGAAGATGCATAAGAAAACAAAGAAAAGAAATCCTGATAAGGAAACACACACACAAAAAAAAGGAAGTAGATAAATCTATAGAACTAATAGAATCAAAAACTAAAAACTAAACACATTTGCATTGTAGCTCAGTACCTGAATCTCCAACAACAAGCACCCTGACTTGTCCACAAGGTGGACCACCATTCTGCTCTTTCGTCTCCCTTTCCTTTTCCCTCCAAAACATCATCTCCTCCTCCTCCTCTTCCTCCTCAAAAACCCCAAATCAAAACCGACAGAAACGATCCAAATAAATTTAAAAAATTAAAAAAGAAAAAAAAAGAAAACTTTCAAACCAACCTAAATCAGCTGATCAACTCAAGTACCATAAAACACACTGAATCTCCACAACAAACAACATTTCTTCAATACACATCTAGCAAATATGGATCCAAAACTCATCACATAACAAACAAGTACTTCAATGTCCACAACCCATTTCAAATACCCATAAGACTCAAGACCGCACACTGGATTCACCAAAACCCGATACAGCAGATCTATCAACAAATCTTGAAATGAGTGATTTTAACTAGGTATAATATATTTTGCATTAATAAAAACGAATTGGGTGTTTTGAGTTTCAATGATTTCTTGGTTTTATAGCAGTATAGTAGTGATTGGAGTATATACTTTTTGGGAAGATTGGTGTAGAGATCCAGCAAGGCTGTTCATCAAGCGCTACCAAAAGACAGTTTATACGGTTGATGTCGAACACGGCTACTTGTGTTGCAAAGAAGATGCCCGCCCGTAGCTAATTTATGATTTTATAGAGAATTTATCGGTAGAATGGAAAGAATTGGGAGAAAAAGGGGACACAGATAGAAAGATTGAAAACTGTGGGAGAAAAAGAAGAATATTTTTAGTGAATTGAAAATCAAAATAAGCCATAATAAATTGATAAATATAGAAATAGGTTCTTTTTTAAAAAGTTATCAAAATGAGCTTATACCATTTAGTATGTTATACTTTTTTTTAACGGCCAGTCGAACTACATGAAAGGCCCGTATAACAGACTAAATTAATTTATTTGTTATGAAATAATAAAGAAAGAACAAGAATATTATAGAGAAAGAGGGAAGAGGAGAAGTTTTTATTTCTCTTGATGAGATTAAATACAATGAAGGAGAACCCCTCTATTTATAGGGATAATTTCTCCTAACTTTTCTCCAAAAGATAGACTTTCACAATGATATAAACACATATATCTAGTACAATACAAATACCTTTATAGACATTCACTACAACACAAATATGTTTATAATACTCCCCCTTGAATGTCTATTTGATAGATAATGTGCCTCGTTAAAACCTTACTAGAAAAACCCAGTGGGAAAAAAATCTAGTGAAGGAAAAAGAGTACACATATCTAATAATACGCATTTTGGCTGCCTCGTTAAAAACCTTACAAGGAAAACCCAGTGGGACAAAACCTCGCAAGGGAAAAAGAGTACAGCGCGTATTAACTCCCCCTAATGAGAACATCCTTGAATCTTTGCATCCCGATCTTGTGCACCATCTTCTTGAAAGTTGCAGTTGGTAGAGATTTGGTGAATAAATCAGCCACATTATCACTTGAACGAATCTGTTGCACATTGATATCACCATTCTTTTGGAGCTCATGTGTGTAGAAAAACTTTGGCGAGATGTGCTTCGTTCTATCTCCTTTTATGAATCCTCCCTTTAGTTGTGTTATGCATGCAGCATTATCTTCATACAAAATTGTGGGTACTTTGTCACAGTTCAAACCACATTTTTCTCTAATGAGATGTATCATGGACCTCAACCACACACATTCTCGGCTTGCTTCATGAATATCTATTATATCAGCATGATTTGATGAAGCAGCTACCAGAGACTGCTTTATAGATCTCCAAGATATGGCAGTACCTCCACATATGAACACGTAGCCAGTTTGAGATAGAGCTTTGTGTAGGTCAGATAGATACCCTGCATTAGCATAATCAACAAGATCCAGACTTGCTAACAAATTAACCGAATGTTATGCCTTATAGTATTAGCAAGATATATTAGTGCAACAATCACAGTAAGATATGGTACTTCAGGACCAAGGATTTCCTCATATAAGAATTATGAACAAGTTTAAAGAAACTTGTAAATGCTTCAGGCATTTTGAATCCTTCATGATTTTCATATAAATTTTATCAAGTGATAGCATTCATTAGTATTTAAATGCGTGACATCTTCTAGTGTCTGGACTACAGGTCCAATAAGCTTTATGCTTACCAATACGCATCATTTCACTTGATAATTATTCCTACATCAGCATGCTTTAATAGATGTAGTATTCAGATCCTCACAATCTTTTACAATATTGCGCACTATATTGTATCAAAAATATCGTAGACGACCAGTTCCAATGCGATATAACTTATTGAGATCTCTTCATTTTTCATCATTTTCAGGTACCTGAACCTTTGCCAAGGTTTTATGAAGTGTTATGTCGTGGTGCTTTCTCAAAGCACTTGCCTCATCATTATGACCATCTTAATCACTTGCTCCTCTACTTCTTCAAGAAGTTCTATATTTGGAACCGTTTGGTCTATCACGCTTCAGGCGTCTCATAGACTCTATCCTTCAAGGACTTTCCATTGGAGCATTTGCAACTGAATTATAAAACAGAGTCAGCAAATACATCTGACAATTGATGTGCAATATTTTGCAAGTGAATTATCTCTTGAACTTTAAGTTCACTTTTTCTTTTTTCCGAGGATCTAGATAATTCATCCCACACTCAATTTTCAGTTGCTAATCACTTCTCCCCCTAATGTTAGAAAAACTAATATTTACTCCCCAGGTTCATTTGGGTACCCATCTTTGTGCGTTATGGTGGGGCAATTGAATTATATATCGCACATTCAAATTTTAGATGGAATTATTTGGTCCCTGACCCTGAACCAATTATGATGGGGGAACCTTGTTGGCTTGATGCATTCAAGTGTTGCTATATGTTAAATAAACATATCTCATACCAAATTTTATTTGGGAGTTTTATTCTCATAACCAATGATTTAACTTTAATTGGAGGCATACAATTTTCGCTAAACCAACATAGATATGAATCAGCATTATCAACATGATTTTATAATTTGGAACTATGCTCTTAATTTAATAATTCGAGCAACAACCTTACAAAAATCAATTGTAAGTTGATATCAAAACACATGTGACCATACCATGGATGCATCTATTAGCAAACGGTTTACATGGTAGGTGAATGGGCCCATATTCACCATTTTATAAGTTCCCAAATTTCAGGAAATATAATTCCAATCTTAGCTGATCAAGATCATTCTATCACGAGAACAAGCAACACAAGAGAATTTTTGAAGAATCTTTTATTTCTTCAACATATAGCCACGTGAATTCTCAATTATTTTTGCATCACATTTGAACCGGGATGGCCAACCGGTTATGCCAACTTATTTCAGTAAACTTCTAGTTTACTTTCGTATGTGATTTCATCATCATACCCATATTTATGTACTACAAATTAAAAAAAAACCGGCGGGTAATCTTTTACATAAATATTTATAACCCGCTTCAATTGTAGTAGCATGAAGATATTAGATCTTCCCATAATTTATAGTCTCATTTTTTTTTCAATGTCATTGAAACTTATAAGTTTCCTTTTGAGACTTAATACAACAATTTCATTCCTTCAGGTAGTAATACATTAGCTCTTCCGGAGCTCTCAATTAATTTTGTATACTAGCACATATCAATCATATCAAAATAGTTTCTCCACATAGTTTCAACTTTGAAACAATTTTGAATGTTGATGAGCTATTTCTCTTGATGGGATTCCATCATATCGTGCCTTTGGGTGGATGACCATCTTCAGGTGGTCATACCTTTCTTTTAGGCTATTCCACAAAACAAGTATATCCTTGATCGTGAGATATTCAATTTTAAGAATTTCGTCAAGATAATGACGCAAAAATATCATAGCCTTAGCACGATCTTGTTTTGATGCTTTGTTTTCACTTTTAATGGTATCTCCAAGACCCATTGCATCCATATGGATTTTTGATGCTTTGATTTCCCTTCAGGGACTAGATCTGTATTAGATCTATATTTGTAACATTTATCAAAGTTCTCAATTTCTCATTCTTCAGGAATGGAACATGATCATCAAAATATGCCTTAACCATATAAGGTATGATAGCTTAAAACCTCTTTTAAGATATTGCTACTTCGGGAGCAAATCGAGGTATGCATATAACATAGATGATTTCTCTTACATATTTTCACAATATTGTTCTGCTGGAACAAATATATTTTCGCAATATTGTTCTTCTAGAACAAGTATGTTTTTCACCATATTGTTCTTCTGGAACAAATATATTTTTCACAATATTGTTCTTCTGGAACAAATATATTTTTCACAATATTGTTCTTCTGGAACAATTATGAGGCATGAATTGCCAAGTGAATCAATAAGTCGTTCCTCAAGTTCATATACAAAATCGATATTGTTATTAGTAAATACATAAATATCAAGAAATACTAACCTTCATCTTTCTAAGAAAACTTTGATTTTTCTTACCTCAAATCTTTCAAAGTGAGTGCTCAAGGCAGAGACTCGTGCTGATAACGTGTTATGAAATAATAAAGAAAGAACAAGAATATTATAGAGAAAGAGGGAAGGGGAGAAGTTCTTATTTCTCTTGATGAGATTAAATACAATGAAGGAGAACCCCTCTATTTATAGGGATAATTTCTCCTAACTTTTCTCCAAAAGATAGACTTTCACAATGATATAAACACATATATCTAGTACAATACAAATACCTTTATAGACATTCACTACAACACAAATATGTTTATAACATTATTATATATATCGGATTAATTTAGTTTAATATATATATTGGATTAATTTAGTCTAATATGTCTGTCATCTTCTTCGATCCCTATCTTCATTTTTTGTTTTGTTCAAAGTGCCAACCCCACAATTCCAGATCTGTCCCGCCCCACCTGATTCTACCCAACCTAAATCTTCACTATCCCCTCGCCCAAACACAAGTGGTCCTCCTCCCTTTTTTTTTTAAGTGGTTAAAATCCCAGCCCGCGCCCTCCACCCCACCCTCAGGTCTTTTAATTTTTTTTAATCAATTCCACCCCTGTTTTAATAAATATTTTCCATAGATTTATTAAAGAATTCTAAATTGAAGATGGAGGAGCAAGTCTAGATTTGAAATTTTTAAAAAGTCAACATTTGAGTTAATTTTTTCTCAAATTATTTTATTAATTGAATGTAATACAAATTACTCTTTATTTATGTGCAATATTTATTGTTTAATATAATATGAAATATGAAATTTGAATTGTATATTTAATTTGCAAAAATTTTAATTATATGTTTAATTTAAAATTTTTAAAATTGTGAAATTTTTATTAAAATTAGAATTATTAATTGTGATAATTATTTCTAATAATTTCAATATCATGCAACGAAAGAATTAAATATGTAGTATAATAAGTATGATTTCCATAGAATAGAAATAACTTTATTTAGGCTAATATACTAAATTAAATAATTATGGGTATTATTAATTGTTTAGTATTATTTGGAAATAAGAAATTTAAATTGTGTCTTTAATTGGCAAAAATTGAATTGTGTGTTTTATGTAAATTTGAATTATTAATTGATTATATTATAATTGACTTTTTGTTAAGAAATATTAATTGGCAAAATAATAATTGATGTTTATTCATTTATAATATATGAAATTTATGTTTTAATATATAATGTATATTTTAAATATTGGAAGAGATTTTTACTAGACTATATAACACTAAAGTCTCACTTCTATCACCCTATCATCATACTATATTCTCAAATCAAAAATTTAAAAGAATAAAATATTACTTCAAATATAATTGTGTACAAAAATATAAAAATACATTCCCGATAAAAATAATAAAAAAGAAAACATTAAATTTAAATAAAGATAACAACTTTATAAAATTGAGAGACAATAATACTCTTCAACATAATATTACTTCAAATATAATTGTGCACAAAAATATAAAGATACATAATATATGTTCTAAATATTGGAAGAGACTTTTACTAGACTATATGACACTAAAGTCTCACTTGCATCACCATATCATCATACTATATTCCCAAATCAATTCAAATTATTGAAAATAAAATTGAAAAGGCGCTCGCACTAATGAATTTTGGTGTACAGGTAGTTCCTATAATATACAGGGAGTGTATCATGCACCCTGGGCCTAAAGAGGGTACTCTTATTAGTTTACAGGGCTCTCATAGGTCTGAGTCTTTATGGCGTGGTACCATACCGTTTGGTGCTTGTATGAGGCCCGTACGTTTGGAAGATGCTTGGAATTTGCTTCATTCACACCCGCCTCATAAGCACATCATGACCTACCTATCTACAGCCGGGTTATATCAGATCATTCGAGTAGGTAAGATACAACATGATCGCTCTCTCGTGACGACCATGATTGAGTGTTGGAGCCCTGAGACGCATTGTTTCCACCTACCATTCGGAGACCTTACCATTACGCTGTAGGATGTGCAGGTCTTCTTTGGTTTGCGCATCGATGGCCATGCAGGATCCTGCTCGGCGATCACTACCTTGGGCATAGTTTGCTGCATAGACTAACAGATGTCCAGGTAAGAGATGAGGATATAGTTGGTAGTAGTCGGGTTAATATACATGCCATCAGTGAGTACCTTCGAGAGCATCTGGTGAGGGAGCCCATTGGAGATGCTACTCCAGTTGAGAAAATAGCCCAACTATATATGCTTCTGATATTGGGGGGATCTTATTCCCGAACACGTGGGGGACCTTCTGAGCTTACGGTTCCTACCGTTTTTAGAGCACATCTAGGATGTAGGGACCTACAGCTGGGGCAGTGCAGTCTTAGCATATTTATATAGGTCTCTATTTCATCTATGGGAAGAATGACCGACGTTTGTGAATTTCTTCCGCTCCTTCAGTTAACATAATGTTTTGATACATTCAATTAAATAAAACATACTTATTTTAAGATGAATTAAATTATTATTTTTTCATGTTAAAGTATGGTGTTGGGAGAGGATCATGCTTCTGAAGCTTGTACCTATTGGGTTAGTAGAGGATGATGAGGTATCCTTGTCATACATTAGTCGTTGGGCACAAGGGGTTGATCGGGACGATGAGTGACATCATAGTGTCATCTCGATTAGAGATCAGCTCGATCGTATGATAGAAGATCGGGTAAATTTTATATTTAATTTTATGTACACTCAAATATTTAACGTTTTATTTGGCATATTAGAATTTATTTATTTTATTTTTAAATAGTTTGTGAAGACACCCTACACTGCGTCATGCATACATTGCCCCCCATGTTGCACGGTTGACCAACTATTATGGACGGCATGGGTTCCCGTGATTTGCTTGGAGATAGTTGAGCACCACGTGCCTGATCGAGTGATGAGGCAGTTTGGTCGGCCACAACACATACCAGCGTTCCCATTTCAGCACCTGCTCACTACGAGCATGATGAGCGTTGAAGGCTTGCCCAACCTTTTCTTGAGATGTTGGATGTTTGCTTTGATGATTGGGGCAACCAGGAGGATAGAAGGGTTGAGAAGGTTGATGGGGTTTCCATAGCTGAGTACAGTGAGTGGTTCCAGCGTTATGGATGGTTTTTGATAGGCAGCCCTATCTTACGTGTTATTGGAGCCCCGGGATTCACTCATTTGGCGGGTGCACACGAGGCTATGTTGAGAAGACTTCATCGGCTGCACCAGATTGGGTATGAGTGGTAGCAGCACGATGTTTGGCACCGTATGGCCAGACGTTAGTTTAGGTTGTTATGGAGATATTGCACGAGGTCCGAAATAGCGGACGAGTGGAGCAACAAGCATTTTAGGGAGATGCCTTCTATGATCAGCCACCTGCGGTCTGTAGAGGAAGAGGGCGAGGACGTGGCGATGCCAGAGGATGGGGACGTGGCGAGCATAGAGGAGGATGAGGACATTATCAAGCTTTAGGTAGAGGAGGTCGAGAACATATTCCCCCCTGCGGAGGTAGAGGCAGAGGTAGAGGTAGAGGCAGAGGCTGCATACATTCCTGACCCAGTGTCAGCTTCACCGCCAGTATTTTCGTCGATTGCTGATCCATCATCCTCAACTCCAGCATGTCCATCTCAGTCATATGTCGATTTATACCTTGATCATCTTGAGAATATGGATTGGGGTTTTATTCGCAGCGAGATAGGTGACGAGCCTATTCGAGACGTGGAGGGAGGTAGACGATTGACTTACAGCGATGCGATATGAGTTGGAGATTATGTAGCAGATATGCTGGTTATTACTTATTTTTAATAATTCATAAATTATTTACTATGTTTTAATTTAATTAACTCAATAACTTTTATGTTAATTTTTAGATTCATTCGTCGGAGCCTCTATCTACCGTGGTCCCTACCTAGCAGACTACCACGGAGGATCCCGCTCAACCATTGGATGAGGTTAGTACTTATTTTTAATAATTCATAAATTATTTACTTTTTTTATTTAATTAACTCAATAACTTTTATGTTAATTTTTAGCTTCATTCGTCGGGCCTCCATCCACCATGGACCCTACCTGCCAGACTACCATAGAGGATCTCGCGTAGCCATTGGATGAGGTTAGTACTTATATTTAATAATTCATAAATTATTTACTATTTTTCATTTAATTAACTCAATAACTTTTATGTTAATTTTTAGATTCATTCGTCGGGGCATCCATCCACCGTGGACCCTACAAGTTAGACTTCCATGGAGGATCCCGCTTAGCCATTAGATTATGTTAGTACTTATCTTTAATAATTTATAAATTATTTACTATTTTTATTTAATTAACACAATAACTTTTATATTAATTTTGAGATTCATTCATCGAGGTCTCCATCCACCGTGGACTCTATCTGCCAGACTACCACGGAGATCCTGCTCAACCATTAGATGAATCATCTCTAATATCCTCTCCAGATAATGAGTTCATTGTGCCAGAGGATGATATGCCTCTAACACCCTGCAAGAAAAAGGTTGTTAGATGTAGGAAGAAGAATGATCACGGCATGGAGCCTCCTCTAGTTAAGAGGAGGAGGGACCGGGATAACGAAGAGGGCGGGAATGGGCATCATATCATTCTTAGACCAACAGGTGTTCTACGTCCGTCTAAGGATTATGGAACTCATTAGTATTGTTTATATGTTGTATGTTGTTATTTTTGTTATTTTTATTCTTTTGTGAGAGATATTTGTATATTAACATTTTATTTTTCGCAATGCATAGAGTAAATATTTTTAAAGAAAAAAAATGACATTCATTATAATAAAATTCTATTATAACATTAGTGCAACCAACATGAAAATCAGCTCCTACAAGTATTACCACCATGGGATGTATTTCCACCTCAAGATGATCTGGTGTTGCGATCACGCTAGGGACAATTGCATTTATTATGACCTCTTTGTTTGCACATAGAGCACTTGCGAGAGAGTGTACTTATTGAAACGTCCATTTTAATAAGTATGAGGGATTTGTCATTGATGCGTATTTTTCGTAAAAATCTTTTATTTGCTATCATAGCAAAGGGACTTGTAGGCCAATACACCTTATTACCGAGTGGATTTAACTGTCCGGAGTATATTTTTTATAGTTATGTACACTGTATTATTGTGCAATATAATCCCACGCTCGATACCAATGCTCGCAAAATCCCTGATGGCATGAGAACATGAAATGTGATATGATTTCCATTTACCACATTGACATATTCCTTGGGAGGCGTTTACAATATGCATGTTACCACCACGGCCATGGTGCATGTTGGTTTTTGCCTCAAAGATGTTGTCTCTTTGCTGATAATTGATGAGGGTATGATGCTCTGCCTTTAAATGGTTAGCCTCAAAGCACTTGAATGGATTTGGCATCGATGTTTAATTTTTTGATAATAGTCATCTGGCATAAGCCGATCTTGTCACAAACCGCTCCACAACCTACCTGTAATCGCACCATTGCAGTAACTGATAGACCCCTTGCTGACTTCAACAGACCATTGAATGACTCAGAGCTATTCGTTGTCATCATGCTCCATCTCCTACCACCATCCTTGTGTAATGTCCATTTCTTGAGATCTATCTTCATTATCATTGGATTCCTCGCTAGTCTCTTTCATTAGCTATATTTTTTCAAGGAACTTCTTCTCTTGGTGTTATTTTGTAGCTGCCCTTAGTAGGTTGTTCAAATGAAATTTTGAAAGTTCTCTGATAGTTAGATTTCAAATACCTTAAATAATAAAAGGTAGGCAAATGGGGCCTGCCAATTTGGCTTACGATACACACTCTCAAGTATGCCATGATGCCTGTCTGATATCAGTGTTACGCCTCTATGACCCTTGACAACATGTAGGTGCAAATGCTCCAAAAATATACCCTATGTCTCTATGTTCTCATTTGCAGTAATTGCAAATGCCAAGGGATATATTGACCCATTACCGTCAATCGCGATTGCAATCAATATCCTGATATCATATTTGTCATAGAGATATATTCCGTCTATTGATATCACAGAATGACAATAAGGAAAACTGTCAACACATGTCTTGAAAGTCCAAAACACATAGTTGAAAATATTTCAACGACATCGTCATGGTGCTCGAACTTCCATTCAACTATTATGCCTGGATTGAGTGTTGCAGAGCAGCTATGTATCTTGGCAACTGGCTGAATGATGCCTTCTAATTTCCATAGAAATTTTCAAAGGCACGCTTGCGTATAAGGTAGGCCTTTCTTTACTTCTTATTTTTCCATACACTTTATAGATGACTGTTAACCTGACAATTTAAAATCGTAATAATTAGCAAACCAACCCACATATTAATTAATAAATTAAATTGATCCATGAATAAAATAGTACCTTGGTGTTTTTTCGATATTAGTAACAAGAATAGAACCAATCATGTTGAGGTCCAAGTTGAAATGTCCTTCACAACAAGTACCAATATCACATTGTGTGTTTCAATATATTTTCCTATTTTCCACATGTTATCACGTGTAGACTTAAAATCACTGAGCTTATATCCACAACTTTGATTTGCACATTTACAAACAACTCGCAATGAAATCTTTGTTGACTTAATACTTGAGAATTCCCTCGCCTCCTTGAAATGTATAAGCTTAACTTCCTTTTGCAACTATTTCTTGGAGGTGAACAATATGCCTTTTGAAAGATACATAGGACCATTTATAAGATCTTGTGGCTCACATACCTTGCCTATTATATTCATTGTCATACATATCAACAAAGACATCTGGACCATCTGGAAGTTGATCAAGAAATGGAATTTCATGAGAATGATATAAAGGCATATGCACTGTTGGTGTGATTGGTAGTGACTGTTGAATATATTGTGGGAAAATTTCTTCTCCATGAAACGGGCTCATGGACATGGGTCATTGTGATGGAGTGGACATCATGGAATCATCATCACTAGATGATGCTTCAAATGAGACTTCATCCCCTAAAACCTCTACATTAGGCACTTCATCACTATCATTCTCTATAGTTGTGTCATGATTCGATGGTCAACATCATCAATATTCAAGGGAACACCGGGCTTATCTCGAGTGCCATTATCCCTATATAACTAAAAAAGTAAAAATATTTAATACATATAGTAAAAATACTTAAATTAATATACATATAATAGTCATACTGATAATAATCAGTTGCACCAAAACTAGATGAGAGATGAATATTTGAGGTTGTTCCAGCATTTTTTATCCATCGAAAGTGTGAGGATTTACCCAAACTTGGAGCGTTATTCATCTTATGCTGGGATAAACATCTACACAAGTATACAATAATCATAAATCATATAAATCAACACATAATAGTGAAAATAGTATTACTAATATTTATTAATAGAAATAACGTAAATATATAGACATTACCAGTCACTTTCATTAATAGTTTAGTTCAAATCAAAATCATGTCTTAATGATAGCATTGACATGTTGCCGATAAGAATATTTTGGTAATCGTTCATGTGAGGAATATCACTAGATTGAGTTACGGGGACTCCATCAAGACTAGTATGATTTTCTACATGATGATACGCATTAGCCTGTGAAAAAGAACATTGAAGACTAGTCCCGGGCTTCTTCCTAACATATAGTTAAAAGTATATTTATCTTAATTTAATGTATGTACTCAATTGGAGCCATCGGAAAATCAGACAATGATGCATTGTCATGGATATTTCACTCCCCATAATTGACTTGTCCTTGTGATAAAAATGGGATAGGATATTGTCCGATAAAATTAACTTATAATCAGCAACTTTTTACATCTATCTTTTTATAGATTGAAGAATGAAATCTTTCGTAGCCAACATTAAGTGGATACTTAACATTGTAATGTACGGAATTTTCGTCATGGATAATTTCACAATCTCAATAAATTAAAACTCTAACTTTATCTTCAGAATTTATTTTTTTAGATGAATAAAATATGAGAGATGAATTTAGTTATAAATGAATATATAAATGTGGCAAGTTTGATCATTAAATAGAGATTGAAGGAACTAAGAGGAAAGGGCAAAGATTAGATTAAAAAAAAATACAAATTAGTCCACTATAATGATACGTCACATCAACTATAAAAATTTACAAAAAAAAATGAAAAAGTCTAAAAAAATCAAATTAGGCTGCTTTTGACTGTATATCGGACTAATTTTGTAATACCCCGAAAGTGCCTAAGATTAGACACGAGATTTAAAAATGAAAGTTGGCTGAAACTGGGAAGAATCCCATAGAACGGATGACCCAACGAATCGTTGGTCCAACCAACGACCCGTGGGAAGCAGTTGTGGGAATGATTGGCCTGGTGACAGTGGGAAGCAACGAGCAAAGTAACGACTCATTGTTAGTTACAATGAGTCATCGTATGGAGCCGTGGTGGGTACTGGTTCTCAGCTTAAGGGAAGGTAACGAGGCATCCCACGACCCGTCGTGAGGAGTAATGGTTCGTGGTCACCAGTCGTTGAATGGGATATCAATATTTTTCCAGTCTACATAACGGAAGACAACCACAACTCGTTGGAGGAAGTACGGAGTTGTGGTGAGGCTCGTTGAAGGCTTGATGTAGAACTAGAAGGAGAAAATAATGGGCGATATAACGATCCGTTGTCTAAACGGACGACTCATCCTGTCAGGTCGTGAGGATGAATCTGAGATCAGGAGGCTTGATAGTGAAGACGAAGGATGGATACCACGACTCATGGTATCCTCCAACGATTCGTTAGTCGATCGTTGGTTCACCCAGTGCAGATTTTTCAGGGATTTCATTAAGGGAATATTCATCATTTCTAAGTCCTAGGGTCCTAAACTACATCGTTTAAGGATTGAAAATCAGTGTTTATTGAGGGTAAAACCTACCCTAGGATTATTCATTCTCATGCATGCAAAGTTGAAGGATGAAGGAGGTGATCAAGTTTGTCTTCAAGGTTTTCTTTATTAATTTTCATTGGGTTTTCAAGGAGTGGTGAGAATTAATTTTTCCTAGGTATGCAGGGTTATGAATTGGTAAATCCTTTCACACCCGTGCCCAATCTCTTTAAATTCATGAAAATTCCTATCTAAATTCTATGAGGTTTTATCGAATGCATGAAAATTCAATTTCTCTATATGGGTTTGATCTAATTGAGTTACTAGTATTTAATTATGAATTTTGGGAAAGTTCTATGTTGTTTTTCATTAAAAATCAGGTTTAAAATTTTATAGATCAAATTGCCCATTTATGAAAAGTTCATGAAAGTCAGTTTATGATGAATGTTCAAGTGTTATAAATCATTAATGATGTAAAACATGTTTTTAAGTTACCCATGTTTATAAGCATGTTTTCGAATGAATTGAGTATTGTCAAGCATGATAAAGTATTGGGCAATGACCACATGTTCAAGAATGATTTACGATTTATGAAATGAATCAAATGATTTATCAATTTATGATGTTGGCTGACTAAAGGGCCTTTGATTCTTGGCTAATCAAATTTTAATGGGGATCAATGAATGATAAATGTTTAGTTAGCCATGAATCTTAATGAATGATATTATTGATTTACATATGAGCATAATGTGCATGCTTTTGGGAGTCGTGTCTAGCACCGAGCAGCCCGACATTCAAAGGACTACGTCGGTGTCTCGTAACCACATGCCACCGTGGATTTATAATAATATATTACAATAATAATGATTCCCTCTTCGTGATATCACATAATGCACGTTCCTCGCCTGGCAAGCCAGGGGTGACTCTACCCACTTATGTAAGATAGTTGGGGCATCTTGTAAGGCTCTACCATGATGGTATCGGTTATGATGAGTCCTCCCATTGTTCCGCATATTTTACGCATTGTTATGTTTATGTTATGTGACTCAAGTGATGATTTAATGAAGTTTCTATTATGACTATGAAAATGAATGATTTATGAACGATTTGAAAACCTTGAGCCTTATGTTATCTTAAGATATTTATGATACGAACAAGATGTCCTTCTCTTATGATCATTTATGAGTTTTTATATATTTTTAAATGTTCGTTTTACTTACCTTGCATACTCGGTACATTCCACGTACTGACCACATACTCTATGCTGTATCATTTTATGATACAGACTCTGATCCTCAGATCCAACATTGTCATTATCTTGTCACAGAGTTTAGCACCTAGCTTGTTGGTGAGTCCTCATTCTCCGAGTACCATTTGATTCAGACATTGATGTTTATTTTAGTTTCAGTTTGTCGAGTTAGCTGGGGATGTTATCTTATCAACCTATCTATTACGTTAGAGGCTTTCAGACTATATATAGTACTCTGCTATTATGTATTTAGTCTGTACCGCTTATCATGCTATGCTATGTTATGTTTATGCTTCCGCTATATCATATGTTGAGTATTCCGCTTTAAATAATATGAAGTTAGATGAATGTTCATGCCATAGGTCGACTTGAAGTCTCTCCCTTGTCTCGTGTTACGATCTGGGTCTACATTCTGGTCATAACAAATTTAGTCCGCTATAATGATACGTCACTTCAACTACCAACATTTATAAAAAATAAATGTGACAAGAATTTACTAAAAAATCATGACAAAGTCTACAAAAAAAACTACTTTTGACTGTATACGGGGCTAAATTCGTCTAATATGTATAAAGGACTAAATTAGTCTGATATATATATATATATATATATATATATATATATATATATATATATATATATATATATCAGACTAATTTAGTCTGTTATATGAGCTTTTCATGGCGTCTGACTGTGTGTTAAAAAACGAACATAATGGACTAATTTAGTCCGCTAAGCTCATTTTAGTAACTTTTTTAATAAAGAGCCTATTTTTGTGTTTATCAATTTGTTACGGCTTATTTTGGTTCTGAATTCATTTTTAGTTAGATACGTGAAATTGATAATTATTTTATTCGAATAAATATAAAACTAAAATTAATTATTTCCAGCTAAAATCACCTCTGAAAGAGTTGATGCTATTTCTTCTTTTTCTTTTCTTTAGTTTTCGATGTTTAATTAGACCAATCACATCTCTTGTTTCAGATAAGGGTGTGTTTGATAAAAATATTTTAGAAAAACAAGTTTTTAATTGCTTATTTTCTTGTGTTTGATACGTAATTAGAAAATATTATGTGAAAAATATTTGTATATGTTTAAGATAAAATTAAAAAATTGAGAATGGGATGGGGGTAAGATGATGAGTATTGTGGATGGTTGGGTAGGTAAGCGGTGGGCAACAGATAGTGGTGAGATGGGGTGGGGTATGTAGGAATATTTATGCTTCGATTTGGATTGATTTTTGATAAAAATCAAAATCAAACCAATTTAGTTGGTTTTTAAATTTCTAAAATTAAATCAAATCAAATAAAATAAAAATCATCAGTTTGGTTCTTGTCAGTTTGATCCGGCTTATAACTAGCTAATGATAAATTGATAATAGTAAAATAATAAAGACATTAGATAACTATTTCAAGTGAACATTAGGAATCAACAAATTTCTCTCTACTATCACAAGATAAATGCATCTGAATCTTCTATTATTTTTCAATATTATTTCAGAGTTTTAGCGTGTTTAAGTTGCATAACTGCAGAGGTTCTTTTACTTCACATGTCTAATATTCACAAAAAAATAATATACAACTTTAAATAGAATGACCAATCCTTCAAAGATCAAAAGGAAAATGGATTGAAGAGTAGATAGATGTTTAACAAAGAGAATTAAAAATCCGCAATATGTCACACCACATATAGAAAATTATGGCATATTTTCTAAGAAATAGAATTTAAACATGTTGCACTGCATGTGAAATAAAGTATAGTAAAATCAAATTAAAGATTAAAAAGTATAAAATATTTATAATTATTTGTGAAAACTAATATCATATATTCAAATAACTATAAAATTTATGTATAAAGTTTATCGGTTCGATTTGGTTATTTCTTTAATTTTTTTAGTAAAACTAAAATTAAATAAAATGTTATTGATTTTTACATCTTAAAACTAAACCAAACCAATTCAAATAAAATATCGATTTTTTTAATTTGTTTGGTTCGATTTGCGTTTAGTTTGATATTTTACCAAATTGTGAACACCCCTAGTGGTATGTGGTGGATAGTTTTGAGTAGGAATAGGTGTTCAATTCTTCAATTCAATTTTACCAAAATTCGATTTTCGATTTTAAGAAAATGTGCACTGTACACCAAACCAAACTAATCCTGTTCGATTTTTTCAACTTCGATTTGGTTTGGTTCGGTATTTCTAAAATAATTTGTCAGTGCAAGCGAGAAACAAAATGAGAATAAAATTATTAAAATATTTGATATGAAACAAATTTGTTCAATAATGCTATCTTGTATAACTTCTATCACAATCAATAATTTAGTACATTAATTTAAAATATTACCAATGACATATAATTGAAACTCGGAAGTAGCTACTGCCTAACACCTAATAATTAACAGTTTCTTGATCTTTCATGAGCTACTAGCTACTAGCAGCAGACACCAAACAGCAGACGTGCACTAGTGCAGCTAGCAGCAGGCACTCAAGCAACAACATTGCAACGTGTATCAGACAACAGCAGTGAAGTAGGAGGGCCTGGATTCAGCACAAGCATATTAAGGATCAATTTACAACTTAAAGGAAAACGCCAATAATATAAATAAAACTAATGCCTGTTGATGATAAGAGATAAAGAAAGGAAGAAGAGTTCAAGAAAGTTAGTTAAGTATGTTAGTAACTACTTACAGAGTAACTAACTATATAGTTATCCTCTAAGCTCTAGCATTCAAGTGTATAATGTATCTACCACTATTTATATACACCTTTATATAGATTATGTATGTAAGAGATCAACCAAATTAATGAGATACAAAATTACACATATACTCTCTCTGTTCATTTTCTTTTTTTTCTGCTATGTTCAAGAACACACTGTGTTTATATTCTTTTCATTAAAGAAGCATTACTTCATGGTATCAGAGCATACACTAGGCAGGATATTTGGCAAGGCTCGATTTCTAAAGAAATTGTTGATTCTTTGATCCTGTGATTGGATCGGTGAAGAAGATTAACATCCGCTGGTATTATTCAAAGTCTTCAAAATTCTTAAGATGGATCGGATGAAGGTCATGAATCAATTTCACAAGATGTTGGCAATGATGGAAATCACCAAAATCCTAATGAAGCTACTGGAGTCCAGTTTCTAAACTCTGGGTAAGGTATGGATTATAACCATCCTTTATTCTTGAGTTCTGCAGATGTAAGTGGAACCAGTCTTATATCTTTTCAACTTACTTGTTCTGAAAACTATACTGTATGGAGTAGGTCGATGAGATTAGCTTTGTTAGGCAAGAACAAGATGGGAATGGTTAATGGAACATGTAAGAAAGAAAACTTTCTTGAATATCTGGGGTATCAATGGGAGAGAGTAAATGCTATAGTGCTGTCTTGGCTTATGAATTCTGTTGCTAAGAATCTGATAGGTGGAGTAGTCTTTGCATCTACAGCTCTCGATGTTTGGGAGGATCTCAAAGAAAAGTTTGATAGAGTAGATGGTTCAAGGACATTCAATCTTCACAAAGAAATCTCACTGCTAAGTCAAAGAACAACTATTGTAGCTGCTTATTATACTATACTCAAGAACTTGTAGGATGAATTTGAGCTTCTAATTCCCTCAGCGGGTTGTAATTATGAAAAATCTAAAGGATTTGTGGATTTCTTGCATAGGTAGAAGCTATTTCAGTTCTTTATGGGTCTTAATGACTCATATCTGCAAGCAAGGAGTCAAATCTTGCTTATGAGTCCTCTTCTTACTATTAATCAAGCATATGCTATGATTATAGGAGATGAGGGACAAAAGGCTATGACTACTAGTTTTGGGAATCTATGTGAATTCTGGCCCTTCTATTAATAGTTTAGAATCTGTGGCAATGTACTCCAAAATTGCAGGTCACAACTCTAAATATAAGAAAGAGAATAATCCATACTACAATGTAGTATATGAATTCTGCAATTGTAGAAGGCATATCAAAGAAATGTGTTACAAACTAGTAGGCCATCCAGCTAATTTCAAGTCCAAGAAAAAGAGCTATGGATCTAATGGAGCTGGTGCTACTTATAATGTGTCCTATGAGATAACATCATATGAAAAAACACAAAAAAAGTTTAATTATGGACTGAATACCAACATAGCTAGTACTAGCACAGATACAAGAATGCAACAATAAGGCAATATGTCTGATTAGACTACTCAGTTGAAGAATTGTATATTCATAAGAGAGCAGTATGAATAAATACTTCAGATGTTAGAAACACAACAACCAACTGACACAACTAATGCAGCAAATGTAGCAGGTAAAGTCCTACTTGTGTATGATAATAATGAAGCTTGGATTATTGACAATGGAGCAACAAATCATATGGTGTCTAATATTGGTATGTTGCTATCAGAATTGTCACTAGGACAAGTTGTACAAAGCAGGTGTATTTGCCAAATAGTGACATATTACTGGCTACACATTTAGGATCCAGTGCTATCTCAGCCAGAAGTTTGATTACTAATGTCTTTCACATTTCTCAATTTAGGTATAATTTGTTGTCTATGAGCAAAGTAACCAAAGAGTTGGGCTGCTCAATCACATTCTTTCCACATTTTTGTGTATTCCAGAAACTTTACAGTGGTAAGGTGAGGGAGATTGGTAAAGATCAAGGAGGATTATATTTGTTCTTGCAAAAGTGGACTACCAAGGAAGATTAGAAGACTGAAATATCATTTGCTGTGGATTCAGAAGATGGTACTAACAGAACTAATGTAGAGTTGCGGCATTAAAGATTAGGACATGTGCCTTCTGTTGCGTTAAAGAAATTGATATCTAGGAATTTACAGAACATTAAAGATCATACACACAATTGTACAATCTGTCCTAAAACTAAACAGACTAGATTGAAGTTTCCTACTAGCTATATCAAAAGTGTAGACTGTTTTGATTTGTTGCATACTGATCTTTGGGGTCCAACAACTACATTTGATGGAAATAAATACTTTCTTATTGTTGTAGATGACTTTAGCAGAATGACTTGAATTTTTTTATTAAAACAGACATATGTGTGTGTGTGGCTATTCAACAGTTTATAATATTTGTGAAGACTCAGTTTGACAAGACTGTGAGGGTCATTAGATTAGATAATGGTATTGAATTTTTCAATGCAGTGAGTGAGTCTATGTTCAAAAGCCTAGGAATCATTCATCAGAAAATATGCCCCAATACTCCTCAGCAGAATGGGGTTGCTGAGAGAAAACTTAGTCATATTTTAGAAGTAACAAGGGCTTTAAGGTCCAAGGGAAGATACCTTTGAGGTTCTGGGGTCTGTGTGTACTTAGTGCAGTATACTTAATTAATAGAACTCCTAGTAGTGTACTCAATCATATGACATCTTATGAAAAATCATATAAGAAAAGGCCATCATTGAGTCACCTAAGAGTACTAGGTTGCCTATGCTTTGTTAAGATCCTAACATAAACTGATAAAATGCAACCTAAAGCAAGGTCTGCAGTTTTGATGGGTTATTCAGAAGTACAGAAGGGTTATCTGTTGTATGACATGAGTATGAATAACTTCTTTATCAGTAGAGATGTTATATTTAAAGAAGAGGTATTTCCTTTTGCAACTGTTTACCAAGACAAGTCACCAGTCTTTTTAGACACTATGACTGATACAACTACTTCGTAAGAAAGTCATAATCCAGATCTGATTCCTATGACTGAAACCAGTCAAGACATCTATCAACCTACTAAAATTAGTCCCATATAAAGAGATGTACCTATTTATGACATGTCACATACTGATGACACTCAAGATACAGATCTAGATTTAGGGGTTTCTGATAATGATAACGAAATGGTGCAAGTTGATTAAGCACGTGATAACAATAATCAACATCCCAAAAGGTCTAACAGAGGCACTCATCCACCAATATGGATGAAGTAATTTGTCTCATTAAATATTCACAAGGATGTGTCATTTCCTATAAGCAACTATATAAACTACAATAGTTTATCACCTGCATATCAAACTTATATTGCTGCTACATCTTCAATTACTGAACCAACAACATACAAAGAAGTTATGCAAGATCCCTGATGGGTGGAAGCTATGAAAGTTAAAGTGCACGCTCTGGAAGAGGATAATACATGCGAGATAGTTGATCTGCCATCAGGTAAGTCTGCTATTGATTGCAAACAGATATAGAAGATAAAATACAAGTCTTCTGGTGAGATTGAAATATTTAAAGTCGGGCTTATTGACAAAGGCTATAACCAAAAAGAGGGCATAGATTACGAGGAAACTTTTTCACTAGTTGTTAAAATGGTGACTATAAGTTCAGTGATTGCCTTAGCCTCATCAATAAATGGGCATATACATCAGATGGATGTATACAATATTTTTATTTAAGGTGATATTCATGATGAAGTCTACATGAGCTTGCCTCAAGGATTTGATAGTTAGGGGGAGAAAGTATGTAGACTAACCAAATCCTTTATGATTTAAAGAAAGCTCCAAGAGAGTGGAATGCTAAACTAACTGAAGTGTTGATTCAGCAACTAAGATTCACTCAAAGACAACATGATTACTCATTATTTGTTAACAAAACAAAGCAAGGAATAACTATAGTTTTGGTGTATGTAGATGACATGCTGGTGACAGGACGTTCTCTGACTCTTATTGAAGAAACTAAGTCTAAACTACAGAAAGCATTCAAAATAAAGGATCTTGGGGAGCTTAAATACTTTTCAGGTTTAGAATTTGCAAAGTCCAATCAAGGAATCATGATGCATCAAAGGAAATATGCACTTGAGCTAGTCTCAGAAGCTGGAATGCCAACTTCCAAAGCAGCTGGTACACCTGTTGATATCAATGTCAAACTAACCTCAAAGCAATATGATGATTATCTCTCACAAACAACCTCAACACTAGAAGATCAGTTAGCTGACCAAACTACATATCAGAGGCTTATAGGGAAACTGCTTTACTTGATCATGACTAGACCATATATTGCCTTTGCAGTCCAAACTTTAAGTCAGTTTATACAACAACCCAAGATGTCACATATGAATGCCGCCCTTAGAATTGTCAAATACATAAAGAATCAGCTTGGTCAAGGGATTCTACTAGCAAGCAGTTCAATCACAAATGTAACTGCTTACTGTGACTCTGATTAGGCAGCTTGTCCATTAACCAGAAAATTTATAACAGGTTTTTTTAGTAAAGTTGGCAAGTCATTGGTCTCCTGGAAAGTCAAGAAACAAAACACTGTGTCTAGGAGTTCCGTAGAGGCTGAATACAGGAGTATGAATTCAACTGTCTCGGAATTGATTTGGTTACTAGGCCTACTCAAGGAAATTAGTGCAGAAATCAGTCTTCCTGTGAATTTATACTCAGACAGTAATGCAACAATACAAATTGCTTCTAATCCTGTCTACCATGAGAGAACTACGCATATAGAAATCAATTTCCACTTTATAAGGGAAAAGTTGCAACACGGATTGATTGCAACTACCTACATATCTACAAAAGAATAACCAACATATATGATGACTAAAGGATTGAGTAAGGTACACCATCACTATCTAATGTCCAAGCTAGAAATTGTTAAACATTTTCCCCCACCTAGCTTGAGGGAGAGTGTTGATGATAACAGATAGAGAGGAAGCAGAGTTCAAGAAAGTTAGTTAAGTCTGTTAGTAACTACTTTAACAGATTAACCAACTGGGTAGTTATCCTCTAAGCTCTAGCATTCAAGTATGTAATGCATCTACCATTATCTATATACACCTATGTATAGATGGTGTATGTAAGAGATCAAACAGATTAATGAGATACAAAATTACACATATACTCTCTCTGTTCATTTTCTTCTTTTCTGTTGTGTTCATATTCTTTTCATTAAAGAAGCATTACATTTAATGCCACCATTTTGTTAAGCAGTTGGTAACCTCAACTATATAAAATTATTAGTTATATTATCTTCCTCTTGTTATTTCTGAGGAGCAAAAATTTCAAAAATAAATTTGTTAGATCTAGTTAAAAAGTTTCAATAGTCACCTGCAATGGAATTGATTTGTAAGGATTATACCCTTCTAGCTGAGATATAAAATAAAATAAAAATTATTGGGAGAAACTTTTTGTAAAGAAAAAAGAAAATCATGATAATAGATATGGTAAAATAAGACATAAAAATATTGATAAATAATCAAATTGAAAAATAGCAAAGGGAAAAAGAATAGAAAGCTAAAAAGGTATCTCACCTTAGTTTTGAGGTGACTGAACTCTAAAGTCTAAAGTGAGGCAAAGCCGAGTAGCCGGCGATGAGAGAATGAGGAGGACCGACTTGTACAGTTGTGCTTGATTGCTTGTGACCTCGTGTTGATTTTGGACCTTTGCCCTCTGGTATGCCTTAGTTACTAGTTCGTATAAGTAGTAACTGGTACGGCAAATCTTGGGTTATTTGCATAAATGCCTCTATTTTGCGGGAGTCTTTAGTGTTTACCCCTTGAGTTTGTGATTTTTAATATTTGTTCTTCGACACTTTAAGTGATTGGTCAAAATTCCCTTAGTAGCAAAAAAAAAATATCGCAAGGCATAAGTTTTTTACCCAAAGTTATGCTTTAAGACATAAATTCACACGTTATGTCTTATGCCTGGTAGGCATAAGTTAAGTAACATGATTTATGTCTGATAGACATAAATTCATGTTATTGAACTTGTGTCTACTTCTGTTATAGACACAACTTCAATAAGATTAATTATTCCTACCAGACATAAATTAAATAACATGAACTTGTGCCTAAAGGGCAAAAGTTCATGCAATTGAAATTGTGCCTAATGGGCAGAAGTTTAATTGCATGAACTTCTACCAATAGGCACAAGTTTAATAACGTGACATTATACCTTGGGGGCACGAGTTCAGTAGGGAACTTATGCCTATAGGCAAAAATTTGTGCAATTGAACTTCTACCTATTGAACTTATGTCTTAGGGTAGAAGTTCAGTAGCATGAACTTATGTCTTATAGGGCTAACTTATGCCTTGCGATTTTTTTTTTTAACATGAGAATTTTTTTTGTTTTAATTTTTTTTTAAAAAATATTAAGGGTACTTTTGTCTCTTTTTTACTACTTAAAATACTAAAAGGCAAAAATTAAAGACCACCAATTTGAGGGTAAAAATTAAAGACCACCCTCAAAATAGGGGCCATCGGCGCAAAAACATGGTAAATCTTTAGGTTAAAATATTGGGTTGGATTGGGTATTTGGGCTCCAAAGGTCCAAATGGGTTGGGTTTAAAAATAATTTGGGTCATATAGATTAAATATAAATATTATTTAAAATATATTTAATAAAACTTCAATTCTCGGTGCACCGAAGAACCATAACTCTTATACTGAACACCGATCGAAGAATCAAATTTTTTGAAAAGAATCTAACACTGAACCAAAGAATCAGATTTTTCAAAAAACCAAAGAATCGAACATTGAACCAAAGAACCAAAATCCCAAAATCGAATTAATTCGGTTCGGTTTAATTTTTGGTTCTTCGCTATTTATGCCCACTCCTAGTTGTGAGGGTAGGGAGAAAACAATGTGACTTGTTTTTCCTACTTTTATTATGAAAGTCATTTTTTTAATTTTTAAGCAGCTTGTTTTCCTAAAAAAATATTTTTAAAATTTTTTGGCCAGCCGAAACACGAGAAAATTAAAAAAAAAAAAATTCCTCCATTTAAACACACTCCAAAGCTTATCTATATTTTAGACAAGCACATCGCCACGAAATAGATTTTCTATCTCACATAAAGTAGGAGTAAGGTTGGCATATATTTCACCCTCTTTAGACCATTTTTGTGCTATCATACGAATATGCAATTGTTGTAGTTATAAATTAAGTCATTTCAGATTGAAATTATAAAAAAATTTATTTGACGTCATAAATTTTAATTAAAATTTGGCAAATTATCTGTGCAAGTAAGCTTTCAATATACAAGTTAAAAGTTTGACTTGCCAAAACTAACTTTGATATATACGTTTGTCTAATATTTGAAATATCAATATTTGAACTTTTAGATAAATAAGTTTGAAATTGATAGTCGTTGTTTTGATATTTGAATTATTAACTTCACTAGTTAATAATTTCAATTTTTTTCACCAATCCCAACTTAATTTAAATTTACTTTTATATTCAAAATTTAAGACTCATCTTTTCAAACTAAAATTTTTAGATGATATTTTAATTTAAGAAGAGAGTGCAATTTTATTTGAAGTTCACTTATACTAACTACCAATTAAATATTTTGAAAAAAAACTTAGTTATAATTAAATGGGAGGGTCTAAATAGACCTATCCCTGGAATTTTAATTTAAGAATAAAGAGCAATTCTTATTTCCATTTCTCCTTACAGAAATATATCTAATTCTTTATCAGATAAAAATTAACGAAATCAAAAGCAAAACCAAGCCAGGCCGAAGAATGCACTAAACTTTGGGTCATTTGCATGAATATTTTTTTTTGAATGATTTTTACATTTTATTTTTTAACTTGACATTTTTTAATTTTTATCTTTTATTAGTTTAAGTAATAAAAAAAACTGAAAATACTCATTTATATTAAATTAACAAACAACGCAATGCAAAAAATATTTGCAAGACATTAGTTATGCCTTATAAGGCATACATTCAGTTTCAGAAGATTAAGCCTTACGAAATTCATAACCCATAAGTTATGTCTTACGAGACATAAATTTAGTTCCTAGAAACTTATGTTGATAGAAGCATAAACTCGATTATAGAATTCACAAAGTTATGCCTTAAGAGGCATAACTTATTCTTACAAACCATTTGTTGGACAAGGCACAAAATGTAACACCCCGTATAATCTAATCAATAAACTCGTACTTTCGAGCTATGACCAAGAGTGCTTAATATCATAAGAAGGATATGCTATGAGTTATTCAAATAATTTAATTATCGTATGTTAAGATTTGAGGTCTAGCAAGTTGTAAAACAAAAATTGGTAAAGTTATTGCAAGTTACTTTCAGAAATCCTTTAAAATTTGGATCATATGTCTCGGAATTTTTCTCCTAATCTACAAAGAGTTAGGGGGCGTACAATATATCAAATTAAAGATCTTTGATTCTAATTTTCAGAACATCAAACTGCTCATCAATCCGACATCAGAGAAAAGAGTTATTAGTGTTTTTATCACGAACTGTTCGGGTAGAAATGGGTCACCGGCGAGCCGGGTTGGGTTAGTTTTTGGACAACATATTTAATCCAAATTTTGTCCCAATCTTATTAGCTTCTCAATGTTATTTCCACAAAACTTACCAGTTTGTTTCCCCTCTCTATTCCATGGGGTTTAAAGCATTTTGAAAGAGAAATCAAGAGTTAACCTCCGCCAAACCTCAATCCAAGTTAGAATTAAGTTACGGAGGTCATGAGATCATTATGATTGGATTACTTCATTGATTTTGGAGTTAATTGAGGCGTTATGGTGATGAGGAGATTCTGGAAAAATTGAGTTCTCCATCAATAAGTGATTTCCAAATGTTAAGATAAGGTTCATCTTCTTCCTTGGATCTAACTCATTATTTACGTCATTGCCTGAAATTGAACTTAGGGGCTGTTTGGGGAGTATAAGGGTTGTGTTGGCTATAAATTGAAGAAAATAGTGATCTATTATGCGAGCTGTTGTTGGTTTTGCGAAATCACTTGAGAGGTATGTTAAGGCTAAACCTTCTTCGGCAAGTTTTCTTCGTCGTATCGTTAATACGACTTATTGTATATCATAGTGCTATTCGTGGCTATGTCTTTTGTGGTTAGTTAGCTGCTAGAAGTTGGACTAATGATTTGGTATAAGCATTCCTTGTTGGAATTTTTCACATATAGCTTCGTTTTCATTAGAAGCGGTATAAAAGTAACTCGTTTGAATTATTGTCGCTTAGATTGACTATTGATATTTTGCTGCCTTACAAATATCATTGAGCTCTGTAGTTATTTGTTGAGCATAGTTTGTTGACTTTGACAGCATAATCAATAACTTGGCGATAGAACTGTATGTTTATGATGCATATATTTGATAAAGCTCGCCTATGAACCTTTGGCGTATCTTGATGCCTACAGAGCTGGAATCCTTGTATTATAACCCCTCCTTCGGGATAGTGACACCATGGTTTCCTAATGAACTTGGTGTAAGTTTTAGGATAACATACTTATTATTAGCGATCCTATAGCTTCATACGACGTACAGACTTTCGTACAGATCGCTTGGAAAGCCACCTTACTTGTTAAGAGTTAAGTATTTGGACCAACATCTTTAGGCTATTCATGTATAGATTGTCTAGAAGAGCTATAAACAAGCGTACCCTACCTACAGAGCTATACCTTGCTTATAAGAGATATAAAATATCTAAAAAGACTATATTGAGGCCTACAGATCCATATTGATGTTTATTCACTTATGAATTTTCTTTATACCTAAGTTGGTATTACTGATCCTTAGTAGAGCCTTGTGTGCTCGATGTGCAATTATAGGAGCCTAGAAGGCTTAAGATACAGTTAGAGATATGATGCGCTGGCATTTGAGGCTGCATTTCATGTTTTTAACTATGAATTGATACAAGTTCTAAAGCAACTTTTGGTTATATTATAAACCAAGGCAAAGAAATTGTGTGAAATAGGCTAAAAAGACTACTTCACAGCCTATCTGACGGGCCGTCAATAGTGTGACGAACTGTCATTCCCATCGTCAGGCCTAAACATGAGCTAAACAAAGAGAAGTAAAAGTGACGGCCCAGGTGACGGACCATCACCTTATCGATGGACCCTCAAGTTTAGCGTCATCAAGATGTTGATTGAAGGACTCACTAGATAAGACGTGGTGGCCCAAGTGATAAACTGTCACCTCTTCGATGGACCGTAAAGCTTATTGTCACCAAGATAAATTTTTAATGACACACTGGATGAGGAGTGGCAGTTTGTCACCTTTACGAAGGGACGTCAACTTGGGTGTCATCTGAGGAGCGAGATTCCGATTTTTAGTGCAGTTTTGAATTACTCTAGGCTGTAAATAGTAGATGCTAGTTTATTTTCAGCATCAGACTTTTGAGAGAGAAAAAGATCAACTTGTATGTTACTTTTGAAAGATTCTTGAAGAAATATTGTTGAGTTATTAGAATCATAATCAAGGTTTCATCTCTTCTTTGTAAGTTAAATCTTCTTTGATGAATATGGCTGCTGTTATGAATTCAATGATCATGTGTGGCTAAGTTCCATTACTGGGGTTGTGTGATTCATGGTAGAATAACATAATGATGGTGATTGACGTGTGGCAATTATATGTATTATTAATTCTTTCATTTTGAATGATTTCTAATGATCGAAAACATTAGAACAAACCCTAGGTTTAACCTACTTGAGTAAGATGTATAAATATAGATGAAAAGAATTGATAGTAGGGATTCAAGGCATTAACCATTAACTGATGATTAATGCTGTAATAAGATTAATCAACCTAGGTTAATTATTATAACTTATTGATTATCACCCTCAGTTTGAGAAGATAAGAGTGATATTTGTATGAATAGCTTGAGAAGCATTTGGTTAGAATAGTTGAGTTGACAACCTACACACTAGCATTAAATGAGTCCACTGTAGTCATTTACCAAATATCGGTATGAAGACATGATGATCATAACCCTAGTTTACTTTGTTCTTGAATTCAATAGTAATAACTCATATATAGTTGGTGTTTCCTGCATTTGACTGATAGTGAATCGAAACACAATTCCCAGACCCCCAGTTTGACGAAAATATTTGACTAAAAGCAAATACTCACATACGCCTTATTTTTCTCCATATTCCCTGTGGGATCTGACTCCAACCTTGTTGGGTTCTATATTTGACATCGATCGCGTTGTACTTCTTATTATATAGGTGTAATTTGGGCATATCAATAAACATGAGTCATGTGTGCTCAACATACAGTTACAGTTTGCCTACAGGGCTATAACATTATAAATAGGGATATGTCAATTGAGGTGTACTTGTCAGGAATTATGGGGGCTCAGGTAGGTTATTTTTTGTTATTTTTACCTTTCGGGATTATGAGGGCCAGGTTAGGTTCTTGTTTGACTATTTCCTATTTAGTTTCCTATATAATTTAATAAGATCTTTCAGGTTATTCTCTTATTCTTATAACTGTTTACATTCTGTTCTTACTATCAGTTTAGTTCTAGCTTATTGTTATTGCCTTACATACTCGGTGGATTGTTGTATTGATGCCTGAGCTTAGGAGCGTAGCACTCTTGCTTGAGGATTCTGACAGACAGATTTAGGGACCTCCTCAGTAGCAGTTCAGGCTTACCACATTGATTAGCTCCTCTCTTTCGGAGTTGCCATAATTTAGAAGGCTTGCCTTTCGTTTGTTGTATAGTTATTTTTGGGTAGGTTGGGCCCTATTCTGGTCAGGTATTTCCTCCTTAGAGGCTTGCAGATAATGAGATTATATAGAAGTACGTTGTTGTCCATGTTAGCTTTGTTATTTTGGTTGAGCATTTTGGCGGCCTTAATGTCCCTTGTATATAGGTCTATCTTTTGCTTTATTTGATTTAGATAATATGGTGGTCTTGTCAGCCTGCATAGGGTGTTATTATTATTGTGAACTGTTGGGTCAGCTGAATATCTACATAGGTATTTATATTATGGCCTTGTCAGCCAAGGGCTTTCTTAAGTTGAGATATACTTGGTTGTCTTCTTAATTATGTGCTACTAGCATGCACCAGCGTTGTATATATCCAATTAAGTCAGCTCAAGGTCCAGTGTGTCATCAAATGCCAGTTACGACTCCTAGGGTAGGGCATGACAAACTTAGTATCAGAGAAATGTCGTATTCTAGTTAGTCTGTAAGCTGTGTCTAGTAGAGTCTTATTTATAAATATGTTGTGCACCCACATTTTATAAGCAGGAAGCTACGAGACATGATAGCATGGTTACCCTTTTCTTCTTAAATCATGCAATAGAGCTGAGTTGTATAGAGTTGAGTCTCTAAGTTTATATTATTATGTCTATATACAGAGATGCCTGATGCAAGACAGACTGCAGCCGGTCAAGAGATGGATACAGCAGTAGAAGAGGGTACTAATAGGGTGCCACAGTCAGTGATGGCCCAACTTGGGATCGAAAGAGAGACATTTTCTCGATCTTCCCAGCATTCCCCACTACACCAGGATCCTCCTAGGGCTATAGACGTGCCAGCACCACTTCCAGTGCTTCCTGCACCCTCAGACCAAGATTTCAGGAGTGCAGTATATATGCTGGCTCAGATGATGGTTGCTTAGCGCCAGCCAATGGCACCAGTTATTGCGGGGCCCATTGAGGGACCCAGAAGTTCGAGGGTTCATGAGTTTCTTGCCTTGATTCCTCCGTAGTTTACGGGAACAGAACGCAGAGAGGACCCTTAGCATTTTTAGATCAGTTGTAGAAGATATTCAGGGTTATGCATGCTTCATCCATAGATTCAGTTGAGCTAGCGATGTTCTAGCTGTGAGATACAATAGTTTTGTGTTATGAGAGTTGGGAGAGGTCCAGAGAAGGGATACACCTGTTACACCCCGAATAATATAAGCGATAAATCTGTAATTTCGAGGTAGGACTAAGAGTATTTAATAGGCTAAGAAAAAAATGTTATAAGGTATTTGTGTCACTATATGATCGTATTTAATTTGGACATCGATCAAATTGTAGAACGAAATTTGGAAAAAGTTATTACGAATTTCCTTTTTAAGATTTCCTGAAATATAGGTCAAATGTCTCAAAGATTTTCTTTCAATATATAAGGAGTTAGGGGATGTACGAACTATCAAATTAAAGTTCTATGAGTCTAGTTTCAGTGCATTAAAACATTTATCAACCCGGCTTCAGAGTAGAGAGTTATTCGCGTTTTACGAGACTGCACAAGCAGGCATGTCACAAATGGTCTAAGGTGGTGGAGGCCTATAAAAGCCCCTTAGTTGGTTGTTTGCTTTATTTTCTTATTTTCCATAACCTTTCACAAAGGAAGCTCTCTCAATGTCCTTCCATGGTGTTCTAAATGTTTTAGGGGCTAGAAGCCATGGTTCAATATGATTTTAATGTCGGGAATCGCATGTAACTAGCATTTTGGTGTCTTTTTCAGGCTTTTGGTGGTTGTTTTATGGTGAATATATTGGTAAGACTTCTTCCTTTGTTTTTACTTATTTATTGATGTTGGCTATAGGTGTGTTAACACTGTTAGGTTGTTTTCTCGGAGTTTCTACCATCGAATTCTTATGAATCTTATTGAGGAAGCTTCATTTGTCTAGCTTCATTGTTGAGTTGTGTTGACTGCATTTTGGCAGTAACTTGATGCTTATAAGGGTGGAGGTTCTTATCTCAGGTTTTCCCAAAGATCTAAGGTATGTTAGGCTTATCCTTCCCTTTGTCGGCATGAATTTTGTAGCGGTTGTTGTCGGTATTGACATGTGTGTTGGCTGTTTTATGAAGATTTGTGTTTTATTGTTATTTAAATCTTGTGATACTGTTTATATTATGATAAATGGGTGTATGAGGTGCTAATTTGGTTGGTGTCTCGGGCTTGAGTGCGGAGAATCATAGTCATGTTAAATTATTAAGCTCGTACCGAGAGGCCGTCTGTGAGGCATGTGGTTCTTGTAGAAAGTTATGGGATATTTGTGTGAATGGTATTAGGTGATAAAATTTACAAGTGAATGAAGCTTTAGATTTGTTAAGGTCGATGGTGTCGACGATCTTTTGTTATATTGGAGTCGGCAATATCGATGGCATGTTAGCGAATATGGTGACACTTGGGATGGTTTGGGTGTGTCCCTTGTTGTTAGTGGTGAGTAGAATGGCTTGTGTGCTTCTTGTAAATCTTGGGGATAGCTGGCTAGGATAGTAATACTTAGCTCGGCTAGTGGCTCGTCGGTGGACGGCTAGATGTGAAATAATAGTACTATGTCGTGATAGTCGGTTGGTGGGGTTTGAGAGCCGGTTATGGGCTTTTTGAACATGTATTGTTGTTGTTTTTAATTGTGAATATTGTGATTCTGTCATTTTTTTGTGTGTGTGTGTTAAGGCCCTTGGCATTCGTGGATACCCAACGCTGAGAGTAGGTCTGGTTGCGGGGTTGAGTCCAAGGGGTAGAACAATTGGCCTATGGTTGAGTTGAGTTTGCCTCCCATAGGGCCGTTCTGAGACATGCAAGATGTATAGAGAGGTAAATGCTTTCATAGCATCGTATATGTCGGTTATGAGCCTTTCTTTAATTGCGATTGGCTCTCTGGGATGGATGGAGCTCTGCTTACTATGCACAGCCGATAGAGGGTCTAGCAGTGCTTGTTTGATAATGTCGATTGACTGGTGTTTACTTTTAATTTGCTTGAAATTATATTGTGATTATATTTTGTGTTATCTGTTATCTGATAGCAGTGGATGCTAGCTGTTGGCTGGTGTTAGCTGCAGCCATTGAGAGGTCTAGAGGTAGTGATAGGTGAGCTGTGTCGGCTAGGTGCTATGCAATGTTGTTTACTTGTTGGACTTTTCGGATATATGGGGGCCATGTAGGTTATGTTTATGTGTGTTCTTGTACTTTCTAGACTTATGGGGGCCAAGTAGATTATATGTTTTTACTTAAGTTGAGTTTCTCCTCCTGTGATATTTGGTACATCTATTGGTTTCTAATCTGAGTCTCTTAGTTGTTTCTGCCTTTCATGCTCTATACATTATTGTACTGATGCCCTAGTCGGGGTGCTACATTCATGCCTGCAGGTGATGGTGGGCTGGTAGATCGAGTTCTTGGGTGTTGAGTGGAGTTCCAGCTGAGTTTGTGTGCTCCAGGTCTTTCGGAGTTGCCAGATATTTGAGTTAAGGGTAGTTCGAGGCCCTGTCCCGATCATTTGATTACTATTATATTCATTGAGGATCGTCGACGTCGTTGTGGTATTAATATATTGTTGAAGGCCAGTGGACCTAACTGTATAGTTGTTTTTTCATTCTGTAGTCTTGACGGCCTATTGTGTATCGATTGGTTGGTCTGTGAGTCAGCTTTCATTTTAATCTATTATTTACTCTAATTTTATAGTTATTATGTTGCCAAACCTCATCGTTTCTAGCCTTTGTTTTATATTGGACGTCGCGTATACTCATATTAGGGGTGATATCGGGTGCTAGTCACGCCTCCCTGGGTTAGGGTGTGACAGCACCCCTACCTACCAGTTTCTCTGAGGCCTTCATAGATTATTACTTAGCTCGAGAGATCCGACAGGCCAGGGTAGAGCAGTTCTTACACCTGGAGCAGGGTAGGATGAGTATCCAGAAGTACGCTTTGAGGTTTGATTTCTTGGCCAAATATACACCAATATTTGTTAATACCATTCCAACCAAGGTACACTGAGCTCCTGAGATGGATTTACCTATTGAACTAGATTTACCCGCCCTTTTCAATTATGGAATTGAAGTTATATAAAAAATAAACTGACAAAGCATCTGTTCACGGAGATTGTTGTAGTTTCTGTAGTTGCAAGAATTTCTCACGATTGGGTTGGTGTTCAGTCAACCGCTTGTCTAGCCTATGCTTTGCATGAACATCTCAATGTCCAAGAGAAAAAGAACGAGGGGAAGAATCGACAAGGCGAGTGTTTTTGAAGAGAAAATCGTGATGGAAAAAACGTGAGGAAAATTCGAAACTCGAGATGTTAGAAGGTGCAAAATCAATGGGTGCAAGAGTTGCTACAATTGCTTCAGCGGGAGATGTTATCGGTATTGGAAACGTCCTTAATTCCTCGATTCATTCCTTGGCGCGAAATCCATCATTGGCAAAACAATTATTTGGTTATACCATTTTGGGCTTTGCTCTAACCAAAGCTATTGCATCATTTACCCCAAATGATGGCCTTTTTGATCTCATTCGTATTTCAAGTCCGTTAGTAATCATTTACGGTGGGTGGATAAGCAGGAGGGGATCCCTGTGGTTAGACTAACTGGCCGAGAAGGTTAGCAAGATTCCTGCTATGGTGAAGTGAAAGATCTTTCACTATAGTAGGAAGAAGACAGGTGGGAGCGAGAGCAAAGCAAGCTCTAGTGGTGGGTTGTCTTCATGGTCCCATTTCATCGACATAGTCAGAAGCAATGGATGTTGTAAACATACAAGTGAAAGACGAATAAGTTGGAGGTTGGTTGAAGATGATGTTACGCGGCGTTCAGAACCAGTCTTAAAGTGAATGAATTTGAAAGAAGTAATGCAAAATTTTTTAAGTTCTCAAATCCTTGAGAAAATTCTTAGGGCTTTCGGTGCTCTGATTGCTCTTGCCTGTGGACGTTTTCTAGCATCAAATAGAAGCACCCTTTCCAAAATTCCATAATCCCTTCTCGAACCAAACATGAATCTTTCGATTCATTTGGCTCTCACGCTCAATTACTTAATTACTTAAGGTAAATTCTCATATCTTTTTTTATGTAATGAGCCTATCTTCTCTTCTTTGTTCATATTCCAAAAAGATATCAAAACTAATGTAAGACCAAAATATTTGGAGGACTCCTCTGACAAAATAAAAAATATGTAATTGTCAGCAAAGTTGTTTCTTTTTTTTTTCAAATCCAAAAAGCTCTTCTTACTTAGAATAGGTCGTCGATTCAGCATTAGATAAAGGGGGTAAAATCCCTATTTTTGCAATTTACAATAAGCAGTTCAAATCATTTTATTAATATGAGTATATTATATCGATAATATATTTATTTTGAAACCACCTCTATATTAACATAGTGGTAGAAAGAGTACCATGTTGCATCTCGACTTCAAACAGTTTGTTTTAACCATGTTAATAGTTCCACATTATTGGTTAATAGAGAATCAAAATTGATTTACCAATGAATCGCGAAATGCTATGGTTCTTACATATAATTTCTGAATTTATACAGAAGTAATTCACGAGATCATGCACCTCTTTCCTACTTATAACATAAAAGGGTACAACTAGTTGGTCCAAACTATTCTTGAAATAAAGACCTCGCACACACTCCCTTTCCAAAAAAAATCAATACACCAAGCACTACACTTAGATTTATTGGATTTGTTGCTAAAATATCAGTATTAAACCCGAGTAGGTCTTGCTACGGAGTATGTGGAGTCTTGTAGTACAGTCATATTACAAGAAGACATGGATATCTAACGAATTCAGGACTTTTCTCAGGCCTCAAAGTATAGAAAAAGTCAAACAGTGACAACATATAGCCGAGAGGGTAGACAAGGGGCAGCATAGAAGGGCCAGACCAGCTAAATTATATGCAGAGTCCCAAGGTGGACCCAGACCCCGATTTTCAGGTAGGCCACCTAGGCCTTCACCACATCAGTAGCAAGGTAGAAGGTTAGATCATTGCGGACAGTCCGATCCAGGTGAGAATTCACGAGCATCAGGCTTGCAACTATAGAGAGGCTCCGATCAAACGAGGCCAACCCCACCGCGTTGGATATCGGGAGATGCAGATATGGTTCTATAGCTTGTTATTCTTGTGGAAAAGAGGGTCACATGATGAGGTACTGCCTAACTAGAGATCAAGGTGATAGGCGTTAACTGATCGGATATCAGCAGGGTCATATTTGCCAGCACCTTATACAGGGCGTAGGCCCCAAACTTTAGTAGGCAGAGGTAGAGGTAGAACGGAAGCATCTAGTTCTGGCAGGGGTTAGAACTGTACTTATGCACTAGTAGGATGATAGGACTCTGATTCATTGCTAGATGTTATGACAGGTACACAAAATATTTGTTTCCACTTGGTATATGCTTTGATCGATCTAGGCTCCACTCTGTCCTACATTACTCCACTAGTAGCAGGAAAATTTTGTATAGCACCAGATTTGCTCCGGCGATCATTTTCTGTGTGTACACCTATTGGTGAACCATTATCGCCAGGAGAGTTTAAAGAGGTTGTACAATGGAAATTATTGACCGTCAGACCTCTGTAGACTTGATAGAGTTAGAGAGGATTGATTTTGATGTAATTATGGGCATGGATTGGCTAGCACCATGTTATTGCAATAGAGTGCTGGATAAAGATTGTTAGATTCCATTTCGCTTGAGAAGCAGTTTGGGAATGGAAGGGCACTGCAGTTGCGCCTAAAGGTAGATTTATATCCTATCTCCGAGCAAGGAAGCTAATTGCAAAGGGCTATATGTATCATATTATTAGAGTTCGAAATGTGCAGGAAGAATCCTCGACTCTTCAGTCTATTCTACTAGTCAATGAATTCTCGAATGTGTTTCTAGATAAGCTTCCTGGTATCCCTCCCAGAAAGGGAAATTGATTTTGCTATTGATATTCTACTAGATACATATTCCATATCTATTCCTCCTTACAAAATGGATCCTGGTGATCTAAAGGAGTTGAGGATCAACTAAAAGATTTGTTGGATAAAGGCTTTATTAAGCCAAACGCTTCGCCATGGGGCGCGTCAGTTTTGTTTGTGAGAAAGAAAGATAGATCCCTATGAATGTGTGTAGATTACTGGCAGCTAAATAAAGTTACTATTAGGAACAAATATCCTCTTCTGAAGATACAAGACTTGTTTGAGGGTGCCAAATATTTCTCAAAGATTGATTTGAGATCAGGGTACCATCAGGTGCGAGTTCGGGAGAAAGATATTCCGAGAACAACTTTTAAAACTAGATATGGACATTTTGAATTCTTGGTTATGTCTTTCGAATCGATGAACACCCCAGCAGTATTTATGGACCTGATGAATAATATATTCACGCCATTCTTATATTTGTTCATGATAGTATTTATTAATGATATCCTTGTATATTCACGTTCAGAGGCTGAGCATAGAGATCATTTGCAAGCAGTACTTCGGGTACTCAGAGATCATGAGTTACACACGAAGTTTTCTAAGTGTGAGTTTTGGTTGAATTCTATGGCTTTTTTAGGCCACATTGTGTCAGACGCAGGCATCGAGGTTGACTCACAGAAGATAGAGGTTTTGAAGACTTGGCCTAGATCCACAACTCCAACTGAAGTTCGTAGCTTGTTGGGGTTAGCTAGGTATAACAAAAGATTTGTTGAAGGATTCTTTGTCCTATCAGCACCACTGGCGAGGTTGACCCAGAAGACAGCTAAGTTCCCATGGACCGAGTCTTGTGAGAAGAGTTTTTATGATTTGAAAGGTAACCTAACATTTGCACCAGTATTAGCCTTATCAGAAGGCTTATAGGGATATACTGTATATTGTTATGCTTCAAGCATTGGGTTAGGGTGTGTTCTGATGTAGTACGACAAGTGATTGCCTATGCTTTGAGGCAATTAAGAAGCATTAGAAGAATTACTCAACCCATGATTTAGAGTTGGCTGCAGTTGTAAATTGAAGATTCAGAGATATTAGTTATATGGTGTTCATGTCGATATCTTTACACATCACAAGAGCCTCTAGTATATCTTTTAAATAGAAAGAGTTGAACCTACGATATCGTAGTTGGCTTGAGTTGTTGAAAGACTACGACATAGATATCTTATATTACCCAGGGAGGACTAATGTTGTAGCTAATGACCTTAGTAATAGATTTATAGGCAGCTTACCATATCTGAGCCCAGAAAAAAATTGGCTCGAGAGCTGCACAGTTGGCTAGTTTGGAGTCCGATTGATAGGCTCAGATAGTAGAGGGATTGTGATTTATAATACTGCAATGTCATCGCTAGTTGTGGAGGTGAAAGAACGTCAGTATGAGGATCCCAGCTTAGTACAACTCAGAGGCAGGGCTCAACAGGATGGGTCATTAGCCTTTGAGATAGCAGGAGATGGAGTCTTGAGATTCAATGGTCGATTTAGTGTTCCAAATGTTGCAGGGCTTCGCCAACTGATCATGGCAGAGGTATATTATTCTCGTTATTCTTTTCACCCAGGTTCGACAAAGATGTACCATAATATAAAAGAAATCTATTGGTGGCATGGGATGAAGAAAGATATTGTTGAGTTCATAGCATAATGTCCCAATTCCCAAGCCTGACGGGCTAACTTAAGAGATAGTCATGCCTCTGTGGAAATGGGAAGCAATCAACATGGATTTTTTATAGGTTTACCCTGTCCCATGCATAAATTTGACTCTATTTGGGTCATTTTTGACAGGTTCACAAAATAAGCCAATTTCTTGCCAGCCAGGACTACATTTAGAGCTGAAGATTATGCTGAGTTGTGTATCAGAGAAATAGTCATACTGCATGGTGTCTCAATATCTATTATTTCTGACAGAAGGGCATAATTATAGCCAATTTCTAGAAGTCATTCCAGAAGGGTGTGGGGACACAGGTTAATCTGAGTACAACTTTTCATCCCCAGACAAATGGCCAGGCTGAGAGCACAATTCAGATACTCGAGGATATGTTACGGGCTGCATGCTAGACTTCAGAGGAATTTAGGATGATTACCTACCTCTTAAATCTTACTCTGATGTACGACGTAGAGATTTGGAGTTCTGTCTTAATGATTGGGTATTCCTTAAAGTCTCTTATATAAAGGTCGTTATGAGATTTAATAAGAAAGGAAAGCTTAGCCAGAGATTCATTGGGCCACACTGAATCATCAGGAAGATAAGCTAAGTTGCTTAGAGCTAGAGTTGCCTCCAGGGCTAGAATCTATTTATCCAGTTTTCTATGTATCGATGCTATAAACTTGAATACAAAGACCTTTATCGGGTTGTCCCAGTTGAGAATGTTCAGATCACAGAGGTATTGTCCTACGAGAAAACTCCAGTTACCATATTAGATCGACAAGTCCAAAGATTGAGGAATAAACATGTGGCTGCTGTAAAAGTCCTCTGGAGAAACATAATGTGGAAGAAGTGATCTGGGAAGATGAGGATGACATAAGATCTAGATATCCTCACTTGTTTCAGAACCAGATGATGGTATATTAATTTAGATTACTAAAATTGAGGTGAGATACCTATTCAGGCTTTATATTGTTACTTATTATTATTGTTGTTGAATTTTTCTCGCATTATTAATGTGGAGCTATGTTGTTTAGCTATTTGTGTCGTTATGTGAGACTTCTAGGTTGGACTTTTCTGCATTGCTAGTTTTTTTATAGTCCATATTACAGAGGAGAATCTGCTGAAATTTTTCGGCTACTCCTATTGGCTTGAATTCATGAATCTAAGTTACATTTGAGGATGAATATTCCTAAGGGGGGAAGAATGTAATAACCAGTATAATCTAAGCAATAAACTCATACTTTTGAGCTATGGACAAGAGTTCTTAATACCATAAGAAGGATATGCTATGAAGTATTCAAATCACTCAATTATTGTATGTTAAGATTTGAGGTCGAGCAAGTTGTAAAACAAATATCGGCAAAGTTATCACAAGTTACTTTCAAAAATTCTTTAAAATTTGAGTCATATGTCTCAGAGTTTTTCTCCCAATCTATAAAGAGTGGGGGGGGGGGGGGGACCAAAATATCAAATTAAAGATTTTTTAGTCTAGTTTCTAGAACATCAAATTTCTCATCAATCCGATATCGAAGAAAAGAGTTATGAGTGTTTTACTGCGGATTCTCCAGACAGAAGCGGGTCACCGGCCAGTCGGGTCGGGTTGGTTTTTGGATAGCGTATTTAATTCAATTTTTGGCCTAAATTCATCATTTGCTCACTGTTATTTCTAGAAACTTGCTAGTTCATTCCCCCTCTCTATTCCTTGGAGTTCAAATCATTTTGGAAGAGAAATCAAGAGTTAGCCTCCACCAAATCTCAATCCAAGTTAGAATTAAGTTGCAGAGGTTGTGAAAATCGTTATGATTGGATTGCTCCGTTGATTTTGGCGTTAATTGAGGCGTTGTGGTAATGAAGAGATTCTAGAAAAATTGAGTTCTCCATTAGTAAGTGATTTCTAAAGGTTAAGATAAGGCTCCATCTTTGTCCTTGGGTCTAATTCATGATTTTACGTCATTGTTGGAAATTGAGTTATTAGAACTTGTTTGTCTTGAAACGTTGAACTTAGGGGCTATTTTGGGAGTTCAATATGAGTTGTGTTGGCTGTGAATTGAAGAAGCTAGTGATCTATAGTGCGAGTTGTTGTTGGTTTTGCCAAATCACTTGCGAGGTATGTTAAGGCAAAACCTTCTTCGACAAGTTTTCTTTGTCATATCGTTAATACGACTTGTTGTCCATTGCAGTACTATTCATGGCTATGTCGTTTGTGGTTTATTAGCTACTGGAAGTTAAAGTAATAGTTTGGTATAAGCATCCCTTGTCAGAATTTGCCACGTATAGCTTTCTTTTCATTAGAAGCGGCATGAAAGTAACACGTTTGAATCATTGTCGCTTAGATAGGCTATTGATATTTTGTTGTCTTACCAATGCCGTTGAGCTTTGTAGTTATCTGTTGAGAATGTTTTCTTAACTTTGGCAGCATAATGAATAACTTGACGATAGAACTCCATATTTATAATGCCTATATTTGATAAAGCTCGCCTACGGGCCTTTGGCGTATCTGCTGGAATCCTTGTATTATCATCCCTCTTTCCGGATAGTAGCACCATGGTTACCTAATGAACTTGGTGGTAAGTTGCAGGATTCCATACTTCTTGTTACGATCCTATAGCTTCATACGATGTACAAACCTTCGTAAAGGTCTCTTGAAAGGCCACCTTACTTGTTGATAGCTTAATAGATTGTATGACGCCTTAATTGTTTATCTTGTCAGTTGTTAAGTATTTGGGCCAACACCCTTAGGCTAGCTATTCATGCAGATGCCCATGTACAGATTACCTAGAAGGACTATAAATAAGCATACCCTACCTACGGGGCTATACTTTGCTTATAAGAGCTATAAAATATCTGAAAAGGCTATATTGAGGCCAACAGAGCCATATAGATTCTTATTCACTTATGGACTTCCTTTATGCCTAAGTTGGTATTGCTGACCCTTAGTAGAGCCCTGTGTGATCGAAGTGCAGTTATAGGATCCCAAAAGGCTCAAATACAGCTAAAGGAGCCTAGAAGGCTCAAGATACAGTTAGAGATACAGGAGTCAAGTGTGCTCAAGATACAATTACAACTTGCCTACAGAGCTACAACATTATGAATAGGGATATGTAGATTGAGGTGTTCCTGCCATGGCTTATTGGAGCTCAGATAAGTTATTGTTTGTTGTTTGTACCTGTCGGGCTTATGGGCCAGGTTAGGTTCTTGTTTGACTATTGCCTGTGTTGTTTTCTATATAATTTAATAAGATCTTTCCAGTTATTCTCTTATTCTTATAGTTGTTTACACTCCATTCTTACTATCAGTTTAGTTACAACTTATTGTTTTTGCCTTACATACTCGGTGTATTATTATATTTAAGCCCGAGCCTAGGGACGCTACACTCTTGCTCGCAAGTTCTGACAGACAGGTTTAGGGACCTCCTCAGTAGCAGTTCAGGCTCAGCACATTGATCAGCTCCTCTCGTCCAGAGTTGCCATACTTTAGAAGGTTTGCCTGTCTTTTGCTGTATAGTTCTTTTTGGGTAGATCGAGGCCCTATTCCGGTCAAGTATTTACTCCTTAGATGCTTGCAGACAACGGGATTGTATGAAAGTATGTTGTTGTCCATGTTAGCTCTGTTATTTTGTCTGAGCAATTTGTCGGCCTTAATGGCCCTTGTATATATGTCTACCTTCCGCTTTATTTGATTTAAACAATATGATAGTCTTCTCGGCCTGTATAGGATATTATTATTATTGTGTTGGGTCAGCTGAATATCTGCACAGGTATTTATATTGTCGCCTTTTTTGGCAAGGGCTTCTTTAAGCCGAGATACACTTGATTGTCTTCTTGATTATGTGTTGCTGGTATGCACCAGAGGTGTATATGTCCTGCTAAGTCAGCTCAGGGTCCAGTGTGGTATCAGGTGCCAGTTATGCCTCCCAGAGTGGGGCATGACACAAAAGCTTTCTAAACTTATGTCAGACAAAGCAAAATTTCTCTAAACTTATGTCGGACAAGGTAAATGTTCTCTAAATTTATGCCTTGCAAATTAGATACTACACAATTTGTGCCGAACAAGGTAAAAATTCTCTAAACCCTGCCTTGTAAAATTAGATCATAATTAAGGGTACTTTGACCATAAATTTTTATTAAATGAGAAGTAGGGGCAAAAATTAAATACCATCAATTTGAGGAGAAGAATTAAAGATCACTACGAAATAGAAATAGTCTACGCAAAAACTTGATAACTTGCATTGACAGACTTCTAAGAGAGAGAATTTCCTATATATATGAAATTAGACTCATGTTTACCAGACATAGTAAGAGATTTTTGTTGACCAAATATAGTAGAATTTTTTTTTTTCAAAACATATACGAAATTTTGTCAAAAGCTTGGAATTTCACTCAGCACTTTTATGTATGAAAAGTGTATAATTCAGTATGAAATATATATATCTTGCTCAATGCTTAAAATTTCTCTCACAATTTTTATGTATAAAAACTATATAAATTTAGTACGAAATATATATATCTCGTTCAAGGTTTATAATTTTGCTCACAATTTTGTTATAAAAGTTGAATAGAATTTATATGAAATATGTATATAACCATATAAATTTTGTATAAAGTTCATGTTGGTTTCTAAAAATTTAATACAACTAAAACAATATTATATATAATTTTTATACAATATTCTTACACATTTAGTACAACTATGACACACATGTAAACTTAAAAATAATGTTCACAGAAATTTAGCATACAATTATAATATAACTTTAATATATATATTTCATACTATTCGACTATAACATCGAACTTCAACGAATTCGAACAAAAGTTTAGTCTAAAACTAACTGAAATCTTATCCAAATAGCTTCAAATTTTAGATTCGAACTTCCCTAAACGTTCCAGTTCTTTTGAGATATCATCCACTTGAAATAAAATTCGTTTGCGGTAAATTAATATTTTAAACTTGAGTTTCAAACTCTTTTAGTCGCCAACAATAGAATTTTGACACATTCAATTAGGAAAATTATCAAAAACCTATCTTGCTCCTTTAACGTATTTTTGTTGGTTGCTTGTATTCCAGATATTCTGATGTCCAAAAAATTAATTTTGACAAAACTTTTCAAATATTCTCTATGTAGTCCAATTATGTGATTATGAGCTATCGTAATTTTTTTTCTTTTCCACTAAAATCTATATTTCTGTATTCATGCATTCATGATTTTGATATTTGTAAAAAAGAGTTCACACAAGCTTTTTCTCTAGGTTTTTTATAAAATATAAAATCTTGTTATGTTTTATAATAAGAAAAAAAATAAAATATATATATATATATATATGTTTAGTAATATAGAATTTTTATTTAAATTATAAGAAAACATATATATATTTAGTAAAATAGAATCTTATTTAATACAGGGTGTGAATTTTTCCTTCTAAAATGACAACAAGACATCAATTTATTGTTAGGAAAAGAGGGGAAAGAAAAAAAAACTAAATTAATAGCCCATTAAGCTTATTTTTAAAAATAGAAAATTTCATAAATAACTATAGTCCAGAATATAGTTATCATTCATAACTTTAATGTGCGTAATTGCGATTTATAGCTATAAGTTTGGTTTAGCTGTATATATTTGTTCAAGTTAACTGTATCAATATTTATAATTTCGGTGTGTATACTATTTCTGTTTGTTCAACCTAGTTGTATCGACACATGCAATTTCGCTGGATACACTGTATCTATTCGATTTTTACCTAATTATATTAACACATACAATTAATTGGATATATTATATTCGCGTTATGTATGAGATATATAGCACATACAACACACTTCAATACAGTTTACAATCATCGCCTAAAAATGCCACACATAGGCGAAAACAGAAATAGAGGAGTGTACACAATGATACAGACAATAAAAATACACGGTGTATACATGAGTATATAACCAACAAAAATATATTAAAACAAGGATAAAGACAATAAAAATACATTCCATAAGCAAACTACAGAAATACAAGGATATGTGGATGAATACATGACTACAAAAATAGAGTCAAACCAACGACACACCATTAGAACTTCGTTTCATGACTTTGAATCCATGGTCAATTTAAATATTTGAAAAAGCTAAAAATGTTTTTAAATATATTAAGAAAGCCTATTATTATTTTTTAAACAAAGCCAATATAAGAAATGATTCTTTTCCTCCCTTGGCAAAGACCCTGCCGATGTCCAATCTCTTCTCATCCCTCTGCGAACACGGTGCCAATGGTGCGACCGCGATGAGGAGTTAAATGCACATTCTTGAAATAAGAATGTTAATATCTACATAGTCATAAATTTAAATCTCATTTTCATGTTAAAAAGTAGTTCAAATATTCCACTTTTTGACTTATAATTTTTGAAAGAAAAGGAGCATATGTGGTTCCTCAAACAGTTTACCCTGAATGTAACAACAAATTTGCTCTATCTATATATGATAATTATCTCTTGTGGGAACATAGGTCCTCCATCAAGTAAACCAAGGATCCAAGTTCTAAATACTAGGACCACATATGGAAATGATTGAGCCATAAGGAAAGACATAAATGACAAGAAAATTACACTCAATGATCTTCAAAATGAATGATTTTGAATTTTTGATCCCCACTTGTTCTATGAGCAAACCTTCGAGATCAAAAATCAAAAGTATCTCCCGTAAAACAAACGGGGATCAAAAGTTCAAAATCATCCACTTTTAAGATCATCCTTATAAATCACCCGATAAAAGGCTAAGCCACATAATTTTCAGGCCCAAACACCAAATATTTGGACCAATCTAATTACAAACTTCTTATAAAGAATAAAGAAAGATCCAAAATGTAAAAAGGTTCTAAAGAAGAAGGTTATGAAGGCCAATATTGTTGGGAGGGCAATTGAGTGTAGCGAATCACATAGGGACTATCATGGTTGTGAATTCCTTCATAGGTCGTGATGACATAGCTTGAGTCCTCATTGTCCCTTTCTACTCTCTTCTTCACATTGCATCCTCCACTTGAGCATTTGTAGTAATTCCTATTCATGTCCATTAAAATTTCGTCATAGTCAGAAGAGACGTGAAGGAACAGTGAGGATTAAACTCATATTTATTCTGTAAATTCTTATCAATATCATTACGCTGTAAGTTTTGATGATTTATTATTCTAATTTGAACTTTGAAGTTTATCGTCAAATTTCATTCTTTGAAATCAAATCGACTAATTCGAGCCAAATTAAAAACTACACGACATGTAGAGAATTGCATATGAAAGCTTTTAGAGTAGAAGATATGTATTATATACTAACTAGTTAATTTCAACAAAATGGTGTAGGACGTCCCTTTCTATAGGTTTGGCAATAATGCAATATCTATATATCATTACAAGATAAAGAAGAAAAAGAATAGATCATATGAAGGGCTTTTCTACTATTGAATCCACTTATTGTTAATCACATACTTTTGCAACTTTAACTAAAAATGTTAGGGAGGTTAATACCAAGAAATTACATATGAAAGGTATAGTAATTATTTTTTTTTCCAAGCTAATAAAAGTGTAGTGAGACAAGTGCCCTTTATGAAACCATAAGAAAATGCATTAAAATCTTTAATAATCAAAATATTATTCGGAAAATTTTAAAGCAATGATAAGAATAGGTTTCGAATTTGAGTACTTTTTCTTTTATAATCAAAATATTACTAAAACAAGGACCTATTTTCTGTGGGTCCCGGTAAATAAAATCCATTTAATCATATTCTTTTTTCTTATAAATTTTGGGTTGCTATAAAGTATAAAATAGAAAGGGAGAAAAATTCTTACAATGTGGATGTAATAAGTCGTTTTCCATCCACTTTTATTACTTTTTTTTTAACAACATACAAATATAATTTCCTCTAAAACATTTCACCAACTTTATATCCAATTCAAACCAAATGCAGAAAATTTATAAAATATTTTTCTTTTAAAATTAAGTAATAGATAAATTTATTAATATAAAATATTATCGAAACGACCAGCAGTCACGCCATATCAAATAACTATGCTATAGGCTTAAATGAAAAAAAAGGGAAAAAAAAGGTGTTTACTTCCCACCACCACAAATATCCTCGACCCTCAACTAGGGGCGAAGCTTCATGATACAAAGGAACAATTGAATCTCCTTCATCAAAAAATTTAAATAATACAAATATAATTAAAAATATTTTTTGTATATGTATGTACACACACAAATATAAACATACATATATATAGTTGTATCCTTTGACATAAGGAATGGTTTTTGTGAAGACAGAATTATTTTAGATCACAAATTCAAATCTCAAATAAGATCTTATAGTATTTCTCGAAATCCCCTTATTAAAATTTTTGAGTTATGAACTTGTATAAAGTGGTGCTCCTTCATTCTTACTTGATAGCATTCAAAATGGGTTTGAAAGTTTTGTTTAGGAGGAGAATTAATTGTGACATACAAGTGTCACCTTGTCATTTACATCAGCCTCATTTCTTTGAGTGAATATTTTGAGGTTATTTCTCTTAATTTTTTTTAAAATACAGTGAATTGCTCATATCGCTTGTGGATATAAATCATTAACTAAACCACATTAAATTATTATATTTTTTATGATATATAATTTTTTAATATTATTTTATTATCTTTTAAGATTTATTTTATTAACTTTCACGTGACACCTAATTATTTTAATACTAACCACCTTTCATGGTATTATAAACACCTCTTAAATTAAATTAGATTAGATTCTCTTATTATATAAGAGAGTTAAAGTTAAGCAAACACCTCCCGGTCAACATGCCTGCTTGTTGACGGAGACGATTTGGTAACTTCAAATATTTTAATTTATTTTAAAAAAAATATATTTTAATAGGTATATGGATCAGGATAATTTAATAATTTCACACATTTTAAGACATAGTAATTTTTTAAACTTATAAACATTATTTATCTTTTTCTATACATTTATTCATATGAGATATTATATTTATAAATAATTATTTTTAACTTATATGCTACACAATATATAATAAATAATATAATATTATTTATATTGAGCCGAGTATTGCCCGACGCATCCCGAGTAGCATGAGGATAAATGAGAGTGTAAGGTTCACAAACAAAGTTTGATTGATTGGATGATCAAATTTCCCTCTAATAATGGGTGCCAAACAGAAAGAAAGAAAGAAAGAAACAAAAAAAAAAGCACAATCTTATCTTCACTGCTTGTTTTAGTACTGCCGGTTGTCCCTTTTAAAAAAGGTCACACTCGTCACATAATATGGCCCTATCATAAATCATCATCTTCAATATAAGTTTGGCCGGTATCATCGTAAAATTCTGTAGCTGAATATTTAAAATTTTATATAAATTAATTAGTAAAAAAATATTATAATAAATTAATTAAAAATTATCAATAAATTCTATAATTAATTTTATATTTTCTAATAATGTATATTTTAATATGACATTATTGTGCTATAATGATAATATTGCAAATAACGGAAATTGGAAGGATATAATATTATTTCTCATTTAGGCTCTACTACTTGGTATTTCAAGTAGTCCCCTACGTCCCAATCAAGTGGACCTATCTCCGGTCAATGGCGGTCAATCAATTGGAACCACAAAATCTGTTGCTAATTCTATATAACAATAACAAAATTAAAATATTTATATAATAAGTCACTAATAAAAAAAATAAAAATTAATTATAAATAAATTTTATAGTTACCTAATAAAATTTATTGTTAATTCTATTTAGTGATGAATGATTAAAAAACTTTCTTAGCTACGAGCAATTTAGAATGAAGTTCACAGCCAACTTTAATACTTTTAATAGTTTTAATGAATTTGTTAATACAAATAAAGCTACTCGGTTCACATAAATTCATATATATGCTTTAAGGCTGGATCCACCTATCCACATATAGTTCTATAACCAACCTAAAGAGGCACATAATAGGAGTTTTGTAATGTTACCTTGTATGGTATTTGGACTCTTAGATTTTTTAAAAATAGAGCATTAATTTTTTATTTATTCAATATGACTGCGAACACCTTTGAAGAGTATAAGCAACGTCATAGGTTACCTCATACACAGCTAGGTCCTTTTTGAGAGTGACAAAAGAGTATTAATATCATAGCTGTTTCATTGTCCTTGATATATTTTTTATTTTTAAGGAGGGATAAATTAAAGATCTAGGGGAAGACCTAAATCTATAAATCAACCTTGCATGGCTCAATTCAGGTATATGAACTTAATTTCTTACTACTAATTGGTACATATTATGATCTAGGTAAATGATAAATAATTAGAGGTGGTTTGATGATTTAAGTTTTATAGATTCAATGTTTAGAATTTTAGTTATCAAACTCATTATATTTTCAAATTATGAGTTCATATTTACTATTATTACAATTTTAGTGGATTTTTATACATAAATTTGTGTAAAGTGTGAGAAAAATGTAAAAACAATAATAGTTTCACATGAAAATCCTTATATGAAATGTCAAAAAAATCAGTAAAGTCGAGAGGCAAAAAGAGGCCAAAGATTATATAAGATGACAAGAGATATATTTGATTGGCTTGATAAAAATCAAAGTGAAGAATGAATGAAAGACCCTATTAATATCAAAAATACTGAATTCAGGAGAACCCGATATCATAGTATTACATCCCCTCACGGATAATGCATGTCACATACATGTATCCAAAACCAAAGGGCTGCTAGATTATAATAGGATCACCTATACAAAGGCTGCTAGATTATAATAAGATCACCTATATATAAAGTAAAATGTTTATCACGTGAATCCACTACAATTAATAGTGATTCTGTTTGGATTCTTCTTCTTTATTTTTGTGGGGCGGAGATAATATCACTCCACTTAATTTAATTTATAGAAACTCTACAATTAGCATGCATATATACCTTTAATTTCTTCGAATGGATATGATCATTTAATTATTTCTTACTTCTAGCTATAGCTAGATAGAAGCAATTGTATATGACATAATTATAATAAAACAACGGAAAAGAGTTAAAGCACTAAAAATGATTTTAAAATATTTTTATTTTATTAAATTTGTCTTTTTTTTTAAATTTATTTGAATTAAAAATATTCTTAACATTAAATTTAAGTCTAGCCCCTTTAATAAAAGTTAATGTGAAATATATAAGTTTTTAAAATTAAATATGTGACATTATTTTTATTGATCCACATGTAATTGAACCAAATTCATTTACAATCCAACCTAGCTATTAACGGAACTTATTTTCAAAAAACTCAACACTTCTTCTTCATTCCATGTAGGACCTTTACTGTGCCTGAAGTTTATCTAATGTCACATATTTAATTAAAAAAAATTGTATATTTCATATTAACTTCTGTTAAAAGAAGGGGTAAAATTTTAAACTTAAATTTAACGTTAAAGATATTTTTGATCCAAATAGATAGAAGTAAGGATAAATTTGATCCAATAAAAAAAAAATTTAAAATTATTTCTAATATGTTAAGGAGATTGATAAAGGAATATGATGTAATTATGAGAGGTTGCGCATGCAATAGCAATAATAATGAAAAAATAGTGTTGATCCACTATAGAATTATTGGGAAATAAATACCTTGGATTTGGACTATTCTTGACCATCTTCTTGCCATATTTCCTCCATTTAAATCCATCATCCAACACATCCAACTCTGATTTAAATCTAAATGCAACCCTGGACTTTGCATCCACTTTGTTGTACTTGTTTACACCTTTGGTACATTTTCTATTAACATCATAGGTAAATAAAAAAATAAATTAATTTTTGAGCAATAAGAGAAGAAGGTGAAAACATATATGTAAAGAATAATATTGATGTAGCGCTTGCATGTTATCATGAGTTGTTGGAGTGGGATTATTGGAATATGATCCACTACTATCGGAAACACTTTGAACAAATTCATTTTGCGACAAAATATCATCACTCCATCCGTCTTCAGGGAAGAGATAATAATCGGAGAGCTCCAAATTCTCCGGTGTATCCATGAAATCGGAGTGATAAATATCTCCGTTATTAGGGTTAGGGTTTGAGTTATAAGGGAAATTGTCCATTGTTGAAGAGGAAAGAAGAGATGAAAGTGTTGGATGACTTTTCAAGACTTGTTTCTATTTATGCTCTTGCTTCCATTTCTTTATTATTATTATTATTATTATTACTTTTTATTTTTTTTAGAGTCACCTTGATGGATTCTTTCTTGGAGGGTACAAGGAAGGTGCTTCTTCTACCACGTGGCACCATTCCATAGGTTGTAGTGATGTCATATGGATGACGATATCAGCCTTCTGAAAGAGAGTCGTCGCATTTTGAGAAGACTTATGTCTTGTAATGCCTCTGTCCACATATATGCATATATATATTCTATCACTTTAACTTAATTCTCTATTTTTTTTATAAGAAAAAGAATTTCATCTAATGTTCAATCTCAATTAATTTGATCTTAATTGAAAAAAATTATTTTAAAAGTAATATTATTTTATTTTATTCTTTAGACTTGAATATAAAATTATTAATTTAGAATGAAAAATTACAATATATATATATATATATATATATATATATATATATATATGTATGTATATATAAAATTTAATTGTTACATTATCATATTAATATTGTCAATGACAATAAATAACCATTTATTATAAGTTTAGTCCGATAACTAAGTAACAAAGAAAATTACATGTCATTGTAGATTAAAATATATATTTTGTTGATGTAAAATTTGTGTAGAAAAAATATGTATATAAATTAAAATCTCTAGAGGTTGATGATTAGATCACTTAATAAACTTCCTATACATTCTAATAATTGAGATGAAAAATTCACAACAAGATTTTTTTTTTTAAAAAAAAAGGAAAAAGAAAAAAATCGTATCTTAGGGATATGGGACAGCAAAGGAATAAAGATAATTTGGTGGAGAATACTTTCATCACTTTTTCCCTTTTATTTAATTTCTCTTCATATTTTTGTATTTATTTCCTTTATATTTTAATTGATTGGGTTGGGTTCTTTTGTGGTGATTAAGATAAGATAAAAGAGTGTCCAACTCTCTTTTTCTATGTCTTATTCTAATATTTTCTTGAGATTACATTTCTCTTTGATTTGATTATGTTTAGATTGGGGACAAACGGATATTAAATTCGCCAATCTTCCGCAGAGGCATTGGCATCTCATCACAACTCTCCTTTCACATTCTAACATTTTAAATATCAATTAATTTATTCAAACGAGACATGTCACAATATCATGATGCATCTATTCTTATAATTATTTTTTTAATACTTTTGTCTTTCGAAAGTCTTTTTATAAAATATTTGGCCTTAATATGATTTGTTATCTCATAAATAAGTATTGCGATGAAGAGATATTTGTTATTCACTCAACACGATCGTATCAATTCACAATTCACCTAACACAATTATTCCAGATGAATAATAATTAAAAATTGAATGTGGGTGAAATTCTCGTCAAATGACTGAAATATTCAATTGACTCCCTTCTTTTGTGGGGCTCCCGACCCCTAGTTAGCAGAATTAGTGATACTACTATTCTAATTTCTAAATTAAAAGCTGTCACCCCTCTTTGAATTGGTAGAGATCGGTTATGGTGTGTTAACAAATGTTAATTTAGTTAACAAATTATAACGGATCATTGAAGAAAATGAATATTGATATATTTTGATAATTAACAAACACAATATACTTGGTGTGTTGATTATGATATGTGTACTAAGAACTAGCTAGGTCCTTAAGACTCATATATTGCGAAGCACGCTTGTGTTGAGATATTGTAAGAAACATATTTGTGTGTATTTTTATTTTATTTTAATAATATGTTCGAGATAATTACACAAGATTTTTCGAATTAATTGAGTTATAAAGAATTCTAAGAATGATTGACTGTGTGGTTATTTTTGGTAAGGTGTGCCTCAGGAATCCTTCCTGAAATGGACTCTAATTGATTTGATTTCCTTCCTAGGAGTCTTCCTTTGAATAGAACTCCTTTAAAGAATTTCATAGTAGTTCATGAATGTTTATAGTGAATTTACATGAATAAAAACATTTATCTCATACTTAGCCCTCACTAGCTCATGGAGGAGAATTCATAGATACTCATAGAGTCATAGCTAGGAAAGAACAAAGATGCTTCTGGACGAAATATTGCCTTACATACCTTAATTTCTTCCCAACAATGAAAGAAAAACTCAAAATTTGAGGAAGAATGCTAAAAATCTACTCTTGAACCTTGAGATGAATTTTCTTGAAAACCTTAAGATTTTCATGAAGAATCTTGCTTAGAATTCATAATGGGGATTAGAATCAATTAGAAATCATGGAGTATGCTTGCCTTGATATGGAAGGACTTGGAGAAGAAAGAGCGCTCGAACTAGGGCTTGGAGATGTGAAAATGTGAAAGAAAAATAACGAGGATCGAATTTATACTTGCTGGTGACAACCATTTATGGTGGGTCTGGTATCACGTCCCGCCCCTGGACCTGGACGAGACCGGCACTGATGTCATTACTAGCCTGAGCGGACCTCATAACATGGCATAAGACATAGAGCATTTATCTAATCATGGATGGAACATCAATAACTAAAAGTTTTCATAAAGATCCAAAAATATGAATACTCAATAAATAGAAAAGTTTTGCCAAGTTTACATCATGAACATACCAGACTCATCAAAATAATCTAAGAAGCCTCTAATCATAATGGAGTAAACTATTACCGGAACAAGGCACCCGACATACCTCTAAATCAAAAACTAATAACGTTGAACATAATACTAAGCCTAAAATAAGCAGGTCTCACCAAAAGTTGAGTATGTAAATCCTAACATGCGGCCCAATCGTTAGCCTGAATACCTGAGTCTACATTATTAAATAATGCAGTGCCCCTGACAAAAGTGACATAAGTACATTCTAATACAGTATGCAAAATAGCTGAATGAAAACATAAACATAACTGAAATGGAAGGACAATCGAAAACATAGACATAGCGAAAAGGAAATCAAGGATCCAAAATTAATAGGTTGACCTTATTAAATATCATCTTTCATTATTCATTAGTTCATTATGGGAGGTTCTTACTTTTGCTAATATAACTCACCATGTAAAAATATGAAGTCCAATCTCTGTCTGATCAGTTAAGCCATCTCATACCTTTGTCGGGGTATAAGACATACACAACATATATATTAGCTAGCAAGGATTCATAACAGCCCATACAGGGTTATATAAGGCGTTGTACTAACTTACTTGATCACCTACATATTTTTCTCTGTGGAATTCGATCCCAACTTATAATAGGGTAGATTATATTACATACGATCATATATACTTTCTCATTTGAGAAGTGAATTTAGATGTTATCAGACCCTCATATGGATGATATCAGCTAAACTACCTGGATCAATAAGCACACCTTTAATCATGAAATTATCTATGTTTAAAGAGATCACCAATACATTATTATGTGGATAACTCTACACCTTTTAGTTCTTCGTTACTAAATGAAATCGATTCTGGATTGGATTTTTCAAATGTCTTTTCTTAAGATTAATCGACCATTTTGCCTTCTTTAATTCTGAAAATGCTACTTCACTGAATTTTTCCCCTTCTGATAATCATGTAATTACATATTAAGGTGGATCATGCTTGACTTTATGACTTCTACTTTTTTTTCCATAGTTTTTCTTGGCCCTGCTATTCAAAAATTCTTTCAAATAACCATTTTTTAGCAGTACGGCCACTTCCTCTCGGAGGTATCTACAATTCTCAGTATTATATTTGAGCATCCTATGATAATTACACCATATATACTGGTCCCTTATTCTGGGTTCGGATCTTATAGGTTTAGGGAAGCAGGTCTCTTTTATGACACTTACGGTCACGAGCAACTGTACCAAACTTATGTTGAAACTGTATTCTCAAACTCTTCCACTGCATAAACTATATTAGGGGCCTAACCGCTTCTTTATTCTATAGTCTTATGTGGTTTTGAACTTTGTTGCTTCTCTTATTAAATTGACGCCTATCCATGGATTGAAAGTTCCAATCGTACCGACTTGAGTTCGATCTTGTGATGGACAGATAACGCGAGAATCAGCTCCTCATTGATTTCGAATTTGATTTCCATACCTTAATCATATTTTCATGAGATCAGCAATAATCGTCTCCTACCCAAAATTTTTAATCATATTGGCTATGTATGTCAGCCCAATTGGTAGCTCGAATTATGTCAAACTTCCTTCAACTTTAACTATATGACTGAAATATCTAGATTCAAGCCATTTGTGAAAGCCTCTACTATCCAGTCATCTGGGACTAATGGAAATAACATCCTTTCTTTTTGAAATCTAATCACAAAGTCTCAAAGCAGCTCGAAATCACATTGGTTGGTTTTAAAGATGTCTGTCATTCTGCACATAACCTTCCTAACTCCTACATGTGCCTTGGCAAAAGAATCTGCAACAATAATAAAAGCATCAATAGAAATTTCAAGCAATGAAGAATACCACATAAGTGTCCCTCCCGATAGGGTTTCTCCAAATTTTTTGACTAGAATTGATTCAATTTCGTCTTTAGTCAAATCATTCTCTTTGACTATTGTCGCAAACTCCAATATATATTCATTAGAATCCCTAGTTTTGTCATATTTGGTAATATCTGACATCCTGAACCTCTTCGAAATTGGATTTGGTGTCATACGGAGCTTTATAGTTGTTAAGCATATCTTTAAGAATTCGGCCCTTTTAAGAGTATAGGTGCCCTCTGTTTCTGATATATGCGGGCATACAACTCCTTTTACGCCTTTCTTCAAGCTCATTCTGAATTCTTCTTTAAGAGATTCTATCACAGGTACTCAATCTTCAAAACCTCTTCCCGGCCTGTCCGTTCTATATTCTCCCGAGCGAGTCTCGATTGCGAGGCCAGTTCTCAAGCTCTTCGTAGGGGGTTGTTTCATACGGGCGTCTGCTCATCGATTTCGATATTATTGAAAGTTACTTTGATCAACGCCTTCTACAACTCTATCACCCTACAACCCTGTTGGAATAGATGATCCATCGCTAATAGGTGTTGAGTAGCCAAAATTTTCATGGTCTCTTTAAGATAGTCCAAATCCGAACGGTCATGATTCTCTAATGAGTGATTTCCTCATCTCGTGGGGGTTCGAGTGTTCCTTTTCTCAAATTTCAGCATCTATTTGCATCTGTCAAATCCACAGCATCTTGGTCAATTCTCACTATGTTGATGTGCTCCTCATGATGAACTGGTTGTTCCTGAATCCCATTGTGGAGATCAACTTCTGCCATATTTTCATTATTGTTTATGATTGCCATGAGTTATTTATGAAAAACAAACAAATGTACCCGAGTAGGTTAGTGAATATGGAATAGCGAGCCAAAATAATACTGCAACTACAAAGGCTCGAGCACCGAACTTTTTACCAAGAAATCGGTACAATTGAATTTATAGTGAGGCCAAGAAAACACAATATAATTTAACTCACAAAATCAATGTTAAACAAATAAATAAGTTGATTATTAAGCTTATTGAGATATAAATAAGAATAGACAAAATGAATGGAACAGTAAGATTATGAATTATTGCTCTAATTGTGGTTCTAAGTATTAATTCATAGCTTTAAGAACCAAGATGTCTATTATGTGTGTTCGTAGTGAGCTTTCCTTTGACAAATGAATGAGTAAAATCAGGAAGGAGAGAGAGAGATATATGATGATGAACAGAACTTCTGATTGTGGATACTCGACGGGTCCAGAAGCAGATATCGAAAACTCTCTTTTCATAACTTCGGACACTTCATTTCAACTTGTCTCCTAAATCTCACTTTGTCTCCGCGTGTCCTTTCTCTATTCAGTCATCTGTTTGAGTCGCTTTTTGTCCAATACAACTAGAGTGCAATCTCTTCTTCTTTTTTCTTCCAGAGCAACATGCACATTATTTGTGTGTGTATCATATAGTGGTGGGCGTTTGATTCTTCGGTTCGATTTTATCAAAGTTCGATTCTATTCTTCGATTTTCAGTTTTGGAAAAATGTTCATCGTTCATCAAATCAAACTAATTCAATTTGGTTCAATTTTTTCAACTTCGGTTCGGTTTGGTTCGATGTTTTTAAAACAAATTTTTGGTGCAAGTTAGAAATAAAATTATCAAAACATTTGACATGAAACAAAAGTGTTCAACAATGCTATTCCTATAATTTCTACAACAATCCATAACTTAGTATATTAATTTAAAACATTACAAATAAAAATATAATTAGAATTTAGAAACTAACTACTACCTAACACCTAGCAATTAATATTTCTTAATTTCTGAGACTGGTAGTATATTGTATTAGATTATAAGTTAAGTGGTGAGGCAAACTTTTAGGTTAAACTTAAATGCTCTGTTCGGTTGGGACTTAAGTATTTGACTATTTTTGGGTTAAATGTAAATCTGAAATAAAGGCACACACCCCAAATGAATTGTGTTTTAAAACATAAATATAAATATTATTTTAAAATATTATTAATAAAACTTCGGTTCTTCGATGCACCAAAGAATCGTGACTCTCATACCGAACACCGAACCGAAGAACCAAACTTTTCGGAAAAAAAAATCGAACACCAAACCGAAGAATCAAATTAATTCGATTCGATTCGACTTTTTAATTTTTCAATATTTATGCCCACTCCTAGTATCATATGCTTGAATTGGTTGTACTCTGCTCAAGTAATACACTTAATATTCCCAAAATAATTGGAGAAAAAAGAGACAAACCTTATATGTTTATGGAAGGAAGGTTAATTGAAGCATCACAGATGATGACTACATATTAAACTTTGTCAATTAGGAGACTCATCAATAGTGAAAGACTGAAAATGTACCTTCCTAGATGGTGAAGTTCGACTTTTGACCCATCATTATCACCGTTCATTAATCCATTAGAGAGACCAATAAATATTACTTTCACCGGTTGAAGTATCAAAAAGTGGCAAATTAAACCTTAGATTCAAAATAAGTGATATTTTATTTAAACACAATTTTTAAAAAATTATTCATTTTTAAAAAATATGAAATGCATTTTTACTAACTTATTTTTAATAAATATCTTTAAAAAAATGTAGCTTTTTAGTAATTTATAAAACTCTCTCCAATTAAATAAAAAATAAAACTAAAAGAATATCATTAATATCTTTTAAATTATATAAAAATATTATTTATTTTAAAATAAAACTAAAAAGTTAAAATAATGCTTATTTGGAATGAGATGAAGTAACAAACAGTCTCAATCTTGTGCTAGTGATGTGCATGCCCACTTGCCTCAATCAACCTTGGACTATTCAATTCCATTGACACCTTCTTCTTTATTTTCAAAATGCTTCAGGCAAGCGTGTTCACGAAAAATTGAATTAATCAAATCGAAAATTAAATTGAATCGAAGAAAAATTGATAATTTTTTAATTTAATTTGGTTTTTATTTTAATTTTTAATTTTAAAAACTGATATGATTTAATTTAATTTTAATTTCAATTATAAAATTATTTTAAAAAATAGAACAAAAACCAATTATATATATACATATTTAAAGGTTATAATTACAAAACACACGTGTGTGTATATAATTTATAATTTTACAGCATATAGTAACTTTTTATATTTTTGGTTCCTGACGTGAGTGTTTACATTTTCAGTTTGATTTATAATTTTTATTTGATTACGTCAAGAATCTATTCCATGTTCATTTAATTAGTCATTATTGTTTAATTCAAATATCGTCAAAATATTTTGATATATCACAGTCAAAAAATTTAAATTTTTTGCAAAAGAAAACACTATCATAAGAAATTTATTATACATGCGATTTTCTTGGGATAACCTACCTATATAACTTAATTATGTATATATATTTTGTTTTTCTTTTTAAGAGTAATTTATTTGATAGTGTTATGTTTGAATTAGCCTATCTAATTTGGTTGGAAGTATATTATCATTTGTTTTAGTTTAAAAAGAAATCAAAAAAATAAAAAAATAGATAAAAAATCAAAACGATGAAAAAACGATTTAATTAATTTGATTTAATTTCAATATTTAAAAAGTTAATTTAATTAATTTAAATTTTTCGATATACTAAAAATATATATTTACTAACTTACTTGCTAAATTAGACAAATAAGAAAATATTTTTTTAATATAATAAATAAGTAAAACATAAATCTATGGAATATATTTTAACTTCAAATATTTAATATTTTTTTCTAAAAGTAGAGGCTTACAGTGGAGAGGAAAAGGAAAGCGAAGCTCTGAGTGGGTATTGACATAATATTTTTAAGTAATTAGAAATAAAATAAATATTTTTGAATAGTAATAAAAATTATTTTTCATAAGTTAATAAAAGTAGTTTATGAGAAATACTTTTGAAATTTTACTTAAGTATAAATTGTTATTTTAATATTGATAAAAGTGTTTTTAAAAGTGACTAACCAAATACAAATTATTATTTTATAAAAGAATTTTTTTTAAAAAAAATATATATATATTTTTTATTAAAATATTTTTCAAAATAAGTAAATTTAAAAAAAATAGCCAAACGGGTTATTAGTATCTTACAAAACCATTCTATCACGCTTAAGTAATATCATAATTAGGATATACTTGATGTTTACATCAAATGATATTAGTTAATTATAAAACGTCAAACGATATTAGTTAATTATAATTAAGTGATATGGATGTATGTAAAAAGACATGTATCATCTGGTCATTGATTTGGGGTAACACCAATTGCAGGTTAGTTTTTTTTCCAGGGAGATTAATACATACAAGTGTTATTCGTTGAATAACTTGAATTTCAAATTATTCACTTGCTTTAACTATTCATACTATGAATATAGGTGTATTAACTCTGTTCTTGTGGACTTTTGAGAAGTGGGAGGAAGATTATCACTCTAAGACACCGAACAAATTTTTTAGGACTGCTGTAACTGACATAATATGGACCACGAAAAATATAAAGGTGAATCAAAATCAAAAATATATTTACCCTATTAGCATGCATATAACGGAGCAACTAGCCGTTTTAACACCTCATAATGAAACTTGCAAAGTCATCTTTTTGAAAATCAAAGAAATTTTCCTACTTTGATTAAAAAAAATTAATTAATCTTTGTTCATTTACCTGACAAGTTCTATATTTACCTTCAGTATTTATTCGCATTTAACATTTATATTAAATTAAGTAATTTAATTTTAATAGTTAAAAAATTAAAATAAGAATACATATTATTTAACTATGGCAAGTGATATATATATATCTTATCTTCATCATCAATTTAATATAAATCAAGTGCGAAACATATTAAATTTCTCGAGAAGGGATTCTTCACGCTTAAAAGTCTTTATGAGTTTTCATAATGACTTACAATCTTACCTTAGTTTACGGGTTTGGAATAGTAGTTCTCAAAGTGAATCTTTGAACCCTCTAAATGTAACGACCCGTCTGTCATTGCGGGTGGGAAATAAGTTAGAACACCCCTCTCTAGCCTAAGTTATTGTGGGAAGGAATTGAGTAAGTGTTAGTTGAGATTTTGAAGCTGGGGGATGATTTGTGTGCAAGAAATGGGAGCTACTGGTCACTGGGACCGTTGCAGCAGATGGATAACCGCTGCAGCGAGACCGTCAGCACGGTCGGAGGCCTGCTGTAACGAACCAGAAAATATACTGTCGGATCCGCTGTGACAGCGTCTTGGGCGCTATAGTAGGTCCACTACAGCGGAAATGTGACCGTTGCAGCGGATGACGGGAATCAGTAAGTGGGTTCTGAGTGGAATTTCAGGGGGTTTACCCCATTATTTCAGAGTACGAACTGTGAGAACTCAGAGCAAATCCCTCAAGTGTAGAGCAGATTTCTCTTCTCAAAGGTAAGAATCTTAGTCAAATCTCTTTACTCTGACGCCCTAACCCCGTAGAATCGATAGGGGGACCTGTAATGGTGGAAATTTAGGTTGAAAAGCTCTAGAACTATGAGAGTAGGGGAAGTTGGTTGGGTGTTGAAGTTGTTGATTCCTAGGTTTGTAAGCATGTAATTATTATTCCCTATGGTGAATGTGATGGTGGTAGTTCATTATTGCTAAAATTGGAGGCCTAGAATTCGGTATGAGTGGGGATTTTAGTGTTAAAAACTGCTTGAAATAGGATTTAGGGAGTAGAAACACTACAAACTGGGGTTGAATGATCATGACGGGATTAGAATGGGATAATTTACTCACCGATAATGATTAAAACCCCATGAAATGGGTAGAATGGGGACGAGGTTGAATTTTCAAAACCCTTATTTTCTGAAATAGTTTATTGAATTCTCCGTTAATCTCTTGCTCTAGATTTTGAACATCCGAAAGCATTGAGGAAAGGCAAAGCTCCAGCGAAATAATTGTGAATCCCATCTTTTAATCAAGATAGATTATGATTTAGAAGGAGTTAGACTTTGGATAATAGGATGTATTATGTGGAATGATTATCTGTGATTTGGTCTCCGGACATTGCTTGTTTTCATAATCCTTTGTTGAATTCTATTATTGTATGATCATGCTATGAAATAGTTATTTATGTGATGTGGAAATTGGATGCTGAAACTTGTTCTTATTGGTTGTATTGTTTGAATATGATCCCTCAGTGGTATGAATATTCAAGTTGAGGGAGGAAGATGAGGCCTCCCAAGGGTCAAAGAAATTGACTGAGTGATAAAACACCGAGAGGTGTGAATAAAAGTGGATAACATGATTATCCTGAGATGAGTGGCTCGTGCCCGAGGGGAGCATTTAGGTGAGCAATGATGGTTGAGTGGCTCGTGTACAAGGGGAGCATCCGGACGAGCAGATGAGTGGGATCAGGTACCACGCCGGTACAGTACATGAATTTCTAAAGTCCCCTGCAGGTCATGATCGGAAGGGCATAATAAGTCCCTCGAGCATGTGTGTACATCGACGTTCAATATTAGAGTTGTTCATTGTGATGTTACGGAGGCATGTACCTGGAATATCACCATTCATTGCATTATTTTACTAAGTGTAAGAAATAAAATCGGTCTGGAAATGTGAGGACCTGAATGAACTAAACTTATGGTTGTGTATTTTGTGCTTTCGAATTGTGATGTGTTTATAATGATTTGACGGTTTATGTGTTGTTAAATGAGGACTCATGATGAGTTGTGAAATCTTTCGTGAATAGTTCATTGTATATTCCTCTTGATTATAATGTGTTGATTGTTTATTGACGGCTATAAGTAGCTTGAATGGTCATGATGAGTAGAACATTGAAAAGAGTTAAGAGAGTTGTAGGTGTGCAGCTAAGTTGAGCTACTGCCAAGGAGTACCGCTGCAGCGGATCCTATTTTGTCATGAGAATGTGTGCCACGTGTGTGGGGAGTATGGCCATATCCGCAGATGGTGTCCCAGGTTTGGTCAGGGCGGGTAGATTATTTCGCACCCAGCTCCTCGAGCTCCGGCCACTATTGAAATAAGACGGAGTACATTCAGAAAGGATCGCCCACAGTTGGGAAGGAGCAGTCCACCAGCGGTTAGAGGTAGCACCCAGTCAGGTAGAAGAGGTACTCAGACTGGAAGGTGTGGCAAATAGTCCGGCAAAGAGGTTGTAGTGCCTAATAGGAGCGGGTCTCAGACAGGTAATCAGACCCACTTCTATGCATTTTCGGGTCGACCCGAGGCAGAGGCTTCAGACATTGTTATCACAAGTATGATTTTAATATGCGACAAAATGCCTACGATCTTGTTTGATCCTGATTCTACTTTTTCCTATGTGTCTGCTTATTTTGCTGTGGGGTTGGATCTTGCTTGTGATGTACTTGATATTCCTATCCATGTGTCTACTCCTATGGGGGATTCTGTGGTGGTGGATAGGGTCTATCGTGCTTATTCTGTGGACTTCATGGGTTGTGATACTCGATTAGATTTGATAATATTAGACATGGTAGATTTTGATGTAATCTTGGGAATGAGTTGTTTGTCTCTGTACCATGTCATTCTGGATAACCATTATAAGATAATTACCATAGTAGGGCAGGGTCATCCAAGTTGGAGCAAAAAGGGAGTTATAGCTCTGCTCCTAAGAAACTCATCTCTTATATTTGTGCCTGGAAATTGATAAGGTGGGGGTATTCAACATATCTCACTCACAATCGGGATACCAGTTCAGAGGATTCTTCTATAGAGTCAGTCCCGGTAGTTTGTGAACTCTTAGAGGTATTTCCCCGAATTTGTCTAGCTTACCACCGGACCGTGATATTGACTTCTGCGTAGTTTTATAGTAAGGGACCCAACTTATTTCTATACCGCTATATAAAATGGCACCAGCTGAGTTGAAAGAACTCAATGAGCATTTGCATGAGCTGTTTAGTAAAGGGTTTATCAGGCCACAAGTGTCTCTCCGTGGGGTGCCGCGATCTTGTTTGTGAAAAAAAAGGATTGTAGCATACAGATGTGCATTGATTATCGTTAGCTAAATAAGATAATCATTTAGAATAAATACCCTTTTTCCCCGAATAGTGTTCTCAAAGATGGACTTGAGATCGGGTTATCATCAGCTGAAGATTCGTGCTGAGGATATTCCCAATATAACTTTTCGGATCAGGTATAGTCGTATAGATATTATGAGTTTCTATTCATGTCCTTCAGACTCACTAATGCTCCAGCAGCATTTATGAGCTTGATGAATGGTATCATCAAACCCTATCTGGATTCACTTGTAATCGTGTTCATTGATGATACTTTGGTGTACTCTAAGACTAAGTAGGAGCATGAGAATAATTTGAGGATAGTGCTGGGGTTGCTAAAGGAGAAACAGTTGTACGCCAAGTTCACCAAATGTGAATTTTTGCAGGAGTAGGTGTCTTTTATGAGGCATGTACACTCCAAGGAAGGGATTAAGGTAGATCCACAGAAGGTGGAAATGGTCCGTAATTGGGCTAGGCAAACAACAGTAAGAGAAGTGCGGAGTTTTGTAGGGCTGGCCAGCTATTACCACCGATTTGTGAAGGGGTTCGTAGCCATTGCCTCGGTGTTGACAAGGCTAACTCAAAAAGATATGTCTTTTCAATGGTCCGAGGAATGTGAAGAGAGTTTTCAGAAGATCAAAACCCTGCTAACCACAACACCTATCCTGACACTATCAGTGGAAGGTAAGGATTTTGTAGTTTATTGTGATGCCTCATGGCCTGGGTTGGGTGTTGTGTTAATGCATGAACAGGTCATTGCTTATTCTTTGAGACAGTTGAAGGTGCACGAGAAGAATTACCCAACATACGATCTGGAGTTAGCAACGGTGGTGTTCATCCTGAAAATTTAGAGGCATTACTTGTACGAGGTTTGTGGTGAGGTGTTAACAGACCATCACAGCCTGAAGTATGTGTTCCTCTAGCAAGATCTTAATCTGAGGCAGCATATGGATGAAACTGCTTAAGGACATTGATGTTACAATCCTATATCATCCTGGAAAGGCCAAGTGGTAGCAAATGCCTTGGGCCGAAAAGCTGTATGTTGTTCGGTCAGTTTGTTATATGGGTATATAACTACACGCAAGTGCACGTGGTCGAACAAGTAGTAAAGTGGCTCAAGTAAGCCAAGTATCGATCCCACAGGGACTGGGATAAGGTAACAATTAATCAAGTGTTACTATATTTTCAGTTTAACAATGAAGACAACAGTGTAACCAAGAGTTTGATATTTTTGGATTCTAATTTTTATGCTAAGTCTAAAACGATTATCTAATGTGAGTCTGAACTATGAATGTGAGCATGCTGAGGTTAATTGAACATGTAAAGAAATTAATTATCGATATAATTTGGCTAACCTTTCCTCCGGTTGCTAGTCAAGAACTAATGCCAATGGATTAAAACTCTCGTATTTAACCCAACTTAAGAATCATGAACCGTCCACCTACATTTCTGTGATTAAACGAAAATTCATGTTCTAGCCATACAAACCCGGTTCCTAAATTGACTAATACGACTTTCAGGTATATTTCTATCCTGAAGGTAAATCAATTCTCAATTTTCCCAAACTAAGAAAGGATCATATCCTATTAATTCACAACTTTCCAATTTCTTGCTCTCTCGAGTGAAACCGGACTTTTTAGATATACATTAACGTAGGCCACACATTAATGCAATAAGAACAAGAATCAATAGAACAACCATGGAAGAAAAGATAAAAAACCAAAGAATCAATAATCGCATTTCCTTACAAGTGTTCTTAACCTCAGCAAGAAGAGGAATTAGCCACTCATTTGTGGATTAAACATCGTTAAATGAGTGTTAAACATACAAGCAATTGAATTCAAGGAGAAGGAAAGAGAGAAAAACCCTGATAATTTCGTCCCCTCAACTGCCTGTAACCCACGTTCTTGCTCCACCAAGTCAGAATATTGAAAAATGAACCTAAGTGTTCTATTTATACTAGTGGGAATTTTTCCCGGAATAATAAGCAACGTGTCACGGAGTGCATTGCGGAGCACTGCCTCCGTGACACGCCACCGACGTGGACCCTCACTGGAAGTTGGGGGTCCAGGTAATCAGGCTCAACGTGGTACGGCGTGCAACGCGGACCCAGGCCACCGTGCCACGGACCCAACGCGAACCCTCTCTGGAAATTGGGCGAAAATTCCCTATCCAGGCAGAAGGCCTCCGCGATGGCAGCGTGACACGGCTCCATCGCGGAGCCTCTTTATTTTATGTCTTCCAATGCCTTGTCCTTTGCTCACATCCGAGTCCAACCCCGATCTATTCCAACATGCATTTTAGCTTTCCAAAATCACATTTTACCTGCAAAACAATGCTAATCATGTTGGTTAGTATAAATTCACATTTTATTACCAATCACATGAGAATGTATAAACATTGATAGATAAACAAGGCTAAAATGACACATTTGAGTATCACTTGGGCATATAAATTTTCCCAAGATCACTTACCCCATACTTAAATCCTTGTTCGTCCTCGAACAACAATCTTACACCTCATGCAATTTACATCCAAACCTCGCTACTTTGGTTCGACAATTTAGGTTACAGTCATACCGATTATTCAATACAACAAATCATCAAGAAAACATGCATGGTCCTATCAATGCAATGACCGTCAATACATCAAGACCTCCTAGACTTAAGAATAGACTCTCAATATTGGCAAACTCATGCAAATCAGCTGATCAAGACATCCGACACGAAAATTAATCTTTCATCAAGCATGTGCCCTCACAACACAAGAGAATTTTCCCCTTTTTGATCATATGAACTCACAAAATTTCAAGCAGGGGCATAAAAACACAATTTCGCTCTCTCTCCCAAAAGAATTCACATGCATCATGTCATGACCCATAAGCTTGCCTTTAGTGTATTACTCCACTAATATAAAGAAGTGTGATGTAGGATCACGTAGGACTTTAACGGGTTGTAATGTAAGCTACGGAACTAGAGAATATTGGGCTAGCCAATAATAGCCACTAGCTTCCTTAAGCGTCTTTTCAATACATCCCATCAAACTCATGGTCATTGTTTCTTTCTTCATCCTCCCATTCTTGAAGTATTTCTTTAGTTTGGCCCATCTTATTAAGCACACTTGACACAACAATAAAGATTATTCATGCACCTTCATTATAGTTTATTTATAACAAGTGCACCTTCAACCTTTTCTTTTCTTCCATCACTCGACTTTTCTTTTCTTTTCACCATTCTAACTCTTTGACACTTTGGGAAAATGATTTTCTCTTCTTAAGCGCTTAAGAGTTTTGGATCAAATTTGCGGCTAATGAAAAGAAGGGATTAAGTTTGGTTTACACTTTTTGACCAAAGAAAAAATTAATAGGCTAAAGGCTCAACGGGCTGACTAGGGTACACAATCAAGGTGGGTACAATAATGAAAAATAGAAACTTTCGGTTAACAACAAAGAAATGCCTACATCCTTTCCTACAATACACCTCCTTCATTTCGTTTTGTACACACCAGGCAAGTTCTAAACACTTCACAATGGCATGGAATAACAAAACCTCACGTCACACACTTATTGCACATGCTCAATTCAAGATGTATTTATAGACTCTCCAATCAGCTAATTACAGGAATTCAAACATTAAGCCTCAATCACACTGAATAGACTCTATGGCCTAGGTATCTCAACATATTTTCAAAGCTGCATGCTTTCATACGAATCACATTTGCATTTTAAATATCATGTACAACACGCAACCAAGATTCCGCAACCATAAAGTAACTACAAGTTTTAGGATGCACCCCACAAAAGAAAAACAACTAAAAAATAAATGAAAAATCTACTCCTAACGACTACATTTCCCTTAAGACGGTCGTCATCCATCCATCATAGGGAACGGTCACTAACTAGGACTTCGGTTCAATGGGACCATTCTCGGTAAAAGAACCAAAAATAAACGCCGAGAAATCCAAGAATTGAAAAAAAAAATTAAAAATATCGATCATTTCGATTATAAAAATATAGATCAATTCGATAAACAAACATATGTACAAACTCAACTAGCAACATTCAGCAACACACAATAGTTCCAACTATATTTACAATACAGAACAACAACTTACAATCACAAATCACAGGGTCAGAAAATTTATTCACAGGCACAACAACAGATTAGGACATACATAACAGCACAACCAGCACCTAACTACTCCCACCCCACACTTATCTCGAACACTGTCCCCAGTGTTCACAGAAATTAAAGTAGCACAAAAATTGGGTGGTGGAACTCCCTGATCAATCAAAGTACTCCACTTCTTCATCAGGTGCTGCTGCTTCATCTCCCATGTATGAATCACCCCCATCGTCATCATCGGAGTCCTCCCGATGTGTCTCCTCGTCTGTGGGGACATCATCATTCGTGGGCTCTACAAATGCTGGCCCCACTCGGCATAGAGCCCTGGCATTTTTCCCAAAAGGGTAGTCCAGCTCGAGCTGCCATAGCTCCTCCTCTGTTGCCGGCCTCCCGCCTATCCTCAGCTGGAGCATCTGCATCCCATACATGCGAGCCATATACTGATCATCACGAGCATGTCGCTCGCCTAGTGTAAGCACTGTCCCGTGGGTGGTGTCGGGAGCCTTAGTTTTAGTGACATCTAAGGCCCGCCGCTCCATCTGCGGGATGTAGTCAAGGGCCTCTTCCTCAACATCTAGGCCCCTCAGGAATGTGGTGAGTAGCCCACCAAATCCGTATATGTGCCCCTGATGCAACCGGGCTCTCTTCATGGCGGAGATAATCACCGCCCCCACGTTGATCTCCAGCCCTTTCATTAGGGCGTACACCAGGCATACACGATCTCGGGTTACATCTGTCATATGTATACCTGGGATTAGGCAGGAACAGACGATCTTAAGCCATATCCTGGCTTCCCTGTTCATCTGTGAATAGGGCAAAGTCTGATGGTAGCCCCTCTCCTTGTGTCTGCTCCATCTAACTGTCGATCGGGTTCCACACAAGGTGCGTCTGATGTCCGCATATGGTGGAGTGATGTTCAGCTGTCGAAGCACGTGGGCGTCTGTGTCCGGCGCCCCTATGATAGCATTGAGGTGGTGGGGCTCAAAGGTGACTATTTGCCCTCTGATTTTTATGGTGTGACTTCTGAGAGTCGGGTTCCAATTGGCATAGAATTTTCGAATCAGGTGCAAGTTGCATTCCTTGGGCTCTTCAAAGATGAAATTAAGCCCAGCTGCCTCGATCCTGTGGACAATCCTAGGGAACTCCTGTGCCAATGGTTCCCGAGCTATGTGTTCCTCGGGGAAGTACTTGCTCTCCTTGTGCTTGGCATACCACTTCTTCCTCTCTTCTGTCACCCACCTGGTTCCGTATTGGCAGCGTTGGCCGCGTGGAACCGCTGGTGCTGCTGGGACTGCTGTGCCCAGTCTGATTCTCTTTCTTCCGGCGCCAGACGTTGATGCGCCTTTCCCCTTTTCTTGCCTGCTTGCCATTTTTTTTTCCTGTCAACCCAAATAGACAAGATCAATGTTAAGCCCATGAGTACTAGCTTCGGCTAAGGTCGGGTTAAGCTAGTCCACCCCGCACTTAGTCTTTAGCTACAATTACAACATTACGACAAGATCATACCTATTTACACAACAAACAGCCAAAAATACAAACATGCTCAGTGCATTCGAAGAATTCGACGGTATATATTCTATGTACTACTCAGACTTCGTACAGCTAACCACAATCAGTACCATTGATAACATTTTATCTCATCGCACTTAGCAAGGAAAAACAAAGAAACGAAAACAACAAGAATTTATCTACACGAACCTATACAACTCACCCAATTCTTGCAAATTTTAATGTTCCCCTAACCCGAGAATCCGTCGGTCTTTTAGCATAATAACAACTAGCACATCGACTCATCTCACTCAACATGTACAACCCATCATGAGTTTCACTAGTTCACAACATTTTTCCACTTCAAATTCAAAAACAAGCCCTAACTATGATTGTACCAACAAAAATTCGATTAAATTATGCCATTAACGAGTTCAAGCAATCACAATGATACTCCGAACATCCATCAACAACAATTCAATTGAATTTACGCTTAATTTCTACTTAGGGCAAGTTTAGCTCACATCACATACTCAATATCGAAGAAAATCGACAAGAATTGAGATGGAATTGAGGAATATACCTTAACTTTAAAGAATTGAAGAAAACTCAATGAAATCCTTGGCCTATTCCGTGTCACGTTGAAGGGGGAGGGATTTTAGGGAGTTTGGTCGCGGAGTGTGTGAGAAATAAAGAAAATTTGAGAGGGATTCGGGGTTTAAAAGTGAAAAAATCGACCGGGTCACCCGGCGACCCGGTGTGACCCGTCACGATATACACAGCAATGTGTCACGGAGTGCATCGCGGAGCACTGCCTCCGTGACATGGAGCTTTCGCGAGGGTGTTCTGGAATTTTTTTTTAAAATTCCAATTTATACCTCAACGTGTCACGGAGGGTAACGCGGAGGCCCTCCTCCGTGACACGGAGCTATCGCCCTAGCTCACTGTTTTGCCACTTTTTCTTGATTTTCATACCTCGAAATTTTCTTTACGATTCCTTGTATATTTTCCCTCCGTTCGACCTGAAATTCATTCTACTACAAGAAATTGGTTAGAATTATAGGTTTCACTCAAAATAAAAATAAAAATAAAAATAAAAACTAAAAATTTTGTTGTTAATCAAGAAAAGAAAAGAAAATAAATAAAAATAAATAAATAAATCTATTCACAATTTTCAAAAAAAAAATTCACGGGTTGCCTCCCGTGCAGCGCCTGGGTTACCGTCGCGGCTCGACGTCATTCAGCTCAGTTGTCCTCTAGGGTGATGGACGTTTTCTCTCGAAAACCGTCCTCCCCCCAGTAGTGCTTACACCGTTCCGGTGGTTTTTCCAATAACTCTCGTGAATCCTTTATCTGCTCATCATCAACTCGATCAATCACATTGATCACCGAGAGTTCTTCGTACACAGTCGGGAGCTTGGAGGCCTTGTACACATCAAACACTTTCACCTTGTCGTGTGCTCGCATGGTTAGCTGCCCCGCAGCTACATCAATCAGCGCTTTCCCGGTCGCCAAGAAAGGACATCCCAAAATAAATGGGACTTCCGGGACTGGTTCAAAATCCAGCACGACGAAATCTACCGGGAAGATCAGGGAGCCAACTTGCACCAGAACGTCCTCCACAATGCCACCAGGTCTGGCTAAGGACCGACCCGCCAATTGCAAGATCACTGTTGTGGGTCTAGGACATCCTAGACCCAGCTTTTTGAATACCGATGACGGCATCAAATTAATGTTCGCTCCCAAATCACATAACCCACGAGCTCGGATACTCTGCCTAATAGTAATCTGTATAGTAAAGCTCCTAGGATCTTTGAGCTTTGTGGGCAGTCGGTTTTGTATCCGGGAAGTGCACTTGTCCGTAAGAGTCACCGTAGCATACTCAGTAACCGACTTTTGTTTGCCACGATGTCCTTTATATACTTGGCATACTTCGGCACTCCCTGCAAAACATCAACAAGAGGTAAGTTAATATGTACCTGTTTCAGCACCTCCATGAATTTCTTGAAACACGCCTCCTCCTTGTGTTTCTTTAATCGTTGAGGGAATGGGGTGGTGGTCTTTCTGATTCAGCTTCCTTAGTCTTCCCCCTCTAATCACCTTGCTCCCTCTCAACTTCTGCTGCTCCCGATTGTTGAGGTGGTCTTTCTGGTTCCACCTCTTTCAGCTGCAAACCACTCCTTGTGGTCACCGCATTCACCTGCTTAGGGTTGGGATCTGTGTCACTCGGAAGTCCTCCCCTAGGCCTGGTATTTTGGGCTCCAGCAAATTACCCAAATTGATATTCAAGTGCCTTGGTAGCTAACTGGTTGTTTTTCACCTCGGCTGCCAATTTCACATAGTCAGCCTGCAATTGAGCTTGGTTAGCTATCATCGTCTTGAACATCTCCTCAATGCTGGGTGATGGTGGTGGAGGAGGTGCATTGTTGTTTCTAAATTGTGCTTGATAATTCTGCTGCCCTCCTTGGTTCCTTTGCACACCCTGACTCGAACTTTGCCCCTGATGGTTGTTGCTACCCCAGGAGAAATTCGGATGATTCCTCCAATTGGAATTGTAGCTGTTGCCATACTGTTGGTGGTTGTTTCTTTGTACATTTCCCACAAAGTTCACCGAGTCTGGATTTGCTCCACAACACTCAGCTGAGTGCTCACTGATCCCGCACACTTCACACCAAATCTGCTGCACTGCATTCACTGGGGCTTGAGGCTGGTTCATTGTCATGTTACTGAAGTGGGTGTTGAGTTGATTCTGTAAGGCAGCTATCTATGCAGCAATAGCTGTAAAACCATCCACTTCTAGAACTCCTGCTGCTTTCCTTGTCCCTCCTCTTGATGAATCAGCATTCCACTCCGGATTGCCCTGCGAAATATGGTTCAACAAGGTATACAACTCCTCATAAGTTTTCTCCAGCGCTTGTCCCCCAGCTGCTGAGTCTAGCAATATTTTTGTATGGGGTTCCAAACCCTCTATAAAAGTGTGCACCAGCACATCATTGGATTGATGATGATGAGGACAATTCCGCAACATGGACTTGAATCTCTCCCAAGCCTGATATAGATTCTCTCCCTCTCTCTGTTTGAAACTTATAATTTGACTTCTAAGTCTTGCTGTTTTACCGGAGGGAAAAAATCGTATCAAGAATTTCCTTGCAAGATCATCCCACGTAGAAATAGAGTTAGGTGGCTCAGCTTTCAACCACCTCTTGGCTTCTCCCAATAGTGAAAATGGGAACAATGTAAGTCGGACATAATCTGATGACACTCCAGCGGGGATGTAAGTGTCACTTATCTCCAAGAAATTTTGGAGATGCTGCTGTGGATCTTCATGAGGGAGACCTGTAAACTGCCCGCTAGTGTGCAGCAATTGCACCATGTTTTGTTTAAGTTCGAACCTCCCTCCTGGCTCAGGTTTGCGGATGCTAGATGTGACATTATTAGCATGTGGGATTGCCACCTCGCGAACCGGCCGAGCTGCTACTTCTTCGGGCACTAACATTGCCCGTACTACTGGCGGATTCTGTTGTTGCTCCATAAGTGTTTGTCTGAGCAACTGCAGCTTTCTTTCTAGAGCTTATCTCCGCTGACGATGAAATAATCTTTCTGGCTCTAAATACGAGTCCACCAGCTCCTTGTCTCTTGCCAGTGTTCAACAGAGATTAATTCTGCAAAATACAGGCTAAGACCAAGTTGTCAACACTAAGAAAATAAAAATATAGTAAATTAACACTTAAGAAAATTTCACCAATTGCCAGTCCCCGGCAACGGCGCCAAAAACTTGTTTGGTCTGTTTGTTATATGGGTATATAACTACACGCAAGTGCACGTGGTCGAACAAGTAGTAAAGTGGCTCAAGTAAGCCAAGTATCTATCCCACAGGGACTGGGATAAGGTAACAATTAATCAAGTGTTACTATATTTTCAGTTTAACAATGAAGACAACAGTGTAACCAAGAGTTTGATATTTTTGGATTCTAATTTTTATGCTAAGTCTAAAACGATTATCTAATGTGAGTCTGAACTATGAATGTGAGCATGCTGAGGTTAATTGAACATGTAAAGAAATTAATTATCGATATAATTTGGCTAACCTTTCCTCCGGTTGCTAGTCAAGAACTAATGCCAATGGATTAAAACTCTCGTATTTAACCCAACTTAAGAATCATGAACCGTCCACCTACATTTCTGTGATTAAACGAAAATTTATGTTCTAGCCATACAAACCCGGTTCCTAAATTGACTAATACGACTTTCAGGTATATTTCTATCCTGAAGGTAAATCAATTCTCAATTTTCCCAAACTAAGAAAGGATCATATCCTATTAATTCACAACTTTTCAATTTCTTGCTCTCTCGAGTGAAATCGGACTTTTTAGATATACATTAACGTAGACCACACATTAATGCAGTAAGAACAAGAATCAATAGAACAACCATGGAAGAAAAGATAAAAAAACCAAAGAATCAATAATCACATTTCATTACAAGTGTTCTTAACCTCAGCAAGAAGAGGAATTAGCCACTCATTTGTGGATTAAACATCGTTAAATGAGTGTTAAACATACAAGCAATTGAATTCAAGGAGAAGGAAAGAGAGAAAAACCCTGATAATTTCGTCCCCTCAACTGCCTGTAACCCACGTTCTTGCTCCACCAAGTCAGAATATTGAAAAATGAACCTAAGTGTTCTATTTATACTAGTGGGAATTTTTCCCGGAATAACAAGCAACGTGTCATGGAGTGCATTGCGGAGCACTGCCTCTGTGACACGCCACCGACGCAGACCCTCACTGGAAGTTGGGGGTCCAGGTAATCAGGCTCAACATGGCACGGCGTGCAACGCGGACCCAGGCCACCGTGCCACGGACCCAACGCGAACCCTCTCTGGAAATTGGGCGAAAATTCCCTATCCAGGCAGAAGGCCTCCGCGATGACAGCGTGACACGGCTCCATCGCGGAGCCTCTTTATTTTGTGCCTTCCAATGCCTTGTCCTTTGCTCACATCCGAGTCCAACCCCGATCTATTCCAACATGCATTTTAGCTTCCCAAAATCACATTTTACCTACAAAACAATGCTAATCATGTTGGTTAGTATAAATTCACATTTTATTACCAATCACATGAGAATGTATAAACATTGATAGATAAACAAGGCTAAAATGACACATTTGAGTATCACTTGGGCATATAAATTTGCCCAAGATCATATGCATGGATAGTATGGCTTGTTTGGAAGCGACTCAATGACCGAAGGCCAGAGAAGTTCGGACCTTGGCTAACAGTCTAGTGAGACTCACGTTGGCAAAGACCGGAGGGATACTAGCCAGTGTGGAGGCTAAGTCATCATTGCTGGTGGAAGTAAAAGCTAGGCAGTTTAAGGATACAAAACTAGGTAAGATTTGGGACAAGGTCTTATGAAGGGAAGCTAAGGAGGAAGCATTAGATGACGAAGGGGTCCTGAGAATAAGGGAACGTGATTCTGCGGGTTGGTGAGTTGATCAAATTTATTTTATCAAAAGCTCACAACTTAAGGTACTCTATCCGTCCTGGGGTTACTAAAATGTATCATGACCTGAAACGACATTATTGGTAGGGCAGAATGAAGGGAGACATTGTTGATCATGTGGCCAGTGTCTAAATTATCGGTAGGTGAAATATGAGCATTAGAAGCCTCAGGGAGTACTTCAGAGGATGTCCATCCATAGTGGAAGTGGGAGCAAATAATGATGGACTTTGTGGTTGGTCTTCTTGGGAAAATTGACTCCATTTTGGTCATCGTTGACAGACTGACTAAGTCTACGTACTTCTTACCTGTTCAAGTGACTTACAATGATGAGAGACTGGACAATCTGTATGTGAAAGAGGTGATTCGATTGCAAAGGGGTGCCAGTTTCGATCGTTCCGGACAAGGGTACATAGTTTACTCCTATTTTTGGAGAACTTTGCAGGCAGAACTATGTATCAGGTTAGACTTGAGCATAGCTTCCCATCCGCAGATAAACGGGCAGTTGGAAAGGATAATTCAGGTGTTAGAAGACATGTTTCATGCCTGTGTAATTAATTTTGGTGGCCATTGGGATAAATTTCTATTTTTAGCAGAATTTGCTTACAATAACAGTTATTACTCGAGTATTTGCATGGCGTCATTCGAAGCTTTATACGGGAGAAAATATAGGTCTCCAATTGGATGGTTTGATGCATTCGGGGTGATACCTTGGGGTACCGACTTGCTTAAGGAGTCCTTGGAAAAATTTCAAGTGATTTAGGAACGACGAGTAGTTGCTCAAACCAGGAAGAAGCAATATGCATACAAAAGGTGAGGGACATGGAGTTCATGGTGGAGAGAAAGTGTTGCTCAAATTCTCCCCCATGACGGGGGTGATGAGGTTTAGAAAGTGGGGCAAACTTAGGTCGAGATACATTTAGTCGTTCGAGATCCTTCGGTATATGGGGAAAGTAGCTTATGAATTAGCTTTGCTGCTAGGACTGTCATGAATACATACAACCTTTGTCACCATGTTAAAGAAATACCATGGGGATGGATCGTATATAATCAAATAGGACTCAGTGTTCCTAGATGAGAACTTGTCCTATGAGGAGGAGCCCGTGGCTATAGTAAACAGAGAGATCTGCAAGTTGATATCAAAGGAGATTGCAATGGTAAAGGTCCAGGGGAAGAATCGTTCCATAGAGGAAGCCACTTGGGAGACTGAGGTCGACATGCTAAACAAATATCCACAACTGTTTATAAAATTTTGTATGTATTTTTTCTCGCTTTTGTAGATCGTTCGAGGATGAACGGTGCTTTAATTGATATCTGATGTAATGACCCGCCTGTGGTTATGGGTCATAAATAAGTCAGAACACCCCTTTATAGCCTAAGTTATTGGTGGGAAGGTGTTGAGTAAGTGTTAGTGAGATCTTGAAGCTAGGGGGGATGGTTTGTGTGCAAAAAATGGGAGCTACTTCACATGGGACCGCTATAGCGGAGGGATAATCACTACAAAGAGACCCACACCACAGTTGGAGGCCCGCTGTATCTAACCGGGTGATATACTGTCGGATCCGCTGTAACAGTATCTTCGGCATTGTAGCGGCTCCACTGCAGCAGAAATATGACTGTTGAAGCGGACGACGAAAATCAGTAAGTGGGTTTTAAGTGGGATTTCAAGGGGTTTATCCCATTATCTCAAAACATGAACTGTGAGAACTCAGAGTGAATACCCCAAGTGCAAAGCAGTTTTCCCTTCTCAAAGGTAATAATCTTAATCAATTCTCTTTACTTTGACGCTCTAACCCTATAAAATCGATAGGGGGATCTATAATGGTAGAAATCCTAGGTTGAAAACCCTAGAAGTATAAGAGTAGGAAAAGTTGGTTGGGTGTTGAAAGTTGTTGATTCCTAGGTTTGTAAGCATGTAAGTATTGTTCTCTAGGGTGAATGTGATGGTGCTAGTTCATCATTGCTAAAATTGGAGACCTAGAGTTCGGTATAAGTGGAAGTTTTAGTGTTAAAAACTGCTTAAAAGAGTATCAAGGTAGTAGAATCCCCACGAATCAGGGTTGAATGATCATGACGAAATTAGAGCGGGATGACTTACTCGCAGGTAATGATTAAAACCCCATGAAACGGGTAGAATGGGAGCGGGGTTAAATTTTCAAAACCCTTATTTTTCTAAATAGTTTATTGAATTCTCCATTAATTTTTTGTTTCTAGATTTTGAACGTTCAGAAGTGCTGAGAAAAGGCAAAAATCCAGCGGAGTAATTGTAATTCTCATCTTTCAATCGAGGTAGGTTATGATTTAAAAAGAGTTAAACTTTGAATAATAATATGTATTATATGGAATGACTATGTGTGAATTGGTCTCTGGACATTGCTTATTATCATAATCCTTTGTTGGATTCTATTGTTGTATGATCTTGCTATGAAATAGTTATTTATCTGATGTGAAAATTGGATGTTGAGGCTTGTTCTTATTCATTGTATTGTTTGAACATGATCCCTGAGTGGTGGGAATATTCGAGTTGATGGAGGAAGATGAGGCCTCCTAAGGGTCAAAGAAACTGACTGAGTAGTAAAACACCGAGAGGTGTGAATAAAAGTGGATAACATGATTGTCCTGAGATAAGTGGCTCGTGCTTGAGGGAAGCATCCGGGCGTGCAATAATGGTTAAGTGGCTCGTGTCTGAGGGGAGCATCTGCACGAGAAAATGAGTGGGAGCGGATACCATACAGGTAAAGTACATGAATTTCTAGAGTCCCTTGCAGGTCATGACCGGAAGGGCAGAAATAAGATCCTCTAGCATGTGTGTACATTGATGTTCAGTGTTGATGTGTTCATGGTCATGTGACGGAAGCGTGTGCCCGGCATATCACCATTCATTGCATTATTTAATTGAGTGTAAGAAATAAGATCAGTTTGGAAATATGAGGACCTAATGAACTAAACTTATGGTTGTGTGTTTTGTGCATTCGAATTATTGATGTGTTTATAATGATTTGACGGTTTATGTGAAGTTAAATGAGGACTCATGATGAGTTGTGAAATCTTTCGTCAATAGTTCATTGTATATTTCTTGTGATTATGACGTGTCAATTGTTTATTGACGACTATGAGTAGCTTGGATGGGCATGATGAGTAGAATGTTGAAAAGAGTTAAGAGAATGGTAGGTGTGCGGCTAAGTCAAGCTACTGCCAAGGCAGTACCGCTGCAACGGGTCCTATTCCACCACGGCGAGACCGTGGCAACGGTCAAGTGACCACTGCAGTGAGGCCCAATCCAGTGAGCAGGCCGGCTAATACCCCATACACATTGAAATCCTGAATGACTATTAATTACTGAAATTGTATACTGAGGTGATTGCATATTGTTATTTCGCTTATATGTGTTATTATTTAAGGTCGACCGGTGATATCTACCGATACTGTATTTTGTAGTGACGCTACTCCTGCACTTCTTTTCTGAGTGCAGACCTCGATCCGAAGTTCATCTCGACCCTATCACTAGAGTAGCGGCAGATTTGTAGCAAGATAAGCGGTTCAAGATGTGTTGTTCGACTCCTCTGCAAAAGATGTCTCTTGTCCAGACATTGATTTTTCTTGTTTTTTGAAATTACTCTTTTAGATAGCGTTAGGTAGATGTCCACATGTACAATGACCTTCAGGTTCTGGGGATATAAAATTAGTTGGATGTTATTGTTTTCCTTCCAATTAAGTAATGTTTCCATTATTCATTCTTATAATGTGAGTTTGTTCATATTGTTGTCGGATTTGGGTAACTAGTGGGGATTCATTGGTTTGCCCACTAGAGGGGATAGTGTGGGTGTCAATCACGGTCACTTGAGTCGTGACATTAAATCACTGATCAAACGCCTAGTTTTGTGTTTGAAAGATTTAAAATATTTATGTATATATAATTTAACTTATAGATACGATATAATATTTTATTGCAAGAATTCGGGTGAATAGCCTCACGCCCTCTTAGATTCTCCCTTGGTAGGGGAATTTAGAGGTTAGAAAAAAGTGAGATCATGATTTAATATAGCGTCTTTTTGGATTAAAGTTCAAGGAAATAAAACAATGAGACCTCAAAAGATTCGATCAAATCAAATAATACCTAAATAGTAGAGTCCATGGGTGTGTTCTCATGAAGGAAACATCTTCTCTAGAAAAATGAGTTTCCGATAAAGTTAAAGAAAATGACTTTCTCGTGAAGTAGGAAAAACAAGTTCCACAGGTGACACTCCACATTAATTGTGACCTCCTCACCTCCAAACACACCTCGTCTTCACCTCACATTTATAGCTTCCATCCCCACATTCCATAGTATTATCTAAATTATATATAAATATTTTTAAAATAATATTATTTACTTAAATATTAAATATCAAAAAATAAATTATAAAAACTCACAAATTTTTCAAAAGAAACATACATATTTCTTCATACCGAACAAACGCTAAATCTTTACCATTCTACTAGCAATCAGAAATGCCAGCTTCGCCTTTGGTTTGGTCCCACACATCATCGGCCATAAGTTTTTATCTAATTAAAATTATTTTCTTAATTCATATTAAAATAAATTACGATATTCAATAATCAAACTTATAATATTCAACTATAGCTACAGTATTTAATATTCAAACTTACAATATTTGATTCGAGATTCAATTCAAAACTATAATATTCTGTTAAAAAAAAAGTATTCAAATCACAAATAAAATATTGGAAGAAAAAACTATAACCTTTAAATATAAACTTCAATATTCAAATAAAATAATAGTATTAAAAAAACTATAATATCTTAATCAATATTCAAATCAAAATTGAAGTAATAAATATTAGATAATTAATTAGATTATTCAAATCAAACTACAATATTCAATATTTATCCTTACATACTTAATTCAAGATATTTTTTTGAACATGGTATAAAATGTAACTAAAAAAATTAATATTATTAGAGGATGAAATTTAAATACAATATTATTAAAATGTGTTAAGTGACTTTCCAGAATGGTATGTATTATTTGCCGAAAAAAATTATGTGGATATGTAAAATAGAGGTTAAAGACAAGTGAATTAGGTCCAATTCAACCGCTATTCTTTTTCGGCTAAGTCAAGAAAACACAAGTAAATGAACTAAGCATTAAGTTAGACTAAAAATAAGAAATCTGAATATTAAAATGTAAATACTAGAGCAAGAAAGAATGAGATCCGGAAATCATTAGCACTTGATTATGGAAATATCTATTACAAGTGAAAAATGAGATGTCTTCTCCTCCTGCTCGAGAGTTTATTTATAGGGAAAAAACTTAAAGAATACTAACACAAAAGAGCTACTCTATATCCCAGAGAAAAGAGTATTCTAAACCATACTTGAGTAGTGTCACATGTCTAAAAATTGAGATTGGACTTAAGACTGATGGTATCAATTCTGAAATCATTGCTTGCGTACCTCGAATAAGGCGAGATACCAGAGCTAAGGAAGTAACCCCCAAGGGGGAGGGATTACATTATATTTTAGAACGAGGAACAATCTTTAATATACGAGAAAACTATTGGCCCCAAATCTAACTTTCTCCTTTGGATTCGATTTTTTTCTCAGACTATGCTTTCACATGTCGAATTTTCATTGATCCAACTATGTTACCCAATTTTCATTTCATACACGCATACCGAAAAAATATCTCTTATTTATTTGATAAAAATAAAATGCTAAGTTAATAATATAATGTTCACTTTCATTAAAAAGTGAAAGTTTCTAAAATGTATTATTATAACTCCATGAAAAAGTAACACGAGACTCACGTTTACTGTTTTTATGCAACTTTTTTCTCTTTATACACTGCAAATTAATATTTTTATCACAAAGTTATGCGTGTTTTCTCAGGTATCTCTTATTAATTGGATAGTAATACTAAAAGGTTACTCCTCCAAAGTGTAAAGGCCCCACTTCTACTTTATTAATTCAACTTTTTCTTTTAGGATAATTTTTATTTATTTTTTTACAAAAAAAGAAAGTAGAATAATTTATGTCTAGATCCATATGTTTCCGTTATTAAATAGTGCTAAATAATCCATACTTTAATTGGTATATTAATAAATATGCAAAATTAGTAAGACATCTTGTTTTATAAGGAAATAATTCATAATTTAAGAAAAGCTAAAAGTTGTGAATTTTGAGATTTCTTTGCAATTTTAATTTTTAACGACTCATTTTTATTTATTTTTTCCAATTTACATCCTATTTTAATTTTTCAATATTTTACGTTCTGATCTTCTTAAACTTTTACAAAATTCTAAAAAAAAAATTTCAAATGGATTGTACAATTATCCGTCCAATTTTTACTTAGCAATTTGAATTAAATAATGAGTCATAACTTATCTCATCCCACTCAAGAGCTTTCTTCATTTTTTTTTTAATTTATTCTTTTATTATTTATTTAATTTGTCAAATTAAACTAATAAAAACTTTTTTCTTTATTTATCATGACTATTTTGAATAAACTAAACTCAAACATTTTTATTTTTCTATGTTTTTATAAGATTTCTTAAACTAGTGCAAAACTTTTAGATGGGCTAATTTAGATTACCTCCAAAACAATCTATTAATAAATATATGTCTAATTTAATTAATCCGTTCAAGTTTGTGCCAATTGAAAAAATTATATAAATTTAATAGTTTTATTATTTCCTATTTCCCATATAAGATAATACAAAAGATATTAAAGAAAAAAAGTATTAGATGATTAGACCTGTTGAGCTTTCACTATCCTAAAATCCCTCTTAATTAATTTTCAACCTAGAGATTTAATTGGAAAGAGATAAATGTTCCTTTCAACACTGGAAGTCTGAAAACAAAGAAGAATTCATAGACTTTTTTATAATACTATGTTATCCTATCAGTTAGAGAAAATATAATATGAACTGAAATATCATAGTGTTGTTTGTATGCGGGATAAAATAAGTAAGAATATTTTATGAGTTTTAAAATATCTCATTAAGTTATTTTATTTCACTTTTCTTATGGGATAAAATTTTATTATTTTAATATAAATAATGGAATAAAATAATCTCTAAATTAACTAATATTTCAAATCAAACATAAAATAAAATTAATCTCAAATTTTATTTCGAAATTATTATTCTTATCTCGCGTACCTAACAACTATAATCATGTGGAACAAGAAGCCAGTATAATGTCTTGCCTCGTGCAACTTTCCATGCAATTACATTGCTTCACACCTTTTGTTGACTTATACTTTCTTTCATTTATTTTTACCTCTTCGCGATAGAATTTGCACTATTCTTAAGAAATAATAAATAAGATGCATATTTTATTATAATATTCATATTAATATTGTTCAGATTCATAGAACTATAAAAAAAATGAAGAATAAGTAATTAATGTTAAAAATAAAATAAAAATAAATAGCTAAAATAAATAAATAAAAATGATAAAATATTTTTTAATAGACTGAACAAATAAAAATTAACGAAGGGTTTGATTAATCGGAATAAATTTGTATAAATAATATTCACTAACATAAGTATATGTTGGAGTAAATCTAATTTTTTAATTCCTAGCCCCACTTATGAGTCAATAAATTTCCACAATTGATGAAGACTTTTTTTTTTCATTCACAATGAAATTAAAAATGAAAAATTAATTAAGTATAAATATATAAGCAACAATCTTTGCCTAAAATTAAGCCAACAATCTATGAAGACATCATCACTAAGCAATCGATGCTTTTGGTCGAGTTAACTTAATACTATTTGCTAACACTAACAGTGTAATTGACTTGCATAATTTTTAGGTTACTAATTCTTTTTTTGTTTGTTTGTTATAAATAGTAACTTTTTGAATGATTTAATTATGTGAGAAATTAAAATTTGTATCCTATCATTGAAAAGTAAAATTTAATTATAATATAGAAGTTAGAACTTTTACAATGTAGATGTCAAAGTTGAACTTTTGCATAGAAGTCATATGAAAATGGGAGAAATGTTCTTTTTAGTCCTTTACAAATATATATTTTTTAGTTTAGTTGTCTTTTTTTTATAAAGAGATTTTTATTTTTACACAGAGATCATCATTTTTATATACAAAAAATTTGAAACAAATTATTTTCTTCTATTCAAATTGTGAAAGGGTAAGTTATTTTTCTACCTTTAGCGCAAGGGAAATATTCACCAACTGGCAGCTTGCTTAAAGGAAAAGTTACATAAATAAAAGAAAATAAGTTTAAAATTTTATAATATACAACTATTTTTTAAATTATATGATGTATAATATATAACTTACAAATGAGTAAGAAAAATATTTTAAATATGATATTATTCTTATAAATGAGATAACTAATTATTTCTTGTATAATTTAAGTAGATTAAATAGTAACTATATTTAATATTAAATAAAATAATAAAATATAATATCAATGTGTGCTGTAATTTTAAGAATATAACTAACTTTAATATATTATATAGTATATAATAAAGATTATATATATGTTTTACCGGTAGTTTTCTCCCACCAAGCTGAAGAAATACACATACATACATATGTATGTATCTAATGCGTACTACAAAAGAAGCACTTCATGAAGTGTTTCGAAATTTAATTGATTTATTCATTTCCTTTTTACATACGAAAGAAGACAATTTATATTTACAAGTATTACAATACAAGTATTACAACTTATATTTACATACATACATATATACATCCTTATATATATATATATATATATATATATATATATATATATATATATAAACAAATTGTAATACTTAGGAACTCTACTAATTTAAAAAAAAATATTATATATATAAACAAATTGTAATACTTAGGAACTCTACTAATTTGAAAAAAAAATTATATAGTATAAGAAAAATATATATCTATAATTTCCTATATTAATCAGCATATCGTATTACAAAGGGCTTCGTCACTGTACTCATGAGCAAAAAATATGACTCTTCTTTGATTTGGAAGAACAAATATGGAGAAGAGAGAATTTTTGAAATTTCTGAAAAAACAAAGATGGGAAAGAGAGTGTTTTTTGAAATTTTGTGTATTTAAATATTTATATCAGGTATATAATTTTTTATTTATATTTAATTAGAATAGTTATTTTAAGAAAGTAAAAACTATACAAAATATAATTAAAAAGACAAAAAATTAAATAACTTGTATTTATATAATTAAGGAAAAATTATATAATATAGCACAAATATGAAAATATTTATAAATTATGGCCACAATTTCAAAAAATTACAATGTATAGCTTTATTTCACTTAAGTGATCATTTATTTACTTTTAATGTGTATTTGATATTTTTTACCCAACCTATAGTAAATGCATCATTTTTTACGCCACTAATCTATGAATCCATCGTTCCAACTCACTCTTCCCCCAATTCTCTCCGCTACACAATTTTTTTGGAAAGAATATTCATTCCAAATCTTCAAGATCCTCGTCGTTTTAACAACTATTCTAGAATCTCACTAATTCAGGTAACTTGCATTTATGGTTTGAAGTTGTTATTAGTATATTTAAATATGTATTCATTGTATTTTGTCGCAAATCTTGATTTGAGTGTATTTTAATTTTAGGATTTCATTGTAAATTATTTCCCAAATCTTCTTCAATATATTAAAATAATTTTAATATTTTAAAATATAGATTGTATTTTTATGTATTTGTTAATCTAACAGACTCTTTATTAGAGATATGTATAAATTATTTTGATATACTTATGTGTATAATAGTTATTGCATTTTACTGTAATTATGTATCAGGCGGTATCTAGTACACCTATGTATTTTTTAAAAAAATTACTTTATATATTTATATATTTGATTGTATGTCTAATAAAATGCATCATATAAAATATTTTTTAAATGAACTTGTATGATGTATATATCTAATATATATATTTGTATTCTTGTTTATTTAATTTGTCAGATATATATGCTAATTGTTATACACATATGCATTACAAGCCATTAATTTATTTATTTTTAAAAAAATTGCAGGGAATTGTTTATTTTGTTAAAGATTTCAAATAATAATTTTTTTTATGTAATTAGTTAATTTAATCTATTTGAGAGTCCATATTAATATGATATCTTTTTATTTAAAGCACAGCGTGATCATGGTAACTGATTATTCTAAAAAATAAATCTCTAAAATCTCTCAACTTAATTAATATTTGTATTTGTATTTGATAATTTTAAATAATAAAAATATAACAGATGACACATTAAATATTATCATAATTTTTAAATAATAATAATAATATTACTATATAGATCTATTTTCAGTCAAAGTGTAGCCATTTATGTAAATTTATTTGTCATCACTTTTGATATTTATATAAGAATCTCTTTTTTTGTTTAAACTCATTGGGTATTTGGGTTTGCTATGCATTCGAGAACAAAGTAGTACCAACAGGCCCAAATGGAGAACCCCTTTGGGTTCTATTTGGACTACAAAATCATCCCCAACTCTAACAAACACAGGAATAAAAGAAATTTGGATGCCACTCAATTTTCAAATCTAATTAAAGAAGAGATAGAGCGAGAACGTTCAAAAACAATGTTTGAATTGCTAAGCATAGATGGATAGGGATGGCAATGGGCAGGGCGGATTTTATGTTATACAAGACGGAGCGAATTTTAAGTTATGCGGATGAGACGGGTTGAAATAATTTTTTGAAAAATTGATGTGGGTCGGGTTGAAATAATTTTAAAAAAAATTGATACAGGGCCAGGTGGCTTGTGGATTTACGCAGATTTAATAGTTTTTTTTTAAAAAAAATAATATTTTTTTTTGACATAATAGAGCTCTTATTTTAAAAATATGTTTTATTTGATGGGAAAAAGCTCAAATATGTCATCATACTTCCCGAAAAGGATCATCCATGTCATCCGTTAATAGTTGAGCTCGTTTATGCCACTGCCGTTACACAAACTATCTGTCTATGCCATTATTTTTTAACGATTCAAAGAGGCGGTTTTGCAATACCATTTTTTACACATAGCATCAGTTTAATAGGCCACTTCACTAATTTTAAAGTCATCAATTAAAATATCCAATCAAATTAAAATAACCTGCCCAATATTATACCCGACCCATACCCATTTAATCCCTAACCCCAACCACCTCTCCTCCTATCTCCTCTTTCTCCAGTAATTTCATATTCAATCCCTAACCCCTAAGCTTTTATCTCATTTTCTTGTGTTGTTTTTTTTTTTTTTTTCCAGACATAAACCAAAAGAAACAGTAGGATAGAGAAAAATGAAACCTTTAAAACCACCGACAAAATCTGAAGAGCTTTTCCCGCTCAATTTCTCAGCTCCGCTGAAAACCCAAATGATTTTTGTGAGAAGAAAAAGTCTTATCAAGATTCAATTTTTGAATCAAATCAACGGAAGAAAAATCCTACTACTATTTACAGTTCTTGATATGCCCAAAGGTGTGGGGTTTGTTTGAGGGGGGTTGTTGTGTTAATGGATAATGCGTATCCAGAGATACAAATGTTATAGAGAAATATGTTAGCGTTATTAGCTTATGTATTATTGGTTGCTTATAGTCGGTCTACGAATATTAGAACGGAGAAAGAGGAGATGTGAAGAAGAAGTAGAAGGAGGAGGTTGGGATTAGGGATTAAAAGGGTATGGATCGGGTATAATGTTGGGCAGGTTATTTTAATTGGAATGACTATTTTAATTGATGGTTTTAAAATTAGTGACGTGGCCCATTAAACTGATGCCACATGTAAAAAGTGGTATTGCAAAATTGCTTCTTTGAACCGTTAAAAAATAATGGCATAGACAGGTACTTTGTGTAACGACAGTGGCATAAATGAGTCCAACTATTAACGGATGACATGGATGATCTTTTTCTGAAAGTACGATGACATATTTGAGTTTTTTTCCTTATTTGATTATCATTCTCTAAGAATTTATTTTTCTAGTTTTCTCCCCTCTAAATAGTCATTTCTTTTTTTCTTATGGTTTGACTTTAAGGGTGTGCCGGTTGATCAAAAAAATTGAAAAATATTTTCTTTAGAAAAACAAGTTCCTTGAAAATAAGGAAAATGACTTTCCTAATAAAAGTAGGAAAAACATGTCACATTGTCTCCTTTTCACCCCCACAACCATCCACCTTATCCCATCCTCATAGTTTTATCTAGATATATGTAAATGTATTTTACTTGCAAACCAAACATAAGAAAATAAGTAAGAAAAAACTTGTGAAACTGTTTTCTTGAAAAGAAAACTTCATAAAAAACATTTTCCTTCATACCCATCCTAAGATTTAAAAGTGTGGAGAGTGAGCTTAAATTATTTAGCAATAAAAATGTTATATTTGTAGAAATTATGCATCGGTGATTTTATTTTATTTTTTAATAATATAAATTAAAAAAATAAAAATTAGCAAATTATGCGGTGCAGGTTTATGTGGGGTGGGTTTATATGGAGCGGGTTGAAAATATCAAATTATGTTATACGGTGCGGGTTAAAATCGTTGTAGGTTTATGCAGATTTGCTCCACAACCGCACCGCACCCACCCCATTGCCATCCCTATTGATGAGTAGAATTACTATGCATTTATACTAATGAAAAGTAGGAAAGCGCTGATGATTAGTCAAGATACGAGCAAATTGACCTAGCTAAAAACGATGAAGAAAAGTAAAGGTGGCATTTTGCTAAACAGTCTCTTAACTCAAGTTCTCATAAATACCCAACATAGCTTTCGCTATTTTCGTAGTTACTTTAAAAAAAGCAAGACGTTCAAATTTATTTATTTTTTTTCTTCTTTTAATTGAAAAAATTAATAGTGTTTTCACTTATTTTTCACGTGACTCAAACCTAACTTATCGATTAATTAGTGAGATAACTCTATCATTTGAACAAACATCTTTTATGAATAAAGAAAGCAACATTTTTAACATAACATATAGGGTTACAAACTTACAATTATTAAGTGGGAAATTTTTCTCTCAAATAAAGAAAGAAGGAAAGAAAAAACTAGCACCTCTTAATCATGAGAATTGCTCAATATCAGTTATAAAATAGTGAAATTTTTTAAGAAATGTTAAAAGATTTATGAATTAGTTTCCTATTATGATGCCTTCAGATATGATTTGAAACCCTAGTATCACAATAGAATCAGTTTATGGGACTAACTTTCACATCGATATGAATAATATAACTCGTCATTTCATCATAGGATGGTCTCATACGAGATTTTATATATCAACTCGAGTATTTATAAACTTCTTTTTTTAATTTGATTTCCAATAGGGAGTAGTTTCACGTTCGAGAAACTACTCGTATTTAATAGAATTCGAACTCGAAATATATAATTATGGATGAATTCACAACCGTTTAACTCATTAATGCATCATGAGATAGTCTAGAATTCTTTTTTGCTTCCAACCACTTAAATGACATCATTGAGTGTTGCCAAATCATGAGTTCATGACTACTTAATTTGTTGTCAAATGATTTGACAGCACCACCTTAATTAAAAAAAATTTAAAAAAATTATGATTGGACCTTTCTTTTGCTGGCTGGGAAGGAAAGAATAAAGTAGTACAAATTATTTTTAAATTATCGAATGATCCTCTTGTGATGTAAAGGAATACAAAAACATACATCCAAAAGAAATACCTTAGATTATTTGTTTATTGCTCTCCAAAGTAGGGTATTCTTTCTTGACAGAATTCAATTATCAAGTACTTAAAAAGCTTTATATTTTACAACCATATCTTATTTGTAATTTAAAGATTAATTTTTTTAGAAGCCAAGCATACATGGATCAAAATACGAATTTGGTGGGTGAGCGAATCAAAAGATGACACATAGAAGGTAGAGTCTACTCAGGTCCAATTCAGTGGAGATGAGACCGATCAAGATAGACGGTATACACTAGATCTATGATGCCAAACTCAACTCGAACCCGATACTATGATTCTAGCCCGTCCAGCTTCAGAGTAACGAGATCGGTGATTCACCAATGACCGGTCTAGATAAGCTTCCTTAGTAATTAACCGCTTCCGAAAAGTTCGAGATTCGCTCTAGTCAGTTGCTCCACCACACATGTGAATAGACCCAACGTGTAGATAATGATCATTATGAGGGGCTTGAAACACGTAATTAGCGTTACTTAGGGTTTAGATTATATAAATATATCTCTTTCCCTCGCTTATAACCTGTGTAGATCAAAATATGGATTTGGCAAGTGGGCATATCAAAAGATGGCACGTGGAAAGTAGAGTTTAGTCAAGTCCAACTTAGCGAAGGTGCCACTATTCAAGATATACGGTCACTCCTGATCTACGATGTCAAACTCATTCTGGACCCAGTACAAAGATTTTAGCCATCTTGGCTCCAGGGTAGCGAGTCCGGTGATTCACCAGTGACCAATCCAGGTAAGATTCCTTATTGACCGCTTTCCAAGGATTCAGATTCACTCTAACAGTTGCTCGACCACAAGTGCGAACAACCCCAACATGTAGATAATGATCATTATGAGGGTCTTGAAATTCGCAAGACATTAAGGGTTTAGACTATAAATCCATCCCTTCCCTCACTTATAACCTGTGTGGATCAAAATGGATTTAGCAAGTGGGCGAATCAGAAGATGCATGGCACGTGGAAGGTAGAGAGTAGCCAGGTCCAACTCCGCGGATCGAGGTGACACCAGCCTAGATATACGGTCACACCCGATCTACGATGCCAAACTCACTCCAAATCCAGTATAGTGATAAGAGTCAGCCCAGCTCCGGAGTAGCAAGATGGTGATTCACCGGTGACTATTCTAGATAAGCTTTCTTAATAACCGCTTCCAGAGAATTCGAGATTCACTCCAGCAGTTGCTCAACCACACGTACATAACGGCCTCAACGCGTAGATAAAGATCATTATGAGAGACTTGAAACATGTAAAATATAATGACTTGGGGTTTAAACTATAAATATATCTTTTCTCCTTACTTGTAGTCTATTTGATTTTTATCACTAAAATAGTATTACAATTACAGTTGTAACAAAAACACCAAAGATCTTAGTTTTCGAATGACGCTACCTGACATTCTCGTCGAAAATTGCTCAATAAAATCTACTTAATCTCTTTTGTAAATTGTTTCATATCTTACTGTTCTTGTTTACTACTTCAATTATTCTTACTAGCAAGTAATAAAACATCAAGGAATTAGTATTTGATCTATATAATTTGTGTGTCCTTAAACATCGAATGCAAATTCAATTGTTATTCTAAGTCATCGATTCAGGGATAAACACAAATATCATATATATTGCCTGTTATACTTCAAAAATTGATCAAGATACTCGAGAAAAACATAGAATAAGAAATATTATTAACTCAATTATATTGAAAAAGATTATATATTATGATAAATATAGAAATATCTGTGAGATTGACATTTAATAAACACAGCAACTATATAGAGAAACCACATCCTCCTACCACCTAACCACTTTTAATAACTGTTTTGGGACAAAGTCATGTGATAGTCACAGGAAATGCTACATGACTTGTTACTTCTCACCTTTTCAGATCACATAAAAATAAACTTGCTAATTAATTTAATAAAAAGTGAATTCACAAGAAAGAAGAAAAAAGAAGGCAGTTGTAGAAGTTGCACTTGTGAATATGCTATGATAACCTGGAAAATAAAAATAATAACATATAATCAATTAAATTGTATAGATAATATTTTTAAAAAAGTTAATTATCATAAATATCCGTATAATATAACTCAATTTTGGATATATTCTTTGTATTTTAAAATTAAAGACTTATACCTTTTTATATTATGAAAATCCTACACTTACACATCCCTATGAGATATATTCATAATTTTTGTACAACTTAAACATGTAAGTTATTTGCATTTTTGTTTTAATTTGTTTATTTATTCTTCCACTTCAAAATTATTTAAAAATAAAATAAACTTTTTATTTTATAATTTTAATGTATCTTTTAATAATTATATACTTAGTTTCCAATAATATATCTCATACGGATATAAATATAGCAATTTTTATAGTATAAGGAGTATGAATGTGTGATTTTAAAATACAGAAAATATATTCAAAATCAAATCATATTATATGAGTGTTTAATATAATTAGCTTTATATAAAAAAATATAAAAAAGTTAAATCCTTTCTTAAATGCAAAACATTTGCGTGGCATGCATAAAGGTCCCATTTGTGGTTCTTCAGTGAGACAAAACAAAATTAGAAGTTGAAAATTGGAATTATAAGGATCTGTTTGGCCATGAAAATTATAATCACTCTAATTTTATTATTTTTTTACCCCTCCCTTTCAATTCAATAGCAATTGATGGATTAGAACTATTTAAAAAAGAGGGTCTAGTACTTTCAATCTCATTATTTTTTTCCTCTTTGCCAATTGATCTCTAATAAACCAGTTAATTAGAATGAAGTTTAATGACTTTTATTGATGTCATAAAATTACAATGTGGTGTTTTGTATAATATAATATTAGAAATCTTAGAATTAAAGGGAAGTTATTTCTCAAAATATTCAATTTGGAAATCCTATGCAACAATTCCCAAAAAAGAAAAAGATTAAGGGTGTGCTTGGTATGAAAATATTTTCTAATTTTCTCACGTTCAATCGTTTAAAATTTTTAAAAAATATTTTCGATAAGAAAGTAAGTTTCTTAAAAATAAGAAAAATAATTTTTCTAGTGGAAGCAGGAAAAATAAAGTTCGCGTGTGACATTTTATATTAATTGTGTCATTCCCACCCTCCAACACATCTCATCTTCACCAACCCCCGAAGCCTAATCCTCACCACCCTTATGCCCACCTCCACCTCTTATTGTAGTTGTCTAGATTATATGCAAATATTTTAAAAATAATATTTTTTATATATACCAAACACAAAAAATAAATAAATAACTCACTTATTTTCTGAAAAAACATTTTCCATAATAGTACCCTAAAGGAAAAATAAAAACAAATTAATTTTGAAGTCTGACACTACTAAAATTAACTATTTCCTACCGAAAAATATTAAGTGGTTATTCTCACTGTTACCGATGAAAAAAAATAATAGTATTTTCACATAAAAAAATCATGAAGTGTCCCACTCCTTCAGTGAGAATCTGTTTTTCACCATGTATTTTCTCAATGAACTGATTCGATAAGAAATAAATGAGAAAATCATATTTCATAAGATAAATTTTTTATTATTTTACGGCAAAAAAAATCTATATTTCTAGCCACGTAACAACTTCTCTTGATTAAGAATCCATGATGCAAAATTCATAATCACCTAAATCCAAGGTCAACACTTTACATGGGATGCACTACCCCTTGAAGAAATTAAATAATCAAAAATAGAAATGACTCATTCCATTAACAACCAAATCATAAAAACAAAAATTTTGCGGGAAAAAATCTTTTTCTTGGTCAATGGATAAGTTTTGATTAGTTTCTTTTTTCATTCGGTGTTTAATTTTTATATTAGGATCTTGATTAATTTAAATTTGTATCACCTAAAGCTCATTTAAAGAGAAAGCGCTTCCTAATAAAAAAAATTTCATACCCAAAATTTAAATCCGAAACTCTGATTAAAGATGAAGGAATCCTATACATCCCGTCGCAACCCTGATTTATTTCCATTGGCAATTAAATTCCCTTTTTCAGATACAAAAACCACAAGGAAATTAGATATAAAAGAGTAGACAAATGGCCACACTTATCTGAAATGTAACATTTGCCTTTTTTGATCATGTCCTCCACTTAATTCCCCCTGTATCTTTGGACCCCTCCAGAAGGAAATTAGCTTTATAATAAAGTTTCTTGAAACACAACTAAAGACATTATTTCAAAATCTAGTACAAAGTAAGAGGTAGTTTCTTGAACATGTCCAAGCCACTAAGAAGTTTGCTCAAAGTCATTGTTCTTGGTGATTGTGGGTAAGAATTTTCACTACCCTTTTGTCTCTTATGCTATTTTTAAAGTCGACATGGAGTCAGAATATGAAGTAAGTTTATGAGTTTCAGATTTTAGTCATTTTGAGTTATTGTTTCTAAAGTAACAATTTCTACATAATTAAATTAATTCTCGGGATAAATATAAAATTTGAATCAAAATTACTGAATTCTATCGAACCTACTAGCTTCCTACATTCTAGCTCCGCTCCAGTTTTCAAGTACCCTTTCACTAATTTTCTTGAAAATGCATGTTTTTGTTGTTCTTATTCCTCTGCTAACTGCTAACACTTTGACATGCTTGTATTTTCAGGGTGGGAAAGACATCTTTGGTGAATCAGTATCCATCACATCGCATAACTTTTTCATTTCATGTTGTTTCGGTGACGGAGTCAGAATTTATTAATCCAGCGATAAAATTTATTTTATAATGTTTATGGTGATTTATTTTTGTACAAACGGGAAGAGGACATTTTCTCAAAATTATATATTCTAGCCAAGTGATGGAAAATATGATGGACTAAAGGTATTTAAGTCAAGGATTTTGCAATTTGTGGTTTCATTAACTTCAATTATAGATATGTTTTCAAGAAATTTAGGGAACAATACAAGGCAACAATTGGAGCTGATTTTGCTACTAAAGAACTAGAGATTGATGAAAGAGTAGTCACATTGCAAGTAAGTGATTTTGTTCTCTAAATATGATTACTACAGGTTAGTGGCGGAGGCAAGATTTTCATCAAGGGAGTTCGAAATAAAGTCTCACGGTGTACATGTCAGGGGGGTGATTACTATGCAATATATACACTTAAATATTAGATTTGGCCTTACATATAAAATGTACTTTTCTGACAAAGTATCCTTCCGCCATCTTGGCTTCGCCCCTGCTACAAGCGGAAGCAAAATTTTCCGCAAGGGATAATTCATCCTCTACTATATGAAAAAATGAACCCTTTCTGACCCCTGGCTCGGCCCCTTACAAGAAAAAGTGAAATATTGGATGTTTTCCCAAGTTAAAATATTCAATCTTTTTTTTTCTTTTTCTTTTTTTTGTATGTGTTTTGGTAGATATGGGACACAGCAGGGCAAGAAAGGTTTCATAGCCTTGGTGTTGCATTTTACAGAGGAGCAGATTGTTGCATTCTTGTATATGATGTGAATGTGCCCAAGTCATTTGAGACTCTTCAACATTGGCATGAAGAATTCATCAAACAGGTGTGTCAATTATTTAATTTATGTAGTATGAACTTTTCTCAAGTTGATATTTAAATTTCTTTTACATGGTTAAATTCAAATAAGTAATTTTCTCAGTATGTGATTGATTCCAGGCAGACCTAACAGAACCTGAAAAGTTCCCATTTGTATTGATTGGTAACAAAGTAGACTTGGAATATGGCAGCACTGAGACAGTAAGTTTTGCTTCTCAAATACATTTTCTGTACCCAATATATGTTTTACTAAGAGTTTAATTTTTCACTCTTATCAGCTCACCTTAAAGACAACACATATTGTTGTCCATATAAAATAAGACAAGGAACTAGGAAAATAAGGCAGGTTACATGCTGCTATATACATTGATAAAAAAAACAAAAAAAAGACAACCCGGTATGTACTAAAGCATCCTACATTCTTGTAGGGTCTAGGGAGGGTCGCATCCCAATGAAACTCTGCCACAAGCATCATGTAATCTCTACTTCATAATTCTTCCATAATTTACCAATATTATTACCCCACTTTCTTCCAATTCATTACAAGGAAGAATTCTTCACCTATAAATAGTGGTGGTCTTATCTTGTGTTGTGGGAGAAGAGGAAGATGAGAAGTGTGAGTTTATGTATTTTGAGATCAGTGTAGTGAAAGAGAGAGTTGAGACAAAGAAAAATATTTTTAAGCCTTTAACTATTTCACTATACAAAAAATGAATAATTTTAAATCGAAGGAAGGTGTTCTTTTGGTGGAGCTTTTGACTCTTCAACTAATCCGGAGCCATATGTTGAGTTGTTGTATCTTGGAGGGGACAAATGAAGAGTATTACTGCTGGATTGGTGAAGATTATACCGCAGTGGACTTGAATCTCCTTAAAGAGAGCAAGATAATCGCGCATATTTATTTATTCACCAACAGTAATTGATTTGATGGCTCGAATCCGGTAACTTTGAGGCTATATGCATTAATATTATAAAAATATAATTAATTAAGTTAGAATCCTAATTACAGGTTTCAGAGAAGAGAGCAAAGGAATGGTGTAGTAGTAGGGGAAATATACAAAACTTTATGACCTCAGCAAAAGAAGATTACAATGTGGATGCTGCATTCTTGTGTGCTGCACAACTTGCACTTGCCAATGAAGATGATCACAACATGTAACTACAATTTTACTATTTCACTATATAATTTATTCGAGCGCACGTAGCGAAAATAATAATAATAATAATAATAACATTACTATATAATTATTCATTGTTATTTTTGACATTTTTAATCTTTATTAAAGATATATACTGAATTACATTTTCATATATATTCTTTGCATTTTACTCCAGTTGGCAGCCATCATTAGATGAAGAAATGCCTTCTCATTGGTGAGTAATTAATATGTATTTAAATTATATTGAAGTATGTGTAGCATTTTTCTTAAACTTTTTATTATTTATTTTATTTTCAGTCAGCTGCAAAGAATAGCAGAGTCAGTATCAGGAATTGAGCAGCAGAGAGGAGGAGGGTGTGCATGTTAATTAATTTGTTTTCTTCTTCTATTCTTTATTGTTTCTACATAATTTTCTCACACTCAACTCTACTATTATTTTATTTACATCCATACCTAGGAGGAATTCACTCTTTCTTTTAGTTGATACATTAAAAAATAAAAAAATTAAATTAATTTTCTAGTTAAATTTGGCATATTTCTAGTGAATAATGGTAAATTCTTCAAAATTTGTATTTTCTACTAATTTGATTTATTCCCCACGTTATTGTATCCAGTAAAATTTTCTTTTCTTTTTTTTCTCTTTTTCTTTTAATCTTGTTTATATGAAATTTATTTTGATTGTTAGATTTGCGAACAAAGAAAAAGCCTTAATATTTGGGGATTGAATTCTATGTATGTGCTAAAACAAATATAAATATAAATAGAATTAAAGATACGATAGAACCTGTTTTCTCAGTTTGAATTACACAGCGTCTAAATTCCGAATTAAAAAATAAGACAGATAAAATATAACAAAGTATACATAGTAATTATGTATAGAACTTACTACTTCGATAAAGAAAATTTCTTCCGAGTTACAAAGAATTTACTATTTCTTTATAGGTATAAAGGGCCTACTGTCCTAATAAATGAAAAAATAAAATATATAATTGCAATTAATAGTTATAGTTTGTCTAATTATAATTCATACCTACAGTTTTGATGAGTATGCATGTATCACATATATGGTTCGCTCAATTGCGCTTTATCAATGCATGCAGTCGCGATTAGTTGTATGTGTTTGCTCAATTTCATTCTATTAATGCATACAATTGTGAAGAAACAAATTTATACATACAACATATCAACATCCACCATTGAAAATACATATAACATACAGTGAAAAAAGAAGTGGGATTACAAGGGACACTAACCAAAAGAAGAAGACAGATTTACAGTATATTTGCTATTAAATTTGTTGACACAATCTATACAATGTATTTGCTATTAAACCTAATCTATAGCTATATGTTGTAAGTTTTTAAAACTCTGTGAATGGTAATAATAAAAGGCATATGCGGAAGACCAAAGAAAACTATTTTGTTACTATTTTAACCCAAAAGAGCAAAAGTTATTTTGTGTATATATATATTTAAAAAAATAAATTGAGAGAGTTAAAACTCATGCGTCAATTAGTATTTTCAAAAGTTTTTTAGGAGCGAGTCTCAGGGTGAGTTTCAGGATAGGATATATCAAAAATATTTCGAGACGTAGATTCACAGAGTCATGCTTTAGAATTTGGGGTGTAAGCCGCAGGCGTAAAAGCGTACATTCCGAACATTAAATTTGATTTTTATCATTTTAAAAGTTTTTTTCTATAAATTATATTTTTTTATTATTGGTGTAATGATATTTACATTTTATACTATCATGTTTCTATATTGTAGTAATTTTTTCTAAAATATGTCAATAAAGAAAGCAACTCTCATAGAAAACGACATTGTCATAAACAGGTTTTTAGATGATTATGGCTAAAATTGATACGACAGAGATTTCATAGCACTATGTTCTGAGATAACATTATCTATCTTTTGACATTGCTCTTACACTATTTATCTTTCTCCTTCTTTGAAATATATAAATATTAATCAATGCAAATATTAGTTGAGGGTAGAAAGGACTAATAGATGTGGAGCTCGATAATGAAATGAAAGATAATTTCATTTTAAAGATTATCTCAGCTATTATTATTTTTTTATTTTGTTATCTTTTTTAAATAATAATTATAATATTTTTTAATTTATTTGAATTTGTTTATAAAATTATTTGAAAACATTTTTTTTCCTATTTTATTAATAATAAAATATAAAATTAAAAATACATGAGATACGTGACTCCATATGTCTATGAAAGCCTCATATTTCGAGACTTACGCCCAACCTCGCACCTTACCTTTTAAAACACAAATATCAATTAATCAAATCATGTTAAATTATTATTATTATATCTCGTTTAGTATAATTCTCTTCACTGTCTTATTTTTATCGTCGTTCGCACCAATTTCAATACTAACAGCAACTGCCAGCAGGAGACTTTTCAATTTCTCCCTTGTATGTCTATAATACACAATACAAAAATGAAAACTCAAAATATATACACGAGTATGAAATCTACTTCCCATCAAAATTGAAACCCCCAGACACAATAAAAGAAAGATTGTAAAAAGGTAAAATTTCGACTTCTCATAAAACAAATCACTACTAATCCTTACAGAATAATTGCTCCAATTAACACAAGATTTGTGTAGAAAAATGCTTCTATATGACTGAAGGACCAGAAAACAAATACTCCTAACCTAATAACATAGTTAAAAATCATTTTAAGAAAATGGTACTTTTGCATATGACCTTGTACAAAATTGGACCTATAAATGATTGCATAAATAGGTGGTGATGGTTGCGATTAAGAAGCGCTAATATGATGTGAGTTGTGCAACCATTGCGATGAAGCAATAGGATAGAGAAATCGCCCAAGGGCCTTGGAAAAGAGAAATGAGGGTAAAAATTGTTATGCCAACACGATTTAACCCTTCCTCTTCTTATGTGATTTGGATCCGGAGTTGCTTTTGTTTCTTTTCTTGTCACTGTTTTCAGTCTCCGGCTTGGAACGTTTCTCCAACTTGCTTTTGTTGGATTTTATACTAACTACACCACTAGAACTTATCTTCCCACCGCCATTCTGGAGGGCATTTTCAAAATCAGCCTCTCTGTCTACTATAGCAAATTGCTGAAATAGTTCTGGGTCCAATAAACCCTCCGTCGTCTTGGCTTTCATCTCATCCTATATATGATATCTTTGGTGAGTAGATATCTTTCCAAATGGGAGAAAACTTGCAGAGACAAGAGCGAGCAAATTCAAACCTGGACTTTTTTTGCAGCATCATTGAGATCTTCATCAACAGATATAGGATGTGGCTCCAACTTAATCTGAAAACAAGAAGGAAAAAGTGCCTCCGTTTATCTTCAGCGAAGATAGATGAACAGAAGATAAGCAGTTACAGTGCCTCAAATGCTCTTTGATGAAACTAAATTTTTCGTATATTGAGAAAAACTAACATGACAAGCGTTAGAATATTTCTGTTGACCAATTGACACATAGCATGATAATAAAAGCAGATATTTCACTTTTTTAGTTTCTCCATGTCTTAGCATAGGATGTTTGGGAGGATGAAATACATATCTCATCTACTTACCACTTTAAGTCGAGATACATTAGATTCAAATTCTTTTGATTTTAGATTATGCAGGTATTTGTAAAGCCTCTTCATGACTTTCATGAACAAGGGCAATATCTGCGGCCTATCCAAAGCCATTTCTCCCTGTAAAATAAAAACTGAAAAGAGTGAACTCAAAGCACTGGAGTTTATTGAATGAAATATCTTATTTAGTTTGGATGTAATGAAGGATATTAGCGGAGTTAACAAAAAAAAGGGTATTTAACTGCACAAAGCCTGAAAGTACCGAATAACCTTTTCAAAATAAAGAATAGCAAGGCAGCAAACCTCTATTTCAGGGATGTCTTTGTGTTGCAGGCCATAGCAAAGCAATAGGGAAGCCTGGACATATGAAAGTGAAACTGGAATATGCTCCAAAAAGTACTCGCGTGCAAGTTTTTGAGCAACATCTCGAATCTGTGAAAAAAGCTCATGCAAATAATTAACATGGAAAATAAACAAAAAAACAAATGCCAGGCACTTTTGAGATATTTAAACAACACTTGCACTAGGAAATAACGGAACGGTGTCCGCACCAAATATAGGTCACTCAAGGGTTTGTTGTTGAACACATCCTTTTCATCCCTTCAGTTCTTTCCCCTTTCCTATTATCAGTCTTTCTAATTCTAGGAACCAGAGAACAAACCACTGAATTAAAAATCACAAGATAACAAATGTCTAATTATTGGATTTTCTTCCCATGTATCAAATAGAACTTCTTCAACCGTCATAAGTGAAGACCTAGACAAAATCAGACAAAGAAGAGGAAAATCATGCACCTGGTATTCATAAAGAAATATAACTGACATATTTCACATGTCATTTTTGGTGAAGAATTCCTTGTTAGTCAAAAGTAATATGTACCAAAATGAGTTTATCTACACTTGAACCATTTTCTTGTTGACAAAAGTAATGTGGACCAATATGAGTTTTTCCATCCACATTTGAACCATATACCAACATTTTTAAGAGCAAATAGTAGCAGGAGTTCACCAAATCATTCACCAGATTTGCATAAAAGTGAACTCCAGATGATTATAGTGCTTGAAATTGGAAAATATGCACAACTTTAAGCTCTTTTCAGTGTTCCAAGTTGTTCAGGCATGTTTACCACAATGTTTGTCTCGAGTACAAGCTTCATATGATTGTTGATATTGAAACATAAATCTAGCATAACTGAATAATAGCACCAATAAGAATCTTCTATGGATACACCGGATAACATATTTTCACTCTCATCACTAATTGAGATCTAACCAGTAGTCAATAAGGTTATTTGAGTAGGCTCAAAGCACTCTTAGCCTTTTCCCTAATAGACTACTGATATAGCACATCTGTCCACTTACCCATTTCGACAAGTAAAAACTGTATCGCAAGAGATCTTGTTTCACTACTTAGTGTTAACATATTTCCTCATTAATCATCAACTCAGAACTTACCAAGGGATAGTCAATAAGGCTATTTGAGTAAGCTTCAAGTCTCGCCATCTCATGAGGTTCCAGAACAAACTTCTTGGAGTTTAACAATTCACTTGAAGCAGAAGAAGCAGGGTCCTGCTCGACAAAGTTGATCTTTGGATCAAAGACGCTGCAAGATTGTGGACATCATAAACATATGTAAAGAGACATACATATTAAATAACCACCAAAACATACATTTTTACCTCATAGCAAGCTTGTGGTTCATCTTCCGGTAGGTAGAACCCAACAGTTCAACTAACCTTCCCTTGTATTCTGAGAATGTTATAGACAACATCAATATATCGAAATAGGAATAGAAGACAACTCTAAAATTAAAGAAAAGAAGTAACAGAATAAATACAAGCTACTACAAGAACTGCAACATGTTTTGATGGGATGCAGATACAAGGTAGGAAGATAAGAAAGTGAGAGGGCAACATATGAAACTCGTATCTCTGTCTTCTCCAATTTTTGGACCGGAATGCGGAGGACAATTTTCACCTTCTCAATGAAATTTTTCATAATTCCAGAAGTTGCTTGTAATATGAAGTCACTACTCTCTTAACATAATTCCAGAAGTTGCTTGTAATATGAAGTCACCACTCTCTTAACAACGTATAAAAACTGACAAATATATATTAGGAATCGTAAAATTTGTGTTCCTCTTTATCACGGCAAAAGATCTTCTTCCAATGTCCTTCCAGTTCCTTCCGATGATGAGATAAAAAAAATAGAGAAGAACAAAAACAATTTATCACCTCGGTAGAAGGGACCATAAAAGCCCCACTCATCTGACCCAGCAGCTTCAACATCATCATTTTTCAATGCCTTCAAGACCATGCATGTGTACTCGCCAGTTACACTATTCTGATTCATCCAATCACATGTTGATCACAATTAATCCTCAACTGCAAACATCTAAAAAGAATTGAAGGAACAGAGGACTCTGAGACTTACCGGGGCATTGCCTATGAAAAATGGAGCAAACTTATGTTTTCTCCAAAAGCGGAAGAGATCCAATGTAAGTCCAAATGAGACCCCAAGGTAATGTAGCTTTTCAGGTCGTCTTTCACGTAAAGGAATAAGCAACGGAGGAAGATCTGTTCTTGGTCTTATATTTTCTTCAAGCAAAGAGACCTGCAAGGAAGGTAGTTTGAATGCAGTAACAAAAAGCAAACAAATGTTCCAATCTCACAGAGAAGTCTTTCTAGATTTTTCAACCATCCCATTTGCCATATTACAGCTAATGGTCAATCAGAAGGCCTTAAACACAATATACACACTAGACAGTGATCTGCAGACAAACCACATCAATATGAAGGAAAGACAGATTCAATGAGAAATAGTATTATGATTTAACACTTTTTAAAGAAAGTACAATGATAACCTTTTTGCAATTTTAGGACACACAAGTAATAAAATGGAAGCCAATAACCTAAAGTACAAACTGCAAAGTTAGATCAAATAAGATTACCTCCTCTGCAGCTTCAGCTACATTGACTTGAGGAGTCTCCATTGTATCTTCCGTTTCTACTTCAGATAATTGTGTAAACTGACCCTCAAAGTACCTATCAGCAGTAAATTAACTTATTGTGCCTCAAAGATTCACGGAGGAAAGATATGTGTTAACTGTGATTATATCACTTAATACAGATGGATTAAACCCATTCAGTAGAAGAAGCATAATATGTACTTAACTGAAAACACATTGAGAGAATGTCACATCTTTAATCTTGCACAATTTAACAAATGCAATTAGAGAAAACCTATGAACATACCTGGTGAAATGATAGAAATCTAGAAATGAAAACCTAAAGCCACACTATGAAGATTCACAAGTGTAAAAGGAAGAAGTCAAGAAGTGCACTACACTTTCATATCATCATCAACAATCAACAACAAAAAAAAAGCATTCTTTCATAACTACTTTTCATATATACAACACTAAGATCCACCAATGGAACAGTCACCGACTCCCACATACTATTAAGGTTTCTTAAAACCTGCTAATCCACTTTTGAATCTTCATCCAGGAAAAGCATTCTTGATTAAGTAGATTATCCACATTTGAGATTACAGTGAGCGGTCATTTCACATCATTTTGGGTAGGTAAAGGAGTGATGTTCAGAGGCCATCAAGGTCGTATTCTGTATTCGCAGTGGTATGAATTTTAATAAAATCTTTGTCCCACCAAACAACAAGGGTCCTTCACCTTTGACATACAAATAGACAACAATGATATGAATGCTTGCAGCCTAGGCATAAACCAGCTGAATTAATTAATTCACAGTCAGATCAAACAAATAACAAGCAATTGAAAGAATACTCTTCTTTTTTCCTTGATTTTTTGAGAGTGACAACAAGTTTGTATTTAAGAAAGGTAAACTACACATGCTGTATAGTCTCCCAAAAATAAAGTACAAGTAAAGTTCCTAGCTGTATGCCTTCTTACAGGAAAGAAAGACCAGCCAAAACATGCCTCGGGACTAGTAGCTAAGAGCATTTAGGAAAAAGAATTGTACTATAAACATGTTTATTCACAATTCACCTTTTCTCCTTGAATTTATCTTATGTTATCACAGGGCTTCCCAAACAAAAGCCCTGTTTGGTTACTTCGCCTCTCCATGCATTTTGCTCAGAATATTCATCTCCAAACCCCACTAAGACTTGGTCAGAAGAACTAATTTTTATTACAAGATAGGGTATACTTGGTCATAAGAATTTAAAGAGTACCTACCCAGTTTTATGCAACGAATATGGAATACCAGATCCCATGCCAGTTACAAAACAAAACTTTCCCCCAGTTCCTTCTTGCAATTTAGCAGGATCTTCTGAGTGCTGGATCAAAACCAACTTAAATGCCAGCAAAATATTCAAGTTATGAACAGCAACACCAGAATATGAAGTGAATCCGAGAAAGACAACCTTCCTCGCCATAATCAATCCACCCAAAACTCATAATACTGCCACTCAGTTAAAAGTGCAATGATAGAATAAGGGCTATTAAACCTTTCCAATCCCTTTCGAGAAAAGAGCAAGTGCTTTCTTCATTTTCACAATCTAATAGCTCTCCCAAGATTTACACATAATAACCTAGACCATGATATACCCCCCAAAATTTAACTGGACTTATTTTTCTTTATATGGTGTTTATAATTTTTTTTAAATGCTCGACCATGAACAATCTATTCTTGATGATTACCCAAACAAAGAGATCACTCTTTTAAGTTCAATATGTGGGAGAAAAGGGCTTCTCACTATCCAGAAGCTGTGTTGATAGCATGAGGGGAGAGAATTTTTTATGTTAGCAGCTTCCGGATGATGAGGGTCTACAATAAAAAAAGTTTGGACAACCAAACAAGGGGGATGATGCTAACCCCTAGATACATTAGCAAAACCCACGATAGTAGGTTAGAAAACCCCCAGATATATAAGCAACAGCCTATGGAGCAGCTTAGTCATTCACAAATTATAGAAAGCCAAATGTGATCGACTGTCAAATCATATAGAAAACTGTTGGATGTGAGAATTGCAGGGAAACTTGAAGCTACCTGGTTAGGAGTTCAACGGCAGCAGAACCATATCCAAGCTGCAATACCAAAGTGAGAATGGTTAGACGTGCTGATAAAGTAAGGAATAAGCAGTTGCAAATTTTTCAAAAACCTCCTTACATCTCTGCTTTTAAACATAAACCTGTATTGTCGTAAGAGATGCAGACTGCCCTGAAGTTTGAATCTTTTTTCAATGGAGATTAGGTTAAGATGACAAGATTCCTGAGATATTCCAAATCTATCTTTTTCCACTTTTGATTAATAGTGCTAACTTTTGTATATGAATTTCCATGAACTAATTTTCTCTATCTTATTATAATTTGAAAAGATTACCCACAACATCACACAAATTGGGGGGGGAGGTCACAAAATTTCCAACAATTAATGCATCAAAGCACGTTGCAAGATATTTTAGAAATTTCATCGCTTAAACATAGCATCATTCATTCAATCAATTCCCTCAGTTCCAAGCTAGTCAGGATTGGCTCTGCAAGTCCTTTATATCCCCTACACTCCATACAGGCTCATTTCTTTCCAGTACCAAACTAGTCTTTTAAGGCAAAACAAGGAGGTCACCATATCATCTTAAACCATGAAAGAGATCAATATGACAAAGACAAACCTAAAGGGAGGTCTCAGAAATTCATTTACTAGATTTTTTGAATTGGTAAGTATTACCTTCATAGCACTCGGATGTGTAGCAATGCGTACGATGCGGGCACCTGAAAGGCTTGGGAATACATCATCAGCAAACTGCTGAGAGAACTTCCAAGGTATCTGATCTCCAAAGGGCTGGCGACCTTGGCTCAAAGCTCTTTTAGCAGACTCCTGAGAAATTTGACCCTCCAGGCAGACCTGTGTGTTTAAATCAAATTAAGACATAAATCAATAACTCTTAATATCTTTGATTCCTAGTAAATGTTAAGGTGAAATAAATGAAGTACCGTCTATTTAATTCTCAGAAGAACTGAATGAAACTAGAAAAAAGAGAACAAAGAAAAAGTTTCTATCAAGTAAATCTTGAAAGTTCATTTCTCTAGACCAATAAGGGTTAAGATGTCATGAGAGAGGTAAACACAGACAATAACATTGGTCCGGGGTTGAGGCAAAAGTGTAATGTCCATATCAGAAAGGACTTATGGAATCAACCTTAAATTATTGGCTTATCAAAAAATAAACTACTATTACAGTGCATCGATCCCAAGCTAAGTCGAGGTCGGCTTTGTGAATCCTCATTAAACATGTAGCTCCATTTAGATCTGTTACAATCCAATTTAAGAAAAAGTGCAACCTCTGATGATGCATTATGCTGTCTATGAAGTCAATGAGACACTGAAAGAGAATGCATTAATGCATGCACTCCCTCCAAAAAAGAGGCAGAATCAGCCACAGAGCAGAAGATGATGATCAATAAGTGGCAACAAAAAAAAAACATGATCAGGCATCAGCTTCATCAGGGGAAGAAAACAAAAACTAACATTGTGACCAATTTTCCATACAGACGGAATTTTGAACCAAAAGACATCAGGTGATTTGCAGATTCGAAACGAAATCTACTCGGACAAAAAGAACACATATGGCCAAGTAAGAGGAATTGAGCTAACTTGCCTTTCGAGAGCTCTACAGCTGAATAGAACATAAAACGCAGAATGGAGTAGAAAATGCTACGGATACACAACACAAATTACTAACTGATATTTTTAACATAATGATAACACTATTTGAAGGCAAAACTAACCTGAGCCAATTTTAGTCGTGATTTCGTATTTTAGGACCAAAATTTTCCACAAATAGAAAGACAATCATGTATTGGTTACCAGGAGTTTTGAGAGGTTTTTCTATTTTCTTGTCACTAATGTAATAGCGCAAGAAAGAAAGCTACATATAAGAGGAGGAACTATTGTAATTTTAGGCATCCAGCCAATTGGAACACCAGATAAAAGTAACGCAAAGAAGAGAATTGGCTCAGCAAAAAAGAATACTGAAACTAAGTAGCAAGTCAATATCATGCTCTGTCAGAAGATTTCTAACAAATGTAGCATCCCAAAGAGAACATTTGCATAACAGCTACAGACAAGACCACTAACCTGGATGACACAGAGAATATCAGGAAGACGATTTTCTGACTCATCAACAGGGCCTGTGAGAACAATTAGTTAAGGCTCTTGCATTTACTTAGTGTGCAACTTATTTATCGTGCTCTATTGAGAAATATCAGCTGGTTTAATTATACCTAGTAGCACAAACAAGTGGTGAGCTGGAGCATCAGCCATCAATTGTAAATCATTTGGAGAATTTTTGTAATGAGAGGCAACATAGAGGGCCATCATTCGCTGCAAATGTTTCAAAAGCAAAAGAATCACAATATCAAAGTTGACCAAGCAAAAATCAGCCAAAAGAAACTTCAAAAGCAAAGGTGATTTACCTGCAGAAATAACTCACTGTCTTTATGATAAGAGAAAAGTGTGTCCCGGTTAACATAGTAGAGATCACAATCACCTGGTTGGGGCAACCTGATTAAAGAAAAGAGAATTGTAACTGGAGATAAAACATGGTTGACTTCTGCAGGAACTAGGTTAAGCCGAAGAAGATTTACCGTCTGATACTTGGGATACTATTTGTAACATCCAAACAGAGTAAAGCATTAAGCCACCGTTCAATGCGATCACCGGAAGCATATCTAATGGATTCACTCAACTCTATCTTTTTGAAAAGCCGACCTACATTTGAGTAAATTTAGATTTTAAACAACTAGATGAATGAAACAAGATTTAACACAGAGACAATTTATCATACCACTACCTCAATCATGGATAATCATGAGAGGGAAAAGTACACCATAGAAAGAGATTCAATACTCATGAATGAACATAACCCTGATGGAAAGCAATACTTTTTAAGACAAGGGCGTATTATCAGCATTCACTTTAACTCCGGGTTGATTCATCATAATACTTGGGTTTAGTTTGGAACGTCCAGTCGTAGAAAACTTAAATACGCAATTGGCATGCAAGAACTTTGGAGTTTGAATATTTCAAAGGCATGTATTATAAGTATTTGATTTAAATAACTCCAGCCTGATTCACCATATACTTGGTTTTACTTGCAAACATCTAGTCATAGAAAACTTCACCAAGATCTAAAATCACAACCAGACCTGCATTGCCTAAGGCATGATTTAAAATAAGAAGGTCTGTGTTATTTAATAATAACAAGCACAATTCCAGATTATCTCCTTCCTTTTAGTAACTATAAGGAGTTCCCAACCCAAATCAGTTCTCTTTCATCTCAGTTTTTTTTTCTTCCCTAGTTCCTCCTGATAAATTTATTTCAGGATTCATGGACTCTATGCACCGTAAGCCGAATTATCAACTAACTAGCAAATGTGGAAATGAAATACCTGAAAGTGCACTATCTGCACTTTTGGACTTCTGACTTTGCTCCTCTAGTTGCTGTAGCAACTTCAACGATAAGGATCTTCCAGTGCCTTCATAGCTTCAAAAACAAAAATAACAAGGAGTGATCATCAGCAACGTTAACCCCAGGGTAAACACACAAGACTCTGTCAAAATAATTCTTCTGTAATACAAGAGAGGAAGAAACAAAACTGCAAGAAGCAACATATATTGGAAAAAGAGTGGATAGGTTCTTTGAAGAGCATAACATTACTAGACAGAAACTAAGCAGAACACTGTCTCATACCCATTCACAGTTGACGCAAGGAAGACAAGGTAAGGACCAAGCAAAGATTTGACAACAGGTAATGGAATAGCTGCTGCTTCATCAACCACCAATAATTCAACTTGTGACAGCTTTTCATGCTCATGTGGTAGTATATACTGGCATTGCATAAATGATGTAGATAACATCAGAAACTCAAGACATACAAATTAATTTTCATAGACATGACAAAGTACATCAATGATACACTCGCAAAAACTTCTTGCAGTGAATTAAAAGTAGGGTGTGAAAGACATGTTTGTAAGAAGCGAAAAAATTTTAGTTTAATAAATCCAAATATATTGACAACCTTAAGAGGACACAAAAGCACACGAGATGGAGAAATACAAGAAATCTTGCTGTAAGAAATCACCACCAAGAGGAACTAGATTGGAGCAAATTCTCAAAATGCTTTAAGTACAGGAACAAGGGGAACAGAAGGTGCAGAAAGTGATATCAGATGAGTTGGGAAAATGGAAGATCCATTATCACGATATAAATCCTTGATGATATTACTGACCTGAATTGTCTGTCTGTGCTGCTTATAGATGTTGATCCTTACGGTAGCTTTTTTAAACTCCGGGTTATTGCTTTTCACAATATCATAATCAAGGTGTTCCTGTAAGTAAAATGCATATAGTGAAGCACCAGAACGTGAAATCAATTTCAAGTACCAACTAGATGTGAGACAATCCGCTGCGCGAGAACTTAAGGAAAATCCCACACTATGTTTATGTTTCTCCGGATATCTCAGCAGGGGAAGCATTTTCTCACTTAAAAGAGCTTGAAGGGCCAAATAGCTGACTCAAAGGGAAAAAGAACATCCCTGGAAAAGAGAGATTTCATAGAGAATATGTAAACACACCCTAATCAAGCAGATATATTTGCATCCTACCTTGTACTCGAGCATATTGAAACCCTTGCAGACAAAGTCAAACAGAGTTTTCAGATTTTCAGGACTAGGCGCTGTTACAAAAATATTGGAATACCTGTAATAGCGAACTATAAAAGTTAGTAATGCAAAATGTAAGATCACACAGGGGAAAGGATATTCAAACCCAGACCAGATTTACCCTGCAGCAACAGCCCCTGCAATTGCCAACCCAAGAGCAGCTGACTTCCCCCGGCCACGAGCAGCAAGAAGAGCAACAGTGCTTCGAAGCGTCTTATCCAGAATAGCGTCAAGAAACGTGATCACTGCTTTTCCCTATTTCATATTATTGGTTAATAGCACCATAGAGTAGCAGAACAAATAAAAATTAGTTGCAGTGAACCCATAACTGCTATTTGTGGTGAACCGCGGTATTATTATAAGTTAATATTGAATCCATCTGTTTAAGCTAGTTAAAGTTGTATTTAAAGAATTCACTACCAGACACAAAATTACAATTAGAAAATACTACAGATTTATTTAATGAAAGCATGAAGGGAATATTCTTTTAAAAAAGGGAAAGCAAGAACTTTAACAGACAATAATTGCAGCAATGAGGATTTAACATGCTAGTTAAGCCGTAAAAAAATTCCTAACTTCAAGATCTAAGCCCACATAGATATTTATTTGTCAGCAAGTCACATTTCTTTACTTAGTATGTGAAGCTCTGTTCTATTTATCAGAAGTACGTGAAGCTTTGTTCTATTTATGAGTGGTTCCCAACCGAACCGTACAATTCTACAACAGAGGGATTGCACAATTCGACCAGCAGTTTTTTTCACTCTGTATTCATGTAAACTTTGGACGGAGAAATCTGCTTTTGGTGATTTCATCAAAAAATAAGAGAAAGAGACATTTGGAAGAACTTAATTGTGCTGATAACTCTCACATCCTGACATGATAGTTAATTTTCAATCCAAAAAATAGGAAAATAATTATTTGAATAGAGAAAAGAAAAAGACGACCAAGCACCAAAAATGATTAAGCTTTAACTCAACAAGCTCCAAGTTTAAGGCAAGTTCTTATGTATGGTTGTGCCTACTACAACACCATCTAGGGGTGTCAAATATGGCGCAAAAATTGAAGGTCCGCTCAACCTGCCCAAAATCTTAAGGTTTGGCCACAAGATAATTTCGACTTGGGATGATTTTTAGCCCGCCCAACATGGCTCATTTTTAAAGTGATCCCCATTTTAGGCCAATAGTAGCCCAATTCAACCCATTTTTAAGATTCACTTTAATTTGGGTTTACTTCTTGAAATTTACTTTGGTTTTTTCTCTGTATTCACTTTTCTTGTACCATGTATCTTATAAGTTTGATGTTGTACAATTTTCACTACATTAGATTAACTATTTTGTAGTGCAAAATATAACTATAATTACACAATAAGTTTTCAATACTTTCCAAAAGTTCTAAATAATTGAATAAGATATAACGGAGGATAATTTTGAAACAAAAGTAAAGTATATGGCAGTGTTGTCAAAAGCGCGTTTAAAGTAAGCTTAAGCCCTGAAGCGAGGCTCAAAACATGTTGAGCCCTTCGTCTGGCTTAATGTGCTCTTTAGTGTCATCATGAAGGCTCTAACACAGACGTCTCCTTGCAAATGAGCATTTCTTGAGGAAGCGACGCTAAACAATTGATATTTCACTTTATTCTTAAAAAATTCAATTTCTTTGTCCATATATTTGTTATTCATGCTAATAATTATTAGTCTTGGACTAAACATATATATATCTGTATGTTTTCTCCATTTGCGTCTTAACTCGTTAAAGCCCACGCTTTATTTGCACTTTGCGCTTAAAGCTCTAACGGACCTTAGAGCTCTTTTGCGCTTTTCGCTTGTGATAACATTGGTATATGGTAAATCTAGATCTCTTCCTGAAATACTTTGATATGTGAAATTTAATGTATTAACATTTTGTCCAAGTTGATAGCTCTCTCATTCATCTTGAAGCTTCACCAGAATTAAGGACAAATACGAGATGATATGCCACTAACAAGACTATTAGTGATCCGAAAATATAATGGGGTGAAATCTAAAATTGTTTTCAATAGAAGAAGGTAAATTTGGACATTTTCTTGTGTATAAACGTATACATATTTAGTATATTACTTTACTCAAAATGATATCGTACAAAATTAAGATGATTACTTAAAAACACATCTGCGAGAAGCGAAAAACATTTCATTTTAATTAGCGCATTCTTTTTTACTAGCGTTCAAAACCCTTTTTTAAGAATTGGGTCAAGTTGGCCAGGCAAAACCCAACCCATTTTTTAGCTTATTTCAACCCCAATAACTTTTGGACAAATTTTAGCCCAACCTATTTATTAGCTCAGCGCATTTTGACCCGCCCAAATTCCGCCCAACCCACCTATTTGACACCCCTAGCACCATCTTATGCTGTCTATTTGGGGAAAAAATCACTTTACAGATAAGAAAAACAAGTACATGTGCATGAGAGTTTGTCCCCCTATTAACTGCATATTGTCTGATTACTAAGTGATGATTCTAGTTACAGGTGGTTTTAACCAGTCCAACATTCTGCCACAAAAGAAAAGGACAAAAATGTCCACTGTAAATTTTCAATTTTACCAAGTATCAAATCATTATCTCCTGTTAATCCTGTGATCCATACAATAAATCAGTTAAATCATCTAACTTTACATGCAAGTAACTCTTTTCCACATAGACTAGCAATGCCACGTATGACATATTCAGAAAACAATTGAGAAACAAATGCCAATTCACACAGTTCAAGCAAAGTAACTAACCTGGTCCAAGGTACAGCATTTCCGAATAAGAGGACCAACAGGGAAGTCTTCATTCAATTGTTCTTTTAAATTCCTTAGTTCCCTTTCTGCTTCTGAAAGCCCCTCAGAGTCCTTCATCAAAGTAAATAAAAAAAGAACCAAGAATAATTATATCAAAATATTGCCAAAGATAGTTTATCATGTACTCAAAGCGACTCTAGAAAGAGTAATTCTTTCGCGGTTCAACATCTGATATGATGTAATTATATATGGACATTACATTTCACATGGACTATAATCTGAATCAGCATATATTATCTAAGATATAGAAATCAGTAAATAGAACAACTAACGATCCAGGAAGAAGTTTACCTCTTGAACAGGAACAGCAGTAATTTTCTTCATGTGAGAGGAGATTGGTAAAATATTTAATTCATCATCCATGACAATACATGTTTCACATGATGCAAGAGAGAGTATAAATCGCTCATTAAAGCGCCCAGTAGCCTGTGAATGGGATTCTGTACGAAACCTGGAGTGAACATCCTGCATATTCACAAAACTTTATTGTGTTTTAACATTAATCATGCCTAGAAAACCGACTAGCTATCTGCAAGCTAGTAGCAGCTTCTTCATTCAAATACTCTTTTTGTGTCTCTGTGTGTGATCAGTTGAAATCTTATTTAACAAATAAAAGAGCAAGAAAGAGAAAACAGTAAGAAGTAACAAAGGAAGAGATGTCATTAATCTACTAGTTATTCAAAAAATTTCCAGCCTAGAAAGCAGAGCAGTTGGTATTGAGTGTACCATGACCATGGTGAAGAGGCTGGTTAGAGAGGACAAATGGCGAAGCAACAATACAATCAGCCCACTGCCTTCAACTGTCTCTATTGTTCTCGCAAGGAGATTGGGTGTCAAAGCCTCGAAATCCTAGAACATCATAGAGGAAAAGAAATGAATTTTCCCAAATATCACGATAACATAGAGAGGCTTAAATGAGGAAAGATGCAGTAGATTTGCTTTAAATAGTTTATGGAAATTTAAAACTTCTCGGTTACCTGCAATATACACATGCCAAAAGTGTTTCCTAGAATTCTTTCTGAATCTCTATACAAGCAATAACTGACTCCTCCAGTTTCAACAAAAAGGTCAAATGGATCTGCTTTTTCAGGGTCCAGTACTCCCTGCTGCATCATTTTTTTCATTTGCTTCTTTCTCTTTTTCTTGTGACTGCAAAAAGATGATTGACTTAATCAATGACCAATTGCCTAAATGACTAATAACATCTACTGACAAACTGATCTGAACACGGTGAGAAAAAACACAAAACAAAGTCCCCACAAATCACTCACAAGATAATCAACCCAATATAACAACCTCCACAAAAGAATGACCCCAGTATTCCTTCCACTCACCAGCAATATCAAGTAAAATTAACTTTTAGCACAATGAGTAGAGTCACTAAAGTTTCAAATTCACGAAAATTTAAAGCTTCTTTAGTAATACCCAACTTAAGCCTATGTTTTATCACATTCCAACAGGACAGAGTAACTGCTAAAACAAAGTCAAAATTTTTGGTGAAGCAGCTTTATAGAGTATTCACAGTTTCTGTGTCAGATTTCAATAAAGAAAACAAATAAAAAACCACGTCCATAATTGGAAGAAAACAAAAAACACAAACTTGGAGTAAGTAGAGAACCTGCTAAGTTCAAGCTTGTCCTTATAGCACCAAAGCACAGTAGGCCGCGTCTTCACAACAGCTTTGCTCAACATGTAGTGCAGATTAACAATCTATTATATTCAATATTTTTTGTTCAATTTCACAAGGAAAACAAAAAAAGAAAGAAAGAGTTTAGAGACAAGTTTTTCACAAAATTTACAGAGATAACAAAAGAGCAAAGAAAATTGCCTGGTCCCGAGACTTGTCTCCAATAATGACAAACATAGAACGGTGACGATTACGGACCCCATTCTCTATTAGGGTTCTAATGCGTTCATCCACTTTCTTCCTCATTTTGTTTTGTTAGGGTTCTTCAGTCTGCTCTGCTATGTTCTTTGTTACTAGGGTTTAAAGAGGGTTTAGTAAGAACAGAACGTGCATCGACCCGATTTCTTTTTGTATTTTAATTTAGCCATTTAGGCATTTAATAAATAAAAATATAATATTTTCTATCTAAAATCTTTATGCAGTGTCAAATGAAATGGAGAGTGGTCTCTAGTGGGTGAGAGCTAAAAAATAAATTAAATATATATTATGTAATATTATATATTTATTTTTTAAAATAAATTTCTTTTTAATTATTATTTCTTTCTTTTGAAAAAAAATAGACTCAGTTAAAAAGACATAACTCGTAATACCGTACAACATTTATTTTAAGTATGTTTTAATATTCAAAAATTTTCAGTTAAGTTTATTATTATTGAGAAAATTTTATTCTGATTTGCAATTAGGTTTGCTTTTGTTGATTAATCTTTGTATTTTACTGTTATTTAAAAATCTTAGATTATAGTCGGATCACTATATATTTTCTTATTAGTATTAGCATTATTTTATTCTTTAATTTTATTAGTAATGTTGTTTCTTTTACTTAGAATATCTCTAATAATTTTTATTATTTGTATTTCTTTTAATATTTTCATCATAATTTATTACGATTATATTTCTTTCAAATCGTGTTCTGAAAAATTGACGATCATCATAAGCAATATATTTATCTCATAAAGGTGGAAAAAAAATATGCGTATACCTCAACTTTTTCAGATATCACGTATGAAATTATACTAAATAATTTATTTTTATTATTTATTATTGTTAAGTTTTCAACTAAATCTATTGTTATGAAAAAATATTGAATTTTGAAGAAAATTTTTTAATAAATTTAGATAAGTTAGGAGGAAATAACAAATAAGAGAAAGGTTGTTTTTATGCTTTAATGTATAATTATTAATATTGTTGTTAATTTCTTAGTCTTAATGTTAGTTTAAAGTTATTTTTTCTAATTGAATTTATTGTTATGATAAAATTCAATCATGATATTTTAAGTAGATTTATTTTTTTATAATTAATTTATTCACATATTATTATTTTAAGGTTATGAATTTCGATTAGTTGTTATTAGCAAAGATGTAACAATCTGAAGAAGAAGAAAAAACAAATTAATACAAATAGGGAGTAAAAAAATAAAAAATAATAGAAAATGACACGATACTTTTTGGTCTATTTCTTAGCTCTCACACACTACAAAGAGATTGAAAACACTCTCCATATCACTTAGTATTGCAAGGGATTTTTAGATGATAAATATTATACATCAAGACGTATTAGTTTAAGTATTTATATCTATATTATATTTATATTAAAAGGAGGTTAGTCAATCTTAATATTAAATCAAGTGAACCTAAGAGTGTGGCCTATTGGTCAATAAAATGGGTGAGAATCATGTGTCTCAAGTTCAAATCTCAGCAGAAACACAAAACACTGGGTGATTTCTTCCCATCTGTCATAACCTCGGTGGATAATTCTATTCATATATTATTATTATTCTTTATAGGAATATTAAAATACTTCTAGTTCAAATATTATCGTATTAGGAATACTATTATATGATAAAAAAATATTTATACTAATATTATTTTTTACATGAAATTGAAATATTTATAGTTTAAATATTATCATATAAGGAATACTATATATCATATGACATAGAATATTGAAAAAATTATGTTGTATGACAATTAGGAAAAACATTATCCACTTTAGCTCATATTTCACTTTAATTCCTCTTTAGCCATTTTTAGTTGGATTTTTATTAATTTTTTTTAAGCAATTATATTGATTTTTCTTATTCATTCTTCTTTTTCTTTTCCTGTTACTTCTTTTCTTTTCTTTTTTACTTCTTCTTCTTTCTTTTGTTGCTTCTTCATTCTTTTTTTTATTTTTTCTTAGCTTCTTTTTTTTTTTCTGCTTCTTTTTCTTTCTTTTTTTTTTAATTTTATTTTTATAATTTTTATAATCAGCTCTGTAGATATTATGTGTAAAAATAATTTTAAAAAGATTAAAAATATATGTAGATTTTTGTAGATACGTCACTATAAAAATGTATTCACAAAGCATTGATATCACATTATTAATATCTAATGTATTTAATGTGATAATGAATTTCATATTTTGATACTTAGAAACTAATTGAGAGTGATACTCATATTTATCATTATAAATTTAAATATTGTTGGCTGAATTAAATTGAATAATTTAAAATTCCATTGTTGGAGTTCTTAAAAGCTTGAAAACCCACAAATGAATTTTGAATTTATTGATCTTTTAACAAATTGATGATTGTGGTCCATTGGTGGTGTCATTTTGAAAATTTTGGTTAAAATCTGAAGCTATTTCAAAATAATTTGACCCATTTTCGAATGGAGTTTTATAGTTGAAGTGCGTAGGAGATGAAATATAATTTTTTGTATAATTTTATATAACAATGTAAAAGTGTGTATAAGCACTTCTTATACTCTATTATATGTTCTTATATAATGTTTATACATTGTATATAGTAAGTGTATAATGTTGTATAATATAAAGTGTTGAATCGAGTAAGCTTGTTTACCTCGTATGCGATGTCAAGTCGAGTAAGTGAGAGGTACTAAAGCTTATCAAGTACACTCATATATTCTTTGTCATCACTTTTGGAACCTCCGTCATCTATGAGTAGTGTTGTCGATGTACTAATTGGTGACTGAATGCCTTTGCAATCTTGCGTCTAAGTGTCATGTAGCACCTCATGTATATTTAGATTGACTAAGAAACAGACCGTCGGCATTTGTATGTACCTCAATGGCCAAAAACTAGTGCGGTAGACCAAGATACTTCAGAGAAAATTTCTTAGAAAGAAAGATACTGACTTGCTGAAGGAGTGTTCCATTGTTGCCTGAGAGTATGATATTGTCTACATAAATTAAAATATAGATAGTTACTTCCAGATTATATAGAATAAATAGAGAATTATCAGACTCAGACATTTGGAACCCCATTTGGATCAAGAAATTGGTCAATGTATCACACCAAGCTTTAGAAGCTTGTCGCAACCGTAGATAGCCGTTTTGAGATGACAAACATAGTCAGCACGTACCGAATTTTCATATATAGGGGGTGAGTTATACACACTTCTTCCTGAATCTTCCCCCGAAGAAAAATATTGTTGACATTGATATGATGTAATGCCCAATTCTTTTGTACAACAAGGGCGACGAAGGTACGAATTATAGTGGGATTAACCACTGGACTATATGTTTAGTGAAAATCAATGCCACACCAGTGGGAATTCGCAAAAGAGGTGTAAAGTTGATCCTACGCAGCTTTGGAGTTGGCAACAGAGGCTACAATGGATGTGATAGTGGCATCAATAGAGGCCATGATAACATTTTGAATTAGTTTATCTTGACAAAATCAATTGTTGCACTCGGGGTTGGCAATCGCAAGAACATTAGTGGTGACTATTTTAGGAGAGGATAGCTTAGTGCTGCCAAGATGACCATAGAGGCCATGGCTATGAAGGATCAAGGCAATCCGGGTTTTCAAATGGTGAAGTTATGGTTGCCACACGGTTTAATAGGCAGTTGTGATGATGGGTTGAATTGAATTAAGTGTTTGAGGATAGGTGCGGCGTCAGCATTAACAACTGGGATGGAATTGACCATTAGTATAGAGGAAAAAAAATAGATCTTAGATGACGTACTCTTTAGAGTATTTTTGGCTCTCATACCATATAAGTTTAGAGAAGTAGAATGAACTAGTATGTTTATTAATGAGCCTCCAATGGAGTTTATATACAAGGAAAATAACACAGACTATACTAAGCTAACTCCTAGAAAATAAGAGTTGATAAACATACGTGAACAATCCTAACTGGATGATGTAATATATAAAGTTAACTCCTAAAATAACTAAAGATACCTCATCCTACTTTACAACTAGTGCTAAGTAATACTTGCATTGTTATGCCCCCTCATTATTACGACCATCTTTATTATGCTCTTCTTCATTTTCAAGAATTTTTATTTTTTTAACCGATTGGTCTATCACGCTTCAGGCGTATTATAGATTTTTCTTCAAGAATTTAAATTCTAATTGAAGCGTTTGCGGTTGGAATATACCTTTGGATCAACAAGTTGTTTGACAATTGATTTGCGACATTTTATAAATGAATAATCTTTTGAACTTCAAGTTCACATTTTCTCATATGAGGATCTAGATGTACTGATAATAATTCGTTCTATCTACTCTTTTATAACCACTTATCATTTCTCCTCCTAATGTTAGAAAAACTAACATATATCCTCAATTTTTCTTCAGTGACCCATCTCCATGGTGATGTTATGGAGTAATTAATCATATACTGTATATTCAAATATTTCTAGATAAAAAATACTTGGTTCCTGAATAAATTTTGAAGAGAGATTTTATGACTTGTTGGTTTGATACGTACAAGTGTTGTTACATGTTTAATAACATATCTCATACCGTAATTTAGAATTTTGTTCTCATACACAATAATTTAGTTATTATTTATAGGCATTCAATAAATGATTCTGCTAAATCAACTTGGTTTAAACCAACATCATCAAGACAATTCTTGATTGCATAATATGAAAATTATACCCTTCATCAAATTATTTGAGCAAGTAATCTTGCAATTCGAAATTACAGGTTTCTAATAAACACATATATGATTATCTCGTAGTTGCATCTATTAATTTATTTAATATACAATAGGTGGGCGAAAGTGAATGACCCATATTCACCTTTTACACTTTTCAAAATTGAGAAAATTCAATCCCAACATTTAGCTGGTCTAATAATCAATTTATCATGGGAGCAAGTACCACAAGAGAATTCTTAAAGAATATCCTTTTCTTCAATATATCCGATGTAAAATTCTCAATTATTTTGTGCATGATGCTTGAATCGGGTTGGTCATACTGATCATGCCAACTTATCTATAATTGTAAACCTCAAGGTTATTATGGGTGCACCATGCTAATATTTATGTACTACAAACTCGAGGAAAAATGATGGCTATCCTTTCAAATGCATATTTCTTATCCGCTATAATTATAGTAATATAAAGATACAATCAAACTCTTTTCATTGTTTATTGTCTCAATTAAATAACTATTTTGGCGAATGCCTTTGAAGCTTGATTAGTTTCTTTTGAGACTTGCTAACAACATCATTGCTTCATTTATGATTTATTTTATTCACCCATTTTTTTCTTGAGTTCTCAATTAATATTGTACTACTAATTAGTTTATGACACCATCCATATGGCAAATATTTCTTTATGGTCATGATCAATATTATTACAGAAATGATTATTTTCTTTCATTATTTTTTTCTTTAATAGTTCTTAATAAGACTTGATAAAAATATTTGACATACAATAGGTACCGATGACCTATTCATGCTATAATAATGAAATTCATTTACTTTAGTTTCTCTCAAACTTCTAAGTTATGTTATTTTCACAATCATGAACATGAACACATTTATATTGATAACTTCTACATTATATTGGCATATTCATTTTCAAGATTAGGTCTATATTCATAATAACACAAGTCATCACTTTCGCTTTAGGAAATGAAAATGATTATCTAAATATGTCTTGTGAATTTTTATATCATATTGATGAATTTATTATCATTACCATTTAAAGACATTTTGAAAATCCTTAATGTTCTCTTACTTATATCCATCACGATGATGGTGGAAGAATAAGTGGAGGGGTCACGTGAAATGAATTGGGACACTTAGGTGGCATGCCACATGACTATAAGTGACAAATGAGTAGATTGAGCTGAATTTGGCAGGCCAAAATGGGTAGAGTTAATAAATGGACGGGTTATTGATTCATCCAAAAGTTACTTGGGCTGAAATGGATTGGACTGAAATTGGCTAAAATGCGGCTTATGTAGTCATAACCCAACCCGCCCAACTCTAATTAAAGTTTAATTGCTTTATTTGTTCTTTTATACTCTTTTGATAAATTATTAAATTAATATATTTTTTATTGTGACTAAAATATAACATATAAAATAAAATATCTTTTTAAAAATATTTTGGCAAGATTTCTCATAAAAATCAATTTAGGTTAGATATTAGCCCAAACTTTAATGAATTGAAATGAATTGAGCTAAAATGAGCTGAGCTAATAAATGAGCGGGTCAATTATCAACCCAAACTTAAGCAAGTTGGGCAAGTTATGATCTCATGGGCTGATTTTGCAGCCACTTGTACACATGACATCCATCTCATCAAGATGTGAGTGTCTGGTGGGATTGAGTATTTATCTTGGACAATTCTAACGAAAGAAGAAAATATTTGAATTATATAGGTGATGACAAGAATATTTTTGTACCGATAGTATAACGCAAAGTAAATTTTTTTTTTTTGCATAATCGAGAGACAAGTTTGACCATTTTTCCTTTATAGAATTATAGCCCATAAAAGGCCTTTGTTTGAGGTGAGGTTTTATAGTTTGATGGTTACTTATGTTCTTCTCTCCCCTTCCAATTCAATTCAAGAAAATACGTTTTTTTTCCATTACTTAGAGAAAAAAAATTTCGTGGATAAATTGACAACACTAGCCTCCATGATAAATATTCCCGAGGGAAAGTCCGCCTAATCATAATAGACCACAAAAGCATATTCATTTTCATTATCTCTTAATAATAATATTTATTTCATGAAATTTTTATTATCTTTATTGCTGATAACATTATATTTTAGCATTAGGAATGTATAAAGAAAATCGACAAACTGTCTAATTCGAGTCAAATTGAGAAAAAAATTCGACTAATGATTTGGTTCGATTTGATTTTGTGTTGAAAAAAAAATTCGACCATAATTGATTTGGTTTGGTCTTAACTTAAAAACCAAATCGAATCAAACCAATCCAAAATTATATGTGTATTATTTTTATTAATATTTTATGTGATTTATAAATATTTCTTAAATTTTTTCATAATTTTTGTCTTTTAACATATATTATTTAAAGTTTGGACTTAGATTAATTTTGAATGATCTAATAAGTTTTATAGCTTATAATCATCTTATTAACTTAAATAATGCCTAAACCAAAAGCAAATCAATATTAATAGTTAATACTACAAAATAAATAATTTTAATACTAGGAATGACAATAATATTAGATATTGATTCATTAATTTTGCAGGTTAATTTACACAGTGAAAACACATAACTTAATTTGTTTTAAATATTTAGTTGTGTAATTAGTACTTATTAGTCTTACTTTGTTTGTCATGACTTGGTACTTTTAGAGTATGATCATTTATATTATGACTTATTAATTAGCTTGTTTTATGCGATTTCATTTTTTTGTTGAATATTTTAGTACAATATCATCACTTATCTCATATTTCGTGTTATTTTCATAATTATGAAACACCTTAAATAGTTGTATGTTCGTAGGATTAAAGAAATATTTCAAGTATAAGTTATATATTTTGTAGGCAGACTTTATCAAGAAAAAAAATTCAAAAAAATCTAAAATTGAAAAACCTGACTTTTATTGATTTGAAAATTTGATACAATTAATTTGTTTTGATATTTAAAAACTCAAACCAACTCAAACTATATAACATAATGACATGGTTTATTTTCTTTGAAAACGTCATATAATTATGATCTATTTAACATAATGACATGATTTATTTTCTTTGAAAACGTCATATAATTATGATATCTTCTAAGAACAAAAGAAATATTTAAAATTATCAGTTATATATTTTGGTGTTACGAAGGTTTTATCAAAAAAAGATCAAAATAAATTTTTTAATTTGATTCATACATTAGAATATTCATGAATTTAATTTGATTTGATAAATAAAATACCAAGTAAACCGATTTATGTATTAGAGAAGAGTACCTTAGCATCTTTTGATTTGTAATACATTCGCTTAAACCCCTTGGAGGTTTAAGAGCTGAATTTTCAGATGGACCAGTGTATATAACCTTCCCTCTTTTCTCCTACAGTGCCACTGCAATCATTTTCTAGTTGTTAAAATGGTTTCTTCATTTGCCACTAAAATTCCACTCTGCCTACAGTCAACCCTCAATCACAACCCAAATGTTGTTCACCCCATTTCCTACAATTCCCTCAAAACCCTTTTTCTTCCTCCCCTTTGCAGTCCCAATACCCTGACTACTCTTTATCCCAAACTCCGAGCAACTTCCAAATCCAATAATTCAGCGATTTTAACATGTTCTTGGAAACCCCCGAAAGAAATTTCCAAGTTTTTCAGTGAAAAAATTGTTTTCATACTTGTTGGGTCATTCTTGTTTATGGGTTTAAGGGCCAAAAATGTATTGTCTGTGCCACAACCAGTTCAAGGAAGTGCTGTTTTCAAGACTAAGGAGGATAATACAGAGACCCAAGAAGGGAATAGTGAGGAAGAAGAGATGTATGTGAAGTTATTGGAGAGGAATCCGAGAGATGTTGATGCTTTGAAGACTATTGTTACTGTGAAGATGAGGAAAGGGAAAACTAAAGAGGCTTTGAAGTATGTCGAAAAGCTGATTGAGGTCCAGCCTAGAGAAATGGAGTGGAGGCTTTTGCAGGCTCTTTGCTATGAGATGATGGGGCAGCTGAGCAAGGCTAAGAGGTTATTCAAGGAGATTTTGAAGCAGAGGCCTCTCTTGCTGAGAGCTTTGCATGTATGTTTCCTAAATCCTGTTGTGCTTTAATGCAATTTCCATTGAGAAATAATGAGAAGTTAGATGTTTCCTTTTTTTTTTGGGGTCTTACACATACGTTTATATTGCATGAACTTGTGAGTTTTTGATGAAGATGAATACCATGTATGAGTTGAGGAGGATTAGATAATATCTGTTTTAATTTTTGGGTAATTCTCGTTAATGGTTGTTGTCAATGATGATATTGGATGCGCTTATAAAACATAGTTGAGTGTAAAACACTAGAGGTCATGTAAATATCTTATTGTATAGAACTTTGTGCATTAAGACACTGAATGGAAGACCTAACAACCACTATGTGCTTTTTTCTTCTTATTGTTTGTTGTGATGTATGCTGGTTTGACTGATGCAGCTCTGTCAAATCAATGATTCATTTAGTTGTGATATTCTGCAACAGTCAAATTCTGGATGACATGGAGAATATCAATAACCTAGTGCTTATTTAGATATCTTTTTTATGGTTTGAAGGTTGAACATGGATTCTAGAATCTAAATTATGTGGAAGTTTCTGCTCTCTCACGATAGATATTGGATATGATATCCATTCTTTATCAAGTTAATGGCAAAAGTGACTGTCACCATATCATCAGTTATCTAGATAGTAATTGAGCAATGCATCATTGTTAGTTGATATTCTATAAAGACTACAAAGAAGGATCTTGTATTTGGAGGGAATGCCTTGGCCTACATAGTTTTACATGTCTCAGAAAAAAATAAATGCAGGTTTTGGTCTTTACTAAACTTGAAAAATTCATCAGTAACTTCATTTGAAGCCCAAGAAATTTGGCAAAGTTTGTATAAAGAACTGTTTTCAAATGGATAACCTTGAAGTAGCTGAAAATCCTGTCTCTCGCTTGATTTTTCAAGTTGCCTTCATTGCTTGATTCTATAGATGCGGCAATACTTGGTTCCCACTGATGTGGGTTTTCGTTTCAACTTTGTCCTTGCTAAACTGAGGAATGATAAAGAATGGTTGCTCCAGAAGCCTGTTGGCTTACTGGTGGTGCTAACCATGTTCTGAACACTAGGGGTACTACCTGGTGTCATGAAAAATCAATTCTCAAGAAACACATGATATTCATTTTAGAATTGTGTACTTGTATGAAGACTATCATGATGTTTCATATATAGGTAAGCTTTGACGCGATGGTGTTAAAATACAAAAGCTTCTTCGAGGAGAGCAGTTCTACATTTGTCAGTTAATCTATGGTGTTAACTAAGTTTGGATACTTAGGGTTTGCTATGCCTTCAAATTGTTGTTCCTTGCATAACTTTAGGCTATTCAGTTATATACCTATAGTGGATGCCAACCCGAGTCAAGAATATTTTGAACTTCTGTGATGTCATTTTCAAAATACCATTCCCATTAGAATGAAGAAGCAATTCTTTGAAGGATAGCTACGAATTTTCAACGTGGAGGGCGGGGGGAATAATTTAAATGTAAAGTATATATATCTAAGCTCTGAATATTGTAAGGAATCAGAATCAAGAATGTACCTGCGTTAAGTGATGACACTAAGCAATTTGATGCATCCTAGATATGAGTATTTAGTATGATGTGTGTCAGAAATGGTGGTCAAAATTTAGCTGGTCTTTGTTTATTTTGAAACATCACTATGGCCTACCCGTTTGTCACTGGTATGTCCAGATCAATGAGGAGTCCAGGCAACAAACAACAGGTGTCATGCTGTTTCTGATTTCTTCTCCACTTCTATAATTGAATGGGCATGTGTTTTTAGGCAATGAGTTTGAATCTTTTGCTGATGTTTGCTTGGCCTGTTTTCATTCGTTTGCTACAATTAACTTGTTATGCCTGGTATGAACATTTCATTAGAAGTACAATACATCCCTTCTCAATTATTATAATTTTTTGCTTATTAAGCGAATCTATCTATTGAATGGTTCCAGGGTTTAGCTATGGTGATGCACAAGAACTTTGAAGGTCCCGCTGTTTTTGAGATGCTGAATGGCGCTCTAGAAGTCGCTCGCCGGGAAAAAAGAGTCAATGAGGAGAGAAACATAAAAATATTAGTGGCACAAATGCATGTTGTTAAGGTAATGGCTTGAGGTACACCTGCTAAATTTGGTTTATTTAGAGTGACATTTATCAGTTACAACAACTGGAATACTCAACTTTCATGAGGGGCCGTGTAAATCACGATATCCCCACACTAATAGCATATCTTTTGTGGCATGTCTGCTGTAATGTCTTGTGCCTAAGTCGATACAACTAAGTGTAACAGAGATGTCTCCTTGTTTGCTTTATAATAATAACATTGGGTTATCCCTAGAGTCTGATGTAACATTACTCTATTAGATTAGAAGAGAGGGAGAGTAGTTTGTTACATAGTGATAATCTGGCCGCTTGCATGATGGTCTCGCTTTGCGGATGGTAGGTTGTCCGAGCATGTTACCTTTGCTAAGTTAAGAGGTTGTCTTTGCCAGTGAAGGTCATGATAGCACCAATTGTCACTCTCATGCTCTATGTTTTGATGGTCAGAGGACCCAGTTCCAGCTAGTTCTCGCCTATCCACTTAAAAAAAGGGAAGTAAAAAAGGGAAGATAAAAAAATGTTCAGCGCAGTTCTCCTCTCTTACATTTATTCATGTCTGGCAGGGTGAATTAGAACAGGCCTTACAGAAGTTTCAACTTCTTGTCCAAGAGAACCCAAGAGATTTCAGGCCTTATCTATGCCAGGTATTTATGTTCTGTTTTTCCTCAGCAGATTGCTTTATAAGCTTCAGTTGTTCTTGAACTGTGAGCTTTTGAAACGGATATGTTAAGAATAAGCAAATTGTAGCTCTGTTAATCAGCTTAAACTTCTGGCTAAATTGTTATTGTGCATCCTTGCAGACTCAAGTAGTCCACTGAAATACTTTAGAGCTTTTGATAATTGACCTTGTAATTTGATCAAGGTTAGAGATTGAACCAAGGTTCACATACTATGAGATCAGTAAAACTGAGAAGAAGGATGATAAAGTGCTGTTTAGTATGTACTCTCTGCAATGCTTGATATTACTCTGGATTAGATGGTCACTGATAAACATGGTCTCAGGCAACAAGAAGATTGTAGTAATTAAATGGATGGCAAAGCAAGTTTAGTTCAAAGTGAGGAAAGACAGATGCATGGTTAAGCAATAAGCATGTGTCATGCATATGCAGCAAGATTTGCTCTCGAGTGTAATTAATTCTGATTCATGTGTTCTCAAAAAAAAAAAAAGCAAAAAAAAAAAAAAAACAGAAATATTAGAGCTTTTAGGAAAAGCTTAATGTTGGGGCAGTCAACCTCAGATATCTTTGTTCTTGAATCTGACCGTGTTTGGTACTTGGTGACAGGGAATAGTCTACAGTTTGTTGGACAAGAAGAAAGAAGCTGATGAGCAGTTTGAGATATATCGAAGTCTTGTACCCGAAGAATTTCCTCAGAGAGGCTTCCTTGATGATGTTGTGTTGGCTGCAAAGACAGAAACTAGGGAACAACTTGAGAAGGAGTTCAAGAATGAATTCTCCTACAAGACATGAAAAGTCATGCCCAAATTCTCACCTTTTCAACTAGGCTATCATGACTGGATGGTTAAGGGTGTATGGAGGGGGTGGTCAGAGGGTAGGATAGAATAAAAAACACTGCTAATGTAGACAGTATAGGTTTTTTGTGTATTGGCTCTTGCAGTCTGAAGTCTAGTCTCCCCTGGAAGAGGAGTGAAGTTCTAGGACAGTACATTCTGTTGTCTCTTCTGTTGATATTTCTTGTTTTTTTTTGGTAATTGAGAAATCCCTGAGGCTATAGCTGGCAGTTCTAATTCCGGTGGATAATGAATTCCGCTCTTTTCCTCTCCCCACTTACATATCAGGCTTTTGTCTGCGGTGTGTTTGAACTCATGATATGTGCATTAAACCTACATCACTCGTTGCCCTCTTACCATTTGATCAAAGCTTTGCTCTCCTCAAATATGCTTATCCATTCATGTATAAATATAAGTAGACATGGTGTTGCAATATCATGTGTGCATAGTTTCTTAAACTACTTGTAATATAATTTTCATGATTTGATAATTTCACATTTCATTTAGCAGAGAAGACACAAAAAAAAAACAGTGAGACGCCCACTGTGGGGCTTGAACTCACAACCATAAGGTTAAAAGACGGGCTGGTGTAATATAGTTGTTATTTTGAAATTCACTGCAAAGGGGCATATGAATATGAAATAGCATGTGACGAGATTGGGCAATCTTTCTCATTGCTTGCTGCAGGATTGGACGTCTATCTCACCACGCTCCTCCGCTCCTAAAAAGGCTGGCGGAATATACTACTATTGGATTAATGAACTGCTATACTTGATACTTGCCTGCTCCACTCACGATAGTGTAGATTTTTGTAGGGGTGTCAATGGATATTTAAAAACCTATGGTATCGTATCGTATAAAATAATAGGTCTCAAAATAGATTTATAACTGTATCAGGTAAGTAGGATAGATTTTTTATTTTATTAAAATATCAAATAGAACCGAATATATATACATATTTATCATACAAAGATTAACTTTTTTTTAACTTAGGCCGTAAATCTTGGGTGAATTATGATGGAATATCATACAAGTAATGTCCAAACGGCCAAACCAACCCCACCCTTTGGAAACTAAGGGATTACACACAAGCTTTTGGTTTGATAAATAAATAAAAATTAACTGACTAAAGGATATCTTGAAGAACTAAATCTCACTATAATTTCTCAAGAATGCAAGATACATAAAACTAACAACTCTAGTTAATAACATAACGACAACAGATCATTTAAGTTGTATATATAAGCTCCCTTTTTGCTCTTATATGCATTAGAATTCATCTCTACAATGAAATACCAAATTACTTCTTAATTTTATTAATTTATATAATTCTTTATTCTAACTAAAATTTTTTTTCCCGAAGAAACAGATAGAACCATTTATTTCACATTACTCAATTTTTAACAAGTCTACGTCATTGTATTACTTTATTTAATTGGATTGTAGGATGTTGTCTAAGAAAAAGGTTTTACAATGATAAAATTTAGGTACAATTCATCACTAATGTCTTATTTTTCAAAAAAAAAAAAAGAAAGAAAAATAACTCACTTTCTCTTTGCACTTTTACAATTTTTGGATTTTTAGTTCTGCACAAAAAGATTCTACTGCACTTATTTTTTTAAAAAAGTAAAATACTGAAAATTAACCGAACTGTATCAATACCGAGAAACCCTAGCAATTTTAAATAGTCTACTTTTAGTTATGCACAGAGAAATAACCAAAAAATTGATATAGTGTAAATTTATTAAAATAACCGGTCAAACCGAACCATTGACACTCTTAGCTTTTTGTCTAACAGGTAGTGAATTGTAGAAAATGTTTGTGGTTCAAACGAGTTTGAGATTTAAACTAAGGAATAAGATGATTTTCATCCATTTCACAGGAATATCCTCCAGCTTCATATAAACAAAGGGAACAGCAGTTGTATTTCCAAAGCAAAACATCCATATAGTACAGAGGTTGCATATAACAATACAATACTATACAATCCGCTATTGACAATGCCAACATATGTAATCTCAGTAGCATGATCACTCAATTTTGTCAAAGATTTCGATTACTCAGTGGTTGTTGAGAAGGCCAATAAGGATGATGACGGGCAAAATTATGTAACAGAGAAGAGAGGATACTCGTGCAGCTGCAATGTCCAACGCCGGTGGTATTGATGGACTCAACCTGCTATCCTGTTCAGTACCCATGCAATAATACAGTTGCTAAGGAAAAAAAAGAGGAACTTTAAGCGAACAAGAGATTTGAGACTCGCCTGCTAAAGATATGATAACGAGAAAAATAGAGCTAGCTATAAATGGTTACAGGTCTCAACATGCTGGAGAATTGATAGGTAATCATTAGATCATTTTCCCTCTCTCTCTCTCTCTCTTGCTTCAAGAGAATCATGTGAAGATATTGAAGCAGCGATGGCTGTTTCTTATATAGAGGTCATAAAACAGATTTGCAAGATAACTTTTATCTTATCTGACGTTAGTCGTAGAATAAAAAGTTCTCTAGATAACCATCTGATAAAGAGCCCAAAGCTAAGGTTTCATTGAAAGAGAGAAGAGTGCCGAATTTCATTGACAAAAAAGAAGAGTGCCAGTTCAGTGTAGAATGGCCTCTCGCTTTACAGTTGGAAAGAAATATAGTCCTGGTTTTAGCCTTTGCAAGATGCAAACATCATGTTGTGCATTATTTGCAGGTGGGAATCATTTGCTTTGAAGTTGTAATAACAGTGACTAACTGGACTGGAAGTCCTTAGAGCAATTTACCAAAGAAAAATAAAAACACTTCCTAATAAAAATACAAATACTTTTGGTGAATAGTTTTAGTAATTACTATGAAAGCAACAATTCGTTGGTATAATTTTTTTTTTCCTGATAACATGGCTGTGGGGGTTAGGCTGCCGAGAGATATCCTCCTTGGAGTACAGCCTTTTGGACCATATAACCTTATTGGAGACCCTGAGAACAAAAGAGTAGGCTTTTCCCCATTATGCAAAATGGGGATTTAAATTCAAGCACTGAGAGAGATGCTCAAACCAGTGGTAACAGTTTCTAGTTTGAGATATGACCACTCACTAGAAATTCCTGTTCCAGTTCTAACAATAATAGGAGATTTCAACCGTCAAATTCTATCACTTCAATAGACTCCATAACTATTTCACTTTGTTGTATAATTTGAAGACTCCATGAGTAAATCCATAGTTGATCAAGTCCCCATTGAAAAAGCAAAAAAAGAATGTCCCTAATCACCTTTGAGGTAGATGAAAGGTACCTTTGAGGCAACAGAGCAAGATTGAGGTCGTCGTACAATGTATATTTGATCACCATGACTGTGTTCACGGTAAATATCCTGATTGCGGTGCCAAGTCCACAACGCATGGGTGGAATTTACCATCTGCATGTATTAATGGAGAAGAGAATGTTAAACTAAAAAAAGATGATAATGGTAATAAAGACAAAGAAACTAAGTTAAGAGTGTAAGCAAGAGGATATGACTAGGGGGAGGATCTATTATCTCTCTACCCAGCTTCTCATCTAGCAGACGAGAAAAAGAGCTACAACATTTTGAATGATTTAGGATCGGATGAGAAAACACCAAAGCAAGTTGCTATTTCATGTTTACTTAACATAAAATTTTCATAAGTAGTAGGCCATTACACTAAGAAACTGCCAAGTTTTAATTTAGTAACTCTGAGTCTTGATAAAGAATCAAGAAACTTTCAACACTGATTAAGAGCTTAAGACCGATAAGTAATTAATGTATAATATATCTTTTGCCTAAGCTTGCAATGAGAACCTTTTTCTTTGAGTTGAGAAGAGAATTTTCTAACTTCTGATCAGCAAATCATTTCCCAATAAATTTGAAGTCAAATTAACACATTAAGATGCACAGCATATGTAGCCCATCATACTACTAGATAAGGTTGACCAAGTTTATTATCCTATTCACCAAGCATGATTCAGGTCATACTTGCAATTTCCTTTATACACAATCAAATTCTCAATCAACGCCGATGACCCGTTTTTGTTGCATATGTTTCCTTTTCAATAATTGCCTTTAGAATAAGAAAAGTAATACAGTTGAAGCACTGGCTTTACCTCCAGTATCCCATGGCCGAAGCTGCTCTCTCTATATGCACTCCATTCTGGTTGTTTGTCCCAGCAAAATTTTCCTTTGGCAGGTCCACTGGTAAAGTTCATGTGACATACACCTCCAAATTCTGGAATGTTGTCACCTGGTGAAGGACATTTCCCAGGATCATCTGCATGATCAACGTCGACTTTCTCGATATTACCACCATCTCCGACTGTTATGTAAACAGGGCCACATGGATCCAAGGTATAATTGTAGACTCGATTCATTCGCTCATATGCATGCACCTGAGATAAATTATACAAATTAAGTTAACATGAGAAACCTATTTTTTCATGAAGAGATCCTAATCAAATGTTCTCTGAAATCCTAATCCTAGGCTGTTAACTGTTACATGAACATGCATTTTTGACTTACACTAGAAATATTTCTTATGAGCTATAATATCATCTGATAAAAGATAGAACATAAGTGAAAATAGCTTATTATTTTAAGGCCAGATAAGTCCTACTTGAAATTTTCTCAAGGGAAATGATTGGTTAATTATTTAAATAGGTACAGTGTTAGAAAACTTCGTATGAACTGAGTTCATTAATTTGCTTATTTATAGCCAGGATTAGGACTTAGAAGTATATTTCAGCTTACATGACCAGAGAAAACTATATCAACGTGATATGCATATAGTATTTGTTCCATTTCCTGCCTCATGCACTCAAATTCTTGGTAATGTGACGAATAGCTATTGTACCAAGGAGAATGCCATGCAGCCACCAGCCAAGGAGTCACACCACGATCTACTTTTTTCAGATCATCCTGAAGCCAAGAATACTGAGCACCTGATATAAGTTTAAAAAACCCATCATATTTGCAGCATGATCTTTCTTTATGCAAGTATACCTCAAATATTAGAAGTTAACAGGCATGACTGAAGATACCAAAGTGAAAAATGAAAGATGATTTATTAGCTTAAGCAATTTAATCACTTACTGGTCTGATTATAGTCGATGTAGGCTCCTAACATGATGAAATGGATTCCTCCAGCATCAAAGGAGTAGTAGAGGTTACTGTTAGAGCCAGATTCCTTTGAAGGAACAGAAAATCTTGTCAAGTATGATTGGAATGTGAGCGCTGCTGCTTGAGGCTCAATCTCATGGTTTCCTTCAATAACCATCATTGGAATTCTTGAGATTAACGGCTCCATAAACCTGCAACTCCACTTTATTCAATTCAAACTTCTCTGCCGAAAGCTTTAATTCACTTGGGAAAGTAAAATCACATTCAGGTCAAATATTTCCAACCCACCAACCACTTTCAGTTTGTCTCTTTCTTTTCCATTTTCTAAGCATATATAATATGATGTGTAGTAGATTGTGATTCATAGCCACAATGTATCTATTTGATGAGCACTCGGTGAATAGTGTAACTAGCATCAACACAAACCTCACACCTGAAATAGACGATTGCATCCCTCATGCCCAAAAATTACATTTATATGCATATTTTATGCCCTAATGACGGCAACCAATGATGTCATCACAATAGACACCTAGTTTGTCCTTGCAGTTGGCCCTTCAAATGATTCTGCTCATTACATATCTAGCTATAACAAAATGGCCTTGTTCCAGTGGAACACATTTTTGTGCATCTTTAGTATAACAAATTCATCTGATTTTCCGGAATTCAAATTGCTCTAAAGATGAAACGGTTTCTAGTTTCTTCAACTTAATTCTCCAGATAAGGATAAAAAGTTAAATAATTAAACAGAGAACAAATTCAATTGCAAGACATATCTGCAGAAGCAAAGACCATTTTGTAGCAATATGCCATAGCAAATACAATTCTACAACATTAATAATCAACAGGTGCAAGATAGGAGGCTCTTTGTCAAGAAAGATATTGAGAAAGGGCTAAAAAGTTTTAAAAGACTAAGGAGATTAGTTATGTGGGGAAAAGAATAGATGACCTTCCCCATCCATCCCATCGAGGTTGAAATGTCTCTCTTATGGGTGCATCTGGAAACTGACAAGAATAGCATGATGCTCCTTTACCACCAGTGGTAAGGTATTGATTTGCATATGTTAAATCTCCAACCATCAATATCATGGAAGGATCATTCATTATGAGATGATCAATGGTTGTGGTTGTATTGGTTGTAAGACCTAAGTCGCCAACAACTGCTATTCGTTGTGGATACTTGTTAGGTGCAGGCAATGGAAAGGTCTCAAATTCAAGTTCCTCACTCATTGCTGCTAAAGAACTATCCCCACACTTGTAATAATACTTTGTTTCAGGTTCAAGACCTACAGAAGAAAAAAACCTTCTCATTTCTGGACAGAAAAAACAGTAATTAGTTATCACACAATAATAATGGCTTCCACCTATATGTTTGACATGTGTCGATTCTTAAAAGAGCTAGAAAATTTATCCTCCATAATTGCAGTTACCTTTTTCATATAGCTGCTAAAATACTAATGAGGTTTCTCATTTTGACATTCGGATGAATGAACATTCCACATGCAGCTAAACAATAATTAATAGACTGAACCTGATTACTACTTAGAAAAGAAGGAATGGACTGGACTGTAGATGACCGATACACCGACCCATTGTTTACTTACAACAATATCAATTTTAGATTTTTGCTTAGTATTTATTAGAGATCCAAGTGCTACACAAACATCATTTTTTGCCTAATTATTTTTATGATCCTCTATGTCTTGCTAGCTATCTACCCTATAAAGATATACCAAAACACACAGCTTAGCTTATGCTCCTTCCTATTGATTAATTGGAGGAGAAGCAATGATATGTGGCAGGATAGCAAAGCCTGCGTCATTCATATATTTCTTTTGTAGAACTAATGCAACATACATATCATTCGATTTATCCTACACTTGAAAGACTCGTAATTCAGAGGCAGCCAGTGCCACATCAACATATACATCATTGCATATATATTCAGCTTCCAGTAAACTAACAGATTTAAAATAGTGAAAATATTCTCAAGAATGTATTCTTTTCATCGACATGGATCTCAATTTGAAGCAGGAAAACAAAAAAGATGATATGTGAGCCAAGGGAACATATGAAGCAACTCAGAAAGCTTCTGCAGAAAATCTTACCATCAATCTTCACATGATGAATGATGCCAGAGGTGTAGTTCCATAGCCCTTCAAATGGATATAATTGACTGTAAACAACCGAAACCCCACTTTGCTTCATTCTGTACTTCCCACTTTCCTTCCCATACCATACCTCACTTGCCACTGTTTTTGGATCATGTGGAGTCACATTTAGACCAATCTGAGCTTCCCCTAAAAGCAATCACAAACTACTTTAAAACAACTTGAACAATTAAACCCATAACAAACTTACTAGCTATATTGCAATTGGTATACATCTTAATCTAAGATCTCTTATACCCAGTTGGAAGCAACCAAAGCCGACACACAAAAAAAATTATAAATCAACCATGGAAAGAATTTAACAAAACTTGACCAAAGGAAAATAGCATACAGCCATTCCAGAACCAAAAAGCCAAAAGCAACCATACAACAAACATTAATAAATCTGTTTTATATAATGACAGTGTAAAATGTCAAAATTTGTAGCTTGATTCTTTGCTCATTCCATACTGGGAAGACTTGCAGGAAATTGTTCGATAACACTTCTTCCTATTTCTTTCTCAATGATATCCGCGTACATGCTCCAGCGTGATTTGATCAGCTCCAACAATTTACCCACCCCTCTTACATGTTTAGTTCAATACATTTACCTTAAGTTGACTATAAGGACCAGATTGCATAAATACTTTTACATGCATAAAGATCAACTCATGAACTATATACTTTGACCAATTAAATCCATCTAAGTGAAACTAGTGATATTTCAATTGGTATACATTATACCTTGATCTAGGAATCCCCTAAGCTCCAACTAACAGCCCATCCAGATAAAAGTCCGCACCTCAGTCTGCTCAAGCACATAGAGGCGGATCTAGGATTTTGAGTTCTCATAACAATCTAAGTTAATATACACTAATAACACAATGGATCCGCCACTACAAGCACAAAGGGGAAAAAATGTAACTAGCATTAAGTGATCTGAACAAGATTTAAGAGTAGGCCATTCTCCCCCCCAAAAGGGTAGCTAATCAAAGATACAAAATCAAACAGAGAAGAGTAATATATGATATACCAGTGACCCAAGAAACCCACATTGAAGATGAAGATGATGACAAGGCAAGAGCAATCTGTTCTGGGAAAAATGAAGTGACATTCCTCTTAAGCCTTGGATGGTCAATTGGCAAATCATCACTGCCTTTACGCAAGGAAGGATCAAATCTGCGAGTTGCTGGCTTGAATGGCCCATCCAATGTTGTGGGTATGGGCTCTGTAGCTGCAACTATTAGAAGAAAAACTTGAAAGCAGAGCGCTATACAAAATTTCTTCATCATCTTCAGCTCTGAAAACTGGATTTTCTCGAGAATTTTAGTTTAACAAAAACATTCAATTGTTTGTTAAGTTGGTTGGAACAATTGAGTCAACACAATTTGAAAAATCTTGGTTCGGAAGAAAGGATTATGTTGAAGTCAAATGAAGTGTTTCCTGTGATACTTCATTAATTTAACAAGAATGATTGTTAAATCTTTTAACTTTAAAATCAAACATTATATTAGTAAATGTTTATTTTTCTTCAAATTAGAAAAAATTAAGAAATAAAGATATATTTTATTTTATTAGATCTTTTAATTGCTATCTAAATAAAAATTAATAATAAATTATTATAAATTTTTATATATATAAATTAATGATGGGTTATAACATTTTTATTAGGAGAATAATGTATTTAAAAAATATGCTTATTAAGAAAATGATATTTTTGACCCAAGTAACAATAACTACATTTTTGGATCAAACTATCAACAGCAAATGTATTTTTGGACCAAAAACTTTGACAACAGTGGCATTTTTGGACTAGACTATTAATGAAGGGCATTTTTGTTCAATTTCAAATAGTTCAATAAATATTTATGTAGACTGAAAAATGCTTACTTTTGATAATTTGAAAGATTAAAATTTCTTTAAAATATATTTAAGAGACTACTTTGAATTTACCCAAATAGAATGGACTTATTTTGTCATTTTCTCCAAAGGTTCTCTGGTGATATCTACTAGTAAAGTATTAATGTAATTGCTCCATGAAAAAGAATCGAGTTTATAACTATGAAACATGTTGCAAATCTTAAATAAATACAAATAGTTCTTTCGTCGATTTTTTGAAGATGTGTCCTTCTCGGTTTGATGGAAACCCGAGCGAGATGCTTATGAATTTCTGGTTAGCTTTCATGAGAGGTTGCATAACCTCAGGTTGGTGGAGTCTCATGAGGTGGATTATACTATATTTTAGATGGTCGGGCCTACTAAGCAGTGGTGGAGGACCTATATTGATTGTAGACCAGTTGGGTCACCTTCTTTGACTTGGACTTAGTTTTAAAAGGAACTCCTAGAAAAGATTGTCCCTCACAGCTTTTGAGAGATTAACAAAGATCAGTTTAAGGAACTTCAACAGTATGGTATGCCAGTCACCGATTATGAGATGAAACTTCATACTTTAACCCGTCATGCACTGATGATATATCCTACTGAGGTGGAGAGGATATGAAGGTTTGTAAAGGGATTGATCTTTCCGATTCGTATGACCATAGCCCAGGTGGCTACTTCTGGGCATATCTTTAGTAAATAGAGGATCATGTCAAGAAAGTTGAGATGACACGTCGTCAGGCCTATAGTGGAGGCGATGATTAGAGGGCTCGTTGATAAGGAAGTTTTAGTGGCGTTTCATTTAGAGGCAGAGTGTATTCAGGTAGAAGTTATTAGTCTCAATCCAATCGACTCATTCACATAGCATGTAGACTTTAGAGGTGGTTATTCTAGACACAACAGTCCTAATTTATGACAAGTCTCTCGAGGTTTAATTCCAGGTTTTTTGGTTGTGGAGGATATTCTGGTTCATTCGGACCATCACAACAGTCCATGATTGAAAAAAGATGTTATGAGTGTGGTGATCTAGGCCACTACATGAGGGATTGTCTAGGCTCAGGTGTGGTGTGCCCATCAGAGTTTTTAAGTTCAAAAACCTAGAGCAGCGCCACATCCCACTAGAGGAGATGTATAGAGTGGTAGGGGTGGAGTACGGATAGGCCGAGGAGGTGCTCGTGGAGGCATAGTGTTAAGGGGTGGAGGTTTCCCAGTGATATGCATTTTAGGGTAGGCCAGAGACCGATGCTTAAGGTGCAGTCATCACATCTATTATTTCCATTTGCGGCTTCAGATGCAGACATCACATGTATTATTTTCATTTTCCATCGGTCAGCTTCAGTACTATTTGATTCAGACTCTACTTATTCTTATGTGTCTACATACTTTGCGTGAAGACATGATATGCTTGCAATTCTCTTGCTGTGCCTATACATGTTTCTACTGCCGTGATTGATTTCTTAGTGGTGAATCGAGTGTATCAATCTGGTATTGTTACTTTGATGGGGTTAGAGACATGGGTAGACTTGATTATTTTGGTTATGGTGGATTTTGATGTCATCCTGGGCATGGATTAACTTTCTCCTTATCATGCGAGCTTGGACTTCCATGCCAAGATAATTACGTTGGCCATTTCAGATATTCTTATGTTAGAGTGGAAGGGCACTATTAGTCATGCACCACAGAAGATAATATCTTTTCTCAGGGAAAAGAGGATGGTGGAGAATGGTTTCTTAGCTTATTTGGCTCATTTTGGGATACTAGTATCGATAACCATATGCTTGAGTAAGTACCGATAGTGAGTGAGTATACAGAGGTCTTTCTGATAGACCTACTGTGTATTCTACCAAATTGTGATATTGACTCGGCATCAATCTAGAGCCAGGAACTTAACCTATTTCTATTCTGGCAATCGGGTAGCTCCGACATAATTGAAGGAGTTGAAGGAGTAACTATAGGATATATTGATTGAAGGATTTATTAGTCCCAGTGTTTCTTCTTGGGGTGCTCTTATTCTATTTGTGAAGAAAAAAGATGGAACTACGTAGATGTATATCGACTATTGGCACCTAATCAAGGTAACAATTAAGAACAAGTATCTGATACCGCACATGAATGACTTGTTTGATCAATTTAAGGGTGCTTTCGTGTTTCAAAGATTGATTTGAGGCGAGACTACCACTAGTTGAAAATTTCGGCAACATATATCCCTAAGATAGCCTTTAGGACCCATTATGAGTTTCTGGTCATATTTTTTGGACTGACTAATGCTCCTACAACTTTTATGAAATTGATGAATAGAGTATTTAGGCGTTACCTGGATTCCTTCATGATGGTCTTCATCGGCAAAATTCTAATCTATTCCCTTAGTAGGGAGGTTCATGAGCATCATTTGAGGATCGTGCTTTAAATATTGATGGAGGAACGACTTTATGCCAAGTTTTTTAAGTGAGTTTTGGCTCAATTTTATGGCATTCTTGGGGTTAGATTAGACACCTCTGGTAAAATGCCCATCTATAACCTAACAGATAAAGTACATTAAAGTAAATTGCGATTGTTATACCCTGAAAGCCCAAAGGTCAGACTCGGAAGTTGGAACAGGGAAAATGTGAAGATTGTTGCTGCAGACTTAGGACGACTCGTGAGGACGGCCCACGAGTTATCAAGTGACTCGTGGGGAAAGCCTAGGTTTTGAGAAGAGTCCTGGAAGAGTTGAGCGGGCGAGACCACGACTCGTGGTTAGGACCCACGAGTCGTTGGGTCAGCCGTGGGGAGGGAAAGATAAGTGGGAAAAGGAAAAATAGGCAGTATACTTGATGGAAGGTCCCCATAAGTCGTGGTCAGACCCCACGATTCGTGGGGTCAGGTGTTAACAAGCTAGGAGAATAGATGAGGCAGTGCACATAACGAGCAAAGTAATGAGTCATACCCTCTAGTAACGAGTCGTCAGGTCACCCGTTACGGCCACCTAACAATTATTTTCTGCGAATTTAGTAAGAGCCTTTTCATAATTTCTAAGTTCTTAAAGCCTAAACTACGACATTTTGGGGTATGAATAATGGCCTTTTATGGGGTTAAGTTTAGATTACTCATTTTCCATCCATGCATGCAAAGTAGAAGAGATTTGAGAGGGTGATCAAGCTAGAAATCTTCAATTTCGTTCAACCTTCTTTTGGGCATTCAAGGAAAAGTAAGTATCAGCCTCCATCAGGTATGTAGGGTTACGAATGTGTGTTTCCGTCCACACCCATGCCCATTCTCTATTAATTCATGAAAATCTATCAAAAATCTCATTAGGTTTTGAATTAAATTTTGTGAAAATATAATGTTTTGCTAATGGGCTATTATGATTTATGATTTACAACATATTTTATGTATTTTGATCAGATTTTACAATTATTTTACTTATAAAATTATTGATTTCGATTTCAACCAAATTAAGCCTAATTATGCATGATCTATGATGAGTCGATTTATGATCTACGTCTCAATTGTTGATATTTACAAACTCAGCATGCTTTATGATTTGAAATGTAGATTTATTCAATTACCCATCATGATTTGATGATTTACAAGTTATATGTATTATCTACTTAGTATGCATGAAATCTATGATTCATGAATTATGTTTTGGCCGACTCACGGGCCTTATGTCATGGCTAGTTCACGTATATATAAATATGTTTATGATTATCATGATTCAACTAGCCCATGAATTCATGCATAATATACTATGAGCACTATATATATGTTTTGGGAGTTGTATCGAACACCGAGTAGGTTCGGGGCCTATGTTCTGCCCCGGATCTCATAACCTACATGCCTCCATAGGTATGTTGAGACCTCTTATGTGACCGTCCCTAGCACAAATGACCCTTTTTATGGTGATATCACACTTTCATGGTTCTACCCTTGGCAAAGTATGGACACCCTCCCGACTAGGGTTACAAGTCGGGCTTCATGTGTGCTCATATGGGGTATGTTGGTTAAGAGAATCTCCTACTGTTCCTCATGATTTATGCATGTTTATGATTACATATGTTGGCTAAAGTTATGTTCAATATAGCTTTTCCATCACGCTTACGATTATGAATGTATTATGAATGTTTCAAAGACCTTGGGCCTTATGTTATATTATGTTATGAAATTTATGATATGAGCATGATGTCCTATTCTTATGATGCTTTACGAGTTTTACATATTTTAAATGACCATTTTACTTACCTTGCATACTCGATACATTCCCACGTACTGATCGCATACTTTCTATGCTGTATCATTTTATGATATAGGACCAGGTTCTCGGGCTCATCCTCATCTTTAGACCATCCCAGAGTTCACCTTCAGCTTGTTGGTGAGTCCTCATGTTCTGAGGGCCGTTTGACTAGACCTTATGTTGTTTATGTTTCAGTACTTGGTCGGGTTTGTTGGGGGTGTTGTCCGATCAACCCATCTTATGCAGTAGAGGCTTTTAGATAGTATGTAGTACTCAGCTTGCGTGTATGTCTAGAGATTTCTTACGTTATAATATGTTATGTTATGCTTACATTTTCGCTATGCCTTATGTTCAGCCTTCCGCTTAAAGTGAATGAAGTTAGTCATATGCTTATGCCATGGGTCGACTTAGGGCCTCTCGGTGTTTCTTGTCCCGTGTTACGATTCGGGTCTCCTTCCACATCGTGACAAACTTGGTATCAGAGCCATAGGTTTTGAAGTTTCCTAGGGTGTCTGAAAGCCGCGTTAAGAAGAGTCTTTTTCATGGGTGTGAAGCGCACTACACTTATGGCGAAGAGGCTACGAGATGTTTAGGCAGCGTTCCCTTCTATCATGATCTATGTCGTGTGATGAAAAGTCTTTCAATCCTTATAATTCGTGCTATTCGCGATTGCAGAATCATGGCTTCCAGAAGAATGAACCGAAGAAGAAATAGGAATGGTGAAGGCCACGAGGATGGCGATGGTCATGGGCATCAGCAAGCCCCACCTATTCAGGAGGCCCAGGCATCAAAGCCAGTTGCCTACGCGAAGTTTCAGGTGGCTATCCAGATGTTTGTGTAAGCCTTGACCGCTCAGGTTAGCCAGTAGGCTATTGCGCATATCCACAGAATGGCAATGCGGTAGCGAACCGAATTAGAGATTTCTTGAGGATGAATCCTACGGAGTTTTTTGAGTCCAAGGTGGTGGAGGATCCACACAATTTCATCGAGGAGATTCTAAAGATCACCAGGTTATGGGGGTGACCAATGGAGATTGTGTTGATTCGGCCTCCTATCAGCTAAAAGGGGTGGCCCACATATGGTTCAGGCAAGTGGAGAGATGCTAGGGTAGTGGGTGCAGGCCCTATAGGTTGGGAAGAGTTCCAAGTGACCTTCTTAGATTAGTTTTTCCCTCGAGAGGTGAGTAAGATTAAGGCAGTCGAGTTTATTAACTTGAAGCAGGGTGACATGTTCTTTCAGGAGTACGCATTGGAGTTCATCCGTCTATCCAAATATGCGCCAGAGTTGGTGGCGGACCAAAGGGACCGGGTGAGCTGTTTTGTACATGGAGTGGCGGACTATCTGGATAAGGACTGCAGGATCGCCATGTTGCATCGGGATATAGACTTTCCCCGTATTATGTTGCATGCTCAGCAGGTAGAGTCGGTATATCGGAGGCAGAGAGAGGCCAAGAGGGTCAGGACCGACAGTTACGAGACTCTAAGGCTAGATCAGGGGGTGGACAGCGTCAGCAATCCCAGCATAGGTCTATTGCTCCAGCACCATCATCGGCCAGTATGCCGTATGGATTTCAAGGGATTGTAGGGGCAGGGCCCCCTGACTCGAGAGGCCAGGATATCATGCAGGTGGAGCGCACTTTCCCAGCCTGTGCGAAGTGCGGCAAAAATCACTCAGAAAGATGCCTAGTTGGTCTGGATGCTTGTTTCGGGTGTGGAAAACCCAGACACAGACTCAAGGATTGCCCTTCAGCCAGATCAGGGGGTGGTGGAGCCCATATGCTAGCAGCTAGTACAGCCGCTCCCGCAGCACGTCCCCCTCAGCAGGGTGCCTCGACTAGTGCAGCCGGCGGTCAGCGCCAAAATAGGTTCTATGCTTTAACACCCCGCCAGGAGCAGGAAGTCTCCCTGGATGTGGTCAATGGTATGTTGCGTGTTTTTCATATTGATGTTTATGCTTTGCTAGATCCGGGGACTACCTTGTCTTTTGTGACTCCTTACATTGCTAGTAGCTTTGGAGTTATTCCCGAGACTCTATCAGAACTATTTTCAGTTTCTACTCTTCTTGGTCATTCCGTTGTAGCTAGGCGGGTGTATAGAGGATGCCCGATCACTATTTTGCATAAAGTCACCTCCGCAGACCTTGTAGAGTTAGCCATGACCGATTTCGAGATTATTCTTGGCATGGATTTGTTGTATGCGTATTATGCTTTTGTAAATTGTAGGACTCGTTTGGTGGAATTCTGCTTTCCGAGTGAATCAGTCTTGGAGTGGAAGGGTAGTTTGACGGTACCGGCAGGTCAATTTATTTCATATCTTAAGGCCAGAAAGATGATTTCTAAGGGTTGCATGCATCATTTAGTTAGGGTTAAGGATGTTGAGTTTGAGACCCCGAATATCTAGTCAGTTCCAGTGGTGCGTGAGAATCTAGAGGTATTTCTAGATGATTTACCAAGTGTTCCTCCTAAGAGGGAAATTGATTTTGGCATTGATCTTCTACCTGATACGCAACCTATCTCTATTCCTCCTTACAGGATGGCTCCAGCCGATCTAAAAGAGTTGAAGGATCAGTTGAAGGACCTATTAGATAAAGGTTTCATCATACTAAGCAAGTCTCCATGGGGTGCACCAGTCTTATTTGTTCGAACGAAGGACAGTTCGCTTTAGATGTGCATTGATTATCGACAATTGAACAAAGTCACCGTTAAGAACAGGTATCCTCTACCCAGGATCGATGATTTGTTTGACCAGCTTCAAGGTGCAAGGTGTTTCTCAAAGATAGATCTCAGGTCGGGTACCATTAGCTCAGGGTTCGGGAGTGTGGTATCCCTAGGACAGCCTTCAGGATGCGGCATGGTCATGATGAGTTTGTGGTTATGTCTTTTGGACTAACATATTTTCCTGCAACTTTTATGGACCTTATGAATAAGGTGTTCAAGCCGTATTTGGACATGTTCATGATCGTGCTCATTGATGACATCCTTATATACTCTCGGAGCGAGGAAGAGCATGCCGCTCATTTGAGAATAGTGCTTCAGACTCTCAAGGATCACCAATTGTATGCCAACTTTAGCAAGTGCGAGTTTTGGTTGAACTCGGTAGCATTTTTGGGTCATGTGGTAACAAGCGAGGGCATAAAGGTAGATTCTCAGAAAATTAAAGCGGTGAAGGATTAGCCTAGACTGGTGAATCCTTCGGATATTCAAAGTTTCTTGGGCCTAGCTGGCTACTATTGGAGATTTGTTGAGGGTTTTTCATCAATTGCAGCACCTTTGACCAAATTGACTCAGAAAAAGGTGAAGTTCCAATGGTCGGAGGCTTGTGAGAAGAGCTTTCAAGAGTTGAAGACTCAACTTACTACCATACCGATGTTGACCCTACTCGAGGGTACGAATGGTTTTGTGGTATATTGTGATGCTTTGAGAATCGAGCTCGGGTGTGTATTGATACAGCGAGGGAAAGTAATACAATATACCTCTAGACAACTAAAGATTCATGAGAAAAATTACTCGACCCATGATCTAGAGTTGGCCGCGGTGGTATTTGCATTGAAAATATGGTGACATTACTTGTATGGGGTCCATCTGGATGTGTTTACGGACAACAAGAGCTTACAATATGTGTTCACGTAGAAGGACCTCAATCTACGGCAAAGAATGTGGTTAGAGCTACTCAAGGACTATGATATGAGTGTTCTTTATCATCCGTATAAGGCTAATGTGGTGGTGAACGCACTTAGTAGACTCTTTATGGGGAGTGTGTCCCATGTGGATGAAGGAAATAAGGAGCTAGTGAAAGAGGTACATCAACTCGCAAGGTTGGGAGTTAGATTGGTCAACTCTACAGATAGCGGTGTTGTTATTCAAAGCAGATCCGAATCGTCCTTTGTGTCTGATGTGAAAGCTAGGCAAGATGAGGACCCAATTTTGGTAAAGTTGAAGGAAACCGTTCAGAGTCAGAAGGTGGAGGTTTTCTCCCAAGGGGGAGATGGTGTGCTTCGGTACCAGGGTCGCCTATGTGTTCCAGATGTTGATGATTTAAGTAGCCGGATATTGCATGGGGCCCATGGATCCAGTTATTCCATCCACCCGGGTGCCACCAAGATGTATCGTGATTTGCGAGAAATCTATTGGTGGGATGGTATGAAGAAGGGTATTGCAGAATTCGTAGCCAGGTGCCCGAACTGTCAGCAAGTAAAGGGTGAGCATCAAAGGCCGGGAGGAGTACTTCAGGATATCAACATTCCTACTTGGAAGTGGGAAGAGATTAATATGGACTCATAACAGGACTACCTCGTACTCGTCGACAATATGATCCCATTTGGGTGGTGGTGGACAGGTTGACCAAGGCTGTACATTTTCTACCGGTGAAAACCACGGACTCAGCGGAGGATTACGCCAAGCTATATATCCAGGAGTTGGTTTGATTACATGGAGTGACCTTGTCCATTATTTCAGACCGAGGTACTCAATTTACCTCTCAGTTTTGGCGGTCTTTCCAGAAAGGGCTTGGGACTCAGGTTAAGCTCAACATAACATTTCATCCGCAGACTGATAGTCAAACAGAACGAACAATCCAAACTCTCGAGGACATGTTGATAGCATGTGTGATGGACTTCAAAGGTAATTGGGATGATCACTTTCCACTGATCGAGTTCGCTTACAATAACAACTATCACTACAGCATTTAGATGGCACCGTTCGAGGCTCTTTATGGGCGGAGATGTAGATCGCCCATCAGATGGTTTAAGGTTGGTGAGGCAGCTATGATAGGGCTAGATTCGGTTCATGAGACTGTGGTGAAGGTTCAGTTGATAAGGGACAGGCTGAAAATCGCTCAGAGTAGTTAAAAGTCATATGCTGATGTGAGGAGGAGAGAGTTGGAATTCGAGGTGGACGATTGGGTATTTCTGAAGGTATCTCCCATAAAGGGTGTAATGCTGTTCGGAAAAAAAAGGAAAACTCAATCCCCGCTATGTTGATTCCTACCGGGTTGTGAGGAGAGTTGTAAGATTGCGTATGAGTTGGAGTTGCCCTCAGAGTTGTCTTCTGTGCATCTTGTGTTTCATGTATCTCTTATGAAGAAATGTTTGAGAGATCCAGCTCTAGTAGTCCCAATGGACAACATTGGTGTAAAAGATAGCCTTAGCTATGAGGAGGTTCTAGTGGAAATAGTAGACCGCTAGGTTCAGAAGCTAAGGAATAAGGAAGTAGCTTTAGTTAAAGTATTATGGAGAAATCAACATGTTGAAGGTGCTACATGGGAAGCTAAAGCGTTGATGGAAAAATACCCACATTTATTCTCTATCGGCTCAATTCCGACTTGAGGTATTAGTTTTGCCCGATAACTCTATGTAGTATTCATGTTCAAATCATGTGTTCAAGTTTCTTTTATGTATATGGATGTGTATGTGAAGCATGAAGTCAATTTAGCAATGTGATATAAATCGGAGGTAGTCATTTCGTTAGTTTCGATTTAAATGATTAGTATTTGAATGTGATAATTGTTTCATCTCTGCTTTCCTGTGTGGTCCCCAACATTTGAGGACGAATGTTCCCAAGGGAGAGATATTGTTATATCCTGGAAGCCCAAAGGTCAGACCCGGGAGTTGGAACGGGGAAAATGTGAAGATTGTTGCTACAGACCCAGGACGAGTCATGAGACGACTCGTGAGGATGGCCCACGAGTCGTCAGGTAACTCGTGGGAAAATCTTGGGTTTTGAGAGGAGTCCTGGAAGAGTTGAGACCCCACGGGCGAGACCACGACTCGTGGTTAGGACCCACGAGTCATTGGGTCAGTCGTGGGGAGGGAAGATAAGTGGGAAAAGGAAAAATGGGCAGTGCACCTGATGGAAGGTCCCCACGAGTCGTGGTCAAACCCCATGATTTTTGGGGTGAGGCATTAGCAAGCTAGGAGAATAGATGAGGCAGTGCACATAATGAGCGAAGTAACGAGTCGTGCCCTCTAGTAACGAGTCATCAGGTCACCCGTTAGGGCCACCTAACAGTTATTTTCTGCAAATTTAGTAAGGGTCTTTTCGTAATTCCTAAGTTTCTAAAGCCTAAACTACAAAGTTTTGGGGTATGAATAATGGTCTTTTATGGGGTTAAGTTTAGATTACTCATTTTCCATCCATGCTTGCAAAGTAGAAGAGATTTGAGAGGGTGATCAAGCTATAAATCTTCAATTTCTTTCAACCTTCTTTTGGGCATTCAAGGGAAAGTAAGATTCAACCTCCATCAGGTATGTAGGGTTACAAATGGGTGTTTTCGTTCACACCCATGCCCATTCTCTATTAATTCATGAAAATCTATCAAAAATCTCATAGGAGTTTGAATTAAATTTTGTGAAAATCTAATGTTTTGCTAATGAACTATTATGATTTATGATTTACAACATATTTTATGGATTTTGATCAAGTTTTACAATTATTTTACTTATAAAATTATTGATTTCGATTTCAACCAAATTAAGCCTAATTATACATGATCTATGATGAATCGATTTATGATCTATGTCTCAATTGTTGATATTTACAAACCCAACATGATTTATGATTTGAAATATAGATTTATTCAATTACCCATCATGATTTGATGATTTACAAGTTATATGTATGATCTACAAGTATGCATGAAACCTATGATTCATGAATTATGTTTTGACGGACTCACGGGCCTTATGTCATGGCTAGTTCGCGTATGTACAAATATGTTTATGATTATCATGATTCAACTAACCCATGAATTCATGCATGCTATATTGTGAATGCTATATATGTTTTGAGAGTAGTATCGAACACCGAGTAGGTTCGGGGCCTATTTTCTGCCCTGAATCTCATAAACTACGTGCCACCGTAGGTTTGTTGGGACCTCCTATGTGACTGTCCCTAGCCCAAATGACCCTTTTCATGGTGATATCACCACTTTCATGGTTCTACCCTTGGCAAGGAACAGACATCCTCCCGACTAGGGTTACAAGTCCCGCTTCATGTGTGCTCATATGGGGTATGTCGGTTAAGAGAATCTCCCACCGTTCCTTGTGATTTATACATTTTTATGATTACGTATGTTGGCTCAAATTATGTTCAATATAACTTTTCCCTTACGCTTATGATTACGAATGTATTATGAATGTTTCGATAACCTTGGGCTTTATATTATGTTATGTTATGGCATTTATGATATGAGCATGATGTCCTACTCTTATAATGCTTTACGAGTTTTACATATTTTAAATCACCATTTTACTTATCTTGCATCTCGGTACATTTCACGTACTGACCGCATACTTTCTATGCTGTATCGGTTCATGATATAGGACTTCGCTCTCAGGCTCATCCTCATATTTAGACCATCCCAGAGTTCACCTTTAGCTTGTTGGTGAGTCCTCATGTTCCGAGGTTCGTTTGACTAGACCTTATGTTGTTTATGTTTCAGTACTTGGCCGGGTTAGTTGGGGGGGGGGGGGGGTCCTATCAACCCATCTTATGCAATAGAGGCTTTCAGACAGTATGTAGTACTCAACTTATGTGTATGTATAGAGATTTCTTACGTTATGATATGTTATGTTATGCTTATGTTTCCGCTATATCTTATGTTCAGCCTTTTGGTTAAAGTGAATGAAGTTAGTCATATGCTTATGTCATGGGTCGACTTGGGACCTCTTGGAGTTCCTTGTCCCGTGTTACGGTTTGGGTCTCTTTTCGAGTCGTGACAGCGATGTTGTCGCAAATGTGAAGGTCCTTGAGTATAAAAGGACAAATCTTTGGATTTTAGTTTTTTTTAATACTTTGGGAGCTAGGGAACTCAATCAATTTTTCTTGTATAAATGTTGTGCATGTGATTCTACCTTTATTTTATTTATTTGCTAAAATAGCCATTATATTTTCATATTTTGGTTCATGTAAAAGTTGAGATTTCATGCCCTAAAGATAAAGAACTTAAAAATCATCGGTTTGAAGGTCGAATTTGTGATCGAGTTTCATTAATTTTTAAAATTGAAGGTCTTTATGTTATGGGTAAATTGATTTTGGCATCAAATTACTAATTTATCAATTATTTCATCATTCAAACCGTGTATGAGCATGGAAATTGAGAATTTTAGGCCTAAAGTTAAGAATTCATATTTTGATGATTTCAGGATTGATTCGAACTCCATTTTTTGACAAAACTTCAGATTTGGATTTCTTACCTTATAGGTAAACCAATTTTAATTTTTTTTTAAAAATATTTTGACCTTGGGGCTTGAGGTTGACTTTTTGGACCTGGAATAAAAGTATGTCAATATGCGTGTCTACAAACTTATATACTCATTAAGGATATATATTTTACTAGATTGAGACCATTCGGAGTCTTTAAAAAAGGCATATCCATTATTTGACTTTTCAAACTCCGACTAAGGCGAGTTAAAACTTTCTTTGACTCTTTATGAAGTGTTAGCACATGATTTGATTGATAAATAGGGGTAATGGGTGATGGATGTCCCGTACAAATGAGATGATGAGAATTTGTGTGGGTACCATTGTTATGTTATGGTAAATTGTAAACTACCTTTTTGAAATGATGAACTTTGTGAATACGTGAGCATGATTTCTAGTTTGTGGCATCAGATAGATGCGGTGTTGTTCACTTGATATGTCTTGATGGTATTTCATGATCATCATGTAATTTACTTATTGAGGTTTATACATTATGTGATATATTATTGTGACTAGATGATCCTTGGTTGTAGGGTCGACTGATGGGATAGTATTATGTATTTCTAGATATTACCACTCTTATTGTTCCATGATAATTTTTGGCTAATAGTGCCCCTTGGATTATTTTTTTTAATTTCATGTTCTCGTGATGCCGATGAAAAATAATTTTGGCAAGTTGATATATGCAAGCCGATGGAAAATTATTCTGGTGAGTGTTATTGATGATGGAAAATAGTTTATTGCCAATAAAAAATTGTTCCAGTAAGTATATGGACCTCAGGAGTCCCTCATGGGTCTCGATTATCCTAGGCAGAACTCGCGTATATACTGATTTTCTGGCCAGGGCATGTGCATTTCATTATCATTTAGTTTTATTGTCATGGTGTGTAGGATTAATTGTGAATGTGATTAGATGATTCTGACTGTGATTTATGGGTATCTCTGAGCTCAATGTGAATATGATATTTTTCTTGAACTATTAACTATGATGTTTTTGACAATTATTGTGCATTGATTTGATATATCTTATGCGGACATTGTGACAAAGAAAATTAAGAAAAACAGGTATAAGATCGACCCTCATCATCACTTTATTTTAGGGTCAGTTGAGCGTGCTATTGAATACACGTGTTTATCGTGCTCACAATTTTTTCTGCATTTTTGTGCTAGTTTTGAGTCCACTGGTTGCGGTTGATGATTCCTTTATAAATATTAGAATTTGCTCGAGGTCTTGGAGGTAGCTGCCTGACTCTTTTGCAAGATTTGAAGTTTCTTATCTTGATTTTGCTATCTGTCTTGATGTATTCCCAAATATTATATTAATTTATTTTTCATATTTTTGAGATTCTTGGATGCTTGTTTTCATGTCACTAGATTTTGGGGTGTTGGTGTTGGATTTTCGTTTTTCTTACTTGATTTATGAAAGACTTGATTTAAAGACTTACTTCCACTTAAAATTACTTAATTGTGCATTATATACTTCACTAATCAGCATATTGAGGGGTTGACTTATCTATATGTGGGTTTGGAAAAAGTGTCATCACATTTATAGTTTTTGAGTTGTGACAATGAGACAATTGGATCCGTCCATCTTAGAATGATGCAATTGGGCTTATCCGCCGTAAAATAGGACAATCAGGCCTGTCCTCCCTAGAATGAGACATTTCGGCTTGCCTCTAGAATGAGACAATTGGGCCGGTCTCCCTAGAATGGTACAATTGGGCTAGTCCGCCTTGAAATAGGATAATTTAACCCGTCTTTCCTAAAATAAGACTTTTGGACCCATCTGCCTTAGAATGGGACATTTTGGTTGTCTTCCCTAAAAAAGGAGATGTCAAAAACTCTAGATTTCTTTAATTATAGATCACAACAAGCACTGAGTGATTATATATGCACTTACTGTAACGACCCGTCCGATCGTTATAGAACCTGACGACGTAGACGTGAAAAATTTAAAATTTTTGCAGGTCTGAGCTATGTTCTCAAAAGAACCTGGATAAATGATAGGTCCCTAGGTGATAAGAGGGATGGTAAACTTGGCCTGATGAATTGTGAATAGTATCCTTACGATAGTTTGGTTGTGAATTTTAATTGAAGTGGAACTACGTATTTAAATAATTGATAACTAATAACTTAATGAGTAACAATATAGTAAGAACCACTCCTTAACTAAATAGCTGGTATATGTGGTGATTTGTGGGTATAGTTGATGGGTCTTCATGTCTTGATTATGTAGAATAATATTGATTTTGATATGGTTGTAGATAAAGTTTGAGAAGCTCAATGAGATAATTGTTCTAGTGAGAGTTAAAGGTAATTGAGATAAGCGATGTGTGTTCATGTGGTGTGGTATGTGTTGACCTAATGAAATACTTGATGAACTGTGCTGATAATTGCTGATTTATACACCTTGTTGAATGATCACCTGAGTTGACTGAGTAAAATTCCATGATGAATATGCTGCTTATTGTTGATTTATGCTTCTTTCTAAATTTTCACATGAGTTGAAGAAATATAATGTATGAATGCTATGCTGAGGATCTATGGTTGATAAATGGGTTGGCCCGAGTTGTCATACGAGTTGACTGATTGATATTATGTTGGATATGTTAATGAGTGAGGGATAATAGATTCTTATCCTGTGATGAACATGAATGAGATTGCTAGTATACCTCACCCTAAGATGAGAGGCTCGTGTCCGAGGTGAGCATCCAGATGAGCGGATTAGTGTGTGTATGAGTATTTGGATATAAGTGGCTCGTGCCCTAAGTGAGCATTCGGGCGAGCAGTATAGTATGAGTGCGCAGACAGGTATGACATGATGTTCATGCGGCTGGGTGTATAGGTAAGAGTACACAGACAGGTATGATATGATGTTTATACAATTGGGTGTACAATACACGGATTTCTAGAGTCCCCTACAGGTCATGACAGGAAGGGCAATGTAAGACCCTCTAGCATGTGTGTACAACGTTTATAGCATTGACAGTGTTATTAACGGTTATATGACAGATGTGTGCAGCTGTGTTTAGATATCAATACGCAGACAAGTATGATATGATGTTCATACGGCTGGGTGTACAAGTAGGAGTACACAAACATATATGTTATTATATCTATACAACTGGGTGTACATATATGCATACACAGACAGGTATGGTATGATGCACATGCGGCTAGATGTACGAATGATAAGGTCCTAAGTTGTAACAGAGATCGGTATAAGTATGTGATGAGATGCATATGACTGGGTGATAGGGATCTGTAATTGGTATGAAATGGAGATGAATACAAAGATGGCACTATGAGTGTGCAGGCATCAGATTATACGAGATATTGAGATAGGTTCCTGTATTTGTATATCCTCTATGTTCTTGAAATTGTCTATGATTTCATATTTCTATGTGAAATCCTTGATGATTGATTTATTTAACTATGATATATGGATGACTGCATTCTAAATCATTGATTGAGTTGTTTTATATATGTTACTGGGTTAATCCTGATTGTGAAAATAATTATGGTAAAATAAAGGGAAAAGAGTGGATAGTCGTGATAAGATAAATAAAAGAATATTTAATTTAACTAGTGTGACATGATTACAGTGGTTGTTGATTATTGAGTATGTGTAGATAAATAGATTATTGAAAATTATGTGATTAATGTAATTAAGTTACTGCCTAAGATAGTACCGCTGAAGTGACATTATTACTGCTGCGGCGAGATAGTGGCAGCAGTCTAGTTATCGCTGCTGTGGGCCTAAATAGTGTGCAGGCCAATGTCGTTGTTGAGCTCCATTTAAGCACGTGTATCCTGTTAATCCAGTTGAGTAAATAAGGGGATTTCAAATAAATTATTGGGCATTGTATTAATTATAATAATCGATCAATTAACTACATATTAATTTTATGCTGTTACGTGAACTATTTATTATCGGCCGATGATTCCTACCAGTACGTGTGGTGTACTGATGCTACTCTTGTTATACTTTTTTGGGGTAGGTTGTCGTAGGTTGAAGTTCATAATTGATGGGGGGATATTCAGCAATAGCTTCTGCATCTTTTCACAGGCGAAGCTGTGTCTTTTAATTGTCGATATTCTAATATAGTGATCTTGTACCTGCTAGATTAGATCTTTGGGAGAGTCAGTTTTTCGGGGATTTTTAACTGTATAATTTTGTTGTTTATTTTACAAAGACTTATGAATTAAAGATATTATTTAAATGAAATTTTTCGCATGTTGTTATCGGAAAAAGGGGTTCTCCTATCGAAATAGAATTGAGCAGGAGATCGCATGATCTGCCAATTTGGGTTGTGACAAGTTGGTATCAGAGCGTTTAGGTTTCCAATTTCATAAGTGCAAGAGCAATGTCGAGTAGACTCCTGCAGATTGGTGTGTAGACGTCCATATCTAATCTTCGGGAAGCTATGAGGCATGTAGGAAGTCTTCCCCTTTATTCTTTCTTATTGTGCTGTCCGAATGTGTCGTTCATATGGGTTCCAATTGGTATCTGGAGGATTCCAATAGATATCTTGACGGGCTCAATTGTTATTTGATGATATAAATTGTGAAGGAATACAAAGTGATTTATGTGTGAAGGCTAGTAATGATGAAATTGGTTTGATGATGATCAGAGGAACAAAAATCCCTGTAGGTTTTTTGCTTAGCGAGTTTCGCTGCAGCAAGGTGCATCATGCCGCAAAGGACTCGCTATAGCAAAAAAAAATCGCGGTAGCGGGTCCGTTGCAGCAGAAAGGTAACCGCTTCAGCGGATGATTGCTAGACAGAATCCAATTCCCTTGTTTTGGAAAATTTTTTAGTTATGTCAAAGTCAGTGAACTGAGCATACATGTATATGAGAACTGTGATTTATATAAACATGGGGCATGACTATTGTCATTCCAATGCCCCAACGGGCATCCATACACCAAATATAGAGAAAAATAGAAAGTCATACAACAACGGGCAAAAAAAGAAATTGTTCAGCATTTGGCTCTTCGAGAGTAAGGACACATCTGAGCTAAAGGGGGGCAATGAGAGGGAAATACATTGTGACCCCAATTAGCTAGAAACCTCATTGCTGTCGTTACCCGGGTCACTAGCCTCCTCGTTCTCACCACCATCGAGGAAGAGTAATCTAGGACATCTCTAGGAGACAATTGGGGAACCATAGGGCCTGGAAGGAGGGTGCGGTAGATCTTCTTCAACCCCTTTCACATGCGGACGAAAAGCTAGTCTCCGAGCTCAACATGGGCCTGGAATAATTAGGCAACTACTCCCTATAAGCCTCGGGGTCCACAACAGCTGCACTAGATGTTGTACCTTCTTTAGGGAGGTCTGGGCAACCCACCCAGTAACTCTTGCATAACTGCCAAACCAGTTCCATCACCGCTAGGGTCATCATTGTCATCCTACGAGTTAGCCTTCCTTTTCTTCCTGCCCCTTCCAGGCGTACCTTTCACCCTTAAAGGATTGAAGGGCGCATCACACCCCAGCATACAGCCCCTCACCTCCCGACGTACACCTGCCTAATGATAGAGCATAGTGCTGAGAGAGGGAAATAACAGACTAGCCCCACTCTGGGATCGAAAAAGTTTAAACCACCACCCACCCAAACTTCACTGTTCTAGTGCAAAGAACCTTAGAAAAGTAGTTCATAGCATGCAAAGGACGATATAGATTACCTGAGAACATAAACGTGAGTAGCATGCGTTGAGAATCTACCCTTTTTTAAAAAGAAAACCTACCTCTATCACCCTATTATCAACCCAAAATCAAGCATATAGGCATGGGGGTGGAATGAGTACTGAGTATGCGAATATATTCTTCAATACGAGAACACAGAAGATCCAACTTTAAGAATGGGTGGACTATAGTATGGAAATAACAGGTACAAGTTGCATATGTAAAATTCCTTTCCAGTTGAGAACATGGGGACTGAATAATTAAATTTATGCATCAGGTCTGTGTAGTTCACCTGTTAATATCTTAGGAACTCGAAAAAGAGGGACCTGGCTAAAATACTGGATAAATTTGGGTGGATAACGGTAGTACCGTAGTATGGAAGTGGCGAATATAAGTATAAACCTATAGAACCTTGGACCACGAGGCGATAGAAGACCCTCACATGACATTTGGGGCCGTTCGGGGATGAACAATTGTTTAATTGATATATGATGTAATGATTCTTCCGATTGTTATAGAACCTTGACGACGTAGATGTGATAAATTTAAAGTTTTTGCAGGTCTGGACTATGTTCTTGATATAAATGTTTATTGTACCAATGGATTTAAAATGGGGTTGAACAAAAATCAGGTGGGCCCAGATGTAGGACTGCCGCAACGGATAGTTCTCTGCCTAGCGGGACCGCCGCAGCGATAAAAGCACCCGTTGCAGCGGGTGATGCATACCAGAACTTCATGACCATGATAATTTTAAAAAACTCAATTTCTATTTGGATAGGTCAGTCATTAAAGATGGCCTAAATTGAAAAATTGTATTTCTAAGGGAGAAAAGGGCGGCTAGATAAGAGCAAGGATCCACCACCCTCTCCAGAGATTTTCTGCAAGAACACCAGGATGTGAGGAGTGAACGGAATCTCATCGTCCTTTTGAAAACATGCTTGGCGCCCAGGTAGGTCATGGCTTACCTTTGTGTTAGACTATGATTAGTGAATCCTATATGTGTGTACCATTAATGTACAATTGATTGTAAATATAATAATTGATTAATTCTCTGATATTGTTATAACTTTGAATAACGTGATTATGAAATTAAGAAAGATAACCCCAAGTCGAGAATGTGAGAGAAAGATGAATCTAGTTGGTAAATAATTATGATATATGTGATGTGGTAATGAGTAAGATTATATGAGATAATGAGTTTCTTGATAGGTTTGACAATGTATTTATGAGGTTATATTCCCGAGGTTATACATTGGTTGTGGATTCTTGAAAATACGTTCTTGAGATATAGTCATAATGTTGTTTAGATGGAATATTCTTGGTAGCATGCGAATGTTGGATGTTCTTGATAGCATAAGCATAATATTATGTTTTTAATGAAATATTGCTGATGTGGAAGTATTGAGGACACATTCATGAAATGATGTTTTCCCTTTGATGGCGTATTTAATGGTATAAATTGTGAGTATATCTTTGTGTATATGTTTTGTAGAAGGAGAGCAATGGGAATGAAGCAAAGTGAATTAACCTAGTAGGGTTACGTGAACTTGTTGGTTCCCTTTTCATGCCATGGATGAGAATGTGATAGTGCTATAAATAACTCGGTTAGAATGAATCTTAGATAAGGAAAGAATGAGTAATTTGTAAGATCTCATGGTTCATCAGGTTGAGTTATTTAGACTCGATTTTATCTTTTTAATCTTATATGTTAATGAATTGACTTAGAAAAATTATAAATAATAATGGGGCGAAATTTGGCCCGAGTAGACTGCCTTAAAATGGAAAGTCACAGAGCTAAGGCGATAAATAAGGTTGAAAGAACCTAAAAAATGATAGGTTCCTAGGTGATAAGAGAGATGGTAAACTTGGCCTGAGGAATTGTGAATAGTATCCTTATGATGGTTTGATTATGAATTTTAATTGAAGTAGGACTACGCATTTAATAATTGATAACTAATAACTTAATGAGTACCAACTAGGAAGAATCACTCCTTAACTAAATAGCTGGTATATGTGGTGATTTGTGGGTATAGTTGATAGGTCTTTGTGCCTTGATCGTGTAGAATAATATTGATTTTGATATGGTTGCAGATGAAGTTTGAGAAGCTCAATGCGATAATTTTCCTGGTGAGAGTGAAGGGTAATTGAGATAACCGATGTGTGCTCATGTGTTGTGATATGTGTTGACCTAATGAAATACCTGATGAGTTGTGCTGATAATTGTTGATTTATATACCTTATTGAATGATCATCTGAGTTGACTGAGTGAAATTGCATGATGAATATGTCGCTTATTGTTGATTTATTCTTCTTTCTAAATTTTCATGTGAGTTGACGAAATATAATGTATGAATGCTATGCTGAGGATCTATGGTTGATAAATGGGTTGGATCGAGTTATCATACGAGTTGACTGGTTGATATCATGTTGGATATGTTGACGAGTGAGGGATAATAGATTCTTATCCTATGATGAACATGAATGAGGTTGCTGGTATACCTCACCCTAAGATGAGAGGCTCGTGTCTGAGGTGAGCATTCGGACGAGCGAATTAGTGTGTTTGAGTACTTGAATATGAGTGGCTCGTGCCCGAGGTGAGCATCCAGGAAAGCAGTATAGTATGAATGCACAGACAGGTATGACATGATGTTCATATGGCTGGGTGTACTGGTAAGAGTACACATACATGTATGATATGATGTTCATATGGCTGGGTGTAAAGTACATGGATTTCTAGAGTCCCATACAGGTCATGACTGGTAGGGAAATATAAGACCCTCTAGCATGTGTGTACAACGTTTATTGTATTGACAGTGTTGTTACGGTGATATGATAGATGTGTGCAGTTGTGTTTAGATATGAGTACCACAGACAAGTATAATATGATGTCCACACGGCTGGGTGTACAAGTAAGAGTACACAGACAAGTATGTTATTATATCTATATGGTTGGGTGTACATATATGCGTACACAAACAGGTATGATATGATATATATGTGGTTGGATGTATTGTCATGACTCGAGTCTATATCCTGGACGAGACACGGTACTTGGAGTCACAAGTAACCCCAAGCCAACCCATGGTCTATCATAGCACTGATAATATGAGTAATCATATGCCGAAGCTTTAAATAATAAAATCATTTAAGAAAGATAATTTGATAAAAGTTCATACATCTGAAAGAAAATACAATACTGAATGTATGAAAGCCATCTACAAATGATGAGTTGCTGGGACAAGCCCTCAGCTAACTTTAAAGTCTAACTGAAAATAAATATCATCCTCAAAAGATGAGGATTCACCAACTGCTGCTGCTGATATCGCCTGGAGGAATCTACTAACGAGCTGAGGCTGAGAACCCGCGTCTATATCATGATCTGATACAATATAGAAGGTATGCTTCAATAATTTAAATGTACTAAGTAAGTGAGAGAGATACTAAACATGAAATGACAAATAACTGAACTGAAATGACATGAAATAACCAATTGGAATACTGAAACTGAATAACTGAAATATAACTGATATGATCAATACTGACCCTAACTGATGGTCACAGACATGTCCTGAATCTGAGATACTAAGCTGAGCTAAACTAAACTAAAATGAGTTGAGCTAAACTAAAACTGAACTGGCTCGTGGGAGAGTCTATAACCGACATATAACCACGTGAGCTATACGTGGAGTTTGATGTATACGCCCCATCGATTGGACCCAATATACCTTGCCAAGGTATAAAGACATGAACTGAGTGATCACAAGTCTGGGGTCATAGGACCAATAAAATAACCTATGGTGGCAATGTAGTTCTGAAAACCTGGGTGTGCTGAAACTCCGGTCCGCTCGGTGCTAATTCCTACTCCCACTGGATAGTCCTAATTTGACCACTAAACTGATAGTTTGAAACTGGGGTACAAGACTAAGTCAGGGATACTTATCTGGAAGTACCTTGAGAGTCTTATCGGACCGGATTCTATAACTGATGTTCTAAGACTGGTCAGAGCTGCTTATCTGGAAGCGTCGTGACCGTCTAAAGAACAAGTTGAAACTGAAGTTGGTGGCTCTAAGACTGATCAGAGCTGCTTATCTGGAAGCGTCGTAGCTGTCTAAAGAATATACTGATATCTGATAACTAATAAATGAGTCTAATAACTGATATTTGGGAGGCACCATTGACACTTCAAGAAAAGACTATAGTCAAACTGATCAACTAACATTTCTGAAAATACTGAGAATGCTAATATTCTGACTGAAACTGGACTGGCATGCAACTGACTGAGATTTCAACTAATATTAATAATATGGAAATCCCAATACTGATAGAATCTAGCATTATGAATAATTAATCATTTATGCAAGACTCTAATTTACTACATTCAAAAGTTAGGGCTAGAATCTATTTATAGGAGAAAGCATCAACATAGTTACAAGATAGTGAAAATCTAACTACAATTAACATGAATAATATTCTAGATGATATTAGATAGCATCTGGCTGAAAATTTATTCACATTCAAAAACTCAGGGCCTAAAATTGATAAAAATATTTAGATGGATTTTGGGGGCACAAGGAAAGGACAATTCCCTTACTAAATTCTCACATACCTAGTGAAGAAATCCTAGAGAAAATCTCTTGAGAAGAAAAATCGATTGCCCTAGCTTGCCTTGAGGAGTCTGTCTTTTCTTCGCTCTAGAGATCGAGAGTTGAGATAGAATGAGGGGGATCTAGTCGATTATCCGTTTAATTATCTCCAAAATGTGCCTAAAATGACGGGGTTTAGAGATTAAAAAGTTAGAAAATTACTAAAATAACCCTGGTCGGAGGCTGGAAAAACTGCCCGACAGGGACCAATGGGCCACTCAACCAGTCGTTGGTTGAGACCACGATTCATTGGGACTAGTCGTTTGTCCTGGGCCTGGATTTTTAGCTTACTGGAATTGGCAACGGGTGGGACCATGACTTATTGGGAGAACCAACGGGTCATTGGTACCTCCCGTTGTCACCGGTAGAGAAACTAGGAAACCCAACAATGAGCAACACAATGACTCGTTGGTAGAACCAACGGGTCATTGTATCGACTTGTCATCTGTACTAGAAAAATTCACAGGCTCCCTAGACTTGTCACCACGGGTGGACACAATGACTCGTTTTGTGGTACTACGGGTCGTTGCTGCCACTCGTTGTCACTAAAGGAGTTGGTTGAAAAATACCTAGGAGCCCCACCTAACGATTCACACCACGAGTCATTGTACCAAGCAACAATTCATAGGTTGACTCGTGGGCTCCTGAAAAGGAATCACTGGGTTCTGAGCTGGGGATGCAACGAGTGACAGGACGACTTGTTGCTCCTCACAACGGGTCATTCCATGTCCCATTGGTTCCTGAAGGATAATGGAAGGGCTGAGCACGACCCAGACAATGGGTCATTGGAGCTGACAATGACTCGTTGTCTCAGTCGTTCTGAGGGAAAAAATTCTGATTTAATTTGCTGAGTCTGAGTTTGGTCTAGAAAAGTTTCGGGGTGTTACATGTACGGATGATGAGGTCCTAAGTTGTAACAGAGATCAGTACAGGTATGTGATGAGATGCATATGACTGGGTGATAAGGATACATAATAGGTATGAAATAGAGATGAGTACAGAGATGGCACTGTGAGTGTGCATGCATCAGATGATATGAGATATTGAGACAGGTTCCTGTATTTGTGTATCCTGTGTGTTCTTGAGATTGTCATATGATTTCGTATTACTATGTGAAATCCTTGATGATTGATTTATCTAACTATGATATATGGATGACTGCATTCTAAATCGTTGATTGAGTTGTTTTATGTGTGTTACTGGATTGATCCTGATTGTGAAAATAATTATGGTAAAGTAAGGAAAAAAGAGAGGATAGTCGTGATAAGATGAATAAAAGAATATTTAATTTTAATATGTGTGACATAGTTACAGTTGTTATTGGTTATTGATTATGTGTAGATAAATAGAGTTTTGAAAATTATGTGATCAGTAGAATCAGGTTTCTACCTAAGATAGTACTACTGCGGCGAGACCGTGACAGCAGTTTATTTACTGCTGCTGTGGGCCTAAATAGTGTGCGGCTAATGTTGTTCTTGTGCTCCAATGTAAGCACGTGTATCCTGTTAATCGAGTTGAGTAAATAAGGAGAACTCAAATAAATTATTGGGCATTGCATTAATTAGAATAATCGATCAATTAATTGCATATTAATTATATGCTATTGCATAAACTAATAAAATATTGGGCATGCTGATGCCTACTAGTATGTGTGGTGTATGGATATTACTCTTGCTACGCCTTTTTGATGTAGGCTGTGGCAGGTTGAAGTTCGTGATTGATGGGGGGATGTTCAGCAATAACTTCTACACTTTGTCGCAGGCGAAGTTGTGTCTTTTAATTATCGGTATTCTAATAAAATGCTCTTTTACCTGTCTAGACTAGATCTTTGGGAGAGTCAGTTTTTCAGAGATTTTTAACGGTATAATTTTGTTGTTTATTTTACAAAGACTTATGAATTAAAGAAATTATTTGAATGAAAATTTTCGGATGTTGTTTTTGAATAAAAAGATTCTCCCCTTGAAATAGAATTGAATAGGTGCCCGCATGATCCGTCAATTTGGATCGTGACACTAACAAATATATCTGGTGTGTTAAGTCTTGCAGGTATATAATAATGAAGTGATCATGTTCCTTTCAAAAATCAAAATTGGGGAAGAATTTTTTTGAGGTTCCTAAAAAGAAATGGAATAACACGTACAATCCCAGGATCAATTAAAGAAATCAAGTACCAACCAATCATAGATCGCAAAAGCATAATCTACCATAACTACACTTTTTTTAAATATATCTCCTCATTTCTAGCACTACCATTGTTCATCGTATTTTCCTCTATATTCATTGGCTAGCATTTTTATTTAGTCATATTCAAAGCATGCATGTACTGAATATAAATGGGATCAATTATTCTATTTGATGGGAGCAATTCTCACTTTTATTTTCGCGTTTCAATCTGTCCCCCTCAAATAATTCATATCCTTGTAACACCGCTATTTGACACCCAAATCAACACTTATATTCCTTGCCATCTCCTCATATTTCTCTATGAAATATATAACTCATGCCATTTTCATACTCACACTATATCAATATAATTTTCTTTCTTTTTAGAGATTTGTTCGTTTCTAAATTTGAAACTACACACAACTTGATTCTCGCAAAATTCGGATACATAAGCGACTTGCAATTAAAGTCTCGGGCATATTATTTTTCACAACTCCATTTTATTTCTTCTAGTCCCGTGGGACCATTTCATCAATCAGATAAAATTAGCTACTATATCAACTTTCTTTATCCGATAATTCTTTTCTCATTTTCAAGCAAAGAAGGGACAGTTATTGATATCCATTTTGTCCCTCCTTTATTTTTGTTAGCAACGTCAGAAAGAAATGCTATTTTACTTATTTTTATCAAATTACTTCGTCGTCGTCGGCATCGTCGTCGTCGTCGTCATCATCATCTACGAAAGTAATGTTTTTTATTATGTACTCTCTTTGCATTTCTCTACTCTTGTTTTTCTATTATAAATACTAATGCAAATATTTTAAAGTACTATTCATTAAAATTTATCATAAATATTGAAGAATTATTTTTGATTAAAAAATAAAATTATTAATTTAGTTTAATAATTCTCTTACTTATAATATAATAGTTATCATTTTTATATATTTTTGATAGAATTTTATTTAGGCTCAAATTTTAAAATTTTTAATTTTCTCAAATCTTGTCATATTTAGAAAATCTTCTTTATCACTTTCTCTTTCATGTAAAAAAAATATAATATTACTCTATCAAAAATAACTCCAAAAATAAGGAGAATACTTTTTTTTACTCTCATTAATATTCCCGTAATTTCGTTCCAAACAAAAATTTTTCTACCATATTTAATACCTCTCTTAACATCTATCACTCAATTCTTCATTGTTATTATATTTTTCGAATTTCTTTTGTTATTGAGCTGAGGGTGTAACGAAAATAGGCTCTTTATCTCTACGGTAGAGATTTATCTACACTGCACCCTTCTCAGACCCTGGTTTATGGGACTACATTGGGTACGCTGTTGTTGTTTCATTATTCTAATTTGCTTTCCATAATATTTGTTTGGAAAAAGAATAAAAAATACCCCTCTATTTCTCTTTTTGGAGGAATACCAGGTAGCTCATCTGGGAATACGTCGGAGAATTCATTAACCATTGGAACATACTAGAGAGTCGGAGGCTCTACCCGCATATCCTGGACTCTGACTATGTGGCAAATGCATCCCTTAGCTATCAACTTCTTTGCCTGAAGGTAGGAAATAAACCTACCTTTCGGCGTAGCTGTACTGCCCTTCCACTCTCGTACTGCCTCCCCTGGAAAGGGGAATTGGACCATCTTGGCCCAACATTCTACATTGGCATAGCACGCCGCCAACCAATCCATACTTATAATGGCATCGAAATCAATCATCTCTAATTCCACTAGATCTACTGTGGTCTGATGATCAACAACCTCTACTGTAAACCCTCGATAAACCCTTCTGGCTATGATGGAGTCACCGACGGGTGTAGATACTAAAAAGGATTGCTGAAGCAACTCTGGTGCAACATTGAACTTTCGAGCCACAAATCGAGTAACATAGGACAAGGTAGATCCTGGATCAATCAATATATAAGCAGGGTGAGAGCAAATAGTCATCATACCTGTTACCACATCTGGAAACGCCTCTGAGTCCTGCCTCCCTGGTAATGCATAGGTACGACTAGGGTCTGTACCTAAACTCGAGGCCTCTGATCTGCCTCGGCCCCTGCCTGCTGGGACTGAGGGCCTACGCCCCGCCAAGGCTGCTGGAGCTCGCGGCCCTACTGATGCCCTGTCCTGTCTATCTCGGTTACCCTGACCCCTGGCTGGACAGTCTGTCATCACATGACCCTCCTACCAGCATATATAACACCCTATGGAGCCATATCTGCAAGCTCCAGTGTGGGGTCCGCTGCAAATAGGGCAAGGTGGGGGTGTATACCTGCTCTGCTCTGCCCTCCTCTGCTGGGGTGAATCTACCATTCGAGAACTCCCGCCGGACTCTGTCTTTCCCCAGCGACCAAATCTACCCCTACGCTGCTGTGATGGAGGTGGGGGTCTAGGTGGCCTATCTGACAACCGTGGCCTAGGCCCTCTCCAAATCTCCCCATGTATCTCATCTGATCTATCCCTGCGGTGCTGTTCCTGGTTTATTCGTCTGCTATCCTTTTGCCGCTTTCTAAGGCCCTCAATAGTTTGGGCAAAGGCCTGCACCCAAGCAATATCCATATCTTCCCGTAGCGTAGTTGTCATGCATGCCTCAGTATATTCGGGGTTCAGACCCATAATAAACCGGTGGACTCTAGATGGCATGGTGTCCACAAAGGTTGGAGCATAGAGGGCCAAGGAATCGAACTGCAGGGCGTACTCGTACACTTCTCGCCCCTTGCTCCAAGTGCAAAAACTGGTCCATCCGGACCTGTAGGATTTCTCGTGGAAGATAACGGTCCAGGAAATCCTCTGAAAAGCTGGACCAGGTCGGAGGGGCAACATCTCTCCCTCGAGACCTTTCCTAACTCTCGTACCACAACGTAGAAATATCCTGCAGCCGAAATACTGCTAACTCAACCGACTCTGTAGATGTCACATGCATGACTCGGAAGATCCTCTGCATCTGATGCAGGAAGTCCTGGGGGTCCTCTACCTGATCCGACCCTGTGAACTGCGGGGGACCTAGTGCTAAAAATTCTCGGACCCTCGAACTGCTAGGCCCACTTGATGATTCTGCTGTTACGAGTGGCACTGACTGGCGCTGAGTAGCCATCATTTGTGCCAACATAACTACTGTACTTCGAATTTCCCGGTCGGATGGTGTAGGTACAGGAACTGTCGGAGGTAATGTCATCCAGAGTGGCTCCTGGTGGGGTAGGGACTGCTATGAAGGTCGAGATGATGCCTCTGTATTGCCCTCAGATTGGGATGATTCTAAATGAGGCTGAGGCATCCTGCTGGTGCCTTCTCCTGCTGCGGTATCCAGTCTTCTACCAGTGACTAGATGTCGCTGGTCTGCCATTTTATCTGTAAACAAAGAGTATGATAAGTTTTAGGGACTCAAGCCTATACTGTACTGCTCTATGGCACAACTGATTATGAAGAAAGAGTAACCATCCTATCATGCCTTGCAGCCTCCTGCATATGGTATGTGGTGCACAACACATCCATAGACAAGACTCTACTTAGCACGGCTTGCAGACTCCCTAGGATACGACTTGCTCTGATACCAAGTTTGTCACGCCCCGCCTTGGGAGGCATGACTGGCACCTGGTGCCCTACTAAGACCTGGACTGCTGGACTACTGAGCCTAAGCACTTCTGGTGCCAGGTTGGCTCTAACCCTGGATTCATGGAACCAACGGGCTATATAACGGCTGTAAATACAACCTACAGCCGACTAGGCCTATAGCCTCTTGTAAGAAAACAACAGCTGACCAGAACCACAGGAGTATAAAGGAACCTATGCGGGCCGACAAGACCACCATGCTGGCTTGTTTCACTGAAAAGCTAAACTAAATGCTAAACTGCTCTATGATCGACAAGGTCACCAACTATCAACTATACAAGGCCCCACACGACCATCATAAACAAACTAAAGCATACACACAGCCTCACACGACCGGTACGACTAACCACAGGGAATATATAATCTGCAAGCCTCTAAGAATGATAATAAGATGGTTGGGACAAGGCCTCGGCCTACCTGTACTGTACAACAAAAAGAGAAATAAACCTCTAGTTGTCAAGCTCCGGATGACAGGAGCTGATGACTCTGTGTGCTGGCTGGAATTACGAGGGATCGGCTCCTCGTCTATGAGTACCTGCAGGCAAGTAATGCAGCGCCCCTAAACGGGCGTCAGTACCATAGGTACCAAGTATTCAAAGCAATAACTAGAACATAACTGAAGATAACAGTAATATTGATAATTACTGAAGTATAGGAGATGGCTAAGACTGCCTGGGATAGCAGAATCTGAAATGAGCTTAACTGTACTGGAGAGAAGGTTAGAATCATACCTGTCAGTGCGGCGTCCTGCTATCTATCAATTTAATAAATAACACATATAACATACAAGAACCTATACCATCCCCCATAAGCCAGAAGGTACCAATCAACATGCAATCTATATACCCCTACCCGGGTCGCCGTCCAAAAATAACAATTCACTCCACTCATCTAGTAACTATGAGCATTCCGCCGGCCCATGGGTATGCAACTTGGGCTCTCTGGGCCCTTGACTATAGCTGTATCTGAGTTCGGAGGACTCCTGTAAACTGTAATCTGAGATTTGTAATATGTAATCTGTGCCTTGGGCGAAAGCGCTCGACAGGGGTATGCTATAATGCTGATCAGCCTACTATGGGGAATGCTGCGTCCCATCTTTGTCCTCTGGTGGACGGCATGCCACTCCTTGGAGTGACGTATCCTCACCCTCTAGCGGGCGAGTCGACACAACTATTAACCCTGGGGAAGCAAGAAAGCTCTAAGGGTGCCCACATAAAACAATCAGGTCTATACAAGCAACAACAATCACATATAACATGTATAATAAATCTGATAATACTGTCCGTGATCTGATATTTTATTTTGAATATCTTGCTGAATTGACCTGAATCTGATACTGAGTTATACTAAGTCTAGAATAATATCTCGCCGTCTGATAGTAATTTACTGATTTTTATTCTGCATATGGTATAATAACTCAGACATGCTTACTAAATTCACACTGGGCATAATACTCGGCTTCTGAAACTTTCTTCTGGAATTTACTCTATTTTACTATGCTAGAATTACTAAATTGCCGAAGAAACTAGCTTTACATACCTCAGTTGCCGACTTCTTGATTAACTGGCATAACTTGGCCAATATCCAGCTATTTCTTCCAACTGCATTCATATTCATAGCAAATAAAACTAAATTCATCAATATTCTAGAAGAAAACACTACTTTGAATATATATACTGCCCAAACTTTGACTTATCGAAAAACAGCCGAAAACTCGCTATTTCTTGGAAGTCCAGAAGGGAGAAATACTCACTTTAGGGCTAGGAGTATATTGAAACTAATTTGGAGCAATTCCACTTACCTTAGCTCGGTAGGACGACGATTCGCCGGCTGAATTTCACAAAACTAACTCCATAGGAATGCTCCCTGCAGCTTTATACTTCGCTACCAGAAGTTAATTTGAGTTTGGACCGCGTTTAACAGCGTAAATGGAAGGAATTTTAATGGAAACCTTCGTTCTCTCTGTTTCTCTATTGTTCTCTGGTTTACTCACTGGAAATATTGATAATTATCACTTAAAAACCGAAGTGGGGGCTTATATACTTGGGGCCTTTAAGTCGCATTTGTTAAATGTGATTTATAAGTCGCATTTGTCGAATGCGATTTATAAGTCGCATTTGCCTTGCGACACTCCGACTTGGCGCTTGTCCGGTCTCTCCTTGGGCCCTTTTTCTAGCATGTATGGCATTCTAAAACTCTTAACCAACATGCGAATGGCCATCTAAATGTCAAGAATTTGCGGGGTGTAACAATCTCATCATACTTTAACTTACATCATAGATCTGAATTTTCATGAACTTTCATGGATGGGCATCATAGTTTATAAAACTTGAAAACATGGTTTATAATTGAAAACATTCTAAAACTTGCCCATGAATCATAATTTAACAATAGAAACATGCTCAGATCATATCCATGGTAGAAGCTTAGAAAATTCATGCATTGGGTAAAACCCCATAAGATGAACATATAGGTTATTATGAATTTGTTATACCCCGTAAGATTTCCGACACCTAGATGGCCTATTCGCACGATGGTTGGGCATATTTGAAAGCCATACGTGCTAGAGAAAGGCCCGGGAAAGGATCGGACGGATAACCTGTCGAGCCATCGCGGAAGGAGCCGAGGCAGAGCCCCTCCGCGATGGCAACGTGTCACGGAGGTGGAGCCTCCGCGTTGGCTCCGTGACACGTTGGCCCTATCCAGGCTCAAGTATATAAAGCCCCACTTCGGTTTATTACCATTTAAAACATATGAAATTTCCAGAAAACGCAGAGGAACAGAGGAGAACGAAGAGGGTAAATATATTTTCGTCTGATTACGCTGCTAAACGTAGTCCAAACCCAAATTAACCTCAGATACCGAGGTATTTAGCAGCAGAGAGCATTCCTACAGATTTAGTTTCGCGAAATACAACCGACGAATCGTCGAGCTACCAGACTAAGGTAAGTGGAATTGCTCCAAACTAGTGTCTATGTGCTCCTAGCTGTGAAGTGAATACTTCTCCCTTCTAGACTTCTGGAAAATAGCGAGTTTTCGACCGTCTTTCGATAAGGCTAAGTTTAGGCTATAATTATATCGAAAGTGATGTCGTCCTTCAGAATAAAGTTGTATTTAGTACTGATTGATATATATATGAATGCAGTTGGGAGGAATAGCTGAAATACTGACCAAGCTATGCCGATTAGTCGGGAAATCAGAAGTGAAGGTATGTAAAGCTAGTTTCCTCGGCAAGTTAGTAGTCTCGGTATAGTAAAGTAGTTTAAAGGCCAGTAGAATGTTTAGAAGTCGTGTGTTATGTTTATTATGAATGTTGGTACGATATTGGAAGCATCATGTTATGTATAGCGTGAAACTTGCTAGCACGATATAAATTCTAATACGAGTGTTAGGAACTGTACAACATGCCCAGTATGTGATTTAGTAAAGAATGTTAGGATATTATCGTACTCAGCTGAAACCTAGTAAAGCAATGTAAATACCTGTAAGGTATCCCAGAAGTAGGATGATAGGTTAAAATGAAGTTTAGAAAGGATGTTAGAAATAGTAAATCATGTTACTATAGAAACTCAGTTATACAACATGGTTTCCAGCAGAAAAACTATATCTTGTTCAACATTAGACTCAGTACAGTATGGCAGAAGATTATATTTATATATATATATATACTATTATTAGTCTCAGCATGTATTAAATACGTACATATCACTATCACTAGTTCAGCATACAGTATGTACAAATACTTTATTATCATTAGCTTCAGTATGTGGTATATGCAGATAGTATTACTAGTTGAGACCACTGTATTGTCTTGGGGTTGGATTACCTAGCATCCATGACTACCCCAGGGTTAATAGCTGTATCGACTCATCCACCAGAGGATGAGGATACGTCGCTCTACGGAGTGGCATGCCGTCCCACAGGGGACGAATATGGGATGCCAGGTTTTTCCCCATATTGTGCCTTGGTCGACCCTTATACACCCCCGTCGAGCGGATACGCCCGGGGTGTTGATTCAGGAGTCCTTCAGACTCAGGTACAGTTATAGTCAGGGGCTCAACGAGCCCAAGTGCATACCCAGGGGACCGATAGGATGCTTATAGTTATTATAGGAGATGGGACGACCGGGGTAGGGGTATAGATTGCGTGTTGGTTGTACCTCCCAGCTTATGGGGGCCGAGTAAGGTTTGTGTGTGCTATGTTATGTCATGTTATGTTATGCCATGTTACACTAGATACGAGTAGATCGACAGTAGAACGATACATCTCCAGGTATGCCTCCTACTCCTTCCAGTATAGTTAGGAGTAGGCATAGTTTTACATTTTCAGTCAGTTAGTCAATTCCTTCCTATTTCAACTCCATCAGTTGTGTTGTTGTTTTCAGATATTTCTTTCAGTTATTATTTTACATACTCAGTACCAGTGGTACTGACGCCCCTTGGGGCCGCTGCATTACTTGCCTGCAGGTACTCATAGACGAGGGGCCGATACCTCGTGATTCTAGCCAGCTCACAAGGTCATCAGCTCCAGTCATCCGGAGCTAGATAGCTAGAGGTTTATCCCTTTTCTTTTGTTGTACGGCATGGGTAGGCCGGGGCCCTGTCCCGACCATCTTATCAATATTCATAGAGGCTTGCAGTCTGTATATATTTCCCTGTGGTCAGATGATCCGGTCGTGTGAGGCCGTGCAGTTGTATAGCTGTTAGTACTTCTGTTTCTTTTATGTTGGCCGTGTGGGGCCATAGTTTGACAGTAGTGGTGACCTTGCCGGTCACGTAGCTTTCCAATATTTCATTGTTGAGTTACAGATAACTAGACAGCATGGTGGCCTTGTCGGCCCACATAGGCTCCCCTATATTGATATATTTCTGGTTAGCTGTTAGTACAGGCATAGTTGGCTATAGGCCTAGTCGGCCGGAGGCTGTATTTACAGCCGTTATATAGCCCGTTGTTTCCCTGAATCTGAGTTAGGGCCAGCCAGGCACCAGATGTGCTTAGGCTCAGTAGTCTAGCAGTCAGGTCCTAGTAGGGCACCAGGTTCCAGTCATACCCCCCAAAGCGGGGTGTGACAGAATTACAGAGGGATTGGGCATGTGCGTGAACAAATTCACCTATTCATAACCCTACATACCTGAGTGAATCTGATTCTACAACTTCTCTGATTTCCCAAGGAAGAATTGAGAAGAACTTGGAAGGAATTAAGCTTGATCACCTCTCTAGATTTCTAGGCTTTCATGCATGAATAGGAATGAATTAGAATGAACTTACCCTTCTTAAAACTCACTATTCATAGCTTAAAATGATGTAGTTGAGGCCTTAGGATCATGAGAATTATGGAAAAACCCTTAATAAACTCATAGGGAAAAACTGACTACCAGTCCCAACGAGGGACTGGATGAGTCGTTACCCATGACCACGACTTGTGGTCTCCTATCGTCAAGTACACTGCCCATTTTCCTCAAAGGAATCCCACGAGGAACCTAACGATTCTTCACTGTCATGGTCACCTCTTGCTACCTTTACTACTCAAAAACGTTTAATCCTTAACTAACTGCTAACCACGACTCACCTAACAAATCGTGGCATTGACCACGACTCGTGGTATCCAGTCATTAGGTACACTGCCGGCCCTTCCTTCATCCTTCAACTACCCTTGACCATGGGTGACTTAATGGCTCGTGGGGCTGACCATGACTCGTGGTCACACCCGTGGTCACCCCAACTTGAAAAATTTCCAAACATATCAAAACTCCTCTCCATGAGTCACTTAATGACTCGTGGTCGTCCTAACGGGTCACAGGATGACTCGTTCTATGACCTGGTGCAGAAAATTCTATTTTTTCCATTTCAACTCTCAGGTTCGGTCTTAGGATTTTGGGGTATAACAATATCTCACCCTTGGGAACATTCATCCTCAAATGTTGGAAAACATACAAAAAAGCAGAAAAATGCAATCATCATATTCAAATACTGATCTTATAAGCTAAAAACTGATAGAACGACTGCCTGCGAACTGAACTACATGACTGAACGAAATTCATAAATCATACATACATTCATAGACATGAAAGAAATGGGGCACATGTACTGAACATGAAACTGAATAGAGTTCTAGGGCAAAAACTGATACCTAAAGCTGAAACTGAGCCGGTAAGGAATAGATGTGGGTATCTGGCCATCATATCTGCTTCGGCTTCCCATGTAGCTCCCTCAATATGCTGATTCCTCCACAAAACCTTGACTGAATCTACTTCCTTATTCCTTAGCTTCCGAACCTGACGATCCAGTATTTCCCCCGGAACCTCCTCATAACTGAGACTGTCCTTCACACTTACACTCTCCACCGCAACAACTAGAGCTGGATCTCCAAAACACTTCTTTAAGAGTGATACATGGAAAACTGGATTGAATGAAGCTAATTCTGAGGGAAACTCCAAATCCTATGCTACCTTGCCAACCCATTTCACAATCTGGTACGAGCCAACATAACAGGGACTAAGTTTCCCTTTCTTTCTGAACCTCATCACTCCCTTCATGGGAGAGATCATCAGAAACACCCAATCATCAACTTCGAGCTCAAGTTCTCTCCTCCTCACATCTTGCATATGACTTTTGGCAACTTTGAGCTATTTTCAACCTGTCCCCTATGAGATGAACTTTCTCCATGACCTCATGTACTGAATTTGGTCCTATCATTGCGGCTTCACCGACTTCAAATCAACCAATAGGCGATCTACATCTCCGCCTATAGAGATCCTCAAACAGAGCCATCTGAATGCTGGAATAGTAGCTGTTGTTATACGCAAACTCAATGAGAGGTAAATGATCATCCTAAATACCCTTGAAGTCAATCACGCATACTCTCAACATATCCTCGAGAGTCTGAATAGTCTGCTTTGCTTGACCATCTGTTTGCGAGTGAAATGCTATACTGAGCTTGACCTGAGTACCAAGTCCCTTTTGAAATGACCTCCAAAACTGGGAGGTAATGAACAATGGCACTCCATGTAACAGAACTAGCTCTCGAATGTATAATTTGGCATGATCCTCCACTAAATTAGTGGTTTTGACCGGTACAAAATGAGCGGCTTTGATCAACCTGTCCACGACCACCTAAATGGGGTCATACTGCCGGCGAGTGAGAGGCAAACCTGTAATGAAGACCATATTGATCTCTTCCAACTTCCAAGTACCAATACTGATATCTTGAAGCACACCTCCCGGTCTTTGATGCTCAACCTTCACCTGTTTACAATTGGGACACATCCACAAATTTTGCTATGTCCTTCTTCATGCCATTCCACCAATAGACTTCCCGTAGGTCACGGTACATCTTGGTGGAATCTAGATGTATGGAATATCTTGAACCATGAGCCTCATCAAAACGTCCGACTTCTGAAATCATCAACATACGGAACACACAAACGATCCTGATACCGAAGCACACCATCTCCCCCTTTGGAGAAGACCTCTACCTTCTAATTATGAACAACTTCCTTTAACTTTACCAAGATTGGGTGTTCGTCTTGTCTAGATTTACATTAGTCACCAAGGATGATTCTGATCCCTAATAACACCACCATCGGTCGAGTCAACCAAACGAACTCCTAACCGTGCAAGCCGATGCACATCCTTCACCAGCTTCTTCTTCCCCTCTTCTACATGGGACATACTCTCCATAGAGAGCCTACTAAGTACGTCTACTACTTCATTAGCCTTACCCAGATGGTAAAGGACACTTATATCATAATCCTTGAGTAGCTCCAACCACCTCCTTTGGCGTAGATTTAGGTCCTTCTAAGTAAACACATCTTGTAGGCTTTTGTGATCCATAAACACATCCACATGGACCCCGTACAAATAGTGTCTCCAAATCTTGAAGGAAAATACCACCGCCACCAATTCAAGATCATGGGTCGGGTAATTCTTCTCATGAACCTTCAGCTGCCTGAAAGCGTATTCTATAACCTTACCATGCTGCATCAATACACAACCAAGGCCGATTCTAGAAGCATCACAATACACCACAAACCCATTGGTACCCTCAGGTAGGGTTAACACCGGTGCTGAGGTGAGTCGAGTCTTCAATTCCTTGAACCTCCTCTCACAAGCCTCCGACCATTGGAACTTCACTTTCTTTTGGGTCAATTTGGTCAATGGCGCTGCAATAGATGAAAAACCCTCAATAAATCTCTGATAGTACCCAGCTAAACCCAAGAAACTCCTGATATTTGAAGGATTCACCAGTCTAGGTGAATTCTTCACTGCCTCTATCTTTTGAGAGTCCACCTTTATACCCTCACTTGACACCACGTGGACCAAAAATGCCCCTGAGTTCAACCAAAACTCGCACTTGCTGAATTTAGCATATAATTGGCGATCCTTGAGAGTCTGTAGCACCACCCTCAAATGAGCGGCATACTCCTCTTCGCTTCGAGAGTATATCAGGATGTCATTGATAAACACAATCACAAACATATCCAAATATGGCTTGAACACCCTGTTCATCAAATCCATAAAAGCTACAGGAGCATTCGTTAGTCCAGACGACATAACTACAAACTCGTAATGACCATACCACATCCTGAAAGCTGTCTTCGGGATATCACTCTCCCGAACCCTAAGCTGATGGTATCCAGATCTTAGATCTATCTTTGAAAAGTACTTGGCACCCTAAAGTTGGTCAAACAAATCATTAATCCTAGGAAGAGGATACCTTTTCTTGACGGTGACTTCATTCAATTGCCGATAATCAATACACATATGAAGAGAACCATCTTTCATTCGTACAAAGAGAACTGGTGCACCCCACAGGGATTTGCTTGGTCTGATGAACCCCTTATCTAAAAGGTATTTTAGCTTCTCCTTCAACTCCTTCAACTTAGCTGGGCCATTCTATAAGGAGGAATAGATATAGGCTGCATATCGGGAAGAAGGTCATATCAAAATTGATCTCCCGCTCAGGAGGAATTCCTGGTAGATCATCTAGGATCACTTCTGGATACTCACATACTACTGGAACTAACTGGATAGCCGGGGTATCGGACGTAGCATCCTTAACCCTAACTAGATGGTATACACAACCTTTAGAAATCATATTTCCGGCCTTAGGCTAAGAAATGAAATGACCTACAGGCACAGTTGAACTACCCTTCCACTCTAGGACTGTTATTGGAAATCTGAACTCTACTTCTCGGGTTTTACAATTGACTGAGGCATAACATGCAAATAGCCAATCCATGTCGAGGATAACATCAAAATTGGTCATGGATAACTCTACTAAATCTGCCGAGGTGATTTTCTGAAGAACAGTGACAGGGCAATTTATGTATACCCATGAGCTACGACTGAATCACCAACTGGAGTAGAATAATAACATACATGCATTATCAAAAATCATAACATGAGGAGCCTTGGCTCAAATCATACCACAAGCTGAATAAAATTGGGAGTCTAGACTCCAAAACCATGTGGTAAGCTAATTGATATGAAAGCATAAATTATACTTGAACATATGGGCTTGCCCAATACTTAAACATGCTTGAAAATACTTAATTCACTTGAAAACATGATTATAGACATAGGTAACTTGAAAACATACTTTTCATCGCAAAATATCTTATTATACTTGAACATACATCATAGATCTCAATTTTCATGAACTTTCATGGATGGACATCATAATTTATAAAACTTGAAAACATGGTTTATAATTGAAAACATTGTAAAACTTACCCATGAATCATAATTTAACAATAGAAACATGCTTAGATCATACCCACGGTAGAAGCTTAGGAAATTCATGCATTGGGTAAAACCCCATAGGATCAACATATAGATTTTCATGAATTAGAGAGGGATTGGGCATAGGTGTGAACAAATTCATCCATTTATAGCCTTACATACCTAAGAGAATCTGATTCTACAACTTCTCTGATTGCCCAAGGAAGAATTGTGAAGAACTTGGAAGGAATTGAGCTTGATCATCTCTCTAGACTTCTAGGCTTGCATGCATGAATAGGAATGACTTGGAATGAACTTACCCTTCTTAAAACTCACTATTCATAGCTTAAAATGACGTAGTTTAGGCCTTAGGATCATAGGAATTATGAAAAAATCCTTAATAAATTCGTACGAAAAAACTGACTGCCAGTCCCAACGAGGGATTGGACGAGTCGTTACCCATGACAATGATTTGTGGTCTCCTGTCGTCAAGTATAGTGCCCATTTTCCTCAAAGGCTTCCCACGAGGGACCTAATGATTTGTCATTGACGTGGTCACCTCTCGTTATCTTTATTGCTAAAAAATATTTAATCCTTATCCAACTGCTTACCACGACTCACCCAATGAATCGTGGCATTGACCATGATTCGTGGTGTCCAGTCGTGAGGTACACTGCCAACCCTTCCTTCATCCTTCAATTTCCCTTGACCACGGGTGACTTAACAGCTCATGGGGCTGACCACGACTCGTGGTCACCCCAACTTGAAAAATTTCCAAACATGTCAAAACTCCTCACCACGAGTCACTTAATGACTCGTGGTCATCCTGACGGGTCACAGGATGACTCGTTCTGTGACCTGGTGCAAAAAATCCTATTTTCTCCACTTCAACTCCTGGGTTTAGTCTTATAATTTTTGGGGTATAACAAGAAACAACAGAAAGTACAGAGAAAGAGCAGAAGAAGACAAGGAAGAGAATGATAAGCAACTCAACATAATTATACTAGGGACAAGAAGAGAAGAGGTTCCTGATCTTCATGAGCTAACAAGAGCACAAAAGCAACAAATTCAAAATCAGGAAGTGGATGAGGATATGGACCCAACATCTTAAAATGTAGGGGACATATCACCAAGGCAAGTAACAGACTTTAAAAGTGAGATAAAAAAGAGTAAACATGGGCATCCTAATCTTCCTTTCATATCCAATCAAGGAGTGGCAGGGAACAAGGTACCAATAGTGATTAATAATTGGTAAAATCCTCTTCTGGAATATAAGGCCTGTTAAATCTCAAATTTAATTTGAGAGGTTAATAGATCTTAATAGAAGGCACCAATATTCATTCATAGCTCTCATGAATCTTTTCAAGGACCAGAGGAGTTGGATCAATACAAAAATAGATTATGATTTCAACATGCTGTAGCTAATAGTTCATAAGAAATTTGGCTTTTCTGGAGAGAGTAATGGGTTGGTCAAGTTATGATGGATAATGTACAACAGATCACCATGAAGTTCAGTGTTTACAATAAAGACTTCAAGGTGACAATAATATATGCAAGATGTAATGCTATGGAGAGATTAGAACTGTGGAAGAACTTGGAAGAATTGGCTGCTGACAATCATAACTCATAGATAATGGGAGGAGAATTCAATGTCATCCTCAATGTAGAATAGAAATTGGGAGGAATACCTTTCTCACAAGTGGAAGCCAATGAATTTACATAATATATCAACAAATATGCTTTGATAAAGAGTAGAACTACTGGAAGCAAATACACTTGGTGGAGTGGTGAATAGAAGAGGGATGCATTTTCAAAAGATTGGATAGAGTAATGGGAAATCATAAATTCCTAAATCTACTTCCTTGTCAGAAATATATCATCTTGTGAGACAACGGTCGGATAATGCACCACTACATGTTATTTGTAATACAGAAGATGAACCAATTATTAAACCCCTTTAAATTCCTTAATTTCTGGACAAAGCATCATCAGTGTAAGGATCTAGTTAAGGAAAACTGGGTAGCTAACTTTGTGGGCGATCCTTTTTTAGAATTTCAATCAAAAATAAAGAAAGTCAAAAGTGCATTAACAGTGTGGAGTAAACAAACTTTTGGTAACATCTTCCAGCAAGTGGCTACACTGGAAGATGTGATCAAAATTAAAGAGATACAGTCAGAAGTTCTACCTTCTCGGGAAAATAAGATGGAATTGAGTAAAGAAGAGCAGGCTTAAAATGATACCTTCATATGAAAGAGGAATACTGAAAGCAAAATAAAGGTATGATATGGTTTCATGAGGGAGACAGAATGAAGATTCTCCCACTTTTATGTAAAAGGAAGGAGGAGAAAACTTCATATAAAGAAAATACAATCTGTAGTGGGAGACACATTGAATACAAATGAGAATATTGGAGATGCAGCTGTGTCCTTCTTTACACACAAGTTCAGTGAGGAAGGGATGATTACTAACTATGAATTGATAAACAATATTCCTTTGTCAATATTATAGGATGATAATTAGGAAATGGTCTAGCTACCGAACTTGGAGGAGGTTAAGAAGGCTATGTTTGAGCTAAAAGGAGATAGTGCTAGTGGTCTAGTTGGCTTTTCAGGAAAGGTTTTTCAAGAATGTTGGGAGATAGTTGGCTCTGATATCACAAAAATGGTCAAAGATTTTTTCTGTGGGTCTGAAATTCCTCTATTTATCAGTTATAAAAATCTAGTGTTAATTCTTAAAAAAGAAAATGCAGTGACCTTCACAAACTTTAGACCTATTAGTCTTAGCACCTTTATCAATATGGTGTTGTCAAGAATGTTGCATGAAAGAATGGTGAGTATCTTACCAATCATTATCTCTAGGAATCGGAGTGGCTTCGTGAAGGAAAGAAACATTATAGAGAATGTACTACTGGCTCAAGAGATCATTGGAGATATCAATTTAAGAAACAAATAGCAGAATGAGGTGGTAAAGTTAGATATGACAAAGGCTTATGATAGGGTTTCCTGAATCTATCTCACCAAAGTTCTAAGAAAATTTCATTTTGCAGAGGTTATTATAGATATGGCGTGGAGATTGATATTCGATAACTGGTGCTCTATACTAGGCAATGGACAATTTTATGGTTTTTTCAATTCCTCTAGAGGATTGAAGCACAGAGACTCCCTATCACCAACTTTATTTATTATTGCAGCAGAAGTATTGGCAAGGGGATTGAACAAATTGCATGAGGATATAGATCTCAAAGGGTATGGATTGCCAATACAGAATTAAGAAATTAACCATTTATCCTATGCAGGTGACACTATCCTTTTATACTGAGAAGACAAGAAATCAGTGAATAAAATGATGGGGATCCTACTTAGTTATGAACAAACATCAGGGAAAATGATCAATAAGAGAATAAGTTTTTCTATCTTTATGAGAAAAGTCCAGTTGCCGTTGGACACAAGCTAAGAAGATGGACAGGTATAAATTAAGGAACCTTCCCATTTACTTATCTAGGTTGTCCTGTATTCTATGGAAGGAGGAAGATGGCATACTTTGAGGAGATAATAAGGAAGATAACAAGAAGGCTGATGTCTTGGCACAATAAGTTTTTATCATATAGGGGAAGGTATGTTTTGATTTCTCATGTACTTCAATCTATCCCTGTTTATCTGCTATCAGCAATGAACCCCCCCAAAGGAGTTATTGACCAGATGCACCAAATTTTTGCAAAATCTTTCTAGAGTAAAACTGGAGGTGTTAAAGGGAAACATTGAGTAACTTGGAAGGATATATTTCATCCCAAAAATGAAAGGGGATTGGACTTCAAATCATTGCATTATGTATCCATGTGGAATAAATACTGCAAGAAAGTGCATCCCACAATGGCAAAATGAATTGGACCATCACATATTTGGAGGAAAATGCTTATGATTAGAGAAGAAATGGAGCAGGAGATATGGTGGCCAACCAAAGAAGGAAATTGTAGTTTCTGGTTTAATAATTGGGCCCAACAAGGGGCACTATTATTCACTAAAGAAACTACATCAGAGGAGTAGGAAGTGAAGGTTAAAGAATTCATTACTGATGGAAACTGGGATAGACACAAGCTGAGAGGTAAAGTCTTAGAGGAGATTACATAACACATAGTGGAGAATACTTGTCCTATTTGATTAAAGAAATAGATAAGGCATAGTGGATGGGAAGTACAATAGGAAATTTTATAATGAAGTCTGTTTATAAATTATTAAGGAGGAAAAAGGAGAAAGTTGACTAGAGTTCTAATATCTGGATAAAGGGCTTAACATTCAAGATATGTTTCTTCTTATGGAGAGTATGACAGAGAAGAACTGCCACAGATGAAAACTTGAAAAGAATGCAGATACAAGTTGTATCAAGATGTTACTGTTGTGAGACATATAAACTAGAAATCATGAGCCATTTATTTCTAACAGCCCCCATAGCCCAAAACCAATGGAGGCAGTTTGCTTCATGTGCAGGTATTAATACGGAAGGAATGCATTTGCAACAACTAATAATTACATGGTGGAACCAACCAACCCCTACCAAGTTGTGGAGTGCTTTCAAAGCTATACCTGCTATTCTTATGTGAGAGCTATAAAAAAGGAGAAATGCTAGGAGGCATGGGAGTGAAGTGAACTTTTACAGGATAAGTAAGCTTGCTCAACAAACTGTGCATCAGTTTTTTAGCTTAAATATCCCTGTATTTCCCTTCCATCCCAGTAGGAAAATACGGTGCACTATCTCTATCAGTATAAACCTAGGCTTCACTACTAGGCAGTCAGGTGGAAACTCCCATAACTCGACTGAATAAATGCAATACAGACAAAACATGTAGAGGTAATCCAGGGGAGGGTACTTATAGTTTTTCTGTAAGAGATGAGAAGGGAGATCTGATCTATGTAGAAGCACAGGAGATTGACATCTCTACAAATCTGACAACTGAAGTGAAGGCAACTTGATATGCTTTATAATTCTGCACTAACTCTTAAAGAAATAACATCATCTTGGAGACTGACTCCTTAAGTCTATAAAAAATGTTATTGAAGGAATGGTCGATTCCCTGGGAATCAGTGGGCATAATGAAGGAGATTAAGGACATGATGAGACAACTACAAATAGATATCCAACATACATACAAAGAAGCTAATTAACTTGCAGATAGTATTGTTAACAGTGTATTCAATTAGAATGAAAGATGCATTTACAACCTTTTCAGTAATTACCAGTAAAATGTAGGAAGATTCTAAACATGGATAAACCACATATACCAAGTCTAAGAATTAGAATACGGAAAATCAACACAATAGCAAACCAACGAGAAGATTCTTTACAATTAGAAAATGGGACACACAATTAGTGTATTTACATTAAAAGTTTACCATATTCGGGTAAATAAACTGTGAGAAACTATCTAGCTAGGCTACGACAGTGGAAAAAAAGGAATTACCAACAAAAAAGAGTTCGCTATAGTCAGATGAGGCATTTTGCTCGTACCCAACAAAGGTTCATCGAGGAAGGAGTACTGGAGCAGCTGGTTTTCTCAACATCTTCTTCACTGATAGACACACACTGAGAAATGTGTCTTGGCACCTCTTGAAACTCTATTTTCGCTGATTTCACCTGGTAGAGGAACAGAGGGATTAACAAAGTAAGATGGACATGCAATAACTAGAATACTAGTACATCTTTGAGCTGTGGAGGAAACATCTATCTACTGAGGAGGAGGAGGCCGATTGATGATCCATAGGAGAAGGTGGAGAGTGTGAAGTTTAAGGAACGGCGCCATGGGAGTGGAAGAGAAAGATGAAATATTTAGGAAACCCTGGTTTTAGGTTATTGCTCTAGAGCAATATGGATGAAAAATGGACCGGGTCAACAATTTTAACAAATCTAATTAGTTGGGCTTATACACAATGTAATTTTTGTGTTTTAAATTTGGGCTTAATTTGAGGCTGGCTGTAATGCTTAAGAAACTCAAAGACTGGATCCGAGACGTAAATCAGAAAATCTAGGAATATGCAGAAATGCCTCAGAATGACTCATCTAACGAGTCATTATGAGACCTAACGACCCGTTAGGTCATCCGTGGGCAGGGTGGTTAAGTATTGGAAGGGAGAGTTATTGTACCCAACGGAAGACCTCACAAATCATGGTCAGGCACCACTACCCGTTACGTGCTTCGTGGTCAGACCTGGGTCAAATGTTAAGGTGTGAGGCAGTGTACCCCACAAGTCCTCACCATGACTCATTATATGTGGCCACGAGTCGTGGTGTCACCTGTTGGGATCTTTAGGGCTTTTGGGCAGTGTGGTCCACGATAGGTGACCACGAGTTGTGGTTGCTCACCACGACTTGTTAGGTTCCTCGTGGTGGGCTTTAGGGATTTCCAGGCAGTGCACTTAACGAGTGTGACCACGAGTCATGATCATTGATCACGACCCATTAGAGCCACCTGACTGTTTTTCCCTGTGATATTCTAAGGGCTGTTTAGTAATTTCCTACTCTTCTAAACTTTATACTACATCGTTTTAGACATAATTTTAGACCTATTAATGGGAATGAATGACCTCTCCCCTCATTCCCCACGTTCATACTCAGAAAAATCATTGAAGAGTCTCTCAAGAACTTTCAAGAAAGCTTAGGGTTTTCCTCCATTGCAACAATTTGAGTTTTCTTCTACGGGATCCAACTGCTCGCTCAAACAGTCACCAATTAGGTGACCCAGCAAGTAGTACCAGTTAACAACAAAGGATCTGCAGCAGCTGCTAAGGTGAGGGACTTCACCTGTATGAACCCTCCATCTTTTCAGGGATCCAAAGTGGGGGAGGACCCCCAAGAGTTCATAGATGAGATTCAGAAGATTATCGATATTATGGGTGTCAACTCCTTCGGAGAGTGCTGATCTGGCTGCCTACCAGCTAAAAGGGGTAGCCCAGGTATGGTACGAACAGTGGAAAGAGGAGCAGTCAACGAGAGTAGGACTGGTGGAGTGGGAGGAGTTCAACACAACCTTCCTGGATAGATTTTTCCCTCGGGAGTTGAGGGAGGCAAAAGTGGCTGAGTTTATGAACTTGAGACAGGGGAATAGAATAGTGGAGGAGTATTTTCTGGAGTTTACCAGGCTGTCTAAGTATGCTCCAGAGATGGTAGCCGAGCCAAGGGCTCGTATGTTGTAGTTTATGAATGAAGTGTCGATCATAGTCCTCAAGGAGTGTAGGACAGTGATGCTGATTAGGGATATGGACCTATCCAGTCTGATTGTCTATGCCTAGCAGATTGAGGCCAAAAAATTGAAGGATATGGAGCGAAAGAACAAACGGGCAAGGACTGGTCAGTTAGATCATGGCCATCAGAGGTCTAGCGGTAGTAGCCGCCCATAGCAGTAGCAACAACAGTAGCAGAGAGCCCCAGCACCCAGCTCAGCCAGCGCCCCAACCTTCCGATCCCGCAAGGACCGGAGGGGAGGAGCATCTAGCCCTCAATCTCAGAGCTACAGTGCCGGGAATAGATATCCAGCTTGCCCCAAGTGCGGCAGGAACCACCCGGGAGAGTGTCTTCAGGGTCGAGAAGGCTGCTTTGGTTGTGGACAACTTGGACATTGGCTCAGGGAAGGCCTATTAACCGGGCAAGGGAGATCATAATCCACTACATCATCAGCTATAGCGGGCCGACCAGTACAACAGGCCAACACATCAGGTACGGATGGCGGTCAGTGCCAAAACCGTTTCTATGCACTGTCTTCCCGCCAGGATCAGGAGAGCTCACTTGACGTAGTTACGGGTATGTTATGTCTCTTTCATCTGGACGTGTATTCCCTCCTAGATCCAGGAGCCACCCTTTCATTTGTGACTCCCTACATAGCAGTCCAGAGGTCCTCTCAGAACCATTCTCTGTCTCCACCACTATTGGCGAGTCAGTTAGAGCCAGCCGAGTATATAGAAACTGCCCAGTCTCAGTCCTGAATAAAGTCATTCCAGCTGATCTTGTAGAGTTAGACATGGTCAATTTTGACCTTATCCTTGACATGGATTGGTTACACTCCGGTTATGCCTCAATTGACTGCAGAACTAAAGTTGTCAAGTTCCACTGTCCAAATGAACCAGTGTTAGAATGGTCGGACAGTAATTCAGTGCCTAACAGTAGGTTTATTTCCTACCTTAAGGCCCAGAAACTCATCTCCAAGGGATGTATTTATCATCTAGTTTGGGTCAAGGATTCCAACTCTGAGACCCCAACTATCCAGTCAGTTCCTGTGGTTAGAGAGTTTCCAAATATATTTTCTGAGGATCTTCTCGGAGTTCCCCCTGAAAGGGAAATAGAATTCGAAATAGACCTCCTTCCAGATACTCAACCCATCTCCATCCCTCCTTACAGAATGGCTCCAGCTGAGCTTAAGGAGTTGAAGGAGCAACTAAAAGATCTTCTTGACAAGGGTTTTATTAGACCCAACATCTCTCCATGGGTTCTCCAGTACTATTCGTGTGTAAGAAAGACGGTACCCTCAGAATGTGCTATCGTCAGCTGAACAAAGTCACAGTCAAGAACAGGTATCCCTTATCCAGAATTGACGACCTATTTGACCAACTTCAGGGAGCCAGTTATTTCTCGAAGGTAGATCTCAGGTCGGGGTACCATCAGCTAAGGGTCAGAGAGTGTGACATACTGAAAATAGCATTTAGAACTCGGTATGGTCACTATGAGTTTGTGGTTATGTCCTTCGGGCTAACGAATGCCCCTTCAGCCTTCATAGACCTAATGAATAGATTCTTCAAGCAATATCTAGATATGTTCGTCATTGTGTTAATCGATGACATTATGGTATACTCTAGAAATGAGGAAGAGCATGCTAATCACCTGAGGATAGTGCTTTAGATGCTCAGAGAACGCCAGCTGTTCGCCAAGTTCTGCAAGTGTGAATTTTGGTTGAAGTCCGTGACTTTCCTGGGTCACATTATCTCGGGCGAAGGTATTCAGGTTGATCCTCAAAAGATAGCAGCAATGAAAGATTGGCCCATACCTACCTCTCTGATAGAAATTAGGAGTTTTCTGGGCTTAGATGGTTATTACCAACGATTTGTGGAAGGTTTCTCCTCTATAGCATCTCCTTTGACTAAGTTAACTCAGAAGAAAGTGAAGTTCCAATGGTTGGATGCGTGTGAGAATAATTTCCAAGAGTTGAAGACTCGACTCACTACCACTCTAGGTTTGACCTTGCCAGAAGGAACAGATGGGTTGGTTGTCTAATGTGATGCTTTTAGAGTTGGACTCGGTTGCGTTCTGATGCAGAAGGCAAGGTGATAGCCTACGCCTCCAGACAACTCAAAGTTCATGAGAAGAACTATCAAACTCATGACTTGGAGTTGGCAGCGGTGGTGTTTGTGCTAAAAATATGGAGACATTACCTATATGGGGCTCACTTGGATGTGTTCATAAATCACAAGAGCCTTCAGTATGTGTTCAGTCAGAAGTACCTAAATCTTCGTCAGAGAAGGTGGTTGGAGCTACTGAAAGACTACGACATGAGTGTGCTGTATTACCCAGGCAAAGACAAAGTGGTGGCTGATGCACTAAGCAGTTTGTCTATTGGAAGCGTAGCTCATGTTGAAGAGGACTAGAAGGAAATGGTAAAAGATATTCACAGGCTAGCTCGGTTGGGAGTACAGTATTCCTCCTTGGTAGTTGAAGTGAAGTACATATAGGACGAAGATCCCATCTTACTCAAGCTTAAGGAAGCAGTTCTCAGAAAAGAAATAGAAGCTTTCTCCAAAGGGGGAAATGGTGTGCTCCGTTACCAGGGCAGATTGTGTGTACTGAAAATTGGTGAGTTGAGACAGTAAATATTTGATGAAGCACACAGCTCGAGATACTCCATTCACCTTGGTGCTACAAAAATGTACCGCGATTTGCGGTATATTTATTGGTGGAATGGTATGAAGAAAGACATCGCTGAATTTGTGGCCAAGTGCCCGAACTGCCAACAAGTCAAGGTAGAGCATCAAAGACCAGGAGGCATGACTCAAGATATCAACATACCCACATGGAAGTGGGAGGAAGTAAACATGGACTTCATTAAGGATTTACCTCAAACTCGTCGGCAGCATGACTCAATCTGTGTAGTAGTAGACCGATGATTAAGTCAGCTCACTTTCTCCCAGTCAAAACGACAGATTCAATTGAGGACTATGCCAGACTTTACATCTGAGAGTTAGTCAGACTACATAGGGTGCCATTAGCTATCATTTTAGACAAAGGAACTCAGTTCAACTCTCACTTCTGGAAGTCTTTTCAGAAGGGACTAGGTACTCAGGTTAAGCTCAACACAGCTTTTCACCCGCAAATAGATGGGCAAGATGAGCGGACTATTCAGACTCTAGAAGATATGTTGAGAGCGTGTGCGATCGATTTTAAGGGCAGTTGGAATGATCATTCGCCTCTAATAGAGTTTGCGTACAATAACAACTACCACTCTAGCATTCAGATGACCCCGTTTGAGGCATTGTATGGTAGGAGGTGCAGATCTCCTATCGGGTGGTTTGAAGTGGGTGAAGCTGCTATAATCGGGTCGGACTCGGTTCATGAAGCTATGCAGAAGGTACAACTCATCAGAGAAAGATTGAAAATAGCTCAGAGCCATCAGAAATCTTATGTAGATGTGAGGAGAAGAGAATTGGAGTTCGTTGTGGATGATTGGGGGTTTACTTGAAAATTTCGCCCATGAAAGGGGTGATGAGTTTTTGGAAGAAAGGAAAGCTCAGTCCGAGGTATGTAGGACCCTACAGGATTTGGAGGCGAATTGGAAAAGTAGCTTATGAACTGGAGTTACCCACAGAGTTGGCATCCGTGCACCCTTTATTCCATGTGTCACTCTTGAAGAAGTGCATCAGAGATCCAACTTCAGTTGTTCCATTAGACAGTGTAGAAATAAAAGATAGTCTCTCATATGAGGAGATCCCAATCCAAATCCTTGACTGTCAAGTTCGTAAGCTAAGGAACAAGGAAATAGCTTCAGTTAAGGTCTTATGGAGACATGAACAGGTTGAGGGAGCTACGTGGGAGGCTGAAGAAGATATGATAGCCAAATACCCACACTTGTTCTCTATCGACTCTGTTATAACTTAAAATATTAATCTTGCATTAGAAACTAATTTAGTTGTTGGGTCCAATTTATGTGTTTAAGTTTCCTTTATGATTTTGTATGTATGTGTTGAAAGGTGAATTCAGTTCAGTTATGTATGTTGAAACGTGACTATTCATTCTGTCAGTTTTGGAGTTAAATGAGTAATATTTGATCATTATGATTGTTATGCCCTGTTTTCCTGTGTGTTTTCCAATATTCGAGGATGAATATTTCTAAGGGGGAGATATTGTAATGCTCCGGAAACTCAAAGATTTGATCCGAGACATAAATCAGAAAATTTGGGAATCTGTAAAAAATGCCTCAGAACGACTTACCTAACGAGTCGTTATGAGACCTAAGGACTCGTTAGGTCAGTCGTGGGTAGGGTGGTTGAGTATTGGAAGGGAGAGTCAGTATACCCAACGGAAGACCTCACAAGTCGTGGTCAGGCACCACAACCCATTAGATGCTTCATGGTTAGACCTGGGTCAAATGTTAAGGTGTGAGGCAGTGTACCCCACGAGTCCTCACCACGACTCGTTATGTGTGCCATGAGTCATGGTGTCACCCATAGGGATATTTAGGGATTTTGGGCAGTGTGGTCCACGACAGGTGAACACGAGTCGTGGTCTCTCACCACGACTCATTAGGTCCCTCATGGTGGCCTTCAAGGATTTCCAGGAAGTGCACTCAACGAGTGTGACCACGAGTCATGATCACTGATCACAACCCATTAGAGCCACCTGACTATTTTTCCCTGTGATTTTCTATGGGCTGTTTAGTAATTTCCTACTCTTCTAAACTTTATACTACATCGTTTTAGACATAATTTTAGACCTATTAATGGGAATGAACGACCTCTCCCCTCATTCCCTGTCACACCCCGCCTTGGGGGGTATGACTGGTACCTGGTGCCCTACTAGGACCTGACCTGCTGGACTGTTAAGCCTGGGCGCATCTGGCGCCTGGCTGGCGCTAACTCACATTTCTGGAAACAAAGGGCTATATGACGGCTGTAAATACAGCCCCCGGCCCATTGGCCTATAGCCTCCTGTACCTGCACTAGCAGCTGACCAGAAATATAGTAATTCAGGGAAACCTATGCGGGCCGACAAGGACACCATGTTGTCTAGTTATCTATAACTCAAACATAGCATACTAAGAAGCTACGTGACCGACAAGGTCACCACTACTGGCGAACTATGGCCCCACACGGCCATTACAAAAGAAAGAAAGAGTAAAGGCAACTATACAACTGCACGGCCCCACACGACCGGCTCATCTGACCACAGGGAATACATACAGACTGCAAGCCTCTAGGAATAGTAATAGAACTGGCCGGGACAGGGCCCCGACCTACCCGTACTGTATACAACAAAAGAAACTGAACTACACCTCTGAAATTCATCCTCCGGATGACTGGGGCTGAATACTTAACCGCTGACAGGGAGTCACGTAGAATCGCCTGCTCGTCTATGAGTACCTGCAGGCAAGTAATGTAGCGCCCCACCGGGCGTCAGTACCGCTGGTACTGAGTATGTAAAGCAATGACTGAAAAAGATATCTGAAATCAATAATATAACTGTCAAAACTGAAATAGGAAGAACTAGATTATCTGTCTGATGATGTAAGTCGTACCTGTTCTCAATTATACTGAGAGGAGTAGATGTCATATCTAGAGGCGTATCATTCTACTACTAATCTACTCACATCTAATATAACATAGCATAACATACATATCATAATATAGCACACACAAACCTTACCCGGCCCCCATAAGCCGGGAGGTACAATCAACACAGAATCTATGCCCCTACCTCGGTTATCCCATCTCCTATAGTGGCTGTAAGCATCCTGCCGGTCCCTGGGTATGCACTTGGGCTCGCTGAGCCCCTGACTATAACTGTACCTGAGTCCGAAGGACTCTAAATCAACACCCCGGGCGTACCCGCTCGACGGGGGTGTATAAGGGCCGACCAAGGCACAATATGGGGAAACTGGCATCCCATCTTCGTCCCCTTGTGGGACGGCATATCACTCCGTAGAGTGACGTATCCTCGTCCTCTGGCGGACGAGTCGATACAGCTATTAACCCTGGGCGGTCAGGGATGCTAGGTAATCCAACTCCAATCAATACAACGGTCTCAACTAGTCATGCTGTCTGTGTATCTCATAAGCTAAGGCTAACAGGGGTAAGGTATCGTATACTTTACGTGCTGGACTAACAATAATAATCTGTACGTATTCGATACTTGCTGAGGCTGGTAAATATATATATAATGTAAACATAGTCTCCTGCTAAACTGTACTGGGGCAAAGGCCATACAAGATAGTGTTTCTGCTGAAAACTATACTGTTTACTAAGTTTCTGTATTAACATGATTCCTATTCCTAACATGCGTGCTAAATTTTATTTTAGCCTGTTATTCTATTACTGAATGCTTTACAGATACTGTACTACTTCACGGGGTTTCAACTGAACACAACAATATCTTAACATGGCATATCACATCACATACTGAGTATACTGGGCAATCTCTAACACTTGCGTTAGAATCTATATCATACTAATAGGTCTCGTACACGTTACAACCCAATGCTTCTCATATTGTACCAATATTCACAATAGCACAATACTCGACTTCTGAACATTCTACTGGTCTGTAATTTATTACACTACACTGATATTACTTAACTTGCCGAAGGAACGAGCTTTACATACCTTATCCTTGAACTATTCGTCCGTCGGACGAAGCTCAGCCGGTACTTCAGCTATTTTCTCCCAACTGCATTCATAAACATGCTAATTAATACTAAATACAGCTTTATTGTAAAGAGCAACGTTACTTTCGATATAGTGTATAGCCTAAACTTAGGCTTATTGAAAGACGGTCGAAAACTCGCTATTTTCCAGCGGTCCAAAAGGGAGAAGTATTCACTTCTCAGCTAGGAACACATAGACATTAATTTAGAGCAATTCTACTTACCTTAGTTCGGTGGCTCGCCGATTCGTCGGCCGTATTTCACAAAACTAAATCCGTAGAAATGCTCTCTGCTGCTAAATACTTCGGTATCTAGGATTAATTTGAGTTTGGGCAGCGTTTGGCAGCGTAATCGGACGAAAATTATTTAATTTTCTTCGTTCTTCCTCCTTCTCTGGCTTTTCTCTCTGTTTCCTGGAAATTTTTTTGGAATTAAATGATTTAAACCCGAAGTGGGGGCTTATATACTTGGGCCTGAACCTGGGCAACGTGTCATAGAGCCATCGCGGAGGCCTCACCTCCGTGACACGCTGCCATCGCGGAGGGGTTCTGCCTCGGCTCCTCCCGCGATGGTTCGACGGGTTTCTCGTCCGATCTTTTTTCGGGCCTTTCCCTAGCACGTATGGCCTTCAAATATGCTTAACCAACGTGCGAATAGGTCATCTAAGTGCCGGGAATTCTACTGGGTATAACATTCCCCACGTTCATACTCAGAAAAATCATTGAAGAGTCTCTCAAGAACTTTCAAGTAAGCTTAGGGTTTTCCTCCATTGCAACAATTTGAGTTTTCTTCTACGGGAAATTTTTAGCCAGGTATGTGGGAATTCAACAAGGGAATAGTTCTTCTCTTGTGTCCCCTAAAATCCCTCTCTAATTCATTCTATGAAAATCCTAGCCTTGAGTTTTCGAATGTGAATAGAATTCATGAAATTTTCCTTGATTCCTCCTAGAATAATATCTGTGATTATATTTATGGTTTCCATCAAATCGTGATTTATTTGGTGATTATTTTCACAAAAGTAAATTCTAGCCCTGCAGACTTTTCAAATGTTAAAGAACTTCTTGATAGACCTCATTTAATTCGTGTGGAATATTGTCCTATGTTGATTATAATTATCTTTCTCCAGTTAGTGGTATAAAAAATTATAAGTATGTGAGATGAAAAATTTAGCCATAACCAATGGGCTAGAAAATCTGAACTCTACTCCAGTGTCGAAATATTGAATCTTTGCTTGAGCTTACCATTGTGGGAATCCCCATATTGTTAGTAGCAGTGAGTCTCGATTAAATTGCTGTCAGTTCAGTTTTAGTAAAAACTTCAGAATTCTCAGTTTCAAATCAGTAAATGTCAGCTGATCAATTTGACTATAGAAATTCTTGAGGTGTCAGTACCACCTCCCAATTATCAAAATCAGATTTAGAACTCAGTTTTTCATTGGTCCACGAGGCGGTCATTACACTTAGACAAATAGCTCTGACTAGCCCTAGGATCCCAGATCAGATTACAGTTGGTTCTTAGACGCTTACGACGCTTCCAGATAAGCAGCTCTGACTAGTCTAGAACCTAGTTTTAGAATCTGGTCCAATAAGACTCTCAGGGTACTTTAAGTTATATATATCCCTGACTCGTCTTGGACCCCAGTTTCGAGCTATCAGCTTAGCATTCAGTTTAGGTTTTCCAGTAGGAGTAGTACTTAGCATCGAGCGGACCAGGGTTCTAGCGCACCTAGGTTCCCAAAACTACGTTGCCTGCGTAGGTTACAGTATCTATTGGTCTGAATGGCCCCAGACTTATGTGATCGCCAGTTCATGCATTTATACCATGAAAAGGTATATTAGGTCCTACCGGTGAGGTGTATACATCGGATTCCATGTCTAGCTCATGTGGTTATATGTCGGTTATAGACTCTCCCACTAGTCAGTCCAGTCCAGTTTCAGAATAAGCAGTTTAGTTCAATTACATCCTTGTCAGTTTAGATCAATTCAATACATCTCAGACTCAGTATTTTAGACTTAGGGCATGTCTTTGACCACCAGACAGGGTTATCCTGACCATCTCAGTTTACTTTAGTTGTCTCAGTTAAGTATATTTGTTGGTCATTGCATGCCATTTCAATTCAGTCATTTATATCCAGCATCATGTTTTCTCTCACTTACTCAGTACATCCAAAGTACTGACACATACTTTTATGCTGTATTGTTCATGATACATCCGCAGGTGCTTAGACTCAGCGTCATTAGTCGCCTCAGTTCAGATCCTCCTCGGCAGCAGAAGTATGAGTCCTTATCTTTCGAGGGCATTATTTCAGTTCTTTTAGTCATTTCATTACTTTCAGTTAGACTTAGATTTAGCTGGGGGCTTGTCCCAGCAACTCATTAGCTAGATGGCTTTCGGACATAGACTTGATTTCAAACTTTCAGATATTTTAAACTTTATGTTCAGTTTTAGTTTTTCATAAATGTTTTATATTATTAATTCAAAGCTTCTTCTATGCATGTTTTACTCAGACTACAAGTGTATGATAGACCATGGGTTGACTAGGGGTTACTTGTGACTCCAAGTACCATATTTCATCTAGGGTGTACACTCAAGGTGTGACAAACTTGGTATTAGAGCACTAGGTTTAGAGTATCCTCGGATTGTATGAAAGCAACATCGAGTAGAGTCCTTTTCATGGGTGTGAAACGTTCCACACTTATGACGAGGAGGCTACGAGATGTTATTAGAAAAACTCCTTTTTGATCTCTTCTTAGTTTGGGAAAATTGAGAATTGATTTACCTTCAGAATAGAAATATATCTGAAAGTCATATTAGTCAATTAAGGAATCGGGTTCGTATGGCTAGAACATGAAGTTATTTTATCACAGAAATGTAGGTTGAAGGTTCATGATTCTTAAGTTGGGTAGAATACGAAAGTTTCTCTCCATAGGAAATAATTCTTGACTAGCAACCGAAGGAAAGATTAACAATTGTATCGATAAATTACTTCCCTGCATGTTTGTTTTGGCCTCAGCTTGCTCATTACTATAGTTCAGACTCACTTTATCATTTTGCCTTAGATTAGTATAAATTAGGAAACAAACGCTCAAAATCTTCTTTATATTGTTGTCTGCATTTTTAGAGTTAGAGTTCATTAATACTTAATTCGATTATTACCTTGATTCAGTCCCTGTGGGATTGATACTTGGCTTACTTTAGCCATTTTACTACTTGTTCGACCACGTGCACTTGCGTGTAGTTTTGAAACAGCCCGAACAACAACAGTTGTAGGTCCTCGCATGGATGGCCTTTTTGAGGCAGTTATGTTCCTTAGACCGGTGGCTGGACCAGTGATGTCTAGGGATGAGCATGATTTATTATGGAGATTCATGAAGATGAAGCCTCCCACTTTCTATGGAGCTGAAGTGGAGGACGCCTAAGAGTTTATCACAGATTATCATGAGAGGCTCCATAAAATAGGGGCGGTGGAGATGTACGGGGTGGAGTTTGTTACTTTTTAGCTGATGGGAGATGCCAAGCTTTGGTAGAGAACATTTTTGGAATGTAGATCGACAAGGTCATCTCCATTGACCTAGAATCAGTTCTACTCTACTTTTTGGAGAAGTCCGTGCCTCGTACCGTGTGAGATTGGAGGCGCAATAAGTTCACAAAAATTGAGTAGGGACCTCCTCAATTACAGCCTATGAGGCCCGGTTCCACCTATTATCTAGGTATCCCCTGCCCTTACTACCCACCGAGGAGGAGAGGATTAGGCATTTTGTGAAAGGCGTGAATGTAGGAATCCAGTTGTTGACTCTATAGATGGTTTCAGAAGGTTAGATATCCTAGGGAGTGGTGGAGTTTGTAAAGAATGTAGAGAGGGTTAAGCAAGATGTCTATGCGAGGAATGTAGAGAAAAAGGCTCAAAAGGTGGGTAACTTCAGTGGTCCTTTTGCTAGCCCTCCTGTTCCATAGGGGTACTTTGAGCGCTCAGTCAGTCGGCTAAGTAGGTATAAGCCAGAGGTCCACCAAGGACCAGTCAGCGCTCTTCAAGTACATCGGGGAGTACACAGGTGGTTCGCTCAAATTTCGAGGCTCATCTTATCTCTGCAGTTCCTGCCCAGAGGCCAGTGCTCGATAAGGTATGTCATTAGTGTGGCGAGTATGACTACATACGTAGATGGTGTCCCATGTTTGGATAAAGCATGAAGATTGTTCTGCGCCCGACTGTCTGAGCTCCAGCTACAGTAGGGATACAAGGTAGCGCTATTAGATGAGATCACCTCTAACTTGGGTGGGGTGGTCATTCGGCCGGTAGAGGTGATAGTCAGCCTGGAAGAGGGGTGCGCAGGTAGGAAGGGGTGGTACTCAGTTCGAAAAAAGGGCAAGTCTCAGGAAGGCAGGCAGGTTCACTTCTATGCATTTTCCGGTCGACCTGAGGCAGAGGCTTCAAACGTTGTCACCATAGGTACTATCCTTGTATGTGATATAATGGCTAATGCTTTATTTGATCTTGGATCTACTTTTTCATATGTGTCTGCCTATTATGTTGTGGGGTTGAATCTCGTGTGTGATATTCTTAATGCACCGAGTTATGTTTCTACTCCCATTGGGGATTCTGTGGTGGTAGATAGGGTTTATTGTGCTTGTTCAATGGACTTTATGGGTTATAACACGCGAGTAGATTTGGTGATCTTAGACATGGTAGATTTTGATGTTATCTTGGGAATAAACTGGTTGTCTGCTTACCATGCCATTTTGGAATTCCATGCTAAATAGTCACCATAGCGATGCTAGTGATGTCTCAATTGGAATGAAGGGGGGATTGTAGCCCTGCTCCTAAGAAACTCATTTCATATATTCGTGCCCAAAAACTGATGAGATGGGGGTGTTCAACTTATCTAGCCCACATTCAAGATACTAGTACAGAGGATCCTTCTATAGAGTCTATTTAGGTAGTTCATGAGTTTCTTGAGGTGTTTCCCGCAGATTTATCTGGCATGCCACCAGATCACGATATTAATTTCTACATAGATGTAGAGTTAAGGACTCAACCAATTTTCATACCACCGTATAGAATGGCACCAGTTGAGTCGAGAGAACTCAAGGAGCAGTTGTAGGAGTTGCTTAGTAAGGGGTTCATTCATCTAAGTATCTCGCCGTGGGGTGTCCTTGTGTTGTTTGTGAAGAAGAAAAACAGTAGCATACGAATAAATATTGACTACCATCAGTTGAATAAGGTTACCATTCGAAATAGGTATCCCCTTCCCCGTATATATGACTTGTTTAATCAGCTTCAACATGTAGTCATGTTCTCGAAGATTGATTTGTGCTCGGATTATCACCAACTGAAAATTCATGCCGAGGATATTTCGAAGATAGCTATATAAACCCGGTATGGGCATTATGAATTCCTGGTTATGTCATTCGGACTCACCAATGCTCCAGTGGCTTTTATGAGCCTGATGAATGATATCTTCAAACCTTATCTTGACTCCTTTGTAATTATTTTCATTGATGATATTTTTGTGTATTCCAAGACCAAGCAGAAAAATGAGAATCACCTGAGGATTGTGTTGGGGCTTCTAAAGGAGAAGCAATTGTATGCAAAGTTCATTAAATGTGAATTTTGGTTGAAATGAATATCCTTTTTGGGGCATGTAGTCTCCAAGGAAGGGATCAAGATGAATCCAAAGAAGGTGGAAGCAGTCCTAAATTGGGCGGGGCCCACTACTGTGATAGAGTTTTGTAGCTTTGTGGGGCTAGCCGGTTATAACCACCGGTTTGTGAATGATTTTGCGGCCATTGCCTCTCGGTTGACAAGGGTGACTTAGAAAAATGTGCCATTCCGGTGGTCAAAGGAGTTTGAAGAGAGCTTTCAAAAGGTCAAGACCTTGCTAACCACGACACCTATCTTGGCTCTAACGGTAAAAGATAAATATCTTATAGTTTATTGTGATGCCTTACGGTATGGTTTGGATGTTGTGTTAAAGTAGAAAGACGGCTCATTACGTGTGTTTTAAGAAAGCTAAAAGTGCATGAGAAGAATGATGTGCTGTTAATTTACAACATTAGTGACGCTTAAAACTTTGTGAATGTGCATGACTTTAGGTACGTTTATGTGGATATGATGCGTTTTGGTAGTTTTGCAGGTAAAACGGGCCGTAGGAATAAAAGTTGAGAAAAAGAGCTAAAAAAAGGAAAAGGTCTCTCACACGAGCCTCAGTACGGACCATTGGTCCTTATCCGGGCCGTTCTATTGAGCCGTTGCATGTGAAGTTAATAAGCAAAGTGTTAATCAACGGTTGCAACCCACAGGTCATACGAGCTTACAACGGGCCGTTCTGATGGACCATGGGTAGATATAGAAAAGAAATTGAAGTCTCATATGACGGATGGTTCTTACGGGCCGTATGAACTTACAAAGAACCATCCTGTGCGGTCATGGAATGAATCAGAGAAAGTGTCCAACAAAGGGCTACATACAACAGATGAACAGGACGGGCCATACTTATTAAGGACGGGTCATTCTGTGTGCTCGTACTTATGGGTTCAAAAACCATAATCAAGATGCCGGAAAACAACGAAAAGGAACAATGGCTTGTAGGGTCTTACAACGAGCCATTGTCTGTGCCTGTATGATGAAAGGAGAAAAGCCTGAGGGAAGCAACGACTGGAACAATGGGCCACTCTAATGGTCTGTTGAAACTACCAACGAACCGTGGTACCTGCCGACACCAGAATCCCAGTTGATTTAGGAAAGGATTTGTTTCATGTTTATAAATACTTGGTTTAGCTTTATTTTAATGTTACACAATTTTATAGTTTGGAACATTGATTTTTGGGAGTTATTCACTGCAATTAACATTCAAGAAATGATATTATAATTTTGTTCTTGAACTTGGAGAATTAATACAACCTTGGATTTTTGTTCATCGATTTTGGAGTTCTATTCAATTCACGTGGTTTTATTCTACGAATCTTTGTAAGTTATAATCATGATTTCTTTGTTATTTTTTGATTGTGATCATTCAAATATGAGTAGCTAAACCCATAACTAGGGTTGTGGGAACCATGATGAATTAACACACATAGGTTAAACACTTAGTGATTCTTGAATGGGGTTTAATGCATGTGTTATTTTTCCCTTTGTTTTAATTGATTCTTGACGGTTGCAAACGTTAGGACTTGCCTTATTCTTACTTACCAAACCAAGGGGGTAGCGAATAGGAAAAGGGTTTAACAACAGAGATTTGAGGCTATCAACCATCATCTAATAGCTTGGACTTGTCCAGGGATAGCTAATCCGATATTAAGGGTAAGGGTTAATTAAGCATACACCTGTAGACGAACCAAGTTGCGTGGTGAAAATAATCTAGATAGGGGACCAACCATTTAGGTAACTAACTTACCAATATTGCATGTTAAACATCGGAATAGATCACTAGTGTAAAAGCCTTGTGGTTATGAAATCTTTGGAAACACAATCCTATTCAACTCGTTAATTAAATACAAATCAACATTGATCTAATCATCTAGTAGTTTTTACTTTTTTTTATTATTTTATTTCTTCCCCCCTAAGGAAATAAGTAATTCGATAATAACAACTATTCACATTAACTCAAGTTCTTTCCATATTCCCTGTGGGATCGACCTCAACTTTCGTTGGGTTCTATATTTAACATCGACCGCTTTATATCTCAATTGCAAGGTGTAATTTGGGCGACATCAAATTTTGGTGCCGTTGCCGGGGAATACGGCTAAGGCTTTTGTTACTTATGTTTGCTTTACTATTGGTTCTTATTTCCTTTTTATTTTTCTTTTGTTGTTTTTGTCTTTAACAGGTCTTAGGTTCATGCATGCCCGATACTAGGAGCTAAGGAAATCCCCTGGTTCCAATTGATCATGAACTTGAGCAGACATTAAGGACTCTAAAAAGAATGACCAACATACAAGAATAGGAGACAGTGGACCAAGCCACAGTGAGAATGTTGGCTGAGGAGCAAGCTCGGGCCAGAGATCATGAGTTAGCTAGGGTTGCTGAAGAACAAGTAGCTGCTAAAGCAGAATAAGCTAGAAAGCACAGAGGTCCAGAACAGCAGAGATACCGGTATTTTGATGAGGATGATGATGCTGATATAGACGAAGCCGGTGACACTGGAGCTATAGTCCCTCCCCCTTTGCCTGCTGGGGCGAAGTTTGATATTACCAGTGCTATGATACAACTGCGCAACATGAAGGGAATATTTGTGGGTCATGCAACTGATGATGCCCATACTCACTTGACAAATTTTGTGAGCATCTGTAAGGCATACAAACAACCAGGAGTGAGCCAGGATGTAATCAGACTGAGGTTATTTCCCTTTTTATTAGGGAGTGAGGCAACGATGTGGTTGGCTGAGCTGCCAAATGATTCTATCACTACTTGGGGGGAACATAAGAGAGCTTTTCTTGAAAGATGCTTACCACCTTCCAAAGCATTGCAGTTGAAAGATGAGATATATAACTTCAGGCAATTGAATTTTAGAGGCACTTTATGAGACATGGCTGCATTTTAACAAGAAGCTCAAAAGGGTGCCAAATCACAAGATTCCAGATGATACATTGTTGGAGATCTTCTATAGGTCTCGGAATGCTAACACCAAGGCGGTGGCTGACACCATCTCTAGCGGAACCTTTATGAGCCACACTTATGCAGAGGATACTGAGCTACTTGGCAGGATCATCAAAACCAATTGTGCTTGGCACACTAGAGAGTCGGAGATTCCGACTGGTTCTTATACGGTTGGTATGTCTGCAGAACAGAGAAGAAAATATGAAGAGCATGATCAAGATATTGTTGATATTAAAACAACTATGGGGTTGCTTACTAAGCATCTGGTGGGAGATGGAGTTGAGAAAGTTAATGCTGTGGGTTCTCAAGGCAAGGCCCTGAGAAATGATGGATGTGAATCTGAGTCTGAGGAGGAAGCTAACTATTTAAATGATCAGAGGGAGGGTTTCCAAACCAACACCCAAGGGTCTAACCAGGACTCTAGGCGTCAAGGTCAAGTGAACCAAGGTCGGAACTTTTACAAGGACAACAATTTCAACTGAGGCCAGTACAAAGATAATGGAGACTGGAAGAAGTATGATGAGTACAAGAATGATAGAAGCAGTCTATATGTTCCTCCAAGGAATTGTGAGCCCGAGACCAGTGGTTCAAGGGTTGAAGACATGTTGTCTAAAGTACTTAAGCAGATGGAGACAACAGATAGCCATTTTAAGGAGCTACGTGCTGATATTTCTAGCATGAATCAAAAGGTGGAATCACATGCCGTGGCCATTAACCAGATTGAGTAGCAGCTGAGTTAGATGTCTGTTGTAATGAACCAGAGGTGGAAAGGCACACTTCCCAGCACACAGTGTAGAATCCTAAAAATGACATTCACTGCATGGCAGTCACTACTAGGAGTGGAAAGGCGACTGTTGATCCTTCGAGGCCGATTGTGATTGATGACACAGAAGAGCCTGTATCGATTAATGATGACAGGATAGCAGATTCCGAGGATCCAACTTTGGTTGGAGATTCTGTGGTTAAGATCGCTCCTAGTAATGCAAAGGAGCATCAATCTGGCAATGAGAAGGAGAAAGAAGTTTAGCAAAAGTTCACACCGATCGCTAGACCTCCTCCTCCTTTTCCACAGCGGTTGAAGAAAAAGGTCGAAGATGGGAAGTATCATAAGTTCATTTTCATGTTGAAGCAATTGTCCGTGAACATCCCATTAGTTGAGGCACTTGAGCAGATGCCTGGCTATGCCAAATTCATGAAGGACCTTGTCACTAGAAAGAGGACTGTGAGATTTGAACCTGCAAACAATTTTCACCATTATGGTGCAATAGCATCCCGTTCTCTTGTTCAAAAGAAGGAAGACCCTGGATCATTCACTATACCATGTACTATTGGAGCCTTTAACTTTGCCAAGGCTTTATGTGATCTTGGAGCTAGTATTAATTTGACACCGTTAGCAGTGTTCAGACAGTTGGGCTTGGGAGCCCCCAAACCGACTACAATATGACTTTTGATAGCAGATCGTACGGTGAAGAATCCGGTGGGGATCCTATATGATGTACTAGTGAAGGTAGAGTCCTTTATATTTCCGGCCAATTTCGTCATCCTAGACTGTGAAGTTGATTTTGAGGTCCCCATTATTTTGGGGTGACCATTCCTCACCATCGGACGCGCTCTCATATATGTGGAGACTGGACAGCTCAAATTTCGGTTGAACGTGACATTTAATATGTGCAGATCCATGGAGTAGCCAAATGATATGAGGGTGATCTCAGTAATTGATATTGCGGAACCTGAGTTCCCAATTCTGCCTATAGAGGAGTTATTGATTCTCGATGACTTAGCAACAGTTTTGATGGATATTGGTGCTGAGGAAATTCATGGGAGTAAGGAGATTGTAAATGCACTTGCTGACATGGGGTCATACACTTATGCTCCAAAGAAGATCGATCTTGACTTGAAGAATTGGGTGACCCTACCGGCCAAGCCATCTATTGAGGAGCCTCTGGTATTGGAGCTCAAAGCACTCCCATCTCATTTACAATATGTATTTTTAGGAGCTGACAACACTTTACCGGTGAACCTCAACACAAGAAAAATACTTAAGTTGAGGGTGGCTAGATTAGGGGTGCATAAATGGTGGGAGCTGGAGAAAAGGAAAGAAAAGAAAAAGAAGAGAAAAAAATGGTGAAAAATAAGGTGTGGTGAGGTGAAAAAGTAAAAAGCTGAAAATTTGAGAATATTGAAAAAGAAAAAAATTCAAGATCTTGAAATTGTGAAAAATGTGAAAAATCACCTTACCCATGCAAATATTCTTAAAATGGGAAAAAGGGAAGAAAATAAGACAAAAAGAATGAAGGGTGAAATAGGAAAATGGTGTAGTCAATGGATGTAGTGCCAAGGAAGGGATAGTCACTCATAAAATCTTTCATTTTTATCATGTCCAGCCCTAAGCCTACGTTACAAGCCATATCAAGTCCTATAGTGATCTTAATTGACCATCTAACAAACCAAAACAAAGAAAATAAGGGCAATCCTATGGTATCTAATGCATAATACTTGAATTTCTTTGAGAGAGAGTGAATGCTTCATTTTCCTAGTCCCATGTTTCATTTGATACTTCATATTAGAGTGGGGATTTCATTTTTGTGAGGGTGCATGGATTATATTTGCTTTTACCATTGGTCCGTGTGAAACACATAGGTGATGACTTGATTGCTTGTTGATAGTTCGATGACTTGTCTTGATCGTTGTATATGATGTTTTGATGTTGCTTGCAATACATTAGCTGATGATGTTTCATGAGGAAGGGTCAATAGAGTTTGTATATAGAGTGCACAAATTTGTTTGAGTTTTGGCTGTAGTATCTTAAGTTTATTTTCTAGTTGAGCTTTGTGTTTAGTTTTTCTTTTTCTTTTCCTGAGGACATGAAAAATTCTTCAGTTGAAGGTGTTGATGTGCTGTGGATTTACAACATTATTGACGCTCAAAACTAAGAAAATAGCATGGACTAAGGTGTATTTATGTGGATATGAGACACTTTTCCTTTGATTTTAGGATAAATGGGTGTTGGAACAATAAATTGCAAAAGGAAGATAAAAGTGTGCAAAGAAGGGCAAAAAGTGCAGTCCACATTCCGATCCATAGGATGGACCTACGAGTCCTACCGAGGGTCGTGATAAGAAGTTGAAAGTTTAACCTGGAAGACTGATCCCATGAGACTTGTCACGGATCGTACCACGATGGTACGAGTCATGGTAAGCCAGTTGTGATGAAATCTAGAAGAATTGCACAAGAGACTGATTCTCAGTACGAGAGGATCCTACGACCCATGAGATGAAGGTACAAGTCGTACCATACTGGTCGTGGTGAAGTTCAGAAAAAGTTCAAAGTATCAGGATCAAGCCACGGGTGCAAGGTACGAGTCGTAGGATGTAGGTATGAATCATACCTTGGCCCAACACTTAGAAAAGATTCAGCCAACACTTCAAGCCACGAGTCGATGCCACAGTCCGTGAGAAGCCGCTACGAGTCGTAGGAGGACCCGTGACGAGCTCGGTAACAAATATGAAAAGCAGTCCTGTTAGTTTATGAAAAGGATTCTTGTGTCTCTATAAATACGTTTTATGTTTTATTTTTCATAGAAGACGACGAATAGACTTAATTTTAGTAGGAAAACATTGTAGTAAGCAATTTTACATCATTGAAAGAGAGAATTGAGTTGGTTCAACCTTGTGATCGACCTTTTCTTGAACTCATATTATTCTTGCTACTTGTTATTCAAGATTTTGCGGATTAATTGAAGAAATCTTTTTTCTCAATCATCTTTGTAAGTATTGTTTTATGTCTTCAATCATGAACACAATTCACAACCTTGCAACTATGAGAGGCTAAAACCTCCATAGCTAGGGTTGTGGGAACCATGGTGGATTAACAAGCTAGGGTTGCACAAAGTAATTCTAAAACCAATACTAATTACTTATATTGTAGTCTCTTCATCTTTAATGATTCTTAGCGGTGCGCAACGTTAGGAAGTGCCTAAATTCTTTACTTGCTTTGGTCGAAGAGGTAGAGATTAGGAAAAAAGAATTATAACAGAGCCTTGATCTTGATGATCATTATATTAACTTGAGCTGTGGTCGCAAGATAGTTAATCTGGAACTTAGTGATAACGGTTAGTTTGCAAAACTCATGAGACTTGGTCAAGTAATTGAGGCTAGTCATTCAATAGGGATTGGTCGATTGTTTGAATGAGCCTAAGTTATCAGTTCTGTAAGTAAGTATTGGTAAATATCACAAATGTATACCCAAAGCTGTTATAAACCCATGCGGAACACAAACCCTATTTATCCTTTAATTATTGATTTGCAAATATAATCCTGACTGCTATTTATTTTTATTAGAATTTCCCCCATTGTGAAGTAACTACAATACGAGTTCATCTACCGGCTGTAATCTAGATCTTCCATACTCCCTGTGGGATCGACCCTAACTCTAAGTTGGATTTTTTATTGACAACGTCCGCTTCATACTTCAGTTGGAAGTGTGGTTTGAGTATTATTAGATAACTGAAAGTGTTGTTCTAAGACTGGCTAGAGCTGCTTATATAGAAGCATCGTAACCGTCTAAAGAACAAACTGATAACTGAAAGTGCTGGTTCTAAAAATGGTCAGAGCTACTTATCTGGAAGTGTCGTAAACGTCTAAAGAACAAACTGATAACTGATAACTGAAAACTAGGACTGGGAGGTATTGCTGACACCTCAAGAAACTGACTATAGTCAAACAGATCAGTTGACATTACTGAGAGACTCTTAGGGTGCTAGGTACTGATTAAGACTAAGCCTAGCAACAAGCTAACATGGACACACAATCATACTAATACTAAGGTTATAAGATTTATAAGAATCAATCAACAACTTTTATCTAGAAAATCATGTAAGACTCCTTCAACTGTGAGTAAGGACTAGGGCAAGCAAACATTTCATAGAGAATGATATCCATATATGCAATAATAGATCAAAGCTTTCAAGAATTCAATAGAACATGATCTAGAAGAAAACCCATAATTTAACTGAGTATAACCTTAGCTTTGAACTTTATGGCATGGAATTGATAAAGTTTTCAGAAGGGTTTTGGGGCACAAGGGAAGAACAATTCCCAGGTTGAATTCCCATATACCCAGAGTCGAATTTTCTTGAAAGGATCTAGAGAATCTGAGGAAAAAACCTGAAACCCTTAATCTTACACTGAGTCTCCTATCTGAGGTTTTTATGTTTTGATCTTGATAGAATGAGAGGAATGAAAAGGGAATGTCGATTATCTCCCCAAATCCCCTGAATATAACCCAAAAACGACATAGTTTAGGATTAAAAAGCATAGGATTTTATGAAAATACCCTTGGAGCATCGCAAGAAAAACCTCTACTGCCAGACCCCACAAGGCATTCCATGAGTCGTGGGGTTGGGAATGACTCGTGGTGCCAAGTCGTGGCCACATCTAGAAATTCCCCAAAATTTCTCGCCTGGGCAACGACTGACTTCACGAGTCGTCAGGACACCTAACGACTCATGAAGTCTTCCATTTTCACTTAACCAAAATTTCTCCTTTCAGCCCCCACGACTAGTCACGCCGAGTCGTTACTTGACCTAATGACTTCTCCCCTCCTTTCGTCGTCAGCACTGCCTTGGGGCTAAGCTTTACCGGGACTCTTTTGAGGACTAACACAATGAGTCATTGCCTGACCTAACGACTCGTTGTGTCTGTTGTTACCACTAAAATATTTACTATGAGCTTCCACTCGATGACTCTTCATGACGACTCGTTACTGGACCTAATGAGTCATCACGTGGGTCGTTACCCCTGGGCTCTTGGATGAAAATCCACTGCTTCAAGCCACGAGTCTGACCACAACTCGTCTAGCCACTTGACGACTCATTCTGTGGAAAAAAATTTCTGGTTCTTTCTAGTTTTTCATGCAGAGTCTGAGTTGGTCTAGGAAAATTTTTGGGGTGTTACAATATCTCTCCCTTAGGATCATTCATCCTCGAATGAAGGCTAAAACTACTAGAAAAATTTGGGAAAAGAGCTGTGATTCCCACGCTGAACTATAAACTAATTATTTAAAGGAGTGACTGACTCTGAACTGGAGCAGACATACTAACTGAGCTGATGCAACTAAGATGCATATTGAAAACACGAATACAGCTAATGAGTACGGAACTGAATAGAGTACTGAGGAGGAATTTAATACCTGATGCTGAAACTTGATTGGAAGGGAATAAATAGGGGTATTTAGCCATCATGTATGCTTCTACTTCCCATGTGGCGCCCTCAACTAGCTGGTTCCTCCACAATACTTTTACTGAAGTGACATCCTTGTTCTCAGCTTACGAACCTGACGGTCTAGGATCTGAACTGGGACTTCTTCTTAAGAGAGACTATCCTTCACTCCCATTCTGTCTAGTGGCACAATTGAGGTCGGATCACCAATGCACTTCTTCAACAGTGACACATGGAAGACCAGGTGAACAGATGCTAACTCTGAAGGTAATTCTAACTCATAGGCCATATTGCCAATTCGCCTCAAAATCCTGTAGGGTCCTACATACCTTGTACTGAGTTTCCCTTTCTTTCCAAACCTTATTACCCCTTTCATGGGTGAAATTTTTAGATAAACCCAATCATCTACAGAAAATTCTAGTTCTCTTTTCCTCATATCTGCATATGATTTTTGGCGACTCTAAGCTATTTTCAACCTCTCTCTGATAAGCTACACTTTCTGCATAGCCTTGTGAACTGAATCTAGTCCTATCAAAGTAGCTTCGCCAACTTCAAACCACCCTATAGGATTCCTACACCTCCTATCATATAATGCCTCAAATGGGGCCATCCAAATACTGGAGTGGTAGCTATTGTTGTATGCAAACTCGATGAGCAGTATGTGATCATCCCAACTACCCTTGAAGTCAATCACATAATCTCTTAGAATATCTTCTAAGGTCTGAATAGTCTGATAAGCTTGTCCATCTGTCTAAGGGTGAAAAGCTGTGTTGAGTACGAGGCAGACCGATAATGAAGTCCATATTCACTTCTTGCAACTTCCACGTGGGTATGTTGATATCCTAATTCACACTTCCAGGCCTCTGATGCTGAACTTTAACCTGCTAACAGTTCTGACACTCCATTGATAAATTTGAGCATGCGAGCTCTTGGTTAGGCAACCATCTCTTGAGCATACCTTGACAACCGAGTGAACTCCAACGCATATTCCTCCACTGTCCTATTACCGTGTCTCAGATTTATTAATTCCGTGACCTTAACCTCCATAAATTCCCGAGGAAAGAATCTGTCTAGAAATGTCGTAGTGAAGTCATCCCACTCTACTGATCCTGCTTTTGCTGGCCTCCATTCCTTCCACTGATTGTACCAAACATGAGCCACCCCTATTAATTGGTAGGTATCCAAATTAGCACTCTTCCTAGAACTAACACCCATAATTCGGGTGATCATCCGCACCTCATTCAGAAACTCCTGCGGGTCCTCTCCCACTTTAGATCCATGAAAAGCTGGAGGGTTCATTCAGATGAAGTCCCTAACCCTAGCAGCTTTTGCAGACCCATTTGCATTCACTGGAACCACCTTCTGGTTCACTTGGTTGGTCACATTCTGCGCCAACAGTTGAATCACCGCTTGAAATTCTACGAAGGATACTTGATCATCTTGAGGGGCTTCTGGGGTAGGTTGGTTGGCATTGCCAACCCTCCTTACATTTCCTCATTTTGGAGGCATAATTCACTAAAACAAATACATCACGAGTTAGGAGGACATTTTTGGGATTCAACTTCAACGCACGATGAGTATGAACAAAATAGAGTTTTCCTAATAACGTCTTGTAGCCTCTCCGTCATAAGTGTGGCACGCTTCACACCTATGAAAAGGACTCTACTTGATGTGGCTTTCAAAAATCCTAGGATACTCTAAACCTAGGGCTCTGATACCAAATTTGTCAGGACCGGAGTCTGCACCCTAGACGGGACACGGTACTTGGTTCCACAAGTAACCCCAAGCTAACCCATGGTCGAACATTATTATGGTAAACTTAAGTAAACATAAGCGGAAGTTGTGCAAAAATAATTATCCAAATAAAGCTGCTTTGGAAATAGTAACGTAACTATAAAGAATGCTGAACATCTGTGCGTGACTGAAAGCCAACTACTAACTGATGAGTTATTCGGACAAGCCCTGGCTAACTCTAAAGTCTGACTAAATACTAAACTAACTGAAAAAGAAAACATCATCCGCAAAAGATGAGGACTCACCAATAGGACTGCTGCTGGAATCGTCGGGAGGAACTACTAAAGATGCTGAGACTGGGAACCTGCGCTTGTATCATAATATGATACATCATAGAAAGTATGTGTCAGTACTTCGAATGTACTGAGTAAGTGAGATATACAATAAGCATGGAAAAATAAGCACTGAACTGAAATAACAAGAAATGACCAACTGATACTGAATATTGATAAAAGCTAAGCTATAACTAATATGGTCAATAATGACCCTAACTGATGGTCATAAATATGTCCTGGAACTGAGTGACTGAACTGAATAGAACTGAAACTGTACTGGAAAGTGGGAGAGTATATAACCGACATATAACCATATGAGCTAGACATGGATTACGATGTATACACTCCATCAGAGAAAGCCCACTGTACCTTGCCAAGGTATAGTGGTTGGGTTGGATGATCATAGTCTGGGGCCCATTGGGCCAAAAATCTATGGTGGCAATGTAGTTCTGGGAACCTGAATGCGCTGGAACCCCGGTCCGCTCGGTGCTAAGTACTACTCCAGCTAGATGGTCCTAACTTGACTACTAAATTGATAGCTAGAAGCTGGGGTCCTGGATTATGTCAGGAATACTTATCTGGAAGTAACCTAAGAGTCTGTAGGATCAAATAACTGAAACTATTGATCTAAGACTGGCCAGAGCTGCTTATCTAGAAGCGTCGTAATCATCTAAAGAACAAACTGATAACTGGAAGTGTTGGTTCTAAGACTGGTTAGAGCTGCTTATTTGAAAGCATCGTAATCGTCTAAAGAACAAATTGATAACTAATAACTCAAAACTAGGACTAGGAGGTATTACTGACACCTCAAGAAACTGACTATAGTCAAACTGATCAGCTGACATTACTGAAAGACTTTGAGGGTGCTAGGTACTTATTGAGACTGAGCCTAGCAACAAGCTAACTTTGTCACATAATCATAATAACACTAAGGTTGTAAGAGCTATAAGAATCAAACAATAATTTTTATCTAGAAAATCATGTAAGACTCCTTCAACTGTGAGCAAGGACTAGGGCAAGCACACATTTCATAGAGAATGATATCCACATATGTAATAATAGATAAAAGCTTTCAAGAATTCAATAGAACATGATCTAGAAGAAAACCCATAATATGACTGAGCATAACCCTAACTTTGAACTTCAGGACATGGAATAGGTAAAGTTTTCAAAAGAGCTTTGGGGCACAAGGAAAAGACAATTTTCTTATTGAATTTCCTCATACCTGGAGTCAAATTTCCTGGAAAGGATCTGGAGAATCTGAGGAGAAAACTTGGAACCCTTAATCTTACTCTGAGTCTCCTGTCTGAGGTTTCTATGTTCTGAGCTTAAGAGAATGAGCGGAATGAAGAGGGAACATCGATTACCGCCCTAAATCCCCTGAATATAACCCAAAAATGACATGGTTTAGGGATTAAAAGCATAGAATTTTACAATAATTCCCTTGGAGCATCGCAGGAAAAACCTCTATGCCAGACCCCATGAGGCACTCCATGAGTCGTGGGGTTGGGAACAACTCGTGGTGCCAAGTCGCGGTCACATTTGGAAAATCCCCAAAATTTCTCGCCTAGGAAACAACTGACTTCACGAGTCTTCAGGAGACCTAATGACCCGTGACAACTTCCATTGTCGCTAAACCAAAATTTCTCCTTTCACCTCCTAAGGCTGGTCACGACGAGTCATTATTGGACCTAACAACTCGTCCCCTCCTCTCATCGTCAACACTGCCTCGAGGCTAAGCTTTATCGGGACTCTTCCGATGACTAATACAAGGAGTCTTTGCTTGACATAACGACTCATCGTGTCCGTCGTTACCACTGAAACATTTACTATGAGCTTCCGTTTGATGACTCTTCATGACGACTCGTTACTGGACCCAATGAGTCATCACGTGGGTCGTTACCCCTAGGATCCTGGATTAAAATCCACTGCTTCAAGCCACAAGTATGACCACGACTCTTCTAGTCACTTGACGATCGTGCCATGGCTCATTCTGTGGCAAAATAATTTTGATTCTTTCTGGTTTTTCATGCAAACTCTAAGTTGGTCTAGGAAAGTTTTTGGGATGTTACACCTAGTTTGTCATCATTATTGAAATACAATCAAGCTTGCATTCACTTGTAGTTAATTTTTATATTTGAAGTTTAGTAGTTTACTTTTCCAAACCCATCTCTAATTTATTTGTTTTAAAGATTAGTGAAATCAAAGTGACAACCTTATAATGATTAAATGACAAGTCCCTGTGGGTACGATATCTAGACTTACCAATCCTATATTTCTTGATGACCACGTGCGCTTGGGAGACATCACCTCTCAGAGATATCAATTTACCTCACCAACTTGGTTAACTTACTAATATTCAACCACTCACATGGCAATTAAAAGAACACATACAACATATTAATGCACCCCATATTCACAACATTATTGATTAACAATCATTAATTTCAAGCTCACATTACAAGCATATTTAACACATCATAACATTAACGACAATTAGTGTCCTTAAACCAAATAAACATGTTATCATTCCACACATATACACATCATTATCTAAAGTATGACTCTTTATAAAACCTACCTCGATTGCCAGAAGAGAGAATTTAACTATTCTGTAGGATCTTTGCCTTTTTTGTAAAGCCTCCGAGCATTCAAAATCTAACACAAGCAAAATAAAATTACATTCAATCATCTACACTTCATTCGGGCCTAGAATTTCAATCCTATCCCCTCATCCAACCCGATTGTCATAGTCAAATTCGATATTTCAATTGTTAATTTATCGCATTCTATCCCGACACAGGTTATCTCAACGTGTTTCAGGAAGTTTTTACTCCAAAAATCAATGTATGTTTCTCCAGTATTTGTTCTTTAAAAAAAGGAAGTTAAGCATTACCTTTATAATAGTGCATGTTGCATGAATTAATACTACCACAAAATGGGGAGATGTGACTCTTACGTTGAAAGAAACACATGATAAAATTAAAATAAAGTATATGCACCTCAAAATAACTGAAATATTATTGGTCAAGTGGCAGCGTAGGGCAAAGACACATGGCAGTTTTAGGATAAAAAATAGTTAGGTTAGGTAATTAATTATCAAATATTTATACCATCAATATGTTAACTAATAATTAATTTTTTAAGTATTTGAAAATAATTGAATATTCAAAAAAATTACTGGGAATTATTAAAAATAATTAAAAATTTTGAGAATTATTTACTGGGAAGTTATCAGATTTTTATATTAACTATTTAAATCAATTTTTTTAATAAAAAACTGACTAATTTAAATTTATGTTAAACATTTGAATATGAATCCAAGAAATGTGCAACTATAAACGGTCGTGTAGTTTTTAAAAATCATGTAGTTTTTAGTTATTATTTTTTTTAAAAGATATCATATTTTTATGTTAACTCTTTACGTTGAAAATTAAATTTTAATTCAACTAAATTATTTCAATATTGAATCCTAAATATTGTTAAACAACTTTTTTTAATGATACAATACATTATTCAAGATCTGACAATTTTAAATTTACAATGCACTAACATAATTTTATTTTTTGTAGGATAAAATTATATGAAGCATAATATAATAATTACTATTACCTATATATACCAATAAAATATAATATAATAACAAGACAAAAAAAATGAAAAGACATAAGGATACATAAGGATAAATTTATATATATTGATATAAGGATGCAGAAGGATAAATTTATTTGTAATTAATATGAGAATTTTAACTTTAATTTTAACTTTACTAAAATTAAGTTAAGTCAAGTGATTTGCCACTCCCACCTTAGAAGGGATGACTGGCACCTAATGCCTCACTGGGATCTGGGCGGACCTGGCTGGGCATAGGCACCTCTAGTGCCTATCAGCGACTCAAAATCAAGAAGACAAACTGCTATATCTCGGCTGTAAATACAGCCTCGGGCCGATAAGGCCACGCAGCACCAGTAAAAGAAAACAGCTAACCCAACTAGCATAACAACAAAAGGGATCCTATGCAGGCCTACAAGACTACCATGTTGTCTAGTTATAACAGAAGTGAAAACAAACAGCTATACTAGGCCCTACATGGCCAACAACAACCAACTAATTGAATATTGTCATTTGCAAGTTCTAGGAGTGAAAATATTGATTGGGATAGGGCCCCAGCCTACCCAAATACTATACAAATAAAAGACAGATAAATCTCTATAACCTAGCAACTCCGAATGAAAGGAGCTGGCCAAACCATAGACTCTGAATAGCTGCTAGGAGGTCTCACAATCTGTCTATCCAAACCCGCAGGCAAGTATGCAGCACCCTATAGTTGGGCGTTAGTACAATATGTACTGAATATGTAAGGCAGTAATGAAAAGGTTGAATAAATGCTTGTAAAGAACTAAAAGTGAATAACAAGAAGGGGCAGAAGTTAACTTGTAAACATCCTTATTCATAACCTGCATCTAATAAACTACTACAAATATATGAGCTGAAGTTGTACGACTATACATTCATAATCTATAACTAGCAGGCAAGTATACAAACAAGAACCTAACCTGGCCCCCATAAGCCTAAAAGGTGCAAGCAACACAGAAATAACCTATCGGGGCCCCCATAAGCCCTAGCAAGTATAATCCAATCTATATACCCATATCCAGGTTTCTATGGTTCTACTAGTACTATAGCCAACCTAACTGGCTTCTAGGTCCGCATCTGAGCCTGCTGGACTCCTATAACTGTGTATGAGCCCGATGGACTCCTGTAACTACACCCTAGACACATAAGACTCAATAGAGGGTTAGTGATGCCGATACAGCATTAAAAAAGAGTTCCATAAGTTGATGGATGTAAATATGGCCTAGGCCTGAGTATGGTCCCTTCGGACATCATATAACTCCTAGAAGCGATCAGTAGCCCCCTAGGCGATGACATTATTATATAGCTCCTTGAAGCGATCAATAGCCCCGTAGGCGATGATACAATTAGCAATCCTGAAGTTGGTTAACGGAAGGATGTCCTAGGTGCGGTCAATCTCAATCTATCTACTACATTTTAGTCTCAATCTAGCCACTCAAAAGGTGTATTTGGCTCTTAAGGTCTAACGCGACCGCTACTCGCCCCTAGAATAGTCTGTATAGCTGCCAACAGGCGTACCCCATGTTCCTATATGTGATCAGAGGATCCTGATAGTGATCATAATATTTAATGGTCTATCCCAGATTGGGCAAGATCTGGAGTTGCCTAAAGGATACTTTGAATGGCATGCTAGGATAGGGATGGCTCATAAGTGAAACGTAAGTCACGAATGACCAACTATTTAGTTCCTTCACTTAGAACAACTGCAGGGCTGTTACTAACCGAACATGCTCCTGAGCAGTCAGCCCTAACCTTCTACAGGCAACTTACTATAATTCTTAGCCTGAAGGTAACTCAGTAGTACTATGGTTCTAGTCCCTTGGACACTAGCTTGGTCTTTTTTAGATTTCATATAACTTCTCTAGGCGATTCATACCCTCATAGGCAAGTTTACTTAGTCCTAGCCACTCATGACAACCTATACCTAGGTACCCTTACAAGTAGGCTGGGGCATCGGGCCCACATCAAACTATTGCTAGGGTTCCCTCTTTGGGTATCAATTGGCCTATTAGACTTATAGAGACTATGCTGGGTTCCTGGGAAGCTTGTATGAAAATATTAAGTCGACTGAAGTTGAGGGTCACTTGCAGCAACCAATCATATGGAGAGCTTTCACTCAACATGTTAGGCAACCCTAGTGCCAACAACTTGAGAATAAGCCCACCCCATCTAGATCCCGACCCTAAAGGTGTCAAGGTATTTCATCAGCCTCTATGCTAGCTTCACTGAAACTTCAGGCGTCAAATTGATAATTATATCGCTCGTCTGTGCCCTATGCTGTCCAACTTACCAAATAAGGCCCAACGGTTAACCCTAAGCTTCTAAAGCCTTGGCATGGCTGCAACACGTCAGAATCCTACTAATATAGTGAACAAAAGAATAGAAGAGTTACTATGAAGCTCCTAGTATGAGTCACACTTAACATACTTTTTCCTGACGAGGGATACTGTAATCTATTCTCAACACATCTTTTAGCAGCTAACCACAACATATAGAATCACTATCTACAAGCAACAATTAATCACAACATATATAATCTATATCCACTAGCCGTAGCTATTACAATATACGAGATCGTTATCTACGTTCAAAAACATAAGTTGTATCATTATACGACGAAAATAACTTGCCGAAGGAATAAACCTTCACATACCTCAGATGCCGATTCTCATTTAACCAATTAGTTTCAACCTTTAACTAGCGATTCCACTCAACTACAGTCCTTATACAAAGAGAATAGGGCTAATTTCAATACCAAATTTGGTAAACAATGATATCTTTTGATAATAATAATAACCATAATTCAACTCTGCTTAACTCGATCAAAAACCCGTAATTTCTCGAGATTTTAGAAGGGAGAAATGCTTATCTATTGCCTGTGGCCGTTTAGGACCCAATTTGAAGTGATTCCGACAACCTTTACTCGGCGAGGTTCTGGCACACCAAGCGAATTTTCAAGAAATAACTCCACAAAGATGCTTCTCATAGGCCTAGAACTTGTTACCCGAAGTTAATTTGCATTTGTACGGAGTTTGACGGTGTAATTTGATGAAAATCTAATGAAAGTTACGTTTTCTCTCTATTCTCGGTCGAGGGTCTGTTGATGAATGATTTAAATCTCAAGGATGGGCTTTATATAGTAATAGGATGGTGGCAGGGTGGGGCACACACACCGCCCGTAGCGCCAAAACACGGGCGCGACGCGCCGCCCATTGCGCTAAGGAAGAAGAGCAACACGCCGACCCTTGCACTGAGGGTGTGGCGCGACGCGGCGCCTGGGGCGCCCTGCCTCAGGCTTCGGCCTCCTGCTCACTCAATTTCATACTCGTCTGTTCATTCTCAAATCCTTTTTTCATATACATCGCACTCTAAAACTCTCAGCATATGTACGAACACATTGACTAAATGATGGGGACTTACGGGGTGTAACATCACCTCCCCCCCCTTAGGAACATTCATCCTCTAATGTAATCCTTAGGCTTAAAGAACTCAACTCTTTTAACTGATACCAAAAAAATTTCAGCAGAGTCCTCTCTGTATTATGGACTATCCGAAAACCTGAAACATAGAAAAGTCCAACACAAGCGTCTCATAGAACGTTACTTGCAACTGAAACATAGCTCTATCACATATATATATAAACAACTAATAATAATAGCAACAAAGTCAACTGTATATCATCTGAAACTATCTTTCCTTAGCTTAAATTGTCTAAGTCTGTATACTATCGTCGTAGAGCCTAGACTAACTAAAACTATCCAAACTTCGCATCATTCGTAGTTTTTCAATTTATTTTTTCTATATTTCTTTCCCCCACGATACTCTAACAAGCTACAATTTTGGTTCACAAGATGGCTCCTATAACTATTGGAGTCTCTCCGTGGAATAGTGCTTCTGTACCTTGAGTATCCCTAATTGGATCAATCCGAGGCAACGTCTTCTATGCGCTCGCATAGTCTTGGTGAACAAATCCTAGCCCCAAAGGTAACTTTTTCTCATAGGCCATTTGGCTGATCTTCCTGAGGGTCCGGTACAACGTAATGAATCTAGGGTTGGGCTTGCCCTTCTTATCTGATCTCATAAGAGGTTCTCAGGATTACCCAATCGCTGCTTCAATCCTTAATTCCCTACGACATATGTTAGAGTAAGACTCCCAATGGCCCTGGGCTGCCAGTACATCTTTTCCGGTGAGTTTAACTTTCTTCGTCTGACTGATGTATTAATATTCTTGGTTCAACTACCCCCAATTTACCCGCTTTAGGTCATCACATAGGGGCCTATATTTCCGCCTATAATATATCTCCAAGAGTCTGAATCGTGTGCTCTGCTTGACTATTTATTTGGTGATGAGAAGCTGTACTTAAATTAACATGCGCCCCAATCTATTCTAACAGCTTCCCAGAACCTAGCTGTGAGTTGTGCCTCTCTGTTAGAATTTATTGGATACTGGGGCTCCACATATCCAAACTACTTCTGAAACATTTAACTCGACATAATCTTTAGCTGAAACATAATTCCATCCGGTGAGACATGAGTTGATCTTGTTAGCCTTTCTACACTGACTCAAATAAGGTCAATTTACACCTGGTACGAGGTAAACCTATAACTCTATTCATATTGATTACTCTCCACTTTCTTGCAGGCACGACCATCTCTTGAATTGGCCTACTCGGTTCCTGCTATCCAGCCTTCCTTGGCTGGTCATTGGAGCTCTGTGCTACAACTCAACAATATCTTCCCCCTTCCCATGCCATCAGTAGATCTCTCTTTAAAACCTGATGCATTTTCATTAAACTTTGAATTGAGGGAGTAACGGACATGGTACACCTTTGCTGTAGTCTACTAACGAAGTCCTTCCACCTTTGGAACACAGAGTTGACCTCTGGGTCTCACGACTCCGCCCCTTATTACCTTAAAGGCCACTGACTTCCTACTGGGCCTTGTCTCTGGGTTGTACTAGGTTAGAGTCTCCATGTCGTCACTCCTTTACCTCCGCAACTAGTGGTGATATTGCAGTATTCTAGGTTACAACCTCACTATCTTTTAAATGTCAGCCCGTTGCTTATTTCTCAATATTCAGCGATGATTCTATGCTCTGTCAACCTACTACAGCCTGGAGGTGATTATGTTTCCCTTAAGAGTTAGATAGTGCCTTCCCCTTACTTCTGTAGGTTTAGATCTGGGGTTTGTGCCCTCTGCATTGTACTGACAAGGATACTACTAACCAAGTCTACCGACCTATATCGTTCTGACCCACACTCAGGCCAATTTTTCTCATATAGTCTAAATTAATACCTGGCAGTTGGAACTTAGCTATGTAATCAAGTGCTTGTGTGAGTACGGTTAAATAGTTGCAATTCTACTGTATGTGTCAATTTAGAACTTGCCTGGTCAGTCGTACTGATATAGAGGATGGGAAACTAGGAAAGGATCATACACCATTTTTGATTCATGAGTCCACTTTAGCCTTAAAAGACCTACCAAAAGAGAATAGTATCCCTTGATCCAAATATTTGAGCTTAAATTAACCTTTCTTTTTGTTTACACAAACTCACCTACCTGCTTTGATTAAAAATGAACCTGTTTTTGCCTTAGTCCCTCCTTGGACATTGTGAACCTCAACTCAGGAAAACTAAGTTGAGGGTGGCTATTATAGGGGTGATTAAGAAGAGTAGTGTGGAACTAAAGTTGGGTAATAAAAAGGAAAGAGCGGGTGCGGTATGAAAAATGAGAGGAAAAGAAAGAGACAATAATGCAGAATGAAAAGAAAAAAAAGAAAAGAAAATGAATGTGAAATCGATAAACGTTTCAAAGAAGAAGAACCGCACCTCTAATCGCAAATGAAAAGAAAATAAGAAGAAAGTAAAGAAAAAAGGGAGAAAATATGAAAAAGGTTAAAAGTGAAGTCAAGGTGCGTGTAGTGCCAAGGAGGGTTAAGCTACTAATTCCATATGTACCATACCCGAACCCGAGCCTACGTTACAAGCATAAAAAGTCCTATAGTGATCCTAGTTCAACCACCTGAAAATTGAGGTATTGAAAGTAAAGGCAAGCTTATGGTATTGTATTTGCACAGTTTGAATTTCTTTGTGAGGGTGAGTGAGTTATTTCCCAGTCCCAAGATAGACATTAGCATGATTATATGCACATATGTGTGTTGGACTTCTTAATGGTGAGAGCGCGTGATTACATGGGTTGATTTCTAGCTATTTAAGGTAATGCCAGTTGTGTGTGCTTGATTGTGTAGTGATAATATGATGTCATCCTTTGATCCTATTGTGTCATGTTAGAAAGTGTTGAGTTGTCACACCGAGTTCTGTTTTAACCCGATAAGATGGAGGTTGATTGAGTGAACATTTTATTTGTTTTATGAGTTTGGACTACTATGCATCTCTTAATTTTCCTCTAGTTAAGTGTCTCCATGGGTTGATTATATTTTGTTTGCCTGAGGACATACAAACATGCTAAGTTGAGGGTGTTGATGTACCATGAATTTACGACACTAGCGATGATTAAAACTTTGTGAATGTGCATGACTTTAGGTACATTTATATGGATATGATGCATTTTGGTAGTTTTGCAGGTAAAAAGGGTCGTAGGAATAAAAGTTGAGAAAAAGAGCTGAAAAAAGGAAAAAGTGTCTCAGATGAGCCTCAGTACGGACCACTGGTACTTACCACGGGTCATTCTATTGATCCATTGCATGTGATTCAGAAAAGTTAATAAGAAGAGTGTTAATCAACGGCTGCAACTCACGGGTCGTACGAGCTTACAACGAACAGTCCTGTGCGGTCATGGAAAGAATTAGAGAATGTGTCCAACAAAGGGCTACATACAACGAATAAACTAGACGGGCCGTACTTATTAAGGACGGGTCGTTCTATGTGCTCGTACTTATGGGTTCAGAAACCATGATCAAGAGGTCGAAAAACAACAAACAGAACCCACGGCTCGTAGGGTCTTACAATGAGCCATTGTTTGTGTCTGTATGATGAAAGGAGAAAAGCCTGAGGGAAGTAATGATTGGAACAATAGGCCACTCTAACAGGCCATTGAAGCTACCAACGGACCGTGGTACCTGTCGACACCAGAATCCTAGTTGATTTAGGAATGGATTTGTTTCATGTTTATAAATAATTGGTTTAGGTTTATTATAATGTTACACAATTTTACAGTTTGGAACATTGATTTTTGGGAGTTATTCACTGCAATTAAGATTCAAGAAACAATAGTATAATTTTGTTCTTGAACTTGGAGAAGTACTACAACCTTGGATTTTTGTTCCTTGATTTTGGATTTTTATTAAATTCACGTGGTTTTATTCTACGAATCTTTGTAAGTTATAATAATGATTTCTTTGTTATTTCGTGATTGTGATCATTCAAATATGAGTAGCTAAACCTATAACTAAGTTTGTGGGAACCATGATGAATTAACACACATAGGTTAAACACTTAGTGATTCTTGAACAGGGTTTAATGCATGTATTGTTTTTCCCTTCGCTTTAATTGATTCTTGACGATTGCAAACGTTAGGACTTGCCTTATTCTTACTTACTGGGCCAAGGGGGTAGTGAATAGGAAAAAAGGATTTACAGTGGAGATTTGAGGCTATCAACCTTCATAGAATAGCTTGAACTTGTCCGGGGATAGTGATGTGCTGTGAATTTACAGCACTATTAACGCTCAAAACTAAGAAAATAGCATGGACTTAGGTGTATTTATGTGGAAATGAGGCACTTTTCTTTTGATTTCAGGATAAATGGGTGTTGGAATAATAAATTGCAAAAGGAAGCTAAAAGTGTGCAACAAAGGGCAAAGAGTGTAGTCTACAGTACGATTCGTAGGATGGACCTACGAGTCGTACTAAGGTCCATGATAAGAAGCTAAAAGCTAAACTTGGAAGATTAATCCCACGAGACATGTCACGGATCGTACCATGATGGTACGAGTCATGGTAAGCCAGTCGTGATGAAATCCAGAAGAATTGCATAGGAGGCTGATTCTCAGTACGAGAGGATCCTACAACCCGTGAGATAAAGGTACAAGTCATACCATATCGATCGTGGTGAAGTTTAGACAAAGTTCAAAGTATCAGGATCAAGCCACGGGTGCAAGGTACAAGCTGTAGGATGTAGGTACGAATCATACCTTAGCCCAAAAATTAGCCAAAATTCAGCCAACACTTCAAGCAACGAGTCGATGCCACAGTCCGTGAGAAGCCCTACGAGTCATAGGAGGACCCGTGACAAGCTTGGCGACAAATATGGAAAGCAGTCCTATTAGTTTAGGAAAAGGATTCTTGTGTCTTTACAAATACGTTTTATGTTTTATTTTTCATAGAGGACGATGAATAGACTTAATTTTAGTAGGAAAACATTGTAGTAAGCAATTTTACATAATTGAAAGAGAGAGTTGAGTTGGTTAAACCTTGTGATCAACCTTTTCTTGAACTCATATTGTTCTTGCTACTTGTTATTCAAGATTTTGCGGATTAATTGAAGGAATCTTTTCTCTCAATCATCTTTGTAAGTGTTGTTTTATGTCTTCAATCATGAACACAATTCATAACCTTGCAACTATGAGAGGCTAAAACCTCCATAGCTAGGATTGTGGAAACCATGGTGGATTAACAAGCTAGGGTTGCACAAAGTGATTCTAAAACCAATACTAATTACTTATATTGTAGTCTCTTCATCTTTAATGATTCTTAGCGGTGCGCAATGTTAGGAAGTGCCTAAATTCTTTACTTTCTTTGGTCGAAGAGGTAGAGATTAGGAAAAAAGAGTTATAACAGAGCCTTGATCTTGATGATCATTATATTAACTTGAGCTGTGGTCGCAAGATAGTTATATCTGGAACTTAGTGATAACGGTTAGTTTGCAAAACTCATGAGACTTGGTCAAGTAATTGAGGCTAGTCATTCAATAGGGATTGGTCGATTGTTTGAATGAGCCTAAGTTATCAGTTCTGTAAGTAAGTATTGGTAAATATCACAAATGTATACCCAAAGCTGTTATAAACCCATGGGGAACACAAACCCTATTTATCCTTTAATTATTGATTTGCAAATATAATCCTGACTGCTATTTATTTTTATTAGAATTTCCCCCATTGTGAAGTAACTACCATACAAGTTCATATACCGGCTGTAATCTAGATATTCCACATTCCCTGTGGGATCAACCCCAACCTCTAAGTTGGGTTCTTTATTGACAACGTCCACTTCATACTTCAGTTGGAAGTGTGGTTTGAGCGTTATCAAAAAGTGGCACCGTTGCTGGGGAATACGGCTAAGACTAGATTATTTGCTTGTATTAGACTTTTTGGAAGTTATTTATTTAATTACATTTATTTTTGTTTTTTTATATACCCACAGGCTATCCTCCGATGAATGCCAAGCACTTGGAGTAGAGGAGACCCTCTATTTCCACTAAATCCTGAAATAGAATGAGCATTGCATAGAATGGAGAACCATGAGCAAAGAGAAGCCCCCTTGGCTGAAGAAGCTAGGCAAGCCGAGCTATCTCAGTTAGCTGCACTTCAGCAAGCTGAAGATGATAGAGACGAGGTGGTAAACGCTGTTCTACATGGGAGGGGCAACCGATCTCAAAGATTTGCCCCTCAGTTCTTCGATGATAAGGACCCAGACATTGATGAAGTTGGGTCAACTGGAACAATTGTGCCACCACCACTGCCCGCTGGGGCCAAATGATATTACGGGCCCCATGATTCAATTGTTAAACATGAAGGGGGTGTTCAATGGCCACACAGCGGATGACGCCAACCTGCATTTGATGAACTTCGTAGGAATATACAAGGCATACAGGTTGCCTAGAGTAAGCCAGGATGCCATACAACTTCGACTCTTCCCTTTCTCTCTATCAGGGGAAGCTACTTTGTGGTTATTGGAGTAGCCCAACGACTCCATAACCAATTGGAGGGAGATTAAATAAGCCTTCTTGGAGAGATTCTTTCCCCCATCAAGGATGTTACTGTCACACCCCACCTTGGGGGGTATGACGGCACTTGGTGCCTGCTAGACTCTGGACTGCTAACTGGTCCAGCCTGAGCACATATGGTGCTTTGGCTGGCTTTGGCTCTATTTCAAGAAACAAATCGGCTATATAACGGCTGTAACTACAGCCTCTGGCCAACTGGCCTATAGCCATCTGTACCTGTAACAAAAGCTAACTAGAAACAGACTTGTAACAAGGAACCTACGCGGGCCGACAAGGCCACCATGCTGTCTAGTTATCTGTAACTCAACACAAGGCTGCTGTAAAACTACGTGACCGGCAAGGTCACCACTACTGTCAAACTAAGGCCCCACACGGCTAACATAAACTGGAATACAAAACAGCTACAGCAGACTGCACGGCCCCACACGACCGGCTCAAATATCTACCGGGAATATATACAGACTGCAAGCCTCTACGAATACTTTAAGAAACTAATAGAAATGATCGGGACAGGGCCCTGACCTACCCATACCGCACAATAAAAGAAAAGGAGCTACACCTCTGGGAATCAGACTCCGAATGACAGGAGCTGATGACTCACTGGCTGGCTGGAATCACGAGGGATCGGCTCCTCATCCGTGAGTATCTGTAGGCAAGCAATACAGCGCCCCGCTGGGCGTCAGTACCACAGGTACTGAGCATGTAAAGCAAACTAAAATATGCAACTGAAACGAATAGCACAATAACATGACATTTAAGCAAGAAGTAGCTGAGTCTATCTAACTGAGGATAACTGGGGAGAGTTTATACATTCTGTAACTAACTGAGCGTACCTGAAGATGTGTCGTCCTTCTGTCTATCAGTATCTACTAGCACATATCAATGTACATAATAATACACACAATACCTGACCGACCCCCATAAGCCGGAAGGTGCCAACCAAGCAAGCAATCTATTTACCCCTACCCGGGTCTAAACCAACCAAAAACAAGTCACTCCACTCATCTGATAACTATGAGCTCCTCCTACCGGCCCCCTTGGGTACGTAGCTCAGGCCTTGGCCTCTGACAATAGACTGTGTCTGAGTCTGAAGACTCCTGCCTCTGGGCACAGGTGTGCACACAGAGTGGTCTGCCTCTGTAAACAGGGTGTGCTAGCTCTACGCAGAGTAAACTGAACTACCCCTGCAAGCAGGGTGGTCTGGACCGTATTATCATGGTGGTCGGCCATCATCGTCCTTTAGTCGGACGGCATCGCCCAGCTGGTGGCGGTATCTGAATCTGGTATCGACACAGCTATAACCCAGGGGCGGTGGGGATGCTAAAGGGTGCCCACATGCCACAACAAGTCTCAACATACAAAACACATACACAGCAAGCATGCTCAAATGAAAAATACTAATCATATTCTCTTCTTGTATCTCAGGGCCAGTTTGTATTAAATAACTGAAACTATATTCTGTTTTACACTATTCCTGATTGCTGGACTAACTGCTACCTGGCCTTTATCTGTCTATCTGATTATATCTGGATATAGCTCAATAACATAAAATGCACCACCAACAACTGGATACAATCTCAACAGATGTAATACGTATTGCCTGAATATCTACTATTCTGATTATCGCATGATACGTAATTAATATACTAGCATGCTTGCTGGAAATTGTACTAAAATTGTTCCTGTATGCTGGGTATCGGTTAATAGCCTTTATTCTATTTACTTTCTAAGCTGTACTTCCTGGATTGCCGAAAGAATAGCTTTACATACCTGGTTTCTGAGTACCCGACTGACCGGTGTGATTTCTGTCGGTACTTCTGCTGTTTCTCCCAACTACATTCATATACACGTCAATTAGAACTAAATACATTAATATTCGGGAGAAATTGTCACTTTAGATATATATATTTATCCCAATTTTAACCTTTGGAAAAACGGTCGAAAACTCGTTATTTTTCAGCGGTCCAGAAGGGAGAAATATTCACTTCTCAGCTAGGAACACATAGACATTAATTTAGAGCAATTCTACTTACCTTAGTTCGGCGGCTCGCCGATTCGTCGGCCGTATTTTACGAAACTAAATCCGTAGGAATGCTCTCTGCTGCTAAATATCTCAGTATCTGGGGTTAATTTGAATTTGGGCAGCGTTTAGCAGCGTAATCAGACGAAAATTATTTAATTTCCTTCGTTCCTTTTCTCCCTCTGCCGGTTTTCTCTGCTCTCTGGAAATTATAACATGTTTTTACCAATTAATACCGAAGTGGGGCTTTATATACTTGGGCCTGAACCTGGGCAACATGTCACGGAGCCATCGTGGAGGCCTCACCTCCGTGACACGCTGCCATCGCGGAGGGGCTCTGCCTCAGCTCCTCCCGCGATGGTTCGACGGGTTTCTCGTCCGATCTTTTTCCCGGCCTTTCTCTAGCACGTATGGCCTTCTACTATGCTTAACCAACGTGCGAATAGGTCGTCTAGGTGCCGGGAATTCTACGGGGTATAACATTCTCCCCCCCTTAAGAACATTCGTCCTCGAATGTACACTGTTATCTATAGGACTACTTACTTTATTTTCTAGAAATATTTCGGCAGAGTTTCCCCTGTAATATGGACTATAACAAAAACCTGAAATGCAGAAAAGTCCAACACAGGCACTGCACATAATATTCTAGGATCCACTGGATAACTAAATATCACTCTTTATCATTCACAGACATACAACCATAAGGTATTGCATAAGTAATAATACGGACATACCTGTCGCCTGACTAGGCCTGAAATAGGTGAGGGTATCTGACTTTCATATCTTCTTCTGCTTCCCACGTCATTTCCTCACGATTCCTGTTACGCCACAATACTTTGACAGATGCAACATCTTTAGTTCTCAACCTGCGAATCTGTCTGTCTAAGATAGCTACGGGAACTTCGTCATATGCTAACTCTTCTGTGACCTGGACATCTTGAACCGGAACTACTGTAGAAGGGTCCCCTATGAACTTCCTTAACATAGAAACATGGAACACTGGGTGAACAGATGCTAACTCTGGAGGCAAGTTCAACTCGTATGCAACTCGGCCTATTCTTCGCCGAATCTGATATGGCCCAATGAATCTTGGGCTAAGCTTGCCTTTCTTGCCAAATCTCATCACCCCTTTCATCGGAGACACCTTCAGGTATACCCAGTCACTTACCGCAAATTCTAGATTTCATACCTGGCCACCAGTAAATGTCTCTGATATCGTGGTACATTTTCGTTGCTCCTAGATGGAGGGAATAACGAGCGTAATGTACCTCATGCATGATCTGCTGGCGAAGCCCTGAAACATTCGGGACACATAAACGGCCCCCACAACGTAGTACTTCATTTTCAGTCACTTGGAAATCTGACTCTTTACCTTCCTGAATTCTATCTCTAAGCTGGACTAAGTCAGGGTCCTCGTACTGCCGTTCTTTTACCTCTGTAACTAGTGATGACTCGGCAGAATTCTGAATCACCGCTCTGTTATTTTCTGTCTCCACTACTCGAACAGCTAACCCAGCTAGTTGATGAATTTCCTTGGCTAATTCCCGCTTCTCGGGCTGCAAATACGCCAAACTCCCCATTGACTTACGGCTCAGGGCATCTGCTACTACATTAGCTTTCCCTGGGTGATAGAGAATATTTACATCGTAGTCTTTCAACAATTCTAACCAGCGACGTTGCCGCAGATTTAACTCCCTCTGTGTGAAAATGTATTGCAGACTTTTATGATCTGTGAAAATGTCTACATGGACGCCATACAGATAATGCCTCCAAATATTCAGAGCGTGGATCACTGCGGCCAGTTCCAGGTCATGGGTCGGATAGTTCTTTTCGTGTTTCCTCAGCTGTCTGGAAGCATAAGCAATCACCTTACCATGCTGCATCAACACACAACCCAGTCCCAAACCTGAAGCGTCGCAATACACCGCATACCCATCTGTTCCCTCTGGCAATGCTAGTACTGGAGCGAAGGTCAATTGGTCTTTCAACTCTTGAAAACTCTGCTCACATACCTCTGTCCACTGAAATTTTACTGCTTTCTGTGTCAGCTTTGTCAGAGGTGCTGCTATAGTGGAGAATCCTTCAACAAATCTCCGATAATATCCTGCTAAACCTAAGAAACTGCGGACCTCGGTCGGAGTGGTAGGTCTGGGCCATGTCTTGACCGCCTCTATTTTCTGTGTGTCTACCTGTATACCAGCATCCGACACGATGTGCCCCAAAAAGGCAATTGAGTTCAGCCAGAACTCACACTTAGAAAACTTGGCGTACAGCTGACATTCTCTAAGGATCTGGAGTACTGTTCGTAAATGGTTCTGGTGATCTGTCTCTGAACGAGAGTATACCAGAATATCATCTATAAATACTATCATGAACAGATCTAAATACGGTCTGCATATGCTGTTCATCAGGTCCATAAACACTGCGGGAGCATTCGTCAGCCCGAAAGACATAACTAGGAATTCAAAGTGACCATACCTGGTCCTGAAAGCAGTCTTTGGAATGTCTCTCTCACGAACCCAGACCTGGTGGTATCCGGACCTCAGATCTATCTTAGAGAAACATTTGGCCCCCTGCAACTGGTCAAATAAATCATCTATTCTCGGGAGCGGGTATTTGTTCTTCACTGTAACTTTGTTTAGTTGCCGATAATCTATGCACATTCGGAGCGAGCCATCTTTCTTTCTCACGAATAAAACTGGCGCACCCCACGGTGAAGTACTCGGCCTAATAAAACCTTTATCTAACAAATCTTTCAACTGCTCCTTTAATTCTCTGAGTTCTGCAGGAGCCATATGATAAGGAGGAATCGATATCGGCTGAGTACCTGGTAACAAGTCAATCGCAAAATCTATCTCCCTTTCGGGAGGGACACCAGGCAACTCATCCAGGAATACGTCAGGGAATTCATTGACCACTGGAACAGACTGAAGAGTCGGAGGTTCCACCCGAACGTCCTGGACTCTAACTAGGTGGCAAATACATCCCTTTTCTATTAATTTTCTTGCCTTAAGGTAGGAAATAAACCTACCTTTCGGCGTAGGTGTACTCCCTTTCCACTCTCGCACTGCTTCCCCCGGAAAGTGGAATCGGACCGTCTTGGTCCAGCATTCTAAGTCGGCGTAGCATGGCACTAACCAGTCCATACCCATAATGGCATCGAAGTCGACCATCTCAAGTTCTATTAAGTCTACTGTGGTCTGGCGATCAGCAACCTCTACCGTACACCCTCGGTAAACTCTTTTAGCTGTAATCGAGTCACCGACTGGTGTAAGCACTGAAAAGGGCTGCTGAAGCAATTCTGGTTCGATACCCAACTTTCGGGCCACAAATGGTGTGATATATGACAATGTAGACCCTGGGTCAATCAATACATAAACAGGATATGAACAGATAATCAATGTACCTGTGACCACGTCGGGAGATGCCTCTGAATCCTGCCTCCCCGGTAATGCATAGGTACGGCTGGGGCCTGCACCTGAGCCAGAGGCTCCTGGTCTACCTCGGCCCCTATTCCCTGAACCTGAGGGTCTGCGCCCTGCTGAGGCTGCTGGAACTCGTGGCCCTGCTGACGCTCTATCCAGATCATCCTGACTACCCTGTCCCCTGGCTGGACAATCTCTCATTAAATGCCCTTCCTGTCCGCAGTAATAACACCCTGGGAAGCCCTGCCTGCAGGCTCCAGAATGTAGTCGGTGACATATAGGACAAGGGGTGGATGTAAATCTACTCTGTTCTACCCTCCGCTGCTGAGGTGAGGCTACTGTCCGTGAACTACTACCGGACTCCGACTGACTCCGGCGAATGAACCTGCCCCTCTGCTGCTGTACCGATGGTAGAGATCTGGGTGTCCTATCTGAAAACCGTGGTCTCGGCCCCCTAGGAATTTCCCTCTGAATCTCAGCGGGTCTGTTCCTACGGCGCTGCTCTGAAGTCGCCTGTCTGTCACCCCGCAGTCGCTGCCTCAGGCCCTCAATTGTCTGTGCGAAGGCCTGCACCCTGGCTATGTCCATGTCCTCTCTCAAAGTAGCTGTCATGCACGTCTCTATGTACTCTGGATTCAGGCCCATAATAAAGCGGTGGACTCTGGACGACATGGTGTCCACAAATGCTGGAGCATAGCGGGCTAAGGAGTCGAATTGCAAGGAATATTCACGGACGCTCCTAGCCCCCTGCTCTAAATGTAAAAACTGGTCCACCCGAGCCTTTCTGACCTCTCGGGGTAAGTAGTGGTCCAGGAAGGCCTCTGAAAAGCTGGACCAAGTAGGAGGGGCTGCATCTCTTCCCCGAGACCTCTCCTAACTTTCGTACCACAAAACAGCAATATCCCGTAACCGGAACACTGCTAACTCAACTGATTCTGCTGGGGTTACGTGCATGACTCTAAAGATCCTCTGCATCTGGTCCAAAAAGTCCTGAGGATCCTCTGCTGAATCCGATCCAGTAAACTGAGGGGGTCCCAACGCCAAGAATTCTCTAACCCTGGAACTACCTGGCCCCCCTAGGGATTCTGCTGCTGTAGGTGGTGCTGGCTGACGCTGAGCAGCTAGCATCTGAGTCAACATAACCACATGCCACAACAAGTCAGAGACTGCTGGGAGGGCCGAGATGACGCCTCCGTATTGCTCTCAGACCGGGTGGAATCTGGCTGTAACTGAGGCATCCTACTGGTGCCTTCGCCCGCTACTGTATCCAATCTCCTACCTGTAGCTGGGTGCCACTGGTCTTCCATAATATCTGTGAGCAAAGAGGGTGGTGAGTTTCAAAAGTCAACTCTATACTGTACCGCTCTATGGCACGATTGAATTAGAAAGAAAAGTGACAATCCTAACATGCCTCGCAGCCTCCTGCCTATAGTATGTGGTGCACAACACATCCATAGACAAGACTCTACTTAGCACGGCTTGCAGACTCCCTGGGATACGACCTGCTCTGATACCAAGTTTGTCACACCCCACCTTGGGGGGTATGACGGCACTTGGTGCCTGCTAGACTCTGGACTGCTAACTGGTCCAGCCTGAGCACATCTGGTGCTTTGGCTGGCTTTGGCTCTATTTCAAGAAACAAATCGGCTATATAACGGCTGTAACTACAGCCTCCGGCCAACTGGCCTATAGCCATCTATACCTGTAACAACAGCTAACTAGAAACAGACTTGTGACAAGGAACCTATGCGGGCCGACAAGGCCACCATGCTGTCTAGTTATCTGTAACTCAACACAAGGCTGCTGTAAAACTACATGACCGGCAAGGTCACCACTACTGTCAAACTAAGGCCCCACACGGCCAACATAAACTGGAATACAAAACAGCTACAGCAGACTGCACGGCCCCACACGACCGGCTCAAATACCCACAGGGAATATATACAGACTGCAAGCCTCTATGAATACTGTAAGAAACTAATAGAAATGATCGGGACAGGGCCCCGACCTACACATACTGCACAACAAAAGAAAAGGAGCTACACCTCTAGGAATCAGACTCCGGATGACAGGAGCTGATGACTCACTGGCTGGCTCGAATCACGAGGGATCGGCTCCTCGTCCGTGAGTACCTGTAGGCAAGCAATATAGCGCCCCGCTGGGCGTCAGTACCATAGGTACTGAGCATGTAAAGCAAACTGAAATATGCAACTGAAACGAATAGCACAATAACATGACATTTAAGCAAGAAGTAGCTGAGTCTATCTAACTGAGGATAACTGGGGAGAGTTTATACATTCTGTAACTAACTGAGCATACCTGAAGACGTGTCGTCCTTCTGTCAATCAGTATCTACTAGCACATATCAATGTACATAATAATACACACAATACCTGACCGACCCCCATAAGCCGGAAGGTGCCAACCAAGCAAGCAATCTATTTACCCCTACCCGGGTCTAAACCAACCAAAAACAAGTCACTCCACTCATCTGATAACTGTGAGCTCCTCCTACCTGCCCCCTTGGGTATGTAGCTCAGGCCTTGGCCTCTGACAATAGACTGTGTCTGAGTCTGAAGACTCCTGCCTCTGGGCACAGATGTGCACACAGAGTGGTCTGCCCCTGTAAACAGGGTGTGCTAGCTCTGCGCAGAGTAAACTGAACTACCCCTGTAAGCAGGGTGGTCTGGACCGTATTATCATGGTGGTCGGCCATCATCGTCCTTTAGTCGGACGGCATCGCCCAGCTGGTGGCAGTATCTGAATCTGGTATCGACACAGCTATAACCCAGGGGCGGTGGGGATGCTAAAGGGTGCCCACATGCCACAACAAGTCTCAACATACAAAACACATACACAACAAGCATGCTCAAATGAAAAATACTAATCATATTCTCTTCTTGTATCTCAGGGCCAGTTTGTATTAAATAACTGAAACTATATTCTGTTTTACACTATTCCTGATTGCTGGACTAACTACTACCTGGCCTTTATCTGTCTATCTGATTATATCTGGATATAGCTCAATAACATAAAATGCACCACCTACTACTGGATACAATCTCAACAGATGTAATACGTATTGCTTGTATATCTGCTATTCTGATTATCGCATGATACGTAATTAATATACTAGCATGCTTGCTGGAAATTGTACTAAAATTGTTCCTGTATGTTGGGTATCGGTTAATAGCCTTTATTCTATTTACTTTCTAAGCTGTACTTCCTGGCTTGCCGAAAGAATAGCTTTACATACCTGGTTTCTGAGTACCCGACTGACCGGTGTGATTTCTGTCGGTACTTCTGCTGTTTCTCCCAACTACATTCATATACACGTCAATTAGAACTAAATACATTAATATTCGGGAGAAATTGTCACTTTAGATATATATTTATCCCAACTTTAACCTTTCGAAAAACGGTCAAAAACTCGTTATTTTTCAGCGGTCCAGAAGGGAGAAATATTCACTTCTCAGCTAGGAACACATAGACATTAATTTAGAGCAATTCTACTTACCTTAGTTCGGCGGCTCGCTGATTCGTCGGCCGTATTTTACGAAACTAAATCCGTAGGAATGCTCTCTGCTGCTAAATATCTCAGTATCTGGGGTTAATTTGAATTTGGGCAGCGTTTAGCAGCGTAATCGGATGAAAATTATTTAATTTCCTTCGTTCCTTTTCTCCCTCTGCCGGTTTGCTCTGCTCTCTGGAAATTATAACATGTTTTTACCAATTAAAACCGAAGTGGGGCTTTATATACTTGGGCCTGAACCTGGGCAACGTGTCACGGAGCCATCGCGGAGGCCTCACCTCCGTGACACGCTGCCATCGCGGAGGGGCTCTGCCTCAGCTCCTCCCGCGATGGTTCGACGGGTTTCTCGTCCGATCTTTTTCCCGGCTTTTCTCTAGCACGTATGGCCTTCTACTATGATTAACCAACGTGCGAATAGGTCGTCTAGGTGCCGGAAATTCTACGGGGTATAACAGTTACAGTTAAAAGATGAGATCTATAATTTCTGACAACTTAAGAAGGAGGCACTTCATGAAACCTGGTTGAGGTTCAAAATGAAGTTGACTAAGTGCCCAAACCATAAAATCCCAGATGACAGTTTGTTGGAAATTTTTTATAGGTCTCTTAATAATAGCACCAAGGCTGTAGCAGACACAGTGGCTGGAGGAGCATTTGTGAGTCACACCTGGGAGGAAGCAGCCACTATCATTGATAGGGTGACTAAGATAAACAGGGCCTGGCATACGAGGGAGGCTGATGCAATGGCAGGTACATATGCTATTGGTTTGACTGTAGACCAACGAAGGAAGGAGGAAGAACGCGATCAAGAATTGGCTCACATGCACACATCATTGGATTCGCTGAAAAAGCATATCATGGGAGCAGGAGCCAAAAATTTAAATGCAGTAGGAACTCAAGGAAAGGAGCAAGGAGAAGATCACTCTGATTCTGAGGAAGAGGAAAACTTCCTAGATGGCCAAGTAGTGGGTTTCTGAGCCAACGCCTAAGCGTCTTGACAAGACAATTGGCGCCAAGGTTCTGGAAATCAAGGTTGGAACCAATACAGAGACAACTACAACAGGAACAGGTTCAGAGATAAGAGCCGTGGTCATGAGAGAGATGGAGAATGGATAAGAAATTACGGATATCTCAATGACTGGGCTGGAGTCTATGTGCCTCCCAATGCACGAGAAGGGGAGGCCGGACAATCAAAGTTGGAGAGCTGGCCGAAATGCTAAAAAATGTGAGGTCCACAGATGATCAGTTAAAAGAAATTCAAAGTGAATTATCTAGCATGGGTCAGAAAGTGGAATCTCATGTCACCACCATCAAGAAGATAGAACACCAACTTGGGCAACTGTCAGCATCAATGAACCATAGGCAAAAGGGTACACTTCCTAGCAACACTATCCAGAATCCAAAGAATGATGCTCATTGCATGGCAGTGATGACTAGGAGTGGTAAAACCACAATTAACCCCCCGTTCCCTATTAAAGTTGAAAGGAGGAAAAAGAGCGTGATTGAGGAAGAAGAGATTGGTGTTGAGACACAACATGATGAGTTACAATAGGCCCCTAGGGGTGAGAAGGAATGCGACATTGATCAACGGGCAACTCTAGTGCAAAATGCTATCCCAAGACCACCGCCACCATTCCCACAAAGGATGAAGAAAAAGGCAGACAACTGTAAGTTCCAAAATTTTCTTTCAATGCTTAAACAACTTTCTGTGAATATACCATTGGTCAAAGCACTAGAGCAGATGCCAGGATATGCAAAATTTATGAAGGACCTGGTGACGAAGAAAAGATCTGTAAGCTATGAGATGGTTGACAATGTCCATCACTGCAGTGCCATAGCAACAAGGGTCTTAGCTTAGAAAAAGGAAGACCCAGGTGCCTTGACCATACCTTACACCATTGGTAATGTCGAGTTCGCAAGGGCACTCTGTGATATGGGAGCTAGCATTAATCTAATGCTCATGGAAGTTTTCAAGAAGCTAGGATTGGGAGCCCCCACACCAACCAACATGCGGCTACTGATGGCTGACAGAAAAGTAAAGAGACCAGTGGGCATCCTAGTTGATGTGCTCGTCAAGGTTGATAAGTTCATTTTCCCAGCAGACTTTGTGATCTTGGATTGCGAGGTCGACTATGAAGTCCCCATCATTCTAGGGCGACCATTCCCTCACTACTGGGAGAGCTCTAGTAGATGTGGAAGCTGACCTGTTAAAGTTCAGGCTAAACAAAGAAGAGGTCACTTTCAACATCTGTCGAACCATGAAGCAACCAAAGGAATTTAGTGTGATCTCAGCATTTAAGGATGAGTATGAGTCACTTGAAGAATTTTTAGTAGTCAAGAGACTTGCGTCGTGCCTTGACGTTAAATCAAGCGCTTCTTGGGAGGCAACCTAAGTGGTGGTTTGGTGAAATCTGAGTAACCAGACCACCTGTGTCCTGCCGCGGCATTAAATCAAGCGCTTCTTGGTAGGCAATCCAAGTTAGTGAACTAATGTGTGCTCAGTGTGCAGGGAAACAAAAACAGTTGGCTGAAAAATTTGCTGCTACAAGTTCTCAGTATGACTCGTGGTGAGGTCCTACGAGCCGTGGCAGCAGTGGTGGTGAAAAGCAGAGAAAATTCAAAGCAAATCCCGACCTACGATTCATCCTACAATTCGTACCTAAATGGTATGAGTCGTAGGATGCACTCGTAGGTCACCAGGTAAGTTCTCGTATGTTAAAGTCACTATGGGTCAGGGGACGAGTCGTAGGTTGTTCCTACAACTCGTGGCACGAATCGTGATGGGTCAAAAAAATTCTACTTAAACCCAACTCATCCCAGATTTATTTCAATAAGCCCTAAGCTATTTAAACTAAAGATACCCCCTTCCTACGATAAACTCTTAAGGCTCACAACGTTCAACTCACCCATACCCATAACCCGTAACTCATCAACCAACAAAGGAATCAAGCAAATCTTTGCTCAATCCAAGTTGGCCAAACCCATACCATTGTTACCTAGTCGAAACAAAAGCAAAAATCAAGTAAGTTATTTACATTGCAAGCTCTAAATGTTTGAAAATGAACTTAAGGGAATCAAAACCCATAAGAATCACTGGGTATGCTTGAAAATTTATTTTGAAAACACAAACTCGACTGGAAACCCACTTGAAATTTATTGATCTTTGTCCTTGGAACACCTAAAGGGAGTTACGGGTAGGGGTTGAAAAAAAGGGAGGATTGAGTAGTGTAAAAATGGAGTTTACATATGCTTAGACCTGGGGGAAATCTGAGTACCCCAAAAATGTGCAAAACAAACACTTACACACTGAGCAAAAGAATCATGAATGTGGTCTAAAAAAGGGTACGCAACACAGTACGGGTCATAGGTTGACATTACAAGTTGTACTAAGTGCTCGTACCACATATCTTGAAAACTTTATCTGGGAAGGCCACCTTACGACTCGTGGAATCGACCCACGGGTCGTACCACAAGTCGTGGTGAAAAACAGAGATTTATTAAAAATGGTACTTTATTAGACGACTCAAGGTACAGACTGTACCTTCATGGTACGAGTCGTACCTGTTAATCGTGGGGCATTATCAAGACTTCTCACGAGTCGTACCTTCGTGGTATGACTCGTAGTGGGGAATCGTGATGAGATTCTGAAGTTCTCTTACTTGATTTTTCTTTTTCTAAAATGGACAACTAACCTCTTTCTCTTCAGGTACAATGAAATACAAACGCAGAGCTGAGAAACCAAAGGCCCGGAGGCAGTTAAGGATAGTGTCATCGGAGTCTGAGTTTGATAAAGAAGAGAATACACATAGTGGTCGAACACAGAGGAACCAAGGACCACTAGGGCAGATACAATGGCCCAAACCGAAGCAACCACAACCACACCAGCTCAAACTCCCTAGTCTGAAGAGGGAGCTAGAGAGGAACAACAAAGGCTAGAAACCGACTCCAACACTGAGGAAAGGTCAGAAGGGACCCAGAATGATGCGGAAAGCATTGATGAAGAAGTGGAGGAGGAGACCCCTACCAGAGAAAATAGAACAATGTGGTGGAGAGTGCCGGGAGCTAAAGAAATATATGAACAAGGCATCGCTCTCACCGCCAAGAACAAACCAAAAAGAAGCATCCAAGAAGAACCGCGGATCCTCATTAATTCCTTGAACGAAGTTGAGGAGATGAAGCATATTTTTAGCTTCTATAGGTTGGAATGGATGGCTAAGACCCCTATACAATACATAGATGAGATCGTCAGGGAGTTCTACACCAACTATCTGGCCACAATGGAGGAAAAAGCAAAGGAGGGGCAAAAGATAAAGGATCAACCTTGCTTGGAGAGTGTTCTAGTCCGAGGGCGAATAGTAAATGTATCCGATCGGACCATTTCACAGATGTTATTTGGACCTCAGTTCAGACCAACAAGGATAACACCAAAATATGACTATAGGGTTTAGGCCATGAAATAGATCAGACAACTTCCCGTGCCCGAGCGACGAAGGCAGCTGGAGTAGTTAGCCGGAGTGATTGTTGAAAATAAAGATGACAAAGATGACATTGATTGGGTCACAGGGGGAAAGCAGGTAACAAAGAGCTCCTTGAACTTTATAGCAAAAGCTTGCTGGACACTGGTACGACATCGATTAGCACCCACAGTCAACGACAACATGCTGAGTGCTGACAGAGTGTCTTTGGTGGCATGCCTCATGTCTCACTACCCTCTTAATATCCCGAGGATCATAGCTAAAGAGATACGAGACCGGGCAGTGGGAGTAAGCACTACTATCCCATTCCCAAGCCTTGTATATAGTTTGTGTAGGGCGACGAGAGTTCAGTAGGGTGATGAGAGATTAATTGGAGGACAAAGAATTGCTGACATAGGTCTTATCCAGGATGAGATGAACCCGATAAGCAGATCGAGACTCTCTACAGCCATACCAACAGCTCAACTAGCAGGGGACGCATAGGTGAATGTCCCCACCACACAGAAGCAGAGCGAGACACTGGTTACAGATGCCGGTTACACTGAGCTAGCTCCTAGTACCTTAGCCACTCTTGTGCATAGCTCATAGACTTCAGCACCAGCATGGCACATCTTGGTATCACAGGATTTCCTCCAGAAGTTAGCCAAGAGATTGACCATGGCCAAGTGCAAAATTCAGGAAATGATGGAGAATGTAAAGCCATGGGTAAAATTCGAGATAGATGCAGCAGCTCGGGACCTTCATGCCCGCCTGGATAGCTTCGAGAGTAGATTTAACATGAGGATGGTAGAGAAGTCAGACACTGGAAGTTTCCGTGCGGAGTTGGGGCTTCTTCGGAGTCAAGTGGTTGAGTTATCATCACGACAACCAACAGTTATAGAAGCCCCTACTCTTCCGGACCTAGATGCCAAGCTTGATGAGGATATTGATCTTGCAACATATTGGGAGCCATCCACGGCTGCTAAGAAGGGTAAGAAGCGAGCTACTGATGAGGACAGAGAGGAGAGTCCAAAGAAGAAGAAGAAGAGAGAGAGTAAAGAAAGCAAGCAGGCTAGACTAGAGAGCATGCAGACCTACACAGTGCATATGACTGAGCTGCATGAGAGAGTTATAGGAGCGGGAAGCTCCACTGCAGCTCAGCCCAAGCTTGCTAGTGGCCATAACCCTTCGGGTGAGCCACACTCATCCCCAGTTACCAGAGAGGCCGTTCAAGCGGCTACATCCACTGAGGGGGGAACCACTCCCCTCATTATTACACCATTGAGTGCGTCGGCCACCATTAGCGCCACTACTACCGCAGAGGTACCACCTTCGCAAGACGACAGAGGCGAAGTCTGAGTAGCCACAAGTATGTCCTTTCCCTACATGTTTATATTTTATGCTTCCAGGACGAAGCTTATTTTTTTAGGGGGGGTGTACTTGTATTTTTGGGATTTTTTTGTTCGTCTGAGGGTTTTTCTTGCCTTGTTTATTTTCCCTTAGGCATGCTATCTAGTAGAACCGACATGTGTTAGGATTGTTATTTTTAGCCTTGATTTTTGTTTGGTTAGAAAGTAGCTTAGGAATACTCAGCCAATGGATATGCACTATTTTTGCTGTTTTTGAAAAAAATTGACCCTGCTTAAAAATTTTTTGCTATGTATTTGTGACAACAATGCATGATTTCTGTGGATCGTTTTATGTCATTCAATTATTAATAGTGCTAGTCTTGTTAAGCCATGTATGAACCAGACAGGTAAAGTAAAAATAGTTCATGTACCATGTGTGAGTTGGGTCTTAGTATTTCTTGCGGTATGTTGTTGAAGATCTAGAACTTTCCTGGTTGGTCTCTGCATAGGTTAAGGATGGTTGGTTAGGATATGATCATAGGCCTTTTTTGTTTTAGCTCACTTTTAGCCTATATTTCCCTACCAAAGTTTCATGAATCCCTTGATCCCAGGTTTGAGCCTTAATAGACCATATTTCTTTGATTTACCTGTTAATCGTACCCATTTGTTTATAATGAACCTGTTTGGCCCTGGTCCTTTCTTGGATATTGTGAACCTCAACATAAGCAAATGCGTAAGTTGAGGGTGGCTAGAGTAGGGGTGCATAAATGCTGGGAGCGGGATAAAAGGAAAGAAAAGAAAAAGAAGATAAAAAATGGTGAAAAATAAGGTGTGGTGAGGTGAAAAAGTAAAAAACTGAAAATTTGAGAATATTGAAAAAGGAAAAAATTCAAAAGAGCTTGAAATTGTGAAAAATGTGAAAAATCACCTCACCCATGCAAATATTCTTAAAATGAAAAAAAGGGAAGAAAAGAAGACAAAAAGAATGAAGGGTGAAATAGGAAAATGGTGTAGCCAATGGATGTAGTGCCAAGGCAGAGAGAGTCACTCATAAAATCTTGCATCTTTATAATGTCCAGCCCTAAGCCTATGTTACAAACCATATCAATTCCTATAGTGATCTTAATTTGACCATCTAACAAACCAAAGCAGAGAAACTAAGGGCAGACCTATGGTATCTGCTGCATAATACTTGCATTTCTTTGAGAGAGAGTGAGTGCTTCATTTGCCTAGTCCCATGTTTCATTTGATACTTCATATTAGAGTGGGGACTTTATTATTGTGAGGGTGCATGGATTATATTTTCTTTTACCATTGGTTTGTGTGAAACACATAGGTGATGACTTGATTGCTTGTTGATAGTTAGATGACATGTCTTGATTCCTGTATATGGTATTTTGATGTTGCTTGCAATACATTAGCTGATGATGTTTCATAAGGAAGGGTCAGTAGAGTTTGCATATAGAGTGCACAATTTGTTTGAGTTTTAGCTGTAGTATCTTAAGTTTATTTTCTAGTTAAGAGTCGTGTTTAGTTTTTCTTTTTCTTTGACTGAGGACATACAAAAGTCTTAAGTTGAGGGTGTTTATGTGTTGTGGATTTACAACACTATTGACGCTAAAAACTAAGAAAATAGCATGAACTTAGGTGTATTTATGTGGATATGAAGCATTTTTCCTTTGATTTCAGGATGAATGGGTGTTGGAACAATAAATTGCAAAAGGAAGCTAAAAGTGTGCAAAAAAGGGAAAAAATTGCAGTGCACAGTATGATCCGTAGGATGGACCTACGAGTCATACTGAGGGCCGTGATAAGAAGCTGAAATTTTTAACCTGGAAGACTGATCCCATGAGACTTGTCACGGATCATACCATGATGGTACAAGTCGTGGTAAGCTAGTCGTGATAAAATCCAGACGAATTGCATAAGAGGCTGATTCTCAGTATGAGAGGATCTTACGACCCATGATATGAAGGTATAAGACGTACCATACCGGTCGTGGTGAAGTTCAAACAAAGTTCAAAGTATCAGGATCAAGCCACGGGTGCGTACGAGTCGTAGGATGTAGGTACGAATCGTACCTTGGCCCAACACTTAGCCAAAATTCAGCCAACACTTCAAGCCACGAGTCGATGCAACGGTCCGTGAGAAGCCCTACAAGTCATAGGAGGACCCATGACGAGCTCGGCGACAGATATGGAAAGCAGTCCTATTAGTTTAGGAACAATTTGTGTTTTATTTTTCATAGAGGACAATTTGAATAGACATAATTTTAGTACGAAAACATTGTAGTAAGCAGTTTTACATCATTGAAAGAGAGAATTAAGTTGGTTCAACCTTGTGATCAACCTTTTGTTGAACTCATATTGTTCTTGATACTTGTTATTCAAGATTTTTCGGATTATTTGAAGGAATCATTTTTCTCAATCATCTTTATAAGTATTGTTTTATGTCTTCAATCATGAACACAATTCAAAACCTTGCAACTATAAGAGACTAAAAGCTCCATAGCTAGGATTGTGGGAACCATGGTGGATTAACAAGTTAGGGTTGCACAAAGTGATTCGTAAACCAATACTAATTACTTATATTGTAGTCTCTTTATCTTTAATGATTCTTAGTGGTGCGCAACGTTAGGAAGTGCCTGAATTCTTTACTTGCTTTGGTCGAAGAGGTAGTGATTAGGAAAATAATTATAAAAGAGCCTTGATCTTGATGATCATTGTATTAACTTGAGTTGTGGTCACTGGATAGTCATATCTGGAAGTTAGTGATAATGGTTAGTTTGCAAAACTCATAAGACTTGGTCAAGTAATTGAGGATAGTCATTCGATAGGGACTAGTCGATCGTTTAAATGAACCTAAGTTATCAGTTCTGTAAGTAAGTATTGGTAAAGATCACGAATGTATACCCAAAGCTGTTATGAAACCATGGGGAACACAAACCCTTGTTATCCTTTAATTATTGATTTGCAAATATAATCCTGACTGCTGTTTATTTTTATTATTAATTTTTATTAGAATTCATCCATTGTGAAGTTACTACCATACGAGTTCATCTACCAGCTGTAATCTAGATCTTCTATATTCCCTGTGGGATCGACCCCAACCTCTAAGTTGGGTTCTTTATTGACAACATCCACTTCATACTTCAATTGGAAGTGTGGTTTGAGCATTATCAAATAGCTAATATTATATTAATGGTAAGGGTTAATTAAGCATACACCCATTGATGGACCAAGTTGCGTTGTGAAAATCATCTAGATAGGGGACCAACCATTAGATGAATCTAACTTACCAATATTGCATGTTAAACACCGAAATAGATTACTACTGTAAAAGCCTTGTGGTTATGAAATCTTGGGGAACACAATCCTAGTCAACTGGTTAATTGAATACAAACCAACATTGATCTAAACATCGAGTAGTTTTTACTCTTATTTATTATTGTATTTCTTTCCCCCTTAGGAAATAAGTAATTTGATAGTAACAACCATTCACACTAACTCAAGTTCTTTCTATATTCCCTGTGGGATCGACCTCAACCTTCGTTGGGTTCTATATTTGAAATCGACTTCTTTATATCTCATTTGTGAGGTGCAATTTGGGCGACATCAAGTACCTATCATCCTGGGGAGACCATTACTTGCCACGGGTAGTGTTTTGGTAGATGTGGAGCTCGGGGAGTTGAAATTTAGGGTGGGAGGTGAGGAAGTCACCTTTAAGGTTTGCAAAACCACTAAGGCCCAAGATGAGTGCAAGGTGATAAGGGTATTCAATGATGAGGAAGAATGAGATGCAATTTGTGATGATGACGCTGATTCGGAGGATGACCCTCCAAAAAACTGACAATTGAGGAGGTATCCGTCATGCCACGATAGTGAATAAGGCGCTTCTTGGGAGGCAACCCAAGTGTTTTTATATTTGATGCTTTGATATTTTGTTGATTTTTGTTTTGTAGGTAGATTGGATGAAGACTCAGTTGACAAAAAAGCAGGGCACTGGTGGTGGAAGACCTGCGAAATGCAAGTTCTCAAGTTTGAGTCACCGCCCACATATAGGTGGAGTCCAGAATATGAGGGAAAAAAGGAGAGAATCGGCGCTCCACCGGAAAAACATCGGTGCTAATCTATGAGCTGCCAAATCGATGCCGATTTTATCCAGTATACCTGATAAAAATTGGGAGTTGAAATATGTACTTCGACCCACCAGCAGAATGCAGGTGGCAACCGCGAACTGCCGATCAACCACAACTTGCAAATAGTGAACTGGGCATAGATTGAGGTCACTTACGCTGGATGTGGTGAAATGCCGGTACCCTCCGGCGGCACAAGTATAGCGTGGGTAGAGGTAGTAATTTTATTTAAAATCTTGTCCGACCCATTGGCCAACCCGATCGGTGGCTTTTTGAAAAGGCAAAAAACCAATCAAGCCCTTTTTAAATCCCTTATCTCCACCTTTTCATCACCCCACAACCTTTCCACTTTTCCAATATCCCATTTCCCACTCTTCCACCTTCTCAACTTTCCACCATTAAATCCACCATTAAAACCCACCTTTTCACCACCCAATTACACTCCCCCTCTTCAGCCTATAAAACCCCCATTCTCATTCTCTTCATTTCACTACTTCGCACCCAAACACTCTCTTAGCAAAAGAAGCTCTTACTTCTTAGAAGAAACCATTATTGGTCAAGACACAAAGCTCCCATCTAAGTACTTTTCCTCACTACTCACTTGATATGTACATCCTTGCTTTCATCTGGTTTATTGTTGAGAATGGGAGTTCAAAAATTTGGTATGATAAATCCAAAATTTTCCATACCCATTTCCCCATTTCTCATTTTGTGAGTCCCTTTTGTTGAATAGTTCTTATAATATAGGTATGTTGGGGGTTTGGATAAGTGAATAATGATGGCGAGGGCACTAATTTTGCAAAAATGTCATTTGAAATTGTCTGTTTGATATAATGGTTGGGAGTGAAGTCTGAGTAATTCCATGTGCTTAAAATGCACGATTTGCCTGATGATAGATCGGGTAACGTCATTCTTAAGGGAAAATTGTCATTTTTATTTTGTTGTGCTATTTGAGTAAGTAGTTGATGATGTGAGGTTGTGTGAGTAAGGCTTCTATTTGAGAGAATTGATGTTGAATTGATTTGGATTGTACTATACTGATTGACATTTCACTTGTGAGTCACCGGTCTGGGTTTGAGGCTTTAGGCCAGTTTGCAATACTCGCATTTAACCCGCATTTCACACCCACTTCGAGGATCATGATCGGTGAAACACTGGTGTAATGCCAATAAGTCATAATTCTGCCCAGATGCCTGCCTAAACCGGCGGTTCAGCTGCGTCTCACAGGTTTCAACCAGCGTTCGTAGCTTTGTCGCCGGTACTGCTGGCACATGATTTTAACATTTCACCTTGTTACCATCCAAGTTTAAGATTCTTATTTCCAGCTTAGTCTAACTATTTCTTTTAATTTCATATCATCAAAAACACAAAAATATAGTGGTGTGGTACTAACATTTCTTTTGCAGCATAATGACTTCATTTAGGCAAACAAACAAGGGGAAAGGACCCTCCACATCCAAAGGAAAAGGCAAAGGGAAGGCTCAGGCAACCCCAACCCCCATCAACACTAGAGAGGCCATTATCTACTATGTGTCTGACATGAAGGTGCACTTTGTCATTTGTGAAGAAAGGCCAATCACCACAGAGAAAAGTTTTGACCTGACGGGGCCGGGGAATGATATTCCCAATATCACAGCTCAGTTCAACCACTGCCAATGGTATATTTTTGCTGAGCCCCTCCCAAAATACTACACCAGCCTCGTGCCAGAGTTTTATGCTTCCAATCAGGCGCGCTAAGAGGCAATGAAGCATAAGGGGAAGGTTGATGAGTTCCCTTGCCTTCCCTCAGTTAAAGTCAGAGGTGTGGAGGTGGATATTACTCCATCCGCCATCAATGAACTATCTGGTGAATGAGATCGACCCGGGAATAGAGTATATAGCAAGGGTGATTGATGTTTCGTGATTTTATGGCACTTTCGACGCTTAAAACTAAGAAGATATGAAAATTTCGGGTATGTTTATGTAGATATAATGTGTTTTTGTTAAGTGTTGTAGGAAAACAGGTCCGGAACATGAAATGGGTAAAGTAAGGCAAAAATGGAATAAAGTGCGGACTGCTAGCCAGGTAACGAGTTGTCATCTCAATGGACAACTTGTTCCTGGAGTCATGAGAGGAGATCAAGTTTTTCATGAGAAGAGCCAATGTAGGTGATAGGTTGAGGGTATGATTCCTTACATCTGGCAACGAATCATTTATTCTGTTGTGAAGACTGGGAGAATAAAGTGTTGAAACATCACTGAAGGATGCAACAGTGGACATCGTAAGTCGTCAGGAGACTTGATGACTTGTCATAAGAGCAATAGGCAGAACCGTCATGTGCACTGGAAGTTTGGTGATCCAAGGCCATGAGGGACCTAATGACTCGTGCCCTGACCTGACGAGTCGTTAGGTGACCCATTACCAAGACTGGACAGTTTTCCACGGACGACTAAATTATGTTGTTCACGACTCGTTAGGAGACATAACGAGTCATTACTTGGCTCGTTGCCACTACCGACCTGGATTCCATTTTTAATTAGGAAAAGTTTTGTTTGAAACTATAAATACATTATTTAGGTTTATTTTTAGGGTATAGTTTTTCTGCTACTTTACACGTTAATTTTGGTGTAGTGAACGATCATTCTTGGTTCAAGAAACGAAGTTTGTAATTTTATTCTTGATTTTAAGGATTAAAAAACATTAAAGTTTGGTTCTTCGGTTTTGGTGATTTATTCAATTCATTTGGTTTTCTTCTACGAACCTTTGTAGCTTACAATTATGATTTCTTCTTTATTTTGTAATTGTGATCATTCAATTATGAGTAGCTAAACCCATAACTAGGGTTGTGGGAACCATGATGAATTAATACATAGAGGTAAAATAATTAGTGAATCTTGAATGGGGTTTATGCATATATTATTTTTCCCTTTGTTTATTGCTTCTTAACGGTGGCAAATGTTGGAAATTGCCTTATTCTTACTCACCGGATCAAGAGAGTAATGAATGGGAAATGGATCTAACAACGGAGATTTGAGGCTATCAACCCTCATCTAATAGCTTGACCTTGTCCAGAAATAGCTAATCGATGTTAAGGGTAAGGGTTAATTAATCATACACCCGTGTATTGATCAAGTTGCTGGTGATAATCGTCTAGATAGGGGACCAATCATTTAGGTGAATTTAACTTACCAATATTGCATGGTAAACACCGGAATAGATCACTAGTGTAAAATTCTTGTGGTTATGAAGTCACGGGGAACACAATCCTAGTCACTTTGTTGATTGAATACAACCGAAATTGACTTAATTATCTAGTAGTCTTTACTCTTGTTTATTATTTTGTGTTTCAAACCTTCCCCCTTAGGAAATAAGTAAGCCGATAGCATTAGCTAAACACATTAACTAAAGTTCTCTTCATATTCCTCATGGGATTCGACCCCACCCTTTGTTGGGTTCTATATTTGACATCGACCGCTTTATATCCATTACGAGGTGTAATTTGGGTGGCATCAAATTTTGGTGTCGTTGCCGGGCACTACGACTTAGGCTTTTGTTAAATGTGTTTGCTTTACTATTAGTCCTTATTTCCTTTTTATTTTTTTTCTTTGTTGTTTTTGTTCTTAATAGGTCTTAGGTTCGTGCATGCCTAGTACTAAGAGCCGAGGAAAATCTTTGGTTCCAATTGATCACAAACTTGAACAAACACTACGGAATTTGAGGAAAATGGCCAACGTACATGAGCAAGAGATAGTGGACCAAACTATAGCCAGAATATTGGATGAGGAACAAGCTTGGGCAAGATAGAGAGTTAGCAAGGCTTGTTGAAGAGCAACACCTAGCTGTCGAAGCTGAGCGAGCTAGAAGAAACAAAGGTCTAGACCAGTTGAGGCACCGATACTTCGATGATGACGATAATGCTGATATTGACAAAGCCGGTGCCACTGGAGCTATTGTCCCTCCCCCTTTGCTTGTTGTGGAAAAGTTTGACATTTCCAGTGCTATGATCCAACTGCTCAACATGAAGGGGATATTTGCGGGTCATGCAACTGATGACGCACATACTCACTTGACTAATTTCGTGGGTATATGCAAAGCATACAAGCAACCAAGAGTGAGTCAGAATGCAATCAGGATGAGGTTATTTCCCTTTTCACTAGGGAGTGAGGAAATGTTGTGGTTGGCTAAATTGCCAAATGATTCTATTACTACTTGGGGGGAGCTTAAGAGAGCCTTTCTTGAAAGATTCTTCCCACCTTCCAGAGCTTTGCAGCTAAAAGATGAGATATACAACTTCAGGCAATTGAATTCTGAAGGACTTCATGAGACATTGTTGCTTTTCAACAAAAAGCTCAAAAAGGTACCCAACCACAGGATCCCAGATGATACATTACTGGAGATATTCTATAGGTCTCTGAATGCTAACACCAAGGCAGTGGCTGATACTGTCTCTGGCGGACTATTTATGAGTCATACTTATGCTAAAGCTATTGAGGTCCTTGACAGAATCACTAAAATCAACATGGCACACAAGGGAGTCGGAGGCTCCGGCTGGTACTTATGAGGTAGGTATGTCTGCGGAGTAGAAAAGGAAGGATGAAGAGCGAGACCAGGATATTGCTAAGATCAAAACCACAATAGGGCTGCTTGCTAAGCATTTTATGGAAGTCGAGGCTAAAAATATGAATGTTGTGGGTCTCAAGGCAAAGCCCCGAGAAATAATTGAGGTGAATCATAATTAAAGGAGGAAGCTAATTATCCGAATGATTAAAGGGGGGGGGTTTGGACTAACACACAAGGGTCTAACCAATACTCTTGGTGTCATGATCAGGGGAACCAAGGTCAGAACTACTGCAGAGATAACAATTACAACCGAGACTAATACAAAGACAATGGAGACCGGAAAAAGCGTGAGGAGTACAAGAATGACAGAAGTGGTCTATATGTTCGCAAAGAAACCGTGAGCCAGAGTCTAGTGGTTCAAGGGTGGAAGATATGTTGTCTAAGGTACTTAAGAAGATGGAGGCAAAAGATGGCCATTTCAAGAAACTCTGCATTGATATTTCTGGTATAAACCAAAAGGTGGAATCACATGCCGTGGCCATTAAGCAGATTGAGCAGCAGCTTGTTCAGATGTCTGTTGCTATGAACCAAAGGTAGAAGGGGACGCTTCCCAGCAACAAAGTTCAAAATCTTAAAAATGACAGACATTGCATGGCCGTCACTACTAGAAGTGGGAAAGCAGCAGTTGATTGTTCGGGTGCTTAGGGTATATGGTTAAAACCGACACGCAAGTGCACGTGGTCAAACAAGTAATAAAGTGGCTAAGTAAGCCAAGTATCGATCCAAGGAGACTCTGGATAAGTAAAATTGCCTAAGTACACTATATTCTTATCTTACTTCTAATTATGCTAACAACAACGTAACCAACAGTTAACTAAGTTTTTGTTTATAAATTATATATACTAAAACTACTAACAATGATTTACTGTGAATTGAAACTATGGATATGAGCATGCCAAGGTTAAGAACAAGCAATGAATTTGACGATAATCACAATTTGGTTATTCTTCTCTTCATGTTGCTAGCCAAGAACATTAGCCTAGAGATTAAAACTCTCGTATTTAATCTCACTTTAGAATCATAAACCATTAGTCTACATTTCTGTGATCAAATGCAATTTATGACCTAGCACTACAATTCCGGTTCCTAAATTGACTAATACGACTTTCAAGTATATTTCTATCAGGAAAGCACATCAAAACCCAATTTTCCCAAATCAAGTTAAGAACAATACCCTATTAATTCACAACTTTCCAATTTCGTGCTCTCTCGAGTGAAATTGGACTTTTTAGACGTACATTAGTGTCGGCCACACACTAATGCAGTAGAAACAAGAATTAACAGAACAACATGGAAGAAGAAGAAGAAAACCATATAATTAACAATCAAAATTCATCACCATTATTCAAAACCTCAGCAAGGAAGAGAATTAGCCACTCATTTGTGGATTAATCATCCTAAAACAAGTGTAAATCATACATACAATTGATTGAAAGAAGAAAGGAAGAGAAGAAATCCCTTAGTTTTTTCGTCCCTCAACTGCTTCTAACCCACGTCCTTGCTCCACCAAGTCTGAATTGATTAAAATAAACCTAAGTGTTCTATTTATACTAGTGGGAATTTTTCCCGGAATAACAAGCAACGTGTCACGGAGGTCAACGCGGAGCACTGACTCCATGACACGGCGTGGACGCGGACCCTTACTGGAATTCCAGGGTCCGGGAATATAGCCTCAACGTGGCACGGAGGCCAACGCGGAGGCTTATCTCCGTGCCACGGAGCTGTCGCGAGGCCTTACTGGAAATTACCATTTAAAGTACCCTCCAGGCAGTGTGCCTCCGCGATGGTAGCGTGGCACGGATCCATCGCGAAGCCCCTTTACTTTGCGCATTCCAATGCCTTTTCCATGCTTGCATCCAAGTCCAACTCCGATATAATTCCAACATGCATTTTAGCTCCTAAAAATCATATTTTCCTGCAAAACAATGCTAATCATGTTGGTTAGTATAAATTCACATTTTATTACCAATTACATGAGAATATATACACATTGCATAACAAATAAGGCGAAAATGATACATTTGAGTATCACTTGGGCATATAAATCTGCCCAAGATCACTTACCCCACACTTAAATCCTTGTTCGTCCTCAAACAATACATACACAACTCATGCAAATTACATCCCAACCCTTGCCACTATGGTGCGACAATTTAGGCTATGGTCATCCCGATTATTCAATTTTTGCAAATCATCAAGAAAACATGCATGGTCTTAACAATGCAATGACCTTTAATACATCAAGACTTCCTAGACTTTAAGAATCGACTCTCGATATCGGCAAACTGATGCAAATCAGCTAATCAAGATATCCGATACGAAAATCAATCTTTCATCAAGCATGTGCCCTCACAACTCAAGAGAATCTTCCCCTTTATGTTCATGCAACACACAAACATTCAAGTAGGGGCATATAAAAATTAATTTCACTCTCTCTCCCAAAAGAATTCACATGCATCATGTCATGACCCATAGGCTTGCCCTTAGTGTATTACTCCACTAATATAAGGAAATGCAATGTAAGATCAAGTAGGACTTTAATGGATTGTAATGGAAGCTATGAAACTAGTATATATTGGATTAGCCAATAATAGTCACTAGCATCCTTAAGCGCCTTTTCAACACATTCCCATACTCTCATGAACATTGTTTCTCTCTTTTCTTTTTCCTCTCATACCATTCATGCTTGTTTACTTTCGTATGGCCCATTTCATCAAACACACTTGACACAACAACACAGGGTTTTCATGCACCTTCATTCTCATTTAATTATAACAAGTGCCTCTTCAACCTCTTCTTCCCTTTCCTCACTCCGCTTTTCTTTTTCTTTTCACTCTTCTCACTCTTCGACACTTTGGGAAAAGAACTTTCTTTTCTTCTTAAGCGCTTAAGATTTTTGTATAGACTTTACAGCTAATGAAAAGAAAGAATAAAGCTAAGTTTATACATTTTGGACAAAAGAAAGAAATAATCGGCTAAAGGCTCAACGGGCTGACTAGGGTATACAGTCACATAAAAAGGTAGAGTATGATAAGAAAAAAATAGAAACTCTCGGTTAAACAAAGAAATGCCTACATCCTTTCCAACACTACACCTCCTTCATTTTGTTTTGCACACACACCAGGCAAGTTCTAGACACTTCACAATAGCATGGAATAACAATACCTCACTTCACACTTTATGCACATGCTCGATTCAAGATGCATTCACAGACTCTTTAATTAACCAATTACATGAATTCAAAAATTAAGCCTCAATCACACCGAATCGAATTCTACAGCCTAGGTAACTCAACAATTTACAAAATTGCATGCTTTCAAACGAATCACTTTTACATTTTGAACATCAGTTACAACACACAACGAAATTTTGCAACCATAAAGCAACTACAGGTTCATTGATGCAATCCACCAAAGAAAAACTGAAAATAAATTAAAATCCTACTCCTACCGACTACATTTTCCTTAAGACGGTCGTCATCCATCCATCATATGGAACGGTCACTAACTATGACATCGGTTCAATGGGACTATTCTCGGTAAAAGAACTGAAAACAAACTCCGAGAAACCCAAAATAAAAATCGAAAAAAAAAAATTTTTGCAAAACATTGATCATGCCGATGGAAAACTATTTACAAAATATTTTGATAAGTGCAATATATTTTCGCAAAAATTTTGAAAAATATCGATCATTTCGATAAGAAAGAAATATTCACAAAATATTTACAAAATATTTACACTGGCAACCACAACTTTTCATAACACACATCATTAACCACAAAAATATATATAGATACAACACAAATCAGTTCACAACCACAGGGAAACATAAAAACATACATGCATAACAAGGGAAAGAGCATACAACAGATTAGCCTAAGTCCCAGCACCTAGCTACTCCCCACCCCACACTTAAATCGAACACTGTCCCCAGTGTTCACAAAAATTAAAAATCACAAAATTTCGGGTGGTGGAACTCCCTGATCAGTCGAAATATTCGACTTCTTCATCTGGTGTTGCTGCCTCGTCGCCCATGTCCGAGTCTCCTCCATCGTCGTCATCGTACTCCACATCGGAGTCCTCCCGACGTGTCTCCTCGTCAGTGGGGACATCATCGTCAGTAGGCTCCACGAAGGCTGATCCCACTCGGCACAAAGCTCTGGCGTTCTCGCCAAATAGGTAATCCAGCTCCAGCTGCCATAACTCTTCCTCTGTGGCTAGTCTCACACCAATCCGGAGCTGAAGCATCTGCATACCAAACATTCGTGCCATGTACTGATCGTCACGAGCATGTCGCTCGCCCAGTGTCAGCACTAGCCCGTGTGTGGTGTCGGGGGCCTTAGTTTTTGTCACATCAAGGGCCCTCCACTCCAACTGCGGGATGTAATCCAAAGCCTCTTCCTCGACATCGAGGCCTCGGAGGAAGGTGGTGATGAGTCCGCCGAACCCATATTTGTGGCCCTGGTGTAGTCGGGCTCTCTTCATGGCGAATATGATAACCACCCCAACATTAATCTCCAGCCCTTTCATAAGGGCATACACCAAGCAGACACGGTCCCGGGTCACATCCGTCATGTGAACCCCCGGGATCAAGCACGAACAAACTATTTTCAGCCAAATTCTTGCCTCCCTGTTCATCTGCGAATAAGGCAGAGTCTGGTGATAACCCCTCTCCTTATGTCTGCTCCATCGGGCTGTGGATCGAGCCCCACACAAGGTACATCTGATGTCAGCGTATGGTGGGGTGATGTTTAGCTGGCGGAGAACGTGAGCGTCTGTGTCCTGCGCTCCAACGATGGCATTAAATTGCTGGGGTTCCAGAGTGACAATCTGCCCTCTGATTTTTATTGTGTGGCTTCTGATGGCCGGGTTCCAATTTACGTAAAACTCCCGGACCAAATGTAGGTTGCACTCCTTGGGCTCTTGAAATATAAAGCTGAGCCCAGCTGCCTCGATCCTCTGCACAATACGGGGGAACTCCTGTGCTAGTGGTTCCCGTGCAATATGCTCCTCCGGGAAGTACTTGCTTTCCTTATGTTTAGCGTACCACTTCTTTCCTTCCTCGGTTACCCACCTCGTTCCGTATTGGCGGCGCTGGCCGCGCGGAACAGCTGGTGCAGCTGGGACTGCGGTGCCCAATCTCATTCGCTTTCTCCCGGTGCCTGAAGTAGAAGCACCTTTGCCCTTATCCTGCCTACTCGCCATTGTACCTGTCAATATACATAAACAAGCACAACGTTAAGCTAAATACATGTTAACTTCGGCTAAGGTCAGGTTACACAATGTTTACCCCACACTTAGTCCTTAGCTACTTTTACAAACTATGGCAAGGATAACTCAATTTACACCAAAGCAATCAACTATACAATTTATGCTAAGTGCGTTCACAAAAACATTTCGACAGTATAACCTTTAGCATACTACTCAGACTTCATACAGTTAATCCCAATCCTACTATCACTAGCAATTCAACCATTGCACTTAGCAACGAAAACAACAAACAAAAACAACAACACAAACATTCTATATACATACGAATCCAAATAACCTAACCAATTTGAACAATTTTCGCATTTTCCCCAAAAATTCAAGAATTCGTCGTCTTTTACATTCAAACAATATTTACACGACTTATCTCACTTCACAAACACACCCCGGCATCTAATTCACCAGGTTATCAAGTTACCCAATTCAATTTCAACAACCTAAGCCCTAGAATTCAATTTTACAATCAATTCCGAATTATTCACGTAATCGACAAGTTCAAACGCTAATAACAACATTCCGAACATTCATCAATCACAAATAATTCAATTTCATGCTCAATTTCTACTTAGGATGATATATCTCACCTCACCTTCCCAAATTCGACTAAAATCGCCAAAACTTAGAGAGAAACGAGGAAAACATACCTTTACATTGAAGAACCGAAGAAACTTGATGATTTCTTTGCTTAGTGGCATGGCACGTTGATTGGGGAGGGGGATTTGGGTGTTTGGTCGCGGAGAGGAAAAGAAATGGGGAGAAAGGGCAAGAAAATCGGGGTTAATATAAAGAAAAACACGCGGGTCACCCGGCAACCCGGTGTGACCCGGCACCAAATATAAGGCAACGTGTCACGGAGGGTAACACGGAGCCCCTCCTTCGTGACACGGAGCCATCACGATGGCTCACTGGAATTTTTGAAAATTTCAGATTTAACCTCAACGTGTCACGGAGGGTAACGCGGAGGTCCTCCTCCGTGATACGGAGCCAACGCCCCAGTGCACTGTCTCTTCATTTTAATTATTTTTTCATACCTTGCCTTATTCTTCACGATTCCATGCATATTTGTCTCCGTTTGACCTGAAAAATCACCTCACTAAACAAAATTGGTTAGATTAATAGATTTCCCTAACTAAAATGAAAAATATTAACTAAAACAAAAAATATATACCAAATCAAGAAAAGAAAAATAAAAATAAAAATTATTTACACTAAAAAAGAAAGAAAGAAAATATTTTTCATGGGTTGCCTCCCGTGCAGCGCCTGGTTTACCGTCGCGGCTCAACGTACCAAGTTTCACTACTTTTTCCTCCACCTTGAGGATATGAATCTCACCCCTAATTTCTTTTCTAATTTCCTCTTATGCACCAGGGGTGGTGGTGAAAAATTGTAAGGACCAAGCAGTAGATGTTGCCGTTTGCATTTATTGGTCCTTAAGTAAGCGAAGTCATTTTGTCTCTCTGAGTTAGCAAATTTCAAAATATATGGTGCGTGGTCCTCCTCTAGACATTTCTCTATAAGCTTGGAAGACTCTTTTTCTATGTTGTCAACCAAACTTAATGTCGAAAAATGAGTCGAGTGTGGTCCAATACACCTCAACTCTGAAACTGCATTATGCTTGACCTCCTTACTTGGATACACCTTCTCAACATCGACATCTATCTCTCCATTAATGTCAAATGGGGGATACTCTATCTCTTCTTCCATGAATGGATTTTCCATAAGTGTGAGCCCATCACGGGGACACTCAAGAGATTCTAATTGTTGGGCTTCATCCAAAAATTCACCCTTGTCTTCCTCTTGTAGTTCCTCTTGAATATCGCCTAAAGCTGTCACCTGCAAGTTATCACAAGCTTCAGCTTTAGCGATCATCTCCGTGAATTTGATGCTCATCCTTTCTAGAGCCTCTGCATTCTCTTCTTGCTGAATTCTCAATACTGCCATCGCCTCCTTCATTGCTTCTGATTGCTCCAAGAGTTGTTTCAACATGTCTTCTATTCGAGCTTGGCATCCCAAGTCCTCATTTTCAGCATGCCTATATTCAGAAAAAACAACAGAAGGATCATAGTAGGGGCTTGGGGGAGGGTAATATGCATTCGAACAGCCATCCCAGTGGCCATCTTGACCACCACATATATTGCACGTGTTACAGTGTTGCCACGAGTGGTGTCCTCCGCAATTCAGACAAGATTCACTAAAATATGAGTATCCACCATTGAAACCATTTATATTCCACGATGTCATGTCAATCAGGGTATACGAACAAGCAGAAAAATAAAATAAAATAAAATGAAAAAAAAGAATTAAAACAAACACTAAGACCAAGTTGTCAGCACTTAAGAAAATAAAATAAAAATACAGTAAATTTACACTTAACACAATTTCACCAATTGCCTAGTCTCCCCGGCAACGGCGCCAAAAACTTGTTCGGGTGCTTAGGGTATATGGTTAAAACCGACACGCAAGTGCACGTGGTCAAACACGTAATAAAGTGGCTAAGTAAGCCAAGTATCGATCCAAGGAGACTCTGGATAAGTAAAATTGCCTAAGTACACTATATTCTTATCTTACTTCTAATTATGCTAACAACAACGTAACCAACAGTTAAATAAGTTTTTGTTTATAAATTATATATACTAAAACTATTAACAATGATTTACTGTGAATTAAAACTATGGATATGAGCATGCCAAGGTTAAGAACAAGCAATGAATTTGACGATAATCACAATTTTGTTATTCTTCTCTTCATGTTGCTAGCCAAGAACATTAGCCTAGAGATTAAAACTCTCGTATTTAATCTCACTTTAGAATCATAAACCATTCGTCTACATTTCTGTGATCAAATGCAATTTATGACCTAGCACTACAATTCCGGTTCCTAAACTGACTAATACGACTTTCAAGTATATTTCTATCAGGAAAGCACATCAAAACCCAATTTTCCCAAATCAAGTTAAGAACAATACCCTATTAATTCACAACTTTCCAATTTCGTGCTCTCTCGAGTGAAATTGGACTTTTTAGATGTACATTAGTGTCGGCCACACACTAATGCAGTAGAAACAATAATTAACAGAACAACATGGAAGAAGAAGAAGAAAACCATATAATTAACAATCAAAATTCATCACCATTATTCAAAACCTCAGCAAGGAAGAGAATTAGCCACTCATTTGTGGATTAATCATCCTAAAACAAGTATAAATCATACATACAATTGATTGAAAGAAGAAAGGAAGAGAAGGAATCCCTTAGTTTTTTCGTCCCTCAACTGCTTCTAACCCACGTCCTTGCTCCACCAAGTCTGAATTGATTAAAATAAACCTAAGTGTTCTATTTATACTAGTGGGAGTTTTTCCCGGAATAACAAGCAACGTGTCACGGAGGTCAACGCGGAGCACTGCCTCCGTGACACGGCGTAGATGCGGACCCTTACTGGAATTCCAGGGTCCGGGAATATAGCCTCAACGTGGCACGAAGGCCAACGCGGAGGCTTATCTCCATGCCACGGAGCTGTCGCGAGGCCTTACTGGAAATTACCATTTAAAGTACCCTCCAGGCAGTGTGCCTCCGCGATGGTAGCGTGGCACGGCTCCATCGTGGAGCCCCTTTACTTTGCGCATTCCAATGCCTTTTCCATGCTTGCATCCAAGTCCAACTCCGATATAATTCCAACATGCATTTTAGCTCCTAAAAATCATATTTTCCTGCAAAACAATGCTAATCATGTTGGTTAGTATAAATTCACATTTTATTACCAATTACATGAGAATATATACACATTGCATAACAAACAAGGCGAAAATGATACATTTGAGTATCACTTGGGCATATAAATCTGCCCAAGATCATTGATCCTCCAAGGCCGATTGTGACTGATGAGATAGTTGATCCCTTAGTGATTGATGATGATGGGGTGGCGGACTCCAAGGAACAAATTCTGATTGATGATTTAGTGGATAATACCGTTTCTAGTAATGCAAAGGAGGATGGGTCTGGCAAAGAGAAGGAGAAGGAGGTACCTCAAAAGATCACACCTATTCCTAGACCTCCTCCCCCTTTTCCATAGAGGTTGAAGAATAAGGTCGAAGTTGGGAAAGTACCACAAATTCATTTCAATACTGAAATAATTATCTGTGAACATCCCATTAGTCGAGGCACTTGAGCAGATGCTCGGGTATGCTAAATTTATGAAGGACCTTGTCACTAGAAAGACGACCATGTTGCTTCGAACCTGCAGATAATTTGCACCATTGTAGTGCAATAGCATATAATTCTCTTATTCAGAAAAAGGAAGACCCTGGAGCTTTCACCATACCATGCACTATTGGAGCCTTTGATTTTACTATGGTGCTATGTGATCTGGGTGATAATATTAACTTGATGTCGTTAGCAGTGTTCAGATAGTTTGGCTTGGGAGCCCCCAAACTGACTACAATGCGACTTTTGATGGCAGATCGCATGGTGAAAAGTCTAGTGGGGATTCTCTATGATGTTCTAGTGAAGGTAGAGTCCTTTATATTTTCGGCTGACTTTGTCATTATGGACTGTGAGGTTTATTTCGAGGTCCCCATTATCTTGGGGCAGCCATTCCTCTCCATCGGATGTGCTCTTATAGATATGGAAATCGAACAACTAAAATTTCGATTGAACAATGAGGAGGTGACATTCAATGTATGATGGTCCATGAAATAGCCAAATGACATATGGGTTGTCTCAGTGATTGATGTTGTGAAACCTGAGTTTCCAATTATGTCCATTGATGAGTTAGTGACTATTGAGGATTTAGTAGCAGTGTTGATGAATGTTGGTGCTAAAGAGATCCATGGGGTGAGGAGATTGTTAATGCACTTTTTGGTATAGGGTCATACACCTATGCTCCAAAGAAGATTGATCTGGATCTGAAGAATCGGGTAACTTCACCAACCAAGCCATCTATTAAGGAGCCTCTAGTATTGGAGCTCAAAGCACTCCCATCTCACTTACGGTATGTATTTCTGGGGATCTAAAACACTTTAGCGGTCATAGTTGCAGCTGACTTGGAGGAATGACAAGTGGAGGCTTTGGTCTCCATTATGAAGAGATATAAAAAAGTCATTGGGTGAACTATTGCAGACATTATTGGGATTCCATATGATATTTGCACACATAAGATCCAGCTAGAGCCAAATTGTATTTCGAGCCTTGAGCATCAGCATAGGTTGAATCCACCTATGCAAGAGGTGGTCAAGAAGGAGATCATAAAGTGGTTGGATGCGGGTGTGGTTTACCCTATTGCCGACAGCAAACGGGTGAGCCCAACTCAGTGCATGCCAAAGAAGGAAGGAATCACAGTGATCCCAAATGCTAACAATGAGGTCATTCTACTCAGACCAATCATCGGTTGGAGAGTATGCATGGACTATAGGAAGTTGAACCATTGGACTTAGAAAGATCACGTTCCTGTGCTATTCATGGATCAGATGCTAGACCGACTTGTAGGAAGAGGATGGTATTGTTTTCTTGATGGTTATTCATGGTACAATCAGATATCTATAGCCCCCAAAGACCAAGAGAAAACCACTTTCACCTATCCATATGGTACATTTTCTTTCAAGAGGATGCCATTTGGGTTATGTAATGCGCCTGCCACTTTTCAGTGCTGCATAATGTCCATATTTTCTGACATGATGAAGGACACCATTGAAGTCTTTATGGATGATTTTTCGGTGGTAGGTGATTTATTTGATGATTTTTTGGCTCATTTGAGCAAGGTGCTGCAGTGATGTGAAGAGGCTAACTTGGTGCTTAACTGGGAAAACTGTCATTTCATGGTTAAAGAAGGTATAGTGCTAGGCCACAGGATTTCTGGTAAGGGTATTGAGGTGGACAGGGCAAGATCGATGTAATTGCTAGTCTACCACCTCCAATTTCTGTGGAAGGTGTTTGAAGCTTTTTGGGTTATGCAGGGTTTTATAGAAAATTCATCAAAGATTTCTCAAAGATTGCACATCCTTTGTGTAAACTACTTGAGAAAAAGGTGAAGTTTGTTTTTGATAAGGCATGTCTGAAGGCTTTTGAATGCCTAAAATAGAGGTTGACCACTGCCTCGATTATAGTGGCACCTGACTGGTCTTTACCATTCAAGGTTATGTGTGATGCTAGAGGAGTGGCTTTGGGAGCTGTTTTGGGTCAGAGGCGTGAAAAGATTTTCCACCCTATTCTTTATGCTAGCAAGGCTCTTAATGCATCTTAGAAAATTACACCATGACAGAACAGGAGTTGTTGGATGTAGTATTTGCATTCGAGATTTTTTGGGCTTATTTACTTGGAACTAAGGTGATAGTCCATAAAGACCATGCAACTTTTGAGATATCTTATGGCGAAGAAGGATGCCAAGACGCGGTTGATTCGGTGGTTTCTGTTGCTGTAATAATTCGAGTTAGAGGTAAAGGATCGGAAGGGGACCGAAAATTAGGTGGCAGATCACTTATCAAGATTGGAAGAAGATGCAGCACTTCGAGATGAGCTCGACATAGATGATGCATTTCTGGATGAGCAGGTTTTAGCTGCCTCACAGGATCTCATCCCATGGTATGTTGACCTTACTAATTATCTTGTGAGTGATGTGGTACCAGAGAATTTATCTTTTCAATAGCGGAAGAAATTCATGTCTGAGGTATGGAAGTTGAGCCTTACCTATTACGCATTTGTGCTGATGGGGTGCTTCGAAGATATGTACCTGAGGCTGAGATGTTAAGCATATTGGAGGCTTGTCACTCGTCCCCTATTGGGGGTCACCACAGCGGATTCGCACAGCCCATAAAATTCTGCAATATGGGTACTATTGGCCAACCATGCACTAGGATGCACGTGATTTTGCAAAGGCATCTGATGCATGCCAAAGGCAAGGAGTCATATCAAGGAGGCATGAGCTCCCTCTTACTCTCATCCTTCTCATTGGGTTGTTTGATGTTTGGGGCATTGATTTCATGGGCCCATTTGTGAGCTCAAATGGGATGAAGTACATACTTGTGGATGTGGACTATGTTTCGAAATGGGTGGAGGCAATTGCGCTTCCAAATAATGAAGAGAAGAGTGTCACAACATTCTTAAAGCATAATATTTTTTCTAGATTTGGGACTCCAAGATCCATCATTATTGATGGGGGTTCGCACTTCTACAACCGGTTGTTTCGGACTTTACTGGAGAAATATGGGGTGAAACACAGGGTGACAATACCCTATCATCCACAATCTAGTGGGCAAGTTGAAGTCTCCAACCGGGAGATAAAGACCATATTAGCTAAGACTATGAATGCTAACCGGATAGATTGGTCTAGGAAGCTAGATGATGCTTTATGGGCTTATCGGATCGCATTGAAGACTCCTATAGGTATGTCTCCGCATCAACTTTTATATGGGAAAGCATGTCATCTTCCGGTCAAACTTGAGCACAAAGCTATGTGGGCACTCAAGAAGCTGAATTTGAACCGGAGTGAGGCTGCGAACTTGAGGCTTAATCAGTTGAATGAGCTAGATAATTTCATTTGAAAGCCTATGAAATTTCTGAAATTTACAAACTGAGAATGAAAATCCAACATGATCGGAAGATCGAGAAGAGAGAGTTCAGCCCGGGTGATATGGTGTTACTATTCAATTCTAGGCTTCACTTGTTTCCTGGCAAGTTGAAGTCCAAATGGTTGGGGCCTTTTCGAGTGATGCAAGTATTCTCATATGGGGAAATTGAATCGGAAAACCATGAAGGCAAGCGATTTAAAGTGAATGGTCAAGGGGTGAAAGCGTATTTGGGAAAGAGCAAAGATATTAAGCTGGTGGATCTTTGGGCTCTAGGTGAGTTCCGAGTAACCTGGAGATTTGCATCGTGCCGCAATGTTAAATCAGGTGCTGCATGGGAGGCAACCCATGGAGGTGTTTTGGTGAAGTCTGAGTAATTAAAAATACCCGCGTCATGCCGCCACGTTAAATCAGGCGCTTCTTGGGAGACAACCCAAGTTGTAATTTTAAGATATATATAGTGTTTACATGTGTTGATGTGTGCAGATGATTAAGATGGGAAATTTGAAACTGAAATAAAAAATCTGAACTTGAGCTGTTGGTGCCAAATATCACAGGACGAGTCGTCATCTGATATAACGACTCGTCAAGCCCACTCATGGTCACTAGTGCTGAAAACAGTGTAGACCATAGTTGACGCAACGACTCATTGGCAGTGACAATGAGTCATGAGTTCTTCCATTAAGTCTACTGGTTTGATGAGACAATTGAGCTGTGAAAGATGACATAGAGTGACTTAATGAATCGTGGGGCAACCCAATGTTTTGTCAAGTGTCCCGTGATAAAACCACTAAAGGGCGATGAGAGTACAGGGCCAATGACTCATGTCATGACTTGTTGGGTATCACCATCAGCCATTATATGAGTCGTTGGACCACAGGTAAGTTCCTAAACTCAATCAACTGAATGAGAAGCCAAATGAGTCGTTTGTTTAATGGACGACTCATCACGTGGCTCGTGGAACAGTAAATAAAAGTCAGCACCCAACCCGACCCACGTTCAAATAGGGAAAAATTTAATTCTAAACACATAAAATCACCCGATCTTACACACTAATTCCCTCAAAAAATTAAAACTCAAAACTCTCAAGTAAAATTTCCCACTTTCTCATCCTCCCAAAATCACTTCTCACTCACAAAGCATACACATGCTCGATGATGTGCTCTGAATTTACAGCACTTTTGATGCTTAAAATATAGAAAATATGCATGATCTTAGGTGTGTTTATATAGATATGATGCTCTTTTACTTTTTTTTCAGGGAAATTATGTATTGGAGTTAAAATGTGCAAAAGAAGAGAAAAGAGTACTAAAAATAGTGAAATTTCAGACCTCGGTACGATCGTACCTTGGAAGAACGAGTCGTACGTAACATCTATGACAAAATTCAGAGGAACTGCATAAGGCACTGGCCATGTACGACTCTTGGTAAGAGTTGTACCGTCCTGGTACGAGCCGTACTATAGCAGTCATGGAAAACTATAGAAATATTACACTTGTCTAAGCTCATGGTACGAACGAAAGATACGAGTCGTGATGACCGCATATGACTCGCACCAAAGAGTCATGGTGAACTTCAGAGAAAATGTGATTGGCAGATCCTAGGGCATGAGGCAGTCACGAGTCATGATATCAAGGTACGAGTTGTACCATAACACTCGTGAAAATATTCAGAGGATGCCTAACTTCACGAGATCAGGCCATGACAGGCATTGTATGACTCGTAAGAGCATTGTATAAGTCGTACCAATTTCTAGGACTTAACCAAATTCAAGGCTGCTGAGCATTGTACAAGAGGTAGCTATGACTTGTAGGTTCATGGTACGAGTCTTAGGATTAGGCGGCGGCAGTTAAATTAGTTTTCCTGTTAATTTAGGAAAAAATTCTAATTATTTGTGTAAATACTTTTTTAGGTTATCTTTTTAGAAACTCAAATCCTACTTCAACTAGGAAAAGGAGTACAAATCCCAATTCCAATCCATGAAGGAACAAGGAAGGCTTACTCTACGATTATAAATACCCTTTATTTCTATGTGATAGAGTAGAAAATTAGAGAGGAGAGAACATTAGGGACACGATCATAAATCTTCACTTTGTAATAGAGAGGCGTGAAAAAAAAGGAAAAATATAGAATTGAGTTGTGATCAACTTTTTCTTGATTTTTTCTTGATTTTTTCTTGATCTTCATACTTTGTTCTTAAGGATTTTTCTGATTTATTTAAAGAAGTTTTTCTCTCACCTACGATTGTAAGTATTGATTTATGTGTTTAATGATGAATGCAAATCACAATCTTGCAACTATGAAAGGCTAAAACCTCCGTATCTAGGGTTGTGGGAACTATGGTGGATTAACAAGCTAGGGTTACCTAAAAGTGATTCAAAACCAATGCAAAACACTTGTATTGTATTCTTTTCATGTTTAAACATTTCTTAAGCAGTGTACAACATTAGAACTTACCCTAATTCTTTACTTGCTTGAGCCTAGATAGGTAGAGATTAGGAAAGAGAATTACAATAAAACCTTGATCTTGATGATCATTGTATTAACTTGAGTTGTGGTCGCAGGATAGTTAAATTTGGGACATATTGATAATGATTAACTTGTAATTGCTCATGAGACCTGACCTGGTGATTGAGTATAGGCATCCAATTGGGATGAACTAGTCGTTTGGATGAACTTTAGTTATCAGTTCTACAAGTAAGCATTGGTGATGATCACGTATGTATACCCGAAGCAGTTATGAACCCATGGGGAACACAAACCCTAGTTATCCTTCATTCTTGATTTCAACCAAAATTTTAACAGTTGTTTTAATTATTGCTTTCATTAGAACCCCCAATTTGGAGTAACTAACCAATAAGTTCACTTACCGACATTAGTCTAGATCTTCCATATTTCCTGTGGGTTCGACCCCAACCTCTAGTTGGGTTCTTTATTGACAACATCTGCTTCATACTTCGGTAGGAGGTATGGTTTGAGTGTTATCAATCGAACACACTAAAACTTCTCAGGGGTCGAATTCAATAGCGACATCCTCTACTCTTGATCATTGCTAACAAACCCTTACTCTAATCTTGATCATTGTGAGTAATACTATCCTCCTTTTACAAGTGTTTTTAACCGAATCATCTCTGTAACATTGTAATGAGTAATACTATCCTCCTTTTACAAGTGTTTTTAACCAAATCATCTCTGTAACATTGTAATTCCCTTGATGATTTATGTTTAATACCATAGGAAAACCCTATGTTGCTTTGAACTTAAAATCGTGATAAAAATTGAATGCAATGCTATAAGAAATTTGGTTTTTGTGCTTTTGGAATTGAAATTACCAGTTGATGATAGAACATAGGTGTGGGTTGTCTTATACCCAGTGATGAGACCTCATGTAACGACTCGTAGGCAAGCCCAAAGAGTCATTACATGACCCATTACCACACCTATAAATGGACTCTTGAGCACGATCCACGTAACGAGTCGTGGTATCACCTCACGACTCGTGATGTAGCTCATCCTTAGTGGGGGAATAGATATGTAAATAGTTTATCCCACGACTAGTCTAACAAGTCGTTTCCACAAGCAATGACTTGTCATGACCAGTCGTTAAGTTCGGCTGGCACAATAAAAGAAAATCTGACCCGCAGACAACAAGTGACCTCACGAGTGGTGGCTAGTGGCAATGACTCACTGAGTCCCTCATCCAGTCTGTAGGAAAGGAGTTAAATTCTGATTTTATTTCATCTCATCTTGCATATTAACCATCATCCCACAGGCACAATGGCACCAGAGGGAACACCAAAAAAGGGTTCGTCCAAGAAGCAGGGCCAAGAGAAAAGTCAACCCTCATATCACAGACTGAGGGACGAGCCCATATCTTTCAAAGAGTCAAGTTGCTCGGTGGAGGAATACCAGATCTTAGAGGAGCAGCTTGAGAGGAGACCGACCAGGGCTAGGACAAAACTCCCTACAAATCCGACAGCCATGGTCGCTTCTACAACTCCACTTGAAAGAGACCCACCCAGGCGAGAAGAAGGGAATGTTGGGGCCACAGTCCCGATTGCTCCCAAGGGCACACAGATATGGCAAATGCATATGGTGGTGATGAATCACATTCCCAACAGGGGAGCTCGAATGATGAGATGACGGAGACCTCATACACATCCACTGAGCAACCACGGATGGTGAGGCAATGGTGTGTCCAGGGCATGTGGGCCATTTACTACAGGGATATAGCTCCTAATGACAAAGGCCATCAAAAAAGGAGCATTTACGAGGAGCCCATATTAGTCACTACAGGGCTCAAGGACCTCCACGAGGTTCAGTCATTGTTCGAGCAATATCGGTTTGGGTGGTTGACTGAGCCATCCGGGAGCTATAGTCCTTTCCTTGTCAGTGAATTCTATGCCTCATATGCAGCCACGTTACATCGTCTAGCCATGGGAGGCCAAGATTGGAAGAAGAGTCCTGCATTGACCCAGGTGTTGGTTCGGGAGGCACTTGTAGACATTTCTGAGAGGACCATCTCTAGGGTGCTATATGGTCTAGATTATCAGGGCCTGATGAACACAGATGAGGTCGATCACAGACTGACTGAGCTCAAGAAAGTAAAAATCAAGAAGCTGAGCAGTGAAGAACGAATCAGGCAATGCACTTGGTTGTCACGCATCATTGCCACACAGGGTCTGTTAGTTGAATGGTTACATGGCACGGAAGCAAAATTAGAAAGGCCACACTGAAATTCCAGGATAAATTTAAGTGGTCACTAGTTCGACATAGGCTGGTACCTACTAGTAACGATAATGTGCTTTCACCGGAGAAAGACGCACTGGTAGCAAGCATTATGAAGGGGTACGCCATAAATTTCCCGAGGTATATTGATGAGGGGATTTGGGAGCGGGCTGTAGTAGATAACACCACCATTCCCTTCCCATGCCTTATTGATAGACTCTATCAAGAGTCAAGGGTGCCAGAACTACCGTCAGATGATCAGCAAGTGGTGGTCCATAAGATCACTGATATCGGGTTGATAAAAGACGAGACAAACCCGGTAATGAGAGAGAGGAGTCAATCTGTCACATCCGTTGGAGCTACTTTATTAGTAGAGGCATTGAGCAACAATATGCAAACTGAGGTTGTATGGTTTACCGAGTTTGAGGCAGAGCCGAAGAGGCCAGAAAGACCGATAGCTAGCCTGAGGATACAAATGCAACCGATATTCCCACACATGCTGTGGTCCTAGATTCTTCATCTATAGCAGCAGAAACTCGACCGCCTATTGCACCCTCTCATGCTTCTCCAGCTGGCCTAGTCACAATTTCCCAAGAATTCCTGACCGACATGGCTAGGCGGCTGGCTAAAGCCGAAAAACAACAGGCACACACGGCTCTTCAAGTCAAGGTCCTAATGGAGCAGGTAAAGTTGTGGGTTACAAAAGAGTTGGAGGGTCTCTCCAGTTCAGTGCATGGCCAATTGAATGCCTTTGAGAGGCTTATGGATGATCTCCTTGCACAGTTACAGACGCCAGAGCTGGTGAGATGGTATGCGGAGGTAGCAACACTCCGAGTTGAGGTGCAGGAGTTGTCCTCATTACAAGTTACTGCGATCCCTCCACCCATGCTTCCAATGATCGATGACGAGAGTGAAGAGGAGTTACCACCAGTAGTTGAATTTATCATTGAGGAGTCGGTTGCACAGGATAACAGCAAGAGACTCGTGAGGAGGTGAGTCTTGATGAGGATGATGCTCTGCTCTATCAGAAGAAGAGAGAGCTAAGAGAGATGGAGGCAGCACTGCAGTTATCTAGAGATGATGCTCGACGGAAGGCCAAAGTTGATGCAGCGAGGCTCATGGAGAAGGTACTAGCTCAGTAGGTTCTGAGAATGCACCAGTTCAGTCGGTGGTATAGGAGAGGATACTGGAGGTGTATCTGTGCCCTCCACCGACCAGGCCGCAGACGCCTAGGTCGCACAAGTATGTTCCCTATTCCCATGTTTTATTTTTATATATGCCTCGAGGACGCTGCATGCTTTTCTTGATGGGGGTGGGGAGGGATACCTATATTTTTGCTGAACATAACCCGAGGGTATTTCTTGCCAAATATCTTTTCCCTCGAGTGTTCCTTATCTAGTAGAACCGACACGTTTAGGTTTTTGTGTCAGTTGAAAGAAAATTAGGTGAACTTAAGACAGTCAATAGCATGACTTTTTGAATTTATTTGAACCGATAATGTGATACCCCTCCTAAAATTTTGATTTATATGTGTGTGTTAAAGTAGACAAGCATGACCTTTGTGAATCTTTGCATGGGATTAACATTGTGAACATATTTAGCAGTGTGTGACTGTACCTAAATTAGCAGTTAGTAGAAGTGATGATGTTGGCCTGTGCATTGTGTGAGTAAGGTTGCATAGCTAGTTCTTTTGTGTGTGTCAATCTAGAACTTGCCTGCTTAGTCATACCGAGGTATAGGATGGGGAAATTAGGAAAAGATCATAGACCATTTTTGATGAATAGTCCACTTTAGCCTTAAAAGACCTACCAAAATGGAAATAAATATCCCTTGATCCCAATTTTGAGCTTAAATTGACCTTTTTTTTCGTTAAAACCAATTCACCTTCCTGCTTTGATTATAATGAACCTGTTTTGATTCTGATCCCTCCTTGGATACTATGAACCTCAACTCAGGCAAATTGCCTAAGTTGATGGTGGCTATGATATGGGTTAATAAGAAGAGTAGGGTGGAATGAAACTGAGTAATGAAAATAAAAGGGCGGGAACAGTATGCATAATGAAGAAAAAAAAAGTTTAGTGATACAGAGAAAAAAAAGAGTAAAAAGAAAAATCAACATGAGAAAGAATAAATGAAATTTCTTTAAAGAAGAAAAACCTCACCTGCACTTGCAAAAGAAGGGAAAAAAGGAGAAAGCAAGGAAAAAAAAGGGGAAAGATGTGAAAAGAAGGTTTAGAGTGGAGCCAAAATGGGTGTAGTGCTAAGAGGATTAAGCTACTATTCCCATATGTACCATACCCAACCCTGAGCCTACGTGACAAGCTAAAAAAGTCCTATAGTGATCCTAGTTGACCTGTCTGGAAATCGAGGTACTGAACGTAAAGGCAAGCTTATATTGAATATGCACAGTTAGTATTTCTTTGTGACAACGAGTGTGCTTTTACCCAGTCCCAAGAGAAATATATTGTTATGATCATATACATATGTGTGAGTGTGGGACTTCTTTATGGTAAGGGCACTTGGTCAACAAAATCGTCCGCAAATTATTTGGGCCAGTGTCATAGGACTATATGCATGGTTGCAAGTGACAGTATATTGCCATGTTTCGATTCGTCTGTGTCATGGTTGAAAATTTTACATATGCACTGTGATTTGGTTTTGTATGATAGAGGAGGGGATAGAAATTTTGATTTGATTAAGAGATGTGAATGTCGTAGGTAGCCTAGAGTTCTTTTGATTGAAGCATCGAATTAGTTTTATTTTATTTATTTTTACCTGAGGACATGCAAAAGTTCTAAGTTGAGGGTGTTGATGTGCCGTGATTTTATGGCACTTTCAACGCTTAAAACTAAGAAGATATGAAAATTCCGGGTATGTTTATGTAGATATAATGTGTTTTTATTATGTGTTGTAGGAAAATAAGTCTGAAATGTGAAATGGGTAAAGTAAGGCAAAAATGGAACAAAGTGCGGACTGCTAGCCAGGTAACGAGTCGTCGTCTCAATGGACGACTCATTCCTAGAGTCGTGGGAGGAGATCAAGTTTTTTATGAGAAGAGCCAGTGTAGGTGACGGATTGAAGGTACGACTCGTTACATCTGGTAATGAGTCATTGAGTATATCGTGAAGACTAGGAGAATAAAGTGTTGAGACATCATTAAAGGATGCAACAGAGGACATCACGAGTCATCGGGAGACTTGACGACTCGTCATGAGAGAAATAGGCGAAACTGTCGTGTGCACTAGAAATTTGCTGATCCAAGGCCACGAGGGACCTAACGACTCGTGCTCTGACCTGGCGAGTCGTTAGGTGACCCATTACCAAGACTGGATAGTTTTCCAAAGATAACTAAATTATGCTGGCCACGACTCGTTAGGAGACATAACGACTCGTTACTTGGCCCGTTGCCACTGCCGACCTGGATTCTGTTTTTAATTAGGAAAAGTTTTGTTTGAAATTATAAATACATTATTTAGGTTTATTTTTAGGGTACAGTTTTTCTACTACTTTTACACGTGAATTTTGGTGTTTTGAACGATCATTCTTGGTTCAAGAAACGAAGTTTGTAATTTTGTTCTTAATTTTGAGGATTAAACAACATTGAAGTTTGGTTCTTCGGTTTTGGTAATTTGTTAAATTCAAGTGATTTTCTTCTACGAATCTTTGTAAGTTACAATTATGATTTCTTCTTTATTTTGTAATTGTGATCATTCAATTATGAGTAGCTAAACCCATAACTAGGGTTGTGGTAACCATGACGAATTAACACACATAGGTAAAATAATTAGTGAATCTTGAATGGGGTTTATGCATGTATCATTTTTTCCTTCGTTTTAATTACTTCTTAACGGTTGTAAATGCTAGAAATTGCCTTATTCTTACTCATCGGATCAAGGGAGTAATGAATGGAAAAAGGGTCTAACAACGGAGATTTGAGGCTATCTAGCTTGACCTTGTCTGGGAATAGCTAATCCAATATTAAGGGTAAGAGTTAATTAAGCATACACCTGTATATGGATCAAGTTGTGTGATGATAATCATCTAGATAGGGAACCAACCATTTAGGTGAATTTAACTTACCAATATTGCATGCTAAACACCGAAATAGATCACTAGTGTAAAATCCTTGTGGTTATGAAGTCATGGGGAACACAATCCTAGACACTTTTGTTGATTGAATACAACCGAAATTGATTTAATTATCTACTAGTATTTACTCTTGTTTATTATTTTGTGTTTCAAACCTTCTCCCTTAGGAAATAAGTAAGTCGATTGTATTAGCTAAACGCATTAACTAAAGTTCTCATCATATTCCTCGTGGGATTCGACCCCAACCTTTTTTGGGTTCTATATTTGACATCGTCCGCGTTATATCTCGTAACAAGGCGTAATTTGGGAAACATAAAATTTTGATCATAGAACTAGTAAAGCAAATAAATTCGATTGGATAGATCCCATCATCGCCAATGGTCAGCCTTTATCGGCCTCCATGGATGGCGAAATCTCGAGGCATGACCTCAAGTTTGAGGCCAAGTTTTGGCTAGAGTTTGTGTGCGTTAGAATGATGCCCTCAAAGAATGACCAACGAGTGAACTTGAAGGTATCCATTCTCATCACTTGTATCATAACAAGGGTGCCTATCAACTTTGGGGAGATTGTGGCCATCCAAATATAGTGAAAGGCCAGGAAGTAGGGAACCCCGATGCCATATGTTGTGCTTATTTCTCAGTTGTGCCTCAATGCAGGGATGCCATTATTCCCTGACGATTCCTCCAGCTCTATCACCAATGTAATCAATATGGAAAGAAAGAGGGATGTTGAGGCACCCAAGGTGAAAATAAAGAGGCTGTATGAATTTGAGACTCCCGAGGGCTCCGTCTCCCTTGATAGAGAGGAAACCCCATTGCTCCCGACCTTAATATTCCACACCCCGAGGCATCGGAGCATACATCTGGAGAAGCACAGATTAGGAGGTTTTCACCTCCTCCCACATCCTCTCGCCCAAGTGGCATACAAAAGCTGGCCTAAAATCTCTTGGCTCTCATTGCTAGAACAGTGAAGAGGGAGATGAAAAATGTGTTTGACAGCTTGAGCAAGCTCTGCTCCAGGGTAGACGTTGTTGAGAGAGGTATCTCTTCTCTCTGAACGGAGGTGTGAGAGTTGAGGGACCGGGCACCATTGGAGGACCTGGACTTGAGTGCCCTTAATGCAGCCATGGCTGCCCCATCTATAGCCAGGGGTCCCATCAATGATCTATTCGAGGGCCTAGGTGGGGATGAGGAGCCACACTTGGGCACAACCAGCCTTGATAAATATGAAGAGGCCAATGATGAGGAGGATGAGTAGTTATTTCATGAAGTTCCCACCACCCTTTTGTTCTTCATGTTTACATTGGAGAAATGTAGATTCATGGTTGGGGGTGAGTTTTGTGGTCTTGTTTTGGTCTTTTTGTTTCCCATGTCGGGCTAAATTTCGTATGTTTGGGATGAGTGTTAGTTTTTAATTTGAATTTCCTTGTCGGGCTTTTTGTTAAAATAAAAATGTTATTTGATTGAATTGTTAGTGCCAATGATAGGCTATATTAAATTGCAAAATATTGTTTATTCATGTGTTAATAATCGCCTTTGTTCATAGAAGTTTGCAAATTAACTCTGAGGGTTTTCTTTTTGCCATGGTTCTTTTCCAAGGAGCGATTTTATTTCCTTTTCTTTTATTGTTGAATTGGATGGAATTTCCCAATGATGAATTGAGAGGCGACTTTCTTAAGGGACAATTCCAAGTTTTGAGTCCTTTTTTAGTCGGTAATTGCGATTGCTTTTTGAGAGGAACCACCAAAGATTACTTAAATGGCATGGCATTTGAAAAGAAATGAATTTTGAGAAAGAAAAGGGCATTTAAATATTAAAGTTGAGTACTCTTTTGTCATAAGTTATACATTCTTTGTTTGGCTTCTTGATACACATGTTATTTGGTTTTATAACTCATGATGTGGTGATGAAAATTGTGTGAACCCCTTGGATGGTGATGCTTTGTGGGAAAGGTTTTAGCTTAATCTCATGCATAAATGATTGTCTAGAACTTTCCCCAAGTGTGACTCAAGGCGAAATACTAGATATACCTGCACTTGGAAGATGATTTTTCGCTTTCTTTTGATAAGCTACTTCACCTATATGACCTCCTTGAACATCAGTCCTTGTTAGCCAATGTTGAACCTTTAAACCTTTTCCTTGAGAACCACATTACAAGCTTATGACCCTTTTTGTAATCCTTCTTTGGCACCAATCCTCCCTAGTGCTAGTTGTGAAAAAAATACAAAAATGATGCTTGAGTCTCAAATATGTGGGAATAGAAAAGAGAAGAATGAGGCAAAAAGCCTAAGTTTGGGGGTTGCAAAATAAAAAAAGAATTAATGTGAGCTCCAATATAAGATAGCACCAAAGTATGAGTAAATGATGAATGGGTTGGTTGAGAAGAACCTTTGACCCTTAGAAGAAAAGAGAATTGTTAAAAGGTGCTACCTCTTGATTTGATGAAATTAAAAGTGGTAGCTAAGGATATAAAAGGGTGGCTCTTGTTACAAAAGTGAAAAGGTTGATCAAGAAAAGATAAAGTGGGGATGATCTCAAAAGAAAAAGGGAGTATGCAAAAATGTTCACAAAAAGGGCATTAGGGAGGTTCTAGTCACTAGAACTAAAAAGTCATCCTACCTTTACCCTTATCCTTCATCATGACTCCCAAGTCCAAATTGATTGTAAGTATAGCAACTCTACATTAGTGGCAAGCTACACGAAGGGCAAGCCTATGGGTCAAGTTATGTGCATGCGAATTTTTTTGTGAGAGTGAGCATATTTGTTTCATTCTATAATCCCTTTGAGTGTGAATTTCTTGATAATTAAGTGGGATTCTCTCTTGATGTGAGTGGCATCACTTTCTTGGGGAACATGCTTACACGTGCCAGAAGATATGATTGAGACAAGATTGCAGTGAGCTCTAAGGCAAACTTTGAATGTGAATTTTTAATGACTTAAGATGCTATATAAGCTTGTTGTGATCAACCATGCCCCTTGTTTGAATGAAGAAATCAACAGTGAATCATGCTAATTGTTTGTGGTTGTCTCTTGAAGCTTTTTCATACATTGATGAGTCTTTTCTTTTCCTTTGTTTTAGTGTGCGATTTTTGGGTTGTCTTAGGCTTAGTGGTCTCTTGTGTAAAAACTCGTGTAGTATGACATGCTTACTTAAAATTTTTCAGCTGTAAACCATTGTCTTTCTTGAGGACAAGCAATGGTTCAAGTTTGGGGGCTTGATGACTTGGTAATTTACCAACTCATTAGGCTTTTAAATATGAGCTTTTACTTGGTTTTCAAGTCTTTTAGGAGGATTTTATGCTCTTTGTCTTTTGTTTTGGTAGGCATTCAATTTAAAGAGAGAAAATAAGAAATTGAACAAAAGCATGAAGCCTAAAGAAAAGGACCTGCATTCCATCGGATGGGACCGGCAAAACGCCAACCAAATGCAGGAGCATACTGTGTTGAAGTGGAAGGTGCACCAGTGGAACGCGGATCACCACCTGAAAACTATCGGTGCCAATGTCGGACTGCTCCCAAAGTCACTGGCCCCAGTTGTGATAGAGCGGCACCTCGCGGATGGGTACCAGCGAAATGCCAGTGACTCGCAATTGAGGCCGTCTTAGGAGGGTAAAATCATCCATCATGAAATTTGAGGAGCATTTTTAACCTATTTCTGTACATTCCCTAAAAAGCACTGAACCTTCAATTACAGATTTGGAGAATTAGAATTGGAGATTATTGAATAGCTTTTCTTCTTCTTCTTCTTCAACGTTAAAACCTTTATTGAAGACAATTTTGAGCTTGAAATTCGCTCTTAATTATGAATGTTATGAGTTTATTTGTTACTATAATCTTATATTTCTCATCTATGAGTGGCTAAATACTTTTCAAGGGGTGTGTACATGATTGGGGTTAAATTGGATTGTGTGTTGCTAGATTAATCTTATAATTACTCATTTGGTATAAATCTGTTGTTTTCTCCCAAATTGTAATTGAATTATCCATAGTTGCAAATGTGGTTTATGCTTACTTATTCTATTTTTTCTTGAAAATGGAAAATTGAATATGGGTAAGAAAGCAATGATGGGTAATTGGGTATTGATTATGCGAGGTTGGGCTAGAGATAGCCAAAAACCATAGTCATACACCCATGAGGAATTTGAGGCTAGAAATAGCTCAAATCTAACCCAAGTCATAGTGGGTGAATTGTTTGGGACCTTGGGGTTTGAGAAAACCCAAGGCAAAAGGCACCCAAATGGTTGAAAAACATCGAGTGTCACCTCGTCCATGGCTATTTATGCTTATAAGTAATAATTCAATTTTGTAGTCAATTCCAATCCAATTGATGCCCTGTCAATAACATACCACTAGCTCTTGCTCATTTTTGTTTATTCAAGTTGGTTATCTTGTTGTTGATTGATAGTTGATTTACATTTTAATTGTGATCTTTTGAACTCTCAATTTTTATTTTTCCGTTTTTAATACAATGATGCATCGTAGCTCAATTTCGATAGATAACTTTTGTACCATCGAATCACCATTCCCTGTGGATTCGAACCTGGCTATTAGTTGGGTATTTATATTGTGACGATTATTTACATTTACCCTTCCTCCTTGTGAGGAGTAGATTTGAACGTCATAAAAAATGGGTCAACATAAAATGGGTAATATTTCAATCTTTCCATATTTCATATGGGTAAAAATGAGTTGACTAACAAATGGATTGGGTAAAAGACATTTTTATCCGTGTTTTTATGAGAAAATAGTACTCTAATTTAGAATTCAATATCCGAAAAATACTTTAATTTTTTTAAAGTGAGAAATATTAAAAATACTTTATTTAATTTTATTGTATCGTAAAAGTCATAAAGTTTTTTCTATAACTTTTCAATATAAAAAAATACGTAACAACAAGGGAAAAAACTATTATCACTGGATTTCAAAGTAAAGAAAATTTATAATTTAGGAGTAAAATGTGCATAATTCACTTTAAGAAATATCAATACTAATACATGATTTAAAATATATTAAATCACTTATAAGGGTGTGTTTGGTATGAAGAAATTTTTTAAAAAATTTTCTCATGTTTAGTTATGTAATACCCCGAAAGTGCCTAAGACTGGACTTGGAATTTGGGAATGTGATCAGTAAAAAAATATGAAATTTTGACTCAGTATGAATTATTGTACGATTCGTAGGAAGGACCAATGGACCGTAGGATCACTCGTGGCCAGCAGTTGTTGTGGATAAGTTGGTAACAACGAGTCTAGTAACGACCCATGGGATGGTGGAATGAGTCGTCGGTCAGAGTCATTGTTTGGTTTTGGATTTTCAGGAGGAAAGGTATGACTCGTGTTAAGAAACCACGGATCATGGTAAGGACCTGTGGTTGGGGTCTAGGGTGGCAGAGTTGAATAGTAGGGATCATGGTACGACACGTTGTAAGGGACAACGAGTCGTTGCTCCCACCCGTAGGAAGGAGCAGGGGATTTCTCCCCGTCATGGTAATGGATGGATCTCGCGACTCATTGGATGAAGGTACCAGTCGTGGTGTGACTCATGGAAAAGTTCAGAACTTAGGTTTTGTCAGAGGCTGCAACCGGGGGGGGGGGGGGTCACAACCCGTTGGATTAAGGTACGATCCGTAGGACAAGTAATGGTAACTTGAAGTGTGTAATTTTCCTGCATTTTAATTAGGGAAAATTTTTAATTTCTAAGCTCCTAAGCCCTAAACTACGTCATTTTAAGCTCAGATAAGAGGATTTTTAAGAGGGTTAAATCTATTCTAATCCATTCCCTCCTCCCATACATGCAAACTAAAGGATTTCTAAAGGAAGAACAAGCTAAGAACTCTCTAATTCCTTCTCCAATTTCTTTGGGCTTTCAAGGAAGAGTGTAGGATCAGATTATCCAGGTATTTAGGGTTATGAATGAGAGTATTCTTTCACTTCCATGCCCAAATCCTCTTCTAAATTAATGAAATTCAAAGTTGATGAATCTATGGGGTTTTAACCCAATTTGTGAAATTCTCTAAGTATCTATCATGGGTAAATTCTATTCATGTTTCTAATGTTGTTTTAGGATTTATGGGCATATTTTATAATGATTTCAATTATAAATTTATGATTTCAAAGTCTTATAATTATGATGCCCAATTATAAAAGATCATGAAAAGTTGAGATTATGATCTATGTTTTCAAGTATGATGAAGTGTCAATGGTAAAAGTATTATTTCGAATTAACTATGTTTGTATCCATCCTTTTGACTATCTCAAAGCATGTACAAGTTTGGGCAAGCCCATATGATCAAGTATGTTTCATAATTTACTTCAATTTTATGTATTTGGCTTACCACATGGTTTTGGAATCTAAACTCTCACTTTTTAGCTTGTGGTATGGTTTGAGTTGGGGCTTTTCATGATATGTTTTCAGATTATGCATGTACTATTATGGTTTAGCTTCATCGCAAGACGATGGTTCGACTTCATTGAAAAATGATGGAGAACATATGCATGTTTTTGGGGGTAGTGTCTAGCACCGAGTAGGCTAAGGGTTCAGTCAACCCTGTGCCTCAAAATTGCATGCCAATATAGGTTTGTTCTGATTATTTGGGACCTCCTTTGTGAGCCTTTCCTGCCTCCAGCTTGATATCGATATCATTATAGTGCCCTTAGCCCTGGCAAGGTTTTGGACAGCTCTGTCCACTTGAGTGTAATAGTCAGGACCATGTAAGATCTATCATAGTAATGTCGGTTATGTGACGAGTCTCTCATTGTTCATCATGATTTCAATTATGCATGCTCATCAGTCATGATATTATATTTTCAACAGGTTTGACCCAATGTTCAATTTTTCTTATGATTATCAGTTTCAGTTTTGGGTCATTCAAATCAGTTAGTATATTCAGTTATGTTCAAATCATGTTTTCAGATAATAGCATACAAGCCTTACTCTAAGAATCTTATGTTGAAATGTTTTATGACATGCATGATTTCAGTTTTACTTATTTAGCGGTTTTACTTACCTTGCATACTCGGTACATTTCAAGTACTGACCGCATACTCTATGATGTATCGCTTCATGATACAGGCTCAAACTTTCAGGTTCAGTCCCACCGTTAGCCAGATCCTTAGAGTTAGCATCCCTCAGCTTGTTGGTGAATTCTCATCCTTCGAGGATCTTCTCATCAGTCTATCATCAGTATGTTCAGTTTCAATTTATTAGTGAGTTAGTTGGGGTCTTGTCCCATCAACTCGTTAGATTTTAGAGGCTTATCAGACATAGTAGGTATTCAACTTCGGATTAGTGTTATGTATTTCGTTGTTCAGATTGTTATAGAATTTTTAGACTTCCGCTATTTAAAATGTTAGATTTCCGCATTTATTATGTTGAGATTTAGTTGTCATGTTCATTCCATGGGTCGATTTGGAGCCATTTATGATTCTAGGTTCCGTGTCTAGATCCGAGTCTATGTTCAGGTCGTGATAAGTTAATTTAAATGTTTTGAATTTTTATTTTTGCAAATTGTCTTATCTTTCTAGAATTAAGAAAAATGACTTTCCTACATAAAGTTAGCAAAATATTTTACAAAGTTCTGACTCCCGACTCCAAATATTGACCAAACCCCGACACTTGACCCAGGACTCAAGTCCTGACCTCGACTTGAGAATCAACTCCCAACCCCAACCTCGACTCTCTACCTCAACCTCGAACCCCGACCCTTGATTTACGACATTGATCCTAAACCAATATCCGACCCTGACCCTAATTTTCGACCTCGACCCCAACACCCTTCGGCCTTTCCCCAACCCTGATCTCTATTCCCTAATCCTGACCCCGACCCCCAACTAAGACTCCCGACCCCAACCCCTAACACCTCACCCCGACCCCCAACCTAGACCCTGACCCTCGATCCCAACATCCTTCCCTAACCCCCATTCCCTGTTCCCTAACCCCGGCCTCGACCTTCTACCCTGACTCTGACCCCGACCTCAACTCCCGACCTCGACTTTGACACCTGACTCCCATTTTTTACCTAACCTGGGAGTCAACATCATTCTGAGATCAGACTCCCAACACCTGACCCTAAATCCCTACACTCGATCCCGATCCCTAACTCCGACCCCGGCCCCAATCTCCAAGACCCGACCTAAGACTCTACTCTTAACACCGTCCTGAGACCCGACTCCCACTTCCGACCTCGAATTTCAACCACAAAACTCTGAAACCGATTCGAGACCCAACTCTCGACCCTGATTGAGACACAATTCTTAACACCGACCCAAAATTCGAGACTCGTCTTTTAACCCCAACCCTGATACAAAATTTGACAGTTATATATCTATTATTCTTGCAATTGGCATTTAAGTATGCAACAAAAAGAAGATACTTTTTTGAAAAAGGTTAAATAATACTTATAATATTTAGAGAAAAAGAAGTTTCAAATGATCAACTTTAAAGAGAAAAAAACATAAAAAGAAAAGTTATAGCATTTTTGTGATATAATGAATTTTGAGTGAATAAAAGTAGGAAGCTTAACCAATTAAGCTAACCCATATTTTACCCATGAATACCCATATTTCTATGTGTTGAATATGAGCTTAAACCCAAATTTTACCCATTTAAAAATTCACTCATCCAACCTACTAAAATATAGGTGAATTAGGTGGATCATCAAAATATGGACTTATTTTGACGGCACTAATTATGATACTTTTTTCAAAAAGACATTAAAATTTTACGAAGGTCCTGTGCTGATTACATTTCAAAAGGCTGACAAGTGGCCTTAGTAGGTGTCATTATTTAGTAGTTCTTTGGACAAGTGTAGTACACTTGTCATGTCCTGAGATTACTTTTCAGCCTATAAATTGCACTTTTTTGGTGTTAAACTACACTAGAAATCTTTCTCTTCTCTTTTACACTTCATACGTTTCCTCTCTCTCAATTTGCTTTCTTCTATATATTTTAATTGTGCTTTTGTTAGCTTCTATTTTTCCTCCTTTTTAAGGTTGCTGATATTAATTAATTTTACTAATTTTTATATCATCTAATTAATTAGAAAATGTTTGTTTAATTTTGAAAAAGTATTTACATTGTTAAAATAGTTTTTTAGGATAATGTCCAGCATGATTCAAACATAATATATATATACACACATTATTTGTAATATTATCGTAATAATATTTAATTAGTTTTCAGAATTATTATTTTACTAATAAGTATTTATACCAATAATATTTTTCCCTTCTTTCCCGACAGGTCCTAATATTTTGTTGAATTAGTTTGAAGTTGAATATATATTTAAACTGATAGTGCAATGAGAAGTCCACTTTTTTTTCTTTTTAATTTCAGAATTAATAATTAAGTTGTGCAATGGCAACAATTCCATCATTGAACGGAAACCACATATGGCATAGGAGAATTAATTTTGTTGGAAAATCAGCTGCTGTTGCTTTTGCCAAATTTCACTGCTGCAAACGCCCAATTCAAACACCTCCCAAACTGCATTTACATGGTTAGTTGCCTCTCTCAATATAAGGATAAACTTTATTATGGGTGAAAAATATTTTTTTCATAAACTACTGGATTCAAAACTTGCACTTTTAAGGGTGTATCTGGACATGCAATATGAAATTATATGATTTAGAATCATTATTTCAAATCAACATTTAGATATGCGACTTGAGATCATGAATTTAAATTCCAAATTGTTCAAAAAACATGATTTGGGATTTCAAAAATCTTGATTTCAAAATTTTTCAAAAATGTAAAACTTTAGTCATAAATTTTTAATTTATATATATTAAAAAAGAATTATTATTTTAATTTTTGCAAAAAAAAAAATCATATTCAGCATGAAGAGATTGTCTGTACCATGTGAAAAAATTATATTAATGAATAACTAGTTACTATTATTGTTGTGTAATGGATCTTTATAAAATTATGTAAATTTAAAAGTTTGTTAATTGCAAACATTTATTTATAAAAGGAATATGGAGATACGCAATATCAATGTGTCGCCTAATAATATTTCAATATCTTGTTGATGAACTATGATTTACTCATTTGGTAAGATTGTATAAGAATTTAGAAAATATTGATAGTTTTCACAACTTGTGTGGGATTTTCATGTTTGTGAGAGAAAAATACAATCAGTCCAAACAAAACTTCAACTTTATATTAGTTTGATTTCATATCATAATTTCAAATTATGATTTCATTTGCATGTCCAAACAAACCCTAAGTCTGTAAAATTTAAATAGACATTTTCGTGAGATAAATAATTGTCTGACCAACTAATGTCAACTATATGAGACACATAATAAACAAATTTCAAATTTAGATAGTACTACTCATTACAATAAATAGTACTTAATACCAGTGGCAACATACTTAGCTATTAAAATCACTGAATATTTCCTATTCAAATTTCGGAATGCAGACCACCAAGACGGAGTTTTTCGCCCTACGGAAAATTTCCCACCTTTTATATGGGGAGATACATTTAGCGCTCACAAAATATTGAATAATCAGGTATCAATATTTTTTTTGATTTCTTAATTAAGTCTTTTTATTCACGATATATATTACAGGTCAACGAAAAAAATAAAGTGGAAATAGAAACTTTGAAACAAGAAGTGGGGCACATGATAGCTATGAGTAGTGAAAATGACATTATGGAGAAAATATCGTTGATTGACAATCTCGAACGCCTTGGTATTTCATATCACTTTGAGGAGGAAATTGAAGATCAACTAAGCAAGATATTTAATCTAAATGTCCTCCATGAAGAGGATGATCTATACAAGGTTGCGCTATATTTTCGATTGTTTCGGCAACATGGCTATCCAATTTCTTCTGGTATGTATGTGAGTAAATTACACAATTAGAAGCACGTTTTCAAGAAGTTTTAGAGTCGCATAAGATAATTTGTTAAATAAAATATTGTATGAAGCAGATCATTTCAGTCAATTCAAGGACAATAATGGAGAATTCAAAGAAACTCTACTTACAAATGCAAAGGGTTTGCTAAGTCTGTATGAAGCGGCACATGTAAGGGAACATGATGATGCCATATTAGAAGAGGCCCTTATCTTTGCAAGATCCCATCTTGAGAGGATAGTGCCTACCTTAGATTCAACTCTCGAGAATCAAGTGACACATGCCCTCAGGCAGCCTCTTCATAGAGGCGTCCCAAGAGTTGAAGCACATTTTAACATTTCAATATATGAAAAATGTGGATCAAGAAATGAGAAACTACTAAGACTTGCAAAATTAGATTACAATTTATTGCAAGCGCTACATAAGGAGGAGCTTAGTGAACTCACCAGGTAAGTTACTATTATTTTTGAGTTTGTTCGTTTATTTGAGTATTATATTCAAGCAAACTACTAATTAATACTGCTCTCATTTACCCTGAAGGTGGTGGAATGAATTAAATCTTGCTTCTGTACTTCCATATATTAGAGACAGAATAGTGGAATGCTTCTTTTGCTCCGTAGGCGTGTATTTTGAACCTCAACACTCTCATGCTAGAATAATGCTTGCAAAATGCATTGCCATAATTACAGTAATTGATGACACGTACGACTCATACGGTACTCTTGATGAATTGCTTTTGTTCACAAAAGCTGTGGATCGGTATGGATTAGTTAGATGACGCATCTAATATTTAAATTACAGTTATTTCTTGAATCTATTATATTTTCTTTCCCCCTTGCTCTCTCGAGGTATATTAGTACTAATGTTGATGAATGTAGGTGGGATTTAAGTGAAATCGATCAACTCCCCAGCTATATGAAAACGATATACACAACTCTTCTCGACCTTTTTAAAGAATATGATACTAGAGTAAAGAAACTGGATATATTTAGTGGAGTTTGTTACGTCAAAGAAGCGGTATGAGACTTAAAACTCTGATGAATATGTTTTCATATGTTATTTTATACATTTTCTTGTTCGACTTATTTTTGGGTGAGACACATTCCTTTTTTTAAAAGAAAAAATTGATGAATTTTTTAGAACTATTAATATAGAAGATACAAAAGTTGTAAATAAAAATACTTTTTTGACTAGATGAAAGAAATCGTGAGGAGTTACTATATTGAAGCAAAATGGTTCATCCAAGAAAATATGCCACCATTTGAAGTGTACCTCAACAATGCATTGATCAGCGGAGGTGTTTATCTGCTTACACTGGCATCATTATTAGGCATGAGATCAATTTCAAAGGCATCATTTGAGTGGATGATGAACAAACCAAAAATTCTTATGACTTCTGCTTTAATTGTTCGAGTCATTAATGATATAGCTTCTTACAAGGTACAAATTATATAAATTTATACATATAGTTGCACATTTGCACATAATACTATCGTTTTTATGAATACTTATTTTTTTGAAGGGGGAGAAAGATAAAGGACAACTTGTCACTGGAATAGAATGCTATATGAAAGAGTATAATTTATCAGTCGAAGAAGTGAGTGAAAAACTTTCTAAAATAGCTGAGAATGCATGGAAGGATTTAAATAAAGAGTTCATCAAGCTTACTTCTATACCAGTTGAAGTCCTAATGCGTGTTGTCAATTTTCCATGTCTAGCTGATCTTGTTTACAAGAATAATCATGATGGATATAGTGATCCGAAATATAATTTGAAATCAGTGATTGAAGCTGTACTCGTCAATCCTATCGATGAGTAGAAAAAAAGTATTTCATATGTTTCCTTCTTTGAGTACAAGGGACCATGGAGATAGTCAATTCAATTGGTAAATAATAAGATCATCACATTACCTAATTCAAAAATTCCATTAGCAGTTGGCTTGTACTTCACTATTTTATTTTATCAATTAGTTTGGATCGAATCATTTTATTTGAGTGATTAAATTGTTTGAGTTGTTTGAATATCATTCAGCTTAATGTATTCATGTGTAATTTTATTTTATGGTCAATCTTATTTTTTTTAAAAATATAATTTTCATATTTTATTTTTTCACGATTTGGTCTTTCCATGACATAGTGTTGTCTGCATTGGGTCAACAAATATTATGATTAATCCTTTAGGTTATGAGAAAAAGTATACATAATACCTATTTATGCCTATTTAATTATTTTTACTATCCATATACCTATTAATTTCTTTCTACAAGGTATTTGAACAAAAGAACATCTCATATCACTTCATTCATTTTAAATAAGAAGTGTTTTTAGCTTGGACACATCCTTTAAGAGCACTATTCATTTCTAAAAAGTAAGATGTATTTTTGCTAACTTCTCCTAACTAATAAATACCTAGAAAAAGATGTAGCTCTTTAGTTTTTTCGGTATGTAAAACTCTCTTTATTTAACTAAAGATTAAATTGAAAGAATATCATTAATGTCTTTTTGATTATGTAATGCACCGCTTATTTTGGAAATAAAATAATTGAAAAAGTAAAAACACCACTTATTTTGAAATAAAATGAAAAGTAAAAACATCACTTATTTTAAAATAGAGGGAACAAAAGAAACACTTTTCGATTTCGACTTGTGAGGAAGGTTCGGGATGATCATTTTTGTATGAAAAAATGACAATAAACGAAAAAGCAGTAGAACTATTTTTGTTACATCTCCTTCTTAATATCAAATATGGCTATTTTTAAGTCTCGTAAATTACTTGCATACAAAGTATGCTACACTAAATTATTTAGGCATCAAAACATGATACATGAACGTTCACTATTATTTACAACATTCTTCCTTGAATGTCCATGTACAAAGAAATTTTAGCAAAAGAAAAAATGTATATAGTTATTCGTAATACGTATTGTTTGCTATCTCATTAAAAATCTTATCAGAAAAATTCAGTGGAACAAAACCTGGTTAAAGAAAAGAGCGAACGCGTATTTTACTCCCCTGATGAAAACTTTACTTAATGTTTTGAGGACGGCGCATCCCAATCTTGAATGTTGAAGTTGGAAACGCCTTAGTGAACACATCTGCTAAATTATTATTACTTGAATGAACTTGTTGAACATCTATTTCACCCTTCTTTTGAAGATCATGAGTAAAAAAATAAATTTTAATGAAATATATTTTGTTCTATCTCCTTTGATGTATCCTCCTCTTAATTGAGTTATGCATGCGACATTGTCTTCGCATAATATTTTTGGAGTATCTCAAGGAAGACCGCATGTTCCCTATATGTTTTGAGTTATTGATCTCAACCAAACGCATTTTCGACTTGCTTCATGAATGGCTATTATCTCTGCATGCTTTAAAGAAATAACAACTATTATTTATTTCGTTGAATGCCATGATATGCCTGTATCTCCATATGTAAATAAATAACTTTTCTAAGATCAATCTTTATGTGGATCAAATAAATATCCTGCATTTACATCACCAATTTAGTTGTAAGTTAGATTCATTTTAATAAAACAATACCATGTCATGGGTTCGTCGGAGGTATCTAAATATATGTTTAATACTATTTCACTCTCTTCGCGTTGAAGAAGAGGTAAATCTTGCCAACAAACTAACATAGAAAATTATATTTAATTTAGAATTATTAGCACGTATATTAATACACCAATTATATTAAGATATGGTATTTCAGCATCAACAAGCTCTTCTTCATTTTCATGAGGTCTAAATAAATTTTTATTAATATCAAGTGATATCACAACCATCAGAGTACTCAATGGATGTACTTTATCCATATAAATCTCTTTAAAATATTTTTAGTATATGTTGATTAATGAAAAAATATTCTATTAAGTACTCAATTTATAAACAAAGACGAAATTTGATTTTTTCAAGATATTCTATTTTAAATTTCTTTTTCAAATATTTTACTCCATTTGAAAGCTCTTCAGAAGTTTCAATGATGTTTAAGTCATCAACATATAAGACTATTATGATAAATTTTGATCTAGGCATTTTCTAAAGATAAAAGGACAAATTGGGTCATTTTTATACCCTTCTTTTAATAGGTATTCACTAAAGCAATTATACCATATGTTTCCTGATTGTTTCAATCCGTGTAAAAAATTAAAGTTTTATTGAATAATTTCTTCGAAGATCTTTATATACTTCAGACATTTTGAATCCAGTAGAAATTTTCATAAAAATGTTATTTTCTAGTGAGCCATATAAATAGGTTGTGACAATATCAATTAACTGCATATCAAGTTATTTATGAACTGCCAGATTTATAAGATACCTGAAGGTGACATACATTCACCACAGGAGACTATGTCTCCATATAATCAAGGTTAGATCTTTGCGAAAGATCCTTGTTTCATAAATCGTGCTGTATATTTTACAACTTTATTTTTCTTATTTTGTTTTTCCACAAAAATGCAGTTGTACTCCACTAGCTTTACACCTTCAGGTGTTCAGATTATCAGTCCAAAAACTTAGCATTTTTCAAATAAAGCCAATTTAATTTGGATTGCATCTTTTCATTTTGGCAAATCATTTCTCTATCTGTATTCCTCGACAGATTTTGGTTCAAGATTCTCATCTTGTTGCATTATTTCAATAACTACATTATAGGCAAAAGTATTGTCGACAATTATATCATTTTTATTCCATGATTGTTTTGATAAGACATAACTTATTGAGATCTCTTCATTTTTATTATTTTCAGGTACCCGAACCTCTCCCAATGTTTTATCAATTGTTATATATTGCTTTTTTTCTTGAGTAGCTTCCTTCTTTTTATGACCATCTTGGTTGTTTGTTTTTTCTCTTTTTTGAAGATTTTTATCTTTGGAATCAATTGGTCTACCATGTTTTAAGTGTGGTTTAAACTCATTTTCATTAATTGATTGTCCTACCAGACAACAACTAGAATTGAAGCAACAACTGAAATATGAGATTTAATAATCCTTAAAAGGTTAGTGAATGCATCTAAGAGTTGATTTGCATTATTTATGAATAGATTATCTTTTTAACTTTTAGTTCACATTGATTTGTATGAGGATCTAAATGAGATAGTAATAATTTGCATTTTAATCTATTTTTTTTCAATCGCTTATTTTTTCCCCGCTAATGTTGGATAAATTACTTCATCAAAATGATAATCAATACATCTGTCATAAATAAATATTCAGTCATAGGTTTTAAATATTTTATAATTGAAGAAAATTCATACCCAACACATATCCCCAACCTTCATTGGAGATCCATCTTTGTGCATTGTGGTAGAGCAATTGAAACATATACCACACATTCAAATAATCTAAGATGAGAAATATTTTGCTCCTAACCAAAAGCCAATTATAGTGGAGAGACCTTATGATAACTTAGGGGCCTGATTAGCACAAGAGTTGCTGCATGCAAAATAATATGACCCTAATATCGAGATGGAATACTTTATTCTCATAAGAAGTGGTCTAACAATTAATTGGAGGCGTTGATTAATGATTCCGCTAGACCATTTTGAGTACGAATATGAGAAGCCGGATTTCAATTATTATCTAAGTGACAAACAATAATTATTAAAGGTTGTAATGACCCATAAGTCATTATGAGGGGAATAAGTTTGGAACAACCTAACTAGCCCAAGTTGTGGATAGGAAGGTGTTGTTGGGTGATAGTTAAAATTCTGAGTTGGGGAGTGGTTTGAGAGCAGGATTTGGGAGCTACTGGTTACGAGGGACCGCTACAGAGGGGGAATTTCTGCTGCAGTGAGACCGTTATCACTGTTGGAGTGCCGTTGTAATGGACCAGAAGAATAATCATTGGATCCGCCGTGGTGGTGTTCTGACCATCATAGCGGGTCTGTTGCCGTGGAAAAGTAACCACAACAGTGGGCTATGGGAATCAGTAAGTAGATTTGAAGTGGAATTTTAGTGGTTATGCCCCCATTATTCTAAGACATGAAGTTCTGGAACTAGAGGAGATTTTCTCAAGAGCAGAGTAATTCCCCTTCCCAAGGTAATAATCTTAATATGATTCTTCGATTATTTTGATTCTCTAGCCCCGTAGAACCAATAGGGGGACATGTTATGGTGGAAATCCTAGGTTGAAAAATCCTAGAACGATGAAAGTAAGGGAAATTGATTGGGTTTGAAGGATGATCGATTTCTAGGTTTGTAAACATGTAATTGTTGCTTCCTAGGGTGAATGCAATGTAGAATTTCATCTATAAGATAGTTTGAGACCTAGAAATTGGTGAAGTTAGAACCTTTAACTCTAAAAACTTCTTTAAGGGGGTTTAGAGGAATAGAAAACTCCATGAACTAGATTGGGATGATCATAGCAAGGTTGGGTTATGATAATTTAACCATGAAATATTGAATTAGACCTTATATGGGTAGAATCGGGTGGGTGTGAATTTTCAATTCCTTGGTCAAAGAAGTGAATGATGGAATGTTATCTTATTGTTTGTTTTAGACTTTGAACGTTCGGAAGCGCTGAGGAAATTCAAGGCTCCAACGGAGTGATTGACGTTCGACCCTCTAAATCGAGAATGGTTATGGTTTAGAATGAGTTAGACATTTCATAATGACATGTATATATGTGGAATGATAATTTGTATATTGGTCTCTAGACCTGAAGTGTTTTAAATCTTCCTTGTTGAATTCCCTGATTGAGTGATCCTAATGCGATGTTACTTGTGTAATGTGGAAGTGAATGTGGATAGTTTGTTCATGCCCTTTTCTAGTTATTGAGAATGATCTCAAATTGTTTAAATGTTTAAGTTGATGAAGGTAAGATGAAGCCTCCTAAAATTCATATCAATGGACTTAATGATAATATATCGATTATGAGAATGAAAGTGGATACTATGAATGTCCTAAAATGAGTGGCTTGTACCCGAAGGGAGCATGCGAGCGAGCAATGATGGTTGAGTGGCTTGTGTTCGAGGGGAGCATCCAGAAGAGTAGATGAGTGGGAACGGGTACCATGCCGGTATAGTATATGGATTTCTAGAATTCGTAGCAGTTCATGATTGGAGGGAAAAAAATAAGACCCTCTAGCATATGTGTACATCGATGTTTAGTGATCGAATGTTCATGGTGATGTGATAGAGGCATGTGCCTACATGTCACCATTCATTATATTATTTGATTTACTGTAAGAGTGTAAGAATCGGACTGAGTATATGGGTACCTGACTGAACTAAACTTGTGATCATGTGTTTGCCCGTCTAAACTGTTGAGGAATTGTAATGACTTGATGGTTGGAATAGTTAAATGAGGACTCATGATTGATTTGTGCAATCTTATGTGAATGATATATTCTATATTCTATGTGGTTATATAGTGTCAATTGTCTATTGATGATTGTGAATAGCGTGGATGATTGTAATGATTTGTAAGTTGAAAAGAGTTAATAAAATGTTGGATGTGAGCTAAGTTGAGCTATTGACAAAGCAGTACCACTGCAATGGAACTTGTTCTACCACAGCAAGACCGTGGTAGTGGTCAAGCAACCGTTGCAGCGATGGCCCAGTCAATAAGCAGGTTAGTTAGCATCTGAGTAGATTTAATTCCTGAATGAGTATTGTCTAAATATAACTGATGTTCTAAGCTAATTGCATATTGTTGTTTATATATATGTATGTTATTATTTAAGGTTGGCCGATGATGCTTACCAGTCTGTGTTTTGTACTGACGCTACTCATGCACTTCTTTTCTGAGTGCAGAATTCGATCTTGGAACCTCATCTCGACCTCACCTCTATAGCAGTAGCAGATTAATAAAAAGGTGAGCAGTGCAAGATTTGCTGTTCTACTCCTCCACAGAAGATATCCCTGGTCCAAACATTGGCAATTAGTTTTCCTTTTTTTTTTTCTCAAATACTCCTAGACAATGTTAGGTAGATGTCTTCATGTGCAATGACAATCAGAGTATGAAAGTGTTATTATTGGGTTTCTTTAATTATAACGATGTTCCGTTAGTTAATTTTCAAAAATGTGTTTTATTTTGTCTTAATATCAATAGAGTTAGGATAATTAGTTGGGAGATATTGGTTCGCCCACCGGGGGGTTAGCATGGGTGCCAGTCACAGCCATGCAGGTCGTGACAAATTAAAGTTGGTATCAGAGCTCTAGGTTCGTTTATCTTATTGCATGAGGACGATTCTAGTATAGTCTCGTAGATCGGTTCAGAGACATATGTAACCTATCTTTGAGAGGCTACAGGACTTTATGAAAACTCCCTTCTTACATTCTTTTTCATGCGATTACTTGATATCAATTGGTATTTGGTGATCCAAATTAGTATCTAACAATTCTTCTTTATTTCCCTCACAGATGGTGAGAGCACATGCAGGCGAAAATAGAGAGGAAGCAACCGGGCCAGTAGCAGCAGCCGTAGTTCATGGCAGGGGATGGGGTAAAGGTCACGGGTGGAGTCTTACTACTGCCAAAAGAGGGGCCCGCGCTCCTGCTCCAGTTCGAGAGAGATCAACATCCCCTGTACCACCAAAGATGCAAGAGAGGGTGGCTATGGACGTGGATGTTCCTACTTAGGGAGAGGTTGCAACCGTTCCAGCATCCTTCGAGGTTTTGGCTAGGTTCTTAACCTTTTGAGTGGCCTCATGGGTAATGGGGCAGCACCAGCAACTCCTGTAGGGCAGCAGTCAGGGATACAGTATACAGTTGTGGTGGCTCCCCAAACTTATGATATGTCAAAGGTTTTGATGTTTTTGAGGCCGATAGCTGGACCTGTAATGACTGGAGAGGAACATAACTTGTTTCGGAGGTTCACCAAGATGAAGCCTCCCACCTTCTACGGTACTGAGGTGAAGGACGCCTATGAGTTCATCATTGACTTACATGAGAGGCTCCACAAAATAGGGGTAGTGGAGAAGTACAGGATAGAGTTGTCACCTTTTAGCTGATGGGTGATGCTAAGATCCGGTGGAGGGCTTTTGTGGAGTGCAGAACAATAGGGTCTCCACTATTGACCTGGAGCCAGTTCTACTCCACTTTTCTCGAGAAATACGTAGCCCGTACCTTGAGATATAGGAGGAAGTATGAGTTCACCACCATTGAGTAGGGGAGCACTTCAATCGCAGCATACGAGGCCCGATTCCACTCACTATCCAGGTATGCTCTACCCTTACTACCTATAAAGGAGGAAAGGATTAGGTAATTTGTTAAAGGATTGAATGTGGGTCTCCAGCTGTCAGCCCTTCAAATGGTCTCTGCGAGTAAGACCTTTCAGGAAGTAGTTATCACAACTCGAAAATAGGCCCGGACGGAGACACAAGAACTAGAACCATGAACTGCTCCAAGTTGACCTATGGCATGAACATAGCGGCTAAAGAGTATACATCAAGCGGAATTGATAAACTAAACATGAATAAGTGAAGTCTGAATACATAAAAACCATATAGAGTCAATATTGATAAAGATGAAGTTCTACATAGTGTCTGAAAAAGCATCCAACATAACTAAGGAACTAATGGGACAACACCCCCAGCTAACTCACTAAAAGTCTGCAACTGAAAGTGTGTAAATCAACCAACTGAAGGTCCTCGAGGGATGAGGACTCACCAATAAGAGAGTTCAAACTAGCTGTGGGACTAACTAATTGCAAAATTGAGTTTGATCATCTGCACTGTATCATAAAATGATACAACATAGATTATGCGGTCAGTACTTTTGAATATATTGAGTATGTAAGGAAGTAAAACATGCGGAGTATCTGTTAACTGAAATCAAGAATCGAAACATATACTGTAAGATCATAAAAGTAAGGTTGCATGTTGAAATCAGAGTCTGAAAGCATATATAGTCATAAATTGAATCTCATCTCTGAATAGAATAACTCAAAGATGAAAATAGAATCATATGGCTTGCCATAGCTGGAATCTTAAGTAAAAGCTTATAAACTGATCATAGAGTCAAACCTGTTGAAAAAATAATATCATAAGTCATAAAATGCATAACTGAAATCATGAGGAGCAATGGGAGACTCGTCATATAACCGACACCATCATGATAGAGCTTACGTGATGCTCCAACTATTACACTCAAGTAGCAGAGCCGTCCAAAACCTTTTCAGGGTTAAGGACGCCACCATGATACCAATATCAAGCTGAAGGCCCCTATGGGGGAAAGGGAAGCTCACAAGGGAGGTCCCAATGTATTTGTATAAACCCACGTTGGCACGTAGTTCTGAGGCTCTAGGTTTACATGAACCCATAGCCTACCCGGTGCTAGACACTACTCCCAAAAATATGCAAAGTGCTTTCCATCATTTTTTAACAAAGCTGAAACCATCATTTTTCAACAAAGCTGATTAAGTGATTACATGCATAATCTGATGTCTGAATATGGGGATTCCTGGCTCTAAACATACCATAAGCTGAAAATTGGGAGTATCACTCCAATACATATGGTAAGTTGATATTGTAAAACTGAACTGAATCATGAAAATATACTTAACTTATATGGGCTTTCCCAAACTTTAACATACTTGAAATAGACTTGATAAATCAAAATCATGAATTCATACATGGGTAAATCAGAAACATTCTTTCATGCTAGATATCTCATTATACTTGAAAACATGGATCATAAACTTGACTTTTCATGAAACACGCATAATTGGGCATAATATTCTAAAAAATTGAAATCATGAATTGTAATCAAAATAAGTATAAAATCTGCCCATGAATCTTAAAACATACATTGAAATACGAAGGGAATTAACCCATAACTAAATCATGGAGAATTTTATAAAATTAGGATAAACCCCATAGGATTATGAACTTGAATCCATAGAATTGAGGGAAATTTTGAGCATGATAGTGAAAGGAACCCTCATTCATGGCTTCAAATACCTGGGTAAACTGAATCTACACTGGAACTTGAAAGCCCAAGAGACTTGGAGAAGAACTTGAAAACTCTAGGCTTGATCTTCAATGGAGAAGTCTTAGTATTGCATGCATGGGAGGCGAATGGTTTAGAATAGGTTAAATCCTCTTAAAACCCTCCTAATGGAGCTTAAAAAGACGTAGTTTTAGACTTAGGAACTTAGAAATTATGAAAATGCTCTTATTGATTCACATGGAAAAGCGACACTCCCAGTCCCAATGAGGGACTGGACGAGTTGGGTCAATCAACTCATTTCAAGGTTAACCTGTCGATCAACTCTAGGCTGAGTTCTAGTGAAAAACTAAGGCCCTATCTTATAGAATGAAATTCTGTAGTTTTGCAATAACTTGGCTTGTTTCTTTACTACAGCTTGGAGATGATTTTAGCCACCAGGGACCAGCTCAATGAGCACCTTGGGCGGTTATTTCTCGATCAACTATCTGACTTATTCAGAACGATGGAAAAAGAATGCCTTCACATCACTGAACAACTCGTCTTCCCCACTGAAAATTCCATCCTTCAATCTCAGTCATCCTAACAGTGACCAACTTGATGAGTCGTGAAGTGACACCATAACTCATTTCTTATCTCGTTTGGTCTCCTAGTCTGCAACTTCCTCAACACATAATGGGCACACTAATGACTCATTGGGTCAAACGATGAGTTATTACACCATCTGTGGTAACCCCCTGACAACTATTCCTTACCATCCTTGCACCCCTTAACGAGTCACTCAATGATTCATCGGGTGGCTTGATGAGCCACCTGACGAGTCATTGTATAGCTTGTGTAGAGTTTTCTGCTTTCTTCGTTTCAATCCTTGAGTCTGATCTAAAGGACTTTTGGGGTATTACAGTGGTGGAGTTTGTAAAAAATATGGAGGGGTGAAATAGGATTGTTATGCAAAGTATGCCGAGAAGAAGGCTTAAATGGTGGGTTCTTACAATGGCTCTTTTGCTAGGACTCTGGTACCTCAACGCTACTCGGGACACCCTATTCAGTCAACCATGTAGGTGTTTTCTGGGGGTCCGTAGGGACCACTCCACAACCAGCAGGTACAGTTGGGAGTAACCAGATAGTGCGCTTGGATGTTGGGGTTCATCTTATTTCTTCTTTTTGACTTAGAGATTGATGTGCTATGAGTTTACAACACTTTCGATGCTTAAAACTAAGATAATAACATGGAATTAGGTATGTTTATATGGATATGAGGTGCTTTTACTTTGTTTTTAGGAAAAATAGGTGTTGGAGAAAAAATGTGCAAAAGATGCATAAAAGTGCAGAAAATCAGCCAAGTATCAATCTCAGTACGAGCCGTACCTAGATTGTATGAGCCGTACTGAGACTCGTGGGAAAAATCAGAAGGATCAAACAATGTGAAGGAAAAGTACAACTCTCAATACGAGCCATACTAATATGGTACGAGCCTTAACTGGAGTCGTGGATAACTTCAGAGGAAATTTTCACAAGTAGTCTCTTGGTACAGTGGAACCCACGGATTGTAAGATCTACCTAAGACTCGTACCAAGAGCTGTGGGGAGCTTCAATGATTCTTAAAGACTTGGCAGAAATTAAGATTCAATAAGAGTTATGAGTTGTAGGAGGAAGGTACGAGGCGTACCACAACACTCGAAGAAAACTTTAGAAGATGTCAAAGTTCTCAGAGCCAAGCCATAGATGGATTGTACGACTCGTAGGACCATGATACGAGTCGTACCAGTTTCCAACATTTAGTCAATTCTATAGCAGCCAAGGAACATACGAGAGCAAGGTACGACCAGTACAATCCTATTACGGGTTGTATGACCAGTCATAGGGCGAGTCGGCGCCAGATATGGAAATTTCCCTATAAGCTTAGGAAAAGGTTTCTGATGTCTGTATAAATACCTTTTATGTTTTTTTAGTAGAAGAACAGATTAGTAGACGTGTGATTACATTGAGAGAATTTTTTAGTTAATTGTTTTGTGAATTATTATCAAGTTTTGGGGAGCAATTCTTGAGATCAACACTTGGTTTTCTCAATTGTTCATGGTTTTGTTCATCAATATTCAAAGCATGTTTTCTTCCAATTATTATTGTAAGTATTTAATGATGTGTTTGTCTGTGAATACTAATTACAATCTTACAATCATAAGAGGCTAAAACCTCCACAACTAGGATTGTGAGAACCATGGTGAATTAACGAAATAGGGTTATACAAAGTGATTCAAAACTAATGCTAAATGCTTGTATTGTATTCTCTTCATCTTTAAACATTTCTTAACATTGTGCAATGTTAGGACTTGCTCGAATTCATTACTTGCTTGAACCTAGAGAAGTAGATTAGGAAAAGAGAATTACTACAAAGCCTTGACTTTTATGATTATGTATGACTTGGAGCTACGGTCGTAGGAAAGCTAATTTGCAACATATTGATAACGGTTAGTTTGAAATCGCTTATGAGACCTGACCTGGTAATTGAGTATAGTCATCTAAAAGGGACGAACCAGTCATTTGGGTGAACTCTAGTTATCAGTTCTGTAAGTAAGCATTGGGATTTATCACACGTGTATGCCCTAAGTGGTTATGAACCCATAGGGAACACTTAACCTAGTTATCTGCCAATCTTGATAATAATCACAATTGTGATCTTGTTTTATTATTGTTTTTCTTTAAAACCCCCAATTTGGAGATAAATTACCAAAACGTTTAAGTACCGACATTAGTCTAGCTCATACCTTATGCCCTGTGGGTTGGAACCCAATCTTGTCATGCCCCGAGTCTACACCCTGGACGGGATACGGTACTTGAAGTCATAAGTGACCCCAAGTCAACCCCTGGTCTATCATACACTGATATTATGAGTAAAAAAAAAATAGTGGAAGCTTTAAAATAATAGCATAAAAGCATTTACGAAAATAAAACTGAAAACATAATGTTTAAGAACATCTGAAGTCTGAAATCAATTATGTGTCTGAAAGCCCTCTAACTGATGGGTTGCTGGGACAAGCCCCCAGGTAACTCTAAGACTAGATAAAAATAATGAACTAACTGAAAGAAATGAAATAAGGCCCTTGAATGATGAGAAATCACACTTCAACTGTTGAGGAGGAGGATCTGAACGATGACGACTAATGATATTGTGTCTAAGAACCTGCAACTGTATCATGAAACGGTATAGCATAAAAGTATGCATCAGTACATTGAATGTACTAAGTAAGTGAGAGAAGACATGACTGAATATAAATAACTAAATTGAATGACATGCAATGACCAACTAATATATGGAACTGAACCACTGAAGTAAACTAAAATGGTCAAGATGACCCTGTCTGATGCTCATGGGCATGCCTTAAGTTTGAAAGTTCTGAGTCTGAGATACTGTACTGAACTGAGCTGCTTATTTTGAAACTGGACTGGACTGACTACTGGGAGAGTCTGTAACCGACATATAACCACGTGAGCTAGACGTGGAGTCTAATGTATACACCCCACTTTTAGGACCCAATATACCTTGCCAGGGTATAAAGGCATGAACTGGGTGATCACAAGCATCTGGGGCCAATCAGGCAAAATAATACTGTAACCTACTCTGGCAACGTAGTTTTGGGAACCTGGTGCGCTGGAACCCTGACCCTCTCGGTGCTAAGTCCTACTCCCACTGGAAAACCTAGACTGAATTACTAAGATGATAGCTCGAAACTGGGGTCCAAGACTAGTCAGGGATATAACTGAAAGTACCCTGAGAGTCTTATTGGACCAGATTCTAAAATTGGGTTCTAGACTGGTCAGAGCTGCTTATCTGGAAACATAGTAACTGTCTAAGAACAAACTGTAATCTGAACTGGGGTCCTAAAGCTAGTCAGAGCTATTTATCTAAAATGTCATGACCGCCTAATGGACAAATAAACTGGATTCTGAATCTGATTTGGATAACTGGGAGGCACCACGACACCTCAAGAAAAGACTGAAGTCAAACTAAATAGTTGACAAAATCTGTATAGTTCTGAAGAGGTTCTACGTTCTAACTGAGCTGAGCTACTACGCAGCTAACAGAGAACTCAACTCATTCCAACAACATAAGAATTCCATAATATGGCAAATATTTCAAGAATTAAAGAAATCACATCCGACAAACAATGCTATAACTTTCTTATTCATGGCTTGGCTAAAGTCATTCTTTTGGATGGAGTATTTACTCAACATCTAGACAATAAGAAATACTACAAAATCATCCCAAATTACACTTCACAAGCTAGACTAAGTTTGATATGCAAATAATATCCACTCGGAAAACTAGGGCTTAAATCCACTTTTGCAAGAACATCAACAATTCAGGTAAGAACTGATGGAGATCATATCAATAATAAGCATAAATATCATTCTATGTGAAATTAATGAAAAATAAAATGTAATTTCTTCGTATTCAGAAACTCAAGGCTAAAACTGCTAGAGAAACGATGAGAGGGTTTTGGGGGACACAAGGGAAGGAAAATTCCCTTGTTGAATTCCCACATACCTTAGTTGAAGTTTCTTGAAGGAGAAAGCTTGGACTGCTGCAATGGAGGAAAACCCTAGGCTTTCTCGAAGGGTTCTTGAGAGGAGAGCTTACGATGACTTTTCTGAAAACTTAGGGTGGTAAGGAGGAATGAACCTTTTTTCCCCACTAATAGGTCTAAAATTATGACTAAAATGACATAGTTTGAAGTTTAGGAGAGTAGAAAATTACTAAACAACCCTTGAGAAATCGCAGGGAAAAACTGTCAGGTGATCCTGAAGGGTGACCTGATGGGTCGTGGTCGACTTGTGGTGGAACTTGTTAGGTGCACTGACTAAAAATTGACTAGGGATGGTAATGAGGGACCTAACAAGTCATTACTGGTGACCACGATTCGTGGTAACCATCCGTCAGGTACACTGCCTAACTCTTTAAATTCCTAACCTGGCCTGCTCACGAATGACCTAACAGGTTGTGGTGACTGACCACAACTCGTGAGGTCTTCCGTTGGGTACGCTGTCTCTCCCTTATAAATTCTCAAACCTCCTTTCCATGGCTGACCTAACGGGTCGTTGGGTCTCTCAATGACTCGTTAGGTGAGTCATTTTGTTACAATTTCTACTTATTTCTAGCTTTTCTGATTTAAGTCGCGGATCTAGTCTTGAGTTTCTGGGACATTACAATATCTCCACCTTGGGAACATTCGTCTCCGAATGTTGAGAAACACACAGGGAGCAGAGAATAACAATCACAAATATAACACCCCAAAATATTTTTGGTGATTATTTGATGTTTTATGATAGGTTAGGGAAAGTACGGGCTGTATATTGGTCGTAGGTGACAAGGGAAATGTGTACGATAAAAAAAAAACCAAAGAGTGTGTGAAGTTCATAAGTAAGGGTCAACTTTAAACGACCATATCGCCCAACATATAAGGAATTAGAAGCCCCATGATCTATCAAATTAAAATTTTTTGAGTCTAGTTTTCAAAATATCAAACTGCTTGTCAATCAGAGTTCGGAGTAAGAAGTTATGGGCATTTTACCAAACCATCATGAGCGGTGATGCGGGCATGACGCTCTAGCGCCTCCACCGCCCTATTTACTTAAAATCTGATTTTTCACTTGTAGAAAACATTTCCAGCTAAATCTAAATCGACCATCGTTCTAAGGATTCCATTTCTCTCTCAATTCCGGCAGCTAGGACAAATAAAATCAAGCAGGAACATAGAGCAAAGTTCAAGAAAATCACAAGATAAGTTGAGATTACCTTGCCAAGTATGTTTCGGGCTGTTTTGGAAAGGTTTTGAAGAAGTTTTTCTGCGTGTCAAAATCTATTTGGACTTACTATATATCCATCTTTGAGTAGGTGTTTAAATCGGGAGTAAAGGTAAGGATTTCGCCCCTTTTAAACCTCTCAAATTGCAAAGCGAAAACCTGGAAATTGGCAGCTAAGTGAGCTGCCAATGGACTGTTTATTAGCTGAGTTTTGCTCGTTTCCTTAGGCTTTTTGGCTGTTTATTTTGCTGGAATTATACTTCATATTTAGGGGTAGAATCACAGAAAAACTAAGGTAAAATTTCCTCTGTTTTCTCCCTCGAAAGTTAGTGAAAATTAGTTGAGAAAATGGCTAAATGTTTTTGATGTTGCCGTGTGTTGTTGTTGCTATTTTGACTGCCTCTGATTAGTTATGTTGGCTGAATTTTTTTGATATAGATTAAGCTTTTTGTTGGCCTATAAAACCACTGGATTAAGGAGGTTGAAGTCTGATCATTGAGATAGGAAATCAGCTAGAGAAAAGTTCATCGGAGAGAGGTACGTAAGGCGCCCCGTCTATCATTCTTTTAAGCACGATTCGTGTGTTGTGAATCGAATGAGACAGAAACCTATTTAAAAGTCTTGAGGCATTATGTTAAGCTTCATTTAAGCTTTAAATTCCCATGTTTTATTGAGGATAAATGTTAAGATTATGCCTAGCCGAAGTGAGACACCTAAAGTGTGATATTGTGTTGATTGTTGTCGTAGTTGTACATGGAGTTGGAGACCCCTTAGCGTGGGCATTGTTAGCTGGTCCTTACTGTATGTCATGTGTATATATATGTGATGTTAAATGTGTTTAAAGGTCTGGTTGCTATCTTAAATTGGTGAAAGCCGAGATGAGGACGTGTAAACGATTTTAAGCCACGTAAAGACGTCGCAAGCTATTGAGGGTAAACAAGCTTACCGAATAAGGATTACCTGGTTATGGTTGTCCTTTATCTTATGTGTATGTTATGAAATATGTCAGGCCAAATGGAGATTTCATAATCCCTTTCCCTTAAGCCGAACGACAAGCTAGCGAGTTTCTGAGCTCTAATGTCCCTTGGAGACGATCTATAAATTTTGTTGAAACTCTTACATTATCCGTAGTTCCTTATGATTTATACAAGTTTTTAATACATGCATTTAAGTTCTATTTTCTATCTTTACATGTTATACGGACTCAGTTCCACTTATGCATTACGAAGGAGGCCTATGCAGACCACATGTTTAGTATTCGTCATTTCTATGTTGTATTATTGAGCTGGTCCAGTATAAGCCATATCGACTCCATTTATGATTTTGTCTAAGCTTTATTGATTTTACCCCGGTGTGGTACACCGGTTGGAGGTCTTGTTATTTTACCCCGGTGTGGTACACCAGCTGGATAGAGTTTACCCCGGTATGGTGCACCAGCTGGGGGCATTTTTATTTTTACCCTGGTATGGTACACTGGCTGGAGGCATTTTTATTTTTACCTCAGTGTGGTACACTGGATGGACGGATTGTGTATAGATTTTATGGCCGGTTGTCTACTGGCATATCGGTTATAGTCTTTGCTGTACATTAGGTCGTTGCATTTACACTTCAATAACGAGTTATTGTCAGGTTTCTGTTTTCAGAATTTCAGGTTGTTACTACTCCTTATTTCTGGCCTAGTTATCATTTCTATCTTACATGTTTACAGTTTTCAGCCTTACATACCAGTACATTTTATTCATACTGACGTCCCTTCATCTTGGGACCTTTCCTGCAATCGTGTTGTAGGTACAGGCCGAGGCTCAGATCATCGGACGTAGTAGGAGCCAGACTTCAGCAGAATAGTTGTATGCTCCTCTCTTCCAGGAGCCATATCCTAGTTTGGACTATTTTCAGTTTTGTGAACAACATGGGTAGGCCGGGCCCTGTCCCGTGCATTTCAGTTTGTTTACTCTGTAGAGGCTGATGTGGACTACTTTATATAGTAGTGTGGGTTGTGTAGTCATATCGGTTTTTCATTGCCTTTCTTAGCTTTATTGTAGCCTTGTCGGCTTTCCAAGTTGCATATTTATAATTGTCAAGGCATTATTGGCCCAGTATTTATCTTGGTTGGTTGTGACAGGTGGCTTGGTCAGCCTTAGTATTACATTTATAGATGCGATATAGCCGGCTTCTTGATCGACCATGAATCGAGTGCCAGTTGCACCCTACCCTAGTTTTGTGGCATGACAGACTTGGTATAAGAGCGAAGTCCTGTCCTAGGGAGTCCACAAAGCCGTGGATGGTAGAGTCTTGCTTATGGGTATGTTTTGCACCATACCTATAATCAGGAGGCTACAGGACATTTAGGAATTATTTCACTTCTTTTACTAATAGTTCGTGCTATAGGTCGAGCTCATAAGTACTGTGATATCTAAATCATGTTATTCTTTCAGAGTATTCCTGTGAAAAGGAAGATGAGTACAAGGATGATTGGCACAGCTGTTGGGGAGGGTATTAGTCTCTCTCCAGTTGATCAGAGAGGCATGTCAGAGGCTCAGAGTGAATCTCCTGCCCCAGGTATTACAGTTCCTCCCGCACCGACTAGAGCAATGGCAGATAGACCTCCAGCTCCTCTCGCATCAACAGTACTTGAGGGTAGTAGAGTGGCAGACCCTCCCATGCCTGTGGTACCTCCAATTATTCCGCAAGGACAGGGTCTTGAGGGAGCTGTTCAGCTGATGGCTTGTTAGTCGCAGGTCAAGAGCGACGATTGGAGACGATGGAGAGACATAGAGGCCAGACAACTTAGAGTTCCAAGGCCTGCGAGTTCTTGAGTTTGAGCCCTCCTATATCACCAAATCAGACCCGAGCGAGGATCCTCAGGACTTTATCGATCAGACTTATAGGCTGTTAAAGGTGATGCGATCTACAACGACTGAGGAAGTAGAGTTGGCGGCCTTCAAACTATGTGATGTGGCCATATTGTGGTATGAGGATTGGGCTCGATCCAGAGGAGCCGATGCACCACCAGCTGAGTGGTAAGAGTTCTCCGAGACCTTTATGCACCACTATCTACCCCGGGAGCTTCGACAGGCTTGAGCTGAGTAGTTTTTGCACCTAGAGCAAGGAAGTATGAGTGTGTGTGAGTATTGTCTTCGGTTTAATTCTCTTACCAGGTATGCTCCTCACATGGTTTAGACGATGGAGGATAGAGTTCATCGGTTCGTGTTAGGGTTGGGGCTTCATATAGCTCGAGATTGCTTGGGGGTATCTACTCAGGAGCACATGGACATTTCACGAGTTCAAGGTTTCACCCACAGGGTAGAGGATTTGGTTCTTCACTTACAGGATACTCAGAGACAGCAGGAGCAATGAAAGAGAGCTAGGACTGTGGGTCCTTACAGAGGGCCACAGGGTGACCCAAGGGCTCAGTCATCCAGGCAGTCAGTTAGGCCAATAGGGAGTGCCCCACCTCAGTTTCAGGGACAGAGATGGGACCAAGGCCCAGCTCCATCTATCTCTCGATGACAGGAGTGGGTGGGGCAGAGGAGACCACATTGCTGCCTTGTCCCTAGTGTGGGAAATCTCATTCAGGTCAGTGTCATCAAAGGCAAAATGTATGTTATCGTTGTGGGAAGTCAGGGCACTTTTTGAGGGATTGTTTAGATAGGGTTGAGGCGGATCAGGAGCGATCAGTGGTTGCTTCGTCATCCTCCGTTTGACCTTCCAAACTTGATCCTCAGCTAGCAACAGGCCATTGCAGAGGCATAGGGAGAGAGGATTCTAGTTCTGGGGCAACCCAGAATCGATTTTATGCTTTGGGCGGTCGACAGGACCAGGAGGCCTCACCTGATGTTGTTACAGGTACTTTGATTATTTATTCTCGTGCAGTATATGTCTTACTTGATCCCGGTTCTACACTCTCTTATGTCACACCATTGGTTGCGAGTTAGTTTGAGACAGTTCCTGAGTTATTATCTATACCATTTGCTATTTCTATGCCAATTGGCGAATTCGTGTTAGCTAGACAAGTTTAGCGAAACTGCATAGTATTGGTGTGTGATAGATCAACCTTAGCTGATCTAGTTGAGCTTGAAATGGTTAATTTTGATGTCATTTTGGGTATGGATTGGTTGGCGGCATGTTATGCTAATGTTGATTGCAGAGCTAAGGTTGTCAGATTCAGTTTTCCCGGCGAGCCAGTCCGGGAATGGCAAGGTGATGTCGCTATGCCTAAAGGTAAGTTTATTTCATCCTTTAAGGCTTAGAAGTTGATATCCAAAGGTTGTATTTCTCACTTGGTTTACGTAAGAAACTTGAAATGTGAGCCTACGACTCTCCAGTCAATTCCTATTGTAAATGAGTTCCCTGAGGTCTTTCCAGAGGATTTGCCTGGAATTCCTCCTGAAAGGGAGATAGATTTTTTTATTGATCTACTTCTAGTTACTCAACCTATATCAATCCCTCCTTACAGAATGGCTCCAACAGAGCTAAGGGAATTAAAGGAGTAGTTGAGAGATCTGCTCGAGAAGGGATTCATTCGACCTAGTGTATCGCCTTCGGGTGCACCAGTGCTCTTTGTGTGAAAGAAAGATGGGTCGTTAAGATTGTGTATCAACTATAGGAAGATAAATAAGGTTATGATTAAGAATAAGTACCCATTTCCCGGGATTGATGACCTATTTAATCAGTTACAGGGTGCCAGATTCTTCTCAAAGATTGATTTGAGATCCGGGTACCATCAATTACGGGTTAGGGAAGTTGATATCCCCAAGACTGCCTTCAGGACTAGATATGGCCATTATGAGTTCTTAGTGATGTCATTTGGTCTTACTAATGCCCCAGCAACTTTTATGGACTTGATGAATCGGGTGTTTAGGCCTTTTCTTGATGTATTTGTGATCGTCTTCATTGATGATATTCTGATTTACTCGCGATCCGAGGCCGAGCATGCAGGTCATTTGAGAGCAGTATTACAGATTCTACAGGAGCACAAGTAATATGCTAAATTTTCTCAATGTGATTTTTTGCTAACATCTATGGCTTTCCTTGGTCATGTAATTACAGCTGAAGGTATAAGAGTGGATAGTCTAAAGATAGAGTAAGTAAAGACTTGGCCCAGACCCTTGAATCCTACAGAGGTTCGTAGCTTTCTAGGGTTAGCAGGTTCTTATCACTGATCTGTGGAAGGTTTCTCTACTATCGATGCACCATTGACAAAGTTGACTCATAAAGCAGCTAAGTTTCAGGGGACAGAGGCATGTGAGCGAAGTTTTCAGGAATTGAAGGATAGGCTGACTTCAGCACCTGTCCTGACTCTTCCAGAGGGTGTCGAGGGTTATGTGGTCTATTGTGATGCTTCGAGAGTTGGGCTAGGTTTTGTTCTGATGCAAAACGACAAGGTCATTGCTTATGCCTCTAGACAATTGAGGAAGCACGAGCAAAATTATCCTACCCATGATCTTGAGTTGGCCACAGTGGTATTTGCATTGAAGATTTGGCACCATTACTTATATGGAGTACATGTTGATATCTTCACAGATCATAAGAGCCTACAATATTTGTTTCAGCAGATGGAGTTGAATTTACGCTAGAGAAGGTGGTTAGAATTACTGAAAGATTATGACGTTAGCATTCTGTATCATCTGGGCAAGGAAAATGTTATAGCTGATGCTATAAGTCGCAAGTGTATGGGTAGCTTGAGTCATATTCAGGTTGACAGGATTGAAATGATGAAGGCTCTACAGCAGTTGGCTGACTTACAAATTCGGTTACTGGATGCCGAAGATGGGGGTGTTATTGTCAAACACACAGTAGAATCGTCTTTGGTAGCGGAAGTTAAGCAACGATAATATGATGATGCAGAGTTAGTCTTACTGAGAGACAGTATACCACAACAGAAGCAGAGCCTATTTGATTGTGGACCCGATGGAGTTCTTAGATACCAGGGCCATCTATGTGTACCTAATGTGGGTGAACTACTGGGAACAAATTATGAATGAAGCTCATTATTCTCGATATTCAGTACACCCAGGTGCCACAAAGATGTATCGTGACCTGAGGCAGCTATATTTGTGGAATGATATGAAAAAGGACATCACCAGTCTTATGACTCAGTGTCCTAATTGCCAACAGGTAAAGGCTGAGCACCAGAAGCCTGGAGGTTTGGTGCAGGATATAGAAGTTCCAGCCTGGAAGTGGGAGGTGATTAATATGGATTTTATTACAGGATTGCTTAGAATGAGCAGGAAACATTATTCTGTTTGGGTAATAGTTGATAGATTAACTAAATCAGCTCACTTCTTTCCAGTTAAGACCACATATGCTGCAGAGGATTATGCTAGGCTTTATATACGAGAGATAGTTCGCCTACATGGCATCCCCTTGTCCATTATTTCTGACAGAGGTGCTCAGTTCACAACAAACTTCTGGAAGTCTTTCCAGAAAGGCCTGGGCATCAGGTAAGCCTCAGTACCGCATTTCATCCTCAGACAGACGGACAGGCTGAATGCACCATTCAAACGCTTGAAGACATGTTGTGTGACTGTGTTTTAGATTTTGGCGGAAGTGGGGATGATTATGTTTCGTTGATTGAGTTCGCCTATAATAAAAGCTACCAGCAAGTATTCAGATGGCTCCATATAAAGCTTTATATGGGCGAAAATACAGGTCACCAGTGGGCTGGTTTGAACTCAGTGAGGCAGAGTTATTGGGGCCAGACTTAGTGCAGCAAGATATTGACAAGGTGAACTTATTAGAGATCGACTTCAGATAGCCCAGAGCAGGCAGAAGTCTTATGCAGATGTACACTGTCGAGCGCTAAAGTTTGTTGTTAATAATTGGGTCTTCCTGAAAGTGTCACCTATGAAAGGCTTTATGCAATTTGGCCGAAAAGGCAAGCTGTGTCCTAGATATGTTGGGCCCTACTGAGTTATCTGCAGGATAGGAAAAGTGGCCTATGAGTTGGAGTTGCCACCAGAGTTAGCGGCAGTCCACCCAGTATTTCATGTATCGATGTTGCGGAAGTGTATAGGAGACCCAACTTGTGTTATGCCTATCGATGATGTTTGAATTTCTAAGGAGATGACCTACACCGAGGTTCCAGTTGCTATTCTTGACTGGCAAGTCAGGAAACTTCGAACCAAAGAAGTTGCCTCAGTTAAAGTATTATGGTAAAGTAATAACATCGAGGAAGTGACTTCGTAGGATGAGGAGGAAACGAAGAATAAATATCCTCACCTATTTACAATGTCGATGTGATGTTAAGGTATGTGTTTGATACTTAAGTTACTGAGTATCTATTTTGATGCATATTAAGTGAAATTAATTTCCATTCAGGGACGAATGTTCCTGGGGGGGGGGAGAGAATATAACACCCCAAAATTTTTTTGGTGATTATTTGATGTTTTATGCTAGGTTAGGGAAAGTACGGGTTGTATATTGGTCGTAGGTGACAAGGGAAATGTGTACGATCAAAAAAAAACCAAAGAGTATGTGAAGTTCATAAGTAAGGGTCAACTTTAAATGACCATATCTCCCAATATATAATGAATTAGAAGTCCCACGACCTATCAAATTAAAGGTCTTTAGTCTAGTTTTCATAAAATCAAACCGCTTTTCAATCAGAGTTCAGAGTAAGAAGTTATGGGCATTTTACCGAACCATCGCAAGCGGTGACGCGAGCATGATGCCCCAGCGCCTCCACCACCCTATTTACTTAAAATTTGATTTTTCACTTCTAGAAAACATTTTTCACCAAGGCCATGGCGCACTGAGGGGCACAACGTGGGGAGCAGTTGGCACTTTGGGCGGCGGGGGCACCTGCCACCGCCCATGTAGCTATATACAACCCCTTAGTTTAATTTCCCGTCATTTGTTATAAACTCCCACAGCCAGAAAGTAAAGGGTACGCAAGTTTCTTGGATTTTTGTCTGATTATGTTACCAAACGGTGTCCAATCTCAACTTAACTTCGGATAAAGAGTTCTAGGCGAAGTTATTTCTCGAAAATTCTCAAGGCAAATCAGAACTCCGCCGAGTAAAAGTTGTCAAAATTGTTCCAAATTGATTCCTACTCCGCCACAGGCATTAGGTAAGCACATTTCCCTTCTAAACTCTCGGGGAATTATAGGTTTTCAACCGAGTTATTGGAGTTGAAGTATAATTATTATTATTAAGAAAAGTTATCGCTATTTATCGAATTTAGTATTGAAATTAGTCCTATTCTCTCAGTATAAAAGTTACAATTGGAGGAAACCGCTGATTTCCAGTTGAAGCTCACCTATTAAATGGTAATCGGCAATCGAGGTATGTAAGGCTTATCCCTCGGCAAGTTATTCTCGTCGTATAGTGATATAACTCATGTTCTTGAATGGAAACAATGGTCCCATATGTTGCAAGTAATTGCTGTCAGTAGATTATGGTTAGGCATGTTGTGGTCAGTTGTTGTCTGTAGACTATGAATATATATGTTGTGGTTAGCTACTAGAAAACGCATATAGATTATACCGCAGTATCCCTTGTCGGGAAAGAACATGTGAAGTGTGATGCGCGCTAGAAGCGTCATAGAAACTCTTCTATCCTCCAGTCCATTGTATTAGTATAATTGTATGTTTTATTGTCAGTACTGGACCTTTGAAGCTCGTGAATAGTTATTGGGCCTGAGTTAGTAAGTTGAACAGCATAGGCGCAGCTAGGCGATATAACCACCAGTTTGGTGCCTGCATTGTCAGGAAAGCACCCCTAGAGGCCATTGGCGTACCCTCACGCCCCAGGGTCAGAAATTTAGATAGGATGGCCATACTTTAGAATCAGTGGCACTAGGGTTGTCTAGTAAACTAAGTAACAACCTACCATCTAGTTAACCACTACCAGTGACTATCAATTCCAGTTGATTTATTCTTCATGCAGGTCGCCCATGAAGCCATCCCAGTCGATCGAATCAAATAGACCCGCGGTTACCCTAAGGAAGGGGGTCTTACTAGCCGTTAGAGGCAGGGCCTACGCCCCAGCCTGATCCTATAATATACTCAGGGACCGATTTTCGTGAGTGGCTAAATCCATATTAACTTATCTATAAAGTTACGGTTTTCCCAAGAATGTCATATAAGATCTGAACAGACCAAGTTAAGGTCTAAAGGAATAGAACTATTAGCACAGTATCACCCTCAGGCTAAAAATGTTAGTAACCTATCTGTGGAAGATTAGGGGCTGACCACTCAAAAGCATGTTCAGTCAGTAGCAGCGCTACAGTCGTTCAAAGAAAACGAACTAGGTAATTGGTCGTCTGCGACCCTACAGTTGCTTGTGAGTTATAGTTTCCCGAGTAGGAGATTCAGAGTATTTTAAGGCCACTTCGGATCTCTCCCTATCAAGTCTAGACCATTAGAGATTATGATCATTATAAGGATCCTCTGATCAGATGCAGGTGCACGATGTATGCCTGCTAGCATCCATACAAATTATTCTAGGGGTGAGAAATGGTTGTGTTAGGCCCCTAAGGCCAGATACACTTTTTGAGTGGCTAGATTGAGACCTCAGTATAGCAGCTCGATTGGGGTTGGCCTTATTTAGGAGACTTTCGTAACCACCCCAGGGTTACTAGCTTTGTCATCGCCAGCCAGGGGCTAGATGACGTTGCTCCAAGGAGCAATATGCCATCCCAAGGGATGATGATGAGGCCCAAGGGCCTTATACACTCCATTCCATGGCTGGACTACCAGTTCTATGTCTTATCAGCATCACACCCCCAGTCAAGCCTGGTGCCCAGGGTGAAGTTATCAGGAGTCCACCGGACTCAGACACAGCTACAAATTAGGAGCCAAGTGGGCTCAGTTGCAGACCCAGGAGACTGGTAGGTTGGCTATAGCACCAGTAGACTCATAGAAACCTGGTTAGGGGTATATAGATTGAAGTGTGCTTGCCACGGCTTATGAAGGCCCAGGCGGGTTATTCTGTGTTGATTGTACCTTCTAAGCTTATGGGGTGCAGGTTAGGTTCTTGTTTGCATTCTTGTCTGCTAGATATTACTTACGAATATATGATTGTAAAATCATAGCTCATATACGTGTAGTGTTTTACTAGATGCAAGTTATGGATAAGCAAACTTCCAGGTTAATTTATGCCCCTTCCTTCTACTTATTTTTAGTCTTTAACAGCTTTCATTCAGCTTATTTACTACCTTACATATTTGGTACAAATTGTATTGATGCCCAACTATGGGGCGCTGCATTACTTGCCTGCAGGTTTAGACAGACAGAGTTCAGGATCTTCAGTAGCAGTTACTCAGAGTTAGTACATTGGCCTGCTCCTTTCATTCGGAGTTGCTAGATTATAAAAGATTACCATCTTTTATTTGTATAGTATTTGGGTAGGCTAGGGCCCTGTCCCGACCACTACTTGTTTTCTTAGAGGCTTGTACACTACAGTGTTCAGTTAGTTAGTTGTGATTGGCCATGTGAGGCCCGTGTATGTCTTATTTTATGTGTTGGCCGTGTGGGGCCTAGTATAGTTTATTATTTTTCTTTCTATTATAACTAGATAGCATGGTGGTCTTGTCAGCCCGCATAGGATCCCTATTGATGTATGTTGGCTGGGTTAGCTATTTTCTTTTACAGGTGTTGCATGGCCTTGTTGGCCCGAGGCTGTTATACCCCGGAAGCTCAAAGATCGGACCCTAGAGTTGAAACGGGAAAATTATGGAATTTATATTGCAGGCACATGACGAGTCACGGGATGACTCATGAGGAGACCCCATGATTCATCAAGTGACTCGTGGGCATACCTGAAATAAAGGAAGGATCGAGGTCCCCACAAGGGAGATAACGACTCGTGGTCAATTCCATGAGTCTTCATGTCACTCGTGGGGTGAGGTTGTGGTTAAGTTAGAAGAAGCTTCCAGTGTACCTAACAGATGGGACCACACCAAGTCGTGCCCTGTTCCAACGACTCGTGAGGTGGATCGTGAGTAAGCTTATGGACTTTTAATGAAGGATGAGGCAGTGTACTTGACAGGCAACATGATGAGTCGTTGCCTGTCCTGACGAGTCGTTAGGTAACCCGTTAGGGTCACCTAGCAGTTATTTTTTGCAAATTAGTAAGGGCTTCTCGTAATTTCGTAAACTCTGAAGGCATAAACTATGTCATTTTAAGGTCCGAATAGGGTCTTTAAGGTGGGTTAAGTCCCTAATGCATATCCATTCCCATGCAAAAGCTTTTAGAGAGGTTTTAGGGAGATTCAAGGTCTTCTCCTCCAATTTTTCATCAATTTCTTTGTGGGTTTTCAAGGAACTTCTAAATTAGTCCATCCTTAGGTATGTAGGGTTTTAGAATGGGTGAAATCCTTTCACACCCATGCCTAAATTTCGATTTAAATCATGAATTCTCCTATTCAATTTCTATGGGGTTTTACCTAAGTGCATGAAAATGTGATTTCTCTTTATGGGTATGATTTAATTGAGTTTTAACTATTGAATTATGAATGATGGGCAGGTTTTATATTATTTCCTTTTAAATCATATTTCATGCTTTTTAAAACTAAAATGCCCATTGATGAAAGTTCATGAAAGTTATGATTTATGATGAATATTCAATATTTTGAGTTTATTGATGATGGAAAGGCATGATATCAAGTTATCCATGTTTATGAGCATATCTTTGAAAGAATTGAGTATGTCAAGTATTGGGAAATGCCCACATTTTGAAGAATGATTTACGATTATGAACGAATTTCATGATTTATCTATTTATGATGTTGGCCGATGAAAAGGGCCTCGATTCTTGGCTAAGAATGTCTTAAAAGGGATCAATGATGATAAATATTATCTTTTAGCCAACGAATATTAATGCATGATGTTTTGATTTACATATGAGCCTATATGCATATTTTTGAGAGTCGTGTCTAGCACCGAGCAGCCCGACGTTCAAAGGACTATTCCAGTTTCTCATAACCACGTGCCACCGTGGGTTTCTAAATGATATGATGTATTTATAATTATTCCCTCAAATGTGATGTCACACCTAAAGCACGACCCTCTCCTGGCAAGCCAAGGTCGGCTCTTCCCACTTAAGCGAGAAAGTGGAGCATCATGAAAGGCTCTACCATGATGGTATTAGTTATGACGAGTCCTTCCATTGTTCCACTTGTCTTATGAATTTTTATGTTATTTATGTTATTACCTCAAGTTATGTTTTGATAAGGTTTACTTATGATTATGATAATGAATGATTTATGAATAATTTGAAAGTCTTGAGCCTTATGTTTTCTTATAAAGTTTATGATACAAGCATGATGTCCTCCTCCTGCGCTTATTTATGAGTTATTTTACTTTTAACTCCCATTTTTCTTACCTTGCATACTCGGTAAATTCCACGTAGTGACCGCATACTTTCTATGCTGTATCAATTTATGATACAGGGTTCGGATCTCAGGCTCATCCTCATCCTTAGTTCATCTCAGTTTTCGCTCTCAGCTTATTGGTGAATCCTCATGTTCTGAGGGCTGTTTGATAGACTTTCATGTTATTTATGTTTCGGTATTGGTCGGGTTAGTTGGGGATGTTGTCCCATCAACCCATCTTATGTAGTAGAAGCTTTCAGACAGGATGTAGAACTCAGCTTATGTATATGTCTAGTACTACTAGTTGTTACACTATGATTACGTTTCTGCTATGTAAGCTAAGTATTCCTCTCTATTAAATGAGATTAGATGTATGCATGTGCCATGGGGTCTCTCGGGATCTCTTGGGGTCTCTTGTCCCATGTCTACGATTTCGGTGTACGTTCGGGTCATGACAAACTTGGTATCAGATCAATAGATTTGGAGTGTCCTAGGGTGTCCGAAAGAGGCATTAAGTAGTCTTTTTCATGGGTGTGAAGCACGCCATGCCTATGACGAAGAGGCTACTAGACATTTAGGAAAAATTCCCTTCTTTCATGTTTTATATCATGCAATGAAAAGCCTCTCCATCCTTCTAATTCGTGCTATTTGCGATTGTAGAATTCTGGCTCCTAGAAGAATGAACAGAAGGAGGAATGAAAATGATAAAGGCCACGGAGGTGGCAATGACCATGAGCATCAGCAAGCCCCACCTGTTCAGGAGCCCCAGGCACCAGAGCCAACTGCCCACGCTGAGTTTCGGGCAGCTATTCAGATGTTGGCACAGGCCTTGACCACTCAGGTAAACCTGCAGGCTATTGCCCAGGTCTCACAGAGTGGCAGTGTAGCGGCGGCTCAAATTAGAGACTTCTTGAGGATGAACCCTCCAGAGTTCAGGGGGTCAAAGGTGGATGAGGATCCACACGAGTTCATTGAAGGGATCTTGAAAGTCACTCAACTTATGGGGGTGACAAATGGGGAGTGTGTGGACTTGGCCTCTTATCAGCTAAAATAGGTCGCGCATATTTGGTACAAGCAATGAAAGGATAGCAGGGTAGCGGGAGCGGGCCCTATCAGCTGGGATGAGTTCCACATGGCCTTTCTCGACATGTTCTTCCCTCGGGAGATTAGGTAGTTGAAGGCAGCTGAGTTTGTGAATCTTAAGCAGGGAAAGATGATAGTGCTGGAGTATTTGCTTGAGTTCACTTGTGTGTCAAAATACGCCCCAGAGTTAGTGATGGATCAGAGGGCGCGAGTGAGATGATTCATTCATGGTGTGGCAGGACTGCCATGCTTCACCAGGATATGGACTTTCCTCGCATAGTTTTGGATGCCCAGCAGATAGAGGTAGCTCATGTGAGGGAGAGGGAGGCAAAGAGGGCTCGGACGGATAATCGTGGGTTTTCGCATTAGAGGTCTGGTGGTGGCTACCGTCCACAGCTCCAGCAGAGATTACTAGCCCCAGCACCATCATCAACTAGTGTTCCTTCCAGACCCAGGAGTGATTTAAGGAGCGGGGCTTTAGGGTCGAGGAATCATAGGGGCACCCAGTTAGAGTATACCTCTCCAGCCTGCAGGAAGTGCAGCAAGAGTCATGCCGGGAAGTGCCTGCTCGGTTCAGATGTTTGTTATGGGTGTGGTAGATCTTGGCACATCGCCGAGCGTGCCCATATGCTAGACTGGGTGATGATAGGGTCATGCACAAACCCCAAGGACAGCCACAACTCCAGCCCATTCTGCTCCGCAGGGAGCATCAACTAGCGGGGGTGGCGGACAACGCCAAAATTGATTATATGCCCTTGCCTTACGCCAGGAGAAGGACACTTCTCCAGACGTGGTCACTGGTATGTTGCGTGTTTTTCATATTGATGTTTATGCCTTGCTAGATTCGGAAGCTACCTTGTCTTTCATGACTCCTTTCATTGCTAGTAGCCTTGGAGTTAGTCCCGAGACCTTGTCAGAACCGTTTTTAGTTTCGACCCCTGTTGGTGATTCGGTCATAGCTAGACGAATATATATAGAATGCCCGATTACTGTGTTACAAAGGGTTACCTCGATAGACCTTTTAGAGTTAGCCATGAATGACTTTAACGTTATTCTTGGTATGGATTGGTTGTTTGCATGTTATGCCTCGATTAATTGTAGGACTCATACGGTGGAATTTCATTTTCCGAGTGAGTCAGTGTTGGAGTGGAAGGGTAGTTCAGCGACAACCAGCAGGTTGATTTATTTCCTATCTTAAGGCGAGGAAGATGATTTCTAAGGGCATGTATCATCTAATTAGGGTTAAGGATGTTGAGTCTGAGACCCCAACTATTCAATCAGTTTCAGTGGTGTGTGAGTATACGTATGTTTTTCACGACGATTTGTCAGGTGTTCCTCCTGAGAGGGAAATCGACTTCGGCATTGATCTCTTACCCAATATGTAGCCTATCTCTACTCCTCCCTACAGGATGGTTCCAGCATAGGTAAAGAAATTGAAGGATCAGTTAAAGGATCTATTGGATAAGGGCTTCATTAGACCGAGGCAGTCTCCATGGGGTGCACTAGTTCTATTTGTTCTAAAGAAGGATGGTTCCCTTCGTATGTGCATTGACTATTTATAGTTGAACAAGGTCACTGTCAAGAACAGGTACCCCTTACCCAGGATTGATGATTTGTTTGACCAGCTTCAGGGTGCCAAAAGTTTCTCAAAGATAGACCTCAAGTCTGGGTACCATCAGCTCCGAGTTCGGGAGAGTGATATTCTGAAGATAGCGTTCAGGACACGGTATGTCCATTATGAGTTTGTTGTTATGTCTTTTGTACTAACAAATGCTCCTGCATCTTTTATGGACTTGATGAACCGGGTGTTCAAACCATAGTTGGACACGTTTGTGATAGTGTTCATCGACGACATCTTGATATACTCGCGAATCGAGGAGGAGCATGTCACTCACCTGAGTGTAGTACTTCAGACCCTCAAGGATCATCAGCTATATGTAAAGTTCAGTAAGTGTGAATTTTGGTTGGACTTGGTGGCATTTTTGGGTCATGTGGTGTCAAGGAAGGCATAAAGGTGGATTCGCGGAAAATTGAAGCGGTGAAGAATTGGCCCAGGCTAGTGAACCCTTCAGAAATTTGGAGTTTCTTGGGCTTAGCAGGCTACTATCAAAGTTTTGTTGAGGGCTTTTCATCAATTGCAGCCCCATTGACCATGTTGACTTAGAAAAAGTTGAAGTTCTCATGGTCGGATGCTTGTGAGAAAAGCTTCTAAGAATTGAAGACCCGACTCACTTTGGCACCAGTGTTGACCTTACCTGAGGGTATTGGTGGATTTGTTGTATATTGTGATTCTTCGAGAGTCGGACTAGGATATGTGTTGATGCAGCATGGGAAAGTTATAGCATATGCCTCTAGACAGCTGAAAATCTATGAGAAGAACTACCCGATCCATGGTTGTGGTGGTGTTTGCGTTGATGATATGGCGGCACTACTTGTATGGGGTTCATGTAGATGTATTCACAGACCACAAGAGTTTTCAATATGTGTTCACGCAGAAAGATCTCAATCTTTGGCAGAGGAGGTGGTTGGAGTTATTAAAGGACTACGATATGAGTTTCCTTTACCACCCGGGCAAGGCTAATGTGGTAGTGGATGCACTTAGTAGGCTCTCTATGGAGAGTGTGTCCCATGTGGATGAGGGAAAGAAGGAGTTGGTGAAGGATGTCCACCAACTTGCAAGACTTGGAGTTAGATTGATCAACTCGACTGATGGCGGCACTATTGTGTAGAATGGGTCAGAATCATCCTTAGTGGTCGATGTCAAATCTAAGCAAGATGAGGATCCGAATTTGAGGAAGCTGAAGGAAGAAGTGCGGAGTCAAAAGGTGGAGGTTTTCTCCCAAGGGGGAGATGGTGTGCTACGATACTAGGGTCGACTATGTGTTCCGAACGTCGATAATTTGAGGGTTCGGATATTGCAGGAGGCACATGGTACCAGATATCCCATCCATCCGGGATCCACGAAGATGTATTGGGACTTGTGAGAAATCTACTGGTGGGATGGTATGAAGAAGGATATCGCAGAGTTGGTAGTCAAATGTCCTAACTGTCAGCAAGTGCAGGTCGAGCATCAAAGACCGGGAGGCGTACTTCAGGATATTAGCATCCCCACTTGGAAGTGGGAAGAGATTAACATGGACTTCATTACAGGCTTACCTCGTACTCGCCGGCAATACTACTCCATTTGGGTGGTGGTCGACAGGTTAACCAAGGCTGCACACTTTCTACCGATCAAGACCACGAATTCAGCGGATGATTATGCCAAGTTGTATATTCAGCAATTGGTTCGACTTTATGGCGTGCCCTTGTCTATTGTTTTAGACTGAGGTACTCAGTTTACCTCTCAATTTTGGTGGTCTTTCCAAAAGGGGCTTGGGACTCAAGTTAAGCTCAGCACCGCATTCCATCCGCAAATAGACAGCCAAGCAGAACAAACAAATTCAAACCCTCGAGGATATGTTAAGGGCATGTGTTATGGATTTCAAGGGTAGTTGGGATGATCATTTTCCCTTGATCAAGTTTGCCTATAATAATAGTTATCACTCTAGTATTTGGATATCACCATTCGAGGCTCTTTACGGGCGAAGGTGTAGATCTCCCATCAGATGGTTTGGGGTTGGTGAGACAACTATGATAGGGCCAGATTCGGTTCATGAGGCGATGGTGAAGGTTCAGTTGATAAGGGATCAGTTGAAAACTGCTCAGAGTCGTCAGAAATCATATACCGATATGAGGAGAAGGGATTTGGAGTTCGAGGTGGACGATTGGGTATTTCTAAAGGTGTCTCCCATGAAGGGAGTCACGCGGTTTGGAAGGAAAGGAAAACTCAGTCCCCGATATGTTGGCTCTTACCGGGTTATTGATGAAGGGCATACTCACGCACTTCATAGACATATTTTTGCCCGTACTTGGTATGTTTTGAGAAACAATTCTGTGTGTTTTCATGTGTTTGTGTTATATATTTGTGAAAATGGCTAACACACATGATTAGATGTTTTTAGGGCTAAAAGTGATGGTTTTGGATATGTTTGAGGCTTATAGAATAAAAATGAGGAAGTTGGAATGAATAATGCAAAGATAAAGGAATATTGCACTATACAACACTGCTGCACGACCAGGGGCGCGAAGCGGCATAGAAATTCCGTGACGTGCAACCCTTCTTGTGAGATGCAGTGCGCGACGCAACAAGCTTGTCGAATGGCCATAAAAAGTCAAATCCCACTTCAACTAGGAAAAGGAGCTACAAATCCCAAACCAAATTCATGAAGGAACAAAGAAGGCATAAATCTACTATTATAAATACCCTTTTATTTCTTTGTAATAGAGATGTCAAGACATAAGTTTAAAAACATGATTTAAGAAGACAAGTCTTGGACTTAGACGTTCTATTTCAAAAACGCTTTGAGACAATTGGTTTGTTCTTCTTTATTGTTGCAATAATCAAGTGAGTTTCTTCCTGTCATTGTTGGAAGCATTAATTTATGCTTTTGTCTATGAATACCATGAATTTATTTATAAATATGATAGGCTAAAACCACCACAACTAGGGTTGTGGGAATCATGACAAATTAACACACATAGGTAAAATACTTTGTGATTCTTGAACGAAGTTTATACACGTGTTGTTTCTTCCTTCGTTTTAATTGATTTTTAACGACTGCAAATATTAGAACTTGCCTTATTCTTACTTACCGGACCAAGGAGGTAGTGAATGGGAAAAGGGATTAACAACGGAGATTTGAGGCTATCAACCCTCATCTAATAGCTTGAACTTATCCAGGAATAGCTAATCTGATATCAAGGGTAAGGGTTAGTAAAGCATACACCCGTAGACGGACCAAGTTGCGTGGTGATAATCATCTAAATAGAGGACCAACCATTTAGGTGAAATTAACTTACCGATATTGCATGCTAAGCACCGGAATAGATCACTTGTATAAAACGCCTTGTGGTTATGAAGTCATGGGAAACACTTATCCTAGTTAGTTGCATTAATTTGGAAATAACAAACAATTTCTCAGCATTATTATTTATTACTTTTACAAATTCCTCCCTATTAGGAAATAATTAACTAAAAATCTTAAGCACTAGCGTTCTTCTACGTTCTTCCATATTCCCTGTGGGATCGACCCCAACCTCTAGTTGAGTTCTTTATTGACAACGTCCGCTTCATACTTCCGAAGGAGGTGTGGTTTGAGCATTATCAAAAAGTGGCACCGTTGCTGGGGAATACAGTTTAGGATTGGATTAATTGCTTGTGTTTAACTTTTAGTCTTTATTTCCTATTTTTTTGTTTTTGTTTTATTTTCTGATGTGTCACAGGGCAGTGTGGTGAAACAAGCGGCCAAGATGTGACTACGGTCTCGACAGGTATCTTGATGAAGTCTGAGTAATCAAGATACCTATGCCTTGCCGCGACGTTAAATCAGGCGCTACTGGGCGGCAACCCAAGAGAAATTTTTCGCTTTTATGTGTTTGTTCAAGTGTGCAGGTGATAGCTCATAATTTTTAACAAAACAATTTGAGCATGAAATACATAGATGGGGAATGCTGTTCTTACCCCCACAGACGACGAAGAGTGGAGGCCCAGGGAGTTCTTCTTACATTCTATTACTTTATGCTTATTTGTTTTAGCACTGGGGACAATGTAACTAATTAAGTGTAGGGTGGGAGAAGTGAACTTCATATTACCATGCATACCTTAATTGCTAAATTTGCACATGGTAGGTCTAGTTTTTTTGGGGATTTATGATTTGTCATGCATGCTTGTTGGTTTGTAGTATTTTTTTTTAGTTTTATTTTATTTTAGGTTCCTTCAGTTTTTGTTTTCGGTACTTTTCGGGTGGATAGTCCCTTAGAACAGACTAGAGAGTCTAGATTTTTATTTTTTACTTATTTTTTGTCATTGAGTCATGACTTTGCTTGATGATGGACGGATGACGACCATCTTAAGGGTAAATTAGTCATTAGGAAGAACAAGACTTGAGCCTTACGAATGCTAGATGTTTCACTTTAGGTATCATTGAGACTTTGTTAAATTCACTCAAAAATGCAAAAAAAAGGTAGAAACACTTAGTCTTTTGGAAACTTGACTCTTGTACTCGGAAAACTGGGATTAATTATGTTATGCATGCAATATGGATATATGTGATTATGTGATCTTGATTTTCATTGTTAAACCATCTTGTGCCAATGTGTGAGGAATTATTTTTGATATGCTCCATTCTTGTAAATTGACGTTTAGAACATGCCCGGTGTATGTGCAAAGCTAAATAAGAATGATGGATTTAGGAAATGATATAGGCATTTCTTTGTTAACCATATTTTTATCCTATTTTACCTACCTTTATTGTAATTATCCTAGTTAGTTACGTTTGATCCTTAGCCTATTCTTTTGATAGCCATATTATAAGCTTAATCCCTTTTGATCTATTGACTTGTATTTGATCCAAATGACTCCTAGAGCACTTTAATGATTTTTTTTGTGTGAAAGGAGCATAATTGGAGAAGTGAAGGGAAAAGCTAAAAAGCGGGTGACTTGGAAGAAAAGAAGGAAGGAGGGTGATATTTTGTGGAAAACAAAAAGAAGAAAGAGCTTTGAAAAATTGAAGATGAAAAAAAATCATGATTTACCGATTAACCGTACTCATTTGTTTACACTGAACCTGTTTTGGCCCTGGTCCTTCCTTGGATATTGAAAACATCAACATAAGAAAATAATGCTTAAGTTGAGGGTGGCTAGTGTAGGGGTGCGTAAAGGGTGGGAACGGAAGAAGAAGAAGATGTATCTGAATGAGCTCAATGATGAAAAGAAAAATCCCCACTAGTCACCTAAGTTGAAAAATTGAAAAATAAGGAGGCATAAGGAGAAAATTTTGGAAATTGAAGAATGAGCTAAAAATCAAAGTGTTGTGAAGTATTAAAGTGCTTAGGGAGATTAGTCACTATCTTGGCCAAATAGTTCCTACTCGTCCCTTAGCCTACATTACAACCAAATTAAAGTCCTAATTGATCCTTGATTCATAATTCTATATTAGTGGAGTATTACACCAAGGGAAAGCCTATGGGTCATTTTTTGTAAGTTGAGTTCTGCTGTGAGAGAGCGAAAATTATTTTATTTATCACCAAGTTAATCTTATTCTATATCTTGTATAAAAACGAGAATCTCTCCAAATTGTGAGGGGCACAATGGTAAGACTTTGGTTTAATCTTGATTGCTAAATTACATATAATTCATGTTGGCCCAAAATATGTCTTGATGAGTTAGTTTTCAAAAGGTAAGTGATTTCGAACTTTAACATCTTAATGTTGAACCTATATGCATGCGAGTGAGTTATTTGAGCTTCATTGACTTGTCTCATGATCCTAAGTGTAAGTAGACCTATTCATAGGATGAATATTGTGCTTAATTGTTAGAAGGGAAGTAGTAGATTGTTCGAGGACGAACAATAATTTAAGTGTGGGGTGTTGATGAAGGGTGTACTGACGCATTTCATAGACGTATTTTTGCCTATACTTTACTATGTTTTGAAAATTAATTATGTGTGTTTTCATTTGTTTATATTATATATTTGTGAAAATGGATAACACACATGATTAGATGTTTTTAGGGCTAAAAGTGATGATTTTGGATATGTTTGAGGCATATGGAATAAAGATGAGGAAGTTGGAATGAATAATGCAAAGATCAAGGCATATCGCACTACACAACACTGCTGCACGAACAGGTGCGCAAAGAGGCACAGAAACTATGCGACGCACAACCCTTCTTGCGTGATGCAGTGCACGACGAGCAGCCCTTCTTGCATGATGCAGTGCGCGACGCGGCAAGCTTGTCGAATGGCCATAAAAAGTCAAATCCCACTTCAACTAGGAAAAGGAGCTACAAATCCCAAACCAAATTCATGAAGGAACAAAGAAGGCATAAATCTACTATTATAAATATCTTTTTACTTATTTGTAATAGAGATGTCAAGACATAAGTTTAAAAACATTATTTAAGAAGACAAGTCTTGGACTTAGACGTTCTGTTTCGAAAATGCTTTGAGACAATTGGTGAATTGTTCTTCTTTATTATTGCAATAATCAAGTGAGTTTCTTCCTATCATTGTTGTAAGTATTAATTTATGCTTTTGTCTATGAATACCATGAATTTATTTATAAATATGATAGGATAAGACCACCACAACGAGGATTATGGGAACCATGACAAATTAACACACATAGGTAAAATACTTAGTGATTCTTGAATGGAGTTTATGCATGTATTGTTTCTTCCTTCATTTTAATTGATTTTTAATGGTTGCGAACATTAGAACTTTCCTTATTCTTACTTACCGGACGAAGGTGGTAGTGAATGGTAAAAGGGATTAACAACAGAGATTTGAGGCTATCAACCCTCATCTAATAGCTTGACCTTGTCCGGGAATAGCTAATCCTATATCAAGGGTAAGGGTTAGTAAAGCATACACCCGTAAGCGGACCAAGTTGCATGGTAATAATCATCTAAATAGGGTACCAACCATTTAGATGAAATTAACTTACCGATATTGCATGCTAAGCACCGGAATAAATCACTAGTATAAAACGCCTTGTGGTTATGAAGTCATGGGGAACAGTTAACTAGTTAGTTGCATTAATTTGGAAAAAACAAACAATTTCTCAACATTATTATTTATTACTTTTACAAATTCCCCCCTCTTTGGAAATAATTAACTAAAAAGCTTAAGCACTAGCGTTCTTCTACATCCTTCCATATTCCCTATGGGATCGACCCCAACCTCTAGTTGGGCTCTTTATTGACAACGTCCGCTTCATACTTCCGAAGGAGGTGTGGTTTGAGCGTTATCAGTTATCAGGAGAGTTGGTAAGGTGGCGTATGAGTTGGACTTGCTTTCAGAGTTAGCTTTAGTTCATCTCATGTTTCATGTATCGCTCTTGAAAAATTGCTTGGGTGATCCAGCTTTAATAGTCCCGGTAGACAGCGTTGGTGTAAAGGATAGCCTCAGCTATGAAGAAATTCCGGTGAAGATCTTAGATCATCAAGTCTGTAATCTAAGGAACAAAGAATTTGCTTCAGTTAAAGTATTATGGAGAAACTAGCATGTTGAAGGAGCTACATGGGAAGCTGAAGCAAAAATGATGGCTAAATACCCACACATGTTCCCTACCGGCTTAGTTTCAGTTTGAGGTACCAATTTTTCTCTAAGCCTCTAATCAGTTTTCATGTTCCGTTCATGCGTACAAGTTTGTTTTATGATGAGTTAAATGTATGAGATGTTTGAATTCAGTTCAATTATGTAGTTCTTTTCGGAGGCAGCCATTCTGTCAGTTTTTGATTTTAATAATCTGTAATTACATATAATTATTGCATGTTTCTGCATTTTCTATGTATTTATAACATTCGAGGATGAATGTTCCCAAGGGGGAGATATTGTTATACCCCGGAAGCTTAAAGATCGAACTCGGGAGTTGAAACGGGAAAATTTTGGAATTTATGTTGCAGGCACAAGACGAGTCGTCAAGCGATTGGTGGACGGGCCTAGAATAAAGGAAGGATCGAGGTCCCCACGAGGGAGATAACGACTCTTTGTCAGTCCCCACGAGTCATCATGTCACTCGTGGGGTGAGGTTGGGATTAAGTTAGAAGAAGCTCCCAGTGCACCTAACGGGTAGGACCCTACGAGTCATGGCTTGTCCCAACGACTCGTGAGGTGGGTTGTGAGTAACCCTATGGACTTTTAATGAAGGATGAGGAAGTGTACTTGACGGGAAACACGATTAGTCATTGCTCGTCCTGACTAGTCGTTAGGTCACCCGTTAGGGTCACCTGGTAGTTATTTTCTGTGAATTAATAAGGGCTTCGTAATTTCCTAAACTATTAAGGCCTAAACTATGTTGTTTTAAGGTCGGAATTGGGTCTTTAAGGTGGGTTAAGTCCTTAATGCATATCCATTCCCATGCAAGAGCTTTTAGAAAGGTTTTAGGGAGATTCAAGGTCTTCTCCTCCAAGTTTCCATCAATTTCTTTGTAGGTTTTCAAGGAACGTCGAAATCAGTCCATCCCCAGGTATGTAGGGTTTTAGAATGGGTGAAATCCTTCACACCCATGCCCAAATTTTGATTTAAATCATGAATTCTCCTATTCAAGTTCTATGGGGTTTTACCCAAGTGCATGCAAACGTGATTTCTTTATGGGTATGATTTAATTGAGTTTTAATTATTGAATTATAAATGATGGGCAGGTTTTATATTATTTTCTTTTAAATCATGTTTCAAGCTTTTTAAATCTAAAATGCCCATTGATGAGAGTTCATGAAATTTATGACTTATGATGAATATTCAATATTTTGAGTTTATTGATGATGGAAAGGCATGATATCAAGTTATCCATGTTTATGAGCATATCTTTGAAAGAATTGATTATGTCAAAGTATTGGGCAGTGTGCACATGTTGAAGAATGATTTACGATTTATGAAAGAATTTTATGATTTATCGATTTATGATGTTGGCCGATGAAAAGGACCTCGATTCTTGGCTAAGCATGTCTTAAAGGGGATCAATGATGATAAATGTTATCTTTTAGCCAATGAATCTTATTACATGATGTTTTGGTTTACGTATGAGCCTATATGCATGTTTTTTGGAGTCGTGTCTAGCACCGAGCAGCCCGACATTCAAAGGTCTATGCAGGTGTCTCATAACCACGTGTCACTGTGGGTTTCTAAATGATATGATGTATTGATAATGATCCCTTCAAATGTGATATCACGTCTAATGCACAACCCTCACCTGGCAAGCTAGGGTCAGATCTGCCCACTTGAGCGAGATAGTGGTGCATCATGAAAGGCTCTACGTGGTGTGGGTTATGACGAGTCCTCCCATTGTTCCGCATGTCTTATGTATTATTTATTTTTATGTTATTGGCTCAAGTTATATTTTGATAAAGTTTACTTATGATTATGATAATGAATGATTTATGAACGATTTGAAAGTCTTGAGCCTTATGTTTTCTTACAAAGTTTATGATACAAGAATGTTGTCCTCCTCCTGTGCTTATTTATGAGTTATTTTACTTTTAATGCCCGTTTTACTTACCCTGAATACTCAGTACATTCCACTTACTCACCGCATACTTTCTATGTTGTATCGTTTTATGAAACAGGGTCCGGATCTCAAGCTCATCCTCATCCTTAGTTCATCTCAGTTCTCGCTCTCAGCTTATTGGTGAGTCCTCATGTTGTGAGGGTCGTTTGACAGACTTTCATGTTATTTGTGTTTCGGTATTGGTCGGGTTAGTTGGGGATGTCGTCCCATCAACCCATCTTATGTAGTAGAGGCTTTCAGACAGGATGTAGAAATTAACTTATGCATATGTCTAGTACTTCCGGTTGTTACACTATGATTATGTTTCTGCTATGTTTTATAATAAGTATTCCACTTTATTAAATGAGATTAGATATATGCATGTGCCATGGGTCGACTTGGGGTCTCTCGGGGTCCCTTGTCCCACGTCTACGATCTGGGTGTACGTTCAGATCGTGGCAGAGGTTGTGTTTACAGCCGAGGTATAGCAGTTTATTTTCTTGAATTCAAGTCAATAATAGGCACTAGAGGTGCCTGCGCCCAGCTAGGTCAACCTCGATTCCAGTATGGCATTAGGTGCCAGTGATGTCTCCCAAGGTGGGGCATGACAAACTTTGTATCATAATTGGTCGAATCCTAGGGAATCTGCAAGCCATTTCTAGTAGGGTCTTATTTGTAAATGTGTTGTGCACCATATTCTATAAGCAGAAGGCTACGAGACATGATAGTATGGTTACCCCTCTTTCTTCTCAGATCGTGCTATAAAGCGGAGTTGTATAGGGTTGAGCCCCTAAGCTTTCATTGTTATGTCTGTCTAGAATAAATTTTTATATAAGACAGACTCTAGCCAGTCACAAGATGACTACAGCAGCAGGAGGAGGTACCAGTGAAGTGCCACAATTGGGAGACGGTTAGTCTAAAGGCGCAAGTAGACGTCTTTTACATTTCCCCATCATCCTCCCGAGGCATCGGGAACTTCCTAAGCCAACAGATATGTCAACGTCATCCTTGATTCCTTCTTCAACTTCGAAATAGTACCTCAGAATAGTATATATATGAGTTATCTTACCTACTAGATATGTAGAATTAGATAGGGCCAAGAGTTAAGATTGGGCCACCTGAAACATACAAAGGATCACGCAAGGTTTGTTCCCCCAGCCTTCAGAGTTATTGAAATTCGCGCCCTAGCCCTAGTATAGGATGATAGAGTTACTTTCCACCTCCCAGTTTATTCTTTTAGTTTAACAGAAAGCGTAGGTAGCAACGCCATGTTGCCCAGAGTAAAGAGTAAAGGAGGGATAGAATTGTTGACTTCGAGAAAAGTTAGAAAGTGGCTAAGACCCCTAGTGTTTACAAAGTTATTTAGACCCTCACAATAGTAAATCAAGAAGGTGAATAAGGTTTCCAGTAACATTTAAGTGCGTGTGAGAGAGTCCGCGATAAACCCCCAGCAATAGTAAAGTTCAGGCCAGAAATAGGCCGATTTCGATGCAATGTGCTAATGACGGTAGAGCATATCTGTAAGAAGATGGTTATGGCCTTAGTTTGTTATATCGAAGGACAGAGACATCATATGAACAAAATGGACTCGAGTGCGGGTTAGAAGGAATATAGGTCGGTAGAATATCTTTTGACAATATGAGGCAGAAGCAAAGAACCCCAGAGCTCAGTCTAATGGAAGCAAGGGGAAAGGCACGAGTATCTAACTTTGGGGGAAACCAGAATCATCTCTAGGTTGACAGAGCATAGGACCACTGCCAAATGTCGAGAACTATGCATCGAGCTGATAGTCAAAAGATAGTAAGGTTGTAACCTAGAATGTTGTAATACCACCACCGATTGTGGAAGTAGAGGAGTGGTGACAAAGAACTTCTAACCTAGTATAACCTAGAGACAAGGCCCAGTGGGAAGTTAATGGCCTTTGGGATAATAAAGGGTGGAGTCATGAGACCCATAGGTCGACTCTAAGTTCCAGAGGTGGCAGGACTTCATTAGCAAACTATGGCAAAGGTGCACTATTTCCATGACAGAGTTCAGGATCTTCAGTAGCAGTTACTCAAAGTCAGTACATTAGCCAGCTCCTTTCATAAGGAGTTTTCAGGTTATAGAAGATTACCATCTTTTATTTGTATAGTATTTGGGTAGGTCGGGGCCCTGTCGCGACCACTACTTGTATTCTTAGAGGCTTGCAGACTACAATATTTAGTTAGTCAGTTGTGGTTGGCTGTGTCAGGCCCTTGTATGTCTTATTTTATGTGTTGTCTGTGTGGGGCCTAGTATAGTTGCTTATTTTTCTTTCTATTATAACTAGACAGTATGGTGGCCTTGTCGGCTTGTATAGGATCCCTATTGATGTATGTTGGCTGGGTTAGCTGTTTTCTTTTATAGGTGTTGCGTGGCCTTATCATCCTAAGGCGGTGTTTATAGTCGAGGTATAGCAGTTTGTTTTCTTGAATTCAAGTTAGTAATAGGCACTAGAGGTGCCTGCGCCTAGCTAGGTCAGCCAAGATTCCAGTATGGCATTAGGTACCAGTCATGCCTCCTAAGGTGGGGTGTGACACTAATCCTTCTCCGATTATTATTGAGAATGATGCAAGGGAAGATGGTGAAACCAGTTCTCACCCTATTAAGACATCAGCTGAGCAAAATTCTGAAACCCTGAAGAAAGACATGCTAGTGAAGCATCAAATTTGACTCCTTATATGACATTGGATCAAAATGAAAAAGAAGCCTCTCAGTTGACTAAGGTCTCATATATTCTGCGAGAATGGAGAAATGAAGCAAGTTATCCAAATGACTTCATTATTGGTCATCCAAATGCTCAACGACAAACAAGATCCTCTCTTAAAAATCAATCTTCATTGGCTTTAATATCTCAGCTTAAACATAAAAGAATTGAAGAAGCTTTTATTGATGAATCTTTGTTGAAGGCTATGCAAGATGAACTGGATCAGTTTGAAAGAAATCAAGAATGGACTCTCGTATATAGGCCTAACAAGGCATCTAAAATCAGGACAAAATGGATATTTAGAAACAAACTGAATGAAGAAAGTAAAGTAGTCAGAAACAAGACAAGGTTAGTTGTTCAAGGATATTCTCAATAAGAAGGTATTTATTACGATGAAATCTTTGCTACCGTAGCTAGGTTGGAATCTATACGTATTTTATTAGCTTATGCTACCTCCAAAGGTCTTAAACTTTGTCAAATGGATGTCAAAAGCACTTTCTTAAATGGTTTTATTAAAGAAGAAGTTTTTGTTAACAACCTCCTGGTTTTAAAAATTATCCCGCCCTGACCTTTTACAAACTTTCTAAAGCTCTTTATGGTCTGAAGCAGCCCCCCAAAGCTTGGCACGAGCGATTAAGTTTTTTTCCTATAGAAAATGATTTTTGTCGAGGAAAAATTGATAATACTCTTTTTATCCAACGTTCTTCCTCTAACATTTTAATTATTCAGATCTATGTAGATGATATCATTTTTGGCAGTTCTGACGCCTCTCTTTGCAAGAATTTTGTAGACTTTATGACAGGAGAATTTTAGATGAGCATGATGGGGAGAACAAAAATTCTTCCTAGGACTTCAAATTCGTCAGTCAACTAAAGGAACTTTCATCAGTCAAACAAATGTGCCAGATATCAGTCGACTCCCAAGGAATCTCATCTGACTGGTTAAAATGAATCATCCGTTATTTTATTGGAACTCACGAATTTGGTCTATGGTATCCTCACTCCAAAAATTTTGATCTAATCATTTACTCATATGTAGATTTTGTAGGTTATAAATCTGACAAAAAAAGTACAAGTGGATTGTGTCAAATCCCTGGATAAGCTCTTACATCCTGGAAAAGCAAGAAACAAAATTTAGTTGTTCTCTCAATTACAGAGGCAAAATACTTGTCCCTTTGAAGTTGTGGTGCTCAGTTATTATGAATAAAACATCAATTCTTAGACTATGATCTTAATTATGAAAGTATTCCTATTTTATGTGACAATACTAGTGCTATTAGTCTCTCTAAATACACTGTGCATTACTCTAGGGCTAAGCACATTGATATAAAGCATCATTTCATTCATGGTCATGTTGAAAATGGATATTTTCTGTTAGAATTCGTTGATTCGGAAAATCAGTTAGCCGATATTTGTACAAAACCTCTTCTGGAAAACAGATTCTGTTTTTTAAGAAAATGTCTCGGTGTGATTCCATTATCCCAAAATTAAAATTATTTTCCTTACTTTACTTAATTGTGTGCCATTTATTTACTTTAATTAACTGCATCATTTCCCTTCCCCTAGGTCACTATTACATGTCCTTTCGTTGCTGTCTTTTTAGTCTTCTATACCCTTTCATATCCCTCTATACCATTGTTTCTTTATTTAAAACCCTCTCCTCTGTATTCATACTATCCCCATCTCTCACCTCTCGACTCTCAAATGGAAAAGAACCCTTTTAAAGGTTCTCGTCGTTCTAGTAAAAAGATTAAAAATTCCTCTCCTTCCCCTACTCACATTGATATTTTCGACTCATCCTCAGATGAGTGCCCAGAATCCACCTCCTCTCTTCTAAAGAGACCCTCTTCCTCTGTCCCTAAAGGGAAAAGTTGACTCATCTATTTCGTTTGATCTGGAAGACATGCAAAAGTTCTGGAGTATTTTCGAGAAAGAAAAATTCATTGCCTTCAAAGATCTACCTTTTGCTCATAGCCGAGTCATTTTTCTTAAACAACTTGAGGAATCCCATTGCTCTGTAAGTCACCTCTTCACCTTTCAAGGATTGCATGGTATATTTTTTTGTGTGCTAATGAAGCTGTTGAAGAACCCATCAAAATGTTTTATGAAAATCTCAGAATGTATAGTGGCAGTAGTGATCTAGAAACCCTTGTGTTGGAAAATAGAATCTTCCTAAGTCACAGTTTGTCTGAAAAGGTTTTTGATACTCACTTCTCTAGATCTATACCCTTCTTTTCTAGTTCCTGGCCGGACGACTTTGAGGTCTCCCTTGACGAGGCTAAGTCCTTCATAGCCGATGATGGTACCCTGCTCACCGATTTCGGTCCTGCTACTATCTGTTTTGATAATCGCATTGTTGCTCATATCATGGCCAAAACACTTCTTCCCTAAAAATACTCGTTAAGTACCTTGTCTACAAGAGATGTGTTCATTGTTTATTGTCTTCTGAGGAAATTGAAAATAAATTCGCTGGAGTGAATTTTAGGATTCATGCTTGAAAGCTTCGAAGACCCTGGCAGTAACACCAGTCTTCCCTATGGGATGATTATGACTCAAATTATAACGGCCATGGTTATTGATGTGTCAGGATTTCTCATGAAGGAAATCTCCTCCACCTACAATGATCGAGCCTTTGCTAGCGTGGGTTATATTCTGAATGAAGGAGTCTGGGTCAAGAAGGCAAGTTACATATTGAAGGTCAGGCCTGCATCAGCTAAAGGTTCTAGTAGTGTCAAATCAGATGATGCTCAAGGTGTTGTTCTCAACTCTTTTTTTCTGAAGCCTAGGAAATCAAACAGTCACTTGGTGTAGTGGTTAGTGACCTGCACAAGTGCATTGAACTTCTGGGGAAGCTATCCATTGATGTGACCTATTTGCAAGATCAACTATCTCCCATTAAATGAGAAGAGGTAAAATTATTCAACCTGGTGCTTAAGCAAGTTGACTCTGTTGCTGCCTAAGTCGAAGTCTTCGACAATAAATTGGTTGTTTTTGTTCAGAACTCCTACTTCTCTCTATCTACCCACTTTGAAAAGTCCTATCATTCCTTCTCTGAGCGTATTATAAATATGTTGAAATATTTTCTTGGTCGTCGCTAACTCTTGTGGTCCTCTATGGTTTTTGGAAATCTCAGCCGCTGCATGGGCTATGTGTTGCTATTTGTTGTGTCCCTTTTTGTGATTAAGGGGGATAAGTACTGGTCTTTTGACTATTTTTAATTGTGGTGCTTTCTGGTTCTACCTATGATGTTTTTATAATAATATAGTTCTTTAAAAATGCCTCACTTGCTTGTTAAGTTCTGCCTCATTTATTTAATTTATTAATTCATGTGGCATGAAGACAATTGCTTCTGATAAACTCTGTAAAGTTTTTTCTAGACAGCATACACAAAGTGAGGGGGAGAAAGCATCTCAGAACTATACACAATATGCACCAAGTGAGGAGGAGAAAATCAAGAAGATCACATTTTCAAGGTACTGTCCCTAAATCATATTTTCAGAATTGTCATAATCAAAAAGGGTAATATTGTTGAACTAAATTATTTAATATTATTTTAGTGATAACTAATTAATTCCATTTAATACAGGTTATAGGATAAAAAGGGACCTCAAGAAACTAGCACCCTCTATTAAAGGACTCGAAGTCAACTGGCTGTGAAGAAGGACTAGGAAGAAAATTATCAAACATCTCCAAGACTAAAAAAATCAAAAAATCCTATCTTGATATGGATCAAATCCTTCAAGGAAACCAAATCATAAAAAGAAGGAAAGATGAGCACATCAATCAGCTAAGGAACGAAAGTTGATTCCCATCAATGAAGAAAATCATCTTGCCACACATTGAGGAAAGATCTAGAAGACCGGAAGAAGTACAAATCAAGGGGGCAAGATTCAGGGGTTCTATAAAAGGAAGAAAACACCATCAGTGGAAGAAGATAGCATGAAATCTCATCAAAGTGACGATCTTCAAAGATCTCAATCACGTATTCATCTCGTGTGATTGAGATAACAAATCCCTTGGGTTACCTTAGAGAAAATCAGTCAAGATCAAAGGAATTGATCTCCTACCTTTTTCTAGGTGAAACACACACTACAAAAAGGTATTGAAGACTCCCTGAAGAATTATGCAGCTTCACTTGATCAACCTGACAACTTCTTGTCTTACTCATTCATTGTATTTTGAAAAAACATATCAGTGATCATAAAAGAGGGAAAAAGTTAGGTAGATATATAGGTAGAGGCTGTATCAATCGTCATCCCAACAGTTGGTGCAACACTTTGTAATCCAACCTCCTACAATCTCTAAGAAAACCCTTTTAACCCAAGGGGACTGGATAGGCACCTCCCTGGCAATCCAAACCAATATAAAATAACTGTGTCATTTATATTCTTGCATTTTAATATATCTTGATTGTTATTGCACTAATATCTTTTGTAGGAACTCAGTGGACTAGTCAATATTTAAATTGTTTTTAAATTCACCCCCCTCCTTTTTATTTATCAATTCTTTTTTATTATGTAAATTTAATTGCCATGTAAATGTTGAAATTTGTTCGGATATTAAAGTTGTTAAATATATTTATAAAATATATATGCAAAGTACATGATAAAATTGCATTTCACATTCATACTAATGATACAAATATAAAAATAGATAAAATAAAAGAATACAATTCGCTAGATAGATATTCACACATGAGGCAGCATGGCGTATATTTTCTTTTGCTATCTAATGAAATGTCTCTAAATGTATACCCTCTTCAACTACATTTTTATGGACAACAACTTCTTTCCTTCAAAAGTACTGATAATATTAGTAAAAATTATAAATAATCCAATTATTAAAAAAAATCACCAAAAGGATGAAAATGACTTATTTCAAGCAAACGTACCTAATTTCTTTCAGAATTCTATCAGTTATTAGCTTCATGTGACTATCTTAACCAAAACTTATACTGTGTAGTACATATCAATCTTCTTTTTAATACTAAGAAAAATCATCAAAACACTATTTGATTTGCTAAGGTGTCATTTGGTTTGAAATACGGATATTCGAGGATTATAATCCCAATGAATCACTGGAAGATGGAATATATATAATTCCACATCTTTTATATATATAATATATCATACAAAATTGTGATTAAAAATTTATACTAATTTTATAGATAATACCAATAATTAAATACGGGATATATATAATATCAAATTTTATGCTGAGTTTAATATCCTTTTCCCTATAACCAAACAACTCCTATGATAAATGTTTTTCATCCTTCAAATAACTATGTACAATAAAATATTAATTTATCTAAAAAACTATACTTTAGCAAAGCTATAGAAGCATCAACAAAATAAACTTTGACCAAACTTTTTCAATGATCAGAATATATTTGGAGCTCCAAGATTTTAGAAGAGATAATCCACGTAACTGAAATCCAAATATGCATCATCATAATTAGCATTTCTTGCTTTCAGTGATATGTTGTTATAATAAGTGAAAATGAATAATGGTGTAAAAATTAATTATATTGATATTCTTTTCTTTTTAATTTTTTGTCTTACTTTCCTTTTTAGTTCATTTTAAAAAGAATATTTTTTTTATTTTTAGGTAACTCTTTAATTCCAATTTTCTATGTAACATGTTTGTGATCACAAGATTAAATGACATTTTGGTGAATTCTACATATGTTTAGTTTAGGACCACAAGATTCAAAAGCCTTTACTTCTTTTAAACTTCGTATTAAGTTAAAACCAAACAAATAAATTGAAACAAAAGAATTAGTACATTACTTAAACTTGTAGTGTAGTATAAAGAAAAAAATGAATAATAAAAATATGAAGAAAAGTCGCAGATAGCTTCATTTAAAAGCCTATCTAAGTACAATAATAAAGAGCATCATCTCACAAATATTTAAGATACACTACATAGTATGTTAAGTTGAGATGCAAGTAGTCCCACAAATAATCAATCTCATATATAAAATATAATCAGTCAACCAAATAAAAGGTGATGTAATGACAGGATATTTGAGTTTGATCCTAAACAAAATAATTAATCCCAAGTCAAGAAAATAATAAAAGCCTGCAATAATACCGGCCATTAGTTCTAAATAAAAAAGTAAAAATAAAATACTATTAGTTCCAATAATCCAATTCATATGAAATAAATAGTCTCCAGAAAAATTAAATAAAACAATTTCTACTTGAGAAAATAAATTTTTCGCTGCAAATAATCCTTATAAAAGTTGTCAATGATGTTCTTTGATAGCATTGGATCATCATGTTGATGATTTGTGGAAACATTTTTCTATTATTAGATATTGGATATTCAATGTTGGTGTCACCTGCACATGTAGGTTTAAGGTAAAGTCGAAAAGAGATTATTAGTGTGACGGAAAATATTTTATTGAAAAATAAGTCAGTGTTGAGTTATCAAAAAAAAAATTTGATGAATTTTTTCTCAACTAAAAGGAGGAAATGACTTCTCATACTTTTAGGCAAAAGTTGATTTTTTACAACTCTCTCAGTTCTTACACTATTAGGCAAAAGTTATTTATATATTTATTTTTAATACTGAGTTTTATTATCAAAATACTATCCAATTTGCTTAGAACTCATTTGATTTAGAATAAGGATATTAAAAATTAAAATCCCAACAAAACACCGGAACATGGGATTCAATCCCGCATCCTATATATATGGATATGTAAGAAAAAATATTTGATTAAAATTTATATTCATTTTAGCTCATACCAATAAACAAACATACGGAAAATGTAATACAAAATTTTATATCGGGTTTAATATTTTAATCTTGATAATCAAATAACCTCTAAGATTATTATCAATCATCATAAATATTTTCTATTAATACATTTTAAAAAAAACTTCTATCATATCAAATTAATATTTCAAATAAATAAAGAGTAGCCTTGTGAAATAAGCAAAGTTAGATGGAGACACTAACCAGATCACCAGAGTAAATATGATTAAATTCACTATCTTCATGTTCATTAGATAGGTCAGCACTTGGAAGTCCAAGATTCTAGAAGAGATAATTCATATTACTGGAATTAAAATATGCATCACAATTTTCCTTCTCCTTTGAATCACTTCCTTCAATAGCACTCTCATATGATGTCGCGAAAACATTGCTTGGATCAGACATGATTGATTCACTAATATAATGATGAAAATTAGCATTTGCTGCTAATAGCCGCATTTTCAACATCTGTATCAGAAATCATTGTATTACCTAAATATGTTGTTACATGATCCGCATTGGCATTCAAGTTGTATTCACTAATTTTTGTATTTTTAATATTTACACCGGTTATTATTTTCTTATCTGAATATGTTATTCCATGGGTCACATTGACATCCAAGTCATAATCACTTTGTGCATGATGATTCCCACTACTCAACATTAGGCCAAACATATAATTAGTGCTCCCAATAATTGGATCTTGTAGTACTTTTGAACCCAAGATTTCATATAATGAACCATGTTGTTGTTGTATCCTGCCACAGGTATTATTTTGGGCCAAAAAAATGGGTTATTGAATAGATTGTCAATGTTGAGGCAACGGGGTTGAACATGAAATTGTGGGTGATAGAGCTGTTGTTGAATTGAACTCTCTCCTGTAACAAAAATATTATCTAAGTGATATCATTTTAAGCTTCCTAAAAGGCTGATTAAGGGTTATACTTAGCCTAAGCCCTCATTCTCTCCAAACACCGTAAGTTAAAATTTCTCTCTTAAGAAAAGGTTAGGGCTCTGCATCATCTTCTTCTCAATTTCTCTTGGATCTTTAAATCAAGTTAAGGATTCATCAAACCCAGGTAATTAGGGTCATGAATCGGGCATTTCTTCCACCGTCATGTCCAAACCCTTCTCAAGTTTGTCAATTCATGTCTCCAATCATGTTTTTATGAAAATTCTAGGGTTAGAACTACTTTGATGAAAATTATCATTATCTTCTACAAATTCAATTATCTTATGATTAAATTCATGTGTTATGATCATTATACATGTTCTCTACAAGAATCTCTTATGAAACTATGTTCTCAAGTTATGATGATTTTGCTCAACTATGCATGAATTTCACGAATTTTAAATTTATGTATCATGGCCGAATCAAAGACATTGTTTCCATGGATAGTTCATGTATGGCAAGTATATTTAAGAATTCATGATTTAAACTAGCCCATGTAAAAAACATATTTCACGATTATGACTATGAGCAAGTGTATATTTTAGGAGTAGTATTTAGTACTGAGTAGGCCAGGTTCTATTAAACCAGACTTAGAACTACGTACCACCGTGGGTATATTCTTGTTTGGGGCCTCGCAAGAGAGTGTTTCCCCACCTTAATGGGCTAATGACTGATATCACGCCTTTATCGTTCTGTGCACTGGCAATGCTTAGGACAACTCTGCCAACTTGAGTGAGATAGGGCATCATGTGCTCATTCATGATAGTGTCGGTTATGAGAATCTCTCACTATTTCTTGATTTTCCTATGCATGTACTTTTCCATGACTTATGATTTTACAACTCATGAATATTTGGTTCAATATATGTTTTATGAGGTATTACTTATGGATTCAGTCATATTTAGATTTATGATTTAGTTTTGAAAACCTTGAGCCATTATACTCAATTATGATCAGAAACCCATGTTTTAAGCTAATCCTATACTCATAAAATTATCTTACTATTTTACTATCATATTTTACTTATCCTACATACTATGTATATTCTACGTGTTGACCGCATACTCTATGTTATATTATCTCATGATATAGGTTTGGGTGATCAGGCTTAGCCTCGCCGTTAGCTTCTGTCAAGCCCTGCCCTGGGGGGTATGACTGGCACCTGGTGCCCTAGTAGGACCTAGACTGCTATCTGGTGAGCCCAAGCACATATGGTGCCTAGCTGGCTCTAACTCAAATTCCTGGAAATAAAGGGCTATATAACGGCTGTAAACACAGCCTCCGGCCAACAGGCCTATAGCCACCTGTACTTGAAAAACAGCTAACCAGAAATATACTACTGTCACGGGAACCTATGCGGGCCGACAAGGCCACCATGCTGTCTAGTTTTCTGTAACTCAACAATAACATGCTAAGTAATTACGTGACCGGCAAGCTCACCACTACTGACTGATTATGGCCACACACGGCCAACAGGAACAGAAATAACAAATAACTATAACAAGCTGCACGGCCTCACACGACCAGCCCGGCTGACCACAGGGAAATATATACAGACTGCAAGCCTTTAGGAATAACAATAGAAATGATCGGGACAGGGCCCCGACCTACCCGTACTGTACAACAAAATAAAACGAAATACACCTCTGGAATTCAGCCTCCGGATGACAGGAGCTGAATACTCAATAGCTGACTGGAATCACGAGGGATCGCTTTCTCGTCTATGGGTACCTGCAAGCAAGTAATGCAGCGCCCCACTGGGCGTCAGTACCACAGGTACTGAGCATGTAAAGCAACTGAAATACACAACTGAAAAGAATAAGAACAGTGACATGACATATAAGCAGAAAGTAGCTGAGTCTATCTAGCTGAGAATAACTAGAGAGAGTTTATTTATTCTATAACTAAACTGAGCGTACCTGATGCCCTGTCGTCCCACTGTCTATCAGTATCTAATAGCACATATAGGTATACATATAGATACACACAATACCTGTCTGACCCCCATAAACCGGATGGTGCCAACCAACACACAATCTATTTACCCCTACCCGGGTCTAAACCAACCAAAAATAAGTCACTCCACTCATCTGATAACTGTGAGCTCCTCCTACCGGTCCCCTTGGGTACGCAGCTCAGGCCTTGCCCTCTGACAGTAAACTGTGTCTGAGTCCAAAGACTCCTACCTCTGGGTGCAAGTGCACGCGGGGTGTGTAATAAAAACTGCCCCTGGGTGCAAGCACGCAACAGGGTGATTTCATAAAAATCTGTATCTAAAACTGCCCCCGGCCACAAGCGCACACAGAGTGTTCTGCCCCTGTAAACAGGGTGGACTGGCTTTGCGCAGAGTAAACTGAACTACTCCTGCAAGCAGGGTGGTCTGGACCGTATTATCATGGTGGTCAGCCATCATCGTCCTCTAGGCGGACGACATCGCCCAACTGGTGGCGGTATCTGAATCTGATATCGACACAGCTATAACCCAGGGGCGGTGGGAATGCTTAAAGGGTGCCCACATGCCACAACAAGTCTCAACAAACAAGTAGCACATAGAAATAGCAAGCATGTATAACTGAAAATACTATCTGGAATCTAACTTCTTATTCTGATTTGTTTCTATATTGAACTGATTCTTACTAAATATACTGATTTTGCGATCTCTGTTTAACTGTACGGCTAATCTGTAGCCATGATACTATCTGTCCGAATGGCTAATCTGTAGCCACAACTGTCTGTCTATCAGGTCTTTCTTTACTGACTATTATTATGAAAATCTGTTCCTTTTTATTCTACAACATGCTTGCTACTCACATAGTAGGCTGTACTAAATCTGAACTACTAACTTGCCCTTGGGCACATGCTTTTCTAACTTTCAGACTGAATATGATATCACAACGCAAACTAGGTTTACTGAACTTGCACAACACTTAACATTCAACTTCCGGGAATTCTACTACGGAGTTTATTGTACTATATAAGGCTAAAGCTACTAACTTGCCGAAGGAACTAGCTTTACATACCTTATCCTCGAACTATCCGTCTGTCGGATGAGGCTCGGCCAATACTTCAACTATTTCTCCCAACTGCATTCATAAATATGTCAATTAATACTAAATATAGCTTTATTCCAAAGAACAACGTCACTTTCGATATAATTATAGCCTAAACTTAGGCTTATCGAAAGACGACCAAAAACTCGCTATTTTCCAGAAGTCCAGAAGGGAGAAATATTCACTTCACAGCTAGGAACATATAGACACTAGTTTGGAAGAATTCTACTTACCTTAGCTCGGTATCTCGATGATTCGTCGGCCGTATTTCACGAAACTAAATCCATAGAAATGCTCTCTGCTGCTAAATACCTCGGTATCTGAGGTTAATTTGGGTTTGGACTGCATTTGGCAGCGTAATCGGATGAAAATTATATTACCCTCTTCATTCCTTTCCTTCCTCTGATTTTTCCTCTCTGTTTTTGCTGGAAATTATGAGAATAATCCACTTAAAACCGAAGTGGGGCTTTATATACTTGGGCCTGGACAAGGCCAACGTGTCACGGAGCCAACGCGGAGGCCTCACCTCCGTGACACGCTGCCATCGCGGAGGGGCTCTGCCTCGGCTCCTCCCGTGATGGTTCGACAGGTTACTCGTCTGGTCTTTTCCCGGGCCTTTCCCTACTACGTATGGCTTCCAAATATGCTTGACCAACTCACGAATAGGCCATCTAGGTGCCGAGAATCCTACGGGGTATAATATTCTCCCCCCCTTAAGAACATTCGTCCTCGAATGTAAACTTCTATCTAGAGGACTTCTCAAGTTACTACCTAGAAAAATTTCAGCAGAGTCTCCCCTGTAATATGGACTATAGCAAAAACCTAAAATGCAGAAAAGTCCAACACAGGTACTGCACGCAATGCTTTAAGATTTACCGGATAGCTAAACATCAATCTTTCTCACTTATATATATACAACCATAAGGTACTACATAGGTAATAATACGGACATACCTGTCGCCTGACTAGGTCTGAAATAGGTGAGGATATCTAGCTTTCATATCTTCTTCAGCTTCCCACGTCATCTCCTCTCGGTTCCTGTTATGCCACAATACCTTGACAGATGCAATATCCTTAGTTCTCAATCTACGAACCTGCCTGTCTAGGATGGATAATGGAACCTCTTCATAGGCCAGTTCTTCGGTAACCTGGATATCCTGGACTGGGACTGCTTTGGATGGGTTTCCTATGCATTTCCTCAGCATGGACACATGAAAGACGGGATGAACGGATTCTAGCTCTGGAGGCAAGTTCAGCTCATATGCTACTCGGCCTATCCTCCGACGAATCTGATAAGGCCCAACAAACCTCAGACTGAGCTTACCCTTCTTACCGAATCTCATCACCCCTTTCATCGGAGACACTTTCAGAAATACCCAGTCATTCACATTGAACTCCAGGTCTCTGCGCCGTACATCTGCATATGATTTCTGGTGACTCTGTGCAGTCAATAGGCGTTCTCTGATAAGCTTGACTTTCTCTTCTGAGTGCTGAACAATGTCTGGCCCAATCATCGCTGATTCCCCTACTTCGAACCAGCCAAACGGCGATCTACACTTTCGCCCTTATAAAGCCACAAAAGGTGCCATCTGAATATCCGAGTGATAGCTATTATTATAAGCAAATTCTATTAGCGGCAAATGCTCGTCCCAGCTACCACCAAAGTCTAGCACACACGCTCGCAGCATATCCTCGAGCGTTTGAATAGTGCGCTTAGCCTGTCCGTCTGTCTGAGGGTGGAAAGCTGTGCTCAGATTAATCTGCGTTCCCAGTCCCTTCTGGAACGATTGCCAAAACCTAGCCGTGAACTGCGCTCCTCTGTCTGAAATAATGGATACTGGCACTCCGTGCAATCTGAATATCTCTCAGATATACAACTCCGCATAATCTTCAGCCGAGAAAGTAGTTCTGACTGGCAGGAAATGAGCTGATTTAGTCAATCTGTCAACTATTACCCATATAGAGTCATGTCTGTGTCTGGTACGGGGTAATCCTGCCACAAAATCCATATTCACTGCTTCCCATTTCCAGAGAGGCACAACTATGTCCTGAATTAACCCGCTTGGTTTCTGATGTTCTGCTTTCACCTGTTGGCAGTTCGGACACTGGGCTACAAATTCAGCAATTTCCCTTTTCATACCTGGCCACCAGTAGTTCTCTTTGATGTCATGGTACATTTTTGTCGCCCCAGGGTGAACGGAATAACGGGCGTAATGTACCTCATTCATAATCTGCCGGCGGAGGTCTGAAACATTGGGGACACATAAACGATCTTTACAAAGCAGCACTCCATCCTCTGTTACCCGAAACCCTGGCGCCTTCCCTAACGGAATATAATCTTTAAGCTGAACTAGGTCAGGATCCTCAAATTGCTGTTCTTTCACTTCCACAACTAACGATGACACGACAGTGTTCTGAATTACCTCTCTACCGTCCTCTGTTTCTGCTACACGAACGGCTAGGCTAGCTAACTGATGTATCTCCCTGACCAATTCCCGCTGCTCGGGTTGCAAATAAGCCAAGCTCCCCATGGACTTTCGACTGAGAGCGTCTGCTACAACATTAGCTTTTCCCGGGTGGTACAGAATGTTCACATCATAATCTTTTAATAACTCCAACCAGCGACTTTGCCGCAGATTCAGCTCCTTCTGAGTGAAGATATACTGTAGGCTCTTGTGATCTGTAAAAATATCAACATGGACGCCATACAGGTAGTGTCTCCACATTTTCAAGGCGTGGATCACTGCGGCTAACTTCAGGTCGTGGGTAGGATAATTCTTCTCGTGTTTCCTCAGCTGTCTGGAAGCATATGAAATCACCTTACTGATCTTGAGCAGATTTATATGCCCAAGTGATACTCAAACGTATCATTTTCGCCTTGTTTGTTGTGCAATGTGTATACATTTTCATGTAATTGGTAATAAAATGTGAATTTATACTAACCAACATGATTAGCATTGTTTTGTAGGTAAAATATGATTTAGAGGAGCAAAAATGCATGTTGGAACAAGATCGGAGTTGGACTTGGATGCGAGCATGGAAAAGACATTGGAATGCACAATGTAAAGGGGCTCCGCGATGGAGCCGTGCCACGCTACCATCGCGGAGGCACACTGCATGGAGGATGAATTAATTTGGCAATTTCCAGTGAAGCCTCGCGACAGCTCCTTGGCACGGAGGCAAGCCTCCGCGTTGCATGCCGTGCCACGTTGAGGCTATATTCCCGGACCATGGATTTCCAGTGAGGGTCCGGTCCACGCCGTGTCACGGAGGCAGTGCTCCGCGTTGGCCTCCGTGACACGTTGCTTGTTATTCCGGGAAATATTCCCACTAGTATAAATAGAACACTTAGGCTTATTTTTATTGAAATTCAGACTTGGTAGAGCAAGGACGTGGGTTACAGGCAGTTGAGGGACGAAAAAGCTAAGGGTTTCTCTCTCTTTCTTTCTTCTTTCAATCAATTGTTTGTATGATTAACACTTGTTTTAGGATGATTAATCCACAAATGAGTGGCTAATTCTCTTCCTTGCTGAGGTTACGAACATTTGTGATGAATTTTGATTATTGAATTGTATGGTTTTTCATCTTCTTCTTCTATGTTGTTCTATTAATTCTTGTTTCTACTGCATTAGTGTGTGGCCGACATTAATGTACATCTAAAAAGTTTGATTTCACTCGAGAGAGCACGAAATTGGAAAGTTGTGAATTAATAGGGTATTGTTCTTAACTTGATTTGGGAAAATTGGGTTTTGATGTGCTTTCCTAATAGAAATATACTTGAAAGCCGTATTAGTCAACTTAGGAACCGGAACTGTATTGCTAGGTCATAAATTGCATTTGATCACAGAAATGTAGACGAATGGTTTATGATTCTAAAGTGAGATTAAATACGAGAGTTTTAATCTCTAGGCTAATGTTCTTGGCTAGCAACAGGAAGAGAAGATTAACCAAATTATGATTATAATCAAGTTCATTACTTGTTCTTAACCTTGGCATGCTCATATCCATAGTTTCAATTCACACTAAATATTTGTTAATAGTTTTAGTATATAATTTATAACCAAAATTTATTTAACTTTTGGTTACGTTGTTGTCAGCATAATTAGAAGTAAGCTAGAATATAGTATACTTAAGCATTTTTACTTATCCAGAGTCTCCTTGGTTCGATACTTGGCTTACTTAGCCACTTTGTTACTTGTTTGACCACGTGCACTTGCGTGTCAGTTTTAACCTATACCAAACCACCGGACAAGTTTTTGGCGCCGTTGCCGGGGAGACTAGGCAATTGGTGAAATTGTGTTAAGTGTAAATTTATTGTATTTTTGTTTTATTTTCTTAAGTGTTGACAACTTGGTCTTAGCCTGTATTTTGCAGACTTGATTTTTGTGAACACTGACAAAGGACAAGGAGCTGGTGGAATCTTATACAGAGCCTGAACGTGAATTTCATAGTAAACGCAGAGAAGCTCTACAAAAGAAGCTGCAGTTGCTCAGACAGTCTATTATGGAGCAACAAAATCCACCGGTTGTGAGGGCAGTGTTAGTGCCCGATGAAGCAGCAGCAAGGCCGGTTCGCGAGGTGGCAATCCCACATGCCAACAATGTACATTCCGGTATTCGCAAACCAGAGCCTGGAGGGAGGTTTGAACTCAAACAGAACATGGTACAACTATTGCACACAAGCGGGCAATTTACCGGTCTCCCTCATGAAGACCCACAACAACATCTCCAAAACTTTTTGGAGATAAGTGACACTTATATACCCGCTGGAGTGTCACCTGATTATGTTCGGCTCACCCTATTTCCGTTTTCCTTACTTGGTGAAGCCAAGAGGTGGTTAAAAGCTGAACCACCAAATTCTATATCAACGTGGGATGATCTAGCACGGAAGTTTTTGATAAGATTTTTTCCCTCTGGTAAAACAGCCAGACTTAGAAGTCAAATTCTAAGTTTCAAACAGAGGGAGGGAGAAAATTTGTATCAAGCCTGGGAAAGATTTAAATCCATGTTGCGGGACTGTCTTCATCATCATCAGTCCAATGAGGTGTTGGTACACACATTTATTGAGGGTTTGGAACCCCATACTAAAATTTTGCTAGATTCAGCAGCTGGAGGGCAAGCGCTGGAAAAGACTTATGAGGAGCTGTACACTTTGCTCAACTGAATTTCACAGGGCAATCCAGAATGGAATACTGACTCATCTCGAGGTGGAGCAAGGAAAGCAGCAGGAGTGCTTGAAGTGGATGGATTTACAGCTATCGCTGCACAGATAGCTGCCTTGCAGAATCAGTTGAACAACCACTTTAGCAATATGAATTTGAACCAGCCTTCAGCTTCAGTCAATGCGGTCCAGCAAATGTGGTGTGAAGTGTGTGGAAGCAGTGAGCACTCAGCTGAGTGCTGTGGAGCAAACCCAGATTCGGTTAACTTTGTGGGCAATGCACAAAGAAATCAGCAGCAGTTTGGTAGTGGCTACAACTCAAATTGGAGGAACCATCCAAATTTTTCGTGGGGTAGCAACAACCAACAAGGCCAAAGTTCGGGTCAGGGTATGCACAGGAATCAAGGAGGGCAACAGAACTACCAATCTTAATTTAGAAATCACAATGCCCCTCCCCCACCACCATCACCTACCATTGAGGAAATGTTCAAGACCATGATCGCTAATCAGGCGCAATTGCAGGCTGACTATGTTAAATTGGAAGCCGAAGTGAAAAACAATCAATTAGCGACCAAGGCTCTTGAGTATCAATTTGGGAAATTTGCTAGTGCCCAAAACACAAGGCCCAGAGGAGGACTGCCTAGCGACACGGATCCTAATCCGAAGCAGGTAAATGCGGTGACCACACGGAGTGGTTTGCAGCTAAAGGAGGTGGAACCGGAGAGATCACCTCAAAAGTCAGGAGCAGCAGATGTTGAGGAAGAACAAAGTTCGGATAGGGGGAAGACCAAAGAAGCTGAATCAGAAAGGCCTCCACCCCCGTTCCCTCAACGACTCAAGAAACACAAGGAGGAGGCGTGTTTCAAGAAATTTATGGAGGTGCTTAAACAGGTACATGTTAACTTACCTCTTGTTGATGTCTTGCAGGGAGTGCCAAAATATTCCAAATATATTAAAGACATCGTGGCCAACAAAAGTCGTTTGACTGAGTATGCCACGGTAGCTTTGACGGAGGAATGCACTTCCCGGATCCAAAATAGACTGCCCACGAAGCTAAAAGACCCTGGAAGTTTTACTATCCAGCTTACTATCGGGCAGAGTATCCGAGCTCGTAGATTATGTGATTTGGGGGCGAGCATAAATCTGATGCCATCTTCGGTATTCAGAAAGTTAGGTCTAGGGAGTCCTAGACCTACAACCATAATCTTGCAGTTAGCAGACAGATCCTTAGCTAGGCCGGATGGCATTGTTGAGGATGTGCTTGTGCAAGTGGGCTCCTCATTTTTCCGGTTGATTTTATTATTCTGGATTTTGAACCAGATGCTGAAGTCCCATTTATTTTGGGACGACCCTTTTTGGCAACCGGAAAAGCATTAATTGACGTAGTTGCGGGTCAACTTACAATGCGAGCACATGACAAAGTAGAAGTGTTTGATGTATACAAAGCACCCAAGCTCCCGATGGTAAATGAGGAACTCTCGGTGATCAATGTGATTGATCATGGGAATACTAAACAAATGAATGATTCCCGAGAGTTGAGAGGAAGACCACCGGATAAGGTTGAGCACTACTGGGGGGAGGATAATGATCGTGAAAAATCGTCCATCACCCTAGTGGATAATTGAGAATAAAGGACGTCGAGCTGCGACGGTAAATCAGGCGCTGCACGGGAGGCAACCCGTGAAAAATATTTTTTTTTCTCTTTTGTTTAGTAAAGTGTAAATAGTTTTTATTTTAATTTTTCTTTTTCTTGATTTAGTACAATTTTTTCGTTTTAGTTAGTATTTTTCATTTTAGTTAGGGAAATCTATTAATCTAACCAATTTTGTTTAGTGAGGTGATTTTCAGGTCAAACGGAGAAAAATATGCATGGAATCGGGAAGGAAAAGGCAAGGTATGAAAAAATGAATAAAATGAAGAGACAGTGCACTGGGGCGTTGGCTCCGTGTCACGGAGGAAGGGCTCCGCGTTACCCTCCGTGACACGTTGAGGTTAAATCTGCATTTTTATAAAATTCCAGTGAGCCACCGCGTTAGCTCCGTGTCACGGAGGAGGGGCTCCGCATTACCCTCCGTGACACATTGCCTTATATTTTGTGACGGGTCACACCGGGTTGCCGGGTGACCCGCGTATTCCCTTCATTTTAAACCCCGATTTTAGGCCCCTTTTCCTCATTTTCTCTCTTCTCCGCGACCAAACACCCATATTTCCCTCTCCCAACCAACGTGCCACGGTAGTAAGCAAAGAAATTGTCGAGTTTCTTCGATTATTCAACTTAAAGGTATGTTTTCCTCTTCTCTCTCAAGTTTTTGTCGATTTTAGTCGAATTTGAGCATGGGAGGTGAGATATATCACCCTAAGTCGAAATTTAGCATGAAATTGATTTATTCTTTGATTGATAAATGTTCGAGATGTTGTAATACGCGTTTGAACTTGTCGATTGCATGAATGATTCGAATTTGATTGTGAAATTCAATTCTAGGGCTTGGGTTGTTGAAATCGAATCGGGTAACTTGGTAAATGTGTGAATTATATGCCGGGGTGTGCTTGTACATTGAGAATAAGTCGTTGTAAATATTGTGTGAATGTAATAGACGACGAATTCTCGGGTTTTTGGGAAAAATGTAAAAATTGTTCAAATTGGTTTGGTTATTTGGATTCGTATGTATATAGAATTTTTGTCGTTGTTTTGTTGTTGTCTTCGTTGCTAAGTGCGATGGTTGAATTGCTAGCGATGGTAGGATTGGGATTAGCTGTATGAAGTCTGAGTAGTACGCTAAAAGTTATACTGTCGAAATTTTTTTTTGTGAATGCACTAAGCATAAATTGTATAGTTGTTTGTGTTTGGGTTGTAAATAAAGTAATCCTTGCCGTAGTATCGTAAAAGTAGCTAAGGACTAAGTGTGGGGTAAACTTAGTTTAACCCGACCTTAGCCGAAGTTAACATGTATTTAGCTTGACATTGTGCTTGTTTATTTATGTTGACAGGTACAATGGCGAGTAGGCAGGATAAGGGTAAAGGTGCATCTACTTCAGGCACCGGGAGAAAACGAATGAGATTGGGCACAGCAGTCCCAGCTGCACCAGCTGTTCGGCGCGGCCAACGATGCCAATACGGAACGAGGTGGGTGACCGATGAAGGGAAGAAGTGGTACGCTAAACATAAGGAGAATAAGTACTTCCCTGAGGAGCATATTGCACGGGAACCACTAGCACAGGAGTTCCCCCGTATTGTGCAGAGGATTGAGGTAGCTGGGCTTAGCTTCATATTTCAGGAGCCCAAGGAGTGCAACCTACATTTAGTCCGGGAGTTCTATGCAAATTGGAACCCGGCCATCAGAAGCCACACAATAAAAATCAAAGGGCTGATTGTCACTCTGGAACCCCAGAAATTAAATGCCATCATTGGAGCGCGGGACACAAACGCCCACGTTCTCCGCCAGCTGAACATCACCCCACCATACGCCGATATCAGATGCACTTTGTGTGGGGCTCGATCCATAGCCCGATGGAGCAGACATAAGGAGAGGGGTTACCACCAGACTCTTCCGTATTCTCAAATGAATAGGGAGGCCATAATTTGGCTGAAAATAGTTTGTTCGTGCTTGATCCCGGGGGTGCACATGACGGATGTGACCCAGGACCGTGTCTGCCTGGTGTATGCCCTGATGAAAGGGCTAGAGATTAATGTTGGGGCGGTCATCATATCCGCCATAAAGAGAGCCCGACTACACCAGGGCCACAGGTATGGGTTCGGCGGACTCATCACCACCTTTCTCCGGGGCCTCGACGTCGAGGAAGAGCTTTGGACTACATCCCGCAGTTGGAGCGGAGGGCCCTTGATGTGACCAAAACCAAGGCCCCCGACACCACACACGGGCCAGTGCTGACACTGGGCGAGCGACATTCTCGTTATGATCAGTACATGGCACGGATGTTTGGTATGCAAATGCTTTAGCTCCGGATTGGTGGGAGACCAGCCACGGAGGATGAGTTATGGCAGCTGGAGCTGGATTACCCATTTGGCGAAAACGCCAGAGCTTTGTGCCGAGTGGGGCCAGCCTTCGTTGAGCCCACTGACGATGATGTCCCCACGGACGAGGAGACACATCGAGAGGACACCGATGTGGAGTCCGATGATGACGATGGAGGTGACTCGGACATGGGCGATGAGGCAGCAGCACCGGATGAAGAAGTCGAATATTTCGACTGATCAGGGAGTTCCACCACCCGAAATTTTTGTGATTTTTAATTTTTGTGAACACTGGGGACAATGTTCGATTTAAGTGTGGGGTGGGAAGTAGTTAGGTGCTGGGGGCTGGGCTGATTTGCTGTATGTTCTTCCTCTGCTTTGTATTTATGTTTATGTTTCCCTGTGAGCAAACTGGTCTGTATAAGTATATATTTGTGGTAATTGATGATGTGGGTTGTGTGAAATGTTGTGGTTTGCCAGCTAAGTCTGTAAAAATTTTTGTAAATATTTTCTTATATTTTTTTTCTCTATCGAAATGATCGATATTTTCAAAATTTTGCGAAAATATTTTGTACATATTAAAAATATTTTGTAAATATTTTTCCATCGAAATGATTGATGTTTTGCAAAATTTTTCGATTTTTATTTTTTGGGTTTCTCGGTGTTTGTTTTCGGTTCTTTTACCGAGAATAGTCCCATTGAACCGATGTCATAGTTAGTGACCGTTCCCTATGATGGATGGATGACGACCATCTTAAGGGAAATGTAGTCGGTAGGAGTAGTGATTTTAATTAGTTTTCAGTTTTTTTCTTTGGTGGATTGCATCACTGAACCTGTAGTTACTATATGGTTGTGAAATTATGTTTGCGTGTTGTAACTAATATTCAAAATGTAAAAATGATTCGTTTGAAAGCATGCAATTTTGTAAATATGTTGAGATACCTAGGCTGTAGAATTTGATTCGGTGTGATTGAGGCTTAATTTTTGAATTCATGTAATTGGTTAATTAAAGAGTCTGTGAATGCATCTTGAATCGAGCATGTGCATAAAGTGTGAAGTGAGGTATTGTTTTTCCATGCTATTGTGAAGTGTCTAGAACTTGCCTGGTGTGTGTACAAAACGAAATGAAGGAGGTGTAGTGTTAGAAAGGATGTAGGCATTTCTTGCTTTAACCGTGAGTTTCTATAATTTTTCTTGTCGTACTCTCCTTTTTATGTGATTGTATACCCTAGTCAGCCCGTTGAGCCTTTAGCCGATTCTTTCTTTCTTTCGTCCAAAATTGTATAAACTAAGCTTTATTCCTTCTTTTCATTAGCCGTAAAGTCTATACAAAACTCTTAAGCGCTTAAGAAGAACAGAAAAATTTTTCCCAAAGTGTCAAAGAGTGAGAAGGGTGAAAAGAAAAAGAAAAGCAGGGTGAGGAAAGAAAAGAAAAAGGTGGAGGGTGCACTCATCATAATTAAATGATATTGAGGGTACATGAAAACCCTTTGTATTGTGTCAAGTGTGTTGGATGAAATGGGCAGTACGAAAGTAAACCAGCATTAATGGGATGATGAAAAAAGAAAAGAGAGAAACAATGTTCATGAGTCGATGGGAATGAGTTGAAAATGCGCTTAAGGATGCTAGTGACTATTATTGGCTAATCCAATATATACTAGTTCCATAGCTTCCATTACAACCCATTAAAGTGCTACGTGATCTTACATTGCATTTCTTTATATTAGTGGAGTAATACACTAAGGGCAAGCCTATGGGTCATTACATGATGCATGTGAATTCTTTTGGGAGAGAGAGTGAAATTAATTTTGACATGCCCCTACTTGAATGTTTGTGTGTTGCATGAACATAAAGGGGAAGATTCTCTTGAGTTGCGAGGGCACATGCTTGATGAAAGATTGATTTTCGTGTCGGATATCTTGATTAGCTGATTTGCATGAGTTTGCCGATATCAAGAGTCGGTTCTTAAAGTCTAGGAAGTCTTGATATATTAAAGGTCATTGCATTGTTAAGACCATGCATGTTTTCTTGATGATTTGCAAAAAAATTGAATAATCGGTATGACCGTAGCATAAATTGTCGCACCATAGTGGCAAAGGTTGGGATGTAATTTGCATGAGTTGTGTATGTGTTGTTCGAGGACGAACAAGGATTTAAGTGTGGGGTAAGTGATCTTGGGCAGATTTATATGCCCAAGTGATACTCAAACGTATCATTTTCGCCTTGTTTGTTGTGCAATGTGTATACATTTTCATGTAATTGGTAATAAAATGTGAATTTATACTAACCAACATGATTAGCATTGTTTTGTAGGTAAAATATGATTTAGAGGAGCAAAAATGCATGTTGGAACAAGATCGGAGTTGGACTTGGATGCGAGCACGGAAAAGACATTGGAATGCACAATGTAAAGGGGCTCCGCGATGGAGCCGTGCCACGCTACCATCGCGGAGGCACACTGCATGGAGGATGAATTAATTTGGCAATTTCCAGTGAAGCCTCGCGACAGCTCCGTGGCACGGAGGCAAGCCTCCGCGTTGCATGCCGTGCCATGTTGAGGCTATATTCCCGGACCCTGTATTTCCAGTGAGGGTCCGCGTCCACGCCGTGTCACGGAGGCAGTGCTCCGCGTTGGCCTCCGTGACACGTTGCTTGTTATTCCGGGAAAAATTCCCACTAGTATAAATAGAACACTTAGGCTTATTTTTATAGAAATTCAGACTTGGTGGAGCAAGGACGTGGGTTACAGGCAGTTGAGGGACGAAAAAGCTAAGGGTTTCTCTCTCTTTCTTTCTTCTTTGAATCAATTGTTTGTATGATTAACACTTGTTTTAGGATGATTAGTCCACAAATGAGTGGCTAATTCTCTTCCTTGCTGAGGTTATGAACATTTGTGATGAATTTTGATTATTGAATTGTATGGTTTTTCATCTTCTTCTTCTATGTTGTTCTATTAATTATGTTTCTACTGCATTAGTGTGTGGCCGACATTAATGTACATCTAAAAAGTCCGATTTCACTCGAGAGAGCACGAAATTGGAAAGTTGTGAATTAATAGGGTATTGTTCTTAACTTGATTTGGGAAAATTGGGTTTTGATGTGCTTTCCTGATAGAAATATACTTGAAAGCCGTATTATTCAACTTAGGAACCGGAATTGTATTGCTAGGTCATAAATTGCATTTGATCACAGAAATGTAGACGAATGGTTTATGATTCTAAAGTGAGATTAAATACGAGAGTTTTAATCTCTAGGCTAATGTTCTTGGCTAGCACCAGGAAGAGAAGATTAACCAAATTATGATTATAATCAAGTTCATTACTTGTTCTTAACCTTGGCATGCTGAAAACAAACTCCGAGAAACCCAAAAATAAAAATCGAAAAATTTTGCAAAACATCGATCATTTCGATGGAAAAATATTTACAAAATATTTTTAATATGTACAAAATATTTTCGCAAAATTTTGAAAATATCGATCATTTCGATAGAGAGAAAAAAACATAAGAAAATATTTACAAAATGTTTTTACAGACTTAGCTGGCAAACCACAACATTTCACACAACCCACATCATCAATTACCACAAATATATACTTATACAGACCAGTTTGCACACAGGGAAACATAAACATAAATACAAAACAGAGGAAGAACGTACAGCAAATCAGCCCAGCCCCCAGCACATAACTACTTCCCACCCCACACTTAAATCGAACACTGTCCCCAGTGTTCATAACAATTAAAAATCACAAAATTGGGTGGTGGCACTCCCTGATCAGTCGAAATATTCGACTTCTTCATCCGGTGCTGCTGCCTCATCGCCCATGTCCGAGTCACCTCCATCGTCGTCATCGGACTCCACATCGGAGTCCTCCCGACGTGTCTCCTCGTCCGTGGGGACATCATCGTCAGTGGGCTCAATGAAGGCTGGCCCCACTCAGCACAAAGCTCTGGCGTTTTCGCCAAATGGGTAATCCAGCTCCAGCTGCCATAACTCATCCTCCGTGGCTGGTCTCCCACCAATCCGGAGCTGAAGCATTTGCATACCAAACATCCGTGCCATGTACTGATCATCACGAGCATGTCGCTCGCCCAGTGTCAGCACTGGCCCGTGTGTGGTGTCGGGGGCCTTGGTTTTGGTTACATCAAGGGCCCTCCGCTCCAACTGCAGGATGTAGTCCAAAGCCTCTTCCTCGACGTCGAGGCCCCGGAGAAAGGTGGTGATGAGTCCGCCGAACCCATACCTGTGGCCCTGGTGTAGTCGGGCTCTCTTCATGGCGGATATGATGACTGCCCCAACATTAATCTCTAGCCCTTTCATCAGGGCATACACCAGGCAGACACGGTCCCGGGTCACATCCGTCATGTGCACCCCCGGGATCAAGCACGAACAAACTATTTTCAGCCAAATTCTGGCCTCCCTGTTCATTTGAGAATACGGCAGAGTCTGGTGGTAACCCCTCTCCTTATGTCTGCTCCATCGGGCTGTGGATCGAGCCCCACACAAAGTGCGTCTGATATCAGCGTATGGTGGTGTGATGTTCAGCTGGCGGAGAACGTGGGCGTCTGTGTCCCGCGCTCCAATGATGGCATTTAATTTCTGGGGTTCCAGAGTGACAATCTGCCCTCTGATTTTTATTGTGTGGCTTTTGATGGTCGGGTTCCAATTTGCATAGAACTCCCGGACTAAATGTAGGTTTCACTCCTTGGGCTCCTGAAATATGAAGCTGAGCCCAGATGCCTCAATCCTCTGCACAATACGGGGGAACTCCTGTGCTAGTGGTTCCCATGCAATATGCTCCTCAGGGAAGTACTTATTCTCCTTATGTTTAGCGTACCACTTCTTCCCTTCATCGGTCACCCACCTCATTCCTTATTGGCGGCGTTGGCCGCGTGGACCAGCTGGTGCAGCTGGGACTGCTGTGCCCAATCTCATTCGTTTTCTCCCGGTGCCTGAAGTAGATGCACCTTTACCCTTATCCTGCCTACTCGCCATTGTACCTGTCAACATAAATAAACAAGCACAATGTCAAGCTAAATACATGTTAACTTCGGCTAAGGTCGGGTTAAACTAAGTTTACCCCACACTTAGTCCTTAGCTACTTTTACGATACTATGGCAAGGATTACTTTATTTACAACCCAAACACAAACAACTATACAATTTATGCTTAGTGCATTCACAAAAAATTTTCGACAGTATAACTTTTAGCGTACTACTCAGACTTCATACAGCTAATCCCAATCCTACCATCGCTAGCAATTCAACCATCGCACTTAGCAATGAAGACAACAAACAAAAACAACGACAAAAGTTCTATATACATACGAATCCAAGTAACCAAACCAATTTGAACAATTTTTACATTTTTCCCAAAAACCCGAGAATTCGTCGTCTATTACATTCACACAATATTTACAACGACTTATTCTCAATGTACAAGCACACCCCGGCATATAATTCACACATTTACCAAGTTACCCAATTCGATTTCAACAACCCAAGCCCTAGAATTGAATTTTACAATCAAATTCGAATCATTCATGCAATCGACAAGTTGAAACGCGTATTACAACATCTCGAACATTTATCAATCAAAGAATAAATCAATTTCATGCTAAATTTCGACTTAGGGTGATATATCTCACCTCCCATGCTCAAATTCGAGTAAAATCGACAAAAACTTGAGAGAGAAGAGGAAAACATACCTTTAAGTTGAATAACCAAAGAAACTCGACAATTTCTTTGCTTACTACCGTGGCACGTTGGTTGGGAGAGGGAAATATGGGTGTTTGGTCGCGGAGAAGAGAGAAAATGAGGAAAAGGGGACTAAAATCGGGGTTTAAAATGAAGGGAATACGCGGGTCACCCGACAACCTGGTGTGACCCGTCACAAAATATAAGGCAACGTGTCACGGAGGGTAACGCGGAGCCCCTCCTCCGTGACACGGAGCTAACGCGGTGGCTCACTGGAATTTTAAAAAAATCCAGATTTAACCTCAACGTGTCACGGAGGGTAACGCGGAGCCCTTCCTCCGTGACACGGAGCCAACGCCCCAGTGCACTGTCTCTTCATTTTATTCATTTTTTCATACCTTGCCTTTTCCTTCCCGATTCCATGCATATTTTTCTCCGTTTGACCTGAAAATCACCTCACTAAACAAAATTGGTTAGATTAATAGATTTCCCTAACTAAAATGAAAAATACTAACTAAAACGAAAAATTTGTACTAAATCAAGAAAAGGAAAAATTAAAATAAAAACTATTTACACTTTACTAAACCAAAGAGAAAAAAAAATATTTTTCACGGGTTGCCTCCCGTGTAGCGCCTTGTTTACCGTCGCGGCTCGACGTCCTTTATGCTCAATTATCCACTAGGGTGATGGACGATTTTTCACGATCATTATCCTCCCTTCAGTAGTGCTCAACCTTATCCGGTGGTCTTCCTCTCAACTCTCGGGAATCATTCATTTGTTTAGTATTCCCATGATCAATCACATTGATCACCGAGAGTTCCTCATTTACCATCGGGAGCTTGGGTGCTTTGTACACATCGAACACTTCTACCTTGTCATGTGCTCGCATTGTAAGTTGACCCACAGCTATGTCAATTAATGCTTTTCCGGTTGCCAAAAAGGGTCATCCCAAAATAAATGGGACTTCAGCATCTGGTTCAAAATCTAGAACAATAAAATCAACCGGAAAAATGAGGGAGCCCACTTGCACAAGCACATCCTCAACAATGCCATCCGGCCTAGCTAAGGATCTGTCTGCTAACTGCAAGATTACGGTTGTAGGTCTAGGACTCCCTAGACCTAACTTTCTGAATACCGAAGATGGCATCAGATTTATGCTCGCCCCCAAATCACATAATCCACGAGCTCGGATACTCTGCCCGATAGTAAGCTGGATAGTAAAACTTCCAGGGTCTTTTAGCTTCGTGGGCAGTCTATTTTGGATCTGGGAAGTGCATTCCTCCGTCAAAGCTACCGTGGCATACTCAGTCAAATGACTTTTGTTGGCCACGATGTCTTTAATATATTTGGAATATTTTGGCACTCCCTGCAAGACATCAACAAGAGGTAAGTTAACATGTACCTGTTTAAGCACCTCCATAAATTTCTTGAAACACGCCTCCTCCTTGTGTTTCTTGAGTCATTGAGGGAACGGGGGTGGAGGCCTTTCTAATTCAGCTTCTTTGGTCTTCCCCCTATCCGAACTTTGTTCTTCCTCAACATCTGCTGCTCCTGACTTTTGAGGTGATCTCTCCGGTTCCACCTCCTTTAGCTACAAACCACTCCGTGTGGTCACCGCATTTACCCGCTTCGGATTAAGATCCGTGTCGCTAGGCAGTCCTCCTCTGGGCCTTGTGTTTTGGGCACTAGCAAATTGCCCAAATTGATACTCAAGAGCCTTGGTCGCTAATTGATTGTTTTTCACTTCGGCTGCCAATTTAACATAGTCAGCCTGCAATTGCGCCTGATTAGCGATCATGGTCTTGAACATTTCCTCAATGGTAGGTGATGGTGGTGGGGGAGGGGCATTGTGATTTCTAAATTGAGATTGGTAGTTCTGTTGCCCTCCTTGATTCCTGTGTATACCCTGACCCGAACTTTGGCCTTGTTGGTTGTTGCTACCCCACGAAAAATTTGGATGGTTCCTCCAATTTGAGTTGTAGCCACTACCAAACTGCTGCTGATTTCTTTGTGCATAGCCCACAAAGTTAACCGAATCTGGGTTTGCTCCACAGCACTCAGCTGAGTGCTCACTGCTTCCACACACTTCACACCACATTTGCTGAACCGCATTGACTGAAGCTGAAGGCTGGTTCAAATTCATATTGCTGAAGTGGTTGTTCAATTGATTCTGCAAGGCAGCTATCTGTGCAGCGATAGTTGTAAATCCATCCACTTCAAGCACTCCTGCTGCTTTCCTTGCTCCACCTCGAGATGAGTCAGCATTCCATTCTGGATTGCCCTGTGAAATTCGGTTGAGCAAAGTGTACAGCTCCTCATAAGTCTTTTCCAGCGCTTGCCCTCCAGCTGTTGAATCTAGTAAAATTTTAGTATGGGGTTCCAAACCCTCAATAAATGTGTGTACCAACACCTCATTGGACTGATGATGATGAGGACAGTCCCGCAACATGGATTTAAATCTTTCCCAGGCTTGATACAAATTTTCTCCCTCCTTCTGTTTGAAACTTAGAATTTGACTTCTAAGTCTGGCTGTTTTACCAGAGGGAAAAAATCTTATCAAAAACTTTCGTGCTAGATCATCCCACGTTGATATAGAATTTGGTGGTTCATCTTTTAACCACCTCTTGGCTTCACCAAGTAAGGAAAACGGAAATAGGGTGAGCTGAACATAATCAGGTGACACTCCAGCGGGTATATAAGTGTCACTTATCTCCAAAAAGTTTTGGAGATGCTGTTGTGGGTCTTCATGAGGGAGACCGGTAAATTGCCCGCTTGTGTGCAATAGTTGCACCATGTTCTGTTTGAGTTCAAACCTCCCTCTAGGCTCTGGTTTGCGAATACTGGAATGTACATTGTTGGCATGTGTGATTGCCACCTCGCGAACCGGCCTTGCTGCTGCTTCATCGGGCACTAACACTGCCCTCACAACCGGTGGATTTTGTTGCTCCATAATAGATTGTCTGAGCAACTGCAACTTCTTTTGTAGAGCTTCTCTGCGTTTACTATGAAATTCACAATCAGGCTCTGTATAAGATTCCACCAGCTCCTTGTCCTTTGCCAGTGTTCACAGAAATCAAGTCTGCAAAATACAGGCTAAGACCAAGTTGTCAACACTTAAGAAAATAAAACAAAAATACAGTAAATTTACACTTAACACAATTTCACCAATTGCCTAGTCTCCCCGGCAACGACGCCAAAAACTTGTCCGGTGGTTTGGTATAGGTTAAAACCGACACGCAAGTGCACGTGGTCAAACAAGTAATAAAGTGGCTAAGTAAGCCAAGTATCGAACCAAGGAGACTCTGGATAAGTAAAATTGCTTAAGTATACTATATTCTAGCTTACTTCTAATTATGCTGACAACAACGTAACCAAAAGTTAAATAATTTTTGTTTATAAATTATATACTAAAACTATTAACAAATATTTACTGTGAATTGAAACTATGGATATGAGCATGCCAAGGTTAAGAACAAGTAATGAACTTGATTATAATCATAATTTGGTTAATCTTCTCTTCCTGTTGCTAGCCAAGAACATTAGCCTAGAGATTAAAACTCTCGTATTTAATCTCACTTTAGAATCATAAATCATTCGTCTACATTTCTGTGATCAAATGCAATTTATGACCTAGCAATACAATTCCGGTTCCTAAGTTGACTAATACGGCTTTCAAGTATATTTCTATCAGGAAAGCACATCAAAACCCAATATTCCCAAATCAAGTTAAGAACAATACCCTATTAATTCACAACTTTCCAATTTCGTGCTCTCTCGAGTGAAATCGGACTTTTTAGATGTACATTAATGTCGGCCACACACTAATGCAGTAGAAACAAGAATTAATAGAACAACATAGAAGAAGAAGATGAAAAACCATACAATTCAATAATCAAAATTCATCACAAATGTTCGTAACCTCAGCAAGGAAGAGAATTAGCCACTCATTTGTGGATTAATCATCCTAAAACAAGTGTTAATCATACAAACAATTGATTGAAAAAAGAAAGAAAGAGAGAGAAACCCTTAGCTTTTTCGTCCCTCAACTGCCTGTAACCCACGTCCTTGCTCCACCAAGTCTGAATTTCCATAAAAATAAGCCTAAGTGTTCTATTTATACTAGTGGGAATTTTTTCCGGAATAACAAGCAACGTGTCACGGAGGCCAACGCGGAGCACTGGCTCCGTGACACGGCGTGGACGCGGACCCTCACTGGAAATCCATGGTCCGGGAATATAGCCTCAATGTGGCACGGCATGCAACGTGGAGGCTTGCCTCCGTGCCACGGAGCTGTCGCGAGGCTTCACTGGAAATTGCCAAATTAATTCATCCTCCATGTAGTGTGCCTCCGCGATGGTAGCATGGCACGACTCCATTGCGGAGCTCTTTTACGTTGTGCATTCCAATGTCTTTTCCGTGCTCGCATCCAAGTCCAACTCCGATATTGTTCCAACATGCATTTTTGCTCCTCTAAATCATATTTTACCTACAAAACAATGCTAATCATGTTGGTTAGTATAAATTCACATTTTATTACCAATTACATGAAAATGTATACACATTGCACAACAACAAGGCGAAAATGATACGTTTGAGTATCACTTGGGCATATAAATCTGCCCAAGATCACTTACCATGCTGCATCAACACACAACCCAACTCAACGCCTGATGCGTCGCAATATACTGAATAACCTTCTGTACCTTCCGGCAAGGCTAACACTGGGGCGGAGGTCAATCTATCTTTCAATTCTTGGAAGCTCTGCTCGCATGCCTCTGTCCACTGAAACTTTGCTGCTTTCTACGTCAGTTTAGTCAGAGGTGCTACTATGGTGGAGAATCCCTCAACAAACCTCCTGTAATATCCCACTAATCCCAGAAAACTGCGGACCTCGGCCGGAGTGGTAGGCCTGGGCCATGATTTGACTGCTTCTATCTTTTGCGTGTCAACCTGTATACCAGCATCCGACACAATATGTCCCAAAAGGCTACTGAATTGAGCCAAAATTCACACTTAGAGAATTTAGCATATAACTGGCGGTCCCTGAGGATCTGGAGCACTGTCCATAAATGAGTCCGGTGATCTTCTTCAGAGCGAGAATACACCAGAATATCATCAATAAACACTATTACGAACAAGTCCAGGAAAGGTCTGAAAATACTGTTCATCAGGTCCATGAATACTGCTGGGGCATTCGTTAACCCAAAGGACATAACTAGAAATCCAAAGTGTCCATATCGGGTCCTGAACACCGTTTTGGGAATATCTCTCTCACAAACTCAAACCTGGTGATATCCGGACCGCAAGTCAATCTTAGAAAAGTATCTGGCTCCCTGTAACTAATCAAATAAATCATCAATCCTGGGAAGCGGGTACTTGTTCTTCACTGTAACTTTGTTTAATTGCCGATAATCTATGCACATACGGAGTGAACCATCTTTCTTTCTCACAAATAGAACTGGCGCACCCCATGGTGAAGTACTCGGCCTAATAAAACCTTTATCCAACAAGTCTTTCAGCTGCTCCTTTAATTCTCTGAGTTCTACAGGAGCCATGCGATAAGGAGGAATCAATATTGGCTGGGTGCCTGGTAATAAATCAATAGCAAAATCTATTTCCCTTTCTGGGGGAATACCAGGTAACTCATCCGGAAACACATCGGGGAACTCATTCACCACCGGAATAGACTGGAGTGTCGGAGATTCTGCTCGGGTATCCTGAACTCTGACCAGATGGTAAATACATCCCTTAGATATCAATTTCCTCGCCTGAAGGTAGGAAATAAACCTACCTTTTGGCGTAGCGGTGCTGCCCTTCCACTCCCGCACTGCTTCTCCTGGAAAGTGGAATCAGACCATCTTGGTCCAACATTCAATATTGGCAAAGCACGGCACTAGCCAATCCATACACATTATGGCATCGAAGTCTACCATTTCTAGCTCGACCAGATCTACTGTGGTTTGACGATCAGCAACCTCTACTGCACACCCCCGGTAAATTCTGCTAGCCACGATCGAGTCACCGATGGGTGTGGATACTGAAAAAGGCTGCTGTAATAATTCTGGTGCAATATTGAACTTACATGCCACAAATGGGGTAACATACGATAGGGTGGATCCTGGATCAATCAGTACATAAACAGGGTATGAGCAGATAATCAGTGTACCTGTGACTACGTTGGGAGATACCTCTGAATCCTGCCTCCCTGGTAATGCATAGGTACGGCTGAGGCCTGCACCTGAGCCAGAGGCTCCTGATCTACCTCGGCCCCTATTTACTGAACCTGAGGGTCTGCGCCCTGCTGAGACTGCTGGAACTCGTGGCCCTGCTGATGCTCTATCTAGATCATCCCGGCTATCCTGTCCCCTGGATGGACAATCTCACATTAAATGCCCTTCCTGTCCGCAGTAATAGCACCCTGGAAGGCCTTGCCTGCAGGCTCCAGCATGCAGTCGGTGGCATATAGGACAAAGGGTAGCTGCAAATCTACTCTGTTCTACCCTCCGCTGCTGAGGTGAGGCTACTGTCCGTGAACTGCTACCGAACTCTGATTGACTCCTGCGAACAAACCTGCCTCTCTGCTGCTGTACTGGAGGTAAAGATCTGGGTGTCCTATCTGAAAACCGTGGTCTCGGCCCCCTAGGTATTTCCCCTCGAATCTCAGCGGGTCTGCTTCTATGGCGCTGCTCTGAAGTCGCCTGTCTGTCACGCCGCTGCCGCTGTCTCAAGCCCTCAATTGTCTGCACGAAGGCTTGTACCCTGGCTATGTCCATATCCTCTCTCAAAGTAGCCGTCATGCACGTCTCTATGTACTCTGGATTCAGGCCCATAATAAAGCGGTGGACTCTGGACGACATGGTGTCCACAAATGCTGGAGCATAGCGGGCTAAGGAGTCGAACTGTAAACAATACTCACGAACGCTCCTGGCCCCCTGCTCTAAGTGTAAAAACTGGTCCATCCGGGCCTATCTGACCTCCCGGGGTAAATAGTGGTCCAGGAAGGCCTCTGAGAAACTGGACCAAGTAGGAGGGGCTGCATCTCTTCCCCGAGATCTCTCCCAACTTTCGTACCACAAGACAGTAATATCCCTTAACCGGAACACGGTTAACTCAACTGATTCTACTGGGGTTACGTGCATGACTCTAAAGATCCTCTGCATCTGGTCCAAAAAGTCTTGAGGGTCCTCCGCTAAATCTGACCCTGTAAATTGAGGGGGTCCCAACGCCAAGAATTCTCTGACCCTGGAACTACCAGGCCCACCTAGAGATTCTGCAGTTGCAGGTGGTACTGGCTGACGCTGAGTAGCCAGCATCTGGGTCAACATAACCACCGCACTATGTAGCTCCTGATCAGATGAAGTGGGTGCAGGAGCTGTGGGAGGCGGTGCTGCCCCAAGTGGTGTCTGGCGAGGCGGAGAGTGCTGGGAGGGTCGAGATGACACCTCCGTATCACTCTCAGACCGGGCTAAATCTGGTTGTAAATGAGGCATCCTACTGGTGCCTTCGCCCGCTGCTGTATCCAATCTTCTGCCTGTAGCTGAGTGCCACTGGTCTGCCATAGTATCTGTAAATAAAGAGGGTGGTAAGTTTCAAAAGAACCAACCCTATACTGTACTATGCTACGCACGACTGAGTATGGGAAGAAGGGTAACTGTCCTATTATACCTCGCAGCCTCCTGCCTAGTGTATGTGGTGCACAACATATCCATAGACAAGACTCTACTCAGCACGGCTTGCAGACTCCCTGGGACACGACCTGCTCTGATACCAAGTTTGTCACGCCCCGCCCTGGGGGGTATGACTGGCACCTGGTGCCCTAGTAGGACCTAGACTGCTATTTGGTGAGCCCAAGTACATCTGGTGCCTGGCTGGCTCTAACTCAAATTCCTAGAAACAAAGGGCTATATAACGGCTGTAAACACAGCCTCCGACCAACAGGCCTATAGCCACCTGTACCTGAAAAACAGCTAACCAGAAACATACTACTGTCACGGGAACCTATGCGGGCCGACAAGGCCACCATGCTGTCTAGTTCTCTGTAACTCAACAATAACATGCTAAGTAATTACGTGACCGGCAAGGTCACCACTACTGACTGATTATGGCCACACACGGCCAACAGGAACAGAAATAACAAATAACTATAACAAGCTGCACGGCCTCACACGACCGGCTCGGCTGACCACAGGGAAATATATACAGACTGCAAGCCTCTAGGAATAACAATAGAAATGATTGGGACAGGGCCCCGACCTACCCGTACTGTACAACAAAAGAAAACGAAATACACCTCTGGAATTCAGCCTCCGAATGACAGGAGCTGAATACTCAATAGCTGACTGGAATCACGAGGGATCGCTTCCTCGTCTATGGGTACCTGCAGGCAAGTAATGCAGCACCCCACTGGGCGTCGGTACCACAGGTACTGAGCATGTAAAGCAACTGAAATACACAACTGAAAAGAATAACAACAGTGACATGACATATAAGCAGAAAGTAGCTGAGTCTATCTAGCTGAGAATAACTGGGGATAGTTTATTTATTCTATAACTAAACTGAGCGTACCTGATGCCGTGTCGTCCCACTGTCTATCAGTATCTAATAGCACATATAGGTATACATATAAATACACACAATACCTGACCAACCCCCGTAAGCCAGAAGGTGCCAACCAACACACAATCTATTTACCCCTACCCGGGTCTAAACCAACCAAAAATAAGTCACTCCACTCATCTGATAACTGTGAGCTCCTCCTACCGGTCCCCTTGGGTACGCAGCTCAGGCCTTGGCCTCTGACAGTAAACTGTGTCTGAGTCCGAAGACTCCTACCTCTGGGCGCAAGTGCACGCGGGGTGTGTAATAAAAACTGCCCCTAGGTGCAAGCACGCAACAGGGTGATTTTATAAAAATCTATATCTGAAACTGCCCCCGGCCACAAGCGCACACAGAGTGTTCTGCCCCTGTAAACAGGGTGGACTGGCTCTGCGCAAAGTAAACTGAACTACCCCTGCAAGCAGGGTGGTCTGGACCGTATTATCATTGTGGTCGGCCATCATCGTCCTCTAGGCGGACGACATCGCCCAGCTGGTGGCGGTATCTGAATCTGATATCGACACAGCTATAACCCAGGGGCGGTGGGGATGCTGAAAGGGTGCCCACATGCCACAACAAATCTCAACAAACAAGTAGCACATAGAAATAGCAAGCATGTATAACTGAAAAGACTATCTCGAATCTAACTTCTTATTCTGATTTGTTTCTATATTGAACTGATTCTTACTAAATATACTGATTTTGCGATCTCTGTTTAACTGTACGGCTAATCTGTAGCCATGATACTATCTGTCTGAATGGCTAATCTGTAGCCATAACTGTCTGTCTATCAGGTCTTTCTTTACTGACTATTATTATGAAAATCTGTTCCTTTTTATTCTACAACATGCTTGCTACTCACATAGTAGGCTGTACTAAATCTGAACTACTAACTTGCCCTTAGGCACATGCTTTTCTAACTTTCAGACTGAATATGATATCACAATGCAAACTAGGTTTACTGAACTTGCACAACACTTAACATTCAACTTTAGGGAATTTTACTACGGAGTTTATTGTACTATATAAGGCTAAAGCTACTAACTTGCCGAAGGAACTAGCTTTACATACCTTATCCTCGAACTATCCGTCTGTCGGACGAGGCTCGGCCAATACTTCAACTATTTCTCCCAACTGCATTCATAAATATGTCAATTAATAGTAAATATAGATTTATTCCAAAGAACAACGTCACTTTCGATATAATTATAGCCTAAACTTAGGCTTATCGAAAGACGGCCAAAAACTCGCTATTTTCCAGAAGTCCAGAAGGGAGAAATATTCACTTCACAGCTAGGAACATATAGACACTAGTTTGGAACAATTCTACTTACCTTAGCTCGGTAGCTCGACGATTCGTCGGCCGTATTTCACGAAACTAAATCCGTAGAAATGCTCTCTGCTGCTAAATACCTTGGTAGCTGAGGTTAATTTGGGTTTGGACTGCATTTGGCAGCGTAATCGGATAAAAATTATATTACCCTCTTCGTTCCTTTCCTTCCTCTGATTTTTCCTCCCTGTTTTCGCTGGAAATTATGAGAATAATCCACTTAAAACCGAAGTGGGGCTTTATATACTTGGTCCTAGACAAGGCCAACGTGTCACGGAGCCAACACGGAGGCCTCACCTCCGTGACACGCTGCCATTGCGGAGGGGCTCTGCCTCGGCTCCTTCCGCGATGGTTCGACAGGTTACTCGTCCAGTCTTTTCCCGGGCCTTTCCCTAGTACGTATGGCTTCCAAATATGCTTGACCAACGCACGAATAGGCCATCTAGGTGCCGAGAATCCTACGGGGTATAAAAGCTTCGCTCTCACTCTAGTCTAGTTCAGCCCAATCTTAGTGAGTTCTCATCACCCGAGGACATCAGCTTTGATATGCCCTTTCCTTTATTTCTTTCATGATTCAGACTTTGGTAGAGCTATGTAACACCCTAAAAGTTCCTTAGACCAAACCCAGACTTAGAATGAAAACCAAAAAATTTTTCTCAAAATGAGTCATTGTCAGAGACAACAACCTGTTAAGTCAGTCATTAAATTGTCTAGCAGATTCCTCCCTCGGATTAAATGAGCGGTACAACAACCCATCGTTAGTGGTAATGATTCGTTGTTTTGCCCATTCTATCAAGTCAAGAAATTGTCACGACCCAAACATAGGCCCGGATTGAGACAGGGGACAAGGAACCTCTAGAGGCCCCAAGCCGACCCATGACATAATCATAGCATAACACTATCAGAATAAAAACTAACAGAAAATGTAACTAAGCGAGTGCTAACTGAAAGATTCTACTTAATATCCATGAGAAAAATCTAATAACACTTTGGTACAAAAGTTGAATCTGATATACAAGTATGAAAGCCTCTACTACATTGATGAGTTGCTGAGACAAGCCCCCAGCTAACTCCTAAAATCTGAAAATTGAAACATAACTGAAATAGAAAACATAGATCGCATCCTCGAGATATGAGTAATCCCCACAAGCAGCTGAGATGGGAATGAAGCGTATCTAACCACGAGGCTGAGTCTGGAAACCTGAATATATATCATGAAATATATAGTACATAAAGTATGCAGTCAGTACTTGGAATATACTGAGTATGGGGGAAGAATAAGTAAATTAAACATGCAAGTATACAAGAAGGAAGTAAATTGAAGACATCAACATATAACTGAACTAGAATACAGCAATCCTACCTGAGATACATATACATATTAACATGAAGCTTTTATTTGAAAATATTTATTGAAGTATAATCAAACTGATGCATAAGGGTCATATGTTGTACATATGCTGAGAATTGAAGTTGTAACTGATATCATACACTGTTTGACTATCTATTGATAATTGGGACTGAACCCTGCTAAACTGATTTTAACTGAAGTATGAAACTATGTAGAGCTGAGCTGAACTGATATGGTAGACTAAGGGCGATATTTTTTGCTATGGAGAGTCCCTAACTGACTAAGGGAAACATTCTCTACTATAGAGAGTCCCTAACTGACTAAGGGAAACATTTTCTACTATTGAGAGTCCCTAACTGACTAAGGGAAACATTCTCTGCTATGGAGAGTCCCTGATTGACTAATAGAAACATTCTCTGCTATTGAGAGTCCCCGACTGACTAAGGGGAAGCATTCTCTGCTATGGAGAGTTCCTGACTGACAAAGGGAAACATTCTCTATTGTGAGAATCCCTGACTGACTAACGAAAAATATTCTCTGCTATGGAAAGTCCCTGATTATGCTAGAATATGCAGACACTAATCTGACGTCATTCTTCTAGTCTAAGCTACTTCAGCTAATTTAGAGACCTGAGCATTCAACTAATTACATCATGCTGAATTCATTTAGGGTCTGATCAAAGCTACTTTCTACTATCAACAAGCTCGAAAGTCTGACAGATTATAATCATGCTTTGTTTTGGAAGTTCATAACATTTCAATCACGAATTCATAGCATATTCCATATATTCTAGATTTATGAAGGCCACATAGGTTCAAGTCATGCTCTAAACATATACATCGAAATTGTAGTGAAAACAAGTACATACTTCATAGCCATAAAGCCCATAAGTTCTAATCATGTTTCAACACATATATTAAAACATATATATTCTAGATTTACGGAAACCCATTGATCTTGGGCAGATTTATATGGCCAAGTGATACTCTAAAGTATCATTTTCTCCTTGTTTATCTAGCAATGTGTATACGTTTTCATGTAATTGGTAATAAAATGTGAATTTATACTAACCAACATGATTAGCATTGTTTTGTAGGTAAAATGTGATCTCGAGGAGCTAAAATGCATGTTGGATGATATCGGAGTTGGACTTGGAATCGAGCAAGGAACAAGGCATTGGACTGCACAAATTAAAAGGGCTCCGCGATGGAGCCGTGTCATGCTGCCATCGCGGAGGCATTCTGCCTGGAGGGTGAAAATTCACCAATTTCCAGTGGAGGTTCCCGTCTGCTCCATGGCACGGTGGCTAGCCTCCGCGTTGCACGCCGTGCCACGTTGGTGTTTGATTTCCCGGACCCCCAGTTCCAGTAAGGGTCCGCGTTCACGGCATGTCACGGAGGCAGTGCTCCGCGATGCACTCCGTGACATGTTGCTCATTATTCTAGGAAAAATTCCCACTAGTATAAATAGAACACTTAAGTGTATTTTTCATAATTCAGACTTGGTGGAGCAAGGACGTGGGTTACAGGCAGTTGAGGGACGAAAAGTTCAGGGTTTTTTCTCTCTTTCTTTCTTCTCTAATTCAATTGTTTGTATGATTAACACTTGTTTTAGGATGATTAATCCACAAATGAGTGGCTAATTCCCTTCCTTGCTGAGGTTATGAACACTTGTGATGAAATTTGATTATTGATTATATGATTTTTCATCTTTTTCTTCCATGTTGTTCTATTAATTCTTGTTCTTTCTGCATTGGTGTGTGGCCTACATTAATGTACATCTAAAAAGTCCGATTTCACTCGAGAGAGCACGAAATTGGAAAGTTGTGAATTAATAGGATATTGTTCTTTACTTGATTTGGGAAAATTGAGTTTTGATGTGCTTTCCTGATAGAAATATACTTGAAAGCCGTATTTGTCAATTTAGGAACCGGAATTGTATGGCTAGAACATGAATTGCATTTGATCACTTAAATGTAGACGGATGGTTCATGATTCTTAAGTGAGATTAAATACGAGAGTTTTAATCTCTTGGAAATTATTCTTGGCTAGCAACTGGAAGAAAAGATTAATCAATTTATGATGATAATCAGTTTCATTGCATGTTCTTTAACCTCGGCATGCTTTTATCCATAGTCCAAATTCAAAGTAGATAATTGTTTGTAGTTTAGTATAAAATTTATAAAACAAATTATTCAATTTTTGGTTATTTAGTTGTCAGCATATTTAGAAGTAAAAATATAGTATACTTGAGCAAATTGCACTTATCCCAAGTCTCTGAGGGATCTATACTTGGCTTACTAAAGCCACTTACTACTTGTTCGACCACGTGCACTTGTGTGTCGGTTTTATAATACCCATACTACGCACCGAACAAGTTTTTGGCGCCGTTGCCGGGGACTTGGCAATTGGTGAATTTGTATCAAGTGTTAATTTTACTGTATTTTTATTTTCTTTTCTTAAGCGTTGACAACTTGGTCTTAGCCTGTATTTTGCAGACTTAATTGCTGTGAACACTGGCAAGAGACAAAGAGCTGGTGGAATCCTATATAGAGCCTGAATGTATATTTCACAGTAAACGGAGAGAAGCTCTACAAAGGAAGCCGCAGTTGCTCAGACAGACCATTATGGAGCAACAAAATCCACCAGTAGTAAGGGTAGTGTTAGTGCCCGAAGAAGCAGCAGCAAGGCCGGTTCGCGAGGTGGCAATCCCACATGCCAACAATGTTACATCCAGTATCCGCAAACCAGAGCCTGGAGGGAGATTTGAACTCAAGCAAAATATGGTGCAACTGTTGCACACAAGCGGGCAATTTACCGGTCTCCCTCATGAAGACCCACAACAACATCTCCAAAACTTTTTAGAGATAAGTGACACTTATATACCCGCTGGAGTGTCACCTGATTATGTTCGGCTTACATTATTTCCGTTCTCATTACTCGGAGAAGCCAAGAGGTGGTTGAAACTTGAGCCACCAAATTCTATTTCAACGTGGGATGATCTTGCATGAAAGTTCTTGATAAGGTTTTTTCCCTCTGGCAAAACAGCAGGACTTAGAAGTCAAATTCTAAGTTTCAAAAAGAGGGAGGGAGAAAATTTATATCAAGCCTGGGAGAGATTTAAATCCATGTTGCGGGACTGTCCTCATCATCATCAGTCCATTGACTTGTTGGTGCACACATTTATTGAGGGTTTGGAACCCCATACCAAATTATTGCTAGATTCAGCAGCTGGAGGGCAAGCGCTGGAAAAGACTTATGAGGAGCTATACACCTTGCTAAACCGGATTTCACAGGGCAATCCAGAATGGAATGCTGATTCATCACGAGGTGGAACAAGGAAAGCAGCAGGAGTGCTTGAAGTTGATGGGTTTACGGCTATCGCTGCACAGATAGCTGCCTTGCAAAATCAATTGAACAACCACTTCAGCAACATGGCATTGAACCAGCCTTCAGCTCCAGTTAATGCAGTCCAGCAATTGTGGTGTGAAGTGTGTGAAAGCAGTGAGCACTCAGCTGAGTGCTGTGGAGCCAACCCTGATTCGGTAAACTTTGTGGGGAATGCACAAAGAAATCATCAGCAGTATGGGAGTAGCTACAGTTCAAATTGGAGGAACCATCCAAATTTTTCATGGGGTAGCAATAACCATCAAGGCCAAAGTTCGGGTCAGGGTGTGCAAAGGAACCAAGGAGGGCAACAGAACTACCAATCTCAATTCAGAAATAACAATGCACCTCCTCCACCACCATCACCCAGCATTGAGGAGATGTTCAAGACCATGATCGCTAACCAAGCACAATTGCAGGCTGACTATGTAAAATTGGCAGCCGAAGTGAAAAACAATCAGTTAGTGACCAAGGCTCTTGAGTATCAATTTGGGCAATTTGCTAGTGCCCAAAATACAAGGCCCAGAGGAGGACTGCCGAGCGACATGGATCCGAATCCGAAGCAGGTAAATGCAGTTACCACAAGGAGTGGTTTGCAGCTGAAGGAGGTGGAACCAGAAAGACCACCTCAAAATTCGGGAGCAGCAGAAGTTGAGGGGGAGCAAAGTTCGGAAAGGGGGAAGACCAAAGAAGTTGAATCAGAAAGACCTCCACCCCCGTTCCCTCAACGACTCAAGAAACACAAAGAGGAGGCGTGTTTCAAGAAATTCAAGGAGGTGCTTAAACAGGTACATGTTAACTTACCTCTTGTTGATGTCTTGTAGGGAGTGCCTAAATATGCCAAATACATAAAGGACATCGTGGCCAACAAAAGTCGTTTGACTGAGTATGCCACGGTGGCTTTAACTGAGGAGTGCACTTCCCGGATCCAAAACAGACCGCCCACGAAGTTAAAAGACCATGGGAGTTTTACTATCCAGCTTACTATTGGGCAGAGCATCTGAGCTCGTGGATTGTGTGACCTGGGAGCGAGCATAAATCTGATGCCATCTTCGGTATTCAGAAAGTTGGGTCTAGGGAGTCCTAGACCTACAACCGTAATCTTGCAGTTGGCGGATCGATCGTTAGCTAGGCCGGATGGCATTGTTGAGGATGTTCTAGTGCAAGCGGGCTCCCTAATTTTCCCGGTAGATTTTATTGTTCTGGATTTTGAACCAGACGCGGAAGTCCCATTTATTTTGGGATGACCCTTCTTGGCAACCGGGAAAGCATTAATCGATGTAGCTGCGGGGCAACTGACAATGCGAGCACACGACAAGGTAGAGGTGTTCGATGTGTACAAAGCACCCAAGCTCCCGATGGTGCATGAAGAACTCTCGGTGATCAATGTAATTGATCATGGGAATGCTAAGCAGCTGAAGCATTCCCGAGAGTTAATGGGAAGACCATCGGATAGGTGTAAGCACTACTGGGGGGAGGACAATGATCAAGAGAGATCGTCCATCACCCTAGCGGATAATTGAGCTTAAAGGACGTCGAGCCGAGACGGTAAACCAGGCGCTGCACGGGAGGCAACCCGTGAAAAATTTTTTTTTTCTTTTTTTTTCTTTGATCTTGTAAAGTGTAAATAGATTTTTCTTATTCTTTTTCTTGATTTATTACAAAATTTTTCATTTTAGTTAGTATTTTTTATTTTTAGTTAGGTGAAACCTATTATGCTAACCACTTTTGTTTAGTGAGATGATTTTCAGGTCAAATGGAGAAAAATGTGCACGGAATCGGGAAGGAAAAGGCGAGGTATGAAAAATTAATAAAATGTAGAAGACAGTGAGCTGGGGCGATAGCTCCGTGTCATGGAGGAGGACCTCCGCGTTACCCTCCGTGACACGTTGAGGTATAACCCGGAAATTTTAAAATTTCCCAAAAGCTATCGCGATGGCTCCGTGTCACGGAGGCAGTGCACCGCGATGCACTCTGTGACACATTGCCGTGTAAATTATGACGGGTCACACCGGGTTGCCGGGTGACCCGCGTGTTTTTCTACTTTTTAAACCCCGAAAACTCCCCTTTTCCCCTCATTTTCATTTTCCTCTCCGACCAAACGTCCCAAAACCTCTCTCCTATCAACGTGCCACGACTTAACGCAACAAATTACCAAGTTTTCTTTGCTTATTCAACTACAAGGTATGTTTTCCGATTCTCTCTCAAGTTTTTGTCAATTTTATTCGAAATTAAGCATGGGAGGTGAGAGAAATCGCCCTAAGTCGAAATTAAGCATGAATTCGAGTTATTTGTTGATTGATAGATGTTCGGAATATCGTTTTGATTGTTTGAACTTGTCGATTGCATGAATTATTCAAATTTGATGGAAGAAATCAATTCTAGGGCTTGTTGTTGAATGTGAAGTGGGTAATGTGTTGAAATCATGAATTGTATGCCGGGTTGTACGTGTTGAATGGGTTGAATCGTTGTACAAATTGTTTGAATGTTAATAGACGACGAATTCTCGGGTTTGGGAAAATGTTGAAATTTGTTCAAACTTGGTTGGGTGTATAGGTTCATTTGTATAGAATTTTTGTTGTTGTTTTTGTTTCGTTGTTTTTCTTTGCTAAGTGCGATGGTCAAAATGCTAGCGATGGTAGTGATTGTGATTAGCTGTACGAAGTCTGAGTAGTACGCAGAAGTTATACCGTCGAATTTTCATTTGAACGCACTAAGCATGATTGTATTGTTGGTTGTTTGGTGTAAATAAAGTTATTTTTGCTGTAGTATCGTAACTGTAGCTAAGGACTAAGTGTGGGGTAAATTTAGCATAACCCGACCTTAGCCGAAGTCAATATCTATTCAGCTTAACATTGAGCTTGTTTACTTGTATTGACAGGCAAAATGGCAAGCAGGCAAGATAAAGGGAAGGGTGCATCAACTTCAGGCACCGGAAGGACAAGACTCAGACTGGGCACAACAGTCCCAGCTGCACCAGCAGTTCCACGCGGCCAGCGCCGCCAATACGGAAGGAGATGGGTGACTGACGAGGGGAAAAAGTGGTATGCTAAGCACAAAGAGAACAAATATTTCCCCGAGGAGCATATAGCATGGGAGCCATTAGCACAGGAGTTCCCCAGAATGGTTCACCGGATCGAGGCAGCTGGGCTCGGTTTCATATTTCAGGAGCCCAAAGAATGCAACCTGCACCTGGTCCGGGAATTCTATGCTAATTGGAACCCATCAATCAGAAGCCACACCATCAAGATCAGAGGGCAGATAGTCACTCTGGAACCCCACCAGCTCAATGCCATCATAGGAGCGCGGGACACAGACGCCCACGTCCTTAGACAGCTGAACATTACCCCACCGTATGCCGACATCAAACACACACTGTGTGGGGCTCGATCTACAGCTAGATGGAGCAGGCACAAGGAAAGGGGCTACCACCAGACTCTGCCATATTCTCAGATGAACAGGGAAGCCCGAATCTGGCTGAAGATAGTCTGCTCATGCCTAATCCTGGGGGTACACATGACTGATGTGACCCGGGACCGTGTTTGCCTGGTGTACGCCCTGATGAAAGGGCTGGAGATTAATGTCGGGGAGGTCATCATATCCGCCATGAAGAGAGCCCAATTAAACCAGGGCCACATGTATGGTTTCGGTGGACTACTCACCACCTTTCTCAGAGGCCTCAACGTCGAGGAGGAGGCTTTGGATTATATCCCGCAGTTGGAGCGGCGGGCCTTGGATGTGAGCAAAACTAAGGCTCCCGACACCACCCATGGGCCAGTGCTGACACTTGGCGAGCGACATGCTCGTGATGACTAGTACATGGTGCAGATGTATGGGATGCAAATGCTCCAGCTCAGGATAGGTGGGAGACCAGCCACGGAGGAGGAGCTATGGCAGCTCGAGCTAGATTACCCGTTTGGCGAAAACGCCAGGGCTCTATGCCGAGTGGGGCCAGCCTTTGTAGAGCCCACAGACAATGATGTCCCCACGGAAGAGGAGACACGTCGGAAGGACTCCGATGTGGAGTCTGACGACGACGACGGAGGCGATCGGACATGGGAGATGAGGCAGCAACACCTGATGAAGAAGTGGAATACTTTGACTGATCAGGGAGTTCCACCACCCGATTTTGTGCTATTTAATTTTTGTGAACACTGGGGACAGTGTTCGGTTTAAGTGTGGGGTGGGAATAGTTAGGTGTTGGGCTGGGCTGGTTTTCTTGTATGTTCTCCTCTGTATTTTTGTATGTTGTGTGTCCTTGTGTTTGTGAATTTTCAATTTGTTCTGTATTTGTAAATATTTGTGGAATTAATGTGTGTTGTTGAATGTTGCCAGTTGATTCTGTAAATATTTTTGTAAATATTCTTGCTTATCGAAATGATCGATATTTTAAAATTTTATTTTTTTGAAAATATTTTGTTCATATTTAAAATATGTTGTAAATAAGTTTTCTATCGAAATGATCGATGTTTTGCAAAATTTTTCAACTTTTTTAATTTTGGGTTTCTCGGCGTTTGTTTTCGGTTCTTTTACCGAGAATGGTCCCATTGAACCGACGTCTGAGTTAGTGACCGTTCCCTATGATGGATGGATGACGACCGTCTTAAGGGAAATGAAGTTGGTAGGAGTAGTTTTTTTCTTCAATTATTTTTTGTTTTTCTTTGGTGGATTGCATCCCGGAACCTGTAGTTACTATATGGTTGTGAATTTGTGGTTGCGTGTTGTACCTGATATTCAAAATGCAAAGGTGATTCGTATGAAAGCATGCAATTTTGTAAATATGTTGAGATACCTAGGCTGTAGAGTTCGATTCGGTGTGATTGAGGCTTAATGTTTGAATTCATGTAATTAGCTGATTGAAGACTCTGTGAATGCATCTTGAATCGAGCATGTGCATAAAGTGTGAAGTGAGGTATTGTTATTCCATGCTATTGTGAAGTGTCTTGAACTTTCCTGGTGTGTGTACAAAACGGAATGAAGGAGGTGTATTGTAGGAAAGGATGTAGGCATTTCTTTGTTTTAACCGAGAGTTTCTATTTTTTTTATCTTGTTATACTCCCCCTTTCTGTGATTGTATACCATAGTCAGCCCTTTGAGCCTTTAGCCGATTATTTCTTTCTTTTGTCCAAAAAGTATAAACCGAGCTTAATTCTTTCTTTTCATTAGCCGTAAAGTCTATACAAAACTCTTAAGCGCTTAAGAAGAGAAATAATTTTCCCAAAGTGTCAAAGAGTGAGAATGGTGAAAAGAAAAAGAAAAGCAGAGTGAGGGAAGAAAAGAAAAGGTTGAAGGTGCACTGGTTATAAATAAATGATAATGAAGGTGCATGAATAACCTTTGTTATTGTGTCAAGTGTGCTGAATGAAATGGGCCATACTAAAGTAAATCATCAAGAAGGGGATGATGAAAAAAAGAAAAAAGAGAAACAATGTCCATGAGTTGATGGGAATGTGTTGCAAAGGCGCTTAAGGATGCTAGTGGCTATTATTGGCTAATTCAATATATACTAGTTCCATAGCTTCCATTACAACCCATTAAAGTCCTACGTGATCTTACATTGCATTTCTTTATATTAGTGGAGTAATACACTAAGGGCAAGCTTATGGGTCACGACATGATGCATGTGAATTCTTTTGGGAGAGAGAGTGAAATTGTTTTTACATGCCCCTACTTGAATGTTTGTGTGTCACATGAGCAAAAAAGGGGAAGATTCTCTTGAGTTGTGAGGGCACATGCTTGAGGAAAGACTGATTTTCGTGTCAGATATGTTGATTAGCTGATTTGCATGAGTTTGCCGATATCGAGAGTCGATTCTTAAAGTCTAGGAAGTCTTAATGTATTGAAGGTCATTGCATTGTGAAGACCATGCATGTTTTCTTGATGATTTGCAATATTGAATGATCGATATGACCGTAGCTTAAATTGTCGCACCATAGTAGCTAAGGTTGGGATGTAAATTGCATGAATTGTATGTTTGTTGTTCGAGGACGAACAAGGATTTAAGTGTGGGGTAAGTGATCTTGGGCAGATTTATATGGCCAAGTGATACTCAAAAGTATCATTTTCGCCTTGTTTATCTAGCAATGTGTATACGTTTTCATGTAATTGATAATAAAATGTGAATTTATACTAACCAACATGATTAGCATTGTTTTGTAGGTAAAATGTGATCTCGAGGAGCTAAAATGCATGTTGGATGATATCGGAGTTGGACTTGGAATCGAGCAAGGAACAAGGCATTGGACTGCACAAATTAAAGGGGCTCCGTGATGGAGCCGTGTCATGCTGCCATCGTGGAGGCATTCTGCCTGGAGGGTGAAAATTCACCAATTTCCAGTGGAGGTTCGCGTCTGCTCCGTGGCACGGTGGCTAGCCTCCGCGTTGCACGCCGTGCCACGTTGGTGTTTGATTTCCCGGACCCCCAGTTCCAGTAAGGGTCCGCGTTCACGGCATGTCATGGAGGCAGTGCTCCGCGATGCACTCCATGACACATTGCTCATTATTCTAGGAAAAATTCCCACTAGTATAAATAGAACACTTAAGTGTATTTTTCATAATTCAGACTTGGTGGAGCAAGGACGTGGGATACAGGCAGTTGAGGGACGAAAAGTTCAGGGTTTTTTCTCTCTCTCTTTCTTCTCTAATTCAATTGTTTGTATGATTAACACTTGTTTTAGGATGATTAATCCACAAATGAGTGGCTAATTCCCTTCCTTGCTGAGGTTATGAACACTTGTGATGAAATTTGATTATTGATTATATGGTTTTTCATCTTTTTCTTCCATGTTGTTCTATTAATTCTTGTTCTTACTGCATTGGTGTGTGGCCTACATTAATGTACATCTAAAAAGTCCGATTTCACTCGAGAGAGCACGAAATTGGAAAGTTGTGAATTAATAGGATATTGTTCTTTACTTGATTTGGAAAAATTGAGTTTTGATGTGCTTTCCTGATAGAAATATACTTGAAAGCCGTATTAGTCAATTTAGGAACCGGAATTGTATGGCTAGAACATGAATTGCATTTGATCACAAAAATGTAGACGGATGGTTCATGATTCTTAAGTGAGATTAAATACGAGAGTTTTAATATCTTGGCAATTGTTCTTGGCTAGCAACTGGAAGAAAAGATTAACCAATTTATGATGATAATCAGTTTCATTGCATGTTCTTTAACCTCGGCATGCTTTTATCCATAGTCCAAATTCAAAGTAGATAATTGTTTGTAGTTTAGTATAAAATTTATGAAACAAATTATTCAATTTTTGGTTATTTAGTTGTCAGCATATTTAGAAGTAAAAATATAGTATACTTGAGCAAATTGCACTTATCCCAAGTCTCTGAGGGATCGATACTTGGCTTACTAAAGCCACTTACTACTTGTTCGACCACGTGCACTTGTGTGTCGGTTTTATAATACCCATACTACGCACCGAACACCCATATGATTAAATCGTGCTTCAAACATAGATACGAGTTCATGGTGAGAGCATGTGAGTAATTAATGGAATCCCATTTGAAATTTATGCTAAATCATGGTGAAAATCCTATAATCATGCTATTTCCATATCAAGTACATTATTCAAGATCTTTAAAGTAATTCCATAATCATACATGACTATTAATCATGATGGGTCTTAAAATTTGTAGAAGGCTTATGAGAATTCAACCATAAATTGAAACCCTAGATCATGCTTTTCTAGAGAATCATGGGATTAGGATTTTAGTATAAGAAAATTGGGACACAAGGATGAAAGGAGATCCTTCTTAAAGTCCCACAGACCTGACTTGAAGAAATCCCCCGCAAGAAGTTGAATCTTGAAGCCCTTCAAGAAACCCTAGGTGATCCTTGAGCTTGAGAGAAGAAGAAGAAGAAGAAAACCTTACAGATGATGTTTGAGAGAATGAGGGGCTTAGGCTAGCGAAAACCCTTAAAAATATCCCATCTGGTACTCAAAATGGCATATTTTAGGAGTTAGAAGCATAGGATTTTATGAAAACACCCTTGGAAATTCGTAGGAAAAGTCCCTACTGCCAGTCCCCAGGAGGCTCTCCACGAGTCATGGGGTTGTCAATGACTCGTGGTGCTAAGTCATGGATTGCACTGGAAATTTTTTTAAAAATTCCTTGAACTACCAACGACCTTCATAACAACTTGTTGCTTAACCTAATGGGTCGTCGTATCCGTCCATTGCCACTGAAATATTTATTCTGAACTTGCCCTCGGTGACACTCAAGACGACTCGTTATTGAACTCAACGAATCGTCTTGTCTCTCATCCCCTAGATACTTGACTTTCAGGATACTGCTCGCAATAGGGAACCCTACGAGTCGTGATTTGAGTCATTACCTCTAAGCTTTGAATAGGAACTTCATTGACTGCTTGCTAGGAGTCTTACCATGACTCGTGGAGTCACCTAACGAGTCGTAACATGACTCATTCTGAAGAAAATTTTCCACTTCCCTACTGATTTCTTATTTTAATTCTATGATCTAATCTTAAAAACGTTTGGGGTGTTACAATATCTGTCACACCCCACCTTGGGGGGGTATGACTGGCACCTGGTGCCCTACTGGGACCTGAACTGCTAGACTGCTAAGCCTGGGCACCTCTGGTGCCTGGCTGGCTCTAACTCACATTTCTGGAAACAAAGGGCTATATAACGGCTGTAAACACAGCCCCCGGCCCATTGGCCTATAGCCTTCTGTACCTGTACTAACAGTTGACTAGAAACACATCAATTCAGGGGAACCTATGCTGGCCAACAAGGCCACCATGCTGTCTAGTTATCTGCAACTCAATCATAAAGCACTAAAAAAAAACTACGTGACCGGCAAGGTCACCACTACTGGCAAACTATGGCCCCACACGGCCAACATAATAAAAAGAAAGAGTTCTAACAGCTATACAACTGCACGGCCTCACACGACCGGCTCATCTGACCACAGGGAATATATACAGACTGCAAGCCTCTAGGACTAGCAATAGAACTGATCGGGACAGGGCCCCGACCTACCCGTACTATACAACAAAAAGGAACTGAAATACACCTCTGAAATTCAGCCTCTAGAGGACAGGAGCTGAATACCCGATCACTGACAGGGATCACGTAGTATCGCCTGCTCATCTATGAGTACCTGTAGGCAAGTAATGTAGCGCCCCACCGGGCGTCAGTACCGCTGGTACTGAGTATGTAAAGCAATAACTGAAAGAGATATCTGAAATCAATAACATAACTGACGAAACTGAAATAGGAAGAACTAGATTAACTGTCTGATGGTGTAAATCGTACCTGTTCTTAATCAGGCTGGAGGGAGTAGGGGTCCTACCTGGAGACGTATCACTCTACTACTAATCTACCAGTATCTAATGTAATATGACATATCATACATAACATAACATGGCATACACAAACCTTACCCGGCCCCTATAAGCCGGGAGGTACAACCAGAACAGAATCTACACCCCTACCCTGGTCATCCCATCTCCTATAATGGCTGTAAGCATCCTGCCGGTCCCCTGGGTATGCACTTGGGCTCGCTGAGCCCCTGACTATAACTGTACCTGAGTCCGAAGGACTCCTAATCAACACCCCGGGCGTACCCGCTCGACGGGGGTGTATAAGGGCCGACCAAGGCACAATATGGGGAAACTGGCATCCCATCTTCGTCCCCTTGCGGGACGGCATACCACTCCATAGAGTGACGTGTCCTCGTCCTCTGGCGGACGAGTCGATACAGCTATTAACCCTGGGGCGATCATGGATGCTAGGTAATCCAACCCCAAACAATACCACGGTCTCAACTAGTCATGCTGTCTGCGTATTTCACATGCTGAGGCTAACAGGGGTGAAGTATCGTATATACTACATGCTGGACTAGTAATAGCAATCTGTACGTATTTGATACATGCTGAAGCTGGTAAGTATATATACATATAAATATAGCCTGTTGCCACACTGTACTGGGGCAAAAGCTATACAAAATAGTGTTTCTGCTGAAACTATACTGCTTACTGAGTTTCTGTATCAACATGATTTCCTATTCCTAACATGCTTTCTAAACTTCATTTTAGCCTACTATTCTGTTTCTAAGGTGCTTTACGGATACCGCATTGCTTTGCGGGGTTTCAACTGAGTACAACAATATCTTAACATTTCGTATTACATCACATACTGAGCATGCTGTGCAGTTTCTAACACTTATGCTGAAATCTATATCGTACTAGTAAGTCTTACACAAGTTGTAATTTAAGACTTCTAATACTGTATCAACATTCACAATAACGCAATACTTAACTTCTGAACATTCTACTGACCTGTGAATTACTATACTGTGTCAATATTACTTAACTTGCCGAGGGAACGAGCTTAACATACCTTATTCTTGAACTATTCGTCCGTCGGACGAGGCTCGACTGGTACTTCAACTATTTTCTCCCAACTGCATTCATAAATACGTTAATTAATACTAAATACAGCTCTATTGTAAAGAGCAACGTTACTTTCGATATAATGTATAGCCTAAGCTTAGGATTATCGAAAGACGGTCGAAAACTAGCTATTTTTCAGCGGTCCAGAAGGGAGAAATATTCACTTCACAGCTAGGAACATATAGACACTAAGTTAGAGCAATTCCACTTACCTTAGCTCGGTGGCTCGACGATTCATCAGCCGTATTTTACGAAACTGAATTCGTAGGAATGCTCTCTGCTGCTAAATACTTCGATATCTGGGATTAATTTGAGTTTGGGCAGCGTTTGGCAGCGTAATCGGACGAAAATTATAATCCCTCCTTCGTCTTCCTCTGTTTTGCTGCGTGTTCTGGAAATTAAAATGAGTTAAATGATATTAAACCGAAGTGGGGGTTTTATATACTTGAGCCTGAACTTGGGCAACGTGTCACGGAGCCATCGCGGAGGCCTCACCTCCGTGACACGCTGCCATCGCGGAGGGGCTCTTCCTCGGCTCCTCCCGCGATGGTTCGACGGGTTTCTCGTCGATCATTTTCCCGAGCATTTCTCCAGCACGTATGGCCTTCAACTATGCTTAACCAACGTGCGAATAGGTCGTCTAGGTGCCGGGAATTCTATGGGGTATAACATTCTCCCCCCCTTAGGAACATTCGTCCTCGAATGTACACTGTTATCTAGAGGACTACTTACTTTCTTTCTAGAAATATTTCGGCAGAGTTTCCCCTGTAATATGGACTATAGCCAAAAACCTGAAATGCAGAAAAGTCCAACACAGGCACTGCACATAATATTCTAGGATCCACTGGATAACTAAATATCAATCTTTCTTTATCATTTACAAACATACAACCATAAGGTACTGCATAAGTAATAATACGGACATACCTATCGCCTGACTAGGCCTGAAATAGGTGAGGGTATCTGGTTTTCATATCTTCTTCTGCTTCCCACGTTATTTCCTCCCGATTTCTATTACGCCACAATACTTTGACAGATGCAACATCTTTAGTCCTTAACCTGGGAATCTGCCTGTTTAAGATAGCTACGAGAATCTCTTCGTATGCTAACTCTTCTGTGACCTGGACATCTTGAACCGGAGCTACTATAGAAGGGTCCCCTACGAACTTCCTTAACATAGAAACATGGAATACTGGGTGAACAGATGCTAACTCTGGAGCCAAGTTCAACTCGTATGCAACTCGGCCTATTCTTCACCGAATCTGATATGGCCCAATGAATCTTGGGCTAAGCTTGCCCTTTTTGCCAAACCTCATTACCCCTTTCATCGGGGACACTTTCAGATATACCCAGTCATTTACCGCAAATTCTAGATTTCTGCGCCGCATATCTGCGTAAGACTTCTGGCGGCTCTGAGCAGTCAGTAAACGTTCTCGAATAAGCTTTATCTTTTCCTCGAACTGCCGAACAATGTCTGGGCCGACTAATGCTGATTCTCCTAATTCAAACCAGCCCACCGGCGATCTACATTTTCGCCCGTATAATGCCTCGAAAGACGCCATCTGAATAGCTGAATGGTAGCTGTTATTATAAGCAAATTCAATTAATGAAAGATGTTCATCCCAGCTACCCCCAAAATCTAGCACACACGCTCGTAGCATATCTTCGAGCGTCTGAATTGTACGTTCCGCCTGCCCATCTGTTTGAGGATGGAATGTTGTGCTCAAGTTAATCTGCGTCCCCAAACCTTTCTGAAACGACTGCTAGAATCTAGCTGTAAACTGTGCTCCCCTATCTGAAATGATAGATACCGGCACTCCATGCAATCTAACTATTTCTCTGATTTATAATTCGGCATAATCCTCAGCTGAGAAGGTAGCCCTCACTGGCAGGAAATGAGCTAATTTCGTCAGCCTGTCAACTATTACCCAAATGGAGTCATTTCTGCGTCTAGTACGGGGTAACCCTGTTACAAAATCCATGTTTATGGCTTCCCATTTCCACATAGGTATCGTTATATCTTGCGTCAAACCGCCCGGTTTCGGGTGTTCTGCTTTCACCTGCTGACAATTAGAACATCTAGATACAAATTCAGTTATCTCATCTTTCATACCTGGCCACCAGTAGATGTCTCTGATGTCGTGGTACATCTTCATCGCCCCTGGATGAAGGGAATAGTGAGCTTAGTGTACCTCGTGCATGATCTGCCACGAAGTCCTGAAACATTCGGGACACAGAGGCGGCCCTTACAGCATAGCACATTATCCCCGGTTATCTGAAAATCTGGCTCCTTACCTTTCTGAATTCTATCTCTGAGATGGACTAAATCGCGATCCTCGTACTGTCGTTCTCTTACCTCTGTAACTAATGATGACACAGCAGAATTTTGAATTACTGCTTTATTATTTTCTGTTTACATTACTCGAACGGCTAGACTAGCTAACTGATGAATTTCTTTAGCTAACTTCTGTTTCTCAGGTCGCAAATACGCCAAACTCCCCATTGACTTTCGGCTCAGGGCATCTGCTACAACATTAGCTTTTCCGGGGTGATATAGAATATTCACATCATAATCTTTTAACAGCTCTAACCAGCGGCGTTGCTGCAGATTCAACTCCCTCTGAGTGAAAATGTACTATAAGCTCTTATGATCTGTGTAAATATCAACATGGATGCCATACAGGTAATGCCTCCACATCTCCAAGGCATGAATTACTGCGGCCAATTCCAGGTCATGGGTAGGGTAATTCTTTTCGTGCTTCTTCAGTTGTCTGGAAGCATATGCAATTACTCTACCATGCTGCATCAACACACAGCCCAACCCGACACTTGACGCGTCGCAATAGACTGAGTAACCTTCTGTGCCTTCCGGCAATGCTAATATTGGGGCGGAGGTTAATCTGTCTTTCAATTCCTGGAAGCTTTGCTCGCATGTCTCTGTCCATTGAAACTTTGCTGCTTTCTGTGTCAATTTAGTTAGAGGTGCTGCAATGGTCGAGAACCCCTCAACGAACCTCCTATAATATCCTGCCAACCCCAGAAAGCTACGAACTTCCGTCGGAGTGGTAGGCCTAGGCCATGACTTAACTGCTTCTATCTTTTGCTTGTCTACCTGTATACCAGCGTCTGAGACAATATGCCCTAAAAAGGCCACTGAGTTAAGCCAGAATTCACACTTCGAAAATTTAGCATACAACTGGCGGTCCCTGAGAATCTGGAGCACTGTCCGCAAATGAGTCCGGTGATCTGCTTCAGAGCGAGAATACACCAGAATATCATCAATGAATACTATCACGAACAAGTCCAGGAAAGGTCTGAAAATACTGTTCATCAGGTCCATAAAGACTGTTGGGGCATTCGTTAACCCGAAGGACATAACTAGAAATTCAAAATGTCCATATCGGGTCCTGAACGCTGTTTTAGGAATATCTCTCTCACGTACTCGGACCTGGTGATATCCGGACCGCAAGTCAATCTTAGAAAAGTATCTGGCTCCCTGCAACTGATTAAATAAGTCATCAATTCTGGGGAGCGGGTACTTGTTCTTTACTGTAACTTTATTTAGCTGCCGATAGTCTATGCACATTCGGAGCGAGCCATCTTTCTTCCTCACAAACAAGACTGGCGCACCCCACGGTGAAGTACTCGGCCTGATAAAACCTTTATCTAATAAATCTTTCAACTGCTCTTTCAATTCTCTGAGTTCTGCAGGAGCCATACGATAGGGAGGTATTGATATTGGCTGAGTGCCTGGTAACAAGTCAATAGCGAAGTCTATTTCCCTTTCTGGGGGAATACCAGGTAACTCATCAGGAAATACATCTGGGAATTCATTCACCACTGGGACAGACTGGAGTGTCGGAGATTCTGTTTGAACATCTTGAACTCTGACCAGATGGTAAATACACCCCTTAGATATCAACTTTCTCGCCTGAAGGTAAGAAATAAACCTACCTTTTGGCGTAGCGGTGCTGCCCTTCCACTCCCGTACTGCTTCTCCCGGGAAGTGGAACCAGACCGTTTTGGTCCAACATTCAACATTAGCAAAACATGGTACTAACCAATCCATACCCATTATGGCATCGAAGTCTATCATTTCTAACTCGACCAGATCTACTGTGGTCTGACGATCAGCAACCTCTACTGTACACCCGCGGTAAATTTGGCTAGCTGTGATAGAGTCACCAACAGGTGTGGATACTAAGAAGGGCTGCTGCAATGATTCTGGTGTAATACTAAACTTTCGTGCCACAAATGGAGTAATGTAGGACAAAGTAGACCCTGGATTAATTAACACATAAGCAGGGTGTGAGCAGATAGTTAGCATGCCTATCACAACATCAGGCGACGCTTCTGAATCTTACCTCCCTGGTAAGGCATATGTGCGGCTTGGACCCGCACCTATACTGGAGGCCCCTGATCTGCCCTGACCCCTGCCTGCTGAAACTGAGGGCATGCGCCCAGTCGAAGATGCTGTGGCTCGTGATCCTGCTAATGCCTTATCCTGTCTATCCCGGTTCTCTCGATCTCTGGCTGGGCAATCTCTCATCAAATGGCCTTCTTGGCCACAAATATAACATGCGGAGGAACCATACCTGCATGCTCCATAATGGCGTCGACTGCATATAGAGCAAAGTGGTAGGGTATACCTACTCTGCTCCGCCCTCCTCTGTAATGGTGAGTCTGCCATCTGCGAGCCTCTACCAGTCTCTGACTGCCCCCTGCAGCTGAATCTACCCCCCTGCAACTGTGGCGGAGGCGGGGGCCTGGGCGGCCTGTCTGACAATCGTGGCCTAGGTCCTCCCCGGGCCTCTCTCTGTAACTCAACTGGCCTATCCCGGCGACGCTGTTCCTGATTGACCCTTCTGATCTCCCGATGTCGCTGTCTGATGCCCTCAGTATTCTGGGCAAATGCCTGAATTCGAGAAATGTCCATGTCCTCTCGAAGTGTGGCCGTAATACAAGTCTCGACATATTCTGGATTCAGTCCCATAATAAAACGGTGCACTCTGGATGCCATGGTATCAACAAAGGCCGGTGCATATCGAGCCAAAGAATCAAACCGCAAGGAATATTCCCGAACACTCATGGCCCCCTGTTCTAGATGTAGGAACTGGTCTACCCGGGCCTGTCGAATCTCCCGCGGCATATAGTGATCCAGAAAGGCTCCTGAAAAGCTGGACCAGGTGGGAGGGGAAACATCTCTCCCTCGGGACCTTTCCCAGCTTTCATACCATAACACCGCAATATCCCGTAACCGGAATGCTGCCAATTCAACTGATTCAGTAGGCGTAGCATGCATAACCCTGAAGATTCTCTGCATCTGATCCAGAAAATCCTGAGGGTCCTCTGTTCGGTCCGTGCCTGTAAACTGTGGGGGATTCAGGGCTAAGAACTCTCGGACCCTCGAACTGCCAGGCCCTCCTGATAGTTCTGCAACTGTGGACTGTATTAGCTGACGCTGAGCAGACATCATCTGTGCTAACATAACTACAGCACTCCTAACCTCCTAGTTGGAAGGTGTCGGTATAGGGACTGCTAAAGGTGTTGTCGCCCCAAGTGGCTCCTGACGTGGTGGAGACTGCTGAGGAGGCTGGGACGATGCCTCTGTAGTGCCCTCTGATCGGGCTGTTTCCAAATGGGGGGAGGCATCCTGCTGGTGCCTTCCCCTGCTGCAATATCTAAGCTCCGACCTGTGATAGGATGTTGCTGGTCTGACATTATCTGTAACCAAAAAATATGGTAAGCTTTTAGGGACTCAACCCTATACTGTACCGCTCTATAGCACGACTGAATAAGAATAAAAGACAACCATCCTATCATGCCTTGCAGCCTCCTATCCATAGTATGTGGTGCACAACACATCCATGGACAAGACTCTGCTTAGCACGGCTTGCAGACTCCCTGTGATACGACCTGCTCTGATACCAAGTTTGTCACACCCCACCTTGGGGGGGTATGACTGGCACCTGGTGCCCTACTGGGACCTGAACTGCTAGACTGCTAAGCCTGGGCACCTCTGGTGCCTGGCTGGCTCTAACTCACATTTCTGGAAACAAAGGGCTATATAACGGCTGTAAACACAGCCCCCGGCCCATTGGCCTATAGCCTTCTGTACCTGTACTAACAGCTGACCAGAAACACATCAATTCAGGGGAACCTATGCGGGCCGACAAGGCCACCATGCTGTCTAGTTATCTGCAACTCAATCATAAAGCACTAAAAAAAAAAACTACGTGACCGGCAAGGTCACCACTACTGGCAAACTATGGCCCCACACGGCCAACATAATAAAAAGAAAGAGTTCTAACAGCTATACAACTGCACGGCCTCACACGACCGGCTCATCTGACCACAGGGAATATATACAGACTGCAAGCCTCTAGGAATAGCAATAGAACTGATCGGGACAGGTCCCCGACCTACCCGTACTATACAACAAAAAGGAACTGAAATACACCTCTGAAATTCAGCCTCCGGAGGACAGGAGTTGAATACCCGATCGCTGACAGGGATCACGTAGTATCGCCTGCTCGTCTATGAGTACCTGCAGGCAAGTAATGCAGCGCCCCACCGGGCGTCAGTACTGCTGGTACTGAGTATGTAAAGCAATAACTGAAAGAGATATCTGAAATCAATAACATAACTGACGAAACTGAAATAGGAAAAACTAGATTAACTGTCTGATGGTGTAAATCGTACCTGTTCTTAATCAGGCTGGAGGGAGTAGGGGTCCTACATGGAGACGTATCACTCTACTACTAATCTACCAGTATCTAATGTAATATGACATAGCATACATAACATAACATGGCATACACAAACCTTACCCGGCCCCCATAAGCCGGGAGGTACAACCAGCATAGAATCTACACCCCTACCCCGGTCATCCCATCTCCTATAATGGCTGTAAGCATCCTGCCGGTCCCCTGGGTATGCACTTGGGCTCACTGAGCCCCTGACTATAACTGTACCTGAGTCCGAAGGACTCCTAATCAACACCCCGGGCGTACCCTCTCGACGGGGGTGTATAAGGGCCGACCAAGGCACAATATGGGGAAACTGGCATCCCATCTTCGTCCCCTTGCGGGACGGCATACCACTCCATAGAGTGATGTGTCCTCGTCCTCTGGTGGACTAGTCGATACAGCTATTAACCCTGGGGCGGTCATGGATGCTGGGTAATCCAACCCCAAACAATACCACGGTCTCAACTAGTCATGCTGTCTGCGTATCTCACATGCTGAGGCTAACAGGGGTGAAGTATCGTATATACTACATGCTGGACTAGTAATAGCAATCTGTACGTATTTGATACATGCTGAAGCTGGTAAGTATATATACATATAAATATAGCCTGTTGCCACACTGTACTGGGGCAAACGCTATACAAAATAGTGTTTCTGCTGAAACTATACTGCTTACTGAGTTTCTGTATCAACATGATTTCCTATTCCTAACATGCTTTCTAAACTTCATTTTAGCCTACTATTCTGTTTCTAAGGTGCTTTACGGATACCGCATTGCTTTGCGGGGTTTCAACTGAGTACAATAATATCTTAACATTTCGTATTACATCACATACTGAGCATGCTGTGCAGTTTCTAACACTTATGCTGAAATCTATATCGTACTAGTAAGTCTTACACAAGTTGTAATTTAATACTTCTAATACTGTATCAACATTCACAATAATGCAATACTTAACTTCTGAACATTCTACTGACCTGTGAATTACTATACTGTGTCAATATTACTTAACTTGCTGAGGGAACGAGCTTAACATACCTTATTCTTGAACTATTCATCCGTCGGACGAGGCTCGACTGGTACTTCAACTATTTTCTCCCAACTGCATTCATAAATATGTTACTTAATACTAAATACAGCTCTATTGTAAAGAGCAACGTTACTTTCGATATAATGTATAGCCTAAGCTTAGGCTTATCGAAAGACGGTCGAAAACTCGCTATTTTTCAGCGGTCCAGAAGGGAGAAATATTCACTTCACAACTAGGAACATATAGACACTAAGTTAGAGCAATTCCACTTACCTTAGCTCGGTGGCTCGACGATTCGTTGGCCGTATTTTACGAAACTGAATCCGTAGGAATGCTCTCTGCTGCTAAATACTTCGATATCTGGGATTAATTTGAGTTTGGGCAGCGTTTGGCAGCGTAATAAGACGAAAATTATAATCCCTCCTTGGTCTTCCTCTGTTTTGCTGCGTGTTCTGGAAATTAAAATGAGTTAAATGATATTAAACCGAAGTGGGGGCTTTATATACTTGAGCCTGAACTTGGGCAACGTGTCATGGAGCCATCGCGGAGGCCTCACCTCCGTGACACGCTGCCATCGCGGAGGGGCTCTGCCTCGGCTCCTCCCACGATGGTTCGACGGGTTTCTCTTCGATCTTTTTCCCGGGCCTTTCTCCACCACGTATGGCCTTCAACTATGCTTAACCAACGTGCGAATAGGTCGTCTAGGTGCTGGGAATTCTACGGGGTATAACAATATCTTTCCCCTGGAAACATTTATCCTCGAATGTAGGCTAAACACACTTAAAAAACTAGGGAAAGAACTGATGTCCCAAATACTGAGCATTTACAACTGAAACTAATGGAGTATCTGACTCTGGGCTAATCTTACATATCTGAACTGAATATCTAAATCGTACATGCATGCTAAGGCATAAGAGGGACTGAAAGACATGAAACTGATATGGAACTAGATAGAATGCTGAGAAGGATTCTTTTCCTCTAACTGACACTGAGCTGATACAGACTGAGCCATCGTTCTCAAATCGCTTTCTGATACTGAGCTAGAATTCATGATATTTGGTGTAACAACAATTAAGGGACTCATGAGCACGAATCATTCATGACATCTAATACTGAGCACATACATGAGGTACCCCTATCCACTAAGCTACTTAAGTAACTTCTGAAGACTGAATTCGAGTTGAACATACTGGAAGACATGAGTTAACACACATAGCTGGTTTATAACGTGAATATGAGCCTTAAGGATTCATAGAGTAAGGCTGGCATCACTATCTGAAACGGCTATCTAGAAATTTTGGAATTCTGAACTTAAGAATGATAGAGCATAGCTTCAACTGAAATACAAGAGGAATTATCTAAACCTGAAGGGATTAACATACCGTAACTGTTAAGGCTGGAACTCCCCTACTAGTATACTCAAGATTCGACTTGTCTCATAGACTTACCATCTCCCCCTTAGTTTTAAACCATCATTCTAAGGCTCCTGAATCTTTCTTAAGTTGGGGCTAAACCACTAACTCTTGAGGTCTCCTCCACCTCTAACATTCACTACAAACCTCATACTCACAGCTATTCATATTATACATAGACAATCTCTTCTCAATAAACATCACAAGAGCTTCTTATTCAATATTGGCGTTCTTAAGCTAGAAACATGCAAAGAGTAGCATGAGAAATTTAGAACATACCTGTAACTACTTTTGGCGACTTGCCCTTATCTTGATGTGTTGCCAAGGCGTAGGAGTGTTTTGACGCTATCCGCCACCTGCGCTAGATGATGCACCCTGCTGAAATGGGCAGTTCACAGGAACTACTAAAGAGGTGGTTGGGGCTCTACTCTCATCATGCTTAGCTGTTCCGCAGTCTCAATGCTTATGACCTAACTTGTCATACCAAAAACAAGCATCTGAGCCAGCCATGCATTCTCCCAAATGGTGCTTCCCATAGCTCTTACAAGCTTGATGGGTAATTTCTCTTACCCTAGGTATGTGCAAAACACTGGCTATCAAAGGTGCTGTAGGGCTGATGATCTTTGTTCGGAGCATGAGCCGTGTCCACCACTCGGCCTCTGAGGGGAGAACTCTGAATCTCCTATCCTAGCCCTTTTGGCCTCTCTCTCTTTTTCCTTCACCTATTCCGCTTCTATTTGTTGGGTGAATATCACCAAATGTGGAAAGTCTATGTCCTTAAGCAATATGGTGGTCCTGCACTCTTTGATCAAGGAGTTTAACACTTCATTCATGAACCTGCTCACACGAGTCCTTTGGTTGGCTACCATCTCCAGTGCATACTTGGACAACCGGATAAACTCCAACACGTACTCCTGGATAGTCATGTTGTTCTTTTTAAAGTTGAGGAACTCTTCCGCCTTTGACTCCCTCAACTCTCTAGGGGAGAACCTGTCCAGGAACGCAGTCATAAACTCATCCCAACTTACGGGGGCTGCTCCTACTCCTCGACTATCTTTCCACTAACAAAACCATATGTGAGCGACTCCTTTCAGCTGGTAGGAGGCTACGTTTTCCCTCTCTGTTCCCATTACCCCCATAATTTTGGTGATCTTCTGGATCTCCTCTAAGAACTCATATGGCTCCTTATCCACTTTTAACCCCGAGAATTCGGGTGGGTTCATCCTGAGGAAGTCTCTTACCCTAGTTGCTGCTACATTCCCATTCTAGGGAACATGAGTCGTCACCTACTGATTAATCTGGGTGGTCATGGCCTGCGCCAACATGTGAAAGGCTGCCTTGAACTTGGCATGAGTAGTACATTTGTCCATCGGGTTCGCTGGGGTTGGTGGGGCTTGCTGGCCCCTATTACCATTTTTTCTTCCATTCGCTCATTTGGGAGGCATTATCTGCGAGTGTGTAAAGAATGAGTCAAGGAGAGGAATTATTAGAGTTTCATACTCTACATAGGATAAGAATCATGAGGAAAAGGGAGCATTCCTAAAACGTCTCATAGTCTCTTTGTCATAAGTGTGGCACGCTTCACACCCATGAAAAAAACTCTACGTAACGCGAATTTCAAACATCATAGGACACTCTAAACCTTTGCTCTGATACCATGTTTGTCATAACCCGAACATAGGCCCGAATCGAGACATCAGACAAGGAACCCCGAGAGGCCCCAAGTCGATCCATGGCATAATCATAGCATAACACTATCTGAATAACAACTAACAGAAAACGTAACTGAGTCGAAGCTAACTAAAAGAATCTAATTAATATCCATGAGAACAAATCTAATAACACTCCGGTACAAAAGCTGAATCAAATATACAAGTCTAAAAGCCTCTACTACACTGGTGAATTGCTGGGACAAGCCCTAGCTAACTCCTAAAATCTGAAAACTGAAACATAACTAAAATAGAAAATATAGATCGCGTCCTAGAGAGATGAGGACTCACCACAAGCAGCGGAGATGGGAATGAAGCGTATCTAACCATGGGGATGAGTCTGGAAACCTGAATCTATACCATGAAACTATATAACACGTAAACTATGCAATCAGTACTTGGAATGTACTGAGTATGCGGGAAGCATAAGTAAACTAAACATGAAAGTATACAAGAAGGAAGTAAACTGAATACATCGGCATATAACTGAACTGGAATACATTAACCTTATCTGAGATACATATATATATTGACATGAAGATTTATTTAAATATATTTACTGAACCATAATCAACTGATGCATAAGGGTCATGTGTTGTACATATGCTAAGAATTGAAGCTCTAATTGATATCATACACTATTTGACTATCTCCTGATATTGTGACTGAACCCTGCTAAGCTAATTTTAACTGACGTATGAAACTATACGGAGTTGAGCTGAACTGATATAGTAGACTAATGGAGACATTCTCTGCTATGGAGAGTCCCTGACTAACTAAGGAAAACATTATATACTATGGAGAGTCCTTGATTGACTAAGGGAAACATTCTCTACTATTGAGAATCCCTGACTGACTAAGGGAAACATTCTATGCTATAGGGAATCCCTGACTGACTAAGGGAGACATTATCTGCTATTTGAGAGTTCCTGACTGACTAAGGGGAAACATTCTCTGCTATGGGAAGTTCCTGACTGACTAAGGGAAACATTCTCTACAATTGAGAGTCCCTAACTGACTAAGGAAAAACATTCTTTGCTATGGAAAGTCCCTGATTATGCTAGAATATGGGGACACTAATATGACATCATTCGTCTAGTCAAAGCTATTTCAGCTAATTCAGAGACCTGAGTGTTCAACTAATTACATCATGTTGAATTCATTTAGAGTCTGATCAAAGCTACTTTCTACTATCAACAACCCTGAAAGTCTGATAGATTATAATCATGCTTTGTTTTGGAAGTTCATAACATTTCAATCCCGAATTCATAGCATATGCCATATATTCTGGATTTATGAAGGCCCCAGAGGTTCAAGTCATGCTCTAAACATATACACCGAAATCATAGTGTAAACATGTACATACTTCATATCCATAAAGCCCATAAGTTCTTATCATGTTTCAACATATATATTAAAACATATATATTCTAGATTTATGAAAACCCATATGATTGACTCATGCTTTAAACATAGATGCAAGTTCATGGTGAGAGCATGTGAGTAATAAATGGTATCCCAATTGAAATTTATGCTAAATATGGAGAAAATTATAAAATCCTGCTATTCCAATATCAAGTACATAATTCGAGTTCTTGAAAGTAATTCTGTAATTAAACATGTCTATTAATCATGATGGATCTTGAAATTCATAGAAGACATATGATAATTAATCCATAAATTGAAACCCTAGAACATGTTTTTCTAGAACATAAAGAGATTAGGATTTTAGTATAAAAAAATTGGGACACAATGATGAAATGAGATCCTTTTTGAAGTCCTACATATCTGGCTTGAAGAAATTCCCCACAAGAACTTGAATCTTTAAGCCCTTGAAGAAACTGTAGGTGATCCTTGAGCTTGAAATAATAATAAGAAGAAAACCTTACGGATGATTTTTGAGAGAATGAGGGGCTTAGCCTAGTGAAAGCCCTTAAAAATGTCCCATCTGGTACTCAAAACAGTGTAGTTTAGGAGTTAGAAACATAGGATTTTATGAAAATACCCTTGAAATTTTGTAGGAAAAGTCCCTGCTGTCAGTCCCCACGAGATACTCCACGAGTCGTGGGATTGTCAATGACTCGTGGTTCCAAGTCATGGAGTGCACCGCAAATTTTCTAAAAAATTCCTTGAACTACTGACGACCATCATAACAACTCGTTGCTTAACCTAACGGGTCGTTGTATCCATATGTTTCCACTAAAACATTTATTCTTAACTTCCCCTCGGCGACATTCAGGATGATGTGTTACTGAACTCAATGAATCATCATGTCTCTCATCCCCTAGAGACTTGGATTTCAAGCTGCTGCTCGCAACAAGAAACCCCACGACTCGTCTCCTCACTCCACGAGTCTTGATGTGAGTCATTTCCTCTGAGCTTTTAACAGGAAGTTCATTGACTGCTTGTCATGAGTCCTACCATGACTCGTGGAGTCACCTAACAGGTCTTACCACGACTCGTTCTGAAGCAAATTTTCCACTTCCCTGCTGAATTCTTATATTAATTTTGCGGTCTGATCTTAGAAACTCTCGGGGTGTTACAGAAAGTGATCAAAAATCTTTTCCCAAACAATAAGTCAGACGAAGAGTTGTTGTTTGAGGTAATGACTTGTCCCATGAAGTTGTTGGAAGAAATCCAGAAAATGTAAAACTTTCTCCAGCGACAATGGATGGAAGCAGTGAACTCGTTGATTTAGATAATGGGTCATTCTATCCATCATTGGGGGATATCCAGAATTTGTTCAAAAACGTTCTAGTGACAACAACTGGAACCAATGACTTGTTGTTCCATCTAACAAGTCATTGTTTCCATCCATTGGTCAAGTTCATAAATTGGATTTTCAAGACCCGGGACCAGCGACTGGTCCCAACGAGTCGTGCTCACCACCAACGACTCGTTATGTGACTCGTTGAGTCGGTACGGGTAGTTTTCTAGACTTTTTTCTAGGTGCATTTTTTGTAACTTCTCGCTATTTTAGTTCGTAAGTGTCACACCCCGATCCTACACCTTAGACATAACACGGTACTTAAAACTACAAGTGACCCCAAGTCAACCCCTGGTCTATCATTCACTAGCATTCTGAGTAAACATGCATAGCGGAACTTTTAAATAACAGATTTATCAGTTTAAGAAAATGTAAAGACTGAAAAATGGAAAAAGAAATAATATATCTGAAATACAATTCTAAAAGACAAGTCTGGTGTGAAAGCCAACTACTGAGGAGTTTCTAGGACAGGCCCCCAGCTAACTCTAAGTCTATACAAAACCATACCAACTAAAGTAAATAAATAAGACCCTCAAATGATGAGGACTCACACTCTGATCTGCTAAAATGGAATGCTCTAAAACTGAAGTAACTATCTATGCTGAATCAGAGAACCTACAGCTGTATCATAAAATGATACAGCATGAAAAGCATACGTCAGTACTGTGAATGACTGAGTAAGTGGGAGAGACATATTGAATATAAAGTCTGAATTGTAATGACACTCCATGACCAACAGGTAAACTGAACTGAACTACTGATATAATCTAAAATGGCCAAAACGACCCTGTCTGATGGTCAAGGACATGCCCTAAGTCTAAAACACTGAATTTGAGATACTGTACTGAATTGAGCTGCTTGTTTTGATACTGGAATGGACTGACTAGTGGGAGATATTATAACCGACATATAACCACGTGAACTAGACGTGGAGTCCGATGTATACACCTCATCGGTAGAACCCAATATACCTTTCCAAGGTATAGAGGCATGAACTGGTGATCACAAAAATATCTGGGGCCAATCAGGCCAAGTAATATTGTAACCTACGCTGGCAATGTAGTTTTGGGAACCAGGGTGCGCTAGAACCCCGGCCCACTCGGTGCTAAGTTCTACTCCCACTGGACAACCTAAACTGAACTACTAAGTTGATAGCTCAAAACTGGGCCCAAGACTAGTCAGGGACAAATAACTGCATGTACCCTAAGAGCTTTATCAGACCAGATTCTGAAACTGGGTTCTAATACTAGTCAGAGCTGCTTATCTAGAAGTGTCGTAATCGTCTATAGAACAACTAATAACTGAACTAGGGTCTTGGGGCTGGTCAGAGCTATTACTGAATGTCATGACCGCCTAATGGACCAAATAACTAAAATCTGAATCTGATTCTGAAAATTGGAAGCACCATTGACACCTCGAAAATAAACTGGAGTCCAATTGATCAGTTGACGATTTCTGGACAACACTGAGGTTGCTAAAATCTGACTGAAGCTAGACTGATATGATTTTGACTGAGACTAGACTGATGGAGTTCTGAGTTCTAACTGACTAAATTTCTAAGCAGCTAATAAACTCTTGGCCTCCATCTCACGATTGGCCTGACGAGTCGTTAGGTCCCTTAACGACTCGTCAGGTTGGTCGTTCTGCAACATTTATGCAGTTTTCCAGATTTTCTGATCTAAGTCCCGAATATTAATTTTGAGCTTCTGGGGCATTACAATAAGCTACATCATTTAGGGGTATATTATCAGGGGATTGAGGGGGTTAGTCAATCCTCCTCCCTCATTTATCACCTAGCTCTTAAGACCAGTACGTAAGAAAATTAGATAGACTTCTCAGGGTAAGAGTTAGGGTTTTATTTCTTCTCCAGATTCCAAGAGCTTCCTCAGAGATATTCTTCTATAGGTATGTAGGGTTTCATCAAGGGTACTCCTTTCACCCTTGTGCCTAAGTATTTCTAGAATCTTTCATAAATTTTTACCTTATAGAACTCATGAGCTAGGATTCTCGACAGATCCTGATTTTTCCTTGGATTTTATAGTTCTCCCTGTTCCCCTGATTAATACTATGTAAAATTCATGATTTGACTTTATTTTTATATATTCATTTCTATCCCTAATGTTAGCATGATTTTGGATTGAAAACTGCATGATTTAAAAGCTGATCTATGGTTAAGTCATCATTTTATTATCACTTGAGTATGAATTCTAGCATAAATGCTTTAAACAAAAGGCAATACTTTCAACTTGTGAGTATGCTCAATATTTTCAGAAGTATCACTTCTCAATTATTAGTATTACCAGATTTTTAGTATCATTTAGTTTATCAGGTCCTTTAGACTTTTTGGGCACTTCCAAATAAGTAGTCCTAACTTAGTCTTAGGAAATTAGTTCCGAGCTATCAGTCTAGTACAGTTTTATACACCTATATTCATGTATGTGTCTCTAGTTGGGAGTTGTACTTAGCACTGAGTGGACCGAGGTTCTTCACACCTAGGTTCCCAGAACTACGTGCTACCATAGGATTTGACCCAAATTTTACAGTCAATGATCACAAAGCCAGTCACTGTACCTTGGCAAGGTACGATGGACCCTATCAATGGGGAGTAAACATCAAAATCCACATCTTTCTCATGTGGTTACATGTCGATTAATAGACACTCCCATAGTACAGTACAATTAGAGTCCTTAGTCCAGTTCAGTACTGTCAAATTTCAAGATATGCTTATGACTCTAACTCAGTTTATCAATTCATATAGTATTCTCAGATATGTCAGATTAATTGTTGTACTCATGATTTCTAATATAGTCTTTGGCATGTTATTTTAATTCAGTTTATGAATTATCAGTATATGTATGCTTTCTTTACATCTCACATACTTAGCACATTCCAAGTACTAATCGCATGCTCTCCTTGTGCTATATCATTTTATAATATAGGCTCAAGTACCCAGCCTCAGCATCAGCTAGTTTCTCCCAACGATTTCCAGCATTTTGACAGTGGTGACTCCTCATCTATCGAGGGTCGGGGTATTGACTTCAGTTATTGTTATTTTTAGTTTTCAAATATTAGAGTGAGCTGGGGGTTTGTCCTAGCAACTCATCAGTTTTTTTAAAAGGCTTTCAGACAGAATATGTTAGTTTCAACTTGAGTTTCAGTGTTTGAGAAAATATCAGTGATTTATCAAATATTCTTTGTTTATTCAGTAGTTGGTTATTTGTTTGCAATTAGCTCCCGCATAAGATTCTTTTTCACTAGTTCAGGCATTATAGAATTATGTTATGCCATGGGTTTGCTTGGGGTAACATGTGATCTTAAGTACCATATCGCGTCCAGGGTGCAGACTTGGGTCGTGACAAGCTAGTTGGGGTGTTGTCCCTTCAACTCATCATATGTCTAAAGGCTTTTTAGACCTGAGGTTTAGACTTCAGCTTGTGACTCATTGACTAAGTTATGATATTCTAGACTTTTGCTCATGTTATGATTTATACTTTACTTCAATTTAGTTATGCTCTTAATCAATTATGCATGTGTCATGGGTTAGCTTGGAGTCATTCATGGTTCTTGTCTCGTGATAGGGCCAGGGTGTATACTCGGGTCATGACAGATGGAGCATCTGATTCTTGTTGGTTATTGTAAACTTAGAAACTGATCTTATATCCCTAGAACTTGGTAATCATCTATTTAGTGTTGCTTAACTTGTGTCTTTTCCTGGGACATCTGATCTAACTAGCTTGGTCCTGAACTCAACCAAGGTCACCCTGAATGCTGGGACAGTGGGCAATTCTTCTAAACATGTCTCGGACTTCTAAACCTGTAGCATACCTTACCTAGGTGAGAAACCTCTCGATGATCCTACATTGTGTGCATTAGGTGGACACTAAGGTCTCTGACTCATACAACGCTGATGCTAAGAATTGGACACCTTATGTCTGATGTGTTGTGGGTCTACAACATCTTTGACACTTAACAATGGAAAATAAGCATGGTCTTAGGTGTGTTTATATGGATATGATGCACTTTTGCTTTGTTTGCATGGAAATTAGGTGTTGGAGTTTAAATCTGCAAAAGAAGTGAAAAGAGTGCAGAAAGGGAAAAGTACAGACCTCAGTACGAGCCGCATAAGGGTCATACTGAGTGTCACACCCCACCTTGGGGGGTACGACTGGCACCTAGTGCCCTACTGGGACCTGAACTGCTGAACTGCTAAGCCTGGGCACATCTGGTGCCTGGCTGGCTCTAACTCATATTTATGGACACAAAGGGCTATATAACGGCTGTAAACACAGCCCCCGGCCCATTGGCCTATAGCCTCTTGTACCTGTAATAACAGCTGACCAGAACATGCAACTATAGGGAAACCTATGTAGGCTGACAAGGCCACCATACTGTCTAGTTATCTGCAACTCAGCAATAAAATACTAGAAAGCTACGTGACCGACAAGGTCACCACTACCGTCAAACTTATGGCCCCACACGGCCAACATAAAGAAGCAAAAGTACTAACAGCTAACAACTGCACGGCCCCACACGACCGGCTCAACTGACCACAGGGAAATATACAGACTGCAAGCCTCTACGAATAGCAATAGAAATGATCAGGACAGGGCCCCGACCTACCCATACTGTACAACAAAAGAAAACAAAATACACCTCTGGAATTCAGACTCCGGATGACAGGAGCTGAATACTCAATAGCTGGCTGGAATCACGAGGGATCGCCTCCTCGTCTATGAGTACCTGCAGGCAAGTAATGCAGCGCCCCTCTGGGCGTCAGTACCACTGGTACTGAGTATGCAAAGCAACTGAAGTAATACAACTGAATATAGATAGCATAACTAGCATTTCTGTATAGCAGGAGATAGCTGAATCTGAAGAAGCTGATATAAACTGACTCAAGCTTTCTGTACTGATAAGTCAGAGGCGTACCTGTAGACGCGACGGCCTGCTATCTAGTAGCTAGTATATAATGTATGGAGCACATAAATAGATATACAAGTAGCAAACAAGAGCCAATACCAACCCCCATAAGCCGAATGGCGCCAAGCAAGCAAATAATCTATATACCCCTACCCGGGTCAAAACCAACCAAAAATAAGTCACACCACTCATCTGATAACTGTGATCTCCTCCTACCGGCCCCCTTGGGTACGTAGCTCAGGCCTTGGCCTCTGACAATAAACTGTGTCTAAGTCCGAAGACTCCTGCCTATGGGCGCAAGTGCACACGGGGTGTGTAATAAAAACTGCCCCTGGGTGCAAGCACGCAACAAGGTAATTTTATAAAAAAATCTGTACCTGAGTCTGCCCCCGGCCACAAGCGCACACAGAGTATTCTGCCCCTGTAAACAGGGTGGACTGGCTCTGCGCAGAGTAAACTGAACTACCCCTGCAAGCAGGGTGGTCTGGACCGTATTATCATGGTGGTCGGCCATCATCGTCCTCTGGGCGGACGGCATCGCCCAGCTGGTGGCGGTATCTGAATCTGGTATCGACACAGCTATAACCCAGGGGCGGTGGGGATGCTAAAAGGGTGCCCACATGCCACAACAAGTCTCAACAAACAAATAGCACATAGAAATAGCAAGCATGTATAACTGAAAAGACTATCTGGAATCTAACTTCTTATTCTGATTTGTTTCTATACTGAACTGATTCTTTACTGATTATACTGATTCTGAAATCTCTGTTTAACTGTATGGCTAATCTGTAGCCAAGATACTGTCTGTCTATCTGATCTTTCTTTACTGACTTTTATTATGAAAATCTGTTCCTTTTTATTCTACAACATGCTTGCCATTCACATAATAGGCTATACTGAATCTGAAATACTAACTTGCCCTTGGGCACATGCTTTTCTAACTTTCAGACTGAATATGATATAACAACGCAAACTAGGTTTACTGAACTTTGCACAATACTTAACATTCAACTCCGAGAATTCTACTACGGAGTTTATTGAACTATACAAGGCTAAAGCTACTAACTTGCCGAAGAAACTGACTTTACATACCTTATCCTTGAATTATTCGTCCGTCGGACGAGGCTCGGCCGGTACTTTAATTGTCCTCTCCCAACTGCATTCATAAATATGTCAATCAATAGTAAATACAACTTTATTTCAAAAGGCAACGTCACCTTCGATATAGTTTATAGCCTAAACTTAGGCTTATCGAAAAACGGCCAGAAACTCGCTATTTTTCAGAAGTCCGGAAGGGAGAAATATTCACTTCACAACTAGGAACACATAGACACTAGTTTAGAGCAATTCCACTTACCTTAGCTCGGTGGCTCGATGATTCATCGGCCGTATTTTATGAAACTGAATCCGTAGGAATGCTCTCTGCTGCTAAATACCTCCGTATCTGGAGTTAATTTGAGTTTGGGCAGCGTTTGGCAGCGTAATCGAACGATAATTTATATTCCCTCTTCGGCTTCCTCTATTTTGCTGCGCTTTCTGGAAATTATATGAATGATTAATGAATTTCAACCGAAGTGGGGCTTATATACTTGGGCCTGAACCTGTGCAACGTGTCACGGAGCCATCGCGGAGGCCTCACCTCCGTGACACGCTGCCATCGTGGAGGGGCTCTACCTCGGCTCCTCCCGCGATGGTTCGACGGGTTTCTCGTCTGGTCTTTTTCCCCGGGCCTTTCTCTAGCACGTATGGCCTTCAAATATGCTTAACCAACGTGCAAATAGGTTATCTAGGTGCCGGGAATTCTATGGGGTATAACATTCTCCCCCCCTTAAGAACATTCGTCCTCGAATGTATACTGCCATCTAGAGGACTTACTTAGCTTACTTGTTTAAAAAAAAAAAATTCGGCAGAGTTTCCCGTGTAATATGGACTATAGCAAAAACCTGAAATGCAGAAAAGTCCAACACAGACACTGCACATAATATTCTAGGATCCACTGGATAACTAAATATCAATCTTTCTCATTCACAAACATACAACCATAAGGTAATGCATAAGTAATAATATGGACATACCTGTCGCCTAACTGCGCCTGAAATAGGTGAGGATATCTGGTCCTCATATCTTCCTCTGCTTCCCAAGTCATCTCCTCTCGGTTCTTCTTACGCCTTAATACCTTGATAGACGTAATATCTTTAGTCCTCAATCTGCGAATTTTTCTGTTTAAGATAGTTATTGGAACCTCTTCATAGGCCAACTTTTTCGTAACCTGGATATTCTAGACTGGGACTACTCTAGACGGGTCCCCTATGCATTTCCTCAGCATAGATACATGAAAGACCGGACGAACGGATTCTAATTCTGGAGGCAAATTTAATTAACGGTAAATGCTCACTTTGGCTACTACCAAAATCTAGTACACACGCTCGCAACATACTTTCGAGCGTCTGAATTATGCGCTCAACCTGCTCATCTGTCTGAGGATAGAATACTGTGCTTAAATTAATCTGTGTTTCCAGACCCCTCTGGAATGACTGCCAGAATCTAGCTGTAACCTGTGCTCCCTTATCAGAAATGATAGATACCAGCACTCCATGCAATATAACTATTTTTCTGATAGATAATTCGGCATGATCCTCAGCCGAGAAGGTAGCTTCCACTGGCAGGAAATGAGCTGATTTCGTCAGTCTGTCAACTATTACCCATATAGAATCATTTCCGCATCCGGTATGGGGAAACCCTGCCACAAAATCCATATTCCCTGCTTCTCATCTCCAGAGAGGCATAGCTATGTCCTAAGTTAACCCGCCTGGTCTCTGATGTTCTGCTTTCACCTGTTGGCAGTTAGGACACTGGGCTACAAATTCAGCAATTTCTCTTTTCATACTTGGCCACCAGTAGTTTTCTTTGATATCATGGCACATTTTCGTTGCGCCTGGGTGGAGAGAATAGCGGGCGTAATGCGCCTCGCTTATAAGCTGCTGGCGATGCCCCCAAAATATCTGGAACACAATGCGACCTTTATATCGTAACACTTCATCCTCGGTTATCTGAAAATATGTCACCTCTCCTTACTGAACCTTATGTTCAAATTGGACCTGGCTAGGGTTTCTATACTGCCGTTCCTTTACTTCCACCATTAACGATAACACTGCGACATTTTGTATTATCGTTCTGTTATCCTTTATTTCTGCTATGTGAACGGCTAAACCGGCTAACTAGTGAAATTCTCGGGTCTATTCTCGCTATTCAGGCGGCAAGTATGCCAACTCCCCATAGATTTACGGCTAAGGGCATCTGCTACCATGTTAGCCCTTCCTGGGTGATACAAAATTTTCACTCTTTAAGGCATAAACTACTTGAAGCTAACTCCGGGTCATGGGTAAGATAATTCTCTTCACGTTTCTTCAACTGCCTGAAAGCATAAGCCATTACCTTACCACGCTGTATCAACCCTCTGTACCTCTTGGCGATACTAACACTGGAGCTGATGTTAATCTGGCTTTTTACTTTTGGAAGTTCTGCTCACACGCCTCAGCCTACTGGAACTTTACTGCCTCCTGTGTCAATTTAGTCAGAGGTGCTGCTAAAGTGGAAAATCCTTCCACAAACCCTCTGCAGTACCCGGCTAACCGCGGGACTGCGTACTTTGATCGGAGTGGTAGGTCCAGGCTAGATCTTCATTACTTCGATTTTGTGTATCTATCTGTACACCAGTCTCCGACACAATGTGACCAAAAAGGCTACTGAACTCAACCAAAATTCACATTTACAAAAATTGACATATAACTGACAGTCATACTGGTTTATTATACCGGAGAATCTGACAAGTAGACTACCGGTATAACCAGAGCTTATCTAGCCTTCTGGCCGCATGCTAAGGCTACTTGTTGCTAAAGTAACCTTGAACGACTATCTGCACACCATGCGCCCGTATCTGATCAGGGGGTCCTGATATTGACCATGACCTCTAATGATCTGGTTGCATAACCTTAAATAACTAAATAGTCGAGTTGAATGACCCGAATGTGGCAGTAGTCTAACAATGCTCTAATCGTTCTACTTGAGTGCTTATAGTTCGTGCATAACCGCAGACTTGTGGGCATCTAATTGCTCTGTTATTTTACTTAAGCCACTGTAAGGCTGGGCTTAATCAAACTTGCTCCTAGGTGATTGATCTCTGGATCTTCACGGGGAGTCTACTGATCCCCTAGTCTTAATAAACACTGTGCTAGCAGGGTACTATCAATTTCTTACGCCTTGTGTGTATCCACTTGGATTTATACTGCTATTCTGGGGAATTCTCGGTCTTATGGGCTATTCTGTAAATACTGGCCTTCTGCTAGGGCTCTGTATCTGAATATCTTACGAAACCCAGCTGAAGTACTAATCTGTCACTGACTACTGATGTGAACCATTCCTTGGGGTACCCACGAGTATTCTGACCGGGACGGCCGGCTAACTTATGGGGTATTCCACATAATGACTGCTAGGTTAGCTAAGGCCGACTCTCACCTACAAGGCTGGGAAAATGACGTACAACCACTTAACATACTAGAACAATTCTGGTATTGCTAATCTCTGAAATTTGCCTATTCGGCCTCTAATCCTGGTTCTAGCATATACACTACTGTTACCGATCTTCAGGGACGCCTCCCTGCTAATGCAGGCGTCAGCTGGTCGGTAGACCGCCTACTGCGCCCTTATCATCTAGCCATCTGTTTTAGGCCATTAACTCTGATAAGCTCCTAGGGCCTAGATCTGGCAACAACCCATAAATCTATTAACTTAATAACTGAGAACTGAGATAGTTTCTATGATTTCATACATAATTCAGCCCCTTCCCTTCTCCTTTTCTTTCTTTCTTCTCCCTCTTTCTTATATTTTTTTTTGGCAAGGGGGTGTCCTGCAATGCAATTTGTATATGCTTTCTATTACTAATCAGCATCTGTGATTGTAGCCCTTATAGGCAGCCACTTACAACATATCTATTATCTGTATACATATATATTGCTAGCTACGTACCATATGTACTGAATTCTGCGGTAATTCATAATCTCTGACATGTTCTGCTGAGTCTCATACCGTACATGATACACTGCTTCTACAGCCTAATACTATCTCTTGCCCTGACTTATCATTTCGTTGTATTGCCACCCCATTCTGAGAGTAACAAATATAAACACCTTAGTTATTGTCTGCTATTTGAAATTCCGCCACTCTTGCGATGTGGGGTCAACATTCGAATCTTGTAGCCTTACGTAGGCATATATTAAGAGCCCATGACTGTCTGCTGGGCCTTAGCTCTAGGCTACACTAGATTAGAATTGTTGTATCGGTAACTTTTTAACTTTTCCATAGCGGACATACTGCGGTATTCTAAACCGCAATCCTACTGTCAGCCCGAAGCTTAATCCTTAAAACGATACTCTATTAATCTGGGGGGGGGTAACCCTTATTTCCCCATCAAATCTGGCATTCCTGCTTCTTTCCCTCATCTTACTTAAACTGAACTCTGGGGTTCAAGGTACCTGCCTTTCATTGCTAATGAGATCACTGATCAAGCCTCGGCCTATACTTCTTCTGGCATATATTCAAGCCCATCTGATTCACAGGACCTTTATATCTTTTGATGTCACAACTAGATCATAACTATAATCTTACCGGTATATCTTGCTATCTGTTAGCATATATGGCGGACTTGGCCCTCTTCTGACTCAAACTCAACTATTATTAGGCATTCATCACTAGCAGGTCTGTTACCCCTACTTCAGGTAGGCTAACAGTCCTACTTTTTCTACTGGCTTAAAGGCTTATTGTCATAAGGGTCTGCACAACTTACGTAATCATAAGGGCTCTTTATACCTTCTAATACTTACTAGGATCAATCAGCCCATCTTTACTTACTGCTTGATTTGGCAACCCCATCTCAAGTCTTATGCCCCTTTACTATACTGGCATCAAAACCAAGGGGTGGGAATAGCCCTTTTCTTATTGCAACAAGCAAAAGCATTTGACTGTACCATATCCGAAAAGAGGTATTTGGGATTCCTGCATTTCCCTCTCTTTTTCATACTTACCTGGTGGTATGACCTTGTCTATAATCTTAATCAGATCTTATATAACTAATAAGTAAATCAACTCATATGTACATTATACTTCTGACTTCCTATTCTAACGTTATCAACGTACACTGGGAATAGTGCCAATAAAGGTATCACGCTGGGAGGTCTCTGATACCTCCTCCTGCTGCTGTAGCTATCATGTAACTCACTAATGCTCTCTTCCGTTGCTATCTCTGATCTTCTGCCTGTGATAGGGTAATGCTGATCTGCCTTTGTATCTGTAATCAAAGAATACGGTAAGTTCTCAGGGACTCAACCCTATACTGTACCGCTCTAAAGCACGACTGACTGAGAAGGAAGGGTAACCATCATATCATGCCTCGCAGTCTCCTGCCTATAGTATGTGGTGCACAACACATCTATAGACAAGACTCTACTTAGCATGGCTTGCAGACTCCCTGGGACACGACCTGCTCTGATACCAAGTTTTTCACACCCCACCTTGGGGGGTACGACTGGCACCTAGTGCCCTACTGGGACCTGAACTGCTGAACTGCTAAGCCTGTGCACATCTGGTGCCTGGCTGGCTCTAACTCATATTTATGGACACAAAGGGCTATATAACGGCTGTAAACACAGCCCCCGGCCCATTGGCCTATAGCCTCCTGTACCTGTAATAACAGCTGACTAGAACATGCAACTATAGGGAAACCTATGTAGGCCGACAAGGCCACCATACTGTCTAGTTATCTGCAACTCAGCAATGAAATACTAGAAAGCTACGTGACCGGCAAGGTCACCACTACCGTCAAACTTATGGCCCCACATGGCCAACATAAAGAAGAGAAAGTACTAACAGCTAACAACTGCACGGCCCCACACGACCGGCTCAACTGACCACAGGGAAATATACAGACTACAAGCCTCTAGGAATAGCAATAGAAATGATCGGGACAGGGCCCCGACCTACCCATACTGTACAACAAAAGAAAACAAAATACACCTCTAGAATTCAGACTCCGGATGACAGGAGCTGAATACTCAATAACTGGCTGGAATCACGAGGGATCGCCTCCTCGTCTATGAGTACCTGCAGACAAGTAATGCAGCGCCCCTATGGGCGTCAGTACCACTGGTACTGAGTATGCAAAGCAACTGAAGTAATACAACTGAAAACAACTGAATATAGATAGCATAACTAGCATTTCCGTATAGCAGGAGATAGGTGAATCTGAAGAAGCTGATATAAACTGACTCAAGCTTTCTGTACTGATAAGGCAGAGGCGTACCTGTAGACACGACGGCCTGCTGTCTAGTAGCTAGTATATAATGTATAGAGCACATAAATAGATATACAATTAGCAAACAACAATACCAACCCCCATAAGTCGGATGGCGCCAAGCAAGCAAATAATCTATATACCCCTACCCGGGTCAAAACCAACCAAAAATAAGTCACACCACTCATCTGATAACTGTGAGCTCCTCCTACCGGCCCCCTTGGGTACGTAGCTCAGGCCTTGGCCTCTGACAATAAACTGTGTCTGAGTCCGAAGACTCCTGCCTCTGGGCACAAGTGCACACGGGGTGTGTAATAAAAACTGCCCCTGGGTGCAAGCACGCAACAAGGTAATTTTATAAAAAAATCTGTACCTGAGTCTGCCCCCGGCCACAAGCGCACACAGAGTGTTTTGCCCCTGTAAACAGGGTGGACTGGCTCTGCGCAGAGTAAACTGAACTACCCCTGCAAGCAGGGTGGTCTGGACCGTATTATCATGGTGGTCGGCCATCATCGTCCTCTGGGCGGACGACATCGCCCAGCTGGTGGCGGTATCTGAATCTGGTATCGACACAGCTATAACCCAGGGGCGGTGGGGATGCTAAAAGGGTGCCCACATGCCACAACAAGTCTCAACAAAACAAATAGCACATAGAAATAGCAAGCATGTATAACTAAAAAGACTATCTGGAATCTAACTTCTTATTTTGATTTGTTTCTATACTGAACTGATTCTTTACTGATTATACTGATTCTGAAATCTCTGTTTAACTGTATGGCTAATCTGTAGCCAAGATACTGTCTGTCTATCTGATCTTTCTTTACTGACTTTTATTATGAAAATCTGTTCCTTTTTATTCTACAACATGCTTGCCATTCACATAATAGGCTATACTGAATCTAAAATACTAACTTGCCCTTGGGCACATGCTTTTCTAACTTTCAGACTGAATACGATATAACAACGCAAACTAGGTTTACTGAACTTTGCACAATACTTAACATTCAACTCCGGGAATTCTACTACGGAGTTTATTGAACTATACAAGGCTAAAGCTACTAACTTGTTGAAGAAACTGACTTTACATACCTTATCCTTGAATTATTCGTCCGTCGGACGAGGCTCGGCCGGTACTTTAACTGTTCTCTCCCAACTGCATTCATAAATATGTCAATCAATACTAAATACAACTTTATTTCAAAAGGCAACGTCACTTTCGATATAGTTTATAGCCTAAACTTAGGCTTATCGAAAAACGGCCAGAAACTCGCTATTTTTCAGAAGTCCGGAAGGGAGAAATATTCACTTCACAACTAGGAACACATAGACACTAGTTTAGAGCAATTCCACTTACCTTAGCTCGGTGGCTCGACGATTCGTCGGCCGTATTTTACGAAACTGAATCCATAGGAATGCTCTCTGTTGCTAAATACCTCCGTATCTGGAGTTAATTTGAGTTTGGGCAGCGTTTGGCAGCGTAATCGAACGATAATTTATATTCCCTCTTCGGCTTCCTCTGTTTTGCTGCGCTTTCTGGAAATTATATGAATGATTAATGAATTTCATGTCACACCCCACCTTGGGGGGTATGACTGGCACCTGGTGCCCTACTAGGACCTGATCTGCTGAACTTGTTAAGCCTGGGCGCATCTGGCGCCTGGCTGGCTCTAACTCACATTTCTGGAAACAAAGGGCTATATAACGGCTGTAAATACAGCCCCCGGCCCATTGGCCTATAGCCTTCTGTACCTGTATTACAGCTGACCAGAAACATGTTTATTCAGGGGAACCTATGCGGGCCGACAAGGCCACCATGCTGTCTAGTTATCTGTAACTCAAACATAACATACTAAAAAGCTACGTGACCGGCAAGGTCACCACTACTGGCAAACTATGGCCCCACACGGCCATTACAAAAGAAAGAAAGGAGTAAAGGCAACTATACAACAGCACGGCCTCACACGTCCGGCTCATCTGACCACAGGGAATACATACATACTGCAAGCCTCTAAGAAGAATAATAGAAATGATCGGGACAGGGCCCCGACCTAACCGTACTGTACAACAAAAGGAACTGAACTACACCTCTAGAAATTCAGTCTTCGGATGACAGGAGCTGAATATTCGACCGCTGATGGGGATCACGTGGTATCGCCTGCGCGTCTATGGGTACCTGCAGGCAAGTAATGCAGCGCCCCACTGGGCGTCAATACCGCTGGTACTGAGTATGTAAAGCAAACTGAATACAGCTGAATACAAGTAATATAACTAAAAATTCTGAATAGCAGGAGATAACTGAATCTGTAAGAACTGAAGGGATATCTGAAATCAATAACATAACTGTCGAAACTGGAATAAGAAGAACTAGATTAACTATCTGATGGTGTAGATCGTACCTGTTCTTAATCATGCTGGAGGGAGGAGGTGTCATTTCTGGAGACGTATCATTCTACTACTAATCTACTCATGTCTAATATAACATAACACAACATACATAACATAACATGGCATACACAACCTTACCCGACCCCCATAAGCCGGGAGGTACAATCAACACAGAATTTATACCCCTACCCCGGTCATCCCATCTCCTATAGTGGCTGTAAGCATCCCGCCGGTCCCCTGGGTATGCACTTGGGCTCGCTGAGCCCGTGACTATAACTGCATCTGAGTCCGGAGGACTCCTGAATCTGCACCCGGGCGTATCCGCTCGACTGGGGTGTGTAAGGGCCGATCAAGGCACAAGTATGGGGAAAAACTGGCATCCCATCTTCGTCCCCTGGCAGGACGGCATGCCACTCCGTAGGGTGACGTATCCTCGTCCTCTGGCGGACGAGGCGATACAGCTATTAACCCTGGGCGGTCATGGATGCTAGGTAATCCAACCCCAAACAATACAACGGTCTCAACTAGTAATACTGTCTGGGTATCTCACATGCTGAGGCTAATAGGGGTAAAGTATCATATATATTACATGCTGGGCTACTGATAGTAATCTGTACGTATTTAATATGTGCTGAGGCAAGTAGAGATGTATAAATATGAATATAGTCTCCTGCCGGGCTTTACTGAGCAAATGCTATATAAGGTAATGTTTCTGCTGAAAATTCTGCTGTTTACTAAGTTTCTGTATACACTATATGCTGGACTAATGATAGAAATAAGTACATACTTAATACATGCTGGGGCTGGATGTACTATATATGTATGTACGAATATAATCTTTCTGCTAGACTACGTTGTATACTAACTTTCTATAGTAATAGGATTTACTAATCCTGACATGCTTTCTGAACTTCATTTTAGTCTGCTATTCTATTTCTGAAGTGCTTTACGGATACTGTACTACTTCAAGGGGTTTCAGCTGAACACAACAATATCTTAACATGGCATTACATCATACACTGAATATACTGGCCAATCTCTAACGCTTGCGTTAGAATCTATTTCATACCGTTAGGTTTCATACACATTACAACCCAATGTTTCTCACATCGTACCAACATTCATAATAACGCAATACTCGACTTCTGAACATTCTACTGGTCCGTAATTTATTACGCTATACTGATATTACTTAACTTGCCGAAGGAAACTAACTTTACATACCTTCTCTTTGAATTATTCGTCCGTCAAACGAGGCTCGGCCGGTACTTCAACTATTTTCTCCCAACTGCATTCATAAATACGTCAATTAATACTAAGTGCAGCTTTATTGTAAAGAACGACGTTACTTTTGATATAGTTTATAGCCAAAACTTAGGCTTATCGAAAGACGGTCGAAAACTCGCTATTTTTCAGCGGCACAGAAGGGAGAAGTATTCACTTCTCAGCTAGGAACACATAGACATTAATTTAGAGCAATTCTACTTACTTTAGTTCGGTGGCTCGCCGATTCGTCAGCCGTATTTCGCGAAACTAATTCTGTAGAAATGCTCTCTGCTGCTAAATACTCGGGTATCTGGGATTAATTTGAGTTTGGGCAGCGTTTGGCAGCGTAATCGGACGAAAATATTTAATTTTCTTCGTCTTCCTCGGCTTCACTGCGTTTCTCTGGAAATTTATAAGTGTAATATGATTTTAAACTGAAGTGGGGGCTTATATACTTGGGGATGAACCTGGGAAACGTGTCACGGAGCCATCGCGGAGGCCTCACCTCCATGATACGCTGCCATCGCGGAGGGGCTCTGCCTCGGCTCCTCCCGCGATGGTTTCGACGGGTTTCTCGTCCGATCTTTTCCCGGACCTTTCCCTAGCACGTATGGCCTTCAAATATACTTAACCAACGTGCAAATAGGTCATCTAAGTGCCGGGAATTCTACGGGGTGTAACATTTCAACCGAAGTGGGGCTTATATACTTGGGCCTGAACCTGGGCAACGTGTCACGGAGCCATCGCGGAGGCCTCACCTCCGTGACACGCTGCCATCGCGGAGGGGCTCTGCCTCGGCTCCTCCCGCGATGGTTCGACGGGTTTCTCGTCCGGTCTTTTTCCCCGGGCCTTTCTCTAGCACGTATGGCCTTCAAATATGCTTAACCAACGTGCAAATAGGTCATCTAGAAAACGGGAATTCTACGGGGTATAACACTGAGAGTCGTGGAACAGTCTAAAAGATGAGCTTAAGGCAAAGGACAAGTTACGACTCTTGGTACAAGCCGTACCAAGGCATTCATAGAAATCAAAAGAAGTTGCACTAGGTTAGTCTCCTGGTACGGGTTGAAACCACGGATCGTGATACCTATCTACGACCCATACCAAGGAGTTGTACTAAAGTTTAGAAGGATTGAGGAATGGCAGATTTCAAGGTACGAGAGGCAGTCATGAGGCGTAGGAGGAAGGTACGAGTCGTACCAAGCCACTCGTGAAATTATTCAGAGGATGTTAGAAATCTTAAATTCAAACCATAATAGGATTTTACGACTCGTAGGATCAATTTACGAGTCTTATCAAGTTCCGACACTTATCCAGATTCACAGTTCCCAAACATTGTACGAGCAGAGGTACGACTCGTACAATGATGGTATGAGTAGTAAGTAAAGGTGGCGATAGTTTATTAGTTTCCCTGTTAATTTATGAAAGGTTTCTAATTAATTATATATATACTTTTCTAGGTTATTTTCTTAGGAGGAGAACAAAAAATTTGATTCTTTTGACAAGTATTTGACTTTTGGGAATATTGAGAACAACTTTTGGAGAGTTTGTTGCATTGATTCTTCCATTGTTCTTGAATTTTTCTTCATTTTTCTTTTGCAATAATCAAGTGGATTTACTTTTCAATCATCATTGTAAGTTCTAAGTTATGGTTTTGTCTACGAATGCTAATTATTTTCTTACAATCATGAGAGGATAAAACCTCCACAACTAGGATTGCGGGAACCATGGTGAATTAACAAACTAGGATTTGCAAAAGTGATTCTAAACGAGTACTAATGCTTGTATTGTATTCTCTTCAATCTTAAAAGTTTCTTAACAAAGTGCAATGTTAGGACTTGCCCGAATTCTCTACTTGCTATATTATAGAGAGGTAGAGATTAGGAAAAGAGAAAAATAACAAAGCCTTGAACTTTATGGGACATTGTATGACTTGAGTTGCGGCTACTAGATAGTTAATTTGGTCAAATTGATAACTGTCAAAGTGAAATCACTCAAGAGACTTAATCCCGTAATTGAGGATATTCATCCAATAGGGACAAACCAGTCATTTGGATGAACCTATGTTATCAGTTCTGCAAGTCAAGTATTAGGATAGATCACAAGTGTAAAACCCGAAGCAGTTATGAACCCATGGGGAACACTTCTGTAGTTAATTGCATTATCTTAATAACAATCCAATTGTTAATAACAGACTTAATGTTATATCCCGTAGAATTAACGGCACCTAGACGACCTATTCGCACGTTGGTTAAGCATATTTGAAGGCCATACGTGCTGGAGAAAGGTCCGGGAAAAGATCTGACAAGAAACCTGTCGAACCATCGCGGAAGGAGCCGAGGCAGAGCCCCTCCGCGATGGCAGCGTGTCACGGAGGAGGGGCCTCCGCGTTGGCTCCGTGACACGTTGGCCTTGTCCAGGCCCAAGTATATAAAGCCCCACTTCGGTTTTAAATGGCAAAAACATGTTATAATTTCCAGAGAACAGAGCAAACCGGCAGAGGGAGAAAAGGAACGAAGGAAATTAAATAATTTTCGTCCGATTACGCTGCTAAACGCTGCCCAAACTCAAATTAATCCCAGATACGGAAGTATTTAGCAGCAGAGAGCATTCCTGCGGAATTAGTTTCGTAAAATACGGCCGACGAATCGTCGAGCCACCGAGCTAAGGTAAGTGGAATTGCTCTAAATTAATGTCTATGTGTTCCTAGCTGAGAAGTGAATATTTCTCCCTTCTAGACCGCTGAAAAATAGCGAGTTTTCGACCGTCTTTCGATAAGCCTAAGTTTAGGCTATAAACTATATCGAAAGTAACGTTGCTCTTTACAATAAAGCTGTATTTAGTATTAATTGACATATTTATGATTGCAGTTGGGTGAAAATAGTTAAAGTACTGGCCGAGCCTCGTCCGACGGACGAATAGTTCAAGGATAAGGTATGTAAAGCTCGTTCCCTCGGCAAGGTAAGTAATATTGACACAGTATAGTAATTCACAGGCCAGTAGAGTGTTCAGAAGTTATGTATTGCGTTACTGTAAATGTTGATACGATATTAGAAGCCTCAAGTTGTAACTTGCGTGAAACCTACTAGTATGACATAAATTCTAACACAAGTGTTAGAAACTGCTCAGCATGCTCAGTATGTGATGTAATACGAAATGATAAGATATTATTGTATTCAGTTGAAACCCCGCAAAGCAATGCGGTATCCGTAAAGCACCTCAGAAACAGAATAGTAGGCTAAAGTGAAATTTTGGAAGCATGCTAGGAATAGGGAAATCATGTTAATACAGAAACTCAGTAAATAGCATAGTTTTCAGCAGAAACACTATCTTGTATAGCATTTGCCCCAGTACAGCCCGGCAGGAGACTATATTCATATTTACATATATTTATTTGCCTCAGCACGTATCAGATACGTACAGATTACTATTATTAGCTCAGCATGTAATATATACGATACCCTACCCCTATTAGCCTCAGCATGTGAGATACGCAGACAACATTACTAGTTGAGACCGTTGTATTGTTTGGGGTTGGACTACCTAGCATCCATGACCGCCCCAGGGTTAATAGCTGTATCGACTCGTCCGCCAGAGGATGAGGATACGTCACTCTACGGAGTGGTATGCCGTCCCACAAGGGGACGAAGATGGGATGCCAGTTTCCCTATATTGTGCCTTGGTCGGCCCTTATACACCCCCGTCGAGCGGTACGCTCGGGGTGTTGATTCAGGAGTCCTTCGGACTCAGGTACAGTTATAGTCAGGGGCTCAGCGAACCCAAGTGCATACCCAGGGGACCGGCAGGATGCTTACAGCCATTATAGGAGATGGGATGACCGGGGTAGGGGTGTAGATTCTGTTCTGGTTGTACCTCCCGGCTTATGGGGGCCGGGTAAGGTTTGTGTGTGCCATGTTATGCCATTTCATGTTATGCCATGTTACGTTAGATACGAGTAGATCAGTAGTAGAGGGATATGTCTCCAGGTATGACTCCTATTTTCTTCCAGTATAAATGAGAAAAGGTATGACTTACAGTATCAGACAGTTAATCTGATTCTTCTTACTTCAGTTTCATCAGTTGTATTATATTTTTCAGATATTTCTTTCAGTTATTGCTTTACATACTCAGTTCCAGCGGTACTGACGCCCGGTGGGGCGTTGCATTACTTGCCTGCAGGTACTCATAGACGAGCAGGCGATACTACGTGATTTCCTGTCAGCGGTCGAGTATTCAGCTCCTGTCATCCGGAGACTGAATTCCAGAGGTGTATTTCAGTTTCTTTTGTTGAATAGTACGGGTAGGTCTGGGCCCTGTCCCGATCATTCTATTGCTATTCTTAGAGGCTTGCAGTCTGTATATACTTCCCTGTGGTCAGATGAGCCGGTCGTGTGAGGCCGTGCAGTTGTATAGCTGTTAGTACTCTTTCTTTCTTTTATGTTGGCCGTGTGGGGCCATAATTTGCAACTAGTGGCGACCTTGCCGGTCACGTAGCTTTCTAGTACTTCAGGATTGAGTTATAGATAACTAGACAGCATGGTGGCCTTGTCGGCCCGCATAGGTTTCCCTGAGTTGATATGTTTCTGGTCAGCTGTTAATACAGGTACAGGAGGCTATAGGCCAATGGGCCGGGGGCTGTGTTTACAGCCGTTATATAGCCCTTTGTTTCCAGAAATATGAATTAGAGCCAGCCAGGCACCAGATGTGCCCAAGCTTAGCAGTCCAGCAGTTCAGGTCCCAGTAGGGCACCAGGTGCCCATCATACCCCCCAAGGCGGGGTGTGACAAACTTTGTATCAGAGCAGGTCGTATCCCAGGGAGTCTGCAAGCCGTGCTAAGTAGAGTCCTGTCCATGGATGTGTTGTGCACCACATACTATGGATAGGAGGCTGCAAGGCATGATAGGATGGTTGTCTTTTATTCTTATTCAGTCGTGCTGTAGAGGTACAGTATAGGGTTGAGTCCCTAAAAGCTTACCATATTCTTTGGTTACAGATAATGTCAGACCAGCGCCATCCTATCACAGGTCGGAGCTTAGATGTTGCAGCAGGGGAAGGCACCAGCAGGATTCCTCACCCTCGTTTAGAAACAACCCGATCAGAGGGCACTACAGAGGCATCGTCCCAGCCTCCTTAGCAGTCTCCACCACGTCAGGAGCCACTTGGGGCGACATTACTTTCAGCAGTCCCTATACCGACACCTTCCGACAAGGAGGTTAGGAGTGCTGTAGTTATGTTAGCACAGATGATGGCTGCTCAGCGTCAGCCAATGTCATCTACAGTTGCAGAATCATCAGGAGGGCCCGGTAGTTCGAGGGTCCGAGAGTTCTTAGCCCTGAATCCCCCACAGTTTACAGGCACGGACCGGACAGAGGACCCTCAAGATTTTCTGGATCAAATGCAGAGAATCTTCAGGGTTATGCATGCCACGCCTACCGAATCAGTTGAATTGGCAGCATTCCGGTTACGGGATATTGCGGTGTTATGGTATGAAAGCTGGGAAAGGTCCCGAGGGAGAGATGTTTCCCCTCCCAGCTGGTCCAGCTTTTCAGGAGCCTTTCTGGATCATTATTTGCTGCGGGAGATTCGACAGGCTCGGGTAGATCAATTCCTACATCTAGAGCAGGGGGCCATGAGTGTCCGGGAATATTCCTTGCGGTTTGATTCTTTGGCTCGATATGCACCGGCCTTTGTTGATACCATGGCATCCAGAGTGCACCGTTTTATTATGGGGTTGAATCCAGAATATGTTGAGACTTGTATTACTGCCACACTGCGAGAGGACATGGACATCGCTCGAATTCAGGCATTTGCCCAAAATATTGAGGGCATCAGACAGCGACATCGGGAGATCAGAAGGGTCAATCAGGAACAGCGTCGCTGGGACAGGCCAGTTGAGTTACAGAGAGAGGCCCAGGGAGGACCCAGGCCACGATTGTCAGATGGGCCGCCCGGGCCCCCACCTCCGCCACAGTCACAGGGGGGTAGATTCAGCCGCAAGGGGCAGTCAGAGACTGGTAGAGGCTCGCAGATGGCAGACTCACCATTACAGAGGAGGGCGGAGCAGGGTAGGTATACCCTACCACTTTGCCCTATATGCAGTCGACGCCATTCTGGGGCGTGCAGGTATGGTTCCACCGCATGTTATATTTGTGGCCAAGAAGGCCATTTGATGAGAGATTGCCCATCCAGAGGCCGAGAGGACCGAGATAGACAGGATAGAGTATCTGCAGGGTCACGAGCCACTGCATCCTCGGTAGGGCGCAGGCCCTCAGTTTCAGCAGGCAGGGGTCGGGGCAGATCAGGGGCCTCTAGTACTGGTGCGGGTCCAAGCCGTACATATGCCTTACCAGGGAGGCAAGATTCAGAAGCGTCGCCTGATGTTGTGACAGGTATGCTAACTATCTGCTGACACCCTGCTTATGTGTTAATTGATCCAGGGTCTACTTTGTCCTACATTACTCCATTTGTGGAACGACAGTTTAGTATTGTACCAGAATCATTACAGCAGCCTTTCTTAGTATCCACGCCCGTCGGTGACTCTATCACAGCTAGCCGAATCTACCGCGGGTGTACAGTAGAGATTGCTGATCGTCAGACCACAGTAGATCTGGTCGAGTTAGAAATGATAGACTTTGATGCCATAATGGGTATGGACTGGTTAGTACCATTCTTTGCCAACGTTGAATGTTGGACCAAAACGGTCCGATTCCACTTCCCAGGAGAAGCAGTGCGGGAGTGGAAGGGCAGCATCGCTACGCCAAAAGGTAGGTTTATTTCCTACCTTCAGGCGAGAAAGTTGATATCTAAGGGGTGTATTTACCATCTGGTTAGAGTTCAGGATGTCTAAGCAGAATCTCCGACACTCCAGTCTGTCCTAGTGGTGAATGAATTCCCAGATGTATTTCCTGATGAGTTGCCTGGTATTCCCCCAGAAAGGGAAATAGACTTTGCTATCGACTTGTTACCAGGCACTCAGCCAATATCAATACCTCCCTATCGTATGGCTCCTGCGGAACTTAGAGAATTAAAAGAGCAGTTGAAAGATTTGTTAGATAAAGGTTTTATCAGGCCGAGTACTTCACCGTGGGGTGCGCCAGTTTTATTCGTAAGGAAGAAAGATGGCTCGCTCTGAATGTGCATAGATTATCGGCAGCTAAATAAAGTTACAGTAAAGAACAAGTACCCGCTTCCCAGAATTGATGACTTATTTGATCAGTTGCAGGGAGCCAGATACTTTTCTAAGATAGACTTGTGGTCCGGATATCACCAGGTCCGAGTACGCGAGGGAGATATTCCTAAGACGGCGTTCAGGACCCGATATGGACATTTTGAATTTCTAGTTATGTCCTTCGGGTTAATGAATGCCCCAGCAGTCTTTATGGACCTGATGAACGGTATTTTCAGACCTTTCCTGGACTTGTTCGTGATAGTATTCATTGATGATATTCTGGTGTATTCTCGCTCTGAAGCAGATCACCGGACTCATTTGCGGACAGTGCTCCAGATTCTCAGGGACCGCCAGTTGTATGCTAAATTTTCTAAGTGTGAATTCTGGCTTAACTCAGTGGCCTTTTTAGGGCATATCGTCTCAGACGCTGGTATACAGGTAGACAAGCAGAAGATAGAAGCAGTTAAGTCATGGCCTAGGCCTACCACTCCGACGGAAGTTCGTAGCTTTCTGGGGTTGGCAGGATATTATAGGAGGTTCGTTGAGGGGTTCTCGACCATTGCAGCATCTCTAACTAAATTGACATAGAAAGCAGCAAAGTTTCAATGGACAGAGACATGCGAGCAAAGCTTCCAGGAATTGAAAGACAAATTAACCTCCGCCCCAATATTAGCATTGCCGGAAGGCACAGAAGGTTACTCAGTCTATTGCGATGCGTCAGGTGTCAGGTTGGGCTGTGTGTTGATGCAGCATGGTAGAGTAATTGCATATGCTTCCAGACAGCTGAAGAAGCACGAAAAGAATTACCCTACCCATGACCTGGAATTGGCCGCAGTAATTCATGCCTTGAAGATGTGGAGGCATTACCTGTACGGCGTCCATGTTGATATTTACACAGATCATAAGAGCTTACAGTACATTTTCAGTCAGAGGGAGTTGAATCTGCGGCAACGCCGCTGGTTAGAGCTGTTAAAAGATTATGATGTGAATATTCTATACCACCCTGGAAAAGCTAATGTTGTAGCAGATGCCCTGAGCCGTAAGTCAATGGGGAGTTTGGCATATTTGCGACCTGAGAAATAGAAGTTAGCTAAAGAAATTCATCAGTTAGCTGGTCTAGCCGTTTGAGTAATGGAAACAGAAAATAATAGAGCAGTAATTCAGAATTCTGCTGTGTCATCATTAGGTACAGAGGTAAAAAAACGACAGTACGAGGATCCAGATTTAGTCCAACTCAGAGATAGAATTCAGAAAGGTAAGGAGCCAGCTTTTTAGATAACTGAGGATGATGTGCTACGCTGTAAGGGCCGCCTCTGTGTCCCGAATGTCTCAGGACTTCGTGGGCGGATCATGCACGAGGTACACTACGCTCGCTATTCCCTTCATCTATGGGCGACGAAAATGTACCACGACATCAGAGACATCTACTGGTGGCCAGGTATGAAAGCTGAGATAGCCGAATTTGTATCTAGATGTTCTAATTGTCAGCAGGTGAAAGCAGAGCACCAGAAACCGGGCGGTTTGATGCAAGAGATAACGGTACCTATGTGGAAATGGGAAGCGATAAACATGGATTTTGTAACAGGGTTACCACGTACTAGACGCAGAAATGATTCCATTTGGGTAATAGTTGACAGGCTGATGAAATCAGCTCATTTTCTGCCAGTAAGGGCTACCTTCTCAGCTGATGATTATGCCGAATTATATATCAGAGAAATAGTTAGATTGCATGGAGTGCCAGTATCTATCATTTCAGATAGAGGAGCACAATTCATAGCTAGATTCTGGCAATCGTTTCAGAAAGGTTTGGGAACGCAGATTAACTTGAGCACAACATTCCACCCCCAGACAGATGGGCAAGCTGAGCGAACTATCCAAACGCTTGAAGATATGCTACGAGCGTGTGTGCTAGATTTTGGGGGTAGCTGGGATGAACATCTTTCGTTAATTGAATTTGCTTATAATAACAGCTACCATTCAGCTATTCAGATGGCGCCTTTCGAGGCATTATACGGGCGAAAATGTAGATCGCCGGTGGGCTGGTTTGAAATAGGAGAATCAGCATTGGTTGGCCCAGACATTGTTCGGCAGTCAGAGGAAAAGATAAAGCTTATCCGAGAACGTTTACTGACTGCTCAGAGCCGCCAGAAGTCTTATGCAGATAAGCGGTGCAGAAATCTAGAATTTGTGGTAAATGACTGGGTATATTTGAAACTATCCCCGATGAAAGGGGTAATGAGGTTTGGCAAGAAAGGCAAGCTTAGCCCAAGATTCATTGGGCCATATCAGATTCGGCAAAGAATAGGCCGAGTTGCATATGAGTTGAACTTGCCTCCAGAGTTAGCATCTGTTCACCCAGTATTCCATGTTTCTATGTTAAGGAAGTTCGTAGGGGACCCTTCTACAGTAGTTCCAGTTCAGGATGTCCAAGTTACAGAAGAATTAACATATGAATAGGTTCCCATAGCTATCTTAGACAGACAGATTCGCAGGTTGAGAACTAAAGATGTTGCATCTGTCAAAGTATTGTGGCGTAACAGGAATCATGATGAAATGACGTGGGAAGCAGAAGAAGATATGAAAGTCAGATACCCTCACCTATTTCAGGCCTAGTCAGGCGACAGGTATGTCCGTATTATTACTTATACAGTACCTTAAGGTTGTATGTTTGTAAATGATAAAGAAAGATTGATATCTAGTTATCCAGTGGATCCTACGATATTGTGTGCAGTGCCTGGGTTGGACTTTTCTACATTTCAGGTTTTTGCTATAGTCCATATTACAGGGGAAACTCTGCCAAAATTTTTCTAGAAAGTAAAGTAAGTAGTCCTCTAGATAACAGTGTACATTCGAGGACGAATGTTTGTAAGGGGGGGAGAATGTTATACCCCATAGAATTCCCGACACCTAGACGACCTATTCGCACGTTGGTTAAGCATATTTGAAGGCCATACGTGCTGGAGAAAGGTCCGGGAAAATATCTGACAAGAAACCTGTCGAACCATCGCGGAAGGAGCCGAGGCAGAGCCCCTCCGCGATGGCAGCGTGTCACGGAGGAGGGGCCTCCGCGTTGGCTCCGTGACACGTTGGACTTGTCCAGGCCCAAGTATATAAAGCCCCACTTCAGTTTTAAATGGCAAACACATGTTATAATTTCCAGAGAACAGAGCAAACCGGCAGAGGGAGAAAAGGAACGAAGGAAATTAAATAATTTTCGTCCGATTACGCTGCTAAACGCTACCCAAACTCAAATTAATCCCAGATACCGAAGTATTTAGCAGCAGAGAGCATTCCTGCGGAATTAGTTTCGTAAAATACGGCCGACGAATCATCGAGCCACCGAGCTAAGGTAAGTGGAATTTCTCTAAATTAATGTCTATGTGTTCCTAGCTGAGAAGTGAATATTTCTCCCTTCTGGACCACTGAAAAATAGCGAGTTTTCGACCGTCTTTCGATAAACCTAAGTTTAGGTTATAAACTATATTGAAAGTAACGTTGCTCTTTACAATAAAGCTGTACTTAGTATTAATTGACGTATTTATGATTGCAGTTGGGAGAAAATAGTTGAAGTACCGGCCGAGCCTCATCCGACGGACGAATAGTTCAAGGATAAGGTATGTAAAGCTCGTTCCCTCGGCAAGGTAAGTAATATTGACACAGTATAGTAATTCACAGGCCAGTAGAGTGTTCAGAAGTTATGTATTGCGTTACTGTAAATGTTGATACGATATTAGAAGCCTCAAGTTGTAACTTGCGTGAAACCTACTAGTATGACATAAATTCTAACACAAGTGTTAGAAACTGCTCAGCATGCTCAGTATGTGATGTAATACGAAATGTTAAGATATTGTTGTATTCAGTTGAAACCCCGCAAAGCAATGCGGTATTCGTAAAGCACCTTAGAAACAGAATATCAGGCTAAAGTGAAATTTAGGAAGCATGCTAGGAATAGGGAAATCATGTTAATACAGAAACTCAGTAAATAGCATAGTTTTCAGCAGAAACACTATCTTGTATAGCATTTGCCCCAGTACAGCCCGGCAGGAGACTATATTCATATTTACATATATTTATTTGCCTCAGCATGTATCAGATACGTACAGATTACTATCATTATCTCAGCATGTAATATATACGATACCCTACCCCTATTAGCCTCAGCATGTGAGATACGCAGACAACATTACTAGTTTAGACCGTTGTATTGTTTGGGGTTGGACTACCTAGCATCCATGACCGCCCCAGGGTTAATAGATGTATCAACTCGTCCGCCAGAGGATGAGGATACGTCACTCTACGGAGTGGTATGCCGTCCCGCAAGGGGACGAAGATGGGATGCCAGTTTCCCCATATTGTGCCTTGGTCGGCCCTTATACACCCCCGTCGAGCGGGTACGCCCGGGGTGTTGATTCAGGAGTCTTTCGGACTCAGGTACAGATATAGTCAGGGGCTCAGTGAGCCCAAGTGCATACCCAGGGGACCGGCAGGATGCTTACAGCCATTATAGGAGATGGGATGACCGGGGTAGGGGTGTAGATTCTGTGCTGGTTGTACCTCCCGTCTTATGGGGGCCGGGTAAGGTTTGTGTGTGCCATGTTATGCTATTTCATGTTATGGCATGTTACGTTAGATACGAGTAGATCAGCAGTAGAGGGATATGTCTCCAGGTATGACTCCTATTTTCTTCCAGTATAAATGAGAAAAGGTATGACTTACAGTATCAGACAGTTAATCTAATTCTTCTTACTTCAGTTTCATCAGTTGTATTATATTTTTTAGATATTTCTTTCAGTTATTGCTTTACATACTCAGTACCAGCGGTACTGACGCCCGGTGGGGCATTGCATTACTTGCCTGCAGGTACTCATAGACGAGCAGGCGATACTACGTGATTTCCTGTCAGCGGTCGAGTATTCAGCTCCTGTCATCCGGAGACTGAATTCCAGAGGTGTATTTCAGTTTCTTTTGTTGAATAGTACGGGTAGGTCGGGGCCCTGTCCCGATCATTCTATTTTTATTCTTAGAGGCTTGCAGTCTGTATATACTTCCCTGTGGTCAGATGAGCCGGTCGTGTGAGGCCGTGCAGTTGTATAGCTGTTAGTACTCTTTCTTTCTTTTATGTTGGCCTTGTGGGGCCATAATTTTCCAGTAGTGGTGACCTTGCCGGTCACGTAGCTTTCTAGTACTTCAGGATTGAGTTATAGATAACTAGACAGCATGGTGGCCTTTTCGGCCCGCATAGGTTTCCTTGAGTTGATATGTTTCTGGTCAGCTGTTAATACAGGTACAGGAGGCTATAGGCCAATGGGCCGAGGGCTGTGTTTACAGCCGTTATATAGCCCTTTGTTTCCAGAAATATGAATTAGGGCCAGCCAGGCACCAGATGTGCCCAGGCTTAGCAGTCAAGCAGTTCAGGTCCCAGTAGGGCACCAGGTGCCCGTCATAACCCCCAAGGCGGGGTGTGACACTTAAAATCTTAAATACTAGAATTATTCTATATCTTGACCATATTTCCTATGGTATCGACCCCAACCTAGTTGGGTTCTTTATTGACAACATCCGTATCATACTTTTATAGGAGTGTGATTTGAGTGTTATCAAATGTGGCACCATTGCTAGGGAATATGGCTTAGGATTAGAATAATTACTTGTGTTTAACTTTTAGTCGTCATTTTCCTCATTTATGTGTTTCTTTTGTTTTGGTTCTATCAGGCTACAGCAAGGAAACCTTAACACAAGATCAACCCCCATGAGCACCTTGATGGAGGAAAAGAGGCTGCGCGTGCCTATTGTGGCACGAATGAGTGTTGAGACATTGACAGCAGTCCTAATGAATTATGAGGGGGATGATGTCCGGGGATATACGGAGATGGTCCATGCCCTGGAGGGAATGGGGTCATATAACTTTAGGCAGAAGAAGTTGGACCTTAATTTAAACAACAGGCTTACCCCTCCAAAAAAAACATTAATCGAGGTACCACTAGTCTTGGAACTCAAAGCTCTACCCCCACATTTAAAATATGCTTTTTGGGGGAGAACAACACCTTGACAGTGTTTATAGCTTCAAATAGAGGTCGTGGTTTTAATACTGAGAAGATACAAAAAGGAAATTGGGTTGACCATTACTGACATCATCGGTATTCCCCAGGCATTTGCACTAATAAAATTTAGCTTGAGCCAAATTGTGTACCTAGCATAAAGCACCAGATAGGACTGAACCCACTTATGCAAGAGGTAGTTAAGAAAGAGATTATAAAATGGGTTGATGTTGGTGTAGTTTACCTTATTGCTGACAGTAAGTGGGTGAGCCTGGTATAGTGTATCCCAGAGAAAGGCGGGATCATAGTCGTGCCAAATGAATGGAATGAGCTGATACCAACAACGTAGGTTACAAGTTGGTTGGTTTTCATGGACTACCTGAAACTTAATCATTGGACCCAAAAGGACCACTTTCCGATGCCCTTCATGGGTCAGATGCTTGATAGGTTGGTAGGTAGAGGATGGTACTATTTTTTGATGGTTACTCGGGTATAATCAAATTTCAATAGCTCTAGAGGATCAAGAGTAGACCACCTTCATCTTCCCTTATAATACTTTTGCTTTTAGGTGGATGCCCTTTGTGTTGTGCAATGCACCAACCATATTCCAGCGTTGCATGATGTCCATCTTTTCAGACATGGTGGAAGACAACATCGAAGTGTTTATGGATGATTTCTCGATTGTGGGTGACTCATTTGAAGACTGCCTTGAGCATTTGAGTGAGGTGCTAAATAGATGCGAAGAAACCAATATGGTTCTCAATTGGGATAAATGTCATTTCATGGTCAAAGAGGGGATTGTGCTGGGCTACAAAATATCAAGAAAAGGGATAGAGGTGGACAAGGAAAAAATTAAGGTAATAGAAGGATTGCCACCACCTATTTCTATCAAAGGTATCTGAATCATTCTGGGGCATTCAGTATTCTATAGGAGGTTCATCAAGGACTTCTCAAAAATTGCAAAACCATGTGCAAACTACTTGAGAAGGAGGTGAAATTCATGTTTGATGAGGCGACTTGAAAGCCTTTGAATGCCTAAAGGACGACTCACCTCAGCCCCCATCATAATAGCCCCAGATCGGTCTCTCCCATTTGAGGTAATGTGTGATGCTAGAAGGGCAGCCCTCGGTGTTGTCTTGGGTCAATGGAGAGCAAAAATATTTCACCCGATCTATTGCACCTGTAAGACACTATATGTAGCTCAGAAGAATTACACGGTGACCAAACAGGAGCTACTAGTAGTATTATTCACATTCAAAAAGTTTTGGGCATACTTGTTTGGAACAAAGGTGATTTTCCATACAGACCATGCCACATTACAATATCTAATGTCAAAGAAGGATGCTAAACCAAGGTTGATCTGATGATATTTCTCTTACAAGAATTTGAGTTTGAGGTAAAAGACCGGAAGGGTACTAAGAATTAGGTCGCTGATCATTTATCCAGATTGGAGGAAGAGGCAAGAATAAAAGCTAATATTGACATTGATGATGCCTTCCCATATGAGCAAGTGTTAGATGCATCTCAGAATTTGATCCCATGGTTTGCCGACTATGCAAATTACTTGGTGAGTGATATGATCCTGATAGAACTAACTTTACAGCAAAGGAAGAAGTTCTTATTTGACGCTCAAAAATATTATTGGGATGAGCCTTATTTGTTACATATTTTTGCATATGGGTTAATTCTTAGGTGTGTGTGCCAGAGGTTGAGATTCTGAGTATATTTGAGGCATGCCACTCATCTCTAGTTGGGGGTTATCACAGTGCTTTCGAATTGCACACAAAATTCTGTAGTGCGGTTATTATTTACCCATATGTAACACCACAAAACTTTCCTAGACCAAACTCAAGACCTTACATGAAAAACCAGGGGAAATAAGAAAATTTTGTCTCAGAATGACCGAGACAATGAGTTGTTGTCAGCAGCAATGACTCATTGTTTGGGTCGTGGTCCTCCCTGTTTGTTCTTTAGGGACCAACAAGACAGGAACAACCCATTGTGAGGAACAACTAGTTGTCCTGTAAAACATTTCCTTTTCGCCCCCCCCCCTAGAGATCAGTTAAACCCCTTTCTAGGAACCCACGAGTCAAATGATGAATCATCATTTGTTGTAATGACTAGTGGGGTGACTCGTTAGTTAGAGCTCCAAGGTAATGTTGATAAATATTTCAATGAAAACGAGTGGCAACAATGACCTGTTGTATCATACAATGAGTCGTTGTGTCCACCCGTGGTGTCAAGCCCCAAAATCTTTCAAGATTCCATTAGCAAGGACGAGAGGTGACAATAACTCGTTGTCTCACATGTTAGAGAGGGGGACCAATGTTATGTTCAATTCCCTGCCAGTGGCCATGAGAGGTACCAACAACCCATCGGTTCATCCAACGAGTCATGGTCCCACTTATTGCAAATTTCTAGTGAGCCAATTTCCAGTCCAGGACCAATGACTGTCCCAACAAGTCGTGGTGTCAACCAACGACTCGTTGTGTCACACATTGGTCCCTTTTGGGTAATTTCCATATTGTCTTTCAGGAGTATTTTAGTAACTTTCCATCTTTTTAATCCTTAAACTATGTCATTTTGGGCACGTTTAGGAGAGAATTAAAGGAGTGATCTATGTATTTCTCTCATCCCTCTCTTGAAACTCAGACTCAGTATGAAGAAGTTACAGACAGACTTCCACCAGGTATGTGGGAATTCAGCAAAGGAATTGTTCTTCCCTTGTGTCCCAAATCCCTTCCATAATCTCTTATCAATTCTAGCCCTGAGATTTCGAATTAGAGTAATTTTTCAGTCACATTCCGATTAATTCATATGGAATGTTATTCATATTAATTTTTTCTATATTTCCACTACTTGGTGATCATGTTGATACTTGTTTCCTATAAAATTGTTTAGCCCTAACTCTATAAATATAGTAATTAGGATCTTGCATAATTTATTAGACATTAATGTTGCTTGACTCTATCAATGTTGGAATTTCCATGTCATTACTATCATATGAATTCCGAGTCAGTTGCATGCTAGTTCAGTATTTGTCAAAATGTTAGTATTTTCAATATCTTCCAGTAATTTCAGCTGATAAGTTTGACTATAGCCAGTTCTTGAGGTGTCAGTAATACCTCCTAGTTATCAGTTATCAATTAGTTGTTTAGAGGGTTAAGATGCTTTCAGATAAGCAACTCTGACCAGTCTAAGAACTACCAGTATCGGTTTCAATTTGTTCTCTAGATGGTTACGAGGCTTCTAGGTAAGCAGCTCTGGCCAGTCTTAGAACACCATGTACAATTATCCAGTCCGATAAGACTCTCAAGGAACTTCCAGATAAGTATCCTTGACTTAGTCTTGGGCCCCAGCTTTGAACTATCAGCTCAGTAGTCATACTAGGATTATCCAATGGGAGTAGGATTTAGCACCAAGAGGATCGGGGTTCCAACACACCCAGGTTCACAAAAATACATTTCCATTATAGGGTATTTAGCCTAAATTGGCCCAGATAGTGATCTCACAGTTCATGCATTTATACCATGGCAAGGTATATTAGGTCCTACCGATGGGGCGTATACATCGAACTCCACGTTTAGCTCACGTGGTTATATGTCGATTATAGACTCTCCCACTTGTCAATACAGTCTCAATTCAGTTCAGATCAGTGTAGCTCAGCTCAATATCTCAGTTCCTGGACAAGTTTATGACCATCAACCAGTGTCATTATTGACCACATCAGTCATAATTCAGTTTTACCAGTTTACAGTATTTTAGTTGGTCATTTCATTTTATTGTAGTTTAGTTACTTATTCTTTTATGCTTATTGTATTCTCACTTACTTAGTACATTCGAAGTACTGACGCATACTTTCCATATTGTATATCATGATATATGTTATACCCTGTAGAATTTCCGGCACGTAGATGACCTATTCGCACGTTGGTTAAGCATATTTGAAGGCCATACGTGCTAGAGAAAGGCCCGGGAAAAAGACCGGACGAGAAACCCGTCGAACCATCGCGGGAGGAGCCGAGGCAGAGCCCCTCCGTGATGGCAGCGTGTCACGGAGGTTAGGCCTCTGCGATGGCTCCGTGACACGTTGCCCAGGTTCAGGCCCAAGTATATAAGCCCCACTTCGGTTGAAATTCATTAATCATTCATATAATTTCCAGAAAGCGCAGCAAAACAGAGGAAGCTGAAGAGGGAATATATATTATCATCTGATTACGCTGCTAAACGCTGCCCAAATTCAAATTAACTCCAGATACTAAGGTATTTAGCAGCAGAGAGCATTCCTACGGATTTAGTTTCGTAAAATACGGCCGACGAATCGTCGAGCCACCGAGCTAAGGTAAGTGGAATTGCTCTAAATTAGTGTCTATGTGTTCCTAGCTGTGAAGTGAATATTTCTCCCTTCTGGACCTATGAAAAATAGCGAGTTTCTGGCCGTCTTTCGATAAGCCTAAGTTTAGGCTATAAACTATATCGAAAGTGACGTTGCCTTTTGAAATAAAGTTGTATTTAGTATTGATTGACATATTTATGAATGCAGTTGGGAGAGAACAGTTGAAGTGCCGGCCGAGCCTCGTCCGACAGATGAATAATTCAAGGATAAGGTATGTAAAGCTCGTTCCCTCGGCAAGTTAAGTAATATTGACACAATATAGTAATTCACAGGCCAGTAGAATGTTCAGAAGTTAAGTATTGCGTTACTGCAAATGTTAATACGATATCAGAAGCCTCAAGTTGTAACTTGCGTGAAACTTACTAGTATGACATAGATTCCGACTCAAGTGTTAGAAACTGCTCAGCATGCTCAGTATGTGATGTAATATGAACTGTTAAGATATTGTTGTATTCAGTTGAAACCCTACAAAGCAATGCGGTATCTGTAAAGCACTTCAGAAACAGAATAGTAGGCTAAAATGAAGTTTAGAAAGCATGTTAGGAATAGGAAATCATGTTAATACAGAAACTCAGTAAACAACATAGTTTCAGCAGAAACACTATCTTGAATAGCATTTGCCCCAGTACAGCCCGACAGGAGACTATATTCATATTTATATATATATTCACCTGCCTCAGCACGTATCAGATATGTACAGATTACTATCATTAGCTCAGCATGTAATATATACGATACCTTACCCCTATTAGCCTCAGCATGTGAGATACGCAGACAGCATTACTAGTTGAGACTGTTGTATTGTTTGGGGTTGGACTACCTAGCATCCATGACCGCCCCAGGGTTAATAGCTGTATCGACTCGTCCGCCAGAGGATGAGGATACATCACTCTACGGAGTGGTATGCCGTCCCGTAAGGGGACGAAGATGGGATGCCAGTTTCCCCATATTGTGCCTTGGTCGGCCCTTATACACCCCCGTCGAGCGGGTACGCCCGGGGTGTTGATTCAGGAGTCTTTCGGACTCAGGTACAGTTATAGTCAGGGGCTCAACGAGCCCAAGTGCATACCCAGGGGACCGGCAGGATGCTTACAGCCATTATAGGAGATGGGATGACCGGGGTAGGGGTATAGATTCTGTGTTGGTTGTACCTCCTGGCTTATGGGGGCCGGGTAAGGTTTGTGTATGCTATGTATGTTATGATATGTTATACCCTGTTACAGTAGATACGAGTAGATCGACAGTAGCACGATAAATTCTCAGGTGCGATTCCTACTCCTTCCAGTATAACTAAAGAAAAGGTATGGCTTACATTATCAGACAGTTAATCCATTCCTTTCTACTTCAGTTTCATCAGTTATATTATTGTTTTCAGATGTTTCTTTCAGTTATTGCTTTACATACTCAGTAACAGCGGTACTGACGCCCGGTGGGGTGCTGCATTACATGCCTACAGGTACTCATAGACAAGCAGGCGATACCACGTGATTCCTGTCAGCGATCGAGTATTCAGCTCCTGTCATCCGGAGACTGAATTCCAGAGGTGTATTTTAGTTCCTTTGTTGTACAGTACGGGTAGGTCGGGGCCCTGTCCCGATCATTTCTATTGTTATTCCTAGAGGCTTGCAGTCTGTATATATCTCCCTATGGTCAGATGAGCCGGTCGTGTGAGGCCGTGTAGTTATTAGCTGTTAGTACTTTTGCTTCTTTTATGTTGGCCGTGTGGGGCCATAAGTTTGACAGTAGTGGTGACCTTGCCGGTCATGTAGCTTTCTAGTATTTCATTGCTGAGTTGCAGATAACTAGACAGTATGGTGGCCTTGTCGGCCCACATAGGTTTCCCTATAGTTGCATGTTCTGGTCAGCTGTTATTACAGGTACAGGAGGCTATAGGCCAATGGGCCGGGGACTGTGTTTACAGCCGTTATATAGCCCTTTGTGTCCAGAAATATGAGTTAGAGCCATCCAGGCACCAGATGTGCCCAGGCTTAGCAGTTCAGCAGTTCAGGTCCCAGTAGGGCACTAGGTGCCAGTCATACCCCCCAAGGTGGGGTGTGACAAACTTGGTATCAGAGCAGGTCGTATCCCAGGGAGTCTGCAAGCCGTGCTAAGTAGAGTCTTGTCTATGGGTGTGTTGTGCACCACATACTATAGGCAGGAGGCTACGAGGCATGATATGATGGTTACGCTTCTTTCTCAGTCAGTCGTGCTTTAGAGCGGTACAGTATAGGGTTGAGTCCCTGAGAACTTACCGTATTCTTTGATTACAGATATAAAAGCAGATCAGCATTACCCTACTACAGGAAGAAGGTTAGATATAACAACAGAAGAGGGTATTAGCCAGTTACGTGATAACTACAGCAGCACGAGGAGGTACCTGAGGCCTCCCAGCATGATACCTTTGTCGGTACTATTCCCAGTATACGTTGATAACGTTAGAATAGGAAGTCAGAAGTATAATGTATATATGAGTTGATTTATTTATTAGCTATATGAGATCTGATTATGATTACAGATAAGGTCAGACCACCAGGTAAGTATAAGAAAGAGAGGGAAATGCAGGAATCCCAAATACCTCTTTTCGGATATGGTACAGTCAAATGCTTTTACTTGTTGCAATAAGAAAAGGGCTATTCCTACCCCTCGGTTTTGATGCCAGTATAGTAAAGGGGCATAAGACTTGAGATGGGGTTGCCAAATCAAGCAGTAAGTAAAGATGGGCTGATTGATCCTAGTAAGTATTAGAAGGTATAAAGAGCCCTTATGATTACGTAAGCTGAGCAGACCCTTATAATAACAAGCCAGTAAAGAAAGTAAGACTGTTAGCCTACCTAAAGTAGGGGTAACAGACCTGCTAGTGATGAATGCCTAATAATAGTCGAGTTTGAGTCAGAAAAAGGCCAAGTTCGCCATATATGCTAACAGATAGCAAGACATACCGGTAAGATTATAGTTATGATCTAGTTGTGACATCAAAAGATATAGAGGTCATGTGAATCAGATGGGCTTGAATATATGCTAGAAGAAGTATAGGCCGAGGCTTGATTAGTAATCTCATTAGCAACGAAAGGCAGGTACCTTGAATCCCAGAGTTCAGCTTAAGCAATATGAGAGGAAGAAGCAGGAATGCCAGATTTTGTGGGGAAATTAGAACTACCCCGGATTGATAAAGTATCGTATTAAGGATTAAGCTTCGGGCTGACAGTAGGATTGCGGTTCAGAATACCGCAGTATGTCCGCTATAGAAAAGTTAAGAAGTTACCGATACAACAATTGTAATCTAGTGTAGCCTAGAGAAAAGGCCCAGCAGATAGTCATGGGCTCTCAATATATGCCTAGTAAGGCTACAGGATTCGAACGTCGACCCCACATCGTAAGAGTGGCGAATTTCAAACAGCAGACGATAACTAAAATGTTTATGTTTGTTACTTTCAGAATAGGGTGACAATGCAATGAAATGATAAGTCAGGGCAGGAGATATTATTAGGCCGTAGAAGCAATGCATCATGTACGATGTGAGATTCAGCAGAGCATGTCAGAGATTATGTATTACCGCAGAACTCAGTACACATTGTATGTAGCTATTGAAATATATATATATACAGATAATAGATATGCTGTGAGTGGCTGCCTATAAGGGCTACCATCACAGATGTTGATTAGTAATAGAAAGCATGTACAAATTGCATTGCGGGACACCCCCCTTTCCAAAAAAAAAAGAAAGAGGGAGAAGAAAGAAAGAAGAGGAGAAGGGAAAGGGGCAGATTAAGTGTGAATTGTGTATGAAGTCATAGAAACTATCTCAGTTCTCAGTTATTAAGTTAATAAACTTATGTGTTGTTGTTAGATCTAGGCTCTAGGAGCTTACCAGAGTTAATGGCCTAAAACAGATGGCTAGATGATAAGGGCGCAGTTAGACGGTCTACCGACCAGCTGGCACCTGCATTAACAGGGAGGCATCCCTGAAGATCGGTAACAGTAGTATATGTGCTAGAATCAGGATTAATGGCCGAATAGGCAAATTTCAGAGACTAGCAATACCAAAATTGTTCTACTATGTTAAGTGATCGTACGTCATTTTCCCATCCTTGTAGGAGAGAGTCGGCCTTAGCCAATCTAGCAGTTATTAGGTGGAACGCCCCATAAGTCAGCTGGCCGTCCCAGTCAGAATACCCGTGGGTCCCCAAGGAAGGGTCCCCATTAGTAGTCAGTGACAGACTAGTACTTCAGCTGGGTTTCGTAAGATATTCAGATACAGAGCCCTAGCAGAAGGCCAGTATTTACAGAATAGCCCATAAGACCGAGAATTCCCCAGAATAGCAGTATAAATCCAAGTGGATACACACAAGGCGTAAGAAATTGATAGTACCCTGCTAGCACAGTGTTTATTAACACCAGGAGATCAGTAGACTCCCCGTGAAGATCCAAAGATTGATTGTCTGGGAGTAAGTGTGATTAAGCCTAGCCTTACAGTGGTTTAAGCAAAATAACAGAGCAACTAGATGCCCACGAGTCTGAGGTTATGCATGAACTATAAGCACTCGAGTAGAACGATTAGAGCATTGTTAGACTACTGTCACATTCGGGTCATTCAACCCGACTATTCAGTTACTTAAGGTTATGCAGCCAGATCATTAGAGGTCATGGACAATATCAGGCCCCCCCTGATGAGATACGGGCACATGGTGTGCAGATAGTCGTTCAAGGTTACCTTAGCAACAAGTGGCCTGAGCATGTGGTCAGAAGGCCAGATAAAGCTCTAGCTATACCGGTAGATTACTTGTCAGATTCTCCGGTATAATAAACCAGTATGACCGTCAGTTATATGTCAAATTTTGCAAATGTGAATTTTGGTTGAGTTTAGTAGCCTTTTTGGTCACATTGTGTCGGAGGCTGGTGTACAGATAGATATACAGAAAATCGAAGTAGTGAAGACATAGCCTAGACCTACCACTCCGATCGAAGTACGCATTCCCTGCGGTTAGCCGGGTACTGCAGAGGGTTTGTGGAAGGATTTTCCACCTTAGCAGCACCTTTGACTAAATTGACATAGAAGGCAGCAAAGTTTTAGTAGACTGAGGCGTGTGAGCAGAACTTCCTAGAGTTAAAAGCCAGGTTAACATCAGCTCCAGTGTTAGTATCGCCAGGAGGTACAGAGGGTTGATGCAGTGTGGTAAGGTAATAGCTTATGCTTTCAGGCAGTTAAAGAAACGTGAAGAGAATTATCTTACCCATGACCTGGAGTCAGCTGCGGTAGCTTATGCCTTAAAGAGTGAATTTTGTATCACCCAGGAAAGGCTAGTATGGTAGCAGATGCCCTTAGTCGTAAATTTATGGGGAGTTGGCATACTTGCCGCCTGAACAGCGGGAATAGACCCGAGAATTTCACTAGTTAGCCGGTTTAGCCATTCACATAATGGAGATAAAGGATAACAGAACGATAATACAGAATGTCGCAGCGTTGTCGTTAACGGTGGAAGTAAAGGAACTGCAGTATAGAAACCCTAGCCGGGTTCAATTTGAACATAAGATTCAGCAAGGAGAGGTGACATATTTCCAGATAGCCGGAATGTTGCGATACAAAGGCCGCATTTGCGCTCCAGATGTTTTGGGGCATTGCCAGCAGCTTATGAGCGAGACGCATTACGCCCGCTATTCTCTCCACCCAGGCGCGATGAAAATGTGCCATGATATCAAAGAAAACTACGGGTGGCCAGGTATGAAAAGAGAAATTGCTAAATTTGTAGCCCAGTTTCCTAACTGCCAACAGATGAAAGCAGAACATCAGAAACCAGGCGATTTGGCCCAGGACATAACTGTGCCTCACCATAAAGGGGAAGCGGTAAATATGAATTTTGTAACAAGATTACCCCGTACTAAAACACAGACACGACTCCACAGGAGTAATAAGTAACAGATCGACAAAATCAACTCATCTCTTATCGGTAAGAACTACCTTCTCGGCCGAAGATTATGCTGAGTTGTATATCAGAAAGATAGTCAGATTACATAGAATACCAGTATCTATTATTTCAGACAGAGGAGCACAATTCACAGCTAGATTTTGGCAGTCCTTTCAGAAAGGTCTGGAAACACAGATTAATTTAAGCACAACATTTTATCCTCAGACAGGTGAGCAGGCTGAGTGCATAACTCAGACGCTCGAAGGCATGTTGCGAGCGTGTGTACTAGATTTCGGTAGTAGCCAAAGTGAGCATTTACCGTTAATTGAACTTGCCTCCAGAATTAGAATCCGTTCGTCCGGTCTTTCATGTATCTATGCTGAAGAAATGCATAGGAGACCCGTCCAGAGCAGTCCCAGTCCAGAATAGGTTACGAAAAAGCTGGCCTATGAAGAGGTTCTAATAACTATCTTAAACAGACAGATTCGCAGATTGAGGACTAAAGATATTACGTCTATCAAAGTATTAGGGCGTAACAAGAACCGAGAGGAGATGACTTGGGGAGCAGAGGAAGATATGAGGACCAGATATCCTCACCTATTCCAGGCCCAGTTAGGCGACAGGTATGCCCGTATTATTACTTATGCAGTACCTTATGGTTGTATGTTTGTGAATGAGAAAGATTGATACTTAGTTATCCAGTGGATCCTAGAATATTATGTGCAGTGCCTGTGTTGGACTTTTCTGCATTTCAGGTTTTTGCTATAGTCCATATTACAGGGGAAACTCTGCCGAAATTTTTTTCTAAACAAGTAAGCTAAGTAAATCCTCTAGATGGCAGTATACATTCGAGGACGAATGTTCTTAAGGGGGGAGAATGTTATACCCCGTAGAATTCCCGACACGTAGATGACCTATTCGCACGTTGGTTAAGCATATTTGAAGGCCATACGTGCTAGAGAAAGGCCCGGGAAAAAGACCAGACGAGAAACCCGTCGAACCATCGTGGGAGGAGCCGAGGTAGAGCCCCTACGCGATGGCAGCGTGTCACGGAGGTGAGGCCTCCGCGATGGCTCCGTGACACGTTGCCCAGGTTCAGGCCCAAGTATATAAGCCCCACTTCGGTTGAAATTCATTAATCATTCATATAATTTCCAGAAAGCGCAGCAAAATAGAGGAAGCCGAAGAGGGAATATATATTATCGTCCGATTACGCTGCTAAACGCTGCCCAAATTCAAATTAACTCCAGATACTGAGGTATTTAGCAGCAGAGAGCATTCCTACGGATTCAGTTTCGTAAAATACAGCCGACGAATCGTCGAGCCACCGAGCTAAGGTAAGTGGAATTGCTCTAAATTAGTGTCTATGTGTTCCTAGTTGTGAAGTGAATATTTCTCCCTTCTGGACCTCTGAAAAATTGCGAGTTTCTGGCCGTCTTTCAATAAGCCTAAGTTTAGGCTATAAACTATATCGAAAGTGACGTTGCCTTTTGAAATAAAGTTGTATTTAGTATTGATTGACATATTTATGAATGCAGTTAGGAGAGAACAGTTGAAGTGCCGGTCGAGCCTCGTCCGACAGACGAATAATTCAAGGATAAGTAGTGCTCAGCCTCATTTGGTGGCCTTCCTGTTAACTCTCGGGAATCATTCATTATATCAGCATTCCATGATCAATCACATTGATCACCGAGAGTTCCTCATTTACAGTCGGGAGCTTGGGTGCTTTGTACACGTCAAAAACTTCTATCTTGTCATGTGCCCGCATTGTAAGTTGACCCGCAGCTACATCAATTAATGCTTTTCCGGTTGCCAAAAAGGGACGTCCCAAAATAAATGGGACTTCAGCATCTGGTTCAAAGTCCAGAACAATAAAATCGACCGGAAAAATGAGGGAGCCCACTTGCACTAACACATCCTCAACAATACCATCCGGTTTAGCTAAGGACCTGTCCGCTAGCTGCAAGATTACTGTGGTAGGTCTAGGACTCCCTAGACCTAACTTTCTGAACACCGAAGATGGCATCAGATTTATACTTGCCCCCAAGTCGCATAATCCACGAGCTTGGATACTTTTCCCAATAGTCAGCTGGATAGTAAAACTTCCAGGGTCTTTCAATTTCGTGGGCAGTCTATTCTGAATCCGGGAAGTGCATTCCTCCGGTAAAGCCACTGTGGCATACTCAGTCAAGCGACTTTTGTTAGCCATGACGTCTTTAATATATTTTGCATACTTTGGCACTCCCTGCAAGACATCAACAAGAGGTAAATTAACATGTACCTGTTTAAGCACCTCCATAAATTTCTTGAAACACGCCTCCTCCTTGTGTTTCTTAAGTCGTTGAGGGAACGGGGGTGGAGGCCTTTCTGATTCCGCTTCTTTAGTCTTCCCCCTATCAGAACTTTGTTCCTCCTCAACATCAGCTGCTCCTGACTTTTGAGGTGGTCTTTCCGGTTCCACCTCCTTCAACTGTAAGCCACTCCTCGTGGTCACTGCATTAACCTGCTTCGGATTAGGATCCGTGTCGCTAGGTAGTCCTCCTCTGGGTCTTGTATTTTGGGCACTAGCAAATTGCCCAAACTGATATTCAAGGGCCTTGGTCGCCAATTGATTGTTCTTCACTTCGGCTGCCAATTTAACATAGTCAGCCTGCAATTGTGCCTGATTAGCGATCATGGTTTTGAACATCTCCTAAATAGTCGGTGATGGTGGTGGAGGAGGGGCATTGTGATTTCTGAATTGAGCTTGATAGTTTTGTTGCCCTCCTTGATTTCTCTGCATACCCTGACCAGAACTTTGGCCTTGTTGGTTGTTGCTACCCCACGAAAAATTCGGATGGTTCCTCCAATTTGAGTTGTAGCCACTACCAAACTGCTGCTGATTTCTCTGTGCATTGCCCACAAAGTTAACAGAATCAGGATTTGCACCACAGCATTCAGCTGAATGCTCACTACTACCACACACTTCACACCACATCTGCTGGACTGCATTGACCGAAGCTGAAGGCTGGTTCAAGTTCATATTGCTGAAGTGATTATTTAACTGATTTTGCAAGGCAGCTATCTGTGCAGCGATAGCTGTAAATCCATCCACTTCAAGCACTCCCGCTGCTTTCCTTGCTCCACCTCGAGATGAATCTGCATTCCATTCTGGATTGCCTTGTGAAATTCGGTTGAGCAAAGTGTACAGCTCCTCGTAAGTCTTTTCCAGTGCTTGCCCTCCAGCTGCTGAATCTAACAGAATTTTAGTGTGGGGTTCCAAACCCTCAATAAATGTGTATACCAACACCTCATTGGACTGACGATGATAAGGACAGTCCCGCAACGTGGATTTAAATCTTTCCCAGGCTTGATATAGATTTTCTCCCTCCCTCTGTTTAAAACTTAGAATTTGACTTCTAAGTCTGGCTGTTTTACCAAAAGGGAAAAATCTAATCAAAAACTTTCGTGCAAGATCATCCCACGTTGATATAGAATTGGGTGGTTCAGCTTTTAGCCACCTCTTAGCTTCACCAAGTAAGGAAAACGGAAATAAGGTGAGCCGAACATAATCAGGTGACACTCCAGCGGGTATATAAGTGTCACTTATCTCCAAAAAGTTTTGGAGATGTTGTTGTGGATCTTCACGAGGGAGACCGGTAAATTGCCCGCTTGTGTGCAAAAGTTGCACCATATTCTGCTTTAATTCAAATCTCCCTCCAGGCTTTGGTTTGCGGATGCTAGAATGTACATTGTTAGCGTGTGGGATTGCCACCTCGCGAACCGGCCTTGCTGCTGCTTCATCGGGCACTAACACTGTCCTCACAACTGGTGGATTTTTTTGTTCCATAATAGATTGTCGGAACAACTGCAGCTTCTTTTGTAGAGCTTCTCTACGTTGACTATGAAATTCACGTTCAGGCTCTAAGTAAGATTCCACCAGCTCCTTGTCCCTTGCCAGTGTTCACAGAAACAAAATCTGCAAAATACAGGCTAAGACCAAGTTGTTAACACTTAAGAAAATAAAAATAAAAATACAGTAAATTTACACTAAACACAATTTCACAAATTTGCCTAGCCTCCCCAGCAACGGCGCCAAAAACTTGTTCGGTGCGTTGTTGGGGTTATAAAACCGACACGCAAGTGCACGTGGTCAAACAAGTAATAAAGTGGCTAAGTAAGACAAGTATCGATCCAAGGAGGCTCAGGGTATGTAAAAATTGCCTAAGTATACTATATTCTTATTTTACTTCTAACTATGCTAACAACAACGTAACCAACAGTTAATTGAGTTTTTGTTTATAAAATATATACTAAAACTATTAATAATTATTTACTATGAATTTAAACTATGGATATGAGCATGCCAAGGTTAAGAACAAGTAATGAATTCGATTGTAATAATAATTCGGTAAATCTCTTCTTCATGTTGCTAGCCAAGAACATTAGCCTAGAAATTAAAACTCTCGTATTTAATTTCACTTAAGAATCATAAACCATTCGTCTACATTTCTGTGATCAAATGCAATTTAGGACCTAGCAATACAATTCCGGTTCCTCAATTGACTAATACGGCTTTCAAGTATATTTCTATCAGGAAAGCACATCAAAACCCAATTTTCCCAAATCAAGTTAAGAACAATACCCTATTAATTCACAACTTTCCAATTTCTTACTCTCTCGAGTGAAATTGGACTTTTTAGATGTACATTAATGTCGGCCAAGCACTAATACAGTAAGAACAAGAATTAATAGAACAACATGAAAGAAGAAGAAGAAAACCATATCATTTACAATCAAAATTCACTACACATGTTCAAAAACTTAGCAAGGAAGAGAACTAACCACTCATTTGTGGATTGATCATCCTAAAACAAGTGTAAATCATACATACAATTGATTGAAAGAAGAAAGGAAGAGAAGAAATCTCTTAGCTTTTTCGTCCCTCAACTGCTGCTAACCCACGTCCTAGCTCCACCAAGTCTGAACTAAAACTGAACTAATTAAAATAAACCTAAGTGTGCTATTTATACTAGAGGGAAATTTTTCCCAGAATAACAAGCAACGTGTCACGGAGGTCAACGCGGAGCACTGCCTCCATGACACGGCGTGGACGCGGACCTTCACTAGAAATCCAGAGTCTGGTAAATTAGCCTCAACGTGGCACGGAGGCCAACGCGGAGGCCTATCTCCGTGCCATGGAGCTGTCGCGAGGCCTCACTGGAATTTGCCATTTAATTCCCTCTCCAGGCAGTGTGCCTCCGCGATGGTAGCGTGGCACGGCTCCATCGCGGAGCCCCTATAATTTGTGCATTCCAATGTCTTTTCCACGCTCGTATCCAAGTCCAACTCCGATATAGTTCCAACATGCATTTTAGCTCCTAAAAATCATATTTACCTGCAAAACAAATGCTAATCATGTTGGTTAGTATAAATTCACATTTTATTACCAATTACATGAGAATATATACACATTGCACACAAACAAGGCGAAAATAATACGTTTGAGTATCACTTGGGCATATAAATCTGCCCAAGATCAAGGCCAGTAGTAGAACGGACAGTAGAATGGGAAAAGTTTACCACAACATTTCTAGAAAGATTTTTCCCTCGAGATTTGAGGGAGGCTAAGGTCACATAGTTCATTAATCTAAATCAGGGTAACAGGACCGTGGAGGAGTCTGCGTTAGAGTTCACTCAGTTTTTGAGGTATGCTCCAAAGATGGTAGTCGAGCCAAGGGCTCGCATTCTTTAATTAATCAACAAGGTATCAAACTTGGTACTTAAGGAGTGCAGGACTACGATGCTCATTTAGGACATTGACCTCTCCAGCCTCATCATTCATGCCCAATAGATTGAGGTAGAAAAGCAAAAACACATAGAGCGAGAGAATAAGCAGGCTAGAATGGGTCAATCAGATTATGGCCACTAGAGGTCAGGCGACAGTAGCTGCCCGCAACAACAACAATAGAGGACTTCAGCACCCACCTCAGCAATGCCCCTTGTTTTTGGTCCTGCAAGGATTAGAAGGGTAGAGCATCTGGCTCTCAGACCCATAGTTACAGCACCAGCAACTGCTACCCAGATTTCCTAAGTGTGGAAAGAACCATCCAGGTGAATTCCTCCTGGGTAAAGAGGGTTGCTTTGAATGTAGATAGCTAGGTCGCATGCTAAAGGAATGTCCATCAGTAGGACAGGGGAACTCGCAGTTTACCACTTCAATAGCCCCAACAGGCCGTCTAGCTCACCAGGGTAACACTTTAGGTATGGATGGTGGTCAGGCCTAAAAGTTCTTTTATGCTTTATCCTCTCTTCTAGATCAGGAGAGCTCACCTGACGTGGTCACGGGTATGTTACGTCTCTTCCATCTAGATGTGTATGCCCTACTAGATGTAGGAGCCAAACTATCATTTATGTATTCCTATGTAGTTATACAGTTTGAAATCAGTCCAAAAGTCTCTTAGAACCATTCTCAATCTCTACCCTAGTTGGTGATCAATTAGAGCCAGCCGAGTATATAGAAACTGCCCAGACTTAGTGTTGAATAAAAGTCATTCTAGCTAATCTAGTAGAGCTAGACATGATCGATTTACCTCATTCTTAGCATATATTGTTACATTCTCGATATTCCTCAATCGACTGCAGAATTAGAGTCGTCAAGTTTTAGTTTCCCAATGAGTCAGTCTTAGAATGGATGGGTAGTTTTTCAGCGCCTAAGGGTCGTTTTATTTCCTACCTTAAGGCGAGGAAGCTTATTTCGAGAGGGTGAATCTATCACCTATTTCGAGTCAAAGATTCTAGTTCCGAGAACCTAATTATTCAGTCAGTTCAAGTTGTTAGCGAATTCCCTAACGTCTTTCCCAACTTCCCCGAGTCCCTCTCGAGCGGGAAATGGACTTCGGCATAGACCTTCTTCCAGACACTCAGCGCATGTCTATTTCTCCTTATAGAATGGCTCCAACTGATCTTAAAGAGTTGAAGGAACAACTAAAAGACCTTCTTGATAAGGCGTTTCATCATGCCCAACATCTCTCCATAGGGTGCTCCAATGTTATCCGTGCAAAAGAAGGACGGTACCCTCAGAATGTGTATCGACTATCGTCAACTGAACAAGATTACAATTAAGAATAGGTATCCCCTACGCAGGATTGATGACTTGTTCAATCAGCTTCAAGGGGCCAACTATTTTTCTAAGGTAGATCTCAGGTCAGGGTATCATCAACTTAGGGTCAGGGAATATTACATACCAAAAATAGCCTTCAGAACCCGATATGGTCACTATGAGTTTGTGGTTATGTCCTTTGGACTAACTAATGCCCTGGTAGCTTTCATGGACCTGATGAACAAGGTATTCAAATAGTATCTGGACATGTTCATCATTGTGTTCATAGACGACATTTTGGTGTACTATAGAAATGAGAGGAGCATGCTAACCATTTGAGGATAGTGTGGTAGACTCTTAGAGACCACCAGTTGTTCGCTAAATTAAGCAAATGTGAATTCTGGATGAAGTCTATGGATTTCCTTGGTCATGTGGTTTCTAATGAGGCTATCTAGGTAGATCCTCAGAAGAAAGCAACGGTGAAAGACTGGCTGAGACCTACTTCGTCAACAGATATCAGAAGTTTTCTGGGTCTACCTGGTTATTACCGATGGTGTGTAGAGGGATTTTCTTCTATTGTGTCTCCTATGACTAAACTAACTCAAAAAAACGTAAAGTTTTAATGGTTATATGTATATGAGAAGAGTTTCCAGGAGTTGAAGGCTCGACTCACTACAGCTCCAATTTTGACCTTTCCAAAAGGAATAGATAGGTTCATAGTCTATTGTGATGCTTCCAGAGTTGGCCTCGATTGCGTTCTAATGCACCAGGGTAAGGTGATAGCTTATGCCTCTAGACAACTCAAGGTTCAAGAGAATAATTCCCAACTCATGATCTCGAGTTGGCAGCGGTGGTGTTTGCTTTGAAGATATGGAGGAATTTTCTTTATAGGGTTCACATGGATGTTTCCACCGATCACAAGAGTCTTTAGTACGTGTTCAGTTAGAAAGATTTAAACATTCATTAGAGAAGGTGGTTGGAATTATTAAAGAATTATGATATGAGCATGCTATACCACCCGAGCAAGGCCAATGTGGTGGCAGATTCCCTAAGAAAGATGTCCATGGGGAGCGTTGCTCATGTTGAAGGGGGCAGATAAGAACTGGCAAAGGATATTCACAAGTTAGCTTAGTTGGGAGTGTAATTGGTGGATTCAGCTGAGGGTGGAGTAGTACTGCAGAGTGGGTCAAAGTCCTCGTTAGTTGTTGAGGTTAAGTCAAAGCAGGATGAAGATCCCGTACTACTCAAGCTGAAAGAAACAGTTCAATGAAAAGAAGTGGAGGCTTTCTCCAAAAAGGGAGATGGTGTGCTTCGTTACCAGGGCAAACTATGTGTACTGGACGTAGGTGACTTGAGACAGGAAATACTGGAATAAGCACATAGCTCCAGATATTCTATCCACCTAGATGCCACTAAGATCTATCGTGACCTATGGGAAATCTACTGGCGGAACAGCATGAAGAGAGATATTGCAGGATATGTGGCTAAGTGCCCGAACTGCCAGTAGGTTAAGGTTGAACACCAAAGACCTGGGGGTATGACTCAAGATATCAGCATAACCACGTGGAAATGGGAAGAAGTGAATATGGACTTCATTATAGGTATACCTCGTACTCATCCGCAACATGATTCAATTTGGGTGATAGTAGATCAGATGACCAAGTCAGCACATTTCCTCCCAGTTAAAACTAGAGACTCAGCTGAGGATTACGCTAGGTTGTACATTGGGGAGTTAGTCAGACTGCATGGGGTTCCCTTGTCCATCATTTCAGATAGAGGTATCCAGTTCACCTCACATTTCTAGAAGTCATTTCAAAAGGGACTTGGTACTCAGGTCAAACTCAGCACAACTTTTCACCCCAGACAGACGGACAAGCTGAAGTCCTTAGAAGATATGCTGAGAGCTTGTGTGATCGACTTCAAGGGCAGTTGGAATGATCACTTTCCTCTCATCAAATTTGCATACAACAACAGCTACCACTCCAGTATTCAGATGGCCCCATTCTAGGCATTATATGGTAGGAGGTGTAGGTATCCTATAGGATGGTTTGAAGTTGGTAAAGCTACCTTTATAGGACCAGACTCAGTTCATGAAACTATGCATAAAGTGCAACTTATCAAGGAAAGGTTGAAAACAGCTCAGAGCCGGCAGAAATCATATGCCGATGTAAGGAGGAGAGAGTTAGAATTTGCTGTAGATGATTGGGTTTACCTGAAAATTTCACTCATGAAGGGTGTGATGAGGTTTGGAAAGAAAGGGAAACTTAGTCTGAGGAATGTAGGACCTTACAGGATTTTGAGATGAATTGGCAATGTGGCCTATGAGTAGAATTACCGTTGAAGTTAGCATCTGTGCACCCAGTCTTCTATGCGTCACTATTGAAGAAGTGCATCGGTGATCCGACCTTAGTTGTGCTAATAGACAGTATGGGAGTGAAGGATAGTCTCTCTTACGAAGAAGTCCCAATTCATATCCTTGACCGACAAGTTCGTAAGCTGGGAAATAAGGAGATTACTTCAATAAAGGTCTTATGGAGGAACCGGCTACTTGAGAGAGCCACATGGGAAGCCGAAGCAGACATGAAGGAAAAATATACCCATTTATTCCCTTTCAGTTAAGTTTCAGCATCAGGAATTAAATTCCTCCTCAATACTCTATTCAATTCAGTACTCACCAGCTCTATTCTGATTTCAATATGCAGCCTAGTTGCATCAACTTAGTTAGCAGTGTTAAATTAGTTCGTAGTCAGTTACTCCTTCATAAATCAATTTATAGTATCAGTTTGGGGATTGCAACTCTTTTTCTAGTTTTCCAACAGTTTTAGCCTTCATTCGAGGATGAATGATCCCAAGGGGGAGATATTGTAACATCCCAAATCATTCCTAGACCAAACTCAAGACCTTGCATGAAAAACCAGGGGAAATAAGAAAATTTTGTCTCAGAATGACCAAGACAACGAGTCGTTATCAACAGCAATGACCTGTTGCCTGGGTCATGGTTAGTCCTGTCAGTTTTTCTTCGGGGACCAACGATATATGGAACAACACATTTTGAGGAACAATGAGTTATCCTATTAATCGTTGCCTTTCTTGCCCCCTCTGAGATCAGTTAAACCCCTTTCCAGGAACCCACGAGTCAAACAACAAGTCATCACTTGATGTAACGACTCTTGGGGTGACTCATTAGTTAGAGCTCCAAGGAGTTGTTGATAAACTCTTTTAATGACAAGGAGTGGCAACAACAACCCGTTATATCGTACAACGAGTCATCGTTTCCACCCGTGGTGTCAAGCCCTAAAATCCTTTAGGATTCCAGTAGCAAGGACAAGAGGTGACAACGACTCATTGTCTCAACCTACAAGTCATGGTGTCACCCATGAGAGAGAGGGACCAGTGTTATGTTCGATTCCCTACCAGTGGCCACAAGAGGTACCAACGAATCGTGGTCCCCCTCGTTGCCAATTTCTAGGTCAGGACCAATGACTGGTCCCAACGAGTCATAGTGTCAACCAACGACTCGCTGTGTGACCCGTTGGCCTTTGTCGAGCAGTTTTCCAAATTATCTTTCAGGGGTATTTTAGTAACTTTCCATCTTTTTAATCCTTGAACTACATCATTTTAGGCATTTTTAGGAGAGAATTAAAGGAGTGATCGATGTATTCCTCTCATTCCTCTCTCGACACTCAGACTCAGTATGAAGAAGTTATAGACAGACTTCTCGGGGCAAGGCTAGGGCATTCAATCTTCTTCTCAATTTCTCAAGGGTTTTCTCAGGAATCTTCCACCAAGTTCTTCTCTTGTGTCCCAAACCCTTCCATAATCTCTTATCATTTCTAGCCCTGAGATTTCAAATTAGAGTAATTTTTCAGTCAGATTCTAATTAATTCATGTGGAATGTTGTTCATATTAATTATTGCTATATTTCCACTACTTGGTGATCATGTTGATACTTGTTTCCTGTAAAATGGTTAGCCCTAACTTTATAAATGTAGTAATTAGGTACTGCATAATTGATTAGATATTAATGTTTCTTGACTCTATCAGTGTTGGAATTTCCATGTCATTACTATCATATGAATTCCCTGTCAGTTGCATGCTAGTTCATCCTCTGTCAAAATGTTAGTATTTTCAGTATCTTCCAGTAATGTCAACTGATCAGTTTGAGTATAGTCAGTTCTTGAGGTGTAACGTTTCCTACTTATCAGTTATCAGTTAGTTCTTTAGACGGTTACGAAACTTCCAGGTAAGCAACTCTGACCAATTGAGAACTACCAGTATCAGTTTTAATTTTTTCTTAAACGGTTATGACAGTTCCAGATAAATAGCTTTGGCCAGTCTTAAAACATCAGTTACAGTTATCTAGTCCAATAAGATCTTAGGGTACTTCCAGATAAGTATCCCTGACTTAGTCTTGGACCCCAGTTTCGAGCTATTAGCTTAGTAGTCATACTAGGACAATCCAGTGGGAGTAGGATTTAGCACTGAGAGGACCGGGGTTCCAACATACCAGGATCGTAGAACTATATTGCCATCGTAGGTTATGTAGCGCAAATGGGCCAAGACAGTGATCTCACAGTTCATGCCTTTATACCCTGGCAATGTATATTGGGTCCTATCGATGGGGCGTATACATCGAACTCCACGTTTAGCTCACGTGGTTATATGTTGATTATAGACTGTCCTACTTATGAATACAGTCTCAATTCAGTTCAGATTAGTGTAGCTCATCTCAGTATCTCAGCTCCAGCATAGGTTTATGATCATCAGCCAGTGTCATTATTGACCACATTAGTCATAGTTCAGTTTTACCAATTTACAGTATTTCAGTTGGTCATTTCATTTTATTGCAGTTCAGTTACTTATTCTTTTATGCTTATTGTATCTCTCACTTACTCAGTATGTTCTAAGTACTAACGCATACTTTCCATGTTGTATCGTATCATGATACAGACGTAGCTTCTCAGTCCCAGCATCGTCAGTAATTCCCTCAGATGATACCAACAACATTGTTTGGTGAGTCCTTATCTTCCGAGGATGATATTTGTTTTCAGTTAGTTCTTACTTAGACTGATAATAGAGTTAGCTAGGGGCTTTTCCCAACAACTCATCAGTTAGTAGTTGGCTTTCAGACACAGTTATGTAGTATTGTCTCTTTTGTTATATTGACTCTTGTCAAATTAGTATTTCTTGAATGATTGTACATTTAAAGCTTCCACTTATGTTTACTTAGTTTACCAGTGTAATGATAGACCATGGGTTAGCTTGGGGTCACTTATGGCACCAAGTACCATGTCTCGTCCAGGGTGTAGACTCGAGTCGTGACACCACAATCCACTAGGATGCAGATGATTTTGCCGAACCTTGTGGTCAATGCCAAAGACAATGCGGTATCACTCACAAGAATGAGCTACCATTGACCCCAATTCTTAAAGTAGAATTGTTTGATGTTTCGGGTATTGATTTCATGGGTCCATTTGTGAGCTCAAATGGGATGAAGTATATCTTGGCGGTGGTAGATTATGTCTCAAAGTGTGTAGAAGCCATTGCACTCCCTAAAAATAAAGGGAAACATGTCACAACATTTTTGTGGAAGCACATATTTACCAGATTCGATACTCCTAGAGCCATCATCAGCGACAGTGGGTCACACTTTTGTAATCGCCTCTTCAGAACTCTGCTTGATATATATAGTGTGAATTATAATATGGAAACACCTTACAATCCTCAGTCAAGTGGACAAGTGGAAGTCTCCAATAGGGAGATCAAGATGATTTTGGCTAAAACAATGAACACCAATCGGACAGACTTGTTTGGGAAGCTTGATGATACACTTTGGGCATATCAAACAACTTATAAGACCCATTTTTTCTCATCACCTTATCAACTTTTTTATGGAAAGTCATTTCATCTACTAGTGGAGCTTGGACATAAGGCATTATGGACATTGAAAAACTTGAACTTGGATTGGAATGAAACAGCCAAGTTGAGGCTAGATCAACTGAATGAGTTAGATGAATTCCACCTTTGAGCTTATGAGAGTGCAGCTATTTATAAATAGAGGATGAAAATCTACCATGACCGGAAGATTACAAAAAGAGAGTTCAATGCTGGTGACTTGGTACTCCTGTTTAATTCGAGGCTCCGCTTGCATCCAGGTAAACTGAAATCTAGATGGATGGGATCGTATCAAGTGGTAAACGTGTCCCCATATGGTGTTGTGGAACTTGAGAATATGTATGGTAAGAAGTTCAAGGTAAATGGAAAAAGAGTGAAACTGTATATGGAAAACACCGAGGAGGTAAGAGGAATCAAGTTGGTGTACCTTGATGAAGCCTGAATAGTCAAGGAAGTTGTGTTGTGCTGCGATGTTAAATAAGGTGTTGCATGAGAGGAAACCCATGAATGGTTAGTGAAGTCTGAGTAGCTAACAAGATCACCACAGGTATGTCCCTTTCCCACTTCTTACATTTTATGCTTTGGGGACGAAGCATGCTTTTTAAAAAAGGGGGTGTGCTTTTGACTTTTGGGGTTTTTGGTCGTCCGAGGGTTTTTGTTGTCGTGTTTATTTTTCCTCAGACATGTTATTTAGTAGAACTGGCATGTTTAGAATTTTGTTTTTGAGTTTTCTTTAGCTAGAAGTGTTTAGGAGTACTTTACAGCAAATAAATGGACATGTTTTGAAATGTTGAAAAAAGACCCTGTTTTAAAATTTTTTTGGTGTCTAGCTATGTACGTTAACTGAAATGCATGTATTTTGTGGATCTTTGTATGAAATTTAGTATATTAGCATCTATAAGTGTAGTTTAGTTGTGCATGAACCAGACAGGTAAAATCAATACAAACATGTACCATCAGTGAGTGAGGATGCTTACCTAGTTCAATACTGCATAAAGGATCTAAAACATGCCCGGTTAGTCTTTACATAAGTTGTAGGATAGTTGGCTAGGAAAGGATCATAGGTTGTTTTTGATTTAGCCCACTTTAGCTTAAATTACCCAACCAAATAAAAATCAATCCCTTGATCTTGATTTTGAGCATTAAAGTTGACTATCTTTCTTTGATTACCCATTCACCTTTCCCTATGTTTACAATGACCTGTTTAGCCCTGGTCTCTCCATGGACATTGTGAACTTCAATTCTCAGGCAAAACGCCTAAGTTGAAGGTGGCTATAGTAGGGGTGCGTAGACTGTAAGAGATGGAAAAGAAAGAAAAAGTAAAAAAAAATTGAGGTGTGGTGTGAAAAAAATAAAAAATAAAAATAGAGCTGATACGTAAAAATGAAAAGAAAAGAAAAAGAGTTGACAAAGGATGGAAAAAATACACCACACCAACATATTGCATTGGAATGGTGAAAAAGGGAGGAAAAAGCTGAAAGGAGAAGAAAGGGGTAAAACATGTAAAGTGATCCATGTTGTGTAGTGTCAAGGAGGGTTATTCACTAATATCCATATCTACCATACCCAACGTGAAACCTACATAACAAGCTGAGAAAAGTTCTATAGTGATCCTAGCCTAATTGTCCGAAAAATCAAAGTAGAGAAAATAAGGGCAAGCCTATGGTATATGATGTGCCGTATTTGGAACTTCATTGTGAGAGTGAGAGTTTTACTTTATTAGTCCCATGATTCATATTTCTATATATCTGTGAGTTTTGGGGAGTTTATTTTCTATGAGGGTACATGGTTTGTATTGCATTCTTCCAGTTATCTGTGTGAATAGCACTTGTGATAGCTTAATTCTCTGCGGATAGTTAGATGCCATATCTTGATCCCTATATTTCATGAGTTGTAGTTACATGTATGCATAGATGACTAGGTTTGAATAAAAAAGGGGTCAAAAGTTGATAATGGTTTTTTGTACAAATTTTGTTATGTTGGTTGTAGGTCTTCTAGTTTACTTTCTAGTTAAGTGTCGTTTTATAGTTTAGTTTAGTTTGCCTAAGGACATGGAAAAAACTTAAGTTTAGGGTGTTGATGTGTTGTGAGTTTATAGAACTTTCAACGCTTAAAACTAGGAAATAAGCATGATTTCAGGTGTGTTTATATGGATATCAAGCACTTTTGCTTTGTTTTTAGGAAAATTAGGTGTTGGAGTTGAAATCTGCAAAAGAAGTGAAAAGAGTGCAGAAAAGTTCCAAGTACAGATATCAGTGTGAGCCGTACAATCATGATACGAGCCATACTAAGCCTAGTCATCCTAGCCATATAGTGACTATCATTCTTTGGATTATGCACTGTGTTGCTAGGAAGTGTTCCCTTCTTCCTCTGTTTTAGGGATGCCAACATCTATCTAAGTTGTTGCTCAATCTATTTGATCACAATTGCATACAATTCAACTTTCTTGTTCATACCCGATATATCCGCTCAAATGTCCTTCAGTTGATCATCGGTAGAATTTACCTTTTTGACCATCTCAGTTATCATGTTCTCCAATCTTGAGGGTCCACTATCACCCTAACGTGCATTAGGAGGAACATACAAACCTGTCGGTCGTTATGATAACCATCATTCTTTCTCCATTCTCCCTCTCGCTCACAGCCTCGACTCTTATCCCTATACTCATTTTGGTTGTAGTTGTCCCGATACTGGTTCTGACCTTGATTTCTGGAATCTTAGCGCCAAGTGTCCTGTCCATACCCTTGGGTGTTGGCCCAAAAACCCGCCACCTAGTTGTCCAAGAAGTATGCCTCCTCCTCGAAATCTGAATGCTCATGCCCAGGTTCCTGTCCCTAAGCTCCCACTACATTTATGTTTCTAGCACTAGCACCCATAATATGCTTTGCGAGAAAGTCTAATGATGTACTCATATAAGCTAATTCTTGATTGTGCTCCTCCTCCTTTTTGTGTTGGCCGGTAGTCAGACCAACAACGCACGTACCTGCAGCTGCTTCTACTTCCCTAGTGTTTCAGGCCCTGTTAGTCTTAATCACTTTGTCAAGAATATTGACAGTTTTCTCCCATGTGTGACTCATCAATACTCCTCTTGCCACGGTGTCTACTACAGCTTTTGTGTTGTTATTCAAGGACTTGTAAAATATCTCCAACAAATTGTCATCTAAAATTTTATGGTTCGGGCACTTGGTTAGTATCTTTTTAAATTGCAACCAGGTTTGATGAAGTGAAGTGCCTCCATCTTCAACTGTCGTAAGTTATAGATCTCATCTTAAACTGTATTCCCCAATAATGGCACCACTTTTTGATAATGCTCAAACTCACACTCCTGATAAAGCATGAAGCGAATGCTATCAATAAAGAATCTAACAAAGGTTGGGGTCGATCCCACAGTGAATATGGTCAAGATATAGAATAAGACAGGTATTTAAGCTTTTAGGTATGTTACTGCAAAAAGGGGTTTTATAAAAACAATTGTAAAACAAGAGTAAGAATTGGTTGCTTTTAATCAAGATTTACAATTAACTAGGGTAAGTGTTCGCATGGATTCATAACTACTTTGGGTTTATGATGTTCTGTGGATTTACAGCACTATTGACGCTCAAAACTAAGAAAATAGCATGGACTTAGGTGTATTTATGTGGATATGAGGTACTTTTCCTTTGATTTCAGGATAAATGGATGTTGGAACAATAAATTGCAAAAGTGAGCTAAAACTGAGCAAAAAAGAGCAAAAAGTGCAGACCACAGTACGATCCGTAGGATAGACCTATGAATCATACTGATGGCCCTGATAAGAAGCTGAAAACTTAACCTAGAAGATTGATCCCATGAGACTTTTCACGGATCATACCATGGTGGTATGAGTCGTGGTAAGCAAATCGTGATGAAATCCAAAAGCAATGCACAGAAGGTTGATTCTCAGTACAAGAGCACCTTACGAACCTTAAGATGAAGATACGAGTCGTACCATACTAGTCGTGGTGAAGTTCAGAAAAAGTTCAAGAGTACCAGGATCAAGCCACGGGTGCAATGTACGAGCCGTAGGAAGTATATACCAATCGTACCTTGGCCCAACACTTAGCCAAAATACAGCCAACAATCCAAGCTACGAGTCAATGCCACGATCCATGAGAAGCCCCTACGAGTCGTAGGTGGATCCGTGATGAGGTCACAGCAGATATGGAAAGCAGTCTTGTTAGTTTAGGAAAAGGATTCTTGTATCTCTATAAATACTTTTTATGTTTTATTTTTCATAGAGGACGACGAATAGACTTAATTCTAGTAGGAAAACATTGTAGTAAGGAGTTTTACATCACTGGAAGAGAGAATTGAGTTGGTTCATGATGTCCCCAAATTACACCTCGCAATTGAGATATAAGCGGTCGATTGTCAAATATAGAACTCAACTAGAGGTTGAGGTCGATCCCATAGGGAATATGGTAAGAACTTAGGTTAATATTAATAGCTATTACTATTGATTGACTTATTTCCAAAGGGGGAAAATATGGAATAATAACAAAAGTAAAATTAACGAATGCTTGTATCAAATTAGGTTTATATTCAATTTTTTCATAACCACAAGGACTATACACTAGTGATGTTTTCCGGTGTTTAACATGCAATATTGGTAAGTTAGGTTCACCTCAATGGTTGGTCCCCTATCTAGATGATTTTTCACCATGCAACTTGGTCTGTATACGGGTGTACTTTAGTTGAACCTTACCCTTAATATCGGATGAGCTATCCCTCGGACAAGTTCAAGCTATTAGATGAGGGTTGGTAGCCTCAAATCTCCATTGTCAATCCCTTTTTCCCATTATTTACCTCATTGATCCGGTAAGTAAGAATAAGGCAAGTCCTAATGTTTGCAACCGTCAAGAATCAATTAAAACGAAGGGAAACAATACATGCAAACTCCGTTCAAGAATCACTAAATATTTTTACCTATATGTGTTAATTCATATTGGCTCCCACAAACCTAGTTTTTGGGTTTAGCTACTCATGTTTGTGTTATTGCAATCAGAAAATATAGAAGAAATCATAATTGCAACTTACAAAGTATTGTAGAATAAAAACCAAGTAGATTGAATAAAATTTCAATGTAGCTTTCGTATCATTAATCAAGAACAGTTGTATGAAAACTTTCTCAAGAATATCGCTCAAGATCCTCAGAAAAATCTTCCTCTCAACATTTTCCTAAAATAAACCTAAAACTTGGTATTTATAATACAAGGAAATCCTTTTCCTAAATAAATTTGGAAACCAGGTCGGCAGTGGCAACGGGCCATGTGACGGATCGTTAGGCCTTCTGACGAGTCGTTCCTTGCTTTTGATCAATCATCCTCGGCAACTTACCCAGGCCTGGCAATGGGTCACCTAACGAATCGTTGTGCCTTAGCATGAGTCGTTAGGTCTCTCGTGGTCTACTTCCTCAGAAATTCCAGTGCACTCCACGGATAGCTCCAGTAGCTTGCCAACGAATTGTTCCTTCAGGCGATGACTCGTGACGTCGGTCGTTAACTCCACTGGAAACTTGGGTGAATATTTTCTCCTCAAAACCAAACAATTGACCTCATGACTCATTACCAAGTGTAACGAGTTGTTCCTCCAACTCCTCAAGTGCATTGTTTTACTTCTTCAAAACTTCATCTTTTTGACAATGCCTCAAGTGACGGGTCATGCCTCCTGCCAACGACTCGTTAAGTATCTAGCAGTCCGCTTTCAATTGTTTTCAGCATTAATTCGACCAAAATCACTTCCAGACCTACTTTCCTGCACATTACGCACAAAATACCTTATACCCATATAAACATACCTGGATTGTGCATAATTTCTTGGTTTTAAGCATTAAAAATGTCATAAAATCAAGGCACATCAACACCTTCAACTTAGAACTTTTGCATGTCCTCAGGAAAAAACAAAACAAAACAAAATAATCTAATTCGACACTTCAATCGAAAAAACTTTAGAAAATTTACAACAGTCATCAAAATCAAAATTTCTAACCCCTGACTCATCATATCAACTTAAAACACTATGCATATGCAAAATTTCCAACCATAATACAGAGGAATCGAAACATGGAAAAATACTCTCACCTACAACCACGCACATAAATCTATAACACTGCCCCAGACAATTTGCAGACGATTCTATTGACCAAGTGCTCTCACCTCAAAGAAGTCCCACACTCACACATATGTATATGACTATCTCAGTATATTTTTATTGGGACTAGGTAAGATCCACTCACTCTCACAAAGTAATTCAAATTGTATGCATATAATACCATAGGCTTGCCTTTACTTTGAATACCTCGATTTTCGGACAAATAACTAGGATCACTATAGGACTTTCTCGGCTTGTAACGTAGGCTCGGGCTTGGGTATGGTACATATGGATTTTAGTAGCTCAACCCTCCTTCGCACTACGCTTTTTACTCCACTTTTCACCTTTATTTTGATTTTCTCCCTTTTTTTCTCTGATTTTCCTTTTCTTTGCTTTAGACACTACGAATGTGGTTACTTTTTACTCAACAAAAACTTATTGATGTCACACATTATTTTTCTTTTCTTTTCTTGCTTTTTGACAGCAACAAAAAAGTTTTAATTTTTTTTCTTTTCATCATGCATACCGCACCCGCTCTCTTTCCTTCTTTTTCATTACCCAACATTACTTCCACCTGACTCTTATTACTCACCCCTATCATGGCCACCCTCAACTTAGGCAATTTGCCTGAGTTGAAGTTCACAATGTCAAAGGAGGGACCAGGGCCAAAAAAGGTACATTCAAAATAAAATCAGGTAGGTGAATTGGTGTGAATGAAAAGAAAGGTAAATTAAAGCTCAAACATTTGGATTAAGGGATTTTATTCTCTTTGGTAGGTCTTTTAGGCTAAAGTGGACTCATAATTCAAAAACGGCCTATGATCCTTTCCTAGTTCCTTATCCTCTATCTCGCTACGACTGACCAGGCAAGTTCTAGATTGACACACACAACCGAATTCAGCTATCAGACCTCACTTCACACATAGCACCAGTCAACATCATCAATTCTACTAACCGCTAGTTCAAGTACAACCATACAATGGTAAACAAATTCAGAGTTCCAATGCCATGCAAAGATTCACAAAGGTCATAATTGTCAACTCTCACATATACATATACAAAAAAAAATCGAAGGGGTATCAAATCATCAAAAATCAAAATATCAAACAATTTTAGCTTTTGACTGCTTTCAGTTTTCCTAACTTTCTTCTGACTGACACAAAAAAAAACAAAAACATAAAATAAAATTCTAAACATGCCAGTTTTACTAGATATGGAACACCCGAGGGAAAAGATATCTGGTAAGAAAAACCCTCGGGTTATGTTTAGTAAAACAGAATGCACATATATCCCTCCCCACCCCCATCAAAAAAGCATGCGTCGTCCTCGACACATATATATACAAGACAAAAACTAAGGGAATAGGAAACATGCCTGTGCGACCTCGGTGTCAGCTACCTGGTCGGTGGAGGGTGTAGATACGCCTCCAACATCAACTCCAATATTGACGGCTTGAACCGGCGCATTCTCAAATCCAAATGAGCTCGTTCCTTCACCACGAGCTCTTTCTTCCTCAGTCTCGGCTCTCAGTCGAGCCTCCTCTCTTGATTCGTGCAGCGCTCTCTCCATCTCACTCCACTCTCGTTTTTGCTGACGGAGCAGAGATGTATCAACATCATCACTTTCCTCCTCACGAGGCCTCTTCCCCTTTGCATGTGCCACCGGCTCCTCCATGATGATATCGGAAATAGGTGGTAGCTCCTCCTCAAACTCATCATCAATCACGGGGAGTATTGGTGGAGGTACCGCAATTGTCTGTCGTGTGGCCAAGTCCCGCACCCCGGATTGTAATGCTCCCAGCTCTGCGTACCATCGAGATAACTCTGGCGCCTGTAACTGTGCAAGGCGCTCGTCCATCCTTCCCTCAAAAGCGTCCAGTCGCCCATGCACTGAACTGGACAATGTCTCCAACTCCTTTGACACCCACGGCTTAACCTACTCCATCAAGATTTTGACCTGTAGAGCCGTGTGTGCCTACTGCTTCTCTGCTTTAGCCAGCCGCCTAGCCATATCAACCAAAAACTCCTGTGAGACCGTGACTAGGCCGGCTGTGCTGGATTGTGGAGGTGCCACTGATGGTATGGATGCTGCTGCTACTGTAAATGATGATTCTGGAACATCGGCAGACGTGGAGGCATCCACTATATCTATAGCCCCAGCCTGGCTACCTATATCTCTTCCCTCAGTGGGCTCGGCCGCTAACTCGGCTAACTGTGCTGCATCAGTCTGCATCCTGCTGCCAAATGCCTCTGCTATTATGGTCGCCTAGCAGATGCAGATGCCTGAGTCCTCACACTAGATACCGGGTTTGTATCATCTCTAATCAACCCAATATTGGTAATCTTATGAACCACCACTCTCTGATCAGCTCATGGCAATTCTGGCACTCGAGACTCCCGATAGAGTCTAGCAATCAAGCATGGGAAGGGAATCATTATTCCATCATTTACAACCCGCTCCCGAATCTCATCAATGATGAACCGCGAGAAATTAATTGTGTACCCCTCCATGATGCTGGCTACCAGTGCTGCTCTGTCGGGTGAGAGCATATTGTCATTGCTTGTTGGTACCATCCTGTGCCTCATCAATGACCACCAAAATTTAGCCTGGAAATTTAAAGTGGCCTTCTTTATCTGTGACTCAGTACCATGCAGCCATTCAACTAATGTCCCCTTTTTGGCAATAATGCGGGAAAGCCAAGTGTAATGTTGTATCCGCTCCATGCTATTCAACTTCTTTGTTTTGACTTTCCGCAACTTGGATAACTTGTGATCAAACTCTGTCGTGTTCATGGGGACTCGATATTCTATCTCGTACAGCATGTTGGAAATTATTTCCTTAGATATGTCAATTAAGGTCTCACGCACCACCACTTGATTCAAGGCAGGCTGCTTCTTCCAATCCTTGCCTCCTAGTGCCAATCGCTGCAGGGTGGATGCATATGCTGCATAGAAATCGCAAACCAGACACGGGCTATAGCTGCCTAAAGGCTCTGTCAACCACTCGAACTTGTAGTTTTCAAACACTGCCTGCAGCTTAGGAAGATCTTTCAATCCGGTGGTGATTAGCCTTAGTTCCTCATAAATGCTCCACTTCGGATTGCCTTTGTCATTTGGAGCAATATCCCAATTGTATATAGCCCCCATGCCATGGACACACCATCTCCTCACATTTCTCGGTTGCTCATTCGATGTGCCCGATGTCTCAGTCAGCTCATTGTTTGAGTCCCCTCGCTAGGCATAAGACTCATCTACTCTCTCTGTATTGTGCCCAGTTGTGGGAGCCCCCAGAACAAGTGCAGCAGCAGCCCTAGCGCTTTCATTAGTGCGGCTGCGCGGATCTCTTTCTAGTGGAGTGGGAGTATCGACTAGGGCTGTCGGATTTGAACTTTGCTGAGCCCTAGCCCTGGTTGTCCTCCGCACCAGCTGCTCCTCCAACACTTCATATTCCTCTTTAGAGCCACTCGACTCTTTAGAGGAGGATGGATCATCTAGCAGCCTTCTGTATGATGGTTGACTGCACTCAGGTACCTGCTTTTTGGTTGGACCCTTCTTTGGTGTGCCTCATGAAGCCATTGTGGCCTGTGGAAACCATGTTAGTACAGAAGAGAAAATGAAAAAGAAAATATTTGTAACTAGTGCCAGTGGTCCTGACAGGTGACTAAACGAGTTGTTGCCTCTGGCAATGATTCGTGAGATCACTCATTACCCCGGGTTGGACATTTTTCAAATAGGTCCAGTTTACTTGTCGATTTGTCCCAACAAGCCGTTACCAGAGGCAATGACTCGTTAGGTCACTTGTCAAGTACACTGCCTTAGCAGTTTATTTTTCCCAATCAGTACGGGCTACATGACGAGTCGTTTGGTGACCCAATGACTAGTGATATGGCTCGTGCTCAAGAGTTCCTGTTTATCTTCTTCTTCTTTCCAATTCTCACTTCCACAAACACACAACTTTAATTAAACATCTACCCAGGTGATTTCATGATCGAAACTCAATGGTTTATACTTCCTAGGGTTTATTTACATCACAAGACACGTAGGAACATAATATAAATCGCAATGCATTAAAGCTCACTCATACATGGGTCTTCGCAAGTTTTTGATGGAATGCAAAAAAAAATTATTCACGGTGTTTATGTGGGGAAGATTACTTACAATGTTAAGCTATCAGTGGTGGAGTACAATATCAATTGATTGTGCTTCCGTGAGTGAGTGATGAAGTGATTTCAAATGTGTTTTGGATGGGTTTGCGTGAAGAAGGGGAAGAAGAGAAGAGGGAAAATTGAACTGAGTTTAACTGGGAGTATGTAATGGGGTTTTTTTAATTTTAATTTTTTAAGTTATTCCAATTTACATTTGTGGGTCGAGTTAGGTCAACTTACCTGGGGACCTAACGACTCGTGGTGTTACCGAATGAGTCGTTCCTTGAGTCGTGGTCCTTTGCCTGTTATAGTTTCAGGACGGGTCACTTGACAACTCGTTTGTTTCCCAACGATTCATTGAGTGATCCGTCATCACCCTTTTTCTTTAAGTTTCAACTTTGATCCAGTGTACTTGAAGGGGGACTAAACGATTTGTTCCTTGGGGTAACAACCCATGAAGTCACCCATTGCTCCCTTGTTTTCAGCAGTTCTCTTCACGACTGGCTAAACGAGTCGTTAAGTCAGGCGACGACTCGTTCTAAGATTTTTCTTCACCGGAACTGAAGTTCTAGTTCTTGGTTCCAACTTCAGATTTTCCATCTTATTCACCTGCACCCATCAACAAACATTAACACTAAATTTTTATTACATTTACAACTTGGGTTGCCTCCCAAGAAGTGCTTGATTTAACGTCGCGGCATGACGTGTGTGTTTTGGATACTCGGGCTTCACCAAAACACCTCCATGGGTTGACTCCCATGCAGTGCCTTATTTAACATCGCGGCACGACGCAAGTCACTTGACTACTAAGAATTCGTCAAGTGACTCTTCTCAATCCTCCAATGTCGAAATTATGCTGAATTCCTTGGGTTGTTTCATGGTCCGACTTATGCTGAAGGTAACCTCTTCTTTGTTTAATCGAAATTTCAGCTGCCCTGTTTCCACATCAACTAGGGCCCTACCTGTTGCAAGAAATGGTCGCCCCAAAATAATGAGGACCTTTGAATCGACTTCGTAGTCCAGAATCAAGAAGTCTGTTGGGAATATGAACTTATCCACTTTGACTAGCACATCAAACAAAATCCCCACTGGCTTTTTAACTGTTCGGTCAGCTATCAGCAACCACATCAAAGTCGATGTGGGGGTTCCCAAGCCTAACTTTTTAATTACTGCTAGCGGCATCAGATTTATGCTAGCTCCCAAGTCACAAGGTTCCCTTGCAAACTCAACCTCCCCAATGGTGCAAGGTATAGTAAACACATCAAAGTCTTCCTTTTTCTGTGCTAGGACCTTGGTAGTGATGGCACCGCAGTGGTGCAGATTATCAGCCAGTTTCAAACTTACGGTTCTCTTTTGGGTGACGAGGTCCTTCATAAATTTGGCATATCCGGGCATTTGCTCAAGTGCCTCCACCAATGGGATATTCACCTCAGCTGCTTGAGCATAGAGATAAACTTCTGATATTTTCCATCTTCAGCTTTCTTCTTCAAGCGATGGGGGTAAGGAGGAGGAGGTCTAGGAATTGTTGTGAGTTTTTACTGCGCCTCCTTCTCCTTCCCATGGTCATCTCCTTGCTCCTCTGCGCTACTCAGACCAGTTTGCACATCTGAGTTCCCAACCAAAGTTGGATTGTCAACATCCACTACATCATCATCATTTATCAACCCGGGCCTTTCTGGCTCTTCAACTACAACTGGCCTCCGTGGATCCACTATGGCCTTCCCACTCCTAGTAGTGACTGTCATTTTTTGGATTTTGAACAGTATTACTAGGAAGTGTGCCTTTCTGCCTTTGATTCACTGCAACAGACATCTGACTCATCTGCTGCTCAATTTGCCTGATTGCCACAGCATGTGACTCCACTTTTTGGTTTAAGTCAGAAATATCAACGCGGAGCTCCTTAAAGTGATTGTTTGTTGCCTCCATCTGCTTGAGCACTTTGGAAATCATATCTTCGACCCTTGAACTGCTTGACTTTGGCTCTCAGTTCTGTGGAGGAATATACAGACCACCCATATCATTTTTAAACTCGTCTCGCTTTTTCCAGTCCCGATTGTCCCAGTATTAGCCCCGGTTGAAATTATTATCCTTGTAGAAGTTCGGACCTTGGTTCCCTTGACCTTGACGCCAAGATTCTTGGTTAGACCCTTGGGTGTTGGTCCTGAAACCCATCCTCTGATCATTTAAGTAATTGACATCTTCATCAGACTCAGACTCGTACCCATCATTTCTTAGGGCTTTGCCCTGAGAACCTACAACGTTCACCTTTTCTGCTCCCATTCTTATTATGTGCTTGGCAAGAAACCCCATGGTGGTCTCGATCTATGCAATGTCCTAGTCACGCTCCTCCTCTTTTCTCTACTATTCGGCAGACATACCAACTATATAAGAATCATCTGGAACCTCCGACTCTCTAGTGTGCCAAGCTCGATTGGTTTTAGTAATCCTGTCCAGCAACTCCGCAGCCTCTGACTCATGAGGGATCCTCCTGAGATGATATCAGCAACCGCCTTTGTGTTGATATCAGCAACCGCCTTTATGTTGGCATTCAGGAACCGGTAAAAAATCTCCAATAGTGTATCGTCTGGAATCCTGTGGTTTGGCACCTTCTTGAGATTTTTGTTGAACCGAAACTAGTTCTCATGGAGTGCCTCAGAATTTAGCTACCTTAAGTTGTATATTTCATCCTTTAGCTGCAACGCCTTGGATGGTGGGAAGAACCTTTCAAGAAAATCTCTCTTGAGCTCTCCCCAAATAGTGATGGAGTCGTTTGTTAACTCAGCCAACCACATCGTCACCTCACTCCCAAGAGAAAATGGAAATAACCTCAATCTAATCGCGTCCTGGCTGACCCCTGGCTTCTTGTATTCCTTGCATGCACCCACAAAATTTGTCAAGTTAGCGTGGGCGTCATCAGATGCATGACCTGCAAATATTCCCTTCATATTTAGCAGTTGAATCATTGCACTTGAAATATCGAACTTTGCCCCAACAGGTAAAGGAGGAGGGACTATCGCTCTAGTGGAACCATCTTCATCTATGTATGCATCATCTTCCTCATCAAAATATCGGTGTCGCTGGTGCTCTGGACCTCTGGGTTGTCTAGCTCTTTCAGCTTCTACAGCTAGACGCTGCTTCAACAACTTTAGCAAACTCATGATCTCTAGCCCGAGATTGCTCTTCGGCCAACATCCTTACTGTGGCTTGATCCACGGTTTCTTGCTCATGTATTTTAGCCATTCTCCTTAGGTTTCTCAATGTTAGCTCAAGTTCGTGATCAATTGGTATCAAGGGATATCCTTGAATTCTATTGTCGAGCATGCACAAACCTAAGACCTGTTAAGTAATCAAAACAACAAAAGAAAAATAAAACAAAGAAATAAGAATCAATAGTAAAGTTAACACAATTAACAAAAGCCTTAGCCGTATTTCCCGGCAATGGCGCCAAAATTTGATGTCGCCCAAATTACACCTCGCAATTAAGATATAAGCGGTCGATTGTCAAATATAGAACCCAACTAAAGGTTGAGGTCGATCCCACAGGGAATATGGTAAGAACTTAGGTTAATGCGAATATCTATTATGATTGATTGACTTATTTCCAAAGGGGGGAAAATATGGAATAATAACAAAAGTAAAATTAATGAATGCTTGTATCAAATTGAGTTTATATTCAATTTACAACTAGACTAGGATTTTGTTCCCCAAGATTTCATAACCACAAGGATTATACACTGGTGATCTTTTTCGGTGTTTAACATGCAATATTGGTAAGTTAAGTTCACCTAAATGGTTGGTCCCCTATCTAGATGATTTTCACCACGCAACTTGGTCTGTATACGGGTGTACTTTAGTTGACCCTTACCCTTAATATCGAATTAGGTATCCCTCTGACAAGTTTAAGCTATTAGATATGGGTTGTTATCCTCAAATCTCCATTGTAATCCCTTTTTTTCATTCTTTACCTCCTTGATCTAGTAAGTAAGAATAAAGGCAAGTCCTAATGTTTGCAACCGTCAAGAATCAATTAAAACGAAGGGAAACAATACATGCAAACTTTGTTTAAGAATCAGTAAGTATTTTTCCCTATGTGTGTTAATTCATCTTGGTTATCACAAACCTAGTTTATGGGTTTAGCTACTCATGTTTGTGTTATTGCAATCACAAAATATAGAATAAATCATAATTGCAACTTACAAAGTATTATAGAATAAAAACCAAGTAGATTGAATAAAATTCTAATGTAGCTTTCGTATCTTGAATCAAGAATAATTGTATGAAACCTTTCTCAAGAATATCGCTCAAGATCCTCAGAAAAATCGTCCTCTCAACATTCTCCTAAAATAAACCTAAAACAGGGTATTTATAATACAAAGAAATCCTCTTCCTAAATAAATCTAGAAACCATGTCGGCAGTGGCCACGGGCCATGGGACAGATCGTTAGGCCTTCTGATGAGTCGTTCCTTACTTTCGATCAATCGTCCTCGGCAACTTACCCAGGCCTGGAAATGGGTCACCTAATGACTCGTCTTGCCTATGCACGAGTCTTTAGGTCTCTCGTGGTCTACTTCCTCAGAAATTCCAGTGCACGTCACGGATAGCTCCAGTAGCTTGCCAATGAATCGTTCTTTCAGGCGACGACTTGTGATGTCGGTCGTTAACTCCACTAGAAACTTGGCTGAACTTTTTCTCCTCAAAACCTAACTATTGACCTCACGTGTAATGAGTCGTTCCTCTAACTCGTCAAGTGCACTGTTTTACTTCTTCAAAACTTCATCTTTTTGCCAACGCCTCAAGTGACGGGTCATGCCTCCTGCCAACGACTCGTTAAGTACCTTGCAATCCTCTTTCAGTTGTGTTCAACATTAATTCGACAAAAATCACTTCCAGACCTGTTTTCCTGCACATTACGCACAAAATACCTTGTAACCATATAAACATACCTGGAATGTGCATAATTTATTGGTTTTAAGCGTCGAAAGTGCAGTAAAATCAAGGCACATCAGTTTAACCTTGTGATCAACCTTTTCTTGATTTCATCTTGTTCTTGCTACTTGTTATTCAAGATTTCGTGATTTAATTGAAGGAATTATTTTTTTTGTCAATCATCTTTGTAAGTATTATTTTATGTTTTCAATCATGAACACAAATCACAACCTTGCAACTATGAGAGGATAAAAATCTCCATAGCTAGAGTTGTGGGAACCCTGGTGGATTAACAAGTTAGGGTTGCACAAAGTGAGTATGAAACCAATACTAATTACTTATATTGTATTCTCTTCATCTTTAATGATTCTTAGTTGTGTACAACGTTAGGAAGTGCCTGAATTCTTTACTTGCTTTGGTCGAAGAGGTAGAGATTAGGAAAAGATAATTACAATAGAGCCTTGATCTTGATGATCATTGTATTAACTTGAGTTGTGATCGCCGGATAGTTATATCTAGAACTTAGTGATAACAATTAGTTTGCAAAACTCATGATACTTGGTCGAGTAATTGAGGATAGTCATTCAATAGGGATTGGTCGATCGTTTGAATGAACCTAAGTTATCAGTTCTGTAAGTAAGTATTGGTGAAGATCATGAGTGTATACCCAAAGTTGTTATGAACCCATAGAGAACACAAACCCTTAGTTATTCCTTTAATTATTGATTCACAAATATAATCTTGCCCGCTATTTATTTCTATTATTGATTTTTATTAGAATTCCCCCCATTGTGCAGTAATTATTATACAAGTTCATCTACCAGCTGTAATCTAGATCTTCCATATTCCCTATGGGTTCGACCCCAACCTCTTAGTTGGGTTCTTTATTGACAACGTCTGCTTCATACTTTAGTTGGAAGTGTGGCTTGAGCGTTATCAAAAAGTGGCGCCGTTGCCAGGGACTACGGCTAAGACTAGGTTATTTGCTTGTATTTAACTTTTTTGTAATTATTTCCTTAGTTACGTTTATTTTTGTGTTTTTCTTTGATACCTACACCAACCAATATGCAGCTACTAATGGCCAACAGAACAGTAAAGAGACCAGTGGGCATCCTAGTTGATGTGCTCATCAAGGTTGATAAGTTTATATTCCCAGCGGACTTCGTGATCTTGGATTACGAGGTCGATTATGAGGTCCCCATCATTTTGGGGAAACCATTCCTCTCCACTGGGAGGCTCTAGTAGATGTGGAAGCTGGCCTGTTGAAGTCCAGGCTAAATAAAGAAGAGGTCACTTTCAATATCTGTCGGAGTATGAAGCAACCAAAGGAATTTAGTGTGATCTCAACACTTGAGGATGAGTATGAGTCACTTGACGAATTCTGAGTAGTAAGACTTGCATCGTGATGCGACTTTAAATCAGGCGCTTCTTGGGAGGCAACCCAAGTGGTGGTTTGGTGAAATCTGAGTAACCAGACCACCTGCATCGTGCCGCGACATTTAATCAAGTGCTTCTTGGGAAGAAACCCAAGTTATTGAACTAATGTGTGCTCGGTGTGTAGGGAAACAAAAATAGGTGGCTGAAAGATCTGCAGCTACAAGATCTCAGTACGACTCGTGGTGAGGTCCTACGAGTCGTGGTAGCAGTGGTGGTGAAAAGCAAATTAAACTCCAAGCAAAGTCTGACCTACAACTTATCCTACGATTCATACCTCAATGGTACGAGTCATAGGATGCACTCGTAGGTCACCAAGTAAGTTCTCTATAAATAAAGTCATTACGGGTCAGGGACGAGTCGTAGGTTGCTTCTACGACTCGTGGTACGAACCGTGACAGGTCAAAATTACCTGATTCGGCCCAGATTTTTAAAATAGCCCTCACCTACTTAAACTTCAAAATCGACCATCTTCCACCCGAACACCTCAAAACCCACGACCCACGACTTGAGAACCCTCTTCCCAACACCCATAGCTTCCTATCATCAAGAAATTAAAGAACGAAATTCTTGCTTCAACTGAGTGTGCAAAGCCCCTAGAAGTTGATTTCCAATTTATGAATCGACAATCAAGTAAGTGATTTACATTGTAAGTTCTTAATGCTTGAAAGTGAACTTAAGGGAATCGAAAACCCATAAGAATCACTGGGTATGCTTGAAAATCAATGGGTATGTGCAAAAAACTCCAACTCGACCAAAAACCCACTGGAAATTTATTGAATTTTGAACCAAGAACACCTAAAGGGAGTTACGCGTAGGGGAGGATTAAATGGTGTAAAGAGGGAGTTTACCAAATGCTAGACCTGGGGGAAATCTGAGTACCCAAAAATGTGCAAAACAAACACTTACACACTGAGCAAAAGAATTGTAAAAAATGGGTTGAAAAAGGGTACTCAGAACAGTACGGATCATAGGTTGACACTACGAGTCATACTAAGTGCTCGTACCACTTATCTTGAAAAAATCTGTCACGCCCCACCTTGGGGGGTATGATTGGCACCTAGTGCCCTACTAAGACCTGACCTGCTGAACTGTTAAGCCTGGGCGCATCTGGCGCCTGGCTGGCTCTAGCTCAAATTTCTGGAAACAAAGGGCTATATAGCAGCTGTAAATACAGCCCTCGGCCCATTGGCCTATAGCCTTCTGTACCTGTACTATAGCTGACCAGAAACAAGGCAAATCAGGGGAACCTATGCGGGCCGACAAGGCCACCATGCTGTCTAGTTATCTGCAACTCAAGCATAACATACTGAAAAAGCTACGTGACCGGCAAGGTCACCACTACTGGTAAACTATGGCCCCACACGGCCATTACAAAAGAAAGAAGTAGTAAAGGCAACTATACAACTGCACGGCCTCTCACGACCGGCTCATCTGACCACAGGGAATATAAACAGACTGCAAGCCTCTAAGAAGGATAATAGAAATGATCGGGAAAGGGCCCCGACCTACCCGTACTGTACAACAAAAGGAACTGAACTACACCTCTAGAAATTCAGTCTCCGGATGACAGGAGCTGAATATTCGACCGCTGATGGGGATCACGTGGTATCGCCTGCGCGTCTATGGGTACCTGCAGGCAAGTAATGCAGCGCCCCACTGGGCGTCAGTACCGCTGGTACTGAGTATGTAAAGCAAACTGAATACAAGTAATATAACTAAAAATTCTGAATAGTATGAGATAACTGAATCTTTAAGAACTGAAGGGATATCTGAAATCAATAACATAACTGTCAAAACTGAAATAAGAAGGAGTAGATAACTGTCTGATAGTGTAGATCGTACCTGTTCTTAATCATACTGAAGGGAGTAGGAATCATACCTGGAGACGTATCATTCTACTACTAATCTGCTCGTATCTACTATAACATGGTATAACATACATAACATAACATGGCATACACAACCTTACCCGGCCCCCATAAGCCGGGAGGTACAATCAACACAGAATCTATACCCCTACCCCGGTCAACCCATCTCCTACACTGGCTATAAGCATCCTGCCGGTACCCTGGGTATGCACTTGGGCTCGCTGAGCCCCTGACTATAACTGTATCTGAGTCCGGAGGACTCCTGAATCTGCACCCGGGCGTATCCGCTCGACTGGGGTGTGTAAGGGCCGATCAAGGCACAAGTATGGGGAAAAACTGGCATCCCATCTTCGTCCCCTGGCGGGACGGCATGCCACTCCGTAGAGTGACGTATCCTCATCCTCTGGCGGACGAGTCGATACAGCTATTAACCCTGGGCGGTCATGGATGCTAGGTAATCCAACCCCAAACAATACAACGGTCTCAACTGGTAATACTGTCTGGGTATCTCACATGCTGAGGCTAATAGGGATAAAGTATCATATATATTACATGCTGGGCTACTGATAGCAATCTGTACATATTAATACGTGCTGAGGCAGGTAAAGATGTATAAATATGAACATAGTCTCCTGCCGGGCTGTACTGAGCAAATGCTATAAGGTAATGTTTCTGCTGAAAATTCTACTGTTTACTAAGTCTCTGTATACACTATATGCTAGACTAATGATAGAAATAAGATACATGCTGAGGCTGGAAGTACTATATATGTATGTACAAATATAATCTTTCTGCTAGACTACGTTGTATACTAACTTTCTATAGTAACAGGATTTACTAATCCTGACCTGCTTTCTGAACTTCATTTTAGTCTGCTATTCTATTTCTGAAGTGCTTTACGGATACTGTACTACTTCACGGGGTTTCAACTGAACACAACAATATCTTAACATGGCATACTACATCACATTCTGAATATGCTGGGCACTCTCTAACGCTTGCATTAGAATCTATATCATACTGATAGGTTTCATACACATTACAACCCAATGTTTCTCACATCGTACCAACATTCATAATAACTCAATACTCAACTTCTGAACATTTTACTGGTCCGTAATTTATTACGCTATACTGATATTACTTAACTTGCCGAAGGAAACTAACTTTACATACCTTATCTTCGACTATTCGTCCGTCGGACGAGGCTCGGCCGGTACTTCAACTATTTTCTCCCAACTGCATTCATAAATACGTCAATCAATACTAAATACAACATTACTATAAAGAGCGACGTTACTTTCGATTTAATTTATAGCCTAAACTTAGGCTTATCGAAAGACGGTCAAAAACTCGCTATTTTCCAGCGGCCCAGAAGGGAGAATTATTTACTTCTCAACTAGGAACACATAGACATTAATTTAGAGCAATTCTACTTACTTTAGTTCGGCGGCTCGCCGACTCGTCGGCCGTTTTTCGCAAAACTAACTCCGTAGAAATGCTCTCTGCTGCTAAATACCTTGATATCTAGGATTAATTTGGGTTTGGGCAGCGTTTGGCAGCGTAATCGGATGAAAATATTTAATTTTCTTCGTCTTCTCTCTATTTACAGCGTTTCTGGAATTTGGTAAGTGAGGGAAATGATTTTAACCCGAAGTGGGGGCTTTATATACTTGGGCCTGGACAAGGGCAACGTGTCACGGAGCCATCGCGGAGGCCTCACCTCCGTGACACGCTGCCATTGCAGAGGGGCTCTGCCTCGGCTCCTCCCGCGATGGTTCGACAGGTTTCTCGTTCGATCCTTTTCTCGGGCCTTTCCCTAGCACGTATGGCTTTCAAATATGCTTAACCAACATGAGAATAGGTCATCTAAGTGCCGGGAATTCTACGGGGTATAACATTCTCCCCCCCTTAGGAACATTCGTCCCCGAATGTATACTGCTGTCTAGAGAGCTATTCACTCTAGTTTCTGGGAAAATTTTTGGCAGAGTTTCCCCTGTAATATGGACTATCGCAATGACCTGAAACGCAGAAAAAGCCCAACACAGGCACTGCACACAATATTCTACAATCCACTGGACAACTAAATATCACTTCTTTCTTTATCATTTACAACATACATACTAAAAAGTACTGTGTAAATAATGATACGGACATACCTGTTGTCTGACTAGGCCTGAAATAAGTGAGGGTATCTGGTTTTCATATCTTCTTCAGCCTCCCACGTCATTTCTTCCCGATTTCTGTTACGCCACAATACCTTGACAGATACAACATCTTTAGTTCTCAGTCTGCGAATCTGTCTGTCTAAGATAGCTACGGGAACCTCTTCGTAGGCTAACTCTTCTGTGACCTGAACATCCTGGACTGGAACTACTGTAGAAGGGTCCCCTACGAACTTTCTTAACATGGAAACGTGGAATACTGGGTGAACCGACGCTAACTCTGGAGGCAAGTTCAACTCGTATGCCACGCGGCCTATTCTTCGCCGAACCTGATACGGCCCAATGAATCTTGGGCTAAGCTTGCCCTTCTTGCCAAACCTCATTACCCCTTTCATCGGGGACACTTTCAGATATACCCAATCGTTTACCAAAAATTCTAGATTTCTGCGCCGCCTATCTGCGTATGATTTCTGGCGGCTCTGAGCGGTCAGTAAACGTTCCCGGATAAGCTTTATCTTTTCTTCAGACTGCCGAATAATGTCTGGGCCAACTAATGCTGATTCTCCTATTTCAAACCAGCCCACTGGCGATCTACATTTTCGCCCGTACAATGCCTCGAAAGGCGCCATCTGAATAGCTGAATGGTAGCTGTTTTTATAAGCAAATTCAATTAACGAAAGATGTTCATCCCAGCTACACCCAAAATCTAACACACACGCTCGTAACATATCTTCGAGCGTCTGAATTGTACGTTCGGCCTGTCCATCTGTTTGAGGATGGAATGCTGTGCTCAAATTAATCTGCGTTCCCAAACCTTTCTGAAACGATTACCAGAATCTAGCTGTAAACTGTGCTCCCCTATCTGAAATGATAGATACCGGCACGCCATGCAATCTAACTATTTCTCTGATATACAATTTGGCATAATCCTCAGCTGAGAAGGTAGCCCTTACTGGCAGGAAATGAGCTGATTTTGTCAGCCTGTCAACTATTACCCAAATGGAATCATTTCTGCGTCTAGTACGGGGTAACCCTGTTACAAAATCCATGTTTATTACTTCCCATTTCCACATAGGTATCATTATCTCCTGAGTCAAACCACCCGGTTTCTGGTGTTCTGCCTTCACCTGCTGACAATTAGCACATCTAGATACAAATTCAGCTATCTCAGTTTTCATACCTGGCCACCAGTAGATGTCTCTGATGTCGTGGTACATTTTCGTCGCCCCTGGGTGAAGGGAATAGCGAGCGTAGTGTACCTCATGCATGATCTGCCCACGAAGTCCTGCGACATTCGGGACACAAAGGCGGCCCTTACAATGTAGCACACCATCCTCGGTTATCTGAAAATCTGGCTCCTTACCCTTCTGAACTCTATCTCTGAGCTGGACTAAATTGGGATCCTCATACTGCTGTTCTTTTACCTCTATAACTAACGATGACACTGCAGAATTCTGAATTACTGGTCCATTATTTTCTGTTTCTATTACTTGAACGGCTAGGCCAGCTAACTGATGAATTTCTTTAGCTAATTTCTGTTTCTCAGGTCGCAAATACGCCAAACTCCCCATTGACTTACGACTCAGGGCATCTGCTACCGCATTAGCTTTTCCGGGGTGGTACAAAATATTCATATCATAGTCTTTCAGCAACTCTAACCAGCGGCGTTGCCGCAGATTCAACTCCCTCTAGGTGAAAATGTACTGTAAACTTTTATGATCTGTATAAATATTAACATGGACGCCGTACAGATAATGCCTCCACATCTTCAAGGCATGAATTACTGCGGCCAATTCCAGGTCATGGGTAGGGTAATTCTTTTCATGTTTTCTTGGCTGTCTGGAGGCATATGCAATTACTCTACGATGCTGCATCAACACACAACCCAATCCGACACCTGACGCATCGCAATAGACTGAATAACCTTCTGTGCCTTCCGGCAGTGCTAGTACTGGGGCGGAGGTTAACCTGTCTTTCAATTCCTGGAAACTCTGCTCGCATGCCTCCGTCCACTGAAACTTTGCCGATTTCTGTGTCAATTTAGTTAAAGGTGTTGCAATGGTTGAGAATCCCTCAACAAATCTCCGATAATACCCTGCTAACCCCAGAAAACTACGAACTTCAGTCGGGGTAGTAGGCCTAGGCCATGACTTAACTGCTTCTATCTTCTGCTTGTCTACCTGTATACCAGTGTCTGAGACAATATGCCCCAAAAAGGCCACTGAGTTAAGCCAGAATTCACACTTCGAAAATTTAGCATACAACTGGCGGTCCCTGAGAATCTGGAGCACTGTTCGCAAATGAGTCCGGTGATCTGCTTCAGAGCGAGAATACACCAGAATGTCATCAATGAATACTATCACGAACAAGTCCAGGAAGGGTCTGAAAATACTATTCATCAGATCCATAAAGACTGCTGGGGCGTTCGTTAGCCCGAAGGACATAACCAGAAATTCAAAATGCCCATATCGGGTCCTGAATGCTGTCTTAGGAATATCCCTCTCACGTACTCGGACCTGGTGGTATCCGGACCGCAAGTCAATCTTAGAAAAGTATCTGGCTCCCTGCAACTGATCAAATAATTCATCAATTCTGGGGAGCGGATACTTGTTCTTTACTGTAACTTTGTTTAGCTTCCGATAATCTATGCACATTCGGAGCGACCCATCTTTCTTTCTCACAAACAAGACTGGCGCACCCCACGGGGAAGTACTCGGCCTGATAAAACCTTTATCTAACAGGTCTTTCAACTGCTCCTTTAATTCTCTGAGTTCTGCAGGAGCCATACGATAAGGAGGTATTGATATTGGCTGAGTGCCTGGTAGCAAGTCAATAGTGAAGTCTATTTCCCTTTCTGGGGGAAGACCAGGTAACTCATCAGGAAATACATCTGGGAATTCATTTACCACTGGGACAGACTGGAGTGTCGGAGATTCTGCTTGGACATCCCGAACTCTGACAAGATGGTAAATGCACCCCTTAGATATCAACTTTCTCGCCTGAAGGTAGGAAATAAACCTACCTTTTGGCGTAGCGGTGCTACCCTTCCACTCCCGTACTGCTTCTCCTGGGAAGTGGAATCGGACCGTCTTGGTCCAACATTCAACATTGGCAAAGCATGGCACTAACCAGTCCATACCCATTATGGCATCGAAGTCTATCATTTCTAACTCGACCAGATCTACTGTGGTCTGACGGTCAACAATCTCTACTGTACACCCGCGGTAGATTCGGCTAGCTGTGATAGAGTCACCGACGGGCGTAGATACCAGAAAGGGTTGCCGTAATGATTCTGGTACAATACTAAACTTCCGTGCCACAAATGGAGTAATGTAGGACAAAGTAGACCCTGGATCAATTATCACATAAGCAGGGTGTGAACAGATAGTTAACATACCTGTCACAACATCAGGCGATGCCTCTGAATCTTGCCTCCCTAGTAGGGCATACGTGCGGCTTGGACCCGCACCTATACTGGAGGCCCCTAATCTGCCTCGACCCCTGCCTGCTGAAACTGGGGGCCTACGCCCAGTCGAGGATGTTGTGGCTCGTGACCCTGCTGATGTCCTATCCTGTCTATCGCGGTCCTCTCGACCTCTGGCTGGGCAATATTTCATCAAATGGCCTTCTTGGCCACAAATATAACATGCGGTGGAGCCATATCTGCATGCTCCAGAATGACGTCGATTGCATATAGGGCAAAGTGGTAGGGTATACCTACTCTGCTCTGCCCTCCTCTGTAATGGTGGATCTGCCATCTGCGAGCCTCTACCAGTCCCTGACTGCCCCCTGCGGCTGGATCTACCCCCCTGTGACTGTGGCGGAGGCGGGGGCCTGGGCGGCCTGTCTGACATTCGGGGCCTGGGTCCTCCCCGAGCCTCTCCCTGTAATTCAACTGGCCTGTCCCGGCGACGCTGTTCCTCATTAACCCTTCTGACCTCTCGTTGCCGCTGCCTGATGCCCTCAATATTCTGAGCAAATGCCTGAATGTGAGCAATATCCATGTCCTCTCGCAGTGTAGCTGTAGTACAAATCTCAACATATTCTGGATTCAAGCCCGTAATGAAGCGATGCACTCTGGATGCCATGGTATCAACGAAGGCCGGTGCATATCGGGCTAGAGAATCAAACTGCAAAGAATATTCCCGAACACTCATGGCCCCCTGTTCTAGATGTAGGAACTGGTCTACCCGGGCCTGTCGAATCTCCCGCGGCAAATAATGATCCAAAAAGGCCCCTGAAAAGCTGGACCAGGTGGGAGGGGAAGCATCTCTCCCTCGGGACCTTTCCCAGCTTTCGTACCATAACACCGCAATATCCCGTAACCGGAATGCGGCCAACTCAACTGACTCGGTAGACGTGGCATGCATAACCCTGAAGATTCTCTGCATCTGATCCAGAAAATCTTGGGGGTCCTCTGTTCGGTCCGTACCCGTGAACTGTGGGGGATTCAGGGCTAAGAATTCTCGGACCCTCGAACTACCGGGCCCTCCTGATGATTCTACAGCTGTAGATGGCATTGGCTGACGCTGAGCAGCCATCATCTGTGCTAACAAAACTACAACACTCCTAACCTCCTGATCAGAAGGAGTCAATATAGGGGCTGCTGAAGGTAATGTCGCCCCAAGTGACTCCTGACGTGGTGGAGACTGCTGAGGAGGCTGAGATGAAGCCTCTATAGGGCCCTCTGATCGGGCTGTCTCCAAATGAGGGAGAGGCATCCTGCTGGTGCCTTCTCCTGCTGCGAGGTCTAAGTTCCGACCTGTAATAGGATGGCGCTGGTCTGACATTATCTGTAACTAAAGAATATGGTAAGATTTTTAGGAATTCAACCCTATACTGTACAGCTCTATAGCACGACTAAATCAGAATAAAAGACAACCATCCTATCATGCCTTGCAGCCTCCTACCCATAGTATGTGGTGCACAACACATTCATGGACAAGACTCTACTTAGCACGGCTTGCAGACTCCCTGGGATACGACCTGCTCTGATACCAAGTTTGTCACGCCCCACCTTGGGGGGTATGACTGGCACCTAGTGCCCTACTAAGACCTGACCTGCTGAACTGTTAAGCCTGGGCGCATCTGGCGCCTGGCTGGCTCTAGCTCAAATTTCTGGAAACAAAGGGCTATATAGCGGCTGTAAATACAGCCCCCGGCCCATTGGCCTATAGCCTTCTGTACCTGTACTACAGCTGACCAGAAACAAGGCAAATCAGGGGAACCTATGCGGGCCGATAAGGCCACCATGCTGTCTAGTTATCTGCAACTCAAGCATAACATACTGAAAAAGCTACGTGACCGGCAAGGTCACCACTACTGCTAACTATGGCCCCACACAGCCATTACAAAAGAAAGAAGTAGTAAAGGCAACTATACAACTGCACGGCCTCTCACGAGCGGCTCATCTGACCACAGGGAATATAAACAGACTGCAAGCCTCTAAGATGGATAATAGAAATGATCGGGACAGGGCCCCGACCTACCCATACTGTACAACAAAAGGAACTGAACTACACCACTAGAAGTTCAGTCTCCGGATGACTGGAGCTGAATATTCGACCGCTGATGGGGATCACGTGGTATCGCCTGCGCGTCTATGGGTACCTGCAGGCAAGTAATGCAGCGCCCCACTGGGCGTCAGTACCGCTGGTACTGAGTATGTAAAGCAAACTGAATACAGCTGAATACAAGTAATATAACTAAAAATTCTGAATAGTATGAGATAACTGAATCTGTAAGAACTGAAGGGATATCTGAAATCAATAACATAACTGTCAAAACTGAAATAAGAAGGAGTAGATAACTGTCTGATAGTGTAGATCGTACCTGTTCTTAATCATACTGAAGGGAGTAGGAATCATACTTGGGTATCTCACATGCTGAGGCTAATAGGGATAAAGTATCATATATATTACATGCTGGGCTACTGATAGCAATCTGTACGTATTAATACGTGCTGAGGCAGGTAAAGATGTATAAATATGAACATAGTCTCCTGCCGGGCTGTACTGAGCAAATGCTATAAGGTAATGTTTCTGCTGAAAATTCTACTGTTTACTAAGTCTCTGTATACACTATATGCTGGACTAATGATAGAAATAAGTACATACTTAATACATGCTGAGGCTGGAAGTACTATATATGTATGTACGAATATAATCTTTCTGCTAGACTACGCTGTATACTAACTTTCTATAGTAACAGGATTTACTAATCCTGACCTGCTTTCTAAACTTCATTTTAGTCTGCTATTCTATTTCTGAAGTGCTTTACGGATACTGTACTACTTCACGGGGTTTCAGCTGAACACAACAATATCTTAACATGGCATACTACATCACATTCTGAATATACTGGGCACTCTCTAACGCTTGCATTAAAATCTATATCATACTGATAGGTTTCATACACATTACAACCCAATGTTTCTCACATCGTACCAACATTCATAATAACGCAATACTCGACTTCTGAACATTTTACTGGTCCGTAATTTATTACGCTATACTGATATTACTTAACTTGCCGAAGGAAACTAACTTTACATACCTTATCTTCGACTATTTGTCCGTCGGACGAGGCTCGGCCGGTACTTCAACTATTTTCTCCCAACTGCATTCATAAATACGTCAATCAATACTAAATACAACATTACTATAAAGAGCGATGTTACTTTCGATTTAATTTATAGCCTAAACTTAGGCTTATCGAAAGACGGTCAAAAACTCGCTATTTTCCAGCGGCCCAGAAGGGAGAATTATTTACTTCTCAACTAGCAACACATAGACATTAATTTAGAGCAATTCTACTTACTTTAGTTCGGCGGCTCGCCGATTCGTCGGCCGTTTTTCGCAAAACTAACTCCGTAGAAATGCTCTCTGCTGCTAAATACCTTGATATCTAGGATTAATTTGGGTTTGGGCAGCGTTTGGCAGCGTAATCGGATGAAAATATTTAATTTTCTTCGTCTTCTCTCTATTTACAGCGTTTCTGGAATTTGGTAAGTGAGGGAAATGATTTTAACCCGAAGTGGGGGCTTTATATACTTGGGCCTGGACAAGGGCAACGTGTCACGGAGCCATCGCGGAGGCCTCACCTCCGTGACACGCTGCCATTGCAGAGGGGCTCTGCCTCGGCTCCTCCCGCGATGGTTCGACAGGTTTCTCGTCCGATCCTTTTCCCGGGCCTTTCCCTAGCACGTATGGCTTTCAAATATGCTTAACCAACGTGCGAATAGGTCATCTAAGTGTCGGGAATTCTACGGGGTATAACAAAATCAATCTAGGAAGCCCACCCTACTACTCGTGGAATCGACCTATGGGTCGTACCACGATTTATGAAGAAAAACAAAATTTATGCAAAATGGGACTTCATCAGACCACCCAAGGGACAGATCGTACCTTCATGGTACGAGTCGTACCTGCAAGTCGTAGGGCACCATCAGAGCTTCTAATGAGTCGTACCTCTGAGGTACGACTCGTACTGAGGACCCATGATGATATACTAAACTTCTTCTATCTGATTTTTCTTTTTCAAAAATGGAATACTAACCTCCTTCTCACCAGGTACAATGACATACAAACGCAGGGCAGACAAAACACAAGCCCGCAGGACATTGATAGATGAAACAATGGACTCAGAGTCTGATCAAGCTGGAGATTTACCTTGTGGTTCACTTGAGTATTATCAAGTAGACACCTTAGATACAAATGGAACAAGAACCACTACGGCAAAAGAAAAGGCTCAAGCTAAAGCGACCACGGCCACATCCGCTCAAGCTCCCCAGTATGAAGAGGGAGCTAGAGAGGAACAACAAAGGCCGGGTACCGACTCCAACATTGAGGAAGGGTCAGAAGGGACCCAGAATGATGTAGAAAGCAGTGAAGAAGTAGATTAGGAGGAGACCCCTGCTAGATAAAATAGAACAATGTGGTGGAGGGTGCCGGGTGCCAAAGAGATATATGAACAAGGCATCGCTCTCACCGCCAAAAAGAAGCATCCAAGAACCGCGGATCCTCACTAATACATTGAATGAAGTTGAAGAGATGAAGCATATTTTTATCTTCTAGGGGTTAGATTGGATGGCCAAGACCCCTACACAATACATAGAGGAGATCATTGGGGAGTTCTACACCAACTACCTGCCCACAATGGAGGAGAAAGCAAAGGAGGGGCAAAAGATAAAGGAGCAGTCTTCGTTGGAGAGTGTTCTAGTCCGAGGACGAGTTGTACATGTATCCGATCGAACTATTGCACGGATGTTGTATGGACCTCAGTTCAGACCAACTAGGATAACCCCAGAGTATGACTACAGGGTTGAGGCAATGAAGCAGAGTAGGAGTCTGAGTAGGGGTCAGCGACAGAGGCAGCTGCAATGGCTAGAAAAAGTGATAGTTGAGAACAAGGATGAAGATAGGTGGGTTACAAGTGGTAAGAAGGTGACAAAGCATTCACTGAACTTCATCGCAAAGGCCTGCTGGACATTGATGAGACATCAATTAGCACCCACAGTCAATGATAACACGCTGAGTGATGATAGAGCGGCGTTGGTGGCATGCCTCATGTCTCGCTACCCTCTTAACATCCCGAGGATCATAGCTACAGAGATACGAGAGCAGGCAGTGGAAGTAAGCACGACTATTCCATTCCCGAGTCTTGTATACAGTTTGTGCAGGGAGGGAAGAGTTCAGCGAGGTGATGAGAGATTGATTGGAGGCCAGAGAATTGTAGACATAGGCCTTATCCGGGATGAGATGAACCCGGTGAGCAGATCCAGGATGCCTACAGCTATCCCAGCAGCTCAGCTAGCAGGGGACGTACAGGTGAATGTCCCCAGTAACAAATGCTAGTCATTTAGAGTCAGCTCCCAGCACTTCAGCTACACCACTGCCTAATGTACATACTCAGACACCAGCAGGGTACATCTTGGTTTCGCAGGATTTCCTCCAGAAACTGGCAAAGAGATTGACCATGGCCGAGCGCAAAATTCAAGCAATGATGGAGAATGTAAATCCATGGTTCAAATTCGAGATAGATGCAGCAGCTCAAGCCCTTCATGTCTTCCTAGATAGTTTTGAGAGTAGATTCAACATGAGGATGGTGGAGCAGTCAGACACCGACAGTCTCTATGTGGAGTTGGGGGCTCTTCAGAGCCAAGTGGTTGAGTTGTCTTTCCAGAAACCAACTGTTATAGCATCCCCCACTCTTCCGGACCTAGATGCAGAGCTTGAGGAGGATATAGATTTGGCAGCATACTGGGGGCCAATTGCAGCTAGTGATAAAGGCAAGAAGAGAGTTGCTGAAAATGCTGGTGAGGGAAGTTTGAAAAAGAAGAGAAAGAAGGAGAAGAAAGAGTGCAAGCAGGCTAGAGCGGAGAGTATGCGGGCTCATGAGGAGCATATGACTGAGCTACATGAGAGAGTAAGAGGAGTGGGAAGCTCCACCATAGCTCAGCCCTAGCTTGCTAGTGGCCATGACCCTTTGGGCGAGCCACCTTCAACCCCAGCTACCACAGAGGCCGTTCAAATGGTTGTATCCATTGAGGGGGGACCACTACCCCCATTGTTACACCATTAAGTGCGCCGGCCACCACTAGCGCCACTACTACTGCGGAGGTACCACCTTCTCAAGATGATAGAGGCGAAGTCTGAGTAGCCATAGGTATGTCCTTTTTTCCCTTCATGCTTATATTTCATGCTTCGAGGACGAAACACATGTTTCAAAAAGGGGGGTCTACTTGTTATTTTTGGGAGATTTTTGTTCTTCTAAGGATTTTACTTGTTGTATTTCTTTTCCCTCAGGCATTCTATCTAGTAGAACCGACATGTGTTAAGATTTTTGTTTTTAGTTGTGATTTTTGTTCAATTAGAAAGTAACTTAGGAATACTCAGCCAATGGATATGCACTATTTTTGTTATTTTTGAAAATTTGACCCTGTTTAAAAAAATTGCTATGTATTTGTGACAACAATGCATGATCTTTGTGGATCGTTTTATGTCAATTAGTTATTGATAGTGCTAGTCTTGTTAAGCCATGTATGAACTAGATAAGTAAAGTAAAAATAGTTCATGTACCATGTGTGAGTGAGGTCTTAGTATTTATTGCAGTATGTTGTTGAAGATTTAGAACTTGCCTGGTTGGCCTCTGCATAAGTTGAGGATGGTTGGTTAGGATATGATCATAGGCCATTTTTTTGTTCGCTCACTTTTAGCCTATATTTCCCTACCAAAGTTTCATGAATCCCTTGATCTCGGTTTGAGCCTTACTAGACCATATTTCTTTAATTTACTTGTTAACCGTACTCATTTGTTTATAATGAACCTGTTTGGCCCTAGTCCTTCCTTGGATATTGTGAACCTCAATATAAGAAAAATGCTTAAGTTGAGGGTGGCTAGAGTATGGGTGCATAAATGGTGGGAGCGGGAAAAAAATGGTGAAAAAAGTTGTGGTGAGGTGAAAAAGTAAAAAGCTGAAAATTTGAGAATATTGAGAAAAAAATAAAAGAGAAATTCAAAATAGCTTGTAAGTGTTGAAAAATGTGAAAAATCACCTCACCCATGCAAATATTCTTAAAATGGGAAAAAGGGAAGAAAAGAAGACAAGAGGAATGAAGGGTGAAATAGGAGAATGGTGTAGCCAATGAATGTAGTTCCAAGGAAGGGATAGTTACTAATAAAATCTTTCATCTTTATCATGTCCATCCCTAAGCCTACATTACAAGTCATATCAAGTCCTATATTGATCTTAATTTGACCATCTAATAAACCAAAGTAGAGAAAATAAGGACAAGCCTATGGTATCTGATGTATAATACTTGCAGTTCTTTGAGAGAGTAAGTGCTTCATTTTCCTAGTCCCGTGTTTCAATTGATACTTCACACTATAGTTAGGACTCCATTTTTTGTAAGGGTACATGGATTATGTTTTCTCTTACCATTGGCCTGTGTGAAACGCATAGGTGATGACTTGATTTCTTATTGATAGCTGGATGACATGTCTTGATCCCTGAATATCATGTTTTGATATTGCTTGCAATACATTAGCTGATGATGTTTCAAGAGGAAGGGTCAATAGATTTTGTATATACACTGCACAAATTTGTTTCAATTTTGGCTGTAGTACCTTAAGTTTATTTTCTAGTTGAGCGTCGTGTTTAGTTTTTCTTTTTCTTTGCCTGAGGACATGCAAAAGTCTTAAGTTGAGGGTGTTGATGTGTTGTTGTTTTGCAGCACTATTGACGGTCAAAACTAAGAAAATAGCATGGACGTAGGTGTATTTATGTGGATATGAGACACTTTTCCTTTGATTTCAGGATAAATGGGTTTTGGAACAATAAATTGTAAAAGGGAGCTCAAAGTGTGCAAAAAAGGGTAAAAAGTGCAGACCACAGTATGATCCGTAGGATGGACCTACGAGTCGTACTGAAGGCCCTGATAAGAAGCAGAAAACTTAACCTGGAAGATTGATCCCACGAGACTTGTCACGAATCGTACCATGGTGGTACGGGTTGTGGTAAGCCAGTCATGATGAAATTCAGAAGAAATGCACAGAAGGTTGATTCTCAGTACGAGAGCGCCTTACGACCTATAAGATGAAGGTACGAGTCGTACCATACTGGTCGTGGTGAAGTTCATAAAAAGTTCAAGAGTACCAGGATCAAGCCACGGGTTCAATGTACGAGTCGTAGGAAGTAGGTACGAATCATACCTTGGCCCAACACTTAGCAAAATTCAGCCAACAATCCAAGCTATGAGTCGATGCCACGGTCCATGAGAAGCCCCTATGAGTCGTAGGTAGATTCGTGACGAGGTCATCAATAGATATGGAAAGCAGTCCTGTTAGTTTAGGAAAAGGATTCTTGTGTCTCTATAAATACTTTTTATGTTTTATTTTTCATAGAGGACAAAGAATAGACTTAATTCTAGTATGAAAACATTGTAGTAAGGAGTTTTATATCATTGGAAGAGAGAATTGAGTTGGTTCAACCTTGTGATCAACCTTTTCTTGAATTCATCTTGTTCTTTCTACCTGTTATTCAAGATTTCGTGGTTTAATTGAAGGGGTTAACATATCATGACTGTTAGGGTTAGAACTCCCCTACTGTCAAATCCAAGATCCGACTAGGCTCACATACTTACCATCTCCCGTTTAGCTTTAAGCCATCATTTTGAGGCTCCTGAATATATCTCAAGGCTGGGACTAACTCACTAACTCGTATCTCCCCCTTTCACCTCTAGCCATCACAGCGAGTCTTATATTAACAACTATTCACATCATACATCGACAACCTCTTCTCAACAACAACCACAAGCTCCTTCTTTAATATTGGGGTTCTGGGGCTAGCAACATACAAAGAGTTATGCAAGATTCAAAACATACCTGTGGCCACTACTAGCGACTTGCCCTTATACTGGTGTGTTGTTACGGCATGGGAGCGATTTTGACAAGGTCCTCCACCTAGGCTAGTTGATGCATCCTGCTGAAATGGGCGAGCTATCAGAGCTACTGAAGAGATAGCTAAGGATCTACTCTCGCCTCGTTTTGTCGTTGCGCAATCTCGGTGCTTATAGCCCAATTGGCCGCACTAGAAACAAACATCCGATCCAGCCATACATTCTCCCAAGTGGTGCTTCCCGCAGCTGGTACACATCGGATATGTTATCTCCCTTACTCTAGGTTTGTACAGAGCACTGTCTATCGAAAATGCTGGGGCTGCCAATTTCTGCTGGGAACGTGAGCAGTGTCCACCACTCGTCCTTGGCAAAGAGAACTCTGAATCTCCTATCCTAGCCCTCTTGGCCTCTCTATCCTTTTCCTTCACCTGCTCCACCTCCATTTGTTGCGCGAATATCACCAAACGTGAGAAGTCTATATTCCTGTGCAACATGGCAGTCCTGCATTCTTTAATCAAGGAGTTTGACAATCCATTCACGAACCTGCTCACTCGGCCACTCTGGTCCGCTACCATCTCTGGGGCATACTTGGATAACCGGGTAAATTCCAACGCATACTCTTGAACTATCATGTCATTCTGTTTTAGGTTAATGAACTCTGTCGTCTTAACCTCTCTTAACTCTCTAGGGAAAATCTGTCCAAGAACGCAGTCTTAAATTCATCCCAACCTACGAGGCCTGCTCCAATCCCTCGACTGTTCCTCCAATGACAAAACCATATATAAGCAACTCCTTTTACCTGGTGGGAGTCTAAGTCTTCACTCTTAATTCCGTCACCCCCATGATGTGGGTAATCTTCTTAATTTCTTCCAAGAACTTATACGGGTCCTCGTCTACCTTTGTCCCCAAGAACTCGGGTGGGTTCATTCAAAAAAAATCCGTCACCCGTGTTGCCGCTACATTCCCATCCTGGGGAATACGATCCATTGCTTGCTGATTAATCTGGGTAGTCATGACCTATGCCAACATATTAAGAGTTGCCTAGAACTCGGCATTGGTAACATGGTCGTCCATCGGGTTCTCCGGGCCTGGTGGTACCTGCTGGCGGTCATTACCATTTCTCCTTCCATTTACTAGTCTAGGAGGCATTAGCTGCAAGCGCGTAAAGTACGAGTCAGCGAAGGACCTATTTAGGGCTTCATACTCTATGCATGATAAGCATCATGAAGAAAAGGGAACATTCCTAAAACTTCTCATAGCCTCCTCATCATGACTGTGGCGTGCTTCACACCCATGAGGAAGACTCTACTTAACGCGGCTTTCAGACACCCTAGGACACTCTAAACCTTTGCTCTGATACCAAGTTTATCACGATCCAAGTTTACACCCTAGCCATAACACGGGACAAGGAACCCCAAAAGGCTCCATTCGACCCATGGCATAATCATAGCATATCACTTAACACTAGAAACAACTATCAACATAAATGAACGGAAGCTAACTGAAAGAGTCTAATAAGGAGTCATAAGAACAATTGTAACAACACATTGATACAACGCTAAATCTATTTAGAAAAGTCTTAAAGCCTTCTACTAAACTGATGAGTTACTGGGACAAGCCTCCAACTAACTCCTAAAATCTGAAAACTGAAACATAATGAAAATGTAAACATAAATCATGTCATCAGGAGATGACGACTCACCACTAGCAGTTGAGGGGGAATGAAGCATATCTAACTACGAGGTTGAGTCTGAAAACCTGAACCTCTGTCATGAAATGATATAGCACAGAAGGTGTGCGGTCAGTACTTGAAATGTACTGAGCATGCAGGATAACATAAATAATTAAATATACAAATATATGATAAGGAAGTAACAATGTACATCAACATAACTGATTTAACATGCAACAATGCTCTTATGAGTCACATACACACACACACATATATATATATATATGAAACTTTTTTTTGGATCTCATGTTCTGAAACATCATCAAACTCATGCATAATGGTCAAGTTCTGAACATTTAATAAGAGCTGAACCTGAATCTAGCATCACACATTGTACTGGATCACTACTGATAACTGAGTCGAAATCTTGTTATATTAAATCTGATGTAATCTAAAATCTGTGTAATACGTAACTGAATCATACTGATAACATAACTAAGGGAGTCATTCTCTGCTATGGAGGAATCCTGACTGAGCTAGAGAGTCACTCTCTACTATGGAGGATCCCGACGGAAATAGGGAGTCACTCTCTGCTATGGAGGATCCCGACCGAAATAGGGAGTCGCTCTCTACTATGGAGGATCCCGATTGAAATAGGGAGTCACTCTCTTCTATGGAGGATATAGACTAAACTAGGGAGTCACTCTCTGCTATGGAGGATACCGACTGAACTAGGGAGTCACTCTCTTCTATAGAGGAACTGAACTAGGGGGTCACTCTCTACTATGGAGGATTCCGGACTGACCAAGGGAGACATTCTCGGCTATGGAGAATCCCTGGCTGACTAGAACATGAGGAGTACTGATCTGACATTGTATATCTAGTCTATGCTACTACAGCTAGTTAGAAACATGAACATACACTGCTTTCATCATATAATATTCTTTTCGAAAGGACTGGGGATGCTTTCTACTAACAACAAGCCCAATATTTTGGAATATCATTCTCATTATATAGCATAAAAATTCATATCGTCATGGAGCCATATCAATATTTCTTCAAAGGTCTTACATTAGTGAGCATCTTTAGATTCACATCATGTATAATACTTTCACAACATTTAAGTTCCGGATTCATATCATTCTACATATATCATAGATTCATTCATGATCCATAGGTCTAATTCGTATATTAACATGCATAAATCGATTCATATATTATAGATTTACGGAAAGGCATATACTTAAATCATAACTTATACATTTACAATGAGATCATGGGAGAATCATACATTTTCATTTCATAAGACCCCTTTCGAAATTTACCCCAATTCATAAAAAAGAATGCATTAATTAAGCCATTATTGTAGATTTACGTCATACCGAATCAGTTTCATTCAAAAGATAAGGAGAATACATATTTTACATTCAATTAATTGAGCTTATACGCTCTAATCTCATATCGACATATTTAGCAAATAGCGCACTCTAACTATTAGGGAATTCTTACAATCTTCATATATTTCATACATGGATGCGAGTCATGGATTCAATTGATTGAACAATAATAAAGCCCCAATCATCATTCAAGCCCTTTCATGAAGAACATTCTAATATCATACATTTTCACCATCTAGCACATAATTCAAGACATTCAAATAGTTTATAATCACAATTAGCTCATAATTCTAGTGGGTTTTAGAATTCAAGAAAATATTGAAGAAATCACCCATCAATTTAAACCCTAGGTCATGCTTTTCTAGAATAATTGAAATTGGAATTTTGATAAAATATTTTGGGGCACAAGGATGGAAGAATATCCTTGTTAAAAAATTTGCACACCTGCTTCGAAGGATCTCCGACTTGAACTTGACCTTGTAGTCTTTGAATAATCCCTTGAAGAATCCTTGAACCTTGAGAGACCGGAGGAAGAAGGGTTTGAGAGAGTATCTTGAGAGAATGAGAAATTAGACTAGAAGAAACCCTTAAAAACTTCCCAAATAATACTCAAAACGACGTAGTTTGGAAGTTAGGAACATAGGATTTTATGAAAACACCCTTAAAATTTTGCAGGAAAAGGGACCCTGCCAGTCCTCACAACGGACATCACAACTCATGAGGTACTGGATGAGTCGTGAGTCCAATCCGTGAAGTCGATTGGATTTTTGCCAAATTTTGCCACTTAACGATTCGTGAGGTGACTTAACGGGTCACTTGCCCAGTTGTGAAGTCCTTGTGAAAAAGAAGTTTTCCTGAAATTTTAGCCACCTAACGGGTCACTTAATGAGTCGTTAGGTGACTCAATGAGTCATCTAACGAATCGTTCTGTGATGCTGATGTAATTTCACCAAATTGCTCATAACTTTTTACTCCGAACTCTGATTGACACAAGAAAGGATGCATTTGAAAGATGAATCAAATGTATTGAATTTGACATATTAAATAACTCAAAACTCTTTGTAAAATGGGATCTATAGTCGTTATAAGTTGACCCTTGCTAGAACTTGTTCGAAAACTCAATCGCTAAAGAGGTTCTCAACTCAACTTTGTGCTAGAAGTTTCTTATGACCTTAATCTGCATCCATTGCACTTATAACACTTAGAAATTGGTATTACCACATAGTATCCATAGAATTCCTTGGGCTCGCACCTATCCATACATCTAGAACGGTTCCAAACTTAGCCCAAAAGTCCGGGGCATTGAAATATCTCAATTCACTAGTTTTAGATCTAGTCTTAGAGACTTTTGGGGTGTTACAGGAAGTGACGCAGCACAACAAGTTAAAATTTCTAATGGTGAAGACTCTACTCAATAGGGCAGTAAGTATTGGTATGTGCTGGCACATAAAAAAAGCTTTAGATATTTTGACAAATAGTTTGATCACTTCTCATTGGTGAAAATGTGTTACAAGTAAGAGTAAATGGGGCAACATGATGGAAGAAGAGAATGAGCATGTCACACATAGAAAATTGAGCCCCCATGCACCAACCTTTGTGCTAAGGGTAGAGGCATTGCTAGTGTTTCATCTCTATTGAACCCTGCACGACAATTGGTCTTAATAGGTTCTAATGTTCTAAACATCTCTGTTAGTGACAAGGAGCTTCTTGATGCATTGGCGAGTTCTAGTTGAAAAGTTGACTTCTCTTACACCTATTAATATTAACAAAACAACTATATACAAGTTGGTGGTAGCAGAGGCGGACCCACATGTATTAGTAAGGGTGCACGTGCACCCGTTAACTCGAGAAAATTTTGGGTGTATATATGCATATATACCTAAAGAAGGATTATATATTAGTTTGTGCGCTGTCAAACACAAAATTTAACTTGGTGCACTGGTTTGGCATGTGTCTGTGAAGTGTTTGCTTGTGTTCGAATATCTACAGATACATTTTCATGGTTTTTTCCACAAAAATACTGATAAAATAAACTTTTAGGTGGTTTCAAACCAGGAACCTCAAAGTGTTAATTGAGTTTCATAACCATCAAATCATACATCAAATTGTGCTATTTAAATTTATTTAATTTATATTTATTAGTAGCACATTAGATTTTATGTGTGTCTAACGATATTTTTCGATGAAGCAGTATCGGTACCACATGACATATGGGTTTTCCTCTGGGTGGTAATAGTACTTTCTCCTTAAATAGATTTTCTAATTTACCTCATCTTTGAGGAAGGTGACGAAGAAGATTTGTTGGATCACTGTTTTGAAAATGCAGTTAAGGATGCAAATATTTCTCCTAGGCAGCAATGCAATAACAAAAAGAAGCATGGGAGAAAACATAGTTAGGATCATGAGGTGATTGAGGAGTTTGTTCCAAGGCACCTACTGATGCGACTAGCAGAATCATATGACAGTATCAGCAACTTCAACAAGATTCAATAAATCCAATAAGTGATGAACTATCAAGTATTGTTGGACAGATTTGAAAAGAAGACAAGAGGGAAATACTTTGAGTTACTTTAGAAGGGCAATCAATCCTTTTTAGTTCATATATTTGTAAAAGGAAGATTGAGGTTGATAACTCATTTTTTTCCTAATCCCAATTGATCTGAGTATATATCGAGCCGAGCCTTAAATAGTATCGAGCCGAGCCGAGATTTTCTATATTTTGATCGAGCACGAGATGAACATGAGCCAAGACGAGCCGACTCTTTTTTATCTAGACTTTTTTCTATTTTTTATAAATTTTATTACTTAATTAAAACTTATAGATCTCAAGATATTTTCTCAATCTAAAAGATATACCCACCACAATAAAAGAACATCAAAGAATTATAAGTTGACAAAAATAATGAATTTCTTTTCTAATTATAGGAAGAAAAATAAAGAGAAGATAACATTAGATTGCTTAAAAATTAAATAAACAGAACCACATCGGAAAACAACCGAATCGATAAATATGTATTATGTTTGATGTGACTTGATTTTAATAATTGAAAACTTGATTTGATTTTGATAATAATTGAAAAAATTAACCCAAACCAAACTATGAACAGCTATACTCATATAGTAGGCTTAAATTATATTATGGTTAAAAATTTACTGATATTGAATAAATATTAATTATATAATCTTAAATAACATAGTATTTTAAGTTAAATTTCTAATGTACTTAGTAATTGAGCTTAATGAAAGGATATTATTCTTAAATCGAGCCAATCGAGCTGAGTTGAGCCAGCTCAATCGAGCCCAGCTTTGACCGATCCGAGCCTGATCGAGCTTTTACTAACCCGAGCCAAATTTAATTGAAGCCTAGTTGATTCAAGCTAAGCTTGTTTTCAAAACGAGCCGAGTCGAGCCGACTGAGCTAAATATATGTGAGCTGAGCCGAGCTCTGTGCCGGCTCAGCTCTTTGCCCAGCGCTACTTATATGTAATTTCATCATAGAGTGTATGATAAATTTTGTGATAACCAAAATACCTAATGGTTGTTAATAAGTAAGGTTTACTACCTTATTAAGACTGGTAAATAAGACCTAGCCCCTTTGCTTGTACTTATTCCTGTTGAGAATTTTATTTTTATTATTAATAAAAAGCCGCTAGACACATTGTTTAGTGGTATAAATTTTTCTAAAAAAAATAAATTAAGATTTTCTTATCAAATAAATTGTGGCTAACAGCAGTTTGGGCCAAATGTTACTCATAATATTTCCTTTTTAATGATGTATATTGATTATCTATAATAATTTTCTCTAGTTCAACTAAAAAGAATATAAGAAATGCTCTTTGTGACAATATACGGTAGGAAAATTTTAATTTGGAGTAATTTAATATTTGGTAGAAAATTTTCTTATAATTCTAACTAATTGTCTTATTAAAATTCTTTTCATTGATGATTTGATTAACCATTGTTTTAGCCTTATTATTCACAAGGGACTCAGAATGACACTAATAATATCTACATAATTATCATTAATTAGAAAAGTAACTCTTAAATTTTAGATTTGTAAGTCAGCATTAAAATAATTTAATTACCTATCATTCAAGATCAAGTGCCAATTTAAGATAGAAATTTCAATTTAATTCATCTTATTAAATTAAGAAATAAAATTAATTTTTTACTATCTTCTAACCTATATAAATATCTCTAAATTTATTAACTTCCTCTTGCAATTTGAAGTTGAAATATTAAATTTGGTAAGAACATTATGAAAACAATAAATTTAAACATATTTTCCCTCTTGTGAGAAGCAACTGTTTTTGCAAACTAAAATAAACTAAGTTTTTTTATCCTTAAATTTTCTTTACTGATGGCTTCTCAAAAACAAGATCTTATCAAGTGAGCTTCTATACAATATCTTTTTTTTTTGTCTTTTGTCTTTTGTCTTTTGTCTTATTCTTTACGGTCTTCATGATATTTTTATGATGCTTTTCATTTTTCGCGCCATCAAGAAAGTAATCAATGCACTTGATGTCAAAATGTTCTTTCTGGATTATAGAGTGCAGAGTGAATTGATGGCGAGATCAACTTGCTCTTCCACCACTGAAGAACAAGTGAAACATCTTAAAAAGTTTTGTGAGGGGTATGACCAATTGACAATGGAGGTTAATTTTTATTTCATCAAATCTTCATTTATGAAATGCTTTAGCAAGTTAATTACTTTGTTGTTTGCCTTTTTCTTTTGCAGTATGAAAAGTTAACAACTCTTGTCAAATTTTTGAAGATAATAGTTATTGAAAAGTAGAGTTGGTCATGGAAATTTCTAATGAGATTGCTTAATACAAGCTTATTTTTTTTAGTAGTGAGGGAAAAAATCATTGGGTATTACTAAAATAAAATAATTACAACTTTCTCTTTGAAAATTCTACTTGTACTGTATTGATCTTTATAGAAATCTTTGTTCTTTTTCATGATTTTAGTTTGTAGCTATTTTAAGGTATAATAAGTCAAATAATAATAAAAAAATCTTCTTATATGGAATTTATGACAAACCTAAAAGACCAACAAAGAAAAGATATTTTAATTACTAATTTTGCAACTAAATTAAATGAATTCTGAAGTAAAAATTTGCATATTATCGTGTCCAATAGTACAATTATTTTTTCATACTTGATTTTTATGCACCTTTCAAAATCAGGTAAAAATATTATTGTTAGCGCAAAAGAGGCATGGTCGATAAATTTCTTTTTAACCAATGCTAAGAGTACTTACAATTATTATTAACAAATTTGGAAATATCTAACACACAATATTAGAAAAAATACAAATGAAAAGAATCATTGGCAGGGACTGATCAAGTTGGTTTACTGCAGATTTATTCAAATCCAATATTTTTTATTCGACAGATTGATTTTTAGGTGAAATTTGACAAAAAATTCAAGAACTATTATTTTGAAACTCATATTTTGAAAGGTACAATACATTTTGGGCTAAAAATCATAAAGATTAAAATCATCAAGTTGAAATTTTAGATCTACCTCAACATACAACACACAAAAGAAAAAAAAAACTATAAGACCAACATTGAAATGTATGTAATTAACTAATACTAATTGGATACAATAAATCATTAGTCCTCCTTCCAATTAATAGAATAATTTTTAACGTCCTAAGAAATATAATTGAAAATTTATCCATGAGAGATTTCAATATTTAGTAGATTCAAAATGATCCCTTAAATATATTAAATAATAGTTTTAGGCCTTTAAGTTTGATATATTTATTCTCTCAGCAACCCCCTCCTGTGGACACCCCCATTTACTACAATCTTTTGATACTTTTTCTTTTCTTTTTTGGAATTTTTTTTTGCTCAAAATCCTCTTAGTCAGTAGTTAGCAATGGACGAGAAATGCTTTAGATTATGTAAATCTTAATTCATTTAAATTCAAAAATGAGGTGAAATTTAATAGATTTTCGCATTGAAAATTGACTTTATTTATTACTTGTTTCTTTTTCTCTTTTTTTATTTTTCTTCTAGTCGTGGATTCATATTATAGTGGAAGTCTTGGATCTAATTCTGGTGAAGAGATAGAAAAAGATTTAATTTACTGATATTTATTTTTTTATTTAACTAGTTTAGAAATCTAAAGAGTACGAGTTTGTTTATTGAAGAATTTTATGTCTCTCTTTTAGGTAATTTTGATTTTCTCGGTTAACAGTGTCTATAATATATCTCATCGTGCATCCAAGGGTTTGGGATATATATAATCTTCATGTTCTTACATCATTTTTTTAGTTCTAAATCTATATTATATTAAAAGCATGAACTCCCTAAATAGAAAAAAAGTTAAATTACCTAAATACATTTATAAATAATTAAATACTTCAATTGTTCTAAATAACATAATTAAAAGCCCCAAGTGAATTATTGTTACAAGTCACAACTCGTCATACTTAACCAAATATGTCAGGCTCTCTAAAGGTTTGGAATAATTCCTCACAACCATGTCATACTAACAATCAAGGGCATGAAAAAGTTCTTATTTTTTAAAAAACAAAATACAAAGAAAAAAGAGGTGTCAAGTTTCTTTTAGATATAGAATATATTTAGTATAATAAAATTTAAAATCTCTTTATCTCAATATGCGAGAGAAACAAGATTCACAAAGAGAACTATATTAAACTCGCAACCCATGTAAACCAAAAACTAAAGAGGCACAAATTAACCACCGCAAACACATAAAAAGTTAGAACTTTAAATCTTTCATGGTTATCTTGCTTAATACTAATGGACTATCATTTATCACAATAATAATATTGACTTTGGATTGATCAAAGATAATACCAAAGCCATATATTAAGGAGAAAGTGACAGTAAATTGGGTTTTATTTTTTCTACTCATTTTTTAACGTTTCTACCCGTGTGATTTATAAAATTAAAGCAAATATTATGGTAGATACTTATTATTTGATGTTCTTATACTGTATATCTTGAATATACGCATGATTGAGAGTAACATATGCTTGAATATTTTTTTTCATTATTATTTTGTCCAAATAAAAATATTTAGTGGATATGCAATTTACGTAACGAACCGCCCGACCGTAATAGCACCTTGGTGACATAAACATGGGGAAATTTAAAATTCTTGCGATCTTAGGTTATATCCTAGGATTAAGTGATGATGTGATTGACAAATTTAGAATTGGCTAAACTAAAATCAGGTGGGTCCAGGCGCAGGACAGCCACGACAGGCTGATCCCGCTATAACAAGACTGCTGCTGCAGAAGACTCCTCACTGCAGTGGGAGACGCTGACTAGAACCCCATAATTCTTCCCAAGTTTAGATTTAAAAACTTATTTCCATAATGCTTGGTGAATAAAAACGCTCAAAAACAAAAGTTAGAATTTCTAACAAGAAAAGAAAGTAAGGAAGCTGGATAGGGAAAGGACTTCACCACCCACTGTGATAATTCCCTGCAAGAAATCAAAACATGAGTGTCATGACCCCAATAGGCGGGTCGTGAGAGCACCTACTTCGATTCTACTTGATAGAAGAATCCTTTTTGAAACGTTACATAAAATACCCAAAATTCCTTATTAATTTACACCAATCAACAATAATTAGAAAATATAACAAAATTTTCAAAATCTTGACTCTCCCAAGATCTAGTCTGATAGGTACAAGAGCTCTAATGGAATACATGACAAAGCAAGCAACAGAGTTTTGTCTGAGAAGAAGATCACGAAAGCTGATGCTAAATACTCCATGTCCATCAAGGAACTTCAACCTGCCACAACCTACACCAAGAAGGCATAACAAGGTAGTATTAGTACACCACACGTACTTGTAGGCATCATCACCCAGCTAAGGTTAGTTAACATAACATCATAATAATCAACATACAATCGACGTTAATCCTAATTTTCTTTTCTCTCATTCTCCATTCTCATAGTCATTCATTCCCTCTTTTGTAATACCCCGAAAGCCCTAAGGTCAGACCCGAGGGTTAAAATGGAGAAAACAAAAATTTTTGTACGAGGTCACAGGACGAGTCATTCAGTGACACATGAGGTTCACCACGAGTTTTTAGGTGACTCGTGTAGTAAAGGGAGAGTTTGGTTGGATTTTTGGTCTAGGGGTTGGCCACGGCTAAAGCCACGATTCATAGTCAAGGCCACGAGTCATTAGGTTGGTCGTGGTCAGGAGTTTGACTTGGATGTTGAAATGATTGCAGTATTCCCCACAACCAGTCACCACAAGTCGTCAGGTACACCACAAGTCGTGGTGTTCCTCGTGGTGACCATCAGAGTGAAGACTTCCAGTGTTGGCAATGAGTCCTTGTGACGAGTCATCCCCTCAAACAACGAGTCATTCATTCCCTCATTGGGACTGGCAATATGATTTTTCCTATGTATTTAGTAAGGGCTTCTTCATAATTTCTAAGTTTCTAAAACCTCAACTACGTCATTTTAAGCTCAGATAAGTGTGTTTTAATAGGGATTAACTCACTCTAAACCTATCCCTCTCCATCCATGCAGGCCTAGAAGTTCCTAAGGTTGATCAAGCTTAGAAACTCATCAAGTCTTCTCCAATTTCCTTTGGGCATTCAAGAAGATTGAGAAATCAGAAGTACCCATGTATGTAGGGTTATGAATGGGTGTATCCATCCACTCCCATGCCCAATCCCTTCTCAAATTCATGGAAATCCTAAGTTGATGAATGTATGGGGTTTTAACCCAACTTGTGAATTCTCTAAGTATCTATCATGGGTATAATCTATTCATGCTTCTAATGTTGAATTATTATTCATGCGCATGTTTTATAATGTTTTCAATTACAATTCACATCTTCAAAGTTTTACAAATTATGATGCCCAATTATGAAAGTTCATGAAAAGTTGAGATTATGATCTGCGTTTTCAAGCATGATGAGATGTATATGATGAAAGTATGATTTCAAATTACCCATGTCTACATTCATGTTTTTTACTATCAAAGTCTATTTCAAGTATGTTTAAGTTTGGGCAAGCCAAAGATTACGTATGTTTCATGATTTATCTCAAGTTCATGTTATTAGCTTACCACATGGTTTTGAAGTCTAGACTCCCACTTTTCAGCTTGTGGTATGGTTTGAGTCAAGGCTCCTCGTGTTATGTTTCAGATTATGCATGTATGATTATGATTCAGCTTCATCGCAGGACGATGGTTCAGCTTCATTGAAAAATGATGAAGAGCATATGCATGTTTTTGGGAGTATTGTCTAGCACCGAGTAGGCTAAGGGTTAGGCAACCCCGTGCCTTAGAATGAAGCATCAATGTAGGTATGATCAGATTATTTGGACCTCCCTTGTGAGCTTCTCCTGCCCCCAAGGGCCTTCAGCTTGATATTGATATCATGGTAGCGTCCTTAGCCCTGGCAAAGCTTTGGACGGCTATGCCCACTTGAGTGTGATAATCGAGACCACGTAAGCTCTATCGTGGTAATGTCAGTTGTATGACGAGTCTTCTATTGTTCCTCATGATTTCAGTTATGCATGTTCATCAGTCATGATATTATATTTTCAGTAGGTTTGACCTAATGTTCAGTTTTACTTATGAATAATCAGTTTTTGTTTTGGGTCATTCGATTCAGTTATGATATTCAGTTATGTCTAAATCATGTTTTCAAATACTAGCACGCAAATCCTACCCTCGGAATCTTATGATGACATGTTTTATGATATGCATGATCTCTACTTTTACTTACTTAGCGGTTTTACTTACCTTGTATACTTGGTATATTCCACATACTAACTGCATACTCTATGTTGTATCATTTTATGATACAAGCTCGGATATTCAGGACCAGTCCCACCATTAGCCGGATCTTCCAAGTTGCACACCTCAGCCAGAGTTGGTGAGTCCTCATCCTTCGAGGACCCTTCTATCAGTTCATGTTCCATATTTTCAGTTTTAGTCTTTAGTTAGTTAGTTGGGGTGTTGTCCTATCAACTCGTTAGTATGTAGAGGCTTATCAAACATAGTATGTTTTCAGTTTCAGGTTGTGTTACGTATTCAGTTATTCGATGTTATCAGAGTTTCAAACTTCTGCTACTTTATAAATGTTATACTTCCATATTATTATATTGACTTTTAGATTTCATGTTCAAGCCATGAGTCTACATGGAACCTCTCGGAGTTCTTTTTCCTGTATCTTGGTTCGGGCCTATGTTCGGGTCATGAAAAACTTGGTATAAGAGTGTCACACCCCGCCCTGGGGGGTATGACTGGCACCTGGTGCCCTACTAGGACCTGACCTGCTGGACTGCTAAGACTGGGCGCATCTGGCGCCTGGCTGGCTCTAACTCACATTTCTGGAAACAAAGGGCTATATAACGGCTGTAAACACAGCCCCCGGCCTATTGGCCTATAGCCTCCTGTACCTGTACTAACAGCTGACCAGAAACATGTCAATTTAGGGGAACCTATGCGGGCCGACAAGGCCACCATGCTGTCTAGTTATCTGTAACTCAAACATAACATACTGAAAAGCTACGTGACCGGCAAGGTCACCACTACTGATAGCTATGGCCCCACACGACCATCACAATAGACAGAAGGAATACTAACAACTATACAAGTGCACGGCCTCTCACGACCGGCTCATCTGACCACAGGGAATATAAACAGACTGCAAGCCTCTAAGGAGAATAATAGAAATGATCGGGACAGGGCCCCGACCTACCCGTACTGTACAACAAAAGGAACTGAACTACACCTCTAGAAATTCAGTCTCCGGATGACAGGAGCTGAACACTCAACCGCTGACAGGAAGTCACGTAGAATCGTCTGCTCGTCTAAGAGTACCTGCAGGCAAGTAATGTAGCGCCCCACCGGGCGTCAGTACCGCTGGTACTGGGTATGTAAAGCAAACTGAATACAGCTGAATACAAGTAATATAACTAAAAATTCTGAATAGCAGGAGATAACTGAATCTGTAAGAACTGAAGGGATATCTGAAATCAATAACATAACTGTCGAAACTGGAATAAGAAGAACTAGATTAACTATCTGATGGTGTAAATCGTACCTGTTCTTAATCATGCTGGAGGGAGTAGGTGTCATTTATGGAGACGTATCATTCTACTACTAATCTACTCATGTCTAATATAACATAACACAACATACATAACATAACATGGCATACACAACCTTACCCGGCCCCCATAAGCCGGGAGGTACAATCAACACAGAATCTATACCCCTACCCCGGTCATCCCATCTCCTATAGTGGCTGTAAGCATCCCGCCGGTCCCCTGGGTATGAACTTGGGCTCGCTGAGCCCCTGACTATAACTGCATCTGAGTCCGGAGGACTCCTGAATCTGCACCCGGGCGTATCCGCTCGACTGGGGTGTGTAAGGGCCGATCAAGGCACAAATATGGGGAAAAACTGGCATCCCATCTTCGTCCCCTGGCGGGACGGCATGCCACTCCATAGAGTGACGTATCCTCGTCCTCTGGTGGACGAGTCGATACAGCTATTAACCCTGGGGCGGTCATGGATGCTAGGTAATCCAACCCCAAACAATACAACGGTCTCGACTGGTAATACTGTCTGTGTATCTCACATACTGAGGCTAATAGGGGTAAAGTATCATATATATTACATGTTGGGCTAATGATAGTAATCTGTACGTATTTAATACGTGCTGAGGCAGGTAAAGATGTATAAATATGAATATAGTCTCCTGCCGGGCTGTACTGGGCAAATGCTACATAAGATAATGTTTCTACTGAAAACTCTGCTGTTTACTAAGTTTCTGTATACACTAAATGCTGGACTGGTGATAGAAATATGTACACACTTGATACATGTTGAGGCTGGAAGTACTATATATATATGTACGAATATAGTCTTTCTGCTGAACTATGCTGTATACTGATTTTCTATAGTAACCTGATTTACAATTCCTGACATGCTTTCTGAACTTCGTTTTAGCCTGCTATTCTATTTCTGAAGTGCTTTACGGGTATTGCATTACTATACGGGGTTTCAACTGAATACAACCATATCCTGACATGGCATATCACATTACATATTGAGTATACTGGGCAATCTCTAATACTTGCGTTAGAATCTGTATCATACTGATAGGTTTCATATACATTACAACCCAATATTTCTCACATCGCACCAACATTCATAATAACGCAATATTCGACTCCTGAACATTCTACTGGTCCGTAATTTATTACACTACACTGATATTACTTAACTTGCCGAAGGAAACTAACTTTACATACCTTGTCTTTGAATTATTCATCCGTCAGACGGGGCTCGGCCGGTACTTCAACTATTTTCTCCCAACTGCATTCATAAATACGTTAATTAATACTAAATACAGCTGTATTGTAAAGAGCAACATTATTTTCGATATAGTTTATAGCCTAAACTTAGGCTTATCGAAAGACGGTCAAAAACTTGCTATTTTTCAGCAGCCCAGAAGGGAGAAGTATTCACTTCTCAGCTAGGAACACATAGACATTAATTTAGAGCAATTCTACTTACTTTAGTTCGGTGGCTCGCCGATTCGTCGGCTGTATTTCGCGAAACTAATTCCGTAGAAATGCTCTCTGGTGCTAAATACTCGGGTATCTGGGATTAATTTAAGTTTGGGCAGCGTTTGGCAGCGTTATCGGACGGAAATATATAATATTCCTTCGTTTTTCTCTGTTTACTGCGTGTTCTGGAATTGTTTTCAAGTGGTGAATGATTTTAAACCAAAGTGGGGGCTTATATACTTGGGCCTGAACCTGGGCAACGTGTCACGGAGCCATCGCGGAGGCCTCACCTCCTTGACACGCTGCCATCACGGAGGGGCTCTGCCTGGCTCCTCCCGCGATGGTTTCGACGGGTTTCTCATCCGATCTTTTCCCGGGCCTTTCCCTAGCACGTATGGCCTTCAAATATACTTAACCAACGTGCGAATAGGTCATCTAAGTGCCGGGAATTCTATGGGGTATAACATTCTCTCCCCCTTAAGAACATTCGTCCTCGAATGTATACTGTCATCTAGAGGACTACTTACTTTACTTTCCTGGAAAAATATTGGCAGAGTTTCCCTTGTAATATGGACTATCGCAAAAACCTGAAACGCAAAAAAGTCCAACACAGGCACTGCATATAATATTCTAAGATCCACTGAACAACTAAATATCACTTCTTTCTTTATCATTTACAAACTCACAATCATAAGATACTGTATAAGTAATGATACGGACATACCTGTCATTTGACTAGGCCTGAAATAGGTGAGGGTATCTGATTTTCATATCTTCTTCAGTCTCCCACGTCATTTCCTCCCGATTTCTGTTACGCCATAATACTTTGACAGATGCAACATCTTTAGTCCTCAGCCTGCGAATCTGTCTGTCTAAAATGGCTACGGGAACCTCTTCATATGCTAACTCTTCTGTGATCTGGACATCCTGAACTGGAACTACTGTAGAAGGGTCCCCTACGAACTTCCTTAACATAGAAACATGGAATACTGGGTGAACCGACGCTAACTCTGGAGGCAAGTTCAACTCGTATGCCACGCGGCCTATTCTTCGCCGAACCTGATACGGCCCAATGAATCTTGGGCTAAGCTTGCCTTTCTTGCCAAACCTCATTACCCCTTTAATCGGGGACACTTTCAGATATACCCAGTCGTTCACCGAAAATTCTAGATTTCTGCGTCGCCTATCTGCATATGACTTCTGGCGGCACTGAGCGGTCAGTAAACGCTCTCGGATAAGCTTTATCTTTTCCTCGGACTGCCGAACAATGTCTGGGCCAACTAATGCTGATTCCCCTATATCAAACCAGCCCACTGGTGATCTACATTTTCGTCCGTACAACGCCTCGAAAGGCGCCATCTGAATAACTGAATGGTAGCTGTTATTATATGAAAATTCAATTAACGAGAGATGTTCATCCCAGCTACCCCCAAAATCTAACACACACGCTCGCAGCATATCTTCGAGCGTCTGAATCGTACGTTCAGCCTGCCCGTCTGTCTGAGGATGAAATGTTGTGCTCAAATTAATCTGCGCCCCCAGACCTTTCTGAAACGACTGCCAGAACCTAGCTGTAAACTGTGCCCCCCTGTCTGAAATGATAGATACTGGCACCCCATGCAATATAATTATTTCTCTAATATATAATTCGGCATAATCCTCAGCTGAGAAGGTAGCCCTTACTGGCAGGAAATGAGCTGATTTTGTCAGCCTGTCAACTATTACCCAAATGGAATCATTTCTGCGTCTAGTACGGGGTAACCCTGTTACAAAATCCATGTTTATTACTTCCCATTTCCACATAGGTATCATTATCTCTTGAGTCAAACCACTCGGTTTCTGATGCTCTGCTTTCACCTGCTGACAATTAGCACATCTAGATACAAATTCCGCTATCTCAGTTTTCATACTTGGCCACCAGTAGATGTCTCTGATGTCGTGGTACATTTTCGTCGCCCCTGGGTGAAGGGAATAGCGAGCATAGTGTACCTCATGCATGATCTGCCCACGAAGTCCTGCGACATTCGGGACACAAAGGCGGCCCTTACAATGTAGCACATCATCCTCGGTTATCTGAAAATCTGGCTCCTTACCCTTCTGAACTCTATCTCTGAGCTGGACTAAATCGGGATCCTCATACTGCCGTTCTTTTACTTCTGTAATTAACGATGACACTGCAGAATTCTGAATTACTGCTCCATTATTTTCTGTTTCCCTTACTCGTACGGCTAGATAAGCTAACTGATGAATTTCCCTGGCTAACTTCCGTTTCTCAGGCCGTAAATATGCCAAACTCCCCATTGACTTTCGGCTCAGGGCATCTGCTACAACATTAGCGTTTCCGGGGTGGTATAGAATATTCACGTCATAATCTTTCAGCAGCTCCAACCAGCGGCGTTGCCGCAGATTCAGCTCCCTCTGAGTAAAAATATACTGTAAACTCTTATGATCTGTGTATATATCAACATGGACGCCGTACAGATAATGCCTCCACATCTTCAAGGCATGAATTACTGCGGCCAATTCCAGGTCATGGGTAGGGTAATTCTTTTCGTGTTTCCTCAGCTGTCTGGAAGCATATGCAATTACTCTACCATGCTGCATCAACACACATCCCAGCCCGACACTTGACGCGTCGCAATAAACTGAATACCCTTCTGTGCCTTTCGGCAATGCTAATACTGGGGCGGAGGTTAACCTGTCTTTCAATTCCTGGAAACTCTGCTCGCATGCCTCCGTCCACTGAAACTTTGCTGCTTTCTGTGTCAATTTATGTCACACCCCGCCCTGCGGGGGGTACGACTGGCACCTGGTGCCCTACTAAGATCTGACCTGCTAGACTGTTAAGCCTGGGCGCGTCTGGCGCCTGGCTGGCTCTAAATCAGATTTCTGGAAACAAAGGCTATATAACGACTGTAAATATAGCCCCCGACCCATTGGCCTATCGCCTGTTGTACCTGTCTTGGCAGCTAACCAGAAATATAGTAACTCTGGGAAACCTATACGGGCCGACAAGGCCACCATGCTGTCTAGTTATCTGCTGCTTAATCAAAAAGCACAAAAAGAAGCTACGTGACCGGCAAGGTCACCACTACTGACAACTATGGCCTCACACGACCATCACAGAAGTAAGAAAGAGTAAAGACAACTACACAACTGCACGGCCCCACACGACCGGCTCATCTGACCACAGGGATTTCATACAGAATGCAAGCCTCTAGGAATAGTAATAGAACTGATCGGGACAGGGCCCCGACCTACCCATGCTATATACAACAAAAGGGACTGAATTACACCTCTAAAATTCAGCCTCCGGATGATTGGAGCTGAATACTCAACCGCTGACAGGGAGTCACGTAGAATCGCCTGCTCGTCTAGGAGTACCTGCAGGCAAGTAATGCAGCGCCCCACTGGGCGTCAGTACCACTGGTACTGATTATGTAAAGAAACTGAAATAATATAACTGAAAACAACATCTGAAAGCAATAATATGACTGATGAAGCAGAAGTAGGAGGAATAACTTAACTGTCTGATGAAGTAGATCGTACCTGCTCTTACTGATACCGAAGGAAGTAGGAATCATACCTGGAGGCGTATCATTCTACTACCAACCCACTCGTGTCTAATATAACATAGTATAGCATACATAACATAACACAGCACATACAAACCTTACCCGGCCCCCATAAGCCGGGAGGTACAATCAACACAGAATCTATGCCCCTACCCCGGTCATCCCATCTCCTATAGTGGCTGTAAGCATCCTGCCGGTCCCTGGGTATGCACTTGGGCTCGCTGAGCCCCTGACTATAACTGTATCTGAGTCTAAAGGACTCTAAATCAATACCCCGGGCGTACCCGCTCGACGGGGGTGTATAAGGGCCGACCAAGGCACAATATGGGGAAACTGGCATCCCATCTTCGTCCCCTTGCGGGACGGCATATCACTCCGTAGAGTGACGTATCCTCGTCCTCTGGCGGACGAGTCGATACAGCTATTAACCCTGGGCGGTCAGGGATGCTAGGTAATCCAACCCCAATCAATACAACGGTCTCAACTAGTCATGCTATCTGTGTATCTCATAAGCCAAAACTAATAGGCGTAAGGTATTATATAAATCATGTACTGGGCTAATAATAGCAATCTGTAAGTGTCTGATGCATGCTGAGACAGGTAAGTATAAATATGAATATAATTCCCTGTCTAACTGTACTGGGGCAAAGGCTATACAAGCGGGTGTTTCTGCTGAAGGCTATGTTGTTCACTAGGTTTCTGTATTAACATGATTTCCTATTTCTAACACGCTTTCTAAACCATATACAGTTACTATTCTATATCTGGACTGCTTTACTGATGTTGTACTACCTTGCGGGTCTCAGCTAAACACAACAATATCTTGGCATGGCATATTACATCACATACTGAATATACTGGGCAACCTTAACCACTTACACCCAAATCTATATCGTACGGATAGGTATCGTACACGTTACAACCCAAAACTGCTCATATTGCACCCATATTCATAATAACACAATAATTGATTTCCGAACATTCTACTGGTCTGTAAATTACTATACTGCTTCAATGCTACTTAACTTGCCGAGGAAACTTAACTTTACATACCTTATCTTTGAATATTCGTCCGTCGGACGAGGCTCGGCCGGTACTTCTACTGTTTTCTCCCAACTGCATTCATAAATACGTCAATCAATACTAAATACAATGTTATTTCAAAAGGCAACGTCACTTTCGATATAGTTTATAGCCTAAACTTAGGCTTATCGAAAGACGGTCGAAAACTCGCTATTTTTCAGCGGCCCAGAAGGGAGAAATATTTACTTCTCAACTAGGAACACATAGACATTAATTTAGAGCAATTCTACTTACTTTAGTTCGGCGGCTCGCCGATTCGTCGGCCGTATTTCGTGAAACTAATTCCGTAGAAATGCTCTCTGCTGCTAAATACCTTGGTATCTAGGATTAATTTGGGTTTGGGCAGCGTTTGGCAGCGTAATCGGACGAAAATATTTAATTTTCTTACGTTTTTCTCTGGTTGCAGCGTGTTCTGGAAATTTAGATGCTTTCTGATTTTGAACTGAAGTGCAGGCTTTTATACTTGGGCCTGGACCTGGGCAACGTGTCACGGAGCCATCGCGGAGGCCTCACCTCCGTGACACGCTGCCATCGCGGAGGGGCTCTGCCTCGACTCCTCCCGCGATGGTTCGACGGGTTTCTCGTCCGATCTTTTCCCGGGCCTTTCCCTAGCACGTATGGCTTTCAAATATGCTTAACCAACGTGCGAATAGGTCATCTAAGTGCCGGGAATTCTACGGGGTATAACATTCTCCCCCCCTTAGGAACATTCATCCCCGAATGTATACTGCTGTCTAAAGAACTGTTCACTCTAGTTTCTGGGAAAATTTTGGCAGAGTTTCCCCTGTAATATGGACTATCGCAACACCCTGAAACGCAAAAAAAGTCCAACACAGGCACTGCACACAATATTCTACAATCCACTGGACAACTGAATACCACTTCTTTCTTTATCATTTACAACATACATACCATAAAGTACTGTGTAAATAATAATATGGACATACCTGTCGTCTGACTAGGCCTGAAATAAGTGAGGATATCTGATTTTCATGTCTTCTTCAGCCTCCCACGTCATTTCTTCCCGATTTCTGTTACGCCACAATACCTTGACAGATGCAACATCTTTAGTTCTCAGCCTGCGAATCTGTCTGTCTAGGATAGCTACGGGAACCTCTTCGTAGGCTAACCCCTCTGTGATCTGAACATCCTGGACTGGAACTACTGTAGAAGGGTCCCCTATGAATTTTCTTAACATAGAAACGTGGAATACTGGGTGTACTGACGCTAATTCTGGAGGCAAGTTCAACTCGTATGCCACGCGGCCTATTTTTCGCAGAATCTGATACGGCCCAATAAATCTGGGGCTAAGCTTGCCTTTCTTGCCAAACCTCATTACCCCTTTCATCGGGGATACTTTCAGATATACCCAGTCATTTACGAAAATTCTAGATTTCTGCGCCGTCTATCTGCGTATGACTTCTGACGACTCTGAGCGGTCAGTAAACGTTCCCGGATAAGCTTTATCTTTTCTTCGGACTGCTGAACGATATCTGGGCCAACTAATGCTGATTCTCCTACCTCAAACCAGCCCACCGGAGATCTACACTTTCGCCCGTATAATGCCTCGAAAGGCGCCATCTGGATAGCTGAATGGTAGCTGTTATTATAAGAAAATTCGATTAACGAAAGATGTTCATCCCAGCTACCCCCAAAATCTAACACACACGCTCGTAGCATATCTTCAAGCGTCTGTATTGTACGTTCAGCTTGCCCGTCTGTCTGAGGATGGAATGCTGTACTCAGATTAATCTGCGTCCCCAGACCTTTCTGAAATGACTGCCAGAACCTAGCTGTAAACTGTGCCCCTCTGTCTGAAATGATAGATGCCGGCACTCCATGTAATCTAACTATTTCTTTGATATATAATTCGACATAATCCTCAGCTGAGAAGGTAGCCCTTACTGGCAGGAAATGAGCTGATTTTGTTAGCCTATCGACTATTACCCAAATGGAATCATTTCTGCGCCTCGTACGGGGTAATCCTGTCACCAAATCCATATTTATTGCTTCCCATTTCCACATAGGTATTGATATCTCTTGCGTCAAACCACCCGGTTTCTGGTGCTCTGCTTTCACCTGCTGACAATTAGCACATCTAGATACGAATTCGGCTATTTCAGTTTTCATACCTGGCCACCAATATATGTCTTTGATGTCGTGGTACATTTTCGTCGCCCCTGGGTGAAGGGAATAGCGAGCGTAATGTACCTCATGCATAATCTGTCCGCGAAGTCCTGAGACATTCGGGACACAAAGGTGGCCCTTACAATATAGCACATCATCCCCAGTTGTCTGAAAATCTGGCTCTTTACCCTTCTGAACTCTATTTCTGAGCTAGACTAAATCAGGATCCTCATACTGTCGTTCTTTTACCTCTGCAACTAACGATGATACTGCAGAATTCTGAATTACGACCCTATTATCTCCTGTTTCCATTACCCGAATGGCTAGCCCAGCTAACTGATGAATTTCTTTAGCTAACTTTTGCTTCTCAGGTTGCAAATACGCTAAACTCCCCATTGACTTACGGCTCAGGGCATCTGCTACAACATTAGCTTTTCCGAGGTGGTATAGAATATTCACATCATAGTCTTTTAACAACTCCAACCAGTGGCGTTGCCACAGATTCAGCTCTCTCTGAGTGAAAATGTACTGCAAACTCTTATGATCTGTGTAAATATCAACATGAACGCCGTACAGATAATGCCTCCACATTTTCAAGGCATGAATTACTGCGGCCAACTCTAGATCATGGGTGGGGTAATTCTTCTCATGTTTCCTCAGCTGCCTGGAAGCATATGCAATTACTCTACCATGCTGCATCAACACACATCCCAATCCGACACCTGACGCGTCGCAATAGACTGAATAACCTTCTGTGCCTTCCGGCAGTGCTAATACGGGAGCGGAGGTCAATCTATCTTTCAGTTCCTGGAAACTCTTCTCACATGCCTCCGTCCACTGAAACTTTGCTGCTTTCTGTGTCAATTTTGTTAAAGGTGCTGCAATGGTTGAGAATCCCTCAACGAACCTCCGATAGTATCCTGCCAACCCCAAAAAGCTACGAACTTCAGTCGGGGTGGTAGGCCTAGGCCATGACTTAACTGCTTCTATCTTCTGTTTGTCTACCTATATACCAGTATCTGAGACAATATGCCCTAAAAAGGCTACTGAGTTAAGCCAGAATTCACACTTAGAAAATTTTGCGTACAACTGGCGGTCCTTGAGAATCTGGAGCACTGTCCGCAAATGAGTCCGGTGATCTGCTTTGGAGCGAGAATACACCAGAATATCATCAATGAATACTATCACGAACAAGTCCAGGAAGGGTCTGAAAATACTGTTCATCAGGTCCATAAAAACTGCTGGGGCATTTGTTAGTCCGAAGGACATAACCAGAAATTCAAAATGTCCATATCGGGTCTTGAATGCTGTCTTAGGGATGTCCCTCTCACGTACTCAGACCTGGTGATATCCAGACCGCAAGTCAATCTTAGAAAAGTATCTGGCTCCCTGTAACTGATCAAATAGGTCATCAATCCTAGGAAGCGGATACTTATTCTTTACTGTAACTTTATGAGCTGCAGATAGTCTATGCACATTCGGAGCGAGCCATCTTTCTTTCTCACGAACAAGACTGGCGCACCCCACGGGGAAGTACTCAGCCTGATAAAACCTTTATCTAACAAGTCTTTCAACTGCTCCTTTAATTCTCTGAGTTCTGCAGGAGCCATACGATAAGGAGGTATTGATATTGGTTGAGTGCCTGGTAGCAAGTAAATAGCAAAGTCTATTTCCCTTTCTGGGGGAATACCAGGTAACTCATCAGGAAATACATCTGGGAATTCATTTACCACTGGGACAGACTGGAGTGTCGGAAATTCTGCTTGGACATCCTGAACTCTGACAAGATGGTAAATGCACCCCTTAGATATCAACTTTCTCGCCCGAAGGTAGGAAATAAACCTACCTTTTGGCGTCGCGGTGCTGCCCTTCTACTCCCGTACTGCCTCCCCCGGGAAGTGGAATCGGACCGTTTTGGTCCAACATTCAACATTAGCAAAACATGGTACTAACCAGTCCATACCCATTATGGCATCGAAATCTATCATCTCTAACTCGACCAGATCTACTGTGGTCTGACGATCAGCAACCTCTACTGTACACCCGCGGTAAATTCGGCTAGCTGTGATGGAGTCACCGACAGGCGTAGATACTAAAAAGGGCTGCTGTAATGATTCTGGTACAATACTAAACTTTCGTGCCACAAATGGAGTAATATAGGACAAAGTAGACCCTGGATCAATTAGCACATAAGCAGGGTGTGAGCAGATAGTTAGCATACCTGTCACAACATCAGGCGATGTCTCTGAATCTTGCCTCCCTGGTAAGGCATATGTGCGGCTTGGACCCGCACCTGTACTGGAGGCCCCTGATCTGCCTCGACCCCTGCCTGCTGAAACTGGGGGCCTGCGCCCAGTCGAGGATGCTGTAGCTCGTGATCCTGTTGATGCCCTATCCTGTCTGTCCCGGTCCTCACGACCTCTGGCTGGGCAATCTCTCATCAAATGGCCTTCTTGGCCACAAATATAGCATGCGGTGGAACCATACCTGCATGCTCCAGAATGGCGTCGACTACATATAGGACAAAGTGGTAGGGTATACCTACTCTGCTCCGCCCTCCTCTGTGACGGTGAATCTGCCGTCTGCGAACCTCTACCAGCCTCTGACTGCCCCCTGCGGCTGAATCTACCTCCCTGTGACTGTGGCGGAGGCGGGGGCCTGGGCGGCCTGTCTGACAATCGTGGCCTGGGTCCTCCCCGGGCCTCTCTTTGTAACTCAGCTGGCCTATCCCGGCGACGCTGCTCCTGATTAACCCTTCTGATTTCCCGATGTCGCTGTCTGATGCCCTCAATATTCTGGGAAAATGCCTGTATTCGGGAAATATCCATATCTTCTCGCAGTGTGGCCGTGATACAAGTCTCGACATACTCTGGGTTCAAACCCATAATAAAATGGTGCACTCTGGATGCCATGGTATCCACGAAAGCCGGTGCATATCGAGCCAAGGAGTCAAACCGCAAGGAATATTCCCGAACACTCATGGCCCCCTGTTCCAGATGTAGGAACTGGTCTACCCGGGCCTGTCGGATCTCCCGCGGCAAATAGTGATCCAGAAAGGCTCCTGAAAAGCTGGACCAGGTAGGAGGGGGAACATCTCTCCCTCGGGACCTCTCCCAGCTTTCATACCATAACACCGCAATATCTCGCAACCGAAATGCAGCCAATTCAACTGACTCAGTAGGTGTAGCATGCATAACCCTGAAGATTCTCTATATCTGATCCAGAAAATCCTGGGGGTCCTCGGTGCGGTCCGTGCCTGTAAACTGTGGGGGATTCAAGGCTAAGAACTCTCAGACCCTCGAACTACCGGGCCCTCCTGATGCTTCTGCAACTGTGGATGGCATTTGTTGCCGCTGAGCAGCCATCACTTGTGCTATCATAACTACAGCACTCCTAACTTCCTGATCGGAAGGCATCGGTATAGGGACTGCTGAAGATACTGTCGCTCCAAACGGCTCCTGACGTGGTGGAGACTGCTAAGGAGGCTGAGATGAAGCCTCTGTAGGGCCCTCTGATCGGGCCGTCTCCAAATGAGGGGGAGGCATCCTGCTAGTGCCTTCCCCTGCTGCAATGTCTAAGCTCCGACCTGTCACGGGATGGCGCTGGTCTGACATTATCTGTAGCCAAACAATATGGTAAGATTTTTGGAATTCAATCCTATACTGTACAGCTCTACAGCACGACTGAATCAGAATAAGAGACAACCATCCTATCATGCCTTGCAGCCTCCTACCCATAGTATGTGGTGCACAACACATCCATGGAAAGGACTCTACTTAGCACGGCTTGCAGACACCCTGGGATACGACCTGCTCTGATACCAAGTTTGTCACACCCCGCCCTGGGGGGGGGGTACGACTGGCACCTGGTGCCCTACTAAGATCTGACCTGCTAGAATGTTAAGCCTGGGCGCGTCTGGCGCCTGGCTGGCTCTAACTCAGATTTCTGGAAACAAAGGGCTATATAACGGCTGTAAATATAGCCCCCGGCCCATTGGCCTATCGCCTGCTGTACCTGTCTTGGCAGCTAACCAGAAATATAGTAACTCAGGGAAACCTATACTGGCCGACAAGGCCACCATGCTGTCTAGTTATCTGCTGCTTAATCAAAAAGTACAAAAAGAAGCTACGTGACCGGCAAGGTCACCACTACTGACAACTATGGCCTCACACGACCATCACAGAAGTAAGAAAGAGTAAAGACAACTACACAACTGCACGGCCCCACACGACCGGCTCATCTGACCACAGGGATTTCATACAGAATGCAAGCCTCTAGGAATAGTAATAGAACTGATCGGGACAGGGACCTGACCTACCCATGCTATATACAACAAAAGGGACTGAATTACACCTCTGAAATTCAGCCTCCGGATGACTGGAGCTGAATACTCAACCGCTAACAAGGAGTCACGTAGAATTGCCTGCTCGTCTAGGAGTACCTGCAGGCAAGTAATGCAGCGCCCCACTGGGCGTCAGTACCACTGGTACTGAGTATGTAAAGCAACTGAAATAATATAACTGAAAACAACATCTGAAAGCAATAATATGACTGATGAAGCAGAAGTAGGAGGAATAACTTAACTGTCTGATGAAGTAGATCGTACCCGCTCTTACTGATACCGAAGGAAGTAGGAATCATACCTGGAGGCGTATCATTCTACTACCAACCCACTCGTGTCTAATATAACATAGTATAGCATACATAACATAACACAGCACATACAAACCTTACCCGGCCCCCATAAGCCGGGAGGTATAATCAACACAGAATCTATGCCCCTACCCCGGTCATCCCATCTCCTATAGTGGCTGTAAGCATCCTGCCGGTCCCTGGGTATGCACTTGGGCTCGCTGAGCCCCTGACTATAACTGTATCTGAGTCCGAAGGACTCTAAATCAACACCCCGGGCGTACCCGCTCGACGGGGGTGTATAAGGGCCGACCAAGGCACAATATGGGGAAACTGGCATCCCATCTTCGTCCCCTTGCGGGATGGCATATCACTCCGTAGAGTGACGTATCCTCGTCCTCTGGCGGACGAGTCGATACAGCTATTAACCCTGGGCGGTCAGGGATGCTAGGTAATCCAACCCCAATCAATACAACGGTCTCAACTAGTCATGCTGTTTGTGTATCTCATAAGCCAAAACTAATAGGCGTAAGGTATTATACAAATCATGTACTGGGCTAATAATAGCAATCTGTAAGTGTCTGATGCATGCTGAGACAGGTAAGTATAAATATGAATATAATTCCCTGTCTAACTGTACTGGGGCAAAGGCTATACAAGCGGGTGTTTCTGCTGAAGGCTATGCTGTTCACTAGGTTTCTGTATTAACATGATTTCCTATTTCTAACACGCTTTCTAAACCATATACAGTTACTATTCTATATTTGGACTGCTTTACTGATGCTGTACTACCTTGCGGGTCTCAGCTAAACACAACAATATCTTGGCATGGCATATTACATCACATACTGAATATACTGGGCAACCTTAACCACTTACGCCCAAATCTATATCGTACGGATAGGTATCGTACACGTTATAACCCAAAACTGCTCATATTGCACCCATATTCATAATAACACAATAATTGATTTCCGAACATTCTGCTGGTCTGTAAATTACTATACTGCTTCAATGCTACTTAACTTGCCGAGGAAACTTAACTTTACATACCTTATCTTTGAATATTCGTCCGTCGGACGAGGCTCGGCCGGTACTTCTACTGTTTTCTCCCAACTGCATTCATAAATACGTCAATCAATACTAAATACAACATTATTTCAAAAGGCAACGTCACTTTCGATATAGTTTATAGCCTAAACTTAGGCTTATCGAAAGACGGTCGAAAACTCGCTATTTTTCAGCGGCCCAGAAGGGAGAAATATTTACTTTTCAACTAGGAACACATAGACATTAATTTAGAGCAATTCTACTTACTTTAGTTCGGCGGCTCGCCGATTCGTCGGTCGTATTTCGTGAAACTAATTCCGTATAAATGCTCTCTGCTGCTAAATACCTTGGTATCTAGGATTAATTTGGGTTTGGGCAGCGTTTGGCAGCGTAATCGGACGAAAATATTTAATTTTCTTACGTTTTTCTCTGGTTGCAGCGTGTTCTGGAAATTTAGATGCTTTCTGATTTTGAACTGAAGTGGAGGCTTTTATACTTGGGCCTGGACCTGGGCAACGTGTCACGGAGCCATCGCGGAGGCCTCACCTCCGTGACACGCTGCCATCGCGGAGGGGCTCTGCCTCGGCTCCTCCCGCGATGGTTCGACGGGTTTCTCATCCGATCTTTTCCCGGGCCTTTCCCTAGCACGTATGGCTTTCAAATATGCTTAACCAATGTGCGAATAGGTCATCTAAGTGCCGGGAATTCTACGGGGTATAACATTCTCCCCCCTTAGGAACATTCGTCCCCGAATGTATACTGCTGTCTAAAGAACTGTTCACTCTAGTTTCTGGGAAAATTTTGGCAGAGTTTCCCCTGTAATATGGACTATCGCAACGCCCTGAAACGCAGAAAAAGTCCAACACAGGCACTGCACACAATATTCTACAATCCACTGGACAACTGAATACCACTTCTTTCTTTATCATTTACAACATACATACCATAAAGTACTGTGTAAATAATAATACGGACATACCTGTCGTCTGACTAGGCCTGAAATAAGTGAGGATATCTGATTTTCATGTCTTCTTCAGCCTCCCACGTCATTTCTTCCCGATTTCTATTACGCCACAATACCTTGACAGATGCAACATCTTTAGTTCTCAGCCTGTGAATCTGTCTGTCTAGGATAGCTACGGGAACCTCTTCGTAGGCTAACCCCTCTGTGATCTGAACATCCTGGACTGGAACTACTGTAGAAGGGTCCCCTACGAATTTTCTTAACATAGAAACGTGGAATACTGGGTGTACTGACGCTAATTCTGGAGGCAAGTTCAACTCGTATGCCACGCGGCCTATTTTTCGCCGAGTCTGATACGGCCCAATAAATCTGGGGCTAAGCTTGCCTTTCTTGCCAAACCTCATTACCCCTTTCATCGGGGATACTTTCAGATATACCCAGTCGTTTACCGAAAATTCTAGATTTCTGCGCCGTTTATCTGCGTATGACTTCTGACGACTCTGAGCGGTCAGTAAACGTTCCCGGATAAGCTTTATCTTTTCTTCGGACTGCCGAACGATATCTGGGCCAACTAATGCTGATTCTCCTACCTCAAACCAGCCCACCAAAGATCTACACTTTCGCCCGTATAATGCCTCGAAAGGCGCCATCTGGATAGCTGAATGGTAGCTGTTATTATAAGAAAATTCGATTAACGAAAGATGTTCATCCCAGCTACCCCCAAAATCTAACACACACGCTCGTAGCATATCTTCGAGCATCTGTATTGTACGTTCAGCTTGCCCGTCTGTCTGAGGAGGGAATGCTGTACTCAGATTAATCTGCGTCCCCAGACCTTTCTGAAATGACTGCCAGAACCTAGCTGTAAACTGTGCCCCTCTGTCTGAAATGATAGATGCCGGCACTCCATGTAATCTAACTATTTCTCTGATATATAATTCGGCATAATCCTCAGCTGAGAAGGTAGCCCTTACTGGCAGGAAATGAGCTGATTTTGTCTGCCTATCAACTATTACCCAAATGGAATCATTTCTGCGCCTCGTACGGGGTAATCCTGTCACAAAATCCATATTTTTTGCTTCCCATTTCCACATAGGTATTGATATCTCTTGCGTCAAACCACCCGGTTTCTGGTGCTCTGCTTTCACCTGCTGACAATTAGCACATCTAGATACGAATTCGGCTATTTCAGTTTTCATACCTGGCCACCAATATATGTCTCTGATGTCGTGGTACATTTTCGTCGCCCCTGGGTGAAGGGAATAGCGAGCGTAATGTACCTCATGCATAATCTGTCCGCGAAGTCCTGAGACATTCGGGACACAAAGGTGGCCCTTACAATATAGCACATCATCCCCGGTTGTCTGAAAATCTGGCTCTTTACCCTTCTGAACTCTATTTCTGAGCTGGACTAAATGGGGATCCTCATACTGTCGTTCTTTTACCTCTGCAACTAACGATGATACTGCAGAATTCTGAATTACGACCCTATTATCTCCTGTTTCCATTACCCGAATGGCTAGCCCAGCTAACTGATGAATTTCTTTAGCTAACTTCTGCTTCTCAGGTCGCAAATACGCTAAACTCCCCATTGACTTACGGCTCAGGGCATCTGCTACAACATTAGCTTTTCCAGGGTGGTATAGAATATTCACATCATAGTCTTTTAACAACTCCAACCAGTGGCGTTGCCGTAGATTCAGCTCTCTCTGAGTGAAAATGTACTGCAAACTCTTATGATCTGTGTAAATATCAACATGAACGCCGTACAGATAATGCCTCCACATCTTCAAGGCATGAATTACTGCGGCCAACTCTAGATCATGGGTGGGGTAATTCTTCTCATGTTTCCTCAGCTGCCTGGAAGCATATGCAATTACTCTACCATGCTGCATCAACACACATCCCAATACGACACCTGACGCGTCGCAATAGACTGAATAACCTTCTGTGCCTTCCGGCAGTGCTAATACGGGAGCGGAGGTCAATCTATCTTTCAGTTCCTGGAAACTCTTCTCACATGCCTCCGTCCACTGAAACTTTGCTGCTTTCTGTGTCAATTTTGTTAAAGGTGCTGCAATGGTTGAGAATCCCTCAACGAACCTCCGATAGTATCCTTCCAACCCCAAAAAGCTACGAACTTCAGTCGGGGTGGTAGGCCTAGGCCATGACTTAACTGCTTCTATCTTCTGTTTGTCTACCTGTATACCAGTATCTGAGACAATATGCCCTAAAAAGGGTACTGAGTTAAGCCAGAATTCACACTTAGAAAATTTTGCGTACAACTGGCGGTCCCTGAGAATCTGGAGCACTGTCCGCAAATGAGTCCGGTGATCTGCTTCGGAGCGAGAATACACCAGAATATCATCAATGAATACTATCACGAACAAGTCCAGGAAGGGTCTGAAAATACTGTTCATCAGGTCCATAAAAACTGCTGGGGCATTTGTTAGTCCGAAGGACATAACCAGAAATTCAAAATGTCCATATCGGGTCCTGAATGCTGTCTTAGGGATGTCCCTCTCACGTACTCAGACCTGGTGATATCCACACCGCAAGTCAATCTTAGAAAAGTATCTGGCTCCCTGTAACTGATCAAATAGGTCATCAATCCTAGGAAGCGGATACTTATTCTTTACTGTAACTTTATTGAGCTGCCGATAGTCTATGCACATTCGGAGCGAGCCATCTTTCTTTCTCACGAACAAGACTGGCGCACCCCACGGGGAAGTACTCAGCCTGATAAAACCTTTATCTAACAAGTCTTTCAACTGCTCCTTTAATTCTCTGAGTTCTGCAGGAGCCATACGATAAGGAGGTATTGATATTGGCTGAGTGCCTGGTAGTAAGTCAATAGCAAAGTCTATTTCCCTTTCTGGGGGAATACCAGGTAACTCATCAGGAAATACATCTGGGAATTCATTTACCACTGGGATAGACTGGAGTGTCGGAAATTCTGCTTGGACATCCTGAACTCTGACAAGATGGTAAATGCACCCCTTAGATATCAACTTTCTCGCCCGAAGGTAGGAAATAAACCTACCTTTTGGCGTCGCGGTGCTGCCCTTCCACTCCCGTACTGCCTCCCCCGGGAAGTGGAATTGGACCGTTTTGGTCCAACATTAAACATTAGCAAAACATGGTACTAACCAGTCCATACCCATTATGGCATCGAAATCTATCATCTCTAACTCGACCAGATCTACTGTGGTCTGACGATCAGCAACCTCTACTGTACACCCGCGGTAAATTCGGCTAGCTGTGATGGAGTCACCGACGGGCGTAGATACTAAAAAGGGCTGCTGTAATGATTCTGGTACAATACTAAACTTCCGTGCCACAAATGGAGTAATATAGGACAAAGTAGACCCTGGATCAATTAGCACATAAGCAGGGTGTGAGCAGATAGTTAGCATACCTGTCACAACATCAGGCGATGCCTCTAAATCTTGCCTCCCTGGTAAGGCATATGTGCGGCTTGGACCCGCACCTGTACTGGAGGCCCCTGATCTGCCTCGACCCCTGCCTGATGAAACTGGGGGCCTGTGCCCAGTCGAGGATGCTGTAGCTCGTGATCCTGTTGATGCCCTATCCTGTCTGTCCCGGTCCTCACGACCTCTGGCTGGGCAATCTCTCATCAAATGGCCTTCTTGGCCACAAATATAGCATGCGGTGGAACCATACCTGCATGCTCCAGAATGGCGTCGACTACATATAGGACAAAGTGGTAGGGTATACCTACTCTGCTCCGCCCTCCTCTGTGACGGTGAATCTGCCGTCTGCGAACCTCTACCAGCCTCTGACTACCCCCTGCGGCTGAATCTACCTCCCTGTGACTGTGGCGGAGGCGAGGGCCTGGGCGGCCTGTCTGACAATCGTGGCCTGGGTCCTCCCCGGGCCTCTCTTTGTAACTCAGCTGGCCTATCCCGGCGACGCTGCTCCTGATTAACCCTTCTGATTTCCCGATGTCGCTGTCTGATGCCCTCAATATTCTGGGCAAATGCCTGGATTCGGGAAATATCCATATCTTCTCGCAGTGTGGCCGTGATACAAGTCTCGACATACTCTGGGTTCAACCCCATAATAAAACGGTGCACTCTGGATGCCATGGTATCCACGAAAGCCGGTGCATATCGAGCCAAGGAGTCAAACCGCAAGGAATATTCCCGAACACTCATGGCCCCCTGTTCCAGATGTAGGAACTGGTCTACCCGGGCCTGTCGGATCTCCCGTGGCAAATAGTGATCCAGAAAGGCTCCTGAAAAGCTGGACCAGGTAGGAGGGGGAACATCTCTCCCTCGGGACCTCTCCCAGCTTTCATACCACAACACCGCAATATCTCGCAACCAAAATGCGGCCAATTCAACTGACTCAGTAGGTGTAGCATGCATAACCCTGAAGATTCTCTGCATCTGATCCAGAAAATCTTGGGGGTCCTCGGTGCGGTCCGTGCCTGTAAACTGTGGGGAATTCAAGGCTAAGAACTATCGGACCCTCGAACTACCGGGCCCTCCTGATGCTTCTGCAACTGTGGATGGCATTTGTTGCCGCTGAGCAGCCATCACTTGTGCTATCATAACTACAGCACTCCTAACTTCCTGATCGGAAGGCATCGGTATAGGGACTGCTGAAGATACTGTCGCTCCAAACGGCTCCTGACGTGGTGGAGACTGCTGAGGAGGCTGAGATGAAGCCTCTGTAGGGCCCTCTGATCGGGCCGTCTCCAAATGAGGGGGAGGCATCCTGCTGGTGCCTTCCCCTGCTGCAATGTCTAAGAGCAGGACTCTACTTAGCACGGCTTGCAGACTCCCTGGAATACGACCTGCTCTGATACCAAGTTTGTCACACCCCGCCCTGGGGGGGGGGGGTACGACTGGCACCTGGTGCCCTACTAAGATCTGACCTGCTAGACTGTTAAGCCTGGGCGCGTCTGGCGCCTGGCTGGCTCTAACTCAGATTTCTGGAAACAAAGGGCTATATAACGGCTGTAAATATAGCCCCCGGCCCATTGGCCTATCGCCCGCTGTACCTGTCTTGGCAGCTAACCAGAAATATAGTAACTCAGGAAAACCTATACGGGCCGACAAGGCCACCATGCTGTCTAGTTATCTGCTGCTTAATCAAAAAGCACAAAAAGAAGCTACGTGACCGGCAAGGTCACCACTACTGACAACTATGGCCTCACACGACCATCACAGAAGTAAGAAAGAGTAAAGACAACTACACAACTGCACGGCCCCACACGACCGGCTCATATGACCACAGGGATTTCATACAGAATGCAAGCCTCTAGGAATAGTAATAGAACTGATCGGGACAGGGCCTCGACCTACCCATGCTATATACAACAAAAGGAACTGAATTACACCTCTGAAATTCAGCCTCCGGATGACTGGAGCTGAATACTCAACCGCTGACAGAGAGTCACGTAGAATCGCCTGCTCGTCTAGGAGTACCTGCAGGCAAGTAATGCAGCGCCCCACTGGGCATCAGTACCACTGGTACTGAGTATGTAAAGCAACTGAAATAATATAACTGAAAACAACATCTGAAAGCAATAATATGACTGATGAAGCAGAAGTAGGAGGAATAACTTAACTGTCTGATGAAGTAGATCGTACCCGCTCTTACTGATACCGAAGGAAGTAGGAATCATACCTGGAGGCGTATCATTCTACTACCAACCCACTCGTGTCTAATATAACATAGTATAGCATACATAACATAACACAGCACATACAAACCTTACTCGGCCCCCATAAGCCGGGAGGTACAATCAACACAGAATCTATGCCCCTACCCCGGTCATCCCATCTCCTATAGTGGCTGTAAGCATCCTGCCGATCCCTGGGTATGCACTTGGGCTCGCTGAGCCCCTGACTATAACTGTATCTGAGTCTGAAGGACTCTAAATCAACACCCCGGGCGTACCTGCTCGACGGGGGTATATAAGGGCCGACCAAGGCACAATATGGGGAAACTGGCATCCCATCTTCGTCCCCTTGCGGGACGGCATATCACTCCGTAGAGTGACGTATCCTCGTCCTCTGGCGTATGAGTCGAGACAGCTATTAACCCTGGGCGGTCAGGGATGCTAGGTAATCCAACCCCAATCAATACAACGGTCTCAACTAGTCATGCTGTCTGTGTATCTCATAAGCCAAAACTAATAGGCGTAAGGTATTATATAAATCATGTACTGGGCTAATAATAGCAATCTGTAAGTGTCTGATGCATGCTGAGACAGGTAAGTATAAATATGAATATAATTCCCTGTCTAACTGTATTGGGGCAAAGGCTATACAAGCGGGTGTTTCTGTTGAAGGCTATGCTGTTCACTAGGTTTCTGTATTAACATGATTTCCTATTTCTAACACGCTTTCTAAACCATATACAGTTACTATTCTATATCTGGACTGCTTTACTGATGCTGTACTACCTTGCGGGTCTCAGCTAAACACAACAATATCTTGGCATGGCATATTACATCACATACTGAATATACTGGGCAACCTTAACCGTTTACGCCCAAATCTATATCGTACGGATAGGTATCGTACACGTTACAACCCAAAACTGCTCATATTGCACCCATATTCATAATAACACAATAATCGATTTCCGAACATTCTACTGGTCTGTAAATTACTATACTGCTTCAATGCTACTTAACTTGCCGAGGAAACTTAACTTTACATACCTTATCTTTGAATATTCGTCCGTCGGACGAGGCTCGGCCGGTACTTCTACTGTTTTCTCCCAACTGCATTCATAAATACGTCAATCAATACTAAATACAACGTTATTTCAAAAGGCAACGTCACTTTCGATATAGTTTATAGCCTAAACTTAGGCTTATCGAAAGACGGTCGAAAACTCGCTATTTTTCAGCGGCCCAGAAGGGAGAAATATTTACTTCTCAACTAGGAACACATAGACATTAATTTAGAGCAATTCTACTTACTTTAGTTTGGCGGCTCGCCGATTCGTCGGCCGTATTTCATGAAACTAATTCCGTAGAAATGCTCTCTGCTGCTAAATACCTTGGTATCTAGGATTAATTTGGGTTTGGGCAGCGTTTGGCAGCGTAATCGGACGAAAATATTTAATTTTCTTACGTTTTTCTCTGGTTGCAGCGTGTTCTGGAAATTTAGATGCTTTCTGATTTTGAACTGAAGTGGAGGCTTTTATACTTGGGCCTGGACCTGGGCAACGTGTCACGGAGCCATCGCGGGGGCCTCACCTCCGTGACACGCTGCCATCGCGGAGGGGCTCTGCCTCGGCTCCTCCCGTGATGGTTCGACGGGTTTCTCGTCCGATCTTTTCCCGGGCCTTTCCCTAGCACGTATGGCTTTCAAATATGCTTAACCAACGTGCGAATAGGTCATCTAAGTGCCGGGAATTCTACGGGGTATAACAATTTAGTTAAAGGTGCTGCAATGGTTGAGAATCCCTCAACGAATCTCCGATAATACCCTGCTAACCCCAGAAAGCTACGAACTTCAGTCGGGGTGGTAGGCCTAGGCCATGACTTAACTGCTTCTATCTTCTGCTTGTCTACCTGTATACCAGCGTCTGAGACAATATGCCCTAAAAAGGCTACTGAGTTAAGCCAGAATTCACATTTCGAAAATTTAGCATACAACTGGCGGTCCCTGAGAATCTGGAGCACTGTCCGCAAATGAGTCCGGTGATCTGCTTCAGAGCGTGAATATACCAGAATATCATCAATGAATACTATCACGAACAAGTCCAGGAAAGGTCTAAAAATACTGTTCATCAGGTTCATAAAAACTGCTGGGGCATTCGTTAGCCCGAAGGACATAACCAGAAATTCAAAATGCCCATATCGGGTCCTGAATGCTGTCTAAGGAATGTCCCTCTCACGTACTCGGACCTGGTGATATCCGGACCGCAAGTCAATCTTAGAAAAGTATCTGGCCCCCTGTAACTGATCAAATAAGTCATCAATTCTGGGGAGCGGATACTTGTTCTTTACTGTAACTTTGTTTAGCTGCCGATAATCTATGCACATTTGGAGCGAGCCATCTTTCTTTCTCACAAACAAGACTGGCGCACCCCATGGGGAAGTACTCGGCCTGATAAAACCTTTATCTAACAAGTCTTTCAACTGCTCCTTTAATTCTCTGAGTTCTGCAGGAGCCATACGATAAGGAGGTATTGATATTGGCTGAGTGCCTGGTAGCAAGTCGATAGCAAAGTCTATTTCCCTTTCTGGGGGAATACCAGGTAACTCATCAGGAAATACATCTGGGAATTCATTTACCACTGGGACAGACTGGAGTGTCGGAGATTCTGCTCGGACATCCTGAACTCTGACAAGATGGTAAATGCACCCCTTAGATATCAACTTTCTCACCTGAAGGTAGGAAATAAACCTACCTTTTGGCGTCACGGTGCTGCCCTTCCACTCCCGTACTGCTTCCCCCGGGAAGTGGAATCGGACCGTTTTGGTCCAACATTCAACATTGGCAAAGCATGGCACTAACCAGTCCATACCCATTATGGCATCGAAGTCTATCATTTCTAACTCGACCAGATCTACTGTGGTCTGACGGTCAACAATCTCTACTGTACACCCGCGGTAGATTCGGCTAGCTGTGATAGAGTCACCGACCGGCGTAGATACTAAGAAAGGCTGTTGTAGTGATTCTGGTACAATACTAAACTTCCGTGCCACAAATGGAGTAATATAGGACAAAGTAGACCCTGGATCAATTAACACATAAGCAGGGTGTGAGCAGATAGTTATCTTACCTGTCACAACATCAGGCGACGCTTCTGAATCTTGCCTCCCTGGTAAGGCATATGTGCGGCTTGGACCCGCACCTATACTGGAGGCCCCTGGTCTACCCCGACCCCTGCCTGCTGAAACTGAGGGCCTGCGCCCAGTCGAAGATGCTGTAGCTCGTGATCCTATTGATGCCCTATCCTGTCTATCCCGGTCCTCTCGACCTCTGGCTGGGCAATCTTTCATCAAATGGCCTTCTTGGCCACAATTATAACATGCGGTGGAGCCATATCTACATGCTCCAGGATGGCGTCGATTGCATATAGGGCAAAGTTGTAGGGTATACCTGCTCTGCTCTGCCCTCCTCTGTGATGGTGAATCTGCCATCTGCGAGCCTCTACCAGTCCCTGACTGCCCCCTGCGGCTGAATCTACCCCCTGTAACTGTGACGGAGGCGGGGGCCTGGGCGGCCTGTCTGACAATCGGGGCCTGGGTCCTCCCCGGGCCCCTCCCGGTAATTCAACTGGCCTGTCCCGGTGATGCTGTTCCTGATTAACCCTTCTGACCTCTCGTTGCCGCTGTCTGATGCCCTCAATATTCTGAGCAAATGCCTGAATGCGAGCAATATCCATGTCCTCTCGCAGTGTGGCTGTAGTGCAAATCTCAACATATTCTGGGTTCAATCCCGTAATGAAGCGATGCACTCTGGATGCCATAGTATCAACAAAGGCCGGTGCATATCGGGCTAAGGAATCAAACTGCAAAGAATATTCCCGAACACTCATGGCCCCCTGTTCTAGATGTAGGAACTGGTCTACCCGGGCCTGTCGAATCTCCCGCTGCAAATAATGATCCAGAAAGGCTCCTGAAAAGCTGGACCAGGTGGGAGGGGAAACATCTCTCCCTCGGGACCTCTCCCAGCTTTCATACCATAACACCGCAATATCCCGTAACCGGAATGCGGCCAACTCGACTGACTCGGTAGACGTGGCGTGCATAACCCTGAAGATTCTCTGCATCTGATCCAGAAAATCCTGGGGGTCCTTTGTTCGATCCGTGCCAGTGAACTGTGGGGGATTCAGGGCTAGAAACTCTCGGACCCTCGAACTACCGGGCCCTCCTGATGATTCTGCAACTGTAGATGGCATTGGCTGACGCTGAGCAGCCATCATCTGTGCTAACAGAACTACAGCACTCCTAACCTCCTGGTCAGAAGGAGTCAATATAGGGGCTGCTGAAGGTAATGTCGCCCCAAGTGGCTCCTGACGTGGTGGAGACTGCTGAGGAGGCTGGGATGATGCCTCTGTAGTGCCCTCTGATCGGGCTGTCTCCAAATGAGGGGGAGGCATCCTGCTGGTGCCTTCTCCTGCTGCAATGTCTAAGTTCCGACCTGTAATAGGATGGCGCTGGTCTGACATTATCTGTAACCAAAGAATATGGTAAGATTTTAGGGAATCAACCCTATACTGTACCGCTCTATAGCACGACTGAATAAGAATAAAAGACAACCATCCTATCATGCCTTGCAGCCTCCTATCCATAGTATGTGGTGCACAACACATCCATGGACAAGACTCTACTTAGCACGGCTTGCAGACTCCCTGGGATACGACCTGCTCTGATACCAAGTTTGTCACACCCCGCCCTGGGGGGTATGACTGGCACCTGGTGCCCTACTAGGACCTGACCTGCTGGACTGCTAAGCCTGGGGGCATCTGGCGCCTGGCTGGCTCTAACTCACATTTCTGGAAATAAAGGGCTATATAACGGCTGTAAACACAGCCCCCGGCCTATTGGCCTATAGCCTCCTGTACCTATACTAACAGTTGACCAGAAACATGTCAATTCAGGGGAACCTATGCGGGCCGACAAGGCCACCATGCTGTCTAGTTATCTGTAACTCAAACATAACATACTGAAAAGCTACGTGACCGGCAAGGTCACCACTACTGATAGCTATGGCCCCACATGACCATCACAATAGACAGAAGGAATGCTAACAACTATACAACTGCACGGCCTCTCACGACCGGCTCATCTGACCACATGGAATATAAACAGACTGCAAGCCTCTAAGGAGAATAATAGAAATGATCGGGACAGGGCCCCGACCTACCCGTACTGTACAACAAAAGGAACTGAACTACACCTCTAGAAATTCAGTCTCCGGATGACAGGAGCTGAACACTCAACCGCTGACAGGAAGTCACGTAGAATCGCCTGCTCGTCTAAGAGTACCTGCAGGCAAGTAATGCAGCGTCCCACCGGGCGTCAGTACCGCTGGTACTGGGTATGTAAAGCAAACTGAATACAGCTGAATACAAGTAATATAACTAAAAATTCTGAATAGCAGGAGATAACTGAATCTGTAAGAACTGAAGGGATATCTGAAATCAATAACATAACTGTCGAAACTGGAATAAGAAGAACTAGATTAACTATCTGATGGTGTAAATCGTACCTGTTCTTAATCATGCTGGAGGGAGTAGGTGTCATTTCTGGAGACGTATCATTCTACTACTAATCTACTCATGTCTAATATAACATAACACAACATACATAACATAACATGGCATACACAACCTTACCCGGCCCCCATAAGCCGGGAGGTACAATCAACACAGAATCTATACCCCTACCCCGGTCATCCCATCTCCTATAGTGGCTGTAAGCATCCCGCCGGTCCCCTGGGTATGCACTTGGGCTCGCTGAGCCCCTGACTATAACTGCATCTGAGTCCGGAGGACTCCTGAATCTGCACCCGGGCATATCCGCTCGACTTGGGTGTGTAAGGGCCGATCAAGGCATAAATATAGGGAAAAAACTGGCATCCCATCTTCGTCCCCTGGCGGGACGGCATGCCACTCCGTAGAGTGACGTATCCTCGTCCTCTGGTGGACGAGTCGATACAGCTATTAACCCTGGGGCGGTCATGGATGCTAGGTAATCCAACCCCAAACAATACAACGGTCTGGACTGGTAATACTGTCTGTGTATCTCACATACTGAGGCTAATAGGGGTAAAGTATCATATATATTACATGCTGGGCAATGATAGTAATCTGTACGTATTTAATACGTGCTGAGGCAGGTAAAGATGTATAAATATGAATATAGTCTCCTGCCGGGCTGTACTGGGCAAATGCTACATAAGATAATGTTTCTACTGAAAACTCTGCTGTTTACTAAGTTTCTGTATACACTAAATGCTGGACTGGTGATAGAAATATGTACACACTTGAGACATGCCGAGGCTGGAAGTACTATATATATATGTACGAATATAGTCTTTCTGCTGAACTATGCTGTATACTGATTTTCTATAGTAACCTGATTTACTATTCCTAACATGCTTTCTGAACTTCGTTTTAGCCTGGTATTCTATTTCTGAAGTGCTTTAAGGGTATTGCATTACTATACGGGGTTTCAACTGAATACAACCATATCCTGACATGGCATATCACATTACATACTGAGTATACTGGGCAATCTCTAATACTTGCGTTAGAATCTGTATCATACTGATAGGTTTCATATACATTACAACCCAATATTTCTCACATCGCACCAACATTCATAATAACGCAATATTCGACTCCTGAACATTCTACTGGTCCGTAATTTATTACACTACACTGATATTACTTAACTTGCCGAAGGAAACTAACTTTACATACCTTGTCTTTGAATTATTCGTCTGTCGGACGGGGCTCGACCGGTACTTCAACTATTTTCTCCCAACTGCATTCATAAATACGTTAATTAATACTAAATACATCTGTATTGTAAAGAGCAACGTTATTTTTGATATAGTTTATAGCCTAAACTTAGGCTTATCGAAAGACGGTCAAAAACTTGCTATTTTTCAGCGGCCCAGAAGGGAGAAGTATTCACTTCTCAGCTAGGAACACATAGACATTAATTTAGAGCAATTCTACTTACTTTAGTTCGGTGGCTCGCTGATTCGTCGGCCGTATTTCGCGAAGCTAATTTCGTAGAAATGCTCTCTGCTGCTAAATACTCGGGTATCTGGGATTAATTTGAGTTTGGGCAGCGTTTGGCAGCGTAATCGGACGGAAATATATAATTTTCCTTCGTTTTTCTCTGTTTACTGCGTGTTCTAGAATTGTTTTCAAGTGGTGAATGATTTTAAACCAAAGTGGGGGCTTATATACTTGGGCCTGAACCTGGGCAACGTGTCACGGAGCCATCGCGGAGGCCTCACCTCCATGACACGCTGCCATCGCGGAGGGGCTCTGCCTGGCTCCTCCCGCGATGGTTTCGACGGGTTTCTCGTCCGATCTTTTCCCGGGCCTTTCCCTAGCACGTATGGCCTTCAAATATACTTAACCAACGTGCGAATAGGTCATCTAAGTGCCGGGAATTCTACGGGGTATAACACAGAGCATTAGGATTTGAAGTGTCTTAGGGTATTTAAAAATCGCGTTAAGTAGAGTCTTATGAAGCATGCCACACTTAAGAAGAAGAGGCTTTGAAAAGTTTAGGAAACTTCCCTTCTTTCATGATCTATGTCATGCGATGAAATGTCTCTCTATCCTTCTAACTCATGCTATACGCATTTGTAGAATCATGCCTCCTCGTCGAGTTAATTGAAGAAGAAATGGAAATGGAAATGACCATAAGAATGGTAATGGAGATGGGCACCAGCAGGCCCCACCATCCCCCGAGGATCATGTGCCCTAACAGGTGGCCCATGCAGAATTTAAGGCTGTCATTCAGATGCTAGCTCAGGCTTTGACCGCACAACTCAACCAATAGGTGGTAGAGCATGTCCCTCAGGATGGAAGTGCGGCAGCAGCAAGAGTCAGGGACTTTCTTAGGATGAACCCTCTGGAGTTCCTTGGGTCGAAGGTGGACGAGGACCCTATGAGTTTATTGATGAGATTTAGAAAATCACCCAAGTCATGGGGGTGACCGGGGAGAAGTGCTCATATTTATCCTCTTATCAGCTGAAGGGGGTAGCATACATCTTGTTCAGACAATGGAAGAATGGTAGAGTAGTCGGAGCAGGCCCTATTAGTTGGGATGAGTTCCATACCGCATTTTTTGATCGGTTCTTTCCCTGAGAGATGAGGGAAATCAAAGACGCTAAATTTGTGAACTTGAGACAGAACAACATGACGGTCTAGGAGTACACTCTAGAGTTTACCCACCTTTCCAAATATGCACCCGAGATGGTGGTAGACCCGAGGGATCGAGTGAGTTAGTTCATGCATGGGATAGCAGGCTATTTGGTCAAAGATTGACAAACCATGATGCTTCATTAGGACATTAATTTCTCATGAATACTTCTGTATTCCTAGCAGATAGAGGTACTGCAGGTAAGTGAGCGGGACAGAGAGGCCAAGAGGGCCAGGGCTGATAGCTTTTGATTCTCCCAGTAGAGACCTAGTGGTGGGCACCGTCAGTAGTCCCACCAGAGATCATCAGCCCCAGCGCCGTCAGCAGCGAGTGTGCCATCCAAATCTAGGAGCAACCAGAGGGGATGAGCATTAGGCTCTCGAGGTCAGGAGAGCATATCTTTGGAGCCCAGTATTTCTAATTGTGACAGGTGTGGCCAAAGACACACTAGTCAGTGCTTAGCAGGTACAGGTGCTTGTTTCGGGTGTGAGAAGCCTGGACATATGCTCAGAGATTGCCTAGAAGCTAGAATGGGACATGGCAGAGGCCTAGACCCAGCGACTAGTTCAGCAGCCCACCAGCACGCTCAATTCAATAAGGAGCCTCTACTAGTGCAAGTGGTGGTCAGCGTCAAAACAGATTCTATTCCCTCGCACCTCGTCAGGAGTAGGAGGCCCTCCAGATGTAGTCACTGGTATATTACAAGTAGTCCACCTTGATATATATGCATTGTTAGATCCAGAGGCTATGTTATCTTCTGTGACGCCCTATATTGCTAGTAGTTTCAGAGTCAGACCCAAAATCCTATTAGAACCCTTCTTAGTCTCTATCCAATCGGTGATTTAGTTATAGATCAACGGATATATAGAAATTGCCCTGTTACTGTCCTTCAGAAAGTCACCTCAGCAGATTTAGTATAGCTAGCCATGACAGATTTTGATGTTATCTTTGGCATGAATTGGCTACATGATGTTATGTCTCAGTAAATTGTAGAACCCGTGCGGTAGAGATCTAATTTCCGGGTGAGCCAGTCCTAGAATGGAAGGGTAGTTCAGCTATGCTTGTAGGTTGTTTCATTTCCTACCTTAAGGCCAGAACGATGTAATACCCCAAAAATCCTAAGATCAGACCCGGGAGTTGAAATGGAGAAAATAAGATTTTCTGCACCAAGTCACAAGACAAGTCATCCAGTGAACCGTGGGGTGCACCACGAGCCGTTGAGTGACCCATAGGGAGGAACTTGGATTGGGGTTGAAATTTTGAGTTTGAGGTGACCATGGGTGTGAGCGAGTCGTGGTCAGCACCACAATTCGCCCAGTGGTTCGTGGTCAAGGGTTCACTGGAGACTTAGCATTTAGGCAGTGTAGGTAATGACTGGGTCACCATGAGTTGTTGGGTACACCACGAGTCGTGGTGTCTCTTGTGGTGACCAATGTTGAGTTTTGTCTAGTGCAGGTGACGGAAGGTGACCACGAGTCGTGGTCAGGGACGACAGGTCGTCCAGTCCCTCATGGGGACTGGCAGTATGTTTTTCCCTGTGAATTTATTAAGGGCTTTTCCATAATTCCTAAATTCCTAAGGCCTAAACTACGTTATTTTAAGCTCAAAATAGAGTGTTTTAAGATGGGTAAGTTCATTATAGTCTTATTCACTTCCATGCATGCAAGTCTAGAAGTTCCTAAGGATGATCAAGCCTAAATTTCTCAAGTTCTTCCCCAAATTCTCATTGGACAATCAAGGAAGTTGTGAAATCAGATCTCTTCAGGTATGTAAGGCTATGAATGGGTGCAATTGTCCACACCCATGCCCAATTCTATCTCAATTCATGAAAAATTCTAATTGATAAATCTATGGGGGTTTTACCCAATGTGTGAATTCTCTAAGTTTCAATCATGGGTACAATCTAAGCATGTTTCTAATGTTGAATTATGATTAATGGGCATACTTTACAATGTTTTCAATTACAAATCATGTTTTCAAGTTTTATAAATTATGATGCCCATCTATGGAAGTTCATAAAAGTTAAGATCTATGAAATATGTGTTCAAGCATGATGAGAAAATTATGAGGAAAGTATGATTTCGATTTACCCATGTTTATTTTGATGTTTTAAATGATCAAATCTATATCAAGCATGTTTAAGTATTGGGCAAGCGGATATGATCAAGTATGTTTCATGATTTATCTAAATTTCATGTTATTAGTTTACCACATTGATTTTGGAGTCTAGACTCTCACTATGTTCAGCTTGTGGTATGGTTTGAGCCAAGGCTCCTCATGTTATGATTTCAGATTTATGTATGTATGTTATGAGTCAGCTTTTTCACTAGACGATGGTTCAGCTTCGTTGAAAAATAATGGAGAACATATGCATGTTTTTGAGAGTATTGTCTAGTACCGAGTAGGCTAAGGGTCAGTCAATCCTATGCCTCAGAAATACACGCTAATGTAGGTATATTCAAATTGTTTGGGACCTCCCTTGTGAGCTTCCCTTGTCCCCAAGGAGCCTTCATCTTGATATTGATATCATGGTAGCATCCTTAGGCCCTGGCAAAGCTTTGGACGGCTCTTCCCACTTGACTATGATAGTCGGGACCACGTAAGCTCTATCATGGTAATGTCCGTTATATGACGTGTCTCCCATTATTCTTTATTATTTCAGTTATACATGTTCATCAGTCATGATATTATGTTTTCAATAGGTTTGACCCAATGTTCAGTTTTACATAGGATTATCAGTTTTCAGCTTTGGGTCATTCGATTCAGTTATGATATTCAGTTATGTTCCCATTATGATTCCATAAAATAGCATGCAAGCCCTACTCTCAGAATCTTATCTTGATTATGTTTTATAATATGCATGATTTATGATTTTTCTTATTTAGCGGTTCTACTTACCTTGCATACTCGGTATATTTCGCGTACTGACCACATACTCTATGCTATATCATTTTATGATACATGCTCGGATACTCAGGCCCAGTTTCCTCATTAGCCATACCTGTAGCATTAGCCATTATCAGCCAGAGTTGGTGAATCCTCATCATTCGAGGGCCCTTCTTTTCATTTGTATCTAGTACTTTTAGTATCAAACTTTAGTGAGTTAGTTGGGGTCTTGTCCCATCAACTCATTAGTTGTAGAGGCTTTTCAGACATAGCATGTAATCAGCTTCGGTCTTTAGTCTTATATTCCAATGTTATGAGATTATCAGACTTTCTTTATGTTAATTATTTTGATCTTCAGCTTATCTATGATTGAGTTAGATGTTATGTTCATGCCATGGGTCGACTTGGAGCCTCTCACGGTTTCTTATCCAGTGTCCCGATCTGGGCCTACATTCAGGTCGTGACAAAAGATTATTTCTAAGGGTTGTGAATACCATCTAGTTAGGGTTAAAGATGCTATGTCCAAAACCCCGACTATCCAGTCAGTTCCTGTAGTTTGCGAATATCTAAAGGTGTTTCCAGATGATTTACCAGGAATTCCTCGAGAGAGAGAGATCGATTTTAGTATTGACTTTCTTCCCGATATGAAGCCTATATCTATTCCTCCATACAGAATGGCTCCAGTGGAGCTAAAGGAGTTGAAGAAGTTGAAAGATCCCTTAGACAAGGGTTTCATCAGACCTAGCAAGTTCCATGGGGTGCACCAGTTCTCTTTGTCCGGAAGAAGGATGGTTCCCTAGATATGTGCATTGACTATCGAAAATTAAACAAGGTTACCATCAATAACGGGTATCTCCTCCCCAGGGTTGATGATTTATTTGATCAACTTCAGGGTGCTAAGTGTTTTTCAAATATAGACCTCAGATCTGAATACCATCAGCTCAAGGTTCGGGAGAGTGACATTTCAAAGACAGCCTTCAGGACTCGTTATGGTCACTATGAGTTTATAGTTATGTCTTTTGGACTAAAAAATGCTCCTGCAATTTTTATGGACTTGATGAACAGGGTGTTCAAGCCGAATTTAGATATGTTCGTAATCGTGCTCATAGATGACATTCTCATATACTCTCGGAGTGAAGAGGATCATGTCGCTCATTTGAGGGTGGTACTACAGACTCTTAAGGATCGCCAATTATATGCTAAGTTTAGCAAGTGCAAGTTTTGGCTAGACTCGATAGCATTTTTGGTCATGTGGTGTCAAGTGAGGGTGTGCAGGAGGACTCTCAAAAGATAGAAGCTGTGAAGAATTGGCCTAGGCCAGTGAGTCCTTCGGATATCAAGAGTTTCTTGGGCTTAGTTGGTTACTACCGGAGGTTTATTGAAGGGTTTTCATCCATTGAAGCACCGTTAACTATGTTGACCCAGAAGAAAGTGAAGTTTCAATGGTCAGAAGCTTGTGAGAAGAGCTTTCAAGAATTGAAGACTCGACTCACCTCAGTACCAGTGTTGACCCTACCTGAGGGTACCGATGGGTTTGTGGTATACTGTGTCACCTCGAGGATTGGTCTTGGTTGTGTATTAATGTAGCATGGTAAGGTTATATCCTATGCTTCTAGGAAACTAAAAGTCCATGGAAAGAACTTTCCGACTCATGACCTCGAATTGGAGGCGGTAGTATTTGCCTTGAATATTTGGAGACACTATTTGTACGAGGTCCATGTGGATGTGTTTACGGAACACAAAATCCTACAATACATATACCCAGAAGGATCAAAGTCTACGTCAGAGGAGGTGGTTGGAGATTTGAAAGATTATGATATGAGTATACTTTATCATTCTGGCAAGGTTAATGTGGTGGAAGACACTCTTAGCAGGCTTTCTATGGAGAGCGTGACCCATGTAGATGAGGAGAGGAGAGAGTTAGTGAAAGATGTGCATCGGCTTGCACGACTAGGAGTTCGTCATATTGTCTCGACGGATGGTGGTGCCATTATCCAAAATAGATCAGAATCTTCATTGATGAATGAGGTCAAAGATAGATAGACGAGGATCCTATTTTAGTAAAGTTGAAGGGAGACGTTCAAAATCAGAAGGTGGAGGTCTTCTCCCAAGGGGGAGATGGGGTACTGCGATATCAGGATTGTTTATGTGTACCGGGAGTTGATGACTTGAGGTAGCGGATGTTGCATGAGACTCATGGTTCTAGATACTCTATTCATCCAAGTGCCACCAAGATATACCATCACTTACGGGAAATTTATTGGTGGAATGGCATGAAGAAGGACATAGCGCAGTTTGTGGCTAAGTGTCTGAATTGTCAACAGGTGAAGGTTAAGCATCAAAGACCTGGAGTTGTACTTCAATACATTAGTATCCTTACTTGAAAGTGGGAGGAAATCAATATGGACTTCATTACAAGGTTTCCTCGTACTCCTCGATAGTATGACTCTATTAGGGTGGTCGTGGATAAGTTGACTAAAGCAGCTCACTTCCTACCGGTCAAAACTATCGATTTAGCAAAAAATTATGCTAAGTTGTACATTTAGGAGCTAGTTTGTTTGCATGGAGTGCCCTTGTCCATCATATCAGATTGAGGTACTCAGTTTACCTCCAAGTTTTGGAGATTATTTCAGAAGGGACTTGGTACTCAAGTCAAGCTTAGCACATCATTCATCCACAAATAGATGGCCAGCCCAAGCAGACCATTCATACTCTTGAGGATATGTTGAGGGAGTGTGTGATTGATTTCAAGGGTAGTTGGGATGATCATTTGTCTCTCATTGAGTTTGCATATAACAATAGCTACCATTCCAGTATTCAGATGGCTTCGTTTGAGGCTCTCTATGGGCAGAGATGTAGATTGTCTATTGGTTGGTTCGAAGTCGGTGAAGCTGCATTGATAAGACCAGATTCAGTTCATGAGACTTTGGAGAAGGTTTAGCTTATAAGGGAATGGTTGAAAATAGCCCAGAGTCATCAAAAGTCCTATGCGGATGTGAGGATGAGAGAACTTGAGTTCAAAGTTGATGATTGGATATTTCTGAAGGTATCTCCCATGAAGGGAGTGATGAGATTCAGAATGAAATGAAAACTCATACCCCGTTATGTTGGCCCATACCGGATTGTGAGACGGTTTGGCAAGGTAGCATATGAGTCAGAGTTTCCCTTAGAATTGGCTTCAGTACATCCAGTGTTTCATCTGTCGCTTTTGAAGAAATGCATGGGTGCTAGCTTTGGTTGTCCTGGTGGAGAGCATGGGTTTGAAGTATAGCCTAAGCTACAAAGAGGTTTCGGTGGAAATACTTGATCATCAGGTCCGAAAGCTAAGAAACAAGGAGGTAGCTTCAGTAAAGGTTTTGTGGAGGAATCAGCATGTTGAGGGAGCTACTTGGGAAGCCGAAGCAGATATGATGGCTAGATACCCCCATCTTTTCCCTCCCGTCTTAATTTCATCTTGAGGTATCAGTTTCCTCTCTACCACTCTTTTCAGTTTCATGTTCAGTTCATGTTCCCCAGTTTCTTTCATGTCAATGTTTGTATGTGTGATTCATGAATTTAGTTCATCATGTAATTCAGTCCGGAGTCAGTCACTCTATCAGTTTTCGGCTTGCATGTTCAATATTTAATATGATAGTTGCATTTCTCAGCTTCTCAATATGTTTATCCACATTCGAAGATGAACGTTTCCAAATGGGAGATATTGTAATACCTCGAAAGCCCTAAGGTCAGACCCGAGGGTTAAAATAGAGAAAATAGGAATTTCTGCACCAGGTCATAGGACGAGTCATCTAGTGACTCGTTAGGTACACCACGAGTCGTTAGGTGACTCGTGGAGTGAAGGGAGAGTTTGGTTGGATTTTTGGTCTAGGGTTGACAATGGGTAAAGCGACAGTTTGTGGTCAGGGCCATGAGTCGTTAGGTTGGTCGTGGCCAGGAGTTTGACTTGGATGTTGAAATGATTGGCAGTGTTCCCCACGACCAGTCACCATAAGTTGTTAGGTACACCACGAGTCGTGGTGTCCCTCGTGGTGACAAGCAGAGTGAAGACTTCAATTGCTGGAAATGAGTGTTGATGACGAGTCGTCCCCTCAGAAAATGAGTCGTCCAGTCCCTCATTGGGATTGGTAGTATGATTTTTTCGGCAAATTTAGCAAGGGCTTTTCCGTATCTAAGTTCCTAAGACCTGAACTACATTGTTTAAAGCTCAGATAAGTGTGTTTTAAGACAGTTTATCTCATTCTAAGCCTATCCCTCTCCATGCATGCAATCCTAGAAGTTTCTAAGGGGGATCAAGCATAGAAGCTCATCAATTCTCCTTCAATTTTCTTTGGGCATTCAAAAAGATTGAGAAATTAGAAGTACCCAAGTATGTAGGGTTATGAATGGGTGTATCCATCCACTCCCATTCCTAATCCTTTCTTAAATTCATGGAAATCCTAAGTTGATGAATTTATGGGGTTTTAACCCAACTTGTGAATTCTCTAAGTATCTATCATGGGTATATTCTATTCATGTTTCTAATGTTGAAGTATGATTCATGGACATGTTTTACAATGTTTTCATTTAAAATAATGTTTTCAAAGTTTTACAAATTATGATGCCCAATTATGAAAGTTCATTAAAAGATGAGATTATGATCTAAGTTTTCTAAGTATGATGAGATGTCTATGATGCAATGTTGATTTTGAATTACCCATGTCTATATTCATGTTTTGTCTATCAAAGTCTATCTCAAGTGTGTTTAAGTTTGGGCAAGCCCATATGATCAAGTATGTTGCATGATTTATCTCAAGTTCATGTTATTAGCTTACCACATGGATGTTGGAGTCTAGACTCCCACTCTTTTCAGCTTGTGGTATGGTTTGAGCCAAAGCTCCTCATGTTATGTTTTCAAATTTTGTATATCATGTTATAATTCAGCTTCATCACTAGACGATGGTTCAGCTTTGTTGAAAAATGATGGAGAGCATATGTGTGTTTTTAAGAGTAGTCTCTAGCACTGAGTAGGCTAAGGGTCAGTCAACCTTGTTCCTCAGAACTACACGCCAACATAGGTATGATCAAATTATTTGGGACCTCCCTTATGAGCTTCCCCTTCCCCCAAGGGACCTTCAGCTTGATATCAATATCATAGTAGCGTCCTTAGCCATGAAAAAGCTTTGGATAGCTCTTCCCACTTGAGTGTAATAATCGAGAATGTAAGCTCTATCATGGTAATGTCGGTTATATGACGAGTCTCCCATTATTCCTCATGATTTCAGTTACGCATGTTCATCAGTCATGATAGTCATGATATTATGTCTTTATCCGGTTTGACCCAATGTTCAGTTTTACTTACGAATAATCAGTTTCATCTTTAGGTCATTCGATTCAGTTATGATATTCAGTTATGTCTAAATCATGTTTTCAGATACTAGCATGCAATCCTTACTCTCAGAATCTTATGACGACATGTGTTTATGATATGCATGATCTCTATTTTTACTTACTTACTGGTTTTACTTACCTTGCATACTCGGTACATTCAATGTACTGACCGCATACTCTATGTTGTATTCATGATACAGACTCGAATATTCAGGATCGGTCTCGTTGTCAGCCAGATCTTCCGAGTTGCACTCCTCAGCTAGAGTTGGTAAGTCCTCATTCTTCGAGGACCCTTCTATCAGTTCATGTTTCCTGATCTTGGGCAGATTTATATGCCCAAGTGATACTCAAACGTATCATTTTTGCTTTGTTTATTGTGCAATGTGTATACATTTTCATGTAATTGGTAATAAAATGTGAATTTATACTAACCAACATGATTAGCATTGTTTTGTAGGTAAAAGGTGATTTTGAGGAGCTAAAATGCATGTTGGAACAATATCGGAGTTGGACTTAGATTCGAGCACGAAAAAGGCATTGGACTGCACAATGTAAAGGGGCTCCGCGATGGAGCCGTGCCACGCTACCATCGCGGAGGCACACTGCCTGGAGGGTGATTAATTTGTCAATTTCCAGTGAAGCCTCGTGACAGCTCCGTGGCATGGAGGCAAGCCACCGCGTTGCATGCCGTGCCATGTTGAAGCTTTATTCCCGGACCCCAGATTTCCAGTGAGGGTCCGCGTCCATGCCGTGTCACGGAGGCAGTGCTCCGCGTTGGCCTCCGTGACACGTTGCTTGTTATTCCGGGAAAAATTCCCACTAGTATAAATAGAACACTTAGGCTTATTTTTAATTAATTCAGACTTGGTGGAGCAAGGACGTGGGTTACAGGCAGTTGAGGGACGAAAAAGCTCAGGGTTTTTCTCTCTTTCTTTCTTCTTTCAATCAATTGTTTGTATGATTAACACTTGTTTTAGGATGATTAATCCACAAATGAGTGGCTAATTCTCTTCCTTGCTGAGGTTATGAACAATGGTGATGAATTGTGATTATTGAATTATATGGTTTTTCATCTTCTTCTTCCATGTTGTTCTATTAATTCTTGTTTCTACTGCATTAGTGTGTGGCCGACATTAATGTATATCTAAAAAGTCCGATTTCACTCGAGAGAGCACGAAATTGGAAAGTTGTGAATTAATAGGGTATTGTTCTTAACTTGATTTGGGAAAATTGGGTTTTGATGTGCTTTCCTGATAGAAATATACTTGAAAGCCGTATTAGTCAATTTAGGAATCAGAATTGTATTGCTAGGTCATAAATTGCATTTGATCACAGAAATGTAGACGGATGGTTTATGATTCTTAAGTGAGATTAAATACGAGAGTTTTAATCTCTAGGCTAATGTTCTTGGCTAGCAACAGGAAGAGAAGATTAACCAAATTATGATTATAATCAAGTTCATTACTTGTTCTTAACCTTGGCATGCTCATATCCATAGTTTCAATTCAAAGTAGATATTTGTTAATAGTTTTAGTATATAATTTATAAACAAAAAATTATTTAACTTTTGGTTACGTTGTTGTTAGCATATATAGAAGTAAGATAGAATATAGTATACTTGAGCAATTTTTACTTATCCAGAGTCTCCTTGGTTTGATACTTGGCTTACTTAGCCACTTTATTACTTGTTTGACCACGTGCACTTGCGTGTCAGTTTTTAACCCCTAACAAACGCACCGAACATTCCCTATTTTCAGTTTCAGTCTTTAGTTAGTTATTTGGGGTCTTGTCCCATCAACTCATCAGTATGTAGAGGCTTATCAGACATAGAATGTTTTTAGTTTCAGATTGTGTTATGTATTCAATTATTCAATGTTATCATATTTTCAGGCTTCCGCTACTTTATATATGTTAGACTTCCGTATTATTATGTTGAGTTTAGATGTCATGTTAATGCCATGGGTCGGCATGTAGTTGATAACGCTCAAACCACACTTCTAACTGAAGTATGAAGTGGACGTTCTCAATAAAGAACTCAACTTAGAGGTTGGGGTCGATCCCACGGGGAATATGGAAGATCTAGATTACAGCCAGTAGATGAACTTGTATGGTAGTTACTTCACAATTGGGGGGATTCTAATAATAATCAATAGCAAAAGGAAAGCAGTTGTTAAGTTTATGGTTGTGAATCAATAATTAAAGGATAACTAGGGTTTGTGTTCCCCATGGATTTATAACAGCTTTAGGTATACACTCGTGATCTTCACCAATACTTACTTATAGAACTGATAACTTAGGTTCATTCAAACAATCGACCAATCCTTATTGAATGACGATACTCAATTACTCGACCAAGTCTCATGAGCATTTCCAAACTAAACGTTTTCACTAAGGTAAAGATATAACTATCCTACAATCACAGCTCAAGTTAATACAATGATCATCAAGATCAAGGCTCCGTTGTAATTCTCTTTTCCTAATCTCTACCTCTTCGACCAAAAAAAGTAAAGAATTCAGGCACTTCCTAATGTTGTACACTGCTAAGAATTATTAAATCATGAAGAGAATACAATATAAGTAATTTTTATTGGTTTTAGACTAACTTTGTGCAACCCTAGCCTGTTAATCCACCATGGTTCCCACAACCCTAGCTATGGAGGTTTTAGCCTCTTATAGTTGCAAGGTTGTGAAGTGTGTTCATGATTAAAGACATAAAAACAATATTTACAAATATGATTGAGAAAAATGCTTCCTTCAATTAATCCACAAAATCTTAAAGAACAAGTAGCAAGAACAATATGAATTCAAGAAAAGGTTGATCACAAGGTTTAACCAACTCAATTCTCTCTTTTAAAGATGTAAAATTATCTACTACAATGTTTTTCAACTAAAACTAATTCTTCTCAATGTACCCCCCCCTGAAAAATAAAACATAAAACGTATATATATGGACCTAAAAATCCTTTTCCTAGGTTAATAGGGCGATTTTCCATATCTAGTACCGACCTCGTCACGAATCATCCTACGACTCGTAGGAGCATCCTACAGTCCGTGGCAGCATCTTGTGGTTTGGATTGTTGGCTAATTTTTGGCTAAGTGTCGGTCCAAGGTACGATTCATACCTCCTTCGTACGACTCGTACCAGGCTCCCATGGATTGATTCTGAATCCTTGCAATTTGTCTGAAGCTCACCACGACCGATATGGTACGACTCGTACCAAGCTCTCACAGGTCATGGTATCCTCTTGTACTAAAAATCAGCCTCTTATGCAATTCTTCTAGAGTTCATCACGACTGCCTTACCACGACTTGTACAAGCTTGGTACAATTCGTGGCAAGACTCGTAGGTTGATTCTTCTAGCTTCAACCTTCTGCTTCTTATCACAACCATTAGTATGACTCTTAGGTCCATCCTACGGATCGTACTGTGGACTGCATTTTTTCTTTTTTCTGCACACTTTTAGCTTCCTTTTGAAAATTTATGCTCCAACACCCATTTATCCTAAAATCAAAGGAAAAGTATCTCATATCCATAAATACACCTAAGTCCATGTTATTTTCTTAGTTTTGAGCGTCAATAGTGTTGTAAATCCACAGCATATCAGTAGCCTCTCGAGGTTCTTTGTCCTGTGTCTTGATCCGGGCCTATGTGTGGGTTGTGACATCTTCTAATGCTTCTTATAAATGCAGGTTTATCATTATGGCTTCCTTCAGCAGGAGCATCCACACCGGGGACTACATTCGTTTCGTGAACGATCAGTGTCAATTTCGACACAATGAATAGGCTACGAAGGACTTGTTGTATGAAAGATGATTTTTCTTGCAGGATGTAGAGGAGAAGGCACCAGAGTTTTATGCTCTCCTCCAGGAGGTCGGCTGGGATCCATTGGTGGAGGACCTTCGTAAAGCTAACAAGGCCTTGTTCAAAGATTTTTACGCCAACTTCCCTACGGTGGCTTAGAGACGGGATGAACTGGTGGCTTATGTCAACGGTATGCATATTAGCTTGACCTCCGCTGCTACTAATGAAGCTTTGCATATGCCAAACACTTTATAGGATGAGTTGAAGGCCCAAGATATGGATGGGAACTAGCAGTGGCTGGTGGACACCCTAGTGGTAGAGGAGAAGAAGGCCTCGACTAATTGGGACATCACTAGGATGGGCATCCAGAGTTCTCATTTCTCTGTGGAGGCCAGGAGATGGATAAAACTTGTGTCTCAGAGGATTCACTCATCGTACAATGTCTCGGATGTCACCTATCCCTGTGCCTTAATGGTGGCTTGCATCTTGAGCGAGGTGAGGGTGAATGTGGGGCTCAAGTTATAGAGGAGTGGAGGTATTTCTCTGCGAAGCCCATCAACATCCTTCCATTTCCTTCTCTGATCACTACACTCTTCAAGTGGGCCGGCGTCCTTCAAGAGTCCGGGGATGTCATAGTGGACTGCAACAGGCCCTTCGATCCCTTGAGGTGAAGGGGGCCTTGGGGAGAGGCTGAAAGAAGAGAAAGACTGCATCGATTGAGGGTGATGGCGGGGCCAGCACCTCCAAACCCATCGAGCTATTCGATCAGATTGAGGCCGAGATGGTGGCCAGGCATGAGCTACTTAGAGGATTTCCCAAACCTCCTTCCAATAATTGACCCTCCAGAGCAGTAACTGCCGACACCAGGGAGGTGCAGGGGGCATATTACTACCTTAGCCCAGGCCCATGTGGAGCTCCGGGAGGACTTGGAGAGAGAGAAAAGGAGACGACATTCTTTAGACAAGCTGTTTGTCCAGATGTGGAAGAGGATCAATAAGATCCTGAAGACCCTCTCTCCCGGTTTTAAGACTCCTCAGGAGACCAAACAGGACCACCTTGATTTCTCCTTCCTCGGTATATTCAAGAAGGGTGTGGACAAGGATGCGGGCAGAGACACTGATGAGGCCTCCAGCTAGATGGGTCGCAGTATCCCCCCTGTTATTATCTTTTATATCTTTTTTTTGGTAGCCCCCATTTAGGGCTTGTAAGACAATTCTATTTCCCTTTCTTATTTTTGATGTTGATACTAGTTCTCCTTTGGTGTGCGGATGCCCGTTTGGCATCTTCAGACATTGGACGTGTTTGGGACCCCCTCCCCTTATTTATGACATCGTTGTTTCTTTCCTATATTCGCATTGCTTGAATGGTTTTATCGTTTGATGCTTGTAGTTGCTATTCGAAATAGGGGAACTTGGAACTTCTGGAACCTGGCATTCTGCCTGGCTATGTTCGCTGCAGTGGTCGTCCTTCTATGACAGCAGATCCATTACAGCGGTACATCTCTCTCTATAGCGAGTCCGCTTCGGCGAAACTCGCTAAGTCGGATATCTATAGGGTTCTTGTCTCTCCGGTCAACTTAGGTTAATCCCGCCCACTAGTCTTATTGCGTATTATCAATAATCACGCATAGTCAGATACTAATTAAGCCTATTTAGATACCAATTGGAATCAACTTAGGCGATCGGCATATTCGAATAGCAAGACGAGAAAGAAATAAAGTGAAAACTTCCTAGATGCCTTTTAGCTTCCTGAAGATTAGATATGGACGTCTACACACCAACCTGTAGGAGTCTACTAGATATTTCTCTTGTATTTATGAGACCGGTAACCTAGACGCTCTAATACCAACTTGTAACAACCCCAATAGGTGGGTCGTGTGGGCACCTACGTCGACTCTACTCAATAGGAGAATCATTTTTGGAACGTTACATAAAATATCCAAAATTCCTCATTAATTTACACCAATCTTCAATAATTAGAAAATATAATAAAATTTCCAAACCCTTGACTCTCTCAAGATCTAGTCTAGATAGGTACAAGAGCTCTAATAGAATACATGACAAAACGAATGACACAACTTCATCTGAGAAGAAGATCATGAAAGCTGATGTTGAATACTCTACGTCAATCAAGGAACTTCAATATGCCACAATCTACACCAAAAAGGTCTAACAAGGTAGTATCAGTACACCACATGTACTGCTAGGCATCATCGACCAACTAAGGTTAGTTAATATAACAACATAATAATCAACATATAATTGGCGTTAATAAATTCAACGACTACAACACTCATGCAAAATCTCACTAACTTTATTCACTATATTATCGTCTCTTATGGATCATCAAAGTTCATGCAATTACCCTACAATCCTAGTAGTTATTTAATCTACCAATCTGCCTCTCTTTAATTCTGCTGCAGTGAATACTTAGTCTGCTATTACGGTCCCACAGTTGCGGTGATGTGCCCACTGTAGCTCCATCCTAACAGATAGTAACTAATTTCTCCAAATCCAGTTTTGTTCTATTCCAACATATAAATTTTATAGCACGACTACCTCTCTTAAAATTTCAGTAACATTACCCAAGACCGTTTTTATCACTTATTGACCTATTCCCTTACTAACCAAATTTTTTTGACCCACCTCAATTTTAGTATATTAAGTAATAAAGTCTACCAATATTCCCCGGTGATTCACTAAGTTTCAATTAAATACTTTATGTTACCTTTTATGACTCAACAACGACCACTTCGATCAGACATTCATTTACAAATATGAATTAATTAATTCAATTACACACAAGGAATCATTAAACACATTGAGGAAGTTGGATCCCCCAAAATTAAAGTTCATGCACATACTTGTCTCCATACCACGAATATTCCATATAATATCATACCTATACCGTATCATCATATACTGTGTTCCAATCATATTTTTCACCTCAAAATCGAATCATGTTAGTATATCTTGTATCACACTTGTATAGTTGTACCTTTTGTCACTGCAGTTGTATGCATATGACACCATACTGCTCAATCTCTTTCTTAAAATCACACCATCGGTGATATGTCCGGCACACACCTCCATCACATCACTGCACACATATGCCACAGGGTCTTATGCTTACCCTTCTAGTCATGAACTACAGAGGACTCTAGAAATTTATGTACTGTACACTCAGTCATATGAAAACTTCATCATACCTGTCTGTGTACTCATATTCATATACTCAAACCAATGGTATTTTATCCATACATGTTTGTGTACTCCTCATACCGCTCACTCGGATGCTCACCTTGGGCACAAGTTACTCATGTCTTCAACCCTCATTCAGAGTCGGATCGTACTATTCTACTCATCCAAGTTCTCTCCCTTCGGCCATAGGACTCACATTCACCATCACATCAATGATTTTCCTTACCATATTATACCATATCTCATTCGCACATTCGATCAATACCAACTCACCCCCTCCCCTAACCTCGGGACGCACATCATAGCACAACAAACACTAATAACACACGATAGGAGTTATATATATATCAACGATTATAAGCGAACGCATAGTTTTGAACCCAATTTCATACCCAAACATTCATAATATCAATTATATCCATAACATCACAAGGAAATGCAACTTGGCCCGCTCACTAGATTGGGATCCACTGCAGCGACCTTACTGCCACCAGAACTGTCTCGCTGCAGTGGTTCCATATCCATTATAGTGATATTGTTCAGTAGTACTTCGACTAGTTCTTTCCCCAGTTTCCTCACAGATCATTCTTTGCATATTCATACTCTTCACTATATCGCCCACCCCTTGGAGGCAACACCATAATAATGTTTATTCAACCATTAATTGTTAATGGTGCAATCATCAACAAAAATAATTTCAACAAACTCAAGCATTATGTTATCACTCACAGAACATGCAGGTTATTATGTAAGCTCTAACTCTTTTAATTCACAAGTTTTACATTGCGTCCAGTAATAATCATAGCCCACCCTTAAACGCTCACCTACCACATCATATAATCACAATTTGTATGACTAACCATTCGAGGTTACAATTCAGGAAGAATAACTATATAATTCTATATACATATAAATATATTCAACAACAACATCTAAAGGTCATTCTTAATACAATCAAATTGCTCTCACCTACATCCCCCTCACACAAACTATTTTTATTGCAATATCTCCCCTGGGGTTTTCATACTATGGGGATATCACCACTCCTTTTCTATTTCTTTCCTCCTCGGAATCTTATCATTTTTGAATATTCCATGACAATTTATTCCAGTTTTAATCCTACCCATCAAAAGCACATCAACTATACACACATATATATTTAGTTGACCAATGTCTAACACAAAAGTGAGTAAACCATAGCCTACTTGGGCGTTAATCTATCATCAAGACGTTCCCAATTGCATTCCTGCACCTATTCCTAAGCTCTTGCAGAAAAATCCTAGCTATGGAGAATGAACCTCTACCTCCTTGTTTTCTTCTTGTTCCAAAAGTTTATCCTATCTTTGGGAGGTTTTTAAGACCTTTTTGAGAGAATAGGTTTTTTAAAATCCCATCGAAATGGGATTACAAAATTCTGGTCCGCGTCACCTGCTGCAGCAAGATCAACTACTGCTGCAGTGATTCCACTACAGTGAATGTGTGCCTAGCCCACCGATTGTGACTTATCTCATTCTATCTTATTCATCTTACGCCCCTTTATTTTTTAGGGGCTTCGTTCCCATTTTTAAAAAATTTTAAATTCACCCGCTCTTAGGTGGTCGAGGTGCTATAATAGCGGGGCGGGTCGTTATATTGAGGCAAGCACGCAACGGTGGTTTTCTTTACGACAGCTTGGCACCTAGGTAGGCTATGGTTTACCTATGTTTTAGACTTTGATTAGTGATTCATATATGTGTATATGATTGATGTGTCGTTGATGAGTAAAGCAAAAGTCATCATGCTAATCTTAACTAGTCAATTGTAGTCAGTAATTAGTATGACACGAAAGCAACCAGGAAAAGATAAGAAAGAAGTGATAGAGTTATCATATTATATAATCACGTGGGTACGAATAGTCCTGAGTGTAGACTGATGGATTTTCACATTAGGTGGAAAGTTTTAAGGGCTACTTATAAGGTATGCCCCAAATAAGGTGACTAAAGTTTGGTCATCGGTGTAGGCGTTGGGATGGGTTATGCGTTCATGTTGGTTTATCGGTTAATAGTTCACTTGCAAAAGGTTATTTGTTTCTAATTCTTGTATTATGTGTTGAATTAATTTTTTCTCCATGTGAAAGAAGAGTAAATTGATAGTGGAGTTTGGTTACTATGCATTTTTTTAGTACATGAGCTGACTGGGAAGAACCCCAATGAAGGAAATAGAAGGGTGAAAGTTTGGTCAAAGTACAGCCTGTATAGTACCGCTGTAGCAGAACTGTAACCATCGTAGTGAGACCGTCACCGTGGCACTAACCCCACTGCAGCAAGGCCTAATCTAGTGAACATTCCAGTTTACACCACACTCTGAATGACTTTGGGAATAAGGTGACGCAATGAATAATTGATTTTGCAAAATGTTCTTCGGGCAATGATTGTGTTATGATTTGTACTAATTAATTATTGTTGTTGAATGTATTTTTATTAAGTGAATTGAACTGTGATATACTGTTCCCCAAACTATGGGTGGAGTCCCTGGTAACCAATTAAGAGAATGAGGAAACAGGTTGAGATAGAAGATTGAGACATCCTTATTCTGAGATAAGTGGCTTGTGTCCGAGGTGAGTATCTGGATGAGAAGATTGATATGATTAAACATGTGTGTGAGCACTTGGATGTGAGTGGTTCATGTTCGAGGTGAGCATCCAGGTGAGCAGTGTGGTATGAGTACAAAGACAGGTATGATATGATGTTCATATGGCTTAGTGTACAGGTATGAGTACACAAACAAGTATGCTATAAAGAGTCCATATGGCTAGGTGTACAAGTATGAGTACACAGACGGGTATGCTATAAAGAGTTCATATGGATGGGTGTACAGTACATGAATTTCTAGAGTCCCTTGGAAGTCCTGACTGAAAGGGTAGAAATAAGACCCTCTGGCATGTATATAGTGATGTGGTGAAGGCGTGCACCCGGAACATCACCGATTATATGATTGTGAGACAGAGATTAGAACAAGTATGAATATGGGTGACAGAAAATAGATATATAGGTGTGGTACATGATATACCAATATGATTCGGGTAGGATGTGAGTGACACGATGATGAAATAACACGTGATGATATTATATAATGTTACACCCCGGAAGCTCAAAGATCGAACCCGGAAGTTGAAATGGAAAAATTGGGAAATTGATGTTGCAGGCACAGGACGATTCGCAAGACGATTCGTGAGGAGATCCCATGAGTCATTAGGCGGCTCATGGGGAGGCCAGGGAAAATGAAAGAGTGAGGTCCCCACGAGTGAGGGAACGACTCATGGTCAGCCACCACGAGTCGTCATGTCAATCGTGGGGTGGAGTTGGATTTTTTACAGGAGGATGACCAATGTATCTAACGGATGGGATCCCACAAGTCGTGCTCCATCCCAACGACTCATGAGGTAAGTCATGAGCAAGCAAAGTGGATTTTCATGGATGTTAAGGCAGTGTACTTGACGGGAGGTGATCACGAGTCATGGTCACAGGGGATGAGTCGTTAAGTCATCCGTTATGAGCCCCAGCAGTCATGTCTTCCAGTGCACGTGACGGGCGTCTCGACGAGTTGTTGCCCGTCCTGACGAATCGTCAAGTCACCCCTTAGGGTCACCTAGCAGTGTTTTCCTACAAATTTAGTAAGGGTCGTTTCGTAATTCCTAAGCTCCTAAGACCTATACTACGACGTTTAAGGCTCGTTTTAGTGGGTTTTTTGTAGGAGAAAACCTATCCTAAGCCATTACTCTCATGCATGCAAGTTTGAAGGTTTGAAGAGGAGGTTCAAGGTGAAATCTCATGGTTTTCAATTGGAATCTCAGCTGGGCAATTAGAGGGTGTTAGAATTCACCATTTCTAGGTATGTAAGGCTATGAGTGGGTGCTTTCTTCCACACCCATGCCCATTTCCTATCAAAATGTGATTAAATTGTCTATGATCATGTGTGGGGTTTTGCCTAATGGTATGATTCTTCAATCTCTATACATGGGTATGATTAAATTGAGTTTATATTGATGATTTATGAAGCTTGGGAGGATTCTAACTTGTTTTCCCTTATAAAAATTGTTTTCCGAAATTTGAATCTAAAACGCCCATGGATGAAGAGCTCATAACAGAAGAGATTTTTGATAAATGTGTGATGTTGATGAAGTTGGTGATGAAAAACATGTTTCTAAAACTACCCATGACTATGTTGATATTTTAAAAATGAATTGGTTAGATCCAAGCATGATAAAGCGTTGGGTGATGCCCACATGTGATTTAAAGTGATAATTTTCCCGGCAAAAGCTTACCACATGGTTTGAAGTGAAATTTCCAAATTTTTATTATAAATTCTAGCTTGTGGTATGTTGAGTAAATATTTATATACATAGCTTACCACATGATTTGGAGTAGATGCTCCCACTTATGATTGAGCTTGTGGTATATTTCGAAATAAAGCTTCTCAGTATGATTTCATAATTGAGATGTAGGTCATTATTGAGCTTTGTCAATAGACAATGTTGAGCTTCATATCCATATAATGTCTAGTCTATGCAAGATTTCATTATGAGCTTTTTCAATAGACAATGTTAAGCTTTGTTTCATATCATGTTGAGTTATGCATGATTCATGTTGAGCTTCGTCAATAGACGATGTTGAGCTTCATAAATAGATGATGTTGAGCTTCATTAAATAAGATATAGAGCATTGCATGTTTTGGGAGAAGATTCTAGCACCGAGAGGGTTAAGGGTTGATTAACCTATACCCCAGAACTACGCACCAACGTAGGTTGATATTATTATATTATTGGGACCTCCCTTGGGACTATCCCTAGCCTGATTGGACCTTCAGCTTGATATCGATATCATGGTATCGTCCATCGCTCTGGAAAGGTTATGGATGGCTCTACCAACTTAAGCATGATAGTTGGGACCATTTAAGCTCTATCGTGGTATGTTGGTTAAGTGACGAGTTTCCCATTGTCTATATCATTCGGTTTTGCATTTTCATTATTTATGATGATTACTTATGCATGCATGTTCAAAAAGCAAGATTTGTCTCATTGTTCAGCTTTTGATATAAATTCTATGTTTCAACTTTGAGTTATTCGAGTCAGTTATGATATTCTAAAGCTATGCATGGACATGTTATGATAAGAGTACGATTTCAGAATAGATGCATGTAGTCTTCTACTTACTCTTAAATGATTATGATATGTATGAGTTGCTTAAAATGATTATTTTACTTAAGCGGTTTTACTTACCTTGCATACTCGGTACATTCCACGTACTGACCGCATACTTTCTATGCTGCATCGTTTCATGATGTAGGATCCGATTCTCAAATTCGTCCCCGTTCTTAGTCACTTATCAGAGTTAGCACGAGCTTGATTGGTGAGTCCTCATCTTTCGAGGACTATACTTTTAGTTATCTTGGATGTATTTTTAGTTTCAATATTATTAAGCTAGTTGGGGATGTTGTCCCATCAGCTCATCCAAATTAGAGGCTTAACAAACTTAGACGTGTATTCAGTTTCGGATGTGGTTCTGTTGTTATATTAAGTTCGACTTCTGCTGAGTTTATAATTATGTTTTTTCATGTTTATTGAATGAGTTAGTTGAATGCTTATACCATGGGTTGACTTGGGGTCTCTCGGGGTCCCTTGTCCCGTGTCTACGATTGGGGTCTATGCTCGGGTCTTGACAAACTTAGTATCAGAGTCATAAGTTTGATGTGTCCTAGGGAGTCTGAAACCCGCATTAGGTAGATTCTTTTTCATGGGTGTGAAGCGCGCCACACTTGTGAAGAAGAGGTTGCTAGACGTTTTAGGAAATGTTCCCTTATTTCATGATCTATGTCGTGCGATGAAAAGCCTTTCTATCCTCCTAATTCGTGATATTCGCAATTGAAGAATCATGGCTCCTAGAAGGATGAATGGAAGGATAAATGGAGGTGGTGAAGGCCACGAGGATGGAAACAGTCATGAGCATCAGCCAACCCCACCAGTTCAGGAGCCTCAAGCACCGGAGCTAGTCGCTCATGCTGAGTTCCGAGCTTCCATTCAGATGCTTGCGCAAGCCTTGACCGCTCAGGTCAATTAGCAGGTCATTGCACATGTTCCGCAAAATGGCAATGTAGTGGTGACTTGAGTTAGGGACTTCTTGAGGATAAATCCGCCGGAGTTTCTGGGGTCCAAGGTAATGAGGACCCGCATAATTTCATTGATGAGACTGTCAAGATCACCCAGGTTATGGGGGTGAGTAGTGTTGAGTGTGCAGATTGGCCTCCTACCAGTTGAAGGGGGTTGCGCATATTTGGTTTCGTCAGTGGAAGGATAGCAGGGTCGCAGGAGCAGGTCCGATCACATGGGAGGAGTTTCAAGTCGCATTCCTAGATCGGTTCTTCCCTCAAGAGTTGAGGGAGTTGAAAGCAGTCGAGTTCATGAATTTAAAGCAAGGGAGGATGACTGTTCAGGAGTACGCCCTTGAGTTCACCCGCCTATCTAAGTATGCCCCAGAGTTAGTGACCGACCAACGGGCGCGGATGAGCAAATTTGTGCATGGTATAGCAGGATATTTGGACAGGGACTGCAGGAAAGCTATGCTCTATCAGGACATGGACTTCCCTCGCATTGTGTTGTACACTCAGCATATGGAGGAAGCACATTCGAGGGAGAGAGAGGCCAAAAGGGCCAGGACTGAGGACTACAGATTCTCTCAGCAGAGGTCCAGTGGTGGGCACCAACAGCAGACCCATCAAAGATCATCGGCCCCAGCATCTTCAGTGCTGAGTGTTCCATCTAGGCCCAGACATGATCATAGAGGGCGAGCGTCAGGCTCGAGGGGTCATAGCAGTAGGCTCGCAGACTCCAGCATTCCATCTTGTCGCAGGTGTAGCCGAGGACACACAGGCCAGTGTTTGGTAGGGTCAGGAGTGTGTTTTGGATGTGGGAAGCCTGGACATATGCTCAGAGATTGTCCTATGGCGAGATAGGATCAGGTGGGGGACGAGGCCCAGCTTCTTGTTCGGCAGTCCCACCCCCACGCACAGCACATCAGGGGGCATCTACTAGCACAACTGGCGGGTAGCACCAGAACAGATTCTATGCCTTAGCCACTCGTTAAGAGCAGGAGGCTTCACCATATGTAGTCACCGGTATGTTGAGAGTCTTTCATGTTGATGTATATGCTTTGTTAGTTCCGGGGGCTACCTTGTCTTTTGTGACACCATATATAGCCAGTAGCTTCGGAGTCAGTCCCGATGTCTTATTAGAGCCATTCTCAGTTTCTACTCCAGTAGGTGACTCAGTTATAGCTAGACTGGTGTATAGAGATTGACCGGTCTCAGTTCTTCATAAGGTCACCTCAGCAGACTTGATAGAGTTAGCTATGACCGATTTTGATGTTATTCTCGGCATGGACTGGCTATTCGCATGCTATGCTTCTGTTAATTGTAGGACCCGGTCAGTAGAGTTTGGATTTTTGGGTGAGCCTGTCTTAGAATGGGAGGGTAGTTTAGTTGTGCCTGTAGCTTGATTTATTTCCTACCTTAAGGCTAGGAAAATGATTTCTAAGGGTTTCTTGTACCATCGAGTTAGGGTTAAGGACGTGAAGTCTGAAACCCTGACTATCCAGTCCGTACCAGTAGTACATAAGTACCCAGAGGTCTTTCCTGATGATTTTCCAAGTGTCCCTCCCGAGCGAGAGATTGAATTCGGTATAGATCTTCTTCCCGACATGTAGCCTATATCCATTCCGCCTTACAGAATGGCTCCAGCTGAGCTAAAAGAGTTGAAAGATCAGTTGAAGGACCTATTGGATAAGGGCTTTATTAGGCCGAGTAAGTCTCCATGGGGTGCACCAGTATAATTTGTTCGGAAGAAGGACGGTTCCCTTCGCATGCGTATGGACTATCGGCAGTTGAACAAGGTTATTGTCAAGAACAGGTACCCCTTACCCAGGATCGATCATTTGTTTGACCAACTTCAAGGTTCCAAGTGTTTTTCTAAGATTGATCTTAGGTTCGAGTATCACCAGCTCATGGTTCGGGAGAGTGACATCCCGAAAATCGCTTTCAAGACTCGGTATGGTCACTATGAATTTATTGTTATGTCTTTTGGACTAACCAATTCCCCTGCAGCTTTTATGGATCTAATGAACAGGGTGTTCAAGGCATATTTTGATATGTTCGTGATTGTGTTCATTGATGACATCCTTATATACTCTCCAAGCGAGGAGAAGCATGCCGCTCACTTGAGAATAGTGCTTCAGACCCTCAAGGACCAGCAGTTGTATGCAATGTTCAGCAAATGCAAGTTCTGGTTGGATGCGGTGGCATTTCTAGGCTATGTGGTGTCAAGCGAGGTTATAAAAGTAGATTCTCAAAAGATCAAGGCAGTAAAGAATTGGCCCAGACCAGTGAACCCATCAGATATCAGGAGCTTTTTAGGCTTAGGGGGTTACTATCGGAGATTTGTGGAAGGTTTTTCATCTATTAACGCACCATTGACTAAGTTGACCCAGAAGAAGGTGAAGTTTCAATGGTCGGAAGCTTGTGAGAAAAGCTTCCAAGAGTTGAAGATCCAACTCACTTCAGCACCAGTGTTGACTCTACCCGAGGGTACAAATGGTTTTGTAGTGTATTGTGATGCTTCACGAGTTGGACTCGGGTGTGTGTTGATGCAACATGGAAAGGTGATAGAATATGCCTCAAGACAGTTAAAAGTTCATGAAAAGAACTACCCAACCCATGATCTTGAATTGGCTACGGTGGTGTTTTGCATTGAAGATATGGTGGCATTACTTGTATGGGATCCACGTGGATGTTTTCACCGATCCCAAGAGCCTGCAATATGTGTTCACATAGAAAGATCTCAATCTTTGGTAAAGGAGGTGGTTGGAGTTACTAAAGGACTACGACATGAGTGTCCTTTACCACCCGGGTAAGGCTAATGTGGTAGCGGACGCACTTAGTAGACTCTCTATGGAGAGTGTGTCCCACGTGGATGAGGGAAAGAAAAAGTTGGTTAAATATGTCCATCGACTTGAAAGGTTGGGGGTTAGATTGGTCGACTCAACCGATGGTGGCATTGTTGTGCAAAACAGATCAGAATCATCCTTGGTGATGGATGTGAAGGCCAGGCAAGGTGAGGATCCAATTCTAGTAAAGCTGAAGGAAGTCGTTGGAAGTCAGAAGGTGGAGGTTATCTCCCAAGGGGGAGATGGGGTGCTGCGGTACCAAGGTCATCTATGTGTTCCAGATGTTGATAATTTGAGGGACAGAATATTGCATGAGGCACATGGGTCCAGGTATTCCATCCATCCGAGTGCCACCAAGATGTACCATGATTTGCGGGAAATATATTGGTGGAACGGCATAAAGAAGGACATTGCAGAATTCATAGCCAAGTGCCCGAACTGTCAGCAAGTGAAAGTCCATCATTAAAGGCCGAGAGGCGTATTGCAGGATATTACCATTCCTATGTGGAAGTGGGAAGAGATTAATATGGATTTCATTACAGGCCTACCTCGTACTCGCCAACACTATGATTCCATTTGGTGGTGGTCGACAGGTTGACTAAGGTTGCACACTTCCTACTGGTCAAAACCATAGATTCAGCGGATCATTATGCTAGATTGTATGTTCAGGAGTTGGTTCGACTTCACGGAGTGCTCTTGTCCATTATTTCAGACTGAGGTACTCAGTTTACCTTCCAATTCTGGCGTTCTTTTCAAAAGGGACTTGGGACTCAAGTTAAACTCAGTACAGCCTTTCATTCGCAATCTGATGGTCAGGTAGAACGGACAATCCATACCCTTCAGGACATGTTGAGAGCCTGTGTGATGGACTTTAAGGGTAGTTGGGATGATCATTTGCTCTTGATCGAGTTTGCTTACAATAACAGCTATCACTCCAGTATCCAAATGGCACCGTTCGAGGCTCTTTACGAGCGGAGATGTAGGTCGCCCATCGGATGGTTTGAGGTTAGAAAGGCAGCTATGATAGGGCCAGACTCGATTCATGAGGATATGGTGATGGTTCAGTTGATAAGGGATAGGCTAAGAACTTCTCATAGTCGTCAAAAGTCGTATGCAGATGTGAGAAGAAGGGATTTGGAGTTTGAGGTGGACGATTGGGTATTTCTAAAGGTGTCTCCCATGAAGGGGGTCATGCGGCTCGGAAGGAAAGGAATACTCAGTCCCTACTACATTGGTCCCAACCGAGTTATGAGAAGAGTTGGTAAGGTGACATATGAGTTGGACTTGCCATCAGAGTTATCTTCAGTTCACCCCATGTTTCATGTGTCGCTCTTGAAAAAGTGCTTGGCTGATCCATCTTTAGTAATCCCGGTGGAAAGCGTTGGTGTGGGAGATAGCCTCAGTTATGAGGAAATTCTAGTTGCAAACTTAGATAGTCAGCTTCAGAGATTGAGAAACAAAGAAGTAGCTTTGGTGAAGCTGTTGTGGAGAAACCAGCATGTTGAGGGAGCTACATGGGAAGCCGAAGTGGCTATGATGGCTAAATACCTCCACCTGTTCCCTACCAGCTCAGTTCCAGTTTGAGGTATCAGTTTTTTTCCTAATTCACAAATCAGTTTTTTTGTTCAGTTCATGTGCACGGGTTTGAATTATGTTATGATGAATGTATGTGATTTCTGAATTTAGTTCAACTATGTAGTTCTTTTTGGAGGTAGTCATTCCGTCAATTTTCTATTAAATAATCAGTATTTGCATATGACGATTGCATGTTTCTGCATTTTCTGTGTGTTTCTAACATTCGAGGATGAATGTTCCCAAGGGGGAGATATTGTTATACCTCGGAAGCTCAAAGATCGGACCCGGGAGTTGAAATGGGAAAATTGGGAAATTGATGTTGCAGGCACAGGATGAGTCGTTAGGTGGCTCATGGGGAGGCCTAGAAAAATGAAAGAGTGAGGTTCCCACAAGTGAGGGAATGACTCGTGGTCATCCACCATGAGTCGTCATGTCAATCGTGAGTGTGGAGTTGGACTTTTTTATAGGAGGATGACTAGTGTATCTAACGGATGGGACCCCACAAGTCATGGTCCATCCCAACGACTTGTAAGGTAAGTCATGAGCAAGCAAAGTGGATTTCCATGGATGTTAAGGCAGTGTACTTGACGGGAGGTGACCACGAGTCATGGTCACGGGGGACGAGTCGTTAAGTCATCCGTTATGAGCCCCAGCAGTCATGTCTTCCAGTGCACTTGTTGAGAGACTCGAAAGTCATTGCCCGTCCTGACGAATCGTCAGGTCACCCATTAGGGTCACCTGGCAATGTTTTCCTACGAATTTAGTAAGGGTCTTATCGTAATTCTTAAGCTCCTAAAACCTATACTACATCGTTTAAGGCTCGTTTTAGTGGGTTTTTAGCAGGGGAAAACCTATCCTAAGCCATTACTCTCATACATGCAAGTTTGAAGGTTTGAAGAGGGGGTTCAAGGTGAAATCTCAAGGTTTCCAATTGGAATCTCAACTGGGCAATTAGAGGGTGTTAGAATCACCATTTCCAGGTATGTAAGGCTATGAATGGGTGCTTGCTTCCATACCCATGCCTATTTCCTATAAAAATGTAATTAAATTGTCTATGATCAAGTGTGGGGTTTTGCCCAATTGCATGATTCTTCATTCTATATACGCGGGTATGATTAACTTGAGTTTATATTGATGATTTATGAAGCTTGGGCGGATTCTAACTTGTTTTCCCTCATAAAAATTGTTTTTCAAAATTTGAATCTAAAACGCCCATGGGTGAAGAGTTCATAAAGAGATTTTTGATAAATGTGTGATGTTGATGAAGTTGGTGATGAAAAATATGTTTCTAAAAATACCCATTACTATGTTGATGTTTTCAAAATGAATTTATTAGATCCAAGCATGATAAAGCTTTGGGTGATGCCCACATGTGATTTAAAGTGATAATTTTCCTGGCAAAAGCTTACCACATGGTTTGAAGTGAAATTTCCAATTTTTTAATATAAATTCTAGCTTATGGTATATTGAGTAAATATTTCTATACGTAGCTTACCACATGATTTGGAGTAGATGCTCCCACCTATGATTGATCTTGTGGTATGTTTCGAAATAAAGCTTCTCATATGCATGGTTTCATAATTGAGATGTATGTCATTATTGAGCTTTGTCAATAGACAATATTGAGCTTCATATCTGTATGGTGTCTAGTCTATGCATGATGTCATTATGAGCTTTGTCAATACACAATGTTGAGCTTCGTTTCATATGATATTGAGTTATGCATGATTTCATATTGACCTTCACCTATAGACGATGTTGAGCTTCATTATATACGATGTGGCGCATTGCATGTTTTGGGAGAAGAGTCTAGCACCGAGCGGGTTAAGGGTCGATTACCCTATGACCTAGAACTACGCGCCAACGTAGGTTGATACTATTATATTATTGGGACCTCCTTTGTGAGCTATCCCCGGCCCAATTGGCCCTTCAGCTTGATATCGATATCATGGTATCATCCATCGCCCTGGCAAGGTTATAAATGGCTCTACCCACTTGAGTGTGATAGTTGGGACCATGTAAGCTCTATCATGGTATGTTGGTTAAGGACGAGTCTCCCACTGTCTATATCATTCGGTTTTGCATTTTCATTACTCATGATGATTACTTATGAATGCATGTTCAAAAAACAAGGTTTGACTCATTGTTCAGCTTTTGATATAAATGTTATGTTTCAGCTTTGATTTATTCGAGTCTGGTATGATGTTCTAAAGCTATGCATGGACACGTTATGATAAGAGTATGATTTCAGAATGAATGCATGTAGTCTTGTACTTACTCTTAAAAGCTTATGATATATATAAGTTGCTTAAAATGATTTATTTTACTTAAGCAGTTTTACTTACCTTGCATACTCGTTACATTTCACGTATTGACCGCATACTTTCTATGCTGCATCATTTCATGATGCAGGATTCAGTTCTCAGATTAAACCCCGTTCGTAGTCGCTTATTAGAGTTAGCACCTGCTTGATTGGTGAGTCCTCATCTTTCGAGGACTAAACGTTTAGTTATCTTGGATGTATTTTCAGTTTCAGTATTATTGAGCTAGTTGGAGGTGTTGTCCCATCAGCTCGTCCAGATTCGAGGCTTATCAGACTTAGACGTGTATTCAACTTCGAATGTGCTTCTGTTGTTATAGTAAGTTCGACTTCCGCTGAGTTTATAATTATGTTTTTTTCATGTTTATTTAATGAGTTAGTAAATGCTTATTCCATAGGTTGACTTGGGGTCGCTCGGGGGTCCCTTATCCCGTGTCTCGATCCGGGTCTATGCTCGGGTCGTGACATATAAGTATAGTACTGCATGATGCAGTTTTGGTATCTAATGGTACAGTGGGGATTGGTGGAGGTGCAGGTATTATGCTTGTACCCTTATTTTGGCTGACGTAACTTCAGTGGTATGGTTTGATGTTTTCCTTGTTTAGTACTTGAGTTTATTATTTGATGTTTGTGGTTAAATGTTTGTTTAATATGGTCACCATAAGTTGTGAGGGAATGCTCAATTGGGCAGGGTCTAAAATAGATCGGTTGAGCTAATTGTGGGTTATTAGTGCAAGTATAGGGTGGTTCCGCTAAGAAATGTAGAGTGGGTGTTGTAACAGGTAACATAACTAATTTAATAATGGTAGTAACTAATTGTTAGATAGTTGATATAGGTATAATATCGGGGATTGGTTAAATGAGTTGAAAAAGAATTGAAAAGGGTTAGTTAATGGTGTTGAGCCAAAAAGTGAGCATTGGATGACCGGGACGGACTTAGTTACTAGAAATTGGTGTATGAATGAATAAGGTGTATTTATAGAGTTTAAATGGTGGGTTGAAAAAGGGAAAGGCCGGTGGAAACGAGCTACTACCTAATTAGGGCATCATTGCAGCGCACTAACTTTCACTGCTATGAGAATGATGTAGCGGGTAAATGTCCGCTTCCACGAGATAAGAAAACAGAATAGAGTTACAACTGAGGGCTAGAGTTTTGAGGGAAAAGGATATGGATATTAATTGAGTTATATGAATTAATGACTTAATTGAGGAACTTGATAAAAGGTAATTATAAGTCGGAATTATTGTTGGAAATGGTTAATCGATTACATGTTGATTCTATACTGTTGCATGACCTAATCCTAGCCGGCCGATAATGCCTATTGGTATATTCGGTAAGGTAATACTACCTTGATACGCCTTTTTAGGTTTAGGTTGTGGCAGGTTTGATGTTTCATGATTGGCGAAGCGATATTCAGCATCGGCTCACACATTTCATCCATCGACAAAGCTGTGTCTTTGATTTATCAGCATTCCATATAGAGCTCTTGCACCTGTCTAGACTAGATCACGGGAGAATCAAGGTTTTTAGGTAATATTTTATTGATACTTATTCAATGTTGTGATTTTTGTGAATTGATGATTACTGTAAATATTTATTTTATTGTTACAAAAAGGGTTCACCTATTGAATTAGAGTCGATATAGGTGCCCGCACAACTCGCCCATTTGGATTGTGACAAGTTGGTATCAGAATATCCGGGTTACTAGTCTCACAAGTACAAGATTAATATCGAGTAGACTCCTGAGATTGGTGTGTAGACGTCCACGTCTAATCTTGGGAAAGCTATAAGACATCTAGGGTGTTTTCACTCTTATTCTTTCTTATCTTGTCATCCGAGTGTGTTGGTCTCCTGGATTGAGTCCAATTGGTATCTGGAAGATTCCAATTTGTATCTGACAACATATAGAAGACATGAAGTAAACTGGAGGGTGGAATTGACTTAAGTTGATCAGGGGGATAAAAATCCTACAAGTATCCTGCTTAGCCAGTTTCGCTATAGTGAGGAATGAACCGCTGTAGTGGGTCTGTGGCAGCGGAAAGTCAACCGCTGCAGTGGACAGCTGCTAGGTAGATTCTAGAGACTCTTGCTAATGGAGGCAACTACAATTATATCAAGTATGATAAAATCAAGCTAGCGATGAAAATCTAGGGAAATGATGAAAGATATAATAGGAAATGGCCACACAGGGCCTTTGTTATTCTGGTGTGAAACAAGCACCCGTATAGCAAGAAGGAATTAAAAAGAGTATCGAAAATAAGAAAGGAAAAGTTAAATTGTCTTACAATCCCCAAATGGGGGCCAACAAAATCAGTTGATAAAGCAGGGAAGTAGGGCAGGGGGAAACACTGCAGCTAGGGCTAACTGGAGGCCTCGCGCTGCCATAACTGAGATCACTAGCCACGTCGTCCCTAAGCTAGTTGACGAAGGAGAATTTCAGCGACTCCACTCTGGTCACCTGGGGTGTGCGGGATCTGGGGGAGAGGATCTTTAGGATCTTCTTGATCCCCTTCTACAAGCAGAGGAAGAGCTTGTCCCGAGAGCGCCACTTCCTTATCTTTCTCTCTCAGAGTCCTCTTGGAGCTCCACATGGGCCTGAGCCAAGGCAGTAATCGCCCCCTCTACCCCCTCTGGGTTTGTAGCAGCTGCGCTAGATGTCCTGCTACCGGATGGAGATCGGGGCAACCCTCCCAACAACTCGCAAATGGCAGCCATCTCTGACTTAATCCACTCAACGGGACCCACCGGCTTGGAAGTGCTAGCCACACATCTCCATCACCAGAAGCAATCTTTCTCTTCTTTCTTCCCCTCTTTGAGGCTTCTTTTACCCTCAAAGGATCGAAAGGCATGTCACAGGTCACGATGTCATCCTTGGCCTCCCAGTGCACCTTGGCCCATTTTTAAAGGAGGGTAATGAGAGAGGAAAAATGTAGTCCAGTGATGGCCTTAAATACGAAGTAGCTCCACTCCTCCAAAATCTGTAACCCCACATTCACCTGCACCCTGCTCAGAATACAAGCTACCACCAGTGCGCAGGCATAGGTCACATCGATGATATTAGTGGATAGGCAGATCCTCTGGACACCAAATTTATCCTCCTCCTGGACTCCACCGCGAAGTAAGTGCCCTAAATGTCCGTCGGGGTGATGCCACAATTAGTCGAGGCCCTGTGCTCCTCCACCACCAAGGTGTCCACCAGCTGCTGCCCATTCTCGTCTATGTCCCAGGCCCTCAACTCATCCTCTGGAGGGTTTGGCAGACCCAAAGTCTCATTGATGGTAGCTGCAGTTAACAGGATCTGCCTCGCTCGAACATAGACAACTGGCTCCTAGCGGTTTCAGACCACGGTATGAAGGTTGGCATAAAACTCCCTGACCCAAGACTCGTTAACCTTGCCAAGCTCCTTGACCATAGGGCCCCATCCTACTAGAGATGGGTCTGGTGCCTTCTCCGCCACGTCTTGCATGATAAAACCTCACTCGTGTATCAGGCTCTTAGCTGCCTACTCATTGTGTCAGAATTGGCACTGGTCAGTCACGAACCAGATATAGTCAGAAGTATGGCTGTCGCAGTTAGGAGAAGACATAGTGATAAGACCTATAGGAAATAAGTATGTCAGGAAGTGATCAGAACAAATAAGAGAAGGAAACTAGGGAGAAGAAAAATAAAAAAAATAAGGAAGAGTTCACATACTGAAATAGACTTTGGGTCGTGACAATTTGGTACCATGGAATATTTGAAAGATTATTTTAATGTTATAGAAAAATGAAATAGACTTTTATTAGTACTTGATGATTATATTGAGATCAGAAAAACGATATATGTGAATACCTTCTTGAATGGATGAATCGATTTTAAAAGTTGTTATGATAATTTGAGATTGTAACAACCCACCCGGTCGTTATAGCATTCCAACCACATAAAATGGGTGAATTAAATTTTTTATAAATTTGCGACAAATCCCTGAAAAATGAAGGACACACAGAGAATAAATTTGAATGGGCGTATTCAAGATCGGGTAAACCCAAGCGAGTGTCTACCGCAGCAGGATGATTTTTGCCACAGCAAAACCACTACAGCGGGAAGGGTGTCCGATGTAGTGAATGATGCAGATCAGAAATCTGCAATACCGTTCTGATTAGGATTTTGAAAACCTAGTCCTTGAGGAGGACTTATTAAAAACGTCTAAAACAGAAAATAGGCTTTTTGAGGAAAACAAGAGGATCCAAAGGGTGGAATTCAATCTCCATAGCTAGGAGCCCTCGTGAGGAAATCAAACTAATGGAATAGCTGCAGTCGAGGATGATCGGGACGATAGCGTTGCACCCTGGTAGACTATGGTTTACTCGCTTTTTGTGTTAGACTTTGGTTAGCTAAACATATACGTGTGTATGATTCATATGCTTTCGATGAGTAAGGTTGGCCTTTTAGCTATGTCATGGTCTATTAATCAAAATAAGTGAAAGTATAAGAACAAGCATATTAGAAGAGGGATGATGAAAATTCATTAATGAGGTAAAATCCTAGGGGAGATGTTTTAACCAATTAATGGGTATATGTTCTAGGATATGTGTTGAGTAAAACATTGTTGAGGAGATTAACTTTTGAGTGTTGTTAAGAGAATATCCCCGGGTAAATCATGTAGACTCTATATAGGAGATGCGACTAATGGACTGATTAATATATAATTATGTTTGAGCGTGAGATGAAGCGAGTGATGTACGATAGTAATCTGTTACATAATTACTTGAATGTGTTGTGGTTGGTAATGTATTTTATCAATTTATGATTGTTGTCAGCATTAATGCTGACACTGTGGAAAGTTAATTATTGATGTAAGATTATTATGACATTGTCTCATTATGGTGGGTATAAGGAAACCAAAATGTGGGAGAAACTGGAATAAAGACTGGTCAAAATACTGCCAGCAGTACCGCTGCAGCGGGTGGTATACCACTGCAGCGAGACCGCTGTAATGATAGTAATGCCGCTGCAATGGAGCCTAAACTAGTGAGCGGGATAAGTCAAAATTCTTATAACTTGCTGAATTAAATGTTATTATTATTGTTCGGACACGAGGTTGATTTAATTCCATGTTATTGTACTTGTTCTGTGACTGTGTAATTCTTGTCGTGTGATCATCTGCTACGTGTTGTCTGGCATTATGCATCCTGCGATTGAGGGGTGAATGGGAATAAATGAATGTATGATGGAGATGACGGATAGTACGGAAGAATAGTTATCAATATGATGGTAAATGAGAGGCCTATGGCCGAAGTTAAGAAACATAGATGAACAGGTTACTACAATCAGGTTTTGAATAAGGATTGGATACACGAGTGGATCGAGCCCGAGGTGAGCATCCGAGCGAGCGGTATGAGAGAGTACACAGATAGGTATGGCTAAAGGACTATGAGGCTAGGTGTACGAGTGGGTACATAGAAAGGTATGATAAATTTTCATACGGCTGAGTGTACAGTACATGGATTTCTAGAGTCCCCTGTAGGTCATGACTGTAAGAGAAAGCATAAGACCCCCTTGCATGTGTGTACAGTGATATGACGGAGGCGTGTGCCTGACATACCACCGATGGCATGATTGTGAGACAAAAATTATATTGTTATGGGTGATATATATACGGTTGCGGTACAGGAAGGTAATTGATATACCAGTATGATACAGGATATACATATATGAATCGGGTTTGAGGTAAGGAACAGGTATGGTATCATATGACATTTCATGGTATGAGGTCAGGTATGAGCATGTACTTTACTGTTGGGGAAATTGACCCCCGTCTTATTATTTTGATGACCTTTATATGTACATGAGATAGTAATCCGTAACTACGTTTGATTGTCTTTTTTTAAATTGATTTTGTGGGTTATGGATGATAGTAGGACGGGTTTGAAAGGAAGATAGTGAAGTACCGTGAGATAGAAAGTAGACGTTATTATTTGATGTACTGCACTAAAGAGAGTTGGAAAAAGCCTCAGGTAACTAAATAGATTGGGGAAATTGACCCCCCTCGTATTGTTTTGATGACCTTTCTATGTACATGAGATAGTAATCTGTAACTGCGTTTGATTGTCTTGTTTTAAATTGATTTTGTGGGTTATGGATATAGTAGGATGGGTTTGAAAGGAATATAGTGAAGTAACGTGAGATAGAAATTAGACGTTATTATTTGATGTACTGCACTAAAGAGAGTTGGAAAAAGCCTCAGGTAAGTAAATAGGTTAATAAATGGTAGAAATGGATTCGGTCATTCTTAGTGAAATGGTAAGCGGGTAGTTGAACTATAAATTATATAGCGGAATAAAATAGAACTGGACTATGGGAAATTCATTACTGGCTGGATGGGATAGCGATGCAGCGGACACATCACCGCGGCAGCGGGATCACTGTAGTGGCCTAAGCCTTCACTACACTGGAAATAGAGAGAGGCAGACTAATAGGCTAATTAACGACCAAAAGCGTAGGATAATTGCGTGAACCCTGGTGAGTCATAAGAAACAACACTATAGGGATTAAACTTAGTTAGATGCTACATAAGTGAAGTAATTTTTGAATTTAGTATTATTGATTGTATATTGGTTTTATGTTGTTGTGTTAACTAACTCTAGTCAATCGATGGTGCCTACCAGTACATGTGGTATACTGATACGACATTGTTACACCTTTTTATTTTGGGTGTAGGATGTGGCAGGTGGAAGCTCCTTGATGGGCGTCGAGTACTCAGCACCAGTTGTACTGTTCCTCTTTCCGAATGAAGCTGGGCCATTTTGTTTGTCAAGTATTCAAATAGAGCTCTTGTACCTGTCTAGACTTGATCTTGGGAGAGTCATGGTTGGAAATCATGTAATTTTATTTTGTTGAGATTTTTATCAATTAATGAGAAGAAATGGAAATGTTTGAGACTAATTCTTGTTTATTAATCATAACGTTTGCAAGGGTTCTCTTATCGAGTAAAGTCGATGTAGGTGCCCGCACGGCCTGTCCATTTGGGCCTTTACAAGCTCCTATCAGAGCGTCTAGGTTACCAGTTTACAAGTACACAAGCAATGTCGAGTAGACTCCTGCGGATTGGTGTGTAGACGTCCATATCTAATCTTTGAGAAGCTATAAGGTATTTAGGAAGTTCCATTTATTCCTTTCCCATCATGACGTCCGGTTGTGTCGATCGCCCAAGTTGAGTCCAATTGGTATCTGGAAGATTCCAATTGGTATGTCGACAGGCCTAATTAGTATCTGCCTAAGTGTGATTAATAAAAATCTGCGATAAGACTGGTGGGTGGGATTGACTTGAGTTGATCAGGGAGACGAGGAAACTTTGTTATACATTTGCTGCGCTTAGCGAGTTTTGCTACAGCGAAGGCTATTCCGCTGCAGCAGACTCGCTATAGCAGAAGAGGTACCGCTGTCACAAATCCGCTATCAAAGAAGGACAACCGCTGCAGTGGACGTGGTCAAACAGAATAATATATTTTAGAATTTCAGTACCCCCATACGAACATCAGATAGCAAATAGCACCTAGTGAAAAACAGATAAGCAATGCGAGTATAAGTAAAATCACGGTGATAGAATGTAAGGGGTCCAACACTGCCAATGACAGGGAATACCAAATGGGAACTCGAAGGAACAAGTACCAACATCCAAAAACAGAAACAGAAAGAGGAAATAGTATGTCTTACAATCCCCAAACGGGGGCTATCCAACAAACAGAATAAAGCTAAGACAGGGGGGAAGTCACTGCAACCATCTAGCTGGAGGCCTCGTCGCTGCAACTGCCTGCATCCTCGTCCGCTCCCTCCTCAAACCCGCTAAGGAAGGAGAACTCAGGGAGATCCTACTGGGTCACCTGTAGAGACCTTTTCCTGGGAGCTAGGGTCTTCAGGATCTTCTTCATCTCTTTCCACATTTGGACAATCACCTTATCCCAAGCACATTGTCTCCTCTTCTCCCGCTCCAAGTCCTTCTGGAGCTCAACATGGACTGGGCTAGGGCAGCAATCACCCCTTGCATCTCTCGCGAATTGGCGGAAGATGCATTGGAGGGTCGACTGGTGGAAGGTCGATTGAGGTAAGGAGGTCTGGACAACCCTCTGAGGAGCTCACGTATATCCTCCATCTCAGCCTATATCTTCTCAAACGGCCCCAAGGGTCTAGAAGTATCATCGTCATTACCCCTAGTCGAGGCAGACCTCCTCTTCTTCCTGCCCTCACTGGAGCCCCCTTCACCCTCAAGGGATCAAAGGGCCTGTCACAATCCATAATGACATCCTGGGACTCCTGATGCAATCAGGCCCGCTTGCATAGCCTGGTGATAAGGGAAGGAAACGGAAGGCCAGTGATAGTCTTCTTGTGGAAATACCTCCATACCTCAATAATTTGGGACGCCACATTGACTCTCACCCCACTAAGAATAGCAACCACCACCAAAGCCCGATGATAAGTCATGTCCGTGACACTAGAGGATGGGCGGATCCTCCGGAATACTAGATTGAGCCACCACCTGGCCTCCATTGTAAAGTGGGTACTCTGAATACCCATCCTAATAATACCCCAGTTGGTAGTAGCCCTCCACTCCTACACCACCAAAGTGTTCACTAGCCACTGCCCATTCCCAAGTACGTCATGATTCTTTAGCTTAGACTCGGAAGGGTTGGGCAGATCCAGATCATCATTTATAGCAGCAGGGGTCAAGATAATTTGCATGCCCTTGACGTAGGCCACTGGCTCATCTTGGCTCCAGGTGACGGTAGGGAGGTCAGCATAAAACTCCCGCACCCAGGCCTCATTGGCCTTACCCGGGTCCTCCACCAAAGGGCCCAACCTGATCTCATGAAGGAGAGTATAGAAATCCAAGTTTCTCCTCCACATCTTGCATAACGAAACCCCTCTCATGCAGCAGATACTTCGTGACCTATTCGCTGTACCAGAATAAACATTGGTCATTAACAAAATGGATGTAGTCCTCGGTGTGAATGTTGCTGCTAGAAGCAGCTATGATAATTAACCTGCATTAATAGGAAGTATTAGGAAATTAATCGAATGACTAGGAATTTGAGAAGGGGATACTGACAAGGCGAACTGCTGCGGCGAACGATTGTTTGCCGCAACTAGTTTGCACAGTGAAGGTGGGCTTGCTGTTGCGGTACTATTGCAGCGAACATCATCTTCTCCAGACTTTCAGATCTCATCAATAGAGGTTGAACTCAACCTCTGTATTTCTCCAAATTAGCAATAGATCAGGCAAGGAGAAGACTTGCCCAAGTTCTAGCAACTATTACCCGCCCCAATAGGACTCTAAAAAGTCGAAACCATCGCCCCATCCCAACCACCACATTTTCAGCCTTACAACCCCGTAAAAATGACCAAGATCATACAAAGAATATTAGGGAACACATGAGGATGTAAAAACAACTAGCATGCTAGGAAAATCTATCCAGGAATACAAAATAAGGAGGCCTACATATTACCCTGTAACTACCTGAACAACAAGAGCAACAGGCCATACACATCCATCATTCACTAGTAAATGATGTAGAGAATCCATGAGGGTGATACTTACCTAAGAAATCGAGAAAAATTGTCAGAGGGAATCAAGAGGATTTGTGCAGATCGAAATGGAAAAGTTAGAAAAAGAACTTGAAACCCTCTTTTCTGCCTTTAACTGACCCCGTCGTCCGCTGTAGTGGACCATATTTCCACTGCAGTAGGACCGCTGTAGCAGGAAACATACTTGTTGCAATGGACGGTCAAAAATAGTGATTGTTGGGATTCTACGACTGAACCTTGCCATTTCAAAAATAATTAGTTCAAGTCTTCCAACAAATTAGTAATACCTATCATTCCAATAGAGAGGAGAATATTCGTAACACCGAAGGAAGGGTAACAATGTGAATTTATGTTTGGGTACGGGTTAAAACCTAGATGAATATTTATGACCCCAATAGAATTATTGGATACACATGAGAATAATAAAAGAGTTTCAAAAATAATTGGTTCGGAGTCCAAAACACAAGAGTTAAATGAGTCCCGACGCTGACTAAGAGGTAGAGGAAATTTTCGGCAGTTATTTAACCCTGCCTCGAAATTGTAGTGTCGTTCAGGGACAAACAGATTGTTAATTAGTATCTAATATAATGACCCACCTAGCCGTTATAGCATTCCGACCATATAAAAATGGGTGAATTAAAATTTTTAGAAATTCGCCATAAATCCCTGAGAAATGTAGGACACACGAAGAATAAATTTGAATGAGCGTAGTCAAGACCGTGCGACCCAAGCGAGTGTCTGCCACGGCGGGACGATTTCCGCCACGGCGAAACCGCTGCAGCAAGAATGGTGTCTGCTACAGCTGATGATGCGGATCAAAAATCTACAATCCCATTCTAATTAGGATTTTGAAAACCTAGTCCTTGAGGAGGACTTGTTAAAAACATCTAAAAATGGAAAATAGACTTTTTGAGGAAAACAAGAGGATCCAAGGGGTGGAATTCTATCTCCATAGCTAGGAGCTCTCGCGAGGAAATCAAATCAATGGAATAGTGGTAGTCGAGGACGTTTGGGATGGTAGCGTGGCCCCCAGGTAGGTTGTGGTTTACCCTCTTTTTGCGTTAGACTTTGGTTAGTTAAACATATACGTGCATATGATTCATATGTTATGGTCTATTAATCAGAATCACTGAAAGTCTAAGAGCAGGCATATTAGAAGAGGGGTGATAAAAATTCATAATGAGGTAAAACCCTAGGGGAGATATTTCAACCAATAAATTGGTACATGTTCTAGGATATGTGTTGAGTCAAAGATTGTTGAGGAGATTAACTTTCGAGTGCCGTTAACAGAATATCCCAAGGTAAATTATGTAAACTCTGTGTAGGAGATGCAATTAATAGATTGATTAATAAATTATAACTATGTTTGAGCATGAGATGATGCGAGTGACATAGGATAGTAATTCCTTACATAATAACTTGAATGTGATGTGGTCGGTAATGTATTTTTTGAATTTATGATTGTTGTCATCATTAATGGTGATAATGTGGTAAGTTAATTGTTAATGTAAGCTTATTATGACATTGTCTCATTATGGTGGGTATAAGGAACCCAAAACATGAGAGAAACTGGAACACAAGACTGGTCTTAGTACTGCCAGCTGCACTGCTGTAGTGGGTGGTATACCGCTGCCGTGAGACCGCTGTAATGACCGTGATGCCGCAGTAGTGGAGCACAAACTAGTGAGTGGGCCAAGTCTTGAATTCTTGTAACTTTCTAAATTAAATTTTATTATTATTTTTTAGACACAAGGTTGATTTAATTCCATGTTATTGTACTTGTTGCGTGATTGTGTAATTTTTATCATGTGATCATCTGTTACATGTTGGTGTTGCATTATGCGTCCACGAGTGAGGGGTGAATTGGCATTAAATGAATGTATGAAAGAGATGACAGATAGTGATCTTGGGCAAATTTATATGCCCAAGTGATACTCAAATGTGTCATTTTTGCCTTGTTTATCCATCAATGTTTATACATTCTCATGTGATTGGTAATAAAATGTGAATTTATACTAACCAACATGATTAGCATTGTTTTGTAGGTAAAATGTAATTTTGGGAAGCTAAAATGCATGTTGGAATAGATCGGGGTTGGACTCGAATGTGAGCAAAGGACAAGGCATTGGAAGGCACAAAATAAAGAGGCTCCGCGATGGAGCCATGTCACGCTGCCATCGCGGAGGCCTTCTGCCTGGATAGGGAATTTTCGGCCTAATTCCAGTAAGGTTTCGCGTTGGGTCCGTGGCACGTGGCCCAGCTCCGCGTTGCACGCCGTGCCATGTTGGGCCTTATTACCTGGACCCCCAATTTCTAGTGAGGGTCCGCGTCGGTGGCGTGTCACGGAGGCAGTGCTCCGCGATGCACTTCGTGACACGTTGCTTGTTATTCCGGGAAAAATTCCCACTAGTATAAATAGAACACTTAGGTTCATTTTTCAATATTCTGACTTGGTGGAGCAAGAACGTGGGTTACAGGCAGTTGAGGGGACGAAATTATCAGGGTTTTTCTCTCTTTCCTTCTCCTTGAATTCAATTGCTTGTATGTTTAACACTCATTTAACGATGTTTAATCCACAAATGAGTGGCTAATTCCTCTTCTTCCTGAGGTTAAGAACAATTGTATTGAAATGTGATTGTTGATTAAATTGGTTTTTCATCTTTTCTTCCATGGTTGTTCTATTGATTCTTGTTCTTACTGCATTAATGTGTGGCCTACGTTAATGTACATCTAAAAAGTCCGGTTTCACTCGAGAGAGCAAGAAATTGGAAAGTTGTGAATTAATAGGATATGATCTTTTCTTAGTTTGGAAAAATTGAGAATTGATTTACCTTCAGGATAGAAATATACCTGAAAGTCGTATTAGTCAATTTAGGAACCGGGTTTGTATGGCTAGAACATGAATTTAGTTTAATCACAGAAATGTAGGTGGACGGTTCATGATTCTTAAATTGGGTTAAATACGAGAGTTTTAATCCATTGGCAGTAGTTCTTGACTAGCAACCGGATGAAAGGTTAACCAAATTATATCGATAATTAATTTCATTACATGTTCATTTAACCTCATCATGCTCACATTCATAGTTCAGACTCACATTAGATAATCGTTTTAGACTTAGCATAAAAATTAGAACCCAAAAATATCAAACTCTTGGTTACACTGTTGTCTTCATTGTTAAAATTAAAATATAGTAACACTTGAGTAGTTCGTTACCTTATCCCAGTCCCTGTGGGATCGATACTTGGCTTACTTAAGCCACTTTACTACTTGTTCGACCACGTGCACTTGCATGTAATTTTATACCCAACAAACGACCGAACAAGTTTTTGGCGCCGTTGCCAGGGACTGGCAATTGGTGAAATTTTCTTAAGTGTTAATTTACTATATTTTTATTTTCTTAGTGTTGACAACTTGGTCTTAGCCTGTATTTTGCAGATTTGATCTCTGTTGAACACTGGCAAGAGACAAGGAGCTGGTGGACTCGTATTTAGAGCCAGAAAGATTATTTCATCTTCAGCGGAGAGAAGCTCTAGATAGAAAGTTGCAGTTTCTCAGACAAACACTCATGGAGCAACAACAGAATCCACCAGTAGTACGGGCAATGTTAGTTCCCGAAGAAGTAGCAGCTCGGCCGGTTCGCGAGGTGGCAATCCCACATGCTAATAATGTCACATCTAGCATCCGCAAACCTGAGCCAGGAGGGAGGTTCGAGCTCAAAAAAAACATGGTGCAATTGCTGCACACTAGCGGGCAGTTTACAGGTCTCCCTCATGAAGATCCACAGCAGCATCTCCAAAATTTTTTGGAGATAAGTGACACTTACATCCCCGCTAGAGTGTCATCAGATTATGTCAGGCTTACATTGTTCCCATTTTCACTATTGGGAGAAGCCAAGAGGTGGTTGAAAGCTGAGCTACCTAATTCTATTTCTACGTGGGATGATCTTGCAAGGAAATTCTTGATACGATTTTTTCCCTCCGGTAAAACAGCAAGACTTAGAACTCAAATTCTAAGTTTCAAACAGAGAGAGGGAGAGAATCTATATCAGGCTTGGGAGAGATTCAAGTCCATGTTGCGGGATTGTCCTCATCATCATCAATCCAATGATGTGCTGGTGCACACTTTTATATAGGGTTTGGAACCCCATACAAAAATATTGCTAGACTCAGCAGCTGGGGGACAAGCGCTGGAGAAAACTTATGAGGAGCTGTATACCTTGTTGAACCATATTTCGCAGGGCAATCCAGAGTGGAATGCTGATTCATCAAGAGGAGGGATAAGGAAAGCAGCAGGAGTTCTATAAGTGGATGGTTTTACAGCTATTGATGCACAGATAGCTGCCTTACAGAATCAACTCAACACCCACTTCAGTAACATGACAATGAACCAGCCTCAAGCCCCAGTGAATGTAGTGCAGCAGATTTGAATTGAAGTGTGCGGGAGCAGTGAGCACTCAGTTGAGTGTTGTGGAGCAAATCCTGACTCGGTGAACTTTGTGGGAAATGTACAAAGGAACAACCACCAACAGTATGGCAACAGCTACAATTCCAATTGGAGGAATCACCCGAATTTCTCCTGGGGTAGCAACAACCATCAGGGGCAAAGTTCGAGTCAGGGTGTGCAAAGGAACCAAGGAGGGCAGCAGAATTATCAAGCACAATTTAGAAACAACAATGCACCTCCTCCACCCCCATTACCTAGCATTGAGGAGATGTTCAAGACGATGATAGCTAACCAAGCTCAATTGCAGGCTGACTATGTGAAATTGGCAACCTAGGTGAAAAACAACCAGTTAGCTACTAAGGCACTTGAATATCAGTTTGGGCAATTTGCTGGAGCCCAAAACACCAGGCCTAGAGGAGGACTTCCGAGTGACACAGATCCCAACCCCAAGCAGGTGAATGCGGTGACCACAAGGAGTGGTTTGCAGCTGAAAGAGGTGGAACCAGAAAGACCACCTCAACAATCGGGAGCAACAGAAGTCGAGAGGGAGCAAAGTGATGAGAGGGGGAAGACAAAGGAAGCTGAATCAGAAATACCACCACTCCCGTTCCCTCAATGATTAAAGAAACACAAGGAGGAGGCGTGTTTCAAGAAATTCATGGAGGTGCTGAAACAGGTACATATTAACTTACCTCTTGTTGATGTTTTGCAGGGAGTGCCGAAGTATGTCAAGTATATAAAGGACATCATGGCAAACAAAAGTCGGATGACTGAGTATGCTACGGTGGCTCTCACGGAGGAGTGCACTTCCCGGATACAAAATCGACTGCCCACAAAGCTCAAAGATCCTGGGAACTTTACTATATAGATTACTATTGGGCCGAGTATCCGAGCTCGTGGATTATGTGATTTGGGAGCGAGCATTAATTTGATGCCGTCATCGGTATTCAAAAAGCTGGGTCTAGGAAGTTCTAGACCCACAACAGTGATCTTGCAATTGGCGGGTCGGTCCTTAGCCAGACCTGATGGCATTGTGGAGGACGTTCTGGTGCAAGTTGGCTCCCTGATCTTCCCGGTAGATTTCGTCGTGCTGGATTTTGAACCAGACGTGGAAGTCCCATTTATTTTGGGATGTCCTTTCTTGGCGACCGGGAAAGCACTGATTGATGTAGCTGCGGGGCAGCTAATCATGCGAGCACACGACAAGGTGGAAGTGTTTGATGTGTACAAGGCCTCCAAGCTCCTGATTGTGTACGAGGAACTCTCAGTGATCAATGTGATTGATTGAGCTGATGATGCGCGGATAAAGGATTCACGAGAGTTATTGGGAAAACCACCGGAACGATGTAAGCACTACTGGGGGGAGGATGGTGGTCGAGAGAAAACGTACATCACCCTAGAGGAAAACTGAGCTGAATGACGTCGAGCCGCGACGGTAAACCAGGCGCTGCACGGGAGGCAACCCGTGAAAGTTTTCTTTGTAAATTGTGAATAGATTTTTCTTTTTTTTATTTTCTTGATTAACAACAAAATTTTTAGTTTTTATTTTTGTTTTTATTTTTATTTTGAGTGAAACCTATAATTCTAACCAATTTCTTGTAGTACAATGAATTTCAGGTCGAACGGAGGGAAAATATGCAAGGAATCGCAAAGGAAAATTTAAGCTATGAAAATCAAGAAAAAGTGGCAAAACAGTGAGCTAGCGCGATAGCTCCGTGTCACGGAGGAGGGCCTCCGCGTTACCCTCTGTGACACGTTGAGGTGTAAATCCAAAATTTTAAAAGAATTCCAGAACAGCCTCACGTCAGCTCCATGTCACGGAGGCAGTGCTCCGCGATGAACTCCGTGACACGTTGCTGTGTATATCGCGACAGGTCACACCGGGTCGCTGGGTGACCCGCGCGAATTTCCCACTTTTAAACCCCGAATCCCCCTCAATATTCCTTAATTCTCACACACTCCGTGACCAATCCCCCTAAAACCCCTCCCCCTTCAACGTGACACGGAATAGGACAAGGATTTCATCGAGTTTTCTTTAATTCTTCGAATTCAAGGTATGTTCTTCAATTCCATCTCATTTCTCGTCGATTTTCTTCGATATTGAACATGTGATATGAGCTAAACTTGCCCTAAGTAGAAATTAAGCGTGAATTCAATTGAATTATTGTTGATGGATGTTCGGAGTATCATTGTGATTGCTTGAACTTGTTAATTGCATAATTTAATCGAATTTTTGATACAACCATAGCTAGGGCTTGCTTTTGAATTTGAAGTGGAAAAATATAGTGAACTCGTGAAATTCATGTTGGGGTGTACAGGTTGAGTGAGATGAGTCGATTGTGCTAATTGTTATTATGCTAAAAGACCAATGGATTCTCGTGTTAGGGGAATAGTGAAATTTGCAAGAATTGGGTGAATTGTATAGGTTCATGTAGATAAATTCTTGTTGTTTTCGTTTCTTTGTTTCTCCTTGCTACGTGCAATGGGATAAAATGTTATCGATGGTAATGATTGTTGTTAGTTGTACGAAGTCTGAGTAGTACATAGAAGATATACCGTCGAATTCTTCGAATGCACTAAGCATGTTTGTTATATTTAGTTGTTTGTTTGTGTAAATAAGTATGACCTTGCCGAAATGTCATAGTTTTAGCTAAGAACTAAGTGTGGGGTAGCCTAGCTTAACCCAACCGTAGCCGAAGCTAATATTCATGGGCTTAACTTTGAACTTGTCTGCTTGGTTTGACAGGGACAATGGAAAGCAGGCAAGAATAGGGGAAAGGTGCATCAACATCTAGCGCCGGAAGAAAGAGAATCAGACTGGGCACAGCAGTCCCAGCAGCACCAGCGGTTCCACACGGTCAACGCCGCCAATACGGAACCAGGTGGGTAACAGAAGAGGGGAAGAAGTGGTATGCCAAGCACAAGGAGAGCAAGTACTTCCCCGAGGAACACATAGCACGGGAACCGTTGGCACAGGAGTTCCCTAGGATTGTCCACAAGATCGAGGTAGCTAGGCTCAATTTCATCTTTAAAGAGCCCAATGAATGCAACTTGCACCTAATTCGGGAATTCTATGCCAATCGGAACCCGACTCTCAGAAGTCACACCATCAAAATCAGAGGGCAAATAGTCACCTTTGAGCCCCACCATCTCAATGCTATCTTAGGGGCGCGGGACACAGACGCCCACGTGCTGCGACAGCTGAACATCACTCCACCATATGCGGATATCACACGCACTTTGTGTGGAACCAGATCGACGGCTAGATGGAGCAGACACAAGGAGAGGGGCTACCATCAGACTTTGCCCTACTCACAGATGAACAGGGAAGCCAGGATATGGCTTAAGATCGTCTGTTCCTGCCTAATCCCGGGGGTACATATGACAGATGTAACCCGGGATCGTGTATTCATGGTGTACGCCCTGATGAAAGGGCTGGAGATCAACGTGGGGGCGGTGATTATCTCCGCCATGAAGAGAGCCCAGTTGCATCAGGGGCACATATACGGATTTGGTGGACTACTCACCACATTCCTGAGGGGCCTAGATGTTGAGGTAGAGGCCCTTGACTACATCCCGCAGATGGAGCGGTGGGCCTTAGATGTCACTAAAACTAAGGCACCCGACACCACCCACGGGCCTGTTCTTACACTTGCCGAGCGACATGCTCGGGATGATCAATACATGGCTCGCATGTACGGGATGCAGATGCTCCAGCTGAGGATAGGCGGGAGGCCGGCAATAGAGGAGGAGCTATGGCAGCTTGAGCTAGACTACCCTTTTGGCGAAAATGCCAGGGCTCTATGCCGAGTGGGGCCAGCTTTTGTGGAGCCCATGGATCATGATGTCCCCACAGATGAGGAGACACGTCGGGAGGACTCCGATGTGGAGTACGATGATGACGATGGGGGTGATTCAGACATGGGAGATGAAGCAGCAGCACCTAACGAAGAAGTGGAGTATTTTGATTGATCAGGGAGTTCCACCACCCAATTTTTGTGCTATTTTAATTTTTGTGAACACTGGGGACAGTGTTTGAGATAAGTGTGGAGTGGGAGTAGTTAGGTGCTGGTTGTGTTGTTATGTATGTTCTAATTGGTTGTTGTGCCTGTGAGAAATTTTCTGACCCTGTGATTTGTGATTGTTAAGTTGTTGTTCTGTATTGTAATTATATGTGAAACTGTTGCGTGTTGTTGAATGTTGCTAAGTTGATATTGTACATATTTTTGTTTATCGAAATGATCGATATTTTAAAAAAAAAATCAATTCTTGGGTTTCTCGGCCTTTGTTTTTGGTTCTTTTACCGAGAATGGTCCCATTGAACCGAAGTCTTAGTTAGTGACCGTTCCCTATAATGGATGGATGACGATCGTCTTAAGGGAAATGTAGTCGTTAGGAGTAGATTCTTTTTCATTTATATTTTTTTTAGTTGTTTTTCTTTTGTGGGTTGCATCCCAAAACCTGTAGCTACTTTATGGTTGCGGAATTCTGGTTGCATGTTGTACATGATATTTGAAATGCAAAGGTGATTCGTATGAAAGCATGCAACTTTGTAAATATGTGAGATACCTAGGCCATAGAGTCGATTCAGTGTGATTAAGGCTTAATGTTTGAATTTGTGTAATTAGCTGATTGAAGAGTCTCTGAATACGTCTTGAATTGAGCATGTGCAATAAGTGTGAAGTGAGGTCTTGTTATTCCATGCTATTGTGAAGTGTCTAGAACTTGCCTGGTGTGTGTACAAAACGAAATGAAGGAGGTGTATTGTAGGAAAGGATGTAGGCATTTCTTTGGTTTAACCGAAAGTTTCTATTTTTCATTATCGTGCCCACCTTGATTGTATACCCTAGTCAGCCCGTTGAGCCTTTAGCCTATTATTTTTTTCTTTTGTCAAAAGTGTAAACCGAGCTTAATCCCTTCTTTTCATTAGCCGTAAAGTCGATCCAAAACTCTTAAGCGCTTAAGAAGAGAAAATAATTTTCCCAAAGTGTCGAAGAGTGAGAATGGTGAAAAGAAAAGAAAAGCATAGTGATAACGGGAAAGAAAAGGTTGAAGGTGCACTTGTTATAAATAAACTATAATGAAGGTGTATGAATAATCTTTGTTGTTGTATCAAGAGTGCTTAATAAGATGGGCCAAACTAAAGAGAAACTTCAAGAATGGGAGGCTGAAGAAAGAAACACTACCCTGAGTTTGATGGGATGTATTGAAAAGGCGCTTAAAGATGCTAGTGGCTATTATTGGCTAGCCCAATATTTACTAGTTCTGTAGCTTACATTACAACCCGTTAAAGTCCTACGTGATCTTACATCACACTTCTTTATATTAGTGGAGTAATACACTAAAGGCAAGCTTATGGGTCGTGACATGATGCATGTGAATTCTTTTGGGAGAGAGAGCGAAATTGTGTTTATATGCCCCTGCTTGAAATTTTGTGAGTTCATATGATCAAAAAGGGGAAAATTCTCCTGTGTTGTGAGGGCACATGCTTGATGAGAGATTAATTTTCGTGTCGGATGTCTTGATCAGCTGATTTGCATGAGTTTGCCAATATCGAGAGTCGATTCTTAAGTCTAGGAGGTCTTGATGTATTAAAGGTCATTGCATTGATTGGACCATGCGTGTTTTCTTGATGATTTGCTGTATTGAATAATCGGTATGACCCTAGCCTAAATTTTCGAACCAAAGTAGCGAGGTTTGGGTGTAAATTGCATGAGGTGTAAGATTGTTGTTCGAGGACGAATAAGGATTTAAGTGTGGGGTAAGTGATCTTGGGCAAATTTATATGCCCAAGTGATACTCAAATGTGTCATTTTAGCCTTGTTTATCTATCAATGTTTATACATTCTCATGTGATTGGTAATAAAATGTGAATTTATACTAACCAACATGATTAGCATTGTTTTGCAGGTAAAATGTAATTTTGGGAACCTAAAATGCATGTTGGAATAGATCGGGGTTGGACTCGGATGTGAGCAAAGGACAAGGCATTGGAAGGCACAAAATAAAGAGGCTCCGCGATGGAGCCGTGTCACGCTGCCATCGCGGAGGCCTTCTGCCTGGATAGGGAATTTTCGGCCTAATTCCAGTAAGGGTTCGCGTTGGGTCCGTGGCACGGTGGCCCAGCTCTGCGTTGCACGCCGTGCCATGTTGGGCCTTATTACCTGGACCCCCAATTTCCAGTGAGGGTCTGCGTCGGTGGCGTGTCACGGAGGCAGTGCTCCGCGATGCACTCCGTGACACGTTGCTTGTTATTCTGGGAAAAATTCCCACTAGTATAAATAGAACACAGGTTCATTTTTCAATATTCTAACTTGGTGGAGCAAGAACGTGGGTTACAGGCAGTTGAGGGGACAAAATTATCAGGGTTTTTCTCTCTTTCCTTCTCCTTGAATTCAATTGCTTGTATGTTTAACACTCATTTAACGATGTTTAATCCACAAATGAGTGGCTAATTCCTCTTCTTGGTGAGGTTAAGAACAATTGTACTGAAATGTGATTGTTAATTAAATTGGTTGTTCTTTTCTTCCATGGTTGTTCTATTGATTCTTGTTCTTACTGCACTAATGTGTGGCCTACGTTATTGTACATCTAAAAAGTCCGGTTTCACTCAAGAGAGCAAGAAATTGGAAAGTTGTGAATTAATAGGATATGATCTTTTCTTAGTTTGGGAAAATTGAGAATTGATTTACCTTCAGGATAGAAATATACCTGAAAGTCGTATTAGTCAATTTAGGAACCAGGTTTGTATGGCTAGAACATGAATTTCGTTTAATCACAGAAATGTAGGTGGACGGTTCATGATTCTTAAGTTGGGTTAAATACGAGAGTTTTAATCCATTGGCAGTAGTTCTTGACTAGCAACCGGATGAAAGGTTAACCAAATTATATCGATAATTAATTTCATTACATATTCATTTAACCTCAGCATGCTCACATTCATAGTTTCAGACTCACATTAGATAATCGTTTTAGACTTAGCATAAAAATTAGAACCCAAAAATATCAAACTCTTGGTTACACTGTTGTCTTCATTGTTAAAATTAAAATATAGTAACACTTGAGTAATTCATTACCTTATCCCAGTCCCTGTGGGATCGATACTTGGCTTACTTAAGCCACTTTACTACTTGTTCGACTATGTGCACTTGCGTGTAGTTTATACCCAACAAACGACCGAACAATAGTACAGAAGGAAAGTCATCGATATGATGCTAAATAAGGGGCCTATGGCCAAAGTTAAGGAACTCAGAATGAACAGGTTACTACAATTAGGTTTTGAATAAGAATTGGATACACGAGTGGCTCGTGCCCGAGGTAAGCATCCGGGCGAGGTTTGAGAGAGTACATAGACAGGTATAGCTAAAGGACCATGTGGTTGGGTGTACGAGTAGGTACACAGACAGGTATGATGAATTTTCATACGGCTGGGTGTACAGTACATGGATTTCTATAATCCCCTGCAGGTCATGAATGAAAGTGCAAGCATAAGACCCTCTGGCATGTGTGTACAGTGATATCATGGAGGCGTGCGACATATCACCAATAGTATGATTGCGAGACAAAATTATATAGGTATGGTTGATATACATACGCTACAGATACAAGAAGGTAATTAATATACTATTGTGATACAGGATATACTGACATAATTCAAATTTGAGGTGAGAAACAGATATGGAATACCATTTTTGGATATCCAGTTCAGGTATGGTATTTTATGACATTTTGTGGTATGAGGTCAGGTATGTGTATGTACTTTACTATTGGAGAAACCGACCCCCCTCGTATTGTTTTGATGACCTTTATATGTACTTGAGATAGTAATCCGTAATTGCGACTGCTTGTCTTATTTTAAATTGATTTTGTAGGCTATGGATGATAGTAGGACGGGTTTGAATGGAAGATAGTGCAGTACCGTGAGATAGCAAGTAGACGTTATTATTTAGTGTACTACACTAAAGAGAGTTGGAAAAACCCTATAGGTAACTAAATAGGTTAATAAATGGTAGAAATGGATTTGGTCATTCTTAGTGAAATGGTAAGGGGTAGTTGAACTATAAACTATATAGCAGAATAAAATAGAACTAGACTATGGGAAATTGATTACTGGATGGATAAGGTCACGCTACAGTGGACACATCACCGCGGCAACGGGATCGCTGTAGCGGCCTAAGCCTTCACTGCAGCGAAAATAGGGAGAGGCAAACTAATAGACTAATTAACGACCAAAAGTGTAGGATAATTGTGTGAACCCTGGTGAGTCATAAGAAACAATATTATAGTGATTAAACTTATTTGGATGTTACATAAGTGAAGTAATTGTTGACTTTAGTATTATTAATTATATATTGGTTTTATGTTGTTGCGTTAACTAACCCTAGTCGGCTGATGATGCCTACCAGTACGTGTGGTGTACTGATACTACCTTACTACACCTTTTTCTTTTAGGTCTAGGATGTAGTAGGTTGAAGTTCCTTGATGGGCGTGGAGTACTCAGCACCATCTTTAGTGTTCCTCTTTCCGAATGAAGCCGGGTCATTTTGTTTATCAAGTATTCAAATAGAGCTCTTGTACCTGTCTAGACTAGATCTTAGGAGAGTCATGATTAGGGAAATTGTGTAATTTATTATTTTGAGATTTTTATCAATTAATGAGAAGAAATGGAAATGTTTGAGACTAATTCTTGTATATTAATAGTAATGTTTGGAAGGGTTCTCCTATCGAGTAAAGTCGATATAGTTGCTCGCATGACCTGTCCATTTGGGTCGTGACAGAGATACATGAATATACTTCTTATTATTAGTATAATTATTTAGAAATAAGGTTTAAATACTGCTTATATGTCCTTGATATGCTTTAATGAGAAGAATAAAGAATAATATTATGGGAATATACTTAGGAACAACAAAATATAGAGTTACCCACGTACATATATGACACTTGAAATATTTAAAAACATGAGGTGCTTGACTTATGATTAAGGATGTGTTTCGTATGAAGGAAGAATATGTTTTTGAAATATATTTTTAAGAAAATAAGTGGGCTTCTTACTTATTTTATTGTGTTTAACAAGAAAATAAATATTATTTCAAAAATATTTTTACGCAATCTAAACAATCATCACGGAAGGTAGGGGTGAAGACGAGGTGTGTTTGAGGGTGAGGAAGATACAATAAATATGAAATGCCACTTATGAAATTTATTTTTTCTACTTCCACTACGGAAGTCATTTTACGCATGGTTAAGGAACTTGTTTCCTAGAGAAAAAGTTTTTATTTTGACCAATCGAACATGGAAAATCAAAAAGCATTTTCTGAAAATTATTTTTCTCCTTACCAAACATACCCTAAAATGTTATATAGGGTGCTTAACATTCCTCAAACTTTATTCCATATCTTATTTCACTTGAAAATAATTTGTTGAGAGGAAGGAAGTGATTTCAATTACATAATCACTTTCTTTTTTTAAATACTCTATTTTTTTATTTACTAAAAACCTCTGTCCAAGGAAGAGAATAACATGATTGTTCCCTCCCGCAAAGATTTGTCACCATTTAATCTTCTTAAAAATCAAATTTCACATTTTCTAGTGGGTGAGAATTTTACGAAGTAAATTTGATATATCCAAAAAAATCTTTCCACTTGAATTTACTTTCCTTTTATTTTGGGTGTTGTGCTTTAAGGTCTTAAAATTATTTGGATTGAAAATTTCACTGACTTTGAAAAATTATTCATCAATATTATTTTTATCATATCAGATAGTCATAAGGTGGATATTATGTAATTGCTTTATCTTTTTTATTCCTATACTTTTTTTCTTGATTGGGTCTTGAATATTTTTTTGTTTTGTTCTTTATTTGGATTTAAATATAAATTGTCCCCATTTGAAATTCAATACTATCACGACCCAAATAGCCATGATTGGCACCCATATAACCTGTCGGTGGACGAACCAATAATTTCCAACAACTACCCCATCATCAACCACACAAGAAGAAAAATAATACGATAATATTAAATGAATTGCAACATCCGAAAATTGTATTTAACTAACTAAACTCAAAACAAAAAAATCTCCCAAGATCCAAAAGTCATTGCACTTCAACTTCTACATACAAGCCTAGGAATTTTAAACTAAAAAGGAAGAAATGCAGCAATGTCCGGAGGAGGGACATCTTCATCGAAAGAATTGGGTTGCTCACCATTACACTCGCTCACCTTTCAAGAGAAACTGCTTCTGTTTATAGGTGAGGACGAGAGAAGCTTCCTGGATCGAATTCTGCACTTAGAAAAGAAGTATTGGAGTAGGGTCAGTATGAAACACGGTACTGGTATGCATCATCGGCCGATCTCACATAATAACATATAATTAAGGCAACAATAATATAAAATTAGTCTCAAACATCAAACAAAAGAACAACAACATCTCAAGTACACTAGTTTTGTATAGGTGACAACCGGCTTACTCACTAGATTTGGCCTTTCACTACAGCAATCTCGTCGTAGCGAAAGTAGTTCCACCGTAGCGGTACTGTTCGAGGCAGTAGCTTGACTTAGCTGCACCTTTCATCAATTAACCAATTTTCAACAATTCACATTATCAAATATTCAACCAGAGGACACACAAGCTTTTGACACCAATTCACATCAACTCATCATCACATACGATTTAAGCATTTCATCACAAGGATAACAACATCAACATCAGTAATCATTTAATTAATTCACACTTAACCTTTTTCCACCATCCTCGATTCAGGTTACAAGTACAGGATTCAAAACTCAACTCTACCACTTAACACATGTTCATTCCGAAATTGTTAACAAGCATCAAAAAAATCATAAAATAGAACAAAGGGTGACATTCGGGCACATGCCTCTGCCATGTCCCTATAAACACTCCATCATTAGTATCATGTACAAATATGCTAGAGGGTCTTATCGCTGCCCTTCCAGTCATGACCTACAGTGGACTCTAGAAATCCATGTACTATACCGGTGTGGTACCTGCTCCCACTCATATGCTCGTCCAGATTCTCCACTCGGACACGAGCTACTCAACCAAATCGCTCATCCGGATGCTCCCCTCAGGCACGAGCCTCTCATCTTAGGATATTTATTTCTATCCTTAACCAATCTCATCATTTCAATACAACAAGGTGCATTATTTAAACATACAAGAGTTATAATATACTCCTTCATGTGTATAATTATAAACCAACAAACATCTCAACAATAATGCAAAATGTCATTACTTATAATTCTATATACATATAAGTATATTCAATAACAATGCCCGAAGGTCATTCTACATACAATCATATCGCTCTCACCTACACCTCCCTCACGCATAGACTATTTTTATTGCAATCTCTCCCCAAGGGTTTTTCACACAATGGGGATATCACCACTCCTTTTCTATTTCTTTCCTCCTCATAATCTTAAAAGTTTTGAATATTCAATGACAATTCATTCCAATTTTGATCCTACCCATCAATAGCATATCAACTATATGCACGTATACATTTAGCTAACCAAAGTCTAACAGAAAAGTGAGTAAACCATAGCTTACCTGGGTACCAAGTTATCGTCAAGATGTTCCCAATTGCATGCCTGCACTTATTCCTGAGCTCTTGAGGGAAAATCCTACCTATGGAGGATGAACATTTACCTCCTTATTTTCTTCTTGTTCCAAAAGTTTATTTCCTGTTTTTGGGTGTTTTTATTGAGCCCTTTTTGAGAGAATAGGTTTTTAAAATTCTATCCAGAACAGGATTGCAGAATTTTGGTATGTGCCACCCGCTACAGCGAGATCAACTATCATTGCAGTAATTTTGCTATGGCGGAGAAAATTCCACCGCAGCGGACGCATGCCTAGCCCACCGATTGTGAATTATTTCATCCTACCTTGTTCATTTTACGCCCCTTTATTTTTTGGGGGGCTTCATTCCTATTTTTCAAAAATTTTAAAGTCACCTGCTCTTAGGCAGTCGGGGTGTTATAACGACCAGGTCGGTCGTTATATCAGATACCAATTTAAAATTTATTCATCCCCGAATGACCCTATGATATAGAGGCGGGTGCTTTTAGTCACCCATATTGATCCCAACATTGGTCCTAGATTTCCCCGCTTTTGGCCAGCACCGGGGCTTATCGATTATGTGTCTTAGTCCTTGGACTAATCATTGCAAGACCCCTTTGTTATGCCTTATACTTACATCTTCCAAACCTGATCCTGATAATTTCTTGCAAAATTATAAATCTCTATTTGGGGTTGACCAAACTCGAGCATCAAATCTCGCATTTACCCCTTCTTCGGGTTTTACGATTACCTATTCCTAGCTCAGTGCTCTAGGTACTCCTGATTTGTCAGACTTCTCAGAGCGGGTGCTTCTGAACTAATGGAGCCCTGCAGTGGAATTTGAAGTGTCACCATTTTAACCGTGCACTACAGCGAGTGTATTTCCCGCTACAGTAGAAAAATTATCCATTACTGTGAACAACACGATCAGTTAAAGGGGAAGAATGGACGATTTTGAGTTCATTCTCAACTTTTCACTTCACTTTTATGCAAATCCTCTCAATTCTCTTGCCTATTTTCCTCTTTTTCTCAGGTAATCCTCATCCTCATGGCTTTCTTACTTCATTTGCTAGTGAATACTTGCAATATATTTCCTATTTGCTTCGTGTTTGGGTAGTTATAGGGCGATATGAGTAGATTACTTTTTCGATCTCATAGGCTAGATTGTCGAAGCATGCTTGTTGCATTTATGTTCTCAAGTGATCTCTACTATTCTTTGCGTGTTTCTGGTCAATTTCATGTAGTTATGGGGTCGAAAATGAGGGGTTTGGGTAGGGTGGTGGTTTGATCCCTTTGGAACTTTCAGGCTTGAGTCTGTACACTATTGGGGTGGATAATGGTTATTAGGGCTTGGGCAAGTTCTTTCCTTGCCCGATCTGCAGATTATTTGAAGAAATACGAAGGTTGAAATTTCAACCTTCATTGATGGGTTTTGGAGGTCTGGGGAAGAAGATGTCTATTGCAGCAGACATACTTCCGCTATGGCAAACTCGTTGCAGTGGACATACGTCCGCTGCAGTAGCCCGCCTGCGCAGTTGCTCCCCCTTGAATCCTGATTTTCTTTTATCGTTCTCCTATTCATTAATTCCCTCTTCTAATGCTTCTTATAAATGAAGGTTTATCATTATGGCTTCCTTAAGCGGTAGCATCCACACCAGTGACTACATTTGCTTCATGACTGACCAGTTCCGACACAATGAACAGGCTGCGAAGAACTTGCTGCACGAAAGCGCATTTGTCGTGGAAGATGTAGAGGAGAAGGCGCCAGAGTTTTATGCCCTCCTCCAGGAGATTGGTTGGTGTACGTTGGTGGAGGACCTGGGTAAAGCTAACAAGGCTTAGGTGAGGGAGTTTTACGCCAACCTCCCTACGGTAGCTTAGAGTCAGGATAAGCCGAAGGCTTATGTCAGGGGTATGCAGATCAGCTTGACCCTTTTTGCCGTCAATAAAGCTTTGGGTCTGTCAAACCCTCAAGAGGACGAGTTGAAGTCCGAGGATATCAATGGGAATGAACAATGGATGGTGGATACCCTGGTGGTAGAGAAGCAAAGGGCCTTGACTAATTGGGGTATCACTGGGACGGGCATCAAGAGTTCTCATTTCTCTATGGAGGCCAGTAGATAGCTAAACCTTGTGTCTCAAAGGATCCGATTGTCCTCCAATGTCATGGATGTAACCTATCCCCATGACCTGGTGGTGGCTTGCATCTTGAGGGGGGTGAAGGTGAATGTGGGGGCTTAGATTATAAAGGTGTGGAGGTATTTCTCTAGGAAGCCCATCACCGGCCTGCCATTTCCTTCTCTAATCACTAGGCTCTGCAAGCGGCTCGGCATCCATCAAGAGTCAGGGGATGTCATAGTGGACTGTGATTGTCCCTTCGATCTCTTGAGGGTGAAGGGGGCCTCGTGGAAAGGTTAAAAAAAGAGAAATACTACATCGGCTGAGGGAGATGGCGGGGCCAGCACCTCTAGACCCGTCGAGCCATTCAAGTGGATTGAGGTCGAGATGGCGGCCATGCGGGAGCTACTTGGAGGATTGCCCAGACCTCCTTCTAGCAGTTGACTCTCTAAAGCAGTAGCTGCCAATACCAAGGAGATGCAGGGGAAATTGCCACTTTAGTCCAAGCCCATATGGAGCTCCGGGAGGACTTGGAGCGAGAGAGGAGGAAGAGGCATTCTCAAGACAAGCTGCTTGTACGGATGTGGAAGGGGATCAAGAAAATCCTAAAGACCCTCTCTCCCAGTTCAAGGACACCTCAGGTGACCGGGCAGGATCGCCAAGTTCTCCTTCCTCAGCAGGTTCGAGAAGTGAGCGGATGAGGATGCAGGCACTGGTAGTGATGAAGCCTTCGACTAGATGGGTCGCAGTATCCCCCCCCCCCTATTATTAGCTTTTATATCCTTTTTTTGGGTAGCCCCCGTTGGGGCTTGTAAGACAATTCTATTTCACTTTCTTATTTTTGAATGTTGATACTTTTTCTCTTTTGGTGTACAGATGCCCGTTTGGCATCTTCAGACATTGCCCGTGTCCCCCCCCCCTACGGGCATCTTCAGACATTGCCCGTGTCCCCCCCCCCCCTTGTTTGTAACATCGTTGTTGCTTTCTATATATGCATTGCTTGAATGGTTTTAAGGCTTGATGCTTGTAGTTGCTATTCCAAATAGGGGAACTTGGATCTTCTGGAACCTGGCATTCTTCCTGGCCATGCTCTCGGCAGGGGTCCTCATTCCACGACAGAGGATTCATTACAGCAATACATCTCTCGCTGTAACGAGCTCGCTGCAGCAAAACTCGCTAAACCGGATATCTACAAGGTTCTTGTCTCTCCGATCAACTTAAGTCTATCCCGCCCACCAGTCTTATTACGTATACTCAATAATCACGCATAGTCAGATACCAATTAAGCCTATTGAGATACCAATTGGAATCTTCCAGATACTAATTGGACGCAATCCAGGCGATCGACATATTCGAACAGCATGATGGGAAAGAAATAAAGCGAAAACTTCCTAGATGCCTTATAGCTTCCTAAAGATTAGATTGGACGTCTACACATCAACCCACAGGAGTCTACTCAACATTTCCCTTGTACTTGTGAGGTCGGTAACCTAGATGCTCTGATATCAACTTGTCACAACCCCAATAGACGGGCCATGCGGGCACCTACATCGACTCTACTCAATAGGAGAATCCTTTTTGGAACGTTATATAAAATACACAAAACTCATCATTAATTTACACCAATTTAACAATAATTAGATAATATAACAAAATTCCCAAAACCTTGACTCTCCCAAGATCCAATCTAGATAGGTACAAAAGCTCTAATAAAATACATTACAAAAAAATGACACAGTTTCTTCTGAGAAGAAGATCACCGGAAGCTGATGCTGAACACTCCACGTCAATCAAGAAAACTCAACTTGCCACAACCTACACCAAAAAAAAGGTATAACAAGGTAGTATCAGTACACCACATGTACCTGTAGGCATCATCGACCAACTAAGGTTAGTTAACATAATAATCAATATATAATCGACGTTAATAAATTCAACAACTACATCACTCATATTTTTCATCTCAAAATCGAATCATGCTGGTATATATTGTATCACACTTGTGTACCTGTATCTTTGTCACTGTAGCTATATGCATATGAGACCATACCCACTCAATCTCTTTCTCACAATCATACCATCGATGATATGTCGGGCACATGCCTCGATCATATCACTATACACATATGCCGGAGGGTCTTATGCTTACCCTTCTAGTCATGACCTGCAGGGGACTCTAGAAATCCATGTACTGTACACCTAACTGTATGAAACCTTCATCATACATGTCTGTGTACTCATATTCATACACGTAGCCGCATGTCTTCAACCTTCATTCATAGTTTGAAAGTACTATTCTGGTCATCCAAGTTCTCTCCCTTCAGCCTCAGGCCTCATATTCACCATCACATCAATGATTTTCCTTACCATATCTCATTCACACATTCGATCAATATCAACTCGCAACCCAACCTCGGGACGCACATCATAGCACAACAAATAATAATAACACATGATAAGAGTTATATATATATATATATATATATCAACTATTATAAGCAAATGCTTGGTTCCGAAAGCAATTTCTGTTACACCCCAAAAGTTTTCATTGTTTAGCCGATATGTGCATGTGCATGTCAAGAGTTCCTAGAGCACGGCACATAGAGGAGAATGATTGAGGGTGGAACGCATGAGTGCGTTATCGAGCGAGAGGGAGGTCGAAACCAGAGGCAGTGAGTTACGGGCGCCACGCCGTGCACCTCTCTCCCCCGCAGGGAGTGGCGCATTGTGCCATTGCTCCACCGCAGGGAGAGGCACACTGCAGAACTCCCTCCACTGCCTCTCTATATATATGTTTTAAGTGAGATGTTAATTCATTCAATAATTTCCCCAAAAGGAGCAGTTGACCTTAGGCAATTTGTTCTCGAGATTTTCATCGATTTAAAGTCAAATTACGCAATCAAATCACGTCTAATTGCAAATTCTTCTTGGGTAGTGAACCCTGGGTCTGCGAAGAACATATGTACGGAGTTGAATAATTGAAATTGGCCCAGTTTGATGGAGTCCTAGAAGGTAAAAGTCATAGAAATCATCTCTAACTACGGCTAGCATGTCTACAAGTGAGTAAGTTTTTCTACCCTTCTAATCTATAAGAACACATAAGATTTTTGCTGAATTGAACTCGTTTTGACTTATTGTCATTGTGTATTGTGGGCTATGGCTACTGGCCTAATTCTTGAATGAGAAAGCCCTAGTTCCTTGGCGTATAAGCTAGGGTACGGAGAGATTACCAGTCCTTGATCGAAGCAGAATTCGGCAATTGAGGTATATTAACGCAAACCTCTTTCGGCAAGTTATTCTCGTCGTATAGTTTCTACGACTTATACCTTTATAGTAGTTTATGATTATGTGTATTGTGGTTAACTACTATGAGATTAAATGACTTTATAGTATAGTATCCCTTGTGGGGAAAGAATATATGCTGTTTTGTCTATCGGTAAAAGCGACAGAGAGATTTTCTGTTTGCTTATTTACTGTATAGAGGAACTAGTAATGATTTGCTGCCACACTGAGGACATAGAGGCTTGTGGTTAGCTGTTGAGCGTACTTTGTTAATTGGGCAGCATATAGCGCAGCTTGACGATATAACTTTTTGTTTTGATGCCTATATATGTAGTAAAGCTCGCCTACAGGCCGTCTTCATACCTTGACACCTACAGGGCTAGAATCTAGATAATACAGTTTTACCTATGAGTAGTGGCACCAGGGTTGCCTAATGAACTCGGTGGTAGCGTGCTAGGTGAACTACCAACTTTCAGTGACCGTATAGTTTCATTCGACTTACAACTTGTCGTATAGGTGTTTACTGTGCTCACAAGGCAATATGAAGTCGCGAGCGACTGTACTAAGGCTGCAGAGCCATTTGAAGTCTAGTACACTTACCAGTTTCCCTTATGCTTGAGTTGGCATCATACAGTTAAAAGAGTCCAGATGGCTTAGATACAGTTATAGGAGCCCAAACGGATCAGAAACAGATACAGGAGCCCAAACGGCTCAAATACAGTTACAAGAGCCAAAATGGATCAAATACTGTTATAGGAGCCCAGACGGCTCAGATACAGTTATAGGAGACTTGATGGCTCAGATACAATTACAGGAGCCCAAACGGCTCAAATATAGTTACAAGAGCCCAGACGGCTCAGATACAGTTACAGGAGCCCAAACAGCACAAATACAGTTAAAGGAGCCCAGACGGCTCAAATACTGTTGCAGAAGCCCAGACGACTTAGATACAGTTACAGAAGCCCATTCCTTCTACCGTTAACTCTGCGGGGAGCCACGATTCTACAATTTCAAATAGCATGAATTAGAAGGATAGGGATACATTTCATCGCACGACATAGATCATGAAAGAAGAAAACATTTCCGAAATGTCTCGTAGCCCCTTCATCATAAGTGTGGAGCGCTTCACACCCATGAAAAAGACTCTACTTAACGTGAATTTCAGACACCCTAGGACACTTCAAACCTATTGCTCTGATAACAAGTTTGTCACGACCCGAACATGGGCCTGGATTGAGATTCGGGACAAGGAGCCCCGAGAGACTCTAAGTCGACCCATGGCATGAACATACATCTAACTCAATCAAATAAGGCAGAAGATCAACATGATAAACTTAGAGGAAGTCTGAAATAAGCATAACATCAGAAATATACACGAATCTGAAGTTGATTACATTCTATGTCTGAAAAGCCTCTAATACTGATGAGTTGATGGGACAAGACCCCAACTAACTCTCTAAGGCTGAAACTGAATACATAGAGAAAACTGATAAAGCATGGTCCTCGGAAGATGAGGACTCACTAACAGATGTGGGGATGATAACTCTGAAAAGCTGGCTAAGGACGAGGCTGAGGCTGAGTACCAGGGCCTGTATCATAAAACGTGACAGCATAAAGTATGTGTTTAGTACGTGCAATGTACTGAGTATGCAAGGTAAGTAAAACCGCTTAATTAAATAAACTTATTTAAAACATGCATAGTGTAAAACATAATCAAAACAAGAATCTGAGAGTAAGGCTTGCATGCTATTTTTTGAAATCATAATCTGAACATAACATAACACCATAACTGAATCGATTGACCCAAAGCTTAAATCTGATAATCATAAGTAAAACTAAACATTGGGTCAAACTATCTTTAGAACACACACACACACACACATATATATATATATATATATATATATATATCATGAGTGATAAACATACATAATTGAAATCATGAGGAACAATGGGAGAATCGTCATATAACCGACATACCACGATAGAGCTTACAAAGTCCCAACTATCACACTCAAGTGGGTAGAGCCGTCCAAATCCTTGCCAGGGCTAAGGACGATACCATGATATCGACATCAAGTTCGAGGCCCAATCAGGGCAATAGCTCACAAGGGAGGTCCCAAAGTAGTATGTGTGTGTGTGTGTGTGTGTGTGTGTATATATATAATTACCTACATTAGTGCGTAGTTCTGAGGCATAGGGTGATCTACCCTTAGCCTACTCGGTGCTAGACACTACTTCCAAAAACATGCATATGCTCTCCATCATTTTTCAATGAAGCTCACTATCGTCTATTGACGAAGCTCAATAATCAAATACATCTCAAATCTGAGATCATATATGAGAATCTTTAGCTCAAACCATACCACAAGCTGAAAATAATTGGGAGTCTTTGCTCCAAAACCATGTGGTAAGAGTAATCCGTAAAGACATAAATCATACTTGAACATATGGGCATTGCCCGATACTTTAACATGCTTGAAAATACTCAATTAACTTGAAAATGTGATTATAAATATGGGTAACTTGAAAACATGCTTTACATCAATAATATCTCATCATACTTGAACATTCATCATAAATCTCAACTTTCATGAACTTCTCACAAATGGGCATTTTTAAATTATAAAGCTTGAAACGTGATTTTTAATGGAAAACAACATAAAACTTGTCCATGATTCATAATTCAATAGTAAAAACACATATAGATCATATTCACGTAGAGAATTAGGAATTTCATGCATTGGGTAAAACCCCATGGAATCAACATATGAATTTTCATGATTTAGAGAGAGATTACAGATGGGTGTGAAAAAATTCACCCATTCATAACCCTACATACCTGGGGAAGATCTAATTCTACCACTCCTTCATTTTCCAATGAAAGATTGAAGGAAAACTTGAAGAAAGTCTAACTTGATCACCTCCCAAACCCTTCAATTTGCATGCATGGATGAGAATGAGCTTAGGATAGGTTTACCCCTCATAAAGAACTTCATTTCAAGCCTTAAACAATGTAGTTTATGACCCTAGGACGTAGAAATGATGAAAGTAGCCTTAATGAATTTCCTGAAAATTCTACACTGTCAGTGACAACGATCGATCCTAACGATCGTGTTTGGATACCACGAGTCGTGGTATCCATCCGTTACATCCATTGTGATTTCTTAACCTTTCAGATTCTAAAACCATGAGTCGACAGGACGGGTCGTAACATCAAACAGCGGTCCATTGAATCCTCCCGTTACTTTCCATGATGACCTGCATCTGGACTTCCCACGGGGCAAACCATGAATCGTGCCTACTCCCCACGAGTCGTGGTTTCCATCCATCACCTCAACTGGAGATTTTCCTGCTCCTTTCCACAGTTACTCTCCACGACCTGTTGTTACCCACGATGAGTCGTTCTACGATTCGTTACTTCCTCCTAGACTAAGGACCAGTCTCACAACGACTCCATCAAATGACTCATTACATCAAACCACGGGTCATTCCTTGACCCGTTACTCCCATCTTTGAATCTGCAGTGCCTCACCACGGACTCACCCAACAGGTCATTGGTGGCACCAACGATCCGTACCATAACTCGTTCTGTGAAAAATTCCCAGATTTCTGTCACTTTCCATTTTTAAATCCCAGGTCTAGTCTTGGGCACTTTCGGGGCATTACAATATCTCCCCCTTGGGGACATTCGTCCTTGAATGTCGGAAAACATACAAAACACAAAGAATGCAACCACCACACTTAATTATGAATTAACAAGCTGAAACTAATGGAATGACTAACTCTGACTTAAACTAGATGGCTTAACTGAATTCGTGAATCATACATACATCCAAATACATGAAAGAAACTAGGATACATGAACTAAACATGAAATTGTATAGAGTTTTAGGGCAAAAACTGATACCCCAAGCTAGAACTGAGTCGGTAGAGAATAAATATGGGTATCTAGCCATCATGTCTACTTCGGCTTCCCACGTAGCTCCCTCAACATGTTGATTCCTCCATAAAACTTTAACTGAAGCTACTCCCTTGTTTATTAGCCTTCGAACCTGACGATCCAATATTTCAAGCGGAACCTCCTCATAACTAAGGCTGTCTTTCACACCAACACTGTCCACCGGGACAACTAGAGTTGGGTCATCCAAACACTTCTTTAAGAGCGATACATGGAAAATAGGATGCATAGAAGCTAATTCTGAGGGAAACTCCAACTTATATGCCACCTTGCCAATCCGTTTCACAATCTAGTAGGGACTAACATAACGAGGACTGAGTTTTCCTTTAATTCCAAACCTCATTACTCCCTTCATCGGAAACACCTTCAAAAACACCCAATCATCCACTTCGAACTCAAGTTCTCTTCTTCTAACATTGGCATATGAGTTTTGGCGACTTTGATCTATTCTCAACCTATCCCGTATGAGTTGAACTTTCTCCATAGCCTGGTGGACTAAATCTGGACCTATCATTGCAACTTCACCAACTTCAAACCAGCCAATGGGCGATCTACATTTACGCCCATAGAGAGCCTCAAACAGAGCCATCTGGATACTGAATGGTAGTTGTTATTATATGCGAACTCAATAAGAGGAAAATGGTTATCCCAACTACCCTTGAAGTCAATCACACATGCTCTCAAAATGTCCTTGGTCTTAATTGTCTGCTCCGCTTGACCATCCGTTTACGGGTGAAATGTTGTGCTAAGCTTGTCCTGAGTACCAAGTCCTTTTTGAAATGACCTCTAAAACTGAGAGGTAAACTAGGTACCTCTGTCTGATATGATGGACAAGGGAACTTCATGCAACTGAACTAGCTCTTGGATGTATAGTTTGGCATAATCCTCCATTGAATTAGTGGATTTGACCGGTAGAAAATGAGCGGCTTTGGTTAACCTATCTACAACAAGCCAAATGGAGTCATATTGCCAATGAGTGTGAGGCAACCCTGTGATGAAGTCCATATTGATTTCTTCCCATATCCAAGTAGGAATACTGATATCCTAAAGCACACCTCCCGGTCTCAGATGCTCAACCTTCACTTGCTGACAATTCAAATATTTAGCTACAAATTCTGCGATGTCTTTCTTCATGCCATTCCACCAATAAACTTCCTGTAAGTCACGATACATCTTGGTGGAACCTGGATAGATTGAATACCTAGAACCGTGAGCCTCATGCAACAATCGACTCCTCAAATCATCAACATCCAGAACACATAAGCGACCCTGGTATCAAAGCACACCATCTCCTTCTTTGAGATCCTTCTGGTAAACACATATTGTAGACTCTTATGGACCCCATACAAGTAGTGTCTTCATATTTTCAAGGCAAATACCACCACTGCCAATTTGAGATCATGAGTCGAGTAATTCTTCTCATGAACTTTCAGCTGTCTGGAGGCATATGCTATAACTTTGTCGTTCTGCATTAATACGCCACCAAGTCCGATTCTCGAAGCATCACAATACACCACAAACCCATTAGTACCCTCTGCTAGGGTTAACACCGATACTGAGGTAAGTCGAGTCTTAAACTCTTGAAAGCTTCTCTCACAAGCTTCCGACCATTGGAACTTCACTTTCTTTTGGGTCAATTTAGTCAATGGTGCTGCAATGGATGAAAAACCCTCAACAAACCTTCGATAGTATCCAGCTAAGCCCAAAAAGCTTCGGATATCAGAAGGATTTACCGGTCTTAGCCAATTCTTCACAGCTTCTATTTTCTAGGAGTCCACCTTTATGCCCTCACTCGACACCACATGGCCTAAAAATGCTACTGAATTCAACCAAAACTCATACTTGTTGAATTTAGCATATAATAGCCATTCTTAAGAGTCTATAGAACCACCCTCAAATGAGCGGCATGCTCCTCTTCGCTTCGAGAGTATATCAGGATATCATCAATAAACACAATCACGAACATGTCCAAGTTGGAGTCAACACCCTGTTCATCAAGTCCATAAAAGTTGCAAGAGCCTTTTTTTAGTCCAAAAGACATAACTACAAACTCATAATGACCATACCGCGTCCTGAAGGCTGTCTTCAGGATGTCGCTCTCCCGAACTATGAGCTGATGGTACCCACACCTAAGATCTATCTTCGACGAGAACTTGGCACCCTGAAGCTGGTCAAACAAATCATCGATCCTGGGTAGAGGATACCTGTTCTTGATGCTGACCTTGTTCAATTGCCAATAGTCAATACAAATACGAAGAGATCCCTCCTTCTTTTGGACAAAGAGAACCGGTGCACCCTATGAGGACTTGCTCGGTCTAATGAAACCCTTATCTAACAAGTCCTTCAATTGCTCCTTCAACACTTTTAGCTTGGCTGCAGCCATTCTATAGGGAGGAATAGATATAGGCTGTGTATCGGGAAGAAGGTCAATACCAAAATCAATCTCCTGCTCGGGAGGGATCCTGGTTGATCATATGAAAAGACTTCTGGATACTCACATACTACTGGGACTGACAGGATAATCAGGGTCTCAGATGTCGCATCCTTAACCCTAACTAGATGGTATACACAACCTTTTGAGATCATCTTTTTGGCCTTAAGATAAGAAATAAAATGACCTACAGGCACAACTGAACTACCATTCCACTCTATGGCTGACTCACCCATAAATCTGAACTCTACTGTTGGGTTCTACAATTAACTGAAGCATAACATGCAAATAGCCAATCCATGCCTTAGGATAACATCAAAATTAGTCATGTCTAACTTTACTAAATCTGCTGAGGTGACTTTCTAAAGGACCGTGACCAGGCAACTTCTATACACCCCTCTAGCTACAACTGAATCACCCACTGGAGTAGAGAGTGAGAATGGTTCTAACAAAACCTCAGGACTGACTCCGAAACTTCTAGCAACATAAGGTGTTATAAAGGACAAGGTAGCCCCTATATCTAACAAGGTATATACATCAAGGTAGAAAACTTGTAACATACCGTGACTACATCCGGGGAGACCTCCTGCTCCTACTGGATGCTAAGGCATACAATCTGTTTTGGTGCTGACCGCCACCTATGTTGGTAGATGCCCCCTGCTGGACTGAGCGTGCGGGTGGAGCTGCTGAACTGGAAGCTAGGCCTCGGCCCCTATCATGGCCTTGTATAGCTGTTGGGTAATCTCTGAGCATATGTATGGGCTTCCCACACCCGAAGCAAACACCTGTACCTTCCAAGCACTAACCTGTATGCCCCCAACCACACCTGCTGCAAACTAGGATACTAGAATCTGCGGGCCTGCTGCTCTGACCCCTAGAGCCTGATGCTCGTCCTATCTGATCATGCCTAGGTCTGGATGGCATACTCATTAATGAAGACGCTGGGGCAGAAGATCTCTGGTGGGTCTCCTATCAGTTCCCACCGCCTGTCCTCGACTGAGAAAATCTGTGGCTCGCTGTCCTGTCCCTCTTGGCCTCTCTCTCCCTCACATGTGCCGCCTCCATCTGTTGGGCATATAAGACTATCTGAGGGAAATCCATATCCTTATGGATCATAGCATTCCTGTAATCCTTGTCTAAATAATCCGCCAACCCATGAACAAATCTGCTTACTCGCGCCCTCTGATCGACCACTAATTCTGGGGCGTACTTTGACTGACGAGTGAACTCAAGGGCATACTCCGCACCGTCCTTTTCCCCTGCTTAAGATTCACGAACTTAGCTTCTTTCAACTCTTTCATCTCACGAGGGAAAAACCGATCTAGAAAAGTAGCTTGAAACTCCTCCTAACTGATAGGACCTGCTCCGGCTGCCCTACTATCTTTCCACTGGAACCCCTTCAGTTGATATGAGGCCAACTCAGCACACTGAACTCCATTCACCCCTATGACCTGGGTGATCTTTACAATCTCTTCAATAAACTCATGTGGATCCTCGTCCACCTTCGACCCAAGAAACTCTGGTGGGTTCATCCTCAAGAAATCTCTGACTCAAGCTGCCGCCACATTTCCAATTTGCAGGATATGCGCCACTACCTGTTGATTGACCTGAGTGGTCAAGGCCTACACTAGCATCTGAATGGCTGCTCGGAATTTAGCATGGGTGACCGGCTCCGGTGCATGGTGCTCCTGGACTGGTGGGGCTTGTTGGTGCCCGTCTCCGTTGCCATCCTTGTAGTCGTTGCAATTTCCATTCCTCCTACCGTAAACTCTGCAGGGAGCCATGATTCTGCAATCATGAATAGCATGAATTAGAAGGATAGGGAGATATTTCATCGCATGACATAGATCATGAAAGAAGGAAACATTTCCTAAACGTCTCGTAGCCCCTTCGTCATAAGTATGGCGTGCTTCACACCCATGAAAAAGATTCTACTTAACGCGACTTTCATACACCCTAGGACACTTCAAACCTATTGCTCTGGTACCAAGTTTATCACGATTCGAACATGAACCCGAATCGATACACGGGACAAGGAGCCCCGAGAGACTCCAAGTTGACCCATGGAATGAACATACATCTAACTCAATCAAATAAGGCAGAAGATCAACATGATAAACTTTGCAAAAGTCTGAAATAAGCATAACATCATAAATATACATGAATCTGAAGCTGATTACATTTTATGTCTGAAAAACCTCTAATATTGATGAGTTGATGGGATAAGACCCCAACTAACTCTCTAAGTCTGAAACTGACTACATAGAGAAAACTGATAAAGCATGGTCCTCAGAAGATGAGGACTCACCACTAGATGTGGGATGCTAACTCTGAAAAGTTGGCTAACGATGAGGTGAGGCTGAGTATCGAAGCCTGTATCATAAAACGATACAACATAGAGTATGCGTTCAGTACGTGGAATGTACCGAGTATGCAAGGAAAGTAAAACCTCTTAATTAAGTAAAATTATTTAAAATATGCATAATGTAAAACATAATCAAAATAAGAATCTGAGAGTAAGGCTTGCATGCGATTTTCCGAAATCATGATCTGAACATAACATAACATCATAACTGAATCGATTGACCCAAAGCTTAAATCTAATAATCATAAGTAAAAATGAATATATACATATATATATGTATATATCATGAGTGATAAACATGCATAACTGAAATCATGAGGAATAATGGGAGACTCGTCATATAACCAACATACCACGATAGAGTTTACGTGGTCCCAACTATCACACTCAAGTGGGTAGAGTCGTTCAAAGCCTTGCAAGGGATAAGGAAGATACCATGATATTGGTATCAAGCTCGAGGCCCAATCGGGTCAGGGTATAGCTCACAAGGGAGGTCCCAAAGTATTATATATATATATAAATAATAACCTACATTGGCACATAGTTCTGAGGCATAGGATGATCTACCCTTAGCCTACTCAGTGCTAGAAACTACTCCCAAAAACATGCATATGCTCCCCATCGTTTTCAATGAAGCTCTCTATCATCAATTGACGAAGATCAATAATCAAATACATATCAAATATGAAATCATCTATGAGAATCTTTAGCTCAATCCATACTACAAGCTGAAAATAATTGGGAGTCTTCACTCCAAAACCATGTTGTAAGCTTAATTCGTAAAGTCATAAATCATACTTGAACATATGGCCATTGTCCAATACTTTAACATGATTGAAAATGCTCAATTCACTTGAAAACATGATTATAAACATGGGTAACTTGAAAACATGCTTTTCATCAATAATATCTCATCATACTTGAACATTCATCATAAATCTCAACTTTCATGAATTTCTAACAAATGGCCATTTTTAATTTGTAATTTTAATGAAAAACAATGTAAAACTTGCCCATGATTCATAATTCAACAGTAAAAACACGTTTAGATCATATCCATGTAGAGAATTAGAAATTTCACGCATTAGGTTAAAATCCCATGAAATCAACATATGAATTTTCATGATTTAGAGAGAGATTGGGAATGGGTGTGAACAAATTCACCCATTCTTAACATTACATACCTGGGGAAGATCTGATTCTACCACTCCCTGATTGCCCAATGAAAGATTGGAGAAAAACTTGAAGAAAGCCAAACTTGATCACCTCCTAAACCCTTCAATTTGCATGCATGGATGAGAATGAGCTTAGGATAGGTTTACCCCTCATAAAGCACTTCATTTCGAGCCTTAAACGACATAGTTTATGACTCTAGGACTTATGAATGATGAAAGTACCCTTAATGAATTTCCTGAAAGTTCTACACTGTCAGTGATAACGATCGATCCTATGGGTCGTGTCCGGATACCACGACTCATGGTATCCGTCCGTTACATCCACTGTGATTTCTTAACCTTTCAGATTCTAATACCACGACTCTACAGGATGGGTTGTTACATCAAACAATGGTCTGTTGAATCCTCCCATTACTTTGCTTAATGAACTGCATCTGGACTTCCCACGAGTCAAACCACGAATCGTGCCTTCTCCACACGAGTCATGGTTTCCATCCGTCACCTTGACTGGAGTTTTTCCTGCTCTTTCCTGCGGTTACTCACCATGACCCATTGTTACTCACAATGAGTCATTCTATGACTCGTTACTTCCTTCTAGACTAAGGACCAATCTCACAACGACTCCATCAAATGACTCGTTACATCAAACCACGGGTCGTTCTTTAACCCATTACTCCCATCTCTGAATCTGCAGTACGTCACCATAGACTCACCCAATGGGTCATAGGTGGTACCAAAGATCCGTACCATGACCCATTCTATGAAAAATTGTCGAATTTCTGCCACTTTCCATTTTTAAATCTCGGGTCTAGTCTTGGGCATTTCTGGGGTATTACATGTTTTTGCATAGGGTTTTGTTGCGGCCTTATCAGCCTAAGGCTATGTTTTGAGCCAAGATATAGCTGATTGTTTTCCTAATTATGTGCTGCTTGTATGCACCAGAAGTGTATATGTCCAGCCAGGTTATCTCAGAGTCCAGTGTGGTATCAAGTGTCAGTTTTGCCTCTCGAGGTGGGATATGAAAAACTTGGTATCAGAGCAATGTTGTGTCCTAGAGAGTCTGTAAGTCATGTCTAGTAGGGTCTTGTTTCTAAATGTGTCGTGCACCACATCTTATAAGAAGGGAGCTATGAGTCATGATAGTATGGTTAACCCTCCTTCTCAGATCGTGCTATATAAACAAGTTGTATAAGGTTGAGTCCCTAAGCTTATGTTGTTATATCTGTCTAGAGTGATGTCTCATATAAGATAGATTACAGCCAGCCGTGAGCTGGATACAGTAGCAGGATAGGGTACCAACTGGGTGCCACAGTAGGGGACAGCCCAGCCTGAGGGCGAAAGGGAGACATCTCCTAGACACCCCCCCCCCCAGCATTTTCCGGGGCACCAGGAGCCTCATAGGGAAAAAGATATGCCGACACCACTTTCAATTCTTCTTTCACTCTCAGATCGGGATGTTAGGAATGCAGTATGTATTTTGGCCTAGATGATGGCTGCTCAGCGCAAGCAAGTAGTACTAGTTGTTGTTTAGCCTACTGAGGGGCCTGGGAGTTCGAGAGTTCGTGAGTTTCTTGCCATGAGTCCTCCACAATTTATAGGGAAAGACCACAGAGAGGACCCTCAGAACTTCATAGATTAGTTATAGAGGATATTCAGGGTCATGCATGCTTCAACCACAGAGTCAGTTGAGCTAGCAATGTTTCAATTTTGAGATATAGCAGTTTTGTGGTACAAGAGTTGGGAAGGTCCAGAGGCAGAGATGCACCTTCACCTACATGGCCCAGCTTCTCTGAATCCTTCATAGACCACTATTTGCCTTGAGATATTTGATAGGCCAGAATAGAGCAGTTCTTATACCTGAAATGCGGCAGGATGAGCGTCAGAGAGTACGCATTGAGGTTTGATTCTTTGGCTGGATAGGCGCTAACTTTTGTTGATACTACTCCAACTAGGGTATATTGGTTCATAATAGGCCTGGCATTAAAGTAAGTGGAGCCCTGTATTACAGCCACACTGTAAGGAGACATAGAAGCTGAGCATAGAGGTCATCTGTGAATAATAATCCAGATTCTTAGAGATCGAAAGCTACATGTAAAGTTCTCCATAAGTGAGTTCTAGTTAAACTCTATAGCTTTCTTGGGCCATATTTGTAAGATACGGGTATTTAGGGCGACTTGCAAAAGATAGAGGCTGTTAAGACTTAGCCCAGACCCACAACTCCAACAGAAGTTCGCAGCTTTCTGGGGTTAACTAGGTATTACAGATGGTTTGTGGAAGGATTCTCTATCCTATCAGCACCATTGATGAAGCTAACTCAGAAATCAGTTAAGTTACAGTGGACTGAGGCTTGTGACAAGAGTTTCCAGGGATTGAAAGACAGATTGACATCCATGCTAGTGTTAGCCTTGCTAGAAGGTTCAGAGAGCTACGTCGTATACCATAACGCTTTAGGCATTGGGTTAGGATGTATTCTAATGCAGCACGGTAAGGTGATTGCTTATGTTTCAAGGAAGCTAAAGAAGCACGAAAAGAACTATCCTACCCATGATCTAGAATTAGCTATAGTTGTTCATGTTCTGAAAATTTGGAGGCATTATTTATATGATGTTTTTGTAGACATCTTCACTAATCACAAGAGCCTCCAGTATATTTTTAAACAGAAAGAGTTGAATTTGTGATAATATCGTTGGCTCGAGTTACTGAAAGATTACAACATAGACATCTTGTATCATCCTGATGCCCTTAGTCATAGATCCACGAGCATCCTATTGCATTGTAGACTAGAAAAGAGAGAATTAGCTCGAGAGCTGCACCAATTGTCCATTTTAGGGATCCGGTTAATGGACTCAAATAATAGTGAGGTCATGATTCAAAATACTGTAGTCTCATCTCTAGTTGTGAAGGTGAAAGGGTGACAGTACAAAGACTCTAGCCTAGTACAACTCAGAGGAAAGGCTCAGCTAGAGGTGTCTCTGGCCTTTGAGATAACAGGGGATAGAGTCGTAAGATTCAGAGGTTGACTCTGCGTTCGAGATGTGCCAGGGCTCGCCAGCAGATTATGGCAAAGGTACATTATTCTCATTATTCTCTTCACCCAAGTTCGACAAAAATATACATGATATGAAAGAGATCTATTGGTTCCATGGGGCGAAGAAAGATATTGTTGAGTTTGTAGCATAGTGTCCCAATTGCCAGCAAGTAGAAGTTGAACATCAAAACCCTGGAAGGCTAATTCAGGAGATAGTAGTGCCTATGTGGAAATTGGAAGCAATAAATATGGATTTGGTTATGGGTTACCTCGAACCAGGCATAAATTTGACTCCATTTGGGTCATTGTTGACAGGATGACAAAATCAATCCATTTCTTGCTAGTTAGAACTATGTGTTTAGCTGAAGATTCTGCTGAGTTGTACATTAAAGAGATAGTCTGACTGCATGGTGTCCCATTGTCTATCATCTCTGGGGGAAAAGTTTAAAAGTAGATTTTAAAGTCGTTTCAGAAAGGTTAGGGGACGCAGGTTAACTTGAGTACAACTTTCCATCCCCGAACAGACAGCCAAGCAAAGGGCACGATCTAGACACTCAAAAATATGTTACGGGCGTGTGTGCTAGACTTTAGAGGAAGTTGGGATGATCACCTACCTCTTATTGAGTTTGCATATAATAACACTTACCATTCTACCATCAAGATGGCGCCTTATAAGGCTTTATATGGGCGTAAATACAGATCCCCCATAGGATGGTTTGAAGTAAGTGAATTAGGGTTGATCGGACCTGACATGATACATCAATCAAAAGAGAAAATTAAACTCATCAGAGAGCATTTACTGACAGCCCAGAGTCATCAGAAGTCCTATTTGTTACACCCTGTAAAATGTTATCAATTAGTAGGCGTATGCATGGATTTGTGACAAGTAAGGAGAGCTTGACGTGTGTGGGAAGAGCCTCGAAAGCAGGGCCGGATGAGGCTAGGCCACGAGGGGCCAGCGTGACCTGCCAGCCAGCCGGTGCAATGGGAAGCGCAGCGCGCCAGGCACATCAGCACCCTGGGATGCTCGGCGTGCCAGGGCCCTTGGCGCGATGGCCAGTACAGGGCGCCGGCCTCTTGGCACTTTGGCCAGCGCGGGGCGCCGCCCAGGACATCGCCCATGTTATATATAAGTTTTCCAAGTGAATGCAAATCATTTTAAACATAAGACTTCGGCCAGTGAAGAGAGAAGCACGCAATTTTCGTCTAATTTCCATCAAATTACGCTACCAAATGCCGTCCAATCACAAATTAACTTTGGGTAACGAGTTCTAGACCTACGGAAAGCATCTCTGCGGAGTTATTTCTTGAAAATTCGCTCGGCAAACTAGAACTTCGCCGAGTAAAATTTGTCAGAATTGCTCCAAATTGATTCCTACCTGGCCAAAAGCATTAAGTAAGCACTTCTCCCTTCTAAACTCTCGGGAAATTATAGATTTTTGACTGAGTTTTTCAAAGTTGGATTATAGTTAATATTATTATTGAAAGTTATAGTTACTTGATGAATTTAGTATTGAAATTAGCCCTATTCTCTCAGCATAAGGATTACAGTTGGGTGGAACCGCCGTTTTCAAGTTGAAACTCTTCATCTAAACGAAAATCGGTGTTCGAGGTATGTTAAGGTTTATTCCCTCGGCAAGTTATTCTCATGGTATAGTGATACAACCTATGTTTTGAACATAGATAATGATCCTATATGTTGTAATTAGCTGTTGATAGTATATAAGGATCAGGTATGTTGTGATTAGCTGCTATCAGTGGATTACGGTTACATATGTTGTGGTTAGTTGCTAGAAAATGTATAAGGATTATATCGAAGTATCCCTTATCGGGAAAGAACATGTTAAGTGTGACACACGCTAGGAGCATCATAGGACCTCCTCTGTTCTTCAGTTCATTGTGTTAGTAGAATTGGATGTTTCATTGTCAGGCCTATACCTTAGAAGCTCGTGGATAGTTATTGGGCCTGAGTTAGTAAGTTGAACAGCATAAGCGCATCTAGGTGATATAACTACCGGTTTGGAACTTGTATTATCAGTGAAGCATGCTCAGAGGCCATTGGCGTACCTCCACTCCCCAGGGCCAAAAAGTTAGATAGGATGGTCATACTTTAGAGTTAGCGGCACTAGGTTGTCTAGTGACAGAGTGACAGCCTGCCATCTAGTTAGCTACTGCCAGTGACTGTCGGTTCCAGTTGCCTTAGTATTCATCATACAGGTCACTCAGGAAGCCATCCCAGTCATTCAGGCCAGATAGACCCGTGGGTACCCTAAGAAAGGGGACCTTAATAGCAGTTAGAGGTGGGGACAATGCCCCAACCTGCTCCTATAAGATGCTCAGTTACAGGTTGTCATGATTGGCTAAGTCCATGTAAACCTTCCTACAAAGTTAGGAATCATCCAGAAGATTCATATAAGATATGAACATACCAAGTTAAGGTCTAAAGGATTAGAACCATGTTAGCACAGTATTACCCTCAGGCTAAGAATTTTAGTAGGCTGCCCGTGGAGGAGTAGGAACCGACAGCTCAAAAGCATGTTCAGTCAGTAGCAATCCTACAGTAGTTCTAAGCAAAAGAATTTAAGTAATTGGTAGTCTGTGACCCTACAGTTGCTTATGAGTTATAATCGTCCGAGCAGGACATCTAGACTATTTTTAGGCCACTCCAGACCTCGCCCTACAGGTCTAGACCATTAGAGATTATGATCACTATCAGGATCCTCTGTTCAGATATAGGTACACGGGTTGTACCTGCTAGCAGCTGCACAGATTATTCTAGGGGAGAGTAGCAATTGCATTAGGCCCAGAAGGCCAGATATGCCCATTTGAGTGGCTAGATTTAGACTTCAGTATAGCATATCGATTAAGATTGCCCTCACCTAGGAGCCTTCCGTGACCACCCCAGGATTACTAGCTGTGTCGTTGCCTACAGAAACTATATGACGTTGCTCCAAGGAGCGATATACCGTCCCAAGGGATGATGCAGAGGCCCAAGGGCCATATTATAGTCCATTCCATGGCTGGACTATTATTTTTATGTCATATTGGCACCACTAACCCTCGTCGAGCCTGTTACCCAGGGTACAGTTATATGGAGTCCATCGGACTCAGACACAGCTATAGATCAGGAGCCAAGTGGGTTCAGTTGCAGATCCAAGGGACCGGTAGGTTGGCTGTAGCACCAGTAGAGTCATAGGAACTAAGATAGGGGTATATAGACTGAAGTATACTTGTCAGGGCTTATGGCGGTCCCGGTGGGTTATTCTGTGTTGATTGTACCTTCCAGTCTTATAAGGGCCAGGTTAGGTTCTTATTTATGTTCTTGTCTACTACCTATAGCATATGAATATATGATTGTACAATCGTAGCTCATATACGTGTAGTGTTTTACTAGATGCAAGTTATGAATAAGCAGATTTCCAGGTTAACTTCTGCCCCTTCCTTCTACTTACTTCCAGTTTTTAGTAGTTTTTATTCAGCTTATTACTGCCTTACATATTTGGTACATATTGTATTGACGCCCAACTATGGGGCGCTGCATTACTTGCCTGCACATTTAGATAGACAGGTTGTGAGATCTCCTAGAAGTTGTTCAGTGTCAGCAGTTTGGCCAGCTCCTTTCATTCGGAGTTTCCAGGTTGTAGGAATTTCAGTCTTTCATTTATATAGCATTTGGGCAGGCCGGGGCCCTGTTCCGATCATTATTTGTATTCTTAGAGGCTTGTAGACTACAATATCCAGTTAGTTAGTTGTTGTTGATCGTGTGGGGCCCATGTATGTGTTATTTTAGGTGTTGGTCGTGTGGGGCCTAGTATAGTTGTTTATTTTCCTTCCTGTTATAACTATATAGCATGGTGGTCTTTTCTGCCCATATAGGATTCCTACCGTTGTATGTTGGCTGAGTTAGTTGTTTTCTTTTATAGGTGTTGCGTGGCCTTGTCGGCCTGAGGTTGTGTTTACAGCCGAGATATAGCAGTTTGTTTTCTTGAATTTGAGTTATTGGTAGGCACTATAAGTTTCTGTGCCCAGCCAGGTCAGCCCAGATTCTACTGTGGCATTAGGTGCCAGTCATGCCTCCAAAGATGGGGGGTGACACTATTCCGATATATAACGCAGGAAAAAACAATGTTAACTGAATTTTGTGTAATGAACAGTATGAATGATGCTACTAAAAATTTAAATTTATTGTATTAAGAATTCCCAGAATATTTATTGTTCAATAACAGATAAAATGTGGACACGTCATATATGAGGACATGCTATTGGTCGTGTCGTGAGTTGTCATTGTCGCGCCCCATTTTCCTCACGGAAAGAAGAACTCAACATGTGACAACTCTTGAATGATTGTTTGAAGGAAGAGTCGCCACCTAGCGGATTATGGTGCGCTAGGACACCGTACTAAATTAACTAGACAGATAACTTGTTTAGTTAATCTACGTCACCAAAATAGGGTAAGGGCTCAAGTTACCTCGAAAGGAAGGTGTTAGGCACCTTTCGAGGTCCACAACTATGGATCCCGACCGAATTTATTAATTATGTGGGGAGTTAACTAAGTGATCAATAAAATGGTCAATTATTTTATTAAACTAGCTTAACTATGTGATTGGACGAATAAACTCTTATAAAAAAAAAACTTAAGTCAATTACTCTTTAATGAAAAAATAAAATATTAACTAAATTATTTAACAAGTGAACACATATAACATATTTTAATACAAATAAGTAATTACAATAGTTCACTAGTTAATGTTAAACCTAGGTGATGATCATTTTAAACATGCAGATATATCAAAATGGAAAGATAATATTCTCAAACATTATATAAGGCAAGTAAATCAATTATTATATTGTGTAAATTAAATCATTAATTAATTAACGCAAACTATGTGATGAAATTATAATTAAGCTATGTTCTCATAGGACATATAAAATTATTTTAAGGTAAATAAACATCTCAATACAAATCAAATTAATATAAAAAAGTAAATGATGAAGCAATTTAGTTCATGAACTTATTTATTACTCACTATACTAATGGCACTTGCCAATTAAAAGTTAAATTTTAAACTAGCGAGAAAAAAAAGTTAAGCAATTTTTTAAAATAAATAAATAAATATAACAATAAAATTTGTTCATACCAATTAAAAGCAGTATAAAGCTTAACCACCCACAGAGTAAAGAAAAAAAAAGTTAAAAAATCAAGAATTGTAAATAAATTTATGACGATTTAAATTCATTTAATTTGTTAAACAAGATATAAAAGAAAATTTTGAAAGTTTTAAAAATGTTTGTTGCTTTATAGGGATTATAACACGATATTGTAAATCTCGATCTTCGACCTTAGCAATAAATTAATTGGAGGTCGATCTTAAGTTGGAATATAATATAATAATACATTTGAAAGGATTTTAATAAAGATACAAATATTTACATATAAATACACATAATTCCTTTAAAAATCTTAGGTTGATGGTACTTGAACGGGTCAGTTTAATTAAAAATTTTACAGAATTAGACCTCGTATTCCTTCTACTTTCCCAATAACTATAGGTTAAGGGATAGTATTCATATATAAGATAAATTGAAAATTTTTATTTTAAAAGGAGAATAAGCAATAACTTTAATCAAATTATAACAAAATGATTTTTGTGAAAAAGGCAATTTAAACAAAAGATTAAGAGAAGGAAAGATCTAAGCAATCAACAAATAAATTCCGCCCCCCTTAAAATGTCCCCTTTTCATTATATTCATCTGTTTATATATGCTTATTACAAATCAAGATAATGAAAGAGAAATACATAAGATAAAATTAAAATATTTAAATTGCCCTTGTGGTCCCTTATCCTCCGAATCCTGAGCGACTCTTCAACGTACCCATACAAAGGTAGGTAAGGGGAACACCTGCTTCAAAAGACTCAACAAGCACATGAAAATACATATATAAACACAAACAAAAGTGTCATGCAGATTACACCCAAAGATTCATACCTTATCATGTGAACATAAATAAACTGGTAACTAATAAATCAACTTAAGCTTACATACTTCAAATAACACATGAATCATTTTTGATATTTGCTAATCAGTAACTAAACTAGAGAATAACATAAAAGTAAATAACTAGATGAACTAACCAGTTAGGGACTAATTAAGAATAAAATGCTTCGCGAAATGAGTCTCAACCGTAGAGAAAGAAAGTCCGAATGTTAAGTAGTCTTTTAAAATATTAAATAAATGAGAAAATTTAAAAAGATTATTTTTGTTAGAAAATTCTCTTTTTCAAATGTTAAAAGAAAAGAGAAAATTAAAAAGATGATATTCCTCCAGAACTAGTGCCCTTTTAAAGAGGGAGGGAGCATGTTTATATAGCCATGAAATCATAATCAATCAAAGAGTTAAAGAAAGAAGGAAATAATCATAAAATAAATTAATGAAATTATCTGCCTTAAATACTTAATCGAATCCGTTAATCAAAGATGTCACCTTGAATAAAATATACTAAATCAATCAAGGGTAAAGAATAATAAGCCACATAAGCATTCTTTAAATAGAACCAACTAAGTGGAAACCAATTATGAGCAAAACTAAAATTATGGAAAAACAAGCCAAGAAAATATAGAGGCAATTCATGATTTATGAAGGGTAAAATAGCAATTAAAGTTTACCATATTTATGCAAATTACGAATCAGAATAAAAGGATCACGTTTGCATATACCAATTTAAAATGTAATTGTTTATCATATTTACACAAATTATGAATCAAAATAAAAGGAGAAAAACAAACACTCAAGACTTCCAAACTTTGGAAGTTGATACACATTTTAAATCAAAGTAAGAATGGATAGAAAATCTAAGTTGCCATAATTAACATACAAGACTATTACAAATTAAATTTAAAAAGGAAGATAATAATATTTAAACACTAATTATCACAAGATTGGAATATATCCTACATCATTTTTTACAGTGAAATAATTCAAATTAGTTATACCAAACATATAGGCAAGTATGAAGCTGTTAATAAGTTCATCTATATGAAACCGTCAACTATTATTAAAAGACTCATTTTAGATATATAAAAAAAAGTAGCATATCTGGATTATAATCCATTCAGCAAGAATTAGTTAGAGCAGGAACAAAATATATTACACGAGACTGTAATAATTTTTTCGTAGTAAATGAAAATAAATTACAAATCCTTATTTCTTTCAACAAATTTGATGAAGGTTATATCATCAGTAGAGTTTTAGAAACAAATCAACATTTCTAATCTGTAAATAATGTAACGTGAATATGTAATATAAATACTGCAGCCATAAATATAAATACATTCTTGCCAGCCATACAATATCTTTATACAAATAATACATGTCATTTATAAAACATTCTAACGCATTGGGCTTGTGCTATACCTAGTACCTAGTTATATATTATAAGAAGAGGCTTAATTTCGACAGGCCTATTTTTTGTCATTCAATTTAAAGTTGTATTTTTATCCTTTTTTTTTCAGTGCTTGATTATAGCTTAGTGTCCCTTGGAATTGTATTGAACAGACACTTCACTGTGTATCTAGCTTCAACTCCAATTGCAGTCCTTCGTCTCTTTCATCGGTCTCCAACTCCTCATCTCTGTCATTTGCCTCTTTTTAGTGTTACTTTGAGTAGAACCCTAATCCATTTTTCCCTTTCTCATTTTAGTTGCTGAATTAAAAATTGTGAAATCGGTTCTTAGGCCCCTTTCCTCTTTAAGGGGACTAGAGGGAATGCAACTACTGAGACAGCAACTCAAACTAAATCCCAAGAGAAAATAAAAGATTAGCGAGGTTCATCGAAGGGCTTCAATTTCCGGTTGGATTTTGACAGAATCCCTAAAATACAAAGAGGGGCAGAACAATATGCGTTGTGCTACTAGACATCAGCAGCAGCAGCTCCAACAACAATTTCTCGCAGAAGGCTCCACTGTTGAAGTCACCTCCGGCGAAGAAGGGTTTAAGGGAGTGTGGTTCGAAGCCACCATCCTTCGTGTTTTTTCGTCCGCTTTGAAGAAGAAAAGGATTTTGGTCCAGTGCCAGAGCATTCTTGCTGACGAGAATGGGTCGGAGTCGTTGAAGGAGCTTGTCAACATTTCTTTTGTTCGGCCGGTGCCACCGGTTGAAATAGCTGAGAGGTTTGAGTTATACCTTGTCGATGCATCTTACAATGACGGTTGGTGGACTGGTGTCGTTACACGGGTTCTCGACGATTCAGGATACCAAGTGATGTTCAATAACCCGCCGGACGAACTTGAATTTGGCATTTCTGAGTTGAGATTTCACAAACAATGGGTCAAAGGGAACTGGGTCCAATCCGGGAAGCAGGTATTATCATACAGTATTTATGGAAGAATTGGTTTTAGTTTCATTGGATTTTTCAAGAATCATTTATAGAAGGGCTTTCAGGTACTATATAGCACCAGTTCCCATATAGAGATAGAGGTAAAGGATGAAGCTGCTTAATTAAACTTTTTTTCCAAACAGTTGCATTCAACTTTTTCTTAAATTTATTGCTTGTATGTCTTTAATTTTGGTTTGCCTAGAGTTTCTTTTAACTTCCTTGAAATAAATTTCTCTTATGTAGGTCTGACGACCACTTCCACTTTTTGTTCAGATTTCTTCTGCTGCTCGTGATAAGCCTGTCCATATCCTTTCCCTCTTGTAGCTAGAGTTGGTTCGGAAAAAAATGCTGATATTTACAAACTCAATTTACATGAGTTTTTGACTCAAACTAATCTTGGAGCAGGTACATCCATGTACGTGCATGATGTCGCTAATTACCGTAAGACATGTTATCTATTTATAAATGGTATTGTACTAAGTAACATATCATATTTATCTTCTGGTACCTCTTTTAGAAAGCACCAAAACATCTTTACTGCTTGAAGCTTCTGTTTCCTTCTCTTATTATTAGTATTATTATTATAATTATCATGTTAGTACTTTATTTTTTTTTTATTTTTTTACAAAAAAATACCTCTTTTAGGAATTGTTGAAGTTAGTCCTATTATACCTCCCAGTCTATGTGGATGGTGCATCCTAGAGAGGGAATGGTTTTCTTGGTTTATGCTCAGTCATAGTTGAAAGTTTTAGGGGATCCACTGGATGTGCAAAAGTATAGCTTTTGCTTGTACAATATCCAATAGGTGTATGATTTTTTTGAAATTGTCCAATTGGTCTCTATATTAACTATTTTCTATACGGCTACATTTTATGACATGTAATCTTCTGGCTTGTATAGTTATCGGTCTATCTTTCAGATGTTGTACTTACTGCCGGCCTGAGGTATTTATGCGAGTATTTTTGAAATCCAGGTTATCATTTTGTAGTTTGGGATCAAGTCTGCAGTGTTAAATGCTGAGCTGCCTCAGAGTTCTCGTCTACACATCCTTGAGGTCTGTCGTATGAATGTGGAATGCCAAGAAATGCACCATATTGTTCAACTCCTCTCTAGAAAGTCTAATATTGCACTAATCTCATAATTTCTTTTTTTCATCAGGAATTCAATGCTGGGCTATTTTGATTTAGTTGATTGCGACTGATGAAAGTCAATCAGAAGGAAAGGAACAAGTAGATGATCAAAATGGCAGTGAGCGGAACAAATCAAAAAAACATGGAAAGCATAAATTGGATGCAGAGTTTGTCCTCTATATGGCAGTTGATGTTCCTTTTTCTTTTATCATTTCCCTTTGAGCCATTTAGTGGTAGAGGATATACTCCCAATGTAAGTTCTGCTTTTGTATAGGCCTAATGCTCCATATTCTCTTTGTTGTTTATTTTGAAAAGGTGATAAATTATAAGATGCCTGATGCAGGCTATGCACATCGAATTGGACGTACTGGAAGAGCATATAATACTGGAGCATGTCTCTCTTGTGAGTTCCCTGAAGACATGTTTGAGATCATTGATTTACAATTGTGATTCCTAGCATGTAATTTGTTTGACAACTTCTCAATATCAGATTATAGATTATGTGTTTTAATGTTGTTTAGTTTTTAAGTATGGTATTCATTGTCTACCATAACAGGCATTCAAGATCGACTCCCTTGTAAAGATGCTGAATTGTGAAACGAGTAAAAAAGGCTCTAAATACAATGATATTTTTCCTATTGCACAAAAATAACTCAGCCTTTGGACTTTGAAGCACACTTGCTCGCATGGTCCTTAAACTGTTTCATCTCAGCCAAAACTTCCTCCTCTGGCCAGTACAACAAATCACTCATGCGCCATATCTGTAGGATCTAGAATATCTTATAAGCAAATCACTCTTTTGCCTCCAAGATTTAAACTCAATACCATAAGAGAAAGAACTATGCTAACATTAAAGATTATGCAAACATGTGTTCCTCTTCTTCTCAGGTATTATGGAGCATTTTCTGTATGTAAATGGACAAATAACAGGACTTTCAGCTTCATGACTTTATCGTAGGTCAGTAGCAGAAATAAATTGTAAAAGAAAAGATTACCAAAACTAATCTCAACAAATCATCTTGATCTTGAAGCAAATTAATTAGACAAAAACTCATGTTATGTACTGGCAGATTTTCATTTTTTTAATTCCCGAATACAATTTTGATTTTTGGTTGCCTTTAGAAAATATTATGCAAAAATAACTACATGTGCAGTTTACCGCTTCATATTTTTTTAAGATTTAGCTAAATGTTTGTTTTCTTAAAAAAATTCTAAACTTAGGAAAATGAGTTTTTATTCTTGTAGACTTGTAAAATTGTTATGTATTCACTGAACAAAAATGTGAGGTGCGCTAATGCTGATCTGGATGATGACTTTCCTGAACCATGAGTACACAGATATGGTTGGAATTCTTAAGGTTTGCCCTCCATTCCATTAACACTAATAGATCATTATTTAAACAAGTTGTTCCATTTGAAATCTGATTCTTGTTGTCTTGATGTATACATGTAATCACATTGCACCTTAAAATTAGAGGAACAACAAATATTGGTATTTCTCTATGACTTTATCATGTGTTCTTGCCCTTGGATTTTTACTTGAACTAAATGCAAGATTTTAGAATCTTTAACTTGCAAGTTCTCAACTCGGGTGTGGATCCAGGTCTTGCTGCTCCTACTCGAGAACGAGAACTTAACAAAAGGAGGACATAAATATTTAAGAGAGATATAATAAGAGGACTTGTTAGACGGAACAACAAATTATAGACTTACATAGAAAGAAAGGTAAAAGGAAACTCAGAGAGGGAATGTAGGTGGAAAGAAAAAGGAAACTCAAAGAGAGGGAATGTAGGTGGAAGGAAAACAAACAAACAGACTCAAAATACTTCAGGAAATATGTTATCGCCTTTTGTGGTCTTAATCTACGATTGAATGGACTTTGAGTTGAAATATTCACTGTCCTAATAGAAAAAATTTATTTCTGGTTTGGCTATATATTCTCTGTTGGGATTTTTAAGATGTGAATGGAAAATGAGAAAAGGCACCTTTCGAATTACACCAAAAAGACACCTTTTGAATTGCACCTCTCCATCTCACCCTTTCATTCTCTATAAATTTCAGGCTTGGCCTCAAATTTTAAACACTCAACTCAACAAACAAAAAATATTTTTCTCTCCTATGCATTCTCTGCATAAGTTTTCAACAGCAAAACTGTAAGTGTCAAGTGTGATTCTGCTCTGTTATTCGAGTTCGTTGGAGTTCTGTAATTTGCATTGCCGCCATTATAGAAATGTTTTTCCGTTTTATCTTGGGAGGAAGTAACCCAAACCTTGGCAATAATGGGGGTTATGAGGACACACAAGAAACTTGTGGGCTCGAAATAATATTCTACTTCATCTATTTTTTTTGTTTCAATATTTTTTTGTTCTTTCATTAGAAAAAAGATATTGAGAGTTTATTGAACTGATCAGAACACAGTTATTAACAAGGTTAAGGAATTATAAATTGTTTAATTTTTGTGTGTTCAGTTCTGGTGTGAAGATTAAAACCTTTTGGCTTTCTACTCCACTATTGGAGATTAAAATCTTTAGATTTTGTACTCTTCATTTGAGATTAAAATCCTTGTGATTTTATGCTCACGTTGATTGCTTGGTTTGAAGATATAAAAATTCTCCAAGCAAATCTAATTGTTTGTACTTGGTTTGATGATATAAAAACTTCGCCAAGTAAATCTAATTGTTTGTATTTGGTTTGAAGATATAAAAACTTCACTAGTTTACTGAAATTCTCTAGTATCAATTTCCTACCAGAAAAAATGATAACTAAAACAGAACAACAAAATGTGTCTGTTGCAAATACTAGTCGTACAAATGTTGCTCCAACAATGACTACTGTAGAGAAGCCGGAAAAGTTCACCGGTATCAACTTTAAGAGGTGGCAGCAGAAGATGTTCTTCTATCTAACCACCCTCAATCTGCAGTGATTTATCAATGAGGATGTTCCCGCTATGCAGAAGGAACTCCCGACAATGAGAAATTTGTCGTAATAGAGGCGTGGAAACATTCAGATTTTCTTTGCAAGAATTACATACTCAACGGCTTGGAGTTATACAATGTCTTCTGTATGTGTAAATCTTCTAAAGAGTTGTGGAATGCTCTTGAGAAGAAATACAAGACAGAAGACGCTGGACTAAAGAAATATGTGGCTGCAAAGTCTTGGACTTCAAAATGGTAGACAACAAGATTGTAATGTCTCAAGTCCAAGAATTACAAGTCATTATTCATGACTTCCTTGCAGAAGGTATAATCAAATTCAATAATTTTATTAAAAATTGGTACTTTTATCAATCTGATTTATTTCATACCTTTCGTTCAATGAGAAAATGGGTCAAATTCTACAGGATCAAACCTATTGATTGTGTTGCTAACTTCAGATTATCCTTTGAAGGTATGGTCATAAATGAAGCATTCAAGTAGCAGCGTTCATCGAGAAGTTGCCTCCTTTGTGGAGGGACTTTAAGAACTACTTAAAACATAAGCGTAAGGAAATGACCCTTGAAGATTTTATTGTTCGTCTTAGAATAGAAGAAGACAACAAGGTTACAGAGAAGAAGTCTCGTGGAAAGTTAATAATATTGGGAGCAAATATTGTTGAAGAAGCACCCACAAATAAGAAGAGAAAGAAGCCATCTGGACCAAAAGGCTGCCCGCCTAAGAAGAAGTTCAAAGGCAACTGCCACAATTGTGAAAAGTTTGGACACAAGGCAACTGATTGAAGTGCTCCAAAGAAAAGACAAGAAGAAGAGTCAAGCAAACATGGTTGGAGGAACACGAAAATTGAGACCTTGTGTGCCATGTTGTTGGAGTGCATAGGAAACCCCAGAGAGTGGTGGGTTGACTCAAGAGCCGCTTGTAAGAGTTATTTTTTTCTTATGCTGAAGTAGGTTCAGATGAAACTATCTTCACGGGAAGCTTCTCAGTTGCAAAAATTGAAGGAGTTGGAAAGATATGCTTGAAGATGACTTCGGACAAAGTAGTGACTCTCAACAAAGTTCTCCATGTTCTAGAAATCGCAAGAATTTAGTTCCTACCATACTTATTAAAAACAATTCTAAGTGTGTTTATGTTTCTAGAAAAGTCATACTTAGCAAAAATAATATGTACATAGGAAAAGGCTACCTGACAGAGGGCATTTTTAAGTTGAATGTAATTGTCATTGATATGAATAAAGTTGAAGCTTTTTCTTACTTGCTTGAGTCAAATTCTTTATGGCATTCTCGTTTAAGCCATGTCAACTTTAAAGCTTTTCGTAAAATGATTAATTTAGAGTTATTGTCTAACTTTGAATGTAATCAATCAAAGTGTCAAATATGTGTGGAATCAAAGTATGTTAAACATCCTTATATGTCTGTTGAAAGGAATTCAAATCCTTTAGACTTAATTCACACTGATATTTGCAATTTGAAGTCAATACCATCTCAAGAAAAAAAGTACTTTATTACTTTCATTGACGACAATACAAGATATTGCTATATTTACTTACTAAATAGTAAGGATGAAGCAATTAATGCATTCAGACAATATAAAAGTGAAGTTGGAACCCAACTAAACAAAAAGATTAAAATGATAAGAAGTGATATGGCGGCAAATATGAAGCTCCTTTTGAAGAAATATGTTTGGAATATGGTATTATTCATCAAACAACTGCCCCTTACTTACCATAATCAAATGATTGCGAAAAGAAATTACAGAACGTTAACTGAGATGATGAATGCCTTATTGATAAATTCAGGTTTACCCCAGAACTTGTGGGGGGAAGTCATTCTTACGGCTAATAAAATACTCAATTGAGTACGCCACAGTAAAACACAATCAATTCCATATGAAAAATGGAAAGGAAGAAACCCCAATCTGAAATACTTCAAAGTGTGGGGATGTTTGGCAAAGGTACAAGCTTCTAAACTCAATAGAGTGAAGATAGAGTCAAAAACTGCTGATTGTGTTTTCATAGGATATCCCACAAACAATAAATCATATCGATTTCAGGTTTACAAATCAAAAAATTCTGACATTCATGTGAATACGGTAATTGAATCAGACAATGCTGAATTTTATGAAAATGTATATCTGTATAAAATTGAATGTAAGTCATCTAGCAAAGGATTTAGACGACCTCAAGAAGAGACAAAGAGAGGTGTCCCTAATGAGGAGAATTCAAGACATAGTAAACGTTAAAGGACTTTTACTTTCTTTGGACTAGATTTTCTAACATTTTTGTTGAAAAATGATTCTTGGACTTTTCAAGAAGCTATGAATTCTTTGGAAGCTCAATATTGAAAAAAAGCAATCAATAGTGAGATTGAATCCATAATGAATAACCATAAATAGGAATTGTTTGATCTTCCCAGGAAACAAACCTTTTGGTTGCAAATGGATTTTCAAAAGGAAAATAAAAGATGATGACACTATTGATAAATACAAAGAAAGACTTGTAGTCAAAGAGTTTAGACACAAAGAAGGTCTAGATTACTTTAATACATATTCACCGGTAACCAGAATTACATTCATTCGGATGTTAATAGCGTTATCCGCCATATATGATCCTGAAATCCATCAAATGGATGTGAAAACAACCTTCTTGAATAGAGACTTGAAGGAAGAGATTTACATGGAACAACCTGAAGGGTTCGTAGTTTCTGAAAATCAAAAAAAGGTTTGTCGACTTGTAAGTCTCTTTGCGAACAAAAACAAGCACCCAAATAATGGAATGCTAAATTTGACCAAATGATGTTGGCAAACGGCTTTAAGATTAATGAGTGTGATAAATGTGTTTACATTAACAACACTCCAAATCATATAGTCATTATTTGTTTGTATGTTGATGACTTGTTGATAATGAGTAAAGACATTGCCGACATAAATGCTACTAAGCGTTTGCTTACTAGTAAGTTTGATATGAAAGACTTAGAAGTTGCCAATTTAATTCTAGGAATTAAAATTCAAAGCATTCCTCAAGGTATAGCATTGTCTCAATCTCATTGCATAAAATTGATACTTGAAAATTTCAAATATTTGAATTTTAAAGTCATAAAAACTCCAATTGATTTGAATCATAATTTCACAAAGAATAAAGGTCAAAACAAGTCTCAATTGAAATATGCTCGAGTGTTGGGAAGTTTGATGTACATAATGAATTGTACGCGACCTGATATAGCATATGTTATAAGTAAATTAAGTCGATTCACAAGCAATCCCGATCAAACTCATTGGATGAAAACGAAATGAGTATTGAGATACTTGAAATATACCCAAGATTATGTTTTGCACTATAATAAGCATGCTGTAGTTATCGAAAGATATAGTGATGCAAATTGGATCACCGGATCAACTAAAATTAAATCCACAAGTGGATATGTTTTTACCATTAGTGGAGGGGAAATGTCTTGGAAGTCATCCAAACAAACATGTATTGCTCGCTCTACAATGAAGTCTGAGTTCATAGCATTGGACAAAGCCAGTGAAGAAGCAGAATGGCTCCGTAATTTCTTAGAAGACATTTCATTTTGGCACATATATACATACATTGCGATAGCCAAGATGCAATAGGAAGGGCTGGGAGCGCCATGTATAACGGAAAGTCCTATCATATACGACGAATACATTATATCGTTAGACAACTACTCTCTAGTGGAATTATCACAATTGACTATGTAAAGTCAAAGGATAATGCGTCGGATCCACTTACGAAAGACCTATCTAGAGAGGCTGTTGAAACATCATCAAAGGAAATGGGGGTATGGCCGAGGACAAGTCATCGTGGCGGTAACTCTACCTAGAAGACTGGAGATCCCAAGATCTAGGTTCAAGGAGAAAAATAAAGTTATGTTTGATGGTTCAAAATTGTCAAAATCAATTTCTTTTGTCCATTCTCGTGACGAGACAATGTTCAGTAACAAGGGTGAAGTATTAAGACTTCTTAATAATTTTTAAGTTTAATATGGGGTATATCAAATAGTGTATCTAAAGGATAACACGTTTAGGAATCACCTTTGTAAGTGTGAAGTGTAAGCCGCTTCGAGGAGGATTATTTTAGGCCAATTCTCTACGCACTTATGAATCAAGTGGTGGTCATGGCTGAAACAAACACAACAATGAGAACTAAAGATAGTTAAGGTTTAATTGTGTGACATATGGTTGTCTAGATATACACCAAAACTCGATGTTCAAAGATATCAAATCTATTGATTGACCGAGTATGTCCAACATATGTTCACTATGAAAAGTTCAAAGGGGAACCTACTTATCCAAATGCGATTAATTCTTACATGCAAAATCACACAGTTTTTTCATGCATTTTTCATCATATAGTCATTCTCCATTCATGTGGGGATTCTTGGGACTTTTAAGATGTGAATGGGAAATGAGAAAAGGCACCTTTTATATTAAACCAAAAAGGCACCTTTTGAATTGCACCTCTCCATCTCACCCTTTCATTCTCTATAAATTTCAGGTTTGGCCTCAGATTTTAAACACTCAACTCAACAAACGAAAAATAATTTTCTTTCCTTTGCATTTTTTGCATAAGTTTTCAATAGCAAAGCTGTAAGTGTTAAGTGTGATTCTCCTCTGTTATTTGAGTTCGCTGGAGTTCTGTAATTTGTATTGCCTCTATTACTGAAATGCTTTTCCGTTCTATCCTGGGAGGAAGTAACCTAAATCTTGGCAACAGTGAGGGGGTTATAATTCCTTAAGGACACACAAGAAACTTGTGGGCTCGGAATGATATTTTCTACTTCATCTATTTTTCTAATTTCAATATTGTTTTATTCTTTCATTAGAAAACAAATATTGAGAGTTTATTGAATTGATCAGAACACAGTTACTAACATTCTCTTGTTTCAAATATTTTTTTACTGATTTCTTCCACATCAAAAATGAGAAATTGGATTCATTTCTTATATGGGATCTTTGATTTGGTTATATGTTGAAATTTTTCCTTGCAATCTCATCTCACACACCTCATTTTTTTCCATCTATCAAATTTTGTAGAGCCGCTGCAAAGAAAACAAAATGGAAAAGAAAAGTTGCGGTATCATTTTCAATATGTAAATAGTGTATAGCAATTAAATATTTTCAATATGTAAATAGTGTATAGCAACTAAATATGTAATGTAAATAATGCAGCCAGTAATTGCCAATCATATAATATTTATATATAAATAGTATATATGTTTTAGCTGACAAAAACTTTCAAAATTCATGGGCCATCACTATCTAGTTAACTTAAACAAGGCTAGCAGTTGATTTTTTTGAAAAGAATGTTTTCTATCTTTTCTGATTGGTGTATTTTAGAGAGATGCAATACGAGCACTGTAATTTTAGAGGAACACAAAGAAAAATTTACTATAAAGGAATTTGAAATGGACCTTTAGTGAAAGTTAATTTGAACTATACTATTTTTAATAAGTTCATAACCGTACATATAAATATTGATTTACTTTTTTTAAAATAAATTTTTGGGTCAGGCTCTTATTTCTGAAAAATCAATCAACCTATTACAATATTTGGTCTAATTCCAAAAAAGAATTGGCCTATCTATATTTCCTTCCAGTCATTCAGATCGAAGTACTACATCTTCTCACCAAAACCCTTGAAAATAGGATTTTCTAATCTCAGCATGGTAGTGATCTTCAATGCACAGTTCCTCCTCTTCTATTTGTGGGTCATTAAGCGGCCTTCTCTTCTTATTGTTACTGCTCTAATATTTGCCTTGCTGCTCCAATATTTGCCTTGCAACTCAAAGAGGTAAGCTTCAACTCTTTAATCTTCCTATCTTCGAAAATCCTAAGCTTCATTTGTTGTTGTGACTAGGTGGTTCTGATGGTGGTTGTTACTTGGGGGAAAGTCCCGTATCTCAGCGATGCGAACACCTTGAAGTCAAGTTGGGGAAAATCGTGTTTCCCTAGCTTCTTCTTCGGTCGAATGTCTCTGGGTAGGAGTACAAAAGAGCCTCTGACTTTTTTGACCTTTTTTTACTAGATGAATCCTTTGTATGCTGCCCTAGGTGGTTTAATTTTACAGTAGGTACTTGTAACGTCAAGACTGATGTAAATATCCTAACTATGAAAATCTTGTGACTAGCTTGATTCTTGTTACTTCAAAGTGTCTCTTATCCTTCTTTTTTTAATTCTTAGACATGGAATTTGAGCCTTTTCTGTGTTTATGATATGCTTGCATATTGTTGGTAGCTGACTGAATCTTGTGAAAGTGTATCTGCCACTTTTGTTTAGAGAATAGTTAGATAGTGAATCTATCAACTGGTTGGCCTCTCTAAAAACATGAAGGATTTCTATGTTTAACTAATTCAGCATGTTGAAAATATCATCTACCTTATTAGCCAGCTCCCAAGGGATCTGCCATTTCCTTAACAACATCTATTTTAGACTGAAAGAATTAGTCTCTAAAATAATGTTGTAATTAATACCTAAAAAATGTCTTACAACACTCCACACTACTATCACTTCAGCCTGCATATTAGAGACTACCCCTATGTCCTTTGCTTCTGCATACATCAAGTCTCCTGCAGTATTTCTTAATCAGAAACCATATGCACTTAAACCCAGATTACCCCAACAGGCTCTATCAGTATTGCATTTGGCCCACTGAGTGTTAGGAAGAACCCACCTCACTATTCTATAATGAAGTCTAGGTTTGTAAGCTTGTACATAAGGGACCATCTCACTCCACTAGGAAGGAACCTTCATCCAAGGATATCTAAGCTTAAGGAATTGAAAAATGATTATCTGACATTGCTTAAAAATTATGTGAAAGTTTACATCTTTCCTATGTCTCCTAGCATTCCTTCTCTTTCAAATCTCCCATACAACAATAGCAGGGATGGCCTTAAACATCTCTTTCAGCTTGTCGGGGACTGATGCCTCCCACCATTTAATCATGACTTGTTGCAAATTCAACCTCTCCATATTTATCCCTGCAAAAATAGCAAACTGCTTCCACACCTGTTAGTTGTGGGAGCTATTAGAAATAAATGGTTCATAGTCTCCAGATGATATGTCCTGTCACAGCAGTGACATCTGGACACTATTTGAATCCTCAATCTTCCCAAGTTATCATCAGTAGCAACTCTGCCCTTCATAAGCCTCTATAAGAAAAAACAAATTTTAAAAGTAAGCCCCTTTATCCATGCTTTAGAAAGACAAACATCCTCCTCCTTTTTCCTCCTCAGTAACTGGTAAGCTGACTGGAGTGAGAAGCAACAATTTCTATTCCCCATCCACCAAGCCTTATCTCTCTCTTCAATTATAAGTTGTCATCTACTCAGACAGTTTTACTCCTTAGTTTTCCCCTATCCCAACCTCCATTGATAATGAAATCTCTTATCTCCACTTCCTCATCCACATAACTTTCCTCTGAGTAATATAATGCCCCTTGTTGAGTCCAATTATCAAATCAAAAGCTGGCTGATCCTGCTTTAGATTGCCACCAAATCTCATGTTCAACTTCTTCCCTTATCTCAATCATCTTTTCCAAATATGCGAAGCCCCTCTACTTGTAGCCACAGAAGGATGAACTTTCTTAAAGTATTTATTTCACATAAATGCACTCCATAATGAACCAGTGAAAACTCTAAAGTTCTACTATAATTTTGCCATCAAAGCTTTGGAAACATCATGCGGAGACTTGAAACCCAATCCACCTTTATTTCTCGGATAACACATATCATCCCAAGATACCCAACGTCTTTCTTTATTTTCTCCAGATTTAGTCCAAAAAAATTTTGCAAGTTGTTGATGTATCTGTTCAATTGTCCGTTTAGGAGGGTTCATTGTTGATAGAAGATAAACAGGCATGGATTGAAGCACATGAGTAATGAGAATAAACTTGCCTCCATGTGTCAAGAATTTATTCTGCCACATTAAGATTCTTCTTGATATTTTTCTCACTAACTCCTCAAAATATGCTTTTTTTATTCCTACCATAGAAAAATGGGCACCCCAAGTATAAAAAAGTGAAAGATCTTTGATTTATTCCTGTCCATCTCTTCAGATTATGCCCCATCACCATTGGGGTTTTCTGATAGATGTAAAAGAAACTTTTATTTTTGTTAATTCTTTGTCCAGAAACCTATTCATACCCGGTCAAAACTCTCATCATCTTCTTCACTAATTTGCTGTCCTCTGAGCAGAATAGGATTGTATCATCAACATATATCAAATGATTAATGTATAGACTCCATTTGGACATCCCATAACCCTTAAAATCTGGATCCTCCTGTAGCTTGTTTAAACCCCTTGACAATACTTCAGCAGCAATTATGAACAACATAAGTGATAGAGGGTCACCTTGCTTTAAACCTCTTGAGGATCTGAAAAAACCATAAGAATTATCATTTACCGGCACAGAATACCAATTGTTGGATACAAGTCTCCAAATCATATCAATAATAATCTCTGAGAAGATAAATTTTCTCAGAACTTTGATGAGAAAAAACCACGTCACTCTATCATATGTGTAATGACCTGCATGTCGTTACAAAAAAAGAAATGGACTTAGAGTGTTGGAAACAGGCTAAGGGAGGAATAAAAGCTGTGAAATAATCTAAGTGTAAAACTGATCAAATTTGGGGAGTTACTGGTTTGAGGGACTGCTACAGCAATGGAATGCTCGCTGCAACGAGACTGTGATAATGGTCAGAGTCCCGCCATGATGAAGTTGGGAAGTAACCGTTAGAATTGATGCAGTGGTGCTTTCGCCACTGTAGCGGGTCCGCTGCAGCAGAAATGCAACCGCTGTAGTAGACAACGGGAATCAAAAAGTTGATTTATGTAGGATTTCTGAGGTTTTTACCCCATTATTTTCAAAACTAGATAAGAAGGGCTAAAGAACGAAAATTTTCTCTAAAGCAGTGAACTCTCCTCCCAAGGTAAGATTCTTAATCTTCTCCCCTTACTACGAGTATTGTTGATCCTAGAATTCTTGTGGACCTTTAATGGTGGATTTTTGAGTGGAGAGAACCCTAGGCTGTTAGACTATGGCTGAATTATGGGGAGTCCATGAGGTGGTCTGATTTGATGTTTGAGGAGTATTGATCAATCCCCTAGGATTATTTGATTGAGAACGAGAGTTACGCGAGAATTGAGACCTAGAACTAAGTAGAATTAAGGTTTACTTTTGAAAGTGCCCTAAAGGGGAGGGTTTTGATCTTCTAAAACCCTTCTTCGAAGAATGAGTAATGAATTACTCTCTATTGTGTTTTAGTCGAGCATTCCGAAGTTGTGAGAAAGGGTAAGGCTCCAGTGGAGTAACTGACTCTTGTTTTCCAAAATCGGGGTAGGTTATGGTTAAAGGGATTAGACCGTATATAATAGCATATACATTGTGTGCAATGTTAATACACGTTGGCCTTCGGACATTATTTATTGCGAGAATATTTGATAACGTGTTGAGAGAATGTGAATACGATGTGGTGTTAAACTATGATAACTGTTAAATAAGGATATTATACTCTGTTACACGAGATGGTTGTTGGTTGTAATTCTTACTTAAAGAGTAGATTGTAACCTCTTGTTGTTAAATAATGCACCTTGATGTGTTTATTAATGAGAATGATGTAGGATAGTATTAATATATTAAGATGAGAGGCTCGTTCTTGAGGAAAGCATCCGCGCGAGCTATGTTGTTGAGTGGCTCAGGTCCGAGAGGAGCATCCGGACAAGTGTATGATTGGGAGCAGGTGTCACGCCGGCACAGTACATGGATTTCTAGAGTCCCTTGTAGGTCATGACTAGAAAGGTTAAAATAAGACCCTCTGACATGTGTGTACACTGATATTGTTGTTTGAGTATTATGGAGACATGGCAGAGGCGTGTGCCCGACATGTCACCCTTGATTTTATTTTATGATATATTTGTTTGAGTGTTTATGGTGATATGGCGGAGACGTATGCCCAAGATGTCACCATTTATTTTACTTTATGTTTAGTGTGTAACCTGTGAACGTTCGGAGTGAGTATGTGTCACACCCCATACCCGGAGAGGCGTGACTGACACCTGGTTCTACCCCTGATATGAGCATACACGACACCCAAAAATAAAATAAAGGCCAGAATCGATGAGGTTTAGCAATACAACAACTATAAAATCAGAATAAGACGATAGACTATAGCGGAAGCTGGCTCACTTGACCAACTAAGAAAAAATAAATGCAATATATCGTCGAGGCCACAGAATGGAAGAACAACTATATAACATGGCCCATCTGGCCTATAACAATGACACTACACCCACAACTAATGTCTACGTGCATCTAAAAATATATAGAAATCAACTGCTCGAGACAGGGCCCTGAACTACCCATAACTCAACCTCTGGCAACTCTGAAAGAACTAGAGCATACAAACTCAACTGGAACTCCACTCAGCAACAAAGAACCTGATCTAACAGCCCACCATTACCTGCAAGCATGAATGCAGCGCCCCAAGTAGAGCGTCAGTACAATAATGTACCGAGCATGAAAGGCAGAAACAACTGAAAGAATATGATTAGAGATCAACAGATATACCAAATATCGCAGAAGGAGAACTAAACTTAAGTAAACACATAAAACCTACCTAGCCCCCATAAGTCTGGCAAGTAAAAGAAAACATACAAATAGAACCTACATGGTCCCCATAAGCCCGGCAAGTTCAAAAAGTAAATAACAATACAACAGCATTTAGTCGACCCAGCTCACCTGTCATTGCCTCTAGACCTCTCAATGGCTTCAGCTAACACCATCCAACATCCAGCATCCACTGCTATCAGATAACAAATAATACAAGCAACAACCACAATATAATGCCAAACAAATCACAAGTAAACACCAGTTAATCAACATCATCAATCAGGCACTGCTGGATACTCTCTCGGCTGCACACAGTTAGTGGAGCTCAATCCATCTGGGAGAACCAAATCGCAATCCCAGGAAGGCTCAGACATGTCGGACCACTCTCGAATCATGTCCCAACTCGACACTACGGAGGACATCATTCTCAACCCCTGTAGGTCATTTCACTCCCTGGGCTTAACCACTTAGCCGAAAACACTCTCGTGCGTCGGGTATCCACAAGCCACAAGGCACCTTGGGCTCGACCCCTAGTCGGAACAACTCTCATGCATCGGGTATCCATAAGCCACAAGGCATCAAACACAAGACGCACACAATGAAAAACAATAATAATACATGCTCAAATAGCCCATAATCATCTCTCAAACCCCACAACCCAATTATTACAACACAATACTATTTTTTCACGTCTAGCCGTCCACCGACGAGCAGCTAACCAAGCTAAGGACTACCATCCTAACCAGTCTATCCTCAAGCTTTACAAGAAGCCCACATGCCACTCTACTTACCACTAACATCAAGGGACACGGCCAAATTAGCCCAAGTGTCACCACGGCCGTCATGTGCCATCGACACGATCGCCGATTCAAATATAACAAAGGTTCATCGCAATCATCAATCTTAACCACTCTAATTTCTCATTCACTTGTCAATATGATCACCTAATCTCATTCACTCAAACATCCCACAACTTACTACAAGAACCACATGTTTCACACACGGCCTCTCGGCACGAGCCTAACAATTTACCATGACTACGATTCTCCGCGCTCAAGCCCAAGCCACCAACCAAACAAGCACCTTATACAAACTTTTATCACCATATAAACAACAGAAAGAGAGTTCAATAATAGAAAAAACACAAGCCATGACAGAACAACCAACAAACACGTCAAAATGGACGACAACGACTATGGAATTCGTGCCGACAAAAGGAAGGATGAGCCTAACATACCTTAGATTCAAGTCTCGCCTAACTTGAGACTTCAAAACCATGAAACTACTTCCTAAAGGAAGTCCAATATTCTGCCAAAGCATAGCCAACATAACTCAATAACAAAACAAGACAAACGAAACTTACCCGATAAGATTCATAGGAATTCGACAGTAGAAACTCCGAGACAACACCCTATCGGCATTAAAACACCTATAAACAACCTTAAAAACTAATAAGAACAAAATAAAGAAGGCTTACCAATAGCTTCACCACGAAACAGCCACCAACAGCTCGGAAAAGACACCAAACCACGGACTACACACGATTCCCGACTTCCTGACGCAAAAATCATGTTGAACCATGGCTTCTAGCCCCAAAACCCAAAGGAAATCATGGAGAGAACTTGAGAGAGGTTTCATACGAAATATATATGCTGGAAAATAATTTTTTTACGGCTAAAAACCGACCAAAGGGGATTAAATAATCCTCCACCGCCTTAAGGCCTTGTGAGGTGCCTGCTTGCGTGGTCTCGCGAAAATGCGAGTATCTCTCTACTCCCAAGTCGGATTGACAAACGGTTTGATGCACTAGAAATTAGACTCATAGATATTTGATTTGATAGATCACAAACTCCCTAAATCCTTATAGATTGGGAGAAAATCCTTGAGACATTTGACATAAATTTCAAGGAATCTCAAGAAGGAAATTTTGTGACAACTTTTTTTTCGAATTTTGTTCTACAACATGATCGACGTTCAATCTTAAATACGACCATAGAGTGACTCAAATAACTCATAATACTTCCTTCTTAGCCTATCATGTACTCTTAGTCCTACCTCAAAAGCACGATTTTATCGCTCAAATTATCCGGGGTGTTGCATCCTTCCCCCCTAGAAACATTTGTCCTTGAATGTTGGATGACACGCACGAATCAAACTCAAGGACTAACACAATTTAACATCGCACGACATAGCCTCACATGAAGAGCCTACCTCTAACAACTCCAAACAACAAAACTTAACACCATGCCGAGGCGCGAGACCACTATAACCATAATCAAAATAAGAATCTTACCCTCCACCATGTCTAGCCACTGGCCGACTATAATTCATCAAATTACAAGCATCCCAACACAAGCCAGCAAATATGAGTCTAGAACCGACTCCTATCACATCTGACTTCTCGCACGGTTTCGATCCAGAAAAAAGGGTAACAATCCTAAATGTCCTGTAGCCTCCTATTTAAAGCACACTGCGCAATGCACATATAAACAAGAATTTACTAGACACGACTCATAGACTCCCTAGGATGAACTGCTCTGATACCAAGTCTTTCACACCCTAAACTCGGAGAGTCGTGACTAGCACCTGGTGCCACCGCTGATATGAGCATACATGACGCCCAAAAATAAAACAAAGGCCGGAACCGATGAGGTTAAACAATACAACAACTATAAAATCAGAATAAGATGATAGACTATAGCGGAAGCTGGCTCACCTGACCAACCAAGAAAAAATAAATACAATTTGTCGTCGAGGCCACAGAATGGAAGAATAACTATACAACATGGCCCACCTGGCCTATAACAATGACACTACACCGAAAATTAATGTCTACGAGCCTTTAAAAATATAATAAAAATTAACTGCTCGGGACAGGGGCCCGAACTACCCATAACTCAATTTCTGGCAACTCCGAACGAACTGGAGCACACAGACTCAGCTGGAACTCCACTCAGCAACAAAGAACCTGATCTAACAGCACACTATCACCTACAAGCATGAATGCAGCGCCCCGACTAAGGCGTCAGTACAATAATGTACCGAGCATGAAAGGCGGAAACAACTAAAAGAATATGATTAGAGATCAACGGATATACCAAATATCGCAGAAGGAGAAGGAGAACTGAACTTAAGTAAACACATAAAACCTATCTGGCCCCCATAAGTCTGGCAAGTACAAACAAACATACAAATAGAACCTACCTGGCCCCCATAAGCCGGGCAAGTTCAAAAAGTAAATAACAATACAACACCACCTAGCCGACCCAGCTCACCCGTCATCGCCTCTAGACCTCTCAATGGCCTCAGCTAACACTATCCAACATCTAGCATTTACTACTATCAGATAACAAATAACACAAGAAACAACCACAATATAATGCCAAACAAATCACAAGTAAACACCAGTTAATCAACATCATCAATCAGGCACTACTGGACACTCTCTCGGGTACGCACAGTTAGTGGAGCTCAATCCATCTGGGAGAACCAAATCGCAATCCAGGAAGGCTCAGACATGTATGACCACTCTCAAATCACGTAGATTATTTCACTCCTTGGGCTCAACCCTCAGCCAGAAACACTCTCGTGCATCTGGTATCCACAAGCCACAAGGCACTTTGGGCTCGACCCCTAGCTGGAACAACTCTCGTACATCGGGTATCCATAAGCCACAAGGCCTCAAACATAGGACACAGACAATCAAAAACAATAATAATAAATTCTCAAATATCCCACAATCGACTCTCAAACCCTACAACCCAACTATTACAACACAATTCTATTTTTTCACGTCTAGCCGTCCACCGACGAGCCGCTAACCAAGCTAAGGTCTACCATCCTAACCAGTCTATCCTAAAGCTTTACAAACATCCCACATGCCACTCTAGTTACCATTAACATCAAGGGACACGTCCAAATCAGCCCAAGTGTCACCACGACCGTCATGTGCCATCGACACGGTCGACACGATCGCCGATTCAAATATAACAAAAGATCATCGCAATTGTCGACCTTAACCACTCTAATCCCTGATTCACTTGTAAATATAATCACTTAATCTCATTCACTCAAACATCCCACAACTTGCTAGAAGAACCACACGCCTCACACACAGCCTCATGACACGAGCCTAACAATTTACCATGACTACGATTCTCCGCACTCAAGCCCAAGCCACCAACCAAACCAGCACCTTAAGTAGCAGAACAAGAGTTCAATAATAAAAAAAACACAAGCCATCATAAAACAGCCAACAAACACGTCAACACGAACGACAACGGCTATGGAATTCATGCTGACAAAAGGAGGGACGAGCCTAACATACCTGAGCTTCAAGCCTATCCGAACTTGAGCCTTCAAAACCATGAAACTACTTCCTAAAGGAAGTCCAATATTCTACCAAAACACAGCCAACATAACTTAACAACAAAACAAGATAAATGAAGCTTACCCGATAATATTCATAGGAATTCGACAGTAGAAACTCCGAGACAATACCCTATCAGCATTAAAACACTGATAAACAACCTTAAAAACTAAGAAGAAAAAAATAAAGAATGCATACCAACAGCTTCACCACGAAACAGCCACCAACAGCCCAGAAAAGACACCAAACCACGGAGTACACACGATTTCCGACTTTCCGACACAAAAATCATATTGAACCATGGATTCTAGCCCCAAAACCCAAAGGAAATCATGGAGAAAACTTGAGAGAGGTTTCATACGAAATATATGCTGGGAAATGAATTTTTGATGGCCAATAACCGACTAAAGGGGATTAAATAATCCTCCACCGCTTTAAGGCCTTGTGAGGTGGCTGCTTGTGCGGTCTCGCAAAAACGCAAATATATCTATACTCTCAAGTCGTATTGAAAAACGGTTTGATGAACTGGAAACTAAACTCATAGATCTTTAATTTGATAGGTCGCACACCCTCCAACTCCTTGTAGATTGGGAGAAAAGCCTCGAGACATCTGACCTAAATTTCAAGGAATCTCAAGAAGGAAATTTTGCGATAACTTTTTTTTTGAATTTTGTTCTACAACTTGATCGACGTCCAATATTAAATACGACCATAGATTTTCTCAATTAACTCATAACACTTCCTTCTTAGCCTATCATGTACTCTTAGTCCTACCTCAAAAGCACGATTTTATCGCTCAAATTATCCGGGATGTTACAGTATGTGCTAAGTGGATGAACTTAATTGTTGATCTATAAATGTGATGAAAAGAGAAAAGTGGGAAGAGATCATAAATGCGTTCCGGGTTAATGACTAAAAATGTTGAGTTGGTTACTACGAATAGATCTTTCAAACTATATGTTGAGATGAATTGTTACCATTTGATGTCAATACTTGCGTTATATCTGAATGAGATGTAGAGTAGGAACTGTTGTAAATAGTGAGCTGAAGAGGGTGAAACTTAGTCGAGTTACTGCCTCGAGCAGTACCGCTGCACCAGGGCTTTTTCTGCTGCAGCAAGACCGCTGTAGCGGTTAAGTGACCACTGTAGCGAGAGGCCCAATCCAGTGAGCAGGTCGCTGTCACCTGTGTAGATATAGTGCACGTAAGATGATTTTTGTACTTCGGTATGATGTTTAGGACTTGTATTATATCATGTTTGTATTGATAATATGTTATTATATAAGGTCGGCCGATGATTCCTACCAGTACTTGATCTTGGGCAAATTTATATGCCCAAGTGATACTCAAATGTGGAATTTTAGCCTTGTTTTATCTATCAATGTGTATACATTCTCATGTAATTGGTAATAAAGTGTGAATTTATACTAACCAACATGATTAGCATTGTTTTGCAGGTAAAATGTAATTTTGGGAAGCTTAAATACATGTTGGAAGATATCGGGGTTGGACTCGGACGTGAGCAAGGGACAAGGCAGTGGAAAGCATCAAATAAAGGGGCTCCGCGATGGAGCCGTGTCACGCTGCCATCGCGGAGGCCTTCTGCCTGGATAGGGGATTTTCACCCAATTTCCAGAGAGGGTACGCGATGGGTCCGTGGCACGGTGGCATAGCTCCACGCTGCACGTCGTGCCACGTTGGGCCTTATTTCCTGGACCCCCAGTTCCAGTGAAGGTCCGCGTCGGTAGCGTGTCACAGAGGCAGTGCTCCGCGATGCACTCCGTGACACGTTGCTTGTTATTTCGGAAAAAATTCCCACTAGTATAAATAGAACACTTAGGTTCATTTTTTAATATTCTGACTTGGTGGAGAAAGAACGTGGGTTACAGGCAGTTGAGGGGACGAAATTATCAGGGTTTTTCTCTCTTTCCTTCTTCTTGTATTCAATTGCTTGTATGTTTAACACTCATTTAACGATGTTTAATCCACAAATGAGTGGCTAATTCATCTTCTTGCTGAGGTTATGAACACTTGTAATGAAATGTGATCATTGATTCTTTGGTTTTTCATCTTTTCTTCCATGGTTGTTCTATTAATTCTTGTTCTTACTGCATTAATGTGTGGCATACGTTAATGTACATCTAAAAAGTCCGGTTTCACTCGAGAGAGCAAGAAATTGGAAAGTTGTGAATTAATAGGATATGATCTTTTCTTAGTTTGGGAAAATTGAGAATTGATTTACTTTCAGGATAGAAATATACCTGAAAGTCGTATTAGTCAATTTAGGAACCGGGTTTGTATGGCTAGAACATGAATTGCATTTAATCACAGAAATGTAGGTGGATGGTTCATGATTCTTAAGTGGGGTTAAATACGAGAGTTTTAATCTCTTGGCAATAGTTCTTGGCTAGCAACCGGAGGAAAAGATTAACCAAATTACATCGATAATTAATGTCATTACATGTTCGTTTAATCTCAGCATGCTCTCATTCATAGTTCAGACTCACATTAGATAGTTGTTTTAGATTTAGCATAAAAATTATAAATCAAAATATCAAACTTTTGGTTACACTGTTATGTGCATTTCTAGAATTAAAATATAGTACACTTGAGCAGATTGCACTTCATCCCAGTCCATGTGGGATCGATACTTGACTTACTTAAGCCACTTTACTACTTGTTCGACCACGTGCACTTGCGTGTAGCTTTATACCCAAAGAAAAAGCACCGAACAAGTTTTTGGCTCCGTTGCCGGGGACTGGCAATTGGTGAATTTGTTTTAAGTGTTAATTTACTATATTTTTGTTTTCTTAGTGTTGACAACTTGGTCTTAGCCTGTATTTTGCAGATTTAATTTCTGTTGAACACTGGCAAGAGACAAGGAGCTGGTGGACTCGTATATAGAGCCAGAAAGAATATTTCATAGTAAGCGGAGAGAAGCTCTACAAAGAAAGCTGCAGTTGCTCAGACAGACGATCATGGAGCAACAACAGAATCCACCGGTAGTACGGGCAATGTTAGTGCCCGAAGAAGTAGCAGCTCGGCCGGTTCGCGAGGTGGCAATCCCACATGCTAATAATGTCACATCTAGCATTCGCAAACCTGAGATAGGAGGGAGGTTCGAACTTAAGCAGAATATGGTGCAATTATTGCACGCGAGCGGGCAGTTTACAGGTCTCCCTCATGAAGATCCACAACAGCATCTCCAAAATTTTTTGGAGATAAGTGACACTTACATCCCCGCTGGAGTGTCATCAGATTATGTCCGGCTTACATTGTTCCCATTTTCACTATTGGGACAAGCCAAGAGGTGGTTGAAAGCTGAGCCACCGAATTCTATTTCTACGTGGGATGATCTTGCGAGGAAATTCTTGATACGGTTTTTTCCCTCCGGTAAAACAGCAAGACTTAGAAGTCAGATTCTAAGTTTCAAACAGAGAGAGGGAGAGAATTTATATCAGGCTTGGGAGAGATTCAAGTCCATGCTGCGGGATTGTCCTCCTCATCATCAGTCCAATGATGTGTTGGTGCACACTTTTATAGAGGGTTTGGAACCCCATACAAAAATATTGCTAGACTCAGCAGCTGGAGGACAAGCGCTGGAGAAAACTTATGAGGAGCTGTATACCTTGTTGAACCGTATTTCACAGGGCAATCTGGAATGGAATGCTGATTCATCAAGAGGCGGGACAAGGAAAGCAGTAGGAGTGCTAGAAGTGGATGGGTTTACAGCTATTGCTGCACAGATAGCTGCATTACAAAATCAACTTAACACCCACTTCAGCAACATGACAATGAACCAGCCCCAAGCCCCAGTGAATGCAGTGCAGCAGATGTGGTGTGAAGTGTGCGGAAGCAATGAGCACTCAGCTGAGTGTTGTGGAGCAAATCCTGACTAGGTAAACTTTGTGGGAAATGTACAAAGGAACAACCACCAACAGTATGGTAATAGCTACAATTCCAATTGGAGGAATCACCCTAATTTCTCTTGGGGTAGCAACAACCATCAGGGGCAAAGTTCGGGTCAGGGTGTGCAAAGGAACCAAGGAGGGCAGCAGAATTATCAAGCACAATTCAGAAATAACAATGCACCTCCTCCACCACTATCACCCAGCATTGAGGAGATGTTCAAGACCATGATAGCTAACTAAGCTCAATTGCAGGCTGACTATGTGAAATTGGCAGCCGAAGTGAAAAACAACCAGTTAGCTACCAAGGCACTTGAATATCAATTTGGGCAATTTGCTGGAGCCCAAAATACCAGGACTAGAGGAGGACTTCCGAGCGACACAGATCCCAATCCCAAGCAGGTGAATGCAGTGACCTCAAGGAGTGGTTTGTAGCTGAAAGAGGTGGAACCAGAAAGGCCACCTCAACAATCGGGAGCAGCAGAAGTCGAGAGGGAGCAAAGTACTGAAAGGGGGAAAACTAAGGAAGCTGAATCAGAAAGACCACCACCCCCGTTCCCTCAACGATTAAAGAAACACAACGAGGAGGCGTGTTTCAAGAAATTCATGGAGGTGCTGAAACAGGTACATATTAACTTACCTCTTCTTGATGTTTTGCAGGGAGTGCCGAAATATGCTAAGTATATAAAGGACATTGTGGCAAACAAAAGTCGGTTGACTGAGTATGCTACGGTGGCTCTAACGGAGGAGTGCACTTCCCGGATTCAAAACCGACTGCCCACAAAGCTCAAAGACCCTGGGAGCTTTACTATACAGATTACCATTGGGCAGAGCATCCGAGCTCGTGGATTGTGTGATTTGGAAGCGAGCATAAATTTGATGCCGTCATCGGTATTCAAAAAGTTGGGTCTAGGGAGTCCTAGACCCACAATAGTGATCTTGCAATTGGCGGATCGGCCCTTAGCCAGACCTGATGGCATTGTGGAGGACGTTCTGGTGCAAGTTGGCTCCCTGATTTTCTCGGTAGATTTTGTCGTGCTGGATTTTGAACCAGATGTGGAAGTCCCATTTATTTTGGGACATCCCTTCTTGGCAACCGGAAAGCACTGATTGACGTAGTTGCGGGGCAGCTAACAATGCGAGCACATGACAAGGTGGAGGTGTTCGATGTGTACAAGGCACCCAAGCTCCCGATGGTGCACGAAGAACTCTCGGTGATCAATGTGATTGATCAAGGCGATAATGAGCAGATTAAGGATTCACGAGAGTTATTGGGAAAACCACCAGAACGGTGTAAGCACTACTGGGGGGAGGGCGATGATCGAGAGAAATCGTCCATCACCCTAGAGGACAACTGAGCTTAACGACGTCGAGCCGCGACGGTAAACCAGGCGCTGCACGGGAGGCAACCCGTGAAAAATTTTTCTCTTTGTAAAGTGTGAATAGATTTTTCTTTTTCTTTTTCTTGATTTACTACAAAATTTTTAGTTTTATTTTTGTTTTTATTTTTATTTAGAGTGAAACCTATAATTCTAACCAATTTCGTGTAGCGAGATGAATTTCTGGTCAAACGGAGGAAAATATGCACGGAATCGCAAAGGAAAATTCAAGGTATGAAAATTAATAAAAAGTGGCAAAACAGTGAGCTAGGGCGATAGCTCCGTGTCACGGAGGAGGACCTCCGCGTTACCCTCCGTGACACATTGAGGTATAAATCCAGAATTTTTAAAATTCTAGAACAGGCTCATGACAGCTCCATGTCACGGAGGCAGTGCACCGCGATGCACTCCGTGTCACGGAGGCAATGCACCACGATGCACTCCGTGACACGTTGCCGTGTATATCGCAATGGGTCACACCGGGTCGCCGGGTGACCCGCGCGATTTTCCCACTTTTAAACCCCGAAACCCCCTCATTTTTCCTTATTTTTCAATCACTACGCGACCAAACTCCCTAAAACCCATCCCTTTTCAACGTGACACGGAATAGGCCAAGAAAATCATTGAGTTTTCTTCAATTCTTCAACTTCAAGGTATGTTCTTCGATTTCATCTCATTTCTTGTCGATTTTCTTCGATATTGAGCATGTGAGGTGAGCTAAGTTTGCCCTAAGTAGAAATTAATCATGAATTCAATTGAATTGTTGTTGATGAATGTTCGGAATATCCTTATGATTGCTTGAACTCGTTAATTGCATAATTTTCTTGATATCATCATTTCTAGGGCTTGTTTTTGAATTTGAAGTGGAAAATGTAGTGAACTTGTGAAATTCATGCCGGGATGTAGATGTTGAGTGAGATGAGTCGATATGCTAGTTGTTATCATGTTAAAAGACCGACGGATTCTCGGGTTAGGGGAATATTGAAATTTGCAAGAATTGGGTTGGTTGTATAGGTTCGTGTAGATAAATTCTTGTTGTTTTTCGTTTCTTGGTTTTTTTTTCCTTGCTAAGTGCGATGGATTAAAAGGTTATCGATGGTAATGATTGTTGTTAGCTGTACGAAGTCTGAGTAGTACATAGAATATACACCGTCGAATTCTTCGTATGCACTAAGAATGTTTGTATAGTTGGTTGTTTATTTGTGCAAATAAGCAAGATCTTGCCGGTATGTTGTAACTGTAGCTAAGGACTAAGTGTAGGGTATCCTAGCTTAACCCGACCTTAGTCGAAGTTAATATTCATTGGCTTAACATTGATCTTGTCTACTTGGGTTGACAGGTAAAATGACAAGCAGGCAAGAAAAAGGGAAAGGCGCATCAACATCTGGCGCCAGAAGAAAGCGAATCAGACTGGGCACAGCAGTCCCAACAGCACCAGCGGTTCCACGCGGCCAACGCAGCCAATACGGAACCAGATGGGTGACAGATGAGGGGAAGAAGTGGTACGCAAAGCACAAAGAAAATAAGTACTTCCCCGAGGAACATATTGCACGGGAACCATTGGCATAGGAGTTCCCTAGGATTGTCCACCGGATCGAGGCAGTTGGGCTCAACTTCATCTTTGAAGAGCCCAAGGAATGGAACTTGCACCTGATTCGGGAATTCTATGCCAATTGGAACCCGACCCTAAGAAGTCACACCATAAAAATCAGAGGGCAAATAGTCACATTTGAGCCCCACCACCTCAATGCTATCATAGGGGCGCGAGACACAGACGCCCACGTGCTTCAAGAGTTGAACATCACTCCACCGTATGCGGACATCAGACGCACGTTGTGTGGGACCCGATCGACAGCTAGGTGGAGCAGACACAAAGAGAGGGGCTACCATCAGACTTTTCCCTATTCACAGATGAACAGGGAAGCCAGAATATGGCTAAAGATCGTCTGTTCCTGCCTAATCGCGGGGGTACATATGACAGATGTAACCTGGGATCGTGTATGCCTGGTGTACGCCCTGGTGAAAGGGATGGAGATCAACGTGGGGCGGTGATTATCTGACCCATGAAGAGAGCCCGATTGCATCAGGGGCACAGGTACGGCTTTGGTGGACTACTCACCACCTTCCTCAGGGGCCTAGATGTTGAGGAAGAGGCCTTGATTATATCCCACAGATGGAGCGGCGGGCCTTAGATGTTACTAAAACTAAGGCACTCGACACCACCCACGGGCCAGTGCTTACACTTGGCGAGCGACATGCTCGTGATGATCAATATATGGCTCGCATGTATGGGATGCAGATGCTCCAGCTGAGGATAGGCGGGAGGCCGGCGACAGAGGAGGAGCTATGGCAGCTCGAGCTAGACTACCCCTTCGGCGAGAACGCCAGGGCTCTATGCCGAGTGGGGCTAGCATTTGTAGAGCCCACAGATGATGATGTCCCCACAGACGAGGAGACACGTCGGGAGGACTCCGATGTGGAGTCCGATGATGACGACGGGGGTGATTCAGATATGGGAGATGAAGCAGCAGCACCTGACGAAGAAGTGGAGTACTTTGATTGATCAGGGAGTTCCACCACCCGATTTTTGTGCTATTTTAATTTTTGTGAACACTGGGGACAGTGTTCGAGCTAAGTGTGGGGTGGGAGTAGTTAGGTGCTGGTTGTGCTGTTATGTATGTATGCTCTAATCTGTTGTCGTGCCTGTGAAATTTTGTTGTTCCCTGTGATTTGTGAATTGTTAAGTTGTTGTTCTGTATTGTAAATTTATGTGAAATTGACGTGTGTTGCTGAATGTTGCTAGCTAATTTTGTACATATTTTTGTTATCGAACTGATCGATATTTTTAAAATATTTTTTTCAATTCTTGGGTTTCTCGGCGTTTGTTTTCGATTCTTTTACCGAGAATGGTCCCATTGAACCGAAGTCATAGTAGTGACCGTTCCCTATGATGGATGGATGACGAACGTCTTAAGGGAAATGTAGTCGTTAGGAGTAGGTTTTTTTTAATTATTTTTCAGTTGTTTTCTTTTGTGGGTTGCATCCCAAAACCTGGAGTTACTTTATGGTTGCAAAATTCTGGTTGCGTGTTGTACATGATATTTAAAATGCAATAGGTGATTCGTGTGAAAGAATGCAACTTTGTAAATATGTTAAGATACCTAGGCCATAGAGTTTGATTCAGTGTGATTGAGGCTTAATGTTTGAATTCCTGTAATTAGCTGATTGAAGAGTCTGTGAATACATCTTGAATTGAGCATGTGCAATAAGTGTGAAGTGAGGTTTTGCTATTCCGTGCTATTGTGAAGTGTCTAGAACTTGTCTGGTGTGTGTACAAAACGAAATGAAGGAGGTGTATTATAGGAGAGGATGTAGGCATTTCTTTGTTTTAACCGAAAGTTTCTATTTTTCATTGTCGTACCCACCTTGATTGTATACCCTAGTCAGCCCGTTGAGCCTTTAGCCTATTTTTTTTTTCTTTTGTCGAAAAGTGTAAACCGAGCTTAATCCTTTCTTTTCATTAGCCGTAAAGTCTATACAAAACTCTTAAGCGCTTAAGAAGAGAAAATCATTTTCCCAAAGTGCCAAAGAGTGAGAATGGTGAAAAGAAAAGAAAAGCCGAGTGCTGGAAGAAAAGAAAAGGTTGAAGGTGCACTTGTTATAAATAAACTATAATGAAGGTGCATGAATAACCTTTGTTGTTGTGTCAAGTGTGCTTAATAAGATGGGCTAAGCTAAAGAAAAACGTCAAGAATGGGAGGATGAAAAAGAAAAAAATAAACAATGTTCATGAGTTGATGGGATGTGTTGAAAAGGCGCTTAAGGATGCTAGTGGCTATTATTGGCTAACCCAATATTTACTAGTTCCGTAGCTTCCATTACAACCAGTAAAGTCCTACGTGGTCTTACATCGCACTTCTTTATATTAGTGGAGTAATACACTAAGGGCAAGCTTATGGGTCCTGACATGATGCATGTGAATTATTTTGGGAGAGAGAGCGAAATTGTGTTTACATGCCCCTGCCTGAAATTTTGTGAGTTCATATGAACTAAAAGGGGAAGACTCTCTTGTGTTGTGAGGGCACATGCTTGATGAGAGATTAATTTTCGTGTCGGATATCTTGATCAGCTGATTTGCATGAGTTTTTCAATATCGAGAGTCGATTCTTAAGTCTAGGAGGTCTTGATGTATTGAAGGTCATTGCATTGATAGGACCATGCATGTTTTCTTGATGATTTGCTGTATTGAATAATCGGTGTGACCGTAGCCTAAATTTTCGAACCAAAGTAGCGAGGTTGGGATGTAAATTGCATGAGGTGTAGGATTGTTGTTCGAGGACGAACACGGATTTAAGTGTGGGGTAAGTGATCTTGGGCAAATTTATATGCCCAAGTGATACTCAAATGTGGAATTTTAGCCTTGTTTATCTATCAATGTGTATACATTCTCATGTAATTGGTAATAAAATGTGAATTTATACTAACCAACATGATTAGCATTGTTTTGCAGGTAAAATGTAATTTTGGGAAGCTTAAATGCATGTTGGAAGTTATTGGGGTTGGACTCGGATGTGAGAAAGGGACAAGGCAGTGGAAAGCATCAAATAAAGGGGCTCCGCGATGGAACCGTGTCACGCTGCCATCGCGGAGGCCTTCTGCCTGGATAGGGAATTTTTGCCCAATTTCCAGAGAGGGTACGCTATGGGTCCGTGGCACGGTGGCATGGCTCCGCGTGGCACGCCGTGCCATGTTGGGCCTTATTTCCTGGACCCCCAGTTCCAGTAAAGGTCCGCGTCGGTAGCGTGTCACGGAGGCAGTGCTCCGCGATGCACTCCGTGACACGTTGCTTGTTATTTCCGGAAAAATTCCCACTAGTATAAATATAACACTTAGGTTCATTTTTCAATATTCTGACTTGGTGGAGCAAGAACGTGGGTTACAGGCAGTTGAGGGGATGAAATTATCAGGGTTTTTCTCTCTTTCCTTCTTCTTGTATTCAATTGCTTGTATGTTTAACACTCATTTAACGATGTTTAATCCACAAATGAGTGACTAATTCATCTTCTTGCTGAGGTTATGAACACTTGTAATGAAATGTGATCATTGATTCTTTGGTTTTTCATCTTTTCTTCCATGGTTGTTCTATTAATTCTTGTTCTTACTGCATTAATGTGTGGCATACGTTAATGTACATCTAAAAAGTCCGGTTTCACTCGAGAGAGCAAGAAATTGGAAAGTTGTGAATTAATAGGATATGATCTTTTCTTAGTTTGGGAAAATTGAGAATTGATTTATTTCAGGATAGAAATATACCTGAAAGTCGTATTAGTCAATTTAGGAACCGGGTTTGTATGGCTAGAACATGAATTGCATTTAATCACAGAAATGTAGGCGGATGGTTCATGATTCTTAAGTGGGGTTAAATACGAGAGTTTTAATCTCTTGGCAATAGTTCTTGGCTAGCAACCGGAAGGAAAGATTAACCAAATTACATCGATAATTAATTTGATTACATGTTCGTTTAATCTCAGCATGCTCTCATTCATAGTTCAGACTCACATTAGATAGTTATTTTAGATTTAGCATAAAAATTATAAATCAAAATATCAAACTTTTGGTTACACTGTTGTCTGCATTTCTAGAATTAAAATATAGTACACTTGAGCAGATTGCACTTCATCCCAGTCCCTGTGGGATCGATACTTGGCTTACTTAAGCCACTTTACTACTTGTTCGACCACGTGCACTTGCGTGTAGCTTTATACCCAAAGCAAAAGCACCAAACAGTACTGTGTTTTGTACTGATCTTATGTCTGCACTTCTTTTCTGAGTGTAGAATTTGATCCAGGAAGCTCCTCTCGTCCCCACCTTTAGTCTAAAGCAACTTTCTTGAAAGGTGAGTGGTGCAAGATGGGCTGATTCACTCCTTCGAGAAGACGTCTCTCCTCCGGTCATTGCAGTTTTCTTTTTATTTTTTTACTTCTTAGACTGATAAATCTTAGTGTTGTACGTAGACATCTGGTGCAATGACAATCAGGTCTTAGGATTTTTATTTGTTCGATTTTAGAACAATTTATTTGTTTGATGATTCATTTGATTTTATTATAAGTTTTACATATTTATAAATGTTTGATGTCAAGTTATGTTTGGAAATCACTGGTTCACCCACCGGAGGGGTTAGTGTGAGTGTCAATCACGGTCATTTTGGGTCATGACAGTATGCCTTTGTCATATCCGAATTCACCACCACATTATGCCACTTATTTCTTAAATAATATCTCTAATGATCTCCTGTGCTAGGAGAACATTTTCTGTAATACTTCTCCCTTTAACAAAACCAGATTGCTTCCTTGAGTTGATAAGTGGCAAGCACTGAGTCATTCTATCATGCAACATTCTAGATAGAATCTTGTTCACAAAAGTGCTCAAACTGATTGTCTTAAGATCTGAAAAACTCTCCACTTTCTCTTTCTTGGAAATGAGGACCAGGTTTGTGTGAGTGATAAACCTGGATATCTCATACCCACAGAATAAAGTATTTACCATATATTGTAATATCCTCCCTAACAATATCCTAACACACTTGAAAATCAACCCAGAAACCATCTAGACCACTAGTGCTATCCTTATTCAGTTCAAAAACCACCTTTTTACTTCCTTCATTCCTAGCAGCTTGGTCAACTCCTCATTTTGAGACTGTGATATTAGAGAGAGGATGTTTCTAACATATCAAAATGACCTCCAATCCCATTCTCTGTGAATTGATCTATAAAATAATTAGTGGTTGCATCCCCTATAGCTTCTGAGGAGCTTACTATTTCTCCTTCCCCCACCTGAATATTACTTATGTGAAGCTTCCTTCTCCGACCTCTGATATAAGAGTGAAAAAAATTTAGAGTTTTTATCCCCCTTAGAGAACCATCTCATTTCAGCTTTTTGTTTCCAGAATTCCTCCTCAATATGTCTATATCTCTTCAATTCAGCCTCAACTTTACTCAATTCCATCCTATTATCAGGTGAAGGTAGTATTTCAAGCTGAGTTTCCTTCACTTTAATTGTATCCTCCAAGGTGGCAATCTACTGAAAAATATTACTAAACCATTGTTTATTCCACAAAAGGATTACCAACAATTCTCCCTCGCCACCTCCTTGAACTGCTTATGCTTGGTCGAAAATTGAGGAACTTGAAAGGTTTCACCACTGGCTCCTCATCAATGTTGCAAATAACTTGAAGAGGTGCATGGTCAGACCCTTTCCTTATTAAATTGTGAACTTCACTAGAAGGCAAACGATCCAACAATTCTTGGTTTACCACCACTTTGTCCAATCTTTTGAAAATGCAGTCACCTTCTATCCTTCCAGTCTACCATGTAAACCTGCTGCCACATGTTTTTAACTCCAATAATGCACTATTGCTTATACACTGGGAAAAATCTACTGCATCTGATTGCATAAATGTTAACCCTCCTTGCTTCTCCTCCTCTCTTAAGATCACGTTAAAGTCCCCTCCTTCAATCCAGGGATCATTAATATTTGTCGCCAACTCCTCCAAATCATTCCATAACTCAAGCATTTTTAAAGAATTAAACCTGGCATAATTAGAAGTGATCTTAAAGTTCTTGTTACAAGTAGTAAAAGACATAGTTAGTTGTTGAGTTGTATCCTTGAAAACTTGACCCTCCCATTCATATCTCCAAAACACCCATATCTTTGAAAAGTTGTTTGCTAAACAATGTTGAAACCCCAACCTTCTTTTGTATTTCTCTAATTCTTCAAGCCCTTGAAGAGGCTCCATCAGGGCAACAAATATGTATTGATGTCTTCTGTTCAGATCTATTAATCTCTCAAATGAATTTTGAGTATTAACCAACCTTATATTTCAAAATAGTAGTTTCCCAATCATTGATCACTACTAGATTATCTATCCTTGCTACTCCTTATCTGAACTTGCAAAGGTATTGTGGATTTACCTTTTTTGACTCTATTATTCATTTCATCTATTTTTTCTTGGGGATAAATCCCCAGCCTGGCAAGCATTCTTTATATTCTCCTGGATGTTCTCATCTTTCATATGATCCCTTAAATCTTGTTTCTGTAATTCTGAAGGTTCTTGCAAGTCTGAAACCTCTCTACTCTTCCCCTCTTCATCCCCATTATTTGAAACTATCTCCATATCCTCCTTCTCCCCTGAGTTCTCCTGTACCTTGTCTGTTGTCTTATTTTCTTCAAGCCTCCATATCACAATTATTGTATGCTCTTCTCTTTCTTTGCTTTCCACTGATCTATGAGCTATCACAAACCCTCGTGATGTTGTATCTAATTGTTTCTCCCTGTTTCTATTTGGAAGAGGGTTAACTCGTCCTCTATCATCACATATTCCCTTGTCAACTTTATTGTTTATTGCTTTTGTTGGTTGGATTTTATCATGATTCTCATCTTTATGATCCTTCTCTTCTTTTTGCAATACTTCAAACTGGTTAGCATTTTTGCTTTCTGGTTGGAGCTACTTTTGATTCCACACCTGCTCTCTCCTCCACCCTTTATGTTGTCTTCCTCTCCCATGTTTCTTATGCCCTTGAGTTTGGAAACCCTTAGTATTCTTGGAGGATGTCTTCTCATGATTATCATCCTACTAGTTCGCCTTCTCTGCACTTTCCTCCCCAGTTTGATGTTGAACCTTCTTCCCTTGCTCTATATTTGCTCTTCTGGGATACAACTCTGGTCGAAGCACAAAACATTCCTGATCATTGTGTCTCTGGATCTTACAGTTTATGCAGTATTAAGGGACATGATCATAATTGATCCTAATTCATTTCTCTACCACCTCCTCTGATTGCTTCCTTATACCAATATTAATTCATTTTGGGAGATCACCCAATAGATCCACTTCTACTTTAACCCTAGCACAACTAGGTCTAGTTTGATTTTTTGTAGCCATGCCAACCTGCAAAGGTTTTCCAACTGCAACAGCAAGTGAGAAGACTGCTTCCTTCATGAAAAAATTTGGTGGCAGCGGTGGAAAAGAAATCCATGCTATTGCTGTCATTGTTTCCTCTTCGGGATCAAACAGAGGATCCCATTTTAATGTTCTCATCGGACAAGTCCATTGTCTGTGAGACAAGTAAAACGCTGGCTTTGATAATAAGTTCACATAATCCTCCATGGTAGAAGCTCTAGTCAACACATGTTTATTACTTAATAAGCCAATATTATATTCCCCCTTCAAATCACACTATTTAGGGATCATTTTTCATAATTCTTGAATATCCAATCATCCATATGAAAATTTTTCAATAACAGCGTATTGTAGATTTTCCTCGTAGATCATTTGAGTTATTTCATCCTCCTCCCAAAATGACCCTAGGCTCTCCATGTAAATAAGTAACAAGCTTCACTTGAATGGGCTTTACAACGACTGCGTTGGTCGTAACTTTGACGCATAGTCTACAGGCGGTTTTAGCATATTGTGGGGAAGGTCAGCCTTAGGTGGAGGCTGCCCTGACAAAGTGGTGGCCATTGCCACCAGTAATCGGTTGAATTATGTTCACCGACGGCACGATCAATAGTAGGCAAATTAGGGTTTTACTTTTTCCCCGTTATTAAATATTTGTTTACTTGGAAAGGTATCAACAAATTTACTTTTTCTTAGTTAGACCTTTAAATGTGACTGGTAATGATGGAAAAATATATTTGGACTTATCTGGTTATTAATTGTGTATCATCTATATACTTTGAGTATTTATGATCACCGGAACATACAAGTTAATTTTATTGTGCATGTGCCTTCAAACTATGTAGGCGTTTCAACATGCAATTTCATGTCACGATTTGAAATTATGAGATGAAATCACTGTTTAGATATGCGATTTCACCTCATAATCTCAAATCATAAGATGAAATCCTAAATTCTCCAAAGAGCTTGATTTGAGATTTCAAATCATGAGATGAGATTTTTTAAATGTAAAATTTAACCCACAAATTTATATTTTATAAAAATAAATCCACCGCTTTATATATGCCAGCTATATTTATCAATCATTTATTTAATAAATGTAAACAACCTTTGCCAACTATTATATTAGACATAATAGTTTGCCAATTATTTACTATATGGAAGGATTATATTAAAGAGTAGTACATTACAACTCATGTTTAATTTTACTTTTTATTCAACTAAAGTTCGATTCTTAAGTTGTATTTTCTTTAGAATGGCTTTGTGATAGTGTATTATATTTTATTATGAACTTTTACTTATTTGGTAAGATTGTATAAGAATTTGGGCAATTTGAATAGTTTTTACAACTTATGGAGTTCTTATGTTTATAAGGAAAAATGCAACTTAAAAATCTCAAATTATATGCCCAAACAAAACTTCGAACTTCATCTCATATGATTTCATATCATACTTTCAAATCATGATTTCATGTTGCATGGCCAAATGGGCCCTACATATAAAAGGTAATAAGATGGTTTGCAAAAAGGAAGGGCAGTAAGCTATGCCCACACCATCTCTATACTTGTATTGCTGAAATATTGGCTCTTATATCGGTTGTTGGGCTAAATAAATTCAAAGATACTCTTAATATGATGTGATACTATCTACTGGTCATTCAACAGAAATGCCCCTATTTAATTTGGTGTAATCTATAAATTTTACCTTTCAAATTCGTGGTATTTAATTTTTGTCCTTCAATGCTTTAAGTAATAAAAACACAGACAAAAATACCCCTAATATTAAAAAAATTTACAAGGCATATATATATATATATATATATATATATATATATATATATATATATATATATTTGTTAGGTACGGATTATACCCTATAAGACATAAGTTCAATAGTGTGAGCTTCTTAAGGCATAAAATTCTAAAACTGAACTCATGCCTTGTAGGACATACCTTGTGTGTTGGGATATAAGCTCAGTTTTACAACATTATGCCTTAAGAAGTTCATACACTAAACTTATGTCTTAGGCATAACTTGTGTCTTGGGGTATAAGTTCAGTAGTATGAATTTGTGTCTTGTGGCATAAGTTCAGTGACACAAGTTTTGCCACAAGACATAAGTTTAGTGGCACAAGTTATAAGCATAAGTTCAGTGACACAAGTTATACCCAAGGGCAAAATTCTCTAGAAATCTTGCCCTTGAATCAGATTCTATGAAACTTATGCCCAGGCCAAATATTCTCTAAAAGAAATTTCCCTGGCGAAATTAGGCCATGATTAAGGGTATTTTGGCTCACAAAATTTCATTAAATATGCAGTAAGAAAAAAATTAAAGACCACGAATTTGAGAGACAAAAATTAAAAATCACCCTAAAATGAAAGCAGTTCATGCAAAATCTTATTGTCTAATATCTACTTTAAGCCAAACCGCATGATTTTCTTCAAAATGTTTCACACCGTTAAGAAAAACTACAGATATATTCCCCTAGGCTTTTACTTGGATATGAAAAATTACACAAATACACTAATTACCTGATTTAGCAATAGAGTCTAGCTGTTTTTTTATTAAAAAAAAATAGCGAGAGTTTTTTTTTAACAAAATATATACAATCTGGTGAAAACATACAGCTTACACACAATTTGCGTACAACTTTTTGTTACATAGAATTCGACCAAAACATACAAGTTACATACAATTGGCATATAATTATGTTATTGTATATTATTTGTATGTATTTTTTATGTCCAATGATATATTAGACATACAAACAACATACACTCGAAGTATGAAATACATGCAACTTATTTATATATTGGAATCTAAATAAGAAGAACATTATTTTTCTCTCTCTTTTATAAAAAAAATTAACTCAAATCTTCATCAAATTCTCTCTAAATTGATACAATAGTAATTTCAAATTTAAAAGAGAGAGAGAGAGAGAAAGGGAAATACTAGGAAATCTAAGCAGAAGCACTCCGTTTGCCATTCTATAAATATGCAATTTCCGTGAGCTCACAACTAACCCCAATACCTCCTCCCCCCCCCCCCCCCTCCCCCCTCCAGTAGGTATTCTTCCCAGGTCTCTCTTTTCAATTTATGTCAAATGCCTTCACATTTTAGAAATTTTATGGTACAGGAGTAGTAAAGTATTTCATTAATTAGTCTTACCTTGATTTTATAATTATGAGTTAAAGAATTTTATAGTATATATGTTCAAACACGTGCAATGAGAAATCCACATTTTTTTTTTCAGAAATTGTAATTAATTTGTGCAATGGCAACAATTCCATCATAGGAGAAGTAATTTTGTTGGAGAATCAGCTGCTGTTGTTTTTGCCAAATTTCACTGCTGCAAACGACCTATTTCAAACACCTCCCAAACTGCATTTACATGATTGATTTAATCTCTACATCTCTCTCTTTTTAAATATATATTGTTAAATATCTAGTCTTTCTTACTCTTTTCTGATAGTAGTGGCAGAGCTAGGGTGTGAGCTGATGGTTCAGCCGAATTCAATAGATGTGATTCAAATTTTGTATTTATCTTAAAAATATTGAATATGTATAAATTATTAATTTAAAATTCAATAACTTAAAATTATTAGAATTCAGATTTTTTAAATTTTGGCTTTGCCTCTGCGTGATAGGAATAGAAAAAATAAGTTTTATAAATAACATTTCACTTTGATTATCTTCCCACCTTACCCTTACCTATAAATGGCAAATGGAAGGGTTGAGTTGAATTTGAACAGGTCAAAATGGACAGATAACACGCCCAAAGTTATTTGGCTTGAAACAAATTGGGCTGAAATGGGTTAAAATGTACGTTATAATCCAACCCGCCAAACTCCTACTAAGTTTTAATTTTTTTATTTATTTATTTTATAATTTTTTAGTATCTTACAATATTTTTTAATTATGATTATATATTATATATTAAATAAAACAAATGTCTTTTCAAAAGTATTTTCAAATGATTTTTCATGAATCAATTTGAGCTAAATATCAATACAAACATTGATGAGGTTAAATGAATTGAGTTGCAATGAACTGAGCTAAAAATAGACGGTTGAACTTAAATAGATTAAGCAAATTATGATTTAATGGACTAACTCCTACCCTCCTCCCTCCACACAGTGTTTGCGTAGATAAATTATAAATATTGGAACAAATTCTTTTACTCACTTACCAAATTCTTGAGAAATTTTTTTTTTTGATAGAGACACATAATTAAAAAAAGATTCAATTTTAGATAGTAGTACTTATAATAGCACTTAATGCCAATGTCAACAGATTTAGCTACTAAAATCACTGACAATTTCCTATTCAAAATTTGTAATGTAGATCATGAGTATGTGGGGAGATGCATTTAGTTGTTATACTATATTGGATGATCAGGTATTATTGTCTTTCGATTTATTTTTCAATCATGTCTTTTTCATTCACGATATATATTAAGGAAATTACATTACAGATCACCGAGAAAAACAAGATAGAAATAAAAAATTTGAAACAAGAAGTGAGGCTCATGATTATTATGAGCAGTGAAAATGACGTTATGGAAAAAATATCATTGATTGACACTCTTGAACGCCTTGATATTTCATATTACTTTGAGGAGGAAACTAAAGATCAACTAAGCGAGATTTTTAATCTAAACGTCATTCATGAAGAGGATGATTTTTCGATTGTTTAGACAACATGGCTATCCAATTTCTTCTGATATGTAGTAAGTAAATTATATAACTAGAAACACATTTTTCACTGACAAACATTCTAACGATTTTTCATTTGAAAATCATAGATTTCTTACGAGAATGTTCCATTGAAAAAATAAGTATTTCTAGTAGTGTTACTGTTACAAGTTTGTTTTCAAGAAGTTCTCAACCAATTCAGGGATAATAATGGAGAATTCAAAGGGATCGCTAAGTCTATATGAAGCAGCACATGTTAGGGAACAAGATGATACGATATTAGAAGAGGCCTTTATCTTTGCAAGATCCCATCTTGAGAAACAAGTGACACATGCCCTCATGCACTCTCTTCATTGAGGCATTCCAAGAGTTGAAGCACATTTTAACATTTCGATATATGAAGAATGTGGAATCAAGAAATGAAAAGATACTAAGACTTTGCCAAATTAGATTATAATTTGTTGCAAGTGCTACACACAAGAAAGAGCTTAGTGAACTCACATTGTAAGTTATTTTTGAGTCTATACTTTCCATTTGAGTATTACATTTTACTCCCTCCCCTCCAACTTATGTGACACTCTTTTCTTTTCTATTCATCCTAAAAAAGATGACATCTATTTTTTCATATGTAGCAATAGTTTAACTTTAATCCTCTCATTTTAACCTTAATTAATGAAATTATTTGTAGCCACATCTTAAATCACAAATTTCAGAATTCTTTTTTTTTTCCTCTTAAACTCCGTGCATAATTAAATAACTTCACATAAATTGAAATAAATGGCGTAATATTCTTCAAGCTAACTACTAATATTGCTCTCATCATTTACTCGTGAAGGTGGTGGAAAGATTTAAAACTTGCGTCTACTCTTCCATATATTAAAGACAGAATAGTAAAATACTTCTTATGCACCATAGACGTGTATTTTGAACCTCAATACTCAAATGCTAGAATTATGCTTGCAAAATGCAGTGTCATACTTTCAGTACTTGATGACACGTACCACTCATATGGGACACTTGATGAATTGCTTTTGTAAACAGTTGTGAACCGATATGGATCAATTATCTAATATTTAAATTATAACTATTTGTTGAATTTATTGTTATTTCTTTCCCCCGTACTATCTCAGAGATACATTAGTAATAACTTTTATCAATGTAGGTGAGATTTAAATGAAATTGATAGACTCCCGAGCTATATGAAAACGATATACAGAACTCTTATTGACCTTTTTAAAAATTATGATACTAAAGTAAAGAAACTGGATACATTTAACGGAGTTTGTTACGTTAAAGAAGCGGTATGTGACCTAAACTCTAATGAATATATTATCATATCTTATTTTATATATTTTTCTTGTTTGACTTATTTTTGAACAAGACACATTTCTTCTTTTTTCAGAAAAAAAAATATTTTTTAATGAATTTTTTAGAACTATTAATATAGAAGATACAAAATTTTTAAATAAAAATACTTTCTTGACTAGATGAAAGAAACCGTGAGGAGTTACTATATTGAAGCAAAATGGTTCATCAAATGTGTCACCATTTGAAGAGTACCTCAATAATGCACTGATCACCGGAGCCTTCTACCTACTTGCACCAACATCATTGTTAGGCACGAGATCAACTTTAAAGGCATCATTTGATGAATAAATTAAAAATTCTTGTGGCTTCTGCTTTAATTGGCCGAGTCATTAATGACATAACTTCTTACAAGGTACGAATTATACAAATTTATACATGTATTTGCACATTTGCATACAATATTATTATTTTTATGAATATTTGTTTCCTTGAAGGGTGAGAAAAAAAAAGGACAACTTGTCACGAAATAGAATATTATATGAAAGAGGACAATTTATCATTTGAAGAAGTAAGTGACAAACTTTTCAAAATAGTCGAGAATGCATGGAAGGATTTAAATAAAGAGTTCATCAAGCTAACTTCTATACCAATTGAAGTTCTGGTGCATGTCGTCAATTTCTCACGTGTAGTTGATGTTATTTATAAGAATAATCAAGATGGATATAATAATTCAAAATATAATTTAAAACCAGTGATTGAAGCCTTACTCGTCAATTCTATCCATCTGTAGGAGAAAAGTATTTCTATTTGTTTACTTTTTTGAGTACAAGGGACCATGGAGATAGTCAATTGAATTGGTTAATAATAAAATTATTACATTACCTAATTCAGAAACTCCATTGGCAAGTGGTTTGTACTTCACTACTTTTTTTTATCAAATTAATTTGGAATGAATCATTTTATTTGAGTGATTAAATTGTTTTGTGTCATTCTAGTATAATTCAACTTAAGTTTATTTGTAATTTTATTTTACACTCAATCTACAATTTGACATATTATATCTTATTTGAATTAGTTGAATTTAAGTAGATATTAGTTCAATGTTTTTGAATATTTTCTTATATAGATAAATCATTCTAGCTAATTTCTGAGACGTAATTTTGGACATGAAAAATAAAATAAAAAGAGATTTTGAAGGAATGAACATGCATGTCATTATATATATGGGTGATTTTCTTGAAGGAATGAATCTGCTCTCTATGACACTTTGTTAGTATATGATATATATCAGGTTAATATCATATAGGTTTGAATATTTTTTTGAAGGAATGAACAATACATCTATAATACCTTATCAGTATATAATACATATTATGTGGCTGGTTGTTGTCACCCTATTTTAACTTCCTTATACCCTACCCCAAACTGTTATTTGTCTAATTAATATTTTTGATCCTCTCAAAATTAATTATTTATTATTCAGTTAGTCATGCATATTTATTATTATCTTGATGCTTTTTAAATTCATATTCATTATTTACTAGTATATTACCTATTACTGATTATTAATATATACTCTACATAACTTTTATTGTTTATTTATAATTAATTTAAATATTATCATTTTACACAATGTTGTTATTATTTAGTTTATTACTTACAAAATTATATAAGTGGGGTATTTTTTTAATTAAATAGAAGTTTAATTAATTCAATTTGTTATAAAATAAAAGCAAAGTAGTAAATTAATAAGAAAATCCGAATGGAGAAAGAACTGCAACCAACTTTTCTTCAACTTGCTTAATTTCTAATTACAACTAATAGCTATTTATAAGCTATAAAGTGTGCAGGGGAGAGGGTCCTTTAACTTGGGCACAACGTTGTTTTTCTTGGACACAAAGGAAATGAATGTTCATTCACAATACTCCCTCTTGGATGTTCATTTAATAGATAATATGTCTCATTAAAATTTTATTAGGAAAATTCAGTGGGAAAAATTCTAGTGAAGGAAAAAGAGTACTCATATCTAGTAATATGCATTGAGAGTTGCCTTCATTAAAAACCTTGCCAGAAAAATTTAGTGGGACAAAACCTTAGCTAAAGAAAAAAAAGCGCAGCGCTTATTTTACTCTCCCTCAAAAAAACATCACTTTATTACTCGAAAACGATGCATTTCAATCTTATAACAACTTCTCAAAGGTTGATGCTGGTAAGGCTTTAGTGATCTACCAAGTCATCTCTGAAACGAACTTGTTGAACATCACACCATTTTGTTGGAGTTCATACATGAAAAAAATTTTGGTGAAATATGATTCGTTCTATCTCCTTTGATGTATCTTCCCTTCAGTCAAACTTGCAAGCAACATTATTTTTATACAATATTGAAAACTTTAAAAGAACAATAACACATATCCTATGTGTTGAGTCGCTTGCTTTATAAGTTATTTGTATCTTGGCATGACTTGAATAAATATCACTAATTGACTGTCCTGTAGAATATGACAGTATCATCACATGAAAATAGATAACTTTAGTGCGATCAAATGTTATATAAATAATCTTTCTGCATTTACATAATCAACAATTTCTTCACAATATTGGTTAGAAATAATAAATTCATATTAATATTTAATTTAACTCAAATAGCTTCACATAAAAGTGAAATTATATCTTGTCTGCAAATTAGTAAAAATATTATCTCATGAATAATAATTGCAGGATACATAAGTGTACCAATTGTACTGAGACATGTTACTTTCTAACCATTTTAATTAGATTGAGATTGATCTTTCTTTATGTTAAACGATGTCATAACCATTAGGGTACTCAACGGAATCACTTTAGAACCTTTTAAATCCTTCAAGATTTTTCATAGAAACTTCATTGTCTAGTTAGACATGACAACAATTTCATATACGCATCTCAAGTTTTTCATGAATTGCTAGACTCATATGAACTTGAAACAATTGCATCCACCATAGGAGAATTTATTTTCATATAATAATGTCAGAACTTATGCGAAAAAATTTTATGCCACAAGGCATAAGCCGTACTTTATATCTTACGGTTTTATTTTTCATTTCACCTTTCATACAAGAATTTATTTGTACCAATTGACATTAAATCTTCAAGTGTTTGGAGTGTAGATCCAAAACATTCCACATTTATCATGTGAATGGAATATACTTGAATTGCGTATTTTCTTTGGCTAATCATTTATCTTCCACACTGTTTGACAGATTTGAATTCAATATCCTCATTACAATTTATAATGTTAAGCACTATATTATATCAAAGATATCATTGACCGTTATTTTGATATCGGTTCTAATGTGACACAACATATTGAGATCTCTTCATTTTTCATCATTTTCAGGTACCTGAACCTTTGCCAAGGTTTTATGAAATATTATATCGTAGTACTCTTTTAAAGCACTTGACTCATTATTATGACCATCTTGATCATTTGCTCCTTTCCTTCTTCAAGGAGATTTTACCTTTGGAACCGATTGATCTATCATGTTTCAGGCGTGTCATACACTTGTCCTTTAAGGACTCTAATTTTCATTGGAGCATTTGCAGCTAGATTATAATATAGGGTCAGCAAATACATCTGGCAATTGATTTTGCAAATGAATTATCTCTTGAACTTTAAGTTCGCAATTTTATTTTTTTCTTGAGGATCTAGATAATTCATCCTACACATAATTTTCTGCTGCTAATTATCTCTCCCCCTAATGTTAAAAAATTTAACATTTACCAAACTTCATTTGGGGACTCATCTTTGTACGTTGTGGTGGAGCAATTGAATCATGTAACACATTTAAAATTTTAAAATGAAAATTATTTGGTTTGACCCTGAACCAATTGTGATAGGACAACCTTTTTGGCTTGATGCATACAAATGTTGCTACATGATAAATAAATACACTTCATACCAAATTTTACTTGGGAGTTTTGCTCTCATAGTCAATGGTTTAGCTACAATTGAAGACGTACAATTTCCGCTAAACCAACTTAGATATAAACCAACATGATCAACATATTTTATAATTGAAATTATGCTTTTAATTTAATAATTTGAGCAAACAACCTTGCAAAAATTAAATTGCACGTTGGTATCAAAAGCACATGTGACCTTATCATAGATGCATATGTTAAAATCAATATATATATATATATATATATATATATATATATATATATATAAAGGAGACTTAGAGGCATGATGATGTGGCATGCCTCTAAGACATCCATTCTTATTTTTCTTTTATCTTATTTTTTTGAATTTTTTTCTATTTTAAAATTATTTTTTTATTTCATTTATTTAATTAATGTCATTTAATGTTATGTTATAAAACAAACTCCACTAAATAAAATAAATAAATAAATAACAATAAAAATAAATTAAATTAAAATATAATAAAAGTGAAAAGTTCCTAACTTCAAAGTTGCATTACCATTTTAACCTTCCACTAAATAAATAAATAAATTAAATAAAAATAAATATAATATGTAAAAATCATCATCATATCATATTATTATATAAGTGGGAAGTCAAAAAGTGAAAAGTTAGATTACCATTTTACCCGTTCACTAAATTAAAATTTAATTAAATATTAATATTTTATCATATCATATCATAATTATATATTTATTACTATATAAGTGAGAAGCTAAAAAGTGAAAAGTTAAAATAAATAAATAAATAAATATAACTAATAAATAATAATAATAATAATAATAAATGTAAATAATAAATATAAATAATAACTAACTAACTAACTAAATAATAATAATAATAATAAGTGGGAAGGCAAAATGCAAAAAAAGTTAAAATACTAAAATAACCTCCAAATATTGAGAGACTAATATACCCTTCAAATAATAAATAGGTTTACTCCTTCATCATCATCTAAATAATTCACTGTGAAATATTTAATGGTCTAATAATAGTTATTTTTAAGCAATTTTAGCTTTTAGTATATATAATATCATAGGAATAATTTTAGATTGAAGGGTAAAATAGTCATTGAATATTTCATGAATACTTGCTTATATATCATATATCTTTAATCTGTTTTCGTGGTAATCTAGCTTTTCACTTTTCGGCTTTCCACTTATATAATAATATGATTATACTAAAAGTGGGAAGTGCCTAAGTAAGTTAAAAGATCAAAATATCCATAAAAAATTGAACGACCATATTTACCATTTACTTCAAACCTATTCATCTACTAAAATATAATTTACATTTCAAAAAATAATAAAGTGATAGTACATAATAAATGTAAAAGATTAATAATACGAAGATGATTCATGTTTTTAAAATTAATGTCATTTATTGTAATCAATTAAATTTAGAATTACTTTAATCTTCCCTATCTATTACAAATGTCCGTTAATATCAATCTTTAATATGTCTATTCAATATTTAGTTCCTTCATCTTTCAGCTCCTAATGGAAAGTATATTAATTCACTCATTACTTAAAGAAAAAGCTTAATGACACATTTTTGTGTCCAAAGTGTGTCCCTGTTAGTAATGGTTAGCCTTCTCTTTCATTATTTTAATTGGTGACATTTTGTTTAGATTATGCAATGGAAGTCTGTTGATGTTGTGATGTAATTAAGTCATTGATCCTGAGTCTACGAAGTCTTCTAAGCTGTGTTTTAATTACTTTTTCTATTTAATTATTTTTCAATTGTCTTCATTTATTTACTAAACAATGTTTATTTTGCCCTGTACACTATATTTGTTTTATCATGATTAAAATGATCAATTTTATCAGAAAATATTTGTTCCATGATTAATATATTTTTATTAACTTATTATGTTCTCTACTTTACATTATAATGTATCCACGTCCAGGGCACAAAGTCAGAAATGCATGTCAAGAAAGAGTCAGCATATGGAAGAAAGTCAATTGAATGAATGGTGGCGATGCCAAAACTTAAAACTTTGAGATTTACAAATCGTACATTTTTTAGAATTATTTTTTGAGAAATTTAGTAAGGTCGACAACTTTTCATCTGTTTCTTTTATAAATTTGATTTGCGTTTATTCTATTCAAGCACATATGTATATTGTTTTGTTTTTACTAAATCAATGAACAACTCTATTTTTGGTCTTCAAACAAAAAAAATTAAATTGCCAACTCGAACACAAATTTAATACTCATAATATTTATGTTGAGTTAACAAAATTTTATACTTATATTTGATGTGGAATACACGCGCAACGCGTGTACCCAAATACTAGTTATATAATAATAAATGATCTACATGGCAGGTGAATGGGTTCATATTCATCTTTTTATTTGTTCTAAAAATTTAGGGGATACAATTCCAATTTTAGTTGGTATAGTGATTATTTTCTCATGAGAAAGAAGCAACACAAGCGAATTCTTGAAGAATTTTTTATTTCTTCAACATATAACTGTGTGAATTCTCAATTATTTTCGCATTACTTGAACTGGGATGGCCAATCGGTTATGCCAACTGATTTTTATTTTGGTAAACTTCTAGTTTACTTTTGCATGTGATTTCTTCATCATGCATATATTTCTATACTACAAACAAGAGGAAAAGACGGGTAACCTTTTAGATAAGTATTTATAACCCGCTTCAGTTGTAGTAATATGAAAATATTAAATCTTTCTATAATTTATAGTCTCAATATAATTTATTTTTGACCAATGTCTTTAAAACTTAATAAGTTTCTTTTGAAACTTACTACAATACCAATATTATAAATAATTTTATTTCTCCGATTAGTAATACATTAGCTCTTCGTGGACTTTCAAATAATTATATACTACCACATATTTCATAACACCATCTGTATGGTGAACATCTCCTTTTAGAGAGAAAATCATATTATTATTGTCATGATCAAAATCATGCTCATTTTCTTGCTTTACTGCCTTTAATATCTTTTTTTTCTTTTCTTTTTAATAAGATTTGACAAAATATTGTTAACGTACCATAGGTACGCAACCAATGACAAATTCACGCGGTCATACAATAAATTTATTCTAATCAAAACATTTATAGATAAGAATTATTTCTTGATTTTTTCTTTTAGTAGTTCATGACAAAGCATGCTACAATATTTGTGATGTATTAAAAGTACGTGATCAATGACCTTTGTGCCAACATAATCTTTTTCTTTATTTCTCTCAAACCTCCCGTAGAGGTGAGATGTGGCATTTATCCAATCATACATGAGCACGTCCTTATTCATAATTTTTATCACATCTTGACACATTCACTTTCAAGAAAGGCCGAGCATTCATGATGCTTATCACAAATCATATTCTCTTCAAGGAATTGACCATAATTATATGTACATGCTTCATAAATTTTCATTATAAACTTAACATCATGCCTTGACATTTATCATATTTATATTATCCACCAAAACATCATTTTGAATGGTCGAGTGTATCAGACTTTATATTCCTTTATTTTGATGGAGGATTTATAAAACTTATCAAATTAGGTCTCATGTCGCGTGCCCAATATACCTTTCATACCAAGTTGATGATAAGAATTATCTTCACCTTTTGAATGACCATTTTAAAAACCCATAATATTCTTTCTTTTATAATTACCACAATGATATTTTATTTTATCTTTTTGTCACGTCCACGTTCATTTGTATTACCACAATTATTATTTTGTCATCTTTCAGACTTATCATGTACTACTACCACATTCACTTCACGGAATGGAGCAAATTCAGTGGGACGGACGTCACAATTTTTATCAAAAGCATATTAATTTGCTCAGTCATCATTATATCATCAATATATTATGTTGGAACGAGAACCCAATGTCTTACCTATTAAAAAAAGATGTGTTAGACCATAATTCAATGAAATTTAAATTCAATATCTTATCATCATAATGGATCGGAACTTGAATTCGATGTCTTACCTTCTTGATGTCATGTGACTTGAATTCACCGATTTATCCTAAACCAATGACATAATAAGCCGAGGGATAATATGACTCACTCTTGAGCCTTTAGAAATATTAACACTTCATAATCACATGCATAAGTGAATTGAGTCTTAACTAAACATATGAAATATAATCATTCTTGTGGTCTAACTAATTTTCAATGATTGAAACATCCTCATCAGCAAAATAGTGGAACAAACTTACCGGCAGTTTAAGATTGCAAATTTACTAGCAATTTATAAGGTGCTAAATGAGCAATATATTTAAACTTTAATTGTTATCTTACCCAAAAATTCTTTAAAGAAATTAAATTCACATACATAGTCAACATGCATAATTATTTTAAAATATTGATAAAATTTCTAATTCCAAAGAAGATCATTAACAAAAATAAATATTACCTGGAGAAGTGATTCCAAATCATACCATTGACTTGTGTACTGATTTGCATCCTTTTATCAAAGAGGGATAATTGCCGACAGAGAGCAACCAACATAGAACACATGCCAAGCTAATATCATCTTTTACTTAATTCATTGAACTTCGTGTTGATAATGTATTATAAAATAAAAGTAAAGTAATAAATTTAATAAGAAAATATAAACGGAGAAAGAACTGCTACCAACTTTTCTTTCTACTTGCTTAATTTCTATTTACAACTAATAGCTATTTATAAGCTATAGAGTGTGCAGGGGAGAGGGTCCTTTAAATTGGGATAAAGTTTGCCTCCTTAACTTGGGCACAACTTTTCCTTTCTTGGACACAAAGGAAATGAATATTTATTTCACAGCACAATTTAATTTTTCTCTTAAATTATTTAAATTCTGGCCAATTCTTATTCAATGAATAACAATTTTAGCTAAATTAATCCAGATTTTAATTCTCAATTAATCCAATCTGCGACCCATTTAATAACTCATGACCGGACCCAAACACTTAAATCTCATCCTAGTCGTCCATCAACCTTCATTATGTAGTCTAGATCAAACCCCCATATCTTTCCTTTTAAATTACATCCCAACTCCAAACCCTCTGACCTAGCTCACTTCTCATACACATCCACCCTCACTCTCCCTCTCCTTTCCCTCTCCACTCAAGACCCAAAATTCAAAATTTGTGTAGGAGAAACTCTGGTGACTTTGAGAGTGTTTCAGTGATGGACATTATGGCGGTTTTCCTTGTCAAGCTCTATTTTTTTTTTAAATTGGATATTTGACAAATGATATCGTTATCCATTAATTTATTTATATAATAAAGATATTGAAATAATTATATATGGATGAAACACATCTATAAAAATACTAGATAGATGTTTGATCACTTAATGTGAATAAGGATTCACTTCGATCACCAACAAAAAAAATAAAAAATTCTTGATCATAAGTACTATATCATAGTGCTATTGGTGCACTAATGTATCTTGCCAATACTACAAGGCCTGACATATCATTTTCAGTGAACTTGTTAGCAAGATATAATTCTGCTCCTGCTAGGAGGCACTGAAATAAAATCAAACGCATATTGTAGTATCTAAATAGGACTACCGAAATTAGTTTATTTTATTCTAACAATTGAAGTTCGATCTTGTTGGTTATACCAATGCAGAGTATTTATTTGACTCGTACAAAACTCGATATAAAACAGGCTACATGTTTATATGTGGGGCTAGTGCTATATCTTGGCGATCTGCAAAGCAGCGTATCATTTCTACTTTATCAAATCATGCTGAGATGATAGCTATTTATGAAGCAAACCAAGAATTTATATGGCTGAGGTTAATGATACATCTTATTCGAGAAAAATGTGATTTGAAATATGACAAAATACCCATGATCTTATTTGAAGATGATGCAACAAACATAGCCCAATCAGGGGAGGAGCTAAGCCCCCATCGCTAATATTAATTTGTCTAACATATTAATTAATATATATATATAATAAATAATTTTTTTATATAAATACTAAATAATAATAAATAAGACGATGTACTGAGGGTGGTCAAGCGAACACCCTTCATCTGAAAATTACACTACGGATATAACTAAAATGCTACTTTATGTGGTTAAATAATATATTTTGAATACCCTTAAACAACTAAGTATTGTAGCCTAGCAGTGCAAGGTGTTCTGTAAAAGTCAAGATCCCCCTGAACGTGCTGATTCGAATCTTAAAAGCTTTAAATAATTTAAAATTAATATTACTTATTAAAATAATTCTTAATAAGAGACCTACAATATAAAGATTTAATAAAAAGTAAATTTAGTAGCCAATTGAATTTTCAATCGATTTGCCTCTCTTCTGGCTAGATTTAATTTTTTTTCTTAAAAACTCTGTTAAAATTGAAAGCAAAACGCTCCACAAAGAAATTTTCTTTAAAAATTCTCGTATGATTCTGCTATTCATTTTCCATGTCTTGTTGTTATTATTGTTATCGTTAGAGGTCGGTGAAAGCTTTAAGCACAAAAGGAAGTTAGATTGAACTTTCTCTTCCCTTTTTTTTTTTGCTCTATCCACTCAATTCATATTAAATTGAACATGAATTCATTCAAGCTAAATACTACGCTTTTAATATATCCATTTAAAAAGAATTAATTATTAAGATTGGGTAGTTTGATTTTAAAATTTATGCTTGCACTCATTCGTTAATTAATTTTTTTTACTTATGCAATGCTTGAACATCTTTCGTGAATTTTCTGGCTACACCACTGAGCCCAATCAAAGAGAGGATTCATAAAAAGATATAGAACAAAACACAGTTGTTACACCTCGTAAGTTCTTGACACTTAGTTGGCCTATTCTTATGTTGGTTAAGAGTTTTAGAATGCCATACGTGCGAGAAAAGGGCCCGGGGAAAGACCGGACAAGCGCCAAGTCGGAGCGTCGCAAGGCAAATGCGACTTAAAGAGGAGGGGTTCGGGCCCAAGTATATAAGGCCTCCCACCTTATTTTAAATCATTTCCTTACATTTAATTTCTAGTGAACGACCAGTAAACAGGGGAGACGAAGGGTTTTCATTAATTTTCATCCGATTAAGCCGACAAATGCAGTCCAAACTCAAATTAACTTCGGGTAGCGAAGTATAAAGCTGCAGGGAGCATTCCTGCGGAGTTAGTTTCGCTAAATTTGACCGGCGAATCGTCGTCACGCCGAGCCAAGGTAAGTGGAATTGCTCCAAACTAGTGTTAATATACTCCCAACATTAAAGTGAGTATTTCTCCCTTCTAGACTTCCGAGAAATTATGAGTTTTCGGCCGTTCTTCGATAAGTCGAAAAATAGGCAGTAGGTATATCCATGAGTATGGTTTCTTTCCAAAATAATAGTAGAATTAATTCTATTCTTTTGTGAATATGAATACAGTTGGGAGAAATAGCTGAACACTAGCCGAGCTACGCTAGTTAATCAGAAAGTCGGCAGTTGAGGTATATAAGCTAGTTTATTTCGACAAGCTAGTAGTTCTAGTATAGCAAAATAGTACAAATTCCAGTAGAATGTTTTAGAAGTCGTATATTATATTCAGTATGAGTTCAGTAAGCATGTTAGAATTATTATATAGTGTTCAACATGAAACTTAGTAAAACAGTATAATTCCCAGAAGAATATTCCAGAAATATTATTTCAGACTCAGTATATCTTAGTATTAGATTCAGTATATATCAGTATCAAATTCAACATATTTCAGTATCGGATTCAGTATATTTCAATATGAAATTCAGAACAAAATACCAGAATATAAATATTATTATCAGATTTAGTGTGTATATATATATATTACATGCGGTTATTGCTATCTTTAGAGACATGATTGTTCTGTGTTGGACACCCTTAGAGCTTCCTTGACCGCTCCAGGGTTAATAGCTATGTCGACTCGCCCGCCAGAGGGTGAGGATACTGTTACACTCCGTAAGTTCTTGGCACTTAGTTGACCTATTTGTATGTTGGTTAAGAGTTTTAGAATGCCATACGTGCCGAAAAAGGGCCCGTGGAGAGACCAGACAAGCGAAAAGTCGGAGCATCGCAAGGCAAATGCGACTTATAAATCGCATTCGACAAATGCGACTTAAAGGCCCCAAGTATATAAGGCCTCCCACCTTGTCTTAAATCATTTCCTCTTCATTTTATTCCAGAGAACGAATAGAAACAGTAAGGGATGAAGGGTTTACATAAATTTTCTTCCGTTTACGCTGTCAAACTCAGTCCAAACTCAAATTAACTTCGGGTAGCGAAGTATAAAGCTGCAGGGAGCATTCCTACGGAGTTAGTTTCGTGAAATTCGGCCGACGAATCATTGTCTCACCAAGCCAAGGTAAGTAGAATTGCTCCAAACTAGTGTTAATACACTTCCGGCATTAAAGTAAGTATTTTTTCCTTCTAGACTCCCGAGAAATTGTGAGTTTTCGGCCATTCTTCGATAAGTCAAAGAATAGGCAGTAAATATATTCATAGGTATGGTTTCTCTCCAAAATAATAGTAGAATTAATTCTATTCCTTCGTGAATATGAATACAGTTGGGGAAATAGCTGAATATTCGCCGAGCTACGCCAGTTAATCAGGAAGCCGGCAGTTAAGGTATGTAAATCCAGTTCCTTTAAGTAAGCTAGTAGTTTCAGTGTAGAAAAATAGTACGAATTCCAGTGGAATGTTTCAGAAGTCGTATATTATATTCAGTATGAGTTCAGTAAGCATGTTAGAATTATTATACAGCGTTCAGCATGAAACTCAGTAAAACAGTATAATTCCCAGCAGAATATTCTAGAAATATTATTTCAGACTCAGTATATCTCAATATCAGATTCAGTATATTTCAGTATCAGATTCAGTATATTTCAGTATGAGATTCAGAACAGAATACCAGAATATAAATATTATTATCAGATTCAGTATATATATATACATATATATATTACATGCGGTTATTGCTATCTGTGGAGACATGATTGTTCTATGTTGGGCATCCTTAGAGCTTCCTTGACCGCTCCAAGGTTAATAGTTGTGTCGACTCGCCCGCTAGAGGGTGTGGATACATCGCTCTACGGAGTGGCATGCCGTCTGCCAACGGACGAAGATGGGATGCAGATTCCTCATAGCAGGCTGATCAGCACTATACCACACCCCTTGTCAAGCGCTTGCGCCCGGGGTGTAGATTACAGTTTCCAGATTACAGATTTTAGATTTCAGATTGCAGGAGTCCTCCGGACTCAGATCCAACTATAGTCAAGGGCTCAGCGGGCCCAAGTTGCATACCCAGGGGGCCGGCGGGATGCTCATAGTTACTAGGTGGATGGTATGACCTGGGTAGGGGTATATAGATTGTGTGTTTATTGGTACCTTACGGCTTATAGGGGCTGGTAAGGTTCTTGTATGCTATGTTGTGTTAGTTATTAATAGATAGAAAGTAGATCGCCATGTTATCAGGTATGACTCTTACTCTCTTCAGTAAAGTTATGCTCTTTTCAATCAGTCTCAGCCTGTGTCCTATTACTTTAGTATCTATCAGTATTATTGTTTACTTTCAGTTATTTTAAGTTATTGCTTTGCATACTCAGTACCAGTGGTACTGACGCCCGTTTTGGGGCGCTGCATTACTTGCCTGCAGGTACTCATAGATAAGGAGCAGATCCCTCGTAGTTCCAGCCAGCGTACAACGCCTTCAGCTCCTTTCATCCGGAGCTCAAAAGACAAAGGTTGACTTTCCTTTAATTTGTACAGTATGGGTAGGCCGGGGCCCTGTCCCGACCATCTTGCTATTCTTAGAAGCTTGCAGATTGTATATATTTCCTGTGGTTAGTTGTGTAGGTCGTGTGGGGCCATTTTTGTGTTTCAATTGCATGCAGCGGCCGTGTGGGGCCTTATTCAGTTAGTAGTGGTGACCTTGTCGATCACATAGTAGCCTGGTACTTATTTTCATTTCTCAGATAAACTAGTAAGCATGGTGGCCTTGTCAGCCCGCATAGGTTCCCGTATGTTCAGTTGTTCTGGTTAGCTGTTATTTTCCTATAGGTGGCTATAGGCCTTGTCAGCCGGAGGTTGTATTTACAGCCGTTATATAGCCCGTCGTTTTCTTGAATCCAGAATTAGAGTCAGCCTGGCACCAGAAGTGCTTAGGCTTAGTTAATTCAGTAGTCTAGGTCTTCGTAGGGCACCAGGTGCCAGTCATGCCTCCCAGGCGGGGCGTGACAAACTTGGTATCAGAGCAGGTCGTATCCTAGGGAGTCTGCAAGCCGTGCTAAGTAAAGTCTTGTCTTTGGATGTGTTGTGCACCACATACCATAGGCAGGAGGCTGCAAGGCATGATAGGGTGGTTACTCTTTCTTCATAGAGCAGTCGTGCCATAGAGCAGTACAGTATAAGGTTGAGTCCCTAAAGCTTATTATACTCTTTGTTTACAGATAAAATGTCAAATCAGCGATATTCTATCACAGGTAGAAGATTGGACATAGCAGCAAGAGAGGGCACCAGCAGGATGCCTCAGCCTCATTTAGAATCAGCCTGATCTGAGGGCAATACAGAGGCATCGTCCCAACCTTCTCAGCAGTCTCCACCCCATCAGGAGCCACTCGGGATGACACCACCTCCGAAAGTTCCTATACCTATACCATCTGACCAGTAGGTCAGGAGTGCAGTAGTTATGTTAGCGCAAATAATGGCTACTCAGCGCTAGTCAATGCCACCTACAGTGGCAGAATTATTAGGTGGGCCTGGTAATTCGAGGGTCCGAGAATTCCTGGCACTAGGTCCCCCACAATTTACCGGGACAGATTGAACAGAGGACTTCCAAGACTTCCTGGATCAGATACAGAGGATTTTTTGGGTAATTCATGTTACATCTACAGAGTCGGTTGAATTGGCGGTATTCCGACTGCGGGATATTGTTGTGTTGTGGTATGAGAGTTGGGAAAGGTCTCGAGGGAGAGATGTTGCCCCTCCGACCTGGTACAGCTTTTCATAGACTTTCCTAGACCGTTACCTACCACGAGAGATCCAACAGGCCCGGATGGACCAGTTTTTACACCTGGAGCAGGAGGCGATGAGTGTTCGAGAATACGCCCTGCAGTTCGATTCTTTGGCCCTATATTCTCCAGTCTTTGTAGAAATCATGCCATCTAGAGTCCACCGTTTTATTATGGGGCTGAACCAAGAGTATATTAAGGCCTGTAAGACAGCTACTTTGCGGAAAGATATGGATATTGATCGAGTGCAGGCTTTTGCTTAGACTATTGAGGGCCTCAGACAGCGGCAACAGGATAGAAGACGAACAAGTCAGGAACAACGCCACAAGGACAGGTCAGATGAGTTACAGGGGGAGATTCGGAGAGGGCCTAGGCCACGGCTGTCAGATAGGCCAACTAGACCCCCGCCTCAATCACATCAGCAGAATGGTAGATTTAGTCGCCGAGGATAGTCAGAGTCCGATGAAAGTTCTCGAACAGTAGATTCACCCCAGCAGAGGAGGGCAGAACAGAGCAGGTATACACCACCACTTTTCCCTATTTGCAGTCGACGCCACTTTGGAGCTTGCAGATATGGCTCCACAGGATGTTATATATGCGGACAGGAGGGTCATGTGATAAGAGATTGTCTAGCTAGGGGTCAGGGTGACCAGGATAGACAGGACAGGGCATCAGCAGGGTCGTGAGCTCCAGTAGCCCCGGCAGGGTGCAGGCCCTCAATTTCAGTAGTCAAAGGCCGAGGCAGATCAGGGGCCTCTAGTTCAGGTGCGGGCCCAAGCCGTACCTATGCATTACTTGGGAGACAGGATTTAGAGGCGTCTCCAGATGTTGTGACAAGTATGATGACTATTTGTTCTCACCCTGCTTATGTATTAATCGATCCGAGATCCACCTTGTCCTATGTTACCCTATTAGTGGGTCGAAAGTTCAGTATCATACCAGAATTTCTTGGGCAACCCTTTTCAGTATCTACACCCGTCGGTGACTCTATTATAGCCAGAAGGGTTTATTGAGGGTGTACAATAGAGGTTGCTAACCATCAGACCACAACATATTTGGTAGAGCTAGAAATGGTTGACTTTAACGCTATTATGGGTATGGATTGGTTAGATCCATGCTATGCCAATGTATAATGCTGGACCAAGACGGTCCGATTCCACTTTCCAAGGGAGGCAGTACGAGAGTGGAAGGGCAGTATAGTTATGCCAAAAGGTAGGTTTATTTCCTATCTTCAGGTGAGAAAGTTGATAGTCAAGGGGTTCATTTACCATATTTTCAGAGTTCAGGATGTTCGGGTAAAGCCTCCGACTCTCCAGTCTGTTCCAGTGGTGAATGAATTCCCCGATGTATTTCTAGATGGGTTACCTGCTATTCCCCCAAAAAGGGAAATAGACTTTGCAATTGATTTATTGTCGGGCACTCAGCCTATATCAATTCCCCCTTATCGCATGGCTCCTGCTAAACTCAGAGAACTAAAGGAGCAGTTGAAGGATTTGTTAGACAAGGGCTTTATCAGGCCGAGTACTTCACCTTGGGGTGCGCCAGTTTTGTTTGTGAAAAGAAGGATGGTTCCCTCCGCATGTGTATAGACTATCGACAACTGAATAAAGTCACAGTCAAGAATAAGTATCCTCTTCCCAAAATAGATGATTTATTTGATCAGTTACAGGGAGCCAGATATTTCTCCAAAATTGACTTAAGGTCCGGATATCATCAGGTTCTGGTTCGTGAAAGGGACATTCCAAAAACTGCCTTCAGGATCAGATACGGCCATTTTGAATTCTTAGTCATGTCCTTTGGGCTGACGAATGCTCCAGCCGTGTTTATGGACCTGATAAACAGCATTTTTAGACCATACTTGGACCTGTTCGTGATAGTGTTTATTGATGATATTCTGGTGTATTCTCGCTCGGAGACAGACCACCAAGATCATTTGCGGACAGTGCTCCAGATTCTCAGGGACTGTCAGCTGTATGCCAAGTTCTCTAAATGTGAATTTTGGCTGAATTCAGTAGCCTTTTGGGTCATATCGTGTCAGATGCTGGTATACAAGTAGATACCCAGAAAATAGAAGCAGTAAAAGCATGGCCCATTCCTACCACTCCGACCGAGGTACGCAGTTCCTGGGGTTAGCAGGGTACTACAGGAGGTTTCTTGAAGAATTTTCCACCTTAGCAGCACCTCTCACTAATCTGACGCAGAAGGCAGCAAACTTTCAGTGGACTGAGGCATGTGAGCGGAGCTTCCAGGAATTGAAAGACAAGCTAACATCAGCTCTAGTGTTAGCATTGCCAGAAGGTACATAAGGTTATGCAGTTTATTGTGACCCTTCGGGTGTTGCGTTAGGATGTGTGTTGATGCAGCATGGTAAAGTAATTGCTTATGCTTCCAGACAGGTGAGGAAACATGAAAAGAACTATCCTACCCATGATTTGGAATTGGCCGCTGTGATTCACGCCTTTAAGATATGGAGACATTACTTGTATGGCGTCTACGTGGATATTTTCACTGATCAGAAGAGCCTACAGTATATCTTCACCCAGAAAGAACTGAACTGACAGAAGCATCTCTGGTTAGAGCTATTGAAAGACTATGATGTGAATATTCTATATCACCCAGGAAGGGCCAATGTGGTGGCGGATGCCCTTAGCCCTAAGTCTATGGGGAGTTTGGCATACTTACAGCCTGTGCTGCAGGAATTAGCCCTGGAATTGCATCAATTAGCCAGTTTAGCCGTTTGTGTAGCAGAAACAGAGGACAACAGAGCGGTAATCCAGAACACCGCAGTGTCATCTTTAGTCGTGGAAGTAAAGGAACGGCAGTGTGAAGATCCTATCCTGGTTCAGCTTAGAAATAAAGTTCAGCAAGGAGAGGTGACAGATTTTCAGATAACCAAGGATGGGTATTGCGATATAAAGATCGCCTTTGTGTTCCAGATGTTGCAGGGCTTGCCAGCAGATTATAGGTGAGGTACATTATGCCCGTTATTCTCTCCATCCAGGTTAGACAAAAATGAACCATGATATAAAAGAAATCTACTGGCGGCCAGGAATGAAGAAGGGGATAGCAGAATTCGTAGCTCAGTGACCCAACTGCCAGCAGGTAAAAGCTGAACATCAGAAACCAGGCGGATTGACTCAGGATATAGCTGTGCCTCTATAGAAATGGGAAGCAGTAAATATTGATTTTGCAACAGGATTACCCCGCATCAGGCGTAGATATGATTTCATCTAGGTGATTGTTGATAGACTAACAAAATCAACTCATTTTCTTCCAGTAAGGGCTACCTATTCCGCCGAGGATTACGCTGAGCTGTATATCAGAGAAATAGTCAGGTTGCATGGTGTTCTAGTGTCCATTATCTCCGACAGAGGGGCGCAGTTTACAACTAAATTCTGGCAATCATTTCATAGAGGCTTGGGGACGCAAGTTAACCTGAGCACAGCTTTTCATCCTCAGACAGATAGGTAGGCAGAATGCACCATTCAAACGCTCGAGGATATGTTGCGAACATGTGTGTTGGATTTCAGAGGTAGCTGGGATGAACATTTACCACTCATTGAGTTCGCCTATAATAACAGTTACCATTCAGCTATTCAGATGGCGCCTTATGAGGCATTATATGGGAGAAAGTGCAGATCTCCATTTGGTTGATTTGAGATAGGAGAATCAGCATTGATTGGGCTAGATAGCATTCATTAGTTAGAGGAAAAAGTAAAGCTTATAAGAGAACGTTTACTGACTGCTCAGAGCCTCCAGAAATCTTATGCTGACGTGCGGCGTAGAAACTTGGAATTTAATGTGGGTGATTGGGTGTTTTTGAAAGTTTCACCTATGAAGGGTGTAATAAGATTTGGCAAGAAAGGCAAGCTCAGCCCGAGGTTTGTTAGGCCTTATGAGATTCGCCGAAGAATAGGCCAAGTGGCATATGAGTTAGACTTACCTCCAGAGTTAGAATCTGTCCACCCAGTTTTCCATGTATCAATGCTGAGAAAGTGCATAGGAGATCCCTCCAGAATTTTCCCAGTCCAAGATGTTCAGGTTACAGAGAAATTGGCCTATGAAGAAGTTCCAGTAGCCATAGTAGACCGGCAGATCCGCAGATTAAGAACTAAAGATGTTGCTTCTGTCAAAGTGTTATGGCGTAACAGGAACCTAGAGGAAATGACTTGGGAAGCAGAAAAAAATATGAAAGTCAGATATCTTCAGTAATTTCAGACTTAGTCAGCTAGAGGTATGTTATTATTGTTGTTTTATGAGTTACAGTATATTACAGTGCACGTGAGATAGTTGACTCTAGTGTATTGTGTAATGGATGCTATAGTATTATATGGAGTACCTGTATTAGACTTTTCTGCATTTTAGGATTTTTGGGATAGTCCATATTACAGGGGAAACTCTGCCGAAATTTTTCCAGAAAAGGTAGAGCAAGTTAAAATTTCTGTAAACGGAAGTTAAAATTCGAGGACGAATGTTCTTAAGGGGGGAAGGATGTTATACCCTATAAGTTCTTGATACTTAGTTGGCCTATTCGCATGTTGGTTAAGAGTTTTAGAATCCATACGTGCGAAAAAAGGGCTCGGGGAGAGACTGGACAAGCGCCAAGTCAGAGCATCGCAAGGCAAATGCGACTTATAAATCGCATTCGATAAATGCGACTTAAAGGCCCCAAGTATATAAGGCCTCCCACCTTGTCTTAAATCATTTCCTCTTCATTTTATTCTAGAGAACGAATAGAAACAGTAAGGGACGAAGGGTTTACATAAATTTCCTTCCGTTTACTCTGTCAAACTCAGTCCAAACTCAAATTAACTTTGGGTAGCGAAGTGTAAAGCTGCAGAGAGCATTCTTACGGAGTTAGTTTCGTGAAATTCGGTTAATGAATCGTCGTCTCGCTGAGCCAAGGTAAGTGGAATTGCTCCAAACTAGTGTTAATACACTTACGACATTAAAGTAAGTATTTCTCCCTTTTAGACTCCCGATAAATTGCAAGTTTTCGGCCGTTCTTCGATAAGTCGAAGAATAGGCAGTAAATATATTCATAAGTATGGTTTCTCTCCAAAATAATAGTAGAATTAATTCTATTCCTTCGTGAATATGAAGACAATTGGGGAAATAGATGAATATTAGTCGAGCTACGCCAGTTAATCAGGAAGCCAGCAGTTAAGGTATGTAAAGTCAGTTCCTTTCGGCAAGCTAGTAGTTTCAGTATAGCAAAATAGTACGAATTCCAGTAGAATGTTTCAGATCCGTATATTATATTCAGTATGAGTTCAGTAAGCATGTTAGAATTATTATACAGTGTTCAGTATGAAACTCAGTTAAATAGTATAATTCCCAGTAGAATATTCCAGAAATATTATTTCAGACTCAGTATATCTCAGTAACAGATTCAGTATATCTCAGCATCAGATTCAGTATATTTCAGTATCAGATTCAGTATATTTTAGTATGAGATTCAGAACAGAATACAAGAATATAAATATTATTATCAGATTCAATATATATATATATATATATATATATATTACATGTGGTTATTGCTATCTGTGGAGACATGATTGTTCTATGTTGGGCACCCTTAGAGCTTCCTTGACCACCCCAGGGTTAATAGCTGTGTCGACTCGCCCGCTAGAGGGTGAGGATACGTCGCTCTACGGAGTGGCGTGCCGTCCGCCAGCGGACGAAGATGGGATGCAGATTCCCCATAGCAGGTTGATCAGCACTATACCACACCCCCTGTCGAGCGCTTGTGCCCGGGGTGCATATTACAGTTTTCAGATTACAGATTTCAAATTTTGGATTTCAGGAGTCCTCCGAACTTAGATCCAGCTATAGTCAGGGGCCCAACGGGCTCAAGTTGCATACCCAGGGGGCCGGCGGGATGCTCGTAGTTACTAGATGGATGGTATGACCTGGGTAGGGGTATATAGATTGTGTGCTGGTTTGTACCTTATGGCTTATGGGGGCTGGTAAGGTTCTTGTATGCTATGTTGTGTTAGTTATTAATAGATAAAAAGTAAACCTCCATGTTATCAGGTATGACTCTTACTCTCTTCAGTAATGTACGCTCTTTTCAATCAGTCTCAGCCCGTCTCCTATTCTTCAGTATCTACCAGTATTATTGTTTACTTTCAGTTATTTTCAGTTATTACTTTGCATACTCAGTACCAGTTATTCTGACGCCCGTTTTGGGGTGCTGCATTACTTGCTTGCAGGTACTCATAGACGAGGAGCAAATCCCTCATAGTTCCAGCCAGCGTACAGCGCCTTCAGCTCCTTTCATCCGGAGCTCGAAAGACAAAGGTAGACTTCCCTTTTATTTGTACAGTATGGGTAGGCCGGGGCCCTGTCCCGACCATCTTGCAATTCTTAGAGGCTTTCAGATTGTATATACTCCCTGTGGTTAGCTGTGTAGGCCGTGTGAGGCCATTTGTGTGTTTTAGTTGTATGCAGCGGCCGTGTAGGGCCTTATTCAGTTGGTAGTGGGTCGGTCACATAGTAGCTTGGTACTTGTTTTCATTTCTCAGATAAACTAGTAAGCATGGTGGCCTTGTCGGCCTGCAGAGGTTCCCGTATATTCAGTTGTTTAGCTGTTATTTTCCTACAGGTGGCTATAGGCCTTGTCGGCCGAAGGCTGTATTTACAGTCGTTATATAGCCCGTCGTTTTCTTGAATCCAGAATTAGAGCCATCCTGGCACCAGAAGTGCTTAGGCTTAGTTAATCCAATAGTCTAGGTCTTAGTAGGGCACGAGGTGCCAGTCATGCCTCCCCAGGAGGGGCGTGACAGATACGTCGCTTTACGGAGTGGCATGCCATCCGCCAGTGGACGAAGATGGGATGCAGATTCCCCAAAGCAAGCTGATCAGCACTATACCACACCCCTTGTTGAGCGCTTACGCCCGGGGTGCAGATTACATTTTTTAGATTACAGATTTTAGATTTCAGATTTTAGATTTCAGATTTTAGATTGCAGGAGTCCTCCGGACTCAGATCCAGCTATAGTCAGGGGCCCAGCGAGCCCAAGTTGCATACCCAGGGGGCCGGCTGGATGCTCATAGTTACTAGGTGGATGGTATGACCTGGGTAAGGGTATATAGACTGTGTGTGGTTGGTACCTTACGGCTTATGGGGGCTGGTAAGGTTCTTGTATGCTATGTTGTGTTAGTTATTAATAGATAGAAAGTAGACCGCCATGTTATCAGGTATGACTCTTACTCTCTTCAGTAAAGTTACTCTCTTTTCAGTCAGTCTCAGCCCGTCTTCTATTACTTCAGTATCTATCAGTATTATTATTTGCTTTCAATTATTTTCAGTTATTGCTTTGCATACTCAGTACCAGTGGTACTGATGCCCGTTTTGGGGCGCTGCATTACTTGCCTGCAAGTACTCATAGACGAGGAGCAGATCCCTCGTAATTCCAGCCAGCGTACAGAGTCTTCAGCTCCTATCATCCGGAGCTTGACAGCTAAAGGTTTTCTTCCCTTTTTGTTTGTACAGTATGAGTAGGTCAGGGCCCTGTCCCGACCATCTTATTATTCTAAGAGGTTTGCGAATTGTATATTCCCAGTGGTTAGTTGTACCGGTCGTGTGGGGCCGTATGTATATTTCAGTTTGCATGTGATGGTCGTTTGGGGCCTTGTTCAGTTGTCAGTTGGTGACCTTGTCGGTCACAGATCAGTTCAGTACTTGATTATACTTTCCAGTGATAACTAGTCAGCAAGGTGGCCTTGTCGGCCCGCATAGGTTCCCTTCTACTCAGTTGTTCTGGTTAGCTGTTATATTCCTACAGGTGGCTATAGGCTTAGTCGACCGGAGGCTGTATTTACAATCATTGTATAGCCCGTTGTTTTCCTAAATCCAGAATTAGAGCCAACCTGGCACCAGAAGTGCTTAGGCTCAGTAGTCCAGCAGTCCAGGTCCTAGTAGGGCACCAGTTGCAATTCATGCCTCCCAAAGCGGGGTATGACAAACTTGGTATCAGAGCAAGTCGTATTCCAAGGAGTATGCAACCCGTGCTAAGTAGAGTCTTATCTATGGATGTGTTGTGCACCACATACCATAGGCAGGAAGCTGCAAGGCATGATAGGATGGTTACTCTTTCTTCACATTCAGTCGTGCCATAGAGTAGTACAGTATAGGGTGTAGTCCCTAAAGCTTACTATACTCTTTGTTTACAGATAAAATGTCAGATCAGCGACACCCTATCACAGGCCGAAGATTGGATACAACAGATGGAGAGGGCACCAACAGGATGCCCCAGTCTCGATTAGAATCAGCCCGATCTGCGGGCGATACAGAGGCATCGTCCCGACCTTCTCAGCAGTCTCCACCCCATTAGGAGCCACTTGGGACGGCACCACCTTCGACAGTTCCTATACCTACACCATCTGACCAGGAGGTCAGGAGTGTAGTAGTTACGTTAGCGCAAATGATGGCTACTCAGCGCCAGTCAATGCCACCTACAGCGGCAGAATCATCAGGTGGGCCTGGTAGTTTGAGGGTCCGAGAATTCCTGGCACTAGGTCCCCCACAGTTTATCGGGACAAATCGAACAGAGGACCCCCAAGACTTCCTGGATCAGATGCAAAGGATCTTTCGGGTAATGCGTATTACTTCTGTAGAGTCGGTCGAATTAGCAGTATTCTGACTGAGGGATATTGTTGTGTTGTGGTATGAGAGTTGGGAAAGGTCTAGAGGGAGAGATGTTACCCCTCCGACCTGGTCCAGCTTTCAGAGGCTTTCCCGGACCGCTATCTACCACAAGAGATCCGGCAGGCCCAAATGGATCAGTTTTTACACTTAAAGCAAGGGGAAATGAGTGTTCGAGAATACGCCCTGCAGTGTGATTCTTTGGCCCGCTATGCTTCAGCCTTCGTAGACACCATATCATCCAGAGTCCACCGGTTTATTATGGGGCTGAACCCAGAGTATATTGAGGCCTATATGACAACTACTTTGTGGGAAGATATGGATATTGCTCGAGTGCAGGCTTTTGCTCAGACTATTGAGGGCCTCAGACAGCGGCAACAGGATAGCAGACCAACAAGTCAGGAACAGCACCGCAAGGACAGGTCAGATGAGTTACTAGGGGGAGATTCGGAGAGGGCCTAGGCCATGGTTGTCAGATAGGCCACCTAGACCCCCGCCTCCATCACAGCAGCAGAAAGGTAGATTCAGTCGCCGAGGACAGTCAGAGTCCGGCGGAAGTTCTCAAACAGTAAATTCACCCCAGTAGAGAATAGCAGAGCAGAGGAGGTATACACCACCACTTTGCCCTATTTGCAGCCGACGCCACTCTGCAGCTTGCAGATATGGCTCCACAGGGTGATATATATGTGGACAGGAGGGTCATGTGATGAGAGATTGTCCAGCCAGGGTCAAGGTGACCAGGATAGACAGGACAAGGCAGCAGCATCTAGCAGCCCCCCGGCAGGGTGCAGGCCCTCAGTTTCAGTAGGCAGACGCCGAGACAGATCAGGGGCCTCTAGTTTAGGTGCGGGCCTAAGTTGTACCTATGCATTACCAGGGAGACATGATTCAGAGGCGTCTCTAGATGTTATGACAGGTATGATGACTATTTGCTCTCACCCTGCTTATGTATTAATCGATTCGGGATCTACCTTGTCCTATGTTACCCCATTAGTGGCTCGAAAGTTTTGTATTGTATCAGAAATGCTTCAGCAACCCTTTTCAGTATCTACACCCATCGGTGACTCTATTATAGCCAAAAGGGTTTATCGAAGGTGTACAGTAGAGGTTGCTAACCGTCAGACCACAACAGATTTGGTAGAGTTAGAAATGGTTGACTTTGACGCCATTATGGGTATGGATTGGTTAGCTCCATGCTATGCCAATGTAGAATGCTGGACCAAGACGGTCCGATTCCACTTTTCAGGGGAGGCAGTACGAGAGTGGAAGGGCAGTACAGCTATGCCAAAAGGTAGGTTTATTTCCTATCTTTGGGCGAGAAAGTTGATAGCCAAGGGGTGCATTTACCACATTGTCAGAGTTCAGGATATTCAGGTAGAGCCTCCGACTCTCCAGTCTGTTCCAGTGGTGAATGAATTCCCTGATGTACTTCCAGATAAGTTACCTGGTATTCCCCCAAAAAGGGAAATTGACTTTGCAATTGATTTATTGTCGGGCACTCAGCCATATCAATTCCCCCTTATCACATGGCTCCTACTGAACTCAAAGAAATAAAGGAGCAGTTGAAGGATTTGTTAGACAATGTATTTATCAGGCCGAGTACTTCACCTTGCGGTGCGCCAGTTTTGTTTATGAGAAAGAAGGATGTTCCCTCCGCATGTGTATAGACTAATCGGCAACTGAATAAAGTCAGAGTCAAGAATAAATATCCACTTCCCACAATAGATGATTTATTTGACCAGTTATAGGGAGCCAGACATTTCTCCAAAATTGACTTAAGGTCCGAATATCATAATGTTCGGATTCGCGAAAGGGACATTCCAAAGACTGCCTTCAGGACCAGATACAACCATTTTGAATTCTTAGTCATGTCCTTTGGGCTGACGAATGCTCCAGCCTGTTTATGGACCTGATGAACAGTATTTTCAGACCATACCTGGACTTGTTCGTGATAGTGTTTATTGACGATATTATGGTGTATTCTCGCTCAGAGGCAGATCACCAGGATCATTTGCGGACAGTGCTCCAGATTCTCAGAGACCGTCAGTTGTATGCCAAGTTCTCTAAATGTGAATTTTGGCTGAATGTAGTAGCCCTTTTGGGTCATATCGTGTCGGATGTTGGTATACAGGTAGATACATAAAAGATAGAAGCAGTAAAAGCATGGCCCAGACCTACCACTCCGACCGAGGTACGCAGTTTCCTGAGGTTAGCAGGGTACTATAGAAGGTTTGTTGAGGGATTTTCTACCTTAGCAGCACCTCTGACTAAACTGATGCAGAAGGCAGCAAAATTTCAGTGGACTGAGGCATGTGAGCAAAGCTTCCAGGAATTAAAAGACAGGTTAACATCAGCTCTAGTGTTAGCATTGCCAGAAGGTACAAAAGGTTATGCAGTTTATTGTGACGCTTCGGGTATTGGGTTAGGATGTGTGTTGATGCAGCTTGGTAAAGTAATTGCTTATGCTTCCAGACAGCTGAGGAAACATGAAAAGAACTACCTACCAATGACCTGGAATTGGCCGCGGTGATTTACTCCTTAAAGATATGGAGACATTACTTGTATGGCGTCCATATGGGAATTTTCACTTATCATAAGAGCCTACAGTATATCTTCACCCAGAAAGAGTTGAATTTGCGGCAGCGTCGCTGGTTAGAGCTATTGAAAGACTATGATGTGAATATTTTGTATTACCCAGGGAGAGCTAATGTGGTGGCAGATGCCCTTAGCCGTAAATCTATGGGAAGTCTGGCACACTTACAGCTTGAGCAGTGGGAATTAGCCCGGGAATTGCATTAGTTAGCCAATTTAGCCGTTCGTGTAGCAGAAATAGAGGACAACAGAGCGGTAATCCAAAACACTGCAGTGTCATCTTTAGTCGTGGAATTAAAGGAATGGAAGTGTGAAGATCCTAGATTGATTCAGCTTAGAAACAGAGTTCAGCAAGGAGAGGTGATAGATTTTCAGATAACCGAGGATAGGGTATTGCGATATAAAGATAGCCTTTTTGTTCCAGACGTTGCAGGGCTTCGCCAGCAGATTATAGGCGAGGTACATTATGCCCGTTATTCTCTCCACCCAGGTTCGACGAAAATGTACCACGATATAAAAGAAATCTACTGGTGGCCTAGAATAAAGAAGAGGATAGCATAATTCATAACTCAGTGTGCCAACTGCCAGCAGGTAAAAGCTGAACATCAGAAACCAGGCGGACTGAGTTAGGATATAGTTGTGCCTCTATGGAAATTGGAAGCAGTAAATATGGATTTTGTAGCAGAATTACCCCGCACTAGGCGTAGATATGATTCAATCTGGGTGATTGTTGACAGACTGACAAAATCAACTCATTTTCTGCCAGTAAGGGCTACCTTTTTCGCCGAGGATTATGCTGAGCTGTATATCAGAGAAATAGTCAGGTTGCATGGTGTTCCAGTGTCCATTATCTCCGACAGAGGGGCGCAGTTTATAGCTAAATTCTGGCAATCATTTCATAGAGGCTTGGGGATACAGGTTAACCTGAGCACAACTTTTCATCCTCAAATAGATGGGCAGGCAGAACGCACCATTCAAACGCTCAAGGATATGTTGCGAACATGTGTGTTGGATTTTGGAGGTAGATGGGATGAACATTTACCACTCATTGAGTTCGCCTATAATAACAGTTACCATTCAGCTATTTAGATGTCGCCTTATGAGGTATTACATGGGCGAAAGTGCAGATCTCCAGTTGGTTGGTTTGAGGTAGGAGAATCAGCATTGATTGGGCCAGATATCATTCATCAGTCAGAGGAAAAAGTAAAGCTTATCAGAGAATGTTTACTGACTGCTCAGAGCCGCCAGAAATTTTATACTGACGTGCGGTGCAGAAACTTGGAATTTAATGTGGGTGATTGGGTGTTTCTGAAAGTTTCGCCGTTGAAGGGTGTAATGAGATTTGGCAAGAAAGGCAAGCTCAGCCCGAGGTTTGTTGGGCCTTATGAGATTCGCCGAAGAATAGGCCAAGTGGCATATAAGTTAGACTTACCTCCAGAGTTAGAATCTGTCCACTCAGTTTTTCATGTATCAATGCTGAGAAAGTGCATAGGAGATCCCTCCAGAATTGTCCCAGTCCAAGATGTTCAGGTTACAGAGGAGTTGGCCTATGAAGAAGTTCCAGTAGCCATATTAGACCGGCAGATTCGCAAATTAAGAACTAAAGATGTTGCTTCTGTCAAAGTATTATGGCGTAACAGGAACCGAGATGAAATGATTTGGGAAGCTGAAGAAGATATGAAAGTCAGATACCCTCAGTTATTTCAGACTTTAGTTAGTCAGAGGTATATTGATATTGCTGTTTTATGAGTTGCTTTATATTCATGTGTATTAGTGAGATGTTGACTTCAGTTTATTATGTAATGGATGCTATAGTATTATATGGAGTACCTATATTGGACTTTTCTGCGTTTCTGGAGTTTTGAGATAGTCCATATTACAGGGAAAAATCTGCCAAAATTTTTCCAGAATAAGTAGAGCAAGTTAAGTTTCTGTAAACGGAAGTTAACATTTGAGGATGAATGCTCTTAAGGGGGTAAGGATGTTACACCTCGTAAGTTCTTGACACTTAGTTGGCCTATTCGCATGTTGGTTAAGAGTTTTAGAATGTCATATGTGCGAGAAAAGGGCCCGGGGAGAGACCGGACAAGCTCCAAGTCGGAGCGTCGCAAGGCAAATGCGACTTATAAATCGCATTCGACAAATGCGACTTAAAGAGGAGGGGTTCGGGCCCAAGTATATAAGGCCTCCCACCTTGTTTTAGATCATTTCCTTACATTTAATTTCCAGTGAACGACCAGTAAACAGGGGAGACGAAGGGTTTTCATTAATTTTTGTCTGATTAAGCCATCAAACGCAGTCCAAACTCAAATTAACTTCGAGTAGCGAAGTATAAAGTTGCAGGGAGCATTCCTGCGGAGTTAGTTTCGCGAAATTCGATCGGCGAATCGTCGTCACGCCGAGCCAAGGTAAGTGGAATTGCTCCAAACTAGTGTTAATATACTCCCAACATTAAAGTGAGTATTTCTCCCTTCTAGACTTCAGAGAAATTACGAGTTTTCGGTCGTTCTTCGATAAGTCGAAGAATAGGCAGTAGGTATATCCATGAGTATGGTTTCTTTCCAAAATAATAGTAGAATTAATTCTATTTTTTTGTGAATATGAATACAGTTGGGAGAAATAGCTAAATACTAGCCGAGCTACACCAGTTAATCAGAAAGTTGGCAGTTGAGGTATGTAAGCCAATTTATTTCGGCAAGCTAGTAGTTCCAGTATAACAAAATAGTACAAATTCCAGTAGAATGTTTTAGAAGTCGTATATTATATTCAGTATGAGTTCAGTAAGCATGTTAGAATTATTATACAGTGTTCAGCATGAAACTCAGTAAAACAGTATAATTCCCAGCAGAATATTCCAGAAATATTATTTCAGACTCAGTATATCGCAGTATTAGATTCAGTATATTTCAGTATCAAATTCAGTATATTTCAGTATGAAATTCAGAACAGAATACCAGAATATAAATATTATTATCAGATTCAGTATATATATATATATATATATATATATTACATGCGGTTATTGCTATCTGTGGAGACATGATTGTTCTGTGTTGGGCACCCGTAGAGCTTCCTTGACCGTCCCAGGGTTAATAGTTGTGTCGACTCGCCCTCCAGAGGGTAAGGATACGTCGTTCTACGGAGTGGCATGTCGTACGCCAACGGACGAAGATGGGATACAGATTCCCCATAGCAGGCTGATCAGCACTATACCAAACCCCCTGTCGAGCGCTTGCGCCCGGGGTGCAGATTGCAGTTTTCAGATTACAGATTTCAGATTTCAGATTTCAGATTGCAGGAGTCCTCCGGACTCAGATACAACTATAGTCAAGGGCCCAGCGAGCCCAAGTTGCATACCCAGGGGGCCGGCTGGATGCTCATAGTTACTAGGTGGATGGTATGACCTAGGTAGGGGTTTGTAGATTGTGTGTTGGTTGGTACCTTACGGCTTATAGGGGTTGGTAAGGTTCTTGTATGCTATGTTGTGTTAGTTATTAATAGATAGAAAGTAGACCGCCATGTTATCAGATATGACTCTTACTCTTTTCAGTAAAGTTACGCTCTTTTCAGTCAGTCTCAGCTCGTCTCCTTTTACTTCAGTATCTATCAGTATTATTGTTAGCTTTCAGGTATTTTCAGTTATTGTTTTACATACTCAGTACAAGTGGTACTGACGCCCGTTTTGGGGCGCTGCATTACTTGCCTGCAGGTACACATAGACGAAGAGCAGATCCCTCGTAGTTCCAGCCAGCGTACTGAGTCTTCAGCTCCTATCATCCGGAGCTTGACAGCTAAAGGTTTACTTCCCTTTTTGTTTGTACATTATGGGTAGGCTGGGGCCCTTTCCCGACCATCTTATTATTCTTAGAGGCTTGCGAATTGTATATTCCCTGTGGTTAGTTGTACCGGTCGTGTGGGGCCGTATGTATGTTTTAGTTTGCATGTGATGGTCGTGTGGGGCCTTGTTCAGTTGTCAGTTGGTGATCTTCTCGGTCACAGATCAGTTCAGCACTTGATTATACTTTTCAGTGATAACTAGTCAGCAAGGTGGCCTTGTCGGCGCGCATAGGTTCCCTTATGCTCAGTTGTTCTGGTTAGCCGTTATATTCCTACAGGTGGCTATAGTCCTAGTCGGCCGGAGGCTGTATTTACAGCCGTTATATAGCACGTTATTTTCATAAATCCAGAATTAGAGCCAGCCTGACACCAGAAATGCTTAAGCTCAGTAGTCCAGTAGTCCAGGTCCTAGTAGGGCACCAGGTGCCAGTCATGCCTCCCAAGGCGGGGCGTGACAACAGTTCACCAAAGCTTTTCTTCACACATGATCTCCAAGAGAATAGTGATATCAACATACAACAAATTCATTCGAGTTATAATATAACTGATTTATTTACCAAGTCTCTACCAACTCCAACTTTTGAGAAGATGGTACACAAAATTGACATGCAAATTTCAAGTTTTTTAACTAATATTTTCATTAGGAGGAATTAATACGCGTCGTACTTTTTTTTCCCTTTCAAGATTTTTGTCTCACTGAATTTTTTTTGTAAGAATTTTTACTGAGACTGCCAAAATACATATTATTAGATATGTGTACTCATTTTCCTTCACTAAAAATTTTTTCAATTGAATTTTTTTTTCTAGTAAGCTTTTAACAAGACACATTATCTATCAAATAAACATTGAAAGGGAGTGTTACAAATGTCTTTGTATTATAGTGAATGCCTACAAATATATTTGTATTATAGTAAATATATATTTTATTTTTTTGGAAAAAGTTGATTAGTTTCCCTTATAAATAAATGAATTCTCTAAAATAACAAATTTCTCACTTTTCTCTTTCTCTGCAATATTCTTCCTTCTTTCTTTATTATTTCATAACAAAAATGTCATAAATTCACAAATGCTTTCCAATTTAGATCTTGGATCTGAAAGTTTATTGGAGAATTATAGGTGAATTTGACAGAATTTTGTTTTTCTCCAGTGATGTCTCTCTATTTGTCCTTACAGATCTGGTCTACTACTAAAAATTACTATATTTTTCATTGAAAAATTGGTTATTCCTACTGATATCAATGGGAAAAAGAAAAAATAATAGTGTTTTCATATGAAAAAATCATGAAATTTTTCACTATTTCAGTAAGAATCTATTTCCCATATATTTTCCCAGTAAATTACTTTTATAAAAAATAAATAAAAAATCATATTTTATAACTCAAATTTTTTATTAATTTATAATAAGAAAAATTTCTATTTTTAATTCATCATATATAGAGAGAGATGGATCTTATTAAACTTTTTGCACTATGAAATATGAGAGAATAAAAGAAAAAGTTTTGTGAGGGGAGTTAGAGAGGAGAGAAGATGGGGACCAAAGTCGCATGAGTTTGATTTAGGACCAAATACAATTTGACCTATTTTTAATTTTGTCAAATACATAAGTAACCTCATAAATTTATTCCTTTTGGTTATTTGAACACTCTATTTCAGTCTTACTCATTTCACACGTTCAACTTTACTTTTTTATATTTCATTTAAATATAAAAAATATTATTCATTATAAATAATTCGACATATATTAATAAATATTTTAGAAATGTATGAAATATTCAATAAAATAACGGTATATATAATTTTTTTCTTCACATTATTTGATTTAACTCAATACTTCGCTTCCTGATTTTTAATTCATTCTAATACCAAAAAAAAAACTCCAATTTTATTGCTAATAATACTATTAAAAAAATATTAAAATTCAACGAATTCCGTCGGATTGTCAATGTTATTTTAAAAAAGAAAATTGATATACTTTAAGAAATACTTTCGTCGGTTATTTTTTCGCAAAAACTGTTATACCCCGTAGGATTCCCGGCACCTAGATGACCTATTCGCACGTTGGTTAAGCATATTTGAAGGCCATACGTGCTAGAGAAAGGCCCGGGAAAAGATCGGACGAGAAACCTGTCGAACCATCGCGGAAGGAGCCGAGGCAGAGCCCCTTCGCGATGGCAGCGTGTCACGGAGGTGAGGCCTCCGCGTTGGCTCCGTGACACGTTGGCCTTGTCCAGGCCCAAGTATATAAAGTCCCACTTCGGTTTATTTTGGAATTATATCATAAAAACTCCAGAAAACAGAGAGGAAACAGCAGAGAAGGAAAAAGGAACGAAGAAGTAATATAATTTTCATCCGATTACGCCACTAAACGTTGTCCAAACTCAAATTAACCTCAGATACTGAGGTATTTAGCGGCAGAGAGCATTCCTACGGATTTTGTTTCGTGAAATACGGCCGACGAATTGTCGAGCTACCGAGCTAAGGTAAGTGGAATTGCTCTGAACTAATGTCTATGTGTTCCTAGCTGTGAAGTGAGTATTTCTCCCTTCTGGACCTCTGAAAAATAGCGAGTTTTCGACCGTCTTTCGATAAGCCTAAGTTTAGGCTATAAACTATATCGAAAGTGACGTTGCTCTTTAAAATAAAGCTGTATTTAGTATTAATTGACATATTTATGAATGTAGTTGGGAGAAAATAGTTGAAGTACTGGCCGAGCCTCGTCCGTCAGACGGATAGTTCGGGGATAAGGTATGTAAAGCTAGTTTCCTCGGCAAGTTAGTAATCTCGGGATAGTACAGTAATTTAAAGGCCAGTAGAATGTTCAGAAGTCATGTGTTATGTTTATTACGAATGTTGGTACGATATTAGAAGCATCATGTTGTATTTAGCGCGAAACTTGTTAGCACGATATAGATTCTAATATAAGTGTTAGGAACTGCACAGCATGCTCAGTATGTGATGTGACACAGAATGTTAGGATATCATTGTATTCAGTTGAAACCCAGTAAAGCAATGTAATATCTGTAAGACATCTCAGAAGTAGAATGATAAGTTAAAATGAAGTTAGGAAGCATGTTAGGAATAGTAAATCATGTTACTATAGAAACTCAGCATACAACATTTCAGCAGAAAGACCGTATCTTGCTCAGCATTAGACCCAGTACAGTCTAGCAGAAGACTATATTTATACGTATATACTATTACCAGTCTCAGCATGTATTAAGTACGTACATATTACTATCACTAGCTCAGCATATAGTATATACAAATACTTTACCACTATTAGCTTCAGTATGTGGGACATGCAGATAGTATTACTAGTTGAGACCGTTGTATTGTTTGAGGTTAGACTACCTAGCATCCATGACCGCCCCAGGGTTGATAGCTGTATCGACTCGTCCGCCAGAGGACGAGGATACGTCGCTCTATGGAGTGGCATGCTGTCCCACAGGGGACGAAGATGGGATGCCAGTTTTCCCCATATTGTACCTTGATCGGCCCTTACACACCTCTGTCGAGCGGATACGCCCGGGTGTTGATTCAGGAGTCCTCCGGACTCTGATGCAGTTATAGTCAGGGGCTCAGCGAGCCCAAGTGCTTACCCAGGGGACCGGCGGGATGCTTATAGCTATTTTAGGAGATGGGATGACCGGGGTAGGGGTGTAGATTCTGTGCTGGTTGTACCTCCCGGCTTATGGGGGCCGGGTAAGGTTTATGTGTGCTATGTGATATTATGATATGTTATGCCATGTACAGTAGATACGAGTAGATCGACAGTAGGACGATAAATCTCCAAGTATGACTCATACTCCTTCCGGTAGAATTAAAAGAAGGTATGATTTACATTATCAGACAGTTAATCCATTCCTTTCTACTTCTGTTTCATCAGTTGTATTGTTATTTTCAGATATTTCTTTCAGTTATTGCTTTACATACTCAGTACCAGCGGTACTGACGCCCGGTGGGGCGCTGCATTACTTGCCTGCAGGTACTCATAGACGAGCAGGCGATACCACGTGATTCTTGTCAGCGATCGAGCATTCAGCTCCTGTCATCCGGAGACTGAATCCTAGAGGTGTATTCCGTTTTCTTTGGTTGTACAGTACGGGTAGGTTGGGGCCCTGTCCCGATCATTTCTATTGCTATTCCTAGAGGCTTGCAGTCTGTATATATATTACCCTGTGGTCAGATGAGCCGGTCGTGTGAGGCCGTGCAGTTGTATAGCTGTTAGTACTTTTGTTTCCTTTATGTTGGCCGTGTGGGGCCATAGTTCGACAGTAGTGGTGACCTTGCCGGTCACGTAGCTATCCAGTACTTCAGGGTTGAGTTATAGATAACTAGACAGCATGGTGGCCTTATCGGCCCGCATAGGTTTCCTTATAGTTGCTTGTTTCTGGTTAGCTGTTATTACAGGTACAGGAGGCTATCGGCCAATGGGCCGGGGGCTGTGTTTACAGCCGTTATATAGCCCTTTGTTTCCAGAAATGTGAGTTAGAGCCAGCCAGGCACCAGATGTGCCCAGGCTCAGCAGTCTAGTAGTTTAGGTCCTAGTAGGGCACCAGGTGCCAGTCATACCCCCCAAGGCGGGGTGTGACAAAAACTATAAAAAAAATTAAAAAAAATTAACGGACGAACATTGATTTCTAAAGTGTAAAATTGCAGTTAAAGAGCATAAATAAATTAATAAAAATATAAAAATTCGTATTTTGTGTTTAAATGAAACATGAAAAATAGAGTTGGATGGTTAAAATGAAACAAGGATGAGATAGAGTGTCCAAATAAAAAAAATGGGCAAGTTTGAGGGGTTGTGTATGCGTTTGACCTTTTTTTTTTTTTTTTATACTTTATGTCAGAACTATTTCAGTTTAATCCTTCAACCTAAATTTTTTATGTACCATTTAAACATAAAAATATTATTTAATGAAAATTATTTAGTACGTGTTGATAAATAATTTTAAAAAAGTATAAAATATTTAATTAAAAAATGGAACATATTTTATTTTTTTTCATATCATTCAGATTATTTCTTTTTAATTCTTAACTCGCTCCAATACGGATAAAAAGAACCCATCTTTAGTACGAGTAAACCCTCCTCCCCCCCCCCTCCCCGATTCATTGATAATGATACTAATAAAAAATACAAAAATTCAATGGATTCGTTGAATGGTTAATGCTTTTTTTTTTAAAAATAAAATTTTAAATTGTTTTAACGAAAACTAATGTTTGTCGACTTTTTGACGTGTAAGGTTGTAATTGAAGAATATAAATAAAAATAATAAAAATTATTTATGTGTTTAAATGTAACACAAAAAATAAAGTAGAAAAATTAAAATAAAATAAAACTGAGATAAAATATCAAAATTAAAAAAAAAAAAAAAAAAAAAAAAAAAAGGAGAACAAATTTAAGAAATTGTGTGTCTATCTATTTGGCCTTGGCCTTGATTCAAATCAGGCTGGGGGGAGTAACAGAGAATCTGAAGTTGAGTGCTTAAATTTATTTGCTCCTAAAATTCAAAAAATTTCAGGCCACACTTTTTAACTATTTATTTAGTAAATATTATTTTGTAAAGCTCTTTAATTTTTATGATAATCGACGATTGGAATTTACTTTAAATATTTTATGTCGTCTTTGGATGAGAATGTGAGAACAAATGCGGGGGGGGGGGGGGGGGGGGGGCTATTTTATTCGAAGAAAGAGAGAAAAGTGTTTAATATACTTGGGAAAAATATAATGCCCAATTAGAATTGTGGAATTACAAAAATATTTTGAGAGTAAATATATAAAAATAATTAATTATTTTAATTATTATTGATTTTTTTTTATTTTACTGTTATTTTAGAAATATAAATTTGTAACTAGATCTATTTTTATCATTAAAAAATTGTTAAATTTTGAAGAAATAAAAGAATAAATTAATAAATTTAGATAACGCAAAGAAGAAAGAAATTGTTCTACTCTGTGATGTTTAATTTTTTATATTATTTTTGTTAGTATTTTGGCAGTACTTCAATATATTTGGTTTTACTATTATTTTGAGGTAATGGATTTAACTAGTTTACTGTTATTAATAAAAGACGTAGAGATTTGGAAAAGAAAAACAAATAAGAAATAAAATATAATTAATTTTAACAAATTAATATGAAATATCACATTTTTTATGAAATAATAAAGAAAGAACAAGAATATTATAGAGAAAAAGAGAAGCAGAGAAGTTCTTATTTCTCTTGATGGGATGAAATACAATGAAGGATAACTCATCTATTTATAGAGACAATTCCTCCTAACTTTTCTCCAAAAGAAAAACTTTCACTATAATATAAACACATGTATCCATTACAATATAAATACCTTTATAGTGAATTACAAATATATTTATAACATTCCCCCTTGAATGTCTATCTGATAGATAATGTGCCTCGTTAAAACCTTACTAGAAAAAACTCAGTGGGAAAAAATCTAGTGAAGGAAAAAGAGTACATATATCTGATAATACGCATTTTGGCTGCCTCAGTAAAAACCTTACAAGGAAAACTCAGTGGGACAAAACCTCGTAAGGGAAAAATAGTACAACGCGTATTAACTCCCCCTATTTAGAACATCCTTGAATCTTTGCATCCCGATCTTGTGCACCATCTTCTTGAAAGTTGCAGTTGATAGAGATTTGGTGAATAAATCAACCACATTATAAATTGAACGAATCTGTTGCACGTTAATATCACCATTCTTTTGGAGCTCATGTGTGTAGAAGAACTTTGGCAAGATGTGTTTCTTCTATCTCCTTTTATGAATCCTCCTTTTAATTGTGTTATGCATGTTGCATTATCTTCATATAAAATTGTGGGTAATTTGTCATATTTAAAACCATATTTTTCTCTAATGAGATGTATCATGGACCTCAACCACACACATTCTCGGTTTGCTTCATGAATAGCTATTATCTCAACATGATTTGATGAAGTAGCTACGAGAGAATGCTTTGTACATCTCCAAGATATGGCAGTATCTCCACATATGAACACATAGCCAGTTTGAGATCGAGCTTTGTGTGGGTCAGATAAATACCCGACATCAGCATAACCAACAAGATCGGGACTGCAATTGTTAGAATAATATAAGTTCATATCGGTAGTCCCTTTTAGATTCCGCATTATGTGTTTGATCCCATTCCAATGTCTTTTAGTAGGAGCAGACTATATCTTCAGGACCAAGAATTTCCTCATTCTTTTAAATCCTTCAAGGATTTTTATATATCCTTCAGTCTCTTTAGACATGAAAATAATTTCATTATGCGCATATCAAGTTTTTCATATATTTCCAGACTTATGAGGAACCTCAAAATAATTGCATCCACCACAAGAGGACCTCTCCATATAATAATGTCAGAATTTACGAAAAATCTTTATGCCACAAGAATTCATTTATATCCACTGGCATTATACTTGAATTGCATATTTTAATTGGCCAATCATTTATCTGTCCATACTTTTTGACAGATTTGAATTCAAGATCCTCGTCAATATTTATAATATTGAGCGTTACTTTATATCAAAGGTATCGTCGACGATCATTTTTATATCAGTTCCAATGAGATATAACTTATTGAGATCTCTTAATTTTTCATCATTTTCAGGTACCTGAACCTTTGTCAAGGTTTTATGAAGTGTTATGTTGTGGTGCTTTCTTAAAGCACTTGCCTCATCATTATGACCATTTTAATTATTTGCTCCTCTCCTTCTTAGAGGAGTTCTATATTTGGAACCATTTGGTTTATCACGCTTCAGGCCTCTCATATACCCTGTCCTTCAAGGATCTTTCGTTGGAGTATTTGCAACTGAATTATAAAATAGAGTCAGCAAATAATCTGACAATTAATTTGCAATATTTTGCAAGTGAATTATCTATTGAACTTTAAGTTCACTTTTTTTTTTTTCCGAGGATCTAGATAATTCATCTCACACTTAATTTTCAGCTGCCAATCACTTCTCCCCCTAATGTTAGAAAAACTAACATTTACCCCAAGCTCATTTGAGGACCCATCTTTGTGCGTTGTGGTGGAGCAATTGAATCATATATCGCACATTTAAAATTTTAAATGGAATTATTTGGTTCCTGACCCTGAACCAATTGTGATAGGGGAACCTTGTTGACTTGATGCATTCAAGTGTTGCTATATGTTAAATAAACATATCTCATACCAAATTTTATTTGGGAGTTTTATTCTCATAACCAATGATTTAGCTATAATTGGAGGCATACAATTTTTGCTAAACCAACATAGATATGAATCAACATTATTAACATGATTTTATAATTTGGAACTATGCTTTTAATTTAATAATTCGAGCAACAACCTTACAAAAATCAATTGCACGTTGATATCAAAACACATGTGACCATACCATAGATGCATCTATTAGCAAACGGTTCACATGGTAGGTGAATGGGCCCATATTCACCCTTTTATAAGTTTCAAAATTTCAGGGAATATAATTCCAATCTTAGTTGATTAAGATCATTCTATCATGAGAACAAGCAACACAAGAGAATTCTTGAAGAATCTTTTATTTCTTCAACATATAGTCACGTGAATTCTCAATTATTTTTGCATCACATTTGAACTGGGATGGCCAACCAGTTATGACAACTTATTTCAGTAAACTTCTAATTTACTTTCGTATGTGATTTCATCATCATACCCATATTTATGTACTACAAATAAAAAAAACGGCGGGTAATCTTTTACATAAATATTTATAACCCGCTTCAATTATAGTAACATGAAGATATTAGATCTTTCCATAATGTATAGTCTCATTTTTTTTCAATGTCCTTGAAACTTATAAGTTTCCTTTTGAGACTTACTATAATAATTTCATTCCTTCAAGTAGTAATATATTAGCTATTCCGGAGCTCTCAATTAATTTTGTGTACTACCACATATTCAATCATATCAACATCATTAATAGTTTATCCACATAGTTTCAACTTAGAAACAATTTTGAATGTTGATGAGCTATACTCATGAACAGACTAATAGTCTTGATGGATCCAATCATATCGTGCCTTTGGGTGGATGACCATCTTTGGGTGGTCATACCTTTCTTTTAGGCTATTCCACAAAACAAGTGGATCCTTAATCATGAGATATTCAATTTTAAGAATTTCGTCAAGATGATGACGCAAGAATATCATAGCCTTAGCACGATCTTGATTTGATGCTTTGTTTTCATTTTTAATGGTGTCTCCAAGACCCATTGCATCCATATGGATTTCAGCATCCAATACCCATAAAAGGCAGTTTTTGCCCAAACTTTGAAGGGCAACGAAATCAAGTTTCGTAAGGTTAGCCATATTAAAAGAAAGAGAAAAATAATACCTTGGCCTTCAAATTTTGAGACAGTAAAGTCGTAGAGCAACAATATCACCAAAGGAATATCACTCCGGTGGTTAAGTAACACATCTTTCGAAGAAGAAATTTTAATTTTTCTTACCTCAGATCTTTCAAAGTGAGTGCTCAAGGTGGAGACTCGTGCTGATAACGTGTTATGAAATAATAAAGAAAGAACAAGAATATTATAGAGAAAGAGAGAAGGAGAGAAGTTCTTATTTCTCTTGATGGGATGAAATACAATGAAGGATAACTTATCTATTTATAGAGACAATTCCTCCTAACTTTTCTCCAAAAGATAAACTTTCATTAATAATATAAACACATGTATCCACTACAATATAAATACCTTTATAGATATTCACTATAATACAAATATGTCTATAACAACATTAATGTTTTTTTGAGTTGCTTTTTAACTTTCACCTACAACAAAAAGCGCAATACCTCGTTTGTTCTCACTTAATGGAAGTCTAAATCTTAATAGTTTAAACCTTTATCAAGATGTATTTTTGAGTAGATAATTTTCACTACCACTACTAACCATCCCACAATCGCTGTCAATCACCATCATTGTCGCCAACCACTAGTCACCACTGGCATTACCACCATTGTCAACACTACAAAAAATAGCCCAAAAAATGAGGGCCAAAACTGACGGACAGGATCAGTTTTTTGAGCAAAATCGACGCACTTACTGATGTCGGAATTGTGAAACCAACGAAAAATATCGGTTAAAATCGAGGGACAACCGACCTAATCCGCCGGTTTTAATAAATTAATAAAAAATATTTTTAAAAATCGAGGGACGGGGTCGTTTGTCCTTCGGTTTTATATATATATATATATATATATACACATACTTAGATTTGAACTCGGGTATTTACTATGACATTAAATAATTTTACCACTAGACTATACATGTTCTTTGATTAAATCTTTCCTTTATTTTTATTTATACTCTTCAACTACAATTTTACACTTCAAAAATCAACGTTGTTCCTCGATTTTTATTAAAAAATAATAAAAAATCGAGGGACAGTGTCGGGTTTTTTATATATATATATTTTTTTAAAATAATTTTTACAGATTTTTGAGGGAAAAAATTGACAGAGAACCGACCCCGTCCGTCGGTTTCTTTTAAAAAATAAAAATAAAAACAAAAACTGACGGACTGGATCGATTTTTCATCGATTTTTTACATCAACCCTGTCCGTCGAATTTTATTTCCTCGATTTTGGCGATATTTTTAGTAGTGCAACCATTACTGTAAGTCGCTACCACACCAACCACTTCCAGCATTATAATCAAACCTATATGATCACCACCATTGTCGTCATCATTGCTGCCACCACAATCAGCCACTATCATCACTAGAACCAACCCTTACTACCAACTATCTTCATCATCACGACTAGCATTGCCACCAACTATCACCAATATCGTGTCAACCACCCAATACTCTTTAGCCACCACAACTACCATTACAACCAATCTCTATACTACTAACTGTCTCCATCATCGCACCTACCGCGAACTACCACCAACATCATTGTCAACCATCGACACTCTTCAACCATCGTCATCAACAATGTTAACTACTAACATCAATCAAATCCATCATCACAACAACCACCATCACTACTAAGTCTCACCGCCAGCTGTCATTACAATACCAACCACCTCCATCATTATAATTATCATCACCACCATTATTAGCCACTAACACCAACCATCACCATCACCACCACTACAAATCATCTCCACCATTATTAACAAACAATAATATTTTATTTTTTAATCAAAGAATGATTTATTTTATTAAATTTTGTACTTTTTATATATAGTTATTTTTTTGTTTGAATTATATACTCCCTCCGTTTCGAAATAAGTGGTGTTTTCACCTTTTGATTTTGTTTCAATAATAAGTGGTGTTTTACATAATCAAGAAGACATTAATGATATTTTTTTTAATTTTACCCTTATTTAAGTAGAGAGAGTTTTACATAGTCAAGAAACTATTAAAGAGTTACATATTTTTAAAGATATTTGTAGGGGTAAGTGGGTAAAATTATATTTTTCTATCTAGGAATGAGTATTTTTTTTAAGAGGTGTGCTCAAGTTGAAAGTACCACTTATTTTGGAATGGGGAGAGTATTTATTATGTTTAAAAATAAATAAATTATATATACATATTCAAATGTTGAAAAACAAGTATTAATCAATTAATATTTAAACCTAAAAACAACATCTTAATCATTTACACGTGCATTCAAATTCAACTCTTAATTTTAATTTAATAAAATGAGATCTAAATCACTCTTCATGCTACTTGACACTATAAAAGAATTTAAATTTTAAATAAAAAATATTATAATTCATGAATAACTACAGTAACATCCCAAAAGCCTAAATAATTTAGGGGTTCTAAATTATGAATTATTATGAAAAATTAATGTTGGCTCTCATTGTTTTGCTCATTTCTATTTTAACAGCCTGTTTATGCTTAATTGGGTCAAATAAACTTTGTATGAGAGAGAAAAAATAAAGTTGGAAAGCACATATTGTAGTTGACAGAGACAAGAAGAGAGAAGAGTCGTCATTCTAGAAATAGTCTTGTAAGTTGTAAAATGTTAAAGTATTGACCAATCAACTTCATTCAGAATATTTATATTTCAAAATTAACATTTTAATACAAAAAGAGCTAGCAGCTGTTCTTCTTTCTCTTTTATCTTTTGAAATAGGTTTCGCATATTTCTCGTATTAATAAAAATAAAAATTTTAAAATAATATAAATAATATTTAAAAAATATATTAATGTAATAATTTAAAAAAAATTTATAAATTTTAAAGTGATAAACGATCATATTTAAGAGTTTGATTTAATCGAATAATTTTTCTTCAGTTTATTCTAATACTTAAAAAAAGATAAATTAACACGAAAAAATTACAAAATTGGAGATTGTCAAAGATGTTGATGTTGAAGTTGAAGAGTTAGACGAATTAATTTATATAAAATTATAAATCCTTAGTAGAAATGGAAGAATTTATAAACCAACAAAGATTTGAAAGTGCAAGAATATTAGGATAACTACTATCAAAAATAAATTTTTTTATGTAAAAGTTCGTAACTATAAAAAAGAAAAAAAATGATCAAAAAGGAAAACAAAATCTTTTGGTGGCTATCAAAAAGGGAAAAAAACCTTTATAAAAATTCGCTATCATTAAAAGCAAAAAAACTTTTGTAAAAATTCGTGACTATAAAAAAAATTGTTAGAAATTTTTTAGGATTGGTACGCGGTGGAAACTTTTTAAGGAGGCAAAAATTAGGTTGAATTTTTTTTTTTTAGATTTATACTATAAAAATACAGTTATGCCATAAATAAAAAATCTAATATGATAGAGTAAGGTGGTGGAAAGTAAAAAAAATTTGTGACTGTCAAAAAGGAAAAAGAAAAATTTTCAGCGGAAACTTTTTAGGGTTGGTAGATGGTTAAAACTTTTTAGGGAGGTGGAAATTTGGTAGAATTTTTTTTTTTAAGGTTTACACCATAAAAATAGAATTATACCATAGATAGAAAATATAATATGATGAAAAAGGTGATGGAATGTAAAAAAAATTTGTGATTATCAAAAAGAAAAAGAAAATTTTCGGTGAAAATTTTTTAAGATTGGTAGGGGGTGAAAATTTTTTAGGGAGGTGGAAATCTGGTGGAATCTTTTTTTTAAAAAAAAGTTTACACCACAAAAATAGAGTTATGCCACAAATAAAAAAAGTAACATAATTAAAATAAGATGATGAGATAATTAAAATGATAATTATATAAAAATAATAAATGACAATTTTATCAATTGTGATATCTCTCTTTAATGAAAGACAAGAGTTCAATCAATATTTTTAATGATATTCACACTTTTAATATAGTATAAATTACATTACTCTCTTTATTTTAGTTTATGTAAATCTAATTTCTATTTTGTTCGTATAAAAGAAAGAACGGTTTCTTTCTTAATTTGTAAACAAATTAATTTAAACTTTCTATTATTACTTTAATGAGAAATTTTATACACATAAATATTATATCATATCTAAGATTATAAATTTCAGAAAAAAAAAAGTATCTAATAATTAAATAGATTCACATGTATTGTAATCAGGTGGTATTATATATTTTGAAAGAGATTAAATATATTCTAAGGGTCTATTTAAAAAATTAGCTGATAATTAAAATTAATATAATTATTAAAGTAATAATAATACAACCTAGTTTATTATATACAAATTTAAAAGGAATCAAATCTCGTTATAACAATCATTCGTTATAATGACATTTCACTATAACGATCCCGATTTTCTCTAGAACCGATTTTTCATGTTATATTTTACTTCTCTATAACAAAATTCTACTTGTAACAACTGTGACGTTCAGATTGAAGGTATACTCTTTGTAAAATTACCTCTCTAAAACAGTCAGACTCAAATATTGTGCAATAATATTTTTGAAAAATATATAATATATAAAAATAAATAAAAAATATTTATGATAATGATTAATGTCATGCACATAGTAAATTTCAAGTATGAATATTTAGAAAAAAAATTATATTAAAATAGAGCCTATCGATTATGATCGTAACTTCATAAGGAAATGATACTTGTGTTTGTCTTTTTTATATTGATACTCTTTTTAAAAAATAAATTAAATTAGTTAATAAATACATTCCTACTTCTTGATATACAAAGTCATTAAATTAGATTTTTATTTACTTTTATTTATAATAACTAAATAAAAATTTAAATATTAAATATCATTATAAATACATAACATCACCTCACTATAACAGTCACAGAATTTTCAGATAAATACTGCGTCACTATAAAAATATTTGACTGTGTATATAACTCGGAATGCTGGTATAACTAAGATGATTCACAACTTTTAGTTTACTTTTCTTGGTTAGACCGTTGAAGGTACAAATATTTCTATACAATTTCAATTTTTCTTTCTTTTCTATATATGTATAGAACTCATAAATAGAAATTTTTACATGGCATGCCGCCCAACACTACTAGAATTTCAAAAATGTGTTTCTCTCATATTTTCAATTTATTATAATTTCCTCTCTATAAATAGTGATACCAAATGGCAAATTAAATACACTAAGCAAAAGACAACTGGAAATCCAACATTCAAATAATTTTTCAGATTTTGCAACAATGACTTCGTTGGCTGGAAATGTTAACAACTTTTCAGATTTTCGTCCAGAGGCTAATTTTTCTCCGAGTATGTGGGGAAATATTTTTAGTTATTCTACTCAAGATACTCAGGTAAATGATTATATACAGTCAAATCTTTTTTAATAATGTTGGTTGTTCATATATTATTTAGTTTATTTTGTAATGAAAAACATATAATAATATATCATAATATCAAAGTCGATACTAAATAAGATTTTTATTATATAGTGAAATATTGTTACAAAGGATAATTATTATTTTTCATTCTATACCAGTAGCTTTGACAAAATTACTAACAATGAGCATTACGTTTACAGGTATCTGAGAAAATTATAGAGGAGATCCAGACTTTGAAAGAAGAAGCCAAGAACATGATAATAAGTAGTAGAGAGAAAATACATTTGATTGACACTCTTGAACGCCTTGGTATTTCGTATCACTTTAAGGAAGATATTGAAGATCAACTGAGCAAGATGTTTGATCTAAATGTTATCCATGAAGAGGATGATTTGTATAACGTTGCGCTATATTTTAGATTGTTTAGGCAACATGGCTATCCAATCTCTTCCGGTATGTTTATATATACATATAACAAATTTATTTCCAACGATTGTCTTAGTTTTGTATCATATAATTGTTGGGCTAAATCAGCCTGAAGATAAATACTGTTCATTTCAGGGTAAGTCACAACGGTTTCACCAAATTAATAGTGCCCCTAAAATTTATATATAGTTCTATTTTTTTTTTTCGACTATCAATATGAGACTTTGTTCACACATTCAATAATAATTGACAAAATGAAATATTTTGTGAATTAGATCATTTCAACCAATTCAAGGACAACAATGAAAAATTCAAGGAAACTTTATTCAAAGATGCAAAGGGTCTGCTAAGTCTGTATGAAGCAGCACATGTTAGGAAACATGGAGATGACATATTAGAGGAGGCACTTATCTTCGCTACGTCCCATCTTGAGAAGATAACACCTACCTTAGATTCTACTCTTGAGAAACAAGTAAGACATGCCCTTATGCAATCTCTTCATAGAGGCATCCCAAGAGCTGAAGCACATTTTAATATTTCAATATATGAAGAATGTGGATCAAGAAATGAAAAGCTATTGAGACTTGCCAAACTAGATTACAATTTGTTACAAATGCTACACAAGGAAGAGCTTAGGGAACTTACACAGTAAGTTATTTTTGAGTTTGTATTGTTTATAATGATTTTTATATTGTGGAGTATTATTAAGCTAACTAAACATTACTCTTATTTATTCTAAAGGTGGTGGAAAGATTTGGATTTTGCGTCTAAACTTTCTTATGTCAGAGACAGAATGGTGGAATGCTTTTTTTGGACAGTTGGCGTTTACTTTGAACCTCAATATTCTCGCGCTCGAGTTATGCTTGCAAAGTGCATAGCTATGATTTCAGTAATTGATGACACATATGACTCTTATGGAACTCTTAATGAACTAGTTGTATTCACAGAAGCAGTGGAACGGTATGTTATTGTTAGATAATTTATCTAGTCATTAAGTTAGTACTTTGACAGTACGTCTAGTATTGATTTTTAACACTATAATATTACTTCAATATATGTACAAAAGTAGTATATCAAATCTTTCCGTTATAATTGATATATATGGAGTGGATATAGTTAAATAATATTTTTTTTTTATCATTACAGGTGGGATGTAAGTGAAGTTGATCGACTCCCAAACTATATGAAAATGATATATACATCTCTTCTCGATCTCTTCAAAGAGTATGAAACAGAAATCAATGGACAAGATAGATTCAGTGGAGTTTATTATGTCAAAGAAGCGGTATGATACTTAAAAATACTAATATCATTTTTCTTTGATTTTATGAATTTCAACTATTTTGTGGAAGATACATAAGTTTAATGAACATATATATATATATTATTTTTTGAATAGATGAAAGAAATCGTGAGGAGTTACTATATTGAAGCAGAATGGTTCATCGAAGGAAAAATTCCATCATTTAAAGAATACCTAAGCAATGCATTGGTCACTGGAACTTATTACCTACTAGCACCAGCATCATTATTAGGCATGAGGTCAGCATCAAAGGAAGCATTTGATTGGATGATGAATAAACCTAAAATTCTTGTGGCTTCTGCAATAATTGGCCGAGTTATTGATGACATAGCTACTTATAAGGTACTGTTATACAAATTCGTATACGTGTTTACCAATGTATAAACATTGTTTATAACATTCTCATGAATCTTATTTTTTTTTATAGATTGAGAAAGAAAAAGGACAACTTGTCACGGGAATAGAATGTTATATGCAAGAGAACAATTTATCTATAGAAGAAGCGAGTGCAGAACTCTCTGAAATAGCTGAAAATGCATGGAAAGATTTGAACAAAGAGTGCATTAAGCCTACTAATATGTCAATTGAAATCTTAATGCGTGTTGTGAACCTTGCACGTCTGATTGATGTTGTTTACAAGAACAATCAAGATGGATATAGTAATCCAAAGAATAATGTAAAATCTGTAATTGAAGATTTACTCATCAATCCTATCAATATGTAAGGATTTTGGATGTTCGCGTGTCAAAATAGGAAGATGGTCAATGAAATAAATTAGATGTAACTGATTATTATGTTTTATTCAATAATTTTATTAATAAGTGATTGTAATTCACCATATTTTCTTTATTAATCAAATTTAAAGTTTTAATATTTTATTTGTAGGACTATATTGTTTGTGCATTTGGAATATCACTCAATTTGATGTATTTTTCAAGCATTTTATTTTTCAACTTGATCCTCGCTTCTTCTTATTTTCGTTGACATTTTTACATTTTATTTTTACATGATTTTGATTGCAATATTTTCACAAGTATATAATTTCCATCATTTTAGTGCTTTATTTCTACTTGTATGGATGAAACGAAGTTTGAATGATCTCTAAAAATATTTTCTATATAATATTATTACATAGAAAAAAAAATGACTAGGTATGATTCACCTACTTAGCATGAGAATATTGTGTACCACCCTAACCTACTTGTGACTTTTGTATTTCGGTCTTATTAAATTAGTTTAGAGTTTTTAGACTATTACATCGTACTCAAAGAAGTTTAAAACTCCAAGAAAATAGTATAAATAAGTTGGCAAAATTTCCAACTTATCAACTTTCCTAAACTTAAATTTTTGGTTGTCCGTAATCAAAATAAAATTACACAAAATTTTAGCACGTCAAAGCACTCTAACTTTGATGACTTTGATTGACAGACACCAACAACTAATCTAAAGCATGTGAGACATCCACAAAAATACCAAAGTTCAAATTTCAAAGATCAAATGTTAAATCATCATGGAATACTTTATCATTGAACTGTTCTAAAGAATAATAAAGGACAAATGCATATGTTTTGCATATGAAGTCACATCAAAGTTCCAAGTCTTGTCTCTTTGACACAATGCAATGTTTTATTGCTCATAATTCATCTCATTGAAAAATAACACACATTTTATCCACTTCCCAAGTTTCATGTGCTATCACCAATAATAATGAATCCCACACACACAATATTAAATTCAGAAAAATAAATAAAATATAATCAAATAAAAGCTCACTCTTATAAATGATATCCATGTCCACAACATTAGTATTATAGAGTTGCTCGTCAAGTAAATCTTCACTAATGTTAGCATACCAAATTTAAAATCATTTAGGTTTTAAGAAGCTTATAATGTAGCCTTTTTGATGATGCTAGGGATATCAATATAGATAATTAATGACTCGACCTCCCTAAGCACCACAAATTCAACAATTCAAATAAACACATTTTCATTAAAAATCTTTATTCATTACTAATATGCTTACAAGATCCTAAAAATACTAGGTTCAAAAGTTTACATCCTTAAAAAAGAACTATGGCAAAAAAAATAAAAACCAAAGAGGTTATTTCTAATCTACTAAAGAAGTTAACCACAAAAGAAAAATATGAACACAATAAATTAATGTAGAAGAAAAACTAAAGAAGACTGAATCTCCTTGATCAATTATCAGTATATTACTACTTTAGAGATGGCAATATGATAATCCGTCCGATCATTTTAAATATTAAAATCTCTTTTACCTAAATGATACTTCTAGTAGATTTCACATGTGTTTTATGACTTGTGGAGATATATGGCATGAGTCCTGAGAGACCCGAATGTATTTCAGAGAAGAAATTCAAAAACTTAGGAGTTGACCAAATATCAAGAATATCTTCTCCATTGATAGGAACATGAACAAAATTCTTACCTTTAATGTTCCTTGGCATGTATATTTTTAGCAGGGGATGATGTTTTAACCCATTTTCATAATTATGGAAGCTTAACTAAAACCCTACAATCATGTAAAAAAATGAAGAATGTTTCATTCCAGTAGGTAGATGGTATATGCATATCCCCTTCTCTTTGTAAATTTTGTGATTTATTGGAATTCCAATCGTATAGAGATGGATGGCTTAAATTTTTTTTAAAAAAAAACACAAAACAAAAAACAAAATATGCAATATCTATAGGGAACCAACAGTCATACAATTCATCTAAAAAGAATTGTATTCCCTCTCTAAACTTAAAATTTACAATGTCCTTAATACGATAAAGTAAGGAAGAGCTACTTAGAGTAAGGGGAGGAGATTGTCCCGGCAGTTCTAGCGGAGGAGATTGCCACAGCATCCTCAACACCAATATGTTGCGTCATTCTTGAGGCTTCCTCGACATTCGTAAGCTATGCATCTATCATTGGGGAGGGACTATCTCACGATCCGAATTCCAAGATTATGATGGCATCTACCTAAGCCCATAGATAGGTAAGCCCACACTCAAATAAACCTTACTAATAAAAAATTAATTGCAGAAGAAATAAAGCGAAAAGAACGGGTCTCAAACCCAAATTGCATAATCAAAGACATAAAGTGCAGAACAAAACAACCATGCCCAAAATCTAGTGGTACGAGTACAAGAGCCTCTATAAGAACTTACAATTGTCCACTATTACAAGTCTGTCTAGAAAATCATAAGACAGGAAAAATGATACAGATGAAGTTAGGTTTCGCTTTGAACGCAAGTAGCTCACCAAAGTTTCGAAGTAATCACAATCTCGAACGAGTCAGAATCCGCGGGGACTGCTAGTACCAGGATCTGCATAAAAAAAATGCAACAAGAGTAGTATGAGTACAAAATAAGAATACTCATTATGCATCATAGGTTGATTAAGCAAGAGCAATAACTATATCGTACAAAGAATGTTAAAATAACCTTGCACTCAAAAGAACAACCCAACAATCCAGTAAAGATAGTCGATAGGTATCCATGCAAACAAACAGGGAGGGACCCACATAGGCCCACATGGGTGTTCGAGCACCCATTATTTCTAATGTGAAATTCATAGATGTTAATATAAAATTGATAAAAGTTAAACAAATAATAAAATGAGCACCCCTAGTCACAAATATGCGTTAGGTGCTTTTGTTGGAAAGGAAACATATTAGTCATTTGATCCTTTTGACGCGGGATTAAATCCTACTACAAACATTTTAGTATCATTTTCGGTGATTTTCCTTCTCCTTTTCTTTTTTTTTCTTTTTTCTTTTTCTCTCTCCTCTTTATTTGATTTCTTTTTTAACTTTCTGTTTTTGCTTTTTCTTTTTTTTATTCTTATTACTAGAATCTACTACTCTTATGACTTTTAAGGTATTTTTTTTTAATTTTATAAATTACTGTTTAAGATTGTGTCCTGTAAAAAAAAATTATTTATTACTTTTTGTAAATAAATCAGATTATATAATTTATGTTCAATTTAAATTGAATAATTATTTTGCAAATAAAATTGGTGTAAACAATAATTTTAGTATCTATGTTTTTTTTCTCAAATATGAAAATATCAAAAATAAATATGTATTTAAAGATACTTTCATTTTTTTGTTAATAAAAATGACAAAAATATTAATTATAGTTTACACTAAAATATTTTTAATCCCAGTTTTAAAAAAAAGTTTTACACTTATACTTGATAGTCATAGTGATTGTACATTATCAGTCGAATATAACCTTTAAATTTGATGATTCAAAATTTATATTTGTCGAAATTTTAATATTTTTTTACTTATAATTTTATATTTTGTGATGAAAATGTAGTATTCAATTGAACCCATTAATTACATACTACAATACACCACGTTCTCTAAATATAAAGAGCGCCCACTGCTTTAAAATCTTAGATCCGTCATTGCAACAAAAATGATAATATATAATGCAATGCAATGACTAATGAGCCTATCGTATACACCCTCTTCACAGAATATGTTGTGAGTTGGATCCATAAGGGACTCAAAAGGTCCATATACTCGCCCAAAATTATTTTTCATCAGGCTGTAATCAACACTTTCCATCAAACTCGAGCCAGAGACCCTTTTCTCATCGCATATCAATATGTTCTTTCAAAACGTTGTTTTCACAGTACCAATCTTCTGATTCATGAGAATGAATATGTATGCATGATCATAATAATAAAGTAAATTTCAATACAAAAAATATATATGAATGCCTTTTCACCATAATTTCCACGGGCTAGAAGCCTCCTCATAATAAGTTTTTACTTTTAAATTTGTGCTCCTAGGCCATATTTTCATTAATTTAAGCAATTTTTTTTCAATACAATGTCCATTTAAAAAATTAATCCCTCATATACGATAAGATACCAGAAGCTGAGTAAAACTCGACAATGATATAAGTTTAAGTCATAAACTGTTTAACAGCTAAATCCAAATCTCAGATTCTACAACCACAATCAATCCTTTTAATACTCCAAACCCAATATTTCATCTAACCCATAACATACTTCAAATGATAAATTATCATCCATGCTAATTTTGAGAAAAGGAAGCCATAACCTATCTCAAAAACTGAGCAAGTACACCACGAACTCTCACACCACCATTTTTTTCTTGCTATCCACCTCAGAATGCTCTCAATCTGTCAAAATCACGCTCTACATGAAAATACAAATCTATCAATACCTATATTTCAATATAAAAGTTTGCCTTGAAAATCAAGTCTAAAAGTCAACTCCAAGCCCCAATGCCGAATCTGAATTTTTCTTTCAAATTTGGTTTACTTACATCTGAGGAACACATACATTGAAAACCATCTAAAATGGTTCATTAATCAACTCTCAAATTTAAGAATTTTCAAATATCAAGTTTAGGGAAGAAATACCCAATTCCAAACACCCATTAAATCATTAATTTGACGATACATTAGTGTGGGGAAAAATGTAATTAGAGGGTTAGAAACTTACCCTACAAATAAATCTAGAAAACCTCGTGAAAGCACCTCAAACCGTGCTCCCGAACTATCAACTTGTGTTTAGAAAAATAAATTCGAACTTAGCAAAAATTATTGTTCAAACAGAATGAATTTTGCCAAAGCAGAAAGCCATAGAAGCCGCGAGCTGTCTAAGGCGGAAAACTCACACGATGGTGGAAGTCACGTACTCCAGATGACGTAGCCAAAGCAGAAACACCTTGCATCCGCAACTTTGTGGGTGGATCTCACCCTCGCTAGAGTGACCTCGCTGTTGACACTAATTGTGACTCTTCGCATTTTTAATTAATTACGTAAGCTTTCAAAATTTTAAACAAAATAAAATAAATATTTATAAGTCAAAAGTATTTTCTATATTATTTTGGATAATATTTTGCTACTTTATTTGGCAAAATATCGTCAATATATATAATTCTATTATTTCTTATAATTTGAAATATTGAAAATATTCACAAAAAAGTAATCATATATTTTATCGTTTTTTTTCATATCAAAGACAAGTATTTCATTTAAGTATGTATTTTAAATTATCAATTTTAGGTCAATAATAATTTTAATACTAATTGACTTATTTTTGTAAATAAATATTTTTAATTTATTTAAGTTTGAAATCTTAATTATATTAATTGATTAATAATACATCATAATATTTATTTATTTAATTTTTAAGAGTGGTAGGATTTTATAATTTAATTAATTTCAGTTTTATCAATTACTGCTCTTTTTATTAAGAAAGTGGCTACAATTGAAATAAATTGGGTTATTTGAAGAGAAAACAAATAAAATCCCCCTCAAACTTGTCCATATAACTTAGTTTAGTATTTTAACTTTACGAGCGTTTATCCCCCCTTCCCCCCAAATTATAGTCGAATGTGAAATTAATACCCCTTCCCAAAATAATTTCAGATTAATGTATAAGAGTGTTATACACGCGCGTAACACATATGTAACACCTTCTTTTAATTATTTCTATTTTTGATTTTTTGTTTTGTTTTTCTTTTCTTCTTCTTTTTCCCTACTTTTTTATCTTTCCATATCTATGGCAACACATTCATGACAGAATTTTTTCTAATTTCAGATCTATAACACACATACTTATACCTCACTTATAGTTGAAAGAGCTTCTCAATAAGATAGTTTATAGATGAGATAAACAATCGTATTGAAGAAAGAAAAGTCACTAGAATTTAATTTTTCTGGAATGAGTGCGACAATTTCAATACCAATTTTTGGATCTTGAGTTTTGATTAAGAAAGGAGAAAAATCTAAGAAAAGTATTTTAATTAGTGTGTGTGTGTGTGTGTATATATATATATATATATGAGAGTCAACTTCATAAAAAACTGGCATTAGAAAATAACTTTTTTAGTCGACTAAACCCACATATAATCTGCTTATAAAATAATTTTTTTTAATTTTATTATGTTACAACATTAAACTCATCAAGCAAATTTATCTTTAAAGAAACAAAAAGAAGAAGAGAATGACATGGAGGATGAAAAAAGATAGTGAGAAATTTGATATGGTGTTGAAAAATAGAATCTGGAAAGCAAGAAAGAGAAGAATAGGAAAGAAGAAGAAAGATAAAGGGGAAAAAAAGAAAAAGAAAAGTTAAAATGAAATCAATCAATAAATAAAAACATAATCAAGTATAGCTAATTGTATCATCCAATTAGAAGATGACACATGGATAGTTTAGACCATATTTAATGTTTTTCTTTTCTCACGTGCTTGCTAAAAATTAATAATATTTTTTTTGCCGCGCACTTATTAAGGAGGTATTTATTCACTTTCGATTAAAATGTGTGTGTGTGTGTGGGGGGGGGGGGAATAGATAAACACTCATAAAATTAAAGTGAGAAACTAAGTTATTTGGACAAGTTTGAGGAAATTTTTATGTATTTTCTCTTATTTGAATTACAATTCTAGCCAGTAAATTGAGTAAAATCAGCAACATTGATCTCACTTGGCAATCCATGTCACTCTCTCTTGTACAATCAAATTACACCATGTCAACCAAATTCAATCCATGCCATTCCCTTATTAATACTAACATGTCAAATCTCGTTCATTAATTCATTTAATCTAATGATCCACATTTATAAGCCTTTTGATTGTGTGTGTGATGGCCAAAAAAGCCTGACCTAACCCAAACTCGTACAAGGCCTACCCCAATCCCCTTTTTTCAGACCCATAACACCCTATCACTTCCCCCATTTCCAAAGAAGCCAAATAGAAACCCTAACATCCCCTTCTCTTCCTCTCTTCTATTTGCCTCTTTCAAAAATCCTAGCAGACACTAGACCTCCTTGTCCCTTTCTCCTTGATCTTGGGTAATTTATATGTTCAAGTGCTACTATATACCCATATTTTAATCTTGTTTTCCGATTAATTCAAGCATACTCTCATGTGTTTTGCCTATAAATATGTGCATGAGCTAACCAATGTGATTAGCCTATCTCGTAGATGAAAAATGTGAAGGATAAGGCTTAATGTGATGATGCATGAGCAAGAAGGAAGCATGAAATGAAGTCCTAAATGAAAACATGAGGAAAACTGAAAATGAATACTGTCATGCTAAGCAACGTGCCATACCGATTGGGCTAGGCGACAGGCAATGTGCCGGCGACAAGCAAGCAGTGCGCCAGGCGTCGTGACACGCCCGACAGGTGCCATGCCAATGCAAGCTGTTGCGATCAATGGGCAGCCATCCAGTGTGCCTGCGCGACAAACTCCACACTAGGCAACACATGCGACTAGTAGTGTGCCACGCCAGGCGGCCTATGCAACCAACGTCGTGCCACGCCTAGCAGGTGACATGCCACCAGGAGTCCGCTTAAAAAGAGCATGTCCACAAAAAACATGCAATTTTCTAGATCTCCATCATTCTTATGGAACAACATGCAGATATTTTCACAACAATGAATTTTATCATACGACAATCCTAACTTGGAAACCAATTTCTTTGCCTAATAGAAATTCTTAGATATTTCAACTCAGGGTTAACGAGTTCCCCCAAAAGACCAACCATAGAGTCCATAGTAGCTTGAGGAACACTCCAATCTGATTTAATATTGATTAGTCTAACTGCAATGGGCAACTCAAAATGCGGACTCCCTACAAATAGTGGACGACTAGCCTCTTCTAGTTGTTCGTAGAAACACATTGCTTTTTCATTGGGAGTTTCTTCAAAATATTTTTCGGGTTCCATCCCATATTGTATTCCGAACGCATCATTGACCATTTCATGCACTCTCTCATATTAAACACTATTTTGATCATGTGCAGACCTACTACTTTCACCGATTAAATTATAAAATATACCATTCTCTCCATCAGTCTCACCATGATCAGTCCACACAAAATATCTAGGCTTAAATCATAACGATAAATATGAACTACAACATTATCAGGTTTAAAAAACTTCATGCAATTGCATCGCTTACAAGGACACCTAATCAATCTATCAGTTTGAAAAGGGTATAGCGACATTGCATGGTTGATAAATCCTCTAACACCTTCAACAAATTCATCTTACATGCCCCCACAATTTGCATTAGTTCTATCATACATTCACAGACGATGATTCATCTAAAAAATTAAAGATATTTTAGATTACACATATAAATTAAAAATAATTAATTTGTATTGATAATTAAATTTTATTATATAATGATCACTAATTATGCAACAAACATCCTCCAAAAGTGTTATACCTCGTAAGATTTCTGGCACCTTGATGGCCTATTCGTGTGTTGATTAAGCATATTTGGAAGCCATATATGCTAGAGAAAGGCCCGGGAAAAGACCGGACGAGTAACCTTTCGAACCATCGCGGAAGGAGCCGAGGCAGAGCCCCTCCGCGATGGCAACGTGTCACGGAGGTGGAGCCTCCGCGTTGGCTCCGTGACATGTTGGCCCTGTCCAGGCTCAAGTATATAAAGCCCCACTTCGGTTGAATTTCATTTAAACTCATTAAAATTTCCAGAAAACGCAGAGGATCAGAGGAGAACGAAGAGGGTAAATATATTTTCGTCCGATTACGCTACCAAACGTAGTCTAAACCCAAATTAACCTCAGGTACTGAGGTATTTAGCAGCAGAGAGCATTCCTACGGATTTAGTTTCGCGAAATACGGCTGACGAATCGTCGAGCTACCGGACTAAGGTAAGTAGAATTGCTCCAAACTAGTGTCTATGTGCTCCTAGCTGTGAAGTGAATACTTCTCCCTTCTGGACTTCTGAAAAATAGCGAGTTTTCGACCGTCTTTCGATAAGCCTAAGTTTAGGCTATAATTATATCGAAAGTGACATCGTCCTTCAGAATAAAGTTGTATTTAGTATTAATTGATGTATATATGAATGCAGTTGGGAGAAATAGCTGGAGTACTAACCGAGCCTCGTCCGACAGTCGGATAACTCGAGGTTAAGGTATGTGGAGTTGTTCTTCGGCAAGTTAGTAAGTCTTACCTTGGTAAATCATAGTAAACTCCGTATTTGTAACTCTCGTAGTTGAATGTTGAGAATTAAGTAAGTCTAGTAGATTCTGAGTTGTGTTGCCATATCGTATTCAGTCTGAAAGTTAGAAAAGCATGCGCCAAAGGGAAATTTAGTATTCCAGATTCAGTACAGCCTATTATGTGATTAGCAAGCATGTTGTAGAATAAAAAGAAACAGATTCTCATAATAAAAGTCAGTAAAGAAAGATCAGATAGACAGACAGTTATGGCTACAGATTAGCCATTCAGACAGATAGTATTCTGGCTACAGATTAGCCACACAGTTAAATAAAGATTACAGAATCAGCATAATCAGTAAAGAATCAGTATAATACAGAAAGAGATTAGAATAAGAAATTAAATTTCAGATAGCCTTTTTCAGTTATACATGCTTGCTATTTATATGTGCTATTGCTTGTTGAGACTTGTTATGGCGTGAGGGCACCTTATTGAGCGTCCTCGCCGCCCCTGGGTTGGTAATCGTGTCGCCCACTGAGCGGGTGGGTTTTACGTCGCTCCAAGGAGTGGCATGCCGTCCCCAGCTTGGACGAAGATGGGATGAAGCTTTCCCCATAGCAGTCTGATCAGCATTACAGGTGCAGCTGCGGTATCAGATAGCCCTGTTGAGCAGTGTCCAGGGAATCAGACCCTATATGTTACTATCTGTCCATTCAGTTATTACAGGTGTAGCTCCGGTTTCAAATAGCCCTGTAGAGTTGTGTCCGGGGATCCAGACCCTATCTGTTACTGTCTACACAGGAGTCCTCTGAACCCAGACATGGTTGCTTATATCGGAAGCTATGGCCCGAGCCGGAGACCTAGGGGGCCGGTAGAGGAGCTCCGAAGTGAATAGATGAGTGGAGTGACTTATTTTTTGTTTGTTTTGACCCGGGTAGGGGTATATAGGTTGATTGCTTGTTTGGTGCCGTCCGACTTATAGGGGTTGGTATCGACTCTTATTTGTTATATATGTATATATGTATTTATGTGCTACATGTTAGTTAATAGACAGCAGGCCGCCGTGACTACAGACACGCTCCTGCCTATCAGTGCAGAAAGGTTTGATCTGGTTCCTATCATCTCTTCAGATTCAGTTGTCTCCTGCTATTCAAAACTGATAGTTACATTATTGTATTCAGTTATGTTATTTCAGTTGCTTCGCATACTCAGTACCAGCGGTACTGATGCCCGGTGGGGCGCTGCATTACTTGCCTGCAGGTACTCATAGACGAGGAGGCGATCCCTCGTTATTCCAGCCAGCTATTGAGTATTCAGCTCCTGTCATCCGGAGTCTGATTTCCAGAGGTGTAGCTCTTTTCCTTTTTGTACAGTACGGGTAGGTCGGGGCCCTGTCTCGATCATTTCTATTGTTATTCCTAGAGGCATGCAGTCTGTATATTCCCTGGGGTCAGATGAGCCAGTCGCGTGAGGCCGTGCAGTTTGTTATAGTTATTTAGTATTTTAGTTTATGTTGGCCATGTGTGGCCATAATCAGTCAGTAGTGGTGACCTTGCCGGTCACGTAATTATTTAGCATGCTATTATTGAGTTACAGAGAACTAGACAGCATGGTGGCCTTGTCGGCCCACATAGGTTTCCTCTATAATAGCATGTTTCTGGTTAGCTGTTATTACAGGTACAGGTGGCTATAGGCTAGTTGGCCGGAGGCTGCGTTTACAGTCGTTATATAGCCCGTTGTTTCCAGAAAATTAGAACCAGCCAGGCACCAAATGTGCTTAGGCTCACCAGATAGCCGTCTAGGTCCTACTAGGGTACTAGGTGCCAGTCATACCCCCCAAGGCGGGGCATGACAAACTTGGTATCAGAGCAGGTCGTGTCCCAGGGAGTCTGCAAGCCATGCTAAGTAGAGTCTTGTCTATGTATGTGTTGTGCACCACATATTATAGGCAGGAGGCTGCGAGGCATGATAGGATGGTTACTCTTCTTTCTCAGTCAGTCGTGCTATAGAGCGGTACAGTATAGGGTCGAATCCTTGAAACTTATTATATTCTTTGTCTACAGATAAGAATGGCAGATCAGTGACACCCTGCCACAAGCAGAAGATTAGACACAACAGCAGGACAAGGCACCAGCAGGATGCCTCAGCTTCAGTCAGGGTCAGCCCGATCTGAGGGCGATATAGAGGCTTCATCACAGCCCTCTCAGCAGTCCCCCTCACATTAGGAGCCGTTGCACTACACCTCCCCCGATAGCTCCTGTGCCTTCGCCATCAGATCAGGAGGTTCGTAGCGCTGTGGTTATGTTGGCACAGATGATGGCCACACAACGCTAGTCAGTGCCACCTGTAGAAGCAGAGCCTTCAGGTGGGTCAGGTAGTTCCAGGGTCAGGGAGTTTTTGGCACTGGGTCCCCCACAGTTTACAGGGTCAGATCCGGTAGAGGACCCTCAGGACTTTCGAGATCAGATGCAGAGGATATTCTGAGTTATGCATGTGACCCCTTCAGAGTCTGTTGAGATGGCAGTATTCCGGTTACGGGACATAGCTATATTATGGTACGAGAGTTGGGAAAGGTCTCGAGGGAGAGATGTTACCCCTCCGACCTAGACCAGCTTCTTGGAGGCCTTTCTAGATCATTATTTGCCACGAGAGATCCGGCAGGCTCGGATGGACCAGTTTCTGCATCTAGAGTAGGGGGCGAGGAGTGTACGTGAGTAGGCTTTACAGTTTGACTCCTTAGCCCATTATGCTCCAGCATTTGTTGATACTATGCCAGCGAGGGTTCACAGGTTTATCATGGGTCTGAATCCGGCGTATACTGAGGCATGTATGACGACGACATTATGGGAAGATATGAATATCGCCCGAGTATAGGCTTTTGCTCAAACCATAGAGGGTCTTAGACAGCGACAGCAGAGTAGTAGAAAGATCAGTCAGGAACAGCGCCACAGAGACAGACCAGATGACATACAAAGGGAAGTTCAGAGAGGACCCAGGCCTCGACTATCAGATAGACCCCCTAGACCCCCACCTCCACCACAGCAGCAGCAGCGAGGTAGATATGTTCGTAGAGGGCAGTCAGGGCCCAGTGGCAGTTCCAGAACAGTAGATTCCCCGCAGCAGAGAAGGGGAGAACAGAGTAGATTTGCACCCTCACCCTGCCCCTATTGTAGTCGACCACACTCTGGAGCTTGTAGATATGGCTCCACTGGGTGTTATATTTGCAGACAGGAGGGGCATCAGATGAGAGATTGTCCGACCAGAGGTCAGGGGAGTAGAGGCAGTCAGCACAGGGGATCCACAGGGCCACGAGCCCCAGCAGCCTCAGCGGGGCGTGGGCCTTCAGGTTCAGTAGGCAGGGGCCGAGGTAGATCAGGAGCTTCCAGTTCAAGTACGGGCTCAAGCCATACTTATGCATTGCCAGGGAGACAGGATTCGGAAGCGTCTCCAGATGTAGTAACAGGTATGCCCTTCTTACATATTGATTGATCCAGGATTCACTCTGCTATGTATTACCCCATTTGTGGCACAAAAGTTCAATATTGCACCAGAATTATTACAGCAGCCTTTTGCAGTATCCACGCCCGTCGGTGACTCGATTATAGCTAGCAGAATTTACCGAGGGTGTACAGTAGAGGTTGCTGATCGCCAGACTATAGTAGATCTGGTGGAGCTAGAAATGATAGACTTTGATACCATAATGGGTATGGATTGGCTAGTGCCATGCTACGCCAATGTAGAATGTTGGACCAAGATGGTCCGATTCCACTTTCCAGGGGAGGCAGTGCGAGAGTGGAAAGACAGCACAACTACTCCAAAAGGTAGGTTTATTTCCTACCTTCAGGCGAGGAAATTAATATCTAAGGGATGTATTTACCATCTGGTCAGAGTTCAGGATGTCCGGGCAGAATCTCCGACACTCCAGTCTGTTCCGGTGGTGAACGAGTTCCCTGATGTGTTTCCAGATGAGTTACCTGGTATTCCCCCAGAAAGGAAAATAGATTTTGCTATTGATTTATTACCAGGCACTCAGCCTATATCAATTCCTCCTTATCGTATGGCTCCTGCAGAACTCAGAGAGTTGAAGGAGCAGTTGAAAGATTTGCTAGATAAAGGTTTTATCAAGCCGAGTACTTCACCATGGGGTGCACCAGTTTTGTTTGTGAGGAAGAAAGATGGCTCGCTCCGTATGTGCATAGATTATCGGCAATTGAACAAAGTTACAGTAAAGAACAAGTACTCGCTTCCCAGAATTGATGATTTGTTTGATCAGCTACAAGGGGCCAGATACTTCTCTAAGATTGACTTGCGGTCCGGATATCATCAGGTTCAAGTTCGTGAAAGAGATATTCCTAAAACAGCGTTCAGGACCCGATATGGACACTTTGAATTTTTAGTTATGTCCTTCGGGTTAACGAATGCCCCAGAAGTATTCATGGACCTGATGAACAGTATTTTCAGACCTTTCCTGGACTTGTTCATAATAGTATTTATTGATGACATTCTGGTGTATTCTCGCTTCGAAGCAGATCACCAGACTCATTTATGGACAGTGCTCCAGATTCTCAAGGACCGCCAGTTATATGCTAAGTTTTCCAAGTGTGAATTCTGTCTGAACTCAGTAGCCTTCTTGGGGCATATTGTGTCGGATGCTGGTATACAGGTTGATATGCAGAAGATAGCAGCAGTCAAATCATGGCCTAGGCCTACCACTCCGACTGAAGTCCACAGTTTTCTGGGATTAGCGGGATATTATAGGAGGTTTATTGAGGGATTCTCTACCATAGCGACACCTCTGACCAAACTGATGCAGAAAGTAGCAAAGTTTCAGTGGACAGAGGCATGCTAGCAGAGCTTCCAGGAGTTGAAAGATAGATTAACTTCCGCCCCAGTGTTAACATTGCCGGAAGGTACAGAAGGGTATTCAGTGTATTGCGACGCATCAGGCGTTGGGTTGGGGTGTGTGTTGATGCAGCATAGTAAGGTGATTGCGTATGCTTCCAGACAGCTGAGGAAACACAAGAAGAATTACCCTAGCCAAGACCTAGAGTTAGCCGCAGTGATCCACGCCTTGAAAATGTGGAGACATTACCTGTATGGCGTCCATGTTGATATTTTCACATATCACAAGAGCCTACAGTATATCTTCACTCAGAGGGAGCTGAATCTGTGGCAACGTCGCTGGTTGGAGCTGTTAAAGGATTACGATGTGAATATTCTGTACCACCCGGGAAAAGCTAATGTTGTAGCAGATGCTCTCAGTCGAAAGTCCATGGGGAGTTTCGCGTATTTGCAGCCCGAGTAGCGGGAATTGGTCAGGGAGGTACATCAGTTAGCCAGCCTAGCCGTTCGTGTAGTGAAAACAGAGGACGGTAGAGCGGTAATTCAGAACACCGTCGTATCATCATTAGTTGTGGAAGTGAAAGAACGGCAATTTGAGGATCCTGACCTAGTTCAGCTTAAATACCAAATTCCGCAGGGGAAAGCGCCAGATTTTCAGGTGACAGAGGGTGGAGTGCTACGTTGTAAAGGCCGTTTCTGTGTTCCAGACGTTTCAGGCCTCCGCCAGCAGATTATGAACGAGGTACATTACGCCCGTTATTCTCTTCACCCCGGTGCGACAAAAATGTACCATGACATCAAAGAAAACTACTGGTGGCCAGGTATGAAAAGGGAAATTGCTGAATTTGTAGCCCAGTGTGTTAACTGCCAACAGGTGAAAGCAGAACATCAGAAACCAGGTGAGTTAGCTCAGGACATAGCTGTGCCTCTCTGGAAATGGGAAGCGGTAAATATGGATTTTGTGGCAGGATTACCCCGTACCAGACACAGACATGACTCTATATGGGTAATAGTTGACAGATTGACTAAATCAGCTTATTTCCTGCCAGTAAGAACTACTTTCTCGGCCAAAGATTATGCGGAGTTGTATATCCGAGAAATAGTCAGGTTGCACGGAGTACTAGTATCCATTATTTCAGACAGAGGAGCACAGTTTACGGCTAGATTTTGGCAATCATTCCAGAAGGGTCTGGGAACGCAGATTAATTTGAGCACAACATTCCACCCTCAGACAGACGGACAGGCTGAGCGCACTATTCAGACGCTCGAGGATCTGCTGCGAGCGTGTGTGCTAGACTTTGGAGGTAGCTGGGACGAGCATTTGCTGTTGATAGAATTTGCTTATAATAATAGCTATCACTCAGCTATTCAGATGGCGCCTTTCGAGGCTTTGTACGGGCGAAAATGCAGATCGCCGGTTGGCTGGTTCGAGATAGGGGAATCAGCATTGATTGGGCCAGACATCATTTAGCAGTCAGAGGAAAAGGTAAAGCTTATCAGAGAACGCCTATTGACTGCACAGAGCTGCCAGAAATCATATGCGGATGTGCGGCGCAGAGACCTAGAATTTGATGTGAATGACTGGGTATTTCTGAAAGTATCTCTGATGAAAGGGGTGATGAGATTCGGCAAGAAGGGTAAGCTCAGTCCGAGGTTTGTTGGGCCTTATCAGATTCGTCGAAAGATAGGCCGAGTAGCATATGAGTTGAACTTGCCTCCAGAGCTAGAATCCGTTCATCCGGTCTTTCATGTGTCTATGCTGAGGAAATGCATAGGAGACCCATCCAGAGTAGTCCCAGTTCAGGATATCCAGGTTACAGAAGAGCTGGCCTATGAAGAGGTTCTGGTAGCTATCTTAGACAAACAGATTCGTAGATTGAGAACTAAGGATATTGCATCTGTCAAGGTATTGTGGCGTGACAAGAACCGAGAGGAGATGACGTGGGAGGCTGAAGAAGATATGAAAGCTAGATATCCTCACCTATTCCAGGCCTAGTCAGATGACAGGTATGTCCGTATTATTACTTATGCAGTACCTTATGGTTGTAGATGTATAAATGAGAAAGATTGATGTTTAGCTATCCAGTGAATCATAAGTACTGTGTGCAGTACCTGTATTGGACTTTTCTGCGTTTCAGGTTTTTGCTATAGTCCATATTACAGGGGAAACTCTGCCAAAATTTTCTTAAGGAGAGAGTTGAGAAGTCCTTTAGATAGAAGTTTACATTCGAGGACGAATGTTCTTAAGGGGGGAGAACGTTATACCCCGTAAGATTCTCGGCACCTAGATGGCCTATTCGTGCGTTGGTTAAGCATATTTGGAAGCCATACATGCTAGAGAAAGGCCCAGGAAAAGACCACGAGTAACCTGTCGAACCATCACGGAAGGAGCCGAGGTAAAGCCCCTCCGCGATGGCAACATGTCACGGAGGTGGAGCCTCCGCGTTGGCTCCGTGACACGTTGGCCCTGTCCAGACTCAAGTATATAAATCCCCACTTCGGTTTAATTTCATTTAAACTCATTAAAATTTCCATAAAACGCAGAGGATCAGAGGAGAACGAAGAGGGTAAATATATTTTCGTCCTATTACGCTGCCAAATGTAGTCTAAACCCAAATTAACCTCAGGTACTGAGGTATTTAGCAGCAGAGAGCATTCCTACGGATTTAGTTTTGCGAAATACGACCGACGAATCATCGAGCTACCAGACTAAGGTAAGTAGAATTGCTCCAAACTAGTGTCTATGTGCTCCTAGCTGTGAAGTGAATACTTCTCCCTTCTGGACTTTTGAAAAATAGCGAGTTTTCGACCGTCTTTCGATTAGCCTAAGTTTAGGCTATAATTATATCGAAAGTGACGTCGTCCTTCAGAATAAAGTTGTATTTATTATTAATTGATGTATATATGAATGCAGTTGGGAGAAATAGCTGAGTACTAACCGAGCCTCGTCCGACAGTCGGATAACTCGAGGTTAAGGTATGTGAAGTTGTTCTTCGGCAAGTTAGTAAGTCTTACCTTGGTAAATCATAGTAAACTCCGTATTTGTAACTCTCGGAGTCGAATGTTGAGAATTAAGTAAGTCTAGTAGATTCTGAGTTGTGTTGTCATATCGTATTCAGTCTGAAAGTTAGAAAAACATGCGCCAAAGGGCAATTTAGTATTCCAGATTCAGTACAGCCTATTATGTGATTAGCAAGCATGTTGCAGAATAAAAAGAAACAGATTCTCATAATAAAAGTCAGTAAAGAAAGATCAGATAGACAGACAGTTATGGCTACAGATTAGCCATTCAGACAGATAGTATTCTGGCTACAGATTAGCCACACAATTAAATAAAGATTACAGAATCAACATAATCAGTAAAGAATCAGTATAATACGGAAAGAGATCAGAATAAGAAATTAGATTTCAGATAGCCTTTTTCAGTTATACATGCTTGTTATTTATATGTGCTATTGCTTGTTGAGACTTGTTGTGGCGTGAGGGAACCTTATTGAGCGTCCTCGCCGCCCCTGGGTTGGTAATCGTGTCGCCCACTGAGCGGGTGAGTTTTACGTCGCTCCAAGGAGTGGCATGCCGTCCCGAGCTTGGACGAAGATGGGATGAAGCTTTCCCCATAGCAGTCTGATCAGCATTACAGGTGCAGCTCCGGTATCAGATAGCCCTGTTGAGCAGTGTCCAGGGAATCAGACTCTATCTGTTACTGTCTGTCCATTCAGTTATTACAGGTGTAGCTCCGGTTTCAGATAGCCCTGTAGAGTTGTGTCCGGGGATCCAGACCCTATCTGTTACTGTCTACACAGGAGTCCTCTGGACCCAGACACGGTTGCTTATATCGGAGGCTATGGCCCGAGCCAGAGACCCAAGGGGCCGGTAGAGGAGCTCCGAAGTGAGTAGATGAGTGGAGTGACTTATTTTTTGTTGGTTTTGACCCAGGTAGGGGTATATAGATTTATTGCTTGTTTGGCGCTGTCCGGCTTATGGGGGTTGGTATCGGCTCTTGTTTGTTATATATGTATATATGTATTTATGTGCTACATGTTAGTTAATAGACAGCAGGCCGCCGTGACTACAGACACGCTCCTGCCTATCAGTGCAGAAAGGTTTGATCTGGTTCCTATCATCTCTTCAGATTCAGTTGTCTCCTGCTATTCAGAACTGCTAGTTATGTTATTGTATTCAGTTATGTTATTTCAGTTGCTTCGCATACTCAGTACCAGCGATACTGACGCCCGGTGGGGCGCTGCATTACTTGCCTGCAGGTACTCATAGACGAGGAGGTGATCCCTCGTGATTCCAGCCAGCTATTGAGTATTCAGCTCCTGTCATCCGGAGTCTGATTTTCAGAGGTGTAGCTCTTTTCCTTTTTGTATAGTACGGGTAGGTTGGGGCCCTGTCTCGATCATTTCTATTGTTATTCCTAGAGGCTTGCAGTCTGTATATTCCCTGTGGTTAGATGAGCCGGTCGCGTGAGGCCGTGCAGTTTGTTATAGTTATTTAGTATTTCAGTTTATGTTGGCCGTATGTGGCCATAATCAGTCAGTAGTGGTGACCTTGCCGGTCACGTAATTATTTAGCATGCTATTGTTGAGTTATAGAGAACTAGACAACATGGTGACCTTGTCGGCCCACATAGGTTTCCTCTATAATAACATGTTTCTGGTTAGCTGTTATTACAGGTACAGGTGGCTATAGGCCAGTTGGCCGGAGGCTGCGTTTGCAGCCGTTATATAGCCCGTTGTTTCCAGAAATTTGAATTAGAACCAGCCAGGCACCAAATGTGCTTAGGCTCACCAGATAGCCGTTTAGGTCCTACTAGGGCACTAAGTGCCAGTCATACCCCCCAAGGCGGGGCGTGACAAACTGTAAGTCAAATTTTAATGAAATTATTGAAATTAATATTTAAATATTAATTACTAAAATTATATGTGGTTAAGGAATTTGATTATTTAATGATAAAATTTTATAATTATTGAATTATGAATATGAAATTTTAATAATTATTAACTTTAGATTATTATATTATTAATCTATATTTTAATAATTATTAAATTTAAATTATTAATCTACATAACAATATCATGAACCTAAATTAAACTAATTTTTTGTAATTATTAAATTATGAATATGAAATTTTAATAATTATTAACTTTAAATTATTGTATTATTAATCTACATTTTAATAATTATTAAATTTAAATTATTAATCTACTTAACAATATCAAGAACCTAAATCAAACTAAATGAAATATTAATAATTATTAAATTTAAATTATTATCTACATTTTAATAATTATTAATCTACATAATAATATCAAGAACCGAAATCAATAAACTAAATTAAACTAAAATATCAACAAACAAAAAAATATCAAGAACCGAAAATAAACTAAATTTATAAATTCTAAGTTAACTAACACATTCATATTAACAATAAACAACAAATACAATTATTTCAATAAAAAAAAAGACATCAATACACATATGTAGATTAACAAATCTCTATTTTTCTCAAGAATTCAAGTTAATACACATCAATTACTTGATAAATCACTATATTGATAGATAAAATTTAACCTAAATAGACTAATATATTAATATTTAACCTAAAATCAAACAACAATAATATAATTAAAATTTAAAAAAATCCTAACCTTGAAATTGGAGGAGGGGCGACGGCTGTGGACGGAAGCTAGGTGGTGGGAGAGGTTCGCCGGTGAACTGGGAGGATGTCGGTGACAAGGGAGGTCTGACGATGGGGTTTGGGGGTGAGAATTGCTGGAGTGAAATGAGAGAGAAGAGAGAAGGGAAAAATGAGAGGAAAAAGGGTCTGGTCGACCGATATTAAACAAAAAATCGACGGACAGTATCGATTAGTCCGTCAGTTTGTCCATTTAATGAGTTGACGCAGATCTTGACTAATAACTGACGGACTAATCAACACTGTCCGTCGGTTTGTAGAAATTATATTAAATTTGTATATTATTATAATATTTTTATTTAAAAAATAATAATTAATTCATATACCGACTCTGACCCATCGGATAAATAAATTAATTTTTTATTTTTTTATTCTACACGACTCTGTCATTCAGATTATAAATTATATCTCGGTAAAAATTATTCGGGCAAAAATATATAAAAATTACCGACAATATGTTCGACAGACACCGTAGATTGGTAAATAATTATATAAAAATTAAATAAAAAATAAAAAACTAATAAACAAACCTAATTTTCAATTGATTTTCATCCACTGACCTTATCCGTCGGTTCTTTGTCCCTCGATATTGAAGCAGTTTTTAGTATGCCCTCCGCGAACACCCCTAATTAGGATTATGTCGTTATATTCTAAAAATGTGGACTCCCATGTTGTGCTCATCTAAATAAACTTTGCAGGGAAGAATGAAAAAGGAGATTTGAAAACCATGTACTGATATTTTGATTCCCAATAGTCTACTATACTGCTTTGAGATCAGTGCAACAAGAAATATAATGTACTCCCTTGAATTGTCTTTTTATTTGTTAGGATCTCTGTCAATTTTATTTTAATTGTTAAGATAAAATTTATATATTTATTAAAAAATTAATAAAAGTATTAATTTAATTATTATAATAAAATTAATTTTTTAAAATATATAATATTAATTTTTTATATTTTAAAATAATTTTAAATATTAAAAATAGAATTAAAAAAATAATTAATTATTTCTTAAATTTTGAAATTAACAAATATCTAGAAATAAATATTTTTAGTGTACCTCATAATTAAAATGAAACAGGGGCAGTGTATAAACTTTTAAAAAAAAGTAAATTTACCATTTGATTAATAAATTTGTTTAAAAAATAAATAATAATTATTTCTTTTATATTTTAAAGTGACTTAAATATTAAAAATATAATAAAAAAAATTAATTAATTATTTTAAAATTTTAAAACTAATATCTATTTTAAAATAATTATTTTTAATACATATAACCACTAAACAAATATATATATATAGAGAGAGGGGGGGAGGGGGGGGGGGGAGTTATTCTAGAAATAGTCTTATAAGTTTGTAAAATACTTTTTAAAGTAGAGACAATTGTTATGAGAACTAATCAATCTCATTCAGAATATTTTAATACGAAAAGAGCTAGCAATTGTTTTTCTTTCTCCATATTTTCTGAATTTTAGTACTCCCTCGATTTTAATCTACGTAAATTTAATTTTTTAAAATTTATTTAAAAAGTAATAAGTTTTTTCCTTAATTTGAAAATAAATTAATTTAAATTTTTTATTTGCATGCAAATACTATTGAATATTTAAAATCATAAATTATTAAAAAAAATTATATAAGATGTGTACCGAATCAAATAGATTCACAAAAATTATAATAAAGGGGGTGTTATTTTATAGGATATTTATAAGAATATACAAATTACATTGTATGATAATTTGAGTAAAATAATTCTCCATCTTAACTCATATTTAATTTATTATCTCTTTAACCATCTTTAATTTTTTCATTCATTAGTTATTTTTTAGCAAACATATTTGTTTCTTTTTCTTGTTCCTTTTTTCTTTTTCTGCTTCTTCTTTCTTACTTCTTCTGCTACTTCATTCTTCTTTCTATTTCTTTTTCTTCTGCTTCTTCTTTCTTCTTCGTTTGCTGCTTTTTTTTTTTTTTTTTTTATATCTAGATCAGAGATATTATGTGTAAATTTAAACTTTTTTTAGAGGATATATATAAATTTTTATAGATACGTTATTATAAAAATATATTACGTAATATTGATAGTATATTTGATATTTAATGTATTTAATGTGATTATAAATTTCATATTTTGATACCTATAAACTGATTGAGAGTGATAATCATATTTATCATCATAAATTTAAATATTGTTGGGTGAATTAAATTCAAAAACTTATAACTCTATTGTTGGAGTTCTTAAAAACTCACAAATGAGTTGTGAAAGAAAATTTTAACAAATTGACAATTATAGTTCTTTGATAGTGTCATTTAGTAATTATGGTTAAAATTTGAAATCATTTGAAAAAGATTTGATTAATTTCAAATGGAGTTTCGCAGTTAAAGTTCTTAGGAGATCAAACACAATTTTTATATAATTTTATATAATAATATTAAAGTGAAAATAAGCATCTTTTAAACCTTATTATACACTTTTATATAAGATTTATACATTCAGCATAATAAGTTTATAATGTTATATATGTTGTCACGTACGAGCATTGTTGCCCAAAAAAGAGAGAGACAATACGAACGTAATATTAAAAATATCAATTATGTAAATATAATATTTTATATTAAATTATTTATTTTTATAAGGAAATAAATTAAATATACTCTAAATTCTAAAAACACGTGGAAAAGTTTACCATATAAAAATCTAAAGGGAATCTAGTCTAAGCCCTCCTTAATAATAATTTTATAAACGCATATAAAATATTGGTATATAACTTCAAAAGTTATCAACACAGAAGTCAAAACTTTTCTTAGTTGGACCGTTGAAGGTCACAGGTAATTCGTCAACAATAGAATAAGTTAGATGTACCAAGTGATTTTAAGACTACAATTTTAATTTTTCTTTCTATTTATAGATATGACTATACGTTAGCTAGAACTCATACATAGAAACTTTTTACATGGCATGCCGCCTAACACTACTTGGATTTCTAAAATGTGTTTCTCTCACATTTTAAATTTATTATAATTTCCTCTCTATAAATAGTGATACCAAATAGCAAATTAGATACACTAAGCAGAAAACACCGGAAACCCAACATTCTAATAATTTTTCAGATTTTGCAACAATGACTTCGTTGGCTGGAAATGTTAACAACTTCTCAGATTTTCGCCCAGAGGCTAATTTTTCTCCTAGTCTGTGGGGAAATATTTTTAGTTATTCTACTCAAGATACTCAGGTAAATATTTATATATAGTCAAATCTCTTTATAGCAATGTTGTTTGTTCATATATTATTTAATTTATATTATAATGAAAAATATATAATAATATATCATAATATCAAAGTCGATACTAAATAAGACTTCCGTTATAATAATGAAAATATTGTTATAGAGAATAACTAATGTAGAGAAGTATATACTTCTTTATTTATTTTATAGTCACCCTTTTTTCATTCCTATACTTGTAGCTTTGACAAAATTACTAACAATAAGCATTACATTTATAGGTATCTGAGAAAACTATAAAGGAGATAGAGACTTTGAAAGAGGAAGTCAAGCGCATGATAATAAGTAGTACTACTAGCAATGACACCAGAGAGAAAATACATTTGATTGACACTCTTGAACGCATTGGTATTTCATATCACTTTAAGGAAGATATTGAAGATCAACTGAGCAAGATGTTTGATCTACATGTTATCCATGAAGAGGATGATTTGTATAACATTGCGTTATATTTTCGATTGTTTAGGCAACATGGCTATCCAATCTCTTCCGGTATGTTTATATACACATATTAAGGGTGCCCCTAAAATTTATATATAGTTCTATTTTTTTTCGACTATCAATATGAGACTTTGTTCACATATTCAACAATAATTGACATAATGAAATATTTTGTGAATTAGATCATTTCAACCAATTCAAGGACAACAATGAAAAATTCAAGGAAACTTTATTCAAAGATGCAAAGGGTCTGCTAAGTCTGTATGAAGCAGCACATGTTAGGAAACATGGAGATGATATATTAGAGGAGGCACTTATCTTCGCTACATCCCATCTTCAGAAGATAACACCTACCTTAGATTCTACTCTTGAGAAACAAGTAAGACATGCCCTTATGCAATCTCTTCATAGAGGCATCCCAAGAGCTGAAGCACATTTTAATATTTCAATATATGAAGAATGTGGATCAAGAAATGAAAAGCTATTGAGACTTGCCAAACTAGATTACAATTTGTTACAAATGCTACACAAGGAAGAGCTTAGGGAACTTACACAGTAAGTTATATTTGAGTTTGTATTGTTTATAATGATTTTTATATTGTGGAGTATTATTAAGCTAACTAAACATTACTCTTATTTATTCTAAAGGTGGTGGAAAGATTTGGATTTTGCATCTAAACTTTCCTATGTCAGAGACAGAATGGTGGAATGCTTTTTTTGGACAGTTGGCGTGTACTTTGAACCTCAATATTCTCGCGCTCGAGTTATGCTTGCAAAGTGCATAGCTATGATTTCAGTAATTGATGACACATATGACTCTTATGGAACTCTTAATGAACTAGTTGTATTCACAGAAGCAGTGGAACGGTATGAATTATTGTTAGATAATTTATCTAGTAAGTTAGTAATTTAACAGTACCTCTAGTATTGATTTTTAACACTATTACTTCTAATATTTCTTCAAAATACTTACAAAAATACTATATCAAATCTTTCCTGTGTAAGTGATATATGGAGTGGATATAGTTAATTAATATTTTTTTTATCATCACAGGTGGGATGTAAGTGAAGTTGATCGACTCCCAAACTATATGAAAACGATATATACATCTCTTCTTGATCTCTTCAAAGAGTATGAAAGAGAAATCAAAGAACAAAATAAATTCAGTGGAGTTTATTGTGTCAAAGAGGCGGTATGATATTTAAAAATACTAATATTATTTTTCTTTGATTTTATGAATTTCAACTATTTTTGTGAAAGATACAAAAATTTAATAAATATATATACTTTTTCTGGAATAGATGAAAGAAATCGTGAGAAGTTACTGTATTGAAGCAGAATGGCTCATCGAAGGAAAAATTCCTTCATTTAAAGAATACCTAAGCAATGCATTGGTCACTGGAACTTATTACCTACTAGCACCAGCATCATTATTAGGCATGAGGTCAGCATCAAAAGAAACATTCGATTGGATGATGAATAAACCTAAAATTCTTGTGGCTTCTGCAGCAATTGGTCGAGTTATTGATGACATAGCTACTTATAAGGTACTGTTATATAAATTTGTACATATATGTTTACCAACGTATAAACATTGTTTATAATATTCTCATGAATCATATTTTTGTCTTATAGATTGAGAAAGAAAAAGGACAACTTGTCACGGGAATAGAATGTTATATGCAAGAGAATAATTTATCCATAGAAGAAGCGAGTGCAGAACTTTCTGAAATAGCTGAAAATGCATGGAAGGATTTGAATAAAGAGTGCATTAAGCCTACTTATATGCCAACTGAAATCTTAATGCGTGTTGTGAACCTTACACGTCTTATTGATGTTGTTTACAAGAACAATCAAGATGGATATAGTAATCCAAAGAATAATGTGAAATATGTGATTGAAGCTTTACTCATCAATCCCATCAATATGTAAGGATTTTGGATGTTCATGAATCGACATAGGAAGATGGTCAATATAACGAAGCGATGTAACTAATTATTGTGTTGTATTCAATAATTTTATTAATAAGTGATTTTAATTCATCTTATTTTCTTCATTAGTTAATTTAAATATTTAATTATTTTATTTGTAGGACTAAATTGTGTGCGCTTTTAGAATATCACTCAATTTGATGTATTTGTCAAGCATTTTATTTTTAAAGTCGATCTTTGCTTTTCTTTTTCTCGTTGACATTTTACGTTTTATTTTTACATGATTTTGATTGCAACATTTTCATGAGTATATGGTTTCTATCATTTCAGTCCTTCGTTTGTACTTGTATGGATGAAAAAAGGTTTAAAAGGTCTCTAAGAATATTTTTTATATAATAATTTTAGATTAAAAAAAATTAGGTGTCCTTCACGTACCTAGCATGAGAATATTATGTATTACCCTGACCCACTTTTAACTTTTTTTTATTTTAAATGAGAATATTGGTAGCGCCAATGGTAGTAGGTCATTGGTATGGGGTTAGACTTGACAATTACTATGTCCGTTAAATCAAAAAGTAACAAAGTTGAAGGGAGACATGGACCAAATGTCCAATTGTCCTCCCGTGTTCAAATCATTACAATAGAAAATATTAATTAATATTTGAAATCACATAATTCATTTAATATTAATTAATATTTGAAATCACATAATTCATTGTGTGTTTTTATGAAATTTAATTCCCTCATTGTACTCAAAGTTTTGGTCTACTTCCTCCTAGGATAAAACAGATACACTTGTCAATAGTGTAGCAGTACCTCAAACACCAAAAACTTCATCGGACTCAAAGAATAATAATAAGTCACACAACAGACTCAATTTTATTTGTTTGAGAATATGCAGAATATTCAAAAATTCTCTATTTGAAATGAAGGCAAAAGACCTTTATTTATAGCCAAAGAAGTGAAGTGAAGTGGAGTGAAAACACCTGATCAGTTGGTGTCTGTTTGGAATGACTAAACATTGGGAAAGAAAATATTTCGGCTTGACTTGTGCTTCATTTGCGTTTTTCAGGTGCGCACTTGTGGCACGCAGGCGCACCGCAAGTCTAAGCAAAATCCTTCTAGGAATTTCTCCGTGGCACTTGCCTTTCGCATTACGACACATAGGTGCAACACAAGTCCTCTGCCAGATTGCATGAAAAGTCAACTCAAATTTTAAATAAATTTGGTATAAAAAATATATCAATTAACTCAAATCCGAAATTGAAGCCGAGCCAAGCAACGATGAGGACGCAAGGGGGGACTTTCTTCTCAACTCTTTTTTGGCTAGAAAATATGCTTCTCAAAATAAGCATAAACATTTCTCTTTTCCCTACCAATGTGGGACAAAGTTCCTCTTATAAAGTTACTTAAAGGAACTTTTCAACTTTCTCTTCTCTCCAAATTAAATTTCTTTCATTTTTCAATTCACACCCAACACTTCAATCCAGCAATCCTTCGTATGAATGGGAAACAACTATATGAAAATTTTGATGCATGAAAAAACTGTGTTATTTGTAAGCAAGAATTAATTGCACTTGGATAAGTAGGTTTTTCCTTGAACTTTTCATAATGAATATATCAGATATACTCAGTCAATCGGTAGATTTGATATTTTTAAACTATCGAGCTTTGATGTATACCTAGACAATATAAGTCACACAATTAATCCTTTAACCATCTTAAGTTCTCATTTTTTTGTTCGTTTTAGCCATGAACACTACCTCGTTTTATAAGTGTATAGAGAATTGGCCTTACATAATTCTCCTTGATGCAGCTTATACTTCATACTTATATCGGTGATTCCAAAATATGTTATCTTGTAGATACACCATTTGACATACCTCGTGTCAAACTTAAAAATCATTAAAAAGCCTTTAATTCCTTATCCTTATTACTGAACATTGTCTCATCATGAGAATAGGTCAAAAGGTATTTTGATAATGTTGAACCGTCATCAATGAAATGACTTTGTTTGATCTCCTTGAACCTAGATCTTGGGATCTCCATTCTTCTAGGTAGAGTTACTGCCACGATGACTTATCCTCGGTCATAGTCCCATTCCCTTTTATGATCTTTCAACCGCCTTTCTAATTAGACCTTTTGTAAGATATCCAACACATTATCTCTTGACTTTACATGGTCAATTGTGATAACTCCACTAGAGAGTAGTTGTCTAATGGTATTATGTCTTCGTCGTATGTGATGAGACTTTTCATTATACATTACACTCCCAACCCTTTTGATTGCCGCTTAGCTATCGCAATGCATACATATTGGAGCCAAGGGTTCGGGCTAGCATGGAATGTTTTCTAGGAAATTCTTGAGCCATTAAGCTTCTTCACCAGCCTTTTCTAAAGCTATGAATTCAGACTCAATTGTAGAGCGAGCAATACATATTTTTTTGAATGCCTTCCAAGATACTTCTCCTCTATTGATGGTAAAAATATATCCGCTTATGGATTCAGTTTCAATTGACCCAGTGATCAAATTTGCATCACAGTATCCTTCAATAATTGTTTGGATACTTGTTGTAATGTAAAGAAAAATTTTGAGTATGTTTTAAATACCCTAAAACTCGTTTCATAGCCATTTAATGGTTCTGATTGAGATTACTTGTGTATCGACTAAGTTTATTTATCTCACAAGCTATATCTGGTAGTGTACAATTTATGATGTACATTAGAATTTTCAATACTCTTGCATAATCCAATTGAGACTTACTTTTACCTTTGTTTTAGCAAGAGCAAGACTCACATCAATTGGTCTCTTTGCAATTTTGAAATTCACATACCTAAATTTTTCAAGTATTGTTTGAATATAATGAGATTGAGATAATGCTAGACCTTGAGGAGTTTTGGGAATCTTAATACCCAATATCAAATCAGCAACTCCTAAATCTTTCATCTCAAATTTACTAGCAAGCATACACGTGGTAGAATTATATTAGCAATATTGTTACTCATTACCAATATTTCATCTACATATAAGCAAATAATTGCGACTTATTTTTGAGTATTCTTAATGTAAACACATTTGTCACACTCATTAATCTTGAAACCATTTGACAATATTGTCTGATCAAATTTTGCATGCCATTTGTCATGACTCAAGTGGCCGTGAGTGGCATCCACACTAACCCCTGGTGTAAAAACCAATGATTTCCAATAAATACCCCAATATCAAACTTTCAAAAAGAGATAAGAGTATAATAAAATGAAAGACGCCATCAGAAATAATAATCAACTTCTTACAACAAAAAAAATTAAACTAAATTAATCCTAACACCTAAAAGTCATTGTACAGGACACATGTACTAAAAATAAAGGGAATAAGTGTCCGGAAGAGAAGGACATCTTCAAAACAGGGGAGTGACACCGCTTATATGTTTTGCTCACCTTTTCACGATCTGCTGCCGCTTGCATGCGAAAACGTGAAGAATTGTCTAGTTCGAGCTCTGCACTTAGAAAAGAAGTGCAAGCGTAGGGTTAGTACATAACACGATACTGGTAGGCATCATCAGCCAACCTCACATAATAACATGTAAACAGAGTAACAATGACATAAAATAAGTCTTTAACATCATACATAAGTACATAAATCAATTCAAGTGCATTGTCTCTAACGCAAGTGACAACCAGCCTGCTCACTAGATTTGTCCTTCCACTGCAGCGGTCACTTGATCGCTACAGCAGTGTCGTTGCAACGGAAGGATATCTGCTGCAGAAGTACCTTAGGTAGTAGCTCAACTTAGCTGCACCTTCAACAGTCCATCAGTTCAACAGTTCTACATATCAATTCAACTATCACACCCATCTAAGAATCAATAAATAACAAATCTGTATCCCTTACAACTGCAACAGGTAATTTCAAACAAAAATACGCTCAACAATTACTAGCATCATGACCGTGTCACACTTAGAACCAGATTCATGTCATTCATTTCAAATTACATAACAAAGTCCAAATTTTCCCATAACCATTTCACACATTCTTCATTCATTCATACATATAAGCACAATGCTGCCAAAAACTTGTTCACACTCCAGTGCACGCGGTCGTACAAGTAATATAGTGGCCCTTTTCAGAGCTGGATGTCGAATCCACAGGGACTACACCACTTAAGAGAATATTCAAGTTCAAGTGTTAATTTAATATTCAAAAGTGTTGAATTATAGAAATTTTCAGTAAATACTAATTAAGTCTAGGGGTGATCATAAAATACTTGAGAACAATACAAGAAGCTACTAGAGTTAAGGCTTAATAATCATGCAATGCTACAATTCACAATGGTTCGAGTATGAAAACTTTAGTTGTTGTCTCACATAATTAAAATGCTATGTTCCTGGCCGTTTGAGCCTCTAAATACAACAAAATAGTCTCACACCTACATCGTTGAGCGGGGATGTGACGTCCTAATTCGTGAGCAATTTAACTATGTGGATGTGGTTTACGGAGTTTGCACCCTTGATTATGGACTTTCGTATCTCTAATCATTTAACCGCACTTAGTTTCACAACTACTTCTATGAGTGGTAATGTGACAATTCTAAGTCGGTGTCTAGCTCATCCCGTTTTAACAACCAAGCAACGCAAATTAGGTATAATTTCTATCCTAATCGCTAATCCTATCATGAAGATAAGAACTTGCTCCCTACATTCTCATGTTCTAGCCTAGGGTTACTCTTTCAAGCTTTTACCTAAGCTTAACGTGTTTGTTTTCATGGTGATCAATCACAAAATATCTTTGGGAAACCATAAAGGAGCGAAGGGAGAAGGGAAGAACTCTACCTAGGGTTCATTGTTTTGCATAATTATGTGCCCAAGTGATATTTTATATCTTGATTTAGTCATGTTTATCAATTTAATTAATTGTATTCTCATGTGATTTTTTATAATTTCGTTCACAAACTAACCAATGTGATTAGCTCTTTGTTTTGTAGGAAAAAAATGTTAAAGATGGGCTAAATATGAAGATTCACGAGCAAGGAGGAGCTTTGGATTGAGTTGGGATGAAAATTGCACAAGATGGCATGAAAAACAGCCCTGTCGCACAACCTAACATGCCACGCTGGCTGACCCACGCGATAGGCGCTGTGTCACCCCTGCGCGTGTGCGCGCGAGGGCAGGCAAAGAAGCAGTAGTAGAGCGTGATGGCGTCGTTCCACTCTAAGGGCACTGCGTGATGGCTGTCGTGCCACGCTGGGCAACGCGCACAACACACTGCCATGCTATGCCACTATCGAAATTTCTAGTAATCCTTCGCGTTTACTCCGTGTCACGGAGGTAAATTGGCACGACCATCTCCGTGACACGGAGGCATTTCACCCATGGACAAAAGTTGAAAAATCTCACTTAGTATAAATAGGATACTTAGCTTCTTATATCACGAAATATCTTTGGGAAATCATAACGGAGCGAAGGGAGAAGTGAAGAACTCTACCTAGGGTTCATTGTTTCGCCTTCTCTTTTAATTATTCTTGTAAGTACATTACTCTAATTATGTTTTGAGTATTTGTATGAACATGAGTGGCTAAAACCCTTCCTTTAGGGTTAAGGCTACGAAATATGATTGTAATTGCATGAATTCTTCATTGGATTGAGTTTAGTTGTCGTTTTGTCTTACATTCTTTATTATTATTATTTTTGTGATTGATCACCATTAAAACAAACATGTTAAGCTTAGGAAAAATCTTGAAAGAGTAACCCTAGGTTAGAACATGAGAATGTAGGGAGTAAGTTCTTATCTTTATGATAGGATTAGCGGTCAGGATAGAAATTATACCGAATTTGCCTTGCTTGGTTATTAAAACGGGATGAGCTAGACATTGACTTAGAATTGTCACATTACTACTCGTAGAAGTAGTTGTGAAACTAAGTCCGGTTAAATGATCAGAGGTACGAAAGTCCATAATCTAGGGTGCAAACTTCGTAAACCCACATCCACATAGTTAATTTGCTCATGAATTAAGAGTCACATTCCCGCTCAACGATGTAGGTGTGAGACTATTTTATCATATTTAGAGGCTCGAAAAACTATGATGATAGAATTTTAATTATGTGAGACAACAACTGAAGTTTTCATACTCGAATCATTGTGAATTGTAGCATTGTAGGATTACTAGGCCTTAACAATAGTAGCTTCTTGTATTGTTTCTCAAGTATTTTGTGATCACCCGTAGACTTAATTAGAATTTACTGAAAATTTCTATAATCAACACTTGTGAAGATTAAATTAACACTTGAACTTGAATATTTGCTGAAGTGGTCCAGTTCCTGTGGGTTCGACATCCGGCTCTGAAAAAGGCCACTGTAATACTCGTTCGATTGCGTGTGCTGGGGCGCGAACAAGTTTTTAGTGTTGTTGCCTGGGACTGACAAAGTTTAGTGAATTTTTCTATTTTTGTGTGATTTTTAATTTCCTTAAGTGTTGAAAAACTTGGTCTTAGTCTGCTATATTGTAGGTGATAGGTTGTCCTTGCAGAGCTGGAAAGCAATAAAGATCTGGTGCAACCGTTGTTGGAACCTGAACGTTAATTGCATTTGCTCAGGAGGAGAGCTCAAGAGCGAAAATTGAAAAGATTACAAGAGCAGTTGCAACAACATCTACCAGTTGGGCAAGCAAAGTTGTTACCAGATAAAATGGCAGCCCGACTAGTTCGTGAAGTGGCAATCCCACTGCGATGAATGTAACCTCCAGTATCCGTAAACCAGAGCCTCGAGGGAACTTTGAGCTTAAACATAATATGGTGCAGCTGTTACATTCGAGTGACCAGTTCACTGGGATGACTCATGAGGACCCACAACATCACTTACATAACCTTTTGGAGATAAGTGACACATTCGTCCCCATCGGAGTGTCAACGGATTATGTACGACTCACACTCTTCCCATTTTTATTATTGGGAGAGGCAAAGAGGTGATTGAAAGCTGAGCCACCTAATTCCATTAATTCTTGGGATGACTTAGCAAAGAAGTTCCTCATCAGATTCTTCCCTTTAAGCAAGACTTCCAAGCTCAGGACTGAAATATTAAGCTTCAAGCAGAGATCGAAGGAGAACTTGTATTTGGATTGGGAGAGATTCAAGTCATTATTGAGAGACTACCCCAATCACCAATAGTCCAGTGAAGTGTTAGCCCATACCTTTGTGGAAAATCTAGACCCACACACCAAAATCTTACTCGACTCTGCATCAGGCAAGCACTGGAAAAGACATATGATGAGTTGTATACTTTGTTTAACAGGATTGCTGAGGGAAATCTAATGTGGCATAGTGATTCATCAAGAGAGGTAGGTAATAGAGCAGCGGGGCTGATAGAGGTGGATGGTGTCAATGCCTTGGCGGCATAGCTAGCATTATTTCAACATCAGATGATGACTCGGTTCAATAAGTTGAGCAGCAAAAACATTGAGGAGATGTTGCAGAGAATTATGGCTATGCAGACCTAATTGGTAGAGAATCAGGTGAGGATGGCATCAGATTTGAAAAATCAGCAGTTGGCCACCCGCAATCTAGAGAAGCAGATGGGTTAATTATCAGCTGCTCAGCACACCATACCTCGGGGAGGGTTACCCAGTGATATAGATACAAACCCCCGATAGGTAAATTCCATTAGTCTGAGGAGTGGCAGGCAATTGGATAATGCATCACTAAAGGAAAAGAGAAATGAGGTACATGCAAAGCTGGTCAGACAGGGTCCATCCACTGACAAGGGAGATAATTAGAGTGCTGTGCATCACAATGCACAATCATCATTGCATCCAGCACAAATACCACCTCCACCATTCCTGCAAAGACTCAAGAAGAGCAAGGAGGAGGAATGCTTTAAAAAGTTCTTTGACATTTTCAAAGAACTTCATATAAATTTGCCTTTACTTGATGTTTTGCAGGGAATGCCAAAATTTTCGAAGTACTTAAAAGATGTGATGGCCAACAAAGTCAGATTGGTAGATGTTCAAACTGTGACACTTACTGAGGAGTGCAACTACAAGGTAATGAGCAAGATATGAAAAAAGCTCAAAGACCCAAGGAGTTTTACCCCCCCGTACAAATTGGTAAAGCTGAAGTGATAAGAACTCTATGTGACTTAGGGGCGGCAGTGAATTTAATGCCCCTATCCTTGTTTAATAGCTTGGGGTTGGGTCAGCCAAGACCAAAACGAGTGATGCTGCAGCTGGCAGACAAGTCCCAAGTGGCATCTGACTAAATAACCGATGACCTCCTCATCAAAGTGGATAAGTTCATTATACCCACTGATTTTATCATACTTGATTTTCAAGTTGATGATAAGGTACCTCTAATCTTGGGATGGCTATTCTTGGCCACTGGAGGAGAAATTATAAATTTAAGAGCAGGGACCCTGAAAATGAGGGTCGATGATGAAGAAGAGCTCTTCTGAGTTTACCAAGAGATCAACCCACCCACACACTATCGATATCTTTATAAGGTCAGTGTGTTGTTACAGGCTAAGTGTGGAGTGGTAGATTCCATAGGTCCACTGCCGCAGGAGATGATCACATTTTAGCCCGAGTCTGATGGAGGGCTTTAAGAAAAGAAGAAGTTGGAACAAGAGAGGGATAGAGTGGAGGCTGTTCCTTCAAAAAATAAAAAGATAAGAAGATGGTTCTCAAAAGGGAACACTAGTTTGAGGATGTCCTGAGAAGGATAGTCCACGTCGTGCCGCGACATAAAATCAGGCACTGCTTGAGAGGCAACCCAAGGGTACCACAGGTACAATTTTATTTTTCTTTTATTTTGATTTTATTTATTTTCACCTTCTGTTGTTTCTGGTGGTGATTTAAGAAAAGATTGAGTGGAATTCTGAGTACCCATGGAAGATGAAGCTAAAGAGCATGGAAGAAGATGAGTGTGGGGTCGATAGCCTACTTGTGCAAAAATAAAAGAAAACATACTGTTATCTAGGCCTAGATGTCTCAGGGAGTATTTCTCACCCTTTTTGTATTTTAATTTGATGCTTTTGGGACATATCATACTTTAGATGTAGGATGAGGGAAATTTAAAAAATTTCTTAATGATTTTGGGTTGAATTAGTGCTTGATATGGTAGTGGTTGATGAAAATTTTTTAAGTTGAGCATGATTCACCCACTAGTTGGTTTTTCTTTTCAGTTCTTTTCGATGGGAGGGGAGGGTACTTTGAATCGAGAAATAAAATTTGTCTATGTTTCTACATAATTATATTTAGTCATAGTTAGGGACTTTTTCGGATGATGGATGGATGATGACCGTCTTGAGGGAAAATTAGTTAATAGGTTTTTATTTTTGAACCGGCAACTGATTGATGTCTTGATGTTCTTGTTATGTGGTATACATAATTGTGAGATGCAAATGTTGTTAATTTTGAAGTATGTAAGCGAATGTATAACTCTGTTTGAGACACCTAGGCTCTTGAATGTGACTCAATGTGCTTTAAGTTGAATTTTGCATTCTTGTAATTAGCTGAGTTAAGATTCTACTGAATTTGTCTTGTGTTGAACATGTGCTGTGAGTGTAAGGTTTTTAAATATTCCATGCTATTGTGTAGTGTCTAGAACTTTCCTGGTGTGTATACAAGACGAAATGAGGGATGTAGATTGTAGGAGATGATTTAGGAATTTCTTTGAATTAGCCTAATTTTTGTCCCCTGCTTTACCTACCTTGAATGTTTGATCCTAGTTAGCCCCATTGAACCTTTATCCTATTCTTTGCTAGCCACAAAATGAACTTAATCCTTACTTTTCATTAGCCTTGAATTTGATCCAAAACTTCTAAGTGCTTTTGTGCAATTTCAAAAGAGAGTTAAGGAATGAGGAGTTGGAAGTAGAAAGAAAAGAGTAGTTGTGGGAGTTAAAGAAAAGACTAGAGGTGCACTTGTTTAAAAATGAATAAGAGTTAGTAGGGAGTAAAAGAAAAAAAGAGCGACAAAGAAAATTAAAGAAAAATTGCTTAAGTACTCCTTACTAACAACTTAAGTTTGCCCAATGAAATAGGAAAAAAAAAAGAGGAAAATGGGAGAGAAAAAAAATAAAGGTGAAGTAAGAGGATGGAAACTTCTAATGAAGGTGTGATGTATTAAAAGCACTTAGGGAAGATAGTCACTCTTACTGGACATAATAGTACGTACCCGCCCTTAGATTACATTGCAACCCATTAAGTCCTTCTTGATCTTACTTTCGAACATTTTTAAATTAGTGAGTAAAACAATAAAGGCAAGCTTATGGGTCAATACACTTGGCATGTGAATTCTTTGTGAGAATGAGCTTATCTCTTATGCGTAGACCCATACATGTTATAATTTAAAGAATCACAAGTGAGAAATGGGTAACTCTCTCGTTGCGAGGGCACATGTTTGATGAAGGATAAAATTCATGTCGGATTTCTTGATCGATTAATTTGCATGAGTTTGTGGAGATTGAGAATCGATTTTTGAGGCTAGAGGGTCTTTACATAGTTATATTTGATTTTAATGGTTTAATTTAGCATGCTCTATTTTTAACTTGCTATCTAAAACAATTGGTGTAGCCTTAGCTTGAATTGTCTTGTTTCAATTAGCTATGTGTGAGTCTTCATGTGCATGAGATGTAAAAGAGTTTTTCGAGGAAGAACAATGCTTTAAGTGTGGCGTAGTAATCTTGGGCATAATTACGTGCCCAAGTTCTATTTTATATCTTGATTTAGTCATGTTTATCAATTTAATTAATTGTATTCTCACGTGATTTTGGATAATTTCGAGCATAAACTAGAAAATGTGATTAACTCTTTATTTTGTGGGAAAAAAATGTTAAATATGGGCTAAATATGAAGATGTATGAGCAAGGAGGAGCTTTGGATTGAATTGGGATGACAATTGCACAAGATGGCATGAAAAACAGCCTTGTCGCAGAGCCCAAAGTGCCACGCCGACTGACCTGCGCGATAGGCACCATGTCACACCCATGTATGTGCGCGAGAGGGCAGACAAAGAGGCAGTAGCAGAGCGCGATGGCACCGTGCCACGCTAAGGGCCCTGCGTGATGGTTGTCATGCCACGCTGGGCAACGTGTACAACACACTGCCATGCTATGCCACTGCCAAAATTTTCAGTAATCCTCCGCATTTGCTCTGTGTCACGGAGGCAAATTGGCGTGATCAGCTCCGTGACATGGAGGCATTTCACCCATGGCCAAAATTTGAAAAATCTCACTTAGTATAAATAGGATACTTAGCTTCTTGTTTCATTTATCACAAAATATATTTGGGAAACCGTAAAGGAGTGAAGGGAGAAGTAAAGAACTCTACCTAGGGCTCATTGTTTTGCCTTCTCTTTTAATTATTCTTGTAAGTACGTTACTCTAATATTTTTGAGTATTTGTAAGAACATGAGTGGCTAAAACCCTTCCTCTAGGGTTGAGGTTATGTAATATGATTGTAATTGCATGAATTCTTCATTGGTTTGAGTTTTAGTTGTTGTTCTATCTTATATTCTTTATTATTATTGTTTTTGTGATTGATCACTACGAAAACAAACGCGTTAAGCTTAGGTAAAATCTTGAAAGACTAACCTTAGGCTAGAACATGAGAATGTAGGGAGCAAGTTCTTATCTTTATGCTAGGATTAGTGGTTAGGATAAAAATTATACCTAATTTTCCTTGATTGGTTATTAAAACGGGATGGGCTAGACACCGACTTAGAATTGTCACATCACCACTCATAGAAGTAGTTGTGAAACTAAGTCCGGTTAAATGATTAGAGGTACGAAAGTCCATAATCAAGGGTGCAAACTCTGTAAACCACATCCACATAGTTAAATTGCGCAGGAATTAGGACGTCACATCCCTGCTTAATAATGTAGGTGTGAGACTATTTTGTCGTGTTTAGAGGCTCGAAAGACCATGAACATAACATTTTTATTATGTGAGCCGACAACTGAAGTTTCATACTTGAACCATTGTGAATTGTAGAATTGCATGATTATTAGGCCTTAACTCTAGTAGTTTATTGTATTGTTTCTTAAGTATTTTGTGATCACCCGTAGACTTGGAATTTACCGAAATTTTCTATAATCAACACTTGTGAAGATTAAATTAACACTTGAACTTGAATATTCACTGAAGTGGTCCAGTCCCTGTGGGTTCGACATCCGGTTCTGAAAAAGGCCACTGTATTACTTGTACGATATCGTGCGCTGGAGAGCGAACAAGTGTGACAAAAATAAAGTAAAACATGTGGTGACATGTCAGGAACACACCTATGCCATTTCCCCATTACCCCTCAAAATTCACGATATTAGAGTACACACATGCTAGAGGGTCTTAATTTATTCTTTCAGTCATAACCTGCAGGAGACTCTAGAAATCCATGTATTATATCGGCGCGACACCCACTCCCAGTCATATGCTCGTCCGGATGCTCCTCTTGGACTCGAGCCACTCAAAAATATTGCTTACTTGGATACTTCCGTCAGGTACGAGCCACTCATCTCATGATGCTTTTATAATCCAATCCATTGTTCATCCACTAATTACGACATGATACAACTCATACACACACATACCCGCGCGTGCACACATGAACACATATGTAATTCAACACTTAGGAGTCTACATTCCACTCCCTCACTTGCACATAGATAGATCATCGATTCACCTTATAGCAATCTTTAAAAGAAATACAATTCACAATCCAATGGAATTTACCCAAAATCTCATAATCATCTCATATTAACATGATCTCTCCTAATTATTCAAATAAACCATTTAACAACAAGTAATGTTTGAAGACCAATCTCATATTATTATTACACATGCATACAAGTCATTATACAGGGTCAATCCCTGTAACCATAACCTACCTCAAAATTTAAAGATAACGATTCGACTACTTAGTAGGAGCCTTCCCTTTTCTCAACGCTTCAGATCATTCGGGATCTAAACAACAAGATTAATTCATTACTTACTCTTCAATCATGGGTCTAATTAGATCAAACCCTTCCCTTCAGGTAGTTTCGAAAGTAAAACCTCAATTTTACTCGGTTCTAGTTTCAATTTCCCATGTAACCCTCATTCCCCTCACGTAATTCTTGGAAAGTAATCAAAACTCTTCAAACATCACGCCACATTACCCCCAATAATCCCACAATCCAGCCCCAGTTCATCAATCTAGGGTTCTCTAAGTTCAGAATTTCACCAGTAATGGGTCCACCTAAATTTTCTACAATAATCAACACTTGATAAAGGGGCTAGGGGACAAAAAACTCACCTTAGCTCAACAATTCTCTGCTCATGAGAAGAAACTGCCTTCAGACCTTGCTCTCTCATGTTTTGGAAATAATGGGAAATAACCCTAAATTCCCACTTAAAACCCACTTCTGATTCCCGTCATTCACTGCAACGGACCTACTACAATGGCCAAAGTGTCTCTATGGCGGTTCCAATAGTTGTTTCCTAAATTCATCACAGCGGGACTCCGACTACTACCACGGTCTTATTGCAGCGGTCCACCAAACCAAAAGCTATTCGAAATTGCCCAATTTCACACTTGGCTTGGTTCATAGCATTTTTCCCTCCCTAAGTCTATTTTCGAGTTCTAAGTCCCTTTTTTTCCCGTAACGATATTCGGGTTATTACATTAGATACCAATTAGAAAACTATTCATCCCTGAACTGTCTATTAAAGAAGGAAGAATACGTACCAAATTCCACAAACATTTGGGGATACTTGATTTGTATATCAGTCTCAGTCTCCCAATTGGCTTCCTCAATAGGACGATTGTTCCACTGGACATTTATTGTCGCAATTTATTTTGACCTCAGCTTTTGACCTCCTTAGACAATTTATCTTGGGCATAATTGCATGCCCAAATGATACTTTAATACTTCATTTCTACTTGTTTATCCACTTTTATGTGTGCATTCTCATGTGATTTGTATGTAAATGTGGATTCATACTAACCAACATGATTAGTATTATTTTGCAGTCTAGAAAGAAATTTGGAAGCTAATCTACAAGTTGGTGAAGTGTAGAAATTGACTCGGAAGCAAGAAGCAGAAGTCAACAAGGAAATTGGCCAAGTTTAGTGCTCTGCATGGAGGCCGTGTCACGCTACCATCGCGGAAGCATTTTGCCGAGAAGGAATTTTAACTTGATTTCTAGTGGAGGTGCGTGATGGCACCATGTCACGGAGCCTAAGCTCCACTTTTACCTCCGTGCCACGCTGAAGACAATTACCTGGAAGCTGAATTCCAGTGAGGCTCCGCGACAGGGCCATGGGACGGAGCTGATGCTCCACGATACACTCCGTGCCACATTGCCAGTTATTTCGGGAAAAATTTATCACTTGTATAAATAGCACACTTAGGTTTTATTTTAAAGTATCTGATATTTTGAGCAAGAACGTGGATAATAGGCAGCTGAAAAGAAGAATTCCTAGGGTTAATTCTCTTCCTTTTCCTCTTTAATTTCAATTGCTTGTATGATTTCTACTTGTTTGAAGATGTTTAATCCGCAAATGAGTGGCTAATTCACCTCTCGCTAAGGTTGAGGATAATTGCAGAAGAATGTAATTAATGATTATTTTAATTTTTGTCTTCTCTATAACGGTTGTTCTACCAATTCTTGCTTTTGCTACGTTAATATTTGGCCAATGTTAATGTATATTCTAGAATTTCAATTTCGATTCCGAAAGGGAGACTAATTGGATAGATGTGAATTGGTGGAATATGTTCTTGTCTTGGTTGAGAAATTAAGGGAAGATTTATGTTCAAAATAGAAATATATCTGTAATGTCATATTTGGTCATTTATGGAATTTGTTATGTATAACTAGAACATGGGGTTTTTGCATCACAGAAATGTGTAATGTAAGTCGCGTGATTCTTTAATTAGTGAGGAGTAGAAAGATCCAATCCATGGGTTATTAATTCCTGACTAACAATCGAAGAGAAGATTGACTGAACTTTAATTAATAAATTACATCCCTGCATGTTTGCCTTAACCTCAGCTTGTTCGTTGCTATTGTTCAGACTTTAACTTACAATATTCACTTAGGTTCACATTAACTATTAATCTTGACTCAAAAGCATTATTTGTTTTGGTTGTCTACCTACATAACGAAATCATTTACTAACAATTAGGAAAATTACTGCCATATTACTGTCCCTGTGGGATCGATACTTGGCTTGAAATAAAGCCACTTTACTACTTGTACGACCACGTGCACTTGCGTGTAGTTGGGACCAAACAAGTTTTTGTCGCCGTTGCCGGAGACTGGCGAAATTGTTTATTCAATTTTCTTAGTGTTAGTTTACAAGTTCGATACAAGTGTTAACGACTTGATCTTAGCCTTTCTCTTGCAGGTACTAAATTGTTTCTAAACGCTGGCAAGGGATAAGGAGTTGGTGGATCCGTTATTAGAATCGGAGAGACAATTTCATCTATAGAAAAGGGAAGCTCTAGAAAAGAAGTTGCAGTTATTAAGGAGAGCAAATCTGGAGCAACAACAACAACCACCAATTGTAACGGTAGTTTTAGTGCCCGAAGAGATGGCAGCAAGACCGGTCCGCGTAGTGGCAATCCCACATACGAACAATGTAACATCTTGCATTCGCAGGCCGGAACCAGGAGGGTGTTTTGAACTTAAAAAAAATATGGTGCAATTATTGCACACCATCGGGCAATTCACAGGTCTCCCTCATGAAGATCCACAACAACATCTCCAAAACTTCTTGGAGATAAGTGACATATATATACTCGCTGGAGTATCATCTGATTATGTGAGGCTTACACTATTCCCGTTTTCACTGTTGGGGGAAGCCAAGAGATTTTTGAAGGCTAAACCGCCAAATTCTATTACTACTTGGATTGACCTAGCAAGGAAGTTTTTGATACGATTCTTTCCATCAGGGAAGACAGCCAGGCTTAGAATTCAGATTCTAAGCTTCAAACAGAGAGAGGGTGAGAATTTGTATCAGGCCTGGGAGAGGTTCAAGTCAATGCTAAGAGATTGTCCTCACCATCACCAGTCTGATGATGTGTTGGTGCATACATTCATTGAGGGATTGGAACCGCATACAAAGATTTTGTTAGATTCAGCAGCTAGGGGTAGGCATTGGAAAAGACCTATGAAGAGCTTTACACCTTGTTGAACCGTATTTCACAAGGTAATTCGGAATGGAATGCGGATACAACTCGAGGGGGAGCAAAGAAAGCCACAGGGGTCTTTGAGGTGGATGGATTTACAACTATCGCTGCACAGATAGCTCCTTTGCAAAACCAACTTAACACTCATTTCAGCAGTATGAGCTTGAGCCAAGCACAAGACCCAGTCAATGCAGTTCACCAGGTTTGGTGTGAAGTCTGTGGAGGTAGTGAACACTCAACTGAGTGTTGTGGTGCCAATCCAGATTCAGTAAATTTTGTTGGAAACGCCCAGAGGAACAGTAATCATCAGTGTGGCAACAGTTACAACCCAAATTGGAGGAATCATCCGAATTTTTCATAGGGGAGTAATAGTCATCAGGGACAGAGTTCAAATCAGGATGTGCATAGAAATCAAGGGGGTTATCACAATTATCAGTCACAGTTCAGAGGAAATAATGCACCTTCTCAGTCCAGTAACATCGAGGATATGCTCAAAACCATAATAGCTAACCAGGCGCAGATGCAGGCTGATCAGGTAAAATTGACAGCTGATATGAAAAATCAGCTATTAGCTACAAAGGCTTTGGAGTATCAGTTGGGACAATTAGCGGGAGCCCAAAATACTAGGCCGAGGGGAGGATTACCTAGTGATACAGATCCGAATCCTAAGCAGGTGAATGCAATTACTACTCGGAGTGGAAAGCAACTAGGGGAGGTTGAACCCGAAAGACCACCTCAAAAATCTGGAGCAACAGAAAAGGGGGAAGGAAACGATGAAGTGAGGGGGAATGAAAAGGCAGTAGAAGTGGAAAGACCACCGCCCCCGTTTCCTCAAAGATTGAAAAAGCACAAGGAGGAAGCATGCTTCAAGAAGTTCATGGAAGTGCTGAAGCAGGTATATATTAATCTTCCTTTAGTTGATGTGTTGCAGGGAGTGCGAAAATATGCCAAGTACATCAAAGACATTGTGGCAAACAAGAGTAGATTTACAGAGTATGCTACAGTTGCACTTTCTGAGGAGTGCACCTCCCGTATCAGAATTGACTGCCGACAAAGCTCAAGGATCCTGGGAGCTTCACTATTCAGATTACAATTGGGCAGTCTATCCGAGCTCGTGGATTGTGTGATTTGGGAGCAAGTATAAATTTGATGCCAACATCAGTATTCAAGAAGCTGGGGCTGGGCAGTCCTACACCCACTATTGTGATCTTGCAGCTAGCTGACCGTTCATTGGCCAGACCTGACGGTATTGTGGAGGATGTGCTAGTGCAAGTAGGCTCCCTCATTTTCCTGGTGGATTTTATAATTCTTGATTTTGAGCCAGATGCGGAAGTCCCATTTATTTTGGGACGTCCCTTCTTGGCAACCGGGCGAGCCTTAATCGATGTGGCTGCTGGGTAGCTAACCATGTGAGCGCATGACAAAGTAGAGGTTTTTGATGTGTACAAGGCCATGAAGATGCCAGCCATTTATGAGGAGCTATCAACAATCAGTGTTTTAAATCAGGAATCGACCCTTCAGATTGTTGAATCACAGGACCCATTGGAGAGAGCATTGGTGGGCTATGATCATTTCTGGGACAGTGCTTCATATGAGATGGTGCAGACTTTGAATGAGCCAAAATGGTTCTTCAGGAAGCAGGACTTTGAACCGTTGAAGAGGTCCTTGGAACCCTCACCAAGGCCATCAATTGAGGAGACACCGAAATTGGAGTTAAAGACATTGCCTCCACATCTGTAGTATGTATTTTTTGGTGAAGATGACACCTTGCCAGTCATCATTTCAGCAGAACTGACAGATGCACAAGTGAAAGATGCATTGGTGGTCCTTAAGAGGTGGAAGAGAGCAATGGGTTGGCAGATGTCGGACATCAAGGGGATTAGTCCAGCTTTTTGCATGCACAAGATATTTATGGAAGAAGGATCCAAGCCAACCGTGCAACATCAGTGGAGGTTGAACCCGGTGATGAAAGACGTAGTCAGAAAGGAAGTGATCAAGTGGCTTGATGTAGGTGTGGTATATCCTATCTCAGACAGTGAGTGGGTTAGCCCAGGTCAGTGCGTTCCGAAGAAAGGAGAGATGACCGTGGTGAGCCGATTCCCAGACGCACAGTCACGGGCTGACGAATTTGCATGCATTGCAGGAAGCTCAATGAGGCCATAAGGAAAGATCATTATCCTATTCCATTGATTGATCAGATTTTGGAAAGGTTGGCAGGTCAGGAATATTATTGTTTTCTGGATGGTTATTCCGGCTATAATCAAATAGCCATAGCACCGGAGGATCAGGAGAAGACCACTTTTACATGTCCTTATGGGACATATGCTTTCAGGCGAATGCCATTTGGTCTATGCAATGCACCATCCACATTCCAGCGATGCATGATGGCGATCTTCCATGATATGGTGGAGATTTTGTCGAGGTATTTATGGATGACTTTTCTGTTTCGGTAATTCATTTGCTACGTGTCTGTAGAATCTTGACAGGGTGTTAGCTCGATGTGAAGACTCAAACCTGGTGCTCAACTGGGAAAAGTGCCACTTTTTAGTCAAGTAGGGTATCGTTCTTGGCCATAAGGTGTCATGTAGAGGGTTAGAAGTCGATCGTGCAAAGATTGAGGTGATTGAAAAGCTACCACCACCAGTGTCAGTGAAGGGTGTTTGCAGCTTTCTAGGACATGCTGGGTTTTATAGATGGTTCATCCAGAACTTCTCAAAAATTTCTAGACCAATATGCTGGTTGCTAGAAAAAGAGGTGAAGTTCGAATTTGACACAGAATGTGTAGAAGCATTCGAGGAGCTAAAAAAGAAGCTGGTGAAAGCGCCTATTCTCATTTCTCCCGATTGGGAACATCCTCTTGAGTTGATGTGTGATGAAAGTGAAGTGGCTGTAGGAGCTGTATTGGGGCAACGTTGGAATAAAATTTTTTATTCCATTTATTATGCAAGCAAAACACTTGACGCTGCCCAAGTCAATTATACAGTCACGGAGAAGGAAATGCTGGCTTTAGTGTTTGCATTTGACAAGTTCAGATCCTATCTGGTGGGGTCGAAAGTGGTGGTGTGTACTGATCATGCAGCAATTCGGTACTTGTTTGGAAAGAAGGAAGCGAAGCCCAGGCTAATCAGGTGGATCTTATTGCTGCAAGAGTTTGATCTGGAGATCCTAGATAGAAAGGGGAGTGAGAATCAGGTTGCAGACCACCAATCGCGACTGGAGAGCCATTCACTTATGCAGGAAGGTGAGCGCATCTGAGATGAGTTCCCAGATGAACAACTCTTGGCAATAAAGGAAGCGGAACTCCCTTGGTACACAGATATTATGAACTTGTTGGTAAGTGGAGTATATCCACCGGAGGCGACGACTCAACAAAGAAAGAAGCTGAGGCATGAGTCCCGGTACTATATGTGGGATGAGACGTACCTGTTCAAGCAAGGACCAGACCAAGTGATGAGGCGATGCATTCCAGAAAGTTAGATTGCAGAAGTGCTGAGGAGTTGTCATTCATCACTATATGGAGGTCATCATGGAGGAGAGCAAACAACTCACAAGGTGCTGTAGTCCGGTTTCTTTTGGGCCACACTGTTCAGAGACACCACAACTTATGTCAAAATGTGTGATAGATGTCAAAGAACAGGAACAATCAGCAGGAGATAGGAGATTCCATTGCATCAGATATTAGAAGTTGAGGTTTTTGATGTATTGGGGATAGACTTTATGAGCCCATTTCCACCGTCATTTGGTAATTGTTACATCTTGGTAGCAGTGGACTACGTGTCTAAGTGGGTCAAGGCAGTAGCTTGTCCCAGGAATGACAACAAGGTGGTTACGAAATTTGTGAAGAAGCATATTTTCACCAGGTTCAGTACGCCCCGAGCTATTATCAGTGATGGAGAGGAACATTTTTTGAATGCAGGGTTCAGAAACTTGCTAGCTAAGTATGGGGTGTGACACAAAGTGGCGACAGCGTATCATCCCCAAACTAGCGGGCAAGTAGAGGTGTCAAATAGGGAGATTAAGTAAATTCTGCAGAGAGCAATGAATGCACAACAAATTGATTGGGCAAGCAAACTTGACGATGTGTTGTGGGCTTACAGAACTACATACAAGACACCCATTGGTATTTCTCCGTACAAATTGGTTTATGGGAAGGCATGTCATCTACCTGTGGAGCTGGAACATCGAGCTTATTGGGCCGTAAGAAAGCTAAACATGGATCCTGAGCTAGCAGGAAAGAAGAGATTGATGCAGCTGAGTGAGTTAGACGAGTTTCGATGGCACGCCTATGAAAGTGCTAAATGCTACAAAGAGAAAACTAAAAGGTGGCACGATAGGCACATGGTGCATCAGATCTTTGAACCAGGGCAAAAAGTGTTACTGTTCAACTCGAGGTTGAAACTCTTTCCCAGGGAAGTTGCAGTCCAAATGGTCAGGGCCGTTTGAAGTTTTGAGAATGACCCCATAGGGGGCAGTTGAATTGTGGCAAGAGGATAAAAGTGCCATATTTTTGGTGAACGGACGGAGATTTAAGCACTACTGGGGTGAAGATGTTATTCGAGAGAAGACGTCTATCACTTTAGTAGATGAGTAAGGATGAAAAGCATCGAGCCGCGACGGTAAACCAGGCGCTGCACGGGAGGCAACCCGTGAATGTATTGTAATAGATTATTTAGGATTATTGGAAAAAAAAGAGAGAAAAAAAAGAAAAGGGCTGGCAATAGTTGGGAGGCAACCCATGATTTCTAATTATTGTCGTTGGATGATTTTCAAGTGAAATGGAGGGCCAAAATACAAAAGTGCAAGTGAAAAATCAAGGTAAGAAAATAAAACTTGGGGAAAATTCCAGAGAGCCCTCGCATTGGCTCCATGTCACGGAGGTGGACCTCCGCGTTACCCTCCATGACACGTTGAGGCTTCATTCTGAAATTTTTAAAAAATTCCAGAAAGCCTCTGCGTTGGCTTCGTGTTACGGAGCCTGGCCTCCACGGTGGCCTCCGTGACACGTTGAGGCAACGTTTGCGTCGGGTCACCGGGGTCATCGGGTTGACCCGCGTGAATTACCCCTTTTTAACACCCCAAACCCCGATTTTTCCCACTTTTCTTCACATCTCCGGACAAAAACCCAAATCCCCCTTCTCCCTCAAGCGTGGCATGGAAGTACTCAACAAATTCCACAAATTTCATTTCAATCGTGTTGAGTAAGGTATGTTCTTCCATTTTCTTTCAATTTTTGACGAAAAATTCAAACCTTGTACATGTTTTGTGAGGAAAATCCACCCTAAGGTATTGAGGAGGTATGTGATTTTTTGTGCCATTGATGAATGTTGATCTTGTACTACTTTGTGCTTATAACTCAATAATTACATGACGTGTGTTGAAATTCTTCCATTGTTGATACCTAGGGTTGGGAAATTGAGTATGAGTTGAAAAATTGAGCATTGGTTGACAACTTGAGTTGGATAATTGAGTATATGTTGAAAACTTAAGTTAGAAAATTGTGTGGATTGTGTTGGAGTTTAAAAAAGAACTTTTTTTGTGCTTGAATTGTGAATGGGTGAGCGTGAAGATCAAATGCTGGGGGAATGAAAGTAGGAAAATCCATAGGTGGGTGCATAAAGTGAGAATTGATCATGATGTTGTCAATGAAAAGATGGATGAATTTTCATAATGCATTGCATGAAGTCTGAGTAGTACAATGAAACCATTCCATCCATTTGCATGAATGCACTAAACCTCTTGGTAAATAAGAGTTGAAAATAGGTGGTTGTTCTTGTCAATTTGTATTGGTTATGGCTAACGACTAAGTGTGGGGTGATCGAGTTAAGCCCAACCTTAGTCGTAGCCAACTATGCCTTGAATAACATTTGAACTGTATGTTTTGAATGCACAGGACAAATGTCTGGAAGGCAGGATAAAGGCAAGGGTGCATCCACATCTGGCGCCAGTAGAAAAAGAGTAAGAATTGGGGTAGCAGTACCAGCAACACCTTCTGTTCCTCGAGGGCAACACAGACAATATGGAACAAGATGGGTGACAGATGAGGGAAAGAAATCGTATTCCAAACACAAGGAAACCAAGTATTTCCCGGAGGAACATATAGCACGGGAACCACTAGCACAGGAATTCCCAACGATCCTACATAGGATTGACACTTCTGGGTTAAACTTCATTTTTGAAGAAAACCTGAAGAGTGCGATCTCCATCTTATCCGGGAATTCTACACTAACTAGAATCCGACTTTGCGCAGCCATACGATAAAGATCAAAGGGCAGGTGGTTACTTTTGAACCACAACATCTAAATGCAATCCTAGGTACACGAGACATAGACACTCGTGTCCTCCGCCAGTTGAACATCACTCTATCATATGCAGATATCAGACGCACTTTATGTGGAGCTCGATCGACAGCCAGGTGGAGTCGTCACAAGGAAAGGGGATACCACCAGACATTTCCATATTCCCATATGAACAGAGAAGCTCGGATATGGTTAAAGATAGTTTGCTCTTGTCTGATCCCGGGGGTGCACATGACTGATTTTGCCCAGGATAGAGTTTGTCTGGTTTATGCACTGATGAAAGGGCTGAAAATTAATGTTGGAGCGGTGATCATCTCCGCCATGAAGAGAGCCAAACTGCATCAGGTGCATCGGTATGGGTTCAGTGGTCTTCTCACCGCTTTCCTCAGAGGCCACGGTATTGAAGAAAAGGCCTTGGATTACACCCTGCACATTAATCGTCGGGCTTTGGATGTCACTAAGACCAAAGCACCCAACACCACATATGGGCTGGTACTTACACTCTCCGACCGTCATGCTCGGAATGACCAGTTCATGGCCAGATTGTATGGTATGCAGATGCTGCAGTTGCAGAATGGTCGGAGGCCTGCTATAGAGGATGAATTATGGCAGCTCGAGATAGACTATCCATTTAATGAGAATGCCCGAGCCTTGTGCGAAATTGGGCCCGCATTTGTAGAGCCTGTGGATGATGACGTCCCTACTGATGAGGAAACACGCCAGGAGGAATCAGACATTGAGTCGGAGGAAGACGACGGCGACGATTTTGATTTGGTGATGAGGCACTGGCACCTGATGAAGAGATTGACTATTTTGATTGATCAGGGAGTTACACCATCCAAACTTTGTTTTTAATTGCAGATATGTGAACACTGGGGACAATGTTCCGATTGAGTGTGGGGTGGGTGTAGTTAGGTGCTAGTGTAGAAAGGCTGTTTTTGTGCTTATGTGGATGTGCTATTTGTGACTCTGTGACTCTGTGTTTCATGTTATGTGGCTAATGAATTTGTGGTAGCTGGTGATGTAATAAATAGTAAGCTGCTTGTGGAAGTTGTGTAAATTTTTTGATTATATTTATTTTTTTCTATCGATTTTTTGTTTGGGTTTCTCAATTTTTATATTTGGTGCTTTTCCCGAGAATAGTCCCCTTGAACCGACGTCTTAGATAACGACTGTTCTCTATGATGAATGGATGATGACCGTCTTAAGGGAAATTTAGTTGATAGGTTTAGATTTTTTTCTTTCGTTTGTTTTCCAAACGTGTAGCTAAGTTCGATATTCTTGTTATGTGCTACGCATGATTGTAAGATGCAAGTGTGATTCATCCGGAAGCATGCAAATGTGTTAAACATGTTGAGATACCTAGGCCCTAGAATTCGACTCGGTGTGATCAAGGCTTAATTATTGAATTCTTGTAATTAACTGAATGAAAAGTCTGTGAATATGTCTTAAGTTGAGCATGTGCAGTGAGTGTGAGTTTTTGAATATTCCATGCTATTGTGAAGTGTCTAGAACTTTCCTGGTGTGTATATTAAACGAAATGAAGGACGTGGATTGTAGGAAAGGATGTAGGCATTTCTTTGAATGAACCAAAATTTTCTCCCTTATCGTACCCACCTTGAATGTTAAATCCTAGTTAGCCCCATTGAGCCTTTAGCCTATTCTTTGATAGATACAACCCAAGCTTAATCCCTTTTTTTCATTAGCCGTGAATCTGATCCAAAAATCCTACGCGTTTAAGTAAAGAAAAACAATTTTCTCAAAGAGTGAAGGAGTGAGAAGCTTGAAACGGAAGGAAAAGTGGAAGTTGTGAAAGTTAAAGAAAAGGACAAAGGTGCACTTGTTTGGAATTGATTAATTATTAGTAGAGAGTAAGAAAATCAATGAATGAAAAAAGTTGCTTAAATACTCTTTGCTAGTAAGTCGAGTGTGCCTAAAGAAATGGGAACAAAAACAAAGAGAAAATTCAAGAGTGAGAGGATTGAGGAAGAAGTAATGTCCATAATGAATGTGGGATGTATTAAAAGTGCTTGGGGAAGCTAGTTACTATTATTGGTTAGCCTAGTATTTACTAGTTCCTTAGCTTACATTACAACCCATTAAGTCCTACGTGATCTTACGTCATGCATCTTCAAATTAGTGGAGTAAAACACTAAGGAAAAACTTATGGTTCACGACATGATGCATGTGAATTCTTTGGGAGAGCGAGCGTAATCTTATTCACATACCCCTACATGTAGTGCTTTGGAAATTTTATGAGTGAACATGGGGTAACTCTCTTGTGTTGTGAGGACACATGCTTAATGAGAGATAACATTCGTGTCGGATGTCTTGATCGGTTGATTTGCACGAGTTTGCCAAGATCGAGAGTCGATTCTTGAGGTTAGGAGGTCTTAGTGTGGTGTATTTCATTTCATTGATGAAACCGTGCATTCTCTTTTGATGATTTGCTATCTTAAATAATCCTTATAGCCGTAGCTTGAATGGTCTCTCCAAATTAGCTATGCGTGGTTTCAATTGCATGAGATGTGAAAGGATTGTTCGAGGACGAACAAGGTTTTAAGTGTGGGGTAGGTGATCTTGGGCATAATTGCATGCCCAAGTGATACTTTAATACTTCATATCTACTTGTTTATCCACTTTTATGTGTGCATTCTCATGTGATTTGTATGTAAATGTGGATTCATACTAACCAACATGATTAGTATTGTTTTGCAGTTTAGAAGGAATTTTTGGAAGCTAATCTACAAGTTGGTGAAGTGTAGAAATGGACTCGGAAGCAAGAAGCGGAAGTCGACAAGGAAATTGGCCAAGTTTGGTGCTCCGCGATGGAGGTCGTGTCACACTACCATCGTGGAAGCATTCTGTCGAGAAGGAATTTTAACTTGATTTCCAGTGGAGGTGCGCGATGGCACCGTGTCACGGAGCCTAAGCTCCGCGTTTACCTTCGTGCCTCGCTGAAGACAATTACTTGGAAGCTGAGTTCCAGTGATCTCCACGACAGGGCCGTGGCACGGAGCTGATGCTCCGCGATACACTCCGTGCCATGTTACCAGTTATTCCGGGAAAAATTTCTCACTTGTATAAATAGAACAATTAGGTTTTATTTTAAAGTATCTGACATTTTGAGCAAGAATGTGGATAGCAGGTAGTTGAGAAGAAGAATTCCTAGGGTTAATTCTCTTCCTTTTCCTCTTTAATTTCAATTGCTTGTATGATTTCTACTTGTTTGAAGATGTTTAATCCGCAGATTTCTACTTGTTTGAAGATGTTTAATCCGCAAATGAGTGGCTAATTCACCTCTTGCTGAGGTTGAGGATAATTGCAGAAGAATGTAATTAATGATTATTTCAGTTTTATCATCTCTATAACGGTTGTTCTACCAGTTCTTTCTTTTACTACGTTAATGTTTAGCCAATGTTAATGTATATTCTAGAATTACAATTTTGATTCCGAAAGGGAGACTAATTGGATAGATGTGAATTGGTGGAATATGTTCTTGTCTTGGTTGAGAAATTAAGGAAAGATTTACATTCAGAATAGAAATATATTTGTAATGTCATATTTGGTCATTTATGGAATTTGTTATGTATAGCTAGAACATGGGGTTTTTGCATCACAGAAATGTGTAATGTAAGTCGCGTGATTCTTTAATTGGTGAGGAGTCGAAAGATCCAATCCATGGGTTATTAATTCCTGGCTAACAACCGAAGAGAATATTGACTGAACTTTAATTAATAAATTACATCCCTGCATGTTTACCTTAACCTCAGCTTGTTCGTTGCTATTGTTCAGACTTTAACTTACAATATTCACTTAGGTTCACATTAACTATTAATCTTGACTCAAAAGCATTATTTGTTTTGGTTGTCTACCTACATAACGAAATCATTTACTAACAATTAGGAAAATTACTGCCATATTACAGTCCCTGTGGGATCGATACTTGGCTTGAAATAAAGCCACTTTACTACTTGTATGACCATGTGTACTTGCGTGTAGTTGGGACCGAACACCAATATCACTATAGGCTCCTCCTCAAATGACAGATTCTCATCTAGTAGCACAGAGTCCCTCTTGATAATATCCATCTCATCCTAATGATAGTTTTTCAGCATTGACACATGGAACGTTGGATGCACTCCAGACAATCCTGGTGGCAAAGCCATCTCATAAGCCACCTCCCCCACACGTTGGAGTGTTTCAAATGGCCCAATATACATCGGGCTAAGTTTGCCCCACTTTACAAACTTCATCACCCCTAAGGACACCTTGAGCAACACTTACTTTCCCTCTATGAATTCCATATCCCTCACCTTCTTGTCTGCGTACTGCTTCTGTCTACTCTGAGTAGCTACCAGACGGTCCTAAATTATTTGAACTTTTTCTAAGGACTTATTTATTCCCTCAAGGACTCACCTCAAATGCATCAAACCACCCAACTGGAGACTTGCATTTTCTCCCGTACAAAGCCTCAAATGGTGCCATGCCAATCTCGAGTGATAGCTATTGTTATAGGCAAACTCTTCTAAGCGTAAGAATTTTTCGCAATGGCCTCCAAAGTCTATTACACACGCCCACAACATGTCCTACAATACCTAGATAGTGCCTTATGACTGTCCATCTATCTGAGGATGAAAGCCTATGCTCAAGTCCAACCTCGTACCCAACTTAACCTGTAAGGTCCTCAATAAATGAGGAGTGAACTGAGTGCCCCTATCTGGCACAATTGAAATAGGCACCCCATGCAATTGAATCACTTCCTTCATGTACAATTTAGCTAGTTTCATGATGTTGTAAGTAACCTGGACCGACAAAAAATGAACCGAATTGGTAATCTGTCCACAAAGACCCAAATTGAGTCAAATTTCCCCAAGATCTTGGTAAAACCCACCACAAAATCCATTTCTATTCTCTCCCTGTTCCACTCAAGGATAGGCATCCTCTGAAGTACTCCTCCAGGATTTTGGTACTTGTACTTCATCTGCTAAAAATTTAAACACTAAGTAATGTAGTCCACAATATCCCTGTTCATCCTACCCCACCAATAGTTCTATTTTAGGTCATGGTACATCTTGGTGACTCGGGGGTGAGTGAAGTACCTAGAGATGCGAGCTTCTTCAAAAAGAGTTTTAATAATCTCACCTACTCGGGAAACACACACCCATCCCTTTATTCTCAGGACGCCTTTATTATATAGCACTACTTTCTTGGTTTCTCCCCGTAGAACTTTATCCCTAATCTTTTAACTAGATTTTCATCTTCGAACTATCTGGCTTTGATTTCCTATAGTAGTGAGGATTTAGCCTCCATGTTAGCTAGTACCCCATCGATTTCTGTTAGCAACAAACTCACCTAACTATTTGCAAAATTCTTAACTTCTATGGCCATCGGCCGCTGAGTAGCTTCCAAGCAAGCTAAACTACCCATGCTCTCTATCTTCCGACTCAACATATCTGCCACAACATTGGGCTTTCGTGGATGCTACATGATAGTGATATCATAATCCTTAAGTAGCTTCATACATCACCTCTGCCTCAAATTGAGATCTTTCTAGGAGAATACATACTACAAGCTGCAATGATCTATGAACACCTCACATCGAGCTCCATACAGATAGTGCCTCCAAATTTTCAGGAAAAACACCACTATTGCTAACTCCAGGTCGTGCGCGAGGTAATATTTTCCATGCAACTACAATTGTCTCGAGGCATAAGCTATAAACTATCCTTCTTGCATTAACACAACGCTCAACTCAGACCGTGAGGCATCACAATAAACAATAAACTATTTACCTTTAACTGGTAACACCAGGATAGGTGCTGTGGTTAGAAGAGTCTTGAGTTTCTAAAAACTTGCTTCACATTCGTCTAACCACTAGAAAGGTACATCCTTTTGTGTCAACATTGTAGTGATAGAGGCGAAACCCTTCATGAACCAATGGTAGTAACTAGCCAGCCCCCACAAAACTCCGAATTTCCATCATATTAGTTGCCTCGCTCAGTTTCTCACCACCTCCCCCTTCTATGGATCAACTTGGATTCCCTCCTTGGAAACCACATGTCCTAGAAAGACACTGATTCCAACCAAAACTCACACTTGGTGAACTTAGCATACAACTACTTCTCCTTTAGTAATCCAAACACAATTTTTAGATGATTTTCATGCTCCTACTTGGTCTTATAATACACAAAGATATCGTCAATAAACACAATAACAAAGAATTCTAGGTAAGGTTTGAAAATATCACTCATCAGGATCATGAACGCCTAGTTGGGGCATCAGTGAGTCTGAATAGTATGACCAGAAACTTGTAATGCCCATACTTGGTCTGAAAGGCTATTTTGGGAATATTCTCATCCCGAATTTTTAGCTGGTGATAACCGAACCTCAAGTCAATCTTTGGAAACACCTCCTCCCCTATAACTTATTAAACAAATCTTATATTCAAGGAAAAGGGTACTTGTTTCAAATAGTTACCTTGTTCAACAGACAGTATTCGATGCATTCGCATACTACCATACTTCTTTATGAGCAAAATCGAGGCACCCCACGGTGACTCACTCGGTCTAATGAATCCTTTACTAAGCACCTCCTGCAACTTCTCCTTGATTTCTATCAACTTAGCAGGTGCCATTCGGTATGGAGGAAAATATGGGTCGGGTACCTGGTTCCAGGTCTATACATAAATCTATGTCATGATCTTGCTACATGGTGGGAAAATCTGAAGGGGAACACCTCTAAGAATTCACAAAAAACTGGAACCGACTCTATGGAAGGACCCTCTGAACTAGTGTCTCGAATGTGCACCAGATTACTGAATAACCCGACTCTATCAACTTACAAGCACGAATATACGACACATGTTTCTTAGGAGAAGGGCTACAATTCACTTTCAACTCCAACCTAGACGACTCTAGGCCCGATATAGTGATAGTCTTAACATGGAAATCTAAAATGGCATGGTAAGGGGATAACTAGCTCATTCCCAAAATCACATCAAAATCCACCATGTCCAAGATCACTAAGTATACCAGAGTGTGGAACCCCATGAAATCAACAATACAACATGAACAACCCTATTCACCACCATAGAATCCCCACTAGGAGTAGACACATGGATAGGAGTATTAAGCACATCACAAACAAGATCCAGAACCAAAGAAAAATAAGCACAAACATAAGAAAATGTAGAGCCTTGTCAAACAATACAATAGCTATTTTGTCATAGACAAAGATTGTACCTGTAATAATAGCATCTGGAGCCTCTACCTCAGGCCTACTAGGAAAAGTATAAAAGTGGGCCTGGTTTCCAATTTGAGAACTGCTCTAGTTAGGCTATGTCACCCTTCTACCTGCCTGGGTTCCACCCCTACCAACCTGAGCATGTCCCCTACCCTGCTGAACACCATCTCTAACGGCTGAGTGACCACCACGTCCCAGCTGTGGACGATCCTGACTGAATGCACTACCTCTACTCTCGGAAGGGGCCGAAGCTCGAGGAATTATGTAAGGAACAATCTACTCGCCTTGTCCGAACTTGAGGCACCATCTGCAGATGTGTCTATACTCACCACACTCATGACATACCTTTAATAACTGGCCTTTGAGCCGGAATAGCGAAAATAGGGTGAGCTTCGAAGTCTAAACGAACAATCTGAGTACCCCCAACTACAACTGATGGTCGTGGAGCTGTCCCTGGCTGAACTCCAGCTGATACTTGTATGGTATACTGAATAAGGTGCCCAAAGAAACCCTGTAGTGTAGGCACCATAACAAAAGAACCACCGAAAGAACCCACTTTGCGTCATCTTCTCGACATTCCTCGTATTCCCCTCTTGTCTCACCCCTTCACTGACTTCACATACTCTACCACCTCTTGGAAGGTCTTACCTAAGGAGACCATCTGTAGAGCTGATACTTGGAGACCCACACTTAGGCTTTTAACAAACCGCCTGATCCTTTCCTCCTCTACGGTAGTAAAGGTAGAGCATACCTGGACAGTGAGTGAAATCGAGCCTCTTATGCTGGAACAGATGAGTTCCCCTACTCAATTATGGTGAAATCCTCCCATCTTCTGTCCCTCAAAGTGCGGGGAACATACTTCTGTAAGAATGTGGAGTAAAACTTGGTCTAAGTCAGTGGTGGTAACCCTGTTGGTCTGCATACTACAAAAGCTCTCCACCAAAGCTTAACATCCCTCATTAATTAGAAGGTAACAAACTCTACTCCATACCTCTCCACTTCCTCCATCTTGTGGAGCCTCTCATGCAGTTGATAATGAACTCGTAGGTATCCTTTAACTTTATGCCGTCGAAAGTAGGGGGCTTCATCTTGGTGAACCTCCAAAATAGGTTATACTCATCCCAAGTCATTACCAGTCCCACTATCAGTCTCATGAACATGACAAATTTAGACATATCATCAATTTGTGGAGCCACAACAGCTGCATGTTCTATCCCCGACTATTGTCTCGTTGGAGTTGCTGGACCCAGTACCTATAAGGCTACTCAGGAGGTTGAGGAACTAAGCTAGAACCTCAGAGGATGCTGGTGTGGTAGGAGCTTCTCCCTGCATCAGAATTTCATCTTCAACAGCCACCTGCTCAGGTACTGTTGGTGGCATGGGAGATATAGACCTCTCCCTAATTGGAGCAGGAGCACGAGCCCCTCCTGTAGCAGTAGTAGGCCTTCGTCCTTTTCCTTTTCCCCTTTCTCTGTCATGAACTGCGACTGCCACTGCTGACTTGGGTGTTGCATCTCTATTACCATTGGCGTGTGTTCTCACCATTTGAGAAAGAAAGAAAAAAAAATTGTTTGGATATCAATTTGGATCACCATATACCAATTGGAATCAAGTAATCGCACGAGAGAAAAGAAGAAAGGAGTTTTCCTAAAGTCTTGTAGCCTCTCGAACTCTATAAGACCCTTCTTAGTGCAATTAGATCAACAGTTGAACCTAAAGCTCTGATGTCAATTTTATCACGACCCAAATGGATATGATTGGAACTCACACTAACCCCTCAGTGCGCAAACCAACGATTCCCAATAAATACCCATACATCAAACTTTTAGAAAGAGATATGAGCATAATTAAATGAAAGGCATCATCGAAAGAATAATCGACATCTTACAACCAAAAAAATAAAACTAAATTAATTCCAAGACTTGAAAGTCATTGAACAAGATATTTGTTTACAATTCTAAGAATGTTTAAAACTAAAAACAAATGAAATAAGTGTCCAAAAGAGAAGGACATCTTCAAAATATGGAGTGACACCGCCTCCTTGTTTTGCTCACCTTTTCAATATCTGCTGCCACTTATAGGTGAGGACATGAAAAATTGTCTGGGTCAAACTCTGTACTCAGAAAAGAAGTGTAGGCATAGGGTCAGTACATGGTCAATACATAATACAACATAGGTAGGCATCATCGGCAGACCTTACATAATAACGAGTAAATGGAGTAACAATGAAATAAAATAAGTCTTTAACATCATACAGAAGTACATAAATCAACTCAAGTGCATTGTTTCTAACATAGGTGATAGGCGACCTGCTCACTGGATTGAGCCTTCTACTGCAACGATCACTTGATTGCTACAGCGGTCTTGCCGTAGCAGAAGGATTTTCACTGTAGAAGTACTACCTTAGGCAGTAGCTTGACCTAGCTGCACCCTCAACAGTTCATCAGTTAATCAATTCACATGTTCTATAGATCAATTCAACTATCACACCTATCTGAGAATCAATAAATAGGAAATATGTATCCTTACAATTGCAATAGGTAATTACAAGAAAAAATACATTCAATAATTGTCATCTTCGTGAACATGTCACACTTAGAACAAGATTCATGTCATTCATTTCAAATAAATAACAAAGTCCAAATTTTCCCATAACCGTTTTGCACGTTCTTCATTCATTCATACGTATAAGCACATCGTGACAAAAACAAAGTAAAACATATGGTGACATGTCGAGCATTCACCTCTTCCATGTCCCTATTACCACTCAAAATTAATGGTCTCAGTGTACAACATACTAGAGGGTCTTAATTTGCTCTTCCATTCATGACCTGTAGGGGACTCTAGAAATTCGTGTATCGCACCAGTGTGGCACTCACTCCCACTCATATGCTTATCTGGATGCTCCTCTCGGACTCGAGCCACTCAATAATATCGTTCGCCCGGATGCTCCTCTCGAGCATGAGCCACTCATCTCAGAATACTTTTATTATCCAATCCGTTATTCATCCATTAAGTATAACATGATACAACTCACACACACAGAGGTGTGTAATTCAACACTTAGGAGTCTGCATTCCCCTCCCTCACTTGCACAGACATAGATCATCGATTCACTTTGTAGCATTCTTTAAAAGAAATATACTTCACAATCCAATGCAATTTACACAAAAGCTCATAATCGTCTCATACTAACATCTCCTAATTATTAAAATAAACCATTCAACAATAGGTAATGCCCGAAGATCAATCTCATATCATTATTACACATGCATACAAATCATTATACAGGGTCAATTCCTCTAACCATAACATACCTCGAAATTCAAAGATAATGATTTTGCTACTCAGTAGGAGCCTTGCCCTTCCTCAATGCTTTGGATCATTTCGGAATCTACATAACAAGAGTAATTCATAACTTACTCTTCAATCATGGGTCTAATCAGATCAAAGCCTCCCCTTTGGGGTATTTTCAAAAGTAAAACCCCAATTCTACTCAGTTCTAATTTCAATTTCCCGCATAACCCTTGTTCCCCACATGTAATTCTAGGGAGTAATCAAAACTCTTCAAACATCACCCCAAATTACCCCCTAGTCATCCCACAATCCATCCCTAGTTCATCAACCTAGGGTTCTCCAAGATCATAATTTCACCTAGCGGGTTACGCTAATCTTGATACAATAATCAACACCCAAAAGGGGCTCTGGAGAAGAAACTGCCTTCAGACCTTGCTCTCTCATGTTTTGAAAATAATAGAAAATAATCTAGAATTCCCACTTAAAACCCACTGCTACAGCGGCCAAAGTGTTGCTGCGGTAGTTCTAGCAGTTATTTTCCAATTTTTTCATGACGGGATTCCAACCGCTACCATGATCTCGTTGCAGCGGGAGTTCCATTGCTGCAGCAGTCCCCCGAACTAGAAGCTACCCAAAATTTCTCAATTTCACATTTAGCTTGGTTCACAACATTTTTATCCCTCCCTGAGTCTATTTCCAAATTCTAATTCCTTGTTTATCTCACAATGATATTGAATCATTACACTATTGTTTGGGAGCTTGTTTTAGTCCATATAAGATTTTACAAGTTGGAAACCTTCTTTTTATTTTCAGGAACTATAAACCCTTTAGGTTATTCCATGTAAATTTCTTACTCTAAGTCTCCATTTAAAAAGGTTGTTTTCATATTCATTTGATGGATTTCAAGACTGTATATGGAAGGTAATGCTATTAACACTCAAATGGATGTAATTTTGGTTACCGGTGAGTATGTACCAAAGTAATCAAGACCTTCTTTTTGTCTAAACCCTTTGACTACAAGTCTTGCTTTATATTTATCAATAGTGTCATCATCTTTAACATTCCTTTTGAAAATCCACTTGCAACCTAAAGGTTTGTTCCCTGGAGAAAGGTCAACTAATTCCTATGTATGATTATTCATTATGGATTTAATTCCACTATTGACTGCCTCTTTCTAGTAATGAACTTCCTACAAAGTCATAGCTTCTTGAAAAGTTTGAGGCTCATTTTTCAACAAAATTATTAGAAAATATGGTCCAAAGGAAGTAGAAGTCCTTTGAAATTTTTTATGTCTTGGATTCACCTCATTAGGAATATTTTCCTTTGTCTCTTCTAGTGGTCTTTTAGATCCTTCGCTAGACAACTCACATTTTTATTTATACAGATATATATATTCAAAAAATTCAGCATTATCCATTAGCGTATTAACATGAATGTCAAGATTTTCTGATTTATGAACCACAAATCGATATGTTTTACTATATGTAGTATATCCTATGAAAACACAATCAACAATTTTTAGTCCTATCTTAATCCTTTTGGATTTAGAAACTACCAAATGCCCCCACACTTTCAAATATCAAAGGTTAGACTTTCTTTTCCTTTCCATTTTTCATATTGAATATATCGTGCTTTGCTATGGGGCACTCGATTTAATATTCTTCTAGCCATAAGGATAGCTTCCCCCCCCCCCAAGTTTAGGGGTAAACTAGAACTTACCAACAAGACATTCATCATCTCCTTTAATATTGTATTTTTTCTTTTTGTGATCCCATTAGATTGTGGTGAGTACGGGATAGTTGTTTGACAAATAATGCCATCTTCTGAACATATTTTTCTTCAAATGAAAAATTATATTCGGCGCCCCTATCACTCCTCATCATTTTAGTTTTTTTGTTAAGTTATGTTTCAACTTCATTTTTATATTTCTTTAATGCTTCAATTGATTCGTTTTTACTTTTGAGTAAGTAAATATAGCAGTACCACGTACTATCATCAATAAAAGTTATGAAATACTTCTTTCCACCACGAGATGATATTGAATTCATGTAACAAATATCTGTGTGAATTAACTCTAAGAGACTTAAATTTCCTTCAATTGACTTATAAGGATGTTTAAAATACTTAGAGTTAATATAGATTTGACATTTTGATTGATTGCATTCAAATTTTTGCAATAATTCTAAATTTGATCATTTTATGCTTGATTTTATAATTGATATGTCCCAAACATGAATGCCATAAATTATTTGACTCAAGCAAGTAAGAAGAAACTGAAATTTTATTATTATCAACAAAATTTACATTCAGTTTGAAAAGACGCTCAGTTAGGTAACCTTTTCCTACATACATATCATTATTACATATTACAACACACTTAAATCCATTCTTGATGAGAAGTCCAGCAAAAACTAAGTTCTTCCTCATTTCTGCAACACGACATATGCTATTCAGAGTCACCACCTTGTTGGATGTTATTTTAATAAATATTTTTGCATAGCCTTCAATTTTGCTGTCATAGAATTTCCTATAAAGATGGTCTCGCCGGGTCCAGCAGGGGCAAAAAAGCAAATGCTTCTCCGAACACACATACATGTCGAGTGGCTCCACAGTTAATCCACCACTCCGTGGGGCTTCCCACTAGGTTGCATTTAGAAACCATAGCACACAACTCATCAATCTCCATGGTTCCTTCAACCATGTTGACTTGACCCTTTTTCTTCTGTTTCTTTGGAGACGACATTCAACAGCACTGTATCCAATCTTTCCATAGTTGTGGTAATTTCCTTTGAATTTTTTCTTTCTAAGATAATTCTTTGGTCCAGAAGGCTTCTGTCACGCTCCGAGTCTACACCCTGGATGTAACATGGTACTTGAAGCCATAAGTCACCCCAAGTCAACCCCTAGTCTATCATTCACTAGCATTCTAAGTAAAACATGTATAGTGGAACTTAAATAATAGCATACGATATTTAAGAAAGCAAATATGAAAGTAAAAGTTCAAATATTTAAATAACACTGAATAAACTGAAAGTCATGTCTGTCTGAAAGCCATCTAACTGAGGAGTTACTGGAACAAGCCCCCAACTAGCTCTAAGTTTAAATGAAGCTAATAAGTGACTGAAATAAGGAAATTATGCCCTCAGATCATGAGGACTCACACTCCAACTGCTGAGGTGGGATATGCTGAAATGTGGCAGCTATCTGTACTGAGTCTGAGAACCTGTGACTATATCATGAAATGATACAACATATAAGTATGCGTCAGTACTTTGAATGTACTGAGTATGTGATAGAAACATAACACGAGATAAGTACTACTAATACTGAATTGAGAAAACATGCAAGAATCAATTAAAACTGCTAAACTGAATAACTGATATAACTAGAAAGGTTTGAAAGACCATGTCTGGTGGTCTTAGTTGTTTTAAGTCTGGTTCTGATCTGAACTAAGATAAACTGAACTGATACTACATGAAATGACCAACTACAATACTGAAAAATGATACAACTGGTGGAGAACTGATATAGTAAAAAATGACCCTGACTGATGGTCATAAACATGTTCTAAATCTTAGACACTGAGTCTAGACTACTACACTGTATTGATCTGGAGTGAAGGATTTGAGAGTAACTGCACAAACTAGTGGGAGAGACTACAACCGAAATATAACTACGTGTGCTAGATGTAGAGTCTGAATGTACACACCCCGTCGGTAGGACCCAATATACCTTGTCAGGGTATAAAGGCATGGACTGTGAAAATCACTATCAAAGGGGCACGTTAGGCCAAGTAAATAAAACCTTCGGTGGAAACATAGTTCTGGAACCTGGGTGCACTGGAACCCTGACCCTTTCGGTGCTAAGTCCTACTCCAACTAGATAATCCTATTACTACTACTACTGACAATCAGATAGCTCGATACTGGGGCCTAATACTATACGGACCCAGGGATACTATCAGAGAGTTCCATGAGCATCTTATAGGACCAAATTTGGAAAATGAGTTCTAAGACTTGTCAGAGTTGCTTATCCGGAAGCATCGTAACCGCCTAGAGAACCAACTGATAACTGAACTGGGGTCCTGGGGCTGGTCAGAGCTATAACTGAATGTTATGACTGCCTAATGTACCAAATAACTGTAATCTAAATCTGAATCTGGAAACTGGGAGGCACCATTGACACCTCAAAAATAAACTGGAGTCAAACTGATCAGTTGACATTTCTGAAATTTCTAAGTAGGCTAGTTTTTTGACTGAAACTGTACTAGCATAATTTGACTATGAAAAATGACTGACATTAACAACGTGGAAAGATCTCAACACTAATAACAGACCTTTTTGAAGAACTCTACGTGTTTTGAGCGTCGACTGAGACCTTGAGACTGAAAATACTAAGACACCAAGTCCTACTTAAGAATCTATATCACTCAATCATCACTCACTCGAAACTTCATATATGAATGTACCATTTCTGTTGGAATCCAAGTCATGCAAATTCCACTCTAATCTATGATAAGGACCAGGACTAACTTTCAGCTAATTAGAAGCCTGAGAGTCTAGGGAAATTATAGACATACATTCTCTTACTCAAATCATGGCATCATGAGCCAAGAACACGATGTAAGTCATGGATTCTATACCCATACAATCTCAGGGATTCAAATCATTATTTAAACATGTATAGAAAAATCATGGTAAAAATAAGCATGTGCATACTTCATAAGAACCCTAGCTTGAAAATGATGCTAATGCATATCTAGAAAACATGCTACTACCATTTCTTATGCCAAAATCATGATTTTAATAATGATTTCATAATATACCGTGCTACTTATCATGAGGGTCTGAAAATTTATGAAAAACATATGAGAAATCATACTAGATTGAAACCTCAAGACATAAATTCTTGTTAGAATTAAATGACTAGGGTTTTTATGTAAATCTCGAGACACAAGGACGAAAGGGAATACTTGTTGAAATCCCACATACCTGGCATGACGAAATATCCATCTAACACTTGAATCTTGAAGTCATTGAATAAACCCTAGGTGTTCTTGAGTTTTGAAAGAGAAGAGGAAGAAGGATTTTTGGTGAGTTTTTGGATTCAATGAGGGGTTAGGCTAGATATTCCCCTTAAAACCGTCCCTCCAGGAACCCAAAATGATGTCACTTCAGAGTTAAAAGCATAGGAGTTTACAAGAATGTCCAAGAAGAAAACTGGAATTTTCCCCGAATTCGAGGTCATGACTCACGCAACGAGTCATTATCACAACCAACGACTCGTCGTCTTGCCTTTAGATACATTGGAGATCCACACAGTTTTATCATTCTTCAGACCACGATTAATGTAATGAGTCGTTACTTGCCCAATGATATGTTTGGCCCACTCATTGAGTACATTGGAAAACAACTTCAGAAATTCAGCTTCCTCAACCCACGATTAACATGACAAGTCGTTGCTGCTTATAACGACTAGTCACCCTCTTTTGTTACTTACACTGTCTTAGCCTTAACCCAGGGCACCTGTCCTCCATCCAACGACCAACCAAACGAGTTGTTTCCAAGTATGATGACTCGTCAGGTCGTCCGTGGCCACTGGGCTTGCCATCCTTTCCTTACAGATCCTCACGGGTCAGACCACGACCCGTTATGTCTCCTAACGAGTCGTTCCCTAACTCGTTCTGAGGCAAGTTTTTGCTGATTTTTCTACTGAGTCTCATCTAACTCCGGGGTCCAATCTCAAGGACTTCTGGGGTGTTACAGCTTCTTCTTCTACAGGTGTTTGAAGTCAATGCCGATAAATATTTTAGGCTTTTCTGCTGGGCCAGTGCTTGCACAACACGAATTAAAGAGACTACATTGCTTGTAGAGGCAAGCATGGGGTCAGTTGTTCCTATCATAACTGTTAACCAACAACAACAAAATTTAGCAATCAATGAAGATTTTATTTTTTGAATTAAAAAACTTAGACAAAAATAAATTGAATAATTAGTGAAGTTTCTATATCATCAAATCAAATTATTAACCAGAGTAGAAAATTCAAAGATTTTATTCCCCAGCAGTGGAGTAGAAAACCAGAAAGTTTTTAGTCTTAAAAATCAAAAAATAGATGAACACAGAAAATTTCAAACAATTAAATTCCTTAAACTTATTTTCTGCCTGTGTTTAAATTAGTAAAATGAAAAATAATAATTAATATTTGAGACCATATAATTCACTGTGTGTCCTTAAAAAACTTAATTCCCTCACTGTACTCGAGGTATTGGACTACTTTCTCTCAGGATAAAATGGATATACCTTTTAATGGTGTAGCAGTACCTCAAACACCAAAAACTTCGTTGAACTCTAAGAAAAGTAACATATCACACAATAGACTCAATTTTTTTGTTCAAAAATGTCATGACCCGAACGTACACCCTCAATTTCATAAGCTAAACGATGTAGTTTAGGGTCTTATAGCATGAAAAAATCGAAAATGCCCTTAATGAATCTTCCATAAAAAACTGTCTAGGTTGGTCCAATGAGTCGTTGGGAGGAACGAACAATCCATTCTTTGCCCATTATGAGAACTGCTGAGACTAGCCTCTGGAACTGAACTCGTCCTTTGGACCAACGGGTCTTCAAGTCGACCATTGTTTGCCCCATCACAAAAACTGAACCTCCTTACCACGAGCCTCACCCCAACTCGTGGTTTCTTCCAACAAGTCATGGTCTTGATCCATTACATGCACTGGAAATCCTTGAAACCAAATGACGACCGGTGACCACAGCTCGTCACTTCTCACCACGAGTCGTCCTGCTGAGCCCATCCTCTTCCTATGACTGCTAACAACGGCTCATCATTTAAATCAACGAGTCATTGCATCACCCATCGTCTACATTGCCACCCGAACTTCCCCTCACCATGACTGCATAGAACGACCCATGGTTTGATACCACGAGTCGTCCATCGCTCATTCTGTGCTATTTTTTCCAGTTTAAGTAGTTTTCAACTTTTAACTTCCGGGTCTACTATTAAGCACTTTTGGGGTATTACCATATCTCCCCCTTGGGAACATTCATCCTCGAATGTAGGAAAATAGCATAAAATTGAAACATGCAATTATCATATTCAAATACTAATCATTTAAACCGAAACTTTATGGAATGACTACCTCTGATTCATATCACATAGATGAATTGATCTCATGCTTCATATACATATCCATACATATAAAAGAAACTTGAACACATGAACTGAACATGAAAACTAAATAGAGTCATAGAGCGCAACTGATACCTCAAGTCGGTAAAGAATAAGTGTGGGTATTTAGCCATCATTATCGGCTTCGGCTTCTCACATAGCTCGTTCAACTTGTTGATTTCTCCATAAGACTTTAACTGAAGCTACTTCTTTATTCCTAAACTTGACGGTCGAATATTTTCACAGGAACTTTTTCACAGCTGAGGCTGTCTTTTACACCGACGCTGTCCACCGAAGCTACTAGAGTTGGATCTCCCAAACATTTCTTCAGAAATGATACATGAAGCATAAGATGCATGGAAGCTAACTTTGAGGGCAATCCAACTCATACGCTACCTTCCCAACCCTTATAATAATCTGGTAGAGACCAACATAGCGGGGACTAAGTTTTCCTTTCTTCCTAAACCGCATGACTCCTTTCATGGGAGACACCTTCCGAAATACCTAATCGTCCACCTTCAACTCCAACTCTCTCCTCACATCAGCATATGACTTCTGACGACTCTGAGTGGTTTCCAACCTGTCCCTTACTAATTGAACCTTCACCATAGCCTCATGAACCAAATTAGGCCCTATCATAGCTGCCTCACCAACCTCGAACCATTTGATGGGCAATCTACACCTCGCCCATAAAGAGCCTCTAATGGTGCTATCTGGATGCTAGAGTGATAGCTGTTATTGTAAGCAAACTCGATCATGGGAAAATGATCATCCCAACTACCTTTGAAGTCCATCACACATTCTCTCAACATATCCTCGAGAGTCTGGATTGTTCATTCCAATTGGCCATATGTCTGCGGATGAAAGGCTGTACTGAGCTTAACTTGAGTCTCAAGCCCCTTCTGAAAAGATCGCCAAAACTGGGAGGTAAACTGAGTACCTCGATGCGAAATAATAGACAAGGGCACTCTGTGTAACCGAACCATATCTCGAAATATAGTTTGGCATAATGATATGTTGAATCCGTTGTTTTCACTGTTAGAAAATGTGCAGCCTTGGTCAACCTTTCTACCACCACCCAGATGGAGTCATATTGTCAACGTGTACGAGGTAATCTATTTATGAAATCCATGTTGATCTCTTCCCACTTCCAAATAGGAATTCTAATATCCTAAAGTACTCCTCCCGGCCTTTGATGTTCAACCTTTACTTGTTGACAATTTGGACATCTAGCTACGAACTCTGCAATATCCTTCTTCATGCCATCCCACCAATAGATTTCTCATAAATCACGATACATCTTCGTGCATCTCGAATGGATTGAATATCTGGAACCATGTACCTCATGCAATATCCGACCCCTCAAATCATCAACATCTGGAACACATAGACGACCCTGGTACTGAAGCACACCATCTCCCCTTTGGGAGAACACCTCCACCATTTGACTCCGTAAAATTTCCTTTAACTTCCTCAAAATCAGGTCCCCATCTTGCCTAGATTTCACATCAACCACCAAGGATGATTCTGATCCATTCTGCACACCACCACCACCATCGATTGAGTTGACCAACCTCACTCCCAACCTCGCAAGTCAATGGATATCTTTTTCCAGCTCTTTCTTTCCTTCCCCCACGCGGGACACACTCTCCATAGAAAGCCTACTGAGTGTGCCCGCTACCACGTTAGCCTTTCCCAGATAGTAAAGAACCTCATATCATAGTATTTGAGTATCTCTAACAACCTCCTTTGCCGTAGATTGAGGTCCTTCTGTGTTAACACATATTGTAGACTCTTATGATCCATAAATACATCCACGTGGACCTCATACAAATAATATCTCCATATCTTCAATGTGAACACCACCGCTGCCAACTCTAGATCATGGGTGGGCTAATTCTTCTCATGGACCTTTAACTATCAGGAGGCATATGCTATTACCTTTCCACACTGCATAAATATACACCCGATCCCGATTCTCGAATCATCATAATACACAACAAAACCATTCGTACCATCAGGTAGTGTCAACACCGACGCGGTAGTGAGTCGGGTCTTCAATTCATGGAAGCTCTTTCTTACAAGCCTCCAACCATTGAAACTTCACCTTTTTCTGAGCCATCCTGGTCAACGGTGCTGCAATTGATAAAAATCCCTTGACAAATTTGCGGTAGTAGCCTGCTCGGCCCAAGAAACTTCGTATATCTGAAGGGTTTACCGGTCTAGGACAACTCTTCACCGCTTCAATTTTCTGAGAATCTACCTTTATGCCCTCACTCGATACCACATGGCCCAAATATGCAACCCAGTCAAATCAAAACTCACACTTGCTGAAATTTGCATACAATTAGTGATCCTTGAGAGTCTACAACAGTACTCTCAAATGAGCGACATGCTCCTCCTTGATCCGAGAGTATATAACATGTCTAGATATTGCGTGAATACCATGTTCATCAGGTCCATGAAAGTTGCGGGAGCATTTGTTAGTCCAAAAGATATAACTACAAACTCATAATGGCCATACCGTGTTCTGAAGGCTGGCTTCGGGATATCACACTCCCGAACCCTGAGCTTGTGATACCTGGACTGAGGTCTATCTTCGAAAAACATCTGGCACCTTGGAGCTGGTCAAACAAGTCATCAATCTTGGGTAAGGGGTACCTTTTCTTGATGGTTACCTTTTTTAATTGTCGATAGTCAATGCACATCTGAAGTGATCCATCCTTCTTCCGTACAAATAAAACTCGTGCACCCTATGGAGACTTGTTCGGTCTAATGTAGCCCTTATCTAGTAGGTCCTGCAACTGATCATTCAATTCCTTTAGCTCCAACTGGAGCCATCCTATACGAGAGAATAGAGATCATTTTCGTATTGGGTAAGAGATCAATACCAAAATAAATTTCCCTCTTAGGAGGAACACCTGGCAAATCGTCAGGAAAGACCTCTGAATACTCACACACCACTAGAACTCACTGGATAGTTGGGGTCTTAGACTCAACATCCTTAATGCTAACTAGGTGTTACATGTAGCCTTAGAAATCATTTTTCGGGCCTTAATATATGAAATAAACCGACCAGCTGGTATAGCTGAATTACCCTTCCACTCTAGTATGGACTCACTCAAAAATCGAAATTCCACCGCACGGGTCCTAAAATCAACTAAAGAATAACATGAAAACAACCAATCCATGCCTAGAATGATGTCAAAGTCAGTCATAACCGACTCTACTAAGTCTGCAGAGGTGACCTTATGCAATACTGTAATGGGGCAACCTCTATACACCCGCCTAGCTACAACTGAATCACCGACTAGAGTAGAGACTGAGAATGATTCTGAAAGGATTTCAGGGCTAACTCCAAAACTACTAGAAATATAAGGGGTCACAAAAGACAAAGTAGCTCATGGATCTACCAAGTCATAAAAATCAATATGGAAGACTTGCAACATACCAGTGACCACATCTGGTGAAGCCTCCTAATCTTGGAAGGTACTAAAGCATAAAATTGATTTTGGCGCTGACCGCCTGCTAAACTAGTAGAGGAACCCTGCTGAGGGCGATGTGCTACTGGAGAGGTCTAACTGGCTACTTCCACACAGGCTCCACCGATCCCTGATCTGGCTGAGGGGCAATCCTTAAGTCTGTGTCCAAGTTTTCCACACCGAAACAAGCATCCAAGCCAACTAAGCACCTCCCAGGGTGATTCTTACCACACCCCGCACAAACTGGGAAGAGCGCTCCACCTACATGCTACCCTGGCCTCTCGACTCTGTATCTCTACTCCTCCGATCTCTGAATATAGATGGCGTGTTGGCCGATGATGGAGCTGGAGCGTTAGACCTGTGCTGGGATTGTTGACGCTGTCACCCCCCTGACCTGACCTGAGATGTCCTATAGCTGTCGTTCCTGGCCCTCTTGGCCTCCGTCTACCTTCGGTAGACCGAATCCATCTGTTGTGCATGCAACATAATGCGTGGAAAGTCTATATCCTAATATAGCATGGTGGTACTGCAATCCTTGTACAAATATTCTGCCACCCTATGAACAAAACGACTCATCCCAGCCCTTTGGTCCCCCACCAACTCTAGAGAATACTTGGATAATCGGGTGATCTCCAATGCATACTCCTAAATAGACATGTCACCCTTTTTCAAATTAACAAACTTGGTGCCTTGAGCTCTCTCATCTCCCGAGGGAAGAGCCGATCCAAAAATGCCGCGTGGAATTCTTCCTAACCTATCGGGCCTGCACCCACTGCCCTAGAATCTCTCCACTGCTTGAAGCATATGTGAGCTACCCCCTTTAGTTGATAGGAGGTCAATTCAACACACTCCCCATTGTTCACCCCTATAACTTGGGCGATCTTCAGAATCTCCTCAATGAATTCGTATGGATCCTCGTCTACCTTCGACCTGGTGAACTCAGGAGAGCTCATTCTCAAGAAATCCTGTACCCTAGTCACCGCCGCATTTCTATTATAAGGGTAATGTGTCACTATCTGATTATGAACCTGGGCAGCCATGGCTTATGCCAGCATCTGAATCATTGCCCTAAACTCAGCGAGGGCAGCTGGATCTGGTGCGTGCTCCTCGTGGACGGGTGGGGCTGGATGATGCTCGTTAGCATTGGCACCCTCATGATCATTGTCGTTAGCATTTCTTCTGGCATTCACTTAGCATGGAGGCATGATTCTGCAAACGCGAATAACATGAATTAGAAGGGTAAGGACTTTCATTGCACGACATAGATCACAAAGAAGGGAACATTTTATAAACGTTTCATAGCCTCTTTGTCATAAGTGTGGCGCTCTTCACACTCATGAAAAAGACTCTACTTGATTCGGCTTTCAGATACCCTAGGACACTTCAACCTATTGCTCTGATACCAAGTTTGTCAAGACCCAAACGTACACCGGGATTATAACCCCGGAACAAGGAGCCCCGAGAGACCCCAAGTCGATCCATGGCATCAACATACATCTAATTCATTCACATAAGTGGAAGAATTAGCATAAGGAAATGAAATCATGACATAATAATAGAGAAAAGACAATACATGATCCATACACGACGGCTGAATACAACTTATAGTATGAAAAGCCTCCAAACATGAAAGACGGGTTGATGTACCCCAACTAACCTTACAATACTGAAACTGAAAGAGAACAATAGAGTCTGAACATATGGCCTTCGGAACACGAGGACTCACCAAAGAAGCTGACAGTGAACTCTGAAGAGCTATTGAGGAGGGTGAGCCTGAGAGCCATCCTGTATCATGAAACGATACAACATAGAAAGTATGTGGTCAGTACGTGGAATGTAACAAGTATGCAAGGTAAGTGAAACAGACATTTAAAATATATAAAACTCATAAACGGCCAGAAGAGTAGGACGTCTTCTCATATCATAGACATCATAACATAACATAAGGCTCAAGGTTTTCAATACATTCACAATACAAACATAATCATAATCATAGGAGAAAAGCTCTACTTAACATGACTTGAGCCAAAATACATAATCATAAGAATTCATAAATCATGAGAAATAGAGGGAGATTCTCTTAACCGACATACCCCATATGAGCACGCATAAAGTCCGACTTGTAAACGTAGTCGGGAGGCCATTCGTACCTTATCAAGGACAGAACCATGAAGGGCGTGATATCACTATGAAAAGGGCCATTTGGGCTGGGGAAAGTCACAAATGAGGTCCCAACATACCTACGGTGGCATATAGTGTATGAGATCTGGGGCATAACCTGGGCTCCGAACCTACTCGGTGTTCGATACTACTCCCAAAATATATATAGTGCTCATAGTGAAACATTCATGAATTCATGGGCTAGTTAAATCATGATAATCATAAACATACTTGTACATATGTGAACTAGCCATGAAACAAGGCCCGTGAGTCAGCCAAAACATAATTCATGAATCATAAAGTTCATACATACTTGTAGATCATGCTTATAACTTTAGATCCTTAAAATCATGATGGGTAATTGATTAAATTCATATTTTAAATCATAATTCATGCTAGGCTTGTAAATATCATCAATTAAAGAGAATATCATAAATCGATTCATCATGGGCCATGCATATTTAGGCTTAATTCAATAGGAATCAAAATCGATAACATTATAAATAATTAAAAATTATAAAATCTGATCAAAACCCCATAGAATATGATAAGGTTCAAATATCACAAAGTCCATTAGCAATTATTAAATTTTTTATATAAATTTACTTCAAAACCCAATAAATTTTTAATAGGATTTTCATGAAATTGTAGAGAATAGGCATGGGCGTTAAAGGAAATACCCATTGATAGCCTTACATAAATGAAAATAATTGATTCTTAATCTCCCTTGAATGACCAAGAAGGAATTCGAAGGATTTGAAGAGGGAAGCCTTGAATCATCCTTTTATCACCTCTATATACTCTTGCATGCATGAATGAGGTCTTAGAATAGATTATCACTCTAAAACCCACCTTTCATAAGCTAAATGTCACGACCCGAGCATACACCCTGGACGTAACATGGTACTTGAAGTCGCATGTGACCCCAAGTCAACCCTTGGTCTATCATACCCTAGAATTCTGAGTAAACATGCACAACGGAACTTTGAAACAATATCATACAACATGTACGAAAAACGAATCTGAGAACATAAAGTTTAAATTTTTTTTGAATAATACTGATAAATCAGAAGATCATGTTTGTCTAAAAAGCCATCTAACTGAGGGGGTTCTGGGACAAGCCCCCAGCTAACCCAAAGTCTAACTAAAACTAATAAATTACTGAAAGGAAGAAATAATGCCCTTAGATGATGAGGATTCACACTTCACAGCTGAGGCGGAGAATTTGATCTGCGGCAACTAAGGGAGTCGAGTCTGAGAACTTGCAGCTGTATCATGAAATGATATAATATAAAAATATGCATAAGTACTTTGAATGTAGTGAATAAGTGGGAGAAACACAACCGAATGTAAAGTCTGAACTAAAATGACACGCAATGACCAACAGGTAAGCTGAGCTGAACTACTGACATAATCTGAAATGGTCAAGATGATCCTGTCTAATGATCAAGGACATGCCCTAAGTTTGAAACACTGAAAGCTGAGGTACTGTACTAAACTGAGCTGTTTGTTCTAAAACTGGACTGGATTGACTAGTGGAAGAGTCTCTAACCGACATATAACCACGTGAGGTAGACGTGGAGTCCGATGTATACACCCTACCGGTAGGACCCAATATACCTTTCTAGGGTATAAAGGCATGCACTGAGTGATAACAAAAGTCTGGGGCCAAACAAACCAAGAAATACTGTAACCTATGCTGGCAACGTAGTTTTAGGAACCTGGATGCGCTGGAACCCCGACCCACTTGGTGCTAAGTTTTACTCGCACTGGAAAACCTAAACTGAACTGCTAAATTGATAGCTCAAAACTGGGGTCCAAGACTAGCCAGGAACGTATAATTGCATGTAACTTGAGAGTTTTATCGGACCAAATTCTGAAACTAGGTTCTAGACTAGTCAGAGCTGCTTATCTGGAAGCGTCATGATCGTCTAAGAACAAGCTGTAATTGAACTGGGGTCATGGGGATGGTCAGAGCTGTATACTAGAATGTCATGACCACCTAATGGACCAAAGACTATAAATCTAAGTCTGATTCTGATAGTTGAGAGGCACCACTAACACCTCAAAATACGACTAAAGTCAAAATGAACAGTTGACAATTTTCTAAAAGATTTTGAAGAGACTCTATGTTCTAACTAGTCTGAACTACTAGCAGTTAATAGAAAACTCAACTTATCCCAATAATATAGGAATTTCATAATATATACAAATTTCAAGAATTCTAGGAATTTTATTCAACAGAGCTAAAGTCATTCTCATTAATGGAATATTTACTCAACATATATATATATATAGGAAATTCTAGAAAATTCAGCCAAAAGCATCCTTCATTCACTAGAGAAAATTTAATAAGCGAAATTCTTACTCGAAAGTTAGGGCTTAGATTCACTTTTGTATAAACACTGACAATTTGATAAGAAATATATGGGGATCATATCAACAATATACATGAACATTGTTCTAAGCGAAATCAACAAAAATAAACATGAAACCTTTTCATACTCAAAAACTCAGGGCTTAAAACTAATAGAGGAAACTGAGGAGGATTTTGGGGACACAAGGGAAGGACAATCCCCTTGCTAAAACCCCACATACCTGATGAAGAAACCACAAAAAATATTGAGAAATTGAGGAGAAGAAGGCTGCCCTAGTTCTTGCTCTGAAAATTCCTGAGAGAACTTACGGTCTATTTTATGAGTGCTTGAGTGAGGAATGAGTATTGGAACCGTATAACCCCACAAAAAGGTTTGAATTTATGTATAAAACAACATAGTTTAGGGTCTAAGTAGAAAGGAGATTACTAAAATAACCCTAGTAAAAATTCTGAAAACTGGTCGACGGGGTCCTAACGGGTCGCTCAACGAGTCGTCCCTTGTAACTACCACTCATCACACTGCCCATTAAGTAGACTGGTCATCTGGTCACCTGGGTTCATCACGGGCAACCCATAAATTTTTAGTGGTGACCACGAGTCGTGGTCACCATCCATCAAGTACACTGCCTCAACTTTTTAGAATATTCTCATCCCACTAGCAACGACTCACCTCACGACTCGTTAGGACAGACCACGAATGATGGCATCAAGTACACTGCCTCAACCCTTCCTTTTCCCCACTTTTTCCCCTTCTCACAACTAACTTAATGAGTCGTTAGGTCTCATAACGATTGGTTAAGTCGGTCGTTCTGAGGCATTTTCTGCAGATTTCCATAATTCCTATTTTAAGCCCCGAAATTGGATTTTGAGTTTCGTGGGTGTTACAATATTTCCTCCTTTTAAATATTCATCCTAGAATGTTATAAAAAATGCAGGAAGCAGAAAATAACAATCAAAATCTTCAAATACTGCTCATGTAACTCCAAAACTGCCAGAATGACTATCTCCATTTCAAAATACATATCTGAACTAAGTTTACTTTTCATACGTACATTCAAAAACATAAAAGAGACTTGAAAATATGAATTGAGTCATGAAAACTAAGTTGACTTCTAGGGTTAAAACTTATGTCTCAAACTGTGCTGGAGCTGGTAGGAAACAAGTGCGAGTATTTGGCCATCATATCCGCTTCAGCCTCCCATATAGCTCCCTCAACCTGTTGATTCCTCCATAAGACTTTGACTGAAGCTATTTCCTTGTTCCTCAGCTTACGCACCTGACGGTCAAGGATCTGGACTGGTACTTTCTCATATGAGAGACTATCTTTATTCTCACGCTGTCCAATGGCACAACTGAGGTTGGATCTCCGATGCATTTCTTTAAAAGTGACAAATGGAAAACTAGGTGTACAACTGCTAATTCTAAAGGTAACTCTAGTTTATAAGCCACATTGCTGATACACCTCAAAAACCTTTAAGGTCCCACATACCTCGAACTGAGCTTTCCCTTCTTTCCAAACCTCATCACCCCTTTCATGGGCAAAATTTTTAGGTATACCTAGTCGTCAACTACAAACTCCAACTCTCTTCTCCGCACATCTGCATAAGATTTCTTACGGCTCTGAGCTGTTTGCAATCTTTCCCAGATTAGCTGAACTTTCTTCATTGCCTCATGGAGTAAGTCGGGCCCTATTAGGGTAGCTTCACCAACCTCAAACCACCCTATAGGAGATCTACACCTTCTACCATACAACGCCTTAAACGGGGCCATCTAAATACTAGAGTGATAGCTGTTTTATGCAAACTCGATAAGAGGCAAATGGTCATCCCATCTGCCCTTAAAATCGATCGTACACACTCTTAGAATATCTTCTAGGGTTCGAATAGTCCACTCATCTTGCCCATCTATCTGCGGGTGAAAAGCTATGCTAAGCTTGACCTGAGTACCAAGTCCCTTTTGAAAGGATTTCCAGAAGTGAGAGGTGAACTGGGTACCTCTGTCTAAAATGATGGATACAGGCACCTCATGAAGTCTAACTAGCTTTTGAATATAAAGTCTAGCATTGTCCTCAGCTGTATCTGAGGTTTTGACTAGAAGGAAGTGAGTTGACTTAGTCATCTGATCTATTATCACCCAAACTGAATCATGTTGTCGATGTGTCCGAGGTAAACCCATAATGAAGTCCATAGTTACTTCTTCCCACTTCCAAGTGGATATGATGATATCTCGAGTCATACCTCCCAGTCTATGGTGTTCGACTTTGACTTGTTAGCAGTTTGGGCACCTAGCTACAAATTCAGCGATATCCCTTTTCATGTTGTTCCACCAGTAGATGTCCCGTAAATCCCAGTACATTTTGGTGGACCCAGGATGAATAGAATATCTCGAGCTGTGTGCCTCAGCCAATATCTACTATCTCAACTCACTTACATTTGGTACACACAATCTACTATGGTAATGGAGCACACCATCTTCCCTTTTGGAGAAAGCTTCTATCTTTTTCTGAGTACTGCCTCCTTAAGCTTAAGAAAAATGGGATCTTCATCTTGCCTAGACTTAACATCCACCACTAAGGAAGAATCTGACCCGCTCTGCAAAATCACTCCACCTTCATCTGAATCCACCAACTATACCCCTAACCAGCCTAGCCTGTGAACTTCTTTCGCTAGCTCTCTCTTGCTTTCCTCAATGTGAGCTAAACTTTCCATAGGCCACCTGCTTAGGGCGTCAGCCACCACATTGGCCTTACCCAGGTGATAGAGCACACTCATGTCATAATCCTTTAGCAGTTCTAACCACCGTCTCTAACGCAGGTTTAGGTCCTTCTTGTTGAACACGTAGTGAAGGCTCTTGTGGTCTGTGAACACATCCACGTGAGCCCCGTACAAGTAGTGTCTCCATATTTTCGATGCGAATACCACTGCTGCTAACTCCAAGTCATGAGTTGGATAATATTTCTCATGAACTTTGAGCTATCTAGAAGCATAGGCTATCACCTTGCCTAGCTGCATCAGCACGCAACCGAGTCCAACTCTGGAGGTGTCACAATAAACAACTAACCCCTATGAACCTTCCCACAAGGTCAAAACTGGAGCAGTAGTGAGTCGAGTCTTTAACTCCTTAAAACTCTTCTCACACTCATCCGACCACTGAAATTTCACCTTTTTCTAGGTTAACTTGGTTAGAGGGGATTCTATAGAAGAGAAACCTTCCACAAACCATTGGTAATAACCTGCTAAGCCCAGGAAACTCCTGATTTCAGTAGGAGAGGTAGGTATGGGCCAGTCCTTCTCTGTTGTTATTTTATGAGGATCTACCTGTATTCCTTCACCTGAGATCACGTGACATAATAAAGTCACGGATTTCAACCAAAATTCGCAAGATCCGGAATAGATCGGTTAAACATTCCATTAGGTAGCCTGGTCTTGACTCACTTACTGAATTTGGCAAACAATTAGCAGTCTCTAAGTGTTTGAAGCACTATACTCAGGTGATCTACATGCTCTTCCTCATTTCTAGAGTATACCAAAATGTCATTGATAAATACAATGACGAACATATCCAGGTACTGCTTGAAAACCCTATTCATCAAATCCATGAAGGCTGCTGGGGCGTTCGTTAACCCAAAGGACATCACCACAAACTCGTAGTGACCATACTGAGTTTTGAATGATGTTTTCGGTATGTCACTCTTTCTAACTCTTAACTAGTGGTACCCTGAATTGAGATCGATCTTGGAGAAATAGCCGGCTCCCTGAAGTTGGTCAAATAGGTCATCAATTCTAAGTATGGGATATCTGTTCTTAACGGTGACCTTATCAGCTGACGGTAATCTATGCACATTTTAGGGTACCATCTTTCTTATGCACGAATAGCACTGGAGCACCCCAGGGAGAGATACTGGGCCTAATGAAACCCTTGTCAATAAGATCTTTTAGCTTCTCCTTCAACTCCTTAAGCTCAGCTAGAGCCATTCTATAAGGAGGGATGGAGATGGGCTGAGTATCTAGGAGAAGATCTATTCCGAAGTCTATTTCCAGTTCAGGGGAACTCTAGGAAGATCCTCAGGAAAACTTCTGGGATCTTACTGACTACTAGAATTGATTGGATGGTCGAGGTCATAGAGTTTAAATCCTTGACCCGAACCAGATGATGTATACATCCTTTGGAAATGAGTTTCTGGGCCTTAAGGTATGAAATAAACCTAACCTTAGGTACTAAACTGCTTCCCGAGCATTCTAAAGCTGGTTCATTAGGAAACTAGAATTTGACAACTCTAGTTCTGCAATCAACTGAGGTATAGCAGGAGTGTAACCAATCCATTTCGAGAATAAGGTCAATGTCAACCATGTCTAGCTCTACGAGATCAGCTGGAATTACTTTTTTTGAGGACTGTGACTAGGAAATTTCTACACCCAGCTGGCTCTAATTGACTCACCAACTGGGGTAGAGACTGGGAATGGTTGTGAGAGGACCTCTGGACTTATACTGGACTAAACTGCTATATACGAAGTCAGGAATGAAAGAGTAGCTCCCGAATCTAAGAAGGCATATAAGTCTAGGTGGAAGAGACGCAACATACCAGTAACTATGTCAGGTGAGCTTTCTTGATCCTGACGAGAAGATAGAGCATAGAAACAATTTTGGCGCTGACCGCCACTTGTACCTGATGTGTTAGCTACTGGGTTGGTCGACCTGATGGAGCTGATGATGTGGTAGATTTTGATCTCCCTCACCCGGCTGATGGGCACTCCCTAAGCCCGTGTCGCTGTCCATACCCAAAGCAGCCCTGTCATCCATGAAGGCATTCTCCTGGGTGATTCCTACCACACTTGGGACAAGTTGGATAATTCTTCCCGGTACTGTGAGCCTGAGACTGAGTGACAAATGACCCACCCCTATGATCCTAGCGGGACCGAAAGCCTTGGGCGCTAGATGAAGTAGGTACTGGGGCTCTCTGCTGCTGTTGTTGCTGTGGGCGGCTACTACCACTAGACCTCTAATGACAGAAATCTGACTGGCCAGTCCTTGCTCACTTGTTCTTGCATTCCATATCTTTCAGCTTCTCAGCCTCAATCTACTAGGCATACACAATTAAGCTAGAGAGGTCCATAACATTGTCGTCCTACACTCCTTGAGGACCAGATTAGATACTCCATTTACAAACTTCAACATGTGATCCCTTGGCCCGGCTACCATCTCTAGAGCATACTTTGACAGTTGAGTAAACTCTAGAGCATATTCCTCCACTGTTCTATTGGCCTAACGCAAATTCATAAATTCCGCCATCTTAGCCTCCCTCAGTTCCCTAGGGAACAACCTGCCCAGAAAAGCTGTGTGGAATTCTTCCCACTCCACTAGTCTTGCTTTTGTCGGCCGTCCTTCCTTCCACTGGTCATGCTAGACTTGGGCTACTCCTTTCAGCTAGTAGGCAACCAAATCATCACTTTCAGAGGAATTGGCACTCATAATTTGGGTGATTTTTCTAATCTCATCTACAAATCCTTGTGGGTCCTCTATAAATCCTTGTGGGTCCTCTCCCACTTTCGTTCCATGAAAATCTGGAGGGTTCATCCGGGTAAAATCTTGCACCCGAGCAGCAGCTGCAGACCTATTTGTGGCTACTGGAACCACCAGCTGGTTCACCTGATTGGTGACTATTTGAGCTAGCAATTGAATGGCCGGCTTGAATTCAACGGTGGATATGGATTCATCCTGAGGAACTGGCCGGGCTGATGGGACAGGTCTGTTGACATTAGCAACCCTTCTTCCATTAACACGTCTGGGAGGCATGGTTCACTAAAAGAAAACTGAGCGTGAATTAGAAGGGAATTTCTGGAGTTTGAACTTTGACGCACGATAAAGAATATGAACAAAAGGGAATTTTCCTAATAACATCTTGTAGCCTCCATCATAAGTGTGGCTCTCTTCACACCCATGAAAAAGACTCTACTCGATGTGGCTTTCATACTTACTGAGGATACTCTAAACCAAAGGCTCTGATACCAAGTTTGTCATGACTCGACCATACACCCTGGACGTAACACGATACTTGAAGTCACATATGACCCCAAGTCAACCTTTGGTCTATCATACCCTAGAATTCTGAGTAAACATGTACAATGGAACTTTGAAACAATATCATACACCATTTATGAAAAAACGAATCTGAGAACATAAAGTTTAAAACATTTTGAATAATACTGATAAATCTGATGATCATGTCTGTCTGAAAGCCATCTTACTGAGGAGTTGGTGGGACAAGCCCCCAGCTAACTCAAAGTCTAACTAAAACTAATAAATGACTGAAAGGAAGAAATAAATCCCTCATATGATAAGGACTCACACTTCATAGCTGAGGCGGATAATTTGATCTGCGGCAACTAACGGAACTGAGTCTGAGAACCTGCAGCTGTATCATAAAATGATACAACATAAAAATATATGTCAATACTTTTAATGTACTAACTAAGTGAGAGAAACACAACTGAATATAAAATTTGAACTGAAATGACATGCAATGACGAACAGGTAAGCTGAATTGAACTACTGATATAATCTGAAATGGTCAAGATGAACCTATCTGATGGTCAAGGACAAGCCCTAAGTCTAAAACACTTAAATCTAAGCTACTGTACTGAAATGAGCTGCTTGTTCTAAAACTGGATTGGACTGACTAGTAGGAGAGTCTCTAACCGACATATAACCACGTGAGCTAGACATGGAGTCTGATGTATTCACCCCACCAGTAGGACCCAATACACCTTTCCAGGGTATAAAGGAATGAACTGAGTGATCACAAAAGTCTGGGGCCAAACACGCCAAGAAATACTGTAACCTACGTTGGCAACGTAGTTCTAGGAACTTGGGTGCACTGGAACCTTGGCCCGCTCGGTGCTAAATTCTACTCCCACTGGAAAACCTAAACTGAAATACTAAGCTTATAGATCGAAACTGGGTTCCAAGACTAGTCAGGGACTTATAACTGCATGTACCTTGAAAGTCTTATCAAACCAGATTCTGAAACTATTTTCAACATTGGTCAGAGCTGCTTATCTTGAAGCGTCATGACAGACTAAGAACAAGTTGTAACTGAACTTGGGTCCTGGGGCTGGTCAGAGCTATATACTAGAATGTCATGACCGCCTATGGACCAAAAACTATAAATCTAAGTCTGATTCTGGTGGCTGAGAGGCACTACTGAAACCTCGAAATAAGACCGAAGTCAAACTAAACAGTTGAAAATTTTCTAAAAGATTCTAAAGGGACTCTACGTTCTAACTAGTTTGAACTACTAGCAACTGATAGAGAACTCAACTCCACTTATCCCAACAATACAGGAATTTCATAATATATAGAAATTTCAAGAATTTTAGGAAGTTTATTCAACAGAGCTAAAGTCATTCTCATTAATGGAATACTTAATCAACTTATATATATATATATATATATATATATATATATATATATATATATGAAATTCTAGAAAATTTATCCCAAAGCATCCTTCATTCACTAGAGGAAATTTAGTAAGTAAAATCCTTACTCAAAAGTTAGGGCTAAGATTCACTTTTGTATAAACACTGAAAATTTAATAAGAAATTTATAAGGATTATATAAAATATATACATGAACATCGTTCTAAGTGAAATCAACGAAAATAACATGAAACTTTTTCATACTCGAAAACTCAGGCTTAAAACTGACAGAGGAAACTGAGAAGGATTTTGGGGACACAAGGAAAGGACAATCCCTTGCTAAAACCCAACATACCTGATGAAGAACCCCCCAAAAATCTTGAGAAATTGATGAGAAGAAGGCTGCCCTAGTTCTTGCTCTGAGAATTCCTGAGAAAACTTAAGGTCTATTTTCTGAGTGCTTGAGTGAGGAATGAGTATTGAAACTGTCTAAAACCCTAGTAAAAGGTATGAATTTATGTCTCAAACGACGTAGTTTAGGGACTAAGTATATAGGAGATTACTAAAATAACCCTAGTAAAAATTTTGAAAACTGGTCGACGGGGTCCTAACGGGTCACTCAACGAGTTGTCCCTCGTGACCACGACTTGTCACACAGCCCGTTAAGTACACTGGTCATCTGGTCACCTAGGTTCATCAAGAGCAACCCAATGATTCGTTAGTGGTGACCACGACTCGTGGTCACTATCCGTCAAGTACACTTCCTCAACTTTTTAGAATATTCTTAACCCACTAGCAACGACTCACCTCACGATTCGTTAGAACGGACTACGAATTATGGGGTCCATCGTCAAATACACTGCCTCAATCCTTCCTTTCCCCCACTTTTTCCCTTCTCACAGCTAACTTAACTAGTCGTTAGGTCTTATAACGATTCATTAAGTCAGTCGTTCTGAGGCATTTTTTTGTACATTTCCAGATTTACTATTTTAAGTCCTGGAACTGAATTTTATGTTTTTGGGGTGTTACACTAAAAGATGTAGTTTAGGATCTTATAGCATGAAAAAGTCAAAAAATGCTATTTTTTCCAGTTTTAGCAGTTTTCAACTTTTAACTTCCGGGTCTACTCTTAAGCACTTTCAGGGTATTACAGTAAATATATAGAATGTTCAAAATATTTTAAATGAAGGAAAAAGACCTTTATTTACAGTCAAAGAACTGAAGTGAAGTGGGGTGAAAACATCTGTTTAGTTGGTGTCTGTTCGAAATGACTACCATTGGGAAAAAAAATATTTTGGCTTGACTTGCATTGCACCTGCGTTTCACAAGTGAGGACTTGCAGCACGCAGGTGCAACACAAGTCCAAGCATAATCCTTCTAGGAATTTCTCCGTGGAACCTAGCTAACACAAAAGTAAAATAAAATATCTAGCTAACAAAATAATTACTCATCTCATATCTTCTCCTCATGATTAGGAGTTGTCATTTGTCTATTTGAAGTAAATCTTTAACCTCACTTGGAAGGTGTTGAAGGGAGGTACAAAAGATTCTATTTTCACTGGTTGAAGCAAGATTAGCCACAAAGTCAGCAATCAGGTTAGCTTCTCTAAAACAATGAGTGAAAATAATTAAATCTCACATCTTAGCTTTCGTGTGTCAGAGACAGAATGATAGAATGCTCTTTTTGTACCTTAGGAGTATACTTTGAACCTCAATATTTTTGGGCTTAATTATGCTTGCAAAATGCATAGTTATGATTTCAGTAATTGATGACATATATGACTCCTGTGGTACTCTTGATGACCTCGAAGTATTCGTGGAAGGGTGAACTAGAATCTATTAGATAATTTATCTAGTAATTAAGTTAGTAACCTGACATTACCTCTTTTATTGATTTTTAACATTAATTTCTAATTACTTTCAAAGACATATAAAAATAGAGTCTACAATATACATCATTTAGAAAGAAAAATTGCACTATTAGGAATCTAGGGTCAGTTCAACCCCCAAGAAATGAAGTACTTGCTTAGGCCTCAAAAGTTGTTATTGCTAAATATATTTTTAATCTTCTAATATATGTTAACAGTTAATATATAGTTAATACATTTATTTCTCTCTCGACCACTAATATAATCTAATGTTATTTTAATATATTTTTTCCTACAGACCAATCTGCCACATCTATCTAATTAATTGTTTTTGGTCATTTAATAAATTAATAGCCCGTTTGGTCATATTTTTGGAGGCAAAAAGTGTTTATTTTTTTTTAAAATTATTTATTTTAAAAAAATGAGTTGTTTGACCAAACTTTTGAGAGAAAATAAGTGTTTTTAGGGAGTAGAAGAAGCTGTTTTCTGAAGCTAAAAAAAGTAGCTTCTCCCTAGAAGCACTTATTTGAAAAGCACTTTGAGAAAAATACACTTAAAATCACTTTTCAAAAACTTGGTCAAACACTAATTACTGCTTAAAAGTCCTTTTTTAATTTATTAGCCAAAAAGAACTACTTCTCACCAAAAGTATTTTTTTAATAACCACTTTTTTAAAAAGAAAAACTTCTCAAAATAAGATGATTTTGAAAATTTGGCCAAACAAGCTATACGTCTATCTAATATATTAAGTCAACCTAGTTTTGTTTACAATTATATTATTTTACAAGTTTAACTATCAAGTTATCGAATAGGATCATCCTTTATCATTTTGAGCTTGCATTAATTTTCTTTTAATTTTGTTATATTCCTAATACATGCTTTAACAATATATATCTGATTTTTATAAGTTTTTTACTAATTCATACAAGATGCATGTATGACACACGAGATGAATGTGTGACGCAGATGATGCATGTGTGACACACAAGATGCATGTGTAATGAATGCATAAACTAGTTTTATTAAATAAATTTTAGATCTTTTAATATTTGACTTTATGCCACCAATTCTATTGAGCCACTTATAGATATCCAAATGATATTTACATATTATCTCTTTTAAGATGTGATGTCTGTAATTTTGAAAACCAAAGAAGTATCTACTACAATAGATAAGGTGACCCAATTGTATATAAGTGAAACTCATAAAAATGTCAAATCAAATATTTACAAGGTAATTTTCATATGGAGTAGCAAATCAATTCAATGAAGCAACAACTAGTACCACAGAGAAGCGGCTAATTTTTATTTCATTTAGTAAAAATCATCTTTTTCTCACTAATTTCTTTGTCATTTGATCCAATAGAGTTCCGTATCTGGATTATTTATTTTTAAATATAAATCATGAATTTTCTAGAATATTATTAAGAATCTCATTGAAAACTTATAGGAGCTTGCCAAACAAAGGTTACGAGAAAAAAGAATAGAGGTCGTTTTTTTCTCTATTCCTAGGATCCTTATATGGCATACTACTAAAATTAAGTGATTTGTTGAAGGTGATCCATTTAAAAGTCGAGGGGGAGCTGTAAAGGTGTCAATTTGGGGTTCATTGTCAACTGTTTTGTAAAAATTTTAGGCTAAATGTTAATATTTTACTTATTTATATATTGTGCACCTTACATCATCCCTACACTACGTGAGATAGAATAGGATTACATACAAATATTTATGTAATATCCATAAAAGGTGAAGGATCAACTCGTAGATGCACTGAAGGCCAGTTGGTTGAGAAATGAGCTCTCTTATGAGGAGGATACTTCGTGATTTTAGTTGTAATGCAGTTGCAAAATATATTAATTGTAATGCAGGAGGAAGACGTCTTGGTAAAGGACGTCTAGGGGTCGTGTATCAACGGAGGTGGAACTGCTTCAACGTGTCTTAAAGATCGAGGATAATTTGAAAGTTGTTCATGATTATGTGAAGGAGGAACAAGTTGCAAGGAGTGAGAAAAAGAAGAGAGGTTTCCAAGAAGCAACGTGAATATCTTGATTTTCTTTTTGTTGTAATTGTTATAAATATTGTATGCCGTATGTATTTTTATCAATTATGTTCAAGAAATACAGTGAAAGCACTTGTGGACTGTTTGACACCCAATTTTGGTCTCCCTATATCCCATCCGAGCTTTTATTCAATATATATACTTTTCAAAAATTATTTTTTCTGGAAAAGAGGGAAAATATACCCCTCAATTTTGTGATATAGAGTGGATATATCCTTCATTAAAAAAGTGGTGCATGTATACCCTTTACAATTTTAAAAATGATGCAGATATATCCTCGTTGTCTAACAAATGGTGCATATTTACCCTTTTCATTAATTGAAAAATATTACTAAATTTAGAAAATTCTAAAACATATTTTGTAATTTCAAAAATGTCATGTGTCTTTAGAAAATTATTTCTCATATTTTTTACCCCACTATACCTAACCCAAATAAAAAAAAATGCCTCAATTTCTCTTCTACTCAGTCATAAAATGAGTTTGAAATGGATCTAAATAAAAGAATAATTAAATTATTTATAGTTGGATCGGGTCTAGAGAGGTAAACAAATAAGTGAAGTAACTTTTTAAAGTCACGTGACATTTTTAAAATGAAAACTTTGTTTTCAATTTTTTTAAATTAAGTTAACAAAAAATGGTGAAACGACATCTTTTGTTAGACTACAAGGGTATATATGCATTATTTGTTAGGCGGTGATGGTATATTGTCACACCCCACCTTGGGAGGAATTAATGGCACCTGGTGCCCTACTAGGACCTAAACTGCTAAGCTGACTGGGCCTAGGCACCTCTGGTGCAGGGCTGATTCTAACTCTGGAATTAAGAAAACAACGGGCTATATAGCGGTTGTAAATACAACCCCCGGCCGACAAAGCCTATAACCCCTGTGAAAATAAATAGCTGACCAAAGACAAACAATCATAGGGAGTTCTATTCGGGCCGACAAGGCCACCAATCAATAGCTAAACAGGGCCCCACACGGCCAACACACATCATCTAAAACACATATGGGCCCCACACGACCAACACACATATTAGCTCGTGTTCAACTGCCCTTCTCAACTGTAATCATATTAATAGAAGAATAGGGCCAACTTCATTACTGAATTCGAAGAAAACAATAGCTTATATATATATATATATATATATATATCAACTTATCGAAAGACGATAAAAAACTCATAATTTCTCGGGAATCTAGAAGGGAGAAATGCTTACTTTAAGCATGGGATTGTATTGACACTAGTTTGGAGTAATTCCAACAACTTTGGCTTGGCAGGAAGATGATTCACCGGTCAAATTTCAAGAAACTAACTCAGTAGAAATGCTCCCCACAGCCTTATACTTTGATACCCGAAGTGAATTTGGATTTGAACGACGTTTAGCGGCATAATCAGATGAAAATTAAATGTTCTCCCTCGTCCTCACCTCTGCTGGTTTACTTGAGAAATGACATGAAATCTAAGGGTGAGGCCTATATATACTTGAAGCAGCATACAAGGTAACTTGGCACGCCAGCCAACGTGTTGATTCTGGTCCGTGCCACGTTGGCGAATTTGGAGGAGAAGCTTCGTGCCACTTTGCCCCATTGGGCAACTTGGTTCGGCCTCCTCTCGCTAAATCCCGACTTGGAACTCATTCGGCCTTTCCCCGGGCTATTTCCTCATATGTATAGTACTCTAAAACTCCCAACCAACATAAAAATAGGCCAACTAAATGTTAGAAACTTACAGGGTGTAACATCCTCCCCCCCTTAAAAACATTCGTCCTCGAATGTTAACTTCTACTTTCAAGAACCTTAACCTTGCAATTACTTATTCTGGAAAACTTTTGGCAGAGTCTCCCCTATAATTTGGACTATCCAGAAACCCTGAAACGCAGAATAGTCCAATACAGGTACTTCCCACAATACTATGGCATTCACTTCACAATAGACTGAAGTCAATCATATCACATATACATGTATATAATGCAACTTATGAAGCAACAACAAAAATATACCTCTAGCTGCACAATCTAACTAAGTTTGAAATAACTAAAGATATCTGGTTTTCCAATCGTCTTCTGCCTCCCAGGTCATCTCCTCTCGGTTCTTATTCCGCCATAATACTTTAACGGAAGCAACATCTTTAGTTCTTAGTCCGCGGATCTGCCGATCTAGTATGGATACTGGAGCTTCTTCATAAGCTAGCTCCTTAGTGATTTGGACGTCTTTGACTGGGACAACTCGGGAGGGATCTCCTATGCACTTTCTCAGCACCGATACATGAAAAACTGGATGAACAGATTCTAATTATGGAGGTAAATCCATGTCATAAGCCACTTGGCCTATCTTTCGATGAATTTGATAAGGCCCAATAAACCTCTGGTTAATCTTGCCTTTCTTACCAAATCTCGCCACTCCCTTCATCGGCAAAACCTTCAAGAATACCCAGTCACTATATTAAACTCTAGGTTTCTCTATTGCACATCAGCATAAGATTTCTGGCGGCTCTGAGCAATCAACAGACGTTCTCTGATAAGCTTTACTTTTTCCTTCTGCTCATTTTAACATGTCCAGGTTTGTTCTATCTGCCTAAAGTTATCATCCAGAAGGCTTCCACTTCCATTTATAGCAGGCCTCGAGAGTCTGAGTTGTATATTCTACTTAGCCTCCAATTGGGGTATTAGGAACTGTGCTTAAGTTAACATGTGTCACCGTCTGTTCCAACATACCTTCCTAAAATTTATCGTAGATTGCGCCCCTCTACCAGAGATTGTCAAACACTGGGGCCCACACAGTCCATCTACTTCTGGGGTATTTAACCTAAAATAAGTCTTAATGGCGACATAAATTCATCTAGCGAGGCACGAATTGACCTCATTTGTCTTATTATACTGACTCAAATAAGTTCAGGCTACACCTGGTGTGAGATAACCCTGTGACTGTATTCATATTAATTACTCTCCACTCCCTTGCAGACACGACCACCTCTTATATTGGACAACTCGATTCCTGCTATTTCACCTTTTGTGGCCTGTCACTGGGGCTCTGCTTCTATTATTTAATAGTATCTCCTTCCCTCTCGTACCATTTCATTGCATTTTCATTAAATTCTGGGAGCAACGAACACATGCACCTTAGCTATAGTCTACTATTTGAAGTTCCGCCACCCTTTGAACGTGAGGTCAACATACGGACCTTGTGACCTTGCTTGTTGTTATATTGAAGGCCCGTAACTATCCGCTGGGCGTTGTTTTCAAGCTGTACTAGATTAGAGTCTCTGTGTCGGCACTCTCTTACCTTCCCCTTAGGCAAACGTACCACAACATTCTAGGCTACAAACTTACTGTCTCTTAACTGTTAGCCCGAGGCTTAGTCCTCAATATGCGATGTTCTATAAACCTGGAGGTGATTCTGATTTCCCCTAAAGTCTGGTATTCGTGCTCTTCCCCTTACCTTCCTTAGACTGATCTTTGGGGTTCATGGTACCTGCCTTACATTGTCAATAAGGTTATCGGCTAGGTTTTGGCCTATACTTCTTTTGTCTTATAGTCGGACCCATTTTATTCATATGACCTCCCTGTCTTTTGATATCACAAACTAACATCATAACCATTATCTTGCAGGCATATCCTACCGTTATTAGCATGCTATGACGGATTCAGCTCTTGAACTTGACTATTACTGGGAATTTATCACTGATGGATTCTTACACATAAGAGTAATATGGTAGTCTTACCCACTCTTCTGACTTATTACCGTGAAGGTCTGGACAACTTACATAAACATTGGGGCTCCCTACTCTTTGCTAACACTTTTTGGAATAAAAAAATCCAACCTTCGCTTACTATTTACTTCGGGCAACATTGCCTCAATTCTTACGCTCTTTGCCATACTGGAAACAAAACTAGGAGGTAGGAATATCCTTTTCTTACCGCAATGAAATAGAAATATGGAACTGTACAACATTCGAAAGGATGGAAGTGGGAATCCTGCATTTCCCTCTCTTTCTCACATCCATCAGTTAATCTAACATTAACTATCATCTTGATCAGATCTTGTATATCTAACAGGTAAGTCGACTCGTATATATGCTATACTCCTGACTTCTTACTTTGAGGTTATAAAAATGTACTGGGGACCGTGCCGGTAGATGTATCACATTGGGAGGTTCCTGGTACCTCGGGAGGGTATTGGGGAGATCAAGGGTCCCGTCCTTAGGCTGACTATCTCCCAACTGTGGCGTCTTAATGATACCTCCTCCTACCGTTGTAGTTATCTTGCAACTGGTTGGTGTCTGTCTTATATTAGACATTACCCTAGACAGACATAAAAAAAGCTTAGGGACTTAACCCTATACAACTTTTCTCTATAGCAAGATCTGAGAAAAAGAAAGAGTAACCATCCTATCATGCCTTGCAGCCTCCTGCCTATAGCATGTGGTGCACAACACATCCATAGACAATACATAGACAATACTTTACTTAGCACGGCTTGCAGACTCCTTGAGATATGACCTGCTCTAATACAAAGTTTGTCACACCCCACCTTGGGAGGCATGACTGACACCTGGTGCCCTACTAGGACCTAATATGCTGAGCTGACTGAGCCTAAGCACCTCTGGTGTAGGGCCGATTCTAACTCTAGAATCAAGAAAACAACGGGCTATATAAAGGCTGTAAATATAACCCCGACCGACAAGGCCTATAGCCCTTGTGAAAATAAACAGCTGACCACAGACAAACAATCATAGGGAGTTCTATGCAGGCTGACAAGGTCACCGATCAATAGCTAAACAGAGTCCCACACGGCCGACACACATCATCTCAAACACATATGGGCCCCACACAACCAACACACATCATCTAACCACAAGGAAGTAACACAATCTGCAAGCCTCTAGGAATAATAAGATGGTCGGGACAGGGCCCAGACCTACCCATACTGTACAATAAAAAGGAATATACCTCTATCCCACAAGCCCCGGAAGAAGGGAGCTAACGGTGCTGTACGGCTAACTGGAACTACGAGGGACCTGCTCCTCATCTATCTATACCTGTAGGCAAGTAATGCAGCGCCCTAGGAAGGGCGTCAATACAATATGTACTGAGTATCTAAGGTAATAGATAAGCTGAATAGGGCTAGAAGAAAATAAAAAGAACATCTGAAAGATTAACCTGTATGCCTGTGTAGCTTCCCAGCACACATGCAAGTGCACGCGGTCATACAAGTAATATAGTGGCCCTTTTTAAGAGCCGGATTGTCGAACCCATAGGGACTAGAACAAATCAGCGAATTATTAATTTCAAGTGTTAGTTTAGTTGGATAGAGGGGTTTTTGATAGATTATAATTAAATCTAAGGTTTGAGACAAAATAATCTGAAAAAGCAATATAATATAGAACTAGAGTTAAGGCCGGATAATCATGCAATGCTACAATTCAAAATGGGTCAAGTATGAGAATATCAATTGTTGTCTCACATAGTTAAAAATGTGGTGTTTATGGTCTTTCGAGCCACTAAACACACAACCTAGCCTACTCCTACAAGAGGTGGAGTAACAATCCATTCCCAACTACTCCTACAAGAGGTGGAGTAACAACTCTAAGTTGGGGTCAGGAATGTAACATCCTAATTTGTGGGCAATTAAACTACATGGATGTAGTTTATGGGGTTTATGCCCTTGATTGTGGACTTCCGTACCTCCACCCACTTAACCAAACTTAGTTTCCAAATACTCCTACAAGAGGTGGAGTAATAATTCATTCGCACTACTCTTACAATAGGTAGAGTAGTAATTCTAAGTTGGTGTCTTGCTATCTTCCTAATTTATCAACCAAGCAAGGTAAATTAGATATATTCCTATCCTAACCACGAATCTCATCAAAAGACAAGAACTTGCCCCTTACATTCTTATGTTATTGATTAGGGTTTCTCTTCCAAGACTTCACCCAAGCATAACCCACTTGTTTTCATGGTGAGCAAGCAAAAAAACAATCAATAATCAAGAATGTAAGACAAAACAACAATTAACAATTCAACCCAATCCGAATTTAAACAAATACAATCATATCCATGGCCTCAACCCTAGATGAGGGTTCTAGTCACTCATGTTCATAAAAATACTCAAAAACATGTTTAGAGTAGTTTACTTACAAGAATAGATGAAAAGAAATGAAGAAAAGATGAACCCAATAGGAGTTCTTCAAGCTCCTTCACGCCTCCTTCGCAGTTTTTCGAAAAATCCCGTCTGCCCTAATTTTTGGCAAAGGTTCCTATTTATAGTAGATGAGAAAAAGCAGCATTTTTGCCCTAAGTGGAGTGGCAACATGTTATGGAGGTGAACGCGGAGCCTTGCCTCCGTGACACGGAGGCATCGCGGAGCGTCACTGGAATTTTGCCCGAATTAATTCATTGAGGCAGAATGCCTCCGCGTTTGCCTTGTGACACGGCGCCCATCGCGCCAGATTTCAGGTATTTCATGTTTTGTTTCTGACTTTGGCGTTTTTCTCCCGATATCTATTATACCCCGTAGAATTCCCGACACTTAGATGACCTATTCGCACGTTGGTTAAGCATATTTGAAAGCCATATGTGCTAGGGAAAGGCCCGGGAAAAGATCGGACGAGAAATCCGTCGAACCATCGCGGGAGGAGCCGAGGCAGAGCCCCTCCGCGATGGCAGCGTGTCACGGAGGTAAGGCTTCCGCGATGGCTCCGTGACACGTTGCCCAAGTTCAGGCCCAAGTATATAAAGCCCCCACTTCGGTTTAAAATCATATTACACTTATAAATTTCCAGAGAAACGAAGTGAAGCCGAGGAAGACGAAGAAAATTAAATATTTTCATCCGATTGCGCAGCCAAATGCCGCCCAAATGCAAATTAATCCCAGATACCCGAGTATTTAGCAGCAGAGAGCATTTCTACGGAATTAGTTTCGCGAAATACGGCCAACGAATCGGCGAGCCACCGAACTAAAGTAAGTAGAATTGCTCTAAATTAATGTCTATGTGTTCCTAGCTGAGAAGTGAATACTTCTCCTTTCTGGGCCGCTGAAAAATAGCGAGTTTTTGACCGTCTTTCGATAAGCCTAAGTTTAGGCTATAAACTAATCGAAAGTAACGTTGCTCTTTACAATACAGCTGTATTTAGTATTAATTGACGTATTTATGAATGCAGTTGGGAGAAAATAATTGAAGTACCGGCCGAGCCCCGTCCGACGGACGAATAATTCAAAGACAAGGTATGTAAAGTTAGTTTCCTTCGACAAGTTAGTAATATCAGTGTAGTGTAATAAATTACGGACCAGTAGAATGTTCAGGAGTTGAATATTGCGTTATTATGAATGTTGGTGCGATGTGAGAAATATTGGGTTGTAATGTATATGAAACCTATCAGTATGATACAGATTCTAACGCAAGTATTAGAGATTGCCCAGTATACTCAGTATGTAATGTGATATGCCATGTCAGGATATGGTTGTATTCAGTTGAAACCCCGTATAGTAATGCAATACCCGTAAAGCACTTCAGAAATAGAATATCAGGCTAAAATGAAGTTCAGAAAGCATGTCAGGATTAGTAAATCATGTTACTATAGAAAGTCAGTATACAACGTAGTTCAGTAGAAAGATTATATTCGTACATACATATATAGTACTTCCAGCCTCAGCATGTATTAAGTATGTACTTATTTCTATCACTAGTCCAGCATATAGTGTATACAGAAACTTAGTAAACAGCAGAGTTTTCAGTAGAAACATTATCTTATATAGCATTTGCCCAGTACAGCCGGCAGGAGACTATATTCATATTTATATATCTTTACCTGCCTCAGCACGCATTAAATACGTACAGATTACTATCATTAGCCCAGCATGTAATATATATGATACTTTACCCCTATTAGCCTCAGCATGTGAGATACACAGACAGTATTACCAGTTGAGACCGTTGTATTGTTTGGGGTTGGATTACCTAGCATCCATGACCGCCCAGGGTTAATAGCTGTATCGATTCGTCCACCAGAGGACAAGGATACGTCACTCTATGGAGTGGCATGCCATCCCGTCAGGGGACGAAGATGGGATGCCAGTTTTTCCCCATATTTGTGCCTTGTTCGGCCCTTACACACCCCAGTCGAGCGGATACGCCCGGGTGCAGATTCAGGAGTCCTCCGGACTCAGATGCAGTTATAGTCAGGGGCTCAGCGAGCCCAAGTGAATACCCTGGGACCGGCAGGATGCTTACAGCCACTATAGGAGATGGGATGGCCTGGGTAGGGGTATAAATTCTGTGCTGGTTGTACCTCCCGGCTTATGGGGGCCGGGTAAGGTTTGTGTGTGCTATGTTATGTTATTTCATGTTATGTCATGTTATGTTAGCTAAAGGTAGATCAGCAGTAGCACGATACGTTCCAGGTACGACTCTTAACCCTTCCAGTAAATATTGAGAGGAGGTAGGGTTTACATTATCAGATAGATAAGTTATTCCTTCTACATCAGCTTCATCAGTCATATTATTGCTTCCAGGTGTTGTTTTCAGTTATGTTATTTCAGTTTCTTTACATACCCAGTACCAGCGGTACTGACGCCCGGTGGGGCGCTGCATTACTTGCCTGCAGGTACTCTTAGACGAGCAGGCGATTCTACGTGACTTCCTGTCAGCGGTTGAGTATTCAGCTCCTGTCATCCGGAGACTGAATTTCTAGAGGTGTAGTTTAGTTCCTTTTGTTGTACAGTACGGGTAGGTCGGGGCCCTTCCCGATCATTTCTATTATTCTTCTTAGTGGCTTGCAGTCTGTATATATTCCCTGTGGTCAGATGAGCCGGTCGTGTGAGGCCGTGCAGTTGTATAGTTGCCTTTACTCTTTCTTTCTTTTGTAATGGCCGTGTGGGGCCATAGTTTGCCAGTAGTGGTGACCTTGCCGGTCACGTAGCTTTTCAGTATGTTATGTTTGAGTTACAGATAACTAGACAGCATGGTGGCCTTGTCGGCCCGCATAGGTTCCCCTGAATTGACATGTTTCTGGTCAGCTGTTGGTACAGGTACAGGAGGCTATAGGCCAATAGGCCGGGGGCTGTGTTTACAACCATTATATATCCCTTTGTTTCCAGAAATATGAGTTAGAGCCAGCCAGGCACCAGATGTGCCCAGGCTTAACGGTCCAGCAAGTCAGGTCCTAGTAGGGCACCAGGTGCCAGTCATACCCCCCAAGGTGGGGTGTGACAAACTTGGTATCAGAGCAGGTCGTATCCCAGGGAGTCTGCAAGCCGTGCTAAGTAGAGTCCTGTCCATGGATGTGTTGTGCACCACATACTATGGGTAGGAGGCTGCAAGGCATGATAGGATGGTTGTCTTTTATTCTGATTCAGTCGTGCTATAGAGCGGTACAGTATAGGGTTGATTCCCTAAAATCTTACCATATTCTTTGGTTACAGATAATGTCAGACCAGCGCCATCCTATTACAGGTTGGAACTTAGGCATTGCAGCAGGAGAAGGCACCAGCAGGATGCCTCCCCCTCATTTGGAGACAGCCCGATCAGAGGACACTACAAAGGCATCATCCCAGCCTCCTCAGCAGTCTCCACCACGTCAGGAGCCACTTGGGGCGACATTACCTTCAGCAGCCCCTATTTTGACTCCTTCTGACCAGGAGGTTAGGAGTGCTGTAGTTCTGTTAGCACAGATGATGGCTGCTCAGCGTCAGCCAATGCCATCTACAATTTCAGAATCATCAGGAGGGCCTGGTAGTTCGAGGGTCCGAGAGTTTTTAGCCCTGAATCCCCCACAGTTCACAGGCACGGACCGAACAGAGGACCCCCAGGATTTTCTAGATCAGATGCAGAGAATCTTCAGGGTTATGCATGCCACATCTACCGAGTCAGTTGAGTTGGCCGCATTCCGGTTACTGGATATTGCGGTGTTATGGTACGAAAGCTGGTAGAGGTCCCGAGGGAGAGATGTTTCCCCTCCCACCTGGTCCAGCTTTTCAGGAGCCTTTCTAGATCATTATTTGCCGTGGGAGATTCGACAGGCCCGGGTAGACCAGTTCCTACATCTAGAACAGGGGGCCATGAGTGTTCGGGAATATTCTTTGCAGTTTGATTCCTTAGCCCGATATGCACCGGCCTTCGTTGATACCATGGCATCCAGGGTGCATCATTTTATTATGGGATTGAATCCAAAATATGTTGAGATTTGTAATACAGCCACACTGCGAGAGGACATGGATATTGCTCGCATTCAGGCATTTGCCCAGAATATTGAGGGCATCAGACAGCGACAACGAAAGGTCAGAAGGGTTAATCAGGAACAGCGTCGCCGGGACAGGCCAGTTGAGTTATAGAGAGAGGCCCGGGGAGGACCCAGGCCCCGATTGTCAGACAGGCCGCCCAGGCCCCCACCTCCGCCACAGTCACAGGGGGGTAGATTCAGCCGCAGGGGGCAGTGAGGGACTGGTAAAGGCTCGCAAATGGCAGATTCACCATCACAAAGGAGGGCAGAGCAGAGCAGGTATACCCTACCACTTTGCCCTATATGCAATCGACGCCATCCTGGAGCATGCAGATATGGCTCCACCGCATGTTATATTTGTGGCCAAGAAGGCCATTTGATGAAAGATTGCCCAGCCAGAGGTCGAGAGGACCGCGATAGACAGGATAGGACATCAGCAGGGTCACGAGCCATAGCATCCTCGACTGGGCGCAGGCCCCCAGTTTCAGCAGGCAAGGGTCGGGGCAGATCAGGGGCCTCCAGTACAGGTGCGGGTCCAAGCCGCACATATGCCTTACCAGGGAGGCAAGATTCAGAAGCATCGCCTGATGTCGTGACAGGTATGCTAACTATTTGCTCACACCCTGCTTATGTGTTAATTGATCCAGGGTCTACTTTGTCCTATATTACTCCATTTGTGGCACGGAAGTTTAGTATTGTACCAGAATCACTACAACAGCCTTTCTTAGTATCTACGCCCGTCGGTGACTCTATCACTGCTATCCGAATCTACCGCAGGTGTACAGTAGAGATTGTTGACCGTCAGACCACAGTAGATCTGGTCGAGTTCGAAATGATAGACTTCGATGCCATAATGGGTATGGACTGGTTAGTGCCATGCTTTGCCAATGTTGAATGTTGGACCAAAACGGTCCGATTCCACTTCCCGGGGGAAGCAGTACGGGAGTGGAAGGGCAGCACCGTGACGCCAAAAGGTAGGTTTATTTCCTACCTTCAGGCGAGAAAGTTGATATCTAAAGGGTGTATTTACCATCTTGTCAGAGTTCAGGATGTCCAAGCAGAATCTCCGACACTCCAGTCTATCCCAGTGGTAAATGAATTTCCAGATGTATTTCCTGATGAGTTACCTGGTATTCCCCCAGAAAGGGAAATAGACTTTGCTATCGATTTGTTACCAGGCACTCAGCCAATATCAATACCTCCTTATCGTATGGCTCCCGCGGAACTCAGAGAATTAAAGGAGCAGTTGAAAGACTTGTTAGATAAAGGTTTTATCAGGCCGAGTACTTCCCCGTGGGGTGCGCCAGTCTTGTTTGTGAGAAAGAAAGATGGCTCGCTCCGAATGTGCATAGATTATCGGCAGCTAAACAAAGTTACAGTAAAGAACAAGTATCCGCTTCCCAGAATTGATGACTTATTTGATCAGCTACAGGGAGCCAAATACTTTTCTAAGATTGACTTGCGGTCCGGATATCACCAGGTCCGAGTACGTGAGAGGGATATTCCTAAGACAACATTCAGGACCCGATATGGGCATTTTGAATTTCTGGTTATGTCCTTCAGACTAACGAATGCCCCAACAGTCTTTATGGACCTGATGAACAGTATTTTTAGACCTTTCCTGGACTTGTTCGTGATAGTATTTATTGATGATATCCTGGTGTATTCTTGCTCCGAAGCAGATCACCGGACTCATTTGCGGACAGTGCTCCAGATTCTCAGGGACCGCCAGTTGTACGCTAAATTTTCGAAGTGTGAATTTTGGCTTAACTCAGTGGCCTTTTTAGGGCATATTGTCTCAGACGCTGGTATACAGGTAGACAAGCAGAAGATAGAAGCAGTTAAGTCATGGCCTAGGCCTACCACCCCGACTGAAGTTCGTAGCTTTCTGGGGTTGGCAGGGTATTATCGGAGGTTTGTTGAGGGATTCTCAACCATTGCAGAACCTTTAACTAAATTGACACAGAAAGCAGTAAAGTTTCAGTGGACGGAGGCATACGAGCAGAGTTTCCAGGAACTGAAAGACAGATTAACCTCCGCCCCAGTATTAGCATTGCCGGAAGGCACAGAAGGGTATTCAGTTTATTGCGACACGTCAGGTGTCGGGCTGGGCTGTGTGTTGATGCAGCATGGTAGAGTAATTGCATATGCTTCCAGACAACTGAGGAAACATGAAAAGAATTACCCTACCCATGACCTGGAATTGGCTGCAGTAATTCATGCCTTGAAGATGTGGAGGCATTATCTGTACGACGTCCATGTTGATATATACACAGATCATAAGAGTTTACAGTATATTTTTACTCAGAGGGAGCTGAATCTGCAGCAACGCCGCTGGTTGGAGCTGCTGAAAGATTATGACGTGAATATTCTATACCACCCCGGAAAAGCTAATGTTGTAGTAGATGCCCTGAGCCGAAAGTCAATGGGGAGTTTGGCATATTTACGGCCTGAGAAACGGAAGTTAGATAGGGAAATTCATCAGCTAGCTGATCTAGCCGTACGAGTAAGGGAAACAGAAAATAATGGAGCAGTAATTCAGAATTCTGCAGTGTCATCGTTAATTACAGAAGTAAAAGAACGGCAGTATGAGGATCCCGATTTAGTCCAGCTCAGAGATAGAGTTCAGAAGGGTAAGGAGCCAGATTTTCAGATAACCGAAGATAATGTGCTACGTTGTAAGGGCCGCCTCTGTGTCCCAAATATTTCAGGACTTCGTGGGCAGATCATGCATGAGGTACACCACGCTCGCTATTCCCTTCACCCAGGGGCGACGAAAATGTACCACGACATCGGAGACATCTACTGGTGGCCAGGTATGAAAACTGAGATAGCTGAATTTGTATCTAGATGTGCTAGTTGTCAGCAGGTGAAAGCAGAGCACCAGAAACCGGGTGGTTTGACTCAAGAGATAATGATACCTATGTGGAAATGGGAAATGATAAACATGGATTTTGTAACAGGGTTACCCCGTACTAAACGCAGATATGATTCCATTTGGGTAATAGTTGATAGGCTGACAAAATCAGCTCATTTCCTACCAGTAAGGGCTACCTTCTCAGTTGAGGATTATGCCGAATTATATATCAGAGAAATAGTTAGATTGCATGGGGTACCGGTATCTATTATTTCAGATAGGGGAGCACAGTTCACAGCTAGATTCTAGCAGTCGTTTCAGAAAGGTCTGGGGACGCAGATTAATTTGAGCACAGCATTCCATCCTCAGACAGACGGGCAGGCTGAACGTACGATCCAGACGCTCGAAGATATGCTACGAGCGTGTGTGTTAGATTTTGGGGGTAGCTGGGATGAACATCTGTCGTTAATCGAATTTGCTTATAATAACAGCTACCATTCAGCTATTTAGATGGCGCCTTTCGAGGCATTATACGGGTGAAAATGTAGAAATAGGAGAATCAGCATTAGTTGGCCCAGACATTGTTCGGCAGTCCGAGGAAAAGATAAAGCTTATCCGAGAGCGTTTACTGACCGCTCAGAGCCGCCAGAAGTCATATGCAGATAGGCGACGCAGAAATCTAGAATTTTTGGTGAACGACTGGGTATATCTGAAAGTGTCCCCGATGAAAGGGGTAATGAGGTTTGGCAAGAAAGGCAAGCTTAGCCCAAGATTCATTGGGCCGTATCAGATTCGGCGAAGAATAGGTCGCGTGGCATACGAGTTAAACTTGCCTCCAGAGTTAGCATCGGTTCACCCAGTATTCCATGTTTCTATGTTAAGGAAGTTCGTAGGGGACCCTTCTACAGTAGTTCCAGTTCAGGATGTTCAGGTCACAGAGGAGTTAGCCTATGAAGAGGTTCCCGTAGCTATCTTAGACAGACAGATTCGCAGGCTGAGGACTAAAGATGTTGCATCTGTCAAAGTATTATGGCGTAATAGAAATCGGGAGGAAATGACGTGGGAGGCTGAAGAAGATATGAAAATCAGATACCCTCACCTATTTCAGGCCTAGTCAAACGACAGGTATGTCCGTATCATTACTTATACAGTATCTTATGATTGTGCGTTTGTAAATGATAAAGAAGAGGTGACATTTAGTTGTCCAGTGAATCTTAGAATATTGTGTGCAGTGCCTGTGTTGGACTTTTCTGCATTTCAGGTTTTTGTGATAGTCCATGTTACAGGGGAATCTCTGCCAAAATTTTTCCAGAAAGTAAAGTAAGTAGTCCTCTAGATGACAATATACATTCGAGGATGAATGTTCTTAAGGGGGGGAGAATGTTATACCCCGTAGAATTCCCGGCACTTAGATGACCTATTCGCACGTTGGTTAAGCATATTTGAAAGCCATACGTGCTAGGGAAAGGCCCGGGAAAAGATCGGACGAGAAACCCGTCGAACCATCGTGGGAGGAGCCGAGGCAGAGCCCCTCCGCGATGGCAGCGTGTCACGGAGGTGAGGCCTCTGCGATGGCTCCGAGACACGTTGCCCAAGTTCAGGCCCAAGTATATAAAGCCCCCACTTCGGTTTAAAATTATATTACACTTATAAATTTCCAGAGAAACGCAGTGAAGCCGAGGAAGACGAAGAAAATTAAATATTTTCGTCCGATTGCGCTGCCAAACGCCGCCCAAACTCAAATTAATCCCAGATACCCGAGTATTTAGCAGCAGAGAGCATTTCTAGGGAATTAGTTTCGCGAAATACGGCCGACGAATCGGCGAGCCACCGAACTAAAGTAAGTAGAATTGCTCTAAATTAATGTCTATGTGTTCCTAGCTGAGAAGTGAATACTTCTCCTTTCTGGGCCGCTGAAAAATAGCGAGTTTTTGACCGTCTTTCGATAAGCCTAAGTTTAGGCTATAAACTATATCGAAAGTAACGTTGCTCTTTATAATACAGCTGTATTTAGTATTAATTGACGTATTTATGAATGCAGTTGGGAGAAAATAGTTGAAGTACCGGCCGAGCCCCGTCTGACGGACGAATAATTCAAAGACAAGGTATGTAAAGTTAGTTTCCTTCGGCAAGTTAAGTAATATCAGTGTAGTGTAATAAATTACGGACCAGTAGAATGTTCAGGAGTCGAATATTGCGTTATTATGAATGTTGGTGCGATGTGAGAAATATTGGGTTGTAATGTATATGAAACCTATCAGTATGATACAGATTCTAACGCAAGTATTAGAGATTGCCCAGTATACTCAGTATGTAATGTGATATGCCATGTCAGGATATGGTTGTATTCAGCTGAAACCCCGTATAGTAATGCAATACCCGTAAAGCACTTCAGAAATAGAATATCAGGCTAAAATGAAGTTCAGAAAGCATGTCAGGATTAGTAAATCATGTTACTATAGAAAGTTAGTATACAGCGTAGTTCAGTAGAAAGATTATATTCGTACATACATATATAGTACTTCCAGCCTCAGCATGTATTAAGTATGTACTTATTTCTATCACTAGTCCAGCATATAGTGTATACAGAAACTTAGTAAACAGCAGAGTTTTCAGTAGAAACATTATCTTATATAGCATTTGCCCAGTACAGCCGGCAGGAGACTATATTCATATTTATATATATTTACCTACCTCAGCACGTATTAAATACATACAGATTACTATCATTAGCCCAGCATGTAATATATATGATACTTTACCCCTATTAGCCTCAGGATGTGAGATACACAGACAGTATTACCAGTTGAGACCATTGTATTGTTTGGGGTTGGATTACCTAGCATCCATGACCGCCCGGGGTTAATAGCTGTATCGACTCGTCCACCAGAGGACGAGGATACGTCACTCTACGGAGTGTCATGCCGTCCCGCCAGGGGACGAAGATGGGATGCCAGTTTTTCCCCATATTTGTGCCTTGATCGGCCCTTACACACCCCAGTCGAGCGAATACGCCCGGGTGCAGATTCAGGAGTCCTCCGGACTCAGATGCAGTTATATTCAGGGGCTTAGCGAGCCCAAGTGCATACCCTGGGACAGGCAGGATGCTTACAGCCACTATAGGAGATGGGATGACCGGGGTAGGGGTATAGATTCTGTGCTGGTTGTACCTCCCGGCTTATGGGGGCCGGGTAAGGTTTGTGTGTGCTATGTTATGTTATTTCATGTTATGTCATGTTATGTTAGCTAAAGGTAGATCAGTAGTAGCACGATACGTTCTAGGTACGACTCTTATCCCTTCCAGTAAAGATTGAGAGGAGGTAGGGTTTACATTATCAGATAGATAAGTTATTCCTTCTACTTTAGCTTCATCAGTCATATTATTGCTTCCAGGTGTTGTTTTTAGTTATGTTATTTCAGTTGCTTTACATACCCAGTACCAGCGGTACTAACGCCCGGTGGGGCGCTGCATTACTTGCCTGCAGGTACTCTTAGACGAGCAGGCGATTCTACGTGACTTCCTGTCAGTGGTTGAGTATTCAGCTCCTGTCATCTGGAGACTGAATTTCTAGAGGTGTAGTTCAGTTCCTTTTGTTGTACAGTACGGGTAGGTCGGGGCCCTGTCCCGATCATTTCTATTATTCTTCTTAGAGGCTTGCAGTCTGTATATATTCCTGTGGTCAGATGAGCCGGTCGTGTGAGGCCGTGCAGTTGTATAGTTGCCTTTACTCTTTCTTTCTTTTGTAATGGCCATGTGGGGCCATAGTTTTCCAGTAGTGGTGACCTTGCCGGTCACATAGCTTTTCAGTATGTTATGTTTGAGTTACAGATAACTAGACAGCATGGTGGCCTTGTCGGCCCGCATAGATTCCCCTGAATTGACATGTTTCTGGTCAGCTGTTGGTACAGGTACAGGAGGCTATAGGCCAATAGGCCGGGGGCTGTGTTTACAGCCGTTATATAGCCCTTTGTTTCCAGAAATATGAGTTAGAGCCAGCCAGGCACCAGATGTGCCCAGGCTTAACGGTCCAGCAAGTCAGGTCCTAGTAGAGCAACAGGTGCCAGTCGTACCCCCCAAGGTGGGGTGTGACAATATCATTCCTCCACTTCACCAAATCATGAATTAGTCCCCCAATTGCATTATTTACCTTCAAAAACAAGGGCTAATCATGTTGGTTAGCATATATTCTCATTTATATAAAATCGAATGAAAATGTATATAAATAAGTAGATAAACAAGGCAAAATTAAGTTATAAAGTATCACTTGGGCATGCAATTATACCCAAGATCACAATCCCACACTTAAAGCCTTGTTCGTCCTCAAAAAAACCTTTTACATCTCATGCACTTGAAGACTCACATATAGCTAATTTAGGACGATAATTCAAGTTACGACTACAATGAATGTTTTAAGATGGCAAGTTAAAAATATAGCCTGCAAGATTTATTCATTCAAATGAAGTACAACTATGTCAAGACTTCCTAACCTCAAGAGTTTTACTCTCAATCTCAGCAAACTCATGCAATTAATTGATCAAGAAATCCAACATGAATGATATCCTTCACTAAACATGTGCCCTCACAACAAGAGAGTTACCCATTTTCAATCGCAAATTTTCAATTCACACCATATATGGGTATATGAATACACTTTACGCTCGCTCTCACAAAGAATTCACACGCGTCATGTAGTGGACCATAAGCTTGCCCTTAGTGTTTTACTCCACTAATTTAAGGATGTTGGAACATAAGATTAAGTAGGACTTTTTAGGTTGTAATGTAGGCTAAGGATAGGTAGGTATTTCTAAAAAAATTGTGACATTCTTCCCCCAGCGCTTTCAATACATCACACCTTTATTAGGAATATATATTCTCTTACTTTACCCTCCTTCTTTTTGTTTATCCTTTTCTTGTTCCCCTTTCTTCAAGCACACTGAGCATATTGGTAAGGAGTACTTAATAGCTTATTCATTCATTTATTTTCTTACTCTCTACCAATAATCAAGCATTTTTAAACAAGTGTACTTCTAAATTTTTCTTTAACTTCCACAACTGTTATTTTTCCTTCTTTTTCCCCATTAACACTCCTTCACTTTTTCAGATTTTTCCTTTAAGCGCTTAGGAGTTTTGGATTAAATTTAAGGCTAATGAAATAAAAAGGATTTAGCTTATGTTGTAGCTATCAAAGAATAGGCTTCCGACTCATTGGGGCTAACTAGGATTCAATATTCAAGGTAGGTAAGGGAAGATTAGATATTTGGCTCATTCAAAGAAATGCCTAAATCATTTCCTACACTCTACATCCTTAATTTCGTTTTATATACACATCAGGCAAGTTCTAGACACTCCCCAATCGCACGGAAGAATCAAAAACATTACACTCATAGCACATGCTCAATTTAAGACATATTCAGTAGATTCTTAACTCAGCTAATCACAAGAATTCAAAATTAAGCTTTCAGCACATAGAGTCAAATTCAAGAGCCTAAGTATCTCAAACAAAGTTATACACTCCTTAAATGCTTCAACACTAACCACACTTGCGTCTTACAATCATGTATAGCACATAACAAGAACATCAAACTATCAATTAGCTACGTGTTCAAAAAGAAAAAAAATAAAATTTTATTCTTCTTCGGTTCAAAGACCCCCCTTAGGAAAAGAACCGACAAGAAAAACCAAAGGGTGGGTGAATCATGCTCAAATTGAAAATGTTCCTTTAACCAATACTTATCAAGCACTAAATTCACCCAAAATCATTAAGCACAAAATTTTGAAATTTCCCTTGAAATTTCCCTCACCCCACACTTGAATCATGCTATGTCCTCATAGCATCAAATTAAAATTTAAAGAGGGTGAGAAATACTACCTGAGGCCTTTAGGCCAAGCTAACAACATGTTTTTCTTTCTTTGAACACGTGGGTATTCAACCCCACACTTTTCCTCTTTCATGCTTCTTAGCTTCCTCTTCCAAGGGTACTCAGACTTCCCCTCCATCTATGCTTAAATATCCACCAAAAACAACAACAAGATGAAAATAAATAAAATGACACAAATGCAAGAAATTAAAATGGTACCAATGGTCCCCTTTGGTTGCCTCCCAAGCAGCGCCTAATTTTACGTTGCGGCACGACGCATCAGGTTTCACCACTTTTCCCTCTACCTTGAGTATATGAATCTCACCTCTCAATTTCTTCTCTAGTTTTCTACTATGCTCCAGGGGTGGTGGTGAAAAAATGAAAGGACCAAGCAGTGGATGTCGCCTTTGGCATTTATTGGCCCTCAAGTAAGTGAAGTCATTTTTCCTCTCAGAATCAGCAAATTTCAGAATATATGGAGCTTGTTCCTCCTCAAGACCTTTTTCCACAGGTTTGGAAGACTCTATTTCTAGGTTGTCAACCAAACTCAATGTCGAAAAATGCTTCGAGTGGGGTATAATACACCTCAAATCTGAAACTACATTGTGCTTGACCTCCTTACTTATGTACTCCTTTTCCAAATCAACATCTAACTCTTCATAAATGTCGAATGGTTGGAACTCTATCTCTTCTTTCGTGAATGGATCGACTATACATGTGAGACAATCATGGAGACTCTCAGGAGCTTCTAACAGTTGAGCTTGTTTTAAGAACTCACCCTTTTCTTCTCCTTGTAGTCCCTCCTGAGTATTGCATAAAACCGTCACTTGCAAATCAAAGCAAGCTTCAGCTTTAGCCCTCATCTCCATGAACTTGTTGCTTATCATTTCCGAGGCCTCTTCATTTTCCTTTGTCTGAATTCTCATTGCTTCCATCTCCTCCTACATTGCTTCTTGTTGCTCAAGGACCTTCTTGGAATTTGTGTCTTTATTACTTGGCAATCCGCCCTGAGGTCTAGTATTTTGTGCACTAGCCAACTGTCCCAACTGAAACTCCAAATTCCTTGCAGCTAAATGATGGTTTTTCAGGTCGGCTGTCAATTCTGCTTGATCAGCTTGCATTTGAGCTTGGTTAGCTACAATGGTCTTTAGCATGTTTTCTATCCGAGCTTGGCATTCCAAGTCCTCCTTTTCATTATTCCTATACTCATTAAAAACAACAGAAGGATCATAGTAGGGAGTTGGGGAAGGGGAGTATGCATTTGGACAACCATTCCAATGGCCATCTTGACCACCACATATATTGCAAATGTGACAATTTTGCCACAAGTGGGGTCCTCCGCAATTCAGACAAGACTCGCCAAAATATGAGTATCCACCATTTAACCCATTTGTGTTCCATGATGTCATGTCAAAAAGGGTATCAAACTAAAAACAAAATAAAAAAAATTTAAAAATGATACATACATATATATATATATATATATATATATATATATATATTATTTTTTTCTTAGAAAATTAAACACTAACACCACACAAGTAATTCACCAAATTTCGCCAGTCCCCGACAACGGCGCCAAAAACCTGTTCGCTCCTTAGCACACGCGCAAGTGCACGCGGTCATACAAGTAATATAATGACCCTTTTTAAGAGCCAGAGTTTTGAACCCACAGGGAATGGTTCAGCGAATTATCAATTTCAAGTGTTAGTTTAGTTGGATAGAGGGGTTTTTGATAGATTATATTTAAATCTAAGGTTTGAGACAAAATAATCCGAAAAAGCAATATAAGATAGAACTAGAGTTAAGGCTGGATAATCATGCAATGCTACAATTCAAAATGGGTCAAGTATGAGATTATCAATTATTGTCTCACATAGTTGAAAATGCGGTGTTTATGGTCTTTCGAGCCACTAAACACACAAACTAGCCTACTCCAACAAGAGGTGGAGTAATAATCCATTCCCAACTACTCCTACAAGAGGTAGAGTAACAACTCTAAGTTGGGGTCGGGGATGTGACATCCTAATTTGTGGGAAATTCAACTACATGGATGTGGTTTATGGGGTTTATGCCCTTGATTGTGGACTTCCGTACCTCCAACCATTTAACCAAACTTAGTTTCCTAAATACTCCTACAAGAGGTGGAGTAATAATTCATTCACACTACTCTTACAATAGGTAGAGTAGCAATTCTAAGTTGGTGTTTTGCTATCTTCCTAATTTATCAACCAAGCAAGGTAAATTAGGTATATTCCTATCCTAACCACGAATCTCATCAAAAGACAAGAACTTTCCCCTTACATTCTTATGTTCTTGCTTAGGGTTTCTCTTCCAAGACTTCACCCAAGCATAACCCACTTGTTTTCATGGTGATCAAGCATAAAAAGAATCAATAATCAAGAATGTAAGACGAAACAACAATGAACAACTCAACCCAATCCGAATTTAAATCAATACAATCATATCCATGGCCTCAACCCTAGATGAGGGTTCTAAACACTCATGTTCATAAAAATACTCAAAAACATGTTTAGAGTAGTTTACTTACAAGAATAGATGAAAAGAAATGAATAAAAGATGAACGCAATAAGAGTTCTTCAAGTCTCCTTCGCGCCTCCTTCGCAGTTTTCCGAAAAATCCCGTCTGCCCTAATTTTTGGCAAAGGTTCCTATTTATAGTAGATGAGAAAAAGCAGCATTTTTTCCCTAAGTGGAGTGGCAACGTGTCACGGAGGTGAATGTAGAGCCTTGCCTCCGTGAAACGGAGGCATCGCAGAGCCTCACTGGAAATTTTCCCGAATTAATTCATTTAGGCTGAATGCCTCCGCATTTGCTCCGTGACACGACGCCCATCACGCCAGGCTTCAAGTATTTCATGTTTTGTTTTCTACTTTGGCGTTTTTCTCCCGATATCATTCCTCCACTTCACCAAATCATGAATTAGTCCCCCAATTGCATTATTTACCTTCAAAAACAAGAACTAATCATGTTGGTTAGCATATATTCACATTTAAATAAATCACATGAAAATGTATATAAATAAGTAGATGAACAAGGCAAAATTGAGTTATAAAGTATCACTTGGGCATGCAATTATGCCCAAGATCAGCCTGGTAATTCTTAATCTGCACCTAAATGACACTACATGCACATAAGATAAGACCGACTACATACTTACACATTTATACACTATAGTTAGCAGACAAGAATTCATACAAGAACCCCACCTGACCCCCATAAACCGAGAGGTACAATTCGCACAGAATAACTCGCTCAGGCCGCCATAAGTCTTGGCGAGCACATCTCAATCTATATACCCCTACTTATGTGTCTACCACTCTACTGGTACTGTAGCCAACCTACTGGTCCCTTGGGTGTACCACTGGGCCCGTTTGGCCCCTGAACTATAGTTGTGTCTGAGTCTGAGTCTGGAGGACTCCTGATATCTACACCCCGGGCGTAAACGCTCGACGGGGGTGTGTATAAGGCCAACCACGACAATATGAGGATATGGATCCCCATCTTTGTTCCTTGAGGACTGCATGCCGCTCCATAGAGCAACGTATCCTCACCCCTGGCAGGCGAGCGACAAAGCTATTAACCTTGGGGCGGTCATGGAAGGCTCCTAACTGAGGGCAACCCCAACCCAGGTGCTATACTGAAACATCAATCTATCTGTATAAAGAGAGCATATTTGGCCTTCTAGGCCTCATGCTAGTGCTACTCACTTCTGGGATAATTTGTATGGCTGTTTGCAGGCACGCCATGTGCTCGTATTTGATAAAAGGATCTTGGTAGTGATCATGATCAATGATAGTATGGGATGAATAGAGCGAGGTCTGAAGTGGCCTAATAATACTCTTAATGTCCTACTCGGACATTTATAACTCATGAGTAACTGTGGGTTTACAGATAGCTAACTACTTTATTCTTCTAATTAAACAACTATAGAGCTGGACTTGGTCGAACCTGCTTCTACACGATCGGCACCCTGGTCCTTCATAGGGAGCTCACCAATCTCCTTAACTTGTGGTTAACACTATACTAGCTGAGTACTACTGACTCCTTAAGCCTTGTCTGAATCCACTCTAATCTATATTACTGTTCTGGGAAATTCTCAATCTTATAGGCAATTCTATATAGATTGGCCCTCTCCTGGCATTCTGTACCTGAATATCTTACAAGAACCGGCTAGGGTGCTTGCCCGTCACTGACTATTGATATGGACCCCTCCTTGGGGTACGGACGAGTTTATCTGACTCGAATGAATGGGCTGGCTTGCTGGGCATTCTACATGATAACTGTTAAGTCGAATAAAATTGACAATCACTGATAAGGATAAAGGGATGGCGGCGATCACTCAATACACTGGATAACCCCGGTGTCGCTAACTCTAGAATATACCAATTATGTCTCTATTTTTTGTTCTGGAATGTGCAATAACGTCAATGACCTCTAGGGATGCTTTCCTGCCAATACAGGCGCTAACTGGTCGTTAGACCGCCTAACTGCGCCCATACGGTTTAACCAACGGATTCAGGACAATAACTCTTACGAGCTTCTAAATTCTAGGCCTGGCAACCAACATATAAGTCTACCATCACAATAAACTGAGAACTAAAAGAGTTTCTATAGCGTTCATAACGCAAATCACATTTAACTTGCTCCCTTTTAGCGAGGGGTCCTGCAGTACGATCTTTATACATTTTCTAGAAGCTAACCAGAATTTATGTAACTGTTCCCTATTAGCATATACTCATGACATATTTGATACTTATATATATATATATCAATAACAACTAATTGCAACATATCAAATTACAATCTAATGGTAGCAACCGTCTGCAACATCTGAGATCGTTATTTCTATTCGAGAACATAAGTCGTAACACCGTACGAGAAGGATACTTGCCGAGAGTTAAGCCTTACATACCTCATTTGCCGTTTTCTGGCTAACTGATGAGTATCAGCTCGTATTCAACTACCCTTCTCAACTGTAATCATATTAATAGAAGAATAGGGCCAACTTCGTTACTGAATTCGAAGAAAACAATAGTTTATATATATATATATATGTGTACTGGCTATACTTCAACTTATCGAAAGACGATCAAAAACTCATAATTTCTCGGGAATCTAGATGGGAGAAATGCTTACTTTAAGCCTGGTATCGTATTGAAACTAGTTTGGAGCAATTCTAACAACTTTGGCTCGGTGGGACGATGATTCGCCGGGCGAATTTCATGAAACTAACTCCGTAGAAATGCTCCCTGCAGTCTTATACTTCGATACCCAAAGTTAATTTGGATTTGGACGGTGTTTAGCGGTGTAATCAGATGAAAATTAAATGTTCTCCCTCGTTCTCACTTCTCTTGGTCGTGGTTTACTTGAGAAATAACATGAAATCTAAGGGTGAGGCCTATATATACTTGAAGCAGCATACAAGGCAATGTGGCACGCTGGCCAACGCGCTGATTCTGCTCTGTGCCACGTTGGCTAACGCAGAGGAGAAGCTCCGTTCCACTTTTCCTCTCTGGGCAGCTTGGTTCGGCCTCCTCTCGCGAAATCCCGACTTGGCACTCGTTCGGCCTTTCCTCGGGCTCTTTCCTCGTACGTATAGCACTCTAAAACTCCCAACCAACATATGAATAGGCCGACTAAATGTTAGAAACTTACAGGGTGTAACATATATATGCATTACTTTTTTTAACAAGGGGTATATCCACTCTAAATCACAAAGTTAAAGGATATATTTGCCCTTTTATCCTTTCTTTTTCACATAATTATTTAATATTTCATGCATTTTTCTAATTATAAATATTTTGTCACATTTATTATCATAATTTTATATTTTTTACATCTGTGCATATCATTCATATATATATATATATGTGTGTGTGTGTGTGTGTGTGTAAGTAATATATATGTATATAATGTTGCACATATTTAATAATACAAATTTTTAGTTAAATAAGCATTTTATTACGAGCTTAGTTTTTTCACAGCTTTCATCATTTATTTATAATTAATTTTAAATAATAATATTTATACCATTTTATTGTGAATTATATTTTTGATTTATTAAATTTACATAAGTAAAGTGTGTTTATTAATTAAATAGCAACATAATTCAATTGTAGCGCAATTTATTTAAATTCTAGACACTTTATAATTAATTTATCAATATTAGAAAATTTTAATCAATTTTTATCCACATTTTGACCTCCAATTAAATCCAATACAATTCAAAATAAATCCTACCCATCTGTGACCCACAAACCCGACCCATTTTTCAAATTTCATCTCATCCATTTAGCTAGTTTGATCCGACGGTCGAAATTAACTCTACTCTTTCCTTTATCATCCTTACCCCTCCAAACCTTATTCTAGATGTTGATAAAACAACCACACAAACCCCTTCGTTTCTCTATTTCCGGTCGCCACTAACTGAAGAAGACATCAACAATCCCGTCATCGCTCCCTCTTCTCTCTCACTAGACCAACACCACATCCTCTTTCCTCCCTATCCCTTCTCTCTTCTCTTTTGTCTTACTTCTCCTTTTCCTTTCATTGTTTTGGCGAGCTCCGACGAGCCTCCAACCACCTCCACCACGGGTAAACCTCACCAATATTGAATTGTCTATACATGATAGTCTAAAAATGCCTCTACTACTATGACGAGCTGATGGGACAACACCCCCAACTAGCTCACTAGGTCAGAAACTGAAAGTCATGATAAAGACATAAAACTGATAACGTCCCCAGAGAATGACAACTCACCCAAGTGGGAATAGGACTGGACTGATCGGGAGCGAGCTATCGATGAGACTGAGCCGGATCACCCGAACCTATATCATGAGATGATATAATATAGAGTATGCGGTTATTACTTTGAATGTACTAAGTATGCAAGGTAAATAAAAGATGCTAATAAAATGATAGAATAAAATCATGAGTATAAATCAAGAAAGTTCATGGGAATATGAACAACATGCTAAAAGCCATAAATTCAAAGTATACATAAGCATAAGCTATTCATCATAATCTGAACATAATGACTCAAGATTTAGGAATAGAAATCTTACAACATGTCATGCTTGAAATCATAAGTGAAAGCTCATAAACAGATCAGTGGGTCAAGTATGCTATAAAGACATAATATCATAAGTCATGAACATAAGTAACTAAAAACATGAGGAACAACGGGAGATTCTTATAACCAACATACCCCACGTGAGCATACATGGAGCCCGACCTATAAATCCCTTGTCGAGAGAGTGTTCATACCTTGCGAAAGATAGAACTATGAAATACGCAATATATCACTCATGGATGGCCCATACGGGCATGGGAGACACTCCCGAGGAGAACCCCATCATAGGTACGTTGGTACGTAGTTCTAAGACATGCGTGCGCTGGAAATCCGATTTACTCGATGTTAAATACTACTCCCAAAATGTATATATATATTGCTCATATCATAATTATGAAGCATTCTTGAAGTGCATGGGCTAGTTGAAATCATGAGATTCATAACATGCTTGAGATACGTGAAATACCCATAAATAGGGCCGTGAGTAGGTCATGATCATAAACTTGATATTCATAAAAGATATGAATACTTGAGGAAATCATAATGCTCTAAAATCCATAAATTCATGAAGAATTCTTCTGGAAATCATGTATTGTAATCATAAAACATAATTAACTCCATCATATTTGAAATCATGGACTCATAAGCTTAATTTCATAAATCATGCATAATAGGGCATAGTTTTATAAGATTTGGAATCATGAATAAATTATTAAATTGAGAGTGAAATCTTCCCCACTAGTATTAAATCATTGATTGAATCAAGAGGGAATTGAACCCATAGACATTGCATGGATATCTACATGGAATTGGGTGAAAACAATAGAATTGTCAATACACTTAATTGGAGACTTGAAATTCATGAATTAAAGAAGAACTTGGGCATGGGGGTAGAAGAAATACCCCATTCATGGCCCTACATATCTAGGTAACTAGATTTCTAAGCTTTACTTGAACACCCAAGAAGATTGGGGAAGAAATTGATGAGGAATCCTAGCTAATCTTGGAAAAGGATTTGATCTTCTAATAAGAGTGTTAGGAGTAGAATGAGGGCTTAGGATGAATAAAACTCTTAATACACGTTTTAGGAGGCTTAAAACGACGTATTTTAGGAGTCAAAAACTTAAAAATTATGAAAACACCCTTAATGATCAGATTGGAAATTGCACACTGTAAGACCCAACGAGGGACTAGACGACACGTTAGAAGACTTGACGGGTTGTCCCTTGACCTATTTCCACTGGAAACCATAACTCATTCTCTGATCTTTCCCAACTCAAAGGGTCATCACAGGACACGATGACTCATTCCTCAATCTGTTCAGTACACTGGAAACCAATAGTTTCTCTACCACTGCACACTTAATGGGTCAACCCACGACTCGTGGGAGTCCTAACGACTCATCACACCATCCATCATGACTTCCAAAGGGTAACATTTTCTCCAATTGGCACAATCAAAAAAGTCATATAACGAACAGTTAGGTCACTTGACGAGTCATTGACAGACTCATTGTGTGACATGGTGTGGATTTTCCTATTTCTCTAATTCAACTCTCAAGTATGATCTTAGAGAATTTAGGGTGTTACATTATCTCCCCCTTGGAAACATTCATCCTCGAATATAGATTAAGCATACTGGAAAGCTGGGGAAGGAACTGCAATCCCTAAAATTGAACAAATATAGCTGAGAACGAACTCCGCACTAATTTACATAATTGAACTGAAATCATTAAACATGCATGTGTTCTATGACATGAAAGAAACTTAGAGGCATAAATTTGACATAAAACTTCTAAGGAGTAAAACTAGTACCTCATACTGAAACTGAGCCGAAAGAAAAAGATGCGAGTATCTAGTCATCATATCTGCTTTGGCTTCCCACGTGGCTCCCTTAACAAGCTGATTTCTCCACAAAATCTTTACTGAAGCTACCTCCTTGTTCCTTAACTTCTAAACCTGACAATCAAGGATCTGAACTGGAATCTCCTTATAAGTAAGACTATCCTTCACACCGATGCTCTGTACTAGAATAATTAAGGTCAGGTCACTAATGCATTTTTTCAGCAGAGATACATGGAAAACTGGGTGCACCAAAGCTAACTCTGCTAGTAACTCCAACTTATACGCCACCTTGCCAACTCTCCTTAGAATCCTATAAGGACCAACATATCGGGGACTAAGCTTCCCTTTCTTACAGAACCTCATCACTCCCTTCATGGGAGACACCTTCAGAAACACCCAATCATCAACCTCAAACTCAAGCTATCTCCAGCTAACATCCAAATAAGATTTTTGACGACTCTAAGCTATTTTCAGCCTTTCTCTAATAATCTGAACTTCTCCATGGCCTCATGAACTAAATCTGGCCCTATCAACATAGCCTCACCTACCTTAAACCATCCAATAGGTGAACTACACCTCCACCCATAAAGAGCCTCAAACGGAGCCATCTGAATGCTGGAGTGATAACTGTTACTCTAGGCAAACTCGATGAGGGGCAAGTGATCATTCCAGCTACCTTTGAAATTAATAACAGAAGCTCTCAATATTTCCTTAAAAGTCTGAATGGTCCACTTGGCCTAATCATCTGTCTGCGGGTGAAAAGCTATGCTAAGATTTACCTTAGTATTAAGGCCTCTCTAAAACGACCTCCAAAATTGAGAGGTGAATTGAGTACCCCTATTTAATAGGATGGACAAAGGAACTCCGTGCAACCGAATTAACTCCCAAATGTAAAATCTAGCATAATCCTTGGCTGAATTAGTAGTTTTGACTAGTAAGAAATAGGTTGATTTGGTCAAATGTCCACAATCACCCATATAGAGTCATACTGTCGGCAAGTATAAGGGAAGTCTATAATAAAGTCCATATTGATCTCTTCCCATTTCCAAGTAGGGATGCTAATGTACTGAAGAATACTTCCAAGTATTTAATTCTCAACCTTCATCTATTGGCAATTCGAACACTTAGCCACAACCTCTACTATGTTGTTCTTCATGCCATTCCACTAATAAGCTTCTCATAGATCACGATACATCTTGGTGGAACCTGGAAGGATAGAGTACCGCGACCCATGAGCCTTTCTCAACATCCGCTCTCTCAACTCATCCATAGCCGAAACACATAATCAGTCATGATATCAAAGTACACCATCTCCCCTTTGGTAGAAAACCTCTACCTTTTGATTCCAAACTACTTCCTTCAATTTCACTAGGATAGGATCCTCATCTTTCCTAGCTTTGACTTTTGTCACCAACGAAGATTCCGATCCCTTCTAAAAATTTAGTACCAATATCAGTCGAATTTGTAAATCGAACCCTTAAACGAGCAAGCCTATGGACATTCTTCACCAACTCCTTTCTCCCATTCTCGATATGAGACACACTCTCCATGGTTAACCTATTAAGAGCATCTTCCACTATATTGGTCTTTCCCGGATGATAAAGGACCCATATCATAGTCCTTGAGAAGCTCTAGCCACTCTTTTGCCACATATTTGGGTCTTTCTGAGTGAACACATACTAAAAGCTCTTGTCGTCCGTGAACACATCCACATGCACCCCATACGGATGGTGCCTCCACATGCACCCCATACAAATAGTGCCTCCACATGCACCCCATACAGATAGTGCCTCCAAATTGTCACGACCCGAGTTCACACTCTCAATGCAACACAATACTTAGGATCACAAGTAACCCCAAGAAAAACAATGGTAAAGCATACTTCTACTAAGACTTATCAACTAAATATAATAATAAGCATAAGCTGACTAAAGCAATAAGCAAATACTGATTTATAACACAAAGTCTAAACATACACTGAAAAACCAAAATTGAATTAATAAACACTATCTGGCCTTCTAAAATGAATTGATGAGTGTTGGGATAAACCCTCAGCTAACTCTAATCTCTGAAACTAAACAAAGAAATAAAACTGAAAATGAAACTCCGACCCTTGGTAGATGAGGACTCACCACTAAAGTTGTTGGAAAATTGCTGAGAGGCTAGCTGTAGTGCTGAGGCTGGGTACCTGAGCCTATATCCTAAATGATATAGAACATAAAAGTATGTGATCAGTACTTTGAATGTACTAAGTATGCGAGAAGGAACTAAAACATACATATACTGAGTAATAATAAGCTAAACTATAATACGCAGATATAGACTAAACTATGAAGATTTGGACTAGACTAAGAATCATGGCTGCACTGGACTGAACTGTATTGTGGGATAGACTATAACCGACATATATCCACGTGACCTAAAAATGGAGTCCAATATGCGCACCTCATCGGAGAAAGCTCACTGTACCTTTCCATGGTATAACGGGTGAACTAAATGATCACTGTCTGGGGCCTATTCGGGATAATAACCTATGATGGCAATGTAGTTTTGGGAACCTAGGTGTGGTGAACCCCGGGCCACTCAGTGCTAGTATTACTTCCACTGAAAACCTACTTATGTCTAAGTCAGAACTACTTATCTGAAGTGTTCTTCGAGTCTAAGGACTTAAAAGAAACTATGTTCTAAGACATGTTAGAGCTATTTTATCTGACAACGTCATAACAGTCTAAAGAACGACTAATAAGCTGATAAATTGATACTACTGAATTTACTGAGTTTCTCAAAAGATTGATAAAAGTCAAACTGATCAGTTGATATTTTAGGAGAATACTGAGTATACTGTACTGACTGAAATTTTTAGATTGAACACACTAAAGCATTAACTTTCCATTCATGCATCTGTACTAATATTCATAATTCGAGTAAAAATATAACAATATAGCATTCATATCTGAGTTCTAAATCATGCAAGTTTATTTAAATATCATACTAAGGTTCAAGGTTAAGGAATCAATCTGTAAAACTAAGATCTGAATTTCAACAAGGAATAATTATAAAAACTTAGAGATTTAACAAGTTTTAAAGAATTTCCTAAATAATGGAAAACCCTAGCTTTAAACTTCCACATGGCTAGAATTTAGAAAGTTTTCTAAAAATAGTTTGGGACACAAGGGGAAAGGAAACCCTTGTTAAAGTCCCACATACCTGGAGGAAAATCCTTGAGAAAACATCTAGAACTCTAAGAAGGAGAAGAAGCCCTATCTCTTTCCTGAGGGAGTCTGTATGAGTTTCTTACAGTTAGTTTATGTATGTTTTGGAAAGAATGAGGAGAGAAGGTCGTCTAATCCCCTAAATCCCCTCTTAAAATTCTCAATACAACGTAGTTTAGGAGTTAGGATCTTAGGATTTTACAAAAATGCCCCTAGAAACTATCATTAAAATTCCGCCCATCAGGTGGTACCACTCAACCTAAGTGTCATACCAGGATCATATGATTCGTACTGGCGGTCGTGGTTAAGGACCCTACTTAACACCATTCTCTGAAGTTTTCCACGGATGTCCACCATGATCTGTGAGATCTTACTATGGGTCTTACTATAATTCGTAGCTTCCTCAAAACTTTTTTAACATTTTTGTAAAACTCAAATCACGACTAGATGGTACAATCAGTACCCAGCTACCACGAGTCGTATCTTGGCTCGTGGGTTTTCCTAAAACTCCTGACCTTTTCTTTGAACTTCTCCAGAATTGGCCAGTATGATTCATACCATAGTGGTATGAATCATTGCATGCAGTTGTGGTTTCTCCTAGTCACCTGTACTATTTTCCCTGACCCTTCTGTTATGAGTCCTGGTATGACTAGTACCACTATCCTATGAGTCTACTATGACTCGTACTGAGGCCTTTTTCCTAATTTTCTTCATGATCCCAATTTAAGTTTGAAGGCTAGTTCCGGGGATTTCTAAGGTGTTACACAAATCTTCAACGCAAATACCACAACTGCCAACTCTAGGACATGCATCGAATAATTCTTCTCATGAGTCTTAAGCTGTCTAGAGGCATACATAATGACCTTGACATGTTGCATCAACACATAATCAATACCAACCCAAGAGGAACAACGGTACACAACAAAACAATCTGTTCCCTCCAGTTGGGTCAATAGTGAGGATGAAGTGAGTCAAGTCTTTAACTCCTAAAAACTCTTTTCACAGGCATCCGACCATTGAAATTTGACCTTCTTCTATGTCAACTTAGTTAACGGTGCTTCAATGGATCAAAATCTCTCTACGGACCTCCTAAAGTAGCCAGCTAAACCTAAGAAGCTCCTATATTTGTAGGACTAACAAGTCTAGGCCAATTCTTCACCACCTCGATCTTTTGAGAGTCCACCTACACACCCTCACTAGACACCACATGACCCAAGAATGCTACTGAGTTCAGCCAAAACTCACACTTGCTAAATTTAGTAAATAGCTGGCGATCCTTGAGAGTTTGCAACACAATCCTCAAATGAGAGGCATGCTCCTCCTCCCTCCAAGAGTATATGAGTATATAGTCTATGAAGACAATCATGAATATATCCAAATATTGCTTGAACACCCTGTTCATCAAATCCATAAAAACGGCAAGAGAATTCGTTAGTCAAAAAGACATAGCTACGAACTTATAGTGACCATATCGAGTCCTGAAGGTTGTTTTCAGGATGTCATTCTCCCTAACTCTGAGCTGATGATAGACGGATCTGAGGTATCTTTAAAAAGCATTTAGCGCCCTAAAACTGGTCAAATAGGTCATCAATCTTTTGGAGGGGATACTTGTTCTTGATTGTTACCTTGTTCAACTGCTGATAATCAATACACATTCTAAGGGAACCATCTTTATTCAACAAAGAGAATCGGAGCACCCAATTAGGACTTACTAGGCCTGATGAAACCCTTATACAGAAGATCTTTCAATTGCTCCTTCAACTCCTTTAGCTCAGCTGGAGACATTCTGTAAGGAGGAATAGATATGGGCTATGTATCAAGGAGAAGGTCAATACGAAGGTCAATCTCCTATTCAGGAGAGACTTCTGATAGATCATCTAATAACACCTCCGGATACTCACAAACAATAAGAACAGACTGAATAGTCAAGGTCGTGACATAGAATCCCTGAACTAAATGATACACATAACCTTAGAGATCATCTTTACGACCTTAATACAGGAAATAAAATGTCCTACAGGAACTGCTGAACTATTCTTTCACTCTAAAACTGGCTCACCAAGAAATCAAAACTCTACAATACGAGTTCTACAATTGACTGAGGCATAACATGTATGCAACGAATCCATATCGAATATAACATCTAAATTGGTAACATCTAACTCCACTAAATCCGTTGAGGTGACTTTCTAAAGAATCATGATAGGGTAATTTATGTATACTCAATGAGCTAAAACTAACTCATTGACAAAAGTAAAGACAGAGTGTAATACCCCGAAAGCCCTAAGATTAGACCCGAGGGTTGAAATAGAGAAAATAGAAATTTCTACACCAGGTCACAGGATGAGCCATCCAGTGACTCATGAAGTACCCCACGAGTCGTTAAGTGGCTCATGGAATGGAGAAAATTTGTCTACAATAGGTGGTCTAGGGGTGACCACGAAATGACCAACGTGTCATGGTAAGGCCAATGACTTGTTATGTTAGTCCTGGTCAAGAAGGTCAAGGATTCAAGGTTCACTTTTACAGAGAAGGCACGAGAGGCAACTACGAGTCATTAAGTGACTCCATGACTCGTTAGGGTGGCTATGGTTAGGATTTTGACTTGGATATTGATATGATTGGCAGTGTTCCCAACGACTAGTCACCACAAGTCATCAGGTACACCGTGAGTCATGGTGTCCCTCATGGTGACCGACAGAGGTATGATTTCTAGTGCTGACGATGGGAGCAGACGACGAGTCATCCCCTCAGGTAATGAATCGTCCAGTCCCTAGTTGGGACTGGCAGTATAATTTTCCTGCGAATTTGTTAAGGGCTTTCCATAATTCTTAAGCTCCTAAGACCTAAACTACTTCGTTTCAATCTCAGATAGGTGTGTTTTAAGAGTGTTTAACTCATTATAAACCTATCCCTCTCCATGCATGAAAGCGTAGAAGTTCCTAAGGATGATCAAACTTTAATTCATCAAGTTCTTCCTATTTCCTTTGCGCATTCAAGAAGGTTGTGAAATCAGAAGTACCTAGGTATATAGGGTTATGAATGGGTATTTTCTTCCACTCCCATGCCCAATTTCTTCTTAGATTAATGGAAATTCTACATTGATGAATTTATGGGGTTTTAACCCCACTTTTGAATTCTGCAAATGTCTATCATGGGTATACTCTATTCATGTTTCTAATGTTGAATTATGATACATGGGCATTTTTTTAATGTTTTCAATTACAATTCATGTATTCAAAGCCTTACAATTATAATTCCCAATTATGAAAGTGTCACACTCCGCCTTGGGGGGTATGACTGGCACCTGGTGCCCTACTAGGACCTGAACTGCTAGACTGCTAAGCCTGAGCACGTCTAGTGCCTGGCTGGCTCTAACTCAGATTCAGGAAAATAACGGGCTATATGACGGCTGTAAATACAGCCTCTGGCCGAGTAGGCCTATAGCCACCTGTACCTGTGCTGACAGCTAACCAGAAACATATCAATATAGGGAAACCTATGCGGGCCGACAAGGCCACCATGCTGTCTAGTTATCTGTAACTCAACAATGAAATACTGGATAGCTACGTGACTGGCAAGGTCACCACTACTGTCAAGCTATGGCCCCACACGGCCAACACAAAGGAAACAGAAGTACTAACAGCTAAACAATTGCACGGCCTCACACGACCGGCTCATCTGACCACAGGGAAATATATACAGACTGCAAGCCTCTAGGAATAGCAATAGAAATGATCAGGACAGGGCCCCGACCTACCCGTACTGTACAACAAAAGAAAATGAAATACACCTCTGGGATTCAGTCTCCGGATGACAGGAGCTGAATACTCGATCGCTGACAGGAATTATGAGGTATCGCCTGCTCGTCTATGAGTACCTGCAGGCAAGTAATGCAGCACCCCACCGGGCATCAGTACCACTGGTACTGAGTATGTAAAGCAATAACTGAAGGAAATATCTGAAAACAACAATACAACTGATGAAACTGAAGTATGAGGGAATAGATTAACTGTCTGATAATGTAAATCATACCTTCTCTTAATTATACTGGAAGGAGTAGGAGTCATACCTGGAGATGTATCATTCTACTGCCGAACTACTCGTGTCTAATGTAACATGGCATAACATAACATAACATAATATAGCACACACAAACCTTACCCGGCCCCCATAAGCCGGGAGGTACAACCAGAACAGAATCTATACCCCTACCCCGGTCATCCCATCTCCTATAATCGTTGTAAGCATCCTGCCGGTCCCCTGGGTATGCACTTGGGCTCGCTGAGCCCCTGACTATAACTGCATCTGAGTCCGGAGGACTCCTAAATCAACACCCGGGCGTATCCGCTCGATAGGGGTGTGTAAGGGCCGACTAAGGCATAATATGGGGAAAACTGGCATCCCATCTTCGCCCCCTGTAGGACGGCATGCCACTCCGTAGAGCGACGTATCCTCGTCCTCTGGTGAACGAGTCGATACAGCTATTAACCCTGGGGCAGTCATGGATGCTAGGTAATCCAACCCCAAAACAATACAACGGTCTCAACTGGTAATACTATCTGCATATCCCATATACTGAAGTTAATAGTAGTAAAGTATTTGTACATACTATATGCTGAGCTAGTAATAGTAATATGTACATACTTAACACATGCTGAGACTAACAATAGTATGCATATATAATATATAATCTTCTGCCATACCGTACTGAGTCTAATGTTGGACAAGATATAGTCTTTCTGCTGAAAACCATGCTGTATGCTGAGTTTCTATAGTAACATGATTTGCTATTTCTAATATGCTTTCTAAACTTCATGTTAACCTATCATTCTACTTCTGAGATGTCCTACAGATATTACATTGCTTTACTGGGTTTCAACTGAATACGATAATATCCTGACATTTTGTATTACATCATATACTGAGCATGCCGTGCAGTTCCTAACACTTTTATTAGAATCTATATCGTGCTAACAAGTTTCGTGCTAATTATAACCTGACTCTTCTAATATCGTACCAACATTCGTAATAAACACAACACATGATTTCTGAACATTCTACTGGCCTTTGTAATACTTTACTATACCGAGATTACTAACTTGCCGAGGAAACTAGCTTTACATACCTTATCCTTGAACTATCCGTCCGTCGGACGAGGCTTGGCTGGTACTTCAACTATTTTCTCCCAACTGCATTCATAAATATATCAATTAATACCAAATATAACTTTATTTTAAATGAACAACGTCACTTCGATGTAATTTGTAGCCTAAACTTAGGCTTATCGAAAGACGGTCGAAAACCCGCTATTTTTCAGAAGTCCAGAAAGGAGAAATGTTCACTTCACAGCTAGGAACACATAGACACTAATTTGGAGCAATTCTACTTACCTTAGCTCGGTAGCTCGACGATTCGTCGGCCGTATTTTACGAAACTAAATCTGTAGGAATGCTCTCTGCTGCTAAATACCTTTGTATCTGAGGTTAATTTGGTTTGGACAATGTTTAGCAGCGTAATCGGATGAAAATTATATTACCCCCTTCATTCTTTTCTCTTCTCTGCTGTTTCCTCTCTGTTTCACTGGAAATTATAAGTTTTAATTAATTCAAAACCGAAGTGGGCCTTTATATACTTGGGCCTGGACAAGGCCAATGTTTCATGGAGCTAACGCGGAGGCTCCACCTCCGTGACACGTTGCCATCACGGAGGGCTCTGCCTCGGCTCCTTCCGCGATGGTTCGGCAGGTTTCTCGTCCGATCTTTTCCTAGGTCTTTCTCTAGAACATAGGGCTTTCAAATATGCTTAACCAACATGCGAATAGGTCATCTAGGTGCCGAAAATCCTACGGGGTATAACAGAAAGTTCATGAAAGATTGAGATTATGATATGGCTTTCAAGTATGAAGAGATGTATATGATGAAAGAATAATTTTGAATTACCCATATTTATATCCATGATTTTGACTATATAAAGTATGTATAAGTTTGAGCAAGCCCATATGATCAAGTATGTTCATGATTTACTTTAATTTCATGTTATTAGCTTACCACATGGTTTTGGAGTCTAGACTCCCACTTTTCAGCTTGTGGTATGGTTTGAGCCAAGGCTCCTCATGTTACGTTTTCAGATTATGCATGTATTATTATTATTCATCTTCATCGCAAGATGACATTTTAGCTCTGTTGAAAAATGGAGAGCATATGCATGTTTTTGAGAGTAGTAGCTAGCACCGAATAGGCTAAGGGTTCAGTCAACCCTGTGCCTCAGAACTACGTGCGAATGTGGGTATGTACATTTTATTTGGGACCTCCCTTATGAGCTTTTCCTGTCCCTCAAGGGGCCTTCAACTTGATATTGATATCATGGTAATTCCCTTTGCCCTAGCAAGGCTTTGGACGGCTCTTCCCACTTGAGTGTAATAGTCAGGACCACGTAAGCTCTATATTGGTAATGTCAATTATATCACAAGTCTCCCATTGTTCCTCATGATTTCAGTTATGCATGTTCATCAGATATGATATTATGTTTTCAGCAGGTTTGACCTAATGTTTAGTTTTACTTATGAATAATCAGTTTTAACTTTTTATCATTCGATTCAGTTATGATATTCAGTTATGTTTAAGTCATGTTTTCAGATGCTAGCATGCAAGCCCTACTCTCAGAATCTTATGATAAAATATTTTATGATATACATGATTTTGGATTTTTGCTTACTTAGCGGTTTTACTTACCTTGCATACTCGATACATTCCACGTACTTACCGCATACTCTACGTTGTATCATTTCATGATATAGACTCGGACATTCAGGTTCAGTACCGACATTAGCCAGGTCCTCAAAGTTAACATCTGTCATGACTCGAGTCTATACCCTGGATGAGACATGGTACTTGGAGTCGCATGTAACCCCAAGTACACCCATGGTCTATCATAACACTGGTAATCTGAGTAAAACTTTACAGAAGATTTAGATAATAAACTTATTTATGAAAGTTAATTTGGTAAAAATTTATACAACTAAAAAAAATAATACTGAATGTTTGAGTTTATGTCTGAAAGCCATCCATTAATAATGAGTTGTCGGGACAAGTCCCTAGCTCACACTACAATCTAACTAAAAAGAAATAATTGAAAAATAAAATATCGTCCTCAAAAGATGAGGTCTCAACACTGTTGTTACTGATATCACCTGAAGGTATATACTAACGGTGCTGAGGCAGAGAACTTGCACTTGTATCATGACACGATACATCATAGAAGGTATGCGTCAATACTTTGAATGTACTGAATAAGTGAGAGAAAATATAAACATTAAGAACAAGTAACTGAGCTATAATGACATGTAATGACCAACTGAAATACTAAAAATCGAACAACGGAAATAAGACTGAGATGGTCAATAATGACCCTGACTGATGGTCATAGACATGCTTTAAATCTAAAATACTGATTTGGCTAACAATATTGAGCTGAACTGAACTGAGTAAATATGAAACTGTATTGAGCTGACTAAACTGAAACCTCAGGGCTATAACTGATAGAAAATTATGGAAGGGTTTTCAGGGACACAAGGAAAGAACAATCCCTTCTTGAATTCCCACATGCCTGGTGAAGAAATTCCAAAGAAAATCCCTTGAGAATCGGAGAAGAAAATCGATTGCCCTAGCTCCTGCTCTGAGTTTTTCTGAGAGAATTTTTACGATTTGACTTCTGAGGGAATGAGAGGGGTGAAGTATATATTTGATTACCCTTCTAAATTCCTTGAAAATAACCCAAAACAATGTAGTTTAGGGGTTAAAAAGATGGGAAATTACTAAAATATCCTTGGAAAAATCTGGAAAAACTACCGACAAGGACCAACAGGCCAATTAGCGAGTCGTTGATTAAGACCGCGACTCATTGGGACTTGTCATTGGTCCTGGGGCCTTGATTCTTGGCTTACCTAGAACTGGCAACCTGAGGGACCACGACTCATTGGATTTACCAGTGGGTCATTGGTACCTCTCGTGACCACTGGTACAAAATCAAACAAAAACACCGGACCCCTTCTCCACGGGTGACATTACGATTCGTTGGTTAGGACAATGAGTCGTTGTCACCTTTCATACTGAGCATTAGAAATCCTGAAGGATTCTTGAGCATGAAACCACCGGTGGTGACAATGACTCATTGTGTGAAATAACAGGTCATTGTTGCAACTTGTTGTCACAGAAGGGGATAACTGGGAGCCCAACTAACGACTGACACCACGAGTCATTGTATCACACAATGACTCGTTGGTTGAGTCGTGGGTTCCTAGAAAAGGGAGTTCTGAGCTGGGGACCTATGAGTGACAAGATGACTCATTGTTTCTCACAATGGGTCATTCCATGTCCTGTTGGTTCCCAAAGGACCAAGGTAGGGATGACCATGACTTAGACAATGGGTCGTTGGAGCTGACCACGACTTGTTGTCTCGATCGTTCTGAGGCAAAATTTCTGGTTTCTTCTAGACTTTTCTTACAAAGTATGAGTTTGGTCTAGAAAAGTTTCAAGGTGTTACAACATCTCTCTATCATAGTTGGTGATTCCTTATCCTTCGAGGACTTCTTTATGAGTTTGTGATCAGTATTTTAAATTTCAGCCTTTAGTGAATTAGTTGGAGTCTTTTCCCATCAGCTTGTCAATATGTAGAGGCTTATTAGACATAGTATGTTTTCTATTTCAAATCATTGTTATGTTTTCAGATATTCAATGTTATCAAATTTTCAAACTTCCGCTATTTCATATGATAGACTTCCGCATTATTATTTTGAGTTTAGATGTCATTTTCATGCCATTGGTCAACTTGGAGACTCTCGATGTCTTGATCCAGGCCTATGTTCAGGGTTATGACAAACTTGGTATCATAGCATTAGGTTTTTGAAGTGTCCTAGGTTGTATGAAAGTTGTGTTAAGTAGAGTTTTTTTCATGGGTGTGAAGTGCGCCACACTTATGAGGAAGAGGCTACGAAATATTTTAGGAAAACTTTCCTTTCTTTTATGATCTATGTAGCCCGATGAAATGTCTCTCTATCCTTCTAGCTCATGTTGTATGTGTTTGCAGAATCATGCCTCCTCACCAAATAAAAGAAAGAAGAAAAAAAATTGAAATGGCCATGACAATGGCAACGAAGATGGGCACAAGTAGGCCCCACCAGCCCCCGAGGATCATGTGCCTGAGCAGGTGGCCCATGCAGAGTTTACGGCTACCATTCGGATGTTGGCACAAGCATTGGCTACCCAAGTCAACAAACAGGCAGTTGGGCATATCCCACAGGATGGGAATGCGGTAGAAGCAAGAGTCATGGACTTTCTTAGGATGAACCCTCTAGAGTTTCTTGGATCAAAGGTAGACAAGGAGCCGTACCTAGATCATAGGGGTGACGGGGGAGGAGTGCGCAAACCTAGCCTCATATCAATTGAAAGGAGTTGCGCATATCTGGTTCAGATAGCTAAGGTAGTTAGTGCAGGCCCTATTGGTTGGGATGAGTTCCATACCTCATTTTTGGATCGGTTCTTTCCCCGAGAGATAAGGGAGATCAAAGAAGCTGAATTTGTGAACTTGGTGGCAGAAAAACATGATAGTCATGAAGTATGCCTTAAAGTTAACTCTCCTATCCATACATGCACCAGAAATGGTGGCAGATCAGAGTGCTTGAATGAGTCGGTTCATGTACGGGATAACAGGCTATTTGGTCAAAGATTATTGGACTACCATGCTTCATCAGGACATTGACGTCTTATGGATAGTTCTGTATGCCCAGCAGATAGAGGCGCTACAAGTGAGTGAGCGGGAGAGAGAGACCAAGAGGGCCTAGACTGATAGCTTTGGATTCTCCCAGCAGAGCCCTGGTGGTGAACACCGTTAGTAGTCCCACTAGAGATCATCATCCCCAACGCCATTAGCAGCGAGTGTGCCATCTAAATCTAGGCGCGACCAGAGGGGACGAATATCAAGCTCTCAAGGTCAGAGGAGCAAATCTGTGGAGCCTAGTATTCCATCTTGTGACAAGTATGGCAGGAGGCACATTGGTCAGTGCTTAGCAGGTATAGGTACTTGTTTCGGGTGTAGGAAGCCCGGACATATGATCAGAGATTGTCCAGTAGCTGTGGGCTATGGTAGAGTTGAGACCCAGCCACTAATTCAGCAGCTCCACCAGCACGTATAGCTCAGCAGGGTGCATCCACTAGTGCAGGTGGTGGTCAGCGCCAGAATAGGTTTTATGCCCTCGCATCACGTCAGGAACAGGAGGTCTCCCCAAATGTTGTCACGACCCGAACAGAGGCCCGGATTGCAACAAGGGACAAGAAGCCTCGAGAGATTCAAAGTCGACCTATGGCATAAGTATACGTCTAACTCGATCAATGAAACTGAATAATCAACAATATAATCATAGTTGAAGTGTAAACTTAAATATAATATCAGAATACACATTCTGAAGCTGAATACAACCATATGTATGAAAAGCCTCTAAACATGATGAGTTTTTAGGATAAGACCCCCAACTAACTCAACAAGCTGAAACTGAAAATACATAAGGAAATCTGAGTAGTCTAGTCCTCGGGAGACGAGGATTCACCACATGAAAATGCTAACTCTAAAGTCAAACTATAAGCGGGGCTGAACTTGAGAGTCGGGTCCTGTATTATGAAACGATACAACATAGAGTATATGGTCAGTACGTGGAATGTATCGAGTATGCAAGATAAGTAAAACTGCTAAACTAAGTAAATTCATTTAAAGACAATGCATAATGTAAAACATAAACATCTAGAATCTGAGGGTAGGAATGGTATGCATTCTTTCTGAAATCATGATCTCATCATAACATATCATAATATAATTGATTGACTCAAAGATGAAATATGATATTTATAAATAAAGCTTAACATTGAGTTAAACCTTTTTTAGAGCATGCTTAAATATGTAAATCTCGTGAGTAATGAACATGCATAACTAAAATCATGAGAAACAATGGGAGACTCGTCTTTTAACCGATATATCACGATAGAGCTAATGTGGTCCCAACTATCACACTCAAGTGGGTAGAGCTGTCCAAATCCTTGCCAGGGCTAGGGACAATACCATGATATCGATATCAAGCTCGTGGCCCAATAAGGCAGGGGATAGCTCACAAGGGAGGTCCCAGAGTCATAATGTATAAACCTACGTTGGCACGTAGTTCTGAGGGATAGAGTGATCTATCCTTAGCCTGATCGGTGCTAGATACTACTCCCAAAAACATGCATATGCTCTACATTGTTATTCAATGAAGCTCAACATTGTCTATTAAAGAAGCTCATAAATCAAATACATCTCAAATCGAAAATCATGCATAAGAGAAGCTTAACTCAAACCATACCACAAGCTGAAAGATAATTGGGAGTCTTCGCTCCAAAACTAAGTGGTAAGCTATGCATATGAAAAGCTTTAACTCAAACATACCACAAGCTGAAAATATAAGTGGGAGCCTTCACTCCAAAACCATGCTGTAAGCTTAATTCGAGAAATCATCAATCATACTTTGAACATGGAGGCATTTCCCAAATCTTTATCATACATGAAATACTCAATTCATATCGAATACACGATTATAAACATGGGTAGCTTGAAAATATACTTTTCATCATAATATATCATTATCATCATACATTCATTACAAGTCTCATCTTTCATGAACTTCTCATCAATGGGCCTCTTCATTCATAAAGCTAGAAACATGATTTTTAATTGAAAACATTATAAAAATCGTCCATGCTTCATAATTCAATAATAGAAACGTATTTAAATCATACCCATGTAAAGAATTAGGAAATTCATGCATTGGGTTAAAACCCCATAGATTAGTCATAGATCATTCATGATTAGAGAGGGATTGGGCATGGGTGTGAAAGGATTCACCCATTCATAACCCTATATACTTGTTAATATCTTATTCTTACACTTCTTTGAATGCCCAATAGGAAATTGAAGAGAAATTAATAAATGCTAGGCTTGATCACCCTCTCTAGTCTTGTACCTTGCATGCATAAAGAAATAAGGCCTAAAATGAACTTAACCCCTTTAAAAGTCATTATTCATAACTCAAAATGGTGTAATTTAGGCCTTAGGATCTTATAAATTACAGAAAAGACCTTAATAAACTCGAAGAAATTAACTGTCGGGTGGTCCCAATGAGGGACCTAATGACTCGCCATCAAGGGTCATGACTCCTGGCTTAGCTCATGAGGTTCATTGCTTCTTAAGGCTTCAGGGTTCATAATGGATAACATAACGAATCATTCTTGGTGACCACGACTCGTGGTCACCATCCATGACGTACATTTCCTTAGCCTCAACAAAATTTATTCCCTGCTTGACCACGACTCACCCAACAAATCGTGGGGGCTGACCACGACTCCTGGGGACCTTCTTTCAAGTACACTGCCCTTCTCCGTTCTCTTTTCCTTCTCACCCACCCTATGACAGACCAACGACTCATGGGGAGTGGTCATGCCCATAGGGTCTCATCTTCTCAAGTTCAATTTCATTCCCTAGCCTTCCCCATGATTCACATCACGACTTGTTTTGTGACTGATGTCAAATTTTAACTTTTTCTCCATTTCAACTCCCGGGTCTGATCTTTGGGTTTCCGGGGCTAACAATATCTCCCCCTTGGCAACATTCATCCTTGAATGTTATAAAACATACAGAAAAGCAGAGAAATGTAATTATTATATTCAAATACTGAGCATTTAAATCGAAAAACTAACCATATGAGTATCCCGGATTCAAACTACATAGCGGAACTGAATTCACGAATCATACACATATCCATATACATAAGATAAACTTGCGTACATGAACTCAACATGAAAACTAAATAGAGTCTGAGTGAAAAATTGGTACCTCAAGCTAGAACTGAGCCGGTAGAAAATAAATATGGGTATCTAGCCATCATATCCGATTCGGCTTCCCACGTAGCTCCCTCAACATGATGATTCCTCTATAACACTTTAACTGAAGCTATTTCTTTGTTCCTTAGCCTTCGAACCTGTCGACCAATATTTCAATCGGAACCTTTTCATAACTGAGGCTGTCTTTCACACCAACACTGTCCACCAGGCTAACTAAACCTGGATCACCCAAACACTTCTTCAAGAGTGACACATGGAATATAGGATGCATAGAAGCTAATTATGAAGGCAACTCCAACTCTTTCCCTTTCTTTCCAAACCTCATCACTCCCTTCATGGGAGACACCCTTAGAAATACCCAGTCATCGACTTCAAATTCTAATTCTCTTTTTCTCACGTCAGCATAAGACTTTTAGCGACTCTAGACAGTTTTTAACTGGTCCCTTATCAATTGAACCTTCTCCATAACCTCGTGAACCAAATCTAGTCCTACCATTTCCGCTTCGCCAACCTTAAACCATCCAATGGGCAACCTACACCTCCGCCCATAGAGAGCCTCGAACATTGCCATCTAGATACTAAAATGATAGTTCTTGTGTGCAAACTCGATAAAAGGAAAATGCTCATCCCAGCTACCTTTGAAGTCAATCACGCATGCTCTCAACATATCCTCGAGGGTATGGATTGTCTACTCTGCTTGACTATCCATTTACGAGTGAAATGTTGTGTTGAGCTTAACTTGTGTACCCAATTCTTTTTGAAACGACTTCCAAAACTGAGAGGTAAATTGAGTAACTCTATCTGAAATCATGGATAAGGGCACTCGATGCAGTCGATCTAGCTCTCAGATATATAGTTTGGCATAATCCTCTGCTGAATTCGTGGTTTTATCTGGTCAAAAATATGCAACCTTAGTCAACCTATCTACCACAATCCAAATGGAGTCATGTTGTCGACGAGTACGAGGCAGACCTATGATGAAATTCATATTAATTTCTTCCAACTTTCAAGTAGGAATGCTGATATCCTGAAGTACATCTCCCGGTCTCTGGTGCTCAACCTTTACTTGCTGATAGTTTAGACACTTGGCTATGAATTCTACAATATCTTTCTTCATAGCATTCCACCAATAGGTTTCCTGTAAGTCACGGTACATCTTGGTGGCACCTGGATGGATAGAATACCTAGATCCATGAGCCTCGTTCATCATATGGCTCCTCAAATTATCAACATCTGGAACACATAGGCGACCCTGGTACCGAAGCATACCATCTCCCCCTTTTGAGAAGATCTCTACCTTCTGGTTTTGAATGGCTTCCTTTAACTTTACCGAAATTAGTTCCTCATGTTGCCTAGCTTTTACATAAGTCACCACAGAGGATTCCAATCCGTTCTGAACAACAACACCGCCATTAGTCGAGTCAACCAACCTAACTCCCAACCTTACGAGTCGATGCACATCCTTCACCAACTCCTTCTTAGCCTCATCCACATGAGACACACTCTCGATAGAGAGTCTACTGAGTGCATCCGCTAGTACGTTGGCCTTAATCGGATGGTAAAGGACACTCATATTGTAGTCCTTGAGTAGCTCCAACCTCCTCCATTGCCAAAGATTGAGAATCTTATGTGTGAACGCATATTGCGAGCTCTTATGGTCCACGTGGACCCCATACAAGTAATGTCTCCAAATCTTCAAGGCGAATACCACCATGGCCAATTCAAGATCATGGGTCGGGTAATTCTTCTCATGAACTTTCAATTGTCTAGAGTCATATGCTATAACCTTCCCATGCTGCATCAACACACACCTAAGTCCAATCCTTAAAGCATCATAATACACAACGAACCCATCGGTACCCTCCGGTAGGGTTAACACCGATGCTGAAGTAAGTCTAGTCTTCAACTCTTGGAAGCTCTTCTCATAAGCCTCCGACCATTGGAATTTAACCTTATTCTGAGTTAATTTTGTCAAAGGTGCTGCAATGGATGCGAAACCTTCAACAAACCTCCAATAGTAGCCAGCTAATCCCAAGAAACTCTAAATATCTGAAGGATTTATCGGTCTAGGCCAATTCTTCACCGCCTCTATTTTTTTGGAATCCACCTTTATGCCCTCACATGATACTACATGGCCCAAAAATGTTATAGAGTTCAACAAAACTCGCATTTGCTAAATTTGGCATACAATTGATGATCCTTTAGAGTTTGAAGCACTACTCTCAGATGAGCGGCATGCTCCTCCTCGCTCTAAAAGTATATAAATATATCATCAATAAACACAATCACGAACATGTCCAGATATGGGTCTATGAATTTCTCTATCCATTCCATTTTTTAGAGGTTGGCCTAAGAACTGATATTCCACCTACAGCTTCTTTCATAGTAGTGGATGAAAGGAATGCATTCAGCGGGACACATTTGCATGTTAGTTTTGTCCTTTGGCCATCTGATGTCTAAGCTTGAATTCTTAGCCTACCAAGAGAAATGTCCAGTTCAACCGAAACTACTGCTGCATAAAGGACAGGTCCAAGGGCACCACACCTCCTATTGATAAAAGAAGACACCCTACTCATCAGGTCCATAAAAGCAACAGGAGCATTAGTTAGTCCAAAAGACATAACTACAAGCTCATAATGACCATACCGCATCCTGAAGGTTGTCTTCAGGATGCCACTCTCCCGAACTCTGTGCTGATGGTACTCAGATCTGAGATCTATATTTGAGAAACACTTGGCACCCTGAAGCTGGCAAGTAAGTCATCGATACTCAGTAGAGGATACTTATTCTTGATATTGACTTTTTCAATTGCCCATAATCAATACACATTCGAAGAGAACTATCTTTCTTGCGGAAAAATAGAACTAGTACATCCCATGGGAACTTTTTTAGTCTAATGAAACCTTTATCTAACAAGTTCTTCAACTGCTCTTTCAACTCTTTTAGCTCGGCTGGATCCATTCTGTAGGGAGGAATAGTATAGGCTTCGTGTCGAGAAGAAGGTCAATACCAAAATCAATCTCCCTCTTGAGTGGGATTCCCAATATATCATCTGAAAAGACCTCTAAATACTCATATACTACTGAAATTGACTAGGTAGTCGAGGTCTCGGACTCAACATCCTTAATCCTAAATAAATCATGCATACAACCCTTAGAAATCATCTTTCTGGCCTTAAGGTAGGAAATGAAATGACCTACAGGCACACTGAACTACCCTTCCATTTAAAGACTGGCTCACCTGGAAATCTAAACTCTATTGCCCGAGTTTTACAATTAACTGAAGCATAGCATGCAAATAGCCAATCCATGCCGAGAATAATATCAAAATCGATCATGGTTAACTCTATCAAATCTGTTGAGGTAACCTTTTGAAGAACTTAGACTAGGCAACCTCTATACACCCGTCAAGCAATAACTGAGTCACCTACTAGAGTAGAAACTCAAAAGGGTTTTGACAAGACTTCAGGACTGACTCCGAAGCTACTAGCCACTTAAGGTGTCACAAAAGACAAGGTAGCCCCCGGATCTAACAAAGCATAAACATCAAGATGGAAAACTCGCAACATACCAGTGACTACATCGGGGGAGACCTACTGCTCCTGGAGGGATGCTAAGGCATAGAATCTATTCTGGCACTAACCGCCACCTTTGTTAGTGGATGCTCCCTGATGTGCTGAGTGAATGGTTGAGGCTATGAAACTAGAAGCTTGGCCTCGACTCCCATCATGATCCTACCTCGCTACTGGGCAATATCTGAGCATGTGTCCGAGCTTCCTACACCCGAAACAAGCACCTGTACCTACTAGACACTAACCCGTGTGACCCCGGCCACAGCTGCGGCAAACTGGTACACTAGAATCGGCGGGTCTGCTACTCTGACCCCTAGAGCCTATTGCTCGCCCCCTCTGATCCTTCCTCGGTCTGGATGGCACACTCAATGCTGAAGATGCTGGGGCTGATGATCTTTTGTGGGTTTGTTGTCGGTGCCCACGTCCTTACCTCAGCTGTGAGAACCCATGGTCATCGGTCCTGCCCCTCTTGGCCTCCCTCTCTCTCAGATTGGCCGCCTTCATCTGCTGGGAATACAAGACTATCCGAGGGAAATCCATGTCCTGATGGAGCATAGTGGTCCTACAATCCTTGTTCAAATAGCCTGCTACTCCATGGACGAACCTACTCACCCGCGCCATCTGATTGACTACCAACTCTGGGCGTATTTCAATAGGCTAGTGAACTCAAGGGCATACGCTTACACCGACATCCTTCCCTAATTTAGAATTACGAACTCCGTTGCCTTCAGTTCCCTCATCTCATGAGGGAAGAACTGATCTAAGAATGCAAAATGAAACTCATCCCAAGTGATAGGGCCCGCTCTAGTGACCCCGCTATATTTCCATTGGCGAAACCAAATGTGCATGACCCTTTTTAACTAATACGAGGCCAACTCTGTGCACTCAAATCCATTCACCCCCATGTCTTGGGTGATCTTTACAATCTCATCTATGAACTCACGTAGGTCCTAATCTACTTTTGACTTGAGAAACTCTGGAAGGTTCATTCGCAGGAAGTCTTGGACGTGAGCTGCCACTACGTTGCCATTTTGCGGAACATGTGCAACATCCTGATGATTGACCTAAGCAGTCAAGGCTTGCACAAGCATATGAATAGTAGCCCGAAACTCAACATGAGCAACTTGCTCTAGTGCGTGGAGATCCTAAACTGGTGGAGCTTGCTGGTGCCCATTACCGTTGCCATCCTCTTGGCCTTCTCCATTTACATTCCTTCTACCATTCATTCTTTGGGTAGCCATATTCTGCAATCACGAATAGCACGAATTAGAAGGATAGGGAGTCATATAATCGCACGACATAGATGATGAAAGAAGGGAACGTTTCCTAAAAGTTTCATAGCCTCTTCATCATAAGTGTGGCGCGCCTCAAACCCATGAAAAAGACTCTACTTAACGCGGATTTCAGACACCCTAGGACACTTCAAACCTATTGCTCTGATACTAAGTTTTTCATGACCCGAACGGAGGCCTGGATCGCAACACGGGACAAGGAGCCCCGAGAGACCCCATGTCGACCCATGGAATAAGCATACATCTAACTCGATCAATGAAACTAAATAATTAAAAATATAGTCATAGTGGAAGTCTAAACTTAAACATAACATCAGAATACACAATCTAAAACTGAATACAACTATATGTCTGAAAAGCCTCTAAACATGACGAGTTGTTGGGACATGATCCCGAACTAACTCAATAAGCTGAAACTGAAAATATATAAGGAAATCTGAGTAGTCTAGTCCTCGGGAGATGAGGACTAACAAACATAGAGATGCTAACTCTGAAGTCAAACTATGAGCGAGGCTGAACCTGAGAGCTTGGTCTTGTATCATGAAACGATACAACATAGAGTATGTAGTCAGTACGTGGAATGTACAGAGTATACAAGGTAAGTAAAACCGCTAAAGTAAGTAAATTCATTTAAAGACAATGCATAATGTAAAGCATAAACATTAAGAATCTAAGGGTAGTACTAGCATGCATTCTTTCTGAAATCATGATCTCATCATAAAATAACATATCATCAAAACATATCATAACATAATTGATTGACTCAAAGTTGAAATATGATATTTATGAATAAAGTTGAACATTGAGTCAAACCTGCTTTAGAACATGCTTAAGTATGTAAATCTCATGAGTAATGAACATGCATAACTAAAATCATGAGGAATAATGGGAGACTAGCCTTTTTATCGACATACCACAATAGAGCTTACGTGTCCCAACTATCACACACAAGTGGGTAGAGTCGTCCAAAGTCTTTCTAGGGCTAGGGACAATACCATAATATTGATGTCAAGCTCGTGGCCCAATGGGGAAGGGGATAGCTCACAAGGGGGTACCAAAGTCATAATGTACAAACCTATATTGGTGCGTCGTTATGAGGGATAGGGTGATTGTCCCTTAGCCTGCTCGGTGCTAGATACTAGTTCCAAAAGAATGCATATTCTCTACATTGTTATTCAATGAATCTCAACATCGTCTATTGAAGAAGTTCAGAAATCAAATACATCTCAAAGCAAAAATCATGCATAAGAGAAGCTTAATACAAACCATACCACAAGCTGAAAGATAATTGGGAGTCTTCACTCCAAAACCAAGTGGTAAGCTATGCATATGAAAAGCTTTAACTCAAACATACCACAATCTGAAAATATAAGTGGGAGCCTTCACTCCAAAACCATGAAGTAAGCTTAATTTGAGAAATCATCAATCATATTTCGAACATGGGGGAATTGCCCAAAGCTTTATCATACTTGAAAATACTCAATTCATATCAAAGACATGATTATAAACATGAGTAGCTTGAAAACATACTTTTCATCATAATATCTCATTATCATCATACATTCCTCACGAATTTCATCTTTCATGAACTTCTCATCAATGCACGTTTTCATTCATAAAGCTATGAATATGATCTTTAATTGAAAATATTATAAAACTTGCCCATGCTTCATAATTCAACAGTAGAAACGTATTTAAATCATACCCATGTAAAGAATTAGGAAATTTATGCATTGGGTTAGAACCCCATAGATTAGTCATAGATCATTCATGATTTAGAGAGGGATTGGGCGTGGGTGTGAAATGATTCACCCATTCATAACCCTACATACTTGTTGATAGCCGATTCTTACACTTCTTTGAATGCCCAATAGGAAATTGAAGAGAAATTAATTGTCACGCCCCGCCTTGGGGGGGGTGGGTGGGTATGACAGGCACCTGGTACCCTAGTAGGACCTAGACTGCTAACTGGTGAGCCTAAGCACATCTGGTGCCTGGCTAGCTCTAACTCAGATTTCTGGAAACAACGGGCTATATAACAGCTGTAAACACAGCCTCCGGCCGACTGGGCCTATAGTCATCTGTATAAAACTTCAGCTAACCAGAAACATACTTACAAAGGGGGAAAACTATGCGGGCCGACAAGGCCACCATGCTGTCTAGTTATCTGTAACTCAACAATAAATACTGAATAACTACGTGACCGGCAAGGTCACCACTACTATCAGACTATGGCCCCACACAACCAACATAATCAACAATGCTAAATAGCTAAACAAAACACACGGCCTCACACGATCAACACAACTAACCACAGGGAGATGAATATATACAATCTGCAAGCCTCTATGAGTACTGATGAAATGGTCAGGACAGGGCCCCGGCCTACCCGTACTATACAACAAAAGAAAATGAAATACACCTCTGAATATCAAGCTCCGGATGATAGGAGCTGATGACTCTGCGCTGGCTAGGATCACGAGGGATCGGCTCCTCGTCTGTGAGTACCTGTAGGCAAGTAATGCAGCGCCCCAACGGGCGTCAGTACCATTGGTACCGAGTATACAAAGCAACTGGATACAACTAAATACAAATAACATAACTAGCAATTCTGAATAGCAGGAGATAACTGAATCTGTAAGAACTGATAAGAACTGAATCAGACTTTCTGTGCTGTGATAGGGCAAGAGCGTACTTGTAGACGCGGTGGCCTACTATCTATTAACTAATATATAGCACATAAATACATATATGTATATAGCAAACAAGAGCCAATACCAACCCCCATAAGTCGGATGGCACCAAGCAAGCAAACAATCTATATACCCCTACCCGGGTCAAAACCAGCCAAAAATAAGTCACTCCACTCATCTGCTAACTACGAGCACCTCTGTCGGCCCCCTGGGTCTTCGGCTCGGTCCATAGCCTCCGATATAAATAACCGTGTCTGAGTCCGAAGGACTCCTATACTGTATTTGTAACTGTAACTGTATCTGAATCTGTTTCCTAGGCGCTTGTGCATAACAGGGCTATCTGTACTATAATGTTGATCAGCCTGATATGGGGAAAGCTTCATCCCATCTTCGTCCAAACTGGGGATGGCATGCCACTCCTTGGAGTGACGTAAACCCACCCTCTTAGTGGGCGACATAGTTACCAACCTAGGGGCGGCGAGGATGCTCAAAAGGGTGCCCTCACGACACAACCAAGTCTCAACAAACAATAAGCACATATATAGCATGCATGTTTAAACTGAAAAATACTATCTGAATTCTGATTTTCTTATTCTGATCTCTTTTTGTATTATACTGATTCTCATACTACTTTATACTAAATCTGTGATCTTTATCTAACTGCATGGCTAATCTGTAGCCGAGATACTATCTAACTTTATGGCGATACTGTAGCCAAGATATCATCTGTCTGTATGGCTAATTTGTAGCCAAGATACTATCTGACTGTCTGATTTTACTTTACTAACTCTTCTTCTGAATATCTGTCATATTATTCTAGAAACATGCTTGCTAATCACATACTGGGCTATACTTAGTCTGGAATGCTAACTTGCCATTTTGGCGCATGCTTTACTAGCTTTCGGACAGAGTACAATATAACAACGCAAACCAGATTTACTGAACTTGCACAATGATCAATATTCAACTCCGGGAATTCTACTACGTAGTTTACTGTACTATACAAGGCTAAAACTACTAACTTGATGAAGAAACTGGCTTTACATACCTTAACCTCGGTTTACCCGACTAACGGACGAAGCTCGGCAGTACTCCAGCTATTTCTCCCAACTGCACTTACATATATGTCAATTAGAACTAAATACACCAATATTCTGAAAGAAAACGTCATTTCCGATATATTTATAGCCTAAACTTTGGCTTATCGAAAGACAGTCAAAAACTCGCTATTTCTCGAAAGTCCAGAAGGGAGAAATACTCACTTTAGGGATAGGAGTATATTGACACTAGTTTGGAGCAATTCCACTTACCTTAGTTCGGTAGCACGACGATTCGCCGGCCGAATTTCATGAAACTAAATCTGTAGGAATGCTCCTTGCTGCTAAATACCTCGATATCTGAGGTTAATTTGGATTTGGACTACATTTGACAGCGTAATCGAGCGATAATTTAACAATACTTTCGCACCCTCTCTGTTTTCTCATGAGCTTCTGGAAATTATTTGATATAATAATGAAATGAACCGAAGTGGAGGCTTTATATACTTGGGCCTGGAAAGGGCCAACGTGTCATGGAGCCAACGCGGAGGCTCCACCTCCGTGACACGTTGCCATCGCGGAGGGGCTCTGCCCCAGCTCCTTCCGTGATGGTTCGACAGGTTTCTCGTCCGGTCTTTTCCCTAGCCTTTTTCTAGCATGTATGGCTTTCAAATACTCTTAACCAACACGCGAATAGGCCATCTATGTGTTGGGAATTTTATGGGGTGTAACATTCTCCCCCCTTAAGAACATTCGTCCTCGAATGTAAACTTCTATCTAGAGGACTTCTCAACTTTACTCAACTTGTTTCTAGAAAAATTTTGGCAGAGTTTCTCCTGTAATATGGACTATCCCAAAAACCTGAAATGCAGCCCATACAGGTATTCCACATAATACTATAGTATTTAAATGACAGATTAAAATAGACCTTCTCATTTATATGTATAAGGCACTACATAAGATAATAATACTAACATACTTCATATCTTCCTCCGCCTCCCAAGTCATCTCCTCTCGGTTCCTATTACGCCACAATACCTTGACAGATGCAATATCTTTAGTTCTCAATCTACGAATCTGTTTGTCTAAGATGGCTACTGGAACCTCTTTGATCTTGGGCAAATTTATATGCCCAAGTGATACTCAAAGGTTTCATTTTAGCCTTGTTTATCTATCAATGTTTATACTTTCTCATGCAATTGGTAATAAAATGTGAATTTATACTAACCAACATGATTAACATTGTTTTACAGGAAAAATGTAATTTCGGGAAGCTAAAATGTATGTTGGAAGATATCGGGGTTGGACTCGGATGTGAGCAAGGGACAAGGCATTGGAAAGCACAAAATAAAGGGGCTCCGCGATGGAGCCGTGTCACGCTGCCATCGCGGAGGCCTTCTACCTGGATAGGGAATTTTCACCCAATTTCTAGAGAGGGTTCGCGATGGGTCCGTGGCACGGTGGCCTGGCTCCGCGTCGGTAGCGTGCCACGTTGGGCCTTATTTCCTGGACCCCCAGTTTCCAGTGAGGGTCCGCGTCGATAGCGTGTCACGGAGGCAGTGCTCCGCGATGCACTCCGTGACACGTTGCTTGTTATTCCGGGAAAAAATTCCCACTAGTATAAATAGAACACTTAGGTTCATTTTTCAATATTCTGACTTGGTGGAGAAAGAACGTGGGTTACAGGCAGTTGAGGGGACGAAATTATCAGGGTTTTTCTCTCTTTCCTTCTCCTTCAATTCAATTGCTTGTATGTTTAACACTCATTTAACGATGTTTAATCCATAAATGAGTGGCTAATTCATCTTTTTGCTGAGGTTAAGAACACTTGTAATGAAATGTGATTATTGATTCTTTGGTTTTTCATCTTTTCTTCCATGGTTGTTCTATTAATTCTTGTTCTTACTGCATTAATGTGTGGCCTACGTTAATGTACATCTAAAAAGTACGGTTTCACTCGAGAGAGCAAGAAATTGGAAAGTTGTGAATTAATAGGATATGATCCTTTCTTAGTTTGGGAAAATTGAGAATTGATTTACCTTCAGGATAGAAATATACCTGAAAGTCGTATTAGTCAATTTAGGAATTGGTTTTGTATGGCTAGAACATGAATTGCATTTAATCACAGAAATGTAGGTGGATGGTTTATGATTCTTAAGTAGGGTTAAATACGAGAGTTTTAATCCCTTGGCAATAATTCTTGACTAGCAACCGGAGGAAAAGGATAACCAAATTATATCGACAATTAATTTCATTACATGTTCGTTTAACCTCAGCATGCTCACATTCCTAGTTAAGACTCACATTAGATAATTGTTTTAGACTTAGCATAACTATTATAGATCAAAATATCAAACTCTTGGTTACACTGTTGTCTTCATTGTTAGAATTAAAATATAGTACACTTGACCAGATTGCACTTCATCCCAGTCCCTGTGGGATCGATACTTGGCTTACTTAAGCCACTTTACTACTTGTTCGACCACGTGCACTTGCGTGTAGTTTTATACCCATATAACAGACCGAACACTCTTCATAGGCGCCGTAGCCGGGGACTTGGCAATTGGTGAATTTGTCTTAAGTGTTAATTTACTATATTTTTATTTTCTTAGTGTTGACAACTTGGTCTTAGCCTGTATTTTGCAGATTTAATCTCTGTTGAACACTAGCAAGAGACAAGGAGCTAGTGGACTCGTATTTGGAGCCAGAAAGATTATTTCATCGTCAGCGGAGAGAAGCTCTAGAAAGAAAGCTGCAGTTGCTCAGACAGACAATCATGGAGCAACAACAGAATCCACCGGTAGTACGGGCAATGTTAGTGACCGAAGAAGTAGCAGCTCGGCCGGTTCGCGAGGTGGCAATCCCACATGCTAATAATGTCACATCTAGCATCCGCAAACCTGAGCCGGGAGGGAGGTTCGAACTTAAGCAGAATATGGTGCAATTGCTGCACACTAGCGGGCAGTTTACAGGTCTCCCTCATGAAGATCCACAACAGCATCTCCAAAATTTTTTGGAGATAAGTGACACTTATATCCCCGCTGGAGTGTCATCAGATTACGTCCGGCTTACATTGTTCCCATTCTCACTATTGGGAGAAGCCAAGAGGTAGTTGAAAGCTGAGCCACCTAATTCTATTTCTACGTGGGATGATCTTGCAAGGAAGTTCTTGATATGATTTTTTCCCTCTAGTAAAACAGCAAGACTTAGAAGTCATATTCTAAGTTTAAAACAGAGAGAGGGAGAGAATCTATATCAGGCTTAGGAGAGATTCAAGTCCATGTTGCGGGATTGTCCTCATCATCATCAATCCAATGATGTGTTGTTGCACACTTTTATAGAGGTTTTGAAACCCCATACAAAAATATTGCGAGACTCAGCAGCTGGGGGACAAGCACTGGAGAAAACTTATGAGATGTATACCTTGTTGAACCGTATTTTGCAGGGCAATCTGGAATGGAATGCTGATTCGTCAAGAGGTGGGAAAAGGAAAGCAGCAGGAGTTCTAGAAGTGGATGGGTTTATAGCTATTGTTGCACAAATAGCTGCTTTGCAGAATCAACTCAACACCCACTTTAGTAACATGACAATGAACCAGCCTTAAGCCCCAGTGAATGCTATGCAGCAGATTTGGTGTGAAGTGTGCGGAAGCAGTGAGCACTCAGCTGAGTGTTGTGGAGAAAATCCTGACTCGGTGAACTTTGTGGGAAATATACAAAGGAACAACCACCAACAGTATGGCAACAGCTACAATTCCAATTGGAGGAATCACCCGAATTTCTCCTGGGGTAGCAACAACCATTAGGGGCAGAGTTAGAGTCAGGGTGGGTAAAGGAACCAAGGAGGGCAGCAGAATTATCAAGCACAATTCAGAAACAACAATGCACCTCCTCCACCACCATCACCCAGCATTGAGGAGATGTTCAAGACTATGATAGCTAATCAAGCTCAATTGTAGGCTGACTATGTGAAATTGGCAGCCGAGGTGAAAAACAACCAGTTAGCTACCAAGGCATTTGAATATCAATTTGGGCAATTTGCTGGAGCCCAAAACACCAGACCTAGAGGAGGACTTCCGAGAGACACAGATCCCAACCCCAAGCAGGTAAATGCGGTGACCACAAGGAGTGGTTTGCAGCTGAAAGAGGTGGAACCAGAAAGACCACCTCAACAATCGGGAGCAGCAAAAGTCGAGAGGGAGAAAAGTGATGAGAGGGGGAAGACTAAGGAAGCAGAATCAGAAAGACCACCACCCCCGTTCCCTCAACAATTAAAGAAACACAAGGAGGAGGCGTGTTTCAAGAAATTCATGGAGGTGCTAAAATAGGTACATATTAACTTACCTCTTGTTGATATTTTGCATGGAGTGCCGAAATATGCTAAGTATATAAAGGACATCATGGCAAACAAAAGTCGGTTGACTGATATGCTACGGTGGCTCTCACGGAGGAGTGCACTTCCTGGATACAAAACCGACTGCCCACAAAGCTCAAAGACCCCGGGAGCTTTACTATACAGATTACTATTGGGCAGAGTATCCAAGCTCGTGGATTGTGTGATTTGGGAGCAAGCATTAATTTGATGCCGTCATCGGTATTCAAAAAGTTGTGTCTAGGGAGTCCTAGACCTACAACCGTGATCTTGCAATTGGCAGATCGGTCCTTAGCCAGACCTGATGGCATTGTGGAGGACGTTCTAGTGCAAGTGGGCTCCCTGATCTTCTCAGTAGATTTTGTCGTGCTGGATTTTGAACTAGACGTGGAAGTCCCATTTATTTTGGGACGTCCTTTCTTGGCGACCGGGAAAGCGCTGATTGATGTAGCTGCGGGGAAGCTAACAATGCAAGCACACGACAAGGTGGAAGTGTTCGATGTGTACAAGGCACCCAAGATCCCGACTATGTACGAAGAACTCTCAGTGATTAATGTGATTGATCAAGTCGATGATGAGCAGATTAAGGATTCACGAGAGTTATTAGGGAAACCATCGAAATGGTGTAAGCACTACTGGGGGGAGGACGGTGGTCGAGAGAAATCGTCCATCACCCTAGAGGACAACTGAGCTGAATGACGTCGAGCCGCGACGGTAAACCAGGCGCTATACGGGAGGCAACCCGTGAAAAAAATTTTCTTCGTAAATTGTGAATAGATTTTTCTTTTTCTTTTTCTTAATTAACAACAAAATGTTTAGTTTTAATTTTTGTTTTTATTTTTATTTTGAGTGAAACCTATAATTCTAACCAATTTCTTGTAGTAGAATGAATTTCAGGTCGAACGGAGGGAAATTATGCAAGGAATCACAAAGGAAAATTCGAGGGTATGAAAATCAATAAACAGTGCCAAATCAGTGAGCTAGGACGATAGCTCCGTGTCACAGAGGAAGACCTCCGCGTTATCCTTCGTGACACGTTGAGGTATAAATCCAAAATTTTAAAAAAATTCCAGAGTACCCTCGCGACAGCTCCGTGTCACGGAGGCAGTGCTCCGCGATGCCCTCCGTGACACGTTGCTGTGTATATCGCGACGGGTCACACCGGGTCGCCGGGTGACCCGCGTGATTTTTCCACTTTTTAACCCCGAATCCCCCTCAATTTTCTTTATTTCTCACACACTTCGCGACCAAACTCCCTAAAACCCCTCCCCCTTCAACGTGACACGGAATAGGCCAAGAAATTCATCGAGTTTTCTTCAATTCTTCAATTTCAAGGTATGTTCTTCGATTCCATCTCATTTCTTCTCGATTTTCTTCGATATTGAGCATGTGATGTGAGCTAAGTTTACCCTAAGTAGAAATTAAGCGTGAATTCAATTGAATTAGTGTTGATGAATGTTCGGAGTATCATTGTGATTGCTTGAACTCGTTAATTGCATAGTTTAATCGAATTTTGTTGATACAATCATATTTAGGGTTTGTTTTTGAAGTGGAAGTGGAAAATGTAGTGAACTTGTGAAATTCATGCCGGGTTGTACATGTTGAGTGATATTAGTCGATGTGCTAATTGTTATGATGTTAAAAAAAATAAAAACCGACGAATTCTCGGGTTAGGGGAATAGTGAAATTTGCAAGAATTGGGTGAGTTGTATAGGTTCGTGTAGATAAATTCTTGTTGTTTTCGTTTCTTTGTTTTTTTCTTGCTAAGTGCGATGGAATAAAATGTTATCGAGGGTAATGATTGTTGTTAGCTGTACGAAGTCTAAGTAGTACATAGAATATATACCGTCGAATTCTTCGAATGCACTAAGCATGTTTGTATAGTTGGTTGTTTGTTTGTGTAAATAAGCATGATCTTGCCGGAATGTTGTAATTTTGGGTAAGGACTAAGTGTGGGGTAGCCTAGCTTAACCTGACCTTAGTCGGAGTAAATATTCATTGGCTTAACATTGATCTTGTCTACTTGGATTGACAGGTAAAATGGCAAGCAGGCAAGAAAAAGGGAAAGGCGCATCAACATCGGGCGTCGGAAGAAAGCGAATCAGACTGGGCACAGCAGTCCCAGCAGCACCAGCGGTTCCACGCGGCCAACGCCACCAATACGAAACCAGGTGGGTGAAGGATGAGGGGAAGAAGTGGTATGCAAAGCACAAGGAAAATAGGTACTTCCCCAAGGAACACATAGCACGGGAACCGTTGGCACAGGAGTTCCCTAGGATTGTCCACCGGATCGAGGCAGCTGTGCTCAACTTCATCTTTGAAGAGCCCAAGGAATGCAACTTGCACCTGATTCGGGAATTCTATGCCAATTGGGACCCGACTCTCAGAAGTCACACCATAAAAATCAGAGGGCAGATAGTCACATTCGAGCCCCACCACCTCAATGCTATCTTAGGGGCGCGGGACACAGACGCCCACGTGCTTCGTCAGCTGAACATCACTCCACCGTATGCGGACATCAAATGCACCTTGTGTGGGACCCGATCGACAGCTAGATGGAGCAAACACAAAGAGAGGGGCTACCATCAGACTTTGCCCTATTCACAGATGAACAGGGAAGCCAGAATATGGCTAAAGATCATCTGTTCCAGCCTAATCCCCGGGGTCCATATGACAGATGTAACCTAGGATCGTGTATGCCTAGTGTACACCCTGATGAAAGGGCTGGAGATCAACGTGGGGGCGGTGATTATCTCCGCCATGAAGAGAGCCCGGTTGCATCAGGGGCACAGATACGGATTTGGTGGACTACTCACCACCTTCCTGAGGGGCCTGGATGTCGAGGAAGAGGCCCTTGATTATATCCTGCAGATGGAGCGGCGGGCCTTAGATGTCACTAAAACTAAGGCTCCCGACACCACCCACAGGCCAGTGCTTACACTAGGCTCCCGACATGCTCGTGATGATCAGTACATGGCTCACATGTATGGGATGCAGATGCTCCAGTTGAGGATAGGCGAGAGGCCAGCAACAGAGGAGGCGTTATGGCAGCTCGAGCCAGACTACCCTTTCGGCGAAAACGCCAGGGCTCTATGCCAAGTGGGGCCAGCATTTGTAGAGCCCACGGATGATGATGTCCCCACGGATGAGGAGACACGTCGGGAGGACTCCGATGTGGAGTCCGAGGATGACGATTGGGGTGATTCAGATATGGGAGATGAAGCAGCAGCACCTGATGAAGAAGTGGAGTACGTTGATTGATCAGGGAGTTCCACCACCCGATTTTTGTGCTATTTTAATTTTTTTTTGCGAACACTAGGGATAGTGTTCGAGATAAGTGTGGGGTGGGAGTAGTTAGGTGCTGGTTTATGCTGTTTTGTATGTCCTAATCTGTTGTTGTGCTGTGAACAAAATCTTCTGACCTGTTATTTGTGATTGTAAGTTATTGTTCTGTATTGTAAATATATGTGAAACTATTGTGTGTTGCTGAATGTTGCTAGCTGAGTTTGTACAAATGTTTGTTTATCGAATTGATCGATATTTTTAAAATCGAAATGATCGATATTTTTAAAATTTTTTCAATTCTGGGGTTTCTCGGCGTTTGTTTTCTGTTCTTTTACCGAGAATGGTCCCATTGAACCGAAGTCCTAGTTAGTGACCGTTCCCTATGATGGATGGATGATGACCGTCTTAAGGGAAATGTAGTCGTTAGGAGTAGATTTTTCAATTATTTTTCAGTTGTTTTTCTTTTGTGGGTTGCATCCCAAAACTTGTAGTTACTTTATGGTTGCGGGATTATGGTTGTGTGTTGTACATGATATTGAAAATGCAAATGTGATTTGTATGAAGCATGCAACTTTGTAAATGTGTTGAGGTACCTAGGCCATAGAGTTCGGTTCAGTGTGATTGAGGCTTAATGTTTGAATTCCTATAATTAGCTGATTGAAGAGTCTTTGAATACATCTTGAACTGAGCATGTGCAATAAATGTGAAGTGAGGTTTTGTTATTCCATGCTATTGTGAAGTGTCTAGAACTTGCCTGGTGTGTGTACAAAACTAAATGAAGGAGGTGTGTTGTAGGAAAGGATGTAGGCATTTCTTTGTTTTAACCGAAAGTTTCTATTTTTCATGATCATACCCACCTTGATTGTGTACCCTAGTCAGCCCGTTGAGCCTTTAGCCTATTATTTTTTTCTTTTGTCAAAAAGTATAAACCGAGCTTAATCCCTTCTTTTCATTAGCCGTAAAGCCGATCCAAAACTCTTAAGCGCTTAAGAAGAGAAAATAATTTTCCCAAAGTGTCAAAAGAGTGAGAATGGTTAAAAGAAAAGTAAAGCAGAGAGATGGAAGGAAAGAAAAGGGTGAAGGTGCAATTGTTATAAATAAACTATAGTGAAGATGCATGAATAATCTTTGTTGTGGTGAAAAGTGTGCTTAATAAGATGGGCCAAACTAAAGAACAACTTCAAAAATGGGAGGATGAAGAAAGAAACAATGTCCATGAGTTTGATGGGATGTGTTGAAAAAGCGCTTAAGGATGCTAGTGGCTAGTATTGGCTAGCCCAATATTGACTAGTTCCGTAGCTTCCATTACAACCCGTTAAAGTCCTTCGTGATCTTACATCACATTTCTTTATATTAGTGAAGTAGTACACTAAAGGAAAGCTTATGGGTCATGACATGATGCATGTGAATTCTTTTGGGAGAGAGAGCGAAATTGTGTTTATATGCCCCTGCTTGAAATTTTGTGAGTTCATATGATCAAAAAGGGGAAAATTCTCTTGTATTGTGAGGGCACATGCTTGATTAGAGATTAATCTTCATGTCGGATGTCTTGATCAGCTGATTTGCAGGAGTTTGCCAATATCAAGAGTCGATTCTTAAGTCTAGGAGGTCTTGATGTATTGAAGGTCATTGAATTGATAGGACCATGCATGTTTTCTTGATGATTTGCTGTATTGAATAATCGGTATGACCATAACCTAAATTATCGAACCAAAGTAGTGAGGTTGGGATGTAAATTGCATGAGGTGTAAGATTGTTGTTCGAGGACGAACAAGGATTTAAGTGTGGGGTAAGTGATCTTGGGAAAATTTATATGCCCAAGTGATACTCAAAGGTGTCATTTTAGCCTTGTTTATCTATCAATGTTTATACTTTCTCATGTAATTGGTAATAAAATGTGAATTTATACTAACCAACATGATTAGCATTGTTTTGCAGGAAAAATGTAATTTCGGGAAGCTAAAATGTATGTTGGAAGATATCGGGGTTGGACTCGGATGTGAGCAAGGGACAAGGCATTGGAAAGCACAAAATAAAGGGGCTCCGCGATGGAGCCATGTCACGCTGCCATCGCGGAGGCCTTCTACCTGGATAGGGAATTTTCGCCCAATTTCCAGAGAGGGTTCGTGATGGGTCCGTGGCACGGTGGCCTGTCTCCGCATCGGTAGCGTGCCACATTGGGCCTTATTTCCTGGACCCCCAGTTTCCAGTGAGGGTCCGCGTCGGTAGCGTGTCACAGAGGCAGTGCTCCACGGTGCACTCCGTGACACGTTGCTTGTTATTCCGGGAAACAATTCCCACTAGTATAAATAGAACACTTAGGTTCATTTTTCAATATTCTGACTTGGTGGAGCAAGAACGTGGGTTACAGGCAGTTAAGGGGACGAAATTATCAGGGTTTTTCTCTCTTTCCTTCTCCTTGAATTCAGTTGCTTGTATGTTTAACACTTATTTAACAATGTTTAATCCACAAATGAGTGGCTAATTCATCTTCTAGCTGAGGTTAAGAACACTTGTAATGAAATGTGATTATTGATTCTTTGGTTTTTCATCTTTTCTTCCATGGTTGTTCTATTAATTCTTGTTCTTACTGCATTAATGTGTGGCCTACGTTAATGTGCATCTAAAAAGTTCGGTTTCACTCGAGAGAGCAAGAAATTGGAAAGTTGTGAATTAATAGGATATGATCCTTTCTTAGTTTGGGAAAATTGAGAATTGATTTACCTTCAGGATAGAAATATACCTGAAAGTCGTATTAGTCAATTTAGGAATTGGTTTTGTATGGCTAGAACATGAATTGAATTTAATCACAGAAATGTAGGTGGATGGTTCATGATTCTTAAGTGGGGTTAAATACGAGAGTTTTAATCCCTTGGCAATAATTCTTGACTAGCAACCGGAGGAAAAGGCTAACCAAATTATATCGATAATTAATTTCATTACATGATCGTTTAACCTCAGCATGCTCACATTCCTAGTTAAGACTCACATTAGATAATTGTTTTAGACTTAGCATAATTATTATAAATCAAAATATCAAACTCTTGGTTACACTGTTGTCTTCATTGTTAGAAATAAAATATAGTACACTTGACCAGATTGTACTTCATCCCAGTCCCTGTGGGATCGATACTTGGCTTACTTAAGCCACTTTACTACTTGTTCGACCACGTGCACTTGCGTGTAGTTTTATAACCATATAACAGACCGAACACTCTTCATAGGCCAGATCTTCCGTAACCTGGATATCCTGGACTAGGATTGCTCTGGATGGGTCTCCTATGCATTTCCTCAGCATAGATACATGAAAGACCGGATGAACGGATTCCAATTCTGGAGGCAAGTTCAACTCATATGCTACTCGGCCAATCCTTCGACGAATCTAATAAGGCCTAACAAATCTCGGACTCAGCTTACCTTTCTTGCCGAATCTCATCACCCCTTCATCGGAGATACTTTCAGAAGTACCCAGTCATTCATATCAAATTCCAAGTCTCTGCGCCGCACATCAGCATATGATTTCTAGCGGCTCTATGCAGTCAGTAGGCATTCTATGATAAGCTTTACCTTTTCCTCTGACTGTTGAATGATGTCTGGCCCAACTAACGCTGATTCTCCCACTTCAAACTAGCCAACCGACGATCTGCATTTTTGCCCATACAATGCTTCAAAGGGCGCCATCTGGATGGCTGAGTGATAGCTATTATTATAAGCAAATTCAATTAATGGCAAATGCTCGTCCCAGCTACCTCCAAAATCTAGCACACACGCTCGTAGCATGTCCTCGAGCGTCTGAATAGTGCGCTCAGCCTGTCCATCTGTCTGAGGGTGGAAGGCTGTGCTCAAATTAATCTGCATCAGACCCCTCTGGAACAACTGCCAAAATCTAGCTGTAAACTGTGCTCCTCTATCTGAAATAATAGATACTAGCACTCCATGTAATCTAACTATTTCTCTGATATATAATTCAGCGTAATCCTCGCCCGAGAAGGTAACTTTCACTGGCAGGAAATGAGCTGATTTTGTCAGCCTGTCAACTATTACCCAAATAGAATCGTGTCTATGTCTGGTACAGGATAATCCTGCTACAAAATCCATATTCACTGCTTCCCATATCCAGAGAGGCACAACTATGTCCTGAGTTAACCCGCCTGGTTTCTGGTGTTCCACCATTACCTGTTGGCAGTTAGGACACTGGGCTAGAAATTCGGCAATTTCTCTTTTCATTCCTGGCCAGCAATAATTCTCCTTGATATCATGGTACATTTTCGTCGCACCAGGGTGAAGAGAATAACGGGCATAATGTACCTCGTTCATAATCTGCTGGCGGAGCCCTGCAACATCTGGAAAATAGAGGCAGCCTTTACATAACAACACTTCTTCCTTAGTTATCTGAAAATCTGGCGCTTTACCCTGCTGGATTCTGTCTTTGAGCTGGATCAGGTCAGGATCCTCATACTGCCGTTCTTTTACTTCCACAACTAATGATGACATGGCGGTGTTCTGAATTACCGCTCTGTTGTCCTCTGTGTTTGCTATACGAATGGCTAGGCTGGCTAATTGATGTACCTCCCTGACCAACTCCCACTGCTCGGGCTGCAAATATGCCAAACTTCCCATGGATTTATGGCCGAGAGCATTTGCTACTACGTTAGCTTTTCCAGGATGATACAGAATATCCACATCATAATCTTTTAATAGCTCCAACCAGCGACGCTGTCGCAAATTCAACTCCCTCTGGGTGAGGATATACTATAGGCTCTTATGATCTGTGAAAATATCCACATGGATGCCATATAAGTAATGCCTCCATATCTTTAGGGGGTGGATCACTGCGGCTAACTCCAGGTCGTGGGTAGGGTAATTCTTTTCGTGTTTCCTCAGCTTTCTGGAAGCGTACGCAATCACCTTACTATGCTGCATAAACACACAACCCAACCCAACGCCTTATGCATCGTAATATCTAAATAACCTTCTGTACCTTCCGGCAATGCTAACACTGGGGCGGAGGTTAATCTGTCTTTTAACTCCTGGAAGCTCTGCTCACATGCCTCTGTCCACTGAAACTTCGCTGCTTTCTGCGTCAGTTTGGTCAGAGGTGCCGCTATAGTAGAGAATCCCTCAAAAAATCTCCTGTAATATCCCGCTAACCCCAGAAAACTGCGGACTTCGGGCGGAGTGGTAGGCCTAGGCCAGGTTTTAACTGCTGCTATCTTCTGCGTGTCAACCTGTATACTAGCATCCGACACAATATGCCCCAAGAAGGCTACTGAGTTCAGCCAGAATTCACACTTGGAGAACTTAGCATATAATTGACGGTCCCTGAGAATCTGGAGCATTGTCCTAAATCAGCCTGGTGATATGCTTCAAAGCGAGAATACACCAGAATATCATCAATAAACACTATCACGAACATGTCCAGGTATGGTCTGAAAATGCTATTCATCAGGTCCATGAATATTGCTGGGGCATTCATCAACCCAAAGGACATAACTAGGAATTCAAAGTTTCCATATCGGGTCCTGAAAGCCGTTTTGGGAATGTCTCTTTCACGAACTCGAACCTGATGATACCCGAACCGCAAGTCAATCTTGGAGAAATATCTGGCCCCCTATAACTGATCAAACAAATCATCTATTCTGGGAAGTGGATACTTATTCTTTACTGTAAATTTATTCAGCTGCCGGTAATCTATACACATGCGGAGCGAGCCATCCTTCTTTCTCACAAATAGAATTGGCGCACCCCACGGTGAAGTACTCGGCCTTATAAATCCCTTATCTAGCAGGTCCTTCAGCTGCTCCTTTAATTCTCTGAGTTCAGTAGGAGCCATGTGATACAGAGGAATTGATATAGGTTGAGTGCCTGGTAGCAAGTCAATTGCAAAATCTATCTCCCTTTCTGGGGGAATACCAGGTAACTCATCTGGAAATACATCAAGGAATTCATTCACCACTGGAACAGACTGAAGTGTCGGAGATTCTACCCGAACATACTGAACCCTGACTAGGTGGTAGATACACCCCTTAGTTATCAATTTCCTCGCCTGAAGGTAGGAAATAAACCTACCTTTTGGAGTAGCTGTGCTGCCTTTCCACTCTCGCACTACCTCTCCTGGAAAGTGGAATCAGACCGTCTTGGTCCAACATTCTACATTAGCATAGCATGGCACCAACCAATCCATACCAATAATGGCATCAAAATCAATCATTTCTAACTCTACCAGATCTACTGTAGTCTGGCAATCAGCAATCTCTACTGTACACCCTCGATAAATTCTACTAGCTATAATGGAGTCACCAATAGGTGTAGATACTGAAAAGGGCTGCTGTAATAACTCTGGTTCGACATTAAACTTTCGAGCCACAAATGGGGTAATATATGACAGAGTGGACCCTGGATCAATCAGTACATAGGCAGGGCATGAATAGATAGTCATCATACCTGTCACTACATTTGGAGATGCCTCTGAGTCCTGTCTCCCTGGTAATGCATAGGTACGGGTTGAGCCCGTACCTGAATTGGAGGCTCCTGATCTACCTCGGCCTCTACCTGCTGAACCTGAGGGCCTACGCCCTGCCGAGGCTGCTCGAGCTCGTGGCCCTGCGGATCCCCTGTCCTGACTATCTCTACTCTCTTGTCCCCTGGCCAGACAATCTCTCATGCGGTGCCCCTCTTGCCCGCAAATATAACACCCCGAGGAGCCATATATACAAGCTCCGATGTGAGGTCGGCCGCAATTAGGGCAGGGTGGGGGTGTAAATCTGCTCTGCTCTCCCCTTCTCTGCTGCGGGGAATCTATTGTTCGAAAACTGCCACCAGACTTTGACTGCCCTCGACGAGCAAATCTACCTCGCTGCTGCTGCCATGGTGGAGGTGGGGGTCTAGGGGGTCTGTCTGACAATCGGGGCCGGGGTCCTCTCTGAACCTCCCTCTGCATTCCATCTGATATGTCTCTGCGGTATTGTTCCAGATTTATCTGTCTACTGCCCTGTTGCCGCTGTCTAAGGCTCTCAATGGTCTGGGCAAAGGCCTGTACTCGGGCAATATCCATATCTTCTCGTAACGTAGCCGTCATGCAGGCTTCAATATATTCCAGGTTCAGACCCATAATGAACCGGTGGACTCTAGATGGCATAGTGTCCACAAAAATTGGAGCATAGTGGGCTAGGGAGTCAAACTGTAGGGCATATTCTTGTACACTCCTCGCCCCCTGCTCCAAATATAAAAACTGATCCATCCGGGCCTACCGGATCTCTCGTGGAAAATAACGGTCCAGGAAGGCCTCTGAGAAGCTGGACCAGGTCGGAGGGGAAACATCTCTCCATCGAAACCTTTCCCAACTCTCGTACAATACTATAGCTATGTCCCGCAGCCGAAACACTGCCAGCTCAACTGATTCTGTAGGGGTCACATGCATAACCCGGAAAATTCTCTACATCTGATCTAGGAAATCTTGAGGGTCCTCTGCTTGATCTGACCTAGTGAACTGTGGGGGACCTAGTTCCAAAAACTCCCTAACCCTAGAACTACCTAACCCACCTGAAGGCTCTATTGCTACAGGTGGCACTGACTGGCGCTGTGTGGCCATCATTTGTGCCAACATAACCACTGCGCTCCGAACTTCCTGGTCTGATGGTGAAGGTACAGGAGCTATCGGAGGCGGTGTCGTGCCCAACGGCTCCTGATATGAGGGGGACTGCTGAGAGGACTGTGATGAAGCCTCTATATCGCCCTCAGATCGGGCTGACTCTGAATGGAACTGAGGCATCCTGCTGGTGCCTTCTCCTGATGCTGTGTCTAATCTTCTGCCGGTGGCAGGGTGACGCTGGTCTGCCATTCTTATCTGTAGACAAAGAATATGATAGGTTTTAGGGACCCAACCCTATATTGTACCGCTCTATAGCACGACTGAATGAGAAAGAAGAGTAACCATCCTATCATGACTTGCAGCCTCCTGCCCATAATATGTGGTGCACAACACATCCATAGACAAGACTCTACTTAGCACGGCTTGCAGACTCCCTGGGACACGACCTACTCGAATACCAAGTTTGTCACGTCCCACCGTGGGGGGGGGGTATGATTGGCACCTGGTGCCTTAGTAGGACCTAGACTGCTAACTGGTGAGCCTAAGCACATCTGGTGCCTGGATAGCTCTAACTCAGATTTCTGGAAACAACGGGCTATATAACGGCTGTAAACACAGCCTCCGGCCGACTGGGCCTATAGCCATCTGTATAAAACTTCAGCTAACCAGAAACATACTTACAAAGGGGGAAAACTATGTGGGCCGACAAGGCCACCATGCTATCTAGTTATCTGTAACTCAACAATAGAATACTGAATAACTACGTGACAGGCAAGGTCACCACTACTATCAGACTATGGCTACACACGGCCAACATAGTCAACAATACTCAACAGCTAAACAAAACGCACGACCTCACACGACCGGCACAACTAACCACAGGGAGATGAATATATACAATCTGCAAGCCTCTATGAGTACTGATGAAATGGTCGGGACAGGGACCCGGCCTACCCGTACTATATAACAAAAGAAAATGAAATACACCTGAATATCAAGCTCCGGATGACAGGAGCTGATGCCTCTAGGCTGGCTAGGATCACGAGGGATCGGCTCCTCGTTTGTGAGTACCTGCAGGCAAGTAATGCAGCGCCCCAACGGGCGTCAGTACCATTGGTACCGAGTATGCAAAGCAACTGGATACAACTAAATACAAATAACATAACTAGCAATTCTGAATAGCAGGAGATAACTGAATCTGTAAGAACTGATAAGAACTGAATCAGACTTTTTGTGCTGTGATAGCGCAGGAACGTACCTGTAGACGCGGCGGCCTGCTGTGTATTAACTAATATATAGCACATAAATACATATATGTATATAGCAAACAAGAGCCAATACCAACCCCCATAAGCCAGATGGCGCCAAGCAAGCAAACAATCTATATACCCCTACCCGAGTCAAAACCAGCCAAAAATAAGTCACTCCACTCATCTGCTAACTATGAGCACCTCTGTCGACCCCCTGGATCTCCGTCTCGGTCCATAGCCTCTGATATAAATAACCGTGTCTGAGTCTGAAGGACTCCTATACTGTATCTGTAACTGTAACTGTATCTGAATCTGTTCCCTGGGCACTTGCACACAACAGGGCTATCTGTACTGTAATGCTGATCAGCCCGATATGGGGAAAGCTTCATCCCATCTTCGTCCAAACTGGGGATGGCATGCCACTCCTTGGAGTGACATAAACCCACCCGCTCAGTGGGCGACACATTTACCAACCCAGGGGCGGCGAGGAAGCTCAAAAGGGTGCCCTCACGACACAACCAAGTCTCAACAAATAATAAGCACATATATAACAAGCATGTTTAAACTGAAAAATACTATCTGAATTCTGATTTTCTTATTCTGATCTCTTTTTGTATTATACTGATTCTCATACTGCTTTATACTGAATCTGTGATCTTTATCTCACTACATGGCTAATTTGTAGCCGAGATACTATCTAACTGTATGGCTATACTGTAGCCAAGATATCATCTGTCTGTATGGCTAATCTGTAGCCAAGATACTATCTGACTGTCTGATTTTACTTTACTAACTCTTATTCTGAATATCTGTCATATTATTCTAGAAACATGCTTGCTAATCACATACTGGGCTATACTGAGTCTGTAATGCTAACTTTCCATTTTGGCGCATGCTTTACTAGCTTTCGAACAGAGTACGATATAACAACGCAAACCAGATTTGCTGAACTTGCACAATGCTCAATATTCAACTACGGGAAATCGAATACGGAGTTTACTGTACTATGCAAGGCTAAAACTACTAACTTGCCAAAGAAACTGGCTTTACATACCTTAACCTCGGTTTACCCGACTAACGGACGAAGCTCGGTCAGTACTCCAGCTATTTCTCCCAACTGCATTTACATATATGTCAATTAGAACTAAATACACCAATATTCTAAAAGAAAACATCACTTTCGATATATTTATAGCCTAAACTTTGGCTTATCGAAAGACGATCAAAAACTCGCTATTTCTTGAAAGTCCAGAAGGGAGAAATACTCACTTTAGGGATAGGAGTATATTGACACTAGTTTGGAGCAATTCCACTTACCTTAGTTCGGTAGCACGATGATTTGCCGGCCGAATTTCATGAAACTAAATCTGTAGGAATGCTCCTGGCTGCTAAATACCTCGGTATCTGAGGTTAATTTGGATTTGGACTATATTTGACGGCGTAATCGAGCGATAATTTAACAATACTTTCACACCCTCTCTGCTTTGTCATGAGCTTCTGGAAATTATTTGATATAATAATGAAATGAACAGAAGTGGAGGCTTTATATACTTGGGTCTGGACAGGGCCAACGTGTCACGGAGCCAACGCGGAGGCTCCACCTCCGTGACACGTTGCCATCACGGAGGGGCTCTGCCCCGGCTCCTTCCACGATGGTTTAATAGGTTTCTCGTACGGTCTTTTCCCGGGCCTTTTTCTAGCATGTATGGCTTTCAAATACTCTTAACCAACACGCGAATAGGCCATCTATGTGTTGGGAATTTTACGGTGTGTAACATTAATGAATGCTAGGCTTGATCATCCTCTCCACTCTTCTACCTTGCATGCATGAAGAAATAAGGCCTAAAATTAACTTAACCCCTTTAAAAGTCACTATTCATAACTCAAAATAATGTAGTTTAGGCCTTAGGATCTTAGAAATTATAGAAAAGCCCTTATTAAACTCGCAGAAAATAACTGTCAGGTGGTCCCAACGAGGGACCTAACGACTTGTCGTAAAGGGTTACTACTCATGGCTTAGCTCGTGAGGTTCACTGCTTCTCAAGTCTTTTGGGGCTCATAACGGACAACATAATGACTCGTTCCTAGTGACCACAACTTTTGGTAACCATCCGTGATATACACTGCCTTCGCCTCGACAAAATTTATTCTATGCTTGATCACGACTCACCCCAGGAATTATGGGGATTGACCACGACATGTGGGGACCTCCCATCAAGTTCACTACCCTTCTCCCTTCTCTTTTCCTTCTCACCTACCCCATGGCTGATCTAACAACTTGTGGGGCATGACCATGACTGTGGGGTCTCATCTTCTCAAGTTCAATTTCATTCCCTATCCTTCCCCATGAGTCACATCATCATTAATGGTTTGATCTCACGAGTCTCCCCATGACTCGTTCTTTACCTGATGCCAAATTTTAACTTTTTCTTCATTTCAACTCCCGAGTCTGATCTTTGAGCTTCTAGGGCGTAACGAATGTTTTCACTGGTATGTTATGAGTATTCCACCTTCATACATATTTCTTGTTAGATCTAGGGGCTACTTTATCTTTTATAATGTCCTATGTTGCTGTAGTTTTAGAGTTAGTCTTGAAATTCTATCATAACCCTTCTCAATCTCTACTCCAGTCGGCTATCCAGTTATAACTCGAAAGGTATATAGAAATTACCCTATCATAGTCCTTTGAAAAGTCACCTTAGTAGATTTAGTAGAGCTATAAATGAAAGATTTTGATGTTATCTTTGGCATTGATTGGCTACATGCATGTTATGCCTTAGTAAACTATAGGACTCGTGCAGTAGAGTTTCGATTTTTGGGTGAGCCAATCTTGGAATGGAAGGTAGTTAAGTTGTTCCTATAGGTAGTTTCATTTCCTACCTTAAGGTCAGAAGGATGAGTTCTAAGGGTTGTGTGCACCATCTAGTTAGGCTTAAGGATGTTACGTTTGAAACCCCAAATATTCAGTCAGTTCCCGTAGTGTGTGAGTATCCAGAAGTGTTTCCAGATGATTTTCCTGGAATTCCTCCTGAGAGGGATATCATTTTTGGTATTGACATTTTTCTCGATACGCAACCTATATCTATTCCTCATTACAGAATGGCTCCAGTTGAGCTGAAGGAGTTGAAGGAGCAATTGAAGGATCTTTTAGACAAGGGTTTCGTCAATACCAAGCAAATCCCCGTGGGGTGCACCAGTTCTCTTTGTCTGGAAGAAGGATGGTTCTTTTTGGATGTGCATAGATTATCAATAATTGAACAAGGTCACCATCAAGAACGTATATCCCCTCCCCAGAATTGATGACTTATTTGACCAACTTCAGGGCGCCAAGTTTTTCTCAAAGATAGACCTCAGATATGGATATCATCAGCTTAGGGTTAGGGTGAGTGACATCCAAAGAAAGCCTTCAGGACTACGTATGGTCACTATGAGTTTGTTGTTATGTCTTTTGGACTAAAGAATGCTCCTACAACTTTTATGGATTTGATAAATAGGGTATTCAAGCCGTATTTGGATATGTTCGTGATCGTGTTCATAGATGACATTCTCATATACTCTCAAAGCGAAGAGGAGCATGCCGCTCATTTGAAGGGTGGTGCTACAGACTCTTAAGGATCGTCATTTATATGCTAAATTTTGCAAGTGTAGGTTTTGGTTAAACTCGGTAGCATTTTTGGGTCATGTGGTGTTAAGTGAGGGTGTACAAGTGGACTCTCAGAAGATAGAAGTAGTGAAGATTTGGCATAGACCAGTTAGTCCTTCAGATATCAGGAGTTTTATGGGCTTAGCTGGTTACTACAGGAGGTTTTTGGAAGGATTTTCATCTATTGCAGCATCATTGACTAAGTTGACATAGAAGAAAGTGATGTTTCAATGGGTGGAAGCCTGTGAGAAGAGCTTCCTAGAGTTGAAGACTCGACTCATCTCAGCATTAGTGTTGACTTTACCTGACAGTACCGATGGGTTTGTGGTATGTTGTGACGCCTCAAATATCGACCTTGGTTGTGTATTAATGAAGCATGGTAAGGTTATAGCCTATGCTTCTAGGCAGGTAAAAGTCCAAGAGAAGAACTATCCGACTCACAACCTCGAGTTGGCAGCAGTAGTATTTTCGTTGATGATTTGGAGACACTATCTATACGGGGTCCATGTGCATGTGTTTACGAACCAAAAAAGCCTACAGTATGTGTTTACCCAAAAGGATCTAAATCTACATCAAAGAAGGTGGTTGCAGCTTCTTAAAGATTATGATATAAGCATCCTTTATCATTCGAGCAAGGCTAATGTGGTGGCAGACGCTCTTAGCAGGCTTTCTATTGAGAGTGTGACCCATGTAGATAAGGATAGGAAAGAGTTAGTGAAGGATGTGCATCGGCTTGCATTACTAGGAGTTCGTCTTGTTGACTCGAAAGATAGTGGTTTCATTGTTCAGAATGATTCATAATCTTCCTTGGTGACTGAAGTTAAAGCTAGACAAGACGAGGATTCTATTTTGGTAAAGTTGAAGGAAACCGTTCAAAATCAAAAGGTGGAGGTTTTCTCCCAATGGGGAGATAGTGTACTACGATATGAGGCTCATTTGTGTGTACCTAGTGTTGATGACTTGAGGGAATGGTTGTTGCATGAGGCTCATGGTTCCAGATATTCTATACATCCAGGTACCACCAAGATGTATCGTGGCCTAGGGAAAGTCTATTAGTGGAATGACATGAAGAAGGACATAGCAGAGTTTGTGGCAAAGTGTCCAAATTATCAACGGGTGAAAGTCGAACATCAAAGACCCAGAGGTGTGCTTCAAGACATTAGAATTCCTACTTGAAAGTGGGAGGAATTCAGTATGGACTTCATTACGAGGTTGCCTCATACTCCTCGATAGTATGACCCTATTTGGGTTGTTGTAGACAAGTTGACTAAAGCAACTCACTTTCTATCGGTCAAAACTACCGATAAATTCAATGGAGAATTATGCTAAATTATATATTAGGGAGTTAGTTCGGTTGCATGGAGTTCCCTTTTCCATCATATGATATATAGGTTCTCAGTTTACCTCCCGGTTTTGGAGATTGTTTCAGAAGGGACTCGGTACTCAGGTCAAGCTTAGCACAACTTTCCACCTACAAATAGATGGTCAGGATCAACGGACCATTCAGACTCTTGAGGATATGTTGAGAGAGTGTGTGGTTGATCTCAAGGGTAGTTGGGATGATCATTTACCTCTCATTGAGTTTGCGTATAACAATAGCTACCATTTCAGCATTCAGATGGCTCCGTTTGAGGCTCTTTATGTGTAGAGGTGTAGATTGCCTATTAGTTGGTTTCAAGTCGGTGAAACTACATTGATAGGACCAAATTCAGTTCATAAGGCTATGAAAAAGGTCAACTTATAAGGGAAATGTTGAAAACAGCTCAGAGTCACCAAAAGTCCTATTCGGATGTGAGGAGGAGAGAGCATAAGTTCGAAGTTGGTGATTGGGTATTTTTAAAGGTGTCTCCCATTAAGGGAGTGATGAGGTTAAGAAAGAAGGGGAAACTTAGTCCCCGTTATATTGGCTCGTACCAGATTGTAAGATATGTTGGCAAGGTGGCCTATGAGTTGGAGTTTCCCTCAGAATTATCTTCAGTACATCCAATTTTCCATATGTCGCTTCGAGAAAGTTCATGGGTGATCCAGCTTTGGTTGTTCTGATGGAGAGCGTAGGTGTGAAGTTCTCAGCTATAAGGAGGTTCTGGTGAAAATACTTAATCGTCAGGTTCGGAAGCTAAGAAACAAAGAAGTAGCTTCAGTAATGGTTCTGTGGAGGAACCAACATGTTGAGAGAGTTACGTGGGAAGCCAAAGTAGATATGATGTCTAAATACTCGCATTTATTCCCTTCCAGCTCAGTTTCAGCTTGAGGTATCAGTTTCCTCCCTATTACTCTATTCAGTTTCATGTTTAGTTCATGTGCCCCAGTTTCTTTCATTTCAATTCATGTATGTGTAATCTATGAATTTAGTTTAGTTATGTATTTTAGTCCAGAGTCAGTCACTCTATCAGTTTTCAGCTTTAGATGTTCAGTATTTTGTATGACAGTTGTATTTCTCAGCTTTTCAGTATGTTCATCCATGTTCAAGGATAAATGTTCCCAAGGGGAGATATTGTAATACCCTAAAATCCCTAAGATCAGACCTCAGGGTTGAAACAAAGAAAATAGGAATTTCTACACTAGGTTACAGGACGAGTCATCCAATGACTCATGAAGTACCCTACGAGTCGTTAAGTAACTCATGGAGTGTAGGAAAAATTGGCTATGATTGGTTGTCTAGGGTTGACCATGAAAGGAGTAACGATTCATGGTGTGGAAAATGCCGCGTTACGTTAGCCATGGTCAAGAGGGTCAAGGATTCAAGGTTCACTTTTCCAAAGAAGGCATGATAGGCAGCCGCGAGTCGCCAGTTACTCCACAACTTGTTAAGGTGGCCGTAGGAGTTTGACTTGGATATTGAAATGATTGGTAGTGTTCCCAGTGACTAGTTACTGTAATTTTTCAGATACAACACGAGTCATGGTGTCCCTTGTGGTGACCGGTAGAGGTATGATTTCCAGTGCTGACAATGAGAGCAGATGACGAGTCATCCCCTCAGGTAACGAATCATCCAGTCCCTCGTTGGGACTGGCAGTATAATTTTTCTGCAAATTTATTAAGGGATTTTCTATAATTTTTAAGCTCTTAAGACCTAAACTACATCGTTTCAAGATTAGATAGGTGAATTTTAATAGGGTTTAACTTATTTTAAACCTATCCCTCTCCATGCATGCAAGCCTAGTAATTCCTAAGAGTGATGAGGATTACAATTCATCAAGTTCTTCCTCATTTCCTTTGGTCATCCAAGAAGGTTGTGAAATCAGAAGTACCCAGGTATGTAGGGTTATGAATGGGTGTATGCATCCACTCCCATTCCCAATTCCTTCTCAAATTCATGGAAATTCTAAGTTGATAAATCAATGGGGTTTAACCTAACTTTTGAATTCTGTAAATATCTACCATTGGTATACTCTATTCAAATTTCTAATGTTGAATTATGATTCATGGGCATGTTTTATAATGTTTTCAATCACAATTCATGTATTCAAAGTCTTACAATTATAATGCCGAATTATGAAAGTTCATGAAAGGTTGAGATTATGATATGGGTTTTCAAGTATGATGAGATGTATATGATGAAAGTATGATTTTGAATTACCCATGTTCATATCCATGATTTTGACTATCTAAAGTATGTATAAGTTTGGGCAAGCCCATATGATCAAGTATGTTCATGATTTAATTCAATTTCATGTTATTAGCTTACTATATGGTTTTGGAGTCTAGACTCCCACTTTTCAGCTTGTGGTATGGTTTGAGCCAAGGCTCCTCATGTTATGTTTTTAGATTATTCATGTATTATTATGATTCAGCTTCGTTGCAAGATGTTGGTTCAACTTCATTGAAAAATGATGAAGAGCATATGCATATTTTTGGGAGTAGTGTCTAGCACCGAGTAGGCTAAGGGTTCAGTCAACCCTGTGCCTTAGAACTATGTGCCAACATAGGTATGTTCAGATTATTTGGGACCTCCCTTGTGAGCTTTCCCTGCCCCCCTGGGGCCTTCAGTTTGATATCGATATCATGGTAGCACCCTTAGCCCTGGAAAGGCTTTGGACGGCTCTGCTCACTTGAGTGTAATAGTTGTGACCACGTAAGCTCTATCATGTAATATCGATTTTATCACTAGTCTCCAAATGTTCCTCATGATTTCAGTTATGCATGTTCATCAGTCATGATATTATGTTTTCAATAGGTTTGACCCAATGATTAGTTTTACTTATGAATAATCAATTTTAGCTTTAGGTTATTCGATTCAGTTATGATATTCAATTATGTTTAACTCATGTTTTTAGATACTAGCATGCAAGCCCTACTCTTAGAATCTTATGATGAAATGTTTTGTTATATGCATGATTTCAGATTCTTGCTTACTTAGCGGTTTTACTTACCTTTCATACTCGGTACATTCCATGTACTGACCGCATACTCTATACTGTGTCGTTTCATGATATAGGCTCGGACATTCAAGTTTAGTCCCGTCATTATCTAGGTCCTTAGAGTTAGCATCTGTCACGACCCGAGTTTATACCTTGGACGAGACACGGTACTTGGAGCATGTAACCCCAAGCCAACCCATGGTCTATTATAGAACTGGTAATATCAGTACTAACCGCATACACTATGTTGTATCATTTGATGATACAGACTCGGACATTCAGGTTTAGTCCTACCGTTAGCCAGGTCCTCAGAGTTATCATCTCTCAACCTGAGTTGGTGATTCCTCATCTTTCGAGGACCTTTTTATCATCTTGTGTTTGGTATTTTCAGTTTCAGTATTTAGTGAGTTAGTTAGGGTCTTGTCCCATCAACTCATTAGTATGCAGAGGCTTATCAGACATAGTATGTTTTCAATTTCAGATCGTTGTTATGTATTTAGATATTTGATGTTATCAAATTTTCATACTTTCACTATTTTATGTCACGACCCAAACGGAGGCCTAGATCACAACACCAAATAAGGAGTCCCGAGAGACCCAAGTCGACCCATGGCATGAGCATAATCTAACTCAATGAAGAACTGAATAGCCATCAATACAATCATAGCGTAAGTCTAACTTGAATGTAACATCAGAATATATATATTCCAAAGCTGAATACATACATATATCTAAATAGCCTCTAATCATGACGAGTTGATGGGACAAGACCCCAACTAATTCAGCAAGCTAAAACTGAAATACATAAAGAAAAGATGGGTAGTCTAGCCCTCGGACAATAAAGACTCACCAATAAAGCAATGCTAACTCCGATAAGCTAACTAAGAGTGGGGCTGAAGCTGAGAGTCGGGTCCTGTATCATCAAACGATACAGCATAAAAGTATGCGGTTAGTACGTAGAATATACCGAGTATACAAGGTAAGTAAAATCGCTAATGTAAGTAAAATAATTAAAAGACAATGCATTAAATAAAACATAACATTACAAGACTGAGGGTAGGGCTTGCATGCTTTCTTTCTGAAATCATGACTTCTTCATAACATAATGTAACATGCTCCATAACATCATAACTGAATCGATTGACTCAAAGCTTAACTCAGACATTCATAATTAAAAGTTGAACATTGAGTCAAACCTTCTTTAGAACATGCATTTGGATAAATCTAATAAGTAATGAATATGCATATTTAAAATTATGAGGAGCAATGGGAGACTCATCTTTTAACCGACATACCACGATAGAGCTTACGTGGTCTTGACTATTACATTCAAATAGGCAGAGCCGTCCAAAATTTTGCCAGGGCTAAGGATGCTACCAGGATATTGCTATCAAGCTGAAGGCCCATTCGGGAAAGGGGAAGCTTACAAGGGAGGTCCCAAGTCATATAATAATGCAAACCTATGTTGGCACGTAGTTTTGGGGCATAGGGTAATCGACCCTTAACCCGCTCAGTACTAGACTCTTCTCCCAAAAACATGCATAGTCTCTACGTCATATATAACGAAGCGCAAAATCGTCTATCGACAAAGCTCAATAATCAAAAACATCTCAAATACAAAATCATGCATATGAGAAGCTTTCGTTCAAAACATACCACAAGATGAAAACATACTTGGGAGCCTTTGCTCCAAAACCATGTGGTAAGCTATACATAGGAAGACTTAACTCAAAACATACTACAAGCTAGAATATAAATTTTGGGAGTCTTCAATCCAAAATAATATGATAAGCTTAGTTCAGTAAAATCATCATTTAAACTTAACATGTGGGCATTGCCCAAAGCTTTGTCATACTTAGAAATACTCAATTCTCATCGAAAACGTAGTCATAAACATAGGTAGCTTCAAATCATACTTTTGATCATAATATCTCATCATTATCACATATACTCCACAAATCTCACTTTTCATGATCATATCCTCAATGGGCTTCATCATTCATAAGACGAGAAATACAACTTTAATTGAAATCAGTATAAAATTAACCATGCTTCACAACTTGATAATAAAATCATAATCAACACATACCCATGTGTAGTTATAGATAATTCATGCATTTGATTGAAAACCACATGGATCAATCATAAAATTTCATACTTTTTAAAGAGGGATTTGGCATGGGTATAGAAGAAACCACCCATTCATAACCCTACATACCTGGTGGAGACTGACTCTTACTCTCCCTTGAATACCCAAAAAGGAATTTAAAGATATTGAAGAATGAAACCTTGAGTTACCCTTTGGTCACCTCTCTATCACTCTTCTATTCTCTTACATGTATGAATGAAGACTTTAGGATAGTTTACCCCTCTAAAACTCACCTTCCATAGGCTAAAACGACGCAGTTTAGGCTTTAGGAACATAGGAATTACAAAAAGGACCCTAACTAATTTCACAGAAAATAACTGCTAGGTGGTCCTAACGGACGACCTGGCAACTCGTTGCTGGAGGGAACGATTCGTTATGTCAGTCGTCAAGTGCATTGCTTTATTGTTCGCCTGCATTCTTAACGGGTCACTTCATGAACTGTCAGGGGTGACCACGGCTCGTGGTGACCAGTCATTGAGTACACTGCCTTACTTCTTCATTTTTCACTCAACTTTTCCTACGACTCTCACCACGACTCATTACTTCCTTCAACGAGTCGTGGTCAGCTTTTGTTGGGTACACTTCCAATCCAATTTTTCAACTATATTTCCTTCCCCATGAGCCACCTGACGACTTGTGTCCAATCCTCACGAGTCATTAGACGACTCGTCGTGAGGCTGCAACAAAAATGCCCATTTTTTCCCATTTTATATCCATGATCCAATCTTTGAGCACTTAGGATATAACAATATCTCCCCCTTGGGAATATTTGTCCTTGAATGTAGGAAACAAGTAGAAAGCAGAAACATGCAATTATCATATTCAAGTACTGATCATTTAAACTGGAAATTATCAAAATGACTACCTCTGATTCATATCAAAGAGTTGAACTGATCTCATGATTCACATACACATCCGTATAGATAAAAGAAACTTGGACACATGAACTAAAAATGAGAACTAAATAAAGTCATAGAGCAAAACTAATACCTCAAGTTGGAATTGAGCCAGTAGGGAATAAGTGTGGGTATTTAGCCATTATATTTGCTTCGGCTTGCCACGTAGCTCCCTCAACATGCTGATTTCTCCATAACACCTTACTGAGGATACTTCCTTGTTCGTCAGCCTCCAAACCTAACGATCCAATATTTTAATTGAAACTTCCTCATAGCTAAGGCTACCCTTTATACCACCACTGTCCACTAGGACTACTAAAGCTAGATCTCCCAAGAATTTTTTTCAAAAGCAATACATGAAATACAGGATGCATAGAAGATAATTCTGAGGGCAAGTCTATTACACCCCGTAAGTTTCTAGCATTTAATCAGCCAAATCGCATGTTCATTGAGAGTTTTAGAGTGTCAAATGTACGAGGAAAGGGCAGGGGGAAAGGTCTAATGGGTGCCAAGTCGGGATTTCACGGGAGGAGGCTGAACCAAGCTGCCTAGAGGTACAAAGTGGCACAGAGAAACTCCTCCGCATTAGGAAATGTGGCACAGAGTAGAATCAACGTGATGGGCAAAGTGCCACGTTGGTTTTTCTGCTTCCTCAAGTATATAGGGGCCTCACACTTAGAAGTTAGATTATTTTCAATATATACAAGGCCAGACCCGAGGGAGTACGAATAAACCAAGTAAACATTATCTGATTACGCTGCTAAACGCCGTCCAAATCCAAATTAACTCCGGGTATTAAAGTATAAAATTGTAGAAAGCATCACTACGGAGTTATTTTCGTAAAATACGCCCTGCAAATCGTCGTTTTGTGGAGAGTAAGTTGAGGGAATTGTTTCAAACTAGTGTCAATATGATCACATGCCTAAAGTAAGTATTTCTCCCTTCTAAATTCCCGAGAAATTATGAGTTTTTGATCATCTTTCGATAAGTTGAAATATAGTCAGTATATATATATAAGTTATTGTTTTCTTCGAACATAGTAATAAAGAAGCCCTATTCTTCCATTAAATATGATTACAGTTGAGAAGGGCAGTTAAACACGAGCCGAAACTCGCCAGTTAATCGGTAAACAGCGAATGAGGTATGTTAAGGCATTTTCTTTTGGAAAGTTAGTTTCTTCGGCATAGTTGTCCAGTATGAATCCTAGTAAAGCATGTCAGGAGTATGTTATCATGTCTAGTTGTTGTTGTGAGTCGAGAATCGTATATTGTATAGTTTTGGGCTGGATTATACCTGTATAGCTTCCATGACCACCCCAGGGTTAATAGCTGTGTCACTGCCCCCAAGGGGCGAGGATACGTCGCTCTACGAAGCAGCATGTCATCTACAAGGGACGAAGATGGGGATCCAGATCCTCATATTGCCGTGGTTGGACTTGTACACACCCCCACCGAGCGCTTACACCCGGGGTATAGATATCAGGAGTCCTCCGAACTCGAACACAACTATAGTCAGGGGCTGAGCAGGCCCAGTTGCAGACTCAAGGGATCGGCAGGATGCTTATAGCTGGTAGTTGACTCAGTATGACTTGGATAGGGGTATATAGATTGAGGTGTACTCACTAGGGCTAATGGCGGCCCATGTGGGTTATTCTGTGCTGATTGTACCTTCCGGCTTATGGGAGTCAGGTAAGTTTTATGCTTACTTTAGTTACTGATAGTTAGATAGTAAGACGCCTCACTTGTCAGGTATGACCCCTACCCTCCTTATTATAGTTATGTTTAGGCCTGATTTCACTACTTCAGTCATCTTCAGTTCGTTTCCTTTACTTAGGTTATTGTAAGTTCTATTTCTTACTTTCAGTTATTTAAAGTTATTGCTTTACATACTCAGTACCTATGGTATTGACGCCCTCTTCTGGGGCGCTGTATTACTTTCCTGCAGGTGCAGATAGACAAGGAGCAGGTCCCTCGTAGTTCCAGTCAGTCGTACAGAGCCGTCAGCTCCCTTCTTCCGGAGCTTGTGTAATAGAGGTTTACTTCTTTATTTTGTACAGTATGGGTAGGTTGGGGCCCTGTCCCGACTGTCTTATTACTCTTACAGGCTTGCAGATTGCATTACTTCCCTATGGTTAGATGATATCGATTGTGTGGGGCCATATGTGTTTTAGACTATGTGTGTTGGCCATGTGGGGCCCTATTTAGCTGTTGATTGGTGGCCTTGTCGGTCATAGCTTAGTTTAGCATCTGAATTTACTTTCCAGTTATAACTAGATATCATGGTGGACTTGCCAGCCCGCATAGGACTCCTTATGATTGTTTGTCTCCGGTTAGCTGTTTATTTTTCACATGTGGCTATAGACCTTGTCGGTCGGGGATTGTATTTACAGCGGCTATATAGCCCGTTGTTTTCTTGATTCTAAAGTTAGAGTTAGCCTTGCACCTGAGGTGCTTAGGCTTAGTCAGCTCAGCAGTTCAGGTCCTATTAGGGCATAGGTGCCAGTCATGCCTCCTAAGGCGAGGCGTGACAAACTTGGTATCAGAGCAGGTCGTATCCCAGGTAGTCTGCAAGCCATGCTAAGTAGAGTCTTGTCTATGGATGTGTTGTGCACCACATACTATAGAATGGAGGCTGCAAGGCATGATATGATGGTTACTCTTTCTACTTAATCAGTCGTTCTATAGAGCGGTACAGTATAGGGTTGAGTCCCTTAGCTCTTTATACTCTATTTCTTACAGAGAAATGTCAGACCAGCGACACCCTATGACAGGCAGGAGGCTAGATGTAATAGTAGGAGAGGGCACCAGCAGGATGCCTCAACCTCGGTCAGAATCGGCCCGATCTGAGGATGATACGGAGGTATCATCTCGACCTCCACAGCAGTCTTCACCATGTCAGGAGCTGCTTGGGATGGTTGATATGACGGCACTGCCTCCGGCACTTTCTATACACGTACCATCCGACCAAGAGGTCAGGATCGCGGTGGTTATGCTATCCGAGATGATGGCTGCTCCGCGCTAGCCAGTGCCACTTATAGTTGCAGAATCCTTAGGAAGACCTGGTAGTTCGAGGGTTCGAGAGTTCCTAGCACTAAGGCCACCGCAATTCACAGGGACAGATCGGACCGAGGACCCTCAGGACTTCTTAGACCAGATATAGAGGATTTTTAGGGTGATGCATGCTACACCCACAAAATCGGTTGAGTTAGCGGTATTCTGGCTACAGGACATCGTTGTACTGTGGTATGAGAGTTGGGAAAGGTCCTGAGGGAGAGATGATTCCCCTCCGACCTGGCCCAGCTTCTTAAAGGCTTTCTTGGATCATTACCTACCGCCGGAGATTCGATAGGCCCGGGTTGATCAGTTCCTACACTTGGAGTAGGGGTCGATGAGTGTTCAGGAATATGCCATGTGGTTTGATTCCTTGGCTCGATATGCGCCAGCCTTTGTGGACACAATGCCAGCCAGGGTACACCGCTTTATTATGGGGATGAACCCAGAATATGTTGAGACCTGCATCACTGCCACACTACGAGAGGATATAGATATCGCCTGTATGCAGACTTTTGCTCAGAATATTGAGGGTATCAGACAGCGGCAACGAGAGATTAGTAGGACAAGTTAGGAGCAGCGCCACAAGGACAGACCAGGTGAATTACAGGAGTAGTCCCGGGGAAGACCTAGGCCACGGTTATCAGATAGGCCGCCTAGACCCCCGCCTCCACAATAGTGGCAGAGGAGTAGGTCTAGTCACCGAGGTCAGCCAGAGCTCGGTGAAGGTTCGTGAGCAGTAGGTTCATAGCAGCAAAGGAGAGTGGAGCAGAGTGGGTTTACAATACCAATTTTCCCTATTCGCAGTCGACGCCACTCTAGAGCATGCAGGTATGGTTCCACAGCGTGATATATTTGTGGACAGGAGGGTCACCAGATGAGGAATTGTCCAGCTAGTGTTCAGGGTGATCGGGATAGACAGAATAGGTCTTCGGCAGGATCACGAGCTCCAGCATCCCCGGCAGGGCATAGGCCCTCAGTTTCAGCCAGTAGAGGCTGAGGCAGATCAGGGGCCTCCAGTTCAAGTGCCAACCCAAACCGTACTTATGCACTACCGGGGCCACAGGAGTTAGAGTCGTCAATATATGTTTTGACAGGTATGTTGAACATTTGCTCTCATCCTGCTTATGTGTTGATAGATCCAGGATCCACCTTTTCCTATGTTACACCATTAGTGGCTCTGAAGTTTAGTATTCTTTCGAAATTTCTTCAGCGACCTTTCTCCGTGTCTACACTAGTTGGTGACTCTATTATAGCCAGAAAGGTCTATCGGGGGTGTACGGCCAGTCGTCAGACTACGGCAGACTTGATAGAACTAGAAATGGTTGATTTTGATGCCATTATGGGTATGGATTGGCTAGCTCCATGCTAATGCCAATGTCGAATGTTGGACCAAGATTGTTTGATTCCACTTTCCAGGAGAGGCAGTACGGGAGTGGAAAGGTAGTACAGCCAAGCCAAAAGGTACGTTTATTTCCTATCTTCGGGCGAGAAAATTGATAGCAAAAGGATGCATTTATCATATTGTCAGAGTTCAGGATATTCGGGCAGAGCCTCCTACCCTTCAGTCTATTCCAGTGGTTAATGAATTTCCGGACGTAATTACAGATGAGCTTCCTGGTATTCCCCCGAAAAGGGAAATTGATTTTGCAATCGATCTATTATCAGGTACTCAGCCTATATCTATTCCTCCATATCGGATGGCTCCTGCTGAAATCAGAGAACTAAAGGAACAATTAAAGGATTTGCTAGACATGGGCTTTATTAGGCCGAGTACCTCACCATGGGGTGCGCTAGTTCTATTCGTGAGGAAGAAGGATGGCTCCCTCCGTATGTGTATAGATTATCGGTAGCTGAATAAAGTCACTATCAAGAATAAGTACCCGCTTCCCAGAATAGACGATTTGTTTGATTATCTATAGGGAGCGAGGTAGTTTTCAAAGATTGACTTAAGGTCAGGATATCATCAGGTCCGGGTTCGTGAGAGAGATATTCCAAAGACTGCCTTCAGGACCAAATATAGACACTTTGAATTTCTAGTCATGTCCTTCAGGCTGACAAATGCCCCAGCAGTGTTCATGGACCTGATGAACAACATTTTCAGACCATACCTGGACCTGTTCGTGATAGTATTTATCGATGATATTCTTGTGTATTCTTGTTCAGAGGCAGATCACCAGGATCATCTACGGACAGTGCTCCAAATCCTCAGAGATAGCCAGCTATATGCAAAATTTTCTAAATGTGAATTTTGGTTGAATTCAATAGCCTTCTTGGGCCATATTGTGTCAGATGCTTCTATACAGGTAGATACGCAGAAGATAGAGGCAGTGAAAACATGGCCTAGACCTACCACTCCGACCAAGGTACATAGTTTCTTAGGGCTAGCCGGGTATTACAGAAGATTCATGGAAGGATTTTCTACTTTAGAAGCACCTTTAACCAAATTAATGCTGAAGGCAGCAAAATTCCATTTGACCGAGGCATGTGAGCAAAGCTCTCAGGAACTGAAAGACAGATTGACATCAGGACCTTTGCCAGAAGGAACAGAGTGATATGCAGTCTACTGTGACGCTTTGGGTGTTGGGTTAGGATGTGTTTTGATGCAGCATGGTAAGGTGATTGTCTATGCTTCTAGGTAGCTGAGGAAGCATGAGAAGAACTACCCTACCCATGACTTTGATTTAGCTACGATGATTCATGCCTTAAAAATACGGAGACACTACTTGTATGGCGTCCGCGTAAATATTTTCACTGATCACAAAAGCCTGCAATATATTTTCACCCAGAAAGAGCTGAATCTACGGCAGCATCACTGGTTGGAGCTGTTAAAGGATTATGATGTGAATATTTTATATCACCCAGGAAGGGCCAATGTTGCAACGGATGCCCTTAGCCTCAAATCCATGGGAAGCCTGGTATATTAATAGCCCGAGCGAAAGAAATTGACCCAAGAATTGCATCGGCTAGCCAGTTTAGCCATTTTGTATAGAAAAATCAGAAGACAATAGAGCGGTAATCCAGAATACCACAGTGTCATCATTGGTGGTGGAAGTGAAAGAACGATAGTATGAAGATCCTAGCCTGGTTCAGCTCAGAAATAGGGTCCAACGAGGGGAAGTGAAAGATTTCCAGGTAACCAAGGATGGAATTTTGAGATATAGGGATCGCCTCTGCGTTCCAAACGTTGCAGGCATCGCCAGCAAATTATGGGTGAGGTACACTATGCCCGTTACTCTGTCCATCCAAGTTCGACAGAAAATGTACCATGACATAAAGGAGATTTACTGGTGGTCGGGAATGAAAAAAAGAGATAGCAGAATTCATAGCTCAATGTCCCAATTGCCAACAGGTGAAAGCTAAACATCAGAAACCAGGCGGACTGACACAGGATATAGCCGTGTCTTTATAGAAATGGGAGGCAATTAATATGGATTTCATAGTAGGGTTACCTCGTACCAGGCATAAATATTATTTTATCTGGGTAATTGTTGACAGGTTGACAATATCAACTCACTTGCTGCTAGTAAGGGCTACCTTTTCAGCCGAAGATTATGCTGAGCTATATATTAGAGAAATAGTCTGATTGCATTGTGTTCCACTGTCAATTATCTCTGACAGAGGGGTGCAGTTTACAGCTAAGTGTTGGTAGTCTTTTCAAAGGGGCCTTGGGACGCAGGTTAACCTAAGCACAGCCTTCCATCCTCAAACAAATGAGCATGCAAAACGCACAATCTAGATGCTCGAGGATATGTTACGGGCGTGTGTGCTAGATTTTGGAGGGAGCTGGGATGAACATCTACCACTTATTTAATTTACCTATAATAACAGTTATCATTCATCAATTCAGATGGCACCTTATGAAGCATTATATGGGCGAAAGTGTAGGTCTCCAGATAATTGGTTTGAGGTAGGAGAATTGGCATTGATTGGGCCAGATATTATTCATCAGTCAAAAGAGAAAGTAAAGCTTATCAGAGAACGTCTACTGACCGCACAAAGCTGCCAGAAATCTTATGCTGATATGCGGCAAAGAAACCTAGAATTTAATGTGGGTGGATGGGTATTCCTGAGGGTTTCACCGATGACGGGTGTGATGAGATTTAGGAAGAAAGGAAAGCTCAGCCCAAGGTTTGTTAGGCCTTATCAGATTCGCCGAAGGATAGGCCAGGTGGATTATGAATTGGATTCACCTACAGAATTAGAATCCGTTCAACCAGTTTTTCATGTTTCAATGCTGAGGAAGTGCACAGGAGATCCCTCCTGGATTGTCCCAGTCAAAGACATCCAAATAACTGAGGAGTTAGCTTATGAAGAAGCTCCAGTAGCCATACTAGATCGGCAAATCCGCAGACTATGAACTAAAGATGTTGCTTCCATTAAAGTGTTATGGCGAAATAAGAATCGAGAGGAGATGACCTGGGAGGCAGAAGACGATATGAAAACCAGATATCCTCAATTATTTCAGACTTAGTCAAATTGTGCAGCTAGAGGTATGTTGTTGTTGTTGTTTCATAAGTTGCACTATATACATGTATAAGGGAGGTAATTGATTTCAATCTATTGTGAAATGAATGCTATAGTATTGTGTGAAGTACCTGTATTGGAATTTTCTATGTTTTAGGGTTTTTGGATAGTCCATATTACAGGGGAGACTCTGTCGAAATTTTTCCAGAATAAGTAATTGCTAGGCTAATGTTCTTGCAAGTAGAAATTAACATTCGAGGACGAATGTTCTTAAGGGGGGGGGGGGATGCTACACCCTGTAAGTTTCTAGCATTTAGTCAGCCTATTCGCATGTTGGTTGAGAGTTTTAGAGTGTTATACATATGAGGAAAGGGCCCGGGGAAAGGCCCAAGGGGTCCCAAGTCAGGATTTCGCGGGAGGAGGCCGAACCAAGCTTCCTAGAGGGGCAAAGTTGCACGGAGCAGCTCCTCTGCAGTAGCCAACATGGCGCGGAGTAGAATCAGCGCGATGGGCAGAGTGCCACGTTGCCTTTTCTTCTGCCTCAAGTATATAAGGGCCTCACACTTAGAAGTTAGATTGTTTTCATTATATACATGGCCAGACCCGAGGGAGTACAAATAAACCAAGTAAAAATCATCCGATTACGCTTCTAAACACCGTCCAAATCGAAATTAACTCTGGGTATTGAAGTATAAAATTGTAAGAAGCATCGCTACGGAGCTATTTTTCGTAAAATACACCCGGAAAATCGTCGTCCCGCCTAGCTTAAGTTGAGGGAATTGTTTCAAACTAGTGTCAATACGATCGCGTGTCTAAAGTAAGTATTTCTCCCTTCTAAATTCCCGAGAAATTATGAGTTTTTGATCGTCTTTCGATAAGTTGAAATATAGTCAGTATATATATATAAGTTATTGTTTTCTTCGAACATAGTAATAGAGAATCCCTATTCTTCTGTTAGATATGATTACAGTTGAGACGCGCAATTGAACATGAGCCAAAACTCTCCAATTAATCGGTAAACAGCAAACGAGGTATGTTACGGAATTTTCTTTCCTCAAGTTAGTTTCTTTAGCATAGTAGTCCAGTATGAATCCTAGTAAAGCATGTCAGGAGTATGTTATCATGTCTAGTTGTTGTTGTCAGTCGAGACTTGTAAATTGTATTGTTTTGGGCTGGATTATACCTGTATAGCTTCCGTGACCACCCTAGGGTTAATAGCTGTGTCGCCGCCCGCAAGGGGCGAGGATACGTTGCTCTACGGAGCGGTATGTCATCCGTAAGGGATGAAGATGGGGATCCATATCCTCATATTGTTGTGGTTGGCCATATACACACCCCCGTCGAGCTCTTACGCCTGGGGTGTAGATATAAGGACTCCTTCGGATCAGACACAACTACAGTCAGGGTCGAGCGGGCCCAGTTGCAGACCCAGGGGATCAACATGATGCTTATAGCTGGTAGTTGACTCAGTATAACCTGGATAGGGGTATATAGATTGAGGTGTACTCACTAGGGCTAATGGAGGCCCAACTAGGTTATTCTATGCTGATTGTACCTTCCGGCTTATGGGAGCCAGGTAAGGTTTTTGTTTGCTTTAGTTACTGATATTTAGATAGTAAGACGCCTCACTTGTCAGGTATGACCCCTATCCTCCTTATTACAGTTATGTTTAGCCCTGATTTCACTACTTCAGTAATCATTAGTCCGTTTCCTTTACTTCAGTTATTATCAGTTCTATTTCGTACTTTCAGCTATTTAAAGGTACTGCTTTACATAGTCAGTACTTGTTGTACTGACGCCCTCTTCTGGGGCGCTGCATTACTTTCCTGCAGGTGCAGATAGACAAGGACCAGGTCCCTCATAGTTCCAGTCAGTCGTACAGAGTCGTCAGCTCCCTTTTTTCGGAGATTGTGTAATAGAGGTTTACTTCTTTTGTTTGTACAGTATGGGTAGGCCAGGGCCCTGTCCCGACCGTCTTATTACTCCTAGAGGTTTGCAGATTGCATTACTTCCCTATGGTTAGATTATATCAGTCGTGTGGGGCTATCTATGTTTTAGACTATTTGTGTTGGTCGTGTGGGGCCCTATTTAGATGTTGATTGGTGGCCTTGTCGGTCATAGCTCATTTTAGCATCTTATTTTACTTTCCAGTTATAACTAGATATCATGGTGGCCATGTCGGCCCGCATAGGACTCCCTATGATTGTTTGTCTCTGGTTAGTTGTTTATTTTTCAGGTGGCTATAGGCCTTGTCGGGAGGGTTGTATTTGCAGCCGTTATATTACCCATTGTTTTCTTGATTCTAGAGTTAGAGTCAGCCCTGCACACGAGGTGCTTAGGCTCAGTCAGCTCAGCATTTCAGGTCCTCGTAGGGCACCAGGTGCTAGTCATGCCTCCCAAGGCGGGGAGTGACAAACTCCAACTCCTACGCTACTTTAACAACTCTTCTCATAATCCGGTAGGGACCAACATACTGAGGACTAAGTTTTTCTTTCTTCCCAAATCGTATGACTCCCTTCATGGGATATACCTTCAAAAATACCCAATCATCCACCTCGAACTCCAAATCTCTCCTCCTCACATCAGCATATGACTTTTGACGACTCTGAGCGGTTTTTAGCTTGTCCCTTATCAACTGAACCTTCACCATTGCCCATGGACCGAATCTGGCCCTATCATAGCTGCCTCACCAACCTCAAACCATTTGGGCGATCTGCACCTCTACCCATAGAAAGCCTCGAACGGTGTCGTTTGGATACTGGAGTGATAGTTGTTGTTGTAAGCAAACTCAATCAGGGGCAAGTGATCATCCCAACTACCTTTGAAGTCTATCATACATGCTCTCAACATGTCCTCGAGAGTCTGCATTGTTCGTATTGCTTGGCTATCCGTTTGCGGATGAAACGCTGTGTTGAGCTTAACCTAAGTCCCAAGCCCTTTTTAAGAGACCGCCAAAACTAAGAGGTAAATTGAGTGCCTCAGTCTGAAAAAATGGATAAGGGCACTCCATGTAGTTGAACCAACTCTCAGATATATAATTTGGCATAATCATCCACTAAGTTTGTGGTTTTCACCGGTAAAAAATATACCCAAGTGGGCCCATGGCATATGCATACTTCTAACTCAATCATGAACTGAATAACCATCAATAAAATCATAGCGGAATTCTAACTTGAATGTAACATCAAAATATATATAATTTGAAGCTGAATACGTACATATGTCTAAATAACCTCTAATCATGATGAGTTTATGGGACAAGAACCCAACTAACTCAACAAGATGAAACTGAAATACATAAAGAAAAGATGGGTAGTCTAGTACTCAGAGGATGAGGATTCACCAATAAAGCAATGCTAACTCTAATAAGCTGACAAAGAGTGAGGCTGAAGCTGAGAGTCGAGTCCTGTATCATCAAATGATATAGCATAGAAGTATGCGGTCAATACGTTGAATGTATCGAGTATGCAAAGTAAGTAAAACAAGTAAAATCATTTAAGACAATGCATAAATAAAACATAACATCAGAAAACTGAGGGTAAGTCTTGCATGAATTCTTTCTGAAATCGTGAATTCTTCATAACATAATGTAACATGCTCCATAACATCATAACTAAATCGATTGACTTAAAGTTGAATTCTGACATTTATAATTAAAAGCTGAACATTGAGTCAAACCTAATTTAGAACATGCATTTACATAAATCTCATAAGTAATGAATATGCATATCTGAAAACATGAGGAGAAATGGGAGACTCATCTTTTAACTGACATACCACGATACAGCTTCCATGGTCCCAACTATTACACTAAAGTGGGCAGAGCCATCTAAAACCTTGCCAGGGCTAAGGACGTTACCATGATATCGATATCAAGCTGAAGTCCCATTCGGGTAAGGGGAAGCTCACAAGGGAGGTCCCAAGTCATATATAGTATATACCTACATTGGCGCGAAGTTCTGGGGAATAGGGTGATCAACCCTTAGCCAGCTTGGTGCTAGACTCTTCTGCCAAAAACATGCATATGTTCTACATCGTATATAATGTAGCTCAACAACATCTATTGATGAAGCTCAATAATCAAATACATCTCAAATAAGAAATCATGCATATAAGAAGCTTTAATTCAAAACATACCATAAGCATAAAACATACTAGGGAGCCTTTGCTCCAAAACCATGTGGTAAGATACACATAGGAAGACTTAACTCGAAACATACCACAATCTAGAATATAAGTTTTGGGAGTCTTCTCTCCAAAACAATGTGGTAAGCTTAGTTCAAGAAAATCATCATTTAAACCTAACATGTGAGCATTTCCCAAAGCATTATCATAATTAGAAATACTCAATTCTTATCGAAAACATAGTTATAAACATGGGTAGCTTCAAATTATTCTTTTTAACATAATATCTCATTATTTTCACATATACTTCACAAATCTCACTTTTCATGATTATCTTCTCAATGGGCTTCAACATTCATAAGGCTAGAAACACAATTTTAATTGAAATCAGTATAAAGTTAACCCATGCTTCACAATTGGATAATAAAATCATAATCAACTCATACCCATGTGTAGTGATAGATAATTCATGCATTTGGTTAAAAACACCATAGATCAATCATAGAATTTCATACTTTTTAAAGAGGGATTGGGCATGGGTGTGGAAGAAACCACCCATTCATAACCCTACATACCTAGTGGAGACTCAATTTTACTCTCCCTTGAATGCCCAAAAAGGAATTGAAAGAAATTGAAGAAGAAAACCTTGAGTCACCCTTTGGTCACCTCTCTATTACTTTTCTATTCTCTTGCATGCATGAATGATGACTTTAGGATAGTTTACCCCTCTAAAACCTTCCATAGCCTAAAATGACATAGTTTAGGCTTTAGAAACTTAGGAATTACTAAAAGGCCTTTACTAATTTCACAGAAAATAATTGCCAGGTGGTCCTAATGGACGAACTGACGACTCGTCGCTGGAGGGAATGATTCGTTACGTCAGTCGTCAAGTGCACTGCCTTATTGTTCTCCTGGGCTTGTAATAGGTCACTTCAATGACTCGTGGTCATCAGTCGTGGTCATCAGTCATTGACCATGACTTGTGGTCATCAGTCATTGAGTACACTACCTTACTTCTTCATTTTTCACTCACCTCTTCCTATGACTCGTTACTTCCTCCAATAAGTCATGCTTGCCAATCCAATTACCAACTATATTTCCTTCCCCATGAGTCACCTGACGACTCGTGGGCTATCCTTATGAGTCGTGAGATTACTCGTCCTTAGTCTACAACCAAAATTTCCCATTTTCCCATTTTATCCCCCGTGTCAGATGTTTGAGCTCCCGGGGTATAACATTTTATAAGTTAGACTTCCGCATTATTATGTTGAGCTTAGATGTCATGTTTATGTTGTGGGTTGACTTGGAGCCTCTCCGAGTTCTTTTTCCCATGTATCGATCTGGGCCTATGTTCGGATCGTGACACTAAGAAGTGTTCTGACAGGATTTCAAGACTGACTCTAAATCTAATAGCAACATAAGGAGTCACGAAAGACAATGTAGCCCCTGGATCTAACAGTGCATACACAACAAGATGGAATACTTGTAACATACCAGTGACCATATCGGGAGAGACCTCGTACTTCTATCATAAAGATGGTACATAGAACTTATGCTGGTGATGTTCGCTCGTTGCACTAGAAGAGGTGCAGTGCTGAGATAGGCGAGCTGCTGGGGCTGCTGAACTCATAGCTGGGGTGGGTATTTCACCATTGCCCTCTCTGTCTGAAGGACATTCCCTGAGTCTATGTACAGGTTGACCACACCTAAAATAAGTATCTGAGCCAAGTAAATATTGCCCAGGGTGGTTATTGTCGCACCTCACACAAGATGGAAAAATATGCTCTCCTACCATGCTCCTCTAACCTCTAGAGCTTGACACTCTACCCCTCTGTCATGTATGGATCTGGACAGAACATTAGCTAATGATAGGGCTGGGGCTGACGACCTCTGGTGGAACTGAGGGCGATGTCTACCACCAGATCTCTACTAGAAATGCCCATAACTTCCTATCATGACCCTCTTGGCCACTCTCTCCTTCTCCTTTATTTTCTCTGCCTCTATCTTCTAGGCATATATGATTAGCCTATATATATCTATGTCATTGATCAGCATACCGATCCTGCACTCCTTGACTAAGGAATCTACCACCCCATTCACAAACCTGCTCATACGAGCCCTCAGATCAACAACCATATCTGGTGCATACTTCAACAAACGGGTAAACTCCAAGGCATACTCCTAGACATCTTATTGTTCCTTTAAATTAACTAGCTTGGATGCCTTTGCCTCTCTCAACTCCCTAGGAAAGAAACTATCCAAGAAGGCAATCAGAAACTCATCCCAACCCACGGAACTGCTCCAACTCCTATGTTGTCCTTCTACTGACGGAACAATATGTGAGCAACCCTCTTCAGCTGATAGGAGGCTAATTTTGCACACTCCTCTCAAGTCACCCTCATAATATGGGTGATCTTCTGCACCTCCTCTATGAACTCATATGGGTCCTCATCCACGTTCGACCCAAAAAAACACAGATGGGTTCATCTTGAGGAAGTCTCGCACTCTCGTTGCTACTGCATTCCAATTCTAGGGAACATGGGCCACTGCCTACTGGTTGACCTAAGCGGTCATGACTCATGATAACATCTGAAATGCTACCCTAAACTCGACATGAGTAACCTGCTCAGGTAAGGGATCTGCTGGAGCTGGTGGGGCTAGCTGATGTTCATCTCCATTGCCATTGCCAAGGTGATAACGTCCAAAATATACTCTTTTTTTACGAAAGAGCGTAGACGGTTGTTGTATCAAAAAAAAAATATCTCGAGGATGTCAGGGTCAAATCTTACAGAGACTACCAAGTGATATATGCAAATGCTTTTTGGAAATTTTAAATTAGTTCGCACCACTCAAAAGAAATAAAGCAGTAAATACTTTTGGCAAAACTTGATGTTAACAATATGGTATGGATTCTAACTTAGCTAATTGGAGAAGCAAAATAACCAAAGTTATGAATAGTAATAAGAGAGTCTTAGAGGTGTGGTATAGATGGTGTGCTAATTAAACAAGGCTATGCCTGATCATCTCATTATTACAAATTGTATAAATAACTATGGATAGGCGGGCATTCTATGTTTTTCCCTCATGAATGCGTCTTTCTAGAGTTCTTTCAAACCACTAGACATAATAAAATTAGCCCAATCAAGTTTGGATTAATAAACGCACTATCTCTAGCTATTATCTATTAATTAGGAGTGTGAATATGGGTTTTGGATATATCTAGCCCAAATCCACAACATCACATCCATTTCACGCATCAAATTCTCTCTCAATACTCAGTTCTTCTCTTTCAAGCAGAAATCAAGAAAAGTAGATCCACATTTGCAACTACAGATCATCAATTATAAATTGGAGAGAACTTAACATATTTACACTAATTAAGCAATATTGAGATGAATCTAGCAATACCCAATCTAATTAAGCACTCATCACCACACCTCTAGTTGATAATTTAGCTACTCATGGTTTAGAAACTAAAGAGTATATTCAATAATAAACTCATTGATTTCATTAATAAGAGCAGAAAAATAAAATTCAAAACTATGTTTGCAATAATGGTGATACCTTACTAAGGAAGAAAACGAAGAAAAGAAAAACAATATTTAAAAATTTTCACCAATAGAATTCTACTTTGTGGAATATTCAAAAAGCTAAAGTTAACATCTCATATATACAGAGCACTTTCTTCTAGATTATATACAAAAATACGGCAACTAATATCCTTTTTTTTAGTGTTAAAACCCAAATGCTCCTGTTCAAGCATCTTGTCACTTGCGAAATCATTGGTGATTCGCCGATTACTTTCCCATGAACTGTCGTCTGTCATCTTCTGTAATTTCAGTGATTTACAGTAGAATTTGGCGGTGCCTTCGATGATTCATCATCCTCTAACCGCACTATGCCAATTACTTTCCTCCCTTGTCCAGCAAGTTCAGGCGCCTATAGGTGATATAACGGGCTAGTTGCCGGTTGATGTCCACAATCGCCGGTTGCATTTGTTTCTCAAAGAAGTGGACATATGCATTGGCCGGCGTTTTGCCAGTGTCCTCTGATGAAGCGTCAGTTTTCACCTGATTTCCTTCTTTTTACTCCACTTCTTGCCCTTTTTATTCAACTCAGATGTCTGCACATAAAAAGGAAAAAAGGGTATAAAATTCATCTAAATGACTTGAAAACTAAGGTAAAGCTCATGCTTAAGAGCCTAATACCAAACTTGAACCATTGCTCGTCCTCAAGTAATGCAATTCTTCTCAGTTGAGACACATGCCACTCCACACGAGTTTATACATCAATGAACATTTAATTCATCACAACCCAAAAATGCTCAGCAACTCACGAAAAAAGAGAAGAAAATTCTCAAAAAAAAGGAAAAGTTTCAAGAGGCCACCACAATTCAAAGACATGATTCACAAGAGCTTTCATTTTGCAAAACAAAGGAGTATCCTATCCACGAGTACTCATAGCATCTCAATTCATAATCATTGCACATTCAAAGTTCTCCTTAGAGCTCTCACTACTCATGCCTTATGCACATATTTACCTTAATGCAATTGTGTCCTTAAAAGGACTGATGCCACTCACAAAAGAGAGAATCTCTTTTCTTTATCATGAAATGAATGCGTACACATAAGGGATTGTAGAAAAAGATGATCACACTCACTCTCCCAAAAGAAATCTTCATGCACACAACTCGATCTATAGGCTTTCCTTTAGTGTAATTCGCTACTAATATAGAGCAACTACACTCAAAATCACATAGGACTAGTGGGTCCTAATGAAAGCTAGGGCTACGGGTAGGATAAATATTTGGCGTTAGTGACTATCGTGTCCCTAATTCCTTTACAAATGCTTGTAGTTTCCCATCATCTTGTTTAGATCAATCCGCCTTATATCTCCTTGTTCATCATCTTCATCTTTTGTGTAACATAAGCCACCCTTATAACATGTATGAATTTCATATTTAGCCTTATCTATGCAAAAGATAGAACCTATTACCTATTCTTCCTCTTTTGATGATTCGAGGTCTTTCAACCCATCGATTCACTCATCTCATACAATTTTGGTGCTACCTCAATTTTAGTCTTCTCATTTTTCCCCTTACTCTTGCTAACCCCCAAACTTAGGATTTTTCCTCATTTCACATTCATTCCCTTATTTCTCCCTATTTCTTGGGCTCCATGCCCTATTTTTCATTGTTTCATCACCTGCAATTAGGGAGGATGTGTGCTAAGCAAAAAGGATTAAAAATGGTTATTAGGCTTGTAATGTGTTTTCAAATAAAGGGTCAGAGGCTCAAACGTTGGCTATCAAAGATTAATGTTCAAGGAGGTCATTTTGGGTGAAGTGACTGAACCAAAGAGGGCCTAAGATCATGCTCTAAGTGCAGCTACATCTAGGATTTCTCCTTGAGTCACACTTAGCGCAAGTTCTAGACAAGAAGCTATGCATGAGATTCACAAAGGTCTTTACCACACAAGGCATCACACCCAAAGAGTCCACAAAAGTCATTATCAATACAAGATCTTGATTCATGACTTTAGAGCAAGCAAATTCGTAAGCCAAATAAGGACTCTACAAGTATGACAAAGAGTGTTGGATTCTCATTTCAAATGCCCTTTTTTCTCATTTTCAGGCCACATTTAAAAAGATTTGGTGGTACCTGGTACCTCTCAAAACATCTCCACAAAGGACTCAAGAAAGATATGAAATTTTTACTTAAGAGAGTCGCCACAATCCATCATCGGTAAGTGCCAACCCAATTCGACAACATAAAGAAAAGAAAAAGAAAAATGTTCCTTGGGAAAGAATTGTGATATGAAGAAAATTCTTGGAGTTTGATTACTACTCAACTATTTATATAGGCGAACAAAAGACTAGGGTCATAATGCAATATTTAACAATTCAAAGCAAGGACTAATTTTCAGCACTAACAATACTCCATTTCATTATTTTACATCAAGGCTTAACATCCCCCCTCCAAAATAAGATATACACTCCCCTCCCCCTATTCAAACAATGCATTGTCTCTAATGTAAAATAAAGAAAAGACAACAAGTTAAAGAGGATTCCCTGAAAGAATTAGTGATTTGGACGAGTAAGCTAGGAGTATGAGGCTACATCAAAATGCCAAGAAGCAGTCTCCAAAGTAGACAACATCAATGGATCAGGTGTGAGTTCTAGTGGCATCCCAGGTTTGGGAACCACCCATTTATCCAGCAGGGTTCGAAGCTCATGATATGAAGTTGGGTCCACCCCGTCGGTTCTCCAAGATGGATCAGTGTATCTGGGAGGAGGTGATGGGCGACAGTGATATATCTCTTTATCCGAAACAATTTCTGATGAGTTATTATATTCCCACCAATCGTCCAGGGGGCTTAAGGTTGCCACGGGTTGGGATGTTACTGTAACTGGCTCAGGAGGACTTGGGTCGCCGATAGATAGAGTCTCCATGAGCATAGACACATCCTCCCTCAAATCAATCACCTTGATTTCCAACACCTCAACTATGGCGCAAAGACCTCTCAACTTATCTTGAGGAGGTTGCATGGTTTCGTAATGTCTTGTTGTATCATGGTAAGGATGGCCTTGGCGAACTTCACAATCTAACTTTCATGCGCATGGTCTATATGTGCTATTTTAACCAAGTCGGGTGGTGCGGGTGTGGTGATAGCAGCAGTTTGGAACTGGTCATCAGTTGTGCTAGAGAACATAGAAGTTGGTGGTGGAGTCGTGGCCTCTAATCCCTTGGGTTGCTTGAAGGCTAGGGAATCTTTATAAATTTTGGTGTCCTATGTGTCATATCCTACCTTGGGAGGCATGACTAGCACCTAATGTCATACTGGGATCTAGGCTAACTTGGCTGGCATAAGCACCTCTGGTGCCTATTACTAACTCAAAATCAAGAAAACAAACTGCTATATCTCGACTGTAAACACAGCCTCGGGCCGACAAGGCCACACAACATCTGTAAAAGAAAATAGCTAACCTATCCAACATAACATTAATAGGGATCCTATGCGGGCCGATAAGACCATCATGCTATCTAGTTATAACAGGAAGGATAATAAACAGCTATAATAGGCCCCACATAGCCAATGGATAAAATAGTACATACATGGGCCCCACACGGCCAACAACAACCAACTAACTGAATACTATCGTCTACAAGCCTCTAGGAGTAAAGATATTGGTAGGTACAGGGCCCGACCTACCCAAATGTTATATAAATAAAAGATAGATAAATCTCTACAACTTGGCAACTCCGAATGAAAGGAGCTGGCCAAACTGCTGACCCTGAATAGCTACTAGGAGGTCTCATAATCTATCTGTCTAAACCTGCAGGCGAGTATGTAGCACCCCATGTTTGGTTGTTAGTACAATATGTACCAAATATGTAAGGCAGTAATGAAAAGCTGAATAAACACTGATAAAGAACTCAAAGTGAATAGCAAGAAGGAGCAGAAGATAACTTGTAAACTTTATTAATCATAACCTGCCTCCAGTAAATCACAACACATATATGACCTGAAAATATACAACTATACATTTATAGGCTATATCTAGCAACAAAGTGTACAAACAAGAACCTAAACTGTCCCCTATAAGCCTAGAAGGTACAAGCAACACAGAAAATAACCTATCGAGGCCCCCATAATCCCTGACAAGTACACTTCAATCTATATACCTCTATCCAGGTTTATATGATTCTACTGGTGCTATAGCCAACCTACCTGGCTTATGGGTCCACATCTGAGCCTGCTGGACTCCTATAACTATGTCTGATCTCGGTGGGCACCTGTAACTGCATCTTGCGCACTAGGCTCAACGAGGGTCAGTGATGTCGATATGACATAAATGAGGTCTATACGTGGATGGAAGTAACTGTGGCCTAGGCATGAATATGGTCCCTTCAGACATTATATAGCTCCTTGGAGCAATCAATAGCTCTGTAGGTGATAACATTACCATATAGCTACTCTGAGCGATCAATAACCCCGTAGGCGATGACTCAGTTAGCAACCCTAAAGTTGGTCAATGGAAGGTTGTCCTAGGTGGGGTTAACCCCAATCGATATACAGTGTTCTGATCTCTAACTAGAAACTCTAAAGGCATATCTATCTCTTAAGGCCTAATGCGACCGCTACTCGCCCCTACGATAGTCGGTACTACTGCCAACGGGCACACCTGGTCAAAGAATCCTGATAGTGATCATAATCTCTAATGGTCTAGACATAAAAGGGTGAGGTCTGGAGTGTCCTAAATAATACTCTGAAGGTCATGCTAGGACAATGATAGCTCATAAGCAAACTGTAAGGTCGCAAACGACCAATTTCTTAGTTCCTTTGCTTGGATAACTGTGGAGTTGCTACTGATCAGACATGCTTCTAAGAAATCATCCCCTAATCTTCCACAAATAGCTTACTATAATTCGTAGTCTGAATGTAATATTGTGCTAACATGGTTCAAGTCCCTTAGATTTCAACTTGGTCAGTTTAGATTCCATATGTCTTTGCTGGATGATTCTTAACCCCGTAGGTAAGTTTATCTAAACTTAGCTACTCGCAGCAACATGTACCTAAGTATCTTATAAGAGTAGGTTAGGGAGTTGGCCCCGCGTTCACCTAAGGTTCACTTTTAGGCTACCCACTGGTCTGTCTAACTTGTAAAACTGGAATGACTTCCTGAGCTACTTGTATGACAAGAACTAATTCGACTAAACAAATAGTCACTGGCAGTAACTATCTAGATGACAGGCTATCACTCATTTCACTAGGAAACCCCGGGTGCCGCTGACTCTAGGGTAAGACCATTCTATCCAAATTCTGGCCCTAGAGGTGTCAAGGCACGCTAATGGCATTTGGGTGTTCTTTATTGTCTATACATGCATCAATCGAAGAGTTATAACACCCTGGTGCAGCCTAAATTGTCCAACTAACCGAGCCAAGCCCAACAACTAAACCTAAACTTCTAAGGCCCTGGCATGACAACAAAGCTTTAGGATACTTCTAAATAGTAAATAAACAAATTAGGGGAAATCTCTACGACGCTCCTTGCGTTAGTCACGCTGAACATTCCTTTTCCTGATGAGAGATACTGCAGTGTATTCTCAATACGTCTTTTAGCAGTTAAAAACAACTTATATAATCATAATTTACTAACAGCAGCTAATCACAACATATATATAATCATAATCTACTAGTCGCAGCTAGTTACAACATATAAAGTCATTATCTCCATTCAGGAACATAGGTCGTATCATTATACTACGAGAATAACTTGCTGACGGGATAAGCCTTAACATACCTTGAATGCTGACTTTTGTTTTCTTAAGCAGTTTTCCCCCTGAAGCCAGTAACTCCACTTAATTGTTGCCTTTACACTGAGAGAATACAGCTATTTTCAACAATAAGAATGGCCAATAACAATATCTTTTCAACAGTGTTAATTATAATTCAACTTCATTTCATTTAGCCGAGAACTCATAATTTCTCAGGAATTTAGAAAGAACAAATGCTTACCTATTGCCTGTGGCCGTTCAGAACGCAATTTGAAGTAGTTTCGACAATCATTACTAGGTGGGGTTCTAGTATGTTGAGCATATTTTAAGAAATAACTCGGTAGAGATGCTTCCTGTAGGCCTACAACTTGTTACCAGAAGTTAATTTGCATTTGGACGGAGTTTGACGGCGTAATTCAACAAAAATTCGATGAAATTTACGTGTGCTCTCTATTCTTGGCGAGGGTTCATTTCATAAACGACTTAAGTTAACAAAGCAGGCATATATATAGGCATTGGGCGGTAGCTGACTTAAGTTAACAAAGCAGGCACATATATAGGCATTGGGGGGTAGCAGGGCTTGCACCTCGCATTTCCCAACATGCAAACAAGGTCGGCGCCTCGCGCTGCCCATGGAGAAGGCATGGCCGTCACCTCGCACTGCGCATCACGCAGGCCCTTGCAGTCTAGCCTCACCTGATCATACAAATCTACTCAACGATGTCCTTGCTCGTCCTATCTCAGAGGCTCTTCTCGCATGCTTCAAGCTCTCATTGCTCACCACAAGTCCACACGCACGCACCCTAACCGCTAACATCTTGTGGGGTGTAACATTATCCCCCCTGGAAACATTCATCCTTGAATGTAATATTAAGTTCAAGAGGCCCAACTCTTTTAACTATTGCTACAAAAATTTCAGCAGAGCCTCCTCTGTAATACGGATTATCCGAAAAATCTGAAACACGGAAAAGCCCAACAGAGGTGCCTCACAGGACACTATCTGCAACTGAATAATATAGTGCCCATATATAAGTGACTAATAACAACAACAATAAGGGCTCTACTCAATACCTGAAAGCTATCTTGTTATTTATGAATTTGTCTAAATTTGTATGTTGTCACTATAGAGCCTGGAACAACTGAAGATATTTAGATTTTACTTTTCCTTAGCTTCTTAATTAATCTCTGCTATACCCCTGTTCCCCTCTAAGTCTCTAATAGATCACATCCTTATCTTCACGGTAGCCCCTTAGGGGCTCAGCGACTTAATATAAATATTGGAGCTTCCATGTGGGATGACTCTTCCATGGCCTAAGCATTCTCGACTGGGTTAATTTGAGAAAAGGCCTCTTTCACGCTTGCGTAGTGTTGATAAACAGATCCTAGCCCCCAAGGAAACTTTATCTCATAGGCCACTTGGCCAATCTCTCAGAGGATCCGATATAACTTAATGAATCTAAGGTTGCACTTGCCCTGCTCGTCTGATCTCTTAACACCCTCCATTGGAGAAATTTTTAGCAACATCAGTAACTACTTCAATATCTAACTTTCCCATATGCTAGAACAAGACTTCCAGCGACCTTGGGTTGTCGGTACATATCTCCAAGTGTCTGAGTCGTGTGCTTTTCTTGGTCATTGTCTGGGGATGAGAAGTCATACTTAAATTAACATGCATTCCAATCTATTCTGACAGCTTTTCCAAAACCTAGCTGTAAATTGTGCCCTTTGTTAGAAGTTAATAGACACTGAGACACCACATAGCTAAAATATTTCTTCAATATTTAATTCAGCATAATTTTTAGCTGAAACATAATTCTGACCAGCAAGAAATGAACTAATCTCATTGGTCTTTTAACACTAACTTTAATAGGATTGAATTTACTCCTAGTACGGGTTTTCCATGTAACTATATTCATACTATCTATTTTTCCATTCCACATAGGCACGGCTATCTCCTAAATTAGACTGCTCGATTTCTGATGTTCAACCTCTCTTTGCTGGCCATTGAAGCTTTAATCCACAACTCGATAGTATCCTTCTTCTTCTTATGCCAGCAATAGATCTCTTTTATAATCTAACGTATTTTCATCAAACCTGGGTAGGGGAAGTAACAAACATGGTGCACCTTGCTATGGTATACTAAAGAGGCCAGGCCATATTTAAAACACAGAGTCAACCTTTGGGTCTCAAGACTCTATCCCCTACTATCGCAGAGGCTGGTGACTCCTTCTGTTGGGCCTTATCTATGCTACACTAGGATATTCTCTCCGTACCGTCACTCATTTTCCTCCATAACTGGTGGTAACATTGCAATATTCTAGGTTACAACCTCACTACCCCCCTAAATGTCATCCTAATGCTTATTTCTCGACATTCAGTGGCAATTCCAAGCTCTATCACCCTGTTACCGCCTGGAGGTGATTCGGCTTTCCTCCAAAGTTAGATACTCATTCCTTCCATTTATTTCTATAGGCTAAAATTTGGGGTTTGTGCCCCATGCATTGTACTGAAAAGGATACTACTGACCAAGTCAACTGACCTATATCGTTCTGAACCGTACTCGACCAATTTCCCCGTGTAGTCTCCCTGTCCTGCGACATAACAAACTAGGGCCATGGATATCATTCTGCCTACTGTCATTAGCACACTGAGGCGGAATCAACCTATTTCTGACCTAAGCTTTGTTATTGTTGGGGTTTTATCCTCTATGGACTCTCAGACGTACTTGAATGTTAGTGGCAATCTTACCTGCTCTCTTGATTTATTACCATGAGGGTCTAGTTAACTCTGGAAACACTATGGGTCCTAACCACTTTCTAATCCTTCTCCAAAATCAACAGTTCTAGCCCTCCTTTACTATTTATTCTGGGCAACATGGAAATGATACTTACCCTGCTGTTTTACTAAAGGAACAAGTTGGGAGGAGGAAAATGACCCATAGTTCTATCCTAGGCAAAAGCACAAAACTTTAAAATATTGAAGAACAACCCTCAATCCTTCATATATTTCCGATAAGCTAGCATTAACTGTTGCCTCTGTCTAATTCTCAACATCTATTAGGTAAGCCAAATCATATACATACTATACTCCTAACCTCCTATTTCGAGGTTGAAGAAGGAACTGGGGATGATGTCGGCATATCTATTACCTTATGAGATTTTTGGTGCACCGGGAGGATTCTGGGGAGACTAAAAGTCGTCTATTTCCGCCTTCAGGCTGATTGTCTCCCAACTATGGCCCCTCATTGGTACCTTCTCCTATTGCTGCAACTAAATTGCGGCTGGATGGAGTCTGTCTTATATCATATATTACTCTAGACAGACATAACAATCAAAGCTTAGGGATTCAACCCTATATAACTCGACTTAATAGCACAATCTAAGAAGAAGGAGTGGTAACCATATTATCATGTCTCATAGCCTCCTATTTATAAAATGTGGAGAACACCGCATTTATAACCAAGCTACTAGACACGGCTTGCAGACTCCCTGGGACACGACCTTCTCTGATACCAAGTTCGTCACGCCCCACCTTGGGAGGCATGAATGGCACCTAATGTCATACTGAGATCTGGGCTGACTTGGCTGGGCATAGGCACCTCTAGTGCCTACTACTAACCCAAAATCAAGAAAACAAATTGCTATATCTTGCCTATAAATACAGCCTCGAGCCAATAAGGCCACACAAAACCTATAAAAGAAACCAGCTTACCAAGCCAACATAACATTAATAGGGATCCTATGCGGGCTGACAAGATCATCATGCTGTCTAGTTATAACGAAAAGGAAAATACGCAGGTATACAAGGCCCACATAGCCAATGCATAAAATAACACATACATGGTCCCCACAAGGCCAACAACAACCAACTAACTAAATACTATCGTCTTCAAGCCTCTAAGAGTGAAGATATTGGTCGGGACAGGGCCCCGACCTACCCAAATGTTATACAAATAAAAGATAGATAAATCTTTACAACCTGGAAACTCCAAATGAAAGGAGTTGGCCAAACTACTGAGCCAGAATAGCTACTAGGAGGTCTCACAATCTATCTGTATAAACCTGCAGGCAAGTAAACAGCGCCCCTTGGTTGGGCATCAGTACAAAATGTACCGAATATGTAAGGCAGTAATGAAAAGTTGAATTAACTCTGATAAAGAACTGAAATTGAATAGCAAGAAGGAGTAGAAGATAACCTATAAACTTTCTTATTCATAACCTACCTCTAGTAAATCATTAAACATATATGAGTTGAAACTGTACAACTATAGATTCATAGGCTATATATAGCAAGAAAGTGTACAAACAAGAACCTAACTTTGCCCTCATAAGCCTGGAAGGTACAAGCAACACAAAAATAACCTACTCAGGACCCTATAAGCACTGGCAAGTACACTTCAATCTATATACCCCTATCCAGGTTCCTATGATTCTACTAGTGTTATAGCCAACCTACTCGGCTTATGGGTCCGCATCTGAGCTCGTCGAACTCCTACAATTTTGTTTGCGCCCGGTGGGCTCCTATAACCACACCCTGGGCACCAGGCCCGACGACGATCAGTAATGCCGATACAACATAAAAGAGGTCCATACGTGGATGGACGTAACTGTGGCCTAGGCGTGAATATGGTCCTGTCGGACATTATATAGCTCCTTAGAGCAATCAATAGCCCTGTAGGCGATAACATTATCATATAGCTCCTCTAAGCGATCAATAGCCCCGTAGGCAATGACATAGTTAGCAACCCTGAAGTTGGTAAACGGAAGGTTGTCCTAGGTGGGGTTAATCCCAATGGATATACTGCACTTTGATCTTAAACTAGCCACTCAAAAGTCTTATCTAGCTCTTAAGGCCCAAAACAACCACTACTCGCCCTATAATAGTCTGTATGACTGCCAACAGGCACACTCAGTGTGCCTAATATCTAATTAGAGGATTCTGATAGTGATCATAATATCTAATTGTGTAGATAGAATAGGGCAAGGTCTATAGTGGCCTAAAAAATACTCTGAGGTCATGCTAGGACAATAATAGCTCATAAGTAAATTTTAAGGTCACAGACGACCAACTACTTAGTTCCTTTGCTTGGATAAATATGGAATTGCTACTGATCAGACATGCTTCTAAGTAGTCGTCCCTTAATCTTCCACCGACATCTTACTATAATTCTTACTCTGAAGGTACTACTGTACTAACATAGTTCTAGTCCCTTATACCTCAACTTGGTCTGTTCAGATTCCATATGACTTTGCTAGATGATTCTTAACCCCGTAGGTAAGTCTATCTGAACTTAGCTACTCATGGCAACCTGTACCTAAGTATCATATAAGAGCAGGCTGGGGCATTGGCCCTGCGTTCACCTTATGAAAAGCTTCCCTCCTTAGGGTACCCATGGGTCTGTCTAACTTATACAACTGGGATGACTTCCTGAGCTACCCGTATGAAAAGCACTAAGTCGGCTGAACTAACAGTCACTACCAGTGACTATCTAGATGGCAGGCTGTCACTTATTTCACTAGGCAACCCCGGGTTTTGCTGACTCCGGGGTAAGACCATTCTATGCAAATTCTATCCCTGGAGGCGTCAAGGATGCCAACGGTCTCTGGGCATGCTTTACTTTTTATATATGCGTCAATTAAAGAATTATAACACCCTACCGCACCCTAAACTGTCCAACTCACCGAGTCAAGACCAACAGCTAAATCTAAAATTCTAAGGCCCTGGCATGATAGCAAAACTTTAGGATACTTCTAAATAGTAAATAAACAAACTGGGTGAAATCTCTACGATGCTCCTGGAGTTAGTCACACTAAATATACCCTTTCCCGGCGAGGGATACTATGGTATATTCTCAATACATCTTTTAGCAGCTAACCACAACTTATATAATTGTAATCTACTGACAGTAGCTAATCACAACATATATATAATCATAATCTACTAGAGGAAGCTAGTTACAACATAAAAATCATTATCTCCATTCAAGAACATAGGTCGTATCATTATACGACGATAATAACTTGCCGAAGGGATAAGCCTTAACATACCTCAAATGCTGACTTTCGTTCGTTAAGCAGTTTTCCCCCTGAAGCCAATAACTCAACTTACTTGCTGCCTTTACACTGAGAGAATACAATTATTTCCAACAATAAAAACGACCAATAACAATATCCTTTCAATAAGGTTAACTATAATTCCAACTTCATTTCATTCGACCAAAAACTCATAATTTCTTAGGAGTTTAGAAGGAAGAAATGCTTACCTATTGCCTGTGGCTGTTCAGAACTCAATTTGAAGTAATTCCGACAATCTTTACTCGGTGGGGTTCCGGAATGTCGATCGAATTTTCAAGAAATAACACCTCAGATATTCTTCCTATAGGCCTAGAACTTGTTATCCGAAGTTAATTTTGATTTGGACGGAGTTTGATGGCGTAATTCGACGAAAATTGGATGAAACTTGTATGCGATCTCTATTCTTGGCTGAGGGTTCATTTTATAAATGACTTAAGTTGACAGAGGAGGCTTATATATAGGCATTGGGTGGTGGTAGGGCCGGCGCCTCGAGCTGCCCATGGCGCAGGCAAGGCCAGGCCCTACGCTGCCCATCGCACAGGCCCTCACGGCCTAGCCTCACCCGATCCTTCTAATCCACTCGACGATGTCCTTACTCATCCTGCCTTCGAGGCTCTTCCCTCATGCGTCATGCTATCATTGCTCACCAGAAGTCCACGCGCACGCACCCTAATCGATAATATCTTGCGGGGTGTAACGCGATGTAATCACACCGTCAACCCGCACAATCTTATGCAATGGCCAAAATAGGGGGCATGAGGCTCCTATGCACCACATACTCACAAGGTTAGGAAATTGTGATGAGGTTGCCTGCTGCGTGGCCCGTCTTTTTAATTGATCGACAATAATTTCCCCAACATTGATGTGTATATGATCCATGATATAGGCAACAAGAATTGCAACCTTAATCGGGACTTCTATTGTATTATGGGAAGGGATTAACCGAGCACATACCAAATCAAGCCACTTTCGAGCCTCAAATGTGAGGTCCAGATGGTGAATTAAACCTTTGGAGATGGCCCATTATGGGTGATCACTTGCAATTATGCTAGCTACCCATTGGAACTGATTTTCTTTATCTAGAACCTTCTCTCAAAACACTATATTTGGTTGGATTGGGTCATTCTAGTAGGTGGAATTAATTGCATATGGAGTTATGGGCACCTCTTGGCCACGCACCCATATAGACGTCAGGCATGGTATTGTCTCTATTCAGCCTTTATGTTTGAGGGTTCTTTGTCATGCTCTGTAGGATGCATATAATTCCTACATCAACTCAATAAAGTAGGGGTCGACTCATATGGTGAATGGGCCCCAATCTCACATGCCAATCTGATAGTAAATATCAGGGAAAGCAGTTTTGAAAGACTCTACCTTAAACAGAGCTTCTCCATAGATGGATCTCTTCTACTTGAAAGATACATAATACTCTTCCATTCCATCCAACCTAAAGCGACTAAGCGCTATACGCTGGGCCTCATCAGAAGATAGGCTTGGTGCGTTTATTTCATTCATGCTTTTCCTTTGTGAGGCCTTCTGGATGTGGACATGATACTACAGACTAAGGTTAGAATTATGCACACATTTGAAAGAAAGAGTATTGAAAAACCTAATGATGTCCAAAAAGGGACGTAAGGAGAAGTGATCTAGGTGACATCGGTGAACCATCGGCGAAAGGCAGATGTGGAACCGTGAAGCACCAACGAGCCGCTAACATTTATCAGTAGGATGGGTATAGACCACTGTTCGCTCTCAGGCACACATGCAAGTGCACGTGGTCGTTCAAGTAATATAGTGGCCCTTTTTATGAGCCGGATTGTCGAACCCACAAGGACTAAAACAAATCAGAAAATTAATAAATTAAAGTGTTAGTTTAGTTGGATAGGGAGGTTGTTGTTGGTTTATATCTAATTACAAGGTTTGAGACAAAGATAATCCGAAAACAATATAAGATAGAACTAGAGTTAAGACCGGATAATCATCCAATGCTACAATTCAAAATGGGTTAAGTATGAGATGATCAATTGTTGTCTCATATAATTGAAAACGAGGTTCTTATGGTCTTTCAAACCACTAAAAACACAAACTATCCTACTCCATAATCCGCGGAATAACAATCCATTCCCAACTACTACGCCATCTGCGAAGTAACAACTACAAGTTGATGTTAGGTATGAGATATCCTAATTTGTGGGAATAATCAACTACATGGATGTGGTTTAATGGGGTTTTTTCCATTGATTGTGGGCTTTCATACCTCCAACCATTTAACCAAACCTAGCAATATAATGCCTCCTACTATCGGTAGAAGAACACTACTACTACAATAGGTAGAGTAACAATTCTAAGCTGGTGTTTTGTTATCTTCCCATTTTATCAACAAAGCAAGAATGAATTAGGTATATTTCTATCCTAAAACATGGATCTTATCAAATGACAAGAACTTGCCCCTCACATTCTTATGTTCTTAACTTAGGTTTTGTCTTCCAAAACTTCACTCAAGCATAACCCATTAGTTTTCATGGTGATCTAGCATAAAAACATCCAATAATCAAGAATGTAAGACAAAACAACAATTAATACTTAACCCAATCCGAAAATCAAGAAAATATATTCATATCCATGGCCTCAACCCTAGATGAGGGTTCTAGGACCTCATGTTTGTAAAAATACTCAAAAACATGTTTAGAGTAGATTACTTACAAGAATAGATGAAAAGGAAACAAGCAAAGATGAACCCAATGGAGTTCTTCAAGTTCCCTTTGCGCCTCCTAAGCAGTTTTCCGGAAAAACCCGTCTCACCCTAATTTTTGTCAAAGTTTCCTATTTATAGTAAATGAGAAAAATGCACTATTGCACCCGAAGTAGGCCTTCTCCATGTCACGGAGTGTATCGCAGAGCACTGCCTCCATGACACGGAGGTATCGCAATAGCTTACTGGAATTTTCCAAAATTTAATTCCGGAAGTAGACTGCCTCCGCGATGGCTCCATGACACGGAGCTGTCGCACTAGACTTCAGTGATTTTGAGTTTTTTTTCCAGCTTTGTCATTTTGCTCCCGATATAATTTCTCCACTTCACCAAATCATCAATTTAGTTCTCAAATGCATTATTTACCTTCAAAAATAAAGACTAATCATGTTGGTTAATATTTCTTCTCATTTACATAAAAATGAATGAAAATGTACATAATTAAATAAATAAAGGCAAAACTAAGTTATAAAGTATCACTTGGGCATGTAGTATTGGGCATGTAATATTGGGCATGTAATTATTCCCACACATAAAGCTTTGTTCGTCCTCGAACAACCCTTGTACATCTCATGGACTTGAAGACTCAAACATAGCTACTTTTAGCACAACAATTCAAGCTATGACTACAATGAAAGTTTAGGATGGCAAGTGAAAATATAGCCTGCAAGATTTACTCATTCACATGAAGTACAACTATATCCAGACTTCCTAACCTCAAGAATTTTACTCTTAATTTAAGAAAACTCATGCAAACTAACTGGTCAAAAAATCCACATGAATGACATCCTTCACTGAACCTGTGCCCTCACACGAGAGAGTTACCCATTTTCAATCACAACATTTTTTAATTCACACATATATGGGTATATGAATAGAAATTATGCTCAATCTCACAAGGAATTCACATGCATCATGTAGTTAATCATAAGCTTGCCCTTAGTGTTTTACTCTACTAATTTAAGGATGATTGAACATAAGATCAAATAGGACTTTTTAGGTTGTAATGTGGCTAAGGGTTGGTAGGGATTCTTTACAAATGGTGACATTCTTCCCCAAGCACTTTTAATACATCACACCTTCTTTATGGATATCTATTTTCTTACTTCCCCTCCTTTTTGTTTTTCCTTTTTTTTAGTTCCCCTTTCTTCAAGTACATTTCATCTTATTGGTAAGGAGTACTTAAGAACCTTTTCATTCATTTATTTTCTTACTCCCTACCAATAATAAAGTATTTTCAACAAGTGTACTTCTAAATTTTTCTTTAACTTCCACAATTGCTATTTTTCCTTATTTCTCCTAATTCTCACTCCTTCACTCCTTTAGATTTTTCACTTAAGCACTTAGGAGTTTTGGATCAAATTTCAAGTCTAATGAAAGAAAAAGGATTTAGCTTATATTGTGCCTATCAAAGAATAGGCTTAAGGCTCAAAGAGCCTAACTAGGATCCAATATTCAAGGTAGGTAAGGCAAGATTAGATATTTGGCTCATTCAAAGAAATGCTTAAATCATTTCCTATACTCTACATCCTTCATTTCATTTTATAAACACACCAGGCAAGTTCTAGACACTCCACAATAGCACGGAATGATCAAAAACCTTACATTCATGGAACAAGCTTAATTCAAGACATACTCAGCATATTTTTAACTCAGCTAATCACACGAATTCAAAAATTAAGCTTAACGTAGGTATACCACTTGCATGCTTAAATACTAAACATACTTGCATCTCACAATCACTTATAGCACATTACAAGAATATCACACCAATACGTAGCTACAGGTTCAAAAATCAAATATCAAAAACCTATTGACTAAATTTTGATTCAAAGGGACTTTTCTCAGAAAAAGCATCGAAAACAAAAATTGAGAAACCCAACTCAAAAGAAAGAAAAAAATAAAAAACAATTGACACCAATAAATAAAAACCAAACAATCAATCACACCACACAATTTCAACACAAACAATACTACTAAGCAAAAATATTTTTGGATTTTTTAGATTTTTCAGTTTTTTTAGTTTTCCCCGATGCATACAACAGAAAAAGAAAGAAAAAGAACCTTAACAATGTACTCCACCCCACACTTAGTCTGAACACTATCTTCAGTGTTCTCATACCACAACATAACATAAAGTATGGGTGGTGAAACTCCATATTTAATCCGCAGGTTCAATTTCCTCGTTCGGTCCTAATGCTTCATCCCCCAGATCCGAATTCGCACCATCTTCATCTGACTCCCCATTCGAGTTATCCCGGTGAGTCTCCTCATCCGTGGGAATGTCATCATCTACCGGTTCTACAAAGTCCATCCATGTTCTTCATAACGTTTTGGCATGCTCATTCAACGGGTAATCCATGTCAAGCTGCCATAGTTCATTTTCCGTCGCTGGCCGTCCTCCTATTCTTAGTTGTAGCATCTGCATCCTATACATTCAAGCCATGTAGTAATCATCACGAGCATGACACTCGGCTAATGTCAGCACGGGCCCAAATGTGGAGTCTGGTTCTTTGGTCTTTGTCACATCCAAAGCACGGTGATCAAACCTGGGTAGGTAGTCTAGAGCCTCTTCTTCAATGTCTTGCTCCTAAGATAGGCTATGAACAAGCCACCAAACCCATATTTGTGTCCTTGATGAAGTCGGGCTTTCTTCATGGATGATATAATGACAGTACCAACATTTATTTCTATACCCTTCATCAAGGCGTATACCAAACAAACCCTGTCCCGGGTGACATCAGTCATATGTACCCTGGGGATTAAGCAAGTACAAACAATTTTTAGCCAAATTCTTGCTTTTTTGTTCATTTTGGGCAAATAGGAGTGTCTGATGGTGGCCTCTTTCCTTGTGTCTGTTCCACCTTGCTGTTGATCTTTGACCACACAAAGTGTGTCTTATGTCTGCATATGGTGGAGATATTTTGAGCTGGTGTAGAATGTAGGGGTCAATATTCGAAGTTCCCAAGATGGCATTTAGATGGTGTGGCTCAAATGTAACCACTTGTCCCTGAATTTTGACCGTATGGCTGCACAGGGTGGGGTCCCAATTTGCATAGAATTATCGTACAAGGTGAAGATTACACTCTTTGGGTTCTTGAAGATGAAGTCCAAAGCCGCAGTGTGTATCCTTTGTAAGATTCTGGGGAATTCTTGGGCTATTGGATCCCTTTCTATTTGCTCCTCAGGGAAGTACTTTGTTTCCTTGTGCTTTGCGTACCATTTCTTCCCCTAGTCCAATACCCAGCGTGTTTCATACTACCTTCGCTGGCCCCTTGGCACTGCTGGTGCTGCTGGAACTGATGCACCAACTCTATGTCTTTTTTGGCTTGGGCCAGATGTGGATGCAGCTTTCCCTTGTATTGTCGTCCAGACATTTTCCTGTTCATCAAAAGCAATATATTTCAATGTCATTTAGTCTACAGTTAGCTACTACTAAGGTTGGGCTTCAATTGATCACCCCACACTTAGTTGTTCGCCATCTTTCATACAATCGACAAGAAAAACCTCACAATTCCATCTCTTCTTATTTCTCACAAGGTATAATGCATCAATAAAAAGTCGATGGAATAGCTTCTTTGTACTACTCAGAATTCATACAATTCCTTGTTAAAGTTCATCCATCTATCCATTGACAAGGTGCATGATGCTTAGCCTAAACTTATAATCAAGAGGCAATTCACAATTTTATGCAGAACAACCTATTGGATTTTTCCTACTTTCATCCACAAAAATCAATCTTCAACCTTAACATCATCAAATTTTAATCACAAATTTTCAACTCCAACAACATGCACAACCCAAGATTTCACTTTTTCTACCTTTTCTTCTTCTTCTAAACTCAACTTCTAATCCCTAGTTATCAACAATGCAATAGTTTCAACACAAAACATGTAATCATTGAGTTCATATCACAAAACTAGCACAAAATCAACAATAAGTCATGACCAAATCAATTACACAATTTTTCAATAACTTAGGGCAGAAATTCATCACAAACTATGTTCATGAATCGAAATAGTAAGAAAGAATGAACAAAAGTTCAAGAACATACCTTTACTTGAAGAGTTTGAAGAAGAATTGAAGGAATTTCTAGGTTAGGAGCGTGGCACGTTGAGGGAGAAAGGGGAATAGGGATTTTGTCGCGGAGAGTTTTTGAAAAAAAGAAGGAATTACGTACTTTGGGGTTTAAAATAAGTGTTTTTGTGCGGGTCGACCCGGTACTCGAACTGACCCGACGCGATTTTGGCCTCAACGTGTCACGGAGCCATCGCGGGGCATCAAGCTCCATGACACGGAGTTCTCTCCAAGGCTCACTGCCTCCCTCCCCAAATTTTTTCAAATTTACCTTTTTCCATCTGTTTAAAAAATTATTTGCACTCCTTATCACCTAAAAATCATCCAAAAAAATTTAGTCAGTTAGAAATGAGTGGGTTGCCTCCCACCAAGCCCCCTAGTTTAAGTCATGGCATGACTTTTATTTGAAAACCAAATTTTTCATCAAATTCACGGGTTGCCTCCCGTGCAGTGCCTAATTTTTCGTCGCAGCACGACGTATCCAGTTTCACCACTTTTCCCTCCACTTTAAGGATATGAATCTCACCCCTAACTTCTTTTCCAGTTTCCTCTTCTGCTCTAGGGGTGGTTGTGAGAAATATAAAAGACCAAGCAGTAGATGTCGCCTCTTGCGCTTGTTGGCCCGTAAGTAAGTGAAGTCATTTTGTCTATCCGATTCAACAAATTTCAGAATATATGGAACTTGTTCCTCCTCTAGATCTTTCTCTACAAGCTTGGAAGATTCTATTTCAAGATTTCAACCAAACTTAATGTCGAGAAATGCTTTGAGTGTGGTACAATACACCTCAAATCTGAAACTACATTGTGCTTGACCTCCTTACTTATGTACACCTTCTCCAAATGAACATCTAACTCTTCATAAATGTCGAATGGTTGGAACTCTATCTCTTGTTTCATGAATGGATCGGCTCTACGTGTGAGACAATCATGGAGACTCTCAGGAGCTTCTAACAGTTGAGCTTGTGTCACAAACTCACCCTTTTCTTCTCCTTGTATTCCCTCTCGAGTATTGCATAAAACCGCCATTTGCAAATCAGAGCAAGCTTCAGCTTCAGCCCTCATCTCCATGAATTTGTTGGTTATCATTTCCAAGGCCTCTCCATTTTCCTCTGTCTGAACTCTCAATACTTCCATCTCCTCTTCATCACTTGGCAAACTTTCCCAAGGTCTAGTATTTTGAGCACTAGCCAACTGTCCCAATTGAAACTCCAAACTCCTTGCGGCTAACTGCTGGTTTTTCAGGTCTGCTGTAAACTCTGCTTGATCAGCTTGCAGTTGAGCTTGATTTGCTATAATGGCTTTCAGCATGATTTCTATCCGAGCTTGGCATTCCAAGTCCTCATTTTCATTATTCCTATACTCATCAAAAATAACAGAAGGATCATAGTAGGGACTTGGGGGAGGGGAGTATGAATTTGGACAACCATTCCAATGGCCATCCTGACCACCACATATATTGCAAGTGTTACATTGTTGCCAAAAGTGGGCTCCCCCAAATTCAGATAGGATTCACCAAAATATGAGTATCCACCATTCAACCCATTTGTGTTCCAAGATGTCATGTCAAAGAAGGGTATCCAACTAAAAACAAAAAATTAAAATAAATAAATAAATAAAATTTAATTTCTTTTTCATAAGAATTATAAACTAACACAAGAAAAACATTTTTAATTCACTAATTACGCCAGTCCCCGGCAACGGCGCCAAAAACTTTTTCGCTCTCAGGCACACACGCAAGTGCACGTGGTCGTACAGGTAATATAGTGTCCCTTTTTAAGAGCCGGATTGTCGAACCCACAGGGACTAAAACAAATCAGCAAATTAATAAATTCAAGTGTTAGTTTAGTTGGATAGGGAGGTTGTTGTTGGTTTATAGCTAATTACAAGGTTTGAGACAAAGATAATCCGAAAACAATATAAGATAGAACTAGAGTTAAGGCCGGATAATCATGCAATGCTACAATTCAAAATGGGTTAAGTATGAGATGATCAATTGTTGTCTCATATAATTGAAAACGCGATGCTTATGGTCTTTCGAACCACTAAACACACAAACTAGCCTACTCCACTATCCGCGGAATAACGATCTATTCCCAACTACTACGCCATACGCGGAGTAACAACTACAAGTTGACGTTGGGTATGAGATATCCTAATTTGTGGGCTTAATCAACTACATGGATGCGGTTTAATGGGGGTTTTTGCCATTGATTGTGGGCTTTCATACCTCTAACCATTTAACCAAACTTAGCAATATAATGCCTCCTACAATCGGTAGAAGAACACTACTACTACAATAGGTAGAGTAACAATTCTAAGTTGATGTCTTGTTATCTTCCCATTTTATCAACCAAGCAAGAATGAATTAGGTATATTTCTATCCTAAAACACGGATCTTATCAAATGACAAGAACTTGCCCCTCACATTCTTATGTTCTTAACTTAGGTTTTGTCTTCAACAACTTCACCCAAGCATAACCCATTAGTTTTCATGGTATTCAAGCATAACAACATCCAATAATCAAGAACGTAAGACAAAACAACAATTAATACTCAACCCAATCTAAAAAAAGCTAATATATTCATATCCATTTCCTCAACCCTAGATGAGGGTTCTAGCCACTCATGTTTGTAAAAATACTCAAAAACATGTTTAGAGTAGATTATTTACAAGAATAGATGAAAAGAAAACAAGAAAAGATGAACCCAATGGAGTTCTTCAAGTTCCCTTTGCGCCTCCTAAGCAATTTTCCGGAAAAACCCGTCTCACCCTAATTGTTTGCAAAGTTTCCTATTTATTGTAAATGAGAAAAATGCACTATTGCACCCGAAATAGACCTTCTCCATGTCACGGAGTGTATCGCAGAGCACTGCCTCCGTGACACGGAGGTATTGCAATAGCTTACAGGAAATTTCCAGAATTTAATTCCGGAAGCAGACTGCCTCCGCGATGGCTCCTTGACACGGAGATGTCACGCCAGGCTTCAGTGATTTTGAGTTTTGTTTCTAGCTTTGTCGTTTTGCTCCTGATATAATTTCTCCACTTCACCAAATCATCGATTTAGTCCTCAAATGTATTATTTACCTTCAAAAACAAAGACTAATTATGTTGGTTAATACTTCTTCTCATTTACATAAAAATGCATGAAAATTTACATAAAATTAAATAAATAAACAAGGCAAAACTAAGGTATAAAGTATCACTTGGGCATGTAATTATTCCCAAGATCAACCACAACCACTAGCACCCCACTGATGGATCGCCGCTCTTGAATTGTGAAGTGCCAATGAAACACGGGTTCATGACAGAAGTTAGAATTATGCAATCGAACCCATGATTTAACTGGCGATTTGCCTATAGGTGGCCTTTTATGCAGTTAAACCCACATGTTTCCCCATACTTTGATACACACAGATTCCTTCCAATTTAATAAAGATAATTCTCCCATAAGAAAGGTGTCATTCTATCTATCATCGGGCAACTTGTGAAGGTGACACACTCGGGGTTACACAGACTTCACCCCATATATCACCAAATAAAACATCGCAACCACATAAAAAGAAAAAATAAATCCATACATCATGAAATAAAACATGAGATACTCAAAAAAAAGAAAAACATCATCAATAACTGCTCAACACATGCATAATGAAGGGTGTTAATTCATAATTAGAGCATGAGCTAAAGAAACCATACCAAATTGGGAGGTGGTAACAAATCGTGCGAGCTTTGCACTTATGCCTACTGATTGTGTTTTTTAATATGTGGGAGTAGAGATGATGTGAGAATGGAAATGGAGAGTAGTATTTAAGTGGGAAGAGAGGGGGGAGTTGATTGGGCAAGAGGGAGGTAGATATTAATAGAGGTTAGGTGGAAGAATGGTTTGTTGGGAAGATGAGAGATGGTGGGAAAAATGGTAATTGTAGATTATTAGGTCAAAGACCACTCAAACTTCTAATAAGAATATAAATCCATATCAGGGCATACTGGTGATCACCGATGTGAACTGGTGATTCGCTAATGTGGCCGCCGATGACATTACCTGCGCGTATTTCCTAATTCAGGATAGGCGACTCGTGGAGTGGTACAGGCATTTAGACAGGTGAGATGTCGATGTTATGATTACTCTCAGGTACAATGGTTGAGACCGACAACTTTTCGGCAATTTGCGCCTTTGTAGTGGAAATTCACCGGATGAGCCGCCGACTGACTTTGAACTCCCAGATGTACTAAATAGATTTGGAAAATCATTGGTGGTTCGTGAAGTGAAGTCGGTGTCCCGCTGGCGAGTTGCTTATTTCCTCCCAGCTTATTTCATTTCTGTTGTATTGCCTGCGAGAGGGTGGCGCCTGGCATTCCTTCTATGTAGCGCGTTCATGCCCTGTCCTTGTCTTCCTTGAATTGCACCTACCTACAAAAATCAAAAACAACAATGCATTAAAAATGTTCAAGAAGAATAGAGAATAAGAATGCTTGGGTTGCCTCCCAAGAAGCGCCTTAGTTAGCGTCATGGCACGATGAGGGTCTCTTATTAATTACGGTTCATCTAGGTATATGACCTTTGTGCGGCCAACCTTCTCCAACACCTCTAGATAACTTTTTACTCGTCAACCATTCACCTTGAATTTACCTCCATTTTCTCCTTGAAGCTCTATGGCACTGTTTCCGTAAACTTTAGATACTTTGAATGGCCCTGACCATTTGGATTTTAGCTTCCCAGGGAATAGTATCATCCATGAATTGAACAACAACAACCATTCTCTAGAGTAAATTGTGCTGCAAAACTTTTTGGTTATGATAATGTTTCATTCAGGCTTTGTAAATAGCTACATTCTCATATGCCCTCAATTTTGAATTCATCCAATTCATGCATATTTTGTACTAGCCCTTGGAAGGCTCTCCCCCATTCAAGGTTCAAGCTTTTCAATGCCCACAAGGCTTTGTGTTCTAACTCAACAGGGAGGTGGCATGATTTTCCAAAAACAAGATGATATAGGGACATCCCAATCAGTGTGTTGAATGCAGTGCGATATGTCCACAAGGCATCATCTAACTTTCGAGCCCAATCTATTCTATTTACATTGACTGTTTTAGTTAAGATAGATTTGATCTCCCAATTTGAAACTTCTACTTGGCCACTGGTCTGTGGGGGATAAAGGATGGCCACTTTGTGCTTCACACCATATTTGGCTAACAATGTGCTGAATAGTCGATTGCAAAAATGTGATCCCCCATCATTAATGATAGCTCTAGGAGTGCCAAATCGGGAGAAAATATGTTTCTTCAAGAAGGCTGTTATGCTCCTTCCTTCATTGTTAGGTAATGCTACAACTTCTACCCACTTGGAAATATAATCAACCGCCACCAAGATGTACGTATTTCCATAAGATCTCACAAAAGGACCTATGAAATCTATCCCCCATACATCAAACAACTCAACCTCTAAGATTGGCGTTAATAAAAGTTAATGCCTCCTTCAAATACTCCATGTTCGTTGACACTGATCGCATTGCTTCACAAAATCATGGGGATCCTGATGTAGGGTAGGCTAATAAAATCCACACTGTAGCACCTTTGCTATTGTCCGCAAACTCCCATAATGGCCCCTAACAAGTGAAGAATGACAAGCCTCTAAGATTGGTACCATCTCCACTTCTGGGACGCACTGGTGTATTAAACCTTCCGGCTATAGAAAAGGTAAGGTTTGTCCCAATAAATTTCCGAACATCATGCATGAATTTCTTCTTTTGATGAAAGTTTAAACCCTCGGGTATGATGTTGCTTGCCAAGTAACTAGAAAAATTGGCAAACCCCGGTGTTAAGTCATGGGTTGCAGCTAGAGTATGTTCATCTAGGAAAGCATCATTGATCTCCTCATGTACTCCCGGCTGACCACTTTTTTCTTGGCGTGATAGATGGTCAGCCACTTGATTCTCACACCCCTTATGATCCTTCACCTCAAAGTTGAATTCCTGCAACAACAGAATCCACCTAATAAGCCTTGGTTAGCATCTTTCTTGGCTGTCAAATATCTAAACGCCGCATGGTCCATGTGCACCACCACTTTGGTTCCCAACAAATATGCCCGAAACTTTTTAAACGCAAACACAACAATGAGTAACTCATATTCAGTCACTGTATATTTCATTTGTGCGTGATTTAGAGCTTTGCTAGCATAGTAAATGGGATGAAATATCTTATCTTTCTGCTGACTAAAGACTGCTCCTAATGCTGCCCACTGCATCGCACATGAGCTTAAATGGTCTTCACCAATCAGGTGCTTTAATGATTTTATAGGAAATTAACCTTTCTTTCAACTCCACAAAGGCCTTCATACACCCCTCGTTAAATTGAACTTTGCTTCTTTCTCCAACAGTCAAAATAAAGGATGAGCTATTTTAGAGAAATCTTTAAGCAAACGGCAGAAAAATACCGCATGTCCGAGGAAACTCCTAACACCCTTCACTGTGCATGGTGGAGATAACTGAGCAATGGCGTTGATCTTGGCTTGATCCACCTCAATTCCTTTCTCGGAAATTTTATGTCCCAAAACAATCCCTTCTTTTACCATGAAATGACATTTTTCCAAATTAAGGACCAAGTTTGTCTCCTAACATCTCTTCAATACCTCTTCTAGGCATACCAAACAATTTTCAAATGAATCCCCCATAACTGAGAAGTCATCCACTAAGACCTCCATAGTATCTTCCACCATATCTGAAAAGATGGACATCATACATTGTTGGAAAGTGGTGGGGGCATTGCAAAGGCCAAAAACATCCTCTTGAATGCGAAAGTTCCATAGGGACATGTAAAAGTGGTTTTCTCTTGATCCTCAAGCGAGATCGAGATTTGATGGTACCCCAAGTATCCATCCAAGAAACAATAATATTCTTTCCCAGCCAATTGGTCTAACATTTATTCAATGAAGCGCACTAGGAAGTAATATTTCTTTGTCCAGGAGTTTAACTTATGATAATCCATGCAAACTCTTCATCCAGTAACTGGGTGAGTTACAATTAATTCATTCTTTTCATTTGGGACAACCGTAATGCCTCTTTCTTTGGCACACACTGTACAGGGCTTACCCAATTGTTGTCGGCAATAGGATACACCACTCCTGCATCTAGCCATTTAATAATCTCCTTTTTGACCACCTCTTGGATAGGTGGATTCAGACGCCTTTGATGCTCGATTTATGGGCTGCAATTCTCTTAAAGATTAATCTTGTGACTGCAAATCCCTGGAGGAATACCGATAATATCAGCTATTGATCACCCTATAGCTCGAACATGCCTTTTCAATACCATGATGAGTTGTTATACTTGGATGGGAGTGAGCTTTGCTGAAATAATGACCGGGAATATCTCATTTTCCCCCAGATATGCATATCGCAAATAAGTAGGTTATTGTTTGAGCTCCGTCTTTGGAGGTGCAAAAATGAACAGCAGTGATGGTGGAGTTGTCCGATTCTTTAGGCCGAGGTCGACCTTCCTCGATTGGAAGGTATAAGTTCCTATCCCTTTGCTCACTTGACAAACCTCCTCTAGTTCTTCACCTCTCAAGGAAAGTGTACCAAATGTTTCATCCATAACCTCTTCTTTCATTTCCCATCCAAATGTTCCTTCATCCATGACGGCTTGAGGTGGTGAAACATTTGTTTCCTTTGTTAATTGTTGAGCTGCCACCTGAGATGCTAGCACATTCATCCTGTTCTCTAACTGTTTTATTGCTACGTCATGATTTTTTATTGTTGTAGTGAGGTCCGACAATTCACTCTACAATTCCTGAACTCCTGAATTAGTTGAAATAACTTTTTCAAGTACCACCTCAAGAGTGTTTTCCATGCGAGATAAGAGTGAATCATCGCTTCCTTGGCTATTTGTCTCAGCTAAACAGACATCGTTCCAACCTTGATTTTCATTATAAGAATACTCATAACCTTGGTACGCTTGATTGTATCTTATATGAAAACCCTTCATATAATTCGTTAATAGCTCTATTTGTTTCATCATGACCAACAATACTGTATCTTTCCACCCTTCTCTATGCCACATCTTATCTACCAATTTTAGAGTCTCCACATAAAGTGACCCCTCGAGGTCTCGCAACAGCCTTTCAAAAAGGCTTATAACCAAATCAGTGATAATGGCAAGATGAAGTACCAATTCTGGCAATAAAAGCCAACTAACAATTGTGCAAGACCAATTTAAATTAATAATAACACAAGAATATCAAGCACTAGTCTCCGACAAAGGTGCCATTTTTTAGAACATTCAGAATACAGTCTTCTTCACAAAAGAATGTAGATGGTCGTTGTATCAAAATAAATTACCTGATGGATGTTGGGGTCGAATCCCACAGAGACTAACAAGTGATATAAACAAGTGTTCTTTGAAAAATTTAAATTAGTTCACACCACTCAAAAGAAACAAAGCAGTAAATACTTTGGGGGAAAATTGATGTTAACAATATGGTATGGATTCTAACTCAGCTAATTAGAACAGCAAAATAACAAAAGTTGTAGACAATAATGAGAGAGACTAGAGGTGTGGTGTAGATGATTTTCTTATTAAACAAGGTTATGCTAGATCATCTCATCATTGTAAATTGTGTAAATAAATTTGGACAAGTGGGCATTCTATGTTTTTCAACCTCATGAATGTCTCTTTTTAGAGTTCTTTCGAACCACTAGATACAATTAAATTAGCCCAATCAAGTTTGGATTAATAACTGCACTATCTATAGCTATTAGCTATTATTTGGGTGTGTGAATATGAGTTTTGACTATGTCTAGCCCAACCCCACCGCATCACATCGATTTCCCCCATCAAATTCTTTCCCAATACTCAATTCTTATCTTTCACGTAGAAATCAAGTAAGAAAAGTAATCCACATTTGCAACTATAGATCATCAATTATAAATTGGAGAGAACTTAACAGATTTACACTAATTAAGCAATATTAAGATGAATATAGCAATACCCAATCTAATTAAGCACTCATCACCACACCTCTAGTTTATGTTTAGCTACTCATGGTTAAGAAGCTAAATAGTATATTCAATAATAAACTCATTGATTTCATTAAAAGAGAAGAAAAATCAAATTCAAAAATATGTTTGTAACAGTGGTGATACCTTGAAAAGGAAGAAGATAAAGAAAAGAAAAACAATATTCAACAATCTCCACCAATAGAATTATGAAAAGCGATATTCAACAATCTCCACCAATAGAATTCTACTTTCTTTTAAAGCAAAAGGAATGTTCAAATAGCTAAAGTTAAGATCTAATATGTGCAGAGTACTTTATTCTAGACTATATACAAAAATAGGGCAACCAATCTCTTCTTTTTCAGTGTTAGATGTTATTGCCCCTGTTCAGGCGTTTTGTCACTTACGAAAGCACCGGCAATTCACCGGTTATATTCCATGAACCGCCATATTTCATCTTTTTCACTTTCAGTGATTTCTAGTAGCATTCAGTGATTCGTCGGCCTCTAACCGCGCTATGACGATTACTTTCCTCTTGTGTCCAGCAAGTTCAGGTGCCTGTAGGCGATTTAACCAGTGAGTCGCCGATTGATGTCCGTGACCGCCGGTCACATTTGTTCCTTAAAATAGTGGTCATCTGTGTTTGGCCGGCATTTTGCCAGTGCCCTTCGGTGGAGCGCCGATTTTCACCAGATTTCTTTGTTTTTTACTCCACGTCTTGCTCTTTTCTTCAACTCATATGTCTACACATAAAAATTCAAAAAGGGCATAAAATTCATCTAAATGACTTGAAAACAAAGATAAAAGCTCATTCTTAAGAGCCTAATGAGTTGGTAAATTACCAACTCATCACATGGCCATTTCCATTGCCATTTCTCCTTCCATTGACTCGACGGGGAGGCATATTTCTGCAAACATGTGTAACACGAGTTAGAGGAATAGAAAAATACTTCATCGCATGACATGAATCGTGAAAAAAGGAAAATTTCCTAAAATGTCTTATAGCCTCTTCCCCATAAGTGGGGCATGCTTCACACTCGTGGAAAAAACTTTACTTAACGTGACTTTCAGATGCCCTAGGACACACCTAAATCTTGCTCTGATACCAAGTTTTTCACAACCTTACCTAAGATCCAGGATCGGTACATGAGACCTAAAACCAGGAATGCCACCAAGCTAACCATGGTATATAAATTCATGACTTAAGAGCATAAACAAGCGGAAATTAAAGAATAAATACGGAAAGGGGCGTTAGCGGTCTTTTTTGCCTCACCTGCTACTGGGAAGAGAGAGTCGCTGTCATTCTTCGCTTCGTTCGAGAATCAACTGCACATGAATAGGCTCTTCCTTAGGCCACACAACTCAACAATGCTGATCTGTCTATACTGATAGTCTGAAAAGCCTCTACTACTACGATAAGCTGATGGGACAACACCCCCAACTAGCTTACTAGGTTAGAAACTGAAAGTCATGATAAAGACATAAAACTGATAACATCCCCAGAGAATGACGACTCACCCGAGCGGGAATAGTACTGGACTAATCGGGAGCATGCTGTCGGCGAAACTGAGCTGGATCACCCAAACCTATATTATGAGATGATATAGCATAGAGTATACGGTTCAGACTTCATCAAGGAACTTAGATTCATCTTCTATCACTGAGACCACTCTATATATCCTTGGTTGCTTCATTGATCGGCAGACATTAAAGGTGGCCTCTTCTTTATTTAGTCTGAACTTTAACTGACTAGTCTCCACGTTTACTAAGGCCCTTCCAATAGCAAGGAATGATCACACCAAAATGATGGGGACCTCATAATCAACCTCGCAATCAAGGATCACAAAGTCTATTTGGAATATGAATTTGTCAACTTTGACAAGAACATCAAAAAGGATCCCCATAGGCATCTTCACAGTTCTGTCGGCCATCAGCAGCCACATGGTAGTCGATGTGGGGGCTCCTGTTCGGTCTGTTAGGGATAACTACACGCAGGTGCACGTGGTCGAACAAGTAGTAAAGTGGCTCAAGTAAGCCAAGTATCGATCCCACAAGGACTGGACTAAGTTATTAATCTAATCAAGTGTCAATGAACTTTAACTCTAAAATGCAGACAACAGTGTGAAGAGAAATTTGATATTTTGTTTCCTAATTTTATACTAAGTCTAAAACGAATATACAATTTGAGTCTGAACTATAAGTATGAGCATGCTGAGGCTAAAATGAACATGTAGAGAAATAAATTATCGATACAATTTGATTAATCTTTCCTCTGGTTGCTAATCAAGAATTATTGCCTATGGATTAAAACTCTCGTATTTAACCCAACTTAAGAATCATGAACCTTCCACCTACATCTCTGTGATAAAAATAAATTCATGTTCTAGCCATACAAAACCGATTCCTTAATTGAATAACACGACTTTCAGGTATATCTCTATCCTGAATGTAAATCAATTCTCAATTTTCCCAAACTAAGAAAAGATCATATCCTATCAATTCACAACTTTCCAATTTCTTGCTCTCTCGAGTGAAACCGGACTTTTTAGATATACATTAAGATTGGTCACACATTAATGCAGTAAGAACAAGAATCAATAGAACAACCATGGAAGAAAAGATGAAAAACCAATTGATCAATAGTTACATTTCAATACAAATGTTCTTAACCTCAGCAAGAAGGGAATTTAGCCACTCATTTATGGATTAAACATCGTTAAATGAGTGTTAATCATACAAGCAATTGAAATACAGATGAAGGAGATAGAGAAAAACCCTGAGATTTTCGTCCCCTCAACTACCTGTAACTCACATTCTTGCTCCACCAAGTCAGAATTATTAAAAATAAAACCTAAGTGTTCTATTTATGCTAGGTGGAATTTTTTCCGGAATAACAAGCAACGTGTCACGGAGTGTATCGCGGAGCACTGCCTCCGTGACACGGTGTGTATCACGGAGCACTGCCTCCGTGACACGATGTGTATCGTGAAGCACTGCCTCCGTGACACGGTGTATTCCACCACAGGCCAAATTTTGCATTTTTTCTTGTTGACTTTCACGTTTTGCTCTTGATTCCATTCCTCCACTTCACCAAATCATGAATTAGTTCCTCAAATGCATTATTAACCTTCAAAAATAAGGACAAATCATGTTGGTTAGTATATATTCACATTTACATAAAATCACATGAGAATGTATATAAATAATTAGATAAACAAGACTAAATTGAGTTATAAAGTAGCACCTGGGCATGCAATTATGCCCAAGATCACAACCCCACACTTAAAGTCTTGTTCGTCCTCGAACAAACCTTTTACATCTCATGCACATGAAGACTTACACATAGCTAATTTTAGCAAGACAATTCAAGCTACGACTACAATGACTGTTTAAGATAGCAAGCTAAAAATAGAGCATGCACGATTTAATCATTGAAATCAAAATACAATTATGTTAAGACTTCCTAACCTCAAGAATTGACTCTCTATCTTAGCAAACTCATGCAAATCAACTGATCAAGAAATCCAACATGAATTATATCCTTCACTAAACATGTGCCCTCACAACAAGAGAGTTACCCATTTTCATATGCAAAATTTTTAAATCACAACATGTATGGGTAAATGAATAGAATTACGCTCACTCTCACAAAGAATTCACATGCATCATGTAATGACCCATAAGCTTGCCCTTAGTGTTTTCCTCCACTAATTTAAGGATGTTTGAACGTAAGATCAAGTAGGACTTAATGGGTTGTAATGTAAGCTAAGGGACGGGTAGGTACTATTCTAACCAGTAATAGTGACTATCTCCCCAAAGCGCTTTTAATACATCCAACATTCATTAAGGACATCTCTTTTCTTACTTCCTCCTCATTCTTTTCAATCCTGAATTTTCTATTCTTGTTCCCATTTCTTTAAGCACACTCAGCTTAGTAGTAAGGAGTACTTAAGCAAAAAAAAAATTTCATTCATTTATTTTCTTACTCCCTACTAATAATCAATCATTTTTACACAAGTGCACATTTGTCCTTTTCTCAACTTCCACAACTTCTACTTTTCCTTCTTTTTCACGCTTCTCACTCCTTCACTCTTTGGAATTTTTTCACTTAAGAGCTTAGGAGTTTTGGATCAAATTCAAGGCTAATGAAAGAAAAAGGATTAAGCTTTTGTTGTAGCTATCAAAGAATAGGCTCAAGGCTCAATGGGGCTAACTAGGATTAAATATTCAAGGTAGGTAAAGTGAGGGATAACATTTAGGTTCATTCAAAGAAATGCCTAAATCATCTCCTACAATTCACATCCTTCATTTCGTTTTATATACACAGCAGGCAAGTTCTAGACACTCCACAATAGCATGGAATAATCAAAAACCTTACACTCATGGCACATGCTCAATTCAAGACAAACTCAACAATTTTTTTTTTAACTCAGCTAATCACAAGAATTCAAACATTAAGCTTCAATCATATCAAGTCAAATTCAAGAGCCTAGGTGTCTCAACATAGGTATACCACTTGCATGCTTCAACACTAAACATACTTGCATCTTACAATTATTTATAGCACATAACAAGAATATCAAGCCATCAATTAGCTACGAGTTCAAAAACCAAAACCTATTGACTAATATTCCTCAAGACGGTCGTCATCCATCCATCGTCGGAAACAGTCTCTAACTATGACTAAAAACATTATGTACAGACAAATAAAAAATTTTATTCTTCGGTTCAAAGACCCCCCGTCGGAAAAGAACCGAAAAGAAAAACCAACGGGTGATGAAGTCATGCTTGACTCACAAAAAATAAAAAAAAATTCAAATATTTCTCACAAGCATTACATTCACCAAAAATCATTAAGAACAAAAAAAATTTTGAAATTTTCCTCACCCCACACTTGAATCATGCTATGTCCTCATAGCATCAAATTAACATTTAAAGAGGGTGAGAATTACTTCCTGAGGCCTTTAGCCCTAGCTAACAGCATGTTTTCCTTCAACTTTGCACAAGTGGGTGTTTGACCCCACACTTTTTCTCTTCCATGTTTGCTAGCTTCCTCCTCCAAAGGGTACTTAGAATTTCCCTCCATCTGTGCTTAACTTTCCACCAAAACAACAGAAGATGAAAATAAACAAAAATAAACTCAAATGCAAGAAATTAAAATGGTACCTATGGTACCTTTGGGTTGCCTCCCAAGCAGCGCCTGATTTTACATCGCGGCACAACGTAACAAGTTTCACCACTTTTTCCTCCACCTTGAGGATATGAATCTCACCCATAATTTCTTTTCTAATTTCCTCTTATGTTCTAGGGGTGGTGGTGAAAAATTGTAAGGACCAAGTAGTAGATGTTGCCTTTTGCACTTATTGGCCCTTAAGTAAGCGAAGTCATTTGGTCTATTGGGCTCAGCAAATTTCAGAATATATGGGGCTTGTTCCTCCTCAAGATCTTTCTCTACAAGCTTGGAAGACTCTTTTTCTATGTTGTCAGCCAAACTCAATGTCGAAAAATGATTCAAGTGGGGTACAATACGCCTCAACTCTGAAACTGCATTGTGCTTGACCTCCTTACTTGTATACACCTTCTCAGCATCAACATCTATCTCTCCATTAATGCCAACTGGGGGATACTCTATCTCTTCTTCCATGAATGGATTTTCCATAAGTGTGAGCCCATTATGGGGACACTCAAGAGATTCTAATTGTTGGGCTTCATCCAAAAATTCACCCTTGTCTTCCTCTTGTAGTTCCTCTTGAATATCGGCTAAAACTATTACCTGCAATTTATCACAAGCTTCAGCCTCAGCAATCATCTCCGTGACTTTGACGCTCATCCTTTCTGGAGCCTCTGCATTCTCTTCTTGCTGAATTCTCAATACTTCCATTGCCTCCTTCATTGCTTCTGATTGATCCAGGAGTTGTTTCAGCATGTCTTCTATTTGTGCTTAGCGTCCCAAGTCCTCATTTTCAGCATGCCTATATTCAGCAAAAACAACAGAAGGATCATAGTAGGGGCTTGGGGGAGGGGAGTATGCATTCGAACAGCCATCCCAATGGCCATCTTGACCACCACATATATTGCACGTGTTACAGTGTTGCCACAAGTGGGGTCCTCCGCAATTCAGACAAGATTCGCCAAAATATGAGTGTCCACCATTTAAACCATTTGTATTCCATGATGTCATGTCAATAAGGGTATCCGAAAAAAAATAAAAATAGAATTAAAACAAACACTAAGACCAAGTTGTATGCACTTATATAGAATTTGTAAACTAACACTAAGAAAACAATTTTACCAATTGCCAGTCCTCGGCAACGGCGTCAAAAACTTGTTCGATCTATTAGGTATAACTACACGCAAGTGCACGTGGTCGAACAAGTAGTAAAGTGGCTCAAGAAAGCCAAGTATCGATCCCACAAGGACTGGACTAAGGTATTAATCTAATCAAGTGTCAATGAACTTTAACTCTAAAATGCAGACAACAGTGTGAAGAGAAATTTGATATTTTGTTTCCTAATTTTATACTAAGTCTAAAACGAATATACAATTTGAGTCTGAACTATAAGTATGAGCATGCTGCGGCTAAAATGAACATGTAGAGAAATAAATTATCGATACAATTTGATTAATCTTTCCTCCGGTTGCTAGTCAAGAATTATTGCCTATGGATTAAAACTCTCGTATTTAACCCAACTTAAGAATCATGAACCTTCCACTTACATCTTTGTGATAAAAATAAATTCATGTTCTAGCCATACAAAACCGATTCCTTAATTGACTAATACGACTTTCATGTATATCTCTATCCTGAAGGTAAATCAATTCTCAATTTTCCCAAACTAAGAAAAGATCATATCCTATCAATTCACAACTTTCCAATTTCTTTCTCTCTCGAGTGAAATCGGACTTTTTAGATATATATTAACATTGGCCACACATTAATGTAGTAAGAACAAGAATCAATAGAACAACCATGGAAGAAAAGATGAAAAACCAATTGATCAATAGTTACATTTCAATACAAATGTTCTTAACCTCAACAAGAAGGGAATTTAGCCACTCATTTGTGGATTAAACATCGTTAAATGAGTGTTAATCATACAAGCAATTGAAATAAAGAAGAAGGAGATAGAGAAAAACCCTGAGATTTTCGTCCCCTCAACTGCCTGTAACCCACGTTCTTGCTCCACCAAGTCAGAATTATTAAAAATAAAACCTAAGTGTTCTATTTATACTAGTGAAAATTTTTTTCGGAATAACAAGCAACATGTTCCGGAGTGTATCGCGGAGCATTGCCTCCGTGACACGGTGTGTATCGTGGAGCATTACCTCCGTGACACGGTGTGTTTCGCGAAGCACTGCCTCCGTGACACGGTGTGTTCCCCCACAGGCCAAATTTTGCATTTTTTCTTGTTGACTTTCACGTTTTGCTCTTGATTCCATTCCTCCACTTCACCAAATCATGAATTAGTTCCTCAAATGCATTATTAACCTTCAAAAACAAGGACTAATCATGTTGGTTAGTATATATTCACATTTACATAAAATCACATGAGAATGTATATAAATAATTAGATAAACAAGACTAAATTGAGTTATAAAGTAGCACCTGGGCATGCAATTATGCCCAAGATCAGCTCCCAAGCCCAACTGCTTAAAATATCCAATGGCATTAGATTGATGCTTGCTCCCAGATCACAGAGTGCCCTTGCAAACTCAACATCGCCAGTCATACATGGAATAGTAAAAGCACCTGGATCTTCCTTTTTTGGGCCAAGATTCGTGAAGTTATGGAACTGCAATGTACACTATCAATGAGCTCATAGCTCACAAACCTCTTTTTACTCACAAGGTCCTTCATAAACTTAGTATATTCCGGCATTTGTTCCAAAGCCTCGACCAAGGATATGTTAATAGATAATTGTTGGAGCATTGATAAGAATTTCTAAAAGTTACCATTCTCTGTCTTCTTCTTCATTCTTTGGGGGGAACAGTGGCGGTGGTCGCGGGATAGCCTTGTAAATTTGCATTGCTCCTTGTTCAACTTCATGCTTTTTTTCACCAAGTGGGACCTCAAGAAACTGAGCATCCTCTTTATGTTCCTTCTCAATGACATCATTATCATCTTCATTCACTCTCTCTTTCTTCCTTTCAACTACAACTGATAGATGGGGTTCAACCATGATCTTTCTACTCCTAGTCATCACAGCCATATAGTGGCCATCATTCTTTGGATTTTGGACTATGTTGCTAGGTAGTGTACCCATTATTCTAAGGTTCATAGATGTTGATAGTTGCCTTAGCTATTGTTCAATCTACTTGACAGCCATCGCATATGACTCCACTCTCTGACCCATGCTTGATATTGCACCATAGGTTTCCTTCAACTGATCATATGTGGACCTACCTTTTTCAGCATCTTAGCCATCATGCTCTCTAACTTTTACTGTCCAGCTTCTCCCTCATGTGCATTTTGGGGGACATACACTCCAGCTCAATCATTGCGTTATCCATCATTTCTTCTCCAATCTCCTTCGTGCTCATGACCTAGGCTCCTGTTTCTATAACCATTCCGGTTATAGCTATCTCTATATTAGTTTCAGTCTTTGTTTCCAAAACCTTGGCGCCAAGTGTCTTCTCCAAACCCTTGAGCATTGGCTCAGAAACGTGCCACCTGGTTGTCTAAGAAGTTTTCCTCCTCTTCGGAATCTGAATTATCTGGCCCTGGCTCCTGTCCTTGTGTCCCAACTATGTTGACCTTTCTGGCTCAGCTCCCATGATGTGCTTAGTAATAAAATCCAACAATGTGCGTATATGAGCCAACTCCTAGTCACGCTCTTCTTCTTTCCTATGTCGGTCTACAGTTAAACCAACAGCATTTGTATCGACTATTGCATCTGCCTCCTGGGTGTGCCATGCCCTATTTGTTTTTGTCATCCTGTCAAGAATGGTAGATGCTTTCTCCCAGGTGTGACTCGTCACTGCTCCTCCCACCACCGTGTCTGCTACAGCTTTGGTACTGTTGTTTAAGGACCTATAAAAGATTTCCAACAAACTATCATTTGGAAACTTATGGTTCAGGCACTTTGTCAACTTCTTTTTTAACCTCAGCCAGGTTTCATGAAGTGCCTCAGTTTTAAGTTGTCGAAAGTTATAAATTTCATACTTGAGCTATAGCATCCTGGAGGATGGAAAGAATCTCTCTAAGAAATCTTGCTTGAGCTCCCTCCAATTGGTTATGGAGTCATTGGGCAACTCCAATAACCATAAAGTGGCTTCCCCAGACAGAGAAAAAGGGAAAAGTCTGAGTCTGATGGCATCTTGGCTGACTCTGGGCAACCTATACTTGCATATTCCCATGAAGTTCATCAAGTGTAGGTTGGAATCATCATCTACATGACCATTTAACACCCCTTTCATGTTTAAAAAATTGAATCATCGTGCTCATGATGTCAATTTGGCCCCAGTGGGCAGTGGTGGTGGTACAAAATCTCTAATTGACCCGACTTCGTTGACGTTTGGGTCCTCATCATCGAAGAACTGAGGGGAAAATCTATTACCTCTGTTGCCCCTCCTATGTCAACTAGAATTAACAACATCATCTCTAGCATCCTCTGTATCCTGAAGAGCAGCTTGTCGAGCTAGCTCGGCTTTCCTAGCTTCTTCAGCTATACGGGCATCTCTCTGCTACTGGTTCTCCATTCTATGCAGTGTTCATTCAAGTTCGGGATTCAAAGGAATTAGGGGATTTCCACTACTCCGACTGCTTGGCATTCACCGAGAAACAACCTGTGGATATCACAAACAAAAGGAAAACGTAACTCAAGAAATAACAACCAAAAGTCAATTACAAGAAATTAATCTAGTCTTAGTCGTATTCCCTGGCAACGGCGCCACTTTTTGATAACGCTAAAGCTCACACCTCCTACTGAAGTATGAAGCAGACATTGTCAAAAAAAGAACCCAACTAAGAGGTTGGAGTCGAACCCACAGGGAATATGAAAGATCTAGACTAATGCTGGTAAGTGAACTTGTTGGGAAGTTATCTCCAAATTGAAGGGTTTTGAAGAAAGCAATAGTAAAACAAGATTATAACTATGAATTAAATCAAGATTTTGAAATAACTAGGGTATGTGTTCCCCATGGGTTCATAACTACTTCAGGTGTATACATGTGATCAATCCCAATAATTACTTGTTGAACATATAACTTGGGTTTATCCAAATGACTGGTTCGTCCGTATTGGATGACTATACTCAATCACCGGGTCAGGTATCATGAGCAATTTCAAACTAACCATTATCAATATGTTCCAAATTTAACTATCCTGTAACCACAACTCAAGTTAATACAATGATCATCAAGATCAAGGCTTTGTTGTAATTCTCCTTTTCTAATCTCTACCTCTCTAGATTCAAGCAAGTAAAGAATTCGGGTTGGTCCTAACATTGCACACCGTTAAAAAACATTTAAGCATGAAGAGAATACAACACAAGTTTTTTGCATTGGTTTTGAATCACTTTTGTGCAACCCTTAATCCACCATGGTTACCACAACCCCTAGTTTTGGAGGTTTTAGCCTCTAATGGTTATAAAATTATGATATGCATTCATAGACAAACACATAATTAAATACTTACAGCAATAGTTGAGAGAAAAACTTCTTTGAATATGCAAGAATAATCTCAAAAAAATTGATAAGAAAATCAAGAATTGCACCCAAGATGTGTTAATCACACGTAAACTGCTCAATTCTATGTTCTATATTAATTCTCTATTGATTCATCATGAAAATAAAACATAAAAAGTATTTATACAGATAATAGAAATCTTTTCCTAAGCTAACAGGGAGATTTTTCATAACTAGCGCCACTTGTTCCATGACTTGTCATATGACCCGTAGAAGGATTTTATGGGCCGTAACTGCCTCTTGTACGTCCTTGGCCTTCTAAAACTTTGGCGAAGTGTTAGGAGCTAGTACAACTCATACCTCCTTCCTACGAGTCTTACAATGCAATCGTGGCTTGGTCCTGAGAACTCTAACATCTTCTAGAATGCTTCACGAGTGTTATGGTATGACTTGTACCTTCTTGCCATGACTCGTACTGTCTATAGTGTCTGAAATTCCACCAAGTATTGAATAGTCACTGGAGCTCATCACTACTCATGGTATAGGTCATATGTCAGTGCTATGACTCATGGGTTCCACCAGTACCAAGAGGTTGCCTTGTGCAAATTTTCTAAAATTTTCCACAACTCCAGTCACGGCTAGTACCATCCTAGTACGGCTCGTATTGAGAGTCGTATGTTTTCTTCTTCTCTATTAACCTTCTGAACTTTATCACGGTTATCAATACGGCTCATACAATCAAGGTACAACTCGTACTAATACTGGTACTTTGGCTGATTTTCTTCATTTTCACGATTCTTTTTCACATCTTTGCTCCAACACTTATTTTCCTTGAAATCAAAGTAAAAGTGCCTTATATCCATATAAACATACCTAAGTCCATGATATTTTTTCAGTTTTAAGCATCGAAAGTACTGTAAACTTATAGCACATCAACCACCCAGCCTAACCAGCAGACTATCGCATCAGCGAACCCTACCGAGAGGCGGCAGCTACTAGGGTTCAATACTTCAGGAAGAGGAGTCCATCTAAGTTTGTTAGTTCGTGTATGGATGGAGAGTACAATGAGGATAAAAGAGAAACTAAAGGCCAGTACTGAAGACTTGGAGAGTTCCCAGAAAGGGTAAAGTAGTGGGAGTCACTCTCAACCCCAGCAGAGATATTTATCTCAAGTTCGGGGAAACAAGCCTAGGGTGAGGGAGATTACTTATCCATTTTGTAGGCGTTGCTGAAAGAACACCTAGGAAGGTGTTTGGTGGGTTTAGATGTTTGCTTCTATTGTGACTGGCCCAGTCATAAACTCACAGATTGCCCTTTAGCCAAGTGATTACGCTCAAACCACACTTCCAACTAAAGTATGAAGCGGATGTTGTCAATAACGAAACCAACTAGAGGTTGGGGTCGATCCCACAGAGAATATGGAAGATCTAGATTACAACCGGAAGATGAACCTATATGGTAATTACTTCACAATGGGGATTCTAATAAAAATCAATAATAGAAATAAACAACAGTCAAAATTATATTTGTGAATCAATAATTAAAGGAATAACTAGGGTTTGTGTTCCCCATTGGTTCATAACAGTTTTAGGTATACACTCGTGAGCTTTACCGATACTTGCTTACAAAACTAATAATTAGGTTCATTCAAACAATCAACCAATCCCTATTGAATGACTATCCTCAATTACTCGACCAAGTCTCATGAGTTTTGCAAACTAACTATTATCACTAAGTTCTAGATATAACTATCCTACGACCACAGCTCTAGTTAATACAATGATCATCAAGACCAAGGCTCAGTTGTAATTCTTTTTTCCTAATTTCTACCTCTTCGACCAAAGCTAAGTAAAGAATTCAGGCACTTCCTAATGTTGCGAACCACTAAGAATCATTAAAGATGAAAGAATACAATATAAGTAATTAGTATTGGTTTTAGACTCACTTTGTGCAACCCTAACTTGTTAATCCGCTATGGTTCCCACAACCCTAGCTATGGAGGTTTTAGCCTCTCATAGTTGCAAGGTTGTGATTTGTATTCATTATTGAAGACATAAAAAAAATACTTACAAAGATGATTTAGAAAAATAATTCCTTCAATTAATCCATGGAATCTTGAATAATAAGTAGCAAGAACAAGATGAATTCAAGAAAAGGTTTATCACAAGGTTGAACCAACTCAATTCTCTCTTACAATGATGTAAAAATCCTCACTTCACTGTTTTCCAACTAAAATTAAGTCTATTCGTCGTCCCCTATGAAAAATAAAACATAAAAAGTATTTAGAGGGACACAAGAATCCTTTTCCTAAACTAACAGGACTTCTTTCCATATCTGTAGCCGACCTCATCACGAGTCCACCTACGACTCGTAGGTGCTTCTCACGGACCGTGGCATCAACTCGTGGCTTGAAGTGTTGGCTGAATTTTGGCTAAGTGTTGGGCCAAGGTACGATTTGTACCTACATCCTACGACTCGTATATTGCACCCATTGCTTGATTCTGATATTTTGAACTTTGTCTGAACATCACCATGACTGATATGGTACGACTCGTACCTTCATCTCATAGGTCGTAGGGTACTCTCGTACTGAGAATCAACCTCCTGTGTAATTCTTTTTTATTTCATCACGACTGACTTACCACACCATGGTATGAATCCGTGAAAAGTCTCACGGGATCAGTCTTCCAGGTTAAACTTCCAGCTTCTTATCAAGGCCCTCAGTACGACCCGTAGGTCCATCCTATGGATCGTACTGTGGATAACACTTTTTCCCTTTTTTTACACACTTTTAGCTTCCTTTTGTAATTTATTATTTCAAAACCCATTTATCCTGAAATCAAAGGAAAAGTGTCTCATATCCACATAAATACACCTAAGTCCATGCTATTTTCTTAGTTTTGAGCGTCAATAGTGCTGTAAATCCACAGCACATCAACACCTTCAACTGAAGACTTTTGCATGTCCTCAGGCAAAGAAAAAGAAAAACTACACACGACGCTCAACTAGAAAATAAACTTAAGATACTATAGCCAAAACTCAAACAAATTTGTGCACTGTATATACAAACTCTATTGACCCTTCCTCCTGAAACATCATCAGCTAACGTATTGCAAGTAACATCAAAACATCATATTCAGGGATCAAGACATGTCATCTAGCTATCAACAAGCAATCAAGTCATCACCTATGTGTTTCACGCATACCAATGGTAAAAGCAAACATAATCCATGTACCCTCAGAAAAAATGAAGTCCCCACTCTAATATGAAGTATTAGATGGAACATGGGACTAGGAAAATGAAGCACTCACTCTCTCAAAGAACTGCAAGTATTACGCATCAGATATCATAGGTTTGCCCTTATTTTCTCTGCTTTGGTTTGTTAGATGGTCAAATTAAGATCACTATAGGACTTGATATGGCTTGTAATGTATGCTTAGGGCTGGACATGATAAAGATAAAAGATTTTATGAGTGACTATCCCTTCCTTGGCACTACATTCATTGGCTACACCATTCTCCTATTTCACCCTTCATTCTATTTGTCTTCCTTTCTTTTCTTTTTCCCATTTTAAGAATATTTTCATAAGTGAGGTGATTTTTCACATTTTTCAACAATTTCAAGCTATTTTGAATTTTTCTTTTTTCTCAATATTCTCGAAGTTTCAGCTTTTTATTTTTCACCTCACCACACCTTTTTTCACAATTTTTTTCTTATTCTTTTCTTTCCTTTTCTCTCGTTCCCACCATTTATGCACCCCTACTCTAGCCACCCTCAACTTAAGCATTTTGCTTATGTTGAGGTGACCAGGGCCAAACAGGTCCATTATAAACAAATGGGTACGGTTGACAGGTAAATCAAAGAAATATGGTCTATTAAGGCTCAAACTTGAGATCAAGGGATTCATGACACTTTGGTAGGGCAATATAAGCTAAAGTGAGCTAACATAAAAATGGCTTATGATTATCTCCTTACCAACCATCCTTAATCTATGCAGAGACCAAGCAAGCAAGTTCTAGATTATCAGCAACATACCGCAATAAATACTAAGACCTCACTCGCACATGGTACATTAACTATTTTCACTTTACCTATCTGGTTCATACATGGCTTAATAGACTAGCACTATTAATAACTAAATGAAATAAAACGATCCACAGAAATCATGCATTGTTGTCACAAATACATAGCAAAAATTTTTAAAATAGGGTCAATTTTTCAAAAACAACAAAAGTAGTGCATATCCATTGGCTGAGCATTCCTAAGTTACTTTCTAATCAAACAAAAATCACAACTAGAAACAAATAAAATCCTAACACATGCCGGTTCTACTAGATAGCATGCCTAAGGGAAAAGAAACACAGCAAAAAAACCCTTAGACAAACAAAAATATCCCAAAAATACAAGTACAACCCCCTTTTTTTTAAAAATGAGCTTCATCCCCAAAGCATAGAATATAAGTATGAAGGGAAAAAGGACATACATGTGGCTACTCAAACTTCACCTCTCATGGGTTGCCTCCCATGCAACACCTAATTTAACGTCGCGGCATGATGCAGGTGGCCTGGTTACTCAGATTTCACAAAACCACCACTTGGGTTTTCTCCCAAGAAGCGCCTGATTTAACATTGCGGCATGACACAAGTCTCTTGACTACTCAGAATTCATAAAGTGACTCATACTCATGATCAAGTGCTAAGATCACACTTAGTTCCTTTGGTTTCTTCATGGTTCGATAGATGTTGAAAGTGACCTCTTCTTTGTTTAGTCTGAACTTCAATAAGCCAGCTTCCATATCTGCTAGAGCTATCCTAGTGGCAAGAAATGGCATCCCCAGAATATGGGGACCTCATAATCGACCTCGCAATACAAGATCACAAAGTCTGCAGGGAATACAAACTAATTAACCTTGACGAGCACATCAACTAGGATGCCCACTGGTCTTTTTACTGTTCTGTCAGCCATTAGTAGTCGCATGTTGGTTGGTGTGGGGGCTCCAAATCCTAGCTTCTCCAAGAGCGCCAAGGGAATTAGATTAATGCTAGCTCCCAAATCACAAAGTGCCCTCACAAACTCGACATTACCAATGGTGCAAGGTATCGTGAAGGCACCTGGGTCTTCCTTTTTCTAAGCTAAAACTCTTGTTTCTATGGCACTGCAGTGAATGACATTGTCAACTGGCTCATAGCTTATAGATCTTTTCTTCGTCACCGGTCCTTCATGAATTTTGCATATCCCAGCATCTGCTCTTGTGCTTCGACCAACAGTATATTCACAGAAAGTTGTTTAAGCATTGAAAGAAATTTTTGGAACTTACCGTTATCCACCTTTTTCTCATCCTTTGTGGAATGGTGGCGGTGGTCTCGGGATAGCCTTTTGCACTAGAGTTGACCCTTGATCAATGTCACATTCCTTCTTACCCCTAGGGTCCTCTTACAACTCATCATGTTGTGTCTCATCACCAATCTCTTCTTCCTCAATCACGCTCTCTTTCCTCCTTTCAACTTCAATAGGGAACGGGGGGTCAACTGTGGTTTTACCACTCCTAGTCATCACTGTCATGCAATGAGCATCATTCTTTGGATTCTAGACAGTGTTGCTAGGAAATGTACCTTTTTGCCTATGGTTCATTGATGCTGACAGTGGCCCAAGTTGGTGTTCTATCTGATTGATGGCGGTGGAATGCGATTCCACTTTCTGACCGATGCTAGATAAGTCACTTTGAATTTCTTTTAACTGATCATCCGTGGACCTCACCTTTTTCAGCATTTCAACCAACATACTCTCCAACATTCATTGTCTGACCTCCCCTTCTCATGTGTTAGGAGGCACATAGACTCCAGCCCGGTCATTGCGATGACCATCATTTCTTCTCCATTCTCCCTATCGCTCACGACCACAGCTCCTATCTCTGAACCTGTTCCTATTGTAGCCATCTCTATATTGGTTCCGACCATGATTTCCATAACCTTGGGGCCAATGGTCTTGTCCAGACGTTTGGGCATTGGCTCGAAAACTCGCCACCTGGCTATCTAGAAAGTTTGCCTCTTCCTCAGAATTGGAGTGATCTGCTCCCTGCTCGCTTGCTTGATATCCCACTGCATTTACCTTTTTGGATCCTGCTCCCATGATATACTTTGTAAATAAAATCCAATGATGTGTGCATGTGAGCCAACTCCTAATCGCGTTCTTCCTCCTTCTTTCGTTGGTCTACAGTCAAACCAATAGCATATGTACCTGCCACTACATCATCCTCCCTCGTATCACAGGCCCTGTTTGTCTTTGTCACATTGTCAAGGATAGTGGATGCTTCCTCCCAGGTGTGACTGATCAATGCTCCACCTGCCACCATATCTGCTACAGTTTTGGTGTTATTATAAAGAGACCTGTAAAAGATTTTCAACAAACTGTCCTATGGGATTTTATGGTTCGGACATTTAGTCAACTTCTTTTTGAACCTCAACCAGGTTTCATGAAGTGCCTCCGTCTTAATTTGTCAGAAGTTGTAATCTCATCTTTTAACTGTAACATCCTTGATGGGGGGAAAATCTATCCAAGAAGGCTTGTTGAAGCTCCCTCCAATTGGTTATGGAGTGTTGGGAAACTCCGACAACCACAAAGTAGCTTCCTCTGACAAAGAGAAAGGGAAGAGTCGGAGTCTTATTGCATCCTGTCTTACTCCGGGCAACCTGTATGCCTTGCATATTCCTACAAAGTTCATCAAGTTCAGGTTGGCATCATCCGTTGCATGGCCATTAAACACTCCCTTCATGTTTTGCAATTGAATCATTGTGCTCGTAATGTCAAATTTGGCCCCAGGGGCAGTGGTGGTGGCACATTTGCTCTAGTTGACCCAACCTAATCAATATCTGGGTCCTCATCATCAAAGAACTAAGGGGCAAATCTATAAGCTCGGTTATCCCTCCCATGTCGACCAGCGTTTACCACCTGATCTCTATCATCACCAGCCTGCTGAAGTGCAGCTAACCGAGCTAGCTCTGCTTGCTTAGCTTCTTCAGCTATGCGGGCTTCTCTCTGCTCAAGGTTTTCCATTTTATACAGTGCTCATTCTATTTTGAGATTTAGTGGAACAAGGGGGTCTCCTCTACTGTGAGTGCTTGGCATTCATCGGAGGATAGCCTATGGGTCATCAAAAACACACAAAAAGTTAAACGTAATTAAGGAAATAATGACCAAAAAGTCAACTACAAGCAAATAACCTAGTCTTAACTGTATTCCCTGGCAACGGCGCCACTTTTTGATAACGCTCCAACCACACTTCCAACTAAAGTATGAAGCAGACGTTGTCAATAAAGAATCCAACTAGAGGTTGGGGTCGATCCCACAGGGAATATGGAAGATCTAGATTATAGTTGATAGATGAAATTGTATGGTAATTACTTCACAATGGGGAATTCTAATAAAAATCAATAACAGAAATAAATAGCAGTCAAGATTTTATTTTTGAATCAATAATTAAAGGAATAACTAGGGTTTGTGTTCCCCATGGGTTCATAGCAGCTTTGGGTATACACTAGTGAGCTTTACCAATACTTACTTACAGAACTTATAACTTAGGTTCATTCAAATGATCGACCAATCCCTATTGAATGACTATCCTCAATTACTCAACCAAGTCTCATGAGTTTTGCAAACTAACCGTTATTACTAAGTTCCAGATATAACTATCCTGCGACCACAACTCAAGTTAATATAATTATCATCAAGATCAAGGCTCTATTGTAATTCTCTTTCCTAATCTCTACCTCTTCGACCAAAGAAAGTAAAGAATTCAAGAACTTCCTAACATTGTGCACCACTAAGAATCATTAAAGATAAAGAGACTACAATATAAGTAATTAGTATTAGTTTTAGACTCACTTTGTGAAACCCTATCTTGTTAATCCACCATGGTTTCCAACACCCTAGCTATAGAGGTTTTAGCCTCTCATAGTTTCAAGGTTGTGATTTGTGTTCATTATTGAAGACATAAAACAATACTTACAAAGATGATTGAGAAAAACAATTCCTTCAATTAATCTACAGAATCTTGATAAGTGTTGGGCCAAGGTACGATTCGTACCAACATCCTATGACTCGTACATTGCACCCGTGACTTGATTTTGATACTTTGAACTTTGTCTGAACTTCACCACGATTGGTATAATATGACTCGTACCTTCATCTGATGGGTCGTAGGGTATTATCGTATTGAGAATCAGCCTCCTCTTCAATTCTTTTGGATTTCATCACGACTAACTTACCACACCATAGTACGAGTCCGTGCCAAGTCTCATGGGATCAGTCTTCCAGGTTAAATTTCAGCTTCTCATCGAGTCCCTCAATACGACTCGTAGGTCCATCCTACAAATCATACTGTGGACTGCACTTTTTGCCCTTTTTTGCACACTTTTAGCTTCCTTTGGCAATTTATTGTTCCAACACCCATTTATCCTAAAATAAAAGGAAAAGTGCCTCATATCCATATAAATACACCTAACTCCATGCTATTTTCCTGGTTTTGAGCATCAATAGTGTTGTAAATCCACAACACATCACCAAGTAGGATGGTCAGAGAGGCCATGCCCTGGCCACCCCGTCTAGTTGGCCAGTTTGCTAAAATTGTGGTAGGAACCACCTGGGGAAATATTTGATTGGCAGGGATACTTGTTTCAGGTGTGGTAAGCCTGGAAACATGTGCAGGGATTTCCCATCGGTGAAGTAGGGCAAAGGTAGAGCCAGTATTCCAACCACCAGATCAACAGCTCCGGTGGATCGCCCATCTCAACAGAGCAGGTTACCTAGTGCAGGTGGAAGCCAACCTCAGATGTAGTCATAGGTATTTTATAAGGTTTCATATCAAACCTTGCATGTTGCTAGTCCTAAGAACTACTGTATAAGGTACAAGTTCCCTTCTTGCATTGTAGTATGAGATTTATTTTATGGAGGGTATGGAATGGTTATATGTATGAATCCTTGGTGATAGTCTTCGGGGTGAATGGAAAGTCATGAGTTAGTGGTTTAGCCTGACCCTAAGAAAGATCCAGGAACCTTAGAACGACGGCTTTAAGCTAAGGGGGAGATGATAAGTCTATGAACCGAGTCAGATTTTGAGTATCCTAATAGAGAAGTCTCAGCATTAATAGCTACAGAATGCCAATTTCTATAGATTCAGATGATTTCTCTTATGCTCGGTTAAAGTTGCGCTTTATCCAATCTTATGTATAGACCCCTAGGATTCCAAATGACTACTTCAGATAGTGATCCTAGTCTTACTCTGTGAATCTCTAAGTCTCGACCTCATGTCATAAACTTTCTATGTATGTTAACTCGTGTCTCTCAACATGTTCGACTCATAAGATTGCGCCATGTCAGGTGTGTGCTCAGCTTAGTTCTCCTTAATGATTCGTGCTCATAATTTCCTTATTCTAAGACCTACAAATGTTCCCTCGTGATGGAAATGATGGTTAAAATATATTCATTCAGGATAACTCCCTATCCCTGCCATAGGTGTCGGGTATGTAGAAGTTCAGGAAGCGCAATTACTGGCCAAGCCTGGAAGTGTAACAACCTACATGGTCATTTTGTGATTGTTGATCCATTTCCTTGGGTTGAAACTTTTTGTGTCTGTATTTTGTTATCTATGACTTGCGGAGATGGATGACACTATTCCCGAGATGATCTAATGAATATTGGATGATATTTTTGATGTTTGGAAAGTTTGAAGTTTGAGAGATTTGACCGAAGTCAACATTTCAGGTTAACAAGCTCGAATTTGGATTCTGAAAGCTCTGTTAGTTTCGGATGGTGATTTCTGACTTATTTGGGTAGTTTTCATGAATTCCAAGGTGTTTAAGAGTGAGTTGAACCTTTGGGAATTTATGATCTTTAAGGAAGATAAGTCTGACTACGATCAACTTTTGATTAAAACGACCTTATATCAATGATTTGATGATTCCAACAGGTTCAGAATGTGTTTTATGATGAATTGCATATTTTATTATGTCTGGAGGATTTCGGATGAATTTTGAGTGGATTTGAACGTTTTTGTGTATTTAGCATGATTTTAAACATAAAATGTGACAACTCAAAGGTTAGTTTTTAGTGTAGGAGATCGAAAAATTATTCTGAGACTTTCAAAATTCTTAGCATAAATTATAGGAGTTATTTGAAAAGTTTGGTACAATTTCGATAAGCCAAGATCAGGTTTTTATTTGTAAAAGATGAAATAACTCTTGAACGAGCAAAAATAATATCTGACTAGGCAAACGAGCACCAAATGGAGTTTTGATTGAACGAGTAGGTCCTTATCATTATTTGTGAATTATAGAAAAACGAATTGTCACATTTTGAGTTTGTATGATGAAGTTATGGCCATTCTAGTGAAAATTAAAGTTGCTGGTGCAGCCCTATATAAATACCTGAACAGTGTGTTTTTGCACAGACTATGTTTATTTGGTATTTTGGGTATATTTGGAGTTCTAGAGCTTGGAATTGAGTGATTTTTGTGGCATTCTTTTATATTTAACAAGGGAGTAAGTATCTAATCCTTATTTTGGTATCTCTAGATGGTTTCTTCAATTGGTTTTCATTTTTATCTGTGAATTTATTTGAGAAAATTGAGGATTTTGAGTCTAAAGTTAAGGAACCATTATCTTGATAAATTTAAAGTCGATTTGAGCTCCATTTTAGATAAAATTTCATATTTTAGTTCTTTATGTTTGGGTAACATGATTTTCACATAAAATTCTAGTTTTTCCCTTATGGGTTTGGGGTTGACTTTTGGGTTGAATTTTTGGGCCCGAGATAGAAGTATATCAATATGGGTGTCCATAATTTTATTTTCTTATGTAATTGACCAAATTTTAATCATTCGGAAGGGTTACAAAAAATCAAATTCCTACTTTAATGCTTGAGCTTTATTTTGAGGCAAGTAGAGATTTCTGATTCTTTGAGGTATGAAAGAAAAGGGAAGCTTAGTCCTAGTATGTTGGGCCACATAGGGTTCTGAGACATGTTGGCAAGGTGACCTATGAGTTGGAGCTACCAACGGAGTTAGATTTTGTGCATCCAGTGATTCATGTGTCCTTATTGAAGAAATGCATCTACGATTCATCTTTAGTGGTTCCGGTAGAGGACATTGGGGTAAAGGACAACCTTACCGATGAGGAGGTACCAATTGAGATCCATGATCATCAGGTTCGTAAGTTGAGGAACAAGTAAGTATCCTCGGTGAAGGTTTTGTGGATAAATCAACTTGTTGAGGGAGATACGTGGGAAGCTGAAGCAGATATGATGGTTAAATACCCGCATCTCTTCCTACCAGATCAGTTCCAACTAGAGGTATAAATTTCATCCTTAGAACTCCATTCAATTTTATTTCAAGTTCATTCATAACAGTTCCATTCATGTCTTAGCATGTATGTATGTTTTCTGAATTCAGCTCAATCATATGTATCAATCCGGAGTTAGTCACTCCATCAGTTTTTAGCTTTAGAAGTTCGATATTTAGATTCCAATTCTTTCCCCAATTATTCACTATGATTAACCCGCATTCAAGGATGAATATTCCCAATGGGGAGATATTGTAACACCCCAAAAAGTTTCTTAGGTCAGACCCGAGGCTTACGGCAGGAAACAACAGAAAATAGTACCAAAACTAAACAACAAACCTAAGTACAGTTTGTTGTAGGGTCCAATGGGTCGTTGGAGGTGGTCATTGTTGTATATTCAAATAACTTCGAAAGAAGAATGGAGAAACCAACGGGCGGACCAACGGTCCGTGTTTTGGTTCTACGGCCCTTTGTAGGGGTCGTTGGTTCTACCAGTTTGTTAAAAATTTTGGGCTAAGTTTAGAATCATTTTAGGTATATGGTTAGACCCCATCCCAATGAATTTATGGAAACAACCTGTTAAGATCAATCCTTAAGTAGAAGAAGTGCACTGGATGGAAATTAAGGTCATAAAGAGCCTCTAGTACAAAGTTGAGTTGAAAGCCTTCTTATTGATTGAGTTTTCACATAAGTTCTTATAAGGGTCAATTTCAAACGACCATAGCTCCAGTTTTACAAAATGTTTTTGGGTTATTAAGAACCTCAAATTGAATACCATGGAGTCTTCTTTTCAACGCATCTGACCTTGTATCAATTGGAGTTCGTAGTAAATAGTTATAAGCAGTTTAGAAAAGCAGCAACAAGCAAACAACGAACCTCAGAAGGGGCCGTTCTAGCAACCAACGACCCATCTTGTTGATCGTTGGAACTGCCAGTTCCATGTTTTTTTTGATGTTTTGGGGTATTTTGGTATACTCCTATGCATCTAACTCCTAAATGACATTGTTTTGAGCTTCCTTAAGGTCAGACTAAAGGGACTAGCCCAAAACCTCACCCTCTCCAAAAGATCGATAGTTGGATTTTCTCTCAAGGAACTAGGGTTCTTTTTCAACCTCTTCAAGTTAAGTCAAGGGATCATCAACTCAGGTATGTATATCTATGAGTGAAGGGTTTCTTCCACCTTCATGCCCTCCTCAAGTTGTATTCAAGATTCTCACTTCCCATGTGCTAACTTTTGGAATTTTAGGATTTAGCTTCTTATGGGTGAATCCTTTCATGTTCTTCCATGAAATCAGTTTTCTCATGATTCACTTTATGTTTCTATGATTATGAATGTTTTTCATTTATAAAATCCCTTATAAATCTATGAATTCCAAGTTTCAAGTATGATTTTAAGAACTTCTAGGGTTTTAACCCAATTTCATGAAATTCTCTATGATATACCTACAGGTCCAATTTTCTCATGTTCTAAAGTATGTTTTAAGACCTATGGGCAGATTGTACACTCATTTTGGTTATTAAATTATGATTCGGTCTTTTGAAAAGTATGCCCAACAATACAAAAATTTCATGAAAAGTCAAGTTATGATTCTATTATGATTTTTGATCTTACTAAGTCTAAACTATGATTTATGATTCATGTTATGATTTCTCTTCAAGTACTCTTCATGGATTTATCAATATCAAGTATATAAATTTTTACAAGTATGCATGATTTTCATGATTTATGGATTTATAACTCTTGGTCAACTCATGGGCCCTTATTCATGGATAATCATGTATTTCAAGTGGGATCCATTATGTTATTATTTACTTGACCATGAACTTCATGAATTATTTCACGATCACTATACGAGCCCTCATGTGCATGTTTGTGGGAGCAGTGTAGCATCGAGTAGACCCGGCGTTCAGGTAAACCCCATGGTCTTAGAACTATGTGCCACCGTTTGTATATATTTATTATTGGATACCTGTAATATCACCATACTTCACATCCCTTGCCTACCAAGGCTGGGACGGTCCTAACCACTTGGGTGAAATAGTGGGGTATCATATAAGCTCTATCATGATGTTGTCGGTTAAGACGTGTCTTTCCATTGTTCCTTATGACTTATGCGTGGTTATATTTATGTTACTTTGGCTCAAGTTATGCTTTATAAAGTTTCTTTTATCACTATGATTTATGATTGATATTATGAATGCTTTGAAAACCTAGAGCCCTTATGTTTACATTATGATATTTACTTCATGATCATGCTATCCTACTCGTATGTATTTTAACTATCTATTTTTACTTACCTTGCATACGCAGTACATTCCAAGTACTGACCGTATACTCTATGTTTTATTGTTTCATGATACAGGCTTAGATATTCAGGTTTAGTCCCACTGTTAGCCAGGTCCTCAGAGTTAGCATCTATCAGCCAGGGTTGGTAAGTCCTTATCCTTCGAGGATCCTTTTTCAGCTTGTATTCAGTATTTGCAGTTTCTAGTGAGTTAGTTGGGGTCTTGTCCCATCAACTCGTCAGTATGTAGAGGCTTATCAGACATAGTATGTTTTTAGTTTCAGATAGTTATTATGTATTTAGATATTCGATATATAAGATTTTCAGACTTCTGCTATTGTATATGTTAGAATTCCACATTATTATGTTGATTTTTAGATGTCATGTTCATGCTATGGGTCGACTTGGAGCCTTCCAGGGTTCTTGATCTCGTGTCTCGATCGAGGCCTGTGTTCGAGTCGTGACAAATGATGGCTACATGGGGATTAGAATCTGATGAGTTTGACAATGAAGAAATTGATGAGACTGCATTCATGGCCACAGGAGACTCCGACCTTGATGATGAATAAAAGAATTCTAAGGTAAGTACTCTTGACTTAAATGAGAATTTTTATACTCTTTCTAAAAGAAAACTTGTTTCCACTATGAATGCCTTAATTGATAATCTTCAAGAGGTTACCTCTGATGGGGATCAACTGTTTAGTGCGCTTGCAAGCTTAAAGTTTGAGTATATTAATCTTAAAAATTTCAAGAATGTAACTGATTAAGAAATCAACACCATGAAGAAATCGGTAAACCAACTTGAGTTAGTCAATCTAAAACTCAGCTCTGAAAATTTGAAAGAGTCTTCCTCTCAAAAGGAAGTGAGTGAGAATCAAAAAAATGTTGAGTCAAAACTTAAGAACTATAAAGTTGACTACTTATGTGAGAAAGAAAAGGTAAGAAAATTGAGTCTAAAGGTGTCTAGGTTAAAACTGAATTTTGAGAGAGCAAGCGGGTTGACAAAATCATCTAGAATTATAAATAACTTAAGTGGAAGAGTTCACAATGAAAGGGTTGCAATAGGTTTTCATAAAGAAACTAATATCACTGATAATATCTATTACTTGTGTGGAAAACTAGGACATCCCACCACTGAATGTCTAGTGGTTGTTAAGAGCAGAAATAGGAGCACTATGTTAGCAAATAAAACTAGCGGAAACATGTTCATAGGAACAAGTTCAACAACCTATTTCCAAGATGGGCAACAAAAAATTTGATTCATCCTTTTGATCACAAAAAAGGACCCAAGCTTGTATGGGTTTCTAAAACTAACCCCTAAAACTATTTTGCAGATGAGAGTGAAGCAAACGACATTGATACATAGACAGTGCCTGCTCAAGGCATATGATTGGAGAAAAGTAGAAATTTCTTTCACTTATTTCACTCAAAAGAGGGAATGTGTACTTTGGAGATGGAAATAGGGTACTATCACTGGAATTGGAAAAATTAGAAGAACAAAAGCAAAAGCACTGGAAGAAGTGTATCATGTAGATGGATTGAAGCACAATCTACTGAGTATATCTTAGCTGTGTGACAAAGGCAATAAGGTAACTTATACTTCTGCAGGTTGCAAGGTCAAAAAACTGGATACAAAGAAAATTGTTCTAATTGACAACAGATACAAGAATGTGTACAAGGCTAACATCATAGGAATTCCTGGTACAAATCTGAGATGTCTCAGTGTAATGGATTGTGATCCCTTACTTTAGCACAAAAAACTTGGACATGCTAGTTTGAAATAGTTGAATAAACTTGCTTCAAAGGACATGGTTATAGGCTTTCCTAAAATTAAGTTCAAAAATGACAAAGTTTGTAGTGCCTATGTAAAGGGGAAGCAAGTGAGATCCTCTTTTAAGCCAAAGAATCAAGTAAGTACAAATAGGTGTCTTGACTTGTTGCATATGGATCTTTATGGGCTAATGAAGGTAAGAAGCAGAGGAGGCAAAAGGTACATTGTTGTAATTGTAGATGATTATTCTAGGTTCACCTGGACCTTCTATTTAGCTTCAAAGAAGATGCCATTGATGTCTTTTCTATTTTTGTTAAAAAGATGGAAAAGAAGATGGCACCTCCTTGATTTCCATCAGATCTGACCATGGAATAGAACTTGAAAATGCAAAATTCTTAGAATTTTGTTTCTCAAATGGAATAGACCATAATTTCTCTACTCCAAGAACTCCATAGAAAAATGGAATAGTAGAAAGGAAAAATAGGACTTTGGAAGATATGGCTAAAACAATGATGATTGCAGGAAATCTTGCAAAAAGAATTTTGGACTGAGGCCATAAGTACTGCATGTTATGTTGTGACTAGATGTATGACTAGAACCTTGTTAGAGAATACTCCCTATGAATTACTCTAGGGTAGGAAGCCTAACATTGCTCATCTTAGAATCTTTGGGTGTAAATGCATTCATAATAATGGAAAAGACAATTTCGAAAAATTTAATGCTAGAAGTAATAAGGGAATCTTATTAGGTCACTACCAACACGATAAAGCATACATGGTGTTAAATAAAGGAATAAATTGTGTTGAAGAAAGTGTACATGTTTTTTCTGATGAATCTAGTATTATGTTTGAGATTAACGTGCAAGAAGAAAGTGAAACTGATGAACATGCTCAGGTATAGGTTGCACCACCTACTCCAACTACTGAACAGAATGTGAGCTCATTGACAGAGGAAACAACAAATCATGAAGCTGAGTCAACACCAATGCAAATAGCTAACACAGAGGTCGAAACATCACAAGGAATAATGTTAAAAAGCTACAAGTATTAGGGATCTCATCCTCTTAAGAATGTTCTTACAGACCTCACATCTAAAATCACTACCAAATCAGGTTTTGAATAATTTATGTGCCTTCAAAAGCCTTTTTGTCAAAAATTGAGCCTAAAAAGGTGAAAGAGGCTCTTCTTGATGAAGACTAGATACTTATCATGCAAGAAAAGTTAAATCAATTTGAAAGAAGCACGGTGTGGCACCTGGTTCCTCCCCAGAAGGTAGAACTATTATTGGCACAAACTGGGTGTTCCGAAAGAAGCTGGAGGAGAATGGAATAGTTATAAGGAATAAGACAAGATTGGTGGTGCAAGGCTATAATCAAGAAGAAGGAATTTACTATGATGAAACATTTGTTCTTGTAGCAAGACTTGAAGCAATCAGATCGCTTATAGCCTTTGCTAATTTTAAAGAATTTACTTTTTATCAGATGAATGTGAAGAGTGCTTTCTTAAATGAAAATTTGAAAGAAGAAGTCTATGTGAAGCAAACACCGAGTTTTGAAAGTTCTGAGTTTCCTGATCATGTCTATAAATTAGAAAAATCATTGTATGGATTGAAGCAACCTCCAAGAGCTTGGTATGAAAGGTTGTCAAAGTTCCTTTAAAACATGGTCACGCAATAGGTAAAACTGACAATACTCTCCTTTTGAAAACAAAAGGAAAGGATCTATTGATTGTGTAGGTATATGTGGATGATATCATCTTTGGATCAACCAACAGTCTCATGACTCAAGAGTTTGTAAAGCTCATGAATGGAGAATTTGAAATGAGCGTGATAGGAGAATTGAACTTCTTCCAAGGATTACAAATCAAGAAAACTCCTACTGGGACCTTGATTCTTTAGCAAAAGTATGTGAAGGAGCTGCTCAAAAGATTCAACATGGAAGATGCAAAGGATATTGATACTCCCATTTCCACTTCCACAAAACTGGACCTTGATGAAACATGTCCATTCATAGAGCAGAAGTTCTATAGATGTATGGTTAGGTCTCTTTTATATCTCACTACAAGTAGACCTGACATTGTTATTAGTGTTGGAATGTGTGTTAGATTTCAAGCAAAAGAATCTCATCTTAAGGCTGTCAAGAGAATTTTAAGGTATCTAAAGGGAACCACTAATTTGGAGTTGTGGTATCCAAAAGGGAGTACTTTTTCTCTTGTGGGGTATGCTAATGTTGATTATGATGGATATCTAGTTGACAGGAAGAGCACCACAGGTACGGCACACTTCCTTGGACCATGTTTGATATCCTGGTCCACTAAGAAGCAAAACTTTGTAGCATTATCTACTGCCAAGGCTGAATATGTAGCAGTTGGATCATGTTGTGCTTAGTTGTTATGGATCAAGCAACAACTGATGGATTTTGGCATAGATGATGGATGTGTTCCTATTTTGTGTGAAAATATTAGTGTCATTAATATTGCTAAAAGATCTATCCAACACAAAAGAACAAAACATATTGACATAAGATACCATTTTCTTAGAGATGATATAGAAAAGGGTCATATTTAAATAATATATTGTTCTTCTGAAGAGAAAATTGTTGATATATTTATCAAAGCTCTATGTAGGGAGCACTTTGAAAGGAACAGGTTAAACCTGGGGATGATTAAGATTGCATAAGCCTTCCGCAAGGATTAGATAGAACAAAGGTTTTACAAGAATTTTACTAGCCAAATTGTTATTCCATTTAGTGTTGCACATTTAATTGTGTGTCCCAATTCCAAATTATTAATCTAATTTTAACATAATATTGTACTAAATTATGCAGTGATGAAGTCTATAAGAGCAATTGTAATCTCACTTGATACTGTCAGGTATGTGTTATACTACACTAAGCAAATTGTGCATTATATGAAACGGCTGAGCAATTATGTTCCATGCACTCATTACTTTTCTTAACCATCATTACTGGAACTTTCAAAAAGCTGAAACTGCCATCCAATCACCCACTTTCTCTCTATTTTTAGTCACATCTCACCACACGTTTCACCTTCCCTCTCTCTCTTATTAATGGTGTAGTTGGATGAAGTAAAATCACAACACTCTATTTTATCTCTCTTTGAAATTTGAAATATCATCTCTTCTAGTAACCGTCCCATGTTCACCATGGAAGCCCCATCTTATTCTACTAGAAAATTCCCACTATAAGTGATACTACTCCATCTTAGTCTCATGTGATAGTTGTGCATGATACATGTTCGCGGCTGGTTCGGTATGTGTTAAAAACCGACACGCAAGTGTACGTGGTCAAACAAGTAATAAAGTGGCTAAGTAGCCAAGTATCGATCCAAGGAGGCTGCTCTGGATATGCAAAATTTCCTAGTTCACTATATTTCTATTCAATTTCTAACTATGCTAACAACTATCCAATCAAGAATTTAGGGAGTTTTGTTTCTAAACTAATTATATACTAAACTTAACAACTATTATTTACGTTGAATTCAGACAATGGATATGCTCATGCCAAGGTTAAGAACGAGTAATGGAGTTGATAATTATGATAATTTGGTCATCCTCTTCTTCATATTGCTAGTCAAGAACGTTTGCCTAGAAATTAAAACTCTCGTATTTAATTTCACTTTAGAATCATAAACCATTCGTCTACATTTCTGTGATCAAATGAAATTTATGACCTAACACTACAATTCCGGTTCCTAAATTGACTAATACGGCTTTCAAGTATATTTCTATCAAGAAAGCACATCAAAACCCAATTTTCCCAAATCAAGTTAAGAACAATACCCTATTAATTCACAACTTTCCAATTTCATGCTCTCTCGAGTGAAATTGGACTTTTTAGATATACATTAATGGTGGCCAATCAAGAATGTACTAAGCACAAGAATTAATAGAACAATATGCAAGAAGAAGAAGAAACCATATCAATTATTACCAATAATCATTACACAAGTTCAAAACCTCAGCAAGAAAGGAATTAGCCACTCATTCTTGGATTAGTCGTCCTAGAATGAGTGTAAATCATGCATACAATTGAAGGAAAAGAAGAAGGGAAGAGAAGAAAACTCTTATCTTTTCTATTCTTCAACTGCCACAAAACCACGTTCCTCTCTCCACTCCTGAACTCTGCTAAAAACTAGAACTAAAAGAAGACCCCTTTTAAAAATAACCTAAGTGTGCTATTTATACTAGTGGGAAATTTTTCCCGGAATAACAAGCAACGTGTCACGGAGGCCAACGCGGAGCACTGCCTCCGTGACACGGCGTGGACGCGGACCCTCTCTGGAAATTGCAGGGTCCGGATAATTGGTCTCAACGTGGCACGGAGGCCATCGCGGAGGCCTATCTCCGTGCCACGGAACTGACGCGCAGGCACACTGGAAATTGCCTAATTAATTCCTGCCCAGGCAGTGTGCTACCGCGATGGCAGCGTGGCACGGCTCCATCGCGGAGCCAGTGTAAAATGTGCCATCCAAGGTCTTTTCCACACTCGCATCCAAGTCCAACTCCGACATAGTTCCAACACGCATTTTAGCTCCTAAAAATCACATTATCCTGCAAAAAAATGCTAATCATGTTGGTTAGTATAAATTCGCATTTTATTACCAAATACATGATATTATATACACATTGCACAACAAACAAGGTAAAAATGATACGTTTGAGTATCACTTGGGCATATAAATTTGCCCAAGATCACTTACCCCACACTTAAATCCTTGTTCGTCCTCGAACAACACATACACAACTCATGCAAATTACATCCCAACCTTCGTCACTATGGTGCAACATTTTACGCTACGGTCATACCGATTATTCAATTCTTGCAAATCATCAAGAAAACATGCTTGGTCGTACAAGACAATGACCTTAATACATCGAGGCTTCCTAAACTTTAAGAATTGATTCTTGATATCGGCAAACTCATGCAAATCAACTAATCAAGAAATCCGACACGAAAATCAATCTTTCATCAAGCATGTACCCTCACAACTCGAGAGAAACTTCCCCTTTTATGTTCGTACAGCACACAAACATGCAAGTAGGGGCATATAAAAATTAATTTCACTCTCTCTCCCAAAAGAATTCGCATGCATCATGTCATGACCCATAGGCTTGCCCTTAGTGTATTACTCCACTAATATAAAGAAATGCAATGTAGGATCAAATAGGACTTTTAATGGGTTATAACTGGGCTATGGATCTAGTATATATATATTGGATAAGCCAATAATAGTCGCTAGCATCCTTAAGCGCCTTTTCAACTCATTCCCATCGACTCATGGACATTGTTCCTCTCTTTTCTCTTTTTCTCCCATTCATGCTGGTTTACTTTCATACAGCCCATTTCATCAGGCACACTTGACACAAAACAGAGGGTTTTCATGTACCCTCACTATCATTTAATTACAACTAGTGCCTCTTCAACATCATCTTTTCTTTCCTCACTTTGCTTTTCTTTTCTTTTCACTCTTTTCACTCTTTAACACTTTGGGAAACATTTTCTGTTCTTTGTAAGCGCTTAAGAGCTTCTTATAGACTTTAAGGCTAATGAAAAGAAGGAATAAAGCTTAGTTCATACAATTCTGGACAAAAGAAAGAAATCGGCTAAAGGCTCAACGGGCTGACTAGGGTACACAACATATAAAAAGGTAGAATTTGACAAGAAAAAAATGGAAACTAATGGTTAAAACAAAGAAATTCCTACATCCTTTCCGACACTACACCTCCTTCATTTCGTTTTGTATACACACCAGGCAAGTTCTAGACAATTCACAATGACATGGAATAGCAAAACCTCACTCACACTTTATGCACATGCTCGAATCAAGATGCATTCACAGACTCTTTAATTAGTCAACTACATGAATTCAAGATTAAGCCTCAATCATAATGAACCAAATTCTATAGCCTAGGTAACTCAACATATTTACAAAATTGCATGCTTTCAAACGAATCATTTTCACGTTTTGAACATCAATTACAACACGCAACGAAATTTTAGTAACCATAAGCAACTACAGTTTATTGATGCAATCCACCAAAGAAACTAAAAACAAAACATCTACTCCTATCGACTACATTTCCCTTAAGACGGTCGTCATCCATCCATCATAGGGAATGGTCACTAACTATGACATCGGTTCAATGGGACTATTCTCGGTAAAAGAACCGAAAACAAACTCCGAGAAACCCAAAATTAAAACTTCAAAATTTTTGCAACACATCGATCATTTCGATAGAAAATATTTGCAAACTATGTTGATAAATGCAAAATCTTTTCGCAAAAATTTTGAAAAATATCGATCATATCGATAGAAAAAAAAAATTTACAAAATTTACAAAATATTTACAAAGGCAACCATAACTTTTTAAAGACACACATCATTAGCCACAAACAAATATATACACATCATTCACAAATCAGTTCACAAGAACAGGGAAAGCACAGACATACATAAACGTCAAGGAAGAATATACAGCAGATTTAGAGCCTATGACCCAGCACCTAACTACTCCCCACCCCACACTTAAATCGAACACTGTCCCCAGTGTTCACAAAAATACAAAGCACAAAATTTTGGGTGGTGGAACTCCCTGCTTAGTCCAAATATTCGACTTCCTCATCTGGTGCTGCGGCCTCGTTGCCCATATCTGAATTAGCTCCATCGCCGTCATCGGACTCTACATCAGAGTCCTCACGACGTGTCTCCTCATCAGTAGGGACGTCGTCGTCAGTCGGCTCCACAAAGGCTGGCCCCACCTTGCATAAAGCTCTGGCGTTCTCGCCGAAGGGGTAGTCCAGCTCCAGCTGCCATAATTCATCCTCGGTGGCTGGTCTCCTACCTATCCGTAGCTGCAGCATCTGCATGCCGAACATACGGGCCATATACTGGTCGTCACGAGCATGTCGCTCGCCCAGAGTCAGCACAGGTCCGTGTGTAGTGTCGGGGGCCTTGGTTTTTGTCACATCAAGGGCCCTCCGCTCCAACTGCGGAATGTAATCCAAGGCTTCTTCCTCGATGTCAAGGCCTCGGAGGAAGGTGGTGATGAGTCCGCCAAACCCGTATCTGTGGCCCTGGTGTAGTCTGGCTCTCTTCATGGTGGATATTATAACCGCCCCCACATTAATCTCAAGCCCTTTCATAAGGGCATACACCAGGCAGACACGGTCCCGGGTCACGTCTGTCATATGCACTCCCGGGATCAAACACGAACATACTATTTTTAGCCAGATTCTGGCCTCCCTGTTCATCTGCGAATAAGGCAGAGTCTGGTGGTAACCCCTCTCTTTGTGTCTCCTCCATCGGGCTGTGGATCGAGCCCCACATAACGTACGTCTGATGTCGGCGTACGGTGGGGTGATATTGAGCTGGCGGAGAACGTGGGCGTCTGTGTCCCGCGCTCCAATGATGGCATTCAGCTGTTGGGGTTCCAGAGTGACAATCTGCCCTCTGATTTTAATAGTATGGCTCCTGATGGCCGGGTTCCAGTTGGCGTAGAATTCCCGGACCAAGTGAAGGTTGCACTGCTTGGGCTCCTGAAAAATAAAACTGAGCCCAGCTGCCTCAATCCTCTGCACCATGCGAGGGAACTCCTGTGCAAGTGGTTCCCTTGCAATATATTCCTCCGGGAAGTATTTGCTTTCCTTGTGCTTATTATACCATTTCTTCCCTTCGTCGGTGACCCATCGTGTTCCGTATCGGCGGTGTTGACCGCATGGAACAGCAGGTGCAGCTGGGACAGCAGTGCCCAGTCTCATTCTCTTTCTGCCGGTGCCTGAGGTTGAGGCACCCTTGCCTTTATCTTGTCGGCTAGCCATTGTACCTGTCAATTTACACAGACAAGCACAATATTAAGCTAAAAACTTGTTAGCTTCGGCTAAGGTCAGGTTAAACAAAATTTACCCCACACTTAGTCTTTAACAAAATTTACAACATTTTAGCAAGGATAACTCTATTTACACCCCCAAACACAATCAACTATAAACATGTTGCTTAGTGCGTTCACAAAATTTCGACAGCATAACGGCTAGCGAATTACTCAGACTTCATACAGCTAACCCAATCCTCCTATCGACAGCTATTCACCCACAGCACTTAGCAACAATAACCACAACAGAAATAAGAACAACAATACAAACCTATTATATACAACTAATCTAAGCAATTCAACCAATTCACACATTATGCACTTCCCCACAAAAATTTGAGAATTAGTCGTCTTTCCACAATTAAACAATAATTACCACGACTTATCTCAACTACTAAACACACCCAGGCACCAATTTCATCAAACTATCAAGTTACCCACGTTCAAATCCAACAACCCAAGCCTTAGAACTCAATTCGACAATCAATATTGAATTATTCAATCAATCGATAAGTTCAAACGTCAACTACAATAATCCGAACATAATCAATCACAAAATAATTCACATCATGTTTAATTTTTTTACCTAGGGTGATATATCTCACCTCACATGCTCAAAAGTGACAAAACTCGCCAGAAATTGGAGATAGAAGATGAAAACATACCTTGGATTTGATGAACCGAAAAAACTTGACGTTTTCCTTGCCTATCAACGTGGCACGGAGCTTGGGGGTAGGGGAATGGGTGTTTGGTCGCGGAGGGTAGAAGGAATGGGGAAATTTGGGCGAAAATCGGGGGTTTATTTAAAAGAAACACGCGGGTCACCCGGAAACCCGGTGTGACCCGGCACTGGAATAAGGGCAACGTGTCACGGAGGGTAACGCGGAGCCCCTCCTCCGTGACACGGAGCCAACGCGTTGGCTTACTGGAATTTTAAAAATTCCAGATTCGCCTTCAACGTGTCACGGAGGTCAACGCGGAGCATTGCCTCCGTGACACGGCGCCAACGCGCCAGTGCTCTGTTTCACCATCAAATTTTATTTTTCATACCTCGCCTCGTTTCCTCGATTCCAAGTATTTTTCCTCCGGTATACCTGAAAATCACCTCACTAAACAAAAATTGGTTAAATTCATAGATTCCCTACTAAAAAAATAAATAAAATAAAAATTACTAATTAAAATGCAAATCTAAGCCTAGTCAAGAAAAAGGAAAGAAAATAGAATAAATGAAAAACTTTACACTAAGGAAAGAAAAAAAATATTTTTCACGGGTTGCCTCCCGTGCAGCGCCTGGTTTAACGTCGCGGCTCGACAGCCTTTATGCTCAAGTGTCTACTAGGGAGATGGACGATTTGTCTCGATCATGGTCATCTCCCCAGTAGTTCTCAACCTCGTCTGGTGGCCTACCTCGTAACTCTCGGAAATCACTCACTCCATTTGCATTCCCATGATCAATCACGTTGATCACCGAGAGTTCCTTATAGACAGTCGGGAGCTTAGGTGCCTTGTACACGTCGAACACCTCAACCTTGTCGTGTGCTCGCATTGTGAGTTGACCTACAGCTACATCGATCAATGCCTTTCCGGTTGCCAAAAATGGTCATCCCAAAATAAATGGGACTTCTGCATCTGGTTCAAAATCCAGAACAATGAAATCTACCGGAAAAATGAGGGAGCCTACCTGCACTAGCACATCCTCAACAATGCCATCCGGCTTAGCTAAGGACCTGTCTGCTAGCTCCAAGATCACTGTTGTGGGTCTAGGACTCCCTAGCCCTAACTTTCTGAATACCGAAGATGGCATCAGATTTATACTTGCCCCCAAGTCGCATAACCCACGAGCTCGGATACTTTGCCCAATCGTCAGCTGGATAGTAAAACTTCCAGGATCCTTTAGTTTAGTGGGCAACCTGTTCTGAATACGGGATGTGCATTCCTCTGTTAAAGCCACCGTGGCATACTCAGTCAAACGACTTTTGTTGGCCACGATGTCTTTGATATACTTTGCATATTTCGGCACACCCTGCAAGACATCAACAAGAGGTAAGTTAACATGTACCTGTTTGAGTACCTCCATGAATTTCTGGAAACACGCCTCCTCCTTGTGTTTCTTAAGTCATTGAGGGAACGGGGGTAGGCCTTGCTGGTTCAGCTTCTTTGGTCTTCCCCGTATCTGAGGTTTGTTCTCCCTCAACATCTACTGCTCCTGACTTCTGAGGCGGTCTTTCAGGTTCCACCTCCTTTAATTGTAAACCACTCCTCGTGGTCACTGCATTTACCTGCTTAGGATTTGGATCCGTGTTGCTAGGTAGTCCTCCCCTGGGTCTAGTATTTTGGGCACTAGCAAATTGCCCAAACTGATATTCAAGAGCCTTGGTTGCCAATTGATTGTTCTTTACTTCGGCTGCCAGTTTGACGTAGTCAGCCTGCAATTGTGCCTGGTTGGCAATCATGGTCTTGAACATTTCCTCAATAGTCGGTGATGGTGGTGGAGGAGGGGCATTGTGATTTCTGAACTGATTCTGATAGCCTTGTTGCCCTCCTTGGTTTCTGTGCATACCCTGCCCTGAACCTTGGCCTTGTTGATTGTTGCTACCCCACGAAAAATTCGGATGATTCCTCCAATTCGAGTTGTAGCTACCACCAAACTGCTGTTGATTCCTCTGTGCATTGCCCACAAAGTTGACAGAATCAGGATTTGCACCACAGCACTCAGCTGAATGCTCACTACTACCACACACTTCACACCACATCTGTTGGACTGCATTAACTGAGGCTGAAGACTGGTTCAAATTCATAGTGCTGAAGTGAGTGTTTAACTGATTTTGCAAAGCAGCTATCTGTGCAGCGATAGCTGTGAATCCATCCACTTCGAACACTCCCGCTGCTTTCCTTGCTCCACCCCTTGAAGAATCTGCATTCCATTCCGGATTGCCTTGTGAGATTCGGTTGAGCAAAGTGTACAACTCTTCATAAGTCTTCTCCAGCGCTTGCCCTCCAGCTGCTGAGTCTAACAAAATTTTAGTGTGGGGTTCCAAACCCTCAATAAAAGTGTGTACCAACACCTCATTTGACTGATGATGATGAGGACAGTCCCGCAACATGGACTTGAATCTTTCCCAGGCTTGATAAAGATTTTCTCCTTCCCTCTGTTTAAAACTTAGAATCTGACTTCTAAGTTTAGCTGTTTTACCTGAAGGGAAAAAACTGATCAAGAACTTCTTTGCAAGATCATCTCACGTTGATATAGAGTTGGGTGGTTCAGCTTTTAACCACCTCTTGGCTTCACCCAATAAGGAAAATGGAAATAAGGTGAGCCGAACATAATGAGGTGACACTCCAGCGGATATGTACGTGTCACTTATCTCCAAAAAGTTCTGGAGATGTTGTTGCGGATCTTCGTGAGGGAGACCGGTAAACTGCCCGCTCGTGTGCAAAAGTTGCACCATATTTTGCTTTAACTCAAATCTCCCCCCAGGCTCTGGTTTGCGGATGCTGGAATGTACATTATTAGCTTGTGGGATTGCCACCTCGCGAACCGGCCTGGCTGCTACTTCCTCGGGCACTAACACTGCCCGTACAACTGGTGGATTGGGTTGCTCCATCGTAGACTGTTTGAGCAACTGCAGCTTCTTCCGAAGAGCTTCTCTACGTTGACTATGCAATTCACGTTCTGGCTCTAAGTAAGATTCCACCAACTCCTTGTCCCTTGCCAGTGTTCACAGAAATAAAAATCTGCAAAATACAGGCTAAGACCAAGTTGTTAACACTTAAGAAAATAAAATACAAATACAGTAAATTTACACTAAACAAAATTTTACAAATCGCCTAGCCTCCCCGGCAATGGCGCCAAAAACTTGTTCGCGGCTGGTTCGGTATGTGTTAAAAACCGACACGCAAGTGTACGTGGTCAAACAAGTAATAAAGTGGCTAAGTAGCCAAGTATCGATCCAAGGAGGCTGCTCTGGATATGCAAAATTTCCTAGTTCACTATATTTCTATTCAATTTCTAACTATGCTAACAACTATCCAATCAAGAATTTAGGGAGTTTTGTTTCTAAACTAATTATATACTAAACTTAACAACTATTATTTACGTTGAATTCAGACAATGGATATGCTCATGCCAAGGTTAAGAACGAGTAATGGAGTTGATAATTATGATAATTTGGTCATCCTCTTCTTCATATTGCTAGTCAAGAACGTTTGCCTAGAAATTAAAACTCTCGTATTTAATTTCACTTTAGAATCATAAACCATTCGTCTACATTTCTGTGATCAAATGAAATTTATGACCTAACACTACAATTCCGGTTCCTAAATTGACTAATACGGCTTTCAAGTATATTTCTATCAAGAAAGCACATCAAAACCCAATTTTCCCAAATCAAGTTAAGAACAATACCCTATTAATTCACAACTTTCCAATTTCATGCTCTCTCGAGTGAAATTGGACTTTTTAGATATACATTAATGGTGGCCAATCAAGAATGTACTAAGCACAAGAATTAATAGAACAATATGCAAGAAGAAGAAGAAACCATATCAATTATTACCAATAATCATTACACAAGTTCAAAACCTCAGCAAGAAAGGAATTAGCCACTCATTCTTGGATTAGTCGTCCTAGAATGAGTGTAAATCATGCATACAATTGAAGGAAAAGAAGAAGGGAAGAGAAGAAAACTCTTATCTTTTCTATTCTTCAACTGCCACAAAACCACGTTCCTCTCTCCACTCCTGAACTCTGCTAAAAACTAGAACTAAAAGAAGACCCCTTTTAAAAATAACCTAAGTGTGCTATTTATACTAGTGGGAAATTTTTCCCGGAATAACAAGCAACGTGTCACGGAGGCCAACGCGGAGCACTGCCTCCGTGACACGGCGTGGACGCGGACCCTCTCTGGAAATTGCAGGGTCCGGATAATTGGTCTCAACGTGGCACGGAGGCCATCGCGGAGGCCTATCTCCGTGCCACGGAACTGACGCGCAGGCACACTGGAAATTGCCTAATTAATTCCTGCCCAGGCAGTGTGCTACCGCAATGGCAGCGTGGCACGGCTCCATCACGGAGCCAGTGTAAAATGTGCCATCCAAGGTCTTTTCCACACTCGCATCCAAGTCCAACTCCGACATAGTTCCAACACGCATTTTAGCTCCTAAAAATCACATTATCCTGCAAAACAAATGCTAATCATGTTGGTTAGTATAAATTCGCATTTTATTACCAAATACATGATATTATATACACATTGCACAACAAACAAGGTAAAAATGATACGTTTGAGTATCACTTGGGCATATAAATTTGCCCAAGATCAATACATAGACTCAACCAAAGAGGATTTCTTTTCCCATTCCTTTTAAAATATCAGATTTTTTGCGTGGAACACCTTCAAAAATCATTTTTCCACTTCGTCTGATATTCCTCCTATAGAGTCCCCTTCGTCCATACATGCGTGTGATGTAGTGCCTCTTCAATCTGCTGAAAATGAGGGCATCCCCATTGTTAAAAGATTTCGGTCTTGATTAAGGAAGAAGTCTGGTACATCAGTTCCAATTCCTGATGATAAACCGACCAGTGAATCCCCTCCGTCATCTATTCCATCTAGGGTTTCTCATACAAGAAGTTGAAAGCGTCAAGAAGACGCTATCTTAGAGAAAGCTCTTCAAGACAGCAAAAATAAGAAACAGTTTCAAGTGTCTTCTTCTTTAAAAGAAGTTCCTTCTCATGATGATTTATTGCTTAAAAAGGTTAGGCGCTCGAAAGTGGTAAAAAGGTCTCTTCCTAAGACCAATAATCCTACTCCTACTTCTTCAAAACCCTCCTCAAAACCTATTTCTAAACCTACATCTAGACCTGTTCCCCGACCCGCTTCTAAATCCTCCTCCAAAACTCTATCCTGATCCACTCCTCAAACTAATTATTTGAAACGGGTTAGTCAACTTAATCCAATCCTAGAGTTTAATTTTGAAGGAACAACTGACAATGTATCTTGCAGAATAGACACCTCTTGGATCTCTGACCCTCATTTATGTTACACCCCGTATAGTTTAAGCAAAAAATTCATACTTTGAGGTAAGAGTAGGAGTACTTATTATTCTAGGAAGGAAGTGTTATGAGTTATTTAAGTCACTTTATAGTCGTATAGTAAGATTGTATGTTGATCAAGTTGTAGAACAAAAGTCAGCAAATATTGTCGCAAATTTCTTTCTTAAAATTTCTTAAACTTTTAGCTATATGTCTCAAAGATTTTCTCTCAATATATAAGGAATTAGGGGGCCCACGACCTATAAAATTAAATATCTATAAGTATAGTTTCTAACGCATCAAACCGTTCGCTAATACGACTTCGTAGTAAGGGGATATTCGCATTTTTGTGGGACAACATAAGGAGGCAGTGAGGACCATAGAGGCTCCGTGATGGCAGCATGTAACACCACCAAAACAGTGTGTTGGGAAGCGTGACACGTTTCCACTATGTTGGACAACCCCAATAAAAATTGGTTGGTCAGTTGTTTGGTCATATCTTCAATATCAAGTCAACTCTCTTAATTAAAGTATCTTCCCAACTCCCCTTTTCTTGTCCTTGTTGATCCTAAAGGTAGGAAATGATTTCCAACTTGGTTTTTGATGTCAGGAAGTCGGATTTCTTGGTGGTTGTTCATGATGAGTGATTGGTAAATTGTTTTTCTTTGCTGATTCTTAGTATATTTAGGTTGATTAAGAGGTTTTTGATTCTATTAGGTGGTTATCTTCGATTTTCTACCACCAAATCCATAAGAACTTTGTCGAATAAGCTTCGTCTTGTGTCATTTTCGTATAGTGTTCTTAGAGATGCGTTTTTTGTGTTGAGTATACTATTTTGAGGCTGTAGTTTATCGTGCTATTGGCATGTATATTGAACAATCTTATCTCTACACTATAAGGTATGTTAAAACTTTTAGTTTCTCTTTTCAGCATGAATTTTCGTTAATCAAGCCTTGCCATTATCGCATAAGTTTGTTGCCTTGTGGTTGGGGTTATGTTGATTACTTGTTGTTTGGGGATTATGGGATGGTTTCCTTTCCCTCACTATTTGAGGGTGTAAATTCCGATGTTATGATAGCATCCATGGCAGTTCAATGTCATTAATAGACATGGATAAAGATTTGGAAGTTCCATTAAATAAGGAATTTCAAGAAAAGTTCAAATGGGCTGTAATTTGCTAGTAAAAAGTGTATAGTGATGGAAGAAGATCTCAAGCCCAACGAAGATATTTTGTCCAAGTCTTACATATATTTGGAGGCCCAAATTAAAGTCGAAGAGGAGATCGAATGGGATCCAAATCAGCCCCCAAATGGAGAAAATACTGCAACATTTGTTAAATTAGTTTCTAAAAATATATTTAATTTTTTGTTTTATTCTATATTGATTACATTGCTCTAAGTATGAGCAGTCTTCTATGTCCTGAGGAAATATATTTTTTTAATTGAGTCTTTGACCAGCCCCATCTAGGATTTTATATAAAGTGGTTCTTTCTCTTCATGATAACTAAGTTTGATTTAATATAATAATAGCAACCTTGTGACTTGTGGAGACCTTTGTAGATTCTCTTTAAGTTATGCCCTTTTTGTTCTACTTTGAACCATAGCTTGGATTTCTTCAATGGTAAGATTTCTTGTTTGAGTTTCCTCCTCCTTTTCTTCTTCTACTTCTTCTTAATTGATTCACTATTTCTTATTTCTTCTCTTTTCAAAAATCAATTCCTTCCCCTTTTCTAATCATCTAACTTTTTTGAGTCTTTCACTGTCTGTGTCGTTATCAAGTGGTATCAGAGCTTTAGATAATTGGCTATTCTTATACTCACCCGATCAATTGATTTGAATCATAGAAAACTATAAAAACTTCTGAGAAAAAAGTACTATAGCGTGAACAGTAACCCAAAAAATATTTCCTCAAGAGAATAGTGACATGAATTGTAGCTTCTAGTGTTCTTCACTTGTTCATATTTTGTTCTATACTTTATCTTGTGATTTGGTGACTTTAATTTATTAAAAATCTGATCAATCTCTTGTTATACCCCATAACTTTTTATCATTTAACAAATACGTGTGAGCATATGTTGAGAGTTTTTGGAGTACGATGCATGCAGAAAAAGGCTCGGGGGATGAATATACGAGCATGGAATTGAGCAAGCAGAAGGGCGGGGCTGGATGGGGGGCGCACTGGGCGCCGTACTACGCCAGCCAGTCTGGCGCCACAGCTGGTGCATCGCGCCTCTTAGCGGGTGCTATTGGCGTCGCCCCGCGTCACCTGGCCACTACCTCATATATATATATATATATATATATATATATATATATATATATATATATATTATGGCCCTACGAAATTTTCTCTCTATTTTTCTTCCCTTTTTCATCCAACTACGCTGGTAAACTCTATCCGTACGCAAATTCCTCTTGGATATTGAGTTCTAGGCCTATGAGAAACGTCCCTACGGAGTTATTTCTTGAAAATTCACTCGGAGTACCAGAACCCCGCCGAGTAAAAGTTTTCGGAATCACTTCTGATTGATTTCTACGCGACCACGAGTGATAGGTAATCATTTCTACCTTCTGAACTCTTAGGAAATTGTGATTTTTTTATTAAACGGAGTTTAATTATAATTATTATTATTAAAAGATATCATTGTTTGTCAAGTTTTAGTATTGAAAATAGCATTATTTTCTCAGCATAAATGTCGTAATTTAGTGGAATCGCTGGCTACAGGTTTGAACTAATTAGATAAATGAGAATCATCATTTGATGTATGTTAAGGCTTATCCCTTCGGCAAGTTATTCTCGTCGTATAGTGATACGACCTATGCTTCTGAAAAGATAACGATCTTATATATTGTGATTAGATGCTATCAGTAGATAATGATTAGGTATGTTGTGATTAGCTGCTAAAAACGTATTGAGAGTATATTGTAGTATCCCTCATCGGGAAAGAGTATGTTAAGTGTGACTAACGCTAGGAGCATCATAGAAACTCCTTTGTTCTTTTGATCGTTATATTAGTAGAATCCCGTTGTTCGCTATCATGCCAAGGCCTTAGAAGTTTAGGGTTAGCTGTTGGGCTTGAGTTGGTAAGTTGGAAAGAATAGGGTGCTATACAGTGATATAACTTTCAGTTTGACACCTGTATTGTCAGTAAAGCTCACCTAGAGGCCGTTGGGTACCTTGATGCCTCCAAGGCCAGAATTTTGATAGGATGGTCTTACCTTAGAGTCAGCGGCACTAGGTTTGCCTAGTAAAATGAGTCACAGCATGCCATCTATTAGCTACTATCAGGGACTGTTATTTTCAGTCGATTTTAGTGCTTGATATACAGGTCACCCAGGAAGTTATCCCAATTGTACAAGTCAGATAGACCTGTGGGTACCCTAAGGAGGGGACTTTATTAGTAGTTGGATGTAGGGTCAACGCCCCAGCCTGCTCTTATAGATACTTAGGGTAGGTTGCCACGAGTGGCTAGGTCTAGATAAACCTGCCTACAAGGCTATGAATCACCTAGAGAAGTCATATGAAATCTGAATAGACCAAGTTAATGTCTAAGGGACTAAAACCATAGAGTACAGTATAACCTTCAGGCTAAGAATTATAGTAAGCTTCATGTGGAAGGTTAGGGCTGACTGCTCAGGAGCATGTCCGATTAGTAGCAGCCTTACAATCGTTCTAAGAGAGGGAACTAAATAGTTGGTTGCTTGTGACCTTACCATTTGCTTATGAGCTATCATTGTCCTAGTATGACATTCAGAGTATCGTTTAGGCCACTCTAGACCTTGCCTTATTCTATCACACTCCGCCTTGGGAGGTATGACTGGCACCTGGTGCCCTACTAAGACCTGGACTGCTGGACTACTGAGCCTAAGCACTTCTGGTGCCAAGCTGGCTCTAACTCTGGGTTCATGGAACCAACGGGCTATATAACAGCTGTAAAATAGCCTCCGGATGACTAGGCCTATAGCCACCTGTAAGACAACAACAGCTAACCAGAACAACAATAGTATAAAGGAATCTATACGGGCCGACAAGGCCACCATGCGGTCTAGTTACTTCTAAATCAAGAAAACAGGTGCTAAAATGCTACGTGACCGACAAGGTCACCACTACCAACTGAGTAAGGCCCCACACGGCCATTATAAACAAGCAAAAAGATACACCCGGCCTCACACGATCGGTACAGCTAACCACAGGGAATATACAATCTGCAAGCCTCTAAGAATACTGATAAGATGGTCAGGACAGGGCCTCGACCTACCCATACTGTACAACAAAAAAGAAGAAATAAACCTCTAGCTGTCTAGCTTCGGAAGACAGGAGCTGATGACTCTATGTGCTTGCTGGAATCATGAGGGATCGGCTCCTCGTCTATCAGTACCTGCAGGCAAGTAATGCAGCACCCCAAACGGGCGTCAGTACCACTGGTACCGAGTATGCAAAGAAAAACTAAACATAACTGAATATAAACAGTAATACTGATAGTTGCTGAAATGACAGGGGGTAGCTAAAACTTTCTGGAATAGCAGAATCTGTACTGAGCTTAATTGCACTAGAAGGAAGATAAGACTCATACCTGTCGATGCAGCGTCCTGCTAACTATCCATTTTATAAGTAACATGTATATATATCTAGTAAGTAACATATATACATATATATAGCATACAAGAACCTATACCAGCCCCCATAAGCCGGAAGGTGCCAATCAACATGCAATCTATATACCCCTACCCGAGTCAAACCATCCAAAAATAAATTCACTCCACTCACCTAATAACTACTAGCACCCTGTCGGCCCCCTAGGTATGCAGCTTGGGCTCTCTGGGCCCCTGACTATAACTGTATCTGAGTCCGAAGGACTCTTGTAACTATAATCTGAGATCTGTATCTGTAATCTGTAATATGTTCCCTGGGCGCAAGCGCTCGACAGGGTATACTGTAATCCTGATCAGCCTGATATGGGGAATGTTGCATCCCATCTTTGTCCTACTGCGGACGGCATACCACTCCTTGGAGTGACGTATCCTCACCCTTTGGCGGGCGAGTCGACACAGCTATTAACCCTGGGGCGGCAAGGAAGCTCTAAGGGTGCCCACATATCACAAACAAGTCTCAACAAACAACAATAATCACATATAACGTGTATAATAAATCTGATCATACTATTCATGCTTTGATATTCTATTCTGATTCTTTGGCTGGATTAAACTGAATCTGGTACTGAGTCTGAAATAATATCTCGATGTTTAATACCAATCTACTGACTTTTATTCTGAACATGGCATAAAAATACAAACATACTTAATACTCAGCTTCTGGAACTTCCTTCTGGAATTTATTCTATTTTACTATGCTAGAATTGCTAACTTGCCGAAGAAACTAGCTTTACATACCTCAGTTGTCGGCTTTCCAGCAAACTGGCGTAAGTCAACCAATATTCAGTTATTTCTTCCAACTGTATTCACATTCTTAGCAATTAGAACTAAATTCATCAATATTCTGGAAGAAAATACTACTTTGAATATATATATAGCCCAAACTTTAACTTATCGAAAAATAACCGAAAACTCGCTATTTCTCGGAAGTCCAGAAGGGAGAAATACTCACTTTAGGGCTAGGAGTATATTGACACTAATTTGGAGTAATTCCACCTACCTTAGCTCGGTAGGACAACGGTTCGCCGGCAGAATTTCCCAAAACTAAATCTGTAGGAATGCTCCTTGCAGCTTAATACCTCACTACCTAAGATTATTTCAAGTTTGGACCACGTATAATGGCGTAATCGGATAGAAATTTTAAAGAAATCTTTGTGCCCTCTGTTCTCAGCTGTTTTCTCTGTTTACTCTCTGGAAATTATGAATTTCTATCATTAAAAACTGAAGTGGGGACTTTTATACTTGGGACCTTTAAGTCGCATTCCTCGAATGCGATTTATAAGTCGCATTCGTCGAATGCGATTTATAGGTCGCATTTGCCTTATAACGCGCCGACTTGGCACTTGTCCGGTCTCTCCCCGAGCCCTTTTCTCGCACGTATGGCATTCTAAAACTCTTAACCAACATGCGAATAGGTCATCTACATATCAAGAATTTACGGGGTGTAACATCCTCCCCCCCTTAAAAATATTCATCTTCGAATGTAAACTTCTACTTGCAAAAATTTCAACTTATTTGACTTAGTTTAGAAAAATTTTGGCAAAGTCTCCCCTGTAATATGGACTATCTCAAAAATCCTTAAATGCAAAAAAGTCCAATACAGGTACTCCATGATCACGGGCAAAAATAGCATGCCCGAGATACGCTTTATGACTTAAATTAGTCTTGTTTATCTAAGTTATCGTACACATTTTCATGTAATTTTATATGAAGTGAAGATATGTGTTAACCAACATGATTAGCCTTTGTTCTGTAGGTTTTGATGACTTTTGAGTAACTAATCCATGAGTTGGTGAAGTAGAGGCTTGGAAACGGAATCAACACGCGAACGTCGGCAAAGAGGAGGCACAAAACAGCCCACCTGCGCATCGGCAATGTGCCACGGCAGGCAGGCCGACCACAACAGCCCACTTGCATGTTGGCAACATGCCACGGCAGGTTGGCTGCGCGAGAGATGCCAACGCGCTGCCCAAGCAGCGTGACACGCTGCCAACGCGGCAGGGTGCTGCCGGGGCCAAGTTCGGGTGATTTCCATAGAGCTTCCGCGTCCGTAGCGTGTCACGGAGGCAGGGCTCCGCGATGCACTCCGTGACACGTTGCTTGTTATTCCGGGAAAAAGTTCCACTACTATAAATAGCACACTTAGGTTCATTTTTCATAATTCAGACTTGGTGAGCAAGGACGTGGGTTACAGGCAGTTGAGGGACGAAAAGTTCAGGGTTTTTTCTCTCTTTCTTTCTTCTCTAATTCAATTGTTTGTATGATTAACACTCATTTTATGATGATTAATCCACAAATGAGTGGCTAATTCCCTTCCTTGCTGAGGTTATGAACACTTGTGATAAATTTTGATTATTAATTATATGGTTTTCCATCTTTTTCTTCCATGTTGTTCTATTAATTCTTGTTCTTACTGCATTGGTGTGTGGCCTACATTAATGTACATCTAAAAAGTCTGATTTCACTCGAGAGAGCACGAAATTGGAAAGTTGTGAATTAATAGGATATTGTTCTTTACTTGGTTTGGGAAAATTGAGTTTTGATGAACCTTCAGGATAGAAATATACCTGAAAGTCGTATTAGTCAATTTAGGAACCGGAATTGTATGGCTAGAACATGAATTGCATTTGATCACAGAAATGTAGACGGATGGTTCATGATTCTTAAGTGAGATTAAATACGAGAGTTTTAATCTCTTGGCAAATGTTCTTGGCTAGCAACTGGAAGAAAAGATTAACCAATTTATGATGATAATCAGTTTCATTACATGTTCTTTAACCTCGGCATGCTCTTATTCATAGTCCAAATTCAAAGTAGATAATTGCTCGTAGTTTTAGTATAAAATTTATAAAACAAATTATTCAATTTTTGGTTATTTAGTTGTCAGCATATTTAGAAGTAAAAATATAGTATACTTGAGCAAATTGCACTTAACCCAAGTGTCTGTGGGATCGATACTTGGCTTACTAAAGCCACTTACTACTTGTTCGACCACGTGCACTTGCGTGTTGTTTTATAACCCCAACAAACACCCAAACAGGTTTTTGGCGCCGTTGCCGGGGACTTGGCAATTGGTGAATTTTTCTTAAGTGTAAATTTATTATATTTTTTTTCTAAGTGCTGACAACTTGGTCTTAGTGTTTGTTTTAATTCTTTTTTATATTTTTTTGTTTTATTTTATTTTTCTTCTTTTTCGGATACCCTTATTGACATGACATCGTGGAATACAAATGGTATAAATGGTGGATACTCATATTTTAGCGAATCTTGTCTGAATTGTGGAGGACACCACCCGTGGCAACACTGTAACACGTGTAATATATGTGGTGGTCAAGATGGCCATTGGGATGGCTGTCCGAATGCATATTACCCTCCCCCAAGCCCCTACTATGATCCTTCTGTTGTTTTTGCTGAATATAGGCATGCTGAAAATGAGGACTTGGGACGCCAAGTTCAAATAGAAGACATGTTGAAACAACTCTTGGAGCAATCAGAAGCAATGAAGGAGGCGATGGCAGTATTGAGAATTCAACAAGAAGAGAATGCAGACACTCTAGAAAGGATGAGCATCAAATTCACGGAGATGATTGCTGAGGCTGAAGCTTGTGATAAATTGCAGGTAACAGTTGTAGCCGATATTCAAGAGGAACTACAAGAGGAAGACAAGGGTGAATTTTTGGATGAAGCCCAACAATTAGAATCTCTTGAGTGTCCCCGTGATGGGCTCAAAGTTATGGAAAATCCATTCATGGAAGAAGAGATAGATTTTCCCCCATTTGACATTAATGGAGAGATAGATGTCAATGCTGAGAAGGTATTTACAAGTAAGGAGGTCAAGCAGAATGCAGTTTCAGAGTTGAGGTTTATTGGACCACACTCGAAGCATTTTTCGACATTAATTTTGGTTGACAACATAGAAATAGAGTCTTCCAAGCTTATAGAGAAATGTCTAGAGGAGGACCAAGCCCCATATATTTTGAAATTTGCTAACTCAGAGAGACAAAATGACTTCGCTTACTTGAAGACCAAGAGGTTCAAAAGGCAACATCTACTGCTTGGTCCTTACAATTTTTCACCACCACCCCTGGAGCATAATAGGAAATTAGATAAGAAATTAGGGGTGAGATTCATATCCTCAAGGTGGAGGAAAAAGCGGTGAAACTGGATACGTCGTGCCGCGACGTAAAATTAGGCGCTGCTTGGGAGGCAACCCAAGGGTACCATGGGTACCATTTTAATTTCTTGCATTTAAGTTGATTTTATTTATTTTTCATCTTGTGTTGTTTTGGTGGAAAGTTAAGCACAGATGGAGGGGAAGTCTGAGTACCCGTGGAGGAGGAAGCTAACAAGCATAGAAGAGAAAAAGTGTGGGGTCGAACACCCACTTGTGCAAAGTTGAAGAAAGGCATGTTGTTAGCTAGGCCTAAAGGCCTCAGGGAGTATTTCTCACCCTTTTTAAATTTTAATTTGATGTTATGAGGACATAGCATGATTTAAGTGTGGGGTGAGGGAAATTTCAAGGGAAATTTTAAATTTTTGTGCTTAACGATTTTTGGTGAATGTAATGCTTGTGAGAAAATTGAAAAAATTGAAAATTTTTTGTGAGTTAAGCATGAATTCATCACCTGTTGGTTTTTCTTTACGGTTCTTTTCCGACGGGGGGTCTTTGAACCTAAGAATAAAAGATTTTCTTTTTCTTTCTTTCCTTTGTCTGTATATAGTGTTTTTAGTCATAGTTAGGGACTGTTTCCGACGATGGATGGATGATGACCGTCTTGAGGAAAAATTAGTCGGTAGGTGTTGGGTTTTTGAAACCATAACTAATTGGTGCTTGATGTTCTTTCTATGTGCTATACATGGTTGTAAGATGCAAGTATGTTCAGTATGAAGCATGCAAGTGTATAACTTTGTTTGAGACACTTAGGCTCTTGAATTTGACTCAATATGATGGAAGCTTAATTCTGAATTCTTGTGATTAGCTGAGTAAGAGTCTACTGATTGTGTCTTGATTTGAGCATTTGCCATGAGTGTAAGGTTTTTGAGTATTCTGTGCTATTATGAAATGTCTAGAACTTGCCTGGTGTGTATATAAAATGAAACGAAGGATGTGAATTGTAGGAGATGATTTAGGCATTTCTTTGAATGAACCAAACTTTTATCCCTCATTATACCTACCTTGAAAAATTAATCCTAGTTAACCCCATTGAGCCTTGAGCCTATTCTTTGACAGCTGCAACATAAGCTTAATCCTTTTTCTTTCATTAGCCTTGAAATTGAACCAAAACTCCTAAGCGCTTAAAGGAAAAATCCGAAAGAGCAAAGGAGTGAGAAGAATGAAAACGAAGGAAAAGTAGCAATTGTAAAAGTTGAGAAAGGGCGAGGGTGCACTTGTTTGAATACGGGTGAGTATTAGTAGGGAGTAAGAAAATAAATAAAGGAAAAGTTACTTATAGAACTCCTTACTAATAGCTAAAAGCGCCTAAAGGAAGGGGGGAACAAAAGAGGAAAAAGAAAGATGAAAAGAGAAAAAGGTGAAGTGAGGGAAGGGAAGTTGTAATGAAGGCATGATGTATTAAAAGCACTTAGGAAAGATAGTCACTATTACTGATCATAATAGTACTTACCCGCACCTGAGTTACATTACAACCTAAAAAGTCCTACTTGATCTTACATTCACCCATCCTTAAATTAGTGGAATAAAAGACTAAGGGCAAGCTTATGGGTCATTACATGATGCATGTGAATTCTTTGTGAGAGTGAGTGTAATTCTATGCATGTACCCATACATGTTGTGATATAAAAATTGTTTTTGCGTGTGAAATTGGGTAACTCTCTTTCCGTGAGGGGCACATGTTGAATGAAGGATATAATTCATGTGGGATTTCTTAATCAGTTGATTTGCATTAGGTTGCTACGATTGAGAGTCGATTCTTGAGGTTAAGAAGTCTTAACATAGTTGTACTTCATTTCAATGATCAAATCAAGCATGCTCTATTTTTAGCTTGTATCTTACGTAATCATTATAGCCGTAACTTGAATTTTCTTGCTAAATTAGTTATGTGGAAGTCTCCATATGTATGATATGTAAAAGGTTATTCGAGGACGAACAAGGCTTTAAGTGTGGGGTTGTGATCACGGGCAAAAATAGCATGCCCGAGATACGCTTTATGACTTAAATTAGTCTTGTTTATCTAAGTTATCGTATACATTTTCATGTAATTTTATATGAAGTGAAGATATGTGCTAACCAACATGATTAGCCTTTGTTTTTTAGGTTTTGATGATTTTTGAGTAACTAATCCATGAGTTGGTGAAGTAGAGGCTTGGAAACGGAATCAACACGCGAACGTCGGCAAAGAGGAGGCACAAAACAGCCCACCTGCGCGTCGGCAATGTGCCACGGCAGGCAAGCCGACCACAACAGCCCACCTGCGCGTTGGCAACATGCCACGGCAGGTTGGCTGCGCGACCAAGAGATGCCAACGCGCTGCCCAAGCAGTGTGACACGCTGCCAACGCGGCAGGGTGCTGCCGGGGCCAAGTTCGGGTGATTTCCATAGAGCTTCCGCGTCCGTAGCGTGTCACGGAGGCAGGGCTCCGCGATGCACTCCGTGACACGTTGCTTGTTATTCCAGGAAAAAGTTCCACTACTATAAATAGCACACTTAGGTTCATTTTTCATAATTCAGACTTGGTGGAGCAAGGACGTGGGTTACAGGCAGTTGAGGGACGAAAAGTTCAGGGTTTCTTCTCTCTTTCTTTCTTCTCTAATTCAATTGTTTGTATGATTAACACTCATTTTATGATGATTAATCCACAAATGAGTGGCTAATTCCCTTCCTTATTGAGGTTATGAACACTTGTGATGAATTTTGATTATTAATTATATGGTTTTCCATCTTTTTCTTCCATGTTGTTCTATTAATTCTTGTTCTTACTGCATTGGTGTGTGGCCTACATTAATGTACATCTAAAAAGTCCAATTTCACTCGAGAGAGCACGAAATTGGAAAGTTGTGAATTAATAGGATATTGTTCTTTACTTGGTTTGAGAAAATTGAGTTTTGATGAACCTTTAGGATAGAAATATACCTGAAAGTCGTATTAGTCAATTTAGGAACCGGAATTGTATGGCTAGAACATGAATTGCATTTGATCACAGAAATGTAGACGGATGGTTCATGATTCTTAAGTGAGATTAAATACGAGAGTTTTAATCTCTTGGCAAATGTTCTTGGCTAGCAACTGAAAGAAAAGATTAACCAATTTATGATGATAATCAGTTTCATTACATGTTCTTTAACCTCGGCATGCTCTTATTCATAGTCCAAATTCAAAGTAGATAATTGCTCGTAGTTTTAGTATAAAATTTATAAAACAAATTATTCAATTTTTGGTTATTTAGTTGTCAGCATATTTAGAGGTAAAAATATAGTATACTTGAGCAAATTGCACTTAACCCAAGTCTCTGTGGGATCGATACTTGGCTTACTAAAGCCACTTACTACTTGTTCGACCACGTGCACTTGCGTGTTGTTTTATAACCCCAACAAACACCCGAACACTCCACACAACAATAGTATTCATTACATAAGCCAGCTATTTCATTTATTTACATAATGTAAGGCAATTCATAAGACAACAATACTAACGTACCTTTAGCTTATTAAGTCTGGAACAGTTGAGGATATCTGACTTTCATATCTTTCTCTGCTTCAAAAGTCATCTCCTCTCGGTTCCTGTTACGCCATAATACTTTGACAGAAGCAATATCTTTAGTTCTAAACCTGCGAATCTGCCTGTCTAGTATGGCTACTAGAACCTCTTCATAAGCTAGCTCTTCCGTAACCTGGACATCCTGAACTGGAACAACTCTGGAGGGGTCTCCTATATACTTCCTCAGCATAGAGACGTGGAAAACTGGATGAACAGACTCTAATTCTGAAGGTAAGTTCAACTTGTATGCTACTTGGCCTATTCTTCGACGAATCTGATAAGGCCCAACAAATCTTGGGCTAAGCTTACCTTTCTTGCCGAATCTCATCACCCCTTTCCTTGGAGAAACTTTCAAAAACACCCAGTCATTCACATTAAATTCCAGGTTTCTGCACCGCACATCAGCATACGATTTCTGGCAGCTCTGAGCAGTCAGTAGGCGTTCTCTAATAAGCTGTACCTTTTCCTCTGACTGATGAATAATATTCGGCCCAATCAGCGCCTGACTCTCCTACTTCAAACCAGCCAACTGGCGATTTGCATTTTCGCCCATGAAAAGCCTCATAGGGCTCCATCTGGATAGCTGAGTGGTAACTATTGTTATACGCAAACTCAATAAACGGTAGGTGTTCATCCCAGCTACCTCCAAAGTCCAACACACACGCCCGTAACATATCTTCAAACGTCTGAATAGTACGTTATGCCTGCCCATCTGTCTGAGGGTGGAATGTTGTGCTCAGATTAATTTGTGTTCCCAGGCCTCTCTGAAATGATTACAAGAATCTAGCTGTAAATTGCGCCCCTCTGTCGGAGATAATGGATATTGGAACACTGTGTAGTCTGACTATTTCTCTGATATATAACTCTGCATAATCTTCGGAAGAGAAAGTAGCCCTTACTGGTAGAAAATGGGTCGATTTTGTCAGTCTGTCAACAATTACCCAAATCAAGTCATTTCTATGTCTGGTACGGGGTAACCCTGCTACAAAGTCCATACTTACTGCTTCCCACTTCCAAAGAGGCACAGTTATGTCTTGACTCAATCCGTCTGGTTTCTAGTGTTCCGCTTTTACTTGCTGGCAATTAAGACACTGGGCTACGAATTCTGCTATTTCCCTCTTCATACCTAGCCACCAGTAGATTTCTTTGATATCATGGTACATTTTCGTCGTGCTTGGGTGGAGAGAATAGCGGGCATAATGTACCTCACTCATAATCTATTGGCGAAGCCCTGAAATATCTAGAACACAAAGGCAGCCTTTACATCATAACACTTCATCCTCAGTTACCTGAAAATCTGGCGCTTTCCCTTGCTGAACTCTGTCTTTAAGCTGAACCAGGTCGGGATCCTCATACTATCGTTCCTTTACCTCTACAACTAATGACGACACTATAGTGTTCTGAATTACCGCTCTGTTGTCCTCTATTTCTGCTACACGAACGCTAAACTAGCTAACTACTGTATTTCTCTGGCCAACTCTCGCTGCTTGGGCTGCAAATACGCCAAACTCCCCATGGATTTGTGGTTGAGGGCATCTGCTACTACGTTGGCTCTTCCTGGGTGATATAGAATATTTACATCATAATTTTCTAGCAATTCCAACCAGCGACGCTGTCGCAAATTCAACTCTCTCTAAGTGAAGATATGTTGTGATCAGTGAAAATATCCACATGGACGCCATACAAGTAATGTCTCCATATCTTTAGAGCGTGGATCACTGCGGCTAGTTCCAGATTATGGGTAGGATAATTCTTTTCATGTTTCCTCAACTGTCTGGAAGCATAAGCAATTACATTACCATTCTGCATCAACACACATCCTAACCCAATACCTGAAGCGTCACAATAAACTGCATAACCCTCTGTACCTTCTGGCAATGCTAGTACTGGGCCGGAGGTCAATCTGTCTTTCAATTCCTTGAAACTCTACATGCCTCTGTCCACTGAAACTTCACTGCTTTTTGCGTCAGCTTAGTCAGAGGTGCCGCTATGGTGGAGAACCCCTCAAGAAATCTTCTATAGTACCATGCTAATCCCAGAAAACTATGGACTTCGGTCGGAGTGGTAGGTCTGGGCCATATTTTTACAGCTTCTTTTTTCTGCGTGTCTACCTGTATACCCGCATCTGACACAATATGCCCCAAGAAAGCTACTGAGTTCAGCCAAAATTCACATTTAGAGAACTTGGCGTATAGCTGACGGTCCCTAAGAATCTGGAGCACTATTCGTAAATGATCTTGGTGGTCTGCCTCTGAGTGAGAATACACTAGAATATCATCAATAAACACTATCATGAACAGGTCCAAGTATGGTCTGAAGATGTTGTTCATCAGGTCCATAAATACTGCTGGGGCATTCATCCGCCCAAAGGACATGACTAGGAATTCAAAATGGTCGTATCTGGTCCTGAAGGCAGTCTTTGGAATGTCCCTTTCACGAACTCAAACGTGATGGTATCGGGACAGTAAATCAATCTTGGAGAAATATCTGGCCCCCTGTAACTGATCAAACAAATCATCTATTCTGGGAAGCGGATACTTATTCTTGACTGTAATCTTATTCAACTATCGGTATTCTATACACATGCGGAGTGCCATCCTTCTTTCTCACAAATAGAACTGGCGCACCCCAAGGTGAAGTACTTGGCCTGATAAAGCCCTTATCTAACAGATCTTTCAGCTGCTCCTTTAATTCTCTGAGTTCAGCAGGAGCCATACGATACGGAGGGATTGATATGGGCTGAGTGCCTGGTAGCAAATCAATTGCAAAATCTATTTCTCTTCCTGGGGGAATACCAGGTAGCTCATCTGGAAATACGTCAGGGAATTCATTAACCACTGGAACATACTGGAGAGTCGGAGGCTCTACCTGAACATCCTGGACTCTGACTAGGTGGTAAATGCATCCCTTAGCTATTAACTTCCTCGCCTGAAGGTAGGAAATAAACCTACCTTTTGGTGTAGCTGTACTGCCCTTCCACTCTCATACTGCCTCCTCTGGAAAGTGGAATCGGACCGCCTTTGTCCAGCATTCTACATTGGCATAGCACGGCACCAGCCAATCCACACCCATAATGGCGTCGAAATCAATCATCTCTAATTCTACCAGATCTACTGTAGTTTGACGGTTAGCAACCTCTACTGTACACTCTCGATAAACCCTTCTGGCTATGATGGAGTCACCGACGGGTGTAGATACTGAAAAGGGTTACTGAAGCAACTATGGAACAACACTGAACTTTCGGGCCACAAATGGGGTAACGTAGGACAATGTAGACCCTGGATCAATCAATACATAAGCAGGGTGCGAACAAATAGTCATCATACCTGTTACCACATCTGGAGACGCCTCTGAGTCCTGCCTCCCTGGTAATGCATAGGTACGGCTTAGGTCCGTACCTGAACTAGAAGCCCCTGATCTACCTCGGCCTCTACCTACTGGACCTGAGGGCCTACGCCCTGCCGAGGCTGCTGGAGCTCGCGGCCCTGCTGACGCCCTGTCCTGATTATCTTGGCTACCCTGACCTCTGGCTGGACGGTCTCTCATCACATGACCCTCCTGCCCGCATATATAACACCCTGTGGAGCCATATCTGTAAGCTCCAGTGTGGGGTCGGCTACAAATAGGGCAAGGTGGGGGTGTGTACCTGCTCTGCTCTGCCTTCCTCTACTGAGGTGAATCTACCGTTCGAGAACTTCCACCAGACTCTGACTGTCCTCGGCGAATAAATCTACCCCTCTGCTGCTGTGATGGAGGTGGGGGTCTAGGTGGCCTGTCTAACAATCGGGGCCTGGGTCCTCTCTGAATCTCCCTCTGTATTTCATCTGATCTATCCTTGCAGCGTTGCTCCTGATTTATACGTCTACTATCCTGTTGCCGCTGTCTAAGGCCCTCAATAGTCTGGGCAAAGGCCTACACCCGAGCAATATCCACATCCTCCCGCAGCGTAGCTCTAATGCATGCCTCAGTGTATTTTGGGTTCAGATCCATAATAAACGGTGGACTCTAGATGGCATGGCGTCCACAAAAGTTGGAGCATAGTGGGCCAAGGAATCGAACTGTAGGGCGTATTCCCGCACACTCCTCGCCCCCTTCTCCAAGTGCAAAAACTGATCCATCCGGGCCTGTCGAATTTCCCGTGGCAAATAACAATCCAGGAAGGCCTCTGAAAAAGCTGGACCAGGTCGGAGGGGCAATATCTCTCCCTCGGGACCTTCCCAACTTTCAGACCACAACACAGCAATATCCCGCAGCCAGAATACCGCTAACTCAACTGATTCTGTAGACGTCACATGCATGACCTGGAAGATTCTCTGCATATGGTCCAGGAAATCCTGGGGATCCTCTACCTGATCCGACCCTGTAAACTGCGGGGGACCTAGTGCAAAAAATTCTCGGACCCTCGAACTGCCAGACCCACCAGATGACTCTACTGTTACAGGTGGCACTGACTGACGCTTAGTAGCCATCATTTGTCCCAAAATAACTACTACACTTCAAATTTCCTGGTCGAATGGTGTAGGTACAGGAGCTGGTGGAGGCGGTGTCATTCCGAATGGCTCCTATTAAGGTGGGGACTACTGAGAAGGCTGTGATGATGCCTCTGTATCGCCCTCAGATCGGGCTTATTCTAAATAAAGCTGAGGCATACTGCTGGTGCCTTCTCCTGCTGCGGTATCCAGTCTTCTGCATGTGGCAGGGTGTCGCTAGTCTTCCATTTTATCTGTAAACAAAGAGTATGAAAAGTTTTAGGGACTCAACCCTATACTGTACTGCTCTATGGCACGACTGAATATGAAGAAAGAGTTGTCAAACCCCGCCTTGGGGGGTATGACTGGCACCTGGTGCCCTACTGGAACCTGAACTGCTAGACTACTAAGCCTGGGCATCTCTGGTGCCTGGCTGGCTCTAACTCATATTTCTGGAAACAAAGGGCTATATAACGGCTGTAAACACAGCCCCCGGCCCATTGGCCTATAGCCTACTGTACCTATATTAACAGCTGACTAGAAACACATCAATTCAGGGAAACCTATGCGGGCCGACAAGGCCACCATGCTGTCTAGTTATCTGCAACTCAATCATGAAGCACTAAAAAGCTACGTGACTGGCAAGGTCACCACTACTGGTAAACTATGGCCCCACACGGCCATCATAAAAGAAAGAAAGAGTACTAACAGCTATACAACTGCACGGCCTCACACGACCGGCTCATCTGACCATAGGGAAAACATATACAGATTGCAAGCCTCTAGGAATAGCAATAGAAATGATCGGGACAGGGCCCCGACCTACCCGTACTGTACAGCAAAAGGAACTGAACTACACCTCAGGAATTCAGTCTCCGAATGACAGGAGCTGAATACGCGACCGCTGATGGGGATCACGTAGTATCGCCTGCTCGTCTATGGGTACCTGCAGGCAGGTAATGCAGCGCCCCACCGGGCGTCAGTACCGCTGGTACTGAGTATGTAAAGCAATAACTGAAAAAAATATCTGAAATCAATAACATAACTAACGAAACTGAAATAGAAAGAACTAGATTAACTGTCTGATAGTGTAAGTCATACCTTTTCTCATTTACACTGGAAAGAAATAGAAGTCATACCTGGAGACGTATCCCTCTACTGCTGATCTACTCGTGTCTAACATAACATGGCATAACATGAAATAGCATAACATGGCATACACAAACCTTACCCGGCCCCCATAAACCGGGAGGTACAACCAACACAGAATCTATACCCCTACCCCGGTCATCCCATCTCCTATAAATCCCGTAAGCATCCTGCCGGTCCCCTGGGTATGCACTTGGGCTCGCTGAGCCCCTGACTATAACTGCATCTGAGTCCAGAGGACTCCTGAATCTGCACCCGGGAGTATCTGCTCGACTGGGTGTGTAAGGGCCGATCAAGGCACAAATATGGGGAAAACTGGCATCCCATCTTCGTCCCCTGTGGGACGGCATGCCACTCTGTGGAGCGACATATCCTCGTCCTCTGGCGGACGAGTCGATACAGCTATTAACCCTGGGCGTTCATGGATGCTAGGTAATCCAACCCCAAACAATACAACGGTCTCAACTGGTAATACTGTCTGCGCATCTCACATGCTGAGGCTAATAGGGGTAAGGTATCGTATATATTACATGCTGAACTAATCATAGTAATCTGTACGTATTTAATACGTGCTGAGGCAGGTAAATATATATAAATATGAACATAGTCTCCTGTCGGGCTGTACTGGGGCAAATGCTATACAAGATAGTGTTTCTGCTGAAAACTATATTGTTTACTAAGTTTCTGTATTAACATGATTTCCTATTCCTAACATGCTTTCTAAACTCCATTTTAGCCTGCTATTCTGTTTCTGAAGTACTTTACGGATATTGCATTGCGTTGCGGGGTTTCAACTGAATACAACAATATCTTAACATTTTGTATTACATCACATACTGAGCATGCTGTGCAGTTTCTAACACTTATACTGGAATCTATATCGTACTAGTAAGTCTTACACAAGTTGTAACTTAATGCTTCTAATACTGTATCAACATTCACAATAACGCAATACTTAACTTCTGAACATTCTACTGGCCTGTGAATTACTATACTGTGTCAATATTACTTAACTTGCCGAGGGAACGAGCTTTACATACCTTATCCTTGAACTATTCGTCCGTCGGACGAGGCTCGGCCGGTACTTCAACTATTTTCTCCCAACTGCATTCATAAATACGTCAATTAATACTAAGTACAGCTTTATTGTAAAGAGCAACGTCACTTTCAATATAGTTTATAGCCTAAACTTAGGCTTATCGAAAGACGGCCAAAAACTCGCTATTTTTCAGCGGTCCAGAAGGGAGAAATATTCACTTCACAACTAGGAACACATAGACACTAATTTAGAGCAATTCCACTTACCTTAGCTCGGTGGCTCGACGATTCGTCGGTTGTATTTTACGAAACTGAATCCGTAGGAATGCTCTCTGCTGCTAAATACTTCGGTATCTGGGATTAATTTGAGTTTGGGTAACGTTTAGCAGCGTAATCGGACGAAAATATATATTCCCTCTTCGGCTTCCTCTGTTTTGCTGCGTTTTCTGGAAATTATAATGAGTTTAAGTGAGATTAAACTGAAGTGGGGCTTTATATACTTGAGCCTGAACCTGGGCAACGTGTCACGGAGCCATCGCGGAGGCCTCACCTCCGTGACACGCTGCCATCGCGGAGGGGCTCTGCCTCGGCTCCTTCCGCGATGGTTCGACAGGTTTCTTGTCAGATCTTTTCCCGGACCTTTCTCCAGGACGTATGGCCTTCAAATATGCTTAACCAACATGCGAATAGGTCGTCTAGGTGTCGGGAATTCTACGGGGTATAACATTCTCCCCCCCTTAAGAACATTCATCCTCGAATGTACACTGTTATCTAGAGGACTACTTACTTTACTTTCTAGAAAAATTTCCGCAGAGTTTCCCCTGTAATATGGACTATAACAAAAACCTGAAATGCAAAAAAGTCCAATACAGGCACTGCACACAATATTCTAAGATCCACTGGATAACTAGATATCAATCTTTCTTTATCATTTACAAACATACAACCATAAGGTACTGTATAAGTAATAATACGGACATACCTGTCGCCTGACTAGGCCTGAAATAGGTGAGGGTATCTGGTTTTCATATCTTCTTCAGCCTCCCACGTCATTTCCTCCCGATTTCTGTTATGCCACAATACTTTGACAGATGCAACATTTTTAGTTCTTAGTCTGCGAATCTGTCTGTCTAAAATAGCTACGGGAACCTCCTCATATGCTAACTCTTCTGTGACCTGAACATCCTGAACTGGAGCTACTGTAGAAGGGTCCCCTACGAACTTCCTTAACATAGAAACATGGAATACTGGGTGAACAGATGCTAATTCTGGAGGCAAGTTTAACTCGTATGCAACTCGGCCTATTCTTCGCCGAATCTGATATGGCCCAATGAATCTTGGGCTAAGCTTGCCTTTCTTGCCAAACCTCATTACCCCTTTCATCGGGGACACTTTCAGATATACCCAGTCATTTACCGAAAATTCTAGATTTCTGCGCCGTATATCTGCATAAGACTTCTGGCGGCTCTGAGCAGTCAGTAAACGTTCTCGGATAAGCTTTATCTTTTCCTCGGACTGCCGAACAATGTCTGGGCCAACTAATGTTGATTCTCCTATTTCAAACTAGCCCACCGGCGATCTACATTTTCGCCCGTATAATGCCTCGAAAGGCGCCATCTGAATAGCTGAATGGTAGCTGTTATTATAAGCAAATTCAATTAATGAAAGATGTTCATCCCAGCTACCCCCAAAATCTAACACACACGCTCGTAGCATATCTTCGAGCGTCTGAATTGTACGTTCATCCTGCCCATCTGTTTGAGGATGGAATGTTGTGCTCAAGTTAATCTGTGTTCCCAAACCTTTCTGAAACGACTGCCAGAATCTAGCTGTAAACTGTGCTCCCCTATCTGAAATGATAGATACCGGCACTCCATGCAATCTAACTATTTCTCTGATATATAATTCGGCATAATCCTCAGCTGAGAAGGTAGCCCTCACTGGCAGGAAATGAGCTGATTTTGTCAGCCTATCAACTATTACCCAAATGGAATCATTTCTGCGTCTAGTACGGGGTAACCCTGTTACAAAATCCATGTTTATCGCTTCCCATTTCCACATAGGTACCGTTATCTCTTGCGTCAAACCGCCCGGTTTCTGGTGCTCTGCTTTCACCTGCTGACAATTAGAACATCTAGATACAAATTCAGCTATCTCAGCTTTCATACCTGGCCACCGGTAGATGTCTCTGATGTCGTGGTACATTTTCGTCGCCCCTGGATGAAGGGAATAGCGAGCGTAGTGTACCTCATGCATGATCTGCCCCCGAAGTCCTGAGACATTTGGGACACAGAGGCGGCCCTTACAGCGTAACACATCATCCTCGGTTATCTAAAAATCTGGCTCCTTACCTTTCTGAATTCTATCTCTGAGCTGGACTAAATCGGGATCCTCGTACTGTCGTTCTTTTACCTCTGTAACTAATGATGACACAGCAGAATTCTGAATTACTGCTCTATTATTTTCTATTTCCATTACTCGAATGGCTAGACCCGCTAACTGATGAATTTCTTTGACTAACTTCTGCTTCTCAGGTTGCAAATACGCTAAACTCCCCATTGACTTACGGCTCAGGGCATCTGGTACAACATTAGCTTTTCCGGGGTGGTATAGAATATTCACATCATAATCTTTTAGCAGCTCCAACCAGCGGCGTTGCCGCAGATTCAACTCCCTCTGAGTGAAAATGTACTGTAAGCTCTTATGATCTGTGTAAATATCAACATGGACGCCGTACAAGTAATGCCTCCACATTTTTAAGGCGTGAATTACTGCGGCCAATTCTAGGTCATGGGTAGGATAATTCTTTTCGTGTTTCCTCAGCTGTCTGGAAGCATATGCAATCACTCTACCATGCTGCATCAACACACAACCTAACCCAATACCTGACGCATCACAATAGACTGAATAACCCTCTGTACCTTCCGGCAATGCTAACACTGGAGCGGAGGTTAATCTGTCTTTCAATTCCTGGAAGCTCTGCTCGCATGTCTCTGTCCATTGAAACTTTGCTGCTTTCTGTGTCAATTTAGTTAGAGGTGCTGCAATGGTCGAGAACCCCTCAACGAACCTCCTATAATATCCTGCCAACCCCAGAAAGCTACGAACTTCAGTCGGGGTGGTAGGCCTAGGCCATGACTTAACTGCTTCTATCTTCTGCTTGTCTACCTGTATACCAGCGTCTGAGACAATATGCCCTAAAAAGGCCACTGAGTTCAGCCAGAATTCACACTTAGAAAATTTAGCATACAACTGGCGGTCCCTGAGGATCTGGAGCGCTGTCCGCAAATGAGTCCGGTGATCTGCCTCAGAGCGTGAATACACCAGAATATCATCAATGAATACTATCACGAACAAGTCCAGGAAAGGTATGAAAATACTGTTCATCAGGTCCATAAAGACTGCTGGGGCATTCGTTAATCCGAAGGACATAACTAGAAATTCAAAATGTCCATATCGGGTCCTGAACGCTGTCTTAGGAATATCTCTCTCACATACTCGGACCTGGTGATATCCGGACCGTAAGTCAATCTTAGAAAAGTATCTGGCTCCCTGTAACTGATCAAATAAGTCATCGATTCTGGGGAGCGGGTACTTGTTCTTTACTGTAACTTTGTTTAGCTGCTGATAATCTATGCACATTCGGAGCGAGCCATCTTTCTTTCTCACGAATAAAACTGGCGCACCCCACGGTGAAGTACTCGGCCTGATAAAACCTTTATCTAACAAATCTTTCAACTGCTCCTTTAATTCTCTGAGTTCTGCAGGAGCCATACGATAGGGAGGTATTGATATTGGCTGAGTGCCTGGCAACAAACCGATAGCAAAGTCTATTTCCCTTTCTGGGGGAATACCAAGTAACTCATCAGGAAATACATCTGGGAATTCATTCACCACTGGGACAGACTGGAGTGTCGGAGATTCTGCTTGGACATCCTGAACTCTGACCAGATGATAAATACATCCCTTAGATATCAACTTTCTCGCCTGAAGGTAGGAAATAAACCTACCTTTTGCCGTAGCGGTGCTGCCCTTCCACTCCCGTACTGCTTCTCCTGGGAAGTGGAATCGGACCGTCTTGGTCCAACATTCAACGTTGGCAAAGCATGGTACTAACCAGTCCATACCCATTATGGCATCGAAGTCTATCATTTCTAACTCGACCAGATCTACTGTGGTCTGACGGTCAGCAATCTCTACTGTACACCCGCGGTAGATTCGGCTAGCTGTGATAGAGTCACCGAGGGGCGTAGATACTAAGAAGGGCTGCTGTAATGATTCTGGTACAATACTAAACTTTCGTGCCACAAATGGAGTAATATAGGACAAAGTAGACCCTGGATCAATTAACACATAAGCAGGGTGTGAGCAGATAGTTAGCATACCTGTCACAACATCAGGCGACGCTTCTGAATCTTGCCTCCCTGGTAAGGCATATGTGCGGCTTGGGCCCGCACCTATACTGGAGGCCCCTGATCTGCCCCAACCCCTGCCTACGAAAACTGAGGGCCTGCGCCCAGTCGAGGATGCTGTGGCTCGTGACCCTGCTGATGCCCTATCCTGTCTATCGCGGTCCTCTCGACCTCTAGCTGGGCAATCTTTCAACAAATGGCCTTCTTGGCCACAAATATAACATGCGGTGGAGCCATATCTGCATGCTCCAGGATGGCGTCGATTGCATATAGGGCAAAGTGGTAGGGTATACCTACTCTGCTCCGCCCTCCTCTGTAATGGTGAATCTGCCATCTGCGAGCCTCTACCAGTCTCTGACTGCCCCCTGCGGCTAAATCTACCCCCCTGCGACTGTGGCGGAGGCGGGGGCCTGGGTGGCCTGTCTAACAATCGTGGCCTGGGTCCTCCCCGGGCCTCTCTCTGTAGCTCAACTAGCCTGTCCCGGCGACGCTGTTCCCGATTAACCCTTCTGATCTCCCGTTTTCGCTGTCTGATGCCCTCAATATTCTTGGCAAATGTCTGAACTCGAGCAATGTCCATGTCCTCTCGCAATGTGGCTGTAATGCAAATCTCAACATATTCTGGATTCAACCCCATAATAAAGCGGTGCACTCTGGATGCCATGGTATCAACAAAGGCCGGTGCATATCGGGCTAAGGAATCAAACTGCAAGGAATATTCCTGAACACTCGTGGCCCCCTGCTCCAGATGCAGAAACTGGTCTACCCGAGCCTGTCGAATCTCCCGCAGCAAATAGTGATCCAGAAAAGCTGCTGAAAAGCTGGACCAGATGGGAGGGGAAACATCTCTCCCTCGGGACCTTTCCCAGCTTTCATACCACAACACGGCGATATCTCGTAACCGGAATGCTGCCAACTCAACTGATTCGGTAGGCGTGGCATGCATAACCCTGAAGATTCTCTGCATTTGATCCAGAAAATCCTGGGGGTCCTCCGTTCGGTCCGTGCCTGTAAACTGTGGGGGATTCAGGGCTAAGAACTCTCGGACCCTCGAACTGCCGGGCCCTCTTGATAATTCTGCAACTGTAGACGACATTGGCTAACGCTGAGCAGCCATCATCTGTGCTAACATAACTACAGCACTCCTAACCTCCTGGTCGGAAGGTGTCGGTATAGGGACTGCTGAAGGTAATGTTTCCCCAAGTGGTTCCTGGCGTGGTGGAGACTGCTGAGGAGGCTGGGACGATGCCTCTGTAGTGCCCTCTGATCGGGCTATTTCTAAACAAGGGGGAGGCATCCTGCTGGTGCCTTCCCCTGCTGCAATATCTAAGCTCCGACCTATGATAGGATGTTGCTGGTATGACATTATCTGTAACCAAAGAATATAGTAAGCTTTTAGGGACTCAACCCTATACTGTACCGCTCTACAGCACGACTGAATGAGAATAAAAGATAACCATCCTATCATGCCTTGCAGCCTCCTACCCATAGTATGTGGTGCACAACACATCCATGGACAGAACTCTACTTAGCACGGCTTGCAGACTCCCTGGAATACGACCTGCTCTGATACCAAGTTTGTCACACCCCGCATTGGGTGGTATGACTGGCACCTGGTGCCCTACTGGACCTGAACTGCTAGACTACTAAGCCTGGGCATCTCTGGTGCCTGGCTGGCTCTAACTCATATTTCTGGAAACAAAGGGCTATATAACGGCTGTAAACACAGCCCCCGGCCTATTGGCCTATAGCCTACTGTACCTGTATTAACAGCTGACCAGAAACACATCAATTCAGGGAAACCTATGGGGGCCAACAAGGCCACCATGCTGTCTAGTTATCTGCAACTCAATCATGAAGCACTAAAAAGCTACGTGACCGGCAAGGTCACCACTACTGGTAAACTATGGCCCCACACGGCCATCATAAAAGAAAGAAAGAGTACTAACAGCTATACAACTGCACGGCCTCACACGACCGTCTCATCTGACCACAGGGAAAACGTATACAGACTGCAAGCCTCTAGGAATAGCAATAGAAATGATCGGGACAGGGCCCCGACCTACCAGTACTGTATAGCAAAAGGAACTGAACTACACTTCAGGAATTCAGTCTCCGGATGACAGGAGCTGAATACGCGACCGCTGATGGGGATCACGTAGTATCGTCTGCTCGTCTATGGGTACCTGCAGGCAAGTAATGCAGCGCCCCACCGGGCGTCAGTACCGCTGGTACTGAGTATGTAAAGCAATAACTGAAAAAAATATCTGAAATCAATAACATAACTAACGAAACTGAAATAGAAAGAACTAGATTAACTGTCTGATAGTGTAAGTCATACCTTTTCTCATTTACACTGGAAAGAAATAGAAGTCATACCTGGAGACGTATCCCTCTACTGCTGATCTACTCGTGTCTAACATAACATGGCATAACATGAAATAGCATAACATGGCACACACAAACCTTACCCGACCCCCATAAGCCGGGAGGTACAACCAACACAGAATCTATACCCCTACCCCGGTCATCCCATCTCCTATAAATCCCGTAAGCATCCTGCCGGTCCCCTGGGTATACACTTGGGCTCGCTGAGCCCCTGACTATAACTGCATCTGAGTCCGGAGGACTCCTGAATCTGCACCCGGACGTTTCCGCTCGACTGGGGTGTGTAAGGGCCGATCAAGGCACAAATATGGGGAAACCTGGCATCCCATCTTCGTCCCCTGTGGTACGACATGCCACTCCGTGGAGCTACGTATCCTCGTCCTCTAGCGGACGAGTCGATACAGCTATTAACCCTGGGCGGTCATGGATGCTAGGTAATCCAACCCCAAACAATACAACGGTCTCAACTGGTAATACTGTCTGCGCATCTCACATACTGAGGCTAATAGGGGTAAGGTATCGTATATATTACATGCTGAACTAATGATAGTAATCTGTACGTATTTAATACGTGCTGAGGCAGGTAAATATATATAAATATGAACATGGTCTCCTGTCGGGCTGTACTGGGGCAAATGCTATACAAGATAGTGTTTCTGCTGAAAACTATATTGTTTACTAAGTTTCTGTATTAACATGATTTCCTATTCCTAACATGCTTTCTAAACTCCATTTTAGCCTGCTATTCTGTTTCTGAAGTACTTTACGGATATTGCATTGCGTTGCGGGGTTTCAACTGAACACAACAATATCTTAACATTTCGTATTACATCACATACTGAGCATGCTGTGCAGTTTCTAACACTTATACTGGAATCTATATCGTACTAGTAAGTCTTACACAAGTTGTAACTTGATGCTTCTAATACTGTATCAACATTCACAATAACGCAATACTTAACTTCTGAACATTCTACTGGCCTGTGAATTACTATACTGTGTCAATATTACTTAACTTGCCGAGGGAACGAGCTTTACATACCTTATCCTTGAACTATTCGTCCGTCGGACGAGGCTCGGACGGTACTTCAACTATTTTCTCCCAACTGCATTCATAAATACGTCAATTAATACTAAGTACAGCTTTATTGTAAAGAGCAACGTCACTTTCGATATAGTTTATAGCCTAAACTTAGTCTTATCGAAAGATGGCCAAAAACTCGCTATTTTTCAGCGGTCCAGAAGGGAGAAATATTCACTTCACAGCTAGGAACACATAGACACTAATTTAGAGCAATTCCACTTACCTTAGCTCGGTGGCTCGACGATTCGTCGGCCGTATTTTACGAAACTGAATCTGTAGGAATGCTCTCTGCTGCTAAATACTTCGGTATCTGGGATTAATTTGAGTTTGGGTAACGTTTAGCAGCATAATCGGACGAAAATATATATTCCCTCTTCGGCTTCCTCTGCTTTGCTGCGTTTTCTGGAAATTATAATGAGTTTAAGTGAGATTAAACCGAAGTGGGGCTTTATATACTTGAGCCTGAACCTGGGCAACGTGTCACGGAGCCATCGCGGAGGCCTCACCTCCGTGACACGCTTCCATCGCGGAGGGGCTCTGCCTCGGCTCCTTCCGCGATAGTTCGACAGGTTTCTTGTCAGATCTTTTCCCGGACCTTTCTCCAGCACGTATGGCCTTCAAATATGCTTAACCAACGTGAGAATAGGTCGTCTAGGTGCCGGGAATTCTACGGGGTATAACAAGAGTAACCATCCTATTATGCCTTGCAGCCTCCTGCCTATAGTATGTGGTGCACAACACATCCATAGACAAGACTCTACTTAGCACGGCTTGAAGACTTCCTGGGATACGACCTGCTCTGATACCAAGTTTGTCACGCCCTGCCTTTGGAGGCATGACTGGCAGCTAGTGCCCTTCTAAGACCTAGACTGCTGGACTACCGAGCCTAAGCACTTCTGGTGCCAAGCTAGCTCTAACTCTGGGTTCATGGAACCAACGGGCTGTATAACGACTGTAAAACAACCTCCGGCCGACTAGGCCTATAGCCACCTGTAAGACAACAACAGCTAACCAGAACAATAGTAGTATAAAGGAATCTATGCGGACCAATAAGGCCACAATGCAGTCTACTTACTTCTAAATCAAGAAAACAGGTGCTAAAATGCTATGTGACCGACAAGGTCACCACTACCAACTGAGTAAGGCCCCACACGGCCATTATAAACAAGCTAAAACATACACACGGCCTCACACGATCAGTACAGCTAACCACAGGGAATATACAATCTGCAAGCCTCTAAGAGTACTAATAAGATGGTCGGGACAGGGCCCCGGCCTACCCATACTGTACAACAAAAGAAAAGAAATAAACCTCTAACTGTCTAGCTCCGGAAGAAAGGAGCTCATGACACTATGTGTTGGCTGGAATCACGAGGGATCGGCTTCTCGTCTATAAGTACCTGCAGGCAAGTAATGCAGCGCCCCAAACGGGCGTCAGTACCACTGGTACCGAGTATGCAAAGCAAAACTAAACATAACTGAAGATAAACAGTAATACTGATAGTTGCTGAATGACAGGGGGTAGCTAAAACTGTTTGGAATAGCAGAATCTGTACTGATCTTAACTGCACTGGAAGGAAGATAAGACTCATACCTGTCGATGCAGCGTCCTGCTAACTATCCATTTTATAAGTAACATGTATATATATCTAGTAAGTAACATATATACATATATATAGCATACAAGAACCTATACCAGCCCCCATAAGACGAAAGGTTCCAATCAACATGCAATCTATATACCCCTACACGAGTCAAACCATCCAAAAATAAATTCACTCCACTCACCTAATAAATACGAGCACCCTGTCGGCCCCCTGGGTATGCATCTTAGGATCTTTGGGCCCCTGACTATAACTGTATATGAGTCCAAAGGACTCCTGTAACTGTAATCTGAGATCTGTATCTGTAATCTGTAATCTGTTCCCCGGGCGCAAGCGCTCGACAGGGTATACTGTATGCTGATCAGTCGGATATGGGGAATGTTGCATCCCATCTTCGTCCTACTGCGGACGGCATGCCACTCCTTGGAGTGATATATTCTCACCCTCTGGCGGGTGAGTCGAGATAGCTATTGACCTAGAGGCGGTAAGGAAGCTCTAAGGGTGCCCACATATCACAAACAAGTCTCAACAAACAAAAATAATCACGTATAATGTGTATAATAAATCTGATCATACTGTTCATGCTTTGATATTCTATTTTGATTCTTTGGCTGGATTAAACTGAATCAGGTACTGTGTCTGAAATAATATCTCGTTGTTTAATACCAATCTACTGACTTTTATTCTTAACATGGCATAACAATACAAACATACTTAATACTCGGCTTCTGGAACTTCCTTCTGGAATTTATTCTATTTTACTATGCTAGAATTGCTAACTTGCCGAAGAAACTAGCTTTACATACCTCAGTTGTCGGCTTTCCGGCTAACTGGCGTAACTCGACCAATATTCAGCTATTTCTTCCAACTGCACATTCATAGCAATTAGAACTAAATTCATCAATATTCTAGAAGAAAATACTACTTTGAATATATATATATAGCTCAAACTTTAACTTATCGAAAAAAAGCCGAAAACTCGCTATTTCTCGGAAGTCCAGAAGGGAGAAATACTCACTTTAGGGCTAGGAGTATATTGACACTAATTTGGAGCAATTCCACTTACCTTAGCTCGGTAGGACAACGGTTCACCGGCCGAATTTCGCAAAACTAAATCCGTAGGAATGCTCCTTGCAGCTTAATACCTCACTACCTAAGATTATTTCGAGTTTGGACCGCGTATAATGGTGTAATCGGATAGAAATTTTAAAGAAATCTTCGTTCCCTCTGTTCTCAGCTGTTTTCTCTATTTACTCTCTAGAAATTATGAATTTCTATCATTAAAAACTGAAGTGGGGGCTTTTATACTTGGGACCTTTAAGTCGCATTCGTCGAATGCTATTTATAGGTCGCATTTGTCTTGTGACGCGCCGACTTGGTGCTTGTCCGGTGTCTCCCCGGCCCCTATTCTCGCACGTATGGCATTCTAAAACTCTTAACTAACATGCGTATAGGCCATCTACATGTCAAGAATTTGCGGGGTGTAACATATTCTATCTAGGCCATTAGAGATTATGATCTCTGCCAGGACCCTCTAGTCAGGTATAAGCACATCGGGTGTGCCTGTTGACATCTATATAGACTATTCTAGAGTTGAGTAGCGATCACGTTCAGCCTAGAGGGGCAGATACACCTTTTTTATTGGCTAGATTGAGTCTTAAGTGTAGCACATCAGTTAGGATTGCCCCCACCTAGGATAGACGTCTATTGACCAATTTCAAGGTTGCTAACTGTGTCATTACCTACAGGGCTATTGATCACCCAGAGGAGCTATATGTTGTTGCTCAAAGGAGATATGTGATGTCCCAAGGGACTATATTTAGGCCGAAGGGCCATATAATAGTCCATCCATGAATGGGCTTCTACTTTTATGCAATATCGGGATCATTGACCCTCCGTTGATCCTTGTGTGCCCAGGGTGCAGTTATAGGAGCCCAAAGGGCTCAGACATAGTTACCGGAGTCCAAGGAGCTCAGTTGCAGACCCAGAAGACAGGTAGGTTGGCTATAGTTACCAGTAGAATCATAAGGACCTTATTAAGGGTATACAAATTGAATTTTACTTTCTAGAGCTTATGGGGGGACCAGTAGGTTATTTCTGTGTTGATTTCTCCTTGCAGTCTTATGGAGTCTAGGTTAGGGTCTTGTTTATATACTTGTCTGCTAGCTATAGCTTATGAATGTATAGTCGTACAGCCTCATCTCATATATGTGTAGTGATTTACTAGATGAAGGTTATGAATAAGAAAGATTACAGTTTAAATACTGCCCCTTCCTGCTATTCACTTTCAGTTCTTTATTATCTTTTATTCAGCTTTATTTACCACCTTACATATTCATCACATATTGTACTGACACCCAACTATGGGGCACTGCATACTTGCCTGCAGATTCAGATAGACAAGGTTTAGGATCTCCATTACCAGCTATTCGGAGTTAGTAGATTGGACAACTCCTTTCATTCGGAGTTTCCAAGTCGTCGAGGTTTATCTGTCTTTTATTTTGTATGGCATTCGAGTAGGCCGCGGACTTCTCCCAACCAATAACTCTTAGAGGCTTGCAGACTATAGTCTTCAGTTATTGGGTTGTTGTTGGCTGTGTGGAGCCTATGTAGGTTATGTTTTGTGTATTGGCCATGTGGGCTTAGTATAGCTTTTAGTTAGTAGCCTTGTCGACTATAGTATGAATGTGACCACCTATTTTCATTCCGTTATAACTAGTCATCATGGTGGTCTTGTCGGCCCGTATAGGATCCCTTTACTATTGTGTTGTTGGGTTAGTTGTTTTCTATTACAGGTGTTGCATGACATTATAAGCCCGAGGTTGTGTTTACAGCCAAGATATAGCAGTTTGTTTTTTTGATTTTTGAGTCGTCGGTAGGCCCTAGAGGTGCATATGCCCAGCCAGGTCCCAAATCCGAGTGTGGCATTAGATGCCATTCATTCCTCCCCCAAGGTGGGGCCTGACAAACTTGGTATCAGAGCATATCATATCCTAGGGAGTCTACAAGCCATGTCTAGTAGAGTCTTGTTTATAAATGTGTTGTGCACCACATTTTATAAGTAGGGAGTTATGAGGAATGATAGTATAGTTACCCCTCCTTCTTTTCAGACCATTCTATAGAGCCGAGTTGTACAGGGTTGAGTCTCTAAGCTTTCATTATCATGTCTATCTAGAGTAATGTTTGATATAAGATAGACTCCAGCAATCCGTAAGTTAGCTGCAGCAGGAGAGGGTACCAATAATAAGCCACAGTTGGGGGACAGCCAGCCTGAGGGTAAAAGCGGATGTCTTTAAATCTCCCTAGTGTCCTTTCGGGGCACCGAGAACCTCATAAGGTAATAGATATGGCAGCACCGTCCCCAGTTCTTTCTACACCTTTGAAACAAGAGGCTGGGAGTGTGGTATATGTATGAGTTGGCTTATTTAGTAGATACTTAAAATTAGATAGGGATGACAGTTAATGTTGGATTACCTAAAATATGCGGAGGACTATGTAAGGTTTGTACCTCCAGCTTCTAGAGTTTGTTGAATTTCGTGCCTTAGCCCTAGTACAGAATGATAGGGTCATTTTCCACCTCCCAGCTTGTTCTTTTAGTACAGCAGAAAGTGTAAGTACCAATTCCGTGTTGCCCAAAATAAATAGTAAAGGAAGGCTAGAACTATTGATTTTGAGAAAGGGTTAGAAAGTGGTTAAGACCCCTAGTATTTAAAAAGTTACCTAGAACCTCGCGGCAGTAAATTAGGAGGGAAGATAAGATTGCCAGTAGCACCCAAGTACATGTGAGAGTCCATAAGCAATAAACCTGTCACGCCCCACCTAAGAGGCATGAATGGCACCTAATGCCACAGTGGAATCTAGGCTGACCTGGCTGGGCGCTAACTAACTAGCTAAACTAGGACCCACATAGCCAACACATAAAATAAGACATACATAGTCCCCACACGACCAACAACAACCAACTAACTGAGAACTGTAGTCTGCAAGCCTCTAAGAGTGAAAATATTGGTCGGTACAAGGCCCTGGCCTACCCAAATTCTATACAAATAAAATAAAGTAAACCTCTAATATCTGACAACTCCGAATGAAAGGATTTGGCCAAACGGCTGACTTGAAATAGCTGCTAAAAGATCCCGAAACCTGTCTAAACCTGTAAGTATTCAGCGCCCCATAGTTTAGCGTCAGTACAATATGTACCAACTATGTAAGGCAGTAAGTAAAGTTGAATAAAAGTTGATAACAACTGAAACTAAATAGCAAGAAGGGGCAGAAGTTAACCTATAAGCTTTCTTATCCATAATCTGCATCTAGTAAACCACTACATGTATACAACCTGCATCTAATAAACTACAACACGTATATGAACTGAAGTTGTATGAATATACATTCATAACCTATAGCTAGCAAGAAAATATACAAACAAGAACCTAACCTGGCCCCCATAAGCATAGAAGGTGCAAGCAACACAAAAATAACCTACCGAGGCCCCCATAAGCCCTGGAAAATACAATCCAATGTATATACCCTAACTAGGTCCTATGATTCTACTATAGTAACTATAGGCAACCTACCTATCTTCCTGCTCTGCAACTGAGCTCGCTGGACTCTGGTAACTATTTTTGAGCCCTCTTAGCTCTTGTAACTACACCATTGGCACACATGGCTCGACGGAGGATCAGTGATGCCAATACGGCATAAAAGTAGAAACCCATTCATGGATGGACTGTAATATGGCCCTTCGGCGTGAATATAGTCCCTTGAGACATCACATAGCTCCTTTAAGCAACATCATATAGCTCCTCTAAGAGATCAATAGCCTCGTAGACGATGACACAGTTAGCAATCCTGAAGTTGGTCAATGGAAGGCTATCCTATAAGGGGGCAATCCCAACTGATGTGCTATAGTTAAGTCTCAATATAGCCACTCAAAAGGTGTATATGTCCCTCTAGGCCTAACGTGATCGCTACTCCTCCCTAGAATAGTCTACATAGTTGTCAACAGGCACACCCCGTGTGCCTATACCTGACCAGAGGGTCTTGGCAGTGATCATAATCTCTAATGGTCTTGAAAGAATAGGGCAAGGTCTAGATTGGCCTAAATGATACTTTGAATGTCATGCTAGGATAATGATAGCTCATAAGTGAAGGGTAAGGTTGAAGGCAACCAACTATTTAGTTCTCTCATCTAGAATGACTGTAGGGCTGCTACTAATCGGACATGCTCCTGAGCAGTCAGTCCTAACCTTCCACAGGAAGCTTATATAGTTCTTATCTGAATGTAATATTATAATACTATGGTTCTAGTCCCTTAGACATTAACTTGGTCTGTTCAAATTTCATATGACTTCTTTGGGTGATTCACAGCCTCGCAGGCAGGTTTATCTGGACTTGTTATAGTCCCTTAGACATTAGCTTGGTCTATTCAAATTTCATATGACTTCTCTGGGTGATTCACAGCCTCGCAGGCAGGTTTATCTGGACCTAGACACTCGCGGCAACCTAAACCTGGGTATCTATAAAAGCAGGCTAGGGAATTAGCCCCACATCCAACTACTAATAAGGTTTCCTCCTTAGATTACCCACGGGTCTATCTTACTTGCACAACTAGGATGACTTCCTGGAAACCTGTATGACAAGCACTAAGTCGATTGAAACTAACAGTCACTGATGGTAGCCAATTATATGGAAGGCTGCCACTCAGTTTACTAGGCAACCCTGGTGCCATTGACTCTAAGGTAATACCATCCTATCCAAATTTTGGCCCTGGAGGCGTCAAGGTATGCCAGCAGCCTCTGGGCGAGATTCACTGGCAATACAGGCATCAAACTGAAAGTTATGTCGTCCGATTGTCCCCTATGTTGTCTGACTTACAAAATCAGGCCCAATATTTAACCATAAACTTCTTAAGGCCTTGGCCTGATAAAAAAACATCAAAACTCTACTAATACTATAAACGGAAGAATAGGGAAGTCTCCATGACGCTCCTAGCGTTAGTCATACTCATCGTGCCCTTCCTTAATGAGGAATACTGTGGTATAAGCTGAGTTTGCCTCATGAAAACTAACCACAACATATATAATCATTATTGACTAGGAGCACCTAATTACTATATACAGGATCATTATCTACTTTCGAAGGCATAATTCATATCAATATAAGACGAGAATAACTTGCCGAAGAGATAAGCCTTAACATACTTCGAATGCCGACTTTTGTTCACCCAAATAGTTTCTAACCTGAAGCTAGTAATTCCACTCGATTTTAGCCTCCACGCTGAAAGAATAAGGTTATTTCAATAGTAGGAGTTGGCAAATAATAATATCTTTCAAAGACAATAACTTTAGTTCAAACTTCATTCAATTCGGCAAGGAGCTCACAAATTCTTGAGAGTCTGGAAGGTAGAAACACTTAACCATCACGTACAGTCGCTTAGGACTCAATTAGAAGTGATTCCGATAACTCTTACTCCATGGGGTTATGGTACTTCGAATGAATTTCCAAGAAATAACTCCACTGGGACGTTGCTCGTAGGCCTGGAACTCATTATCTAAGATGAATTTGCTTTTGGATGGAGTTTATTAGCGTAATTGTGTCATTAACCGATGCAAATTTGAAAGAGGAAGAGGTACTGCCGAATGAACTCTCAAGAAACTTTTTTTCCAAATGAACCTTTAACTCACACTTAATTAATTATTTACATTGAGGCAGTGGGAAGGGGGTGCAGCACACCACTCACAGTGCCAAGAGTCCGATGCAATGTGTCACTCAAGGCGCCGGGCTGGCCAGAACAACACGGCACCCAATACGCCTAGCCTCCGGTCCTGACCTCCTGCTCGCTCGACTCTGTACTCATACGTTCATTCCTCGAGCCCTTCTCGGTATGCGTCGTACTCTAAAACTCTTGGCATACATATAAACACATCGATTAAATAATAGGACTTATAGGGTGTAACAAAACCCTAGCAATAGTAAAGCTTAGGTCAGAAATAGGTTGATTCCGCCACAGTGTGTTGATGACGGTAGCGAAGGCCTGAAGAGTAATGGCTATGGGCCCTAGCTTGTTATGCCGAAGGACAGAGAGATTATATGAGGGGAACCAGCCTGAGTGCAGATTAGGACAATATAGGTTGGTAGACTTGAGCAGTAGTACCTTTTCTAGTACAGGGCATGGGCACGAACTCCGGTTTTTAGCCTGTAGGAGTTAGGGCAAGACATGAATACCAAGCTCTAGGGGGAAAGCATAATTACCTCTAGGCTGTATCGGGCTAACAGAGCTTGGAATTGCCGATGAATGTAGAGAAATGAGCATCAGGATGACATTTAAAGGATAGTGAGATTATAACCTAGAATGCTATGACACCACCTTTAGTGGTGGCAGAAAAGGAGTGACGGTACAAAGACCCTAGCCAGTACAGCCTAGAGACAAGGCCTAGCAGGGAGTTATTGGCCTTTGAAATAATAGAAGGCGGAGTCTTGAGACCCAGAGGTCGACTTTGCATTCCAAATGTGGTAGGGCTTCGTTAGCAGACTGTAGCAAAGGTACACCATGTTTATTATTCCCCCCCCCCCCAAGAGTTTAACGAAAATGCATCAGGTTATAAAAGAGGCCCACTGATGGCATGGGAAGAAGAAAGATATTATCGAGTTATGGCATAGAGCTCCAATAACCAGAAAGAAAGGATGGACAATAGAAATTGGGCAAGCTAATTCAGGAGATAGTTGTGCTTGCGTGGAAGTGGAAGTAATCAGTACGAACATAGCTATAGGTTCATTTCGTACTAGGTGTAAATTTGATCTTATTTGAGCCATTGTTGGATGGCTAATGAGGTCAACTATTTCTTACTAGTCAGCATTATGTTTCAGGTAAAGACTTTGTTGAATTTAATACCAAAGAAATAGTATGACTATACGATGTCCCCGTATCTATTGCAGTCTGACAGAGGGGCACAACTCATAACCAAGTTCTGGAAAAGGTGCCAAAACAAATTGGGACACATGTCAACTTAAGTATGGCTTCTCGTCCCCAAACAAATAGTCAAGTAGAGCACACAATTCAAATGCCTGGATATCTGTTATGGATGGAAACCTAGGCTCCTATATGATAACTTGAAGCAGGTAAATTAGGGGTAATTGAACCGAGCCTACTACATCAGTCAGACGATAAAAGTTAAAATTATCAGAAAATATGTACTGGCAATCCAGGGTGTTACATCCAGAAAAAAATTTTGTGATTATTTGATGTTTGTATGCTATGTTAAGGGGATTCGGGTTGTATATTGATTGTAGATAATAAGGGAAATCTGTACGAATGGAAAAACAAAGAGTATGTGAAGTTTATAAGTTAGGGTCAATTTTAAACGACCATATCTCCCAATATATAATGAACTAGAAGCTCCACAACCTATCCAATTAAATGTATTTGAGTCTAGTTTTCATAACATCAAACCTCTCATCAATCGGAGTTTGGAGTAAAAAGGTATGGGCATTTTACTAAATCCGTGTTAAATAGTGACGTAAGCACCACCTCCACCACCCTACCCCTATTTATTTAAGTTGTTTGCTGCTCAAATCATATCATTCCTATCCAAATTTGAGCTGCCTACTTAGGGGACACTTCTCTCTGTATTTTATATCCAAAAACAAATATAAATCAAGGCAGATCATCAACCAAAAATTCAAGCCAAGTGAAGAAGATCATTGCAAAGTTGAAGAGAGGCATCGGTGAGTCTTGTTGCTGCGTGTTTGAAGCATGTTTATTATGTTTTTTTTTCTTCGTTTTTGGAGAAGTTATAAGCTTCATATATACTCCATTTTGTTAAGGTTGGATTCAAGGGAGGAGATAAGTATTCTATCCTTTAAACTCCAAAAATCTTAGCTAAAAGCTTGAAAATTGGAAGCTAGGCTAGGTTGTTTTTTTCATGTGTGTTTAGCTGAAGTTTCTGCCATTCTTTGGGAAGTGAAGCGGCTGTGCTTGCAATCATGTTAAGATTCCTATATACTCTATCTTATTAGGAGTGGAAGACAAGAATAGGGTAACCATTTCTAGCTATTAAACTTGCAAGAATTTCCTTTGCTAAAACTAGACGTTGAAGTTGGTTTTGTGGCTCATTTTTGGTGTGTTTTTGGGTGAAGTTTCTGCCCGTTTTTATAGGTTGATACAGATCTGTTTTGCTGGTAATATACTCATTTTATTCTATGGAGTAATCACAAGAAAATCTAGGTAAGTTCACCCTTTCATTTTTCCCCTTAAAAGCTGTGGAAACAAGTTAAAACAAAGTAATGAAATGTTGTTTTATATTGTTATTATGGCTTCTGTTGGGATGAAATTTTGTCTAGGAAATTGGCTCAAACCAAGCTTGTTACATGAGTATAACTTCAAGGAATTAAATAATACTAAACATGGTTGTTGGAGGAAAGAAACGATTAAGGAAATATCGTCGGAATAAGGTATGTAAGGCGCTCTTTGTCTCTTGATTTCAAGCACGAACTTGTGCCACGGATGAATCCGGCATTCCCCTGTACTTAATTTATGTATTATAATATTATGGTTTTTCCCTGTTCTTAGAATTACTTGGTATTATATTATGTATTTGCTAAAGAGTTGGAATACATGAGTGTGAAGTGAAGAGGGCGATTGCCTTCGATTATGGTCATAGTTGTAAATTGAGTCTGAAGTCCCCTCAGCGTGGGAACTATAAGCTGGTACTTTATATTATGTTATGTATTTGTGGTGTCAAATGTGTTCACATCAGGGTTTCTAAGGAATTTGGTAAACATGGCAAGATGATGACGCGCGAACAAACCTAACATTTGAAATTGGTTTTAACTCAATAAGGGCTAACGAGGGTGAAGAAATGGAATTGCATTACAATAGTTACCTACCCTCTTATATGTATGTTTTAAGGTGCTTAGTTCCATGAGAGGGTCCCCCGATCCCTCTCCCTTAAGCTAAGCGACTAATTAACGCATTTCTTCATCAACGGATATGTTAAACTTGGAAAATAGAATTCAAATGTGTAAACTATTGATATTTCTATTGAACCATCTTTATGGGAAGGTTATGCACAGTATCTTGATGTTAGAAGGTTATACTAAAACTATAATATATGTATACGCTTATGCTTACATTCAAGTTACACGCTGAGGCGGCAAGGATTGCCATTAAAAAGTCGCTATGTCTTTATTAGTGCTCTTGAGTTATCTTGACCTCCTGAGAATTGTTTAAGGATTTAATTAGACACGCTGCACGTTCTTTGAAAGTTGTATGTGTGTAAGGAGGTTAACCTAAGTGTAAAAGTTGAGGCGCTAGTAGCAAAGAAAAGATAAGAGTAAATGTTAGACCTTTTAAGGTAATATGTGAGTTATATGCTCTCTGCCTGTAGTACAACTCAAAAAACCTTTGAGAGACATTAAAATATGATCAAGACGATGTTTAAGAGGTAAGGTTGGTAATTAGGTAAAAAGATAAGTGCGTATAAGAATTTATGATGAATACGAAAAGTAAAGCTAAAGGTTGTTAACTTAGATGATAAGTGTTACAAATTTTAATGAGTTAGGCAAATGGCTAGCAAGATTTACCCTGTTCTAAAGACATTTAGCAAAAAAAGATATAAATAAAGTTGTTTATGTTCAGTGGTGTTAAGCTAATGAAAGGCCAGTAAAGTGTTAACTTCTAATAAATGATTAGAATCGAATATTTTGAGATAGTGACTCAAGTTAAAGAGAAGTTCTTCATCGTACTTTTTAAACAATTATCTTTGATTATTTGTTCTAAGAGTTGGATTAACTTTTTCAAGTTTTAAAAGGATTTTTTTTCTTGGATGATTCTAAACTGTTTATAATGCCGCTAAGCTTTTCTAAGCTCCTCATATATTGCAAATTTTTACATGAGCTTTTCCTACGTTGTCTAAAGCACGACTATAAGTCTTTATTTATCTTAAGGCAGCCCCTAGACAGTTTCCTAGCATTTTTATGTTAAAAAGTTCCAAGTTTGAGATATGCAAGTTATGTCTTCCAGTTAAGTTACCTCGAGATATGATATGATGTGCAACGAATATGGTATGCTCACAATTCTTGATATGAAAGTAAGAAAGTCAAACGAGTATAAGCACGAAATGAATGCTAAGATTGTTAATAAAAACTGTTATGTTAAGTTATTCCTCTCTGCTCCTCGTGTTAGTATTGCTAGGAGATGTTTAAAATCATGAACGTGTGTCTACACTGTCTTTATGATATTCCAGTTCTAGGAACTTCCCTAGAATTTATTCACAGCTTATGTATGTATTTAAATGTTAAATGAAAGACCTATATGTGTATGGCATAATTGTAGCATTAGGGGTTGTGGTAAGATCCTACAGATGTTATAGTTACTAAGTCGGCATATTTCATGGTTGTCAGTATTCAGATAGTCTGTATGACCCCTATCAAATCCATTTATGATTGTGATTGAGATTTATTTTTATTTTTACCCCGGAGTGGTGCACCAGCTGGAGATATTTTTATTTTATCGGGCAGTATGGTACACCAGCTTGAGATATTTTAATTTTACCCCGATGTGCTACACCGGCTGGAGATATTTTTATTTTACCCTAGTGTGGTACACCGGCTGGACAAATTTTATATATGGGTTTGTAGATGACTGGTCGCTGGCATTACAGTTATAGTTTCTTTCTTGTGCATTTATTAATTGCATTTTCATCTCATGATAGAGTTATTATCAAATTTCGGTTTCCAGGATACCAAGTTATTACTATTCCTTATTCCTGGTTCAGTTATCTTGAGTTCACTGATGTTATAGTGAGTTGATAACAATTACAGGTTGCAAAGTTCTGAGTTATATCTATCCTTTTATATGTTTATGTGCTGAGGCAGTTATTAAAGGATTGTTACAGTTTCAGCATTACATACCAGTACATTTCATTCGTACTGACGTCCCTTCGCTTGGGGACCTGCGTTTGTGCCACAGGTTCAGGTAGAGGTCGAGATTGCCAGTTACAGTAGCAATTCGTGAGATCTACATATGTGTTGGTATGCTCCTTTCTTCTTGAAGCTAGGGCTTAGTTATATATTCTTGAGTTTTGAGATGTAGTTATGGGTAGGTCATAGACCTATTCCGACCATCAGTCAGTCTACTCTTTAGAGGCTTTGTGGACTTAGCGTGTACAGTGTTATTCAGTTTGTGGCCTCGGCGGCTTATTATTGCTTGGTTTAGTATACTCATTGCCTTGGTTGCATTTTAGTTGTTTACCCTGTATTGTTGAGACCTTATGGGTCAAGTTTATACTCCAGTTGATTGTGACAGGCAGCCTAGATGGCCAAAGTGTTACAGTTACAGATATCATATAGCCAGCTTCTCGATTAATCATGAATCGAGTTCCAGTTGCACCCTACCCCAGTTTTGGGGTGTGACACAGGGTCGTCAGAAGTCCTACTCTAACGTATGGCGTAGGGAGTTAAGGATTGAAGCAGTGACTGGGTATTCCTGAGAACTTTATATGAGATCTAATAAGAAGGTAGACCTAGCCCTAGATTCACTAAGTTATACTGGATCGTCTAGAAGACAGGCCAAATGGTCTATGAGATAGAGTTGCCTTCGGGGATCGGATCTGCTCATCAACACTACGCAAGCGCGTAGGAGAACTTTTCTCAGGTTGACCCAATTGAGAATGCTCAGGTTATAGAAGAGTTATCCTATGAAGAGAATCCAATAGTTATATTAGATTGGTAAGTCCGCAGGGGCTATCTTGAGAGCCAAAGTTGTAGCCTAGAAAGTCTTATATAGGAATGGAAAGGTAGAAGGGATTTCCTGGAAAGCAGAGGACAACATGAGGTTTAGATGCCCTCCCTTATACTAGACCTGACCCAGATTGAGCAAGTTGAGGTAAGACTGATGTTCAGTTGTTATTTTATTGCTTATTTTATCAGTATTGTTTAGTTATTCGCCTTTTTGATATGGAGCTATATTATATCATTGCTTGTAGAGTCCTGTGAGATGCCTATGTTGGACTTTTTTTGCACTTTAGGTTTCCAGATAGTCCATATCATAGAGGAGACTCTATCGAAATTTTTCCAGGAATAATTAAAAGAACTAAGTCTCTTAAGCTTAAGATTACATTCGAGGAAGAATGTTCCTAAGGGGGATGATGTTATAACCTGTGAGTTTCTATCGTTTAACTGACACGTGTCTGTGCATGATAAGAGGTTTTGGAGTACAACACATGCGGGAAAAGGCCCAGGGGATGAATATACGAGCATGGCATTGAGAGAGCGCGCCGCACCCCATATATATATATATATATATATATATATATGTTTCAAGTGTGAAGTCCTATTTCTTTAAACATTTCCCCAAAGTCAGATTACATCCCTATGACATTTTCTCTCTATTTTTCTTCCGTTATTCATCAAATTGCGTCATTAAACTAGGTCCAAATGCAAATTCATCTTGGATATTAAGCTCTAAGCCTATGAGGAACATCCTTACGAAGCTATTTCTTCAAAATTCGCTCGGAGTACCAGTCCTACCAACCAAAAGTTGTCAGAATCACTTCTAATTGAATTTTACACGACCACAAGTGATAGGTAAGAATTTCTACTTTCTGAACTCTCGGGAAATTGTGAGTTTTCAGTCGAATTAAATGGAGTTGAACTATAGTTATTATTATTGAAAGATATCATTGTTTGCCGAGTTTTATCATTGAAAATAGCCTTATTTTCTCAGTATAAAGGTCATAATAGAGTGGAATTGTCGGCTATAGATTGGAACTAATTGAATAAACGAGAATCGGCATTCGAGGTATGTTAAGTCTTATCCTCTCGGCAAGTTATTCTTGTTGTATAGTGATATGAAATTTGCTTCTGAAAGTAGATAATGATCTTATATATTGTGATTTGCTGCTGCCAGTAGATAATGATTAGGTATGTTGTGATTAGCTGCTAAAAGACATATTGAGAGTATATTGCAGTATTCCTCATCGGGAAAGAGTATGTTAAGTGTGACTCATGCTAGGAGCGTTATAGAAACTCCTCCATTCTATTTTTCTGTTCACTGTATTAGTAGAATCCTGATGTTTTGTTATCATTCCAAGGCCTTAGAAGTTTAGGGTTAACTGTTGGGCCCGAGTTGGTAAGTTAGACAGCATAGGGCGCAGCCGGGCAATATAACTTTTAGTTTGACTCTTGTATTGTCAGCTCGACTAGAGGCCATTGGCGTACCTTGACTCCTCCAGGGCAGCAAAAATTTGGATAGGATGGTCTTACCTTAGAGTCAATAGCACCAGGGTTGCCTAGTAAAATTTGTGATAGCCTGCCATCTAGTTAGCTACCGCCAGTGACTATTAAGTTTAGTTGATTTAGTGCTTGATATACAGGTCACCCAGGAAGTTATCCCAATTGTACAAGTCGGATAGACCCATGGGTACCCTAAGGAAGGGACCTTATTAGTAGTTGGATGAGGGGCCAATGCCCTAGCCTACTCTAATAGATACTCAGATACATGTTGACACGAGTGACTAGGTCCAGTTAAACCTGCCTACGATGCTATGAATCACCCAGAGAAGTCATATGAAATTTGAACAAACCAAGTTAATGTCTAAGGGACTAGAACCATAGTATTATAGTATTCCCTTCAGGCCAAGAATTATAGTAAGCTTCCTATGGAAGGTTAGGACTGACTGCTCAGGAGCATGTCCGATTAGTAGCAGCCCTATAGTCATTCTAAGCGAGGGAACTAAATAGCTTGTTTCCTTCAACCTTACCATTATCTTATGAGCTATCATTATCCTAGCGTGAAATTCAGATATCGTTTAGGCCACTCTAGACGTCGCCTTATTCTGTCTAGACCATTAGAAATTGTGATCACTGCCAGGACCCTCTAGTCAGGTATAGGCACACGTGGTATGCCTATTGACAGCTATATAGACTATTCTAGAGAGGTGTAGCGATCAGGTTAAGCCTAGAGGTCTAGATACACCTTTTGAGTGGTTAGATTGAAACTTAAGTGTAGCACATCGGTTGGGATTGCCCCCGCCTAGGATAGCCTTCCTTTGACCAACTTCAGGGTTGCTAACTGTGTTATTGCCTACATGGTTATTGATCGCTCAGAGGAGCTATTTGATGTTGCTCAGAGGAGATATGTGATGTCCCAAGGAACTATATTAGCATCACTGACCCTCCGTCGAGCCTTGTATGCCGAGGGTGCAGTTACAGGAGTTCAACAGGCTCTGTTGCAGACCCAAAAGCCAAGTAGGTTGGCTATAGTTACGAATAGAATCATAAGGACCTTGTTAGGGGTATATAGATTGGATTGTACTTTACAGGGCTTATGAGTGCCCTACTTGGTTATTTCTATATTTCTTGCACCTTTTAGGTTTATCGGGGCCAGGTTAGGTTTTTGTTTGTATACTTGTCTGCTAGCTATAGCTTATGAATGTATAGTCATACAGCCTCAGCTCATATACGTGTAGTGATTTACTAGATGCATGTTATGGATAAGAACGCTTACAGGTTAACTTATGCGTCTTCATGCTATTCACTTTCAGTTCTTTATTAGCTTTTATTCAGCTTTATTTACTGCCTTACATATTCGGTACATATTGTACTAATGCCAACTATAAGGCGTTGCATACTTGCCTGCAAGTTTAGACAAACAGGGTTCAGGACCTCCTTTAGCAACTATTTAGAGTTAGAAGATATGCCAGCTCCTATCATTCGTAGTTGGCAGGTCATTGACGTTTATCTGTCTTTTATTTGTATGGCATTCGGGTAGGTCGGGGCCATGTCCTGACCAATATCTTCACTCTTAGAGGCTTGCAGACTACAGTCTTCAGTTAGTGGGTTGTTGTTGGCCATCTATGTATGTTATATTTTGTATATTGGTCGTGTGGGGCCTAGTATAGCTTTCAGTTAGCAGCCTTTTCAGCTATAGTATGAATGTGACCGCCTATTTTTATTCCGTTATAACTAGATAGCATGGTAGTCTTGTCAGACCGTATAGGATCCCTTTACTATTGTGTTGTTGGGTTAGTTGTTTCCTGTTACAAGTGTTGTGTGGCCTTGTTGGCTAGAGGCTGTGTTTACAGCCAAGATATAGCAGTTTGTTTTCTTGATTTTAAGTCGCTGGTAAGCACCAGAGGTGCATATGCCCAGCCAAGTTAGCCCAGATCCCAGTATGACATTAGGTTTCTGTCATGCCTTCCCAAGGTGGGGCGTGACATCTCTTAAAGATCTTATTTGATTTGAAGGTTCTTTGAATTTTGGTCAACAAGCAACTAAAAAGTCACTTGGGGATTGTAAAGGTCATTGTAGCTCCTTGGATTCAAAAAGCTCATTGAAGATGTTCTTGGTGTTCTTAAAAATGTTTATACACTATATTTAGTTTCCTATTATTATCTTGCTAGTTATTTTATGTTCTTATTCATACTTAGTGTAGTCTAGCGATTTGTGCATATTTTTTAATTTTGTGTGAAATTTTTTCATGTTTTGCTCTTTATTTTCATTGTGCACTTCTTTGTTTCCAATTTGTTATAGTTTTACTGTCCTTTTCTTTGTTTGACATAAACCCCATTCTTGATAGAAATGTTTGTCACAACTTAGTTAGTGCTTACTTTGTTAAAAAGGTGAATTGATCTTGTGTTAAGCATGCTTCACCATACACCTTCAAAGGAGTAAAAAGTGGAAAAGAGTGTGCTGGTGCGATTTAATTTTGAGAGCTACAAGGATGAGGTTTGGTGTGATGTGGTTCCCTTATTCACACGTCATGTCTTATTGGGAAGGCCATGGTATCTCTATAGAAAATCTTCATGTGATCCAAAAAAGAATAGGTACTCCTCGCTGAAAGATGACGAAAAGATTTCCCTTATTTCTTTGGCACCTATGGAGATTTAAGAAGATCAATGGAGGTGTTTGAAAAGGAAAAGGAATGCAAGAGGGGAAACAACAATAGGTTTGAGAAGCCTAAAGTTTTAGTTGATCATAGAAGTCCTCCTAGGGATAGGGATTCTTAGGAATTACATGGGAGTTAGTGCAGTGACAAAATTCTTCACACCAAATAAAAGTTAGGATGAGAGACAAAAGAAAAAGAGAAGCAAGGGTGAGCAACTTTACAACTCAAGAGAGGAAAAAGGAGAGGAAGTAATGAGTGAAGAGAATAAGTTCTTAAAAAGTAAGAATGTGTGGATAAAATTGAGTGATGTGAGTTTGAAAGGTAAAATAGAGAGTCAACCAGTGCATTTGAGTGATGAAAAAAGAAGAGATTAAAAGAATAGAGTGCGTAAGTGTAAGAGATTCTTGTTCAAGCTCTAACCAATTAACTCATTCTTTTTCTAGGGTTTCTATTTCAAATGTCCAAGTCGCTGAAGAAGAAATCAATAAAGATTTGGAACAACAATTGCATGAAGTAATAAAATTCAGTTTTATAAAGGATTTGAAAAGTGTAAAAGCCAATGATTTATGGAAGCATTACAAGTTGAAGACAAGTTTGACCTTGTTTATCTCATTTGGTATGACCTTATTGATGATCTATTTGTTTCAAAAGAAATTGAACTTGTACCACAAATTTATGAGGCCAAAGTTTTAGGTGAAGTTATAACTCAAATTGGGAGCGATCCCTCTCGTTTTGATTATGCTTCTCATGTGAGCAATCTATCACAGTGTGAAGAAAGAAAGGGACCGGATAACTTGAGTGAAAAAATCCAAATAAATTTGAGAGATAATGAATCTTGTTCACATTCCAATTTGCTAAATCGTCTATTTTAGTATCACTTCTCAATCCATGCAGAAATTTGGGGAAGATCCTTGTGAAGAGGATGATAGTACCTCATTTGAAGAAGAAACTAACATTGACTAAGGTTTTAAAGTGTATAATAACTCATTGTGGGAAGAAATTGGAGAAAACTTTAAAGTGTTCTCTAATCTGTTATGGTTTGAGAATATCACTAGAGAAGTTTCCAATGAAGGAAATGAGATACATGAAACATTTGAATCCATAGATGTTGATAATGTTGAGATAATGATGAATGTAATAGCTCAAGTATAGATAAGGAGAAGTGTCACAGGTTGCTAACTTTATAGTATCTTTATCTTATTCTGAAGATCCTTTTTTACAGGTTAAATCCAAGCCACTTCTCAAGAGAATTGCTTTTGATCCATATCTTGACTATGGTATATTCAATAGTGAGAATAAGTTGTTTAGCAAGAGCAAATATGGTATGTTTATTTGGTATTCATATTCTTTTGGTCTAGCTAATGACCCTCCATTATTTAAAAAACTTATGAATTGTGTTTTTACTACTTGTTTGGGTAATTTCATTGTTTTGTTAAATGATGTAGTGCTTGGATATTTAGAAGAGTTGTTTGTGCATAAAAGAACTAAATGGGTTATGTGGTTGTATGGTCACTACCTGGTATTATTTTTACCAAATGCTTGATCTACTTCCTTTGTTTACCTCCTACTAATTTTGCTTATCATGTTGATTGTAGGCATTGCTCAAGCATTAAGGACAATACTTCTTTAACAGGGGAAAAATGATAGCAACCAAAGAGGCTCAAATCCAATGAAGTTGCAAATATAGCCAATGTTAAGATTCGAGGATGAATCTTCTTTAAGAAGGGAAGAATGATAGCATCCATGGAAGCTCAATGTCATTTATAGACATATATAAAGAATTGGAAGTTCCATCAAATAAGAAATTTCAAGACAAACTCAAATGGACTGGAATTTTCTATTAAAAAGTGTCTTGTGATGGAAGAAGATCCCAAGCCCAATGAAGATATTTTGTGCAAGTCTTACATCTATTTGGAGGCCCAAATTAAAGTCCAAGAGGAGATGAAATGAGACCCAAATCAGCCCCCAAATGGAGAAAATACTGCAGCATTTGTTAAATTAGTTTCTAGAAATATATTTAATATTTTGTTTTAATCTATGTTGACTACATTGGTCTAAGTGTGGGCAGCCTTCTATTCCGAGGGAATATAATTTCTTTTAATTGAGTCTTTGACCAACCCCTTCTAGGATTCTATATAAAGGGGTTCTTTCTCTTCATTATAACTAAGTTAGATTTAATATATTAGTAGAAGTCTTGTGGCTTGTGGATATATTTGTAGGTTCTCTTTGGATTATGCCCTTTTTGTTCTACTTTGAACCATAGCTTGGATTTCTTCAATGCTATGAAACCTTGTTTGAGTTCCTTCCTCATTTTCTTCTTCTACTTCTTCTTAATTGATTCATTATTTCTTGTTTCTTCTTTTTTTCTAGAATCAATTTCTTCCCCCTTTCTAATCATCTAATTTTTTTGAGTCTTCTATTGTCCGTGTCATTATCATGTTAGTTTTAGTTGGTTGTCGCACGTCGGTAGAACATTAAAAAGTGTTGGTTGTAATATTTTTGGATTGTGTTTGGGGCTGAATTGTTGGAATTATGTTTGTAGTGATTGGTATTATTTATGGTATCCTATTGTTGTATATGAGGCTTATTTGGGATAGAGTTTATAGGTTGTAATCCTTCGGTCATTCGGTAATACTTTGAGAGTGATAAGAGGTACAGAATTTAATGATGAATCCTACGGGTGATAGTCAGATTGGGATGTTGTATCTTGCCTAAATGTGTGGTTTGTATGTGAACATTGGTTATGTGTGTACTTGGCTTGATTGTCTGCTTTGATTGCTGCCTTGTGGCTTGTGGATACCCGACACACGAGAGTTGTTCCAGCTCAGGGTTGATCCCAATGGTTGATATGGTCTATGGAGTTGATAGTTCCTCCATAGTACCGAAGCAAGACGTGATTCAAGAGTTGGCTCAGCATGTTTGAGCCTCCTTGGGACAGTGATAGTTCTCCCAGTTGGATTGAGTTTCGTTGACTACGTGCGGTCGAGAGTTATTCAAGTCGTGCTTGATTGATATTATTGTTGATATGTGTGCTTGTGTTTTGTGGTTGCCTTGAATTGTCTTTATCTGATAGTTGTGGATACTACTTGTGACTTAACCATAGTTGAGGTTGTTGAGAGGCCTAGAGTTCGCTCAGGTAAGACATTTGATTAGGCTCCGGATGGTACATGCGATTATAGGAGAGTTGTGATGGATAAGTGCTATATGAGCATTTATTTATTAGATTATCTTGTTGTGTGGATGTTTGCACTCCAGCGCACTCGCAAGCATACGCGGTCGTACAAGTAATATAGTGGCCCTTTTTAAGAGCCGGATGTTGAACCCATAGGGAATGGACCAGTTCAGTAAATTATCAAGTTCGAATGTAAGGTTAACCTTCACAAGTGTTGATTATATAAGTTTTCGGTAAATTATAATTAAGTTTTGGGGTGGTCACCAAAGTAATCTGGAAAAGATATAAAAAGCAACTAGAGCTAAGGCTGGATAATCATGCAATGCTACACTTTGTAATGGTCCACATATGAAATTATCAATTTTTGTCTCACATAGTTGAAAATGCGATGTTCATGGTCTATCGAGCCTCTAAACACAACAAACTAGCCTCACAACTACATCATTAAGCGGGAATGTGACATGCTAGTTCGTGGGAAATTCAACTACGTGGATGTGGTTTACAGGGTTTATGCTCTTCATTAGGGACTTTCGTACCTCTAATCATTTAACCCAACTTAGCTTCACAACTACTTCGACGAGTGGTGGAGTGACAATTCTAAGCTGGTGTCTTGCTATCATCCCGTTTAATCAACCAAGCAAGGAAAATTAGGTATAATTTCTATCCTAACCGCAAATCATATCTTAAGATAAGAACTTGCTCCCTACATTCCTATGTTCTTGCCTAGGATTACTCTTTCAAGCTTTTACCTAGATTAACATGTATGTTTTTATGGTGATCAAGCATAAAAACAACCATAATCAAGGATGTAAGACAAAACAACAATTAACAACTCAAACCAAAATGAATTCATGCATTACAATCATATCACGTAGCCTCAACCCTAGAGGAAGGGTTTTAGCCACTCATGTTCGTATGAATACTCAAAAACATTGTTAAAGTAGTGTACTTACAATAATAGATAAAAGAGAATGTAAACTTGGTGAACCCAGGTGAGTTCTTCACTTTTCCCTTCGCTCCTTTACGATTTTCAGAAAATATATCATGACAAATGATTTTATAAGCTAAGGGTTTAATTTATAGTAAATAGGGAATTTGTGAATTTTAGCCTGTCGTGGAATGGCTCCGTGGCACGGAGCTGAACGCACCACTTTGCCTTCGTGCCACAGAAGTAACGTGTAGACTCACTGGAATTTGCATTGAAATAATACTTAGCCGAGGCATGGCGTGATGACCAACGTGGCACGGCGCTGGGGCTACGCGATGGCCTGCGTGACATGGCCTTTGGGGCGCAGCAGTGCCTAACGTGGCATGGCGCTGGGGTTACACGATGGTTTGCTGCCTTCTCTCGCGTGCATGGCCTTGGCGTGGCATGGCGCTGGGCGCGCACCCGCACAGCGTGGCACGCTGCCAGGCGCGACCAGCCTTGCCATGGCATGCTTTGTTGCCATCTTTTGCCATTTGCTTCCAACTCCATTTCTTTATTTCACCAATCATTATTTAGTCCCTCATATGCATGTTACACCTACAAAACGAGGACTAATCATGTTGGTTAGTGCATACCCAAATTTACATAAAATCATATAAGAATTTAAGTGTATAATTAGACCGACATGACTAAATTAAGTTATAAAATAGCACTCGGGCACGCAATTATTCCCAAGATCAGTGAACTTGCAGGCTTATGGGGGCCAGATAGGTTCTATTTAGTCACTTGACTCGTGGTACTCTTCTTGTTGTCATCTAATATGTATGTTGATCTGTGCTCTAAATCACGTTCTTTTTTGCCTTACATACTCAATAAATTTCCGTACTGACGCCCTAGTTGGGGCCATTGTATTCATGCCTTCAGGTGTTGATCAGTAGGTATATCAAGTTCTTAGTTGCTGAGTGGAATTCCAGTTGAGTCAGTAAAGCTCCAACCCTTCTGAAGTAGCCAGATATTTGTATTATGGATAGTTCTGGGCCCAGTCCCGGACAGTTGATTTCTATTATTTTCCTAGAGACTTATAGATGTCTATTGTAGGTGTAGTGTCATTGTTGTAGGCTTGGTGATCCTTGTTATATAGATTGTTTTTCATTCTATGGCCTAGAAATCCTATTATTAGCTTTTGGTTGGTCTGTAAATTAATTTTTATCTTCATTATCGTTTTCTTTGATTTTGTTATAGTTGGATACCGAACCTCATCGGTTCTTACACATTGTAATCTATTTTGTGGAAGGGTGTGCTCGATCAAGTGCGACACTTGGTGTCGGTCATGCCCCTCTGGGTTTGGGATGTGACAATTTGCTACACATCCTCTATTTTCAAAATAGGGATATTCTTATAGGAAGAGTTGTGACAGGCTATGGTGGACCTAAGATGGCCATATTACTAGCCAAATTGGAGGTACAAGGATGGACTGCTCTTTTCCTTCAAGGTGATGTTCAAAGGAAATTAGGGAGGCCTGAGGTGCAGGAGTTCTACAGTAATGGGTTGAGAAGAGATTGTTATTTTCCTCATCTGTTCGAGGAGTTTCTTTGCATTTTGTAGCTAAAGATGTTGCAAGGATTTTACAAGTTTCGGTTGGGGGTTGGGATCCCTATGTGAAGTTTGAGTGGCCACCCTTGAATAATATGACCTCGAGACTTGATATCTGTAGGAAGTTCTATTGGAAGCCTTCTCTTGTAAGCCTTCTCTTGTTCAGCATCAATAGTCATGAAGATAGAGATGTCCTCTCTCTGTCAGCTATATTTTGTTGTGGTGCATAAGATCATTATACCGTGAAAAGAAAGACGAACTAAGGCTAACTATCTTGATCTCACCCTGATGGAGCTTATTGATACTAAGCTCAAGATAAATCTACCTAATCTTATCATCAAGCATATGCAGCGAGTACTCTAAAAGGATGAGAAGGAACATACTCTCCCCTATGGGTTCTGGTTGTCTAATATCTTTGAGGACTATTATGTGCCTATTCAAGTTTGGACTCCAAACAACAAAAGATGTCTTAGGTCAGGTGAACCATGTTGCTTTACCTACTTCAATGAGAAGGGCGGAAAATCCCTTGCAAAGAATGAGATTCACTTTGGCTAATAAGACTGCTGAATTGGAAAATGCCAAAGCAGACCATGAAAGGCGTCTCCATAACACTCGATCTAAATCCTTTATAATTTTATTGTATGTTTTGTTTATTTTGTTGTGACTTTTTTGATTTATTGGGAAATTATTATTTTCTTTATTTATAATAAATTATTTTTATAATATGATAGTTTTTTCATAAATGACTTAACTTTCTTTCTTCTCGCTTGTCTGTGTTAAAAGTTATCTATTCATTTTTATAATAATATGTTTGAATCACTTAGTTATTCTTTAAGTTTAATAACAAATTGACCTTTTTGCTCGCTAAATATCCCTCAGATAATTAATAAATTCATAAGGAACCCACATTTGTGGACCTCAAAAGGTGTCTAACACCTTCCTTTCAAGGTAACTTGAATCCTTACCTAATTCTGGTGACGACAGGCTAGTTAAACAGGTTTTTTTTCGTTAATTAGTTTTTTTCGATTTCTAATGCACTAATTCGTTAGGCAGTGACTCTTCTCAATAAATAATACTTTAAGAGTCGTCACGTGTTGAGTTTCATTTTTCACAAAAAAATGGGGCACGACATGGACAAATCTCCTCAACATTCAGTCATGGGAAAGGTCGATGTAGTTAATGATGCGCAAGAATATGCTATCAATAAGGAGAATAAAAGTGTTAGATCCAACTAAAGAGGTTCATGAGCTATTGAAGTACTCAAGCCAATAGCTTAGGTCCTTGAAGCAGTTTCTAGAGTTGAAAATCCAACTGAAGAGGCCAACGAAATAGCAGTTTGAGTTGAGAAGGAAACTGGTGAGGTCCCTAAATCAGTTTCTCAAGGTGAGAAGGCCAATGAGTAGAAATAATATAATGTCCCTGAAAAAGAGGTACAACTATTGATCATATCTGAAATGATTAATCATATCATATATGATTGATCATATCAGATATGATTGTATTATATCATTTCAAAAATCTGACAGAATATTCTCTTTTAACTATGCAGAATCATGCTCTTAATATTGTGCAAGATAATGATTATAATTATATGTATTTATATATAAATAGTATCTAGTTTGTCAATTGTAAATACACAGAATACATAATACTTTTCCATCTCTTTTAATTCTTGATTAATAGTTATCAACAACCACAAAATGTGGTTAACGTGAAGGTTGTTGATGAATCAACTTCTGATATTATTGGTGATACGAGTAAAGAAAATGGTGAGGTTAACACAGTGTGGGACATTGTCTCCCATACCAATAATTGAAAGAAGTAATTTAACAGTTGGCATGTAATAAACAAGGAATTTGGCATTTGAAATGTGATGTGGAGATTGACAAATAATTAATTTGACTATTTTTACAATTTTAAATGTTTTTTAATTATGATATGACAAACAATTAACTTAATTATGCTAGGTTTGGATCATTTCAACCTTCTTATATAAGTTTACTATTGCCTTATGAATATGAATGTATTTAGATATTTTGGATGCGTTTAAATATGTTAAGATTGAGAAATTGAAACCTTATTGTCTATTGGTAGACCAAACCTTATTATCTAATGTTGGATTCTATGTAGTTTTGATGATTGACAAGATGATGAAATAAGTAAGTCAATTTATTTCAATGGAATGCCAAATATACTGTCTAAAGAAGTTGAAATTGCAAACATTATAAATATGAAATAAAGACAAGTGTGCACGAATCAAGAAATGGATAAGCCACGTCACACAAACTCAGGAAAATAAATATGTGCTGATTTGAAATTATTGGAGTTCGATTACAACACAAAAAAAAAAAGCAAAGAGTTTGACTCTAAGAAGGAGTTTTATTTGAAGTAGAACTCCTAGGCAAAAAGGGGTTGTTGCAGCAAAGAGCTTGAAGTTGAGAAGAACTCTTTGAAGAGTTTAGCAATAAAGAAGAAGTGCTACTCAAAGTACAGCATGCACTTAAAGAGAGAAAAAAGGAAATTGATAAATTCAAAAAGAAAGCAAGATCTGAAGTGTGAAAAAATTTATTGAAGAACTTGGTCCTAGTATAGAGATAGGCTAAGAGTTTAGCATTCTTGTATTAGGAATTTTTCATTGAGTTGTATATTGATGTCATCTTAATTCAGTGTATTATAAACTGAAATAGGATTATTTAGTCTTCAAATTGGGTGAACTAGAAGGCGTTAGGAACACATTCATTAGGAGGTTTATGGGTAGCTAGAAATTAGAGTTTCTAATTCCTTTGGTATAAGAGTTGTAATCTGTTGAGAGGCTCATTGAGTTTATTAAAGTTGGGAATATATAGTGGAGGTATAGGTCTTGATTTTTTACCTTTTGTGAGACGGGTATTTTTCACGTAAAACCTATTGTGTTCTTTACTTACTGCATTTAACTATTTAGTTGAAACACGTTACGGAACCTATTTCATTCATAGGCAACCAGTTAAGTTAAAGAAATAAAACCTTGATCGTGTAGAATATCATCTACTATAATCCTGATTGATCATTAACTGTGAGTTGATGCTTATTTTTATGAACTCATGAATAAAAGTTACACAAACTCAAATAGAGATGTTATAACGTTTGAAAAATGTGAAGACAAACACAAATTTTGCATAGAAATAAAATTTTCTTCATATTTTTCATATTTCTTTACACTACAACCTTGTTATACACTTTCAAATAGCAAATATCAAAAATAAATTATACATCAACATCCTTAGTCGATTCTTTTTTTGTTCAGCTACAATAAACATTTATTTTAGTTGATCACTCTCGGTATCTCTCAGTATATTTTTCAAGTGATCCCTCTTGTCTTCAGATTCTTTAAACAATGTCTTAAGAGAATCCCTCTTTTCTTCAAATTCTTTAAGTTTTTCATTTATTCCAAATTTGGTTAACCCTTGAGATGTTGATTTCTCATTCCTGATGGGCTCCATCTAGATCCCGGGATCATTCTAGATTATTTTTTTCATATTTGTTGTTGCGTTATGGTGTGGTCTAATCCACATGAAATAGTTGCATCCACCGTTATCCTAAACAAAACAACAAATAATTAGAGGTTTTATACTAAACCACATAAAAAACTGCATACTTTAGGAATTAGAAACTCATATTTTCAACTGTACAATTATAGAATCTGTGACCTGTATTTCTTTGGGTGTGTGATGTCTTCAAGATAGTAAATTCACTGCAAAAATAAACATAAAGCTCTTGTTCTTGGGATATTTGAGATGAATAAGATATTTTAAGGGATAAAAATGACAGAGAATTGAGGAGTTGATCAGAAAAGAGAATGGAGAAGTTTGAATGTGTAGGACTCTTTTGTATAGGGAAAGGTGTGTTGTTATTGTTGTAAATTTAAGAGTTTTTACTTTATTACTGTTGAAAAAAAAAATTGTGATCAGTGAGTCGAAATAATGCTAAGTGTACGGGCTTTGTAATAGACCATGTGACAAAGAACATAGACTACTGATGTTAGACCATCAAAAATGAGTAATTATGGACCTTACGAATCTATAATAAATAAATAAAAATAAGGTGATTATTGGAATGGAAAGCCTAATGAATTTGCACAATTCTAACATACTCCAAAACCCAATTTGCATAACTCTAATGGACCATAGATAAGTATATAATAAACCAATCATTATCAATTGTCAACAGATATATTGTCTTCTCGAGTACACCACAGATCAATAATCAGCCACTTGATATATATAGTCTAAAGCTACTCTATGATTGAATAAGCAATTAATTAACTTAACTTAAATTAAAATATTTATCATTATTTAAATATTATAATAATACTTTAATATATCATATGAGAGTTCATATCAATTGAACATGTGGTTCAAAAAATTTTAAGACATCAATGGATCTTAAAGCACTAATATTTGACTAAATAAATAATAATAAATAAAATAAAATAAAGTGAAAGACTTACCTCCATTTGAACATGATAATAATACTTTATTACATCATATTTGAGTTTTCATAAATTGGTGACATGATCCAACAAATTTGAGAACAATTAATGGTCCTTGAAGTACTAATATTTAGCTAAAAGGCAACAAATAAATAAATTAAAATAAAATAAAAAGAGTTACCGCTATTTGAACATGATAATAATACTTTATTATATCATCTGTAAGTTTTCGTCAATTGGTGACATGATTCAATAAGATTGAGAACAACGGCTAAAATGGAGAAGCTTTTCGTTGTTAGAAAGTGATTTTTCACTTAAAAGCCTGAATTTTTTGCGAGAAAGAGATCCGAAAGGAGAGAAATCGAAAGCTTTTAGAGGAACAAAATTATTTTTTTAATTTTTAAATCGAGTAATTAAAACTTTGGGAATGAAGATTATCTTATATTTTTCAAGACTTTTGATTGGAGTGTCTTTTAAGACTTTGAGAAAGAGAATTATTTAATATTTTTTAAGATTTTGATGCTAGAATTGACAATTTTTTAACCTCCTTTATAAATGTCATAAGAAAATAAATAAGTTTTTAAATATTGTAATTTTAAATTAAATATTTATGTAATGTATTAAAATGTCTTCTGAATTTTATGATTTGAATATATCGTATAGTATGATAGTAAATATATAAAATAATATATTTTAAAATAAATTTAAAAAATAAGATAAATAAATTGAATGAGGTACAATAATATTTTTCAGCACCAACTAAACATTAAAAAAATAGAGAAATTTACCTCTCACAACTACTTAACATTTTAAATTATTAAACATAACAATGTTTTTTCTTATTTACAAAATATAACATATATATTACAAAACATAATATATTTTTTTGAAAAAAAGAATTATTTCCCCCTCCTCCTTCCTTTTCTTCTTTTTTTCTGCCTTCTTCTTTATTTTTTCAATTTACTAAATTTTTCTTTGTAAATTAATATCTCGAATTCCACCATTGATGATTTTTTTCTAAAAGAAAAAAAACTATTTCTCTTCTCCTCCTCCTCCTCCTCATCCTCCTTTATTTCTTCCTTCTTCTTTATTTTTTCAATTTATCAACAAAAAAAATCATAAATTAAAATCTCGAATTCTACTATTGATGAACTTTTTAAGTTTCAAAGTTAAAATTTAATTTTGAAAAAATGAAATAATTTCGCATTGGGTGTGGTTTTAAAAATTTGAGAACATCTTAAGGAGTTCATATCTCAAATTTAGGATGATTAGGTGTAGATTTGATGTGATTTTAAATAAAATTTCAGATTCAATCTCGAATTTCACCATGGATGATGCTTGAAGCTTCAAAGATGAAACTTGGTTTGAAAAATTAAAATAATTTCAAAATGGGTGTGTGTGGTTTCAAAAATTAGAGAATACCTTGGAAGCTTATATCTCAAATTTAGGATTATTTAATGTAGATTTGATTTGGTTTTGAATAAATTTATATGAATTTAAATTTATATTGTTGTGGTAGTATTAAATTTATGTGAAAGTTGTCTACAGTGTTTGTTGTAGATGTATTAAATTTTCAAAAATGTAATATGAATTTTATATAAATTTTATATTAGATACACATTTCACCCCAAATTTGAGCGAGTTTTTTAAGTTTTGGGCGAAATATACACATTTTATACTAATTTATACCGTTTTCATACATAGACTTTTAACCCTCTGAACACATCCTAACCCATCACCTAAAGCATCACAATACACTGCATAACCCTCTGAACCTTCTGGGAAAGCTAACACTGGTGTTGAGGTCAATCTGTTTTTCAATTCTTGAAAACTCTGCTCGCAGGCTTTGGTCCACTGAAACTTGACTGCTTTTTTAATCAATTTAGTCAACAGTGCTGGCAGAGTAGAAAACCCTTCCACAAGCCTTTTGTAATATTCGGATAGACCTAAAAAAACTGCGAACCTCTATTGGAGTCGTAAGCCTAGGCCATGTTTTCACTGCCTCAATTTTCTGCGAATCGACCTGAATACCAGCCTCTCATACAATGTGGCCCAAGAAAGCTACAGAATTCAACCAAAACTCACATTTAGAAAACTTTGCATATTACTGGCTTTCCCTGAGGATTTGAAGTACTATCCATAAATGATCTCCATGTTCCGCTTCTGAGCGGGAGTAGACTAGAATATCATCAATAAACACTATTACCAACAGATCCAAATACGACTTGAAGATACTATTCATTAGGTCCATGAACACTACTGGCGCGTTAGTCAACTCGAAGGACATAACGAGAAACTCAAAGTGACCATACCTGGTCCTAAAAGTTGTCTTCGGGATGTCTTTTTCCCGAAATCGAACCTGGTGGTACCCCGATCTCAAATCAATTTTAGGAAAGTACTTTTCCCCTTGCAGCTGATTAAACAAATTATCTATTCTCGGAAGAGTACATTTATTCTTAATACTAACCTTATTCAGTTGCCGATAATCTATGCACATGCGTAGGGAATCATCCTTCTTTCTCACAAACAGGACTGGTGCACCCTATGGTGGCGTACTGGGTCTGATAAAGTCTTTATCCAACAAATTTTTCAAATGTTCTTTTAATTCTTTTAATTCGGCAGGGGCCATTCAATACGGGGGAATAGATATCGGTTGAGTATCTGGTAACAAATCTATGGAGAGGTCTATTTTCCGCTTTGAGGGAATACCGAGAAGTTCATCTAGAAACACATCTGGGAACTCATTAACAACTAGAATAGACTGAAGAGTCGGGGATTCTGCTTGCACATCCTGAACCCTGATAATATGGTAAATACAACCCTTTGCTATTAACTTTTTTGCCTGAAGATAGGATATAAATGTTATACCCCGTAGAATACCCGGCACCTAGACGACCTATTCGCATGTTGGTTAAGCATATTAGGAGGCCATACGTGCTAGAGGAAGGCCGGGAAAAAGATCGGACGAGAAACCCGTCGAACCATCGCGGGAGGAGCTGAGGCAGAGCCCCTCCGCGATGGCAGCGTGTCACGGAGGTGAGGCCTCCGCGATGGCTCCGTGACACGTTGCCCAAGTTCAGGCTCAAGTATATAAAGCCCCCACTTCGGTTTAATATCATTTAACTCATTTTAATTTCCAGAACACGCAGCAAAACAGAGGAAGACGAAGGAGGGATTATCATTTTCATCCGATTACGCTGCGAAACGCTGCCCAAACTCAAATTAATCCTAGATATCGAAGTATTTAGCAGCAGAGAGCATTCCTACGGATTTAGTTTCGTGAAATACGGCCGACGAATCGGCGAGCCACCGAACTAAGGTAAGTAGAATTTCTCTAAATTAATGTCTATGTGTTCCTAGCTGAGAAGTGAATATTTCTCCCTTCTGGACCGTTGAAAAATAACGAGTTTTCGACCGTTTTTCGAAAGGTTAAAGTTGGGATAAATATATATATCTAAAGTGACAATTTCTCCCGAATATTAATGTATTTAGTTCTAATTGACGTGTATATGAATGTAGTTGGGAGAAACAGCAGAAGTACCGACGGAAATCACATCGGTCAGTCGGGTACTCAGAAACCAAGTATGTAAAGTTATTCTTTCGGCAAGCCAGGAAGTACAGCTTAGAAAGTAAATAGAATAAAGGCTATTAACCGATACCCAGCGTACAGGAACAATTTTAGTACAATTTCCAGCAAGCATGCTAGTATATTAATTACGTATCATGCGATAATCAGAATAGTAGATATTCAGGCAATACGTATTACATCTGTTCAGATTGTATCCAGTAATAGGTGGTACTTTTTATGTTATTGAGCTATATCCAGATATAATCAGATAGACAGATAAAGGTCAGGTAGTCGTTAGTCCAGCAATCAGGAATAGCGTAAAACAGAATATAGTTTCAGTTATTTAATACAAACTGGCCTTGAGATACAAGAAGAGAATAGGGTTAGTATTTCGCATTAAGCATGCTTGCTGTGTATGTGTTTTGTATGTTGAGACTTGTTGTGGCATGTGGACACCCTTTAGCATCCCCACCGCCCCTTGGTTATAGCTGTGTCGATACCAGATTCAGATACCGCCACCAGCTGGGCGATGCCGTCCGACTAAAGGACGATGATGGCCGACCACCATGATAATTCGGTCCAGACCACCCTGATTGCAGGGGTAGTTCAGTTTACTCTGCGCAGAGCTAGCACACCCTGTTTACAGGGGCAGACCACTCTGTGTGCACACCTGTGCCCAGAGGCAGGAGTCTTCGGACTCAGACATAGTTTATTGTCAGAGGCCAAGGCCTGAGCTACGTACCCAAGGGGGACGGTAGGAGGAGCTCACAGTTATCAGATGAGTGGAGTGACTTGTTTTTGGTTGGTTTAGACCCGGGTAGGGGTAAATAGATTGCTTGCTTGGTTGGCACCTTCCGGCTTATGGGGGTCGGTCAGGTATTGTGTGTATTGTTATGTATATTGATATGTGCTATTTGATACTGATAGACAGAAGGACGACACGCCTTCAGGTACGCTCAGTTAGTTACAGAATGTACAACTCTCCCCAGTTATCCTCAGCTAGATAGACTCAGCTACTTCTTGCTTATACGTCATGTAAATGTTGTTATTTATTTCAGTTGCATGTTTCAGTTTGCTTTACATGCTTAGTACCTGTGGTACTGACGCCTAGCGGGGCGCTGCATTGCTTGCCTGCAGGTACTCACGGACGAGGAGCCGATCCCTCGTGATTCCAGCCAGCCAGTGAGTCATCAGCTCCTGTCATCCGGAGTCAGATTCCCAGAGGTGTAGCTCCTTTTCTTTTGTTGTGCGGTATGGGTAGGTCGGGGCCCTGTCCCGATCATTTCTATTAGTTTCTTACAGTATTCGTAGAGGCTTGCAGTCTGTATATATATTCCCTGTGGTTATTTGAGCCGGTCGTGTGGGGCCGTGCAGTCTGCTGTAGCTGTTTTGTATTCCAGTTTATGTTGGCCGTGTGGGGCCTTAGTTTGACGGTAATGGTGACCTTGCCGGTCACGTAGTTTTACAGCAGTCTTGTGTTGAGTTACAGATAACTAGACAGCATGGTGGCCTTGTCGGCCCGCATAGGTTCCTTGTTACAAGTTTGTTTCTGGTTAGCTATTGTTACAGGTACAGATGGCTACAGGCCAGTTGGCTGGAGGTTGTAGTTACAGTCGATATATAGCCGATTTGTTTCTTAAAATAGAGGCAAAGCCAGCCAAAGCACCAGATGTGCTCAGCTGGACCAGTTAGCAGTCCAGAGTCTAGCAGGCACCAAGTGTCGTCATACCCCCCAAGGTGGGGTGTGACAAACTTGGTATCAGAGCAGTTAGTGTCCCAGGGAGTCTGCAAGCCGTGCTAAGTAGAGTCTTGTCTATGGATGTGTTGTGCACCACATACTATAGGCAGGAGGTTGCGAGGCATGTTAGGATTGTCACTCTTCTTTCTTATTCAATCGTGCTATAGAGCGGTACAGTATAGAGTTGACTTTTGAAACTCACCACCCTCTTTGCTTACAGATATTATGGCAGAGCAGTGGCACCCAGCTACAGGTAGGAGATTGGATACAGCAGCGGGCGAAGGCACCAGTAGGATGCCTCAGTTACAGCCAGATTTCGCCCGGTCTGAAAGCAATACGGAGGCGTCATCTCGGCCCTCCCAGCAGTCTCCGCCTCGTCAAACACCATTTGAGGCAGCACCGCCTCCCACAGCTCCTGCACCCATTTCGTCTGATCAGGAGCTACGTAGTGCGGTGGTTATGTTGACTCAGATGCTAGTTGCTCAGCGTCAGCCAGCACCACCTACAGCAGCAGAATCCCTAGGGGGGCCAGGTAGTTCCAGGGTTAGAGAATTCTTGGCATTGGGACCCCCTCAGTTTACTGGATCGGATGCAGCGGAGGACCCTCAGGACTTTTTGGATCAGATGCAGAGGATCTTTAGAGTCATGCACGTAACCCCAGCAGAATCAGTTGAGTTAGCAGTGTTCCGGTTACGGGATATTGTTGTTTTGTGGTACGAAAGTTGGGAGAGGTCTCGGGAAAGAGATGCAGCCCCTCCTACTTGGTCCAGCTTTTCAGAGGCCTTCCTGGACCACTACTTACCCCGGGAGGTCAGACAGGCCCGGATGGACCAGTTCTTACATTTAGAGCAGGGGGCTAGGAGCGTCCGTGAATATTCCTTACAATTCGACTCCTTAGCCCGCTATGCTCCAGCATTTATGGACACCATGTCGTCCAGAGTCCACCGCTTTATTATGGGTCTGAACCCAGAGTACATAGAGACGTGCATGACAGCTACTTTGAGAGAGGACATGGACATAGCCAGGGTACAGGCCTTCGCACAGACAATTGAGGGCCTGAGGCAGCGACAGCGGGGTGACAGACAGGCGACTTCAGAGCAGCGCCGTAGGAGCAGACCCGCCGAGGTTCAGAGGGAAATTCCTAGGGGGCCGAGACCATGGTTTTCAGATAGGCCACCCAGATCTTTACCACCGGTACAGCAGCAGAGGGGCAGGTTTATTCGCTGGAGTCAGTCAGAGTCCAGTAGCAGTTCACGGACAGTAGCCTCACCTCAGCAGCGGAGGGTAGAACAGAGTAGATTTGCATCTACCCCTTGTCCTATATGCCACCGACTACATTCTGGAGCCTGCAGGCAAGGCTTCCCAGGGTGCTATTACTGTGGACAGGAAGGGCATTTAATGAGAGATTGTCCAGCCAGGGGACAGGGTAGTCAGGATGATCTGGATAGAGCGTCAGCAGGGCCACGAGTTCCAGCAGCCTCAGCAGGGCGCAGACCCCCAGGTTTAGGAAATAGGGGCCGAGGTAGACCAGGAGCCTCTGGCTCAGGTGCAGGCCCCAACCGTACCTATGCATTACCAGGGAGGCAGGATTCAGAGGCATCTCCCGACGTGGTCACAGGTATATTGACTATCTGCTCATGCCCTGTTTATGTATTGATTGATCCAGGGTCTACCTTGTCATATATTACACCACTTGTGGCCCGAAAGTTGGGCATCGAATCAGAATTGCTTCAGCAGCCCTTTTCAGTGCTTACACCGGTCGGTGACTCGATTACAGCTAAAAGAGTTTACCGAGGGTGTACGGTAGAGGTTGCTGATCGCCAGACCACAGTAGACTTAATAGAACTTGAGATGGTCGACTTCGATGCTATTATGGGTATGGACTAGTTAGTGCCATGCTACACCGACTTAGAATGCTGGACCAAGACGGTCCGATTTCACTTTCCGGGGGAAGCAGTGCAAGAGTTGAAAGGGAGTACACCTACGCCGAAAGGTAGGTTTATTTCCTACCTTAAGGCAAGAAAATTAATAGCAAAGGGATGTATTTGCCACCTAGTTAGAGTCCAGGACGTTCGGGTGGAACCTACGACTCTTCAGTCTGTTCCAATAGTCAATGAATTCCCTGACATATTTCCAGATGAGTTGCCTGGTATCCCTCTCGAAAGGGAGATAGATTTTGCGATTGACTTTTTGCCAGGGACTCAACCTATATCCATTCCCCCGTATCGCATGGCACCATCTGAGCTTAAAGAGTTGAAAGAGCAGTTAAAAGATTTGCTTGACAAAGGTTTTATCAGGCCTAGTACTTCCCCTGGGGTGCGCCAGTTCTGTTTGTAAGAAAGAAAGATGGCTCACTTCATATGTGTGTGGACTACCGGCAGCTGAATAAGGTAACGGTTAAAAACAAATACCCGCTCCCGAGAATAGATGATTTGTTTGACCAGTTGCAGGGGGCCAAATGTTTCTCTAAGATAGATTTGAGGTCCGGATACCACCAGGTCCGGGTTCGTGAGAGGGACATTTCAAAGACTGCTTTCAGGACCAGGTATGGTCACTTTGAATTCCTAGTTATGTCTTTCGGGCTGACAAATGCTCCCGCAGTGTTTATGGACCTGATGAACAGCATATTCAGACCGTATTTGGATCTGTTCGTGATAGTATTTATCGATGATATTCTGGTATATTCTCGTTCAGAGACAGATCACCAGAACCATTTACGAACAGTACTCCAGATCCTTAGAGAACGTCAGCTGTACGCCAATTTTTCTAAGTGCGAATTCTGGCTGAACTCAGTTGCCTTTTTGGGGCACATCGTGTCAGATGCTGGTATACAGGTAGACACACAGAAACTAGAGGCGGTCAAGACATGGCCCAGACCTACCACTCCGACCGAGGTCCGCAGTTTCTTGGGTTTAGCAGGATATTATCGGAGATTTGTTGAAGGATTCTCCACTATAGCAGCACCTCTGACAAAGCTGACACAGAAAGCAGTAAAATTTCAGTGGTCGGAGGCATGTGAGCAGAGTTTTCAAGAGTTGAAAGACCGATTGACCTCCGCCCCAGTACTAGCATTGCCAGAGGGAACAGATGGGTATGCGGTGTATTGCGACGCTTCAGGTTTGGGACTGGGTTGTGTGTTGATGCAGCATGGTAAGGTGATTGCTTATGCTTCCAGACAGCTGAGGAAACACGAAAAAAAACTATCCGACCCATGACCTGGAACTGGCCGCGGTGATCCACGCTCTGAAAATTTGGAGACATTATCTGTATGGCGTCCATGTAGACATTTTTACAGATCATAAAAGCCTGCAGTACATTTTCACACAGAGGGAGTTAAATTTGCGGCAACGTCGCTGGTTAGAATTGTTGAAAGACTATGATGTAAATATTCTCTATCACCCAGGAAAAGCTAATGTAGTAGCAGATGCCCTGAGCCGTAAGTCAATGGGGAGTTTGGCGTATTTGCGGCCCGAGAAGCGGGAATTAGCTAAGGAAATTCATCAACTAGCTGGTTTAGCCGTTCGAGTAGTGGAGACAGAAAATAACAGAGCGGTAATTCAGAATTCTGCCGAGTCATCACTAGTTACAGAGGTAAAAGAACGGCAGTACGAGGACCCTGACTTAGTCCAGCTCAGAGATAGAATTCAGAAAGGTAAAGAGTCATATTTCCAAGTGACTGAAAATGAAGTGCTACGTTGTAAGGGCCATCTGTGTGTCCCGAACGTACCAGGGCTTCGCCAGCAGATCATGCATGAGGTACATTACGCTCGTTATTCCCTCCATCCAGGAGCAACGAAAATGTACCATGATATCAGAGACATTTACTGGTGGCCAGGTATGAAATCTGAAATAGCTGAATTTGTATCTAGATGTCCTAACTGCCAGCAGGTGAAAGCGGAGCACCAGAAACCGGGCAGTCTGACGCAGGATATAGCTGTGCCTATGTGGAAATGGGAAGCGATAAATATGGATTTTGTAACAGGATTACCCCGTACCAGACGCAGAAATGATTCCATTTGGGTAATAGTTGACAGGCTGACAAAATCAGCTCATTTCCTGCCAGTGAAAGTTACTTTCTCAGCCGAGGATTATGCCGAGTTATATATCAGAGAAATAGTTAGGCTACATGGAGTGCCGGTATCCATTATTTCAGATAAGAGAGCACAGTTTACAGCTAGATTCTGGCAGTTGTTCCAGAGGGGTTTGGGAACGCAGATTAATTTGAGCACAGCATTCCACCCTCAGACAGATGGACAGGCTGAGCGGACTATCCAAACGCTCGAAGATATGCTACGAGCGTGTGTACTAGATTTTGGGGGTAGCTAGGATGAACATCTGTCGTTGATTGAATTTGCCTATAATAACAGTGATCATTCAGCTATCCAGATGGCGCCCTTTGAAGCATTATACGGGCGAAAATGTAGATCGCCGGTGGGCTGGTTTGAAGTGGGAGAATCAGCGTTGATTGGGCCAGACATCATTCAACAGTCAGAGGAGAAGGTAAAGCTTATCAGAGAACGCCTGCTGACTGTTCAGAGCCGCCAGAAGTCGTATGCAGATATGCGGCGTAGAAATCTAGAATTTGCGGTAAGTGACTGGGTATACCTGAAGGTGTCTCCGATGAAAGGGGTGATGAGATTTGGCATGAAAGGCAAACTTAGCCCAAGATTCATTGGGCCATATCAGATTCGGCGAAGAATAGGCCGAGTTGCATACGAGTTGAACTTGCCTCCAGAGTTAGCATCTGTTCACCCAGTGTTCCATGTTTCTATGTTAAGGAAGTTCGTAGGGGACCCTTCTACAGTAGTTCCGGTTCAAGATGTCCAGGTCACAGAAGAGTTAGCATATGAAGAAGTTCCCGTAGCTATCTTAGACAGACAGATTCGCAGGTTGAGAACTAAAGATGTTGCATCTGTCAAAATATTGTGGCGTAACAGGAATCATGAGGAAATGACGTGGGAAGCAGAAGAAGATATGAAAATCAGATACCCTCACCTATTTCAGGCCTAGTCAGGCGACAGGTATGTCCGTATTATTACTTATGCAGTACCTTATGGTTGTATGTCTGTGAATGATAAAGAGTGATATTTAGTTATCCAGTGGATCCTAGAATATTATATGCAGTGCCTGTGTTGGACTTTTCTGCATTTCAGGTTTTTGCTATAGTCCATATTACAGGAGAAACTCTGCCGAAATTTTTCTAGAAAATAAAGTAAGTAGTCCTATAAATAACAGTGTACATTCGAGGACGAATGTTCTTAAGGGGGGAGAATGTTATACCCCGTAGAATACCCGGCACCTAGACGACCTATTCGCACGTTGGTTAAGCATATTAGGAGGCCATACGTGCTAGAGAAAGGCCGGGAAAAAGATTGGACGAGAAACCCGTCGAACCATCGCGGGAGGAGCTGAGGCAGAGCCCCTCCACGATGGCAGCGTGTCACGAAGGTGAGGCCTCCGCGATGGCTCCGTGACACGTTGCCCAAGTTCAGGCTCAAGTATATAAAGCCCCCACTTCGGTTTAATATCATTTAACTCATTTTAATTTCCAGAACACGCAGCAAAACAGAGGAAGACGAAGGAGGGATTATCATTTTCGTCCGATTACGCTGCCAAATGCTGCCCAAACTCAAATTAATCCTAGATACCGAAGTATTTAGCAGCAGAGAGCATTCCTACGGATTTAGTTTCGTGAAATACGGCCGACGAATCGGCGAGCCACCGAACTAAGGTAAGTAGAATTGCTCTAAATTAATGTCTATGTGTTCCTAGCTGAGAAGTGAATATTTCTCCCTTCTGGACCGTTGAAAAATAACGAGTTTTCGACCGTTTTTCGAAAGGTTAAAGTTGGGATAAATATATATATCTAAAGTGACAATTTCTCCCAAATATTAATGTATTTAGTTCTAATTGACGTGTATATGAATGTAGTTGGGAGAAACAGCAGAAGTACCGACGGAAATCACATCGGTCAGTCGGGTACTCAGAAACCAGGTATGTAAAGTTATTCTTTCGGCAAGCCAGGAAGTACAGCTTAGAAAGTAAATAGAATAAAGGCTATTAACCGATACCCAGCGTACAGGAACGATTTTAGTACAATTTCCAGCAAGCATGCTAGTATATTAATTACGTATCATGCGATAATCAGAATAGTAGATATTCAGGCAATACGTATTACATCTGTTCAGATTGTATCCAGTAATAGGTGGTACATTTTATGTTATTGAGCTATATCTAGATATAATCAGATAGACAGATAAAGGCCAGGTAGTCGTTAGTCCAGCAATCAGGAATAGCGTAAAATAGAATATAGTTTCAGTTATTTAATACAAACTGGCCTTGAGATACAAGAAGAGAATAGGGTTAGTATTTCGCATTGAGCATGCTTGCTGTGTATGTGTTTTGTATGTTGAGACTTGTTGTGGCATGTGGGCACCCTTTAGCATCCCCACCGCCCCTGGGTTATAGCTGTGTCGATACCAGATTCAGATACCGCCACCAGCTGGGCGATGCCGTCCGACTAAAGGACGATGATGGCCGACCACCATGATAATACGGTCCAGACCACCCTGCTTGCAGGGGTAGTTCAGTTTACTCTGCGCAGAGCTAGCACACCCTGTTTACAGGGGCAGACCACTCTGTGTGCACACTTGTGCCCAGAGGCAGGAGTCTTCGGACTCAGACACAGTTTATTGTCAGAGACCAAGGCCTGAGCTACGTACCCAAAGGGGCCGGTAGGAGGAGCTCACAGTTATCAGATGAGTGGAGTGACTTGTTTTTGGTTGGTTTAGACCCGGGTAGGGGTAAATAGATTGCTTGCTTGGTTGGCACCTTCCGGCTTATGGGGGTCGGTCAGGTATTGTGTGTATTGTTATGTATGTTGATATATGCTATTTGATACTGATAGACAGAAGGACGACACGTCTTCAGGTACGCTCAGTTAGTTACAGAATGTACAACTCTCCCCAGTTATCCTCAGCTAGATAGACTCAGCTACTTCTTGCTTATACGTCATGTAAATGTTGCTATTTATTTCAGTTGCATGTTTCAGTTTGCTTTACATGCTCAGTACCTGTGGTACTGACGCCCAGCGGGGCGCTGCATTGCTTGCCTGCAGGTACTCACGGACGAGGAGCCGATCCCTCGTGATTCCAGCCAGCCAGTGAGTCATCAGCTCCTGTCATCCGGAGTCTGATTCCCAGAGGTGTAGCTCCTTTTCTTTTGTTGTGCGGTATGGGTAGGTCGGGGCCCTATCCCGATCATTTCTATTAGTTTCTTATAGTATTCGTAGAGGCTTGTAGTCTGTATATATATTCCCTGTGGTTATTTGAGCCGGTCGTGTGGGGGCATGCAGTCTGCTGTAGCTGTTTTGTATTTCAGTTTATGTTGGTCATGTGGGGCCTTAGTTTGACAGTAATGGTGACCTTGTCGGTCACGTAGTTTTACAGCAGTCTTGAGTTGAGTTACAGATAACTAGACAGCATGGTGGCCTTGTCGGCCCGCATAGGTTCCTTGTTACAAGTCTGTTTCTGGTTAGCTGTTGTTACAGGTACAGATGGATACAGGCCAGTTGGCCGGAGGCTGTAGTTACAACCGATATATAGCCGATTTGTTTCTTAAAATAGAGCCAAAGCCAGCCAAAGCACCAGATGTGCTCAGGCTGGACCAGTTAGCAGTCCAGAGTCTAGCAGGCACCAAGTGTCGTCATACCCCCCAAGGTGGGGTGTGACAATAAACTTGACTTTCGGCATAGCTATATTACCTCTCCATTCTCGCACAACTTCCCCCGGGAAATGAAATCGGAAAATTCTGGTCCAACACTCTACATTAGCATAACATGGTGTCAACCAGTTCATACCCATAATCACATTAAAATAAATCATTTCTAATTCTACCAGATCTGCTGAGGTTTGGCGACCAGCAATCTGTACTATACAACCCCGATAAATTCTCCTAGCAATAATAGAGTCACCAACAGGGGTTGATACTGAAGAGGATGGCTGGAGCAATTCTAGTGTTATATCAAACTTTTGGGCTACTAACGAAGTAACATACGACAAAGTGAAGCCCAGATCTATCAAAGCATAAACTGAGTGAGAACAGACATCTAATATACCTGATTACCTCGGCCTCTGCCGGCTGGAGCTGAGGGCCTACGCCCTGCAGAAGGTGATGGGGCATACGAACCTGCTAAAGCTCTACTCTGTTATTCCTGACCGCCCTGGCGTCTAGTAGGGCAGTCTCTCATCATATGTCCCTCCTGCCCGCAGGTATAACATGCGGTGGAACCATATCTGCACCTCCCCAAGTGCCGGCTATGACAAGTACTGCATCAGGGTATCACTAACTCTGTCTGATCTGGCCCCCTCTGTTGCTGCGAGCCTGGCGCTCGCGAACTTTCACTGGGGCCTGACTACCTCCGACAATCTGATCTATTGTCTTGCTGCTGTTGAAATGGAGGCCTAGGTGGTCTACCTGAAAAACGGGTCCTGGGACCGCCCTGAAAATCTGCGGGTTTAACCCTCCGACGCTGCCCTAACTTGACCTTTCCATAGCATACTAATGTTGTCTGAGCTCCTCTATATTCTGGTCAAAGGCATGGATCTAGGAAATGTCCATATCCTCTCAAAGTCTGGTTGTAATGCAAGATTCTATATATTCTGGTGCGATCCCCATCATAAATTAGTGCACCCTGGCTGGCATGGTATCAACAAACGAGGGTGCGTACCTAGCTAAGGAGTCAAATCTCAATGCATACTCCCTTACACTCATTCTGCCCTGGTCAAGATGCAAAAACGACTTCACTCTGGCCTGCCTGACCTCTCGGGGCAAATAATGATCTATGGAAGCCTCAGAAAAGACGGTCCATATAGGTGGAGGTGTATCTCTGCATCGAGATCTCTCCCAACTCTCGTACCATAAAACTGCTATGCCTCGCAATCTAAATACTGCTAGCTCAACTGATTATGTGGACGAGGCATGCACACCCTGAATATTCTCTATAACTAAACTATAAAATTCTAGGGGTCCTCTCTGCGATCTGTACCTGTAAACTGTGGGGGACTCAAGGCCAGGAACTCTTGAACTACCGGGCCCCTCAGCGGGCTCAACGGCAGCTGGTACCACCGGCTGAAGCTGATGCTGGGTAGACATTATTTGTACCAACATATAAATGCACCCCTGAGCTCCTGATCTGACGGCATAAGAATAGCTGGGGGTGGTACTTTTATATCTGTTGTCCTAGCGGGCTCTGAATGTGGTGGTGGATGCTGGGAGATCGAGGTGGCGTCCCCCTGTCGCCCTCGGATTGGGCTGACTTACTTGGGGTATCTTACTAGTTCCCTCTCCTGCTGCCCCATCCAGCTCTCAACCAATCATGGTATGTCGGGTATTTGACATTTCTCTGTAAATAAATAGGATAACACAAGCTCAGGAAGTCACCCTATACAACACAGCTCTATAGCACTACTGGAGAAGAAAAAGAGTAACCGTACTATTATGCCTTGCAGCCTCCCGCCTATCGAATGTGGTGCACAATACACCCATAGACAAGACTCTACTTAGCACGGCTTGCAGACTATACCACCTACTCTGATACCACGTTTTTCATGCCCCACCTTGGGAGGTACGATTGACACCTAGTACCACACTGGGTTTGTACTAGCCTAACTGGACTGGTGCACTACTAGTGCACATTGATACTCAATTCAAGAAACCAACGAGCTAGATCTCGACTGTAAATACATCCCCTGGCCGACAAGGCCACCTGCAAGAGAAGACAGCTAACCACAACAACACAATAACAGGGATCCTATGCGGGCCGACAAGACCACCATGTTGTCTAGTTATAACTGAAATGTAAATCAAGCACCAAACTACGCTATAGCCGACAAGGCCGCTAACTAACAACTAAATAAGACCCCACACAGCCATTGACAACTAAACACAGGAAATGTATAACAGTTTGCAAGCCTCTAGGAGTGATATAATGGTCGTGACAGGGTCCTGCCCTACCCAAAACTATACATCAAAAGTAAACTTTGTCTAACTTTCAACTCCGGAGGGAAGGAGCTTAATAAACTACTGACCTCAACTGAAGGCTAGAAACGTCTCGAACCGCTTCTATCTGCACGTGCAGGAAAGTAATGAAGCACCGGGGTGGGCGTCAGTACAATATGTACCGAATATGTAAGGCAGAAAGGTAATAACTTGACTAAAAGCTAGTAAATCTGTAGTAATTAAAAGACAGTAAGGATTTGACCTGCAATACCTGTATCGTCTGAATTATCTAAACAACAAGTCTATATGTACAAACAAGAACCTAAAAGGGCCCCCATAAGCCCAGGCAAGTACAAACAAGATCCCCTCCACTTACCTGACCATTAAGAATTTCTGTGTAAACTATAACTCGAGGCGGCCCTTGTGGCCTCAATCTAATTGAACTTATTATGCCCCTCAAGGCCTCAATAAATGGAACTCAATTCGGCCTTTACAGCCTCACTAAATGGAACTCAATATGGTCCTTACAACCTCAGTAAATTGAACTCAATACGACCCATATAGCCTCAATAAATGAAACTCAATATGGCCTAACAGCTAACTACTCAATATTTGGGTAAGACCATTCTAGCTAGGTTAATTTTGGACAGGAATTACTATTTCATCGTTATAGACTCAACTCAGTTTACAACAACTGACCGAATAGGTTTACTCTGGTGTATGATAGACATACAAGTCGTACCAACTTTACGATGAGCGTAACTTGCCGAAAAGATAGCCTTACATACCTCAAATGTCGACTTTCTGCCTAACCGATGAGTTTCAACCTAAATTCAACAGCCCTTCGCCACTGTAATCGTATTACTGGGAGAACGAAACTATCTTCAATACTCAATTCGATGGAAACAATAACTTTTCATAGTAATATCAACTACACTTTAACTTGACAAAATACAGCCGACAACATATAATTTCCCGAGAGTTCAAAAGGGAGAAATGCTTACTCGAAGTCTGTGATCGTACAGAAATCAGTTTGAAACAATTTTGACGACTTTTACTCGGCAGAGTTCCGATTCGCCGGGCGTTTTTCGAGAAACTAACTCTGTAGTAGTGTTCCCTAAAGTTAATCGGAGTTTGGACGGTGTTTGATAGTGTAATCGGACGAAAAATGCTGAATTCCCTCGTCTCACACTCTCTCTAGCCGTAAATTATATTGGAAAATGATCACAAATGAACTAAGGACCCTTATATGTATGTGTAGGCGGTGGACTAGGGGCGCTTCGCGCCGGCCATCATGGCAACCTAGTCCCACGCTGCACCTCCCATAGCGAAGTTGCCTTGGCGCGCCGCGCCTCTCAAGGCACCAACAGGGTTGGCCCGTCGCGCTGCCTAGTGCGCCAGGGTGCTGGCGTGTAGCACTAGCCCTTGCGGCCTGGCCTTATTCAACCCGAATTTCGGGTTTTCCTACACGCATCGTATACTCTTTATTTATCACAATTCCACGCGTACATTTGTGAGTTACTAACTTTTATGGGGTGTAACACCCTAACTATAGGAAGGCACTTCAATGCTTGAACAACTGCAGCCCTGTAGATCAAGAATGCAATTATCGTTGTATTGCTTCATATGAAAGTCAATACCTGGAAGAGTTCTCTCTCTGTGTGCTTCAGAAGAATAACTTCTTGAAAGCGATGCAAAGATCCCTGAAAAACCTTATGTGACTCCAAAGGCAGAGTTTCAAGGGGAGAAATTGTGTTCTGAAATGATTGAAGACCTTTTTGTTGGTTGGTTAGGGAGATTGGATTGGAGTTGGCGCATTGTAGCAGGGCAGAATCCAGCTTATGATCAATTTCCATGTCAGTACCAGTTATTCTATCAGGGAAAAGCTGGAGGATCATTCTGGTATGAGCCATTTTTCCAGGTAAGAATGCTTGAAGGGTACTTAATCTGGAGATGGCACAAGTATAGAGTGAAAAGAGGGAAAGTTCCCGAAACATTTCACTTTAGTGTATTGGATAATGGAGTTGTTTCGAAAGAGTTCTGGACAATTGTGGATGTTTCTGATGACTTGAGTTGGGGCAGTCATATACGGGGGCAGTTCTTGTCAGCCCAGATGGACAATATCCAGCTAAGAGGGAAAAAGAAAGACTGGTATCTGCATTGGATGGATGTGGTATCAGGATAATGGAGTCGTTTCGAACGAGTTCTGGACAATTGTGGATGTTTCTGATGACTTGAGTTGGGGCAGTTCTTGTCAGCCCAGATGGACAATATCCAGCTGAGAGGGAAAAAGAAAGGTTGGTATCTGTAATGGATGTACGTGGTATCAAAGAGTGGGAGTTGTTCAATGTTGATAATTGTTCATGTTAAGATGCACCATTGGGCTTCCAGAGGGCTCAAGTTTGCATTCTAAAATTCAAGTCCATGGCCGTACGCATTCAGTCTAGGAGCCTGCAGTTTTTGTTAAAACTGAACTTATGTTATGTATAGTTTATTGACAGGTCAATCATGACGAATGAATATTGTTATGTTACTAACAATTAGGGAAGTTTTTCAAGTTTCATTGATCCCATGGCCAAGTGCCATTTACATAAATTTGAGGGGAGGACTAATCGATATATAAGACAAATCTTGGAACTATTTTCGAAATGTGATGAAAACTTGATATGGCTAATAACTTCAAGACAATCGAATCATTTTATTGTTATGGGGCCGCAAAATCGTTAGCAACGGTTCCTCCTCGTCAAGTATTCTTGGATGTTCTTTCCAAAAGCTCGTCTCAATAATGTTACAGTGTTCAACAGCTACTGTGTCATTTCCTGTTGATTCATCCTGGATTAAAAAGCAAAAATTATAAGTAAACACTCATTCCATCAATCTGATCTGCACCAGAAGTCAAAAGCAATGGCACTTATTGCAAATGAACTTATGAACCAAGTGTCTACAGATGAGACCAGGAACAAATTTACAAATTTGAGATTGAAACATCTGCCGGACTTAAACGAAAACATGCTCATGATGGAGTTAATTATTAAATTAATGACACGAACCAAAAAAAAAATTGTTAAGGTAATTTTATGTTGTTTAAAAGTGATGCCAGACCTAATATATTCACAACAGAACTTTTTTGAGCACACAGTTTATTATCCATGTGCGGAAGAAGCCTAAAACTAAAGGATTCAGTCATGGTATACAATATCATCAAAAACAACACGAAGTACTTCAAACAAAAAAAGCATCTTCAGCAGAGAAAGAGAGAGAGAGAGAGATTTACTCTGTCCCGGAAAACAGAGGACCCCATCCGAAACATAATTGGTAACGAATTGTAATCAACGCCAAACTTGGCAAGCAATTCTTTTTTTTCTTGAGTTTGAGTACCCTGCAGAACAAAAGGGTTGACGTGATCACTGAAATATGAAGATTCATCTCAATAGTGAAACCTGCTTGTGTCTGATCGGAATAGGATGAGAGATATGCACTAACATATCTACTTTATCAAGGCCAAATAAATGTTAACAGTATAAATTAAGGTGCATCACGGATTTCCACAGAATTTAATTACAGAAGATCATTCATTTAAGCTAGTGATTGAGGCTTCAATGCCGTTAGAGTTCACATAGTATGTCAGTCTATACGTTTAACATAATCACATCTTTGTGAAAATTTCAATTGCTATAACTATGTATGTTCCTACAAGAGATTTATGCCCGGATAGTGCTCAAAATTAAGAGCTAGCTTGAACAAAAATTTTAATTGTACCTTTAAAAAAAACTAAGTGCTAGCCATGTGTTAGGCTCAAATAAGGATATTGCAAAATCGAGAAGAAGCTCGAACGAAAGACTAAATGTATTTTCAGTCAGCTTTCTGGCTATCAGAACTGAGTGAAAATCACACACTTGAACACAAAATGTGTGATGCCAACAAGTATACTGATACTTCACCACTACAGGCTGCAAGACTATTTTCTTCAAGGTGCACATGGCAACAATAACATACCTAGTGTATTTCCACAGGTTGGGTCCGGGAAGGATAATGTGTACGTAGACCTTACCCATACGTTGAGGCTAAAGAGGTTATTTCCAATAGACCTTCCGCTCAAAGAAATCATTTCAAAGAAGTTTGGAAAGAGAAATACAGAAGTGCAGAAGTAACAGTAAGAATAGTAAAATAGTACATTTCCGAAGCATAAGAAACAACAAATAATGACATGAATCAAAGAATAAGAAATAGGAGAGTAATAATAGTATTATTGACATGAAAGGAGAAGCAAATACAGCTCCCCGGAGTCCAGACTACAACCAAGTCTAACATACAGGAAAGTGACAATGCTAAACTATCTACTAACCTTCTACCTAATCTGCGACCTCCATATCCTCCTATCTAGGGTCACGTCCTCACCTCTCCCACTACTTCTTCGGCCTAACCTCTACCTCTCCTCAAACCCACCTTAGTCAACCTCTCACACCTCCTCACTGGAGCATCCATGCATCTCCTCTTCACATGCCTGAACCACCTTAACCTCGCTTCTCTCATCTGATCCACCATGAAGACCACCCTCACCTTATCCCAAATATCTCCATCCTAATTTTATCTCCTCCAAGTATGCCCACACATCCATCTCGGCATCCTCATTTCTGCAACTTTCATCTTTTGAACATGAAAGTACTTGACTAGCAAGGTGCACATAGCAAATAAATAGATAATAATGGATGTAGCAGCGCAAGTGGCTAAATACATTGTACAACTTATTTAGTTGATTATTGTAGAAGAAGGAACATATCATAGGCAACACATGGACTTTTTCAATAGACAATCAGGATTCAAAAATTTAGAGTCATAAAGCCATAAAAAAGGAAACAAGGATGTGTCACTTTTAAAAATTTATGACACTAAAATTTAGAAGATCGCTTCTTCAGCATCAATAGTGGGCATGCTGAAAAAAGAAGCTTAAAAGCTTAAAAGCTTAAAAGCTATATTCCACTAGGATGCAAGTGCAGCTTGTATTGGATGCTGAAATTATTTACTTTTTTAACTAAACAATGACATAAAAAAGATTATCCAGAAGATTTAGACAGCAAAATAATCCATAGAATCACACATTATAATAGACCATGCTACTTCATCTAAAACAAGAGACTTGCTTCATAAATTAAGGAATGAGATACCACACCTTCAGAGAGCTTTGTGCTTCAGTTCTGCTCTTTCCAGACTTAACAAGCAGCCAGAAACAAGTATTGTACTGATTGTTTATATGACCTACAAGTCAAGGTATTAAAATTAGATTGTGAAATGATACAATTCATTCTTTAGCTAGCCACCTAGAAGCCTAGAAGGATAGTCCATAAAAACCCAAATTTCTTCATATAACCTGATTAATTTGCTTGAAATTCTTTAAAATAAAAAATAAAATAGGAAGTACTCACAATCAACTTGTCTCCAAGCCAAGTAATCTCGAAGAATCTCAGATGATGGATAGCAGACAGATCGGCCATCAAAATAAGGTGGTTCTTTAAACTCTTTCTCAGGAAAAAACTCTTTCCACTTCATCACATACATGGAAGAGAAAAGAGATACAACGGCAGAGACAATTTCACTGAAATGATAATCAGATGAGCAAGTTGATATAACGATATTAAATATAACCAACTAAAAGAGTCGATATAAAAACGTTAGGTAAACTAGTTGAGGAGGCCCTTGTGCAGTTGCCAAGATGGAATCTACTCTGAAACTTCAACCAATTTAATGAAGAAGCTTGGAGAAATTGTTGCATGTAGGAGATTTACTACAAATGAAAAAAATCCTAGAGGGGAAATACCACCATGCAGACAAGAAAGCATTTTATAGGACACATTCTGGCAAAACTTGCACTGCACACAAGAAATGAATTTTCAGGATCATTCAGCATGTTGTTCAAGATAATTGCTATGCTCTTGCAGGCTGGCAACTGCAGCTGAGCGGCATCAAAATAATCTATACACACCATGGATTCTAGAAACAGGAAGAAGAATTTGCTTTTGAACTTGAATTCGCTCCCTCCTAATATGTGGTTTTAGCCGAACACTACACTTACCAAGGAACTTAAGAAGGTAATGAAGAGTTACCTTGACCACCTCTGATACAATAGAGAATCTTTCTTCAAAACAAAGCTGAAAGAAAAATTAATCTCTTCAAATAAAGATAATAGGAAAAGGAAAAGGTATGTTATATGTGAATCCAAGATATTAAATGAACTAATACCTGTATTCATCGCTCACCCCATAAGCAAAAATAACATCCTTAAACATCTCCAGCAAAGAAACCGCACAAGAGTTCATAAGTTTCAGTGCCTGCTCATCATTTGGCTTCTGAAAGCCGTTATCTTCACAAAACCTACAGTGGATCCCATCAAGATCATGAAACCAGTATCTCCAGACTAGATTTCTCAAGTACATGCTCAATATTTGACATGACTTTATACTTGTTAAATTATATATACAGATTATATATGAACACACACACACCCTCAAACGTGTGTGCATATATCACAACCATGATCTTGTGTCTGACATTTTTTATGGATTATTGGCAACAGCCCAGAATGTTTCGAACAACTTCTCTGTTGTTTCCAGGTCATAATAGAAAATTAACTTGGGAAATGCTTGGAGTTTCTTCTTTAACCCGGAAGTAGAAATCCACAGACTTGATTGAGAAAATAGGCATATAAGAAAACCGCTCCCACTGAAACAATGATTATATTTCCAAAAAATGCATATTACCTACAAAACTTCATACTTGACGAAAATAAGCAGGAATAACGTCACATCATTTTGACATGAAACGTGGGATTTGAAGCAAAAAGAATAATGCAGTCTAAAGAACATCACAGACAGGAGAAAAGGTATCAACAGGAAAAGGGAAAATGAAAAAGACAAGGACAATTACAAATCAACAAAGAATGATAAACACTTCTTGGTAAGTCAAGCAAAAGATCATGAAAAAAGAGCAAAGAGAAGATCAATCGGTAGAAATAAAGGCACAAATTACCTGTGGAAATGACAACCGTCTACCCGCACTACAATCCAAGTAGATAACATCAACCTGCTTTCAAATTGGAAAGACCTCAAATACTCGGGTTTAATCTTGTTAATCCCATCAACAAGCGAACCAAGATCCTCAGTCAGGCATGAGAAGTTACTCCAAAACCTTTTTGTTGCTATATTTTCTGAGTGAACTATGACTGCTTTCTTCCTTGGTCTTTTAACAGGAGTGCCATTTTCACGGTATTTCACAATATCGTCCACCTGTGTTTAGATGGATCATATAACTTGACAAAGTGTACATGAAGATGCATAATATGAAGTACCCACATATAGTGATGAGCAAACTGCATCACATATACCTCCTCTTCTCTTTCTACCCCGTGCAGGGAATTCATGGGTTGAGCATAGTGCTCGTGTCAGTCTTTTTGTGATTGAGAGGGAAAACCTAAACATAAAAAGAATATGTCTACTCGTCGCAAAAAAGAGTCCTTTAATGCACATGCCATTTTTATATCAAAGATATAAGAGTTATACACATAACTGCTCCATAAAAAAGCACAACAATAAGATGACCTCACCAAGACTCAGATTGTGGAGTTCAATTACTACTTTGCTTACCCTTTTTTAGGCGTACCATTTAACTGTGCGAGTACACTAACATTTTAATTTCAAGTCAAAGAACTTGCTTAAATTCTAAAAAAACAAAAAAAAACCGTTGCTCTTAAATTATAGGGCTAGGTTTTGCTTTCTGGTTTACTTTTTGCAAGAAAGAAAGAGAAGAATTTCGAACAAAAAGAGAGAGAGTGTGCGGTCCTTAGGGAAAGTTTATTAACAAAGACAAAAACAGAAGTATCTGCTCTCTTTCCCTCTCTTGTTTGAAAAGCCATCAAAACCATTTTAAACCATTTCTTCTGCCTCAAATTTTTTTAATACTTACCCATTCTTATTTTTTTTCCTAAAACCACTACTCCAAAACACCAACCACACACATCAATGTTTTTCAAAACAGTATTTTTCATATCCATATGCCATCTTTATCTATCTTTCAAATTTAAAGGGGAAAAAAGAAAAAGGATAGTGGCACATCAACACATGCATATACAACTATATACTCTTCTAGGGGAACGAGGATGAAGGAAGCTACCTTTATCTTGATGGCACAAGACCCTTGACGGAAAATCTGTGGAAGGTCCTTGTAGTTGATACCAAACTGCTGAAATAGTAATTCATTTTGCTCCTGCTTTTGTGTTCCCTGCTTTTGTGACAACACTATCAAGCCTCAAGTCTAGGGTTCTTTGTGTCCAGCCATAATTTTGAAAATGACCGTTTAAATGCCCTTCAAAAGTAAGCACGCAGATCCGAAACACATAAAATGCAGTTAATCCTACAATGGCCCAAGCTATTATTGTGAAAATTGGCGAATACAACCAGCTATCATTAAGAATTGCATCTTTGGACAAAAAACAAGCAAGATGAAAAAGTATGAGAGTAGAAAGAAAACTTGTCTTAGAGCACCCTTATAATATACATAGACAGACTAAGAGAACCCAAGATCAAAGAAGATATAAAAAACTAGGGAGGCCATAATTCATCTATTGTGATATTGTAAGGAGCACATCACATATCTGTATACGAGAATTGACTGATTGAAAGCATATTACACAACGCAGACTCAAATTCCAATGGAAGTGGAAAAAGATTTAAAGATTGGAAAATGGTTTTGTACATTCTTTAAGTACCACTAGAGCACCCAAGGGTGTGGCCTAATGGTCAATGAAGGGGGTTGAGAACCATCTCACGTTCAAATCTCAATATAGACAAAAATACTAAGTGATTTCTTTGCATATGTCCTAGCATTAGTGGACAGAGTTAACTAGTACCTGATACTAGTGGGAGGTGGCAGGTACTCCGTGGAATTGGTCAAGGTGCGTGCAAGTTAACCCTGACACCACCATTGTCAAAAAAAAAGTACAGCTTAGAGAAAAAGATTCGTATATCTTGACCTATAACTTAGAATCTTTAGTCCAATCCAAAATTTGGCCCCAAGTTTACCATTAGTTAGCTTCAAGTTATGTGGTCCATCTAAATCACATATAGCAAAGAGTAAGATTTGGAAAAATGAGCTTAATGATCTAAAAAACACTTCTCAACATGTGCAGTGCAGGTATTGACATTTTCGTAAGAAGTTCAACACATACTTTCCAGGTAACAAACTGTAGACGTGTAATCGATAGGAAATCGCAGATATGTATGAAAACCTATCACTCCAGAAACCTTTGTGGAAGCTTTTAATACTTTTTTCTTCACATAATAGCAATCGCTTCTAAGACCTTCGCTAATAAGCATCTTGCTTTATAGTCCCTACATGCATATAATTGCTTACCTTCTGTAGATACTAGTATACAATAACCACCTGCTACCATGCCTGGCAAGTCCGGCCTGGACCAGGACTGGCCCACTTTGGTCTCTGGCCCAGGGAGATGGTCTGGTTCATAGACTAGACCTTCTTAAGGGGCCAGTCTGGGCCAGTAAATTTTGAAGAGTGGTGGACCCGACACCAACTCATGATTCCTAACCACTATGTGATCTGCTGCTAGTGGACCCGTTAGAGGCCAGTCCAAGCTCTTCTTTTTTAGTTCATTCTACTTTTCTTCTTTATATGATTTTTAACATTATATTTATTTAGTGTCAACCAAAATTTAAAATTGAAGAAAAAAATCGTAAACACGCATGTCATATTGTTTTTTACTCTCAAAATTGAGTTAATTACAGCACCTTAAGAATCCCTTTCGCCTCCTTTTCTGACTTTCCAGAAAACACCAGCTTCCACAAACAAGTATTGTATTGATTGCTTATATGACCTGTAAGAAGAACCAATATCCTTTAGCATCAGATTTTAAACACTCAACTTGCCAGTAATTATTAATTGGAAATATGCAACCTGAGAACTCACATTCTGTTTGTCTCCATAGAAGATATGCCTGAAGAACCTCCATTGATGCACAGCTGATAACTCGTGAATGGAATGATGGAGGCACACTTAACTCCTTTTGAGAAAAGAACTCTTTCCATTTGGTTACATATGTAGATGAGAAGAAAGACACAATAATGGATAGTATTTTGCTGCACGTTGAAATTTCTGGTCAGCTAAGAAAAATCATAAGCAACTTCATCTCAAATGAAGAAACTGGGATTATTTTACATCTCTCTCTTTTCTTTATCTTCTAGACTAAATCAAGAGGGACATTTTGTATCTTATAATCCATTTTACTTAACTCCACATAAGTCTCTCAAAAACAAAAACATATATATATGATGGTCCTCTTAGTGAGGAGACAAATGTGTGGACAACCAAGATGACCACGCCCCTTAAGATTGTCCTAGTGCATTCTTAAGGAAAGTTTGTGACCAATTCCTATATTTTCCTAATACTGTTTACTATGCATTTCCTCAAGTCAGCTACCAGAAGTAACTTTAGCGATTTGGAGCTGATTTTCCTTCTCATTAGCAAATCTCAAAAATGATCAAAAAACAAAATAACAAGAAATATATAGTCTCCGAAGATGAGATACGTACACATCTCAAATAGATCAGTTAAAACTGTTAAAGAAAAGAACATTGGGCCTAACTCAACCCCAAAAGCTAGCTCATGAGGGAAGAATAGCTCGAGATCATATAAGGAGACCAAATTCCTAATGCCCATTGATGTGGGACCAACAACCCCCGCACGTCTCAGACTGGGCATTTGGTGCGCGTAAGAAGGGGGCCAAACTTCGAAAACAAGGAATTGGCTGACTCTAATACCATGATAAAGAAGTGGACCTTGAGTCCAACTCAACTCCAAAAGCTAGCTCATGAGGGGGCATATAAGTATGTGGGACTCTAACCCACTCTAAAAGAAACATGCTAAAGAAGAGGAATCGAAAGGCACGCAGACCGGTGTAGAAATGGGCGATTAAGAGAGAGAGACAGAGAGAAAGAGTTGATAAACTATCCAAGAGGCAACAGAATCCCTAAGCATAGTTGAATTACCTTCACTGTTAAAGACTGGTTATATAATACACAGTTCCTCAGCACCAGGTCAATGTTTCAGCCAAGTTTAAACTAATGACAGGTTGTTGGTATATTTACAGGAAACAAAAAAGAAAAGCATGCTGAGACGATGATCCAAAATCAAAGGCGAATTGGACATGACCTTAGCAAAACAATTGCGATATTGTAGTTAATAGAAATGATGATTCTAGTTGAATCACATACAAAGTTATCATGCAATCGTTCAAAGAATGTTCAGGAAACATAAGACCAGCAATGTAAAGAAGTATAGGTTTATCGCTACTCAAACAAGAGTCAATGCAAGAGCAATGATTTTGTATTATACCAGCGATATATGAACACTAACCAAACAAGAGTCAATGCAAGAGCAATGGTTTTGTATTATACCAGCGATATATGAACACTAACAAGACAAAGTACATTATTCAAATTACTCGTCCTACAGAGCCAAAATAATTATTGATAAACACTGATAACAAAACCTTGAGCTATGAAATAGGTTACAAACCTTGTTCTCCTCTGGTAAAATGTGGTTTCCTTCTTCAAAACGAAACTGCACAAGTCATCGTACCACATTGTCAAGCTTTTCAAGGGGGAAAGAAAAAGGGTATAATTGTCTAATAGTAAGAAACACATCATACCTGTACTCATCACTAAATCCATACGCAAATATAACATCAGAGAAGTTCTCTAATACCTTAATAGCACAAGCATTCATCAAGTTCAAGGCTTTTTCATCATTCGGCTTCTCAAATCCATGCTTCTCCGAGAAACTAAACATATACAATGCAAATTAGTAAATCAAATACCCCATAAACCCAAAACTGAATACTTTTTCTCAAGCAGGAAGAGTATATTCACAATATATACCAACACCAATTGACAAGAACCAGCACTTAACCTGAACACAGACCTATACTTCAATAGAATTTAACTGCAGATCTCTTGATTTCAACACCTTTACCCTAATTTCTAAGTTGGGCTTCATTTGCAAAAAGATAAGAACAGAACAAATAAAGGCACATGCCAACCATAAACATCATGTTACCTGCCAAAGTCGCGGCCATCAATTTGAACAACAATGATATTTGGGTACATTACTTCGTCCTCCGCCTCAAAACATTTTACGTATTCATACTTGCTGTTCGCCATTCCCAAATGCCGCTACAATCTGATTAAAACAAAAAATATATTGAAGTTATAAATGTCACAAAAACCTATTTTTTCTCATTGGAATTTCAACAAACCTATGTGGTGAACCTAGTTTGAAAGAATTTATCAACCCATTCAGTGACCTCTCCTTTCAAAAGTTTCAAATTGTCTATAAAGTTTGACTAGCGTTAAGTCTAAATTCTATTTCGAATTTTAAACTATATTAACAAGTCCTTTAAAATCACACCAGGGGAATAGAGGATTCTGGAAAGCATAAATAGGTGAAGGATTGCATTTGAAGGTCAATAAACAAAATGTTCTCCACCGTGAAAAAGACACAAGGAAGACTTAGACCACTAAAATGGACTAGGGGAGGGAGAAGAGGCAAGACCGAGTAGTGGCTGATGGCAGCAGCAACAAGGGCTAGGAAAGGTATGGGACTGACTAGGTAGGGCTGTAGGGTTGGGTGGATGTGAGAGATGACACGGCTAAGAGGTGAGAGTTATGAATTTCGGGTGAGAAACAAAGGTGAGGTTAATATTTGAAGGCGGTGATCACACGACACCCCTAGACTTAAGGTGATGACCTTCAAATGCAATCCTTCACCTATTTATGCTTTCCAGAATCCTCTATTCCCCTGGTGTGATTTTAAAGGACTTGTTAATATAGTTTAAAATTCAAAATAGAATCCTATATTTTAGACATGAATACCATAATTAAATAATTAAACCTACATTATATTAAAAGTAGTATTAACAACATAACGTTGATGTATAACGAGGTAAAGAATTAATAAGCTACAGAGAAGAACATAAAGAAACCTACTGTTAATGCTATTCTAAGGAAAACATAGGTTAATACAATTAACCAATAAATTACTTCAAAGAAAGCTAAAATTAGCAGAAGGAAAAAATACTATATGGCTACTGCCGAAAAACAAATCTTAACCAAATAACTGCCTTAGACAAGAATAAATAGAAACCCACTAATATTTGGAGAAACTAAAAGGACAGACTAATATAAAGAGAACTAAAATAATTAAAGACATGAACAAAGAAATTTCCTACATAACTACTGCTCAAAGATAAGTAAAATAATATAAAACAGAGAGCATACCATCACATATCTAAATAGTGAAGAAAATAAAATATTCAAGAAAACGGAAAGCTTAGCTGGATCGGAGCAGTGACTGGAGCGGCAGTTGGGAAGACGAGAGGAAGAGGGAAGGCGACGACGTTTGGGACGAGTGGGAGAAGAAGCAGTCCGGCGGTTGTGGCGTTGGAAATGGGAGAGGGAGCCGCCGGGTGTGTGCGGTTGTGGCGTTGGAAATGGGAGGGAACCGGGTGTGTGCGGCTGTGTTTCGGGTGGTGGTTGGTTGGTGCGAGGGAGATAGGTGGCTGCAGTAGATCGGGTTGTGTGTGTGAGTTCCGGCGAGAGGAGACGAGGTAGAGAGAGGGTAAGGAAGGGAGGAGGCTGCTGGTGATAAAGGTGAGGAAGTCGTGGAGGGTTGGTGGGTTGGTTGCCGGCGCTAGCCGGAGGTGAGGGAGACGAAGGATGAAGGTAGCGGGTTGCAGCGCCACCACCGCTGCTGCTGGTGGTAGTGGTGTGTCGCCGGAAAATGGAGAGAGAGGAAGAAAATGGTGTGCGGGTGGAAGAGCAATGGCGAGGGGAAAGGGATGAGAGAGGAAGGGGACGCGACCGCTGGTGGTTGCCGGAGACGAAGTAAAGAGGGGAAAAGGAGGGTGGTCTCGCCGGCGGCTGGTGCGAGGATGACGTTCACCGGAGAAGAGGAAGATGAAGAGGGAGAGGCGGCTAGGTCACGTGCGAGTGGGAGAAAAATGAAAAATCCATTAGGGTTTGGAGGGGTAGTAGTTAAATATGATAAAATGTTTTGATTTAATCCCAACCGTAGGATTAAGTTTGATGAACTGGTAGGATTAATCCTTAGATTTTGGGTTGGGTCATGAGTTATGGAGCGGGTCGCAGATTGGGTAAATGGGTTAGATTTAATTTAAAATTAAATTAAATTTTAAAAATGGTCAGATTTAATAAAATAGGTCGAAATTAACATAAATTGGCTAAAAATTGCTATTAAATTGAATAGAAGTGTTTAAATTTTAAATAAATTGAATGAAATTAAATTTTAGCTGCTATTAAATTAATAAATATACTACACTTGTAGATAATTTAATAAAATAATAATAAAATAATTTAAATTATAGGAGAATCATATAAATTATTACATTTATAAATAACTCAATTACTACAAAAATGTAATTAACTTATCAAGAAAAATTACGTAAACTTTATTATCAATCTAAATAATTTATAAATTCAAATAAACTTATAAAATTATGTAAGTAGTTCATAAAGATTAAGTAAAATAGAGTATATATTAATACTAAATATTATACATGACATAATTATTTAATATCAGAAATTAAAAAATTGATACAAATTATATGTACATATATATATGTGTCATTTGAAATAATTTTCACAATATTACGATAATTAATTATTTTGCAAATATAAATGCAAGTCGAATATTTATGTAAAAAGGGTAAATAAAATATATGTATATAAGCAGTATATAAGGGCGTGGGGAGATCAAAATTGAGTGTCAACAACTAGCATACACTTATCAATGACAATATATACACATGATACATTGAGAATACTAAATGACTCAAACAAATAGATATCCTATTTATCAATTATAATTCATAACTCTCAATTAATATATCAATGTCTTCTCATATGTATAAAGCTTTAAGAATTTTCAATGATTTTAAAAATAACTAACACATGATAATAATTTATTAATCATAAAATTCTTTAACTTATACAAATTAAATACATATGAGAAGATAATAACATCTAGGTAATTAACGTGCAAGAACTTAACCCTAAAGGTGCCGTTGTTTGTTCAAAACCACAAACAAACACCTTTCTTACTAAAATATCATATTTTACAATGATTGATCATGAATAAGATGGCATCAATATACTATGAATCAGATTCTAAAAACGAAAAGAAACATCTGTAATATCATGTCAACCTTTTCATGGAAATAATAATCTAAATCACCAATAATATATTATGATATCACAAAAATACAGCTTGCACTGTCATCAAAATCAAGGCCCAAAGTTTAAGAAATCACCAAAGAATCTTTCTAGCCAAAATCCTTTTAGCCATAGAAAACATATTCTTTTAGGCTAATGATTGCAACACATAACACATGTGACCCACAAAAAAATCACATATTTCAGTTATCTATTTAGATGCAAGCGTGGCTCATGATGCCAATTGTTGGAATACAGACATATGCAGTAGAAATTAATAATCAAAATCATACTTGCATGTAATATATATAACACATAAACACGGATTTTAATCAAACATAAAATAGATGCTTATCTCTTGAAGCGTGATCGCGAACCAATTCTTTTGAAGCTATTGCACAAATCGTCTAATGCGTTCTCCAGATCTGTGATCTTATGCAAAACCTCAAAATTTTCGAGCAGGGAATACTTGTGTGGGCAAGTACTGATTCTTAGAAAGATCAAAAATTCTCCCTAATATTCCATGGAGGAAAAGAATCATATTTATAACCGCATTTTAGGGTATAAAACCCTAGTCCCAAAATATATAGGAATCTTTCGCTCCATATAATAGTAGAATTTTCCTTCTAAAAGGCCAGTTCATTTTTACCAAAATCTTGTACGACTTTACTACTTCTAGAAAACTGATTTCTTCCTTTTCAAGTTCATTAATTAATCAGGCATAGTATAGACCACAGATTTAACTAGTGAGGCTTTCAATTATGATATTAATTCATAAAATAAATGAATTAACCTACCATAATAAATTACAGATTATTCCACTAAAATTTCATAATTGTACTCCTCAATATAATTTTAAAATTGTTAATTAAATCTTATTTAACTCCCCATATTAAGATTACAGATACCAATCAATCGAATTAAATTTCTGACTATTTAATTCTTTGATTAATTTGATCCTTTATTCAAATACTTAACTTATTTCATGTGACGGATACTAAATCCATCTACAAAGTTTTCACATGAAAACCTATAAGAAATCATAAAAAGGTTTCATCAATCTCAAGACCGAGACATGAATTCCATCAACTAATTATTATTTCACAGATGTCATTTGTCATTATCCAACCTATCAGGAATATTTTAACTCACGAAAGATCGAGTTTCACCCTTTGATAGATCAAAACAACAAACAAATTACATTGATCATAATAATTATATCAAGATTAAAAGTATAAGTACATTTAATGATTTAGATAATTTATTTTATTAAATCAGATAAAATACTTTTCTCTACTTAGTCCGTTCAATACATACAAAATGTACTAACATAAGAAGTTGGAATTATACCATTCCCATAATCAAGATAAATTATATTTACTCTTGTGCTACAATCGTACCGATAAATTTGTCTAGTTTTAATCTAACATTGTGAACATATATAAACTTTATACTTATAAGAACTAGCGATTCAATCTTCTGTGTGTAAGCTAAATTCTACACACTAAATCATCTACTATATAATTAAAGGATACATCGATAAATATATGATCTATTTAAATTTTTATTAAAATTAAATAAATAATAAATACTATATCTAAACACATGGTTAATAATATATATCCCAGTAATATGGACCTTCTGACTTTCACGTACTTGAAGATCCACAGGTAGAACTTCATTCTCTTGTCCTCAAGTGTACTCGAGAGCTTGATTTGTTTAGTGTCCGTTTTAATGTCTAGCTGGATTGTGTGGATTTTAAAACTAGAGTTTCTTCTTAGTTGTTTGATAAAATATATGAAACGGATCATGTCTAAGTAGTACATGGATTCATAAGAATTAAGAGCAAGTTCTCTCTTGTTTCAGTTGGAAATGGACTGGTTGTTCCTGTACGGATTCAAGGATATGGTTGAAGGCAATGAAGTTAGTTGGTCATTACAAATGTGAAGAGAATCTGTTTGCTTCCAAGATGTTCGACAAAATGTTGTACAAGAATGTGCTTCCTTGGCTGTGTGTAGGTTCTACTTTAGCTTAAGTTGGGTGAGCAACAACATAGTTTATATTGGAATGCTAGACCTAATTCATCAAGTGTTAAGGAAATTCTTTTGATGTTTGTGTACTCCAAATTCGGTTGTATTGAAGGCTTCATTATAAATACCACAAAGTTTTCATTTAACAATTCAAATCTGAGAAAACTCTTTGACAAGCCAATAAAACATTGCATATTGAAGCAAGTTATTCGAGTCAATTGGTGGTTTACAATTGTCTTTGGCATATATCAATCTCCCTGGTTTGACATAGGACAAGAACTGTTGGCATTTATTGACAATGAAATTTTTGACACCAGGCAGGGAACAAATGGCTCAAAATAACATGAAAGGAAGCTGCACTTTCTAATATTGGAATACTTATTAGCTTCTTGTCTTGAAGTAGTTTTACCTTTGGATGATGACTTTGAACTTCTTCTGCCAAGTTCTCAGGATGTATTGGTTAATCATGGCTTACACAAATTAAATACAATGGAAGTCATTTGAGTATGATGTGGCTGTTGTTTGACTTGATATTCCTAGAGAAATCCAAGGGTTCTCCAGATACTTTTTTTCAACAGTATGGTAATACGTTTGGGTGTTATACAATGTTTCTATATTGCAAAATATTTTGGTGTTATTAGTTGTGGCAATAGACACATCTCTATCCTTCCTGTGATTGCATTTGATGCTCGTGGAACTATGATGTTGCATCATTCTAGTTACGACTTGAATTTATATGCTAATCGAGTAGGATGGGAGAATAAAGTGCAAGCAAGTTTCTTAGCGCTTGATACTTGGATTGTCATTATCAAAATTTTTGAGCAGATGCTAGAGAACAAATTTTGAAATATTCTACAGGTTACTGATGCTTTGCTGGTCGAATTTCCTCTATCCTATTGTTGTACTTCTTTGCTGCTCAAGCATTCTACGAAAGTGTCCACATGATAAGGACTTGTAAGGGGAATTGTCATATGCGTTGTGGACATGAGTTGGCAAGAGCCTACACCTGGTAGAGTAACCTTCCATTGGGTACTTACACCTTGTAATCAGATTGCGCTCACTGATAACACAGGACACTGTTTCAAGTTAATGGTAGTCTTGGTTAACACACAAAACTACAAACAAAGGGCCAATGTGACTATGCTTGATCAATCAAGTGCACATGATCATGCTAGAAAATATGTATATGCAGCGTTGCTTCACTCAAATGCACCAATTGAGTCTTCACATAGTTGACTTCAATTTATGTTGTGAAAGTCTTAATACTGTGGTCCAACCTTTCCCTGAAAATGCAACATGGGAGGATTATCAGTCCTCAAAGCAAAGTTTCCAGGTTTTCATTGTTAATCCTTGAGGTCAAGGATTGTTTCATGGGGATTGGAATGTGATGACCTAAATAAAACATCTATTAGAAATAAGTAAGTGTAGTTAGTGCGTTCCGTGCTGAAAGGACGGAGCATGGGTGGGTTTAGCTAATTCTTATCCAACGAGTGAAATCTAGTTTTATTTAATGAGCTACAAGGGTCAAGATCAACCCACATCAGCAGAGGTGGTTATCAGTGTTATAACCACTCGGACAGAAAAGAGAGAAGGCATAGATCAATTGTATTTTCCTCACCTCCTGATTCTATCTTCTTCTTCCCTTCTCTCTCTCTCTCTCTCTCTCTCTCTCTCTCTCTCTCTCTTTCTCTCTCTCTCTCTTTCTCTCTCTCTCTCTCTCTGACTCTTTTCTTCTTCTTCTTCTTCTTCTTCTATTCCAGGTTACGGGTTCATCAATAAAAGTTCACTAGATTAGTTTCTGCTCCTTTCTTTGTAATAGTTTACAATGTAGCAGAGATCTAGTTTTGCCTATTATAACATAGACAATTATCCCAAAAAGTACTGTGGTTGTTTCGCATTTTCATTAATTATTTTATTGATCAACCAGGTCAAAATATAAAAATCATATAGTGTAAAACTCAAAAAGTTATCATATAACTATAGTTATATATGAATCCTATTAACGAATTAAGATGTGGTGCGATAATTGAGATCAATGTACTCTCAATTAGAAGTTTTGATTGGATTTGATCCTTGAGGATAGAGAACCTCTTGGTAGGGAGAAAGGGAAGGGGAATATGAAAGAATTAAGCATAAGAACCCCTCACGCTATAAAGACATATTTACTACTATCTAATATTTTGGTCCCAAAATTAATCATTCTTCCATTATTGTTCCAAAATTTTATCCCCTTTCTAAGAAAATTTTATTCCTCTATACAATATTATATCTTTGAATCATAGAGAATGTGCATGAACCCCCATCTTAAACTAAAGCAAAAAAGAGGTTCAAATTTTCAAGAATTTTATGTACATTTATTCCTTACCATACAACAAAACTTCAGTGTCTTGTAGTAATGAGTATACATACAAAATGAGACTCCTAAATTTGAACAGAGTTAAGTAAATATTAGGAGTAGTACTTTCTCTTATATTTCAACCTAACAAATGTCTAATATACATGACATTTTTTGTCAAATTCTCTAGTCTAGAGAAGTGCCAAAAAGAGGAAGAAACCAAGAAGAATGTTAAGCATTGCATCCAAACCAATTCTCACACCAGCACTCTCCAAACCAAGAGGGAATTCACACAAATCAACAGAAGGATTTTTCTCCACAATCTGTGCCTATCCATCAAAAACACAAGCTTCCACATCTTGAGCATTCATCTGGTAATACATGTTGAATGCATAAGAAACATTTTCATCTGCATCCAACTTGTTGCATGATCCACCATATGACATTGCTGTACAATCTGACCTAGAGCAAGCATATTGTACACTCGAAGGCAGTCTACCTATATAGCAATAACAACAACGTCTTAATCTCAAGAAAGTTAATTGGGATCGGTTATATGTTGAAGTAGCAAAATTGACCAATTATTAGTAATCTATACACCACTAAAGGTTGTAGTGGCCCGGTAAGTAAGTACTCCTACATTATTATGCAGAAATATCGAGTTCGAGTCCTAGGTATGGAATCGTTTTTTTTTAATGGGAGAACTTTACTCTCCAAGTGGGACTTTCCGATATGAATCTAGATTAGACGAGCCTCAAAGCAAATACTGAACACTATGTGAAAAATTTAAAAACTAAGTTGACTAATACACAACTCGCGCAAGTTAAATAGGTTGAATTTTGACTTATTTGTTGACTTGAACCCACGAATTTGAACTCGAAATGTCCCATCAAATAATTGGTCAACAAGAATCAGAATAGTGTAACCCGACGAAACAAAATGCAACTAAAACCTAACCATACAAGATCAAATTCATAATCTAGCTAAGTTTTGAAAACACTTGAGTTATGACCAGTTATTTGACCCGACACCATCTTAAACCAAGCAAACTTTGGACAGGTTGGATCATATATGACCCGTTATTGAATATTTGATCTATTTTGATCCGCCCTCCAACCATTTCCCACCTCTAATTTTCTGAATTATTATCACGGTTCATGTTACTTCATCTCAATTTAATATCATATAGTAAAATTTAAAGAAAATAATAGGAAGTAGTAGGAGTTTGAAGTTTTACCTATATCTTCAGCATATTTGTTCAAAACGCACCATTTCTTCTCCAAGTACTTGATGTTCTTTGCACCATGAAGCATTGCCTCATGGCCTTGTCTTGTGATATCCATAGCAAATTTAGGCTATCCATCATACTTAAATATACCCCAATGACGTTCAAAACTTCCCGGTGCAATACTCTTTCGGTTCTCATCTGTTAAACTAAATAGATAATACTCAATATCTCCAGGGTATAGTGGTGTCTTCTTTTTTGATGCCATTTTCTTGAAAAATCCACTATAGAATCTTTTAGCCAAGGTGACATTTCCATATAAATCTCCATCTGTTGGCCAACCAATTTCTCCAACAATTATCTTCAAACCGGAACAACTAGCTTTTTTCAGTGACACCACTAACGTGTCCAAATTCGCATCGAACATGTTACTGTACGATACTCCATTGTCATGTACCACTTTTGATTGACCATCGAAAAATGCGAATTCTATGGGGAAATGTTTGTTTTCATGGAGACTAAGGAAAGGGTAAATATTTACGAGGAACGGGGCGTTGTTGTCTTTGAAGAAACGCCATATCTTCTGCATTAGGTCCCTGATGTCCGGTCTGAAATCGCCCTGTGATGGACCCCCTTTATCGGACTCATAAACATCGGCGTTTTGTGGATGGTAGCTTTGATTTTGTCACCAAGGCCAGCTGAATCAAGGGCCTTTTGTACATTTTGTAATGCTGGAAATGTAGATTTCATGAATGAACCATTGTATGATTTCAAGAATGGTTCATTTCCAACTGCCACAAACCTTCAACAAAATTAACATGTCAAAGAAGGCGTTAATTAATTACTTTTTCTCAAATCTAGCCTTACTTCAATAATGATATATACAATTTTCTAAAACAAAAAGTTTATGGCGAAACAAAGAATAATTCCTTAGGATTTTTAGTTCCAGAATTAATTTTTGAATAGATCTATACCACATAACAAATCTTAGAATAATTTATTTTAAAATAACTTGTTTCTCAACCAAACGACCCCTTTTATGATTAAGAATAAAAAGATAGGAAAAAGGGGTGCTTACTTTATATCAACACCCCCTTTATACAAATGTGTGCCGACATTATTTTTCACCTATTCCTTGGCAAAGTCATAATCATCTGCAAATTTTTTCAACTGGTTATTTGGGATACCAAGCATGACCTCAATACCAGTACCAGCAAAGTACTTAACAGTCCAATGATCAGAATCAAACAACTTAACCTTATTAATCTTATTATCTTTGAACATTTGAACAATTATTGAAGGGTGCAAAGTTTGTGCAGCTTGTGTACCCCAATTGACACTAAGACCATACGCAAAACTTGTCGATAGCGCCAAGCAACATGCCCATATCAATATCTTAATATGAGTCATTGCTAGTGCTTATCACTAGCTTCTATATACGTGGGCGCGTCTGTCTGATTATATTTCAGTTACTTATAAGAAATTAAATTTTTTTAAAAGGGTAAAATGGGGTGTTTGAAGGGAAAAATATGTATGAACGAAGGTTGAGGCAATTTTATTTCACATATAAATGTATGAGCTAATGTGAAGGAGAGAAGAAACCAGACAAACACTACTTGTTATTTCTTTGGTGTTCCTACAACTTCTGAATTTATGGGAGGAGGAGTTTATGTTTTTGTTTGTTACTAATTTAACTTCTCATGTGTGTGTTTCACACATAAAATTTTTTACGCTATCAGAATAAGGTGACCAATGACCATGCATTTGCAACAGTAAGTAATTTTTTACAGAATTATTTTTTATTATATGTAGTAAATTAAATAAATAATTTATTATAATTAGTTAAATACATTACAAGTGGAAAAGTTATACATGAGTGAATACATAATTACTTTTCTAAACTAAAACTTTTATTTTGAGAAGACACTTCTTCGTGGAGTTCTTATTACCCCATAAATAATTTTGAATTGATATTATTATGTATATTTTTAGCCAACTGGTATAGAGAATATATGCACCCTGTTAAAGAGCGTGAGGTATTGAAAAAAGAATAATTATAATTTTATTTTATAAGTTCCTTTTTTAAAATGTATTTCTTATTCTTCTTCTCATTTTAACTATTTTTTCAAAGTTCTTTTTTCTTTTCTTTCTTCTTTCTTCTTTGTAAATCAGTTTCCAATGTCACCATTTCTCCATCGCCCCTCCCCCACCCACCTTCACTTCCAATGTCACTATTTTTGTCGCAACTTCACTCACTTTTCATTATTATCTCTTTAATTCTCTGCAACTTCAAAATCTTATATAAAAATTATTGAAAAAATAATTTATATATCTAAAAATAAGTTAAATATATTCTTTATTTTTTATTCTTTACTAGTAGTGATTAATAGTCATTTATCTTTCTTTATTAGCATTTGTGAGAGACCACATCTGTTTAGCCTTGTCCATTGAGTTCATTTTCCCCCAAACCGTTCCTCTATCTACAATTAACAACAGACAATTCATATACATTTGAATAGTCTTCTTTAAGGTGTCATTATTGAGAATCAAGTTAGGTAACGTTATAGGCTATCAAGAGTTATCTTTTTATTGGTTTCTTCTAGGATATATATCTTTTCAAGTTATTTTCATTTGGGGAGAATATAGACCAAGTATAGAGAAAATATTCTCCTTCCTCTTACTGGATTTTCGATGAAAATAAATTTTTGTCAGTTTTTATACTTTTAGTTTTATATTGGAAGAGTTTGTTGAATCATGGGAGATATACCTATAGAGGGTGAAATATCTTTAAGGACAATGTCGTAGGTACACCTCAAGCTATGAGAATTTTCGTGATTTTTTATATTTTCTAACAATCTTAAGGATATTTCTTTATGAATCATAGAAAGAAAAAATTATTCTTAGAGAAACATTTCAAGAGAAGACAAAATAAGAGTAGTTTTTATCGGAGGAGAAGAGGAATTCAAATAAGAAAGTTGTAGTCTATCAACACATTTTGTTTCTAGTACTCTATTGACAAACACGACTGTAGACAATAAAATCTCGCGCCGAGAAAATAATAATCAAGATAGAAAAATATCGCAACAATCGTAGTATTTATTTCAAATATGAGTGTTACAATCTCTGTTAATCCTCCGATTCTTCCTTTCGAATATAAATTCAAGGGCTTCGAGCCTGATCTTGAATCTGATGGATTTGATCTTGAATTGTACTTGAATTCAAGAGCTTTTGAGTTTGAGTAACATGTCATTTATACACGTGGCACATTTTCAATATTAGCCTTTGAATTTAATAAAATTTCGTTATCCACAAAATGCCCCCTACTTCAAGACTTGTTGAAATATACATCTTTTAGAGACTAGGCTAGAAGTAATTATTATGAGATATTTGATCTTATGCCCAATCCTTAAAGCCATATAGTAGTGGGTTAGGAGTAAAATAATAAAAAATATATATATAACCCTCACGTGAACTTTATGGAAAAGAAGGCCATCAACTTTTTTTCCTTATTTGATTGATGCTTTCCTTAATTGCTTAGGACATCAAGTTTGCATCAAATTCAGCTAATTGTAACACTTGTTTCGCTGCCTCAATTAGATGGGAATTGTTCAACTAATAACAACACTTGTTTCGCCGTTATCTGAAAATTAGTGGGCTCTCTTCAATTTGAGTTTCAACAGGATAATACGGTCCTAATCAAATTAGAAGATTTATATTTGTGTCACCTTGAAGCTCTATAAATAGATGGATATTCTTCACTATTTTTCATCGGTTGAAGAGTTTTGAGTTACGACGTGGAGTACAACACAAGGTAATTTCTACTCCTTCTTTCTTTTGATTGTCACTTTATTCACAGTTCAGCATGATTGTAGTAAAAAATTCATATCTTATTGTGGGAATATCAAAATCATGATCCGTCTGATTTTCCAGAAACTTAAATTCTATATCTACAATATAGAGAATTTTAGAATTAAATTCCTTCAATATTATTCTGCATAATTTTTTAAAGTTCACTCAAAATTCTGTCATATCCGAATCGTCACTTTTTCACAAACTTAATATGTTTGCGATAGAAAATTCATATCTTATTGTAAAAATATCAAAATTATAATCCATTTAATTTTTCAAAAACTAGACTTCTATATCTACAATATAGCTAAATTTCAAAATTAAACTCCTTTAATATTATTCTGCGTAATTTTTTGAAGTTGACTTAAAATTTTATCATGCCCGAATCATCACTTTTTCACAGCTTAATATGTCTACAATAGAAAATTCATATCTTATTGTAGAAATATCAAAATCATGATCCATTTAATTTCTAAGAAACTAGACTTGTATATCTACAATGTATTCAAATTTCAAAATTAATCTCCTTCAATATTATTCTGCATAATATTTTGAAGTTAGCTTAAAATTTTTTCATGCTGAAAGTTTCAGATTTGCGCGGCTTCACCAAATAATTTATATCTTGAGATTAAAGCATCGGAATTAAAAAATATTTTGATTGCTAGAAACCAGACTTTAAATATTTCATTTTCACCAAATATCTTGTCTCAAGTCTAGTCTATTTGGTCTAGACTAAGTTTTGAACTTGAGTTTCGAATTTGAAACGTCTCGTCAGGTAACACTCTTTTTTCTACTTGTGTTTTCTTTATTTGGTGCTCTCTTTTTTATTTTGTTTTTAGGCAAAAGAAAAGAATAAGTCATTGTCAAGAAAGAATTTATTTCATCCAAAATTTTACAACTCCCGCATTCAAGGAGAAGATTCTAAGTTCAAGCCAAAGATCTTACTTCATCTGAGATGAAAGACTTACTCCATCTGAGGTAAAGACTTTCTCAATGTGGAAAATTTTTATTACTCCATCCAAGATGAAGATTTTCTACATTAGGGTGGAGATTTTATTACTCCATCCTAGTTGAACAATTCACTACTCGATTCAAGGTGAATACTTCCTATATCCGACAGGAAGATTTTATTACCTCATCCAGGGTGAAGACTTTCTGCGTCCGAGAGGAAACTTTTATTACCTCATCCAGGGTGAAGACATCCTATGTTCGGGAGGAAGATTTTATTACTACATCCAGGATGAACAATTATTACTCCATCTGAGGCGAAGACTTCCTACATCAGAGAGGAATATTTTATTACTCCATCCAGGGCAAAAAATTCATTATTCCATCTGATGTGAAGACTTCTACGTCCAAGAGGAAATTTTGAGATCCTTTTAAGAGTAAATCTGTAAAGGGCCAGTTTAAGGTGCGAAGGAAAAAATATTGTCCATCTTACTATAGGGAAATCAGAAGATCTCAGCTTAAAGACTTGACAAACTTGAGCCATCAACTTGTAGTCTCCTTGAATTTGAAAATCCAACTTAAAGACTCTGAGAATTTGAATACTTCAACTTGAAGACATGACTGGTTTGTAATTTCAACTTAAAGACTTAAAGGATTTTAAGACTTCAACTTCAAGATTTGGAGGATTTGAATACTTCAACTTGGAGGATTTGAATATTTCATAGTAATATCAACTACACTTTAACTTGACAAAATACAGCCGACAACATATAATTTCCCGAGAGTTCAGAAGGGAGAAATGCTTACTCGAAGCCTGTGATCATACAGAAATCAGTTTGAAACAATTTTGACGACTTCTACTAGGCGGAGTTCCGATACGCCGGGCGTTTTTCGAGAAACTAACTCTGTAGTAGTGTTCCCTGAAGTTAATCGGAGTTTGGATGGTGTTTGATAGCGTAATCGGACGAAAAATGTTGAATTCCCTCGTCTCACACTCTCTCTGGCCTAAAATTATATTGGAAAATGATCACAAATGAACTAAGGACCCTTATATGTATGTGTAGGCGGTGGACTAGGGGCACTTCGCGCCGGCCATCGTGGGAACCTAGTGCCACGCCGCGCCTCCCATAGCGGAGTTGCCTTGGCGCGCCGCGCCTCTCAAGGCACCAACAGGGCTGGCGCGTCGCGCTGCCCAGTGCGCCAGGGTGCTGACGTGTAGCACTAGCCCTTGCGGCCTGACCTTATTCAACCCGAATTTCGGGTTTTCCTATACGCATCGTATACTCTTTATTTATCACAATTCCACGCATACATTTGTGAGTTACTAACTTTTATGAGGTGTAACACCCTAACTGTAGGAAGGCACTTCAATGCTTGAACAACTGCAGCCCTGTAAATCAAGTATGCAATTATCGCCGTATTGCTTCATATGAGAGTCAATACCTGGAAGAGTTCTCTCTCTGTGTGCTTCAGAAGAATAACTTCTTGAAATCGATGCAAAGATCCCTGAAAAACCTTATGCGACTCTTAAGGCAGAGTTTCAAGGGGAAAAATTGTGTTCTGAAATCACTGAGGACCTTTTTGTTGGTTGGTTAGGGAGATTGGATTGGAGTTGGCGCGTTGTAGCAGGGCAGAATCCAGCTTATGATCAATTTCCATGTCAGTACCAGTTATTCTATCAGGGAAAAGCTAGAGGATCATTCTGGTATGAGCCATTTTTCCAGGTAAGAATGCTTGAAGGGTACTTAGTCTGGAGATGGCACAAGTATAGAGTGAAAAGAGGGAAAGTTCCCGAAACATTTCACTTTAGTGTATTGGATAATGGAGTTGTTTCGAACGAGTTCCGGACAATTGTGGATGTTTCTGATGACTTGAGTTGGGATAGTCATATACGGGGGCAGTTCTTGTCAGCCCAGATGGACAATATCCAGCTGAGAGGGAAAAAGAAAGGTTGGTATCTGCATTGGATGGATGTGGTATCAAAGAGTAGGAGCTGTTCAATGTTGATAATTGTTAATGTGAAGATGCACCATTGTGCTTCCAGAGGGCTCAAGTTTGCATTCTAAAATTCAAGTCCATGGCCGTACGCATTCTTCAGTCTAGGAGCCTGCAGTTTTTGTTAAAACTGAACTTATATTTTGCATAGTTTATTGACAGGTCAATCATGATGAATGAATATTGTTATGTTACTAACAATTAGGGAAGTTTTTCAAGTTTCATTGATCCCATGGCCAAGTGCCATTTACATAAATTTGAGGGGAGGACTAAGCAATTATCCTTCGACTTACCTTCTTTTCTTTAACTTTTCCTTCTTGTGATGAAGTGCTTGAAAAAGAATGGAAGGCTAAACCTCCAATTCCAAATAATGGCATATCACTTATGCCTGTTTTAGAAGTCCCCAACTGTATGTTAAGAAGATGAGAACAAATATAGGTCTCAAAAACTCATCAATCCATTGAGGAGCTAAATATTGAATGTGATTTAACACAATCTTGTTTACTAAATGTTCTGAATGAACTTGAGTGAACTGCAATATACAGGAGAGTTTTGTTAGACAAATCTTTAGAAGGAAAAAAAAAGAGTAAAGGGAAAAATCAAAGGCAAATGGCTAATCGACATATAAGACAAATCTTGGAACTATTTTCGAAATGTGATGAAAACTTGATATGGCTAATAACTTCAAAACAATCGAATCAAGTATTCTTGGATGTTCTTTCCAAAAGCTCGTCTCAATAATGTTACAGTGTTCAACAGCTACTGTGTCATTTACTGTTGATTCATCCTGGATTAAAAAGCAAAAAGTATAAGTAAACACTCATTCCATCAGTCTGATCTGCACCAGAAGTCAAAAGCAATGGCACTTATTGCAAATGAACTTATGTACCAAGTGTCTATAGATGAGACCAGGAACAAATTTACAAATTTGAGATTGGAACATCTGCCGGACTTAAACGAAAACATGCTCATGATGGAGTTAATTATTAAATTAATGACACGAACCAAAAAAAAATTGTTAAGGTAATTTTATGTTGTTTACAAGTGATGCCAAACCTAATATATTCACAACAGAACTTTTTTGAGCACACAGTTTATTATCCATGTGCGGAAGAAGCCTAAAACTAAAGGATTCAGTCATGGTATACAATATCATCAAAAGCAACATGAAGTACTTCAAGCAAAAAAAGCATCTTCAGCAGAGAAAGAGAGAGAGAGAGAGAGAGATTTACTCTGTCTCCGAAAACAGAGGACCCCATCCGAAACAATATTGGTAACGAATTGTAATCAACGCTAAACTTGGCAAGCAATTCATTTTTTTCTTGGGTTTGAGTACCCTGCAGAACAAAAGGGTTGACGTGATCATTGAAATATGAAGATTCATCTCAATAGTGAAACCTGCTTGTGTCTGATCGGAATAGGATGAGAGATATGCACTAACATATCTACTTTATCAAGGCCAAATTAATGTTAACAGTATAAATTAAGGTGCATCACGGATTTCCACAGAATTTAATTACAGAAGATCATTCATTTAAGCTAGTGATTGAGGCTTCAATGCCGTTAGAGTTCACATAGTATGTCAGTCTATACGTTTAACATAATCACATCTTTGTGAAAATTTCAATTGCTATAACTATGTATGTTCCTACAAGAGATTTATGCCCGGATAGTGCTCAAAATTAAGAGCTAGCTTGAACAAAAAATTTAATTGTACCTTTCAAAAAAACTAAGTGCTCGCCATGTGCTAGGCTCAAATAAGGATATTGCAAAATCGAGACGAAGCTTGAAGGAAAGACTAAATGTATTTTCAGTCAGCTTTCTGGCTATCAGAACTGAGTGAAAATCACACCCTTGAACACAAAACATGTGATGCCAACAAGTATACCGATACTTCACCACTACACGCTGCAAGACTATTTTCTTCAAGGTGCACATGGCAACAATAACATACCAAGTGTATTTCCACAGGTTGGGTCCGGGAAGGATAATGTGTACGTAGACCTTACCCTTACGTTGAGGCTAAAGAGGTTATTTCCAATAGACCTTCCGCTCAAAGAAATCATTTCAAAGAAGTTTGGAAAGAGAAATACAGAAGTGCAGAAGTAACAGTAAGAATAGTAAAATAGTACATTTCCGAAGCACAAGAAACAAAAAATAATGACATGAATCAAAGAATAAGAAATAGGAGAGTAATACTAGTATTATTGACATGAAAGGAGAAGCAAATACAGCTCCCCAGAGTCCAGACTACCACCAAGTCTAACATACAGGAAAGTGACAATGCTAAACTATCTACTAACCTTCTACCTAATCCGCGACCTCCATATCCTCCTATCTAGGGTCACGTCCTCACCTCCTCAGTAAGCTAAAGATGCAGCATATCAGGTCAAATCACCTCTCCCACTACTTCTTCGGCCTAACCTCTACCTCTCCTCAAACCCACCTTAGTCAACCTCTCGCACCTCCTCACTGGAGCATCCATGCATCTCCTCTTCACATGCCTGAACCACCTCAGCCTCGCTTCCCTCAACTAATCCACCATGAAGACCACCCTCACCTTATCCCAAATATCTCCATCCTAATTTTGTCTCCTCCAAGTATGCCCACACATCCATCTCAGCATCCTCATTTCCGCAACTTTCATCTTTTGAACATGAAAGTACTTGACTAGCAAGGTGCACATTGCAAATAAATAGATAATAATGGATGTAGCAGCGCACAGTGGCTAAATACATTGTACAACTTATTTAGTTGATTATTGTAGAAGAAGGAACATATCATAGGCAACACCTGTTCTTTTTCAATAGACAATCAGGACTCAAAAATTTAGAGTCATCAAGCCATAAAAAAGGAAACAAGGATGTGTCATTTTTAAAAATTTATGACACTAAAATTTAGAAGATCGCTTCTTCCGCATCAATAGTGGGCATGCTGAAAAACAGAAGCTTAAAAGCTATATTCCACTAGGCTTGTAAGCTAGATAGATCTAAAGTAATGCAAGTGCAGCTTGTATTGGATGCTGAAATTATTTACTTTTTTAACTAAACAATGACGTAAAAAAGATTATCCAGAAGATTTAGGCAGCAAAATAATCCATAGAATCACACATTATAATAGACCATGATACTTCATCTAAAACAAGAGACTTGCTTCATAAAATACCACACCTTCAGAGAGCTTTGTGCTTCAGTTCTGCTCTTTCCAGACTTAACAAGCAGCCAGAAACAAGTGTTGTAATGATTGTTTATGTGACCTACAAGTCAAGGTATTAAAATTAGATTGTGAAATGATACAATTCATTCTTTAGCTAGCCACCTAGAAGGCTAGAAGAATAGTCTATAAAAACCCAAATTTCTTCATATAACCTGATTAATTTGCTTGAAATACTTTAAAATAAGAAATAAAATAGGAAGTACTCACAATCAACTTGTCTCCAGGCCATGTAATCTCGAAGAATCTCAGATGATGGATAGCAAACAGATCGGCCATCCAAATAAGGTGGTTTTTTAAACTCTTTCTCAGGAAAAAACTCTTCCCACTTCATCACATGCATGGAAGAGAAAAGAGATACAACGGCAGAGACAATTTCACTTAAATGATAATCAGAAGAGCAAGTCGATATAACGATATTAAATACAACCAACAAAAAGAGTCAATATAAAAACATTAGGTAAACTAGTTGAGGAGGCCCTTGTGCAGTTGCCAAAATGGAATCTACCCTGAAACTTCAACCAATTTAATGAAAAAGCTTGGAGAAATCGTTGCATGTAGGAGATTTACTACAAATGAAAAGAATTCTAGAGGGGAAATACCACCATGCAGACAAGCAAGCATTTTACAGGACACATTTTGACAAAACTTGCACTGCACACAAGAAATGAATTTTCAGGATCTTTCAGCATGTTGTTCAAGATAATTGCACTATGCTCTTGCAGGTTGGCAACTGCAGCTGAGCGACATTAAAATAATCTATACGCACCATGGATTCTAGAAACAGGAAGAAGAATTTGCTTTCGAACTTGAATTCGCTCCCTCCTAATATGTGGTTTTAGCCGAACACTACACTTACCAAGGAACTTAAGAAGGTGATGAAGAGTTACCTTGACCACCTCTGATTCAATGGAGAATCTTTCTTCAAAACAAAGCTGAAAGAAAAATTAATCTCTTCAAATAAAGATAATAGGAAAAGGAAAAGGTATGTTGTATGTGAATCAAAGATATTAAATGAACTAATACCTGTATTCATCGCTCACCCCATAAGCAAAGATAACATCCTTAAACATCTCCAGCAAAGAAACCGCACAAGATTTCATAAGTTTCAGTGCCTGCTCATCATTTGGCTTCTGAAAGCCATTATCTTCACAAAACCTATAGTGGATCCCATCAAGATCATGAAACTAGTATCTCCAAACTAGATTTCTCAATTACATGCTCAATATTTGACATGACTTTATACTTGTTAAATTATATATACAGATTATATATGAACACACGCACACCCTCAAACGTGTGTGCATATATCACAATGATGATCTTGTGTCTGACATTTTTTATGGATTATTGGAAACAACCCAGAATGTTTCGAACAACTTCTCTGTTGTTTCCAGGTCATAATAGAAAATTAACTTGGGAAATGCTTGGAGTTTCTTCTTTAACCTGGAAGTAGAAATCCACAGACTTGATTGAGAAAATACGCATATAAGAAAACCGCTCCCACTGAAACATGGATTATATTATCCAGAAAATGCATATTACCTACAAAACTTCATACTTGACGAAAATAAGCAGGAATAACGCCACATCATTTTGACATGAAACGTGGGATTTGAAGCAAAAAGAATAATTTCAGTCTAAAGAACATCACAGACAGGAGAAAATGTATCAACAGGAAAAGGGAAAATGAAAAAGACAAGGACAATTACAAATCAACAAAGAATGATATCAACACTTCTTGGTAAGTCAAGCAAAAGATCATGAAAAAAGAGCAAAGAGAAGATCAATCGGTAGAAATAAAGGCACAAATTACCTGTGGAAATGACAACCGTCTACCGCGCTACAATCCAAGTAGATAACATCAACCCGCTTTCAAATTGGAAAGACCTCAAATACTCGGGTTTAATCTTGTTAATCCCATCAACAAGCGAACCAAGATCCTCAGTCAGGCATGAGTAGTTACTCCAAAACCTTTTTGTTGCTATATTTTCTGAGTGAACTATGACTGCTTTCTTCCTTGGTCTTTTAACAAGAGTGCTATTTTCACGGTATTTCACAATATCGTCCACCTGTGTTTAGATGGATCATATAACTTGACAAAGTGGACATGAAGATGCATGATATGAAGTACCCACATATAGTGATGAGCAAACTGCATCACATATACCCCCTCTTCTCTTTCTACCCCGTGCAGGGAGTTCATGGGTTGAGCATAGTGCTCATGTCAGTCTTTTTGTGATTGAGAGGGAAAACCTAAACATAAAAAGAATATGTCTACTCTTCGCAAAAAAGAGTCCTTTAATGCACATGTCATTTTTATATCAAAGATATAAGAGTTACACATAACTGCTCCATAAAAAAGCACAACAATAAGATGACCTCACCAAGACTCAGATTGTGGAGTCCAACTCAACTCCAAAAGCTAGCTCATGAGGGGGCATATAAGTATGTGGGACTCTAACCCACTCTAAAAGAAACATGCTAAAGAAGAGGAATCGAAAGGCAGCACAGACCGGTGTAGAAATGGGCGATTGAGAGAGAGAGACAAATTGAAAGAGTTGATAAACTATCCAAGAGGCAACAGAATCCCTAAGCATAATTGAATTACCTTCACTGTTAAAGACTGGTTATATAATACACAGTTCCTCAGCACCAGGTCAATGTTTCAGCCAAGTTTAAACTAATGACAGGTTGTTGGTATATTTGCGGGAAACAAAAAAAAAAAGCATGCTGAGACGATGATCCAAAATCAAAGGTGAATTGGACATGACCTTAGCAAAACAATTGCGATATTGTAGTTAATAGAAATGATGATTCTAGTTGAATCACATACAAAGTTATCATGCAATCGTTCAAAGAATGTTCAGGAAACATAAGACCAACAATGTAAAGAAGTATAGGTTTATCGCTACTCAAACAAGAGCCAATACAAGAGCAGTGATTTTGTATTGTATCAGCAATATATGAACACTAACAAGACAAAGTAAATTATTCAAATTACTCGTACTACAGAGCCAAAATAATTATTGATAAACACTGATAACAAATCCTTGAGCTATGAAATAGGTTACAAACCTTGTTCTCCTCTGGTAAAATGTGGTTTCCTTCTTCAAAACGAAACTGCATAAATCATCGTACCACATTGTCAAGCTTTTCAAGGGGGAAAGAAAAAGGGTATAATTGTCTAATAGTAAGAAACACATCATACCTGTACTCATCACTAAATCCATACACAAATATAACATCAGAGAAGTTCTCTAATACCTTAATAGCACAAGCATTCATCAAGTTCAAGGCTTTTTCATCATTCGGCTTCTCAAATCCATGCTTCTCCGAGAAACTAAACATATACAATGCAAATTAGTAAATCAAATACCCCATAAACCCAAAACTGAATACTTTTTCTCAAGCAGGAAGAGTATATTCACAATATATACCAACACCAATTGACAAGAACCGGCACTTAACCTTAACACAGACCTATACTTCAATAGAATTTAACTGCAGATCTCTTGATTTCAACACCTTTACCTTAATTTCTAAGTTAGGCTTTATTTGCAGAAAGATAAGAACACAACAAATAAAGGCACATGCCAACCATAAACATCATGTTACCTGCCAAAGTCACGACCATCAATTTGAACAACAATGATATTTGGGTACATTACTTCGTCCTCCGCCTCAAAACATTTTACGTATTCATACTTGCTGTTCGCCATTCCCAAATGCCGCTACAATCTGATTAAAACAAAAAATATATTGAAGTTATAAATGTCACAAAAACCTATTTTTTCTCATTGGAATTTCAACAAACCTATGTGGTGAACCTAGTTTGAAAGAATTTATCAACCCATTCAGTGACCTCTCCTTTCAAAAGTTTCAAATTGTCTATAAAGTTTTACACGCTTGAAGTCTAAATTCTATTTCGAATTTTAAACTATATTAACAAGTCCTTTAAAATCACACCAGGGGAATAGAGGATTCTGGAAAGCATAAATAGGTGAAGGATTGCATTTGAAGGTCAATAAACAAAATGCTCTCCACCATGAAAAAGACACAAGGAAGACTCAGACCACTAAAATGGACTAGGGGAGGGAGAAGAGGCAAGAGGGGGTAGTGGCTGATGGCAGCAGCAACAAGGGCTAGGAAAGGTATGGGCCTGACTAGGTATAGCTGTAGGGTTGGGTGGATGTGAGAGATGACACGGCTAAAAGGTGAGAGTGATGAATTTCGGGTGAGAGACAAAGGTGAGGTCAACATTTGAAGGCGGTGATGACACCCCTAGATTTAAGGTGGATTTTCCATACTATGAAAGAAATTATGAGAAATCAAGTTGAAACTGAACATCAAATGAGGGATAAACTTCTGATTTCTAAAGAGCAACCACCATGACTATGTCGCCAATGAGATTAAACATGTAGACAAATGGTCTTTACCTTCCCCTGTTGACCAAAGACATTAAGGATTTGCATGTGATGCATCAAGTAAAAGCTGTCAATCAAATGACAGGCCAATGATGAAGGGGGAGGTGACACTGCTTACTTGGAAGTAGCTCGGGTTATCCAAACACTAAAAGGATTACCAATAAGGATGAGGTTGGGGAAAGGAGGAGCAAAGGAACTTGAGATGTAGGTTTTCTATCACGACCATAAAAAGTAAAAGTCATTTCAAAGGCCAAGGATACTCACCTCTAAGTCTCTCGCTTTCTTATCTCAACTCTGTCCCAATTGAATTCAATCTCTATTACATCCACATTTAGATTCAACTCAAACTCCAATTCAATTAGAATCACAACTCAACAATTATAAAATAAGAAATTCTATCACAATGATAGTCAATTCAATTTAATCAATCATAATTATGATTCTCCAATTCAATTTAATACGATCATAATCAATATTCGATGAAAATCATGATTATTCAAACATTTTTCGAAAAAAGTATCATTCACGATCACACAGAGTTTTATCTATAATTCTCTATTGGAAAACCATGCCCGTCTATCACCCACACACAAGCCAGTAAAAACTCTACAAAGCCATCCAAAACTTAAGATATCAGTCTACAATATTCAAAACCAGGTCGAGAAACATGAATTCTTTAAGGCAAAACAGCGAACAGTTAATTTGTTCAAAGAGCAATAAAAGATAAATAGCAATTAGCGAACTAAGAACATGACCATCAGAGGTACACATAGATATCAAAGTTTTCTTTGGCATTATAAGTAAACAGCAAATTAATTTTAAGCAACGAACTAAGCATTAGCATTAGAGTGCAAATTAATTACTACCAGAGATACTACAGCAAGAACTAAAGAGCTACTTTTGTTCATAGTGATTAGAGAACCAACTGTTGTTAAACTAATCAGAAACTTCCTTTCCTATATTTTAATCTTCCATAGACCAACAAAAGAGCGAACCTTGGTGCAAAAGTAGAGTTGCTCTTTTGGCGGCCTGTAGGTTGTTGGCTCAAGGCCTGCAAACAGCCTCTTTGAACAAATGCAGGGGGAAGACTACATTTACAGAATAGTCAAACCAAACAAGAAACTTGTTATTGAAGGACAACAAACTATACCATCTATCCAAATATTGTTTCAACAATACATGGTACATTATAAAACTATACCTAACAACAGTCCAAATAGGCTGTAAGAAAGCACTTCGTGCACAGGTAAGCCCTTTACAAACCAACACACAGTGTCAATTATATGCCAGACAGTATACCAATGGCGAAAGCACCTCCTACCCTCCACTCTCCACCAGTCACAGAAATATAAAACCAAAAAGACCATAACCAGAAGTAAAATCAAATATAACAATAACAGTAGTAGAATTCTTGTCATGTAGCTCATCCAAAATAGACCCATCAGCATATACTTGCATTACCTATCAACAAACCAATTAACAGTCCTCAAAGATGAAAACTTTAAACTATCACATACACTCTTTAGCTCATTTGTCATACCAAATACATCCAAAAGCAAACATAGTTTCAGCTTTCAGGGAACTAATACTCAGGAAAAAAAAGAAACTGAAACTTGTATTACATATAAATTCAAAAGCAGAAAAAGAAAAAACAATACTGCAAGAACCTAACACTCCTTCACCGGAAGAAGATCGACGGCAGACGGCAGAAGGCAGAAGGCAGAAGGCAGACGGCAAACGGCGGACGGTAGAGGGGCCTATACGCTCGACATCTAATGTAAGAAACTAAGAATCCAACTTTATTTAGGCGCGGGGTGAGGTGGGGAGTTGGGGGGTTGTGTGATTCTTTTTTAATTTTGAGGCAGAACGCCAGCCCTTAAATTTAATTTTATAATACTAAATCACAAGATTTATTGTTATACCCCGTAAATTTTAAATGAATAAATATTTTAAGGGCATGTTGGTTAAGGGATTTAGAAGGTAAAAAAAAATAAAAATAAAAAAAATAAAATAAAAATTAAAATTTGATTAATAAAAGGGTCGGCCTCTTCATCAAGAATCAGTATATTTCCAGTAAAAAAACAGGGGAACACAAGTAGTAGGAGTAACCCACGATAATATATATAAATTTCCTTCCAATTACGCGATGAAACGCGGTCTAAACTCCGTTTCGGCTTAGATACAGAGGTATAAAGCTGCAGAGAGCAATCCTACGGAGTTAGTTTCGTGAAATTTGGCCGGAGAAACGTCGTGCTACCGAGGTAAAGTAAATAGAATTGCTTTAAATTAGTACCAATGTGTTTCTAGCATTGCAGTGAGCATTTATCCCTTCTGGACTATCGAGAAATAACGAGTTTTTGACCGTTTTCCGAAAGGTTGAAGTTGGGATAAATATATATATCATAAGTGATAATTTCTCCCGAATATTAATGTATTTAGTTCTAATTGACGTGTATATGAATGTAGTTGGGAGAAACAACAGAAGTACCGACGGAAATCACATCGGTCAGTCGGGTACTCAGAAACCAGGTATGTAAAGTTATTCTTTCGGCAAGCCAGGAAGTACAGGGTAGAAAATAAATAGAATAAACGCTATTAACAGATACCTAGCGTACAAGAACGATTTTCGTACAAATTCCAGCAAGCATGCTAGTATATTATTACGTATCATGCGATAATCAGAATAATAGATATTCAGGCAATACGTATTTCATCTGTTGAGATTGTATCCAGTAGTAGATGGTACATTTTATATCATTGAGCTATATCCAGTTATAGATGGCATGTACTATGTTATTGAGTTATATCTAGATATAATTAGATAGACAGATAAATGTCAGGTAGCAGTAAGTCCAGCAGTCAGAAACAGTGTAAGACAGCATATAGCATCAGTTATTTAATACAGATTAGCCTCGAAACAAAAGAAGAGAATATGATTAGTTTTCATTTGAGCATGCTTGCTGTGTATGTGTTTGTATGTTGAGACTTGTTGTGGCATGTGGGCACCCTTTAGCATCCCTACCGCCCCTGGGTTATAGCTGTGTCGATACCAAATTCAGATGCCGCCACCAGCTGGGCGATGCCGTCCAACTAAAGGACGATGATGGCCGACCACCATGATAATACGGTCCAGACCACGCTGCTTGCAGGGGTAGTTCAGTTTACTCTGCGCAGAACTAGCACACCCTGTTTATAGGGGCAGACCGCTCTGTGTGCGCACCTGTGCCCAGAGGCAGAAGTCTTCGGACTCAGACACAGTTTATTGTCAGAGGCCAAGGCCTGAGCTACGTACCCAAGGGGGCCGGTAGGAGGAGCTCACAGTTATCAGATGAGTGGAGTGACTTATTTTTGGTTGGTTTAGACCCGGGTAGGGGTAAATAGATTGCTTGCTTGGTTGGCACCTTCCGGCTTATGGGGGTCGGTCAGGTATTGTGTGTATTATTATGTATATTGATATGTGTTATTAGATACTGATAGACAGTAGGACGACACGTCATCAGGTACGCTCAGTTAGTTACAGAATGAACTAACTCTCCCCAGTTATCCTCAGCTAGATAGACTCAGTTGCTTCTTGCTTATACGTCATGTTAATGTTGCTAATCATTTCAGTTGCATATTTCAGTTTGCTTTACATGCTCAGTACCTGTGGTACTGACGCCCAGCGGGGCGCTGCATTGCTTGCCTGCAAGTACTCACGGACGAGGAGCCGATCCCTCGTGATTCCAGCCAGCCAGTGAGTCATCAGCTCCTGTCATCCGGAGTCTGATCCCCAGAGGTGTAGCTCCTTTTCTTTTGTTGTGCAGCATGGGTAGGTCGGGGCCCTGTCCCGATCATTTCTATTAGTTTCTTACAGTATTCGTAGAGGCTTGCAGTTTGTATATATTCCTTGTGGTTACTTGAGCCGGTCGTGTGGGGCCGTGCAGTCTGCTGTAGCTGTTTAGTATTTCAGTTTATGTTGGCCATGTGGGGCCTTAGTTTGACAGTAGTGGTGACCTTGCCGGTCACGTAGTCTTACAGTAGGCTTGTGTTGAGTTACAGATAACTAGACAGCATGGTGGCCTTGTCGGCCCGCATAGCCTCCCTTATATCGACATGTTTCTGGTTAGCTGTTATTACAGGTACAGATGGCTACAGGCCAGTGGGCCGGAGGCTGTGTTTACAGCCGTTATATAGCCGGTTTGTTTCTTGAAATAGAGCCAAAGCCAGCCAAAGCACCAGATGTGCTCAGGATGGACCATTTAGCAGTCTAGAGTCTAGCAGGCACCAGGTGCCCGTCATACCCCCCAAGGTGGGGTGTGACATTTATGATACCAAAAATTACTTGTTTTGTTTAGTGGAGTGCGTCTAACATTAATTTATTAAATTTAATATATATCAGAAAAATAAATCATTGAAAATAACTATTAACATTAAAATAATTGATATTTATTTAAATAATATGAATAAATTTATTATTAAATAATTAAAAAATCCATTAACATTTAGAATGAGATTTTATTCTAAAATATCAAAAAGTCATCCGTAGCTCAAACAAATAAGTATAAAATAAAAAAATTTAAATTAATTGTATAATTCTATATTAAGAAAAATAACATATTGTAGTTATGATATAAAGTTCAAATATTATTTTCATCAAAAGTAAAATGCTATTTAGTTTTAGAAAAAAGATCAAATTTACCCGTCAACTATCCGAAATGGGTCAATTATACCGTTCATTTGCAAAGGGGGCCAAATATACCCTCAATATTAATTATTAAAGAAAAAAAAAGGAACCACTTTTACCCTCAAAATCTAAAAGTTTGCCATGTCATTTTTTGATAACAGTTTAAGCTTATATATCTACTGACATGGCCTCCATCTCAGAAAAAAGTTAAAGTTTCTATTCATTGAATTTCTATTGTCCTAATTATCCATGATTACAAGATATACATTGTGTCTTTTCTTCTGGGTAAGATTCACGAAATTTTCTTATAATAAATTATCCTCTCGATTAACATACATGAGAATTTAAGATATTATGATTCTCCCTGAAAAGCCCAATATATCTTCTCATAAATTAATTAAGCGTTACTAGGATCCAAGATAAATCTCCTTTCGGTAGATAAAACTCTATCACTAGCATACACTTATCCATGACAATATACATATGATACATTGAGAATACTCAATGACTAAAATAAATAGATCACTTTAGTAGATCCTATTTATCAATTATAATTTATAACTCCCAATTAATATATCAATGTCTTCTCATATGTATAAAGCTTTAAGAATTTTCAATTATTTTATAAAATAAATAACACATGATAATACTTTATTAATCATAAAATTCTTTAACTTATACAAATTAAATACATATGAGAAGATAATAACATCCAGGTAATTAACGTGCAAGAACTTAACCCTAAAGGTGCCGCCGTTTGTTCAAAACCACAAACAAACACCTTCCTTACTAAAATACCATATTTTACAATGATTGATCATGAATCAGATGGCCTCAATATACTATGAATCAGATTCTAAAAACGAAAAGAAACATACTGTAATATCATGTCAACCTTTTCATGGAAACACTAATCTAAATCATCAATAATATATTATGATATCACAAAAACACATCTTGCACCGTCATCAAAATCAACGCCCAAAGTTTAAGAAATTAGCATTAATATGCAGCAAATCACCAAGGAATCTTTCTAACTGAAATCCTTTTATAGCCATAGAAAACATATCTTTTTAGGCTAAGGATTGCAACACATAACACATGTAACCCGCAAGAAAATCACATATTTCAGTTATCTATTTAGATGCAGGCGAGGCTCATGATGCCAATTGTTGGAATACAGGCATATGCAGCAGAAGCTAATAATCAAAATTATACTTCCATGTAATATATACTAAACATAAACACATATTTTAATCAAACATAAAATAGATGTTTATCTCTTGAAGCGTGACCGCGAACCAATTCTTTTGAAGCTATTGCACAAATCGTCTAATGCGTTCTCCAGATCTATGATCTTATGCTATAATCTCAAAATTTTTGAGTAGGGAATACTTGTGTGGGCAAGTACTGATTCTTAGAAAGATCAAAAGTTCTCCATAATATTCCATTGAGGAAGAAAATCTTATTTATAACCACGTTTTAGTGTATAAAACCCTAGTCCCAAAATATATAGGAATCTTTCACTCCATGTAATGGTAGAATTTTCCTTCTAAAAGACCAGTTCATTTTTACCAAAATCTTATAGGACTTTACTACTTCTAGAAAACTGATTTCTTCCTTTTCAAGTTTATTAATTAATCAGGCATAGTAGGGACCACAGATTTAACTAGTGAGACTTTCAATTATGATATTATCACAAAATAAATGAATTAACCTACCATAATAAATTATAGATTATTTCCCTAATATTTCGTAATTGCACTCCTCGGTATAATTTTAAAATCGTTCATTAAATCTTATTTAATTTCCCATGTTAAGATTACAGATATCAATCAATCGAATTAAATTTCTGACTATTTAATTCATTGATTAATTTAATCCTTTATTCAAATACTTAACTTGTTATACCCCGTAGAATTCCCGGCACCTAGACGACCTATTCGCACGTTGGTTAAGCATATTTGAAGGCCATACGTGCTGGAGAAAGGTCCGGGAAAAGATCTGACGAGAAACCTGTCAAACCATCGCTGAAGGAGCCGAGGCAGAGCCCCTCCGCGATGGTAGCGTGTCACGGAGGAGGGGCCTCCGCGTTGGCTCCGTGACACGTTAGCCTTGTCCAGGCCCAAGTATATAAAGGTCCACTTCAGTTTTAAATGGTAAAAACATGTTATAATTTCCAGAGAACAGAGCAAACCGGCAGAGGGAGAAAAGGAACGAAGGAAATTAAATAATTTTCGTCCGATTACGCTGCTAAACGCTGCCCAAACTCAAATTAATCCCAGATACCGAAGTATTTAGCAGCAGAGAGCATTCCTACGGATTCAGTTTCGTAAAATACGGCCGATGAATCATCGAGCCACCGAGCTAAGGTAAGTGGAATTGCTCTAAATTAGTGTCTATGTGTTCCTAGATGTGAAGTGAATATTTCTCCCTTCTGGCCTGCTGAAAAATAGCGAGTTTTTGACCGTCTTTCGATAAGCCTAAGTTTAGGCTATAAACTATATCGAAAGGGACGTTGCTCTTTATAATAAAGCTGTATTTAGTATTAATTGACATGCTTATGAATGCAGTTGGGAGAAAATAGCTGAAGTACCGGCCGAGCCTCGTCCGACGGACGAATAGTTCAAGAATAAGGTATGTAAAGCTCGTTCCTTCGGCAAGTTAAGTAATATTGACACAGTATAGTAATTCACAGGCCAGTAGAATGTTCAGAAGTTAAGTATTGCGTTTACTGTAACTGTTGATACGATATCAGAAGCCTCAAGTTGTAACTTGCGTGAAACTTACTAGTATGACATAGATTCCAACACAAGTGTTAGAAACTGCTCAGCATGCTCAGTATGTGATGTAATACGAAATGTTAAGATATTGTTGTATTCAGTTGAAACCCCGAAAAGCAATGCGGTATCCGTAAAGCACCTCAGAAACAGAATAGCAGGCTAAAGTGATGTTTAGAAAGCATGCTAGGAATAGGAAATCATGTTAATACAGAAACTCAGTAAACAACATAGTTTTCAGCAGAAACACTATCTCGTATAGCATTTGCCCCAGTACAGCCCGGTAGGAGACTATATTCATATTTATATATATTTACCTGCCTCAACACGTATCAAATACGTACAGATTACTATCATTAGCTCAGCATGTAATATATACGATACCTTACCCCTATTAGCCTCAGCATGTGAGATACGCAGACAACATTACTAGTTGAGACCGTTGTATTGTTTGGGGTTGGACTACCTAGCATCCATGACTGCCCCAGGGTTAATAGCTGTATCGACTCGTCCGCCAGAGGACGAGGATACGTCACTCTACGGAGTGGTATGCCGTCCCGCAAGGGGACGAATATGGGATGCCAGTTTTCCCCATATTGTGCCTTGGTCGGCCCTTATACACCCCCGTCGAGCGGGTACGCCCGGGGTGTTGATTCACGAGTCCTTCGGACTCAGGTACAGTTATAGTCCGGGCTCAGCGAGCCTAAGTGCATACCCAGGGGACCGGCAGGATGCTTATGGCCATTATAGGAGATGGGATGACCGGGGTAGGGGTGTAGATTCTGTGCTGGTTGTACCTCCCGGCTTATGGGGGCCGGGTAAGGTTTGTGTATGCCATGTTATGTTATGTATGTTATGCCATATTACATTAGATACGAGTAGATTAGTAGTAGAATGATACGTCTCCAGGTATGACTTCTACTCCCTCCAGTATGATTAAGAACAGGTACGACTTACACCATCAGACAGTTAATCTAGTTCTTTCTATTTCAGTTTCGTCAGTTATGATATTGATTTCAGATATCTCTTTCAGTTATTGCTTTACATACTCAGTATCAGCGGTACTGACGCCCGGTGGGGCACTGCATTACTTGCCTGCAGGTACTCATAGACGAGCAGGCGATACTACGTGATTCTTGTCAGCGATCGGGTATTCAGCTCCTGTCCTTCGGAGGCTGAATTTCAGAGGTGTATTTCAGTTCCTTTTTGTTGTATAGTACGGGTAGGTCGGGGCCCTGTCCCGATCAGTTCTATTGCTATTCCTAGAGGCTTGCAGTCTGTATACATTCCCCGTGGTCAGATGAGCCGGTCGTGTGAGGCCGTGCAGTTGTATAGCTGTTAGTACTCTTTTTTTCTATTATGATGGTCGTGTGGGGCCATAGTTTACCAAGTAGTGGTTACCTTGCCGGTCACGTAGCTTTTTAGTACTTCATGATTGAGTTGCAGATAACTAGACAGCATGGTGGCCTTGTCGGCCCGCATAGGTTTCCCTAAATTGATGTGTTTCTGGTCAGCTGTTAGTACAGGTACAGGAGGCTATAGGCCAATGGGCCGGGGGCTGTGTTTACAACCGTTATATAGCCCTTTGTTTCCAGAAATATGAGTTAGAGCCAGCCAGGCACCACAGGTGCCCAGGCTTAGCAGTCTAGCAGTTCAGGTCCCAGTTGGGCACCAGGTGCCAGTCATACCCCCGAAGGTGGGGTGTGACAAACTTGGTATCAGAGCAGGTCGTATCCTAGGGAGTCTACAAGCCGTGCTAAGTAGAGTCCTGTCCATGGATGTGTTATGCACCATATACTATGGATAGGAGGCTGCAAGGCATGATAGGATGGTTGTCTTTTGTTCTTATTCAGTCGTGCTATAGAGCGGTGCAACATAGGGTTGAGTCCCTAAAAGCTTACTATATTCTTTGGTTATAGATAATGTCAGACCAGCAAGATCCTATCACAGGTCGGAGTTTAGATATTGCAGCAGGGGAAGGCACCAGCAGGATGCCTCCCCCTCGTTTAGAGACAGCCCGATCAGAGGGCACTACAGAGGCATCGTCCCAGCCTTCTCAGCAGTCTCCACCGCGTCAGGAGCCACTTGGGGCGACATTACCTTCAGCAGTCCCTATACCAACACCTTCCGACCAGGAGGTTAGGAGTGCTGTAGTTATGTTAGTACAGATGATGGCTGCTCAGCGTCAGCCAATGCCGTCTACAGTTGCGGAATCATCAGGAGGGCCCGGTAGTTCGAGGGTCTGAGAGTTCTTAGCCCTGAATCCCCCACAGTTTACAGGTACGGATCGGACAGAGGACCCTCAGGATTTTCTGGATCAAATGCAGAGAATCTTCAGGGTTATGCATGCCACGCCTACCGAATCAGTTGAATTGGCAGCATTCCGGTTACGGGATATTGCGGTGTTATGGTATGAAAGCTGGGAGAGGTCCCGAGGGAGAGATGTTTCCCCTCCCACCTGGTCCAGCTTTTCAGGAGCCTTTCTGGATCACTATTTGCCGCGGGAGATTCGACAGGCCCGGGTAGACCAGTTCCTACATCTAGAGCAGGGGGTCATGAGTGTTCGGGAATATTCCTTGCGGTTTGATTCTTTGGCTCGATATGCACCGGCCTTTGTTGATACCATGGCATCCAGAGTGCACCGTTTTATTATGGGGTTGAACCCAAAATATGTCGAGACTTGTATTACGGCCACACTGCGAGAGGACATGGACATTGCTCGAATTCAAGCATTTGCCCAGAATATTGAGGGCATCAGACAGCGACATCGGGAGATCAAAAGGGTCAATCAGGAACAGCGTCGCCGGGACAGGCCAGTTGAGTTACAGAGAGAGGCCCGGGGAGGACCCAGGCCACGATTGTCAGACAGGCCGCCCAGGCCCCCGCCTCCGCCACAGTCGCAGGGGGGGTAGATTCAGCCGCAGGGGGCAGTTAGAGACTGGTAGAGACTCGCAGATGGCAGACTCACCATTACAGAGGAGGGCGGAGCAGAGTAGGTATACCCTACCACTTTGCCCTATATGCAGTCGACGCCATTCTGGAGCATGCAGATATGGTTCTACCACATGTTATATTTGTGGCCAAGAAGGCCATTTGATGAGAGATTGCCCAGCCAGAGGTCGAGAGGACCGAGATAGACAGGATAGGGCATCAGCAGGATCACGAGCCACAGCATCCTCGACTGGGCGCAGGCCCTCAGTTTCAGCAGGCAGGGGCCGGGGCAGATCAGGGGCCTCCAATACAGGTGCGGGTCCAAGCCGCACATATGCCTTACCAGGGAGGCAGGATTCAAAAGCGTCGCCTGATGTTGTGACAGGTATGTTAACCATATGCTCACACCCTGCTTATGTGTTGATTGATCCAGGGTCTACTTTGTCCTACATTACTCCATTTGTGGCACGAAAGTTTAGTATTGTACCAGAATCATTACAGCAGCCTTTCTTAGTATCCACGCCCGTCGGTGACTCCATCACAGCTAGCCGAATCTACCGCGGGTGTACAGTAGAGGTTGCTGACCGTCTGACCACAGTAGATCTGGTCGAGTTAGAAATGATAGACTTCGATGCCATAATGGGTATGGATTGGTTAGTACCATGCTTTGCCAACGTTGAATGTTGGACCAAAACGGTCCGATTCCACTTCCCAGGAGAAGCTGTGCGGGAGTGGAAGGGCAGCACCGCTACGCCAAAAGGTAGGTTTATTTCCTACCTTCAGGCGAGAAAATTGATATCTAAGGGGTGTAATTACCATCTGGTCAGAGTTCAGGATGTCCAAGAAGAATCTCCGACACTCCAGTCTGTTCCAGTGGTGAATGAATTCCCTGATGTATTTCCTGATGAGTTACCTGGTATTCCCCCAGAAAGGGAAATAGACTTTGCTATTGACTTGTTACCAGGCACTCAGCCGATATCAATTCCTCCCTATCGTATGGCTCCTGCAGAACTCAGAGAATTAAAGGAGCAGTTGAAAGATTTATTGGATAAAGGTTTTATCAGGCCGAGTACTTCACCGTGGGGTGCGTCAGTCTTGTTTGTGAGGAAGAAAGATGGCTCGCTCCGAATGTGCATAGACTATCGGCAGCTAAACAAAGTTACAGTAAAGAACAAGTACCCGCTTCCCAGAATTGATGACTTATTTGATCAGTTGCAGGGAGCCAGATACTTTTCTAAGATTGACTTGCGGTCCGGATATCACCAGGTCCGAGTACGTGAGAGAGATATTCCTAAGACAGCGTTCAGGACCCGATATGGACATTTTGAATTTCTAGTTATGTCCTTCGGGTTAACGAATGCCCCAGCAGTCTTTATGGACCTGATGAATAGTATTTTCAGACCTTTCCTGGACTTGTTCGTGATAGTATTCATTGATGACATTCTGGTGTATTCTCGCTCTGAAGCAGATCACCGGACTCATTTGCGGACAGTGCTCCAGATTCTCAGGGACCGCCAGTTGTATGCTAAATTTTCGAAGTGTGAATTCTGGCTTAACTCAGTGGCCTTTTTAGGGCATATCGTCTCAGACACTGGTATACAGGTAGACAAGCAGAAAATAGAAGCAGTTAAGTCATGGCCTAGGCCTACCACTCCGACGGAAGTTCGTAGCTTTCTGGGGTTGGCAGGATATTATAGAAGGTTCGTTGAGGGGTTCTCGACCATTGCAGCACCTCTAACTAAATTGACACAGAAAGCAGCAAAGTTTCAATGGACAGAGACATGCGAGCAAAGCTTCCAGGAATTGAAAGACAGATTAACCTCCGCTCCAGTGTTGGCATTACCAGAAGGCACAGAAGGTTATTCAGTTTATTGTGACGCGTCAGGTGTCGGGTTAGGTTGTGTGTTGATGCAGCATGGTAGAGTAATTGCATATGCTTCCAGACAGCTGAGGAAGCACGAAAAGAATTACCCTACCCATGACCTGGAATTGGCCGCAGTAATTCATGCCTTAAAGATGTGGAGGCATTACCTGTACGGCGTCCATGTTGATATTTACACAGATCATAAGAGCCTACAGTACATTTTCACTCAGAGGGAGTTGAATCTGCGGCAACGCCACTGGTTGGAGCTGTTAAAAGATTATGATGTGAATATTCTATACCACCCCGGAAAAGCTAATGTTGTAGCAGATGCCCTGAGCCGTAAGTCAATGGGGAGTTTGACATATTTGCGACCTGAGAAACAAAAGTTAGCTAAAGAAATTCATCAGTTAGCTGGTCTAGCCGTTCGAGTAATGGAAACAGAAAATAATAGAGCAGTAATTCGGAATTCTGTTGTGTCATCATTAGTTACAGAGGTAAAAGAACGACAGTACGAGGATCCCGATTTAGTCCAGCTCAGAGATAGAATTCAGAAAGGTAAGGAGCCAGATTTTCAGATAACCGAGGATGATGTGCTACACTGTAAGGGCCGCCTCTGTGTCCCGAATGTTTCAGGACTTCGTGGGTAGATCATGCACGAGGTACACTACGCTCGCTATTCCCTTCATCCAGGGGCGACGAAAATGTACCACGACATCAGAGATACCTACTGGTGGCCAGGTATGAAAGCTGAGATAGCCGAATTTGTATCTAGATGTTCTAACTGTCAGCAGGTGAAAGCAGAGCACCAGAAACTGGGCGGTTTGACGCAAGAGATAACGGTACCTATGTGGAAATGGGAAGCGATAAACATGGATTTTGTAACAGGGTTACCCCGTACTAGACGCAGAAATGATTCCATTTCGGTAATAGTTGACAGGCTGACAAAATCAGCTCATTTCCTGCCAGTGAGGGCTACCTTCTCAGCTGAGGATTATGCCGAATTATATATCAGAGAAATAGTTAGATTGCATGGAGTGCCGGTATCCATCATTTTAGATAGAGGAGCGCAATTCACAGCTAGATTTTGGCAGTCATTTCAGAAAGGTTTGGGAACGCAGATTAACTTGAGCACAGCATTCCATCCTCAGACAGATGGGCAGGCTGAACATACAATTCAGACGCTCGAAGATATGCTACGAGCGTGTGTGTTAGATTTTGGGGGTAGCTGGGATGAACATCTTTCGTTAATTCAATTTGCTTATAATAACAGCTATCATTCAGCTATCCAGATGGCGCCTTTCGAGGCATTATACGGGCGAAAATGTAGATCGCCGGTGGGCTGGTTTGAAATAGGAGAATCAGCATTAGTTGGCCCAGACATTGTTCGGCAGTCCGAGGAAAAGATAAAGCTTATCCGAGAACGTTTACTGACTGCTCAGAGCCGCCAGAAGTCTTATGCAGATATGCGGCGCAGAAATCTAGAATTTGCGGTAAATGACTGGGTATATCTGAAGGTGTCCCCGATCAAAGGGGTAATGAGGTTTGGCAAGAAAGGCAAGCTTAGCCCAAGATTCATTGGGCCATATCAGATTCGGCGAAGAATAGGCCGAGTTGCATACGAGTTGAACTTGCCTCCAGAGTTAGCATCTGTTCACCCAGTATTCCATGTTTCTATGTTAAGAAAGTTCGTAGGGGACCCTTCTACAGTAGTTCCGATTCAAGATGTCCAGGTCACAGAAGAGTTAGCATATGAAGAGGTTCCCGTAGCTATTTTAGACAGACAGATTCACAGACTGAGAACTAAAGATGTTGCATCTGTCAAAGTATTGTGGCGTAACAGAAATCGTGAGGAAATGACGTGGGAGGCTGAAGAAGATATGAAAACCAGATACCCTCACCTATTTCAGGCCTAGTCAGGCGATAGGTATGTTCGTATTATTACTTATGCAGTACCTTATGGTTGTATGTTTGTAAATGATAAAGAAAGATTGATATTTAGTTATCCAGTGGATCCTAGAATATTGTGTGCAGTGCCTGTGTTGGACTTTTCTGCATTTCAGGTTTTTGCTGTAGTCCATATTACAGGGGAAACTCTGCCGAAATTTTTCTAGAAAGTAAAGTAAGTAGTCCTCTAGATAACAGTGTACATTCGAGGACGAATGTTCTTAAGGGGGGGAGAATGTTATACCCCGTAGAATTCCCGACACCTAGACGACCTATTCGCATGTTGGTTAAGCATATTTGAAGGCCATACGTGCTGGAGAAAGGTCCGGGAAAAGATATGACGAGAAACCCGTCGAATCATCGCGGAAGGAGCCGAGGCAGAGCCCCTCCGCGATGACAGCGTGTCACGGAGGAGGGGCCTCCGCGTTGGCTCCGTGACACGTTGGCCTTGTCCAGGCCCAAGTATATAAAACCCCACTTCGGTTTTAAATGGTAAAAACATGTTATAATTTCCAGAGAACAGAGCAAACCGACAGAGGGAGAAAAGGAACGAAGGAAATTAAATAATTTTCGTCCGATTACGCTGCTAAACGCTGCCCAAACTCAAATTAATCCCAGATACCGAAGTATTTAGCAGCAGAGAGCATTCCTACGGATTCAGTTTCGTAAAATACGGCCGATGAATCGTCGAGCCACCGAGCTAAGGTAAGTGGAATTGCTCTAAATTAGTGTCTATGTGTTCCTAGCTGTGAAGTGAATATTTCTCCCTTCTGGCCCGCTGAAAAATAGCGAGTTTTCGACCGTCTTTCGATAAGCCTAAGTTTAGGCTATAAACTATATCGAAAGTGACGTTGCTCTTTATAATAAAGATGTATTTAGTATTAATTGACATGCTTATGAATGCAGTTGGGAGAAAATAGCTGAAGTACCGGCCGAGCCTCGTCCGACGGACGAATAGTTCAAGAATAAAGTATGTAAAGCTCGTTCCTTCGACAAGTTAAGTAATATTGACACAATATAGTAATTCACAGGCCAGTAGAATGTTCAGAAGTTAAGTATTGCGTTTACTGTAACTGTTGATACGATATCAGAAGCCTCAAGTTGTAACTTGCGTGAAACTTACTAGTATGACATAGATTCCAACACAAGTGTTAGAAACTGCTCAGCATGCTCAGTATGTGATGTAATACGAAATGTTAAGATATTGTTGTATTCAGTTGAAACCCCGCAAAGCAATGCGGTATCCGTAAAACACCTCAGAAACAGAATAGCAGGCTAAAGTGAAGTTTAGAAAGCATGCTAGGAATAGGAAATCATGTTAATACAAAAACTTAGTAAACAACATAGTTTTCAGCAGAAACACTATCTCGTATAACATTTGCCCCAGTACAGCCCGGCAGGAGACTATATTCATATTTATATATATTTACCTGCCTCAGCATGTATCAAATACGTACAGATTACTATCATTAGCTCAGCATGTAATATATACGATACGTTACCCCTATTAGCCTCAGCATGTGAGATACGCAGACAACATTACTAGTTGAGATCGTTGTATTGTTTGGGGTTGGACTACCTAGCATCCATGACCGCCCCAGGGTTAATAGCTGTATCGACTCGTCCGCCAGAGGACGAGGATACGTCACTCTACGGAGTGGTATGCCGTCCCGCAAGGGGACGAAGATGTGATGCCAGTTTTCCCCATATTGTGCCTTGGACGGCCCTTATACACCCCCGTCGAGCGGGTACGCCCGGGGTGTTGATTCAGGAGTCCTTCGGACTCAGGTACAGTTATAGTCAGGGGCTCAGCGAGCCCAAGTGCATACCTAGGGGACCGGCAGGATGCTTATGGCCATTATAGGAGATGGGATGACCGGGGTAGGGGTGTAGATTCTGTGCTGGTTGTACCTCCCGGCTTATGGGGGCCGGGTAAGGTTTGTGTATGCCATGTTATGTTATGTATGTTATGCCATATTACATTAGATATGAGTAGATTAGTAGTAGAATGATACGTCTCCAGGTATGACTCCTACTCCCTCCAGTATGATTAAGAACAGGTACGACTTACACCATCAGACAGTTAATCTAGTTCTTTCTATTTCAGATTCGTCAGTTATGATATTGATTTCAGATATCTCTTTCAGTTATTGCTTTACATACTCAGTACCAGCGGTACTGACGCCCGGTGGGGCGCTGCATTACTTGCCTGCAGGAACTCATAGATGAGCAGGCAATACTACGTGATTCCTGTCAGCGATCGGGTATTCAGCTCCTGTCCTTCGGAGGCTGAATTTCAGAGGTGTATTTCAGTTCCTTTTTGTTGTATAGTACGGGTAGGTCGGGGCCCTGTCCCGATCAGTTCTATTGCTATTCCTAGAGGCTTGCAGTCTGTATACATTCCCTGTGGTCAGATGAGCCGGTCGTGTGAGGCCGTGCAGTTATATAGCTGTTAGTACTCTTTTTTTCTATTATGATGGTCGTGTGGGGCCATAGTTTACCAAGTAGTGGTGACCTTGCCGGTCACGTAGCTTTTTAGTACTTCATGATTGAGTTGCAGATAACTAGACAGCATGGTGGCCTTGTCGGCCCGCATAGGTTACGCTGAATTGATGTGTTTCTGGTCAGCTGTTAGTACAGGTACAGGAGGCTATAGGCCAATGGGCCGGGGGCTGTGTTTACAGCCGTTATATAGCCCTTTGTTCCCAGAAATGTGAGTTAGAGCCAGCCAGGCACCAAAGGTGCCCAGGCTTAGCAGTCTAGCAGTTCAGGTCCCAGTAGGGCACCAGGTGCCAGTCATACCCCCCAAGGCGGGGTGTGACATAACTTATTTCATGTGACGGATACTAAATCCACGTACAAAGTTTTCACATGAAAATTTATAAGAAATCATAAAAGGGTTTCATCAATCTCAAGGCCGAGACATGGATTCCATCAACTAATTATTATTTCACAAACGTCATTTGTCATGATCCAACCTATCAGAAATATTTTAACTCACGGAAGATCGAGTTTCACCCTTTGATAGATCAAAACAACAAAAAATTTACACTGACCATAATAATTATATCAAGATTAAAAGTATAAGTACATTAATGATTTAGATAATTTATTTTATTAAATCAGATAAAATACTTTTCTCTACTTAGTCCGTTCAATATATACAAAATATACTAGCATAAGAAGTTGAAATTATACCATTCCCATAATCAAGATAAATTATATTTATTCTTGTGCTACAATCGTACCGATGAATTTTTCCAATTTTCATCTAAGATTGTGAACATATATAAACTTTATACTTATAAGAAGTGGCGATTTAATCTTCCGTGTGTAAGCTAAGTTCTATACACTAAATCATCTATTATATAAGTAAAGGACACATCGACAAATATATGATCTATTTAAATCTTTATTAAAATTGAATTAAATAATAAATACTATATCTAAACACATGGTTAATAGTATATATCCCAACAATATGGACCTTCCAACTTTCACGTACTTGATGATCCACAGGTAGGACTTCATTCTCTTGTCCTCAAGTGTACTCGAAAGCTTGATTTGTTTAGTGTCCATTTTAATGTCTACCTGGATTGTGTGGAATTTAAAACAACTAGAGTTTCTTCTTAGTTGTTTGATAAAATATATGAAATGGATCATGTCTAAGTAGTACATGGATTCTTAAGAATTAAGAGCAAGTTCTCTCTTGTTTTAGTTAGAAATGGACTGGTTGTTCCTGTATGGGTTCAAGGATAGGGTTGAAGGCAGTGAAGTTAGTTGGTCATTACAAATGTGAAGAGAATCTGTTTGCTTCCGAGATGTTCGACAAAATGTTGTACAGGAATGTGCTTCCTCGGCTGTGTGTAGGTTCTACTTTGCTTAAGTTGGGTGAGCAACAACATAGTTTATATTGGAATGCTAGACCTAATTCATCAAGTGTTAAGGAAATTCTTTTGATGTTTGTGTACTCCAAATTAGGTTGCATTGAAGGATAAATGCCACAAAGTTTTCATTTAACAATTCAAAATCTGAGAAAACTCTTTGACAAGCCAATAAAACATCGCATATTGAAGCAAGTTATTCGAGTCAATTGGTGGTTTACAATTGCCTTTGGCATATATCAATCTCCCTGGTTTGACATAGGACAAGAACTGTTGGCATTTCTTGAGAATGAAATTTTTGACACCAGGCAGGGAACAAATGGCTCAAAAGCTGCACTTGCTAATATTGGAATACTTATTAGCTTCTTGTCTTGAAGCAATTTTACCTTTGGATGATGACTTTGAACTTCTTCTGCCAAGTTCTCAAGATGTATTGGTTAATCATGGCTTACACAAATAAAATACAATGGAAGTCATTTGAGTATGATGTGGCGTTGTTGTTTGACTTGATATTCCTAGAGAAATCCCAGGGTTCTCCAGATACTTTTTTTCAACAGTATGGTTATACGTTTGGATGTTATACAATGTTTCTATATTGCAAAATATTTTGGTGTTATTGGTTATGGCAGTAGACACATCTCTATCCTTCCTGTGATTGCATTTGATACTTGTGGAGCTATGATGTTGCATCATTCTAGTTACGAGTTGAATTTATTTGCTAATCGAGTAGGATGGGAGAATAAAGTGCAAGCAAGTTTCTTAGCGCTTGATACTTGGATTGTCATTATCAAAATTTTTGAGCAGATGCTAGAGAACAAATTTTGAAATATTCTACAGGTTACTGATGCTTTGCTGGTCGAATTTCCTCTATCTTATTGTTGTACTTCTTTTCTGCTCAGGCATTCTACGAAAGTGTCCACACGAGAAGGACTTATCAAGGGCAATTGTCATATGCGTTGTAGAAATGAGTTGGAAAGAGTCTAAACCTGGTAGAGTAACCTTCCATTGGGTACTTACACCTTGTAATTAGATTGCGCTCACTGATAACACAGGACACTGTTTCAAATTAATGGTAGTCTTGGTTAACACACAAAACTACAAACAAAGGGCCAATATGACTATGCTTGATCAATCAAGTGCACATGATCATGTTAGAAAATATGTATATGCAGGGTTGCTTCACTCAAATGCACCAATTGAGTCTTCACATAGTTGGCTTCAATTTATGTTGTGAAAGTCTTAATATTGTGGTCCAACCTTTCCCTGAAAATGCAACATGGGAGGATCCAGTCCTCAAAGCAAAGTTTCCAGGTTTTCATTGTTAATCCTTGAGGTCAAGGATTGTTTCATGGGGATTGGAATGTGATGACCTAAATAAAACATCTATTAGAAATAAGTAAGTGTAGTTAGTGAGGTTCCAAGCTGAAAGAATGGAGCATGGGTGGGTTTAGCTAATTCTAATCCAACGAGTGAAATCTAGTTTTATTGAACAAGCTACAAGGGTCAAGATCAACCCACATCAGCAGAGGTGGTTATCAGTGTTATAACCACCCGGACAGAAAAGAGAGAAGGCATAGATCAATTGTATTTTCCTCCCTCCTGATTCTATCTTCTTCTCTCCTCTTTTCTTCTACTTCTTCTTCCCTTCTCTCTCTCTCTGACCCTCTTCTTCTTTTTATTCTTCTTGTTCTATTTCAAGTTACGGGTTCATCAATAAAAGTTTACTAGATTGGTTTCTGCTTCTTTCTTTATATAAGTTTACAATGTAGTAGAGATTTAGTTTTGCCGTTATAACACAGACAATTGTCCCAAAAAGTACTGTGATTGTTTCACATTTTCATTAATTATTTTATTGATTAACCAGGTCAAAATATAAAAATCATATAGTGTAAAACTCAAAAAGTTATTGTATAACTATAGTTATATATGAATTCTATTATCGAATTAAGATGTGGTGCGATAATTGAGATCAATGTACTCTCAATTAGAAGTTTTGATTGGATTTGATCCTTGAGGATAGAGAACCTCTTGGTAGGGAGAAAGGGAAGGGGAATATGAAAAAATTAAGCATAAGAACCTGTCACGTTACAAAGACATATTTACTACTATCTAATATTTTGGTCCCAAAATTAACCATTCTTCTATTATTGTAGTTCCAAAATTTTATCCCCTTTCTAAGAAAATTTCATTCCTCTACACAATCCTATATCTTTGAATCATAGAGAAAGTGCATGAACCCCCATCTTAAACTAAAGCAAAAAAAAGGTTCAAATTTTCAAGAATTTTATGTACATTTATTTCTTCCCATTCAACAAAACTTCAGTGTCTTGTAGTAATGAGTATACATACAAAATGAGACTTCTAAATTTGAATAGAGTTAAGTAAATATTAGGAGTAGTACTTTCTCTTATATTTCAACCAAACAAATGTCTAATATACATCACATTTTTTGTCAAATTCTTTTGTCTAGAGAAGTTCCAAAAAGAGGAAGAAACCAACAAGAATGTTAAGCATTGCAGCCAAACTAATTCTCACACCAGCACTCTCCAAACCAAGAGGGAATTCACACGAATCAATAGAAGGATTTGTCTCCACAATCTGTGCCAATCCATCAAAAACACAAGCTTCCACATCTTGAGCATTCATCTGGTAATACATGTTGAATGCATAAGAAACATTTCCATCTGCATCCAACTTGTTGCATGATCCACCATATGACATTGCTGTACAATCTGACCTAGAGCAAGCATATTGTACACTCGAAGGCAATCTACCTATATTGCAATAACAACAACGTCTCAATCTCAAGAAAGTTAATTGGGATCGGTTATATGTTGAAGTAGCAAAATTGACCAATTACTAGTAATCTATACACCACTAAAGGTTGTAGTGGCCCAGTAAGTAAGTACTCCTACATTATTATGCAGAAATCTTGAGTTCCAGTCCTAGGTATGGAATCGTTTTTTTTAATGGGAGAACTTTACTCCCCAAGTGGGACTTTTTCGGTATGAATCTACATTAGACGAGCCTCACAGCAAATACTGAACACTATGTGAAAAATTAAAAAACTAAGTTGACTAATACACAACTCGCGCAAGTTAAATAGGTTGAATTTTGACTTATTTGTTGACTTGACCCTACGAATTTGAACTCAAAATGTCCCATCAAACAATTGGTCAACAAGAATCAGAATAGTGTAACCCGACGAAACAAAATGCAACTAAAACCTAACCATACAAGATCAAATTCATAATCTAGCTAAGTTTGAAAACACTTGAGTTATGATCAGTTATTTGACCCGACACCACCTTAAACCAAGCAAACTATGGGCAGGTTGAATCATATATGACCCGTTATTGAATATTTACTTTGATCCGCCCTCCAACCATTTCCCACCTCTAATTTTCTGAATTATTATCCCGGTTCATGTTACTTCATCTTAATTTAATATCATATAGTAAAATTTAAAGAAAAAAATAGGAAGTAGTAGGAGTTTGAAGTTTTACCTATATCTTCAGCATATTTGTTCAAAACGCACCATTTCTTCTCCAAGTACTTGATGTTCTTTGCACCATGAAGCTTTGCCTCATGGCCTTGTCCTGTGATATCCATAGAAAATTTAGGCTGTCCATCATACTTAAATATACCCCAATGACGTTCAAAACTTCCTGGTGCAATATTCTTTTGGTTCTCATCTGTTAAACTAAATAGATAATACTCAATATCTCCAGGGTATAGTGGTGTCCCCTTTTTTGATGCCATTTTCTTGAAAAATCCACTATAGAATCTTTTAGCCAAGGTGACATTTCCATATAAATCTCCATCTGTTGGCCAACCAATTTCTCCAACAATTATCTTCAAACCGGAACAACTAGCTTTTTTCAGTGACACCACTAACGTGTCCAAATTCGCATCGAACATGTTACTGTACGATACTCCGTTGTCATGTACCGCTTTCGATTGACCATCGAAAAATGCAAATTCTACAGGGAAATGTTTGTTTTCGTGGAGACTAAGGAAAGGGTAAATATTTACGAGGAATGGGGCATTGTTGTCTTTGAAGAAACGACATATCTTCTGCATTAGGTCCCTGATGTCCTGTCGGAAATCGCCCTGTGATGGACCCCCTTTACCGGACTCATAAATGTCGGCGTTTTGTGGGATGGTAGCTTTGATTTTGTCACCAAGGCCAGCTGAATCAAGGGCCTTTTGTACATTTTGTAATGCTGGAAATGTAGATTTTATGAATGAACCATTGTATGATTTCAAGAATGGTTCATTTCCAACTGCCACAAACCTTCAACAAAATTAACATGTCAAAGGTCAAAATTCGAGACATGTCAAAGAAGGCTTTAATTAATTACTTTTTCTCAAATATACAATTTTCTAAAAAAAACAAAAAGTTTATGGAGAAAAAAAGAACAATTCCTTAGGACTCTTAGTTCCGGAATTAATTTTTGAATGGGCCTATACCACGTTTAGTTGGGATAAAATTTCAGAATAACTTATTCTGAAATTAGTTATCTTGGGATTATATTGTTATTTTTGTCCCAAACTGAGAGTGGAACTACAAATCTTAGAATAATTTATTTCAAAATAACTTGTTTCTCAACCAAACGACCCCTCGTATGATTAAGAATAAAAAGATAGGAAAAAGGGGTGATTACTTTATATCAACACCCCCTTTATACAAATGTGCGCTGACATTTTTTTTCACCCATTCCTTGGCAAAGTCATAATCATCTGCAAATTTTTCCAACTGGTTATTTGGGATACCAAGCATGACCTCAATACCAGTACCAGCAAAGTACTTAATAGTCCAATGATCAGAATCAAACAACTTGACCTTATCAATCTTATTATCTTTGAGCATTTGAACAATTATTGAAGGGTGCAAAGTTTGTGCAGCTTGTGTACCCCAATTGACACCAAGACCATACACAAAACTAGTCGATAGCGCCAAGCAACATACCCATATCAATATCTTAATATGAGCCATTGCTAGTGCTTATCACTAGCTTCTATATATGTGGGCGCGTCTGTCTGATTATATTTCAGTTACTTATAAAAAATTAATTTTTTTAAAAGGGTGAAATGGGGTGTTTGAAAGGAAAAATATGTATGAACAGAGGTTGACGCAATTTTATTTCACATATGAATGTATGAGCTATTGTCAAGGAGAGAAGAAACCGGGCAAACACTACTTGTTATTTCTTTGGTATTCCTACAACTTCTGAATTTATGTAAGGGAGGAGTTTATGTTTTTGTTTGTTATCAATTTAACTTCTCATGTGTGTGTTTCACGATATATATTTTTTTACGCCATCAGATTAAGGTGACCAATGACCATGCATTTGCAACAGTAAGTAAATTTTTACAGAATTATTTTTTATTATAATGTAGTAAATTAAATAAATAATTTATTATAATTAGTTAAATACATTACAAGTGGAAAAGTTATATATGAGTGAATACATAATTACTTTTCTGAAGTAAAACTGTTATTTTTAGAAGACACTTCTTCGTGAGGTTTTTATTACCTCATAAATAATTTTGAATTGATATTATTACGTATATTTTTAGCCAACTGGTATAGAGAATATATGCACTGTCTTAAAGAGCATGAGGATTTAAAAAAGAATAATTATAATTTAATTTTATAAGTTCCTTTTTAAAAATGTATTTCTTATTATTCTTCTTATTTTAACTATTTTTCAAAGTTTTTTTTTTCTTTTATTTCTTCTTTCTTCTTTCTTCTTCGTAAATCTGTTGCCAATGTCACCATTTCTCCATCGCCCCTCCCCCATCCACCTTCACTTCCAATGTCACCATTTTTTTCGCAAGTTCACTCATTTTCATTATTATCTCTTTAATTCTCTACAACTTCAAAATCTTATATAAAAAATATTGAAAAAATAATTTATGTATCTAAAAATAAGTTAAGTATATTCTTTATTTTTTATTCTTTACTAGTAGTGATTAATAGTCATTTATCTTTCTTTATTAGCATTTTTGAGAGACCACATCTGTTTAGCCTTGTCCATTGAGTTCATTTTCCCAAAAACCGTTCCTCTATCTACAATTAACAACAGACAATTCATATGCATTTGAATAGTCTTCTTTAAGGTGTCATTATTGAGAATCAAGTTAGGTAATGTTATAGGCTATCAAGAGTTATCTTTTTATTGGTTTCTTCTAGGATATATATCTTTTCAAGTTATTTTCATTTGGGGAGAATATAGACCAAGTATAGAGAAAATATTCTCCTTCCTCTTACTGGATTTTCAATGAAAATAAATCTTTGTTAGTTTTTATACTTTTAGTTTTATATTAGAAGAGTTTGTTGGATTATGGGAGATATACCTATAGCGGGTGAAATATCTTTAAGGACAATGTTGTAGGTACACCTCAAGCTATGAGAATTTTCGTGATTTATTATATTTTCTAACAATCTTAAGGATATTTCTTTATTAATCACGGAAAGAAAAAATTATTCTTAGAGAAACATTTCAAGAGAAGACAAAATAAGAGTAGTTTTTATCGGAGGAGAAGAGGAATTCAAATAAGAAAGTTGTAGTCTATCAACACATTTTGTTTCTAGTACTCTATTGACAAACACGACTGTAGACAATAAAATCTCACGCCGAGAAAATAATAATCAAGACAGAAAAATATCGCAACAATCGTAGTATTTATTTCAAATATGAGTGTTACAATCTCTATTAATCCTCTGATTCTTCCTTTCGAATATAAATTCAAGGGCTTCGAGCCTGATCTTGAATCTGATGGATTTGATCTTGAATTGTACTTGAATTCAAGAGCTTTTGAGTTTGATCTTAAATATGGTTGACTTGATCTTGGAAACTTGTAGAAAAATATTGGAGTGCTTGAATCTTTGTAGCTTGTAGAGAAAACTGCAATGTTTGATCCACAAACTCTCTGTCGCTTGTGGTTAGAATTTAGGTCCCTTTTCTGAATTGTGAGACCCATATTTATAGTTGTAGGATGAAAGAGTTGTGATAAGGACGAACTTCTTTCAACCAGTCAGATTTAAGTTGCCATGTCGATATTTGATTGATCGTAACATGTCATTTATACACGTGGCACATTTTCAATATTAGCCTTTGAATTTAATAAAATTTCGTTATCCACAAAATGCCCCCTACTTCAAGACTTGTTGAAATATACATCTTTTAGAGACTAGGCTAGAAGTAATTATTATGAGATATTTGATCTTATGCCCAATCCTTAAAGCCATATAGTAGTGGGTTAGGAGTAAAATAATAAAAAATATATATATAACCCTCACGTGAACTTTATGGAAAAGAAGGCCATCAACTTTTTTTCCTTATTTGATTGGTGCTTTCCTTAATTGATTAGGACATCAAGTTTGCATCAAATTCAGCTAATTGTAACACTTGTTTCGCTGCCTCAATTAGATGGGAATTGTTCAACTAATAACAACACTTGTTTCGCCGTTATCTGAAAATTAGTGGGCTCTCTTCAATTTGAGTTTCAACAGGATAATACGGTCCTAATCAAATTAGAAGATTTATATTTGTGTCATCTTGAAGCTCTATAAATAGATGGATATTCTTCACTATTTTTCATCGGTTGTAGAGTTGTGAGTCACGACGTGGAGTACAACACAAGGTAATTTCTACTCCTTTCTTTCTTTCTTTTGATTGTCACTTTTTTCACAGTTCAACATGATTGTAGTAAAAAGTTCATATCTTATTGTAGGAATATCGAAATCATGATCCGTCTGATTTCTAGAAAATAAAATTCTATATCTACAATATAGCCAAATTTCAGAATTAAATTCCTTCAATATTATTCTGCATAATTTTTTGAGGTTGACTTAAAATTCTGTCATATTCGAATCGTCACTTTTTCACAAACTTAACATGTATGCGATAGAACATTCATATCTTATTGTAAAAATATCAAAATTATGATCCGTTTAATTTTTCAAAAACTAGACTTCTATATCTACAATATAGCTAGATTTCAGAATTAAGCTCCTTCAATATTATTCTGCGTAATTTTTTGAAGTCGACTTAAAATTCTGTCATGCCCGAATCATCACTTTTTCACAGCTTAATATGTCTATAATAGAAAATTCATATATTATTGTAGAAATATTGAAATCATGATCCATTTAATTTCTAAGAAACTAGACTTGTATATCTACAATATAGTCAAATTTCAAAATTAATTTCCTTCAATATTATTCTGCATAATATTTTGAAGTTAGCTTAAAATTCTTTAATGCTGAATGTTTTAGATTTGCGCGGCTTCACCAAATAATTTATATCTTGAGATTGAAGCATCGAAATTAAAAAATATTTTGATTGCTAGAAATCAGACTTTAAATATTTCATTTTCACCAAATATCTTGTCTCAAGTCTAGTCTATTTGGTCTAGACTAAGTTTTGAACTTGAGTTTCGAATTTGAAACGTCTTGTCAGGTAACACTCTTCTTCTACTTGTGTTTTCTTTATTTTGTACTCTCTTTTTTATTTTGTTTTTAGGCAAAAGAAAAGAATAAGTCTTTGTCAAGAAAGAATTTACTTCATCTAAAATTTTACAACTTCCCGCATTCAAGGAGAAGATATTTCTAAGTTCAAGCCAATGATCTTACTTCATCTGAGACGAAAGACTTACTCCATCCGAGGTAAAGACTTTCTAAGTCAATGTGGAAGATTTTTATTACTCCATCCAAGATGAAGACTTTCTACATTCGAGTGGAAGATTTTATTACTCCATCCTAGTCGAACAATTCATTACTCCATCGAAGGTGAATACTTGCTACATCCGAGAGGAAGATTTTATTACCTCATCTAGGGTGAAGACTTTCTACGTTTGAGAGGAAGATTATATTACCTCATCCAGGGTGAAGACTTTCTATGTTCGAGAGGAAGATCTTATTACTCTATCCAGGGTGAACAATTATTACTCCATCCGAGGTGAAGACTTCCTACTCAGAGAGGAAGATTTTATACTCCATCCAGGGCAAAAAATTCATTATTCCATCTGATGTGAAGACTTCTACATCCAAGAGGAAATTTTGAGATCCTTTTAAGAGTAAATCTGTAAAGGGTCAGTTTAAGGTGAAAAGGAAAAAATATTGTCCACCTTACGACAGGCGAATCAGAAGATCTTAGCTTAAAGACTTGACAAACTTGAGATATCAACTTGTAGTCTCCTTGAATTGTAAAACTCCAACTTAAAGACTTTGAGAATTTGAATACTTCAACTTGAAGATATGACTGGTTTGAAAATTTCAACTTGAAGACTTAAAGGATTTTAAGACTTCAACTTCAAGACTTGGAGGATTAGAATAATTCAACTTGAAGACTTAGAGGATTTTAACATTTGAACTTCAAGACTTGGAAGATTTGAATATTTCAGCTTGAAGACATGGCAAACTTGAGACTTCCACTTGTAGACTTGACAAATTTGAAGACTTCAATTTGCAGACTCAGCGAATTTGAATACTTTAACTTACAGACTCGGTGAATTTGAAGACTTCAACTTGAAGAGCTAGCTGACTTGAAGACTTCAACTCACACACGTGGTGGATTTGAATACTTCATCTTAAAAACTTGAAAGATGTGAAGGCTTCAACTTGCAAAATTCATGGATTTGAAATCTTTAAATTGAAGACTTAGAGGATTTGAAGACTTCAACTTGAAAACATGATTATTTTTAAGACTTCAACTTACAAATTTGAAAAATTTGAAGACTTCAACTTAAGGCTTTGCAAATTTGAAGACTTCGACTAGCATATTTGAAAACCTTTTGAAAGATTATATTCACCTTATTGGGAGAACTCATCTGATATGAAGATTTACCCTTAGTGATCCATCAGTATTGAGCGGATTTGAAGACTTCAACTTGAAGAGCTAGCTGACTTGAAGACTTCAACTCACACACGTAGTGGATTTGAATACTTCAACTTAAAGACTTGATAGATGTGAAGGCTTCAGCTTGCAAAATTCATGGATTTGAAAGCTTTAACTTGAAGACTTAGAAGATTTGAAGATTTCAACTTGAAAACATGATTATTTTGAAGAACTAAACTTACAAATTTGACAAATTTGAGGACTTCGACTTGCATATTTGACAACCTTTGAAAGATTATATTCATATTATTGGGAAAACTCATTTGATATGAAGATTTGCTCTTAGTGATCCATCAATATTTAATGAAGGTCCAAGTTTTGATAAAATAGTGCATGTAGATCTGATCTTCATGTGCTTGGTCCGGTGTCTTCTATTTCATCGTATTTCACTCGAACACCTCTTGAAGTGATATATCTTCTTAAACTCATGAGACTAAACTTAGAATAAAACTCTAAGATGCCTATGAACCTCAATGAAGAGGATCAAGTAATTTCGTAATTCATAAAGAGTGAGCTTTTTTTTTGGTGTCCTAACTTTTTCCTAGATCGTCTCTTGCGAGGTTTTCAATCTAGCAGACCTTTTGCGTATTAACTTTTGCCTAGGCCTTCTCTCGCAAGATCTTTAAGCTAGTGGACCTTTTTTTTTAAGTCGTGCATAGTTTATACTCTTGCAGGCCAGGAGTGACATGCAGTTTATGCTCGTGGCTTAAGAAGCATTGTCTCGCTTCAAGGATAGTATTCTTTCAAGAACTTTTCATTAATAGGACCAATGCTCACACCATCTGCATCAACAAGCTTGTAAGTGCCACTTGGATACGCTTCTTGTATGACATATGGTCCATCCTACTTTGAGGTGAATTTGCCCTCAGACTAATGAGAAGTGATAATAGGCCTTCTTACTGCCAGGATTTGATCTCCTACTTGAAAGCATCTCAAGCAAACCTTTTTGTTGAAAGCACGAGATAGACGAGCTTGATAGCATTCAAAATTTTGATGAGCCTCCAATCTCTTCTCATCAAGTGCTTCTAACTCTGCAAGCCATAATCAAGCATTTTCTTCTTCAGTGAGCCCTTTTTGAATAGCAAACCTTAAAGAAGGTATTTGGCGCTCAAGTGGTAGGACCGCTTCAACTCCATAAGCAAGCGAGTATGGCGTTGCTTGTGTTGGAGTGTGGTGAGTCGTCCTATATGCCTACAAAGTTTCTTCCTCCGTTCATGCCAATCCCGTTTGGACTTGGAGATGACCTCCTTCAACAAGTTGCACAAAGTCTTATTGAATGCTTCAACTAGACCATTGGCGGCAACATGATACATAGAAGATTTATGCTGCTTGAAACCAAAGAGATCACAAATCTTGTTCATCAACTTGTTATCAAACGACTTGCCATTATCTGTTATTATATAACGAGGAATTCCAAAATGGTAGATGATATTGACTCAGATGAAATTTGCGACATTCTCTTTCTTTACCTCTTTAAGAGCAACAGCTTCGGCCCATTTGGAGAAGTAACCTATTGCAGCCAAGATGTACAAGTGTCCACCAGAAGATTTCAGCAACAGACTAATGATATCCAATCCCCATGCATCAAATGGCCAAGATGCAATGCTTGGGTGCAATACTTCGTGCGACTGATGTATGAAATTTGCATGAAACTGGCAAGACTTGCACCTTCAGGCGTAGTCCAAGCAATCTTTCACCATTGTTGGCCAATGATATCCCATCCTTTTTATGTGAAAGTGGAGCTTTGGTCCAGATTGATGTGATCCACATACTCCTAAATGTGCTTATTGTAAAGCTTCGGTTGCTTCTTCCTCCCACAAACATCGCAAGAGTACTCCCTCAAATAATCTTTTGTACAATGTATCTTTGTAAAAATGGAAGCGGGGTGCACGACGGTGGATTTCAATCCTTCTTATTGAATTTTCTGTCAAAATTTCATAACATAAATATTCAATAATGGATTGTCGCCAGTCCTCCTTCACCCCTTCAGAAACAGCGATGAGATGCTCAAACTTATTTTCCATATAGTCATCCTCATTCGGTGGCGGTACTACCTATTTTTGGCAGATAGTAACTTGTGGTTGATCTTGCAGAGTTAGTATTGAAGCTAGAGTAGCCAATGCATCAACTTTATTATTTTCCTTCCTCGGTATGTATTGGAGGGTTGCATCCCCAAGCCATCCTATCAACTTTTGAGCATAACCATGTTAGGGGCGTAGTTCAGGTTTCTTGACCTCATAGCTTCCGAAGAGTTGATTGATCACCAACTGAGAGTCACCAAAGACTTGTAATTGCAAAATTTCTTCATATGGACAGCCATCTCAAGTTCAAGTACTAATGTCTGATATTCAGCGACATTATTGGAGCAACATTGCGTCAAAGTGAATGAGTACAGTAGAACCTCTCCTTGCAAAGTGACAAATACCACGCTAGCCCCAACTCCACCACGATGTGTAGCACCATTAAAATATATCTTCCATGGAGGTTGAACTTCAACGACCATTGTATCTTCATCAGGCAGTTCATCGGTTAGCTTCCAATCATCAGGTATTGGGTGATCTGCCAGGAAGTCTTCTAACGCTTGTCCCTTTACGGCTTTTTGAGAGATGTACACAATCTCAAATTGTTGAAACTGGAGGTACCACCTTGCTAATTGATCACTAAGGACTGGTTTTGACACCACAAATTTGATGGGACTTTCTCTAGAAATGAGATGAATAATGTGAGCTTGGAAGTAGTGCTTCAATTTTTGGATCGAGAAGACTAATTCCAAACACAACTTTTCAATTGGCAATAATTCAACTCATTTAGTGTCATCATTCTACTTAAGTAACAAAGGGAGTTTCCCTTCCCTTCATTATTCTCTTGGATCAGTAGCGCTCCAACAGATCTTTCTTGTGCTGAAATGTATAATAATCAATGACTTTCTAGGTATAGGGGCTACTAGAACCGGAGGTTTCATTATATATGATATGATTCTCTCAAAGGCGTTAGCACAAACTTGATCCCACTTGAAAAGAGCACCCTTCTTCATGAGATGGCTAAATAGTTGGCATCTCTCAGCTAAGTTCGAGATGAATCTCCTAAGATATTCTAGCTTTCCTTGAAGGCTTTTTAATTCATGAATATTTTGAGGCTTAGGAATTTTCAAAATTGCTTCAACCTTGGCTTGATCGATTTCGATTCCCTGTGTTGCACGATAAAGCCCAAAAACTTTTCAAAAGTAACCCAATGGCACATTTCAATGGGTTTATTCTGAGTTGATATCTTCAAAGCAACTCGAACACCATTCTCAAGTCTTGCAAGTGGTCGTTCCGCTTTCTTAACTTCACCACCAAGTCATCAACATAACATTCAACATTTTTATGGAGCAAGTCGTCAAAGATATTCTACATAGCCCTTTGATATGTGGCACCAACATTCTTCAAACCAAAAGGCATTACTTTGTAGCAATAAATGCCCTTGGTGTACGAAATACAGTGAGTTCTTCATCCTTTGGTGCCATGCGGATTTGGTCATAGCCCAATGAACCATCCATGAAAGATATCACCTCGTAACCAGTGGTAGCATCGATCATCAACTTTGGGATGGGGATCGGAAACTCATCCTTAGGGAATGTGTTATTGAGATCCCTGAAGTCAATCCAGACTCGAATTTGGCCATTCTTCTTTCTCACGGGAATGATACTTAAAATCTATGTGGGGTATTTAACTTCGCCAACAAAGTTAGCTTCAATGTGTTTGTTAACTTTGTTTTCAATTAATGGAAGCAAGTATGGTTTGAAACGTCTTTGAGCCTGATCAACAGGACGATCACCGTTCCTGATTCCAAGTTGATGGACCGCTACTTTGGGATCCAATCCAGGAATCTCCCTATAACTCTAAGCAAACATATCCTTATATTCTCCAAATATACCTATGTAAGCGATTTCTTCATCAATTGTGAGGGAAGCACTTAGATAGGTTCGCCTTGGATCTTCAATGGTGCCAAGATTAACTTTCTTCAGAGAGTCTACTGTGGCCTTCACTCCTTCTTCAAGTTCTGGAGGAGCATCTCCAGCATCTTTATCCTCCTGAGGATCACTATCATTGACTGTTATTTGATAACACCAGATGATATCCTCTAGCTTCTCGTTAACCTCCATTTGAGATAAGGTATCGTGATTATTTTGTGTACATGAAGAGCCTACACTTTTTTTTATCTTCGTTGCGTTCCTTGGTATAAACCACAGTGTGATTCTTTGCCTTCAACACCTCCCCACATGAAACAACAAATTTTCATTTGTCGTCTTATTCTAGAAAGAATCAAACTTTGAAAATCTTTCTCGTTTTAAAATAAAGTGGCATTCTTACACTCTAACAGTTTTGCTGGAACTTGTTCTTCTTCTTCAATGGGCCTAACCTTTTGAACATATAAGTTCTCACAGTTGACTTCCCCAATCGGTCAAAGACAAAAGGTCTTTTGTCAGGCACACCAGACTCGTCTTCGATAATGATATAATTGGTAGTTGCTCTTCTTATGGAGATGCGAATTGGAGGTGGTTGCTTATACCCCAAACACTTGCGTGATTGCCTGATGGAAGATTCTGATGGGAGTTTCCCTAACTTTGATGGTTCATTAGGGTTGTACATAGCCTTTGCGAATAACTTGTCGGCATTAGGATCAAAACCTTCATTTGTGCGTTTTGTAGGGAGTGCCACATTTTGCAGAGGACTTTGAACCCTGAACTCTCCAAGTTGATTTGAGGATAATTTAATTGCATAAATTCGTCTGATAGGAAAAGTTAGCCCCTTTGGTACACTTGTTTGGGTGTCGAACGATTGACCTTCCTCTTTCTTTACCTTCGGCATATAGCGGAGTACATGTGTTATCTTCTTTTTTCAAAGGCCACATGTTCCCTTTATTTGAAAGGGAGTGTGACTCCTCAATGACAACTTTGACTTTTGCAGCAGTCCCATCAGCTCTTTTAGTTTCTAGCTCATCAATCTTAGCCCTTGCGACATTTTCGACTTTCACTTCTTTCACAATGTAATTTTTTAAGTAGAACTTCACATCGACAAAGTGGGTTCAGCTTCTGCAAATGGCTTATCATCAACAATTATCTTTTTCTTGACTCCACCTTCGAGATATTTCAAACATTGATAGTAGGAGGACGAAACAATTTTATTCTCGTGTATCCAAGGCCTTCCAAGCAACATATTGTATGAAGTTTTTGTGTTGATTACGTATATCCATGTGTTTGATCGCAAATCTTCAATATTGATCTCTAGCTTGATAGCATCTATGGCCCTTTCCCCCCCTTGATTGAATCCTTGCATCATCAAGCGACTCTCAGAAAGCTCTTCAGGTGAGATGCCAAGCTCCTTCATGGTGTGGATAGGAAGAATGTTAATTCCAAATCCATCATCTATCAAGATTCTATTTATCCTCTTCTCAAGCATGTGACCCATCATATATAAAGGACGATTGTGTAGTATTTTGCCAAGTAGAAGATCGTCATCTGTAAATGTGATTTTTGTATCACATGCAAGAACTTCTTAAAGAGAGGGCTCAAAAAGCTTTTCCGGCGATGATGAAGACAATGTTGATAAGCTTTCATTCTTCACTTCTTAATCGGTATTGAAGCATGATGCTTTGATGTTATTTTGAGCAATCTTCATGTAGATCCCACTTGGTAGGAATTCCTCCAAAGTCACAGGACTTCGTGGTTTTTGGTGGTACCGCACCTCCACTCTTGGCTTCTTTGAGTGCTCAACATGTTTTTGATTTCTTGGTCTTCTCACTATCTTCTTTCTTGTTGGTTGTTTAGCCGATTCCTTCTGTGGACGTGCTTTGGAGCATCTACGTCTAGTCACCAGAATCCAACCCTCACCATCATCTTCATCAAATTGAGTTTTACCTTGCTTTAGTGGTCCTTCTTCTTTACGCTCTTCATAGTTGCATATTTGGACCGGATCAAGAGAGCCAAAGGTGATAGATATTTGATTAGAACTTGCCTTATTGTTCGGACCAAACTACACGCAAGTGCACGTGGTCGTACAAGTAGTAAAGTGGCTTTATTTCAAGCCAAGTATCGATCCCACAGGGACTGAATTATGGTAATAATTATCCTAATTGTTAGTGAACGATATCGCTATGAAGGTAGACAACCAAACAAATAATGTTTTATGAGTCAATATTAATTGTTAATAAGAACCTAAGTCAAGATTGTAAATTAAAGTCTGAACAATAGCAATAAACAAGCTGAGGTTAAGGCAAGAAAAATTCGGATGATTCCTCCAATTTGGGTTGTAACTGTTGCCATACTGTTGATTATTGTTCCTTTGGACGTTTCCAACAAAATTCACCGAGTCTGGATTTGCACCACAACACTCAACTGAGTGTTCACTACTTCCACATACTTCACACCACACCTGATGAACTGCATTGACTGGGGCTTGTGCCTGGCTCAAGCTCATATTGCTGAAGTGAGTGTTGAGTTGATTTTGCAATGCCGCTATCTGTACAGCAATAGCTGTAAAACCATCCACCTTAAAGACTCCTGCAGCTTTCCTTGCTCCTCCTCGAGTTGAATCTGCATTCCATTCTGGATTTCCCTGTGAAATACGGTTTAATAAAGTGTAAAGCTCTTCATAGGTCTTCTCCAATGCCTGCCCACCGGCTGCTGAATCTAACAGAATCTTAGTATGCGGTTCCAAACCCTCAATGAGCGTATGCACCAACACATCATTAGACTGGTGATGATGAGGACAATCCCTTAGCATTGACTTGAACCTCTCCCAAGCCTGATACAAATTCTCACCCTCTCTCTGTTTGAAACTTAGAATCTGACTTCTAAGTCTGGCTGTCTTCCCTGATGGAAAGAATCGTATCAAAAACTTCTTTGCGAGGTCATCCCAAGTAGTGATAGAATTTGGTGGTTCAGCTTTCAACCACCTCTTTGCTTCCCCCAACAGTGAGAACGGGAATAATGTAAGCCTCACATAGTCGGATGATACTCCAGCGGGGATATAGGTGTCACTTATCTCCAAAAAGTTTTGGAGATGTTGTTGTGGATCTTCATGAGGGAGACCTGTAAATTGCCCGTTGGTGTGCAACAACTGCACCATATTCTGCTTGAGTTCGAACCTCCCTCCTGGCTCTGGTCTGCAAATGCTGGATGTTACATTATTTGCGTGTGAGATTGCCACTTCGCGGACCGGTCTAGCTGTCATCTCTTCGGGCACTAAAACTGCCCTTACAATCGGTGGATTCTGTTGCTGCTCCAGAATTGCCTGTCTTAGCAACTGCAGCTTCTTCTCTAGAGCTTCCCTTCTTTGGCGATGAAATTCTCTCTGGCTCTATAAATGAATCCACCAACTCCTTGTCTCTTGCCAGCGTTCAGAAAAAGTCAGTACCTGCAAGAGGAAGGCGAAGATCAAGTTGTCAACACTTATATCGAACTTGTAAACTAACACTAAGAAAATTAAATTACCAATTGCCAGTCCCCGACAATGGCGCCAAAAACTTGTACGGACCAAACTACACGCAAGTGCACGTGGTCATACAAGTAGTAAAGTGGCTTTATTTCAAGCCAAGTATCGCTCCCACAGAGACTGAATTATGGTAATAATTATCCTAATTGTTAGTGAACGATATCGCTATGAAGGTAGACAACCAAACAAATAATGTTTTATGAGTCAATATTAATAGCTAATAATAATCTAAGTCAAGATTGTAAATTAAAGTCTGAACAATAGCAATGAACAAGCTGAGGTTAAGGCAAGCATGCAGGGATGTAATTCACTAATTAGAATCAGTCAATGTTCTCTTGGTTGTTAGTCAGGAATTAATAACCTATGAATTGGATCTTTCGACTCCTCTCCAATTAAAGAATCATGAGACTTACATTACACATTTCTGTGATGCAAAAACCCCATGCTCTAGCCATACATAACAAATTCCATAAATGACTAATATGACATTCAGATATATTTCTATTTTGAACGTAAATCTTCTCTCAATTTTCCCAACTAAGAAAAGATCATATCCCACCAATTCACATCTATCCAATTAATTTCCCTTTCAGAATCAAAATTGGAATTCTAAGATATACATTAACATTGGCCAAATATTAACGTAGTAAAAACAAGAATTGATGGAACAACCATTATAGAGAAGATGAAAACTGAAATAATTAGTAATTACATTCCTCTACAATTATCCTTAACCTCAGCAAGAGGTGAACTTGCCACTCGTTTGTGGATTAAACATCTTCAAACAAGTAGAATTCATACAAGCAATTGAAACTAAAGAGAAAAAGGAAGATAGTTAACCCTAGAAATTCTTCGTCTCAACTGCCTGCTAACCACGTTCTTGCTCCAAAAATGTCAGATTGTTTAAAATAAAACCCAAGTGTTCTATTTATACTAGTGGAAATTTTTCCCGGAATAACAAGCAACGTGGCACGAAGTGTATCGCGGAGCACTAACTCCGTGCCACGTCCCTGTCGTGGACCCCCGTTGGAACTCAGCTCCCAGGTAAATGCACTTCAGCGTGTCACGACGCGTATCGCAGAGCACTGCCTCCGTGACACGGTGCCATCGCGCACCTCCACTGGAATTTGACATAAAATTCCCCTCTAGGAAAAATGCCTCCGCGATGGTAGCATGGCATGGAGCCATCGCGGAGCCCTATTTTTGCCAATTTTCCTTGCAACTTCCACTTCTTGCTTCCGAGTCCATTTCCACATTTCACCAACTTGTCGATTAGCTTCCAAAAATTCCTTCTAGACTGCAAAACAACACTAATCATGTTGGTTAGTATAAATTCACATTTACATAAAAATCACATAAGATGCACACATAAAAGTAGATAAACAAGTAGAAATGAAGTATTAAAGTATCACTTGGGCATGCAATTATGCCTAAGATCACTTATCATCCTCAAGCACAATCTTCTTCTCATTAGCCAGCTACATAATTTTGTCCTTAAACACAAAACACTTCTCAAGAGGATGACCCACAAGTCGATGGTACTTTCAATAATTTGGATTATTTGATCTTCCAGCTTCATTGGGTCGCTTTATCTCTGGAAATTCAATGAGTTTTAACTCAAGTAGTTCATCAAAAGTTTCAGGGACATCAGAATCGAGGAGAGGGTATTCCCTTTCTTTCATTTCCTTCAAGGTTAATTTTTGATTTTGGTTACCTCGAGAGGAAGTTGTTTTCACACTCTATTTCTTTCTCACCTTTGTAGAAAACTTCACAGGTGATACATCGGCATTCATGGATTCTTTGTTGTCACTCTTGGGTACAAACTTGCTCCATCTTTTGGGTTCTTCCTTTTCCTTCCCTTTACGAGGGTCAAAAATAGGCATCACTCCATTTTCAGTAAAAGACATGCTCGGCTCCATGTCATGAGCACAAGTAGCTAGCTCTTCAAAAGACCTTGGTTTAATTCCCTGTAAGATATAGAGAAGTCCCAGTGCATTCCTTGGATACACATCTATATTGCAGAAGCTTCGCTAAGTCTATCTTTTCAGTTTAGATTTGTATTTCTAAAATGATTGATGAAATCGATGATCGGTTCATCTTTCCTATGGCGAGTATTTGTGAGTTCCACCACGCTCACAGTACGACTTTTGCTATAGAAGCGATTGAGGAACTCCTACTCCAGTTGCCCCCAACTATCGATAGAATTAGACTCATGATTTGTGTACCAATTAAAGGCATTCCCTTTAAGGGAGCGGATGAACTACTTGATAAGATAGTCTCCATAAGTCCTTGCATTGTTACATATTTTGACAAAATGTGCAATATGTTGCTTTGGGTTTCCCTTGGCCTCAAACTGCTGAAATTTAGGTGTTTGATAATCGGTGGGCATCTTGAGGCTATCGATCCTTGTGGTGTACGGCTTTGCATATGTGAAAGAGGACTTGGAAGCAACTTCATACTTGTTACTGATAGTCCCCTCAATGAACTCATTTAGCTAGTCAAGTGGAATCATCCCTTTAGAAGAAATTGGAATTTCCTTAGCAGCCGATGCATATATTACAGGTGCATGACTAGACTCTCCTTTGACTAGGCTGTCCACCTTATTCATTAATTTCTCAATTCGAGCATCTTGATTTTGCACATACTTGGTCAAACCTTCAATCACCTGCGTCCAGTTTACTAGTTTCTCCTCCATAGATGAAGCATCGGTTACCATCGCTTGTATGACTGTTGGAGATGTTGGAGAATAACATGGATTATCATCTAAATTGATCTTTGACGGGCTCACCTTACATGGTGCGAGTGGAGAAGACCCACCACTCAAAGTATTATCATCTCCTTTCGTAGCAGAGTTCTTGGATCCAGAGAGGTTAAGTAGGGCCAAAGTCTTCTTGATTCTCTCAGCAACATTGTCTTCTTCTTTTGATGTGTTGGCAGAGGATCTTGCTCTTTTTGAGGATGAAGATCCAAGGACTAGAGTTGATGCAGACGACACTTAGAGTGCTTGTTGTCTTAGTATGCTTTCTTTGCTTCTTGTGACTGGTCCCAAACTTCCAAAATTAACACCGAGGATGCTTTCCACCTCAGCAGAGAACTCAGAGTCAACAACCTTGGGGGAAGTTGAATTGGAGTTGATCTTCTTGAAATCCATTTCGATGTTCTTGATCTTTGAAGATTGAAAATATGAGATGAGAGGTAGAAATGGTCCCATTGAGCGTGCCAGAATTTGTAGACAATAAAATCTAATGCCGAAAAAATAATAATCAAGTCGGAAAAATATCACAATAATCGTAGTATTTATTTCAAATATGAGTGTTACAATCTTTATTAATTCTCTGGTTCTTCCTTTCGCATATATATTCAAGGGCTTCAAGCTTGATCTTGAATCTGATGAATTTGATCTTGACTTGTACTTGAATTGAAGCGCTTTTGAGCTTGATCTTGAATCTGGTGGTCTTGGTCTTGGAAACTTGTAGAGAAATACTGGAGTGCTTGAATGCTTGTAGCTTGTAGAGAAAACTGCAGCTTTTGATCCACAAGCTCTCTCTATCTTATTGTTAGAATTTAGGTCCCTTTTCTGAATTATGAGACCCCTATTTATTGTTGTAGGATGGAAGAGTTGCAATAAGGACGAACTTCTTTCAACCAATCAGATTTAAGTTGACATGTCGATATTTTATTTGCTGGAACATGTCATTTATACACATGGTAGATTTTCATTGGCCTTTGATTTGAGTAGGCATGCTGTGTTATTTTGACACGTGACATGATCTTATTAGCTCTTTTATTTGACTTGGCGTGACACATCATTTAACACGTGGTGCCAATTTGGGCCTTTAGGAAGATGACATCTTAGGCTCAGTAAAGTGGGCTCAGTAAAGTGGGCTCATCATTGGTAGCCCAACTTGATATACTAGTCCAATGAAATTGAACCATTAATTAAATCCATATTGTTACACCCCATAAGTTTCTATCGTGTGACGAACGCGTGCGTACGTATGTTGAGAGTTTTTGAGTACGACTCACATGAAAAAAGGCTTAGAGAATGAACGGACGAGTATGGAATTATGCGAGCAGGAGGCCAAAGCCCGAGGCAGGGCGCCCCAAGCGCCGCGTCGTGCTACACCCTCGGCGCAAGGGCCAGCGCAAGGGCCCCTTCCTTAGCGTGTTGGGTGGTACGTCGTGCCCATGTTTTCGCGCTACAGGTGGCGCACCCCTGCCAATGCCCTATTATTATATAAAATCCCTTCTTGACAATTTGAAATCATTCTCAACATTTTGCCTCGGCTAAAATAGAGAGCAATGTGGGTTTTTGTCTAATTTTTGTCAAGTTACGCCGGTAAACTCTATTCAAATGCAAATTCACCTTGGATAACAAGTTCTAGGCCTACGAGGATCATCCCGCAGAGTTATTTCTTAAAAATGCGCACAAAGTATTGGAATCCCACAGGGTAAAGGTTGTTAGAATCACTTAAAATTGAATCCTAAACGACCACAAGCATTAGGTAAGCACCTCTTCCTTCTGAACTCTTGAGAAATTGTGGGTTTTCGGTCGAGTTAAAAAGAGTTGAATTATAGTTAATATTAATATCGAAAGATATTGTTGTGTGCCAACTCCTACTATTGAAATAGCTTTGTTCTCTCAGCGTAAGGGCTGCAAGTTAGTGGAAGTGCTGGCTCCAGGTTGGAAACTGTTTGGGTGAACGAAAGTAGGCATTCGAGGTATGTTAAGGCTTATTCCTTCAGCAAGTTATTCTCGTCGTATAATGATACGACTTATGCTTTTGAACATAGATGACAATCCCATGTATTTTATTGGCTGCTGCTTGTAGATAATGCTTATATATGTTGTGATTAGCTGTTAGAAAATGTAATGAGAATAGATTATAGTATCCCTTATCAGGAAAGAGCAGATTAGGTGTAACACACACTAGAAGCATTACAGTAAACCCTTTGTCCTTCTATTCACTGTGTAGTAGGATTCTGGCATGTTACTGCCATCCTAAGGCCTTAGAAACTTAGGGTTAGCTATTGGGCCTGTTTCAATAAATTAGACAGCAAAAAGGCATAGACGGGCGATATATAAGCATTATCTACAAGCAGCCCAAAAGGCTGTTAGCGTACCTTAGCGCCTTCATGGCCAAAATTTGAATAAAATAGTCCTACCCTAGAGTCAGCAACACCAAGGTTGCCGGTGGAAAATTTGACGACCTATTATATAGTTAGACACCGCTAGAGATTGTTAGCTACAGTCGACTTAATGTCACACCTACGGGTCACCAGAAGGTCACCCTAGTCATACGAGTCAGATAAACCCGTGGATACCCTAAGGAGGGAATCTTATCAGTAGTGAAATACGGGGCCAACGCCCCAACCTGCTCTTATAGATACTCAGATACAGGTTGCCGCGTGTGGCTAGGATCAAGTAAACCTACCTACGAGGTTAGGGATCGTTTAGAGAAGTTATGTGGAATCTGAACAGACCAAGTTAGTATCCAAGGGACTAGAATTATAGTAGCACAGTATTACGTTCAGGCTAGGAATTATAGCAAGCCGCCTGAGGAAGGTAAGGTGCTGACTGCTCAGGAACATGTCTGATTAAGTGGCAGCCCTACAGTTGTCCTAAGTAAAGAAATTAGACAGTTGACCGTTCGCGACATTACGATTCGCTTATGAGATACCACTGTCCTAGCATGACATTCAGAATATCGTTAAGCCACTCTAGATCTAGCCTTATTCGGTCCAGACTGTTAGAGATTATGATCACTATCAGGATCTTCTGATCAGATATATGCACACGGGGTGCGCCTGTTAGCAGCTATGTAGATTATTCTAGGGGCGAGTAGCAGTTGCGTTAGGCCTTAAGAGCCAGATACGCCTTCTGAGTGACTAGGTTGAGACTATGATGCAGTATATCGATTGGGATCGACCCCACCTAGGATAGCCTTCCATTGGTCAGTCTCAGGGTTACTAGCTGTGTCGTCGCCTACGGGGCTATATAGATCGCTCCAAGGAGCAAGATGTTGTCCTAAGGGACTATGCAGAGGCCCAAGGGACATATTACAGTCCATTTCATGGATGGACTATTATTTTATGTCATATCGGCATCACTGACCCTCGTCGAGCCTGGTGCCCAGGGTGCGTTACAAGAGTCCACCAGACTTAGACATAACTACAGGAGCCAAACAAGTTTAGTTGCAGACCCAGGGGACAGGTAGGTTGGCTATAGCACCAGCAGAGTCATAGGAACCCGGATAGGGGTATATAGATTGAAGTTTACTTGTCAGGGCTTATGGGGGCCCCAGTAGGTTATTTCTGTGTTGCTTGTACCTTCCAGGCTTATGGGGGGCAGGTTAGGTTCTTGTTTGTATTCCTACCTGCTAGTCATAACTTATGAATATGTAATTGTACAGTCTTAGCTCATATACATGTAGTGTTTTGCTAGGTGCAGGTTATGAATAAGCAAGCTTACAGGTTAATGCTTCTGCCCCTTCTTTCTACTTACTTTCAATCTTTAGCAGCTTCTATTTAGCTTTTTATTACCGCCTTACATATTCGCTATACATTGTACTGACGCCCAACTATGGGGCACTGCATTACTTGCCTGCAGATTTAGACAGATAGAATTCAGGATCTCCGTTAGCAGTTGTTCAGAGTCAGCAGTTTATCCAGCTCCTTTCATTCGGAGTTGCCAGGTTGTAGACATTACAGTCTTTTATTTACATAGCATTTGGGTAGGCCGGGGCCCTGTCCTAACCATTATTTCTATTCTTAGAGGCTTGCAGACTATAGTTTTTAGTTAGTTGGTTGTCGTTGGCTGTGTGGGGCCTAGTATAGCTGTCGTTTTTATTCCTGGTATAACTAGACAGCATGGTGATCTTGTTGGCCCGCATAGGATCCCTATTAAGGTTATGTTGGCTGGGTTAGCTGTTTTCTCTTGCACTTGTTGCGTGGCCTTGTCGGCCCGAGGCTGTGTTTACAACCGAGATATAGCCGTCTGTTTTCTTGATTGAGTAGTTGGTAGGCACCAGTGGTGCCTATGCCCAGTCAGGTCAGCCCAGATTCCTGTATGGCATTAGGTTCCAGTCATGCCTCCCAAGGTAGGGCATGACACATATTTATTAGACTTAAATTATTATATTAATTCATAATATTTTTTTGGATTAATATATCTTAAATTTAATATAATTTAGATTTCTTATGGATTTGAATTTAATAAAATTTCGTTATCCACAGTGACGAGTGAAAGAATACATGACTATGGGTGGGGATCGAAATGGACATCAAAACTAACAAACTGTAGGCGGTAGGATATGCTTTTGCTTTTGCAAAATTTTGAGTGGCATTAAAGGTTCTGCTTTCGGAGGTAATATCGTACCATCTACATTTTAGTGTTAATTATGCTTGTGCCATCATAAGGTATGTCGATATGCTCATATCTCTATTATTTTTTTAATATTTGGGTAACATGATTACTTTAAACTCAAAACCAATAATAAAGCCTTTGAGAAAAGAGTTGGGAAAATGACAATCCTACTGAGCCAAAAATTAATTTGAATAAAGCAGATGATATTTTTGTTGTAGTCATTCTTTAAGAGAATATTATGGTCAGTATGAGTGGCTGGGTGATAGGCATATCTGTGTGAATGATAATAATTTTGTGGCTTATACCCAAGTCAATGGAGGAGAAAATTTTATTTATCTTGGGGAATGAAGAGCTACTCAAGTTCTTGAAAAAAGAAAAAGTTTTTCTCAACCTCATAAATGAAAAGATACTTGCTTTAACTAAGGTTTCATGTTCCTAATATTTAAACCAATTTGATTGATGTGAAATTATTAAAAAAATTAAAAAAATCTTTTGAGAATGTTATGATTGTTTTAATTAAGAACAATATATTTGTTGGTTATGAATATTGTAACTGTGATTTAGTTGTGTTAAATGGTTCTAGTCATGAATGAAAATGATAGTAACTTGCTTGAGTGATTTTTTTGATTTATGACATGTTAAATTTTGATAAATCAGTTTATTTTATATTATGAAAATACAATCTTAAATAGAAAATTAGTTGTATAAAAAGATCAAAAGAGTAGATTTGTTGAGATGGTGAATTTATTTTGCTAATTAATTTTTGTGCAAAGAAATAAATTATTAATGAAGTTACTCCTCCTTATTCACTTGAATCGAATGGAGTAGTAAAGAGGAGAATAATCTTTTGAAATAAAATATGTATATTGTATGTTTGTTAGCTCTTGTGCACTTGATAATTTTCGGAGAGAAACTATTTATGTGCTTGCAAGATACATTAGAGTACCTTATTTACAAGAAAATTGAATCAATTTCTTATGATTTGTGAAAAATTTATCCCCTTAGATTGAAATATTTAAAAGTGTAGGGGTGACTTTTTAAGGTTATGCTACTTGATTTCGGAAAAGAAGAGGTATAACATTTCTGATTGTGTGTTCATTATGCATGTTAAAAATAAGTGTTACATATAAACTGTGTCTATTAATATTAATGTGATTGGGACCAATATTATAAGAAAAATAATATATATCGTTTTTGAGAATATATTTTCTTTGAAAGTGATGGAGTTATATTTTACGTGTTCAAAATAATTTTAAATATGAGAATTTGGGGAGAATAAAATTACAAGGCTAGAAAAAAAGTATATGTTAGTGAAGGAGTTTTATATTTATCTTGTTTATAGTGATCCTAAAATATATTATAGTGTTATTTATTCTCCTTAGTGTATTATTTAAAGAACAACTGATAAAAGTTATAATGAACTAATATTTGTTGTATTAGAGAGGTACAATGATGCCAAGTGGATCTTAATTAAAATCCGTCTCTAGTTATGTGTTTACTCTTCGTGGGGTGTAATATCATGAAATCAGCCAAATAGACCATATTTGGATTAACTATAAAATCCGAGTTTATGTCTTTGAAGTTGGTTGATAATGAGGCTAAGAAACTTTTAGCAAGTATTGAGATTGAGATAAAATCAACGTGTCTATACATTGTGGTTGCCAAGCAACATTAGCTGTAGTGAATAATTTTTTCAACGGAGTAAAATACATGTGTTTGAGATATAATGTAGTAAAATAATTGTTAAGAGGTAAAATTAAATTCATATATTATGTGGTGTCATAAGTGAATTTAGCCTATTCTTTGACTAAATCTTTGGGAAGAAAACTTATAAATGAAGCTTCAATGGGAGTGGGACTTTTGTCAAGTATATCGAACATGATGGTAACCCAACCTATGTGATTGGAGATACCATGAGTTAAGTTTATATAGGTAATAACAATTCATTTTTTGATCTTGCGCACTAAAAAATTTATCCCATTTATGATCTATTATGGTGTGTGTATAGTGCAAATCTGCAAGGAAAGTGAGGCTAAGTTGTAAATTCTTAATCTATTTCCATATACTTTATAGGTGGTGTATTGATCTGCAGAATATACTTGATGGATGGACCTATATGAGTGTGCAGTGGTGTCGCTTCTATGAAATTGTGGCATATTTCTAGAGCACTCATGAATATCAAGACACGCGTATGCCCTCTTAGCGCAAAACTGCGATAACAACAAAGATTGTGTAGGTATAATGTGATAAAATAAGACTCTAGGCTTACAAAAGGATTCTTGGTTCAGAGAAGTTCTAAAATTCACCAATTGTTCTGTAGGTTTAATCTTATTTTGTCTAGGCCTGATTCGTAATCTACGAGACACCAGATTCGACAAATATACTCATATGTGAAAATCCAGCAAAACTTCTTACTTTGTTCTATTTTTTAATATTATTTTTGAGTTATATGGGAATTGTCAAAAAAATAATTCATATCTCAAAAATAAGTTAAACATATTCTTTATTCTTTACTAGCGATGATTAGTCATTTATCTTTCTTTTAATTAGCATTTGTGAGAGACCATATTTGCTTAGCCTTTAATGTCCATTGAATTTATTTTTCCAAAAATCGCTTCTCTATCTACAATTAAAAACAAGCAATTCATATGCATTTGAGTAGTCTTCTTTAAGGTGTCATTATTGACAATCAAGTTTCATTACGTTATAGACTATCAAGAGTTATTTTTCTATTGATTTCTTCCGGGATATATTTTCATTTGGGAAGAAGAAAGACCAACTATAGAGAAAATATTCTTCTTCCTCTTGCTGGATTTTCTATAAAAATAAATTTCTCAATTTCTATACTTCTAGTTTTATACTAGAAGAGCTTATTGAATCCTGGTGGATATACCTACACCAGGTGAAATATCATTAATGATAGTGCCATAGGCATGCCTCAAGTTGCGAGAATTTCCGTGGTTTTTAATATTTTCCAACAAAGATTTCCTTACATTTGAAACAATTGTATAAAACCCATTAGATTTCAAGATGAATTAGGAGGCATGATTTAATTTTTATTATCAATAACTTAATAAAGTCTAAAAAGTCATGTGGAAGAAAGTTTAAAACACTCTTAGTGACAGTGAGTAGTGAGAGGGGAGGAAAATTAAATGCTTTAAAAGAAGAAGGAGGAAAGAATGGAAGAAAAAAATATGGGGGAAGAGGGTTAGCTGAAGAAGAAGAACGTGGAGGAGGGTGGGTGTCACGCCCCAAATCTGGGGAGGCGCAACTGACATATGATGTCTGCTTGATCGAGCAAGTCAACTGTAACTAAGCAATAATCATGACATTCGGACCGTCAAAGCCACCATCACAACCTGCTGGACAATAGAGTAAATTTGGATCGGAAAGGAAAAAACAACAACAACATAATAACATAAATATGCAAGAGGCTAGCAAGACCTTAACTGACACTATAAAACCTACAACTAGTCCTCTAAGCCTTAAAAGAGTACAATACTGATGGTCGGGACAGGGCCCCAGCCTACTCATAACTATATAACAAAACTCATGAAAATGCAAACTAGGCATCTACTCCAAAAAAAAAAAAGGGAGCATACCAACTCTGGCGCTAAACTCAAGATCTTACTACAGTGGGCGATCAGATCCTCTACCTGCACCTGCAGTACGAATGCAGGGGTCCCAGGTGAAGGAATATCAGTACGAATAAAATATACTAGTATGTAACGCTGAAATGCAATAACTTTAAGATAATAACAATAAGATGACTAAAATTTACTCAATAATATAGGGTAAGGAAGAGACAATCTGTAACTTTGCAACCTTTAACCTTATATGCATGAATGCATGAAATGTTTGTATTGTCTGTATGTAGGGGCCTTTCGATACTCGGACTGGATATAATATAATATATAATCACTCGTAGTCATTTTGATACTCGCACCGGGTATAATCTATTCTGATATTTGGAATGGATAATATATATATATATATATATATATATATATTATATATAGTAATGCATTGTCACACCCCGCCTTGGGGGGTATGACTGGCACCTGGTGCCCTACTGGGACCTGAACTGCTGGACTGCTAAGCCTGGGCACATCTGGTGCCTGGCTGGCTCTACTCACATTTCTGGGAACAAAGGGCTATATAACGACTGTAAACACAGCCCCCGGCCCATTGGTCTATAGCCTCCTGTACCTGTACTAACAGCTGACCAGAAACATATCAATTCGGGGAAACCTATGCGGGCCGACAAGGCCACCATGCTGTCTAGTTATCTGCAACTCAATCATGAAGTACTAAAAAGCTACGTGACCGGCAAGGTCACCACTACTGGCAAATTATGGCCCCACACGGCCATCATAAAAGAAAGAAAGAGTACTAACAGCTATACAACCGCACAGCCTCACACGACTGACTCATCTGACCACAGGGAGATATATACAGACTGCAAGCCTCTTAGAATAGCAATAGAAATGATCGGGACAAGGCCCCGACCTACCCGTACTCTACAACAAAAAGAACTAAAATACACCTCTGAAATTCAGCCTCCGGATGACAGGAGCTGAATACTCGGTCGCTGACAGGGATTACGTAGTATCGCCTGCTCGTCTATGAGTACCTGCAGGCAAGTAATGTAGTGCCCCACCGGGCATCAGTACCGCTGGTACTGAGTATGTAAAGCAATAACTGAAAGCAAAATATGAAAACGACAATGTAACTGATAAAACTAAAGTAGGAAGAAACAGATTAACTTGTCTGATAATGTAAATCATACCTTCTCTCAATTATACTGGATGGGATAGGAGTCATACCTGGAGACATATCCCTCTACTGTTGTTCTACTCGTATCTATCGTAACATGGCATAACATGAAATAACATAACATGGCACGCACAAACCTTACCCGGCCCCCATAAGCCGGGAGGTACAACCAGCACAGAATCTACACCCCTACCCCGGTCACCCCATCTCCTATAATAGCTATAAGCACCCCGCCGGTCCCCTGGGTATGCACTTGGGCTCACTGAGCCCCTGACTATAACTGCACCTGAGTCCGAAGGACTCCTGAATCAACACCCGGGCATATCCGCTCGACGGGGGTGTATAAAAGCTGACCAAGGCAAAATATGGGGAAACTGGCATCCCATCTTCGTCCCCTGGGGGACGGCATGCCACTCCGTAGAGTGACGTATCCTCGTCCTTTGGCGGACGAGTCGATACAGCTATTAACCCTGGGGCGGTCATGGATGCTAGGTAGTCCAACCCCAAACAATACAACGGTCTCAACTAGTAATAATGTCTGCATATCTCACATGCTGAGGCTAATAGGGGTAAGGTATCGTATATATTACATGCTGAACTAATGATAGTAATCTGTACGTATTTAATACGTGCTGAGACTGGTAAATATATATATATAAATATAGTCTCCTGCCAAACTGTACTGGGGCAAATGCTATACAAGATAGTGTTTCTGCTGAAAACTATGTTGTTTACTGAGTTTCTGTATTAACATGATTTCCTATTCCTAACATGCTTTCTAAACTTCATTTTAGCCTACTATTCTATTTCTGAACCGTCTCACGGATGTTGCATCGCTTTGCGGGATTTCAACTGAATACAATAATATCTTAACATTTCGTATTACATCGCATACTGAACATGCTGGGCAGTGTCTAACACTTGTGTTAGGATCAATGTCATACTAGTAAGTTTCACGCAAGTTACAACTCGATGCTTCTCATATCATATCAACATTTACAAAAAACGTAACGCTCGACTTCTGAACATTCTACTGGTCTGTAAATTACTACACTGTACCGATTTTACTTAACTTACCGAGGGAACTGGCTTTACATACCTTATCCTTGAATTATTCGTCTGTCGGACGGGACTCGGCCGGTACTTCAACTATTTTCTCCCAACTGCATTCATAAATATGTCAATCAATACTAAATACAACTTTACTTTAAAGAGTAACGTCACTTTCGATATTGTTTATAGCCCGAACTTAGGCTTATCGAAAGACGGCCGAAAACTCGTTATTTTTCAGCGGTCCAGAAGGGAGAAATATTCACTTCACAGTTAGGAACACATAGGCACTAATTTAGAGCAATTCCACTTACCTTAGCTCGGTGGCTCGACGATTCGTCGGCCGTATTTTACGAAACTGAATCCGTAGGAATGCTCTCTGCTGCTAAATACCTCAGTATCTGGAGTTAATTTGAATTTGGGCAGCGTTTAGCAGCGTAATCGGACAAAAATTATATAATTTCTTCATTCCTTCTTCTCCCTCTGCGTTTACCCTCTGTTTTCTGGAAATAATTATGTGTTATTATCATTTTAAACCGAAGTGGGGCTTTATATACTTGGGCCTGGACAAGGCCAACGTGTCACGGAGCCAACGCGGAGGCCCCTCCTCCATGACACGCTGCCATCGCGGAGGGGCTCTGCCTCGGCTCCTTCCGCGATGGTTCGACAGGTTTCTCGTCCGATATTTTCCCGGGCCCTTCTCCAGCACGTATGGCCTTCAAATATGCTTAACCAACGTGCGAATAGGTCGTCTAGGTGCCGTGAATTCTACGGGGTATAACATTCTCCCTCCCTTAAGAACATTCGTCCTCGAATGTACACTGTAATCTAGAGGACTACTTACTTTACTTTCTAGAAAAATTTCAGCAGAGTTTCCCCTGTAATATGGACTATAGCAAAAACCTGAAATGCAGAAAAGTCCAACACAGGTGCTGCACATAATAGTCTAGGATCCACTGGATAACTAAGTATCAATCTTTCTCACAACTATAAGGTACTGCGTAAGTAATAATACGGACATACCTGTCGCCTGACTAGGCCTGAAATAGGTGAGGGTATCTGAATTTCATATCTTCTTCAGCTTCCCACGTCATTTCTTCCCGGTTCCTGTACGCCACAATACTTTAACAGATGCAACATCTTTAGTCCTCAGCCTGCGAATCTTTCTGTCTAAGATAGCTACGGGAACCTCTTCATATGCTAACTCTTCTGTGACCTGGACATCTTGAACTGGAATTACTGTAGAAGGGTCCCCTATAAACTTCCTTAACATAGAGACATGGAATACTGGGTGAACAGATGCTAACTCTGGAGGCAAGTTCAATTCGTATGCAACTCGGCCTATTCTTCGCCGAATCTGATATGGCCCAATGAGTCTCGGGCTAAGCTTGCCTTTCTTGCCAAACCTCATTACCCCTTTCATCGGGGACACTTTCAGATATACCCAGTCATTTACCGCAAATTCTAGATTTCTGCGCCACGTATCTGCATAAGACTTCTGGCGGCTCTGAGCAGTCAGTAAACGTTCTCGGATAAGCTTTATCTTTTCCTCTGACTGCCGAACAATGTCTGGGCCAACCAATGCTAATTCTCCTATTTCAAACCAGCCCACCGGCGACCTACATTTTCGCCCGTATAATGCCTCGAAAGGTGCCATCTGGATAGCTAAATGATAATTGTTATTATAAGCAAATTCAATTAACGAAAGATGCTCATCCCAGCTACCCCCAAAATCCAACACACACGCTCGTAACATATCTTCGAGTGTCTGAATTGTACGTTCAGCCTGCCCATCTATTTGAGGATGGAATGCTGTGCTCAAGTTAATCTATGTTCCCAACCCCTTCTGAAACGACTGCCAGAATCTAGCTGTGAATTGTGCTCCTCTATCTGAAATGATGGATACTGGCACTCCCTGCAATCTAACTATTTCTCTGATATATAATTCGGCATAATCCTCAGCTGAGAAGGTAGCCCTCACTGGCAGGAAATGAGATGATTTTGTCAGCCTGTCAACTATTACCCAAATGGAATCATTTCTGCGTCTAGTATGGGGTAACCCTGTTACAAAATCCATGTTTATCGTTTCTCATTTCCACATAGGCACCGTTATCTCTTGCGTCAAACCGCCCGATTTCTGGTGCTCTGCTTTCACCTGCTGACAATTAGAACATCTAGATACAAATTCAGCTATCTCAGCTTTCATACCTGGCCACCAGTAGATGTCTCTGATGTCGTGGTACATTTTCGTCGCTCCTGGATGGAGGGAATATCGAGCATAATGTACCTCATACATGATCCGCCCGCGAAGCCCTGAAATATTCGGGACACAGAGGTGGCCCTTACAACGTAACACATCATCCTCAGTTATCTGAAAATCTGACTCCTTACCTCTCTGAATTCTATCTTTGAGTTGGACTAAATCAGGATCCTCGTACTGTCGTTTTTTTACTTCTGTAACTAATGATGACACAGCAGAATTCTGAATTACTGCTCTATTATTTTTTGTTTCCATTACTCGAACGGCCAAACCAGCTAACTGATGAATTTCTTTGGCTAACTTCCGCTTCTCAGGTCGCAAATACACCAAACTCCCCATTGACTTACGGCTCAGGGCATCTGCTACAACATTAGCTTTTCCGGGGTGGTATAGAATATTCACATCATAATCTTTTAATAGCTCCAACCAGCGGCGTTGCCGCAGATTCAACTCCCTCTGAGTGAAAATATACTGTAGGCTCTTATGATCTGTGTAAATATCAACATGGACGCCGTACAGGTAATGCCTCCACATCTTTAAGGCGTGGATTACTGCGGCCAATTCCAGGTCGTGGGTAGGGTAATTCTTTTCGTGTTTCCTCAGCTGTCTGGAAGCATATGCAATTACTCTACCATGATGCATCAACACACAGCCTAACCCAACACCTGACGCGTCGCAATAGACTGAATAACCTTCTGTGCCTTCCGGCAATGCTAGCACTGGAGCGGAGGTTAATCTGTCTTTCAATTCCTGGAAACTCTGCTCGCATGCCTCTGTCCATTGAAACTTTGCTGCTTTCTGTGTCAATTTGGTCAGAGGTGCCGCAATGGTCGAGAACCCTTCAACGAACCTCCTGTAATACCCTGCTAATCCCAGAAAGCTACGAACTTCAGTTGGGGTGGTAGGCCTAGGCCATGACTTAACTACTTCTATTTTCTGCTTGTCTACCTGTATACCAGCATCTGAGACGATATGCCCTAAAAAGGCCACTGAGTTAAGCCAAAATTCACACTTAGAAAATTTAGCATACAGCTGACGGTCCCTGAGAATCTGGAGCACTGTCCGCAAATGAGTCCGGTGATCTGCTTCAGAGCGAGAATACACCAGAATGTCATCAATGAATACTATCACGAACAAGTCCAGGAAAGGTCTGAAAATACTGTTCATCAGGTCCATGAAGACTGCCGGCGCATTCGTTAACCTGAAGGACATAACTAGAAATTCAAAATGTCCATATCGGGTCCTGAACGCAGTCTTAGGAATATCTCTCTCCCGTACTCAGACCTGGTGGTATCCGGACCGCAAGTCAATCTTAGAAAAGTATCTGGCTCCCTGCAACTGATCAAATAGGTCGTCAATTCTGGGGAGCGGGTACTTGTTCTTTACTGTAACTTTGTTTAGTTGCCGGTAATCTATACATATTCGGAGCGAGCCATCTTTCTTTCTCACAAATAAAACTGGCGCACCCCACGGTGAAGTACTCGGCCTGATAAAACCTTTATCCAACAAATCTTTCAACTGCTCCTTTAATTCTTTGAGTTTTGCAGGAGCCATACGATAGGGAGGAATTGATATCGGCTGAGTGTCTGGTAATAAGTCAATAGCAAAGTCTATTTCCCTTTCTGGGGAATACCAGGTAACTCATCAGGAAACACATCAGGGAATTCATTCACCACTGGAACAGACTGGAGTGTCGGAGATTCTGTTTGGACATCCTGAACTCTGACCAGATGGTAAATATATCCCTTAGATATCAACTTCCTCGCCTGAAGGTAGGAAATAAACCTACCTTTTGGCGTAGCGATGCTGCCCTTCCACTCCCGCACTACTTCTCCTGGGAAGTGGAATCGGACCATTTTGGTCCAACATTCAACGTTGGCAAAGCACGGTACTAACCAATCCATACCCATTATGGCATCGAAGTCTATCATTTCTAACTCGACCAGATCTACTGTGGTCGAACGGTCAGCAACCTCTACTGTACACCCGCGGTAGATTCGGCTAGTTGTGATAGAGTCACCGACGGGCGTGGATACTAAGAAGGGCTGCTGCAATGATTCTGGTGCAATACTAAACTTTCGTGCTACAAATGGAGTAATGTAGGACAAAGTAGACCCTGGATCAATCAACACATAAACAGGGTGTGAGCAGATAGTTAACATACCTGTCACAACATCAGGCGACGCTTCTGAATCCTGCCTCCCTGGTAAGGCATATGTGCGGCTTGGACCCGCACCTGTACTGGAGGCCCCTGATCTGCCCCGACCCCTGCCTGCTGAAACTGAGGGCCTGCGCCCAGTCGAGGATGCTGTGGCTCGTGATCCTGCTGATGTCCTATCCTGTCTATCCCGGTACTCTCGACCTCTGGCTGGGCAATCTTTCATCAAATGGCCTTCTTGGCCACAAATATAACATGTGGTGGAGCCATATCTGCATGCTCCAGGATGGCGTCGACTGCATATAGGGCAAAGTGGTAGGGTGTACCTACTCTGCTCTGCCCTCCTCTGTAACGGTGAATCTGCCATCTGCGAGCCTCTACCAGTCTCTGACTGCCCCCTGCGGCTGAATCTACCCCCCTACGATTGTGGTGGAGGCGGGGGCCTGGGCGGCCTATCTGATAATCGTGGCCTGGGTGCTCCCCGGGCCTCCCTCTGTAACTCAACTGGCCTGTCCCGGCGACGCTGTTCCTGACTGACCCTTCTTATCTCCCGTTGTCGCTGTCTGATGCCCTCAATATTCTGGGCAAATGCCTGAACTCGAGCAATGTCCATGTCCTCTCGCAGTGTGGCTGTAATACAAGTCTCAACATATTCTGGATTCAATCCCATGATGAAGCGGTGTACTCTGGATGCCATGGTATCAACAAAGGCTGGTGCACACCGGGCTAAGGAATCAAACCGCAAGGAATATTCCCGAACACTCATGGCCCCCTGCTCTAGATGTAGGAACTGATCTACCCGAGCCTGTCGAATCTCCCGCGGCAGATAGTGATCCAGAAAAGCCCCTGAAAAGCTGGACCAGGTGGGAGGGGAAACATCTCTCCCTCGGGACCTTTCCCAGCTTTCATACCATAACACAGCAATATCCCGTAACCGGAATGCTGCCAATTCAACTGATTCAGTAGGCGTGGCATGCATAACCCTGAAGATTCTCTGCATTTGATCCAGAAAATCCTGAGGGTCCTCTGTCCGATCCGTACCTGTAAACTGCGGGGGATTCAAAGCTAAGAACTCTCAGACCCTCGAACTACCGGGCCCTCCTGATGATTTCGCAACTGTAAACGGCATTGGCTGACGCTGAGCAGCCATCATCTGTGCTAACATAACTACAACACTCCTAACCTCCTGTTCGGAAGGTGTCGATATAGGGATTGCTGAAGGTAATGTTGCCCCAAGTGGCTCCTGACGTGATGGAGACTGCTGAGGAGGCTGGGACGATGCCTCTGTAGTGCCCTCTGATCGGGTTGTTTCTAAACGAGGGGGAGGCATCCTGCTGGTGCCTTCCCCTGCTGCAATATCTAAGCTCCGACCTGTGATAGGATGGCGCTGGTCCGACATTATCTGTAACCAAAGAATATGGTAAGCTTTTAGAGACTCAACCCTATACGGTACCGCTCTACAGCACGACTGAATAAGAATAAAAGACAACCATCCTATCATGCCTTACAGCCTCCTATCCATAGTATGTGGTGCACAACACATCCATGGACAGGACTCTACTTAGCACGGCTTGCAGACTCCCTGGGATAAGACCTGCTCTGATACCAAGTTTGTCATACCCCGCCTTGGGGGGTATGACTGGCACCTGGTGCCCTATTGGGACCTGAACTGATGGACTGCTAAGCCTGGGCACATCTGGTGCCTGGCTGGCTCTACTCACATTTCTGGGAACAAAGGGCTATATAACGGCTGTAAACACAGCCCCCGGCCCATTGGCCTATAGCCTCCTGTACCTGTACTAACAGCTGACCAGAAACATATCAATTTGGGGAAACCTATGTGGGCCGACAAGGCCACCATGCTGTCTAGTTATCCGCAACTCAATCATGAAGTACTAAAAAGCTACGTGACCGGCAAGGTCACCACTATTGGCAAATTATGGCCCCACACGGCCATCATAAAAGAAAGAAAGAGTACTAACAGCTATACAACCGCACGGCCTCACACGATCGGCTCATCTGACCATAGGGAGATATATACAGACTGCAAGCCTTTAGGAATAGCAATAGAAATGATCGGGACAGGGCCCCGACCTACCCGTACTCTACAACAAAAAGAACTGAAATACACCTCTGAAATTCAGCCTCCGGATGACAGGAGCTGAATACTCGGTCGCTGACAGGGATTACGTAGTATCGCCTGCTCGTCTATGAGTACCTGCAGGCAAGTAATGTAGCGCCCCACCGGGCGTCAGTACCGCTGGTACTGAGTATGTAAAGCAATAACTGAAAGCAAAATATGAAAACGACAATGTAACTGATAAAACTAAAGTAGGAAGAAACAGATTAACTTGTCTGATAATGTAAATCATACCTTCTCTCAATTATACTGGATGGGATAGGAGTCATACCTGGAGACATATCCCTCTACTGTTGTTCTACTCGTATCTATCGTAACATGGCATAACATGAAATAACATAACATGGCACGCACAAACCTTACCCGGCCCCCATAAGCCGGGAGGTACAACCAACACAGAATCTACACCCCTACCCCGGTCACCCCATCTCCTATAATAGCTATAAGCACCCCGCCGGTCCCCTGGGTATGCACTTGGGCTCGCTGAGCCCCTGACTATAACTGCACCTGAGTCTGAAGGACTCCTGAATCAACACCCGGGCGTATCCGCTCGACGGGGGTGTATAAAAGCTGACCAAGGCAAAATATGGGGAAACTGGCATCCCATCTTCGTCCCTTGGGGGACGGCATGCCACTCCGTAGAGCGACGTATCCTCGTCCTCTGGCGGACGAGTCGATACAGCTATTAACCCTGGGGCGGTCATGGATGCTAGGTAGTCCAACCCCAAACAATACAATGGTCTCAACTAGTAATAATGTCTGCATATCTCACATGCTGAGGCTAATAGGGGTAAGGTATCGTATATATTACATGCTGAACTAATGATAGTAATCTGTACGTATTTAATACGTGCTGAGACTGGTAAATATATATATATATAAATATAGTCTCCTGCCAAACTGTACTGGGGCAAATGCTATACAAGATAGTGTTTCTGCTGAAAACTATGTTGTTTACTGAGTTTTTGTATTAACATGATTTCCTATTCCTAACATGCTTTCTAAACTTCATTTTAGCCTGCTATTCTATTTCTGAACCGTCTCACGGATGTTGCATCGCTTTGCGGGATTTCAACTGAATACAATAATATCTTAACATTTCGTATTACATCGCATACTGAACATGCTGGGCAGTTTCTAACACTTGTGTTAGGATCTATGTCATACTAGTAAGTTTCACGCAAGTTACAACTCGATGCTTCTCATATCGTATCAACATTCACAATAAACGTAACACTCGACTTCTGAACATTCTACTGGTCTGTAAATTACTACACTGTACCAATTTTACTTAACTTGCCGAGGGAACTGGCTTTACATACCTTATCCTTGAATTATTCGTCTTTCGGAAGGGACTCGGCCGGTACTTCAACTATTTTCTCCCAACTGCATTCATAAATATGTCAATCAATACTAAATACAACTTTACTTTAAAGAGTAACGTCACTTTCGATATAGTTTATAGCCCGAACTTAGGCTTATCGAAAGACGGTTGAAAACTCGCTATTTTTCAGCGGTCCAGAAGGGAGAAATATTCACTTCACAGTTAGGAACACATAGACACTAATTTAGAGCAATTCCACTTACCTTAGCTCGGTGGCTCGACGATTCGTCGGCCGTATTTTACGAAACTAAATCCGTAGGAATGCTCTCTGCTGCTAAATACCTCAGTATCTGGAGTTAATTTGAATTTGGGCAGCGTTTAGCAGCGTAATCGGACAAAAATTATATAATTTCTTCGTTCCTTCTTCTCCCTCTGCGTTTACCCTCTGTTTTCTGGAAATAATTATGTGTTATTATCATTTTAAACCAAAGTGGGGCTTTATATACTTGGGCCTGGACAAGGCCAACGTGTCACGGAGCCAACGCGGAGGCCCCTCCTCCGTGACACGCTGCCATCGCGGAGGGGCTCTGCCTCGGCTCCTTCCGCGATGGTTCGACAGGTTTCTCGTCCGATCTTTTCCCGGGCCCTTCTCCAGCATGTATGGCCTTCAAATATGCTTAAAACCAACGTGCGAATAGGTCGTATAGGTGCCGTGAATTCTACGGGGTATAACATGCATACACTATGCCATGAAAGTGCATCAAAATCTGAAAACTTGTTGAACATACAACTCCTTGAAACTCGTAAAATTACCGCGACTTGATAACTGAACTATGAGCATGAACTTACAACCCCGGAGCTAAGAAACTTTATAGATACTTATGTGGGGACTTTCCATGTCATCATGCCACGTAGGAGCCATTTGGAATATGCCATGTGGAGGCTTACATAAGCAAAAATCCTACACTTGGTGGAGTATTCTAGAAAACTATAGAGATTTCCCATAGAAGACCTTGGAGTCTTATGGAATTTCTAGGAAAGTCCTTGGAAAACTCTAGACATGTAGAAAATTCTAGAGAGGGACTTATTTGTAAATATATAGGGACTTGTACAATAATTATTATTTGCATATTAGTCCCTAAATGAGTAGTATAAATAGGAGGCCATTCATTTGTATAATCATCAAGAAAAATTAATCAAGTTCTCTACATTACTAAAAGCTTCTCTTACTAAATTTCTCTTATCTTCCTTATCCAATATTCTCTTAGCGATCTAGAGTTGAATGGGCTTACTTGAACTTGCAAGATCGTGAAAGATTCGTGAGCAAGTTGTCAAGTGCCGCATGGTGTGCTTAGTCAAAGTCTAAGTCCGTGACAAATTAGTATCAGAGCCAAGGTTAATACTGAGGGAATGGCAAACGAGGGAGACATCAACGCTGCTATACCACCAACGTCCAACAGGATGTTGGAAAAAGGCACCGAAAGGGGAGAAATATTCATAAGAGGAATGAGGAACTGCTGTCCGACCATACATCAAGCGAAAATGCTGACATCCCACTCACCTTCAACCACTGAGGCGAGTGATGACGAACATGATGGGCTTCCTACAGACGCCATTCATGGATTAGAGTGGATTGTAAGGGTTGACACGGCAAGGCAGGTTGTGGAGATATTCGGCAAACATTTGAACGAGGTTGATGACAAGTTCAAGACTGTTGAAGACTTCATCCTTGAGGAGAATGACGACATCTAAAAGGAGTTGGAGGGGAGAAAGCATGCGGAATTGGAGATGAGAGAAACTATCACTTCCTTGGAGTGCAGGCTCATGGAAGTGTTAAGCACGTTTGAGACCGTGAAGGCCAAGATAGAGACACTCGAGGGAGAGATTGAAGCTGGAGGGTCTGTGGCATCCGAAAAATAGAAGGAGGCCAAGGTTGAGGCCCCTAAACCACCAACTTTCAAAGGTGCTCGTGATGTACAAGAGGTGGAGAATTTTATTTGGTATTTGGAAAATTATTTCAAATGCAATAGGGTAAAGAGTGACGAGAGAAAGATTAATACTATTGTATTATACCTTTCAAAGATGGCCATTCTATGGTGGAAATGGAAGGAGTCCGATATGGAGAAGGGGCTTTGCTCAATCGACACATGGGAGAAGTTCTGAGCTGAGTTCAGGAGGTATTTCTTCCCCAATAACGTCATCTATAAGGCGAACTGCAAGTTTCGGGAGTTGAAGCAGACGGAAAGTATATGTGCATACGTGAAGAAGTTCACCACTCTTATGCTTCAAATTCCCAACCTCATAGATGAAGATATGTTATTCCACTTCATGGACGGGCTGCAAAATTGAGCCAAGACGGAGCTGGAATGTCAACAGGTTAGTACTATTGATGAAGCCATCTTACAGGCTGAAGCTTTGACTAACTTCAGGCATGACAAAGGAAAAGGCAAGGAGACAATAAGTAGTCATGCTAAAGGTGGGGGAGATCGTGGCAAAAGCAAGGAGTAGCAGTCGCATCCCAAGTATCATGACACCCACAAGTACGATGGCAGAAAGCTTGGATATCAAGGCTATGCTGAGAGGAAGGCGCAAGCCACAAAAAGAGACGGTTGCTACATATGCGAAGGACCACATGACTTCAATAGTTGTCCCGATTTAAAGAGTCTTAGTGCCATGGTACGTGAACGGAAAGATCATCCCCAAGGAGAGAATTCGAGCGCAGCACAATTGGGTATGATAGGATTATGTGGTGTTGTTAAAAAATAACCTATCCAACCCGAAGAAAATAATAATCAGTACGTGGACCTCACCATCAAAAACAAGCCTGCTCGTGCACTGGTGGACACAGGAGCAACCCACAATTTTGTGACTGAGGCCGCAGCAAAAAGACTAGAGTTGAAGCTTTCTCCAACTAACTCTCGTGTCAAGCCTGTAAATGCTGAAGCTTAAAATGCTCGTGGTATACCAATGACGTTGGTGTCAAATTAGGCAATTGAGAAGGTACGACAAACTTTACAATCACAACGATGGATATCTTTAATATTGTTCTAGGGAAAGAGTTCTTTAAACGATGTCATACCTTGATTGATCCATACCTCCAACATATCGTGGTCATGGAGCGAGAAGAAGCTTGCGTGGTTCCCACAATAACAATACCACAAGGACATAGCCAAACACAACTATCGGCTATGCAGCTTATAAAGGGGCTCAAGAAGGGGGAGCCCACGTTCATGGCAACTATTGCAAGTTTAGAGGAAGACAAGGGTTCCCAAGAGACGCTACCGCCTTGCATAGGAAAGCTACTCGAAGAGAACAAAGATATTATGCCCGACGAGCTGCCAAGGCACTTGCCTCCTAGGCATGAGGTGGATCATAAGATCGAGTTGGAGCATGGAACCAAACCACCCGCATACTCCCCGTACCGCATGGCTCTGCCCGAGTTGGAAGAGCTAAGGAAACAATTGAAGGAGTTGCTCGAAGCCGGTCATATCTGCCCATCCAAAGCACCCTATGGAGCGTTAGTCTTATTTCAAAAGAAGAAAGATGGATCATTACGCTTATGTATAGACTACCGAGCACTCAACAAAGTGACATCCTATCCCGCTTATTGCTGACTTATTCGATAGACTTGGACAAGCAAAGTACTTCACTAAGGTGGACCTTCGAAAGGGTTACTACCAAATGCGTATAGCAGAAGGGGATGAATCAAAGACGATGTGTGTGACGAGATATGGAGCCTATGAGTGGTTGGTGATGCCCTTCGACTTGACCAATGCACCCGCTACATTTTGCACACTGATGAATAATATTTTTCATCCCTACCTTGATCAGTTCGTGGTATTCTACTTGGACGATATAGTCATCTATAGCAACACCTTGGAGGAGCATGTAGAGCACTTAAAGAAGGTTTTTCAGGTCTTGCGGGAGAATGAGCTTTACATTAAATGGGAGAAGTGCGAGTTCGCCCAGCCTAAAGTACATTTGTTGGGACATGTCATTAGCCAGGGCCGATTGCGCATGGACGAGGCCAAAGTGCTAGCAATCCAAGAGTGGGAGGCGCCCACAAAGGTGACCGAGCTTAGATCATTCCTTGGACTCGCTAACTATTATTGCAGGTTCATTAGCGGCTATTCGACCAAGGCAACACCTTTAACCAAGTTGCTAAAGAAGAACAAGTCATAGGTTTGGATGGAACATTGTCAAAAGGCGTTCGAAGGCCTTAAGGCAGCTGTGATAGAGGAGCCAGTCTTGTCATTACCTGACTTTACCAAAACATTCGAGGTGCATACAGATGCATTTGATTTTGCCATTGAGGGTGTCTTAATGCAAGATAATCATCCCATGGCATTTGAGAGCCACAAGTTGAATAAGGCAGAATGACGTTACACAGTGCAAGAGAAAGAGATGACTGCCATTATTCATTGCCTTCACACATGGAGACATTACCTACTCGAGTCAAAGTTCGTGGTCAAAACTGACAATGTGGACACTAGCTACTTTCAAACGCAAAAGAAACTTACACCAAAGAAGGCTAGGTGGAAAGAATTCTTGGTCGAGTTTGATTACGAGTTAGAGTACAAGCCAGGTAAGGACAACGTCGTAGCTGCCATCACTTCAGCAAGTTGTGATATTTGTGAAGCCATAAAAGAGGGCATACAACACGACCCAGAAGCAAAGCAGCTTATGGAGTTATCCACCCAAGGAAAGACAAGACGTTTTTGGATGGAAAATGGACTATTGCTCACCATAGGACGAAGGGTCTACGTGCCCAAGTCTGGAAACATCAGGCGGCAGATTATGAAAGAAAGTCATGACACGTTATGGGCTGGACACCCGGGCCAGCATCGCACAAGGTCCTTGATCGAGTCAATCTACTATTGGTCGCGCATACGTGATGATATTGAATGTTATGTGCAGACCTTTATAGTGTGCCAACAGGATAAAGTAGAGCAACAACAACCTGGAGGAATTTTGGAACCACTACCAGTTGCAGAGTGTCCAGGGGAGAGCGTAAATATAGACTTCATCACTTGCTTAACAAAGTCTGAAGGATATGGGACGATTATGGTCGTGGTGGATAGGTTTTAAAAGTATGCTAGCTTCATGTCAGTTGCAACAGGTTGCACCGCTAAAGAGGCTGCCAAACTATTCTTCAAGAATATAGTGAAGTATTAGGGCCTTCCAAGGCACATCATTAGTGATCGAGACCCACGTTCTACCGGAAACTTTTGGAGAAAGTTGTTCAATATGCTTGGCGCGGAGCTACATTTCTCCACTAGTTTTCACCCACAAACTGATGGACAGACGGAACGGGTCAATGCCTTGTTGGAGTGCTACTTGAGGCACTTTGTGAGTTCACATCAGAAGGATTGGGCAAGGCTCCTAGACAACCCAATTCTCCTATAACTTACAACAGAGCGAGTCTACCATATGAACACCATTCAAGTTAGCCACTAGCCAACAACCACACACTCCACATTCACAACCAGCCGCGTTCGAGGGCAAAAGTTTGGGGGCTTACCATATGACTAAGGGGTTCGAGGAGCAGCTTGACACTGCTAAGTCCTACTTGGACAAGGCAACAAAGAAGATGAAGAAGTTTGTTGACCGCAAGCGTCATCCCACGGATTATAAATTTGGGGCATGGTTTTGGTGGAGTTTAACCCAAGGCAGTTTAAGACACTACGAGGCATGCACCAGAACTTGGTACGAAAGTATGAAGGGCCATTTAGGATTGTTGCCAAGATGGACAAGATCTCATATAAGTTGGAGTTACCAGGTCATCTCAAGGTTCATCCTGTCTTCCATGCCAACATGCTCAAGCCATACCATGAAGACCAGGATGACCCTACTCGAGGTCAATCAAGTAGGGCACCGATTACCATCACCGCCTCGCATGATCGGGAAATTGAGTCTATTATTGACTATCAAGCCAAGCGAAAATAAGGGCAAAAGGCTACTGCCATGTTCCTCATCCATTGGAGGAAGCCACATGGGAACGATATGAAGACTTATAGCAATTCAAGGATAAGATTTGAGAGTTTATGCAGCAGCACTGCGCCGCGGTCGTCGCAACACCAGGTTGGGGAGAGTGTGAGGACTTTCCATGTCATCATGCCACGTAGGAGCCATTTGGCATATATCTTTGCCATGTGGAGGCTTACATAAGCAAAAATCCTACACTTGGTGGAGTATTCTAGAAAACTATAGAGATTTCCCATGGAAGACCTTGGAGTCTTATGGAATTTCTAGGAAAGTCCTTGGAAAACTCTAGACATGTAGAAAATTCTAGAGAGGGACTTATTTGTAAATATGTAGGGACTTGTAGAATAATTATTATTTGCATATTAGTCCCTAAGTGAGTTGTATAAATAGAAGGCCATTCATTTTTATAATCATCAAGAAAAATTAATCAAGTTCTCTACATTATTAAAAGCTTCTCTTACCAAATTTCTCTTATCTTCCTTATCCAACATTCTCTTAGCGATCTAGAGTTGAAAGGGCTTACTTGAACTTGCAAGATCGTGAAAGATTCGTGAGCTAGTTGTCAAGTATCGCACGGTGCGCTTAGTCGAAGTCTAAGTATGTGACACTTAGCTTAAAATCTTGAGGACAACTCAGATGAAGCTTTGAATTAGATTCAAGAGTTTAGAATGGATAACTCGGAATAGTGGCTTGATTGGATTCAAGTTATGGAATTCTCTTTGGAATTGAGATTATCGGATCTATGTTGATCTAACTTAGACATTTAAGAACTAATAATCAATGCCCCTTTCATAGAGTCTTTTCTAATAGTTCAACAATAACATATTTCAATCTCCACAATTTATTTTCAACAATATAAGTAACTTAAAAAGTGCAGGAGCAAAAAGTAAGGTGAACAAGTAAATTATGATTAGATTAAGAGATATTGTAAACAAATGTTCATTTCATGTTATACATATATATATATATAGATATGTCACCAGCCAACTAACAATGCCCTTTCAAGGGTCTTCTAATATGATAACACATTTAATCGATACCACTTCAACTTACATAATCCGCCAATCCAATATACGATTCATAAGCTTAATGATAATAAGACCGTCAACTCTTATCTAAAGAATTATGGATAATTATTCAAGACATCTATTTCGGTTAAAGAGCTATAGAATAGGATCAATATGATGACAATTAACAAGTTCAAATCGACTATAACTTGTACCATAAGATTCGTGCAATTCCAAAGAAAGCGGTAGCACCTTTACATACCTCTCGTTTCTTTCAACGATTATACCTAGCATGACTTGGACCTTTCTTTATTAAGTTAATATACAATGTAGATGTATATGAAGCTAATATTAGACCTTGAACATAACTCAACTTTATCAAAATAGTAGATAAATAATTTTCGAATATATTGTACTTATTGGCATAACTTCGATGGTATATCTCCACACTCTCCTTCCCCATTTCAACATGACATATCCTTACAACAATGTATTGCCCCCAACCATAGAAAACACACAAAACAGCCCCTACCCAAAGCATTGAACCTGAAACACCACCACAACATATTAAACTCGCGGCTTCCTATCACCGTCCCATGAGTTCTTATTGATATTATAATGAGATTTCTCCATTCAAAATTTCATACAAAATAATGAACTTGGGCAGAGTACGTACCACACTTGAAGGAGAGTTCTTATCCTCTTTTCTTATAGTCTTTAAAGGTCTAAGAATTTTTCACATATACACCAAAAAGAGAAGAGAAAATTTCACAATATTTATACAACATTGGGTGTTCAATTTGGCGAAAGGGCCCGACATATGTCATCAACTTTTTTATCACATAATTTTCAAGGTATGTGAACAAGATTAGAACCAAAATTCTAAGAGTTTTACTCACCTTAAGCGGAAAAAAGGTGTATATTCTTGGATATGGAAGAAAGAGAGAAAATTTGAAGAATTTTTAGATTTTGGCTAAATATGAATGCTGAAATTGTTCACTGTTTTGGGACTTATAAGGGACCCTTATGGCCGTCCTTTTTGACCCATTTTTGGACCTTAATTTGGGGTACAATGAATCATGGATTTTGGGCCAAAGTAGACCTCTATTTGTGCCTCCAATTGGTTGATTTGGTGGCTGCAATTTAACTCTATTTTGAGCCATAATTTGATTAATACTGGTAGTCGCCTTTGCATTCATTTTGGTCCAGCTTTTGGTGTCACTTTTTTGGGCTACATTAAGCTACATTTAGGCTACTATTAGGTCTAATAACTTATGTAGTTGTTGCCCCAACTCGGCCCCCGTAACATAATTCATTTAGCACAAGTAGGCGATGCACCTACTTGTCTTTTAACATATTTTAGCCAAGCAAGCACCTTAATGGTTTTATCCCATTTTTCAAACCTTCATCCTTAGACTTCAAATTAACACTTATATACATTTAGCCATTTCAACTCTTGACCCAAATATTACCTCATCATCTCGAGTTTAAGCGCCCTCATCAGTATTGACTTAGTCGTATATGTGTTAAAAGGTATGAGGTGTTACAGTGGGGGTGGGCTGTGGAATAAAAAAATAATTTACGGTAAAAGTCATAAAGTAAGAAAGAGAAAATCGAGTCAAAAAGTAAGAAAGACAAAATAAAATAAAATAAAAATAAACACCAAAAACGAAAAAAAAATATTTTAAATTAAATTAACACATGTCAAGTTTGGATTGGTGTGTGATTAGCACTTAGTTTTTAAAAATGGGACTGGTTCAATAATTTGACTATTTCTGGTGCAGTACTTTTTTTTTCCAACTCTAGTAGAGAATTAGAAAAGTCGGGTGTACTGAACTTCTGTTATGTATAGGGTTCAGAAAAAGACCGACGCATAAAAATTTATTACACACTGTCTTACTTTATATTTTTTGTAGGAGACTGTTTAATAAAATTTATAAGTTAGTCACTCATTTGATTAAACAAATACAGAGATATAGCCATGGCAGCGGAGGGGAGGGAGTGTGGAGTGAGGCGGGTTTAAATCAATGCAGGTGCGAGACGGGGGCACGGTGGGTTGAATCAGTTGTTTTTAAATCTTAGCGGGTGCGAGTGAAAGTTTTTGCTTACGCTTTTTTGTTTAGTTTCATTTCTTTAATTCTTTTTACTTCACTTTTTCTTTAGTTTTTGGTACAACTTTTTACTTCACTGTTATTTACATTTGTAGCTTTGCCTTTGTATTTTTTAATTTTTCAGTTTTAATTTATAACAGTAAATTATATTTACTTTTGTTGTCATAGATTGAAGAATCATTGAGTTGATACAAACAAATATTACTGATTAATTAAAATTTAAAATATTAAATTAGCTTAACTTAATTTAGTTTTAAATATTAGTTAAATTAAATCTCATACAGCAAAATGTGATAAGTAAAAGTGAACGGAGAAAGTATATCTTTCATGATTTTTACTATTCTCCCTCTTTAATTTAAGGAAAAAAAACAAAATAATTTTTAATTTTTTCAGTAATATAAACTCTTCATTTGTAAAAGTAATGAAATTGAAGCAAAGTAACAAAATGAACTAAACTTAAGCGAGGCAGGACGGGAAGGGTTAAAAATGGAAAATATAGCTATGTGGGGTAGGATGAATTGGTACATATTTAAAAAAAATCAAACTGTCATATTAAAAAGCAAGTGCTTTAAAAAATAAATAAAGTAAAATTGCTGCCTTTTTTTAATAATAAAGATAAAAATGTTTAAGAGATTTTTACACTTTATCGCGATATATATGAGAAATTTGAAGCAAATAAAACATTGATATTGAATTAGGGTGATTTTTTAAAAATGGGATAATTTCAGGGTTTTTTTAGCAAATTTTGTTATTGTTAAAAAATTTGTGCAACAATATGAAAAAATCTGTGCAACAATATGACCATTTTGGGTCACGATTGTAACTTGTAAAAGTTGATTATAATTTTTACAAGTTGCGTCGGGCAGAAGAATGGAAAGTTACATTTTCATAAGTTAGATTCGATGAATCATGACTTTGGTACAAATTTATTTTAAAATTTTATCGAATGGGTATAATTTCTTATTTAATTATTGATCACAAGTTTTGATGAATTGACACGACTTTGAATTATTTTGAGTAAAAATTTCACAAGCTACCCTTTTCTAACTTTGGAATAACTTTAGAGATGCGACTTTTAAAGTTTCGTATGACTGAACTTCAGGAATTTTTTTCCTGAAGTACAGGTAAATGGCTGAAGTCAGGAAAAATGACTGAACTTCAATTGTATGTGACCAAAGTTCAAGCAAAATACTTATACTTTTAGCATAAATGCATGAACTACAACTATATAAAATTTCAAACAGTTGTTTGAAGTTAGACTTTGTCAAGACTAACTACAGACACCAGATGTCTGAAGTTATTCCAAAGTGGGTAACAATGCAAAAATTTATAAGTTTAGGGAATGACTTAAATAGTGATACCAATATCAAAAATCTATACACTTTCCCCTATTTTTATTTTGATTATCTTGTTAAATTATTTACAAGTTTGACAGAAAGATAAAATTTATTTGTGTTAAATTGTTCACAAATTTTGATGAACTTGAACTATCTTCTTTCTTACCTATCTTATTAAATTGTTTACAATTTCTAATAGAATGTCAAAACTTGTCCATGTTTTTTTTTTAAATTTTTTTTTATTTAATTCCTCCATAGAAGCTCCCACCCTTTTTGCTCCCTTGGTGACTAGAACCCACAACCTCAAGGTTGGAGGTGGAGAATGTTTACCATATGAACAACCCTCTCTTGTCAAACTTGTCCATGTTGTTCAATTGGTCACAGTGAATTCGCTGTTGTATAAATGACCGGAGATCTCTAGTGATTTCGATTTCACGTAAGCGAGTTGTAGCGTTTCAATATGAATTCTGAACTAAGGGCGAGTTTTAAGGTTCCTCTGCAAGGTTCATTATTGGAGGAGTGAGCAAAGCATAAAATAAGACTGAAAGAGATATTTGAATAACCGATGATCCTTGAGGATTTGCAAGACAATTCTCAAATGGTCTGCATGCTCATCCTCACTCCGAGAATAGATAAGGATCTCATCTATGAAATCAATGACGAATATGTTAAAATACTATCTAAAACTCTGTTCATCAAGTCTATAAAAGCTGTAGGAGTATTCTTTATTCCAAAAGACATAACCACAAATTCATAGTGACCATACTAAGATCTGAAGGCTGCCTTCAGAATGTCACATTTTTTGACTCTAAGCTGATGATAGCCGGATCTAAGGTCTATCTTTGAAAAGAAACTAGAACCCTAGAGTTGATCGAACAGGTCATAAATGCTGGGAATGAGATACTTATTTTTGACTGTGACTTTGTTCAGCTGACAGTAATCGATGTACATCCTGAGAGAACCGTCTTCTTACTTCTTCTTAATATACCACATATATTTTACCTTTACTTTATATTTTTTTATTTCTTCTTTAGGTGCGATGGTTATTTGGTATTTCTTTTCTTTTTTTTTCCAATCCAAATATATATAAAAAAAGACGCAACTTAATTTCATTATTTTTAACCATATAAATGATTTTAGCCGAAATAATGGAATTCCAAATGTATATTACTTTCTTTGTTCCATTTTAATTGTTAGGATAAGATTTACACATCATTTGAGAAAAAATTAATTGAGATGGTAATTTGACTAACCTTATTAATCTTTTAGAAACACACAATAATAATGCTTTTTAAATTTTAGAATGACTTTAAGTATCAATGATAAAATTAAAAAAATATGATCAATTATCTCTTAAATTTTAAAAATAATAAATATTTAAAATAATCAATTTTAATATATTTAACAATTAAAATGAAACGAATGAAATACTTTTCTTTCTTCTTTAGATACAACAAATATTTATCTTAAAGCTAAAATAATAAATTTTCAAATGCTTGCCTCGAATAAAACGTACCAATTAATGGGGGTGTCGTTTCCTTTTTTTCTTTTTTAAATTTATTTTCATTTTCTTTTCAGCCTACCATATTGATTCACTGGTATTGTACCCACCCGTTGAAACAGTTGTACGTTGCTGAGCAATATATAATAATCATATAATATAGATAGCAACAGCCTTTTCAAGAAGCAGAAGCTAATAAAAGGTAACAAATTTCTGTTGTATTTTTGTATTGGGTGAGGAAAAGAGAATTGAAGGTCCAAAATGGGGCCTTTTGCATTAGCTCTGGATACAAAGAATTCTTTTGCAGCCTCTTCTTCTGCTCCAGGTAATTCACAAGTATCCAGTTTTACTGAACATTGTAGAGTTTGCTAATTTCTAACCTGTCAACTATCTTTTACTTTTTCTGTTTTTTCCCATATTTTTCCAGGGCTGCTATGTATGGAAGTAATAATTGAGTCTAGTGTTATGTCAGAGCCTAATTGCTTGGAGTTTGGACTAATGGAAAGGGAAAATTTTTTGGGCATAATTTGTCAATGTGACTTGCTATTTAAACTGAAATTTTACAATATAGAAATGCGAATTTCGGATTTGTTTCTTTGGGGGACGGGGTGGGGGTGGGGGTGGGGCTGGATAAAGAAGTCCAATTAATTACAGGGTTAATGTATGCTATATTTGGTTTAAGTGTTCATTGAAACAAATCTATACTCTGGAGAAAAGGATGCATTGGGGTATTAATCTAGGTGCAGCTATAGTCATATCCAGAAATTGCATGGGTAACTGATATTAGTGATTCTGCTAGTGTAGGGTTCCGCTGGCCCCTTTGTGGCTAAGCAATGAATAAGGTAATTATATTTTTAGGATTCTTGTTGTTGAACATTGAGATCTCAAGATTCAGATTAGGTCACTCAACACTCTCAGTTACTGGATTCAGTATTTATTGGAGTCAGTATTTTTCGTACTAATATGACTTGAAGTTGAAAAGCTGTTGATATTTTAATCTGACAATGTTCTCGTAATGTTGTTAAATTAAGTGCACGCACTTTGAATTGCATATCTTATTGCTAACATGTTGGTTTTGAACAGACAAAACTTACAAGTGATAATAGTGAAATATTTCTATTAGTTACATCAAGGAGAACTCTTTCCTTCAGGAAATACAATTAATCAAGCAAAACTGTTTAGTGTAATGATAGGTCTAGCTTTATGGTGCTAGCATTAATGTCCAATAGATTGAATACTCTGCTTTTTAAGAAAAAAAGTTTCGTTTCATCAATTCTGAATACATTCAACTTTAATTGTTGAATGAGATTAAGTACTACTCTTAGCTGATGTCTTGCATACCAATATGCGCATAACGAACATGAAATGGAGAGGGATGGTTTCATGTGCCACCTTTCTGTTATTGGAATGCTCTTGTCTCTTTGGCATATTATACTTAAGAAGAAGCTCAAGGTTTCTCAATCAAGTACGGTTTATCTTAATGATATGAAGATTGTTATTAAAAATAGGGATAAAAGAAAAACCATGCATTATCTCATATTAGGATGTAGATTCATATTGGTTCTTTACCTTGTATGTTTCCGGTTTTTTCTTGAGGATGTGGTCTGATTTTGCAGATGCATCTGGTCGAAAAATGGATAACCTTCAGATGGTACCAAAAAAGTTGTTCGCATCAATCAACAATGCTGAAGAGAAACCATTTGATTTCATACGGATACTATTTGGTATGTCTGCTGAAATAATAGTAATAAGATGATGATATTGGATCATACTTGTCATATATCCTAAAGCTGCCACTCTCTTTGTTTTTCTTTTAATTAATGACTACACCCAACTTGCCTGCAACCAACCCCCACCTCTAACTAAGCACACCCTCCCAAAAAGAGGGGGTAAAAGGAATGAAGAAAGACGAATAAAAAGACCATTTATTTCACTATACAGTTGACAGATAGGAACTCTCTACATCAATATGTTTTCCCAACTTCCCCTTTCATTAGTGCTTGTGATTCTTTTACCAAAAATACTTCAACATTTGTAGGTTAGGAATGAAACAGCCACACCGCACAAAAAATTGAACAGTAAAGTGTCTACTCAAAAAGTTATTTTGATTACTTTTTGCTATACTTCTTGTATACCAGAGATTTTCCCATTATTAATAGGATTATTTACCTTATCTTAAGAAACACTGTTTAGTCACTAGAAAGAAATGTTCTAGACTGTCATCTGAAAATTCAAGTGATAAACCTGTCAAATGGAAGAATAGTTTTTTTCTGAAGCAACTTGGTGCTCAAAAGCTTATGATGGCATCATTTTTTTTTTCTTGCCAAGTAAAGGTTGTTTAATAATAAAGGTTCAGTACCAAGCTAGTACTGAGACGGAGGACATCATACAAAGCTGGATAGGTATATGATGCATCATGCCCCTAGGGCTTAGTTCAAGTGGCAAAGGTTGAGGGACTTGTGACTTAGGTCACAGGTTCAAGCCCTGCACCATGTAAACTAAGGCTAGTAGTTAAGTGGATAAGGGTAGAAGGGTGGGCCTAGTATCCCCGAGTTTTGATGGCTCGGTTGGTCCTAAGGGTTAGCTCTAGATAAATTTCTCGGTCACAAGAAAAGAAGGTTATATGATGCATCATAATTATCTCATACTATTTATACTCTTCCTGGGGGATGGGTTACAGAAAGGCCCAATAAAAGAATTTCTTTTTTTTTTTAAACATAGAAAAAGGAATTATTGAATGGGCAACTAGTAATAAAGATATTCACTTGATCAATTTTCTAAAAATTTCTATTGGAGAACAAAAGGACAAATGTTAACTGGATAAGGTCTAGAGCATAATGACATAGAGTTCCCAACTGCTTAAAAGAAGAGATTGCAGTAATCAAAATTATTATAAGAAAAGAATCTTTTGTTCGAGGTTTGGCACTTCTAATCTTGGTCAATTTGTGCAGAGGGTGTCATAGCAGGAGGGACTGCTGGCGTTGTTGTTGAAACAGCTTTATATCCCATTGATACAATAAAGACACGACTGCAGGCAAGTTAATTGTTTATAACTGAAGTCTATATCAATTATGTGTGTGGTACTATAATGCTAGAATTGTCATCTTTAGTAGCTTCACAACTCAACAGGCTTTCAGGATTCTCGGGACAATTAGCTCCTTATGTTGACAGGCTGGAACAAAGAAAGAAGGAAAGGGTAGATAGATAATTTAGACAGAGTAGAACTTTTGAAATATTTCATAGCCACATTCTATTGCGTACTCCCGTTGACATACCATTTGCATAAAGCTGAGAACTGCTATTTATGGTTTGTCCTTGTTTATATTCAGGTTTACTGCCTTTAAAGTAATTCAATGCAGAGCGTCAGGCTTCTTATCATTTTAATTTGCATAATTTTCAGTCTATTGTTTCTCCCTGAGTATTTGAGTCATCAGTTCATTGCTTCCCTGTGCAGGCAGTTCGTGGTGGAGGACAAATAGCCTTGAAAGGGTTGTATTCTGGGCTTGCTGGAAACCTTGCTGGAGTCCTACCGTAAGTTATAGTAACAAAGTACTATGTAATAGTATAGAACCATGTATATTCATGACACCTGAACTATTATCAACCAGATACAATTGAAAGTCTTTTATGCAACCATAACTAGCTTTCATTTCCTGTGATGAACAGTCCTATTTTCTTGTACGGTTTCTTAAGGATATTTAGCAGTAGTTTCTACTGATCCTGTTCTCTCGTGCAGGGCTTCTGCTATTTTTGTTGGTGTATATGAACCGGCAAAGCAGAAGCTATTGAAGATGTTTCCTGAAAATCTTAGTGCTGTGGCCCATCTTGTGAGAATTCTCCTCCCACTGTCATGGTTGCATTTGATCTTGTTTCCTAGTTCTATTTTATCAATCTGGTCTTGTTTTCTAGTTTGTGATATGGCATTAATAGAACTTACGTGACTAGAAATCATTTTAAAAACTTTTCTAGAGGGTGTTTGATGGCATATACTATTCCATTGTCATTTCTTCCCCTTGATTAAAGGAAAAAGTATCACACAGAGAAGAATATGAGGACTAAAAGGAACAAAATGTCGATGTACTAGACGATGTGATACATTATGAGACTCAGGCAATTGGCTAGCAGAAGTATATATGTAAGTGAAATAAGCAAAGAAATATGATGCATATCTTGCAGTAAATCAAGCACGCACTAAATCCTGGTTACTGATAACATGATTCCTTATCACCTCATAAATTATGATTTATTCATGTAAATTCCACATGCATTTAACTCTTTCTGGAATCTTCACGAAGTTGTTTTTCTCAGGTCACTGTTCTTCAAGTTATGCCTACACATTCTTGACGTATTTCGAATATAAGTTTTCACAAAAGAAAGTTGCTTTTATGTCTCAATAGCTGACATCTGAAGCATGCATATTACTCTTTCACAGTGTGATTTCTGTTTCTTAATAAGAACTGCCAAATCTCACGCAGACTGCTGGTGCTTTAGGAGGCATTGCTGCTTCTTTCGTTCGTGTTCCAACTGAGGTGAATGAAATTATTTAGATTTTCATTTTCCTAAATGTCATGATTCTTCTTTTGTTATCATTCTTGGTTTTGCCTGTTTAGGATACCGCCTTTGTAAATCAATTGATTGCATTTGGTTTCTTGACACTACAGGTCATTAAGCAGCGAATGCAAACTAGGCAATTTGCTTCAGCTCCTGATGCTGTTCGCCTAATTGTTTCAAAAGAAGGCTTTAAAGGTCTTTATGCGGTATGCTAGTTTTTTAATGTCATATATCTTGGACACAATTCCAGCACCATTTGTCCATTGTGCTCACAATGTCATTACAGTTTTCGGGTATTACTGGTTCTGTTTTTGTAAATGATAGCTAGCTGCAATTTCACGTGATAGATATAACATTGGTTTATTTTATCATAATATGGTGGTTTTGTAGGGATATGGGTCATTTCTACTTCGAGATTTGCCATTTGACGCCATCCAGTTCTGTATTTATGAGCAGCTGCGGATAGGTTATAAGCTGGCTGTAAGTATACTTCTTTCCAAGACGTTGAATGCAACTTTTCACTAATATTTTGTGAAACTTACCCATTTCACTGTTGGCTATTTATGCGTGATAGAGCTTCATTCGCGTGTAGTCTAAATTTTGATGTATAGCTAAAGTGAACAAGAAAAGGTTTTGCATAAACTGGTATATTCATACTTAAGCAGAAATTCCCTGAGCTTGTTTCTTCTTGTGTTTCCTCCTTGCATGCTTGACTTCTCACTTCAGTAGCATCAAAAGTTCACGGAATAGTGTTTGAACTAACAAACATGAGGAGCGTTAAGTTTTCTTATTTGCTTTTCCACTTCCCATTATGGATGGAGATGATTAGATGCTTTACTGTTTGATTGAAAAAGGTATGGCACTAGTCTCTGAAAATACTAAGATTGATATCAAAGCTGCCTTATGTGCTTCTTACCAGGCAAAAAGGGAATTGAATGATCCAGAGAATGCAGTTATCGGTGCTTTTGCTGGTAAACCATCTTCATAGCCCTATTACATGTCCATCCACTGGTAGTTCCTTGATAGAGCATACCGTCTTTTATTTATATATATATATATTTAAGTAGAAGATTCAGCTGCTGGCTAGACGGTGTCTCTTGCTCTTTTGTCTAGCCTGAAGTATCAAGAAGTGTAGGCTTAAGTAGAGATAAGTTGTACATCGCACAATTGCATAGGGTGTTTAGACTTTTTGTTTGAATCAACCGATCGCCCATTGCTGACTTAACCACAGAATGAACTCTACGATTTTGACTTCCTCTTCTATGGTAAAGCAATGGCCCAACTTGAACAATAAAAAAACATTTTCCGTCTATTCTTGTTTGAAGTTCTGTAGATTCAGACCTATGGATTTTGAGAAGTAGAAAACTGAATTGCAGGGTTCTTAATCTTACTCTTGAAGAGTTTTAGAGTGAACCAGTAATTTGAAAATCCTCAGGCCAATCTGGAATCTCCTCAAAGGAGCTATCAGCTATAAATTGCCCTACCAGCTCTGGAACACATCAATGAAATTTATTCATTACTCGGAAAAAAAAAGAAGAGAAATTGCCACTAATGGCACCTGTTAAAAATTATGCATCAAAGTGTTCTTTAACTAATGAAGAAATGACTAAAATCGCCATTTCAGTGAATGAATATGCAACGTTGAGCGACAATTTGGCCTGATTATATGACAAAGTAATTGCTGTGTAGGAAATGCAAATTACTGAAATTCTGCGTGTTTAGCCTGTCTAGGTTTATAACTTCTCATGTTGCTGCAGTAAATTTTCCTGCTGGCTGCTTTTGCATGTATACCACTAACCCTGCTCTAAAGCTATCAATGGTTACTATTACTTCTTGCAGGTGCTCTAACTGGAGCTATAACTACCCCTCTTGATGTCATTAAGACGAGATTAATGATTCAGGTACTTGTTTCACGTGGTACTCCTCTGTATCTCCTAGTCTCTTCATCCCATGCATGTGTGGCTATTACAAAAAATGACACTTCCATAAATTGCAAGACTAGTTTTTCATTTAATTTAGGTAACAAACTCTAGTCTTGTTCCTCTGCAGGGTTCTGCCAACCAATACAAAGGCATTGTTGATTGTGTGAAGACAATTGTTGCAGAAGAAGGGCCTCCAGCACTTTTAAAGGTAGAGGGATCCCACAATTCCTTTTGGACTTCAGTACTAGGACCCAAACTTGAGTTCTTTTATTGGAGACTGCTTCTTTTCTTGGTTTTTCTATTTGTCTCCTTTATTGAAAATCAAATAGATGATGAAAGAGCTTAGCATCCCCACCCCACCTTTCCCCACTACGGTTTCCTGGAATTACAAAGGATGCAAAAAAATTAAAAGTGAGCCATGCCCCAGAAAAACTATAAAACTTACAGTTAAGCTGATCTCTGGTCCTTTAATTGCCTAATCACTAATTGTATGATAGATCCATGCTGCATAACCAGGCCGGATTTTGATGGGACCTTAATATAGTCATAAGTTGATACCACACATTTTTCCTCATCTTCCCTGCATATAAGTGAATATCATGTATTTTGTACATCTTCTCCCAACATAGATGCATCATCCTAAATACTGCATCAAACGCAAGCTGGTAAGGACTACCACAAGGAAATTTCCACGTTTCTCCCAAGCCTACTGAGTTTTTTTTTTTTGTTTTTTTTTCTCTTTTTCTTGTGACATGCAATAAATATGTATGTGTACCATTTGAATCTGAAACTTGTCAGTCAATGTCTGATACATACTTGTTTACCTCTGTTTGTTTGGAATACAATTTCAATATAGGGTATTGGGCCAAGAGTGCTTTGGATAGGCATTGGCGGATCAATATTCTTTGGTGTTCTTGAGAGGACAAAGCGATACCTTGCACAAAATCGTCCTGATAATGCAACCTCAAAGAAGGATTAGTTTCTATGTTTTTTTTGCAACTAGCTGCATCGTATGATTAAATTGAATTTAGTTACTACTCAGTATTGCCACCATTAGAAAGTAAGTATCACATAGAGGTAAAGAGAAACTATCCTAGGAATTAATGTAAAATAGCAAAGAGAAGTAGCATCTCCTCTGACAAAAAGCTGTCAGGTTCAATGTCTCATGTAGCAGCTTTTGCTTTCTTCTGTTAGAAGGTCTGTGGCCAAGGGAATTTTGGATGATGAAAGAGTTCATTTATCTCTTCAAGTCGTAATGTATTTATTCTCATGCATATCAATAAAAACAAGCCAATTATTCTTCTCTTATTTGGGTCAGAACCTGTTCTGTTTTCTGTTCAGCACAAATTGGCTGCTCCTATTATTTCTTTTTATTTATTTACTAGTTAATTTGCTCGCGCTTCGCGCGATCATTTAAAAATAGAATTGAACTTGCTAAGGTAATCATTTACTATGAATTAATTCATAGAAAAATAATAAATTTGAAAAATACTTCAACTAATTTTTATTTATAAAAGACATGTCTAAAGTCTAAACTAATCAAATATCTTGTTAAGTAAAATTTGAAAGTTTTATAAAGTGATATCGAATAAAAAAAGCTTCCAAAGTTATAGTAAATCAACACAAAATAGACACTTTTTCCATTGTTGCTTCTTCATCAAAAGAGTGTCCAAAGTAATCTTAACAAATAAATAAAAAAGATACAATAATCTGGAATTGCAAATCCACAAGTATAAATATAATCATTTTTCCTCTCATTAGGATGGAAAGTTTGTAGGATATATCATATATGAATATCAATCTTCTCCTTAATACTTATAATATTTTCTTTTAATATTATTGTTTTTCCACTGCCATCGATGCACTAAATAGGAAAAATATTACTATATATTATCGTTAGGAGAAAGCCAGCTAAAATAATAAATACATGAAAAATAAATACAAATGACAGTGCTGCTAGAACTTCCGAATTCTCTATCCACTTCAAGCAAAAAGGGATTTCCTATGAAAGGTGGTACTATGCCAATAAAATACCTGCTACATTTCATTTTCTACTTTAAAGATATGCAACCCTAAATGATTGGATCAGATAACTTGAATGGATTGCATAACCTTACTTATGCATGCTTGGATTCATTTTGGTGAGTGAGATGTTCCTACGAATATCTTTTAACTATTTATGCATGAAAAATGACATCATCAGATACAATTAATAAGCATGTGAGTTACCAATTAAAGTAAATATTTAAACATCTTAATAATATAGGATGAAATATCTTGGAACTTAAAATGCAAAAAAAAAAAGTTGTTTAATGTAAAACATCTCAATATCAACTCAGGACGTTAAGATAATTTCGATATCCATAACAAATCATACATACAACTTCAGACTAATCAATTAATGAAGAGATTATACTTGACTATTAAATTTTATGTTGGCAAAAAGGTAGAGTTACTTTACAAAGTAAAACAAATTATACACATATACTAAAGTCATAAATAATTTGCAAATGATCTATTATTTACTAATTACAAAGGAAAAGAGCATGCTTGGCAGGACGACCATTAACTATTACATAAAAGAAACTGCTGGATAAACTTTTTACCAGGATTGCATAGATTTGTAAGATATAATTACTGATTAACTATATTCTTCTATCTTGATAATATTCTCCTCCAAAAGTTATATATTTTTGGAAGATCCAACACGATTCTGATAGCATTTATGGAGGATCTGAGCAACATAGGTTATAATCATAAATGAAAAGTGATAGGCACAATGACTATTTGTATTACTAACTTATGTATGTTTGGGATAAGAGCTTATAGTTATTGTAATGAGACATTATTTATCGAGGTACAATAATTTATCCTAACATTATTAGGTTAAACTAGGAAGACCCAACTCATATAATTCGTTATTTACACAAAACAAAAAAATAAAAAGTTACGATAGACTTTATTAGTATCCCGGTTCTTCCAACTTGAATTTTGAAACTAATTTTTAATTCAATTATGTCTATTCAAGTTGATAAATGAAACTAATCTTTTCTTTGGAAACCAACTTTTAAAAATAATATAAGTAGCAATATTTCATCAATATCTAATTTAAGGCACATAATATATGAAAGGCCCACACCTCTTATATAAGAGTCGTCCTTGTTCCTCTTTTTTATACTCCTTCCTTCGTTTCTATTAGTAGAAGTTCAAATCTTATTAATCACCTTAATTATCATAGTTAATGAGTATATCATATGACTCCTAAATTTCCTACAAAAGAAAGTAGCCAAGTAAGATAGCGAGTAGATGACCACTAAGTTGGTTACATAATAGTACTATTAAGTATTTAATTACATCAAATGTTTTCAAGCATATAAATGCTAAGAATATATATAAAAGAGACATGCAAGAAAAATAATGGATGAAATTAATAGTCATGGTTAAAATTATTGGTGATCTACCAGAATTGAAAAATCACAGGAATAACATACAAAAAACAAAAGAAGGGAATGATATATATTATCATGCTAAAAAGTGAATACATAAAGGTCATTGCCTTGTCCAGATTTTAAGCAATTTACTAATTTTTGTGGGACTAATTCTCTCTATTATCCTTTCATGTTCCTAATCAAACATTCAAAACCACCATCAAAATCAAATATCACAAAATAAATAATAAGAACATACATGCTTCTTAAAATAAGGAGTAATATTACCAATAAATAAGTAACCAAGAAAATTAATGTCCATCAAGCACGCGCACATCATAAAACAAAAGACATAACCTATTATAAAATAAAAAGACAACAACAATTCAATAATTACATTCGATTCTTTAAATGAAACTATCAAAAGTTACATCTCCAAATTTACTTTTAGAATATATAGTTGATAAGATACCAAATCAAACACATTATCTTGTGAAAAAATATATCATTTTATTCGGATTAAGTAAATCTTTAAATCAACTCAGGCATGTCGTGAAACAATGTTGCAGTAATTTTATTTTCTTACTTCAGAGAAAAGTGTTGAAAAAAGACGCACAAAATATAAGAGCAAGAGAAAAATCATATTCAGGATGAAATGGTTCTCCCTTTTTATAATCGAAAGAAAAAGTATTGACATGTATTTCATCTTTAGCTTAGCATAGTCACCTAAAATATATACATATAATTTGAGTGAAGGCGAATATTGCTCACAATAAAATCACAAATCTGCTACTTGTTTAAAGTTTTTTTGGACCTATATACATGTAACTTGAATCTTCTGGTAGAAACACAAAGTTGGAAGAAAAAATTATGCAGATATCTTCTTTTTTCTTATCTTCAAGTCATCCCTCGATCCCAAAATTCACTTTGAAATCCTCAAATTTTTGTCAATCCGTAAATTACTTATATGATCAAAACTTGAAGGTAATTCTATAAAAAAAAGTAAAATGAGAAGTCCACCATAATACTACGCACTGCATAACATATAATTATAATAATTGACAAATTAATTCACAAAATTTAAAACTTAACAAATCAAAAAGTAGATTTGATATTTTAATATTTGAAGTGTCATCAAAGAAATAAACATATATTTGCAAAGATCCGAATACACGTTTCTCATTTGCTACACAAGACACTCTAGTCATATATGAAAAATCTCCCGACTTCTATTATAAATTGACATATACAATTGAAAGACTTTTTTGTTTATTTATTTATCGGGGATATAAAAGCATAAAATTTGGATTATCAGTAATATATGAAAAAAGCATGAAATTGATGGTAAATCATTTAAAAACTCCCATAGAAAATAGAGAATACATGTATCTCATAAAAAAATCACAAATCTTTGATTTGTTTGAAGTTTTTTGGGCGCTATATACATGTAACTTAAAGCTTCTGGTAGAGACACAAAGTTGGATGTAAAAATTACACAGATATCTTTTTTTTTCCTCATCTTCAAGTCATCCCTCAATCCTAAAATTTATTTTGAGATCCTCAAGTAGTCGTCTATCTGTAAATTACTTATATGATCGAAACTTGAAAGTAATTCTACAAAAAATAGTAAAATGAGAAGCACATCATAATACTATGAATTGCCTAACAAACAAATTGTAATGATTGACAAATTAGTTCACAAAATTTAATACTACAAAATGAAAAGTAGATTTGCTCCTTTAAGAGTTAAAGTGTGATCTAAGAAATAAACAGAAATCTGCAAAGACCTAAACACCCATTTACTTATATGATCAAAACATGAAGGTAATTCTACCAAAAACAGTAAAATGAGAAGCCCATTATAATAAAATGAATTGCCTAACAAATAATAATGATTGACAAATTAGTACCCAAAATTTAAAACCTAATAAATAGACAAGTAAATTTGATCCTTTAAGAGTTGAAGTGTTATAAAAAAAATAGATAAAAATTTGCTAAGATCCAACACACCTTTCTCATTTTTTCCACAAGACATTCTAGTCATGTATGAAAAATCTCCCGACTTCTATTATAAACTGACATATACAATTGAAAGATTTTCTTATTTATTTGTTTGTCAGGGATATAAAAGCATAAAGCTTGAATCATCAGTAATATATAAAAAAGGCATGAAATTGATGGTAAATCATTTAACAACTCCCATAGAAAATAGAGAATACATGTATCTCATAACAAAATTACAAATCTCTGACTTGTTTGAAGTTTTTTGGGTCCTGTATACATGTAACTTGAAGCTTCTGGTAGAGACACAAAGTTGTCGTCAATGTGTAAATTACTTATATGATCAAAACTTAAAAATAATTCTACAAAAAATAGTAAAATGAGAAGCCCATCATAATACCATGAACTGCCTAACAAATAAATTGTAATGATTGACAAATTAGTTCACAAAATTTAAAACTACAAAATGAAAAGTAGATTTTCTCCTTTAAGAGTTGAAGTGTGATATAAGAAATATACAAAAATCTGCAAAGACCTAAACACACCTTTCTCATTTGCTCCACAAGTCACTCTAGTCATGTATGAAAAATCTCTCAACTTCTATTATAAACTAACATATATCATAGAAAGGTTTTTTTTGTTTGTTTGTTTGTTGGGGATATAAAAACATAATATTTGGATCATGAATAATAGATGAAAAGAGCATGAAATTGATGGTAAATAATTTAAAAGCTCCCATAGAAAAAAGAGAATACATGTATCTGACAATAAAATTACAAATCTCTTACTTGTTTAATATTTTTTGGGCCCTATATACATATAGCTTGAAGCTTTTAGTAGAGACACAAAGTTATCTTTTTTTTTTCATCTTCAAGTCATCCCTCAATTCCAAAATTCATTTTTGATATCCTCAAGTAATCGCAAATCCGTAAATTATTTATATGATAAAAAAATAAGATAATTCTACAAAAAGTAATTAAATGAGAAGTCCATTATAATACCACAAACTACATAACAAATAAATTGAAATGATTGACAAATTAGTTCAAAATTTAAAACCTAACAAATCAAAAAGTAGATTTAATCCTTTAAGAGTTGAAGTGTCATCTAAGAAATAGACAAAAATTTGTAAAAACCCAAACATACCTTTGACATTTGCTCCATGAGACACTCTAGTAAAGTATGAAAAATCTCCCGATTTTATTATAACTTAACATATACGATTGAAATCTTTTTTAATTATTTATTTTTTGGGAATATTACAATCTGGATCATGAGTAATAGATGAAAAGACATTAAGTTGATGATAATTATTTAAAAAGTCCCATTGAAAATAGAGAATATATGTATCATCATAGAAAGAGAAAAGAACTTTTGAGAAAAAAAATTACAAGAAAAAAATATTATAATTATTGAGAAAGTGCAGAAGATAGAAAAGTGGTATGGTGTAATGAATAGGAGTTAATGAAAGTGAATTTTGTTTTTTCAAGAAAACACCTTATAAGAAAAAGTAGAATTAAAATTCTAAAAATCTGAGAAAAATGCAAAAAAATAGAAAAAAAGATAAATAACTTTTCTAATCAATGAAGCATAACATATTATCAGGTTAAAGTCTCTCTTTTAGATAAATAGAAATCTAACACTTCTTGATCTAAGATTTAGGTTGGCCATTCAGTCTTTCTTCGGTAAACTCAAGGTGTGAAGCCGCCCATTTAGAACCCAATAGACAATCCTCCACATAGAACTCAAAAGACAACAAGGTTTTTTTTTTAAAATTATTTTATGAGATTGTATGAATATTCTTAAACTAGTAGAACAATCTAAACAACAGCCTGCTGAGTTTCTCTTAATTGACTTTTCCTTTTAAGCTTCAGCGTGAAAGTGAAGGTAAAAACAAGAGATTTCTTTTTTAGTTGCACTGTCCTGTGAGTGTCTCTTTCCTATACTTAATTCAGAAACAAGATTGAATATTATCCCGAATCGTCTCCATTTTTGTGAAACTATTCTCCAAGCAAGCCAACTGATGAGTCATTAAAGGATTTGTGTGAATGATGGAATGGTTGGAATTCTTTCCACCAAGAAGTAAAACATATATTCCAAATGAAAAGAGACTTAAATTTATGTTAGATTCATCCCTAACTTGCTTTATTATAGCAAGATGATCAATCCGAGAGTGCTAGAGAGGAGAGAAATGGTAAAACCTTTCAGCAAAAAAATGCATCGAAGATGTTGGATCATCTTGGGTTATTATAGTTAGATATATCAGTTTGGTTGTTCGTCTATTTGATTAGTGTAGAGATATGACATTTGGGCCTAACTCAATTCCAAAAGCTAGCTCTTGAGGGGAGGATTTCGCAAATTCATATAAGTAAACGACCAATTGATTCCCCAAATAATGTGGAACTCTAACCTACACCTCCTTCATGCCTAGGCCCAAATGAAGCGTAGATCTAGAGTTCAAACAGAAATGGACCTAACTCTGATACCATATAAGACATAATATTAGGGAGAATATTTCTTATGTATTATTGTAAGAAGTATATGAATATATACATGTACATTGACTCTAAATAAGGAGAGATTTAAGAGACAAAAATCATATGTATATATGCTCTCTCTATGTATATTGCTAAGAAGTGAGTCTAAGTTCATTCTAGTCTGTCTTCAGATAACTAGTGAAAATCAAATTTTTCAGAATCTTTCTTGAATAAAATGACAATTAGCCTCAATATGTTTAGTTCTTTCATGATATATTGGATTTGAGGCGATATGAAGGATAACTTGATTATCACAAAAGAATTTTGTTGGCAGAGGGTGTTCAACTCCAATTTTAGTCAAAAGATGATGTATCCACATAAAGTCACATGTAGACCGCGACATAGCTCTGTACTTGCATTCTGCACTAAATCAAGATACATACTCGTGTTGAGTGTTTTCCAATACATTTCAAAAAATATTCTCCCAAGTGTCATATATTTACGTACTCGTGTTGAATATTTTGCAACTCCAATTTGAAAGGATGTCTCAGCACATAAAGTCTTACTTAGGAAACATGGTATTTTTTATCAATTTTCATATGTTGATACATCCTCTTAAAATGGAGTTATTGAGAGAAATAACATGCATCTACTTTAGATAGTTCAAACACTTTAATTCCAAATGAAGGTTCCTAAATAGTTTTGGGCTGATACGGTCTCTACTGCTTGTTTTTTAGTTAATCGCATATCATTTGGCGTGCTTGATGATAATGTGCCTTACAGTGTTCTTTTCCCGAGTAAGTCACTATTTTCTATGAAACTTAAGGTGTTTGTAAACACATGTTATGTTAGTGATGTTTGATCAACTGCTACCAAGTTGGACTCCAAGGAATTAGAGTGTGTCTTCTTGGGAAATTATCACCTTCAGAAGGGGTACCAATGTTATTATACTGATCTTGAAAAATATTTGATGTAGAATTTTCAGAGACACCATTCTTCTATGCACCTCTTATTTCTACATGTTAGGGGGATGATGAGTGGTAAGTCTATTAGGTTATTAGTTCTTTGACAGAACAATCAGATGATGATGTTCCTCCATCTCTCAACTCTTGTATTGAGCATCAATCGACTATTGGGCCTTCAACACCTACTTCATCTATGCCGCAAGATCGTTCATTATTCAAGTTTACTCAAGGAGGAGAGAGCCTAATGATATTTGTCCTGCACCAGTTCCTACGTCATCAGATCCTTCTCCACCCGATCGTCTAGAAAACCTTGACCTCCTTATTTCACTTTGCAAGGGTACACATACTTGCAAATTCACATATTTTATTGCTATTTTTTTCTATAACCTCTTATCCTCTATGCTGAGCTCTTTGATTGCTTCTTTAGACTCAATATCTCTGTACCCAAAATAGTGAAAGGATACTTTGAATCATCCTAAATGGTGTGATGGAATTCTTGAGTAATACATGCGTTAGAGAAAAATCAAACATGAAATTTTATGAATTTACCTTAGGGAAAGGAAGAAGTGGGACGTAAGTAGGTCTTTGCAATTAAAGTTAATCTTGACAATTCCTTAGCAAGACTTGAGGCCAGACTTGTGACTAGAAGTTATTGTTTCTGTCCATTTGTTTATTTCTCTAGCTGTGTTGAGAATTGACCTTCCAATCAATTGGATAGGAAGAATGTGTTTCTTCATGATAATCTTCAATAGGAAGTGTATATGGAGTAAGCGTCCAGTTTTGTTGCTTAGGGGGAGTACGAGAAAGTTTGTCATTTGAAAAAGTCCTTGTATGGCGTGAAGTAGAGTCCATGGGCTTGTTTTGCCAAGTTCAGCGAGATAGTTTAAAAGTTTGAGTTGAAAATAAGCTAATGTGATCACTCGATCTTTTACCGATAATTAGTAGTTGACACTATACTTCTTGTTGTAGATGCAGATAAGGCTAGAAACAATTCTTATGGTTTATTTTGGTATCTGGTAGGAATAGTTAGAAAAAAGTCTAAGTTGGTTGGTGAGTCTTGTCATCACCGAAAGTGATTATGTGGGTATCTCTGCCCTCAAGTTTTTCTTGCATATTAGGTTTCACTCTAAGGATTTGAGAAGTTGAAATACTTATTGGGAGTAGAAATAAATAGAAGCAAGAAGGGAATTTTTCTATGTCGAAGAAAATATATTTTTGACTTATTTGCAAAATTTGAAAAGTTGGTAGCTAAACCCTACAATTCACCAATAGTTCCTAATCTACATGTTATGAAAGACTATGTTGATCTTTTTGATGATCTAGAGAGATAGGAGATTAGTTGAGAAGTTAAACTACCTCACTGTGACTCGTCCAAATATTGCTTGTACGTGTTTGTTAGCCAATTCATGTCAGTGTCTATGGACAAACATTGGCAACTTTGGCACAAATTTTGTGTTACTTGAAAGGAGCTTATGGACTTGGCATATTGTATACCACTCATGACCATACTTGTGTTGAGTTGTTTTGCAGATGTTGACTGATTCATTCAAAATTGATAGAAGATCTAATAAAGAATATTATATCTTTGTTGGATGAAACCTAGTATCACAAGAGGTGTAAGAAGAAAAATGTTTGTATCTCAATCCAGTGTAAAAACTCAATTAGCCCTTGGAATTCTGTCTAGAAAAATATAGCACCAACCAAGGTGAATGTTTCTCATAGCTGGTGATGAGAAAAATCTGTCTTACACATGAAATGCTACAGAAAAAAGGAATACAAATAACATCCACATGCTCTTTATGTTTTGGGGTAGCAGAGACAAATAACCATTTGTTTCTTCACGATAAGGTATCAACTCAGGTGTGGACCTTTTTTATTAGTATGGTATCAACTGGCAGCGAGACGAAGCATGCCAGAACACACTACAAATCTTCTGAACTGCTGCATCAGGAAAGCCGGGGGGGGAGGCGGTAGCAAAAGTCAGAGAGATGATGGATAACAGTCCCAGCTTGTATACAGTGGACTATATGAAAAAAGAGAAATGGAAGAATTTTTGAAGAAAAATGCAATTCCATCCAAAAGACCAAGTGGAATTATATTAGTTCTTTATCCTTTTGGTGCAAAGAGCAGTGTATAAATAATGAATCACAAATAGTAGAATTTATAGGACTTTTGTCATTAACTCACTCTGTAATTCATTGTTTGGAGGTCGCCAGCATATCCCCTAACGCTGAGGAACAAAGTTATCAGTTTCAGAAAAATATTTTAAAAAAATAAAGAGAACATAAAAGTAGAAAACAATGCAACTATTTAATTTTAACCGTAGCCTGAGTTTAGTCGCGTATCAAGCAAATGATAGTCTAAGTGGTCACATTATACTAAGATTTTGGCAAGATCTCTTTGTAAGCTGAGGATATAAATTGGATGACCTCAGGTACCCATAAATATAGTACAACTCTTTCCAACTCACACAAAATAAAGAACTTCAGCCCACTTAGATTGCTTATCAACAAAAGAATTTTGTACAACATTGTACATGTCTTCTAATGTACATTTCTTTTAAACAACAAAACTGCACTCACTTTACCTGGCCTCAGTTCAGTACGGAAAGAATTTGGGCAAATGAACAAATAAAATGATGCCAAAATTTGCAGATCATCAACTCATCAGACCTAATCACCTGTTGTGACTTCAAGAATTCAAACTGCTTCCTACTAAAGCTAAATTTGGCGGACAAAAATTCGAAACTGAATATAATATACAAATGTATCTGGCGCCACAGACTGCAAGAGGTCTCATGTTTGAGTCTCTTATTACATCAGTGGAAGGTAACCTCCTCCATGACCTTTCCTCAGGACAAGAGGCCCAGCACTTTCGGGGATTTTATCGAATGCTCTATTGCACGCATCAACCACATCGGTAAACCCTGTTGCAATGGTAGCCAATTGGTATCTCAACCTCAAGTCCCTAGTCCTTCTTAACAAACATCTGAATGATCTCCCAAGATATTTCGCCCATTCAGCCGGAAGCCCTCCCCCTGTCAACCACACAGAAAATTGTGATTGATCCCCTCTTGCAGCCACTTCAGCCCTATAAAATCTAGCAAGTTCAAGAAGCATCGAGGGTTGAAGGGGGAGCACAGCAACAAATTCAGCCACAAACTGTTCGACGAGCTCTGGTCTGAGCATTTGATTCCAAAGTACTAGAGCCCATTCACCTGGCTGGTTAAGGCCATAAGCTTCAGCAACAATTAGTGCTTCTTGGAAACGGGATTGTTCAACCAGTGCTCTCCGTGCATTAGTTTCAGAAAGATAGATAAAGTGCAAGTCTGGCATCCGAATCTGAAGATAGAGAAGTGATGCCTGCGCACAACCTTGGCGTGTTTTGTTTCCAGCATCAATTGAAGAGTAAGCTTCAGCAGCTTCAATGAAGTACCGCATAGAAGTCAGGAGCTCATCAGTCTGATCCTTTTCAGAATGGAGCGACCACTCCTTACATGATTGCTGTGCTCGTGACTCCAAAAGAGAAGCAGTCTCGTGTTTCATATCAAAATGGCGATAAACCTAAGGGGAAACAAAGAGGTGCATGTTATTTACTCACTAAAAGGTGCGTTTTTTTTCTGCTTTGAGGAAATGAAAACAATTTTTGGGGGAGAAAGCAAACTGTGTTAAAGGGGAGAATAAAGCATCTTATTTGACATGAAATTGAACAAGTACAAACCAAGGCAAGTGCATCGAGATCACTGGGATTAAATTGCTTGAGCAATGTGAGAACAGCCATTCTGAATCCTCTTACTTCCTCAGAAGTGCCATCATTGGCATCGACAGCAGCTGAAAACTTCTGAAGAAGAAGATCGAGCTGGCCATTTTCAATAAGGATACCAAGAATGAAATTAAGTGCATGGAAGTTTCCCACTCCGGTTATCAAGCGAGCTAAACATGTAAAATCACCCTCAGATACATAAGCTTCCACCTTTTTGAATGCAAGATCTACAAGTACATCAACTCCATCAAGGCATGCCGAGGACTTGTAGAAATGGTGCGACAAAATGAGAAGCTCAACCTGAAGAACAATTTTTGCAAAGAGAGGACGTGACTTCAATTAGGCTGTAATACTAAAAAACCAAAGAGCAAATAGCGCCCACATTACCAACGTTATGTTGAACATGCAAACACTAACTTAGTAAGTCCATGGTTTACAGAACAGGAATTTCATGATGCTGACAAACAGGAGATCATCTAAACAAGGACACACTTACTTCACAGGCATGTGGTATTCCTTGACATGTGGCAACTAAACGCAGTAAAGCATGGCCAACTTCTGGTTCAGAGGGGCAAAGCTCAGCCCACTTCAAGAAATCAGAAAATCTCCACAATAAAGGAGCAGGTCCCTCCTCTTTTTGAGATTCCATGTAACCTCCACGATGTGCTGCTAACAAACCCTGTAATGACATAACATTTGTAAATAAAGAGAACACCATCAACAAACTGACCTGCAAAGTTTCCATATAGACAGTAGCTTTGACAGCCCTAATATAGACAGTAGCTTTGACAGCCCTAATGTAACTTAACAAAGTTCTACAAACGATCAAATTTGATGCCGCCATAATATTCAGGCATTTTAATTTTGAGTCTGTCCACATGCTCCCAAAGGAATCAAGTACAAAAGAAATTTACCTTCAAAAATGATTCAGCAAGAATTTGAGCAATACTAGCTGCAGACATATAATGTGATTGAACTAAGAGCTTTGCTTCTTCAAAAGAGTCTTGCGCTTTTAGAGAAAGCAATTGTAAGAGTTCAACAGGACGTTTTTCAAATGCTTCTGAAAATGGAAGACCCAACACGTTTGCTGCCTTCACAACTGATATTATTCGCCTGCAAAGGCCGCGTCCCCTACCTTCAGTTAGGGGTAATGCAAAACTTTCCAGTACCTGAAGTGAAACTAGATATTAATTTTCTTTTCTTTCTTGTCTTGCAAAGGATCAAGGACAACTGAAATTTCAAATGATGAAAGCTAAATCAAAATGTCAAAGTAGAAGTCTGATCATAAATAGCAACATAACCTAAATCTGGCCCATTTTTATGTCGGTGGAGCACCAGTTCGCAAGAATGTCAAATTACACATTACGTGTTGATAAGCACTTTCTTTTAAGTGCTGAAATTATTTTAAAAATAAGAAGTTGTGTTTGGATTACAGTATTGAAACTAATACTAAGCACTTGATGTGTTTGGTAAAGAAGTGTTGATAAGGTCTAGTTTCGGTAAAATGACTAATATCCTTAATAATTTTTTTACCAAACATTATAAATTTAAAAGTATCTTTGTAAGGAAGAGGATGAATGAGGGATATGGAACAGAGAGGAAGTTACAGGTCTTGTTTGGAAAAGGTATTTGATAATTACAAAAAATATTAAGGATGAAATAGTAAAAATCATGGTCAAACTAAAAGTGCTTATAAGCTAAAAATCCATAAGTTAGGGGTGACCAACTTATGGCTTTTGGCTGATTTTGGCTTATAAGCACTTTGAATTTTTACCAAACACGTGGATAAGCCAAAAGGTGCTTATAAGCCAGTTTGACCAGCTTATAAGCCTTAAGGTTAGTCAGACACCCTTTATTGTAAAAGGATGTAACGCCGAGATGACCATATGATCTTCCTCTATCCTCCCTTTTCCCCTTTGCTCCTTCCACCCACCTCCTTATACTCCCATCACTGAGCCTTCCAGTTCGTGTTGAAATAAATGCACTTTCAGCTCTGGAACCTTAGAGCAATTTGTCGGAAGGCTAAATCAGGAAAATAAATGCCGATGTGCTGTATAGTAGTCCAAAGGGTCAATGCAGAAATAATTGGGGAAAGAGGGATATGAAGGATGGTCAAATAAATTTTCGTGTCAACCTAAGAGACCCGGACCAAAGAAAAAGAGGATATAAAACGAAATGACTACCTGGAGAGGATCAATCACGTGTTGATTAGGGAAAATATGGTACGACTGCATAACAGAACGAAGTTCAGCATCGAGCACCAATATCGATACTTTGTTGTTTGGGGTGGCAATTGCCGCAAGCTTTAGGGCAGCATCCACAAGTTTGAATTCAGACGGTATGCAACCTGGAGATAATTTATGTTGAAGCTGTCGGGAAGCCGCAATTTGTCCGAATTCCAGAAGTGAAAGGACAGCCCGTTCTAGCTCTGCAGGTCCAACTCTTTCTTCCCACTTCGAGAAAGATGCTTCTATTTTAAGGTTTTCATCGGGTAGCTGAGAATCCTCCTTCATATTAAAACTAATGGCGCCAGTTTCGGGCTCATTACTTCTGTCCACTGGATCAGCAAAAGACTTTCTTGAGGGTACAAAGCCTTTGGCTCTCCTTTTAAGTTTTGCACTGCCCAAAATGGTACCTGAAGAGCTAGAATCTGACATCTGAGTGGTCTTGAGATGTGATTGGTTACTTTCCCTTGTATCATTCCTCTCTCCAGATTTGATTCTCATCGAATTAATGTGGTTATCCATTTTAGTAATAATGCTTGCAGTTCGGTCAATAATGTTAGGCCCCTTGCCACTTGCAGGTTCACGACTAGAAAGGGTAAACTCTCCCTCGCTTTTCACTTGAGTCTCTGATTCAACAGCCAGTAGCCATGCTCTAGTTTCAATTTCTCTCAAAAGATGCAAGGGACAAACTCTGTACATTTATCCAAGAGTCAATATCAAGAGGTATTACAAGTGAATATGTTAAATAGGGGGAGCTCACTAAAACACTTACGGACTGCATTGAGTAATCATCCCACTCAACCACTGTAGAGAAAGCAACAATAGTTCATGAAGCTCTCTGGCTGGGAGATCCTTTTCTGCTGCCTCTGCATGCTTGAGAAAAAATAATCCTGCCTACAGTACAGGTTCACCACACCCGGATAAGGAAATTAAATAAGTCACGACAGCAATCATCAGGTGAAAAATCATCCAGGCAAACCAGCCTGCCCATCCAACCCTATTCTCAACTAACAACTAGAGAAATAGAGAACAAAATTTACATATTTGAAAATAAAACAAACTGTAGGGTAGGCTGAAGTCACATCTGTCTCACAATGTAACTGAAGTACCTGCAATGGTGGAAAGGAATATCTAAGAAAGAGAGTCTGGCAGTGACCCCATAAAGCAGCCCTTTCTTCTGGAACATCCCAAAGAAACTCCTTCCACTCTGCAACCATGGACTCAGCCTTCATGCATGAACAAAAACACAGGGAGAGAAGGAGAGAGTAAGAGGAACAGATTGATAAATTCTTTGCAGCCATGAATCAACTACAATGAAAAAGCTATGCAAACTATCAAGGATGGACAAATCTTTAGGTAAACAACAGCAGATTGCAAGATATAGTAAATACATTACAACAACAACAATAACAATATAGCTAGTGTAGTCCCATAAGTGGGGTCTGGGGAGGGTAGTGCGTATGCAGCCCTACACCCAAGTAACGCATCATATATATATATATATACAGTAGTGAAGAAATCATGCTGAAAATAATGGAGAAAAGAACAATAGCAATAACAAATAATATGATAACCTAAGCAAAAGGTAATAAAAACAATAGGTAATAAAAAGATCGAACAATAAGATAGTAGGAGAGTAGTAATAATAATAATACTGATAGGGATACGGTAAATACATTATATAAAAGAAATCACACAAAGGAAGAAACACCAAAGGGAAAAAACAATTACACCACCAAAATAGCACATATGACATGACACTGTCCAGATGGAGATCAATGATATATCTAGATAGATTATAGTTAAAAGATCTTAAGACAAACACTGAAAGCCATGGAAATTAAGAACCATGGGCACGAGATATTTGGAAAGTAAGAATTTTGGACATGTATGATCTCATTCACAGGTGCAATATACTTCTCTAAGAATTTAATTGACTAGTTTAAGTATACATGTCTCGCGCGTGTTCCTGATATTAATAAAAAATTTTTTAAAAAAAAAGCATAAATAAATTTAAAATATGTGTTTGTGTAACAATATAAGAATTTAGAAAGAAAATTATGAATTTCAAATTGATAAATGATTATGTTTAAGAGTTTGATCCAATCTAGTAGTTCTTTCTCCAGTTTGTTCTAATACTTGTTTTAATGAACAAAAACGTCGTAGAAATAGAGTTCAGTTGAAAAGTAAAAAAGTAGTTCGCTTTTACATAAGCACTTAAATGCATGCATTTTATGTATATTTAATGTTAATTATTAGAAAATTTCTATTACTACACTATTGACAGATTAGCATTTAATATAAGTACTAACATTACAAAGACACATTGTAAAACAAAGTTGTATAGTAGAACAAAACATATAGTTCAAGTTATTAGTTTAAACCATTAGAATCGTATTTTGAGTTATTATTGGCTTGTTTTGACAATAATAAATTTACATCATATTACAAACACATTTATTTATTTGTAATTGGTCGTCCAAACTAAGAAATTAAAGACTCATCAAAATAGTGGAACACAACCGCTAATGCTTGCATTAGGGTAAATTCTATATATTACACTCCTTGAGGTGCAATCCTTCTCGTGACCCTGTTAATAGGGATGCTTTGTGCACCGGGCTGACCCCTTTTCAAATTGTATTTTCAAAAGTCCTAAATATAAGATTGATTTGCATTATAAGCATAATTCTATTTAACGTATAATTATTTCTTAATAAATAAAATCTTAATTGCTCTTAAATTTCTAAATATTACTATTTTCTATATATTTCAAATAAGGATGGAGTTAATACATAAAATTTAGTAAATTTTAATATTAAAAAAATTATTAGATAACTATTTTGTCAAGTGTAAACTATATTTTTAAAAGGATAAAAAGGTGAATGATACTTTTCTATGGGCTTCGTGCTTTAAATATTTAGTAATAACTTAATTTAAACTTTTCATTTTATCCTTTATGAGATGATTTTAACTTAGTTTTTTTCTCTCTTAATCTATGTGTCTAGTCAAAAACCTTTACATAAATTGAAATGAAAGAAATAGTGTAAATTTAACTAAAGAGAGTGAGTAACAAGAGCACTCGATTAATTGAAACAACTTAAACTACGTTGTGCTTCTATATTTTCTTTTTTTCCTTATTATACAATTTTTTTTAAAATGAAGAATTCAACATATTAATGCATAATAAAATTACACTCTTTAATTTAACATTTTTATATTGTGAGTTGCAAAATTATGATGGATAATTAGTTAGTTTAATAAATAAAATATTGATATAAGTTAACAGAATTGTAATTGATTTTAAAGTCTTTAAATGTTGGATTTGAGAAGCAAAATTAGTCAATTTTAAAATACTAAATATTAGTAGTTCTTATATTTTAAAAATAAGTAAATAGTTATAATTTTAACTAATTTCAAAGTCCTAAATATTAGAATAATAATTAAATGACAATTATTGAAGAAAGATAGTAAATGACAATTTTATCTATTATAGAGTTTTTTAATGAAGGACAAAAACACTTTTAAATATCTCCACACTTTTAATATAGTATATAGATTATTGCTTTACAACTCTTTTTTTTCCTGTTTAAATGGTCCATCCAACATTTAGTACTGCAATTGTATTCAAGTGGTCGTTTAGTAGCAATTTTAAGTTTTTAACTTCCAAGTTCTTAATGTGGTACCGGGATCAAACAAATATTTAATACAAGCTGTTTTAAGTTTTCATAAAGTCATCCTTTTCTGGTGGCAGTATTTCCAGATGTTAATGTCATTATGAATAGCTTTAACAAAAGTCTCATTTGACTTTCTAAGCCAACTAAGACTTTGGAACATAGAGTTTGATGTTTTTCCCTAGTTCATACAGGAAACGCTTGATGTCTACAAACTAGAATTGTGTTGCTTAAATTAACAAAGAAATGGCTAATATGGAGATGCACCACTCTCTGTAAATGTTATGGCAATCTTAGACTGATTCCCGTGACTAGTCGTGTCACACATCCTTTATTTTCCCCACAGTTAGAAGCGCCGAATACTTGATAAACATATTTCACTAGGTTAGTTTTTTCTAAAACTCCACTCATGTGAATGCATATGTTCCTTCTTTCATCAGTCAGTTGAGAAATCAAATCAGTACACTTTACTATATTCCTGCCCCCCGTCAAGAGAAGCAAGCATAGGATTTGCTATATCCTTTTTTCTTGAAATAGCTCCTTTCATCTTGAATCAATTTAGTACCACAGAAAATCTGATTCTGTTACTATGCAAGAGATTTTATTTGATGAATGACACAATATAAGACTATTGCACATCAGAACTTTTATGTCTTCACTTACTCAATAGCAAAAACACTTGAAATGAATTCCTCTCTCCATCAACGGATGGCACAAACTGTGAGGTGACTTATCTCTTATGTTGCAGCCAAATCAACACTTGCTCCCCCACCCCACCCCCCAACCACCACCACACACACCAAATATCCCCTTCAGAAGATGAGAAAAAGAAAAGAGAAAGTGAAAAATGGGATTAGAGAAGGGGAGATGAAGTTCTTAGGCTATAGGACACAAAGGGGCAGTTTGGAACATGGAGTAACTATGCAGGGATTGGATTACAATAGAGAAATTGTTATTAGGTAAATAGGATTTGTTATACGGTGAATAATACTACAAGGATTGTTGATCTGGAAAGTAACAACAACATACCCGGTGTAAGCATTACAAGGCAGTTTAAAAAGAGAATACAGTAGTAAAATAGACATCAAATGGGGAAATCATTATATAGAATTCTAAAAAGGAACAGTAGAAACAATAAAATAATGTGACAACCGATGTACAAGAAACAACTTGAGCTGGAAAGTAACAGAATAAAGATTTCCAAAAAATTGCCTCGCTATTTTTGTACTGCGAATGTTAAGAATACATCTTAAAAAAGAAGCACAGCCACAAAGAAATCCCAACTCACAGAAAGAAACAGCTCTAGAAGAATGATGTTTGAATTAAAAACTGACAACAGGAAAGAGATTCCTAAATAACAAGAGGAATACCTGTGTTTCAGTAACATGGTGTGTCGCAGATTTCCAAGACCCACCACTGGCCTCTAAATGCTTAGCCCAATTGCGTGCCTGTTCCCAGTGTCCACGTTCCTCTAAAGCTGTTAAAAGTGAAGCATCATCTAGTGGCTCGTTTCCAAGATGTAGGCCATCATTTTTGCGGAGAGAAGGTTCTGCCAAATTTACTTTCCAGTAGAGCCGTTGATAACATGTTGCAGCAGAACCTCCATCACCAAAATCAGTGGCAGTGAGGAGGTGTAATAAGCATCTTTTTTCATAAGGTGAAGGACATCTTGAGAGCATTGCATTAGCAGCTTTCACAGCAGTAGAACTTATCCACAAACTTCCAATTTTCCCTTCTTTTCCAGCTTGTGTGTATACATGAGGTTCTTCCTTAATTCTAGCAGAGAATGATCCCAGATGAGCTGATGCTTCAGAGAGGCGCATTTGAGAAAATGCCTGGAAAAAGAACAGCAAAATTTTGGGGTACATGGAATTAGAAAACTTTTGTTATATTCACGACACATGTGTGTTTTATAAAATGAACAACTTAGTTACACATAATTGTTACACACACTAGGAACAGCATCATGTCGTTCTGATGTTGTATTAATTATTTTAAGTGTCTGCAGACACCAATGAGATTAAGTGTTCCAACATTTAGTTCTGTCCTTTTTTCTGAAGTCTGGAGTTACAAGAGATAATAACTTTTAAAAAATAAAGGAAATCCTTTATATAAAACTAAGTAAATCCTTGATCCTCTGCCTGACGATAGCATGCAGCTTTCCCATAACATAAAAAGGTAGAAATTGAAAAAGATAAAAAAACTGAGAAGACTTAACAGCTTCTCAGGTCAGTCAGAGCAGGTTTGTCTTGTTGCATTTTAAGGAAACAAAAGGGTATTACTCATTGTAAGTTACAGACCAAGGAGACGAAGAGGTTCTTTGGGTTTAATATGTCCTAATTCTGGTAATTGTTAAGACTTTCTTTGGTAGTGTAGGCTACATATAAAATACATGAGTAGCTATCCAATTAACTACTCATGCCAAGTCCCACAGAATTTCCTCTCCCTTCCAAGTCCATTGCAATTAGCAGATCAGCATGGGAAAAAAATAAGGATACAAATAGCCACTTTCAAGGAAGCAATATAAGTCGTGAAGAAAAAGGAAATGAAGAGGGAGAGAATATCACTTCACAGTGTTATATCACCAAATTGCGCGAACTAAGGGGAATTAAGGGAAGGCAGAGAGTTTAGTAACCATATCTACTGCAATCAGGGATAACTTGGCCAACACGACAACCATTGTTATAGGCGCAGAAGCGAGGAAAAAAGTATAACATGACTTGATATAATACATAAAAAGTCACCCCAACCCCCATTAAAATTTGCTATAGAATGTATGAGTCATTAGCTTATAAGTATTGGTTACATAATCTTTTTGTCCAAATAGTGAAAAAGATCCTGCATATACATCTGGAAACACTTATGCACGAGTAGTAGCTGGAAAGCAGCAATTCTAAGAATAACTTGAGACTCTTCCCAAGAGCTTTGTCATAACGGGGCAAGTGAAAGTTGCACCTGCCAAGGTGAAAAACCATGAGGGGACAAGAGTGGACTACTTTTTTTTTTCTTTAATCATGTAAAAGATCTCATTGATAATAACAATGCCATCATGGCCATATACAAGGAGTATACCGAAAAAGGAGAAACCCACAAAATATGATTCTCTCAAAAAGACACCCAATCCTCTATACAAACAGGAACTACACGGATGCACCAAGAAAAATTAAGGGATTGGAGATATACTCATGAATTGAGCAAAACTCATCTCCACCGCTTCAAAAGCTCTCCTATTTCTCTCGTCCAAATGACCCACGTTATCGCAAGAGGAGTAACAATTCACACCTGTCTTCTTCTCCTAGATCCAGTTTTTCAGCTGAACATCAACTCTTTCATGGATCTTAGAATTGCCCAAGAAACACCAAACCATCTAAAGATATCCCACCATAACCTCATGTCTATTTTGCAATGTAGCAAGATATGAGCCACATCCTTCCCTACCTCCTTATACAGGAAGTGGCAACTTATGCACATCACCTTTCGTTTCCTAAGATTCAATATCACCCCTTAACTAGCTAACCACGAGAAGAAACATATATTCCTAGATACCTTAGGTATCCGTACCGAGCCATACGGGAAACTAACGTACACCCTAGCAAAAAGTTTCTCATAGAAGGACTTAACAGAGAAAACTTTTTTATTCCTCAACTCCCATCTCGAAAACATCGGGTTTGTCTATTTGCTCGCATTACTTGTGGAGTAAAACTAGCAATCTCTGAAACTCAGCCACCTTCCAATCTTGGAAATCCCTCGTGAACCTCAAATCTCAAAAGGTCTGACTCCTTTGTGTCCCCATAATTTGTTGAACAGACAAATCCCTTTGGCAAGATACCTTATACAAAATCGAGAAATCACCTTTAGCACCAAATCTCCACACCACTTTTGACCCCCAAAACTAACTCTCCTCCCATCCCCAGCCTTAAAGACAGTGTTGTTGTTAAAGGCTTCTCGCCCCTTCATTATATTCCTCCACACACCACACCTAAAAGGAATGGTGACCACATTTGTTCTCCATCCCCTTTCCATAACTCCATTATTTTCCGCTATCACCCTCTCCAATAAAGCTTCTTCCTCCATCCTAAATCTCCAATGTCCTTTACCTAAGAGGGCTTTATTAAAAACCTTCAAGTCTTTAACCCCAAGTTCTACCCACTATTTAAGAGATGTTACGGTCTCCCATCGCAATAGGTGAAACTTCTTTGTCCTGTCCACATTTCAAAGAAAGTTCCTTTGCAACCTCTCCAACTTCCATATAACTTTGGAGGTGTGTTGAACAGGGACATGCAATATGTAGGTATACTCGATAAAGTGCTCTTAATAAGCACTTTCTTCCTCCCTTTAAACAAGTATCTTTTTAGCCAACCTGCTAACATCTTCTCTACCCTCTGAATAACCAGATTCCAAACACCTAAATCCTTATTCGACATGCCTAGAGGTAGCCCAAGGTAGGCAGTAGGAGCACCTACCCTGCAATAAAAACTTGGGCAAGCATGTCAATGTTCTCCACAACACCAACAGGTATGCTCTCTCATTTTCTGACATTGATTTTAAGCCTTGACACCACCTGAAATAACGTCAACACTTGTCCAACATAGTCCAGCTGGATCCCATCTACACCATAGAACACTAACATATCATCTGCAAATAAGAGATGGGTGACCGACATGCTACCACCACCACCAACCGTAGCCTTGAACCCCTTGATATGTCCGCCCACAACAGTTCAATCCATTATCCTGCTCAAAGCTTTCATCATCAAAATTAAAAACATAGGTGAGAAAGGATCTCCCTGCCTCAAGCTCCTCGTACTACTACAGAAACCACACGGGTTTCCATTCACCAAAACTGAGTATCTCGTAGAAGAGATGTACAAACTAATCCACCTTCTCCATTTCTCCTTAAATCCCATCTTCAACATAATGAAATACAGAAACTTCTCATTTGTATGGTTATAAGCCTTCTCAAGATCTAACTTGCACAACAAACCCGGTTTACCCTACTTCTTCCTCGAATCTACCACTTCATTAGCCACCAAAGATGCATCTAGAATCTATTTTCTTTTAACAAAAGCATTTTGCGAAGAAGACACCGTCTCATCCAAGACTCTCTTAAGTCTATTAGAAAGCACCTTAGAAATTATCTTATAGATGTTTCCCACTAAACTAATTGGTTTGTAGTCCTCGATGCTAGTAGCCTCTTCATTCTTAGGAATGATGACAGTGAAAGAAGCATTTAAGCTCATTTCAAAATCGCCCCTCCAGCAACTCATCAATAGTACTCAACACATCAAGTTTAACTGTACTCCAACAATGCTGGAAGAAAGCCAAAGTGAAGTCATCTGGACCCGAAGCCCTGTCACCCCACACCCTTCCACCGCCTCATGCACCTCCTCTTCAGTAACCCTCTCAACCACACATTGTAAACCCCTCCAATATGATTGAAGTTCAAACACCTTAAATTACGCCTCCATTTAGCTTCCTCTTTGAACAATCGTTCATAGAATTGAACAATTACTCCCTCTACTTCCTCCTCCCCCATATGTATCTCCCTCCAAGATCCACTGACTATCAAATTCCTCTTCTTATTAGCCACTGCTACCTTGTGAAAGAATTGTGTTAGAATCCCCCTCCTCCAACTAAAGCGCCCTCGATTTTTGTCTTTAGCAAATCTCATGAGCCAAAGTCAAAGAAGCTAGCTCCTCTTTTAAAACTTTGTTCTTCTCCTTTCCCCTCCTATCTAACTCCTTACCCACTTTAAACTTTCTAACTCCCTATCTCATTCATTTTTTTATCAAGTAAGGTTTTCATTGATAATAACAAGGCCAAACTTGGCCGTATACAAGAGATAAATCAAAAAATAAGACACATATAATATATGGTTCTCTCCAAAAAACACCCAATCCTCTATACAAAACAAGAACTGCATGGGTGCACCAAAAGAGAACAGTTATCGAAGACCACTCCTCAATTGAGCAAAACTCATCTCCACCCCTTCCTCTCCTATTTCTCTCTTTTCAAATGACCAGCATTAGAGCTAGAGGAGTAACATTCCACGCCTTGTGCCTTCTTCTCCTAGCTCCACTCTTCCAGCTGAACATCAACTCCTTCACGGTTCTTGGCATTACCTAAGTGACGCCAAACCATGTATACATATCCTCCTATAACCTCGTGGTTAATTTGTAATGTAACAGAATATGATCCACGTCCTCGCCAACCTCCTTACATAGGAAACACTAGCTCATTAGACAACCTTTCACTTCATAATCTCCCTCATTTCCACTTCTACCCTCCCAAAACACTTCCTTATTCCACACCCTTATGTCTTTCTTGAGCATCTTTAATTTTTTAGCAAGTCTGAAAGATGGTCTCCCCTCCACAACATAGCTACCCCACCACCCAATTACTCTATCTCCAAAATCTATCGCTCGCAGCCATATGTTCTCGAATCTGAAGGGAGGTCTTGTCCTTGCACCCCTACCACCATCAAGCATGATAGGTGAATGATCTGAGATCAAACGCGGGAGAGGGAATCAAATCATACTTGGTGCCAACTTCTCCCAAGAAGCAGACACAAGGATTCTATTAAATCGAGATTGGAAACTCGAGTCATCCGACCTGGACCAAGTGAAAGTGGCACCTGTCAAAGGAAAATCAATAAGATGGCTATCAATAAACTCCGAGAACTCCTCCATAGCCCAGGATATCACCCTATAATCCAACCTCTCCTCTAGGAATTCAATAGAGTTAAAATCCCCCAACACCCAAAGAATCTCCCACCTCTCCATACAAGACTCTCTTTCTAGAAAAATAACCTTAGACAGCGCACCTACAAGTCCATACACACCTCCAAATCCCCATCTCACCTCATTTCTAATATGTTCATACTTCACCCACCTTCCACCCCACACACTCCTCACTATGCTATCTAGGGGTGGCAAATATGACCCAAACCCGTTTAATCCGCCCAACCCGCCATACATTTCATGGGTTGGGTTTCTAATAATTTTTAAATGGGTTTGTTTGGGCATAACCCATCTTGACCCATAAAATATGCTTAGCCCAAGTTCAACCCATCAGCTAGCCCAAACTCAGTCCATCTATATAAGAAAAAAAGCTTGATGCAAATTTTACTTTTAAGAAAAAAGTATTTCACTTTATTCAAAAAAATTAAATTTTAAAAATGTAAAAATCAGCAAATCGTGTTTATATTTTAGATAATCTAAAGTCATTTTTTTGTTTCCAAAATATGACTAATGATGTGCTACTACCTACTATTGTACATTGAAAGTTGCAAAAGGAAATATATCAAAGTTTCAAAATTATAATAAACATTATATTGTCAATGTGTATATTTTAAATCTTTTTTGTACTATATATGATATGTATGAAGACTTTGTAGGAATATTTGTTTGAGAAAATTTATTGTTATCTTTAAAAATAAAGAAGAGAATTTGGATCAAATTGGCGGGTTAGGTTATTACCCATTATTTAGCCCATCTTGCCTAACCCATCTTAGCCCAAGCAATTTTGGGCAAGGTTGGGCAATGACCCATTATTAATACAACCCATTTTAACCCGCCCAAATTCAGCCCAAACCGCTCATTTGCCACCTCTAATGCTATCCATCAAACTTTCCATTTTTGTCTTCTGAATACAAATGAAATTTGCCCCCACACTCTATGAACCCTACTTTAATAATTGCCCTTTTAGTTGGGGTCATTCATCTCCCTCACATTCCAACTAATGATTTTTAAATCCATCAAAACAAATATTATTTACTAAACCCCCTCTGCACCCCTCACCCCCTGCTCAACTCCCTATTCCTCCTAGCATACACCTTCGTCTCACCGCCCCTTTATGAACCTCCAATTTTCGCTTATTCACCTCCACCTCCTTTTTTTCCTTCAAATCTGCCTTCCCTCTAGCCTTTACATCAATAATATTCAAGAGTTCAATAACCTTCCCCTCTATTCCTTCAAAAGACACTTCCAAGAACTTCCCAAAATATAAATACTTCTCTTCCGCCCATTTGGAGATTTTATTATCCCCCACAACATTTCCCCTTTGCAAAGACCATCAAAATCCCTAGCAAACTCCATATGCTGTCCAGCAGATGATTTAAGAGAGACAGAGAGTTTCTCCCCCTCAGAAACACTCCTGTTTAACAGTAGACATTGAGCAGCTCCCTGGACTGTTCGTGCTACTGTTCTGACACCCAACACACCCCTGCTCAACCTTTGTGAATCAAAAAAAGAATCAGCAACAACATCACTACTTGACAGAGGAACTTTGTCCCTAATGTCAACCACTTCTCCTCCTTCCACCTTTAAAAATCAGAACAATCGCTGGAAGAAAGATCCGGGCCTCCAGCACCACCAATAGCAGTTGATTCTGAGTTCAAAGGCATTGAAGCCTTAACACCAAAAATCCTAGCCTCTCCAGTCGTATTCTCACCGGAAAAAGCCTTTCCCAGCGTCTGGATTCTGACTACCCTATTCGCCGGACTTTGGAACTTCAACATGCGTCGTCGCCCCTCGCAGACAGAGCAGGAGGAGTTTCCAACACCCCAGAAGAGGGGTTAATAGTCGGTTGGTCTTTCGGAGAAGACAAAGGTCCTCATCGATCTTCTCCAGATCTGAGTAGACCGTTATTTTTTGCAAAACAATTGGGTTTGCCTTCTTTGAATCACTGACCAGTCCAGATTTATTAGTGAACCGGTTTAAATTCTTCCTCCAAACTGGTTCACTAATCTAGGGATACACTCATCACCTCTTTCAACATTCAAACTCTCGTAACTTTTGTTTCCTCTACCCTTAGCTTCTCTATCAACCATAGCCGTCAGAGAATGGAAGCTCATCTCCTCATACTGTCTTTCTCCTCTCCTTCTCCTGTTTTCCTCCCCTTTTCCTCTTAGAATTTCAGTGCTGAAATCTGGTTTTAACCAGACCCTGAAATTCTCATCCCCTTCTTCCACCACCATGGAAACCGGTACACTTCCCCCATTATGGCCAGACCCTTGAGATATCAGTGAGGTTACAATCCACCCCTAACACCCCCCCACCCCCCACCCCCCACGCAGCCCCTATATTTCTAAAAAGTTTATTGCACCATAGATGCAATGGCAGACCTAATACATTTACACACGAATACCTTATGTTCTCCTTGGTACATAACATAATATCCTCCTACCAATTGTGTAAACTAAGAAAGTTTCCATCCATCCATCTTGCGCCCTCCTGAAGGACACGGACTGCCTACCTCTTCCTTGTTGGAAAATCTAAATAGAAAGGTCGAATCCCCCAAGGTGGACACCTTGATCCATGGGTATTTCTATGTCTTTGAGGCCCAAAAGGAAACTGGATCCGGAAAGTCACCCTCTTCTTGAATCTTCCAACAAAACACATCGCACAAAAAGCTTTTCTCTACACGATATGGCCCGTCGACAACCTAAACCTCGATTTATGCTCTCCCTTTAGTCTTCTACATCCTCCATCTAATGAAAGGGCTGGAGAAGCCAGCACCTCCGTTTAGCAATTATCTTTTAAATTAGTAACTTCTAGAGAGAAGTAGGACTCTCTCTCTAGCAATCTCCTAAAATATCAATAATATAAAGAATCAATCATGTCATGAGACATTCAGCTGGGTGGCAATTTGAAAAGCTGTGAATCTCAATGTTGTATTTGGCACTGTTAAAGTGCGTGACCATCTCATCTAAAAGCTTAAGTTGTTAGAGAGAACACTTCATATTATATTCTTAACACATCCTCTCACATGCGGGCCTAATTATTTTCATGGTCAAGTACCTGGGAATTCTTTTGATAAAGGGTGGCAGTGAGACTCGAACCCAGGCTCTTGCTTCTTTGGTACCATGTTAAAGTGTGTGACCATCTCATATAAAAGTTTAAGTTGTTACAGAGAGCACATTTTTATTTACCTAATTATTATATTCTCAACTGGCACCATTACATTTAACACCTAATTATTATATTCTCAACTGGAAAACAAGGGAAGATAGCAAGAACAGTGAGGAAACGTTTAACACCAGTCGGTCTGAAGCTAAGAGAATTTTCACCAGTGAGAAGATTCTAGAGTAATGCCCCTTCATTTTAAAAAGGCAACGTATGCTTGACATCAATGGTTCAACATACCTGAAGAGCTCGGATAAAAGGTAAGAGCGAACATGAAGGAAGAAACATTTCAAAAGCCCTGAGCAGAGGAAGGAATAAATGTTGTTCACAAAGCACAGCAACCATTCTAGACAAAGAACCAGCCACTTCATCGGAGTCATTTAAAACTTTCTCATCCTGATCAACTAGCTTTTCACATTCCTCTCCAGCATTCATGTCTTGAATTCTCACATTTCCATCTGCCCTTCGTACATCGGGCATTGTGAAAACTAAGGAATGCACTGACACAGGCTCCATGAGCCGTCTACGCTTTGGGTTTTTGCGATTATAATGAACTGTAGGTGCTTTGGCAGATGCAGGTAGGGAATTTGTGGCTTCCACAGCAGCTGCGACATTGTTTGCAATCTGGGAAGCAGCATTATTAACTTTGATGGCTGATGTTTCCCTGTTAAGGATGTCCATGGGAAATAAAATTCTAGATAAGTGTTGAGCGTATATGGAAGAAGGTAGAATTTTATTAATTCATTGAAAAGAAACAGAAGTTATGATGGAAACCTTGCTGCAGTTATTTCTAGCCAAACTGTCAGGCAAGACAATGAAGAGACATCTGGAAAACAGGAAGCAATTGCAGCCAAAAGCGACCAGCATAAATTCTTTGCTTGCAGAAGAAGAGCCTCTCCAGGCCTTGCTTGCCTCTCGCATTCAGCGATTATTCCAAATAGTTCAGCCGGTGCATACACATTTTCATCCGGAAATGATGTCCCATTCTTCTTTTCTCCTGTATCTGAACTTGAAGAAGAGCTAAATTTCTTCCTTGATTGTATACTCTTCAGAATTGTTAGTATGTGGGTTTTCAGACGTGCATCACCGAACTCCTTTAATGCCTGACATGTCGCAGATAAATCAAGTGAGATGAAATTATGAGTTAGCAACAAAAGGTCTTCTCCTCTTTCTAAACTAAAACTAAAAGGAGAAATTTGTAGCAGTAACAGTTTAGCAAGGGAACATGTAGTGAATGGACCTTGGGTCTCACTCAACTCAAAAGCTAGCTCTTGAGGTGAGGATCACCCAAGACCATATAAGAAGACCAATTACCCATTTCCACAACAGATATGGGAATTCCAACATGCCCAAGACCGGACATCTGGAGGTTGCACAGTATAACATGGGGGTCCAACATCGGATAAACCCATTTCAATTACCAAATTGGAATGGGTCTGGCCTTGATATGCTGATAAAAAATGGACTTAGGCCTAACTCTACCGCAAAAGTCAGTTCAAGAGGTGACTATGGTGCGGTGAGCATGGATAGGTAGTGGTATTCTTGTATGGTCTTGAGCAATCCTCACCTTGTGCTAGCTTAAGAGGTGACGATTGCCCAAAAACATAAAAGGAGATAATCGCCTATTTCTTTCACCAATGTGGGCAACGTAACAGTGAGAATAGATATGAAGCTTACTACTTCCATCAGTGCCTCCAAGGTGTAGCCTCCAATTTGAGCTTCTGAGAGAAAACCAACCTGGCAAAAAAAGACACACACATAAGTAGTCCATAGCAAGAAAACAAATAATTCAGCAATGATGTTTAAAAAGCTCATACCCAGTCATTGTCTCTTGCTAATAAAGCAAGATATCTAGTGCTCACAGGAAGTTGATGCGCCCGACAAAATGTGGTCACCAAATTCCAGTGTTCGCTTGCAGCTTTTTGCTGAGACCTCAGTTCAACTCCATCACCGTTACCAGTTAACAACCAAGAGCCACATGTCACTCCATCAGCTGATGACGGAAGACTTGATGTTTCCAAATGTTGCAGGACAAGCATGAGAGCTCGAGATGGCTGTCTGTCAGAGGTTGTGAACTGATCACATCTTTTAATTGCTTGATTGAACCAATCATTCTGGCAATAATCATCTGCCAATCCTCGTGCTAGAGATTCAGTAATATTATTGTCACAAGTATTTGAATGAAATGAAGAACCCCTGGGGGGAAGTTGCTGAAGGTGATTGAAACAAGGGCCAGATTTATTAAACGAAGCTATTCTTCTCAATGCCGCAACATCAATTTGGAGTGTACCAGGAGATAGACCACACAACTCCAATAGAAGAGCACAAGATGCCACCAACACTGAATCCGCGAAATGCACAATAGCAAGGGGCACAACCTAAATATGGAAACCAACAAATGCTTAAGAGGAATATATATCGAAATACGCTATCATCAGAATGTGAAGCTCTGAGAGTTCTTGCATGTACATTTCAGTTTGTTTTGTAGAAGTCTCACACATAAATGGACTATTTCATCATAGGACTCTTTTCTTTCAGTGATTCTTAGTCCAGCATAATAAAGAGTGGTCTTCAAGTGCACTCCAACCAAAGAGCATCATATAGAGAAGGTCCATCTTCTAAATATTGATATCCTTCCAACATACATTCATCTTAGGGTAGCTATTATATAGTAAGTTCTTCCTTTTTTTTACTACCTTGAAGCATAAATAAAAATACTTTACAAGAAGCTCGAAGAAAAGTATGATCTAAGACAGAAGATATGAAAGTGAAACTATTTGACTGTAATTTAATTCAAATGAAACCAACTGCGAACTAATAATATCAGGTATTTTCACTAAAATGCTCTGTCACAGAGGTGCAGTACATAAAGCATCTTGAAATTATTCACACAAGATTTTCTCAAAATTCTTCGATTATACAATTGGCTCCTTAAGAACTTTACTATGATTTGTGATGCTGAAAGAGCAAACAGACACTTCAAGAACTGTAGTTAAAATAGAGATTTTCCTTGTATACTAACATAAGGTAATTCAGTTTTCACATTATGACTATAAAAGGACAAAAGAAGTAGACATAGGGTTGATATGACTGAAATTAGAAAAAGATTAATGCCAGTTTGGTAATTGAATAGAAGAAAATGATCCTTACGGATGAAAGAAACAACTGTTCGCTTTGTGTAATAGGTGAAAGAAGCATCTGCACATCTGACTGGATGTTTGTTTGTGCTTGTACTGAAGTCCCATGCTGCCTACGTGAACTTTCTGACTTCAACTTTTGAACTCTATTTGACAGCAGCTGATTAAAAGCTGCCAATGCACGTCCACGATGTAAATGGTGCTCAATTCCAACTCTAGATTCCTAGAGCCAGAAAGTAACTTGAATTAGGGATGATAACATGAACACGGTTAAAAGTTTTAAAAAAGGACACAAACCACGTGAAAGGAAAATTGTGAGCAGCATAACGAACTCTCAAATTCTATCAAAGATATTTCCAACCAATGAAATCTGAATATACCCATTTCGGTGACATCAAAATACAAGAGCAATAAAACCTTAGTTCTTTGCAGATTCTTCAAATGTTTGTCCACTTGGTCCACCGAGAATAAATGCGGAGTCACCAAAAACACATCACATGATAAACCTATTTTGAGTTTGACATCACATGAAAAGAGAAAACAGAAGATACTGAAAATCCCTTTTTTCAGCTTGCCCTACCACAATATTGTGTATCTTATGCAATGAGAATTACTATGTATGATTTAGTAGATGAAAGATTGGACTTTTGTCTGAATATATATTTCTTCTTCATTTTATTTCGCATAGTATACTTTTGCTTCAAGCAAAGGGCATCCACATATGATAATTAGATGGAGAATCCATGTCTCCCCTTCGGAAATCTCACTTTGCTTTTACTGGAAAAGGGGGGTCTATGATCCATAATACGGGGCACATGTTCCACTTCTGGACACGTGGACAAATAAGTTCAAAGCCAGGCACAAGGTCTTGTCAAAACAATTGTAAGGCTGGATACTGGGACGACTCTAAAATTGTTCAAAGATGACAGTATATTGACACACAGTTCTAAAGACTATAAAAACATCAGTGAAGGAGAAGTTCAAACTTTTTGTTCTGGTCCTCTTCGCATGACTTTATTGATCAACAATAATAATACCTAATAAACATGTACAGCATAACTGTAAGTGTTGATCTTCTTAATTGGACCTATGTTGTGTCTGGTGAATGACTTATTAATCCCAGTGTTATCAAAAGCGAAAAACGCAAAAACGCTCTAAGGTCTGTTGGAGCTTTAAGCGCAATAAAAGTGTGAGCTTCAATAAGAAAAGGCGCAAATGGAGAAAACATACAAATATATATATATATATGTTTAGTCCAAGACTAATAATTACAAGCATGAATAACAAATATATTGGCAAAGGGATTGAATTTTTTGTTAGGATAAAATGAAATATTAATTGTTTAGTGTCGTCTCCTCAGGTAACGATCATTTGCAAGCAAAGTTTGTCTTAGAGCCTTGATGATGACATTAAAGCGCACATTAAGCGAGGTGAAGCGCTCAAGGTGTTTTGAGCCTCGCTTTAGGGCTTAAGCGTGCCTTTGACAACACTGATTAATCCTAACATATATTTGCAAGTATCTGGGTCATACATATAATTTCCATGTCTATTAGGAATAGTATCACGATTATTGTTTAATATAACTGAGAAATTCCCGAGGGCCAATGGTACACGGTTCTAAACACATTGGATAATGGGCCCGCCTCTCTACAATTTCTCCACTTAAATACCAGATTTGGAAAAAATAGTATGATGACCCCAGTGCTTAACATTAGGTTCCCTCCACATACATATGAAAAGTAAGGCAGCCGTATTAGCTCATCAACTCGCCTTAACGCACCCTCACCATATAATATAGGTGCGGACTTGCGTCTTTTTTCTGGGTTGCATGTGACATTGTCCTATGAATGTGCTAAAGTTGATCAGCAAGCAACATCTAACTAGTCATTATTAAAGAAAGTACCAAACTAAACGTTATAAAGTGTCACCAAAAGTGAAAAGCCTCAAAAGTACCAAGTGTTGTTGGGCCTTTAAGCACAAATCTAAATTTAAGTGAGGTTTCAGTGAAGAAAGGCGCGGATGAGCAAAAAATAAATAATATACATGTAATTTATGAAAATAACTATGTATACTAACTGTGATATAAGAAAACACACAGGAGAAAGGACGAGAAGTGTATATCATAATGATTCTCTTAAGCTATTTGATTTTCAAATGGTATACACCTATTCTAAACTAGTAAAAAATCAAGACTACAAAATGCAAATAAAGAATATCTCCCTAATTGATTCTACACAATATTCTCAACATCCCCCAACTCCCCCTCAAGCTTATGCATATAAATCATATGCATCAAGTTTGTTACAAATATAACTAATTCAAGGACTAGTAAGGGACTTGGTGAAAATATTGATCATTTGATTTCACAAACTTTGTGATGATGTCTCCTTAAAGTACCTTCTCACTAACAAAGTAGAGCGATCTCTATGTATTTATTTATCTCAAATCTCATGAAACAGTGGACTCGGAGCAATAAGCATTATGATTATCACATACAAATTTCATCCAACTAATTTGCCCAAACTACAATTCTTTGAACAACTATTTGATCCAAACTAGTTTCCAACTTGACACAGCCATTGCCTGATATTCTAGTTCTACATTAGATCGAGCAACCACACTTATTGTTTCTCCATGACACTAAATTACCACCAACGACAATATAATATCCAGAAGTATACCATCTATCATAAGGTAATCCTTCTCAATCTGCTTCAGTGTATCCAATAATCTGCTCTTGCTCTCGATCCTCAAAGAGTAATCCTTTCCATGAAACTGATTTTATATATCGAACAGGACAGACAGCTCCATCCCAGTGACTGTCATAGGGGAGTCACACTAACCAAAAAGGCAACGTTAGGTCGAGTTACTATGAGATAATTCAACTTACCAACCAACTATCTATATCTTCCAGGATCATTAAAAGACTCCCTCCTCTTATCCTAGAAAAACTTTAACATTCTGATCTATAGGAGTATTAATGGGACTCCAATTTATCTTCTTGTTGATGTGAGCAAGGTGACCAAGGTGCTCCCGAGGAATGACAAATATTGTGGTCCAACGACAAGAGCTCAAGCTAGGAGGATATGAGAAGAATATAATGCTTGGAAAATAAGTTCGTGTGAGTAGAAGCCCACAAAGCAGATTTGGAAAAGGACTTGAAGATGCTCCACATGACACTAAATATTCTCAAGTGAAGACCAATATTGAAAGACTATTTTCAGGCCTTGGACGTGCTAAAAAGAGAGGGAAGCACCACATTTTGTGCCTTTGGAGCGTCTTGAAAAAGAGGAAACACCAGCAACCACTTATTAGCTTATTTAGCTAATGGGCAAAGCCCATCTGTACCTAGTAATTTCCCTATCTATATATAGCTCTTTTTGGTGATTGTAAACCCTAGTTTGTCACATCATCTTTGAAAAAATTTGTGTGAGGCTTCAGGACAGATTCCTACGTTCACTTGTGAACAACTATTGATTGCTGCAAGGTGAGTGCTTCCTTTTGTAGTAATCAAATCTAATCTTTCTTGATAGCTTGTTTTCTTAACTTGTACTCAACTTGCGATCTTGGTTAGATCTAATCTTGGTTGCTGGTTGGTTTTAAGTCTTTGGGTGTAAGTTTTTTTTGAGAATAAAGTCTTTGGGTGTAAGTTCCTCATTTATTTCTAGTTTGTTCTTGTTGTTTCATTTTACTTGCTGTAACATCAGCCTATTTATTCAATGTAGTCTTTCATTTCTCATCTTAAATCTGATCTTGGGGTTGAATATGGTTCTCGTATTGGTTTTTGCATCACTTGTCTCCTCAAGAATGTCTAAAGCATACTTACACTTTGTTTGGATGGTTGTTACGTATTATTTTATAATGTATTGTATTGTACTAAATTGAATACAATTTGTGGATAGATTGTACGATTTTCCATCATTATATAATGTCACGCATCAGCAATTTAAAGGATAAACCTATAAGAAACAACATAGAGCTGCTATAAAAAGGGACGGTAAAGGATAAAATATGATTATTAGATAATAAGCAAAGACAAAATGAGAAAAAGATAAAGTAATGAGTGATCACACTAAATCAGTTGTTACATAAAATGGGAATTTTTCATCATTACATAATGATGGATATGATGATACGATACAATAAAATTTAAATAACAATTAAAACAAACATTGCGTTTAAATTAAACTAACAACACAATTCGAGACAACAGGTAATAACCATCCTAACAAGTTGCTACTCTATGAGATGACAATTCTTAATTTGGACGGAATGACTTAAATGCCTAGGAAATACATCAATCTGTCTAGATCCTTAGTCTGGAAGTGTTGATAGAAATGTTGGTTTCTTTTAGTTATACCATCCTGATTGTTCCTCGTTATGACTATATCATCAACATAAACTACCAAATAAGTACACAGATTTAAAGCAACATGTAGATAGAATATAGAGTGATCAGTCTCATTATAAATCATCCCAAACACCTGAACAACCGTGCTAAGCAAACCAAACCATGCTCGAGGAGACTGTTTCAAACTTTATAGAGGCCAATGCAACCGGCATACAAGATCATTAGCCTTTCCCTGTGCAATAAAACCACGTGGTTGCTCCATATATACTCCATCTTCAACATCACTATGGAGAAAAGCATTCTTGATATCCAATTGATAATGAAGCCAATAGAGAACAATACATATGGAATGTATCACTGTAATCAAGACAAAATTTGAGTATAATCTTGGGCCACTAAAGGAGGTGGAGAGAGGTGCTCAAAAGGTAGTGGTGCTGACAAAGGAGGGGCACTGTTAATACCAAGAGAAGGTGGAATGGGCAAGATTGTTGTGGACTAGGAGAGGTGTAAAAAGAGTCCCCGGAAGATGGTTCATGTAAAGCTTGAAAAATGTCAGAATACTCAGAAGGAAAAGATGTGAAAGAAGGTTGACCTTCAAAAAAACTAACAGCAGCTTACATAAGGAAATGAGGCAGGTTAGGTGAGAAGGATATTATTTCTGAACCCGAAAATGATCAACGAATACACATTTGAGAGCACGAGTAGCTAACTTATTCATTACAGGGATTAGGTTATGAATAAAACATGTGCTCCCAAAGACACGAGGAAGCAAATACATAGGTGAACTTGGGTATAAAACAAAGTGTAAAACATGACCCTTGAAAGCAGAGGAAAGCATACGATCAATCAGATTACATGTTTTGAGGACCGCATTCCCAAAATCTCAATGGAACATGTGATTCAATAAGTAGAGAGCGAGTTTTCTCAAATAGATGTATGTTACCTCTGAACTATCCCATTTTGTTGAGAAGTATAAGGACAAGATGTTTGATGGCTAATCCCACTAGATTTCATGAACTATTGAAATTAGGAGTATAAATATTCTAGTGCATTGTCACTACGGAAGGTGTGAATGGGAACACTAAACTAAGTTTGTATTATCAACACAAAAGGTCATTCATTAAAAAATCCAAGTACACCTCGAATAATCACAAGTGAAACTGACAAAGTAATAGAACCCAACATACAGTTTAGTTGACAATGATCCCAAACATCTGAATGGACCAAAAAAAATGAGACTTTGCACGGCTTCAGGACGACAAGGGAAGGAAGAATGAGGATACTTACCAAGTTGACATGACTCACATTCTAAGGAAGACATATGAGACAAATCAGGAACTATTTAGAAGTTTAGACAAATTGGATAACCCAATTGTCTCTGAAGCAACTCAGGAGATCATGTAGCAAAATCAATTTTAGGTGATATCAAAAGATTAAGACAGTAAAGTGCGTATAATTCACGTTCAGTACCAATGATCCAACTGTGATCTTGTATAACAAAAGAGTTATTGAGGAAAGTAACTGAACAATTAAAAGACGAAGACAAATGACTAACAAATATTAGATTAAAAAGGTCAACTAGGAACATAAAGAACTGACTTTAAAGTCAAAGTAGGAAGTAAGATAACTTAACCTACACTGGATGCGGTGGTTTAAGATCCCTTGGGCAATACAGGATTACCAGTTTGGATAACTGATTCAATTTGTGAAGTTTTTTACTTACGAACCTCCTACTTAAGAAACCCTGTATATTTTGTTGATTGATTAGAGATTTCTTAGCTTAATTGTAGTAGTAGTTTGATTCTAGAATATTTTACTTCGTTGTTGATTGTGTAGTTAAGTGATTGTCTTTCCTTATTTAATCTTAGGACTCATTTTATAAGTACTCATTATCATGTAAAAATCATCAAGAAGTTCAAAAAAGCCTTTTCCTCTTCTTGAAATCTCGTTGTATTAGAGCCACTACTGCCTTTAGAGGTGAGTTTTTCTCCCTCGCAGCACTAGGGTTCCTTTTTCTCAAAAAGAAAAAAAGAGGTCGAGTTTTCTCCCTCGATTACAGCTACAATACGATTCCCATCCTTCTATTGGTGTTGTGAGTAAAATAATACAACAGGCTCCCTCTCTCTCCGGCAAACAAACGCCAACAAGCAGCTTCAGTGGAGAGCAACTCCGGCAGTCACAGCTCTGGCAATGTGTAGATCTCACGCGCCGGCATGTAGACCAGTTTCCCACAATTTTTTGGAGAAATTTTAAGTTGTCCAGGCCTATTCCGACCCCACCGCAGTCAATTTCATATTTTTCCGATCACTTGAGCTAGGGTTCTGGTGAGGCAAACCTGTTTTTTCAGTGAGCTAGGAGTGGCTGGTATGTACCTTGTTTGGTCAAGATCTGCTTGCATTTTATTAAGTTTAAAAAATTGCATGGGTATATTATTGGACAAATAAAGCACCTATTGGCGCTGACCCTACCTAAGGTCAATGGATTATGATAATTCCCTTGTGATGAAATCTTTTACTTGATTAAAAAATCTCTAAGCAATATTTATTGCTTGAAACTGTTGAAATGGTCAGGAATTCAGCTAGGCACACTTACTCCTGCAAGGAAATGGTGCTCAGGCCTTTGACATTCGAAATAAAATTGATGACCCTAAGCAAGGGGAGTTGATTATCACTAATTATTACTTCGAGTTGAGTTATGGCAGGAGATCGACTACTATCAGAATCTCCAAGTGAAGTGTGATGATGCAACTCTCTATCAACTATTGGTATCAGTGCCAATGGTTCGGTGAAACGAGAATGGAAATGGCGGAGTGATGGTGTGGGGTTCGACTAAGTGCCTTTGCCTGTCTACAGGTTGGTTTGCTACATTTACCTGTAGCTTCAAAGAGACATACACAAAATGAAGCTAGTGGCCTTTGGTGGCATATATACTCGGTTGAAGTGGTAGCACACAGTTAATCTCCAAATTAACTCATAAATGGTGATGAGTCATTTGGAACTAGTTTAAAGGGAGATTGTTGAGTGTGTGAACAAAGTTCCACATTGATAACTAAGGGATAGTGGATTATTAAGAGACCATGTGACAGTTTAAATCACTACATTTAATTTTCCTGTGACCATAGTTTTCAATTCTTGCGAACATAATTGAAAAAATATTCACTAAAGAAAAAATTTTTAGAAGAAGCTGTCAGGAACATTGATAGCATCCATGTTGTCAGGAACATTGACAGCATCCACGGTGGCATACTTCCACTAAAGGTTGACAGGCTTAAATGAAAAATCAAGAAGATGCTTATCATAGAAAAGGAGTCTAAAAATGAGCCCAAAAATTGTATAGAAAAGTGGACTAAGTGCTACACATATTTCATGATCCAAGTCCAAGCCCAAGAGGAGAAATATTGGGCCCACATGGAGTGGGAACGATTTGCACGCACAAATGAATGCATTGCACGCCCCAAATATGGGCTAAAAAGTTACCAAGAGTGTGCTTTTTTATTTTGGCTCTTAATTTGGCAACTTTTCCCTATTTGTTTAGGGAAGATTCTTGGTATTATTTTTCCATGCTTTCCAAGTTTAAGGTTTCCTAGTTTAAAAGTTTACTAGTTTGAGTTTACTAATTATTTTTGATAATTGGTAACTTGGTATATATCTGTGAATCTCAAGTCATTACACACAGTGCATAGGTTGCACTGCACCCATATTTACATAGCATATACTCCTAAGAAACTGAAGTTATTTTGTCTTACTAGATGAATCCTCGCACTTCTAGAATTTCCTCAGTTTCCACTGAGTATGCCTATCTACACCAAAAAGAGAAGAGCAAGATACAGTTCATTTTTTATATGTTGAACTGAGCTGCTCTTGTTTACAAAACATCTAGAGTTCCTTTCTTTCCATATTGTCCACCATATGCAGGCTGGTATTATTCTCCATCTTCCTCTGTCTGTTGCATCACTCCTTGCTTCTTTTCATCCTGCTAGTGTTGTAGAAATTTTGTTTGGCATTATCCATGTAATGCCTCTAAGTGCCAGAAATAGTCCCCATAGCTGACTCGTTATCTTGCAGTGTAGGAATAAGTGTCTCATTGTTTCATTGGTTTCCCCACATAGCCAGCATCTGGAGCATATTGTGATGCCTCTTCTTCAAATTTTCCTGTGAGCACAGCTTCCCTTGCCAGTAACCAAACAAAACAAGATACCTTATAAGGTATTTTTGCCTTCATATCTGTTTCCAAGGCCACCCTTCAATCTGATGGTATATAATATTCAGATCCTTGTAGGCTACATTAACTCTACAGTTACCACCACAGTTCCCCTTCCACCATAATCTTTCAGCTCCTTCTTCCAACCCTCAAAAGTTTTCCGACCTTCTGTGAAAAGCCATCACCCTACTTACCTCCCAATTATTAGGCATTCTTCTGAGTGATATTCCAGCCTCAATTTATCCTTAATTCTGCCACTGTGCTATGTTGTTGAACAGCCAGACTATAGATGTCTGGGAATTCCTGTTGTAGACTTTCTTCCCTAACCATTTGTGTCTCCATAAATCTGTTTTGCACCCATCAGCAACTTTAATTTAACAGTTTTGCCACAGCAATGGCCACAATGATCTGATGGACTTCCATAGACTGATCCCATATGGTGTGGAGATCTCCTTGCTCATCCACCTGTCCTCCTCTTCATATTTAGTCTTTATAGTACCATTTCACAAGCTATGCTCTTCCTGTGTGTATCTCCAAAGCCATTTCATCTTGAGTGCTTTGTTCTGATACTTCAAATCTCTGATTCCCAGACCCCCTTTTCTTTTGCTGACAGTGAGGGCCTTCCACTTCACCAAGTGAAAGCTCTTCTTTTCTTTGTTTCCTTGCCAGAGGAAGGACCTTCTAATATTATCTAACCTTTTAATAACACTGGCAGGGATTGGAAATAAGGTCATCATGTAAGTTGGCGCTTATCTAGCACAGAGTTAATCAGTGTGACTCTCCCTCCCAGGGATATGTATTAAGACTTCCATCTGGATAGCTTCTTCTCACACCTCTCTACCACCCAATTCCAGACTTCCATTGATTTTATTTTGCTCCTAGTGACATGCCAAGATATACAGAAGGCAGGGCCCCTATTTCTCCACCCAGTAGAAGCTAAGGACTCCATACTAGTAACCTCATTGATAGGGTACAAAGAACTCTTCCTCCAATTGATATGCATGCCAGATATACATTCAAATAGCGCTAGTATCACTCTCAAGTATTTCAATTGGTCCACATCTGCATCACAAAATATCAGTTTGTTATTAGCATACTGTAGATGTGTGATTTCCATGCTGCTATTGACTCTTCTTACTACTTAAAAGCCTTTAATCCAGTCCTTCTGTTTTGCTATCTTCACCATGCTATTTAACCCTTCCATTGCCAGTATGAACAGAAATGGAGATAAAGGGTCGCCTTGTCTCAGACCTCTTTGAGCCTTGAAGAAGCCAGAAGGAGAGCTGTTAATCAAGACTGAAAAACACACAGTTGAAATGCACTGTCTGATCCAGTTGATCCATTTATGTCCAAATTCCATACTTTCCAGCATCACCAATAGGAAGTTTCAGTTTGAGTTTAGTATTTATTATTTCCATAAAAGTAGAATTCGAAACCCATGAGATTTGGGATAGGTTATCCCTACATATATGGGTGGATTTTTGTTATTTTCATTAGACAACATCATTATTAATTGAGAGTTTCTTTTCTTTACACCTTTGTGTGTGGCTATTTGAGATTTATCCTACAGCCTTATAAGAACAATTCTTTAAGAGGTACAATTAATTCTTTATTGTAAATTAAAGGATGTATTAATCCTATACTAATTATTGTCTCTAATTTCTTAGAATTAGGGTCTAGATCACTTTGGATCTAAGTTCCTGAATTGACTCTATTAGTATCATAATTAGTTTTAGTCTGCTAATTTTGAATACTAAGATCAACTAGAATTCTTAGCACTTAATCTTGAAATTCGGAGATTTTATTCTCGAATTTTGCATATCTTTAAATTTCTTGTCTTTAATCTTCATATTTTCACTTCCGCATTATTTTCTTGTTCTTTCAAGTAACCCGATTCTTATAAAACATCTTATTGCCAAGACAATCTGATGCACTAGAAAGAATTAGGAATAAAGTTTTCCTCCGACATGTTGGAATAGTCAGTTCGATAGAAAAAAAAAGTTAACAAAAATTTCTTAAATCACTCGGTGAGGTCTGAAACTGTTGGTCGAGCTTCAAAGTGCTGAGGAAGTGATGGGAAATGGTCTAGACAGTAACACAATCGTTAGAATCTTATCAAATCTTTGCCAGAAAAGGGTAACAGTCAGCAAAAGTTGACGGAACCTGGATGGCTGAGGTCGGAACCAAGGAGTGACCCCCAGCAACTGAAACAGTGGCCCGAAAAATGGCAGGAAATGACCACATGCCAGCGCATAATGGCATGTGACACCAGAAAAAAGAGAAATGTTGGCAGCACATGGAGGCATGTGGATGACCCTACCTTAGCAAATTTTTGGGCTTAGATTGCACAAGGCTTGCCGACCTTACTAGTGATACCGGTATATGTGCAGTGCCTCCGGGAAGCAATGACACCTCGAAGTGCTAGACAATGGGATTGCTCTCCTATTATGTCAGTGGTAACTGCACACTGAGTATTTTCTCACCAAAGGTTCTGATACCATGAGAGAAGAGAATACACAGGAGAAAGAATGAGAAGTCTATTTCATAATGATTTTCCTAAGCTATTGGATGTTTAAACAGTACGCACATACATTCTAAACTACGAAAGAAATAAAGACTATATAACTTATCAAAAGAAGTCAAGACTACATTAATTAAAATAAACATCTCCCTAGTTGATTCCACACATGTTATACAAAATATTCTTAATACTAACAAAAGTTATATGGGCAAGGCATTGAAAATTTGCAGTTCATTTAAAATACATGAACTAATAACAATATTAAAAAGTTCCAAAAGACAAACCATTTTAAATTTCTAATTCAGATAAGTGACAAATTTTTACTAATTTTATAATTTCACACAAAAATTACTAATATATTCATCCATAAAGCTTCCTTAACATTAATAAATCAATTCATCTTCTATATTTATTATTTAGTGGTTTCCCTTTAAGATAGAGCATGTGGACACTGAGGTGTGAGTAGTGCCCACACAAAATGGCTAGTTAAGTGACGAAGAGCGCCAAGCTTGAGTTGCACTGAGAATTAAGCACGCCTCAAGCAGGCCTGATTCTTTTTATGGGCAAGCACATAAACTCTTTTTTTGACTATAAGTGGTGGTGAGACTCACACTCAGGACCTCTACCTGCTCAAAAACCACGTTGGAGTGTGTGACATCAGATCTAAAAGCTTAGTTGTTAAAGAGCGCACACTTTTATTTACTTATGTCTTTGACAAACACAGCATTAGATAAGAAAACGGGATGGGAAAAGACAGTAGCTCAAAAGGTTGACATTAGTAATGACCACAGAAGCATTACTCACCTTTAATGAAGAATCATACAGTTCCTCCTCAATGTGTTTCTGGATGGCAACTTCCCAGGACAAGGGACTGACATCAGAAGGAACAATGTCCCTCAGCAGAGAGGGATCATCCACTGGCAAATCTGCAATTGACTGCCAAACAAGTGGGCCCTACCATAACAGAGATATTACAACCAAGCATGAAACAGGCATGTTAATAAATTTGATAGTTAGAGTTTGTTATAGTTAGCTTAGAAACTACCAAAGATAGACTATTGTCTCCATAGTATATAGTAGTTGGAAGATCCTACATTGCTTTCCATCCCATGAAACCTTTTTATAAGAGCAAGTGATTAAGTTAATAGTAAAGTTTCATAGGCAACCTGCACATAAAGCTGAATTAATCTCCGGACAGCCTTAGGGAACCAGCATGGAAGCATCTGTGAGAGTGAAGTATCATGTGCTGGAGAGAAGAACACACTCTCGCGCCAATTCAAATAATCTAATAAATCAGAATAACCAAACACTGCAGAAGACACGTAGCTAATAAGAAAAAGGTCATAATCAGATAAAAGTACAACTTTGGTTAGGCCTATGTGACTGCCATCACTGGAGAACTTCTTGAGATCCTTCCAGCTGGGAAGCAAATTTAGGGGCAGAAATGTAGAGAAATTAAAAAGTAGCAACTTACATTTCGGTTTGGGACCTATACTGCTGCAAGTTGGATCTTGTCCAAAGCATGCTGCAGTTAGTGCACGCCACAAAGTAGGAAAGCGCTGGAGGAACGGCCTAAGATTCTCCAATGTACACTGTACAGAACTATAGAGCCTGTTCACGCTACCACTGCTCAAGCAATCTTGAATTGGAATTGGAGCATACATCAATGTGGCCAAAGCTGCCATTTCGCCTGCTCCTTCCGCGATGTCATCAACAGTATGTATTATATTGTCTAACTCCATGGTGCTGAAACTGTTACCAGCCACTAAATTATGTGATACAACAGCACGGGCATTAGAGAATGATGCTTCATACTCTTTCCCCTTGACCCTTTGCAGGAGCAACCACTTGGCCCATTGGTTATCTCCCTGATAATAATATAGAAAAAAAAACAAGAAGGTTAGTGAATGGGACTGTCAAAACGGACAAAAAGATAGTTCAAAAGTAACATCTTCTGTTAAAGAGAGATGGAAATATATAGCTCTATAAACCAATAAATCTTTTTTACAGGAATCAGCAATTAAGGACAAGGCATAATTTAAGGCTTCTCAGAATGAAAGGGCATAAAATACCTCAGTGGAGCAAGGTGCAAAAGAATGCAAGTTCTGAAAAAAGTAATTAGATATCCACTAGTCAATGAACTTGAGAACTATTATTTTGTTTCATCTCCCACTAGTATTTTCATTTAGACATAATTTATATTCCACGTACTGGGTGAAGCTCTCATATCAGGTGCACCCTGAAGGACTACACTACCATTCAAGGAGGCTTATACTAGCATATAGCTTCCCTGATATAAACCACCTGGGAGTAGTGAACCGAGTTTTTTGTGAGAGCTGGAGAACTACAAATTGATTTTCAGATATACTGTACGTGACATCTAGACTTATATGTCAACCAAAGTCAGAAGGAAAAGAGAAAGGACTAACTGAGTGCAGAGTTTCCCTTTTCCACAAACAAGTTAAAGGAAAAGCAAACAAAAATGAGGGCTCTAATGAAATGAAAGTGAAATCTTCAAAAGAAGATCTAATGCCATCTGGATTGCTGGGATTGAAGGCCCAAATTTCTTTCACAAACTTCCAGCTTCCCAGAGTACCAAAATAAAAGAGAGGCTTGTCATTTGACACATGCTGATGCATGAACCTCCTACAGGAGTGCCTTACTGGAGTAATTCACTAAGGGTGTGCCCTTGGAGTTTTCCCTACTGTGGCTGCTGCATTAGAGCCTATTGATTTGGACAGAACAATTCCCTTCATTGCCCATCTCCAACATGTAATCATGTGCATTTACCAACTATGTCAAAAGCATGAAAACAAATGGATTTACAAAAAGATTGCGAAACAATTCACCACTGGAAAAAGGAGCAACAGAAATGTTACATCTTACCTTACACCACATGGACAGGCTTTACAAGCTTGATTACAAAAATGACTACTTCTCCAAGTTCATCACTCTAGAAAACATTTTTCAGCCAAGCTAACAAATTTCCATTTTCTTTGGTTCCTTTCTAGACTACATAAAGCAGAACAAACAAGTCGACCATGTTATGGACTGATCAGTTATAGACAGTCTATTTCTTGAGTGGCTCAAATTGGATAAAAACGTCTGCAAAGTGATGTATTATTTTCAGAGGCTGATTATCTAGTGTAACTTGGCACTGACAGATTCAGTTTTGACAGGAAAACGAATTAAAGTGAAAGATCAACAACAACAACAACAATATACCTAGTGCAATACCACAAACTGGGTCCTGGGAAGGGTAGTGTAGGTAGACCTTACCCCTACCTTGGAGGTAGAGAGGTTGTTTCCGGTAAACCCTCAGCTTAAGGAAAAAAACAGTCCAAGGCAGTAGAAGAATCCATGGCAAAATACTACAGACAACATGACAAATCATTCCTGAACAGTAATCAAAAGAAATAATAGAATTAAAGTGAAAGATCATACTGAAAAATTCTTAAGTAAAATGTGCGTATGGACTATGATCTTAAATTTGAAAGAAGCAAGTACACTTGCTCTTAACAAGGTACAATATCAAGTATAAGTACCTAAAAGAATGAAGTTTCAAGAAAACATTTTTCAGATAAAATAGTCATCAAAATTCAAAACAAGATTTACTGAACCATCTTGGTTTTGCTTGCAAAATGAAGACAATTATACCAGTAGCATCTACAGCATTCCTCAGGCAAATATGTTCCCAAAGCAAGCATGACGCATTTTTATTTACAGGTTTTTCGGTGGACATTTTTTAAAGTAAAGTGGTAGAATTTATATAAAAGGCAAGCAGACATCTTACTCGGTCCCAAGTTTAATCAGACTAGTGAGAGAGGAAATTAGTCAATGGCTGAAACTTGATGAAAATAAGGTTTTCGACAAATCATGAATAAAGGAAACAGTCTCTCTACCTTCACAAGGTAAGGGTAAGATCTGCATACATACTACCCTCCCCAAACCCCACTTGTGGGATTACATTAGGTTTGTTGTTGTTGAATAAAGGAAAGCCTTGAGCAACATTACCTATAGAGCATGTGCTCAAGCCACGTTATTCCAACTAAACTTGAACTAGACCTAAATACTACAAACAACAATTATCATAAAATTATACAAAGCGTACTATCACCTATTGCATAGTTCCAACAGTCAGAGTTCGACACTTCAGTTTTTCAAAAGTGGAAACCATATGAACATGGGTTTCCATTATGGCCAAGAAACAATCAATAATAGGATTGAAACTCTAAGGTTCTCACATAATGAAAATCTACACATACTAAGCCAAAGAAAAATATTATCACATAATGATAAGTCGAGTTTACTCACTGCTGCATCCTGCATCCAGGAAACTGATTCATGATCTAAAGCCAATTTGTGGTGGTCAAGGTACAGATCCAGGAAATTCAGTAAGTTATGCTGTGAACAGTAGCGAACGATAACCTTATGAAATGCTTGGATGGAATCTGGATGAGTTCTGGCATCATTAATAGCTAGTACAGATTCTGACCAGCTCTCAGCCGCCTCATCCATCGGTAAAGATTTATGCACATCACGAATAAAACCTGACTGGGCAAGAAGAGCCACAATATCTGCAGTAACTCCCCAGTAATCCTTCAGAAAAATAAATTTCTTAGCAAGTTCCCGCTCCATAAGCATTAGCAACCACATGCAGCACATGCTATGCGCAGAAAACCTGCATATTTGGACACTCGGTACATTCATGCAAACACCATCCACCTCTTCAAGAGAATATATGTAACTGCCGCATTCATGAGGTTTCTGAAGATATTCATCAACTGATGAAGAGCGTATACCATCCAAACTGATACTGAGGCTTCCACTGGTTAACGCATATGACGGGATTACCTCTAAGAGTCTTGATACATCCAACCAGTCACTATGGCGAATGTGGTAATCAATTTGTGACTCCCACAAAACATTGACCCCCATAAGGAAAGGTTGATCCAGCACTATCTGTCGGAAAATAAGATTATGGTTATTGCCAGCAACACAGATTTTACAGAACAAAAAGATCACCAGAACTCAAGATGGAATAATGAAAATAAAAAAGGATATGAAACAATCAACAGTATCAAAGAAAATGTCAAAATAAAATGCATTTCCAATCTGATTCTATAAAAATTCAAGCTTCATTTTCCGAGCCATTAAGGAGGGAGCTGAGGAAGAGGAGTGGCACTCTGAGTTGGAACCTTTTGACTCAAGATCCTAGTCGGCAGAGAGTGCTTCGGCTGACTGAGATTAGTGGATACATCTTTTTAATGCTTTTCATTCTCTAAATTTGATGATAAAAAGCTGACAAGATGCTAATCGGACACACGAAAGGTGCAGTGTCCTTTGGTTGAAAGGCTCCAAATAGTAAATGTTATCACTATGCCAATAAAGTGTAGCTAACTAATGAATATGACAATTCGTTTGAATCAAGATGTGTTTATAAAGAAAATAACATGCTAAATTCAAACACAAGAGGCAAATCAGAGTTCTGTTTCTTTTTTTCTTTTTTGATAATGGTAACAGTATATTCATCAGCATTTGGGGAATGCTGACCATCTTATTAGAATTCAAAAGTCTTGTTCATCTTACAAGAACTAATTTCATCTCTTCACAAGGAACCTATGAAATCTATTAAAGATTCAGCATCCTCTACATAATTTTCTTTACACCAAATATACAAAGACAAAATACATTTTGACTTAATTCTATTTATAGAACTAATGTTTTCTTCAAAACACCTAGCATTTCTCTCTATCCGCACAATCCACCACATACAAGCTGGGATAGAATTTCACTTCTTTTGCCTTACAAGAATCCCGCACATTACACCAGCATTTTACCAAATCCATAGTTGATTCTAGCATAACTCATTTCAGTCCAATCATGCTCAAAAATCTGTCACAGTTTTCAGTCACTCTACAATGCAAAAAAAAGATGGCTCTTGTTTTCTGTACTCTTCCTACATAAGAAACATCTTGAGCTTAACTGGATACCCCTTTTCTCTGCAAATTCTCGAGCATTAAACAGGCTTTCCTAACCACCAGCCAGGAGAAACAAATATTAACTTTAAAAGGAGCTCTTATTTTCCAAATGCTCTTCCATAACCTGCTTATGTCTTGTTGGCCATTTGAAACTAGAGATTGGTATGCTGATTTAACAGTGTAGACCTTCCTTCCATTACCTTCCCATATCATAAAGTCTTCATGAACTGTTGCGCCCTTGAAGCTTTCCAAAACTTTCAGAAATTCACCTACTATTTCAAACTCCCAATCGTTGAGTGGCCTTCTAAAGGAGAAATTCCAGCCATGTAGTATCTTCAATAGATGCCTCTGGTGTCATACTTGGACAACAAAGATCAGGAAAAACCTCTTCCAAGGGCCATGACCATCCAATTATTCATTCCAAAAAGAAAGTTTCCTCCCATTCCCACTATAAATCCCACTTTATCAGCAAAAACAGCCCATAGGTCTCTAATGGATCTGCAAACGCTGACTCCCTATGCAGTTGTTACTGGCATTGTACACCAATGCCCCTAATGGCCATATTTATTAACTACAACTTCCTTCCATAGACCTTCGACTTCTTTGTTATATCTCCATGGCCATTTCATTAAAAGACTTTTGTTATGGCTTCTCAAGTCCTTTATGCCGACTCCTCCTGTTTTGCTAGTGCCAACAGATTTCCAGTTGACTAGGTGGAAACCTCTAATAATCTTGCTTCCTTGCCATAAAAAATTCCTTCACAATGAGTCCAACCTCTTTTCCACCTTGCAGTTAATGCGAAAAGAGACATTACATATGTAGGTAACGAGCCCAGTACAGAGTTAATTACAATCACCATGCCTCCCAAGGATAAATACCGAGGTTTCCATCTAGCCAATCTCTTTTCGGCCCTCTCTATTACACCATCCATACCTGCATGGCTTTATTCCTTGACCCCAGAGATAGACCCAATATGTGGTTAGAAGAGAATCTATCTCATATCAAGGACTCCCACTAGCTGCTGCGGGTCAATCACTTCTTTGACTGGGATCATTCTGCTTTTCCTCCCAATCAGAGTTCTGTTTCAAGGTAGCCGTATTTGACTTGTCATGCTATACAGAAACTTTACCTAAATATTTAAATTCTACGGGCATGGTATGCGTGCAATCTTTGCTCCATGCTATACATTTCATATTTATGTTTAGCAAATATAGCTTGTTCCTCATAAACAAATCATCAAATTATTTAGTTTGACATGTAGGGGTATATTAAGTTATATTACAAGACTTTGCACGTTTAGAAAACACTTAGAATATGGAGAACTTTTACCTAGGTTGACCAGTGAAGCAAATTGCTAACAAGTGCACATTTCTAGGAAGGTAAAGCATAACAAGTCATTTAAATGATTATACACCAAACAAAGACCTGGTAAAATGCCAGCATTAACAGGCATCCACGTAATTGATTAGCATGATTTAAGGAGACTTTATTTTCCTAGTGTAATTACAGGAAGGAATAGTTCCTTTTATTGTAATTGATTGTCTTTCCCGAATTAGTTATAGGATTCATTATATAAATACCCCTTCTCATGGGATGTAAAGACATACAGAAATACGAGGGAAACTGTTTCTTCTTCTTAACTCTTCATGGTATCAGAATCATTGTTGCCTTTTGAGGCAAGTTTTTCTCCCTCGCAGCAGTAGGGTTCTTTTTCTCAAAAGAGATCGAGCCTTTCTCCCTTGCTTGAAATTGTTTGCATCCAAATAATTTTGTGTCATGCTATAAAGAAACAAATACCACCACAAGATCCAGCTAATAACGCATCCAAACTCCAGCACACCGCTGCCAGAAACCACCCCAGACGTGCCACTAGAAGATCCAGCTCCAGCAATGCATCGCGGTCATGTGCCGGTGCATGAGGCCTTTTTCGACAACATTTTTTCAATATCTTTTCTTGCTTAGGGATTGCCCGTCAATTGCAAACCCACCCGTATATTGTTTTGCACTTTCAACCACTGTCCGACTTTCTCCGGTGACTATTCTGTAACTCTTCAAGTTTCCTGAGTTGTTTTGTCACATCAAACAACTTTCCAGCAGCAGCTTCAAGTTTGGATCCTTGTTTGTTTCCCAGATTCTACAATTGCTTGCTTTGGATTTTTATTCAAACTATGGGGGAACGCTAAGATGGAAGATAATACTTTTCTTTCCCAAATCAGTACTGTAAAACTGGATGGGACTGGTATGTACCTTGCTTTGTCAAGGTCTTGTTTGCTTTTTATTAAATCTAGAAAAGTATTTCGTTATATTACTAGAGAAAAGAAAGCACACGTTGTGACTGATACTAACTATGGTCAATGGGATTCTGATAATTCCCTTGTTATGACATGGCTTTTGAATACTATGCACTCTTAAATTTCTACACAGTACTTGACACTGCTGAAAAATGTAAAATTCGCTAAGCAGTGCTACTCTCTCAAGGAAAATGATGCCCAGATATTTGAAATTCAAAATAAGATTCATGTCACTGAGCAAGGTAAGTTGACTACGCTAATTATTATTCTGAGTTAAGTGAGTTATGGCAGGAGATAGACTACTATCAGGATCTCCAAGCAAAGTGTACCAATGATGCAATTATTTTCTAACAATTCGTTGAAAAGGAAAGGATCTATGACTTCCTGGCTGGTCTGAACCAAGAGTAAGATCACCCAATGGCAATCACCTCTGAAAAAGTATCACTTCTACTGTGATTATTAAGGAAAGCTAAGACATACAAAGGAGACATACTGGAACTTGGAAACATCGTGTTAAACCAACTAGATGTCGTGGGGAAAAACGTATGGGTCCATAAAGGGGTCTAATATGTAGAAAACATGGAGACATCTAGTGAAACTGCTTTGGGAGAAACTGTGTTTGAATTAAATTCAGCATCTTCGCCGACTCCTGACCAAACTTGACTCGTCGTTTGTTGCCACATCTAACTATGTGCAATCCAGGTACTGTCCTTACAGCTTACCTCAAATCTTGAATTATTGATTCGGTGCAAATAGATATGTGACAGTATCCTCTAAAGGCTTTCAAAACTACTCTCCTAGTCTCAAAATGGATTATGTCAAAATAGTCAAATGGATTTCTAACCCTTGTCTCTGGAACAGGTTGTGTCTGTACACTTAATATTGCATTATCATCCATTCTCCATATACGTGAGTTTCCTGTTAACGTATAATCTGTTAGCTCCATCATTAAGGAACTAAACTGCAATTTTCTAGTTCTTCCCTGATTATTGTGTTTTTACGATCTTCAAACAAGAAAGAGTATTGGCAGTGGTGGATTATATGATGGCTTACACATTTTTGATGAAACTCAAGAATTTGAAAAAGCCTTTTTTAGCGGAGGAAATAGAGATGTCAACCAAAAAATAATACCAGTGGCAGAGACGGTTGGGACACCCATCATTTTTTGGTTTAAAGAAGTTATATCCTAGTTTGTTTTTCAGAACTGAGTTTGAATCTTTGTTTTGTGATGCTTGTAAATATGTCAAGCATACTAGAAACTCTTTATCCTTTGAGTGATACTAAATGTACAACTCCTTTTTTGACTATTAGTTCTGTTGCATAGGGTCCTAATCAAACAGTTATTTTGTCTGGTAATCAACAGTTTGTTACTTTTATTAATTTTTGCATTAGGATGACTTGGGTGTATTTGCTAAAGGCCGAAAGTGAAATTTTCTCTTTCAGTCATTTCATAAGATGACTTATACTCAAGTTGAGGCTAAGATAAATTTCTTGAAAACTCACAATGGCACAAAATACATGGATATAAGATTTGGTGCTAATTTGGAGTTCTATGGAATAATCCCTCAAACTAGTAGTCCTTAGAATTAGTGTACAAAATAGGGTTGCTCAAAGGAAAAATAGGCCTTTGTTAGGGGTGGCAAGATCTTTTATGTTTACCATGAATCTACCAAAACCTTACTAGGAATGTCATTGTAGTAGCTGCCTATCTGATCAATAGAATGCAACTTGAAACTCTCAATTTCCCAAATTCTCTAAAAGCTTTGAAGGGTAAGAATGATTATATCATTCCTCCGTTGGTGTTTGGGTATGTGTGCTTTGTTAACACTATGAATTTTCGAAACTTGATCCTCGAGCTCTTATGTGTCTCTATTGAGTATTATCTAACTCAGAAAGGGTACGAACACTATTATCCTCCCTCTAGGATATCCTTTGTCAAAATGGATGTTACCTTTCAAGAATCTGAGCCCTACTTCAGTATTACACCATCACCTTTTTAGAGGAGGGGGGGGAGCTATAAGGAGGAAGAGATGATTCTCCCTAGCCCCACTGTTGAAACTACTACCACAGAGAAAAATGAATTTGAAGAAAGAATTCAGGAAAAACTTAGGTGTTTGGATAGACTCATGGACCAATCTAATAACTCACTTAAGGAGAAATAGAGAAGAAGAAGCCATCACGCAATATGCCAAAGCTGAGCCTTCCTACTGGTGAATTATCTATATCTTCTATGAATTAGATTTGCCTATTGCTCATAGAAAAGGAGTCAGTTCTAGCACCAAACATCCTTTGTCTAATTTTGTCTCCTTCCTATAGGGCCTTTGCCTTGTCTATTTCTTTTATGTCTATTCCCTAAAATTGGAGGGGAAGCTTTTGTAGATCCTAAATGAAAGCAAGCTATGACTAAAGAAATAAAGGCCTTGCTAGAAAATGAGACTTGGAAACTTGTCACATAACCATCAGACAAGAAGTTGGTTTGCAGCAAATGGGTCTCCACTAGGAAACATAAGGTAATGACTCAGATTGAAAGATTCAAATCAAAATTGGTGACTAAGAGATTCAGTCAAACTTATGGAGTTGATTATCAGAAGATATTTTCCCCAGTTGCAAAAATGAACCCTATCATATTCTTTTGTCCTGTGCAGCTGATCTTGATTGGGACTTTCAACAGCATGATGTGAAGAATGCATTTCTTCATGAAGAGTTAGAATAAGAGGTATATATGGAGATCCCTCCTAGATTTAATACTGAACAAAGTCAGGGAAAGGTGTATAGCCTGAAGAAAGCCTTGTATGGACTGATGTGATTCCCTGAAGCTTGGTTTGATAGACTCTGCAAAGCGCTTTCAGCTACCAGCAAAGAGAATCACACCCTCTTCATAAGACATCAAAAGGGTAAACTCACTCTTCTCCTAGTTTATGTTGATAACATAGTAATGACAGGAAACGACAAAGAGGAGATGACCCGATTGAATAAGTTACCACAAGATTTAAGATCAAACATCTAGGAAAATTGCAGTGCTTCAAGGGAACTGAGGTTGCTGGATCAAAAAGAGAAATCTTTATTTCTTAAAGAAAGCATATTCTAAATCTCTTAAAGGAAACTGGTGTGACAGGTTGCAAACTAGCAGAATCACCCAACCAAACACAAGTTACAAACAGGTATTGGAGAATCAGTTGATAAGAAGAGATATCAAAGGTTGGTTGGAAGACTCATTTACCTCTCTCACACTATAACAGACACCTATTCAGTCAGCTTAGTGAGTCAGTTCATGCATGATCCATGAGATTCTCGTATGCGAGCTTCTTTTCACATTTTGCAGGATCTAAAGTTTGCTCCAGGGAAAGCTCTGTTTTTCTCTAAACATGATCACCAATAGATAAAAGCCTTTAAAGACGTGGGTTAGGCTGGATCTCTAGATGACAAAAGATCTATATCCAACTAGTGTACACTCGTAAGAGGGAATGTAGTTACTTGTAGAAGCAAAAAGCAAAGTATAGTTGCCAGAACTAGTGCAGAAGCACAACATAGAGTTATGGTCCAGGGCGTTTGTGAACTTCTTTGGCTACAGAAATTATAGGAAGAATTGAGATTCACTGAAAAGGGGAAGCTTTCCTTATACTGCGACAACAAAGTTGCAATCAGTATGGCATACTCAGAATCGTGTTCAACATCACCAAACATAATATGTTAAAATTGATCGACATTTCATCAAAGAGAAAGTTACAAGTGGTACCTTCAGGGTGCTTCATGTACTGTCAAAACAACAACTAGAGGATATGCTTACAAAAGGCCTCAACAGAAGTACTTTTCATACTTTTGGTTTGCCAGTTGGACATTTGCAACAACTTTGCACCAACTTGATCAGCAGTGTTAATTGATTAGCATGATTTTAGGAGACTTTATATTCCTAACCGTAATTATAGGAATAAAATATTTTCTTCTACTGTAATTGATTGGCTTTCCTTAAAGAGTTATAGGGTTCATTCTATAAATATCCCTTTGCAAAGACATACTGAAATACAAGAGAAGCCTTTTCTTCTCAAAACCCCTAACAAGGGTTTCACTAAAAAGAAAAGAACTCTCTACAATTTAATCCACTTTCTCTGTCTGTAAAGAAAAGAAAAGTTTTAGTTGACTTTGGTAATTAAACAACTTATAAAAGATCAATTAGCAAAATGGTTTGAGTTGGGCAGTTAGGGTTATTACTAGGAATGGCAATGGGGCGGGGGTGGCTGCAGGGAGGGTTAAGTCTAGCCCACAAAAACTTCCAGCCTCCCCGCATAGCATTTTTTTTATTTTCAACCCACCCTGCTCCACCCAGCTTAATTATTTTGCCGTCTTGTTATTTCGCTAGAACAAAAAAGTTCTACATTTTTTTTAACATGGAGAATTTAATTATACTATGAGAGTCCATTTCCTATGGTTACTAATGCACCCGTTTTTTTTATTCTGACCTTATTAAGCATACACTGAAAAATAAACTCATCTGCACTCAATAAAACATGTTAGATTATAATCTAAATTATCTTCAATTCCTTTGTACAATTCTCTGTGAATAAAAAGTTCATAAATATACCTTATAACTGCGCTACAGGTGAAGAGACATATGATGATGTAAAATTCTTGAGTGACTGTCAAGAGACATATAGCATAACTAGATACTATTTTTTAATTGGAAAAGTCAAATAATTCAAAAACAGTGTTTGTTAATGTAGTGAAGCATTAACTGTAATATTTGCAGTTTCTAGATCTTTATGTAGCAATATATCAGAAAGAAATCTGTTTGGTTTACAAAAAATTCCAAATATATTCTTCGAACTGAAAAACAAATTGTTTCGTCTAAGACATGTTTCAAATATACTGTTTTGAAAATCTTAAAAAATCTTTGAAAGGCAAAATTTTTAATGAAAATCAGAGAAGAGAGTAATAGTTGAGAGCTTCAGTCTTCTTAAATCAGAGATGAGAGTGGAGATTAAAGCAGGAGAATGCGTAAAAAATTTAATCTGCACCCGCCCCGTTGCCACCCCCCCCCCTCCCTGCATATGACCACCTTTTTAGCCCAAGATGACCCAACTCATCATTACTTAAGCAAAAACTTTAGCACGATGGATGACTCAACCCATTTTTACTGATCCAAATTTGACCTAACCCACCCATTTGACATCCCTTCCAACAAGCAGTAAATTTCTGGAAGCATCAGTTAGAAGTTACTTACACAATCAACAACTCTCTGATCCCAGACATCAAACCACACTGCAGCAGCACTCCAGTAACTAGAATGAGTACTATCATTGTCAGCTTCAGGAGCAATTGGTTGTTCATTAACATTCATCCATGAACCCAACACAACTCCATCAAGTTCACCACAGGCAATAACTAGGTCTCTACCCAATGGAGCCAATAAGTGCAGTTTTATTTCTTCTGTTGCATTTCCATTTGAGACTCCCTTGAACTCTTTGTGCCGGCAAGAGAAGGTACTCCAGAAACTGCTGCAAGGATAAATCCTCTTCATGCAAAAACAAACCGTCAGCTTGAAATTCAACTCCAATCTAGACTCATAGAGCCAGTTAAAGGAACTTTAGTAACAATAATTCCACCTACCTCAATAAGTGAGATCCTCTCCAAAATTTTCCATTCATGTGGTCCAAGATACGCAAGTCCTTTCATGACTTCAACAATTTGCATCCGTAGAGATCTCCGGACAGTACCGAAAACTAACTGTTTAAGGCTGGTTTCAATATCTTCCCCCAGCCTTTGAAGTGTTGCTACAGCAAGTCCCATCTCACCCTGATCATGAACGATAGCTGACTCATTAGACATATATTATTTGTTTATACGAATAATAGGAGAAGACCTACCTTCAGGAACAAGTCATAAGCAATAGCTCTTCCAACTTCACGAACTTCGTTGAATGTATCCTGATTTTCCTGATCTGACATCAAATCTCTTGAATGATGAAGATGCAGCTTAAGAACGGCCAAAGGAAGACGACCAGAAAGTATAGCGTCTTTGACAACTGTTTTGACATCCAGATTATCTATCTCCCACCGTGCAATCATATCCTTTGGATTTTCTATAGAAAAAACTCTTTTTTCTTCAGATATTAAAGATGGTTCCTTAAAAGTGTCCAATGAAGAAGTGTCTTTGCAATCAAATGCATCCACAGGCATCAAAGCAAGGTCTTCACCATTATTTGTCTCCATCTCAGAAGCAGAAGTCAGACCTTTTTGGTTCGAAGCCTCCAAAGATAAGATATCAGCAGGAAGATCAAGAAGCCTGGACTCATCCTGTGACAAATCTGTCTCACCTACGGCTTCACCTTGATCCACCTAGAACATGAGATAAAGGAGAGGTAATATGTATCAACATCAAGCAACTGATAGTAATGAACTTTGGAGGATCCGACAAAAATACCAATTCTTGGCCAAGCCTTTTGTATTTGTATGTGAGTCGCCACTGCAGATTCCGTATGATCTCCAGAAAGTGAGCCATCTTCTGAAGCCTTTCCAGATCTCCTGTCCCGTCAGGTCTACTATCTATCAACTCTGAAGAAAGAAAAGAATTTTGCACACCTCCAGCTTTCCACAACTCCATTCCATCTTTCTTATGCTGCAGTGAACCATATTCTCGTATCATCTTGGTGGCAAAGCTAGTTCCCAAAGCAAGAAGCCTGTATCAAGATCTAAGCATAAGAAAGAGAACCTAAGTGAATTCAGACAATAAAGCAGACTGTCATAATAATAAGCAATGAGTTATCTTACTCAACCATCATAAACTAACCACGTAACTAAGAACATCATCTTGGTAGGACCACAATATTTTCCAACCAAGCTTCATAGTTCTATAACAACTAATGAAAATACCATCTTCAGAAATTATGAAGTGACTGTTAAAGAGTATTCCCTCTGCAATAGCTTAACCTACTTCAGGATGATCCATTCACACAATGTAACTTGATACCTGAGCAAGCAGAAATATTGGCTTCAAGACACAAGGCATCAATCAACAAAAATATTTTCGCATACTTGGCCCAAGAAACCAAGGATGCACGTGAGGGGCATGCTGTAGACCTTTAGTTCTTTTTCCCTTATTAATAGAACAAATTAAATTTATAGATGAGGTGATTCATACAATCCTAGAATATGATATGCCTTATTTTTAGGGAATCCTAGAATTATATGGTACAACGCAAGTATGTCACTCGCTAACTCGGGGATTCCTTAATCAATTAATCAATAAATTTCAAATATGAAAAAGTACATCTATGAGTAACCGGGTGTTTTAAAAGCAAAAGTGTGAAGAAAAAAAAACGACTAGGTGTGTGAAGTGAAGTGCATGCTTCTTTGAATTGAAGCACACAATTTATAAAAAAATTAAATGTGGCAAACATACATGAAGATAGTACTATTACAATTAAATTGCATGTAAAACAACTAAAATTGCATGTAAAACAACTAAAATTGCATGTAAAAGACTTAGTATCCAATATACAAAAATGACAATATTTATCCAACTCCTCAAAGTTAAGATTCAAAGAACTGTGTTATTTTTGTTGTATCACTTCGTGCGTCATTGTTTGAAGTGCATGGTTTCTCCCATGAAGGGGTAATCCCTTGCTTAGCATCACTATGATGGATTTTAATAACACTGGAGTAAACTAGCAAAATCTAGGAGGTGGAAATGTGGACTATAACGAAGATCAATTAATAGAAAACTAGAAGCTGAAATTTCACATCTATCATAAATGGGTTTAACCAGGGAATTTATAACAAGATCCAAATATGCATTTCCAACACAACCCAGAGTCTATTATGTATTCAAATCTGAAATATGTATGCTAGCTTTGGGAAATCTAAGATTAGAAGGAATCTGAAGTTGTTTAACATTTAAAAGAATTTTCGATTGACCATGCAAAGAAAACATAGAAAATGGATAGCACCCCAAGGTTTGGCCTAGTGGTCAATGAAGTAGGTTGTGAACCATGAGACTTCAATTTCAATTCCCAGGGGAGGCAAAAGCACTAGGTAACTACTTCTTCCCATCTTTCTTAGCCTTAGTAAGATTAAGTTATCCGTTATCTGTGTTGGTGGGAAATACATGGCATCCCATGGAATTAATCGAGGTGCACATCAGCTGGCCCAAACACCACAGTTATAAAAGCAAAACGTAGCAAATGCATAAATGTTTACAAATGTAAAGGAGGACAATGAAAGAGCAAGATTTTACCAGGAAAATAAGAAGCTTGATTACGTAAATCATAATGTTGGATTCATCAACAACAAAGAAAAGACGAGGAACAGAAAAGTAGCTCCAGCAAGCAGCAAGAAATGCTGTAATCCCCAAACTGTAGCTATGTTTTATACCGTGCCCATAATAAATCCCACCTCCAATTGAGCATCTCCATCATGAGATTGGAGATGGTACTAAAAGAGGAAAAGATGGTTAGCTACCCATTGAAAGGATAACCTTTAATTGCTACAATCTCAAGGATGATGCAGCCTCTTAGTGTTGGCACCAAGGCATGCAGCGCATGGGCTTTTCTTGAAGCAAAGCAACATATTAATTTTTACGAAAATGTTAAGATGAGTACATTAGTGAGTAATGACTAGAAAATAAGAAATTAGCAAAAGAAAACAGTAGAAACTTAACATTCGCATCTTGTCTTTACATAAGAATGAGAAATAAAACAACTACTACTAGTATTAGTTTGTCTCAACCCTGAACTAATTGGGCCGAGTCAGAAATATAAAAGGTCCATTTATCTTTTGAGAATGTATAGAGGTCTTTTCTTAATTTTGATTGACATAATCTATACCTCATGCTTTTCATTTATCATAGGTGTTCTTTTTTTAGGATGAATTTATCGTAGGTGTTTTTCTAATTCTATTGTTTATAAATTGTTGTTGTGTTGTTATTTTTACGTATTCATTTTTTTTCATTTGACCCTTTTTAATAAAGCACATGGTTTAATTTCACATTCAATTAAAGGACAGGCGAACTTTGACGCTTTTCTCCATTGACAACAGGGGAAGAGAACCTATCTAGCAAAGCTGAAAAGAAAGGATAATTATCGAATACACAGATGAGGGAATTAAGTAACCATAGCACATAAAATTATAAAATAACACACCTAGAAGAAGACTGCATACCTTGATGCAGCAGACACCTCGTTATCATTACCAACTTTGCAGGACATCAGATAAACAACAGCAAGGAGCACCCTCAAGATGCCTTCTTCAGCCAACTTGACTTGAGCAAGCATTTCTAAAGACCTGTCCATAAATAGACAAACATAAGATGTTATTCCATGCCATGTCTCTAAAAGTCCTCCAGAGACAAACCTAGAACTGATGTTTTAGAGATGAAATGACTGTAAACCAAAAACCGGTTCCATCCACTTTAGCTTATCCAATAATCTTGTTCGACGAATCTGAGTCACCAAGCAGTATTTTTATTGTTTCTTAATACTTTTTGGAGTTTCGAGGTTATTTAGCTAAGTTTTTTCTTTTACTTTTATTCAATTTCCTCCTGTACAGCAGTACTATTATTGTTTCTTAACACTTTATGGACTTTCGAGGTAATTTAGCTAAGTTTTTTCACTTAAGTTTTATTCAGTATCCTCCTGTACAGCTGGTCCAAACGAGGATGCCAAAGTTGATATTTTCGGTGGCTTTGTGTTTGTGACTAGCTAAGTCACCCTGCGAGAGGATTCCACCACTCTAGTTTGACCCTGTTCTTCTTCTGGTCCAATTCTCTTGGAGGATCTGCTCTGCCATGTTTCTGTTTGAGAATTCAAATAGAAAAAGGTCGCCCATCATCTCATAAATATTCACCCCAAAAGCCTTCTTTCAAACTGATGACGACCATTTCTTCACATCTGTTAATGTGGGAATATCGGATTTTGTTCTAGTGAAGCATCCTATGATACCTGCCAAGAGAATCCCTTGTCCGCTGTCTATGAGAATCCCTTGTCCGCTGGCTATGACAGACACCAAGGAATCTTCTATATTTCCCTTGCTGTTAACTGTTTGTGGAATGTTAATCAGTTGCCATTTACTATCCTCAACCACCCTAGCAAAAGGAACATTAATGTTGTATGTCCTGTGTGTGATTTTGTTGGACAGCTGAGAAGAACATTTGATGAAATTCTCTATCTTAAATGCTACACTTCTCCACCCTGTATTAATGCCTACTTCTGGGACAATAATGACTGATCTGGCTTCATCCTTTAATGATAAGATACTGATATATCTCCCGAGGTAGTTGTGTTTCATGGTACCAAAAATATTCAGCGGCTTGGTCCTTGTATCTCCATCTTCTCACCTGATCTTTTTGATCAATTATGCCTCATTAAGAATGGAGCAAATCCAAACCAATATTTTCTCGCGGAAAGTTATTCTCCTCAGAATGTTCCTGCTTCTTTCTCCCCAATCGTACCAGTAACTGATTCCTGAGGTCCATCTGATAATATTGTAGGATTTGAAACCAGCACTGAAGTAAATTCTATTATCCCCCATATTGATCACTAAAAGATAAGAGTAAAATGAAAAGGATTTTGCAATAATCAAAGTGGGTGATTACTGTTGGCTAAGAGAAAGAAGGGCTGAATCCGGTGAGAGATGCCGGACAGGTGAAATTCTGCAGTCCTAGAAAGTAGGAGAGAGAAAAATCTTGGTAACTGTGCCTGTGAGCATTTTTTAAACAATGAGGGAGTATATTTTCACTTCTACTAGCTTCGCAAGAGACTATTTTTATTTTATTTAAGTATCTCTTCAACACTAACAAACTTGGGGAACTAGTCAAATACCATTTTACAAATGTCCGGTGATGTAGATCTCCCATTTTGACTCGAAGAGATTCTCAAACTATTCAATTGGAGACAATACCCAGAAGTAGAACATTACAACCAACAACAACAACATACCCAGTGTAGTCCCGCTTTTAGAGTGTACATAGACCTTACCCATACCTCAGAGACAGAGGGGGTTATTTTCGATAGACCCTCTACTCAAGGAAAAAAATCAAAACAATCCAGAAAAAGAAGTAATGAATGTGAAAGCATAATGAAGCATGCTGAACAGTAATTAAAGCAAAATAATACGATAATCAAAGTATAAGAAACAACAGAAGTAGAACATTACAGCCATTTTTAAAAAAATCTAAAAGTGGTAGAGAAATTTGCACACAATATCTAGTCCTCAAAAGTATGTTTTAAGTAAAAATAACGTACAGACTAGCTACAGCTCTCTATTTCTTAGCATATTGCCTAATGAAAATTATGAAACTGGAAAGATTTTCAGCTTCCTTTTAGACTCAAGCACAACAAATAAGAGCAAACAAGGCAGAGGGATAAGGATCTTCCCGGTAAAACTTTTTTGAAGTACTACTCATTTGAATATCCCAGTAGAAGTACCGGCTGAGTTAAATTACTCTGACCTTTACTTCTACATGCTACTCATTCATATAGACACTCTACTAATAAGGCTCAAAATAAGCTACTCAAACTTACTTCTCAATCTCCTCGAATTTTAGGTATTCCAGTGCCAGCTGCAAGTTCCGTATCCACGTAACACTCAAGTCCCATCCTGCAATATTTGCGAAAGGACATCATGCTTCCTGCATATCATGATATTCTTCTTCTCCAGTGAAGGAAAAAGGTTCTAAGCCACAATCAACTGTTTTTTTGGGGCATGATTTACCTGTGCAGTACGAATACTTATGCACAAATATAGTCTCTGATTATTAAAGAACTCGATTCGAAAACAACGGCATCTGTTGGTCCAGTGCAGTACAAAAACATATTTTCCTAGAATATTTATGCACAAATATATTCTCTGATAATTAAGAACTTCAATAACAACCATTAGCTCCATAAAGTGCAACTAGACCTGATTTATGCTATCCAATGATTATTGTAGTATGATAGTCACACTCCCCAAAATACTTTAGGTAGTTTCAACTTGGAAAAGAATAGGAGAACTTGAGAGCTATGTTGCTCAGACTCTTCAAAAATGCCACCAGAAGCATGTCTGATCCTCCAAAGTAGTGCATTTTTGGAAAGGATCCAACATGGGTGCAATAACATTTTTGGAGAGTCTGAGCAACATAGCTGGAAAGAGATAGAACCATGACACGAAGCATTACTATCTTGACATAGAGACAAGTATCTAAACATTTCCCTATCATTTGGTTTCTTTTTCTTTATCTCCTTCCAATTTCATTCTCTCATGATTTTGAACTAATGAGATATTTGAATAGGTGAAGCACCAGAAGGAATCTTGAAAGTTAAATCTCTTCTTTAAATATCTTAGATTTTGAGTCAGAGAAGCCTCACAAATTAGTGCAATAAGCTTGCTCTCTCTAAAGCAGCTAGCGCACCCTTAAATCTTCAGGCAGGTTTAGAGGGACTCTCCCAAGATTATCAGCATCTACAAATGCAACAAAACTAGACAACTTCCATAGTAGAGAAAGAGTCATTACATGTAAGTGCCAGAAAACTATTTTCACCGAAAGAGTGCTTATGGAAGCCAAGAAAACCCTATAATGGAACAAAAAAAGTGTCTGAAAATATGTAAAAAAAAAAAAATCCAAGTAGAGACTGCTATCAGTGTGAAAGAACAAACAAAGTACTCTGACAAAAAGACAGACAAGTGCCAAGGTGGTTGGGCTTTAAGAGAAAAACTCAACTAAAGCGCAGCTCTAATGGAAAAAGAAGAGAAAACAACGAAAAGATAAAAGATACACACATAAGGAAACAAAAAGTAACTATAATCACAAACAGCCAGTAAAACCCAAAGAAGCTGAAAGAATGCTGTTAATTGCTAAAAAAGCTTAAATAGTTCTATACAAAAAGTTACTGCTTCTCCCCATATTGTGGGCCACTAAGAACTAACACCAGTCTCCTTGTCTAACCGTATTGTATAGGTATACTAAGGCTCAAAGATACAACTCTCCCACCTATTACCTTGCCTGCAATTACATAAAACTCTTAAGTCCTTTCTTCAATACCAAAATAACAACTAAATACCCAACAAGGCAACAACAGAATTGTCTGAAAAACAATATCTTGGTATATTTCTAGCTCCAAGAATCTACAAAACTCTGTCTCCCTTACTATTTCAAGTAAAAACATATCGAAAGCATGTATCCTTACTTAATCAAACAGGAAAAATGTAACATATTATGGTGCAGGATTCGGAGTCTCTATAGGCTTATAATTCTGGCAATGATCCCAATTTGCAGGTGTAGGGTGTCAGTTTTCTTGAACACAATAGCTGACGTGACAAAAACAAGATTCCTATGGAGAGAGAAATAGGAGAGCTTTTGAAGGAGTAGATATTAATTCTGTACATATGAGAAGTAGCCTCTCATCCTTATGTCTTTTTGGTGCCCTCATGAAATTCCTATTTATATAGACTATTGGATGTCTTATGTAGAAAATCTAATGTTTTTGTAAGGTTTTCTACTTTTTGGTAAATGGGTATTTTGGGTCCTTTTTATCAAAACAAGGGCACATTTCATACAGGACAGTTTGCAACCTTACCAAGAGTGTCCAATTTTTCGGGATAAGGAATATACTTCTTAACACCCTGAACCATCAAAGGTGCAATCCACTTGGTAATTAGATCAACTAATACTAGTAGTTGCTACAGATTATCTGGTGTCATAGGGCCACAGGAAATTTTGGCATTCAATATCTTTATACCCGAGGTTTATCATTGCCATCTCGAGGATCTTTATTGAAGAGCTTATAGAAGTAATAACAAGATATTATATGTCTATATGATCAGTGTTATTAAAGGCACGCTGAAGAGGTGCTCAAAACGTGTTGAGCACTTCGCCTCGCTTAATATGTGTTCAGTGTCGTCATCAAGGTTCTAAGGCATATTTTCCCTTGCCAATGAGCCTCTGCGGAGAAGCGACATTAAGCAATTGATATTTCTCTTTATCGAAAAAAATTCAATTTCTTTGTTCGTGTATTTCCAATCATGCTTATAATTATTAGTTTTGGACTTAAACATATATAGTTGTAATTTTTTTCTCCCTTTGCGCCTTTTCTCATCAAAGCCCACGTTTTATTTGTGCTTAAAGCCCCAACAGACCTTACAGCTTTTTTGTGCTTTTTGCTTTTGATAACACTGTTTATGATTACCTTGGTTGTTCTCTTCCTTCTATTCCCAGTAACTACAGGATAAGAGTTTCTGCAGTACCCTGTTTATCATGGCTTCCTGCTATTGGCTATCAGATATTAAATCAATCCCCTCAAAGTCTCCAAAAGATTCACCTCAAATTGAACACAAGTAATCACCTAATGGCTGATAACGAAAGATGATGAATCTATCATGTTGAGCTCCAAAAAGTTATGACTAGAATAAAGTTTTCAGATTATATCCATGATTGTGGTCAAATATTGGGGAACCGCAGTTTGTCTGATGTGAATTGCTCTAGACCTGATCTTGCACAGTGAGGACCAATCTTTGAAGGAAACTCTCAAGCATTAAATCCATGAACTTCATTAGATTATTCCTTCTGACTAAGCGTATGAACCATGAATTGTCTTAATAAGATAATTCAAAATCAATCCCTAAACTGTATGTTGTTGTCAATAAATTGATAAGTCTCATTGCTATAGTTACTACAGAACATGCAGATTCATGTTAAAAGGAAGAATTTATGTATAGGAAACTAGTGTTTCCAATACAGATTTTCCTATAATAGGTATTTTTCCAAAATTCCTGGGAAAATGAAAATGAAATTCTTTTCGTAAGTCTAAGATGCCAAGTAAGCCAGCCATAACATAAGAACTTCACCTCATCTAGACTTAAAACATACAGCATCGAGGATGAAAACATGGAAATCAGCATATTCGCGACGTACAACATGTAGTACGCAAGTCTCACTACCTTCAGTAAACACAAGGATGGTTCTCATTAGCATAATCTATGTATTCATCCCAGTTTTTAAGTTTGCATGTACATTAATTGTTAAAATAGTTTATAAAGTTTAAATAAGAAATTATGTAAAATTTGAAATGCAAGTTTTCTGCTGAAGAAGCAGGAATAATGAGAAGTTGTCCACCTTTTGCGGGTGGCTGCTCATTAAGTGGTATCAGGGTAGATGGATCTGACCAGAAGTATGGGAACCAACTGCCATGTGCCCCACAATTCACATAATCACCTCTGGGATCCCCTATTGCCAGGAGTTCTAGATTAAACCCGATGGAGACAGTAAGGCTTTGGAAGGGATATTCCCTTCTTAATTTGATAGATTAATTGGTAGAACCATTCATTAGGCCTAAAAAGTATCATTCAGTAACTATTTGATAAATTTCGGCTAAGTGAGGATAAATCTGCCAAGTTGCCAGTAGCTACACCTAAACTCCACATAAGAAAGTCCAAAGTGACTCTTTTTAATTAAGGTGTGGTCCTTATTATTGTTTGTGTGTTGATTCTTGTAGCCAGGAACAGCTTCACCTTTCCACGCCCCTTTTTCTTTTCACTAAGTAGCAGCCTTGCCCAGGCAACACATTAAATTTTACTATATGATATTTCAAATTTTTTATTTTACCAAAGACAACACCAGTATTCCTGATTCACCAATTAACAACTAAAGCATGTGCACAAACCGTAAAATTCAAGTAATAAAGTAAAAAAAGTAGGACATGGAGAATTGGTCAAATAAACTCTAAAGGGACACATTTATCTATTAATCTGGAAGCATTTAACTTCATGAAGGAGCAAAAATGTGAAGGCTAGTAAGAGGGTGTATTTCAGCTTCAGGGAATTACCATTCTCCAAGCATAACTCATCTGCAACTTCAGGCCCTTCATACAAGAGAGCTTTATCCAACACCTCCACTTTCCATGGAGAAAAGGGTCTTTTTGTGCTTTCAAACTCATGAAGCTTATGAACTCCATACTTTGAGCCAACACTATAACAAGATTGCCGGTATCCAATTGCTTCGACTGGATAGAAATGTGAAGGAAGAGAAAGACGAGGCAGAACTACAGCGATACCATCCTTTGTGACCAAATACAAACAACCATGAAAACTACAACCTATGGCTTCGTCCACTATGGCATCCCAACCTTGGATGTTATAGCTGCTGTCATCATTTATTGTCATGTTGACATTTAAACTGGAATGAACAAGTCGACACTTCCCATTTCCCTCAGACCATTTTCCCTTCACTAGCCGAGTTATTCCAAAAGGAGAAAAACAGACAACGCCATCTTCTTTAGATCCATCTATAGCAAGGAAAACTTTTCTGCTATGGAATGACCGTAATCTACTACCAAAAATCCTATTTTTAGTTACATCAAGAGCATCAGATAGGCTACTTGCATATGACGCATATTTCCTTTTCTCGTGTGCATTATCAGAAAAAGAAGACTCTCTAATAATGGATGATTTTTTTTGTTCCTTCCCACCGAAAAAATCGGAAAAGACCCCTTGATAGCCAATTTCAGCAGCAGCTACCTGCCAAGAAGCCAACATCCCATCACTCAATTGTTGATACAGAGGGTGTAATTTCTCAAGTGAACAATACTTCTTTGGGATATGGTCATCCACATGTATTACATATGCTACACCATATTCATCGATCACACAAAATGTCAAGGAATGGGAAATGACAAGAAGCCTTTTGAACCTTCTTCTACCGACAAAATCCCCCGTTTGATTGATGAGCTGACCACATTTCTTCTCTTCAATACAACTTTCTCTAATCTTCAAAGATGAATACTTTTGTTCTTGAGATACTACGGAAGGAGAAACTCCACAAATATTTAACACATCTAAACATGCTATATGTTCACCGGTTAATGCAATGTAAATGGAGACTAAGCCAGAAACATTGAGACAAACAAGAAAAGCATGAGAAAATCTAAACTCTGGCCACTCAGTTGCTGGCATGCCCTCAAGGCATTTGCCCACTGTCACTGAGCTAACCCACTGCATTCCCCAATTAATTAACCTGGCTACTGCAACTAAAACTTTACAGCCTGTTCCATCATCTATATTTGTGCGGTTAATTTGAATATCTTTCTTTGTATTTAAGGCAAACCCAATCAAGCATTGTGCATCATTAGAGAACACTCTGAAACACTTGTAAGAATTCATCTGATCAACTAGAGCATCAGGGGACATCTGTGTGGAATCTGTAGATATACTGTCTGCATGATCTTCAGCTGAAATATTACCATTCTGTTTGTCATGTGATAGAGGACAACCATCAGATAAAAATTCCAATAGCTGTGGACAACTAAGAAAATTACTAAATGAGACAACTGAAGCAGATGAAGGAACTGATGATTTATCTGGGAACTTTGTATACACTGTTCCATCAGACTTCACTGTTTCAACTTTAGTCAAATAAGTAAGCAACCACCTTTTCACTCCAGAACTCTCAGATGACACCTCCTTTTGACCCTCCATAGAACAACTATTCACTCTTCCCCCAGTTACACTAGACCAGTTCATGTCACTGACATCAAGGGAGTCATTGGACTGCATGGTGGAGTCATGCACAGCTCCCGGTAGTTGAGCTGAGGCTGTTGATGGCCCCCACTCCGCCCATAACCCTTGACCTACATCATCTTGTTCCGTGGGTGTTATTAACTCACTCATCATATAGGATTGACAAAAAGCATGGACAGTTACCCCCTCACTGCCTAACACGAAAAGAAGTTCTTTGAAAGGAACACTGTCATGCTGACTACACGAATCTTCACACATACCCCAAGCCACTGTGCTTATGTCAGAAATAGAAGGGAAAGAGTTAGATCCTGTAAAATCAACTGCCTCTGTTTTTATGTTACACATCCCCGTCTTGGTGGACTGAGAAGTGCTCTCACAATCTTCCCCTAACTCTGTTTTACCAGGTACCATGCGCTCCAGCGAGCAGGAAAACAAAGCATCCTGATTCTGGAAATTCTTAGAGCTTTGTGGATTCTTAATACTTTTACCTGCAAAGTACAGGAATCTATTAGAGGTAAATATGGAATCTCCATTGCTAAAATGACAGGTGAGTTAAATATATTCACATTTACCTAATGGAAGCAGCAAAGCTTCACCGTGATATGAAAGTAGCAACAATAACTCCCGTCTTGGAGAAATAAAACCTTCACAGAAGTCTGACAGGTTAACTTGGATTTGCGAGGACCCCCATTTCTGCAGCTGCAGTATTGCAGGATCTTCACCACCATAGGCAAAATCCATGCCAGCCCTATGCAAAAGGATAACAAAAAATAAGCAAAGGCCAAAAAGAAATGATAGCCATTGACATATTGGGAGGCAATAAATTCATGAAAGAACACGATAATATGTTCAAAAACACCCATGAAATTTGTTAGAGGCCGTTTGACTTTCTCAGTCATTTTCAAAATCTGTAATGGTTCCATCTTGGATGTACTATCCACTGCATTTCCTTTTTGCTGACATACATCCATAATACACATAACATTATCTATCAAAAAAATGCCCATAGAAGTTAGAACCAATTAGATGATAGCAGATGCTTTTCCAGTTAGCACACAAGGTCGTAATGAGAATTCAATTAGGAAAGGTAATAGGTAAAATAAGAGAAACAGCACACCTAATATCACTATTAAGGAGTGCAAGTCCAAATGGCTCCATTTAAGGACCACAAAGTACAAAAGACTTTACAATGGACACCCACCCTCCCTACTTTCTCCTCTATCCTTTAAGGACAACAAAATGGCTATAATTGAAAATAAGCTCAACCCAAAGAAGCCCCATCTTCCTAATGCTAATGCTGACTTTTTTTTGACATGAAAATGTGGAATGAGATCTAAGAATATACTTATAAGAAAGTGAAGCAATTTTCACCACTACCTGACACAAAATTCATGTATTAGAATTAAGGAGCACAGAGTCTAGATGACCGCACAATGAACATCATCACCCTACATTCTCATTGAGCCTTCTGGGACACATCGACATTGTAATAATTTAATTGAAAACACCTTCAAGCCTACTCCAAAGCACTACTTTTTCAAGGCGGACTTGTTTTCGTACATGTTCACAGGTAAAAGTGATGATTTAGGAGTTGCATCAATAACTGACAGGTCTCTATTTGAATGAATGCAATGGTAAATCCAGTATTATCAAACCATCAGTCTTACCTCAAATACTCTCAGATTATCCTACTGAATTGGTATGTGGGAAGTGGAACAAAAGGGGAATCTTATTCCAAAGAAGGAAATTGTGATTGGAGGTACAAGGTTTCACAGATATAGTCAAAGGATGGCAGAAAGTCAGTTGGAGGCCTGATTATGCTTTAGCAAAACCGCCAGAATGGAATGTGAATAATTCTGGTAACATAGAAAAAAAAGAAAAAAGAGTGGTTTACTGGAAAGGCTAAGAATATTGGAAATCTAATATAGTGCAGAAATATTTAACTGAACAATAAATGACAGAGAAGACTGCAACCTTGATGAAATTGCAAGATATGGCCAAAATGGAGAAGATATCCTGGTGACAAAAGTTGTGTTTATGACTAAAGCACTTTGCGGATTTGCCAATCTCACACGAGATACAGTCAGATTGGCAAGTTAAAGGTTGCAAGGGAAATCAAGGATAATCAAGATAAAATGAGAGGTGAAATTCTCAAGTCTTACCAACAACTTTACAGTGAACCAGAAAGCTGTGGGCCTTCTATCAAGGTAAATGTCTCTAGAAAATCAAAAGAGGAAACAATGTGGTTGCAAAAGCCCCTTCACTTAAGAGGAGGTGGTACAGACAATTAGAAGCTGCGAAGGGAATTGTTGCGAAAGGGACAAAGCATCTGCATGGATGGTTTTAATATGGCTTTTTTTATGAAGTAAGATATATCATTAATAAGCACCAAGTAGATGCAAATAATTACAATAGCAAAAATAATGTTAGCTCCAGCATAACACGGTTTTAATTTTTTAATATGGCTTTTATAGAAAACTGTTGCCAAGAGTAAAACAAGAAGTTACCAAAGCAATTGAGCGTTTTCATTATTATGTCAGATTTGGGAAAAAGCTTGCATGCATGATATATCGGATTGATCCTTAAGAGAATAGATCCTCTGGACAAAAGAGACTACAAGCCAATCAGCTCAGTTAGGTGCTTTTATTCCAAGCTTTTCACTGAAAGGTCAAAAGTAGTGATTACCAAATTAGTAGAAGAAATCAAGAAAATTCCATGGCACGTGTAAAGGGCAAACAGATTGTGGTTTATCCTGAGTGCAACTGAATGTATAAATGCTAGAAGGACGCAAAGCAGTCCGGTTTTAATGTGTAAGCTTGATATGAAGAAAGTGTAAGACAATGGTAAAATGTTAAAATCATTTCTAGTAACTTGTTGAAGGACATAGATTTGGTGAAAGATGACTAAACGGGTACAATTACGTAGTTTTACTTTGAGATTTTCTGTTATTACCAATGGGCGACCAGAAGGCTTCTTCCTAGCTCATAAAGGTCTTAAACAAGGAGACCTTATCAATTCTTTCTTAATTATATTGGTTATGAAACCCTTAGCTGGGATGTATATAAGGCTGCTTGTTATAACTGGATCAAGCGCTTTTCAGCTAATAGAGGTTGAATTATCTCAACATTTTGTATGGGGATGACACATTGATAATGTGTGATGCTGAGGTAACTCAATGGAGATATTTAAAGACTAACTCATGTTTCTGTAGATATAGAAGATCAGGTGTCGTTCTTAGAAAACCACATCATCTTTTTACTATTTCCGTAAGAGCCTTTTTCACCTTGTATCTTCCGAACCTGTTTTGAAATATTTTTCTTGAGATGAGGGTCTATCGGAAACAGCCTCTCTATCTTGTCAGGTAAGGGTAAGGTCTATATATATTCTACCCTCTCCATACCCCTACTTGTGGGGTCACCCTGGGTATGTTGTTATTGTTTATACCTCAGGGTCATTTGGTGTAGAAGAAAGTTATGCAGGAATTAGGAATTAATAATGCAAGAATTAGTAATGGAGGAATTATTTATGTTGTGATTAATAATGAAGAAATTGTTGTGCGGTAATTAATACTTAAGAAAATGTTATACATCAATTAATTACTCTATAAGGGCATTCTTGTCTTTAGATTATTCAGTCCATGCATTGCTATTACATGTATTCTTATTCCATATTCAATCCTATATAAAATAATACATAGATTCCCGCATAATTTAATGTGGAATAATACAGTGTTTGGTTGATGGTACTAAATAATACCGCATTTTCCATCCGTCCCAATTTATGTGACACGTTTTTCTTTTTAGTCTGTCCAAAAAGTGTCTTTCTATAATTAAAAATAACTTAATTTTAAAATTCTCATTTTACCCTCAGTAAAATAATTTATAGTCACACAAATTTCTAAGGTTTGTTTTAGACCACAAATTTCAAAAGTCTATCTTTCTTTCTTAAACTTTGTGCCTAGTCAGACGGTGCAACATATACTGGGATGGATGGAGTATGGTTTTCTACAACTTATGTTGTGTTAAGATATTATTCCCTCCGTCCCACTTTACGTGAAGGTGTTTGACCAGCCACGAAATATATGAAGGAAAGAAAGACTTTTGAAACTTGTGGTCTAAAACAAGTCCTAGATATTTGTGTGGTTATAAATTACCTTATTAAGGGTAAAATTGGGAGTTTAAAATTAAACTGTTACAAAATATAGGAAGGTGACGTTCCTTTTGGGACGGATTAAAAAGAAAAGCATGTCACATAAAATTGAAGCAGAGGGAGTACAATTTTACAGCATATTTTTACATAAATATCTGGATTTTCTGGATAAATATTTAGTCTCTTCTTCTATTTTTTATTTTTTCTTGATTTCATCATTTGTGATAATCTATGGTCAAGACGTCTATCAACCAGTAAATGGCGACCAATAATTTTATATCTATTTTTTAATTGTGATTGTAATCAAAAACATTGTCAGAAAAGAAAACCATTTGGATGTTTCATGTTTCATAATATTGTTCTTATTGATGTAGAGGTATTTGAATGGTTCATAAGTTTGTTTTGAAGTTAATATTTTTTTTTGATCGGTAAAGAGTTAATTATCATATATAACAAAAACCAGCAAAAAATTGATGCTGGGAGAGTTGCAACAAAAGGAACCATTACATATTGTGTAGAGTGCTAATAAAGTCAACCATGGCATTAGGTTCAGAAGCACACACATCTTCCATGTTTCACCAAAAACTAAGCAAAAAAATACAAATGTGTTTGACACTAATAACTGAGTTCTTTTTGTGTTCAAACAACCTATCATTCCTTCTTTCCGGACAAACCACCACCAACCGCTGTCAGCAGTGTACCAAATGTTGTTCGAGGACCTTCGTAGGCCTATTTGATGCCAATTTTGCAAAAACTTTAAGGTGGTTTTGGCATACACCTAAAGATGCCCGAAATGTTTAAGACAAAGTCCCAAATCTGAGAAGTAAATTTACAATGAAGAAAGAGATGGTTGTTGTCCTCAAACTGTTCGGCAAAGTTGTAGACCCCTTCTTTGAAGGTTACTTTCCGTCAGACAAGCCTCTTTAGACCCAAATGAGAAACATGCACCTTTTCTTGAAGTTGAATAATTTTCCACAGCATCCTTCTTTTCTGGAAATATATTGGATGATGATTAATTTCTTTCCTATTGTTTTAGATTTTTACATTATTTCCAATTAGATTTTGGACTTTTGGTACCTATTAAAGAGTGTTTTAGGAACTAGGACTTGAGATGACTGATTGTCAATCTCAGAGGATAATGTAGTCTATAGTGGCTTTATAATTGGGTCTAGGGCAACATGCTAGAGCCACTTTGAAGCTTAGATAAGCTTTTTAATACATATGATAGAAGCCATTAGTAAACTTCAGCAGCACGTTTACTACAAAGAAATCGATTTCAATTTAACCTCGCACAAACCTCAATGTGCTAATACTAACACTAAAGATTACACAATTAAGTTTACATGCAACAAGCTTCAAGTCCCAATATCATCGACACAACCTCAGATCGGTGTTGTCAAAGGCGCGCTTAATCCCTAAAGCGAGGTTCAAAACTTGTTGAGCGCCTCGTCTCGCTTACTATGCGCTTCAGAAGGTTCTAACTTCTAATGCATTGTTTTCCTTGCCAACGAGCCTCTTCTAAAGAAGTGGCACTAAACAATTGATATTTCACTTTATCGTAATTTTCTTTTATATTTCGTTGTTCATATATTTATCATTCATGCTTATAATTAGTCGTTTTGGACTAAACATATATATTTGTATTGTTCCTCCCTTTGCACCTTTTTTCATTAAAGTCCATGTTTTATTTGCTTTAAAGCCCCAATGGACTTTAGAGCTTTTCTCAGCTTGTTCCTTTTGATAACACTAAATCAGATCAACTTAACTACTCTTGAATTCAAAAGAAGCAACACAGTATCAGATTCTTAGTTTGGGCCGGCTATATTTATCTTCTATATCCATTCTGCTGCAATTCAACAGCTTAATTCCACTACTCAATACTTTGTCCAAGGAGATTCTATAAAACAAGGGCTTCACTAAATCTCACAATTGTCCCTACTCTGTCATACAATCCCTAACCAAACAAAAAGGACTCCAGTCAAGCAAATAAATTCAGGCAGCCAAGGGTGTGGCCTAGTGATCAATTCAAATCCAAGCAAAGACAAAACACTAGGTGACCTGTTGGCTGTTGCACGGTTATCAAAAAAATCATATAAATTAAGCCAGCTCCAAAATTTGCAATCCTCCATCCTAAACCACCTTTGTTGCAAGTTCTCAACTCATTGGCCCAGCCCACCTCATATTGCCACTGTTCTTGAGATTCTATGCAGCTAATTTGTTTCAAACTCTTAAAAAATGAATCAAATTCAGTCAGCTGCTAGATTTGCAATACACCATCTCCACCAATCCACAGTTTCAATATTCCAAATCAGAAAACTAAATTGACCCAGGTACCAGATTTCAAAGGGGGTCTTAATTTACCAAGATTCTTAGATAATAAACATAATAAAACAATCAACGAATAAAGCCTTAGCAGTTTTGTCAAATTTTCAACTCATAACTCGACAAAAAACAGTGAGAAGAAAATAAGTCGTAGGGGCAAAACCTGAAAAGGTAAAAGTTTAATCGATCGATTCTTTGCAGCAGCTGTGTTGTTCGAAGGCTCTGCTTCTCATAGTCTTCTCTGTTGCCTTTCTTTCTCTCTCACACACACAAATTCGAACCAAGGAAACTGGTGGATTTTGCACGATCTCAGAATATATTTTATGCAATTCACCAGTAATTATATATTGAGTTGATTTTTCTTTTCCTTTTCTTTTTTTTTCATTTTTTTGGTTAGAAAATTATTTGATATTATTTCGAGAAAATGACAAAATTAAGAGCGAGTTTGAAATAATCCCTTAAGAATATAATAAATAATTTTGGTCCTTTAAATTTTTTAAAGGTTAATACTTTTAGTTTCAGTCTTTCAGATAAATATTTAATAATTTATACTTGTTAGAGACATAGATTTGATAAAAATAATGGGGAAAAATTAGATATTAATAGTGAAAAGGTATCATTAAATCTTAAAATATGCGATAAGAAAAAATTACATCAGACATTAAAAAGATACTTAAAAAAAGATTAAAAAAATTATACATCAAAAAATTATATCAGACTTTAGAAATAACGAAAATTTGTACCTCTAAATTGGTTCTACTAGTTCTTTTTTTCCCCATAATTCCCTTTATCTAACACACAGAAATTAATAAATATTTAATAAAGATTAAAAATGTTAATTTTTAATAAATTTAAAGGACTAAATTGGGGAGTACATACCTGAGGGACTATTTAAACACACCCTCAAATATAACAACTGTTTTTGTCATTTTCTCATAATATTTCACAATTTCTTTGAAATGGACTACTTAAAGCAATAAAAGATATTATTTCACAATTTAGTCTAGGGTACATAGAAAGTTGTATAAAGGCATTTTGATTCCCTAACCTTTTGGCTTTTAGCATGATGTTGAAACTAGGGATTTTTTTTCTTTTTAAAATTTTAGGTTAAGAAATTATTATTTTATTTTTCATAAAGTGAAATATTGAGATCGAAGAATTTTATTAATTCGGTGATTGATTAACTTTGATGTCTCACCTTGTAATTTTCTCCAATCCCCAACCTTATAATCTCTTCTTATTGGTTCAAAAATGTCCTCCTTCCTCTTATTGGATCAAATTTATCCTTTCTTCCACCTATTTGGATAAAAAATGACTTTAATGTTAAATTTAAGTCTAAAATTGCTCCTCTACTTAACAGAAGTTATGAAATACATAATTTTTTAATTAAATATGTGGTATTATTTTTATTGATCCGCATATAATTTAACTCGAATCCATTCACAATCAAACTCAAATCAATTTTAAAAGACCCAACATTTTGTCCTCGTCATTGAAAGGACTTTAACTATGGAGGAATAGCAGTGACCCTTATCAAAAATATTTATTATGGTTGATCCTTCAAGAACATGAAGGAGTACAAGAAAAATATAATTAACCAAAAAGAATAAATAAAAAAAAAAGTAGTGATGAATGATTTTTCCCTGCCCAAAGCCCAGCAGCCAGACCCCAAATTATCGAGTATAGTGATTTATGGTAAGGTTGTAGGTTCCTGAAGTAAGAAAGTTACAGGTTCTTCATGTGATATTTTTGACAAGGTTGTTAGCAACTAGAAGAAGTAATTTGTTCATCAAAATCAAGTCTTACGTATTTGTAGATTTATTCAAAGATAGACTACCATATGGTGGATTTCTTTTCTTCCTTTGCTGAAGTAAATATTTTTATTATGGGTTATTTTTCAAAATAGTGTTGCTTGGTACAATGCGAAAATTTTTAGATCCTACTAATAGATGAACTATAGGCATAGTTAAAGTCCATACTGGATGAAGGAAGAAGTGTTCAGTTTTTGAAAAAAAATTGGTTAATAGGTTGGATTGTGAATGGATTCGAATTCAAATACATGTGGATCAATAAAAATAATTTCATATATTTAATTAAAAAAATTATATATTTCAAATTAACCTCAGTTAAAAGAAGGAGTATTTTTAGATTAAATTGTTAAGGGTATTTTTGATCTAAACAGGTAGAAGAAAGGACAAATTTGATCTAATAAATGGGAGTATGACATTTTTAAACTATTTCTGATACGTTAATGACATTTTTAACCCTTTTTCGTTATATATATCAAGGTCTTATGTTAATCATTTATGAACGAGTAAAATGAAGTATTAATTCTTTAAATTGACACCACTAAATCGTTTTTATTCGAAATCTGTAATTATTTATCATTAGGTTGATTTTTAAAATTTAAATTAGTTTATTTGGTTATGGTACCAAAGGTAAATATTTGGTTATTATAACAATGTTAAATTAGTAATTTTGGAGCGTTAAACTCAGAAATACTAAAATAATAGACTGTCTAATATCCAGGTAAATTCCTGTATGGATTAATTTAATCAAATTATTTTCAGAAGTGTAATGAGTGTTTGGTTAATATAAATACAAAATCAATTATTAGTACTAATAACAAACTCAAAATGATATCATCTTAATAAATCTTCATGTAATCACTAACTTAAATAATTATAAATTGCTTCAACACTCCAAACCAAGCAGGACATAAATTAATTACCCGGACCATTACTTAAAGATAAAGAGTAATTAAAGATAGTTTCATAACCACTAACCAAAAACAAAATTTGAATCATTTGCTCTTTTGACTTTTTGTCCTAACTTTAACTAGTTCATGTGTGAAGTATGCTAGTAATATGATATATTTCGTGTCCTAGAGGATCTTTGAAACATTACTTTTGTAGGTCTTCACTTATAACTCCTGCTAAGTTGTAAATTACTTTCTTTACCTTGGCCAAATATTTATTGATTTGATTTAATAGTGTCACGATTCAAATTCATGAGTTGTGATAAGCATCAAAAAATCAACTAACCAATAGGTCAATTCTTTTTTTATTAGCTTAAACATATTGAGGCAATGAATAATAATAGTAATCTCTCATAAAATAGGGAATAATTATATAAGTTCGAAATTAACCTAATTACCTTGTACACTGTCAATGATCACCTACAAAAGAACTAGAGCACAAGAGTTCATAGTATAGCCTGACTACTACTGAACAATTGGAAAATAAAATAAGGAGATGTCATCATGGCGTGAATGCGCTTGACTCATCTCTACGGGATATCAAAGTTGTCTCTAACAAGATCAAGAATGCCTAACAATTGCACTAGTAGATGAATTTGCACAAGATAGAAAATAACAATTTTCATGAGCCAAAGCCACCATAATCACTGACCCGCCTCCTATCGTACCCCATGAAGCAAGTCTCTAAAAATATATGCATGATATAATCAAAATATATCATATCTTATAATTATAATGCATGTGTAAATGAAATAGCAACAAATATGCATTTAATATTTGGGAAAAGGATAAGTACCTTCTTGAACTATAATCATATTTTCAACTACACACTTTTTCTTTCAGGAGATCCTATTACCCCCTTGAACTATTTTAAAATTGAATAAATACACCTTTAGGTGTTGATGTGGCAAATAGAGTGTACTCACTCTCTTGGAGGCGTGTGAGAGTTCAAAAATAACTTAAAATTTAACTAATATGGACACATATCATTTTTTTAATTTAATATTTTATAATTAATTAATATTAAAATTTAAACAGATATTTTTTAAATTATTTTTCTTTCCTCTTTGTGAAATAAAGTCAATTTTTTAATTTATTTTCTTTACTAATTGACGCTACTGTTGACTCTGTCTTTTCTTAAAAAAAATTTTGATCCCGATAGCAAATTTAGCAGTTGAATTAATTTAAAATATTTTTGAGAAAAATTAGTTTTTAAAAATGTTAATGCTCAATTTATTTTTAGTGTTTAAAATTTTATTTTGATTTTAAAAAAAATAAATTTACTTTTTCAATTTATATATATTTAATTTTCTGAAAATTCTTAACTAGTAATATTATGTTATTGATGACTTTGCCTTTAGTAACATCAATTACTTTAAAAAAGAAATTTGATCATGCGTTGATAACAATATTAATAAAAAATTATAGAATTTTTAAATTTAAATTAGTTATTATAGGAATATTAATACGTCTATATGTTGATAGTTATATTAATAAAAACACTACTAAAAATTATAATTTTCATAATAAATTAATATCATTTTAGGCAATCTAAATTTAATCTAATTTTTGTTATTTTTAAATAGAATCAATTACGAAAATAATAAAATTTGGTTATATTTTACAAACAAAGAAAGGAAAGCAAATCAAAATATATTAGTTTATATTTTAATGTTAATTAATTATAAAGTATCAAATTAAAAAATGACATGTGTCCATATTAATTAAATTTTAATTTACTTTTGGACTCTCACATGCCTCCAAGAGAGTGAGCATACTCTCTTTGTCACATCAACACATAAGAGTCTATTTATTTCATTTTAAAATAGTTCAAAGGGATAATAAGACTTTTTAAAAAAAAAGATAAGTGGTTGAAAATATGATCATAGTTCTAAAAAAGATAAGTGGTTGAGTTATTTATGCATTTTTCCTTTAATATTTCATAAAATGTGTCTAACGGCATCATCTGTGCGCAACAATTGACCATACATAAAGCACACCCTTACTTATGTTAAACTACACATTTCAATAGACCATCCATAGCTCTCATACTATGCCTGATCATCAATATTTTTTAGCAGTAGACCACTGTGATGGCAACCAAATTGTGCATAGGGATGTATCATCCATAGCCGATGTGATGTTAGCATCCATTCAACTCATCAATCAAATGCATATAAGACAAACAATTAAATTTAACAATATCAATAGATATAAACAAAGTCATGTTATGAATCTGAATATGTATAAAAATGACACATATTATAACATGCCCACTAATTGGTGCAGCTAATATGTGCCGCTTAGTTTATCATGAAAGGTATAAATTATACCCTATAATTCAACCGTGAAACAGAAATACCTTGGTATATAGAAAATAAGCTATTAAAATGATATAATATCCTAGTACGCATTTTCCGTGAACATACTAGATATTTGAAAGTATTTATATAAGTTCTAAATTATTACTTTTAAAAAATAAATATCCAAAAGTCTAAAAGTCTCATTTACTTTAAAATGGTAAATCTTTATTCACATAAAACGTTCAACTCCATCGATGTGACCTCCAATAACTTCAATTTATGAAAAACATCACACAACGCATTCAAGTTAGGCCAGCTAGATCATTTTTATGATTTTGGATAAGTCAAAGTCAACCTCATATTAAACTAGTTCAATTATGAAATAAATTGTAATATAGAATTATTCATACGCTAACGAATGTAAATATGTAATTAGAATTTCAATTTGAGTCCAATTACTAGGCCAAATCCTTAATTTACTTACTCGAACAAACTAGGTCAAAAATTTTCAATTCCGCCTATCAAATCTCATGTTTTTATTATCCAAATCTAATAAAAATTAAGTATAATCCTCAATAGGTGTAACGACCCTCATAATCATTTTATAAATTATACATGTTTTTCCTATTTTAACCCTTCGTGTAGCTTATATATGTCATTTGAGACTTGTGAGGATGGGTGACATGGTTTCCAAGAGGGTCATGTGTAATTTGGGCCTTTGGATCAATTTCTAGTTAAGTTTAAGAGTAGGTTTGACCATGGTCAACATTTAGTCAAGATGATCTCATATAAGTGATTTGATATTTTCAATAAGTCTCGAACATATTTTATGATCGATTTGCATACAAAGTGTGTATCCAAAAGGTGTCAAACATTCGAGTTGCATTTTAGTTGAATTTTAAGTTGAGTTGACCCCGGCCAGATAGTTGACTAAACGAGCTCGGATCCTTGATTTGGAAGTTCCAATAGGTTCATATGGTGATTTTGAACTCATCCACAATTTTTTATTTGTTTTTTCATGTGTTCTGGATTGGGTTTGGAATGTGTTAGGTGTTTTGAAATTATTTTTAGCATAAAAGTTGTCATGCCGCACCTCGGGAGGTATGACTGACACCTAGTGCCACACTGGGATCTGGACTCATCCGACTGGCTTGATGCACTTCTGGTGCATGCTTGTAACTTAATTCAAGAAAACGATGAGTTATACCTCGGCCGTAAATACAGTCTCTGGCCGACAAGACCACCTTTAAAGGGAAACAACTAACCACTAACAACACGATAACATGAATTCTATGCGAGCCGGCAAGACCACCATGCTGTCTAGTTATAACTGAAATGAAATCAGGCAGCTAAACTATGCTATAGGCAACTAGACTGCTAACTGACAGCTAAACAAGGCCCCACGCAGCCATCATATGAAATAAAACATACATAGGCCCCACACAGCCAACAACAAAAACTAACTGCTGGAAATCTGTAGCCTGCAAGCCTCTAAGAGTGGAATAATGGTCGAAACAAGGCCCCGACCTACCCGTAACTATACGACAAAAGAGCAAACCTCTTCTAACTACCAAGCCCAGAGGACGGGAGCTGAACAAACTGTTAACTCCAGCTGATGACTAAAAGGGTCCCGAGCCGCGTCTATCCGCACCTGCAGGCAAGTAATGCAACGCCCCAAGAAAGGGGTCAGTACAATATGTACCGAATATGTAAGATAGTAAAATGATAACTGAATGAAAGCTGATAAAGTTGAAGTAATCATGAAGATGGGTAAGAGTTTAACCTGAATGATCTCACCATCTTAAACATCTAACTAACAAGTATACATACCCAAACAAGAACCTAACTGGGCCCTATAAGCCTGGAAGGTACAAACAACGCAAAATAACCTACTTTGGTCCCCATAAGCCCCGACAAGTACAAACAATATACATTCTGCTAACTGGCTACTGAAGGTTCGTACACATACTATAACTCAGGACTACTCATTCTCTGAAACTGTACCTGAGCCAGATAGGCTCCTGTAGCTGTACCTGCATCTGAGTTGTCTAGGATGTGTAATTGGACCCCGAGCCTTGGCTCGACTATGGGTCATAATGTAATTGCTGTAGCTGGACAAGGCCCTCACGACCTTTATCTAGGGTAACTCAAGACGGCCCTCACGACCTCAATATGATAAAACTCACTATAGCCCTCACGGCCTCAGTCTGATAGGACTCAATATGGCCCTCGCGGACTCAATCTGATAGAACTCAATATGGCCCTTACGGCCTCAACAAGATAAAAATCACTATGGCCCTCAGGCGCTAACATCTAACAACCCAAATGTCGTAAGGAAAATCGATTCAACTAAGTTTAATTTTGAGGAGGGTTACTATATCATTAGTGTCGTTTCAATTATATTCATAACAGCTGACCACAATAGGGTTACTCTGAGATACTGTAGCTACACAAGTCGTACTAACTTTATAACAAACATAACTTACCAAAAAGGACGGCCTTACATACCTCAAGTGCCGACTTTCATTATACTGGCGAGTTCCAATTGGAGACCGGTGGTTTTATCTAATTGTAGCCTTGATACTGGGAGAATAGGCTAAGTTCAGTGCTAAACTTGGCAAAAATGATAACTTTTAATAATAATAGTAACTACAATTTAACTATGAATAATTCGACAAAATTTTGCAATTTATCGAGAGCTCGGAAGGAAGAAATACTCACCTAAGGCCCGTGGCCTTTTAAGAATCAATTTGAAACAATTATGATAACTTTTACCCGATGAAGTTTCGATTTTACGGGCGAATTTTTGAGAAATAACTCCGTAGTAATGCTTCCCGTAGGCCTAAAACTCGTTACCCGAAGTTAATTTGTGTTTGGACGATGTTTGGTAGCATAATCAGACAAAAACTAATTGAGAATTGCGTTTGCTCTTATCTCTGGCCGAGGGAATATGTTTATAATTAATTCAAGTGAAAGAAAGGGCTTTATATATACTAAGGGCGGTGGCGGGGGGGGGGGGGGGGGGGGGGCAAGCCGCGCTGCCCATAGCGCTAGCCTCCCTGCCGCGCCGCACCTCTCAAGGCGCTGTGCTAGCCCTGTGCGCACTAGTCCTGTCCAACCCTACTTCCGAGGCTTTTCCTACATGCGTCAAGCTTTCTTTACTCATCACAAATCCATGCGTATGCTTACTAATTGTTAACATTTACGGGTTGTAATAAAGTGTAACAACACAAAAGTTCATTTTTAGCTCTATGGATTGACATTTTATTCAGAGACTTTTGGAAGTTTAACAATGAATTATAGAATTGATCTGGCGCATTTGGTATAATTTTGATGAGTCGAGAACTGATTTTTATTGTGAAACATGAAATAAATCTTTAATGAGCAAAAATAGTACTTGATTGAGGTAACGAGTTTGGAATTGAGTTTCAATTGAATAATAGATCTGTATTATTATTTAGGACTCATACGAATAAAAATCATCAAATTCCAAGGTTGTATGAGCGATTTAGGGTCATTTTTATAAAAATAAATATTGGTGATGCAAAGAGAAAAATTCAAATCTGGTGCAGACATTTAGTGACGAAATTTGACATTTTAGTTACCAAATTTGCATCCTCTATATAGTTGGACAGAATTAAAGTTTCAGCTCCAACTTCATTATTTTTTTGCGATTTTGAGAGATAAGAGACTCGATTTTGGGTGATTTTTGATGCGTTGGATTCGTAATTTTGGTGGGTAAGTTTCTAACCTTAAACCCATTATTTTTCCGTTAAATAGTTGATTATTCATGTTTTAATCCGTGAAATTAGATAAAAACTTGAGGTTTTAAGCCTAGGGATCTTAGAGTAAAATTTTTTTGATTTAGGGGTCGAATAATGATCTGTTTTAGCAAAAATTTAATATGAGATTTTGTCTCATTATAAGTTAACATCTGAAAGAAAATTTTAGATTTGATCCCGGGGCTCGGGGTGACTTTTTGACCTAATTTTTCAAGTGAAAAGTAGACGTAGCAATATGAGTGTCATTAGATTCGTATTCTTATGGAGATTATATATTTGAACAGATTTTGATCTTTTAAAAGCATTATAGAAGGGAAAATTCATAATTTGACACGTGGGCTTCGATTTTAGGCAAGTAGAGATTTTTTGATTCTTTAAGGTGTTAGTTTTCATATATTAAATGAATTTAAGAGTAATGAGTAATAAATGGGTACCATATAAATATGATGATGAGCATTTATACGTGTACCGTTGTCATGATATAAGTAAATTTATAAGAAATTAATATATGTATTGATGATATTCCACAACTTATGATGTGATTGATTTAATGAAACTTATGCATTACATGATACTTGATTGTGACTTGATGATCCTTGATTGTGACTTGATGATCCTTGATTGTAGGGTTGATAGATTAACTTGTTATATATTTGTGCATATATATTCATGTCACTCCTATTGTTGCATGATGGTTATTGGCTAATACTGCCCATTAAATTATTTTGTGAAAAATTCATACTCTTGTGATGCTGATGAAAAATGGTTTCGACATGTGTTATTGCTGATGAAAAATGGTTCCGACATGTGTTATTGCCAGTAGAAAATAATTCAGGCGTGTTATTATCAATGAAAAATGATCTCAACGTGTGTTATTGCCAATGAAAAATAATTTTGATATGTGTTATTGTTGATGAAAAATGATTCTGACAGGTATATGAACCTGGTGAGTTTGCTATGGGTCCTGACTATCCAACAGAGGAAGAAAGTGCATACAGGTTCTCGGCCAGTGCATTTCATTGCATTGCATTACATTTCATTTTCATTACATTTCATATTGAGTTGAGTATTGAAGTGTTGAGATGATCGTGATATTGATTTGACTCGTTATATTTTAGGCTCGTTGTGATATAATCAGTCATGTAACTGATGTGATGATTATCTTGAGACATATTATGATATCATCAGAGGTGTAGCTGACTTCGGATAATACGTGATTTATTTGCTTCATTATGTTGATATTAAATCTATAAACTCTTGTTGGGGGTGAATTATTATTATTGTATATTTATAACTATTGAAAAGAAATTGTTAGGTTTTATCTCGCCATTTCTAGAAAGGACCAGTTATTAAAGTTTGCTTAGTACACGTGTTTCCCATATTCACTTTATATTTGCTGCACCTTTTTGTGTGCATGGACTGAACCAAGTATTAGTGGTAGTTGAGTTGCTACGAGGTTCAAGAATTGTTATGATTAGAGTTTATGGTTAGCTATTTTCTTTTCGACAACACTGAATTCTAGAGACTCCTTATTTTATTTTCTATCTTACTCCTTCTAGACATGCGCCATTTTAGCTTTTTAGGCTTGTTTGATATTCGTAGATGCTCTTGTACTAGTGTCACCATGTCTTGGTGTTATTTTTAGTTTTGACTCATTTATTCCGCGCTTATAAAATTTAGTAGCATATTTTATATCATTTTCCCCTTATTTAAATCTTTAATTTGTCAATAAAGGAATTGGATCCACCTATGGGGATGGAGGTGCCCTCACAGCTCAATGGAATTTTGGGTTGTGACAATACCATATATTTATAACTCAAAATCACTCTATTTGAGATCACCCACGAGCTCCATATACTGGAAAATGAAAAGAAATACAAATTGAGATTCATCACTGTCCATTTTATACCTGAATTTGAATTTCATTGTGATGGTGAAGACCGAGTACTACTCACTATCACATTCTAGGGATCATGCTCACAAAGAGTAAATTCTCTCTCTTGTTCGAAAATGTCAGGACCCGAGCTGAGACCTCGGATTGGGACAGGGGACCTAGAACCACGAATGACTCTAAGCTAACCCATGACACATACATAGCATGAGAAGAGCATTACTAAGCGAAAATAAAGCATGAACATGATATAAGCGGAAGTCTGCGTAAAATAAAGACATAAGCGTAAACACGAGTCAATAACGCTGAGCTGCCCATACAGGGTTGTCTGAAAAGCCTCAACTACTACGATGAGATAATAGGACAACGCCCCCAACTAGCTCACTAAGTCTAAAACTGAATAGACATGATAAAAATATAAAGCTGATAACGTCCTCGGAGAATGAAGACTCACCCAAGCGGGGATAGAGCTGGACTGAAGTGGGTGCGGGCTAATGATGGGTCTGAGAAAGATCACCCGAACCTATATCATGAGACGATATAACATAGAACATGTGGTCAGTACTTTGAATGTATTGAGTATATAGAGAAAGTAAAACATGCTATTAAAATGGTAGTATGAAATCATGAATATAAATCAAGATAGATTATGAGAGTAAGGGCAACATGATAAAAACCATAAATCTGAAGTATACATAATCATAAACTATTCATCATAATCTAAACATAATGACCCAAGGTTTAGAAATAGAAATTATATATCATATCATACTTGAAAACATAAGTGAAAACTCATAAACTGATCAATGGGTCAAATATGTTACGAAACATAATATCATAAGTCATAAACATGAGTAATTGGAAACATGAGGAATAATGGAATATTTTTATAACCAACATACCCCACGTGAGCATACATGAAGTCCGACCTTTAATACCCTAGTTGGGAGGATTTTAATACCTTGCCAAGGATAGAACCATAAAAAGGCATGATATCACTCACGCGTGGCCTATTCGGGCATGGGAGACACTCTTGTGGAGGATCCTATCATGGTACATTGGCACTTCTAAGACCTGAGTACGCTGGAATCCTGGTCTACTCGGTGTTAAATTCTACTCCCAAAATATATATAGTGCTCATATCATAATCATGAAATATACTTGAAGTACATGGGCTAGTTGAGATCATGAGATTCATAAACATGCTTAAAATACATCAACTAGCTATGAATTAGGCCCGTGGGTCGGCCACAAGCATAAACTTGAATTTCGTGAAAATCATGCATAATAGAGTAAAACTTCATAACTCAAAATCATAAATCATAAGTTTAAGATTTCATAAGTATTCATGCATACTTGATAATTTATCATACTTGAAATCATAAACTCATAAGCTTGAAATTCATAAATCATGCATAATTGTTATACCCCGAGAACCCAAGGATCACACTAGGGAGTCAAAATGGAGAAAAACTGAAAATTCGCACCAGGTCACAGGACGGTTCATGAGGTTGCTCGTTAGGTGGTACCACGAGTCGTGAAGTGACTCGTGGTCAGGCTGGGCTTGGCAGAGTTTTTGGGAGGCCACGGGGGTGACCACGAGTCGTGGTCAGACCTCACGACTCATTAGGTCACCCGTGGCGAGGATGGAATGCATGGACAGGGACTTGAGGCAGTAGGGACCATAGGTGGTGACCACGAGCCGTGGTCAGCCACCACGATTTGTGGGGTCCCTCATAGGGTCCCCTGAGCTTGTTTGGGCAGTAGACATCACGAATTCAGGCCACGAGTCGTGCCCCCTAGAAACGACTCGTAAGGTCCCTCGTGGGGACTTGCAACCAGAAATTTCTACGTTTTTAGTAAGGGTGTTTTCATAATTCCTAAATTCCTAAGGCCAAAACTATGTCCTTAAGGTCTGAATAGGGTCCTTTAAGGGGGATTAGTCCATGTTAAGCCTCATTCATGCAGGCAAGAGTATAGAGAGGAGTCTGGAAGGTGATTCAAGGTGTTCTTCCCAATTTCTCTAAATTCTATCTTGGGCTTTCAAGGGGGATGAAGAATCAAGTGTTTTCAGGTATGTAAGGTCCTCAGTGGGTGAATTCTTCCACACCCATGCTCCTAGTCTATGATTCTACTTATAATTTATCAAAAACTCATGGGATTTTATGTTTGATTATATAAATTCTAATGATTTAAATTGTGGGTTTTGTGATTTTGAAATATTATCATAATCTATGGATTTCGATCATATTTTGAGTTTTAAATTGATTGTAATTTTGTTGATTTTGATTTTCTTAGCAATTAATCTTAATCATGCATGCCCCATAATGAATCGAATTATGAGCTATTTTCTCATTGATGTTCTTTACGAGCCCAACATGAATTATGTTTTAAATTATGAATTTATTTTTACTACCCATTATGATTTTATGAAATTCAAGCTATGTACATGATCTACAAGTATGTATGAATCTTATTATTCATGAATTATATTTTTGGCCAACTCACGAGCCCCATGCCATGGCTAGTTCACATATGTCCAAACATGTTTACAATTATCATGATTTAACTAGCCCATGAACTCATGTATGTATTATTATGAGCACTATATATGTTTTGGGAGTATTATCGAACACCGAGTTGGTTCGGGACTCAGGTTAAGCCCCGAATCTCATGAACTACATGTCACCGTAGGTATGTCGGGACTCTTTTATGTTAGTCCTTGGCCCAAATGGCCCTTTTCATGGTGATATCACACTTTCATGGTTCCTATCCTTGGCATGGTACGAACACCCTCCTGACTAGGGTTACAAGTCGGGCTTCATGTGTGCTTATATGGGGTATGTCGGTTAAGAGAATCTACCATTGTTCGTCATGATTTATGCATGTTATGATTATGTATGTGGGCTAAAGTCATGTTAAGTAAATCTCTTCTATCATGATTATGATTATGTTATGTTACGAATGTTTTGAAAACCTTGAGCCATATGATATGTTATTATGATTTACGATACGAGCATGACGTCCTACTCTTATGATCATTTATGAATTTCATACATGTTTTAAATGTCTGCTTTACTTGCCTTGCATACTCAGTATATTTCACGTACTGACCGCATACTTTTATGTTGTATCGTCTCATGATACAAGTCCCAGTTCTCAGGCTCATCCTCACTCGTAGATAGATTCAGACTTTATCTCAGTGCCATTGGTGAGTCCTCATGTTCCTAGGGCTATATGTTCACCCTCTATGTTCTCCTTTCAGTTTCTGGATATTGGATTAGTTGGGGAGTTGTCCCATCAATCTGCCTTTCATGTTTAGAGGCTTATCAGAGTACAAACTGTATTCCGATGTATTGTATAAGTCTTGTATTGATATCCCTTATACTATGTTATGATTACATTGTTTATGTTAAGTCTTCCGCTCATGTGATTGGATTAGATGTATGCTCATGCCATGGGTTGACTTGGGGTCTCTCGGTGCTCCTTGTCCCGTGTCTATGATCCGAGTGTACATATGGGTCGTGACAATAATAGGGCAAAATCTTCATAAACTTGAAATCATGTATTAGAAAGTAAATTGAGGGTTAAATCTGCCCTAATAGCCATAAAACATCAATTGAAATATGAGAGGATTAAAGAAATAGCATGGAAGATTTCATAGAATTGAGTAAAAATACTAGAATCTAACATAGCATGCTTAGAGGCTTGAAATTATAGAATTGGGATGAATTTGGACATGAGGGTGGAAGAATTTCCCCCGATTCATAGCCCTACACACCTGGGCTTGAAGAATTCTCAACTGGATTGGAGACCCAAAGGAATTTGAGGAGAAGATTTGATGAAGAACCCAAGCTTCTCTTGAGGGGATTTGATCTTTACTTCGGGGTATTAGGAGTAAAATGAGGGTTTTGGATGATTAAAACACTTAAACACACCCTTTAGAAGGCTTAAAATGACTTAATTTAGGAGTTAGGAACTTAAAAATTACGAAAACACCCTTAATAACCCGACAGAAAAATACTCACTGCTAGACCCAACGAGGGGCTGGATGACCCGTTGGGAGACTTGATGTGTCGTCTCCTGACCCATTGCCACTGGCAATTTCTTTTCAAATTTTTTGATCTTTTCTTGACGCCTCACTTGACGATTCGTCATGCCACTTAACGGGTTACTTAACCAGTCATCAAGGCTCTCTGAAATTCATTATTTCTTGATTGTCCTTCTCTCACTGAATCACTTAATGAGTCTTTAAGTGAATTAACGAGTCACTTAAAGACTCATTCTGTGTTTTAGTGTAGTTTTATCTATTTTCTCCGTTTCAGTCCTCGAGTCTGGTCTTAGAGACTTTTGGGTATTACATTATCTCTCCCTTGGAAAATTTCTTCCTGGAATGTAGATTAAACATACTGAAAGGCTAGGGAAAGAGCTGCAATCCCAAATTAAAAGATATAAGCTGAAAGAATGACTCCAAAATGAGATACATGACCGAACTGAATTCATGAAACATACATGCGTGCTATAACATGAAAGGAACTGAGAGACATGAACTTGACATGAAACTGAATAGAGTACTAAGGAGAAAACTGGTACCTCATGATGGAACTGAGCCGAAAGGAAAAAAATGCGGGTATCTAGCCATTATATCTACTTCGGCTTCCCTCGTAGCTCCCTCAACAAGCCAATTTCTCCACAAAAATTTCATGGAAGCTACTTCCTTGTTTCTCAATTTCCTAACCTGACGATCAAGGATCTCAATTGGAACTTATTCATAACTGAGGTTATCCTTTACACCAATTTTCTCTACCGGAACAACTAAAAAGTCGGGTCGCTAATACACTTCTTCAATAGAGATATATGAAAAACTAAATGCACCGAGGCTAACTCTGCTAGTAGCTCCAACTCATACGCCACCTTGCCAACTTTCCTCATTATCCTGTAAGGACCAACATATCAGGGACTACGCTTCCCCTTTTTATGAACCTCATGATTCCCTTCATGGGAGACATCTTCAGAAACATCCAATCATCTACTTCAAACTCAAGCTCTCTTTTCCTAACATCTGCATAAGATTTTTGACGACTCTGAGCTATTTTCAACCTTTCTTTCATAAGCTGAACTTTCTCCATAGCCTCATGAAATGAATCTAGCCCTATCAATGTAGCTTCACCTACATCGAATAATTCAATAGGTGACCTACATCTCTGCACGTAAAAAGCCTTAAACAGAGCCATCTGAATGCTAGAGTGATAACTATTATTGTAGGCAAACTCGATGAAGGCAAGTGATCATCCCAACTACCTTTGAAATCAATCACACACGCTTTCAACATGTCCGCAAGAGTCTGAATGGTCCACTCGGCCTGACCATCTATCTGCTGGTGAAAAGCTGAGCTATACTTCACCTGAGTACCAAGTCCTCTCTAAAACGACTTCTAAAACTGAGAGGTAAACTAAGTACCCCTATTTGAGATGATGGACAAATGAACTCCATGAAACTGAACTAACTCCAAAATGTGCAATCTAGCATAATCCTCAGCTAAATCTATAGTTTTGACTTGTAGAAAATGGGCTGATTTGGTCAACCTGTCCACAATCACCCATATAAGGTCATACTACCAACCTGTACGAGGCAAAGCCGTAATGAAATCCATATTGATCTCTTCCCACTTCCAAGTAGGAATGCTAATATCCTGAAACATACCTCCAAGTCTTTGATGCTCAACCTTCACCTATTGGCAATTTGGACACTTAGCCACAAACTCTGCTTTGTCCTTCTTCTTGACACTCCACCAATTGACTTCCTGTAGATCACGGTACATCTTGTCTTGGTGGCACCTGGATGGATAGAGTATCGAGATCCATGATCCTCTCTCAATATCTGCTCTCTCAAGTCATCCACAGTCGGAACACACAATCGACCCTGATATCGGAGTACACCATCTCCCTCTTGGGAGAAAACCTCTACTTTCTAATTCCAGATTGCTTCTTTCAACTTCACCAGGATAGGATCCTTATCTTGTGTAGCTTTGACTTTCGTCACTGTAACACCCCAAGAGTCCTCAAGATTTTAAATAAGGAGTTGGAGTGTGTTCGGCAAAAAAAACTGCTAAAGTGCCTCAGAACGAATCGCCCAATGAGTCATTAGAGGTAGTCACATCAGAAGAGTTTCAGAAAAGGTGCCATGTGTTTTGATGCCACTAGAGGAGGTACAAGTCGTTGTGTGTGACAATGACCCGTTGGAGGCAATCATGGTGAGCTTGCAGACTTGGACATCTCGGAAGGAATGTGTCAGATGATGACTCGTTGGTTTCCTTAACGGGTCGTCATGAGGAGTCATTGGTTGGTGTTTAGGGTTCTGGGTTGGTGGCGACGAATAATGACAATGGACAACGACCTATGGTGTCGATCGTTGGAAGGGACTCAAGGGTTGGTTTAGTGGGGACGACGGAAGGACTGACGAGTCATTGGATGAAGTAAGGACTTGTCATGTCGATTGTTGGATGGTTTGCAGGTTGAGAAACTATTGGATTCAATAGGAGGTGGTGATGAGTCATTGGATGAAGTAATGACTCATACTTTCGGTCGTTGGTTGAAGAAGTTGAAACTGTGAAACAGGCCTTAGAAGCAATGGATGGTCACCGTGAGTCGTGATAAGGACCAAAGACTTGTGGTGAGGGTCATGGTCTCAGATCGGGAAAATTTTTAAGTTTTTATTCCAGGGGTATTTTGGTAAAATCCTACGCTTCTAGTTTTAAAACGGAGTCGTTTTGGGCTTTTAAGGGACGTTTTGGAGGGGGCAGGGGGTTCTAACCTAACCTCTTATTCCCTCAACTCTTCTTCGTTTCCTCTCAAGATCAAGGATCCAATAAGGGTTTCTTCAAGACTTAAAAGTGCAAATTCAAGTGGGGCTTCTCTTAATCAGGTATGTAGGTTTTCAACAAGGATATCCATCCATCCTTGTGCCCCAAAATATTTTATCAAAAATTCGACTCCATTATTCTAGAAAAGCATGACCAAGGGTTTCGATTTATGGATGATTTCTTCTATGTTTTTTTTCAATTATAAGACCTATTAGGATTAAAAGTTAATTATGCTTATGAGGTTATTCTAATATCTTGAATTATGTGCTTAATGGTGAAAATGCATGATAATAGGAATTCTTTCATGAGATAGCTTAACACTTTGATTGGGATTTTATTATTGTTCACTCAATTATGTCAAGTACTCGTATCCATGTCTACAAATATGTGAAGATCATAAGAATTTCCCTTAAGAACCAGAATATACGAATTGATAAATATGTGGAGATGAGATTAGAACTTATGGGTTTGATCAATGAAAAGTATATATATGTTTTCATTACGTTCCGATGTAAATGTTTTGGGTAAGAGGTGAACCTATGATAATGGTATAAATAGCGCATGAGTAAATTTCAAAATGGGTTCCATGAAATAAATATATGTTTCTACCATGATCTCGTTGTACATGTTTAAGGCATGAGTTGATTATACAGGGTTTTATTCCATAAATTAGAATATATGAATCAATGTATCTATGTTAAAGTGTGAATTGGACCTATAGATCCTACATGACTCTATCTTACATTTCGTATGTTATGAATTTAGAACTTGAACGTTGTGGAGGTGTAAAGTATGATATGAATCGATAAATGTTCTTAAATATAAGATGTGTGGGTTAAATGCTGATTTGGTACCATGAAGATATGAATTATGATGATAAAGCCTGAGATTGACATTTCAGACTATTGGGATTGTTGTTAGTAGAAAGTTGCCCTAATCTTTTTTAAATGAATGTCGTATGATGAAATCAGTAAATGCTCACGTTTCTGATTAGCTGTGGTAGCATAACCTAGATGTATAATGTCAGATCAGTACTCCTCATGTTCTAATCAGCCAGGGACTCTCCATAGCTGAGAATGTTTCCCCAAGTTTAGTAGCGACTATGCACAACAGAGAATGACTCCCTTAGCTCAGTCGGGACTCTCCATAGTATAAAATGAATCCCTTAGCTCAGTCGGGACTCTCCATAGCAGAGAATGACTCCCTTAGCTCAGTCGGGACTCTCCATAGTAGAGAATGACTCCCTTAGCTTAGTTGGGACTCTCCATAGCAGAGAATGACTCCCCTAGCTCAGTAGGGACTCTCCACAACAGAGAATGACTCCTTAGCTCAGTCGAGACTCTCCATAGAAGAGAATGACTCCCTTAAGTCAGTCGGGACTCTCCATTGCTGAGAATATTTTCGCTAGTTCAGTTGGGACTCTTTATAACAGAGAATGACTCCCTTAGTTATGTTATTAGTAGACATCCAATACAGTGTATAATATTAGCTTCAACTTTAACTCTCATATATGTTCAGTACATGACCCTTATGCATGAGTTTGATGATGTTTTAGAATATGAGTACCAAATGAAAGTTTCATGTATATATGAGTATGTGACTCAGAAGGGGATTGTTTCATTATAAATCAGTTATATGTCGATGGTACTTAGTTTATTTCCTTCTTGTATACTTGTATGTTTAGTTTGTTTACGCTTCCTCGCATGCTCAGTACATTCCAAATACTGACCGTATACTTTATGTGCTATATCGTTTCATGATATAGATTCAGGTATCTAGACTCATCCTCGCGGGTAGACACACTCTTTCTTCTATCTCAGTGGATTATGGTGAGTACTCATCTCTCGAGGACGAGGTCTATGTTCTTATTCAGTTGTATTTCAGTTTTCAGACTTTAGGAGTTAGCTGGGGACCTGTCCCAGCAACTCATCAGTTTAGTAGAGGATTTTGAGACATGTGTAATCAGATTCAGTCTATGTATTATGTATTTTCTAGATTATGTCCTTAAGTTTAAAATTTGACTCCTTAAAGTCACCTTCTGCTCAGTTATATTTCTATTAGTTGTTTATATTGTTTAAGTATTATGTTATGATGATGCCATGGGTCGACTTGAAGCCCTTCGGGGTTTCTTGTCCCGTGTTATGGATAGGGTGTAAACTCGGATCGTGACAAACTTGGTATCAGAGCTAAGGTTTAGAGTGTCCTAGGGTGTCTAAAAGTCGCGTTAAGTAGTGTCTTCTTCATGGGTGTGAAGCGCGCCCCACTTATGACGAAGAGGCTATGAGACATTCTAGGAATGTTCCCTTTTAATCATGATTCTCATCGTGCGTAGAGTATTAAGCTCTAACAGTTCCTCCCCTGACTCGTTCTTTATGCGCTCACAGATAATGCCTCCCAGAAGAGAGAATGGAAGAAGGAATGGTAATGGCCGCAGTAGGCACCACCAGCCCCGGCAAACTCGAGGGACAACCATGTTACTCATGCCGAGTTTCAGGCAACCCTTAATATGTTGGCATAGGCCATGACTGCCCAGATTAATCAGCAGGCGATGGCTCGTTCTCCCCAAAATTGTAATGTAGTGACGGAAAGGATAAGAGATTTTTTCAGAATAAACCCACCCGAATTCCTGGGGTCGAAGGTAGACGAGGACCCCTATGAGTTCTTGAAAGAGATCCAGAAGATCACCCAAATCATGGGGGTGATAGGAACTGAGACCGCAGATTTAGCCTCCTACTAGCTAAATGGAGTCACTTATATATGGTTTTGTTAGTAGAGAGACAGTCGAGGAATTTGAGTAGGCCTCGTAGGTTGGGATGAATTTATGACTGTGTTCCTGGACAGGTTCTTCCCTAGGGAGTTGAGAGAGGAAAAGACTACAGAATTCATCAACTTGAGATAGAACGACATGACTGTTCAGGAGCACGCGTTGGGGTTTAGCCAGTTATCCAAGTATGCACCGGAGATGGTAGCCAACCAGAGGGCCCGGGTGAGCAGGTTTGTGAACGGAGTGTCAGATTCCTTGGTTAAAGAATGCAGGACTATCATGTTGCACAGGGATATAATGCAGGACTACCATGTTGCACAGGGATATAGATTTTCCACGTTTGGTGATATTTGCTCAACAAATGGAAGCAGAGCAAGTAAAGGAAAAAGAGAGAGAGGCCAAGAGGGCCAGGATAGGAGATTCAGGATTTTCCCCGCAGTGGACGAGTGGTGGACACCGCTAACATTCCCAATAGAAATCATCAGCCCCAACACTTTTGACAGTCAGTGCTTCGTACAGACCCAGAGTAAGGGAGATTACATATCCGTTGTGTACCAGCTGTGGGAAGCACCACTTGGGAGAACGCGCGTCTAGCTTGGATGTTTGTTTTTGGTGCGGCAAGTTGGGCCATAAGCACGAAGATTGCGCAGCGGCTAAGCGAGGCGAGAGTAGGTCTTCGGCCACCTCTTCAGTAGCCCCGATAGACCGTCCATTTTCAGTAGGGTGCATCATCTAGCCTGGATGGCGGACGACGTCAAAACCGCTCTTATGCCGTAGCAGCACACCAGGATAAGGGCAAGTCGCCAGTAGTGGCCACATGTACTTTTTAATCTTGCGTTACTCTTTGTATATTGCTATCCCCAGAACCCAAGTATGCTAAGTTCAGTAATAACTTGTAATCAATTGAACAAGATTCACCCAACGAGTAATACAGATAGAGTGTCCATCACATCGAACCCCGTCTTGAGTATCATGAAAAATTTAGAAACCTTAACTAAACCATTTGATCCATTTTTTTCCTACTGCTTTTATTTTATTTTGCAAAAAGAAGACACAACATCACTTGCTTGTAATTACTTTTGAAAAATTTACTAAAAATATGATATTAGCTTAAAAAGACAATAACTGCAATTAAACTTTAATTTTTATTTTACTTACTATTATGATCCTATAGTAGTTTAAACTTGTGTCTAAACATGACTTTTATTCAAATTGCTAAACTATACACACCCAAAATTTGCAATTATTTTTCATATTTTTAATGATTAAGTTGACAATTTGAGTGACGTTGACTACTTTAAACTTAATTTTCACGATGGACTTTTATGACTTTGTTTTTCTGTTTTGCCACGAGCTTGGCCCAATTTACATATATATGCTAATGGGCTAGATTAGATGTAGTTCTCGAAAATAAGGATATATATATATATATATTAAATGTAGTAATATTTTTCTTTCAAAACGTAGCATATACACTGCATGCACACGTGTACTGTATCAATGTATATATATCGATACATTATATATACACCGATAGCATATGCACAGTATACACACATATACAAAAATTATGCTTACAATTTAGGGATATGTATATCGATGTATATCTGTTATAAAATGTAAAATATAACTTAATCATTTAAAAGTATCTCTATAAAATATAATTATGAAGCATAATCAATTACATTCAATAATTTTACCATATGAAATCACTTCTCTCTTATCATTCCACCCTTGTGTGAGTATGCAGACTCCTTGAGGTCTCTTAACAATCAATTAAGTATAAAGATTATTAATTATGAACTATAAAAATTTGTGGGGCTTTATATCACCCCCTTTCTGGGAGGCGTAACTGGTGCCTAATGCTACACTAAACTCAAAGCTGACTCAACTAGACCATGCACTAAGGAGCATGCTAGCAAGACAACTCAAGAAAGCTAATAGGTATATCTTGGATTTAAAGAAAGTCTTTGACCGACAAGGCCGCAGAAAACACCTGTAAGTACACAACAATATAAACACTAGTGCAGTCCTATGCTACCGACAAGACCATCATGCTGTCTAAACAAAATATAACTGAAAGTGATCGCATGCATAGGTATAAGCACTATCGATCGCAATACAACTAGGCCAGCTTGGTCGAATGCGTATTTTTATACATTTCATAGTCTGCAAGCTTCTAAAAGTAAGTACTTGGTCAGGACCCTATTAAAACTAAACAATAAAAGATAGGCAAACCTCTAAGTAGAGCAACCCCGGAAGGAAGGAGCTACTACCTTGCTGACTTAGACTGGGGAGGTCTCGAAACCTATTTGTTAGAACCTGCAGGTAAGTAAACACCGCCCATACTAGGGCGTCAACACAACATGTACCAAGTATGTAATACAATAATGATAATAGGAACTGATGCCGATATCAAGACTGAAAATAATCACCATAAAGCTCAAACTACAACCTGCAAGATTTCTCATAGTTGTACTATTTCTAGCAACAATGATCAAATAAGAACTTGACCTGTCCCCTATAAGCCCGGCAGGTGCAAACAACAAATAATAACCTACTTGAACCCCCATAAGCTCAGGTAACTACAATTCAATCTATATACCTCTCTTGGTGATCTTAGCTTGTAGGCAACCTATAACTGAGAACAACACATACTTAGCTCAAGTGACTGCATCTGAGCCTTTTGGGCTCCTATAACTGTATCTGAGCCTTCTGGGCTCCTATAATTGTATCTGAGCCTTTTGGACTCCTGTAATTGTATTAAGCCTTCTATGCTCCTATAACTGTATCAGATCCTTTTGGGTTCCTGTAACTGTACCTCGAACACACAAGGCTCTACTGAGGGTTAGTAATGCTACTTAGGCATAGGGGAAGTCCACAAGTAAATATACTTCAAAATGGCTATGTACGCCTTAATGTTGTTCTTCTATACATGATGTCGCTCTGTGCACATAATATAGCCCCATAGGTAAGACATATCTATCACTTGCTCCTTTTGCAACCTATATAACATCCCATAGGCGTAACTCACGTTTCCATAGCTAACTAGCCAATCTTGAAGGCAGTACAGGATCGGATAGCCTAAAAACTAATGGTGTGGCTTTGAGAGACCTATACAATAATTTATACGTCGTATTAAACTATAGGATCGCTAAGAAAATGGGGGTGGATCATTTGGTAGCTACCCACTACTATCTCTTAAACCACCACAACCACTACTAGCCTAAAGTTAATCAATAGGATACTAACCACAGTCGCTCTAGGCATATCGAATTACTATTAGCCTTGAAGCGAGCATGATAATTGTGAGCGACCAATTGATCTTGGGCAGAATTATATGCCCGAGTGATGCTCAAATGCTCTATTTTATCTTGTTTATCTATCGTTATTTGTACATTCTCATGTGATTTGTAGTTAAAATGTGAATTTATACTAACCAACATGATTAGTGTTGTTTTGCAGAAAAAAATGTAATTTTAGGAAGCTAAGTTGCATGTTGGTGAAAATCGAGAATGGAATCGAAAGCAAGCAGTGGAAAAGGTTAAGGAAAAGCAGCAAATATAGGGGCTCCGCGATGGAGCCGTGTCACGCTGCCATCGCAGAGGCAGTCTGCCTCGGATGATTTATTTTGGCAAATTTCCAGTGAAGGTTTGCGTTGCCTCCGTGACATGGAGGCCAAGCCCCGCGTTACATGTCATGGCACGTTGGGGATATTTACTTAGAACATCAAATTCCAGTAAGGGTTCGCGACGGCGCCATGTCACGGAGGCAGTGCTCCGCGATGCACTCCGTGACACGTTGCTTGTTATTTCGGAAAAAAAATTCCACTAGTATAAATAGCACACTTAGGTTTATTTTTAATTATTCTGACTTGGTTGAGCAAGAACGTGGGTTACAGGCAGTTGAGGGGACGAAATTCTTAGGGTTCTTCTCTAACTCTTTCTCCTTTATTTCAATTGTTTGTATGATTTATACTCATTTGATGATGTTTAATCCACAAATGAGTGGCTAAATTCACTTCTTGCTGAGGTTAAGAACATTTGTAGTGGAATGTAATTGTTGATCATTTTGGTTTTTCATCTTTTCTTCCATGGTTGTTCTATCCATTCTTGTTCTTACTACATTAATGTCTGGCCAATGTTAATGTATATCTAAAAAATCCAGTTTTATCTTGAAAAGGAAAGAAATTGGAAAGTTGTGAATTGGTAGGATATGATCTCTTCTTAGTTTGGGAAAATTGAGAATTGATTTATCTTTAGAATAGAAATATATCTGAAAGTCGTATTAGTCAATTAAGGAATCAGTTTCGTATGACTAGAACATGAAATTCTTTTATCACAGAAATATAGGTTGAAGGTTCATGATTCTTAAGTTGGGTAGAATACGAAAGTTTCTCTCTGTAGGCAATAATTCTTGACTAGCAACCGAAGGAAAGATTAACCAAATTGTATCGATAAATTACTTCCCTGCTTGTTCGTTTTGGCCTCAGCTTGCTCATTACTATAGTTCAGACTCACTTTATCATTTTGTCTTAGATTAGTATAAATTAGGAAACCAACTCTCAAAATCTTCTTTAAATTGTTGTCTGCATTTTTAGAGTTAGAGTTCATTAACACTTAATTAGATTATTACCTTGGTTCAGTCCCTGTGGGATCGATACTTGGCTTACTTTAGCCATTTTACTACTTGTTCGACCACGTGCACTTGCGTGTAGTTGCAAAACAGCCCGAACACCAATCTATATGGTTTTTGTGCCCATACTATTTACAGGGTTTCTAATAACAAGGTAGATATCTAAGAATCTAGCCATAGCAGCCTTATAGCCATCTGTATTAGACAAATAGTCCCAGCGTTAAGTACGTTCTACGCCAGGTGGCTTTGTAGGTAGGGGTATACCATTAACTCGGAGGCGAGCAACATCTAAAGCTAAGGTCCACGTAACCACTTGGTTTACATGCCAAGTGATCTTCTATGTTGTCCCAACTAGCGAGACATGCTCATCAGCTAACCACAAGCCTCAATGGCTTAGGTGAGGCAACGAAGTGCCAATAGATAATTTGAGCGACAACACTCTAATGACCTATAATTATATCGCTTCTAATGAAAGGTAGTACTAGACATGGAAATTGCCAACAAGGGATATCTCATACTAGTGTATAAGCTCACCTCCTAACAACAACCAAACAACAATATCATAGCCATGAATTTTGCTACTAAGGCAACTAGTCGTATTGACTATACAATAGTAAAACTTGTCGAGAAAGGTTTAGACTTAACATACCTCAATTCACCGAACTCCACTTAACTGCCCATGCTTCAACTGCAAACTTGCAATCCTTCCACGTCTTAGCTCACAATTCATAAGAATTAGGCTATTTCATTCCATGAAATTGGCCAGCAACATCATCTCACAAGACATAATGACAAGTCACAACAAGCTCAAATTGGCGCAACCTGACGAATTCTTACGAATTGAGAGGGTAGAAGTACTTACTATCACTTGTAGACATTCTTAACTTCAATAGAGGTGACTTCCACAACTTCTACTCCATAGACTCTGTCAATCCGAGCCAATTTTAATGATACAACTCTGTAGACGTGTTCTTCATAGCTCTAAGATTCATTACCTAAGATGATTTCATGATTAGAGAAGTTTTGATTGCTTAATTTCCCTTGCTGAAAATCTAGAGAGAAACTTGTCTTAACACACTACTGCCTTGTGAAATATTATTGAATGAATCATTAAACATAACAAAACACACATGCACATACACACACACACACATATATATATGTATGTATGTATATATGTATATATGTGTATGTATGTATGTATGTTTGTACAGGTGAGGCGGTGGACAGGGATCAGCGAAGCGCACCCTAACGTGGAGGGGAAGGGGCGCGACGCACAACCCATTGCTGAGGAGGAGGCCCACGACGCGTGGTCCAAAGTGGACTGCCTCTGGCTCCTTTCATCCATTCGCTCGATAACTAGCTCACATGTTCCACCTCCGACCTTTCTCCCACATATGCTCCACACTTTAAGAACTCTCGACATGCACGTGCACACGTCAATTAGAGGACGAAAGTTTATGGGGTGTAACACTTTATGTATGATCATATTGATAGATTTTAATTTATTTAAAACATAAATAAGACGGTGATCATATGAATTAATTGGTAAAAATTTATTCACAATTAATATTTATATTATACCGATGAATACAAGACATGTATATCTTATATATATTTATTACCTAATTATAATTAAGTAGTAGTATATATTTTATTATCAAAACATGAATCACTTGTGAGAAAACAAATATAAGCAAAAAAAGAGAGGATATCTTATGTATCTTTTTGGTCTTTATTCAATTTCTAATTTTTTTCTCTCTCATTTAAAATATTGTGAGCACCATGTGCTGCTGCATAGTAGCTACAGAGAGTTCATCATTGCATCCAGTAGGCTATTGTAAAAAGAACTAAGAAATAATTATAAAAAAAAAAGGAACAAAAAGAGCTCCAAGTAAGTCCAAGAAGAACGAAAATTAAATAAATAAAATGAAATATTTATAAATTATCTTCGCAAACTTGTATGTTTTTGGACGTATGTTGTAATGTCAAACCTTATAATAACACCAGTAATCATTTCCTCAGGAAAAATGTATATTACTGTTTAGCGCTAACTCCTTAATGGAAAACATAGAAAAATTATCCAGTGACTTTATTATGGACTATATGCTTAATTTATTAATTAAAATTTCTTTAAGAATAGGAGTTGGTCCCACATTATTGATCCTGAAAATGTTATTACTATACATGAATTTGTGTAATCTTCCGCAACAAACTTAAAATTGAGATTATGATTTTTCATGTAACTTATATATGTATTTGTGTAATCTCTTTATTTCATTTTATATATTAAAAATATTATTAAAATTATAATATTAAACATGATATTATGATATTTCTATATTTTCTCTTATTATATAAGAAGAAGTTGGCAGACACCTTCTCGTTAACATACCTACTTGTTGATGGGGATAATTTAATAATTTTAAATATTTTAAGTTTTGATTTAAAAAATACATTTTATATAGGTATATGGATTAGGAATTTCACACATTTTAAATATAGTAGGGAGTTAGCAGGCACCTCCCCATTAACATGCCTACTTGTTGACGGGTGCAATTTGATAATTTTAAATATTTTAATTTTTACTTCTAAAAAATACATTTCATGTAGGTATGTGGATCGAGATAATTTAGTAATTTCACACATTTTAAGACATAGTAATTCTTAAACTTGTGGGCATTATTTATTTTTTTCCTGTGCATTGTTCATGTGGGACATTATATTTATAAATAACTATTTTTAACTTATCCACTACATAATATATAATAAATAATATAATAATATTTATATTGGGCCGGATAATGCCCGAGACATCCCAACTAGTATAAATATAATAGCTTGTTATCAAGAGTTACATATAAAATTTAAATATAAATTATTAAAAACATTAACTAAAAGCGAACGACCGTGATATAAAATGGAAAATGGAACATAAAGTATATTGGGTAATTGAATGTGAGATAAAAGCACATATATCAACAATACGAGACTATTAACATCTAAAGACAAACATACTATTAAATTGCACAAATCTTACATAACAATTTATATTATTATCTCATCACATAATAGTTTTAGGTCTTATTTATTTACATTTAATGGAGGTCTGAATCTAAATAACTTAGACATTAGGCCATTAATTGTATTTATTTTTATTAAAATTTAAATACTTTCGGTCAGAATAGGTCTTAATCATTCAGATTTGAAACAAAGTCTTAAGACCAAATACATACACAACTCCTTAAACTTATCTCCTTTTTTTCATTTTAGCACTCCATCTCAACATTGTTAGATTTTTGTCACGCCCCACCTTAGGAGGTGTAACTGGTATCTAATGCCACACTAGACTCTGAGCTGACTTAGCTGGACATATGCACTTCTGGTGCATACCACCAGCACATAATCAAGAAATCAATTAGGTATATCTCGGCTCGAAACATAGCCTCAGGCCGACAAGGTTGCAACATAATACCTGCTTGAAATAGCTAACCCAACAGTCGAAATAATAACCTCAACCTATGCGGGACGACAAGACCACTATGCTGTCTAAATCATAACAAAAGGAAGGTAGGCACACATATACATATATACAAACCGACAAGGCTACCAACAAATAATATAACTAGGCCCCACACGACCAACAACGCATGTCTAACAAGAATTGCAAGCCTCTATAAAGCAAGATAACAGACGGGATAGGGCCCGACCTACCCAAAACTATACAACAAAAGACAGGCAAACCTCTAATGTCTGGCAACTCCAGAGGGAAGGAGCTGACCAATCTGCTGAATCTGAACAACTACTAAGGAGGTCTCAAAACCTGTTTGTCTGAACCTGCATGCAAGTATGCAACACCCCATGCGTGGGCGTCAATACAATATGTATCAAATATGTAAGACAGAAAATAACAACAGAATAGAAGCTGATAAGGAACTGAAAGTAATCAACAATAAGGGCCAGAAGTTAACATGTATGATCTCACAATCATAAGCTGTATCTAGTAGACAAAAATATAAAAAAGAACCTAACCTGGCCCACATAAGCTTGGGAGATACAAACAATACAGAAAAACCTACCTGGGCCCCCACAAGCCCCAATAAGTGCAAGCAATCTATATAGTCCTATTTGTTTCACTGTAGCCTCGTATGCAAGCTATAGCTAAGGCATACTCTACCTCTAAGGCTGTATCCGAGCCTTTTGGGCTCCTGTAACGATATCTGAGCCTTCTGGGCTCCTATAACTGTATTTGAGCCATCTAGGCTCTTGTAATTGTATCTGAGCCATTTGGGGTCCTTTAACTATATTTGAGCCATCTAGGCTCCTCTGATGATACATAATGCCAAATCAGGTGTAAAGGAAGCTGGTAAGGGCACCAGACTTCAAATGGCTCTGTGGGCCTCAGTATAGTCGCTCGCGACTTCATATTGCCCTGTGAGCACAGTATAGCCCCATAGGCACTTCATTCTTATTCTTCGCTCCTTGAGCAACTTGTACAGCATGTGATAGGCCTAACTTATATTACTACACATCGCTCGATGAGCGTAACATAGCCCCTTAGGCCTAACACAACTGTCACTCGCCTTTGTAGCATCCTGTATAACAGCCAACAGACATATCCTATATGTCCACAACTAGCCAGATAGTCATGAAAGATATTGTACAATCAGCTAGCTTAGAAAGAAAAAGGCGAGGTCCGGGGTGACCTGGGCGATAATCTGAATGTCATACTCGTATAATAGTAGTTCACAAGCGAACAACAAGGTAATGGGAGAACAACTATATGGTTCCCTCGCCTAGAATGACTACAGGACTACTAACAACTAGATATGATTCTAAGCAGTCAACCGCAATAGCCTAACAATCATCCAAAAAAATTATTAACCCGAAGGTAAAATTGTAACACAAAGGTTCTAGTTCCATAGGCGTCAGTCTAGTCTCTTAAGATAACATATAGCTCTTGTGAGCAATTTATAGCCCCGTAGGCAAGTATACTTAGGCTTAGCCCTTCTAGGAAACATGTATGTGGGCATCTGTATGAATATCCAAAGGCGTTAACCCCATGTATAACAGCTGATAAGATCCCTACTTAGGATATCATATAGTCTATCAGACTTCTAACAACTAAGGTGGTTTCCTAAGCGACCAATACGACCAATTGTAAGTCAAAAGAAGCTATACGGTCACTGACATTAGATAGTTCACCTAGCAAGCTACAACCCAATTCATTAGGCAATCCTGGTGCCATTGAATCGAAAGTAGGGCCACTCTATCAAGATTCTAGTCTTGTAGGTGTCAAGGTACGCCAACAGCTTGTAGGCAAGCTTTACTGTATATATAGGCGTCAAACAGGAAGTTATATCACCAAGTTGCGCCCTATGTTGCCTAATTTAACAAAGTACACTCAACAGCTAACCACAAGCCTCTAAGGCCTTGGTACGACAACAAAACATCACTAGTCCCTCTAGACGGAAATTAAACCAACAGGAAGACTCTATGCCGCTTCTAGCGATAGTCAGAACTGAATATAGTCCTTCCCGATGAGGCATACTAAGCTACAATCTCAATTCGTCTCGTGGTAGCTAACCACAACACACACAATCACGAACTTATACGAAGATACAAGTCGTATCAACTATACGACGAGAATAACTTGCGGAAGATGTTAGACTTAACATACCTTAATTGCCGAATTCTGCTTAATCAATCCTACTTTGATTAAGAACTCGTAATCCCTCCATATCCTAGTTTATACGCCAAGGGAATAGGGCCTTTATAGTTCATGAATTAGGCTAGGAGCCATAACCCACAAAACATAACGACATCATGTCAAAACAATTCCAATTCGGCGAAACTTTACTAATAACGCTCAAACCACACCTCTTTCGGAAGCATGAAGCAGACGTTTTCAATAAAGAACCCAGCTAGAGGTTAGGGTCGATCCCACAGGGAATATGGAAGAATATAGAAGAACGCTAATGCTTAAATATTTTAGTCAATTATTTACTAAGAAGGGGGGATTTGTAAAATTAAAATAATGTTGAGAAATTGATGGTTGTTTCCAAATTAATGCAATTAACTAGGGTAAGTGTTCCCCATGGATCCTTAATTACTTCGGATTATACACTAGTGATCTATCCCAATACTTTACTTGTAGAACTGATAACTTAGGTTCATTCAAATGACTGACCAGTCCCTATTGAATGACTATACTCAATCACCCGACCAGGTCTCATGAGTGATTACAAATTAACCGTTATCTATATGTCCCAAATTTAGCTATCTTATGATCACAACTTAAGTTAATACAATGATCATCAAGATCAAGGCTTTTTTGTAGTTCTCTTTTCCTAATCTCTACCTCTTGGACCTAAGCAAGTAAAGAATTCAGGCATGTCCTAACATTGTACACCATTAAGAAACGTTTAAGCATAAAGAGAATACAATACAAGTGTTTAGTATTGGTTTAGAATCACATCGTGCAAACCCTAGTTCGTTAATTCACCATGGTTCCCATAACCCTAGTTGCGGTAGTTTTATCCTATCATGTTTATAAGTAAATTAATAACATTCATAACCAAAACACAAATTACTACTTACAACAATGATCGGAAGACCTTTAATTGATTAATGCAAAATTTGGAGGAAGAACTTTACAATCGTCTCAAAGTTCAAAAAGTAAGACACCAAACTTGTATCTAAAAACTTGAGACTTTAAACTCTAAAACTTTCTAACTTCCAACTTGGCTATTACATGGAAATATAAGGGTATTTATAGTAGTAGAATTATGTTTTTCTTGTTCCTTGATGAATTTGACTTGGGACTTGGAGTTCTTTTTCCTAGTTGAAGTACGAAGCAAATTTTGGCCTTGTGACATGCCCTTGCCGCGTCGCGTGCCCCATTGCGCCGAGAAGAGTGATTCTGTGCACCTGTCAATGCACTGGGACAAGGCTGCTGCGCGCTTGCTGAAGCGTGGGAGAACTGGCGCCTCGTGCCTGCTGTAGTTCCTGGAAAGGCAGTGCCTCGCGCAGCCTGTAACGCCAATGGCCTGGCGCCTCGCGCAGGGCAGTGTGACGTTTTTTTATTTTCCCGTGTTCTTGCTTAGTTCATTCCTTCTTCTTCAACTTTATTACAAATATCTCAAATACTCCCAAATCCATTACTTTTAGCCCTGAAAACATCTAATCATATGCGTTAGCTATTTTCAGAAATATATAACATAAACACATGCAAACACACATAATTTATTCTCAAAATATAGTAAAGTACGGGCAAAAATATGTCTATGAAGTGCGTAAATATGCCCTTCATCACTTACAAATTCTTCTCGATTAGAAAGGTAGAAATACTTACTATCACTTGTAGACACGTTATATGTAAATAGGAATGATTTCTATGGTTTCGACTCCATAGAGCTCCATCAACCCGGGCCAATTTCAAAGATTCAACTCCGTAGATATGTTCTTCACAGGCCCAGGAATCATTACCCAAGAAAAATTTGTAATTAGATGCGATTTACCAGCGTAATTTGACTTCAATTCGATGAAAATTCCAGGGAAAATCGCCCTAGTCGATGCCCTCTATCGGAAACTCTTAAAATGAAATAACATCTCACTTAAATATATAGGTATAGGAAGGTGGTACTAGGGTCCGTAGTGTGCTTCCTATTGCATCGGGATAGAGGCACAACGTGCCGCCCCTTGCAAAGGAGGGAGGTCCATGACGCGGCTCCCCTTGTGGCCTGCCTCCTGTCTCTTTCCTCCCGCTCGCTCGACCGCGCACTCGCGCGTTCCCCTTTGAGCCTCCTTTCACGTATGCTTTACTCTAAAAACTCTTCAACATGCACACACATACATCAGTTAGATGAAGAAAACTTATGGGGCATAACAGTTTTAACCCTTCAACTCTATTTTTCATGTTCCATTTAATGCAATAATTGGAAAAAATCCTACGACCTAGCACCGATGCCCTCGTCAAACACCACCGAGTTCCTAGTTTGCCTACTTTTAACGATGGCAATGGACACCACATCGGCAGGTCAACCTCCGCCCGAGGCAGATCTACAAGGTATGAAGATAGATTATGCTTCCAAACTACGCCCTGCACCTTCTAACATAAAACCCATTTCAATGAAAATTGTCACTTATCTAAATAGGGAGCCCAAAGTGATTTGGGAAGAAGAAGAGGTCACCCAAATGATATATAAGGAGAATGTACAATTCGCAGTCATAGAAAAATTCTCATATTGATGTCCAGACATACAAGAATTATGGAAAATTATTCCTAAGCAATGTGAACTGAAGGGTGAATGCAATATTGGATTATTAAGCAATAGACACATATTGATAAGAGCTACAATTATGGAGGAATATATGAATCTCTTATCCAGACCTACTTTTTACTTAACTCACCGACAGTGGACTTATCCCATGAGGAGTTTGAAGTCGGATCCATTATTTGATTCGGAGGAAGAAACCATAATAGCCTTTGCATAGATCTCATTCCCCACACTACCTCCAAATTTTTTCGCCAAAGCAGCGTTTTTCCATTGATTGATTCTATAACTCTGAAGTTTCTTATCTTCTAAGTCAGAATGAAATATTTTCAGTGTTCTAAAATAGTCCATTTCTTCATTAGCCAGTGCGGTTAGAAAACAGTTGTAGGTAGACATGGCAACAAAGAATCAAACTAGACCCAACTGTGCACGAGTCAAGGTAGAAGTAGACCTATTGAGTGATTTTCCCAAAAGAATCAATATTGTAGTAAGGAGGCAGTAAGGTGAAGTAGCAAAAAAAATAGATCCGGATTCGATATGATCATGTCCTGAAATATTGCGAGAACTGCAACATTTAGGGATGTAACGGGGAAGATTGCTACGCTATTCATCCGGAACTCTATTCAAAAAAGGAAGTCAGAGAAGGGGAGAAGATGATACTAGTAAAGAAAAGGGAGGAAGAGCTATAGAATAACTAAGGAGAAGGGAGAAACAACGAAAGGGGAATTTCGATTTTAGAGGAACAAAAGAAGGCAAGAAAACCAGATATGGAGTCAGAAATTCATGCAAAAGGGACAACAGGTTGACACAAGGAACAAATTTGATATTTTGAACAACCAAGAGGAAGGGAGAAAAGAGACAGAAGAATCAAAAGAGCTTGCGTCGGTTCATGAGGGCAATAATAATACAGATCCACCAGGGAAAAGCTTAGTGAACAGGAAAAAGGAAAATACCAAAATAGAGACATAAGGAGCAAAGGAAAAGGAAGATAATACAACCATTGTGGTGTGGAATCTAATTACAAAAGGGGATACTGAAAGAGAGGATAGAGAAAGGAAGGTATACCCATACAAAACAGAAGTGGGTAGTCATGATCTCACAGTAGGGAAAAAACAACATATTGAGGTACAAGAGGCCTCCATGTTTAAGTATTGGGCAAGCCCTTATGATCAAGTATGTTTCATGATTTATCTAAATTTCATGTTATTAGCTTACCACATAGATTTTGGAGTCTAGACTCCCACTACTTTCAGCTTGTGGTATGGTTTGAGCCCGAGGCTCCTCATGTTATGATTTTAGATTTATGCACATATGTTATGCGTCAGCTTCGTCATTAGATGATTGTTCAGCTTTGTTGAAAAATGATGGAGAGCATATGCATATTTTTGGGAGTAGTGTCTAGCATAGAGTAAGCTATGGGTCAGTAAACCCTATGCATCAGAGCTACGCGCCAACGTAGGTATGTTCAGATTATTTGGGACCTCTCTTGTGAGCTTCCCCTGCCCCCAAGGGGCCTTGAACTTGATATCGATATCAGGGTAGCATCCTTAGCCATCGCAAAGCTTTGGACGGCTCTGCCTACTTGAGTGTGATAGTCGGGACCACGTAAGCTTTATCTTGGTAATGTTAGTTGTATAATGAGTCTCCCATTGTTCCTCATGACTTCAGTATGCATGTTCATCAGTCATTATATTATATTTTCAGCAGGTTTGATCCAATGTTTAGTTTTACTTATGATTATCAGTTCTTAGCTTTGGGTCATTCGATTCAGTTATGATATTCAGTTATGTTCAGATCATGATTTCAGAAATAGCACGCAAGTTCTACTCTCAGAATCTTATCTTGATTATATTTTCATGATATGCATGGTTTATGAATTTACTTACTTAATAGTTTTACTTATCTTATATACTTGGTACATTCCACGTACTGATTGCATACTCTATGCTATATCATTTCATGAAACAGACTCAAATATTTAGGCTCAGTCCCACCATTAGTCATATTCTCAGCATCAGTATCTCCCGTTCTCAGTTGGTGAGTCCTCATCTATCAAGGGCCCTTCTTTTCAGTTGTATTTAGTATTCTCAATTTCAAACTATAGTGAGTTTGTTTGTATCTTATCCCATCAACTCGGCAGTAGTAGAGGCTTTTTAGACATAATATGTATTCAATATTCAACTTGCATTATGTATTCAGATGTTGTGTTATTTCTATATTTCCACTTTAGTATGCATGTTAGACTTCCACTTGATTATGTTGAGTTAGATGTTATGTTCATGCCATGGGTCAACTTATAGCCTCTTGGGGTTCTTTGTCCCATGTCTCAATCCGAATCTATGTTTGGGTCATGATAAATATAAGGTCTATTAATTCTCAGAATTCTTTTGAGAGATTAATGGACTTGAATGGAAGACATCACTATGCACTCATAGCTCTAGTGGGGCCTTTTCAAGGACCTGAAGAGCTAGATTACTACAGAAATAGATTAGGTTTTTATCATGCTTTAGCCAATAGTTCATCAAAGATCTGGATCTTTTGGAGAGAAGATTGGAATGGTCAGTTATTGATGGTTAACATACAATAGATAACAATGGAATTTACAGTCCATAACAAGACAGTAAAAGTGACAACTGTTTTTGCCAGATGTGATGCCTTGAAAGACTGGAACTGTGGGAGGATTTGGAGAATTTAGCTGTAGATAATCAAGACCCTTGGATAGTAGGAGGGGATTTCAATGTTATACTCAACAAAGAAGATAAGTTAGGTGGATTACATTTCTCACAAAGAGAAGCAAATGACTTCATATAATGTATCAGTAATTGTGCTTTGGCAGAACTAGGAACAACTAGTAGTAAATATACTTGGTGGAATGGTAGAGTTGAAGAAAGGCGCATTTTCAAAAGGTTAGACTGAGTGATGGTGAATCAAGAGTTCTTAGATTTACTACCTACAACTGAAGTACAACATTTAGTGAGACAGGGCTCGGATCATGCATCTTCACATGTTTGCTGCAATACTCAAGAGGAGCCAACGGTTAAACCTTTCAAATTTCTTAACTTTTGGACCAACCATCAAAAGTTTAAGAAAGTTGTGAAGGATAATTGGGTAGATGATTTTAACGGGAACCCCTTTCTGATATTCCAAGATAATTGAAGAAAGTAAGAAAAACATTGTTAGTATGGAGCAAAAATACCTGTGGAATATTTTTCAGCAGGTGTCAACCTTGGATATAAAAGTTAAAGAGTTACAGATGGAGATGCAACCCACCCAGGAGAATAGGATGGAGCTAAGCAAAGAAGAAGTAGAGCTAAGGAGATATTTATATCTAGAGGAGGAAGATTGAAAACAAAAGGCTAAAATGAAATGGTTTCAAAAGGGGGACATGAATACAAAATTCTTCCATTCATATGTCAATGGTAGGAGTAGGGAATTGCAAATTAAGGAAATACTGTCAGCAGCAGGAGATATTCTGAATACAAATGAGAACATTGGGGATGCAGCTGTATCATTCTTTAATAATCAGTTTAGGGAAGAAGGGATAATATATGATGAAGACGTGATGAGTAATATTACTCTAATAGTTGATGATGATAAAAATGAAGAGATGACCAGAATCCCAGAAACGGAGGAAGTGAAGAAGGTAGTGTTTGATTTCATGGGAGATAGTGTACGTGGAATAGATGAATTTATAGGTAAATTCTTTCAAGAATGTTAGGAGATAGTGGGTTGGATATCACTAGAATGGTAAGCGCTTTCTTTTGTGGATATGAGATTCCAAGATTCATTACTCACACTAACTTGGTTCTAATTCCCAAAAAGGAGAATGTGACAACTTTCACTGACCGTAGGTCCATCAATCTCAATACTTTTATTAACAAGGTGATATTTAGATTTTTGCATGAAAGAATGGTGGAGGCCCTGCCAGATATTATTTTCGGAAATCAGACAGGATTTGTGAAGGATGGAAGCATCACTGAAAATGTATTACTAGCACCGGAGATAGTCAGAGATATCAATAGAAGAAATAAGTGGCAGAATGTGGTGGTAAAACTGGACATATCAAAGGCTAATGACAGGGTATCATGGGTTTATCTTACCCAAGTGCTGAGGAAACTTGGTTTCTTAGAAATCATCATAGATATGGTGTGGAGACTAGTTTCTAATAATTGGTATTCTGTCCTTATTAATGGGAAATCTCATATTTTTTCAAGTCTTCTAGAGGGTTAAAGCAAGGAGATCCTTATCTCTTACTTTGTTTATTATAGCATCAGAAGTTCTGGAAAGGGGATTGAATAAGTTGTAGGAAGACACCGAATTCAAAGATTTTGAATTACCAAAGTGGAGGCCGCACATTAAATCATTTATCTATGCAGATGACACTATCTTATTGTGTTCAAGGGGTAAGAAATCTATGAGGAAGATTATGAGCATTTTAAGTAGATATGAGCAAGCCTCTGGACAGCTGATTAACAGAAATAAGTGCTATTTCTATATCCATGAAAAGACACCAGTGGTCATAGGGAACAAGCTTAAAAGGTGGATTGGGATGAACCAAGGCTCTTTCCCATTCACTTATTTAGGCTACCCAATCTTTTATGGAAGGTAGAAAAAAATTTATTATGAGGAGCTTATAAGGAGGATTTCTAGAAGGTTGTTGGGATGACAGAACAAATTTTTATCTTATGAGGGAAGATATATATTGATATCACATGTGTTGCAATCCATTCTCCTATACCTACTTTCAGCAATGAATCCTCCAAAAGGGGCATTTAAATCAAATGCACCAGATTTTCACTAAATCCCTTTGGAGAAAAATAGGTAGAGCAAAAGGAAAGCATTGGGTATAATTGGAGGAAATGGCCTATCCAAAGGACGAAGAGGGGCTGGGTTTTAAATCTCTACATGATGTATCAAGGGTTTTAAGTGCAAAACTCTGGTGGACCTTTAGAACATTTACTAGCTCTGTAGGGTGTACATATCTTATCACGGTTAAAGGTATGAGAGCATCTCATACTTGGAGAAGAATGATTAACATCATATAGGAGGTGGAATAGGAGAATTGGTGGAAAAAGGTGGAAGCTCAAGCTTTTGGTTAGACAATTAGATGATCTTGGGTGTATTTATAAAACCAAACTCCATATTTCAACCCTTCGGGAGTTTGGATAAGGAGAATATTGATGTATTCACGCATGTTTTGAGTTAATTAAGGTTGTTTTTATTTTTCAGATTAATAATTGTGTTGTGTCTATTTGCAGGTGAATAAAACATAGATGTCAGCTGGAGGAGCAAGTTAAACTCCGAGGGGGAGTAAGCACATATCTGGAGGGCGTAAACAGTGAGTTGAAAGTTCACCACCATGTCACGCTAAGGATGGTCTGCGTTGAACAATGTGCCACAGTACATGGGTGGAGGAAGAAAATTATGAAAAAAATTGAAAGGCGCAAAATAGTGAGGGTGCGCGATGGCTCTGTGGCGCGGAGCTGAAGCTCCGCGATTGCCCCCGTTCCACGTTGAAGGAAAATTCAACCTCGTCCAATTCCAGTGAAGCCCTGCGACAGCTCCGTGTCACGGAGCTATTTCACCGCGTTGAGCTCCGTGCCACAGAGCTAGTTTATCTCTGGGAAATTTTCCACTTGTATAAATAGAACACTTAGGCTTTTATTTGAGATGGACATTTTTTGGACGAACATGGGAAGAAGGCAGTTGAGCTGAAGGAAATTCTAGGGTTCTTTCTCTTCTCTTTTCTTCTAAATTTCAATTGTTGGTATGATAAAACTTGTTTGAAGATGTTTAATCAACAAATGAGTAGCTAAATTACCTCATTCTGAGGTTGAGGCTAATTGCAGGATTGTGTAATTTCATATTAATTCAGCTAAATTCTCTTCCTTCATGAAAGGTTGTTCTTCTATTCTTGATTTTCATTGTTTTATTGTTTGGCCAACATTAAGGTAAAATTAGAATCCTAATTTGATTTTGAGAGGAAAAGTATTAGGGTAGACTTGGAATAGGGGAATATGTCCTTATCTTTAATGTGAATTAGAGGTAAGGTTCACGTGAAGGATAGAAATATACCTGCAACGTCATATTTGGTTTCAAGGGAAACTATTGTGATTCTCCATAGGATGAGTTATTGCATCACAGAAATGTGTAGTGCGGGGCTCATAACACAGTAATTGGCTAGAGGTTCGAAAGACCATAGCCATATTCTAATCTTTCCCGCCCATCAACCTAAGAGAGAGGGTAGCTGAAGAATAATATAAATTATACATTCCTGCATGTCATGCCTTAACCTTAGGTTGTTCGTGCTATTGTTTGCATCACATTTTATTGTTTTAATTAGTGTTACTTTAGATATTACTCTTTGACAACTCTTAATTAGGTATGTTATTCACATACTTGCATAAAGAAATTGTGACTACTATAGAAAAAAATTTACCTCTGAGCTACAGTCCTTGTGGGTTTGATACCTGGCTTGCAAGAGCCACTGTATTACTTGTACGACCACGTGCACTTGAGTGCGTTAGGGCGTGAACAAGTTTTTGGTGCCGTTGCTGGGGACTGGTGGATCAAATTTTTTTTAGTGTATGTTTTTGCAGGTTTTGTGCAAATATTGACAACTTGATCTTAGCGGTTACTCTTGCAGGTACTGAGTAGTTTCTGAATGCTGGAAAGAAATAAGGAACTGGTGGATCCATTTTTGGAGCCGAAAAGACAGTTTTATTTACAAAAGAGGGAAGCTCTAGAAAGGAAGTTTCAATTGTTACAGAGGGAAATTTTGGAACAACAACAACATCCACCAGTTGGACGGGCAGAGTTAGTTCCTGAAGTGATGGCAGCAAGACCAGTACGCGAGGTGGCAATCCCACACGCAAATAATGTGACATCTAGCATCCGTAGGCCGGAGCCGAGAGGTAGATTTGAGCTGAAACAGAACATGGTGCATTTACTGCATACTAGCGGATAATTCACAGGTCTTCCTCATGAAGATCCACAACAACATCTACAAAATTTTTTGGAGATTAGTGACACGTACATACCCACGGGGGTATCATCACATTATGTGAGGCTTACATTGTTCCCATTCTCATTGCTGGGGAAGTGAAGAGGTGGTTAAAGGCTAAACCGCCTTATTCTATTACCACATGGGATGATTTGGAGAAGAAATTCTCAATTAGGTTCTTTCCATCAGGGAATACAGTCAGGCTTAGAAGTCATATTCTAAGTTTCAAGCAGAGAGATGGTGAGAACTTGTACCAAACCTGGGAGAGGTTTCAAGTCGATGTTGCGAGATTGTCCCCACCATCATCAGTCAAATGATGTGTTGGTGTATACTTTTATAGAAGGCTTGGAACCTCATACCAAAATCCTGTTAGATTCTGAAGCTGGGGGCAAGCTTTGGAAAAGACATATGAAGAGCTGTATACACTATTGAATCGTATTTCACAAGGTATTCCCGAATGGAATGCTGACACAACCCGAGGTGTGGTGAAGAAAGAGGCAGGGGTCTTGGAGGTAGATGGACTCACAGCTATTGCTGCATAGATAACTGCATTACAAAATTAGATCAACACTTATTTTAGTAGCATGAGCTTGGGGTAGTCACAAGCTCTGGTCAATGCAGTCCAGCAAGTATGATGTGAAGTTTGTGGTAGCAGTGAGCACTCAACTGATGTATGTGGTGCTAATCCAAACTTAGTATATTCTGTTGAGAATGCGCAAAGGCGCAACAGTCAGCAGTATGGCAACAATTATAACCCCAATTGGAGGAACCATCCGAATTTTTCCTGGGGTGGTAATAGTCATCAGGGGCAAAGTTCAAACCAGGGTTTGCACAGGAACCAAGGGGCTCATCAGAATTTCTAGCCTCAATTCAGAGGGAATAAAGCACCTACTCAGTCCAGAAACATTGAGGACATGTTGAAGACCATTATAGTTAACTAAGCTTAGATGCAGGCTGATCAAGTAAAATTGACAGTTGACATGAAAAAGCAACAGTTGGCTACAAAGGCTTTGGAGATTCAGTTGGGACAGTTAGTTGGAGCGCAGAATACTAGACCGCGGGGCGGGTTGCCAAGTGATACAGACACAAATCCCAAGCAGGTGAATGCTGTCACCATTAGAAGTGGAAAACAATTGAAGGAGTTGGGACCCAAAAAGCCACCACAGCAAGCTGAAACAACTGAGCAGGCTGAAAATGATAATGTGATGGGGAGTGGAAAGGCAACAGATAATGAAAGACCACCACCGCCCCCTTTTCCATAGAGATTGCAGAAGTATAAGGAAGAAGCATGTTTCAAGAAATTTATGGAAGTATTAAAGCAGGTGCACATTAATCTTCCTTTGGTAGATGTTTTGGAAGGAATTCCTAAGTATGCAAAGTACATAAGGATATCGTGGCAAACAAGAGCAGACTGATGGAATATGCCACAGTTGCACTGTTATACCCCGTAGAATTCCCCGCACTTAGATGACCTATTCGCACGTTGGTTAAGCATATTTGGAAGCCATACGTGCTAGGGAAAGGCCCGGGAAAAGATCGGACGAGAAACCCGTCGAACCATCGCGGGAGGAGCCGAGGCAGAGCCCCTCCGCGATGGCAGCGTGTCACGGAGGTGAGGCCTCCGCGATGGCTCCGTGACACGTTGCCCTTGTCCAGGCCCAAGTATATAAAGCCCCCACTTCGGGTTAAGCTCATTTTCATCACTTAGCAATTTCCAGAAACGTAGTGAACAGAGAAAAACGAAGGAAAATTATATATTTCTGTCCGATTACGCTGCCAAACGCTGCCCAAACTCAAATTAATCCCAGATACCCGAGTATTTAGCAGTAGAGAGCATTTCTACGGAATTAGTTTCGCGAAATACGGCCGACGAATCGGCGAGCCACCGAACTAAAGTAAGTAGAATTGCTCTAAATTAATGTCTATGTGTTCCTAGCTGAGAAGTGAGTACTTCTCCCTTCTGGGCCGCTGAAAAATAGCGAGTTTTCGACCGTCTTTCGATAAGCCTAAGTTTAGGCTATAAACTATATCGAAAGTAACGTTGCTCTTTACAATAAAGCTGTATTTAGTATTGATTGACGTATTTATGAATGCAGTTGGGAGAAAATAGTTGAAGTACCGGCCGAGCCTCGTCCGACGGACGAATAGTCGAAGATAAGGTATGTAAAGTTAGTTTCCTTCGGCAAAGTTAAGTAATATCAGTATAGTGTAATAAATTACAGACCAGTAGAATGTTCAGAAGTTGAGTATTGCGTTATTATGAATTTTGGTACGATGTGAGAAACATTGGGTTGTAATGTATATGAAACCTATCAGTATGATACAGATTCTAACGCAAGTGTTAGAGATTGCCCAGTATACTCAGTATGTAATGTGATATGCCATGTTGAGATATGGTTGTATTCAGTTGAAGCCCCGTATAGTAATGCAATACCCGTAAAGCACTTCAGAAATAGAATAGCAGACTAAAATGAAGTTCAGAAAGCATGTCAGGATTAGTAAATCATGTTACTATAGAAAGTCAGTATACAGCGTAGTCTAGCAGAAAGATTATATTCGTACATACATATATAGTACTTCCAGCCTCAGCATGTATTAAGTATGTACTTATTCCTATCACTAGTCCAGCATATAGTGTATACAGAAACTTAGTAAACAGCAGAGTTTTCAATAGAAACATTATCTTATATAGCATTTGCCCAATACAGCCCGACAGGAGACTATATTCATATTTATATATCTTTACCTGCCTCAGCACGTATTAAATACGTACAGATTACTATCATTAGCCCAGCATGTAATATATATGATACTTTACCCCTAGTAGCCTCAGCATGTGAGATACACAGATAGTATTACCAGTTGAGACCGTTGTATTGTTTGGGGTTGGATTACCTAGCATCCATGACCGCCTAGGGTTAATAGCTGTATCGACTCGTCCGCCAGAGGACGAGGATACGTCACTCTACGGAGTGGCATGCCGTCCCGCCAGGGGACGAAGATGGGATGCCAGTTTTTCCCCATATTTGTGCCTTGATCGGCCTTACACACCCCAGTCGAGCGGATACACCCGGGTGCAGATTCAGGAGTCCTCCGGACTCAGATGCAGTTATAGTCAGGGGCTCAGCGAGCCCAAGTGCATACCCAGGGGACCGGCAGGATGCTTACAGCCAGTGTAGGAGATGGGTTGACCGGGGTAGGGGTATAGATTCTGTGTTGATTGTACCTCCCGGCTTATGGGGGCCGGGTAAGGTTGTGTATGCCATGTTACGTTATGTATGTTATGTTATATTACAGTAGATACAAGCAGATTAGTAGTAGAATGATACGTCTCCAGGTATGATTCCTACTCCCTTTCTGTATGATTAAGAACAGGTACGATCTACACCATCAGACAGTTATCTACTCCTTCTTATTTCAGTTTTGACAGTTATGTTATTGATTGCAGATATCCCTTCAGTTCTTACAGATTCAGTTATCTCCTACTATTCAGAATTTTTAGTTATATTACTTGTATTCAGCTGTATTCAGTTTGCTTTACATACTCAGTACCAGCGGTACTGACGCTCAGTGGGGCGCTGCATTACTTGCCTGCAGGTACCCATAGCCGAGCAGGCGATACCACGTGATCCCCATCAGCGATTGAGTACTCAGCTCCTGTCATCCGGAGACTGAATTTCTAGAGGTGTAGTTCAGTTTCTTTTGTTGTACAGTACGGGTAGGTCGGGGCCCTGTCCCGATCATTTCTATTATCCTTCCTAGAGGCTTGCAGTCTGTATATATTCCCTGTGGTCAGATGAGCCGGTCGTGTGGGGCCGTGCAGTTGTATAGTTGCCTTTACTCCTTTTTTTCTTTCGTAATGGCCGTGTGGGTCCATAGTTTTCCAGTAGTGGTGACCTTGCCGGTCACGTAGCTTTTCAGTATGTTATGCTTGAGTTACAGATAACTAGACAACATGGTGGCCTTGTCGGCCCGCATAGGTTCCCCTGAATTACCTTGTTTCTGGTCAGCTGTAATACAGGTACAGAAGGCTATAGGCCAATGGGCCGGGGGCTGTATTTACAGCCGTTATATAGCCCTTTGTTTCCAGAAATTTGAGTTAGAGCCAGCCAGGTGCCAGACGCGCCCAGGCTTAACAGTTCAGCAGGTCAGGTCTTAGTTGGGCACTAGGTGCCAGTCATACCCCCCAAGGTGGGGCGTGACATGCACTTACTGAGGAGTGCATCTCTCAAATACAGAATAGATTGCCTACAAAGCTCAAATATCCAGGAAGTTTTACTATCCAGATCACTATTGGCCAGTCTATTCGCGCTCGTGGGTTGTGTGATCTGGGAGCGAGTATTGACTTGAGGCCTACATCTGTATTCAAGAAGTTGGGGTTGGGTAGTCCTAGACCCACTACAGTAATCTTGCAGCTAGCCGATCGTTCATTGGCGAGGGCAGATGGAATTGTGGAGGATGTGCTAGTGCAAGTGGGCTCCCTTATTTTTCCAGTGGATTTCATAATTCTTGATTTTGAGCCAGATTCGGAAGTCCCATTTATTTTGGGACGTCCCATTTTGGCAACTGGGCTAGCTCTAATCGATGTAGCTGCTGGGCAACTAACCATGAGAGCCCATGATAAGGTGGAAGTATTTGATGTCTACAAAGCTATGAAGCTACCGACAATTTATGAAGAGCTATTAGCCATCACTATTGTGGACCAAGAGTCCGCACTTCAACTTATTGGGCCAAAGGATCCGTTGGAAAGAGCATTGGTGGGGCATGGCCAGTTAGGGGATGGTGCAATGTATGAAATGGTTCAAGCTCTGAATGAGGCTAAAATGTTCTTCGGAAAGCAGGAGTTTGAGCCCTTACAGCGGTCCTTAGAACCATCACCAAAACCATCAACTGAGGATACACCCAAATTGGAGCTAAAAGTGTTGCCTCCACTCCTGCAGTATGTATTTTTAGGAGAAGATGACACTTGCCTGTTGTTATTTCAGCAAAACTAACAGACTCACAGGTGCAAGAAGCGTTAGTAGTTCTGAGAAGGCGAAAAAGAGCTATAGGGTGGCAGATGTTAGACATTCGTGGAATTAGTCCATCTTTCTGCATGCACAAGGTATTGATGGAGGAAGGATCTAAGCCAACTCTACAACATCAAAGGAGGCTAAACCCGGTGATGAAAGATGTAGTTAGGAAGGAGGTGATTAAGTGGCTAGATGCAGGAGTGGTATATCCGATCTCTGACAGTGAGTGGGTCAACCCAGTTCAATGTGTCCCAAAGAAAGGGGGCATGACAGTTGTCACTAACGAGAAGAACGAGATGATTCCCACTTGAACAGTCACAGGTTGGAGGATTTGCATGGGTTATAGGAAACTAAATGAGGCCACTCGTAAGGATCACTATCCCATACCATTTATCGACCAAATGTTGGATAGACTTGCAGGGAAGGAGTATTATTGCTTTCTAGACAACTATTGTGGCTATAATCAAATAGCTAAAGCCCCAAAAGATGAGTAGAAGACCTCATTTACCTGTCCATATGGGACATACGCCTTCAAGCGTATGCCCTTTGGGTTATGCAATGCACCAACCACTTTCCAGCGATGCATGATGGCAATATTTCATGATATGGTGGAAGACTATGTTGAGGTATTTATGGATGATTTCTCTATTTTTGGTAACTCGTTTGCTGTAGGTTTGCAGAATTTGGACAGGGTCTTAGCAAGGTGTGAAGACTCAAACCTGGTGCTCAATTGGGAGGAGTGTCACTTCTTAGTTAAGGAGGGAATTGTTCTTGGCCACAAGGTGTCTCACAGAGGTTTGGAGGTTGATCAAGCAAAGGTTGAGGTGATTGAGAAGCTACCACCACCAGTATCGGTTAGGGGTGTCTGCAGTTTCTTGGGACATGCAGGGTTTTATAGACGGTTCATTCAGGATTTCTCGAAGATCTATAGACCAATGTGCCAACTATTAAAAGAAGATGTGAAGTTTGAGTTTGGTACAGAATGTGTGAAAACATTTGAGGAGCTGAAGAAGGAGCTGGTGGAAGCTCCCATTCTCATTGCTCTTGATTGGGAACACCCCTTCGAGATGAGGTAGTGATGATGCTGTGGGTGCATTATTGAGATAGAGAAGGGCAAAGATTTTTCACTCCATCTACTATGCAAGTAAAATGCTAGATGCCGCACAGGTGAACTATAAAGTCACCGAGAAGGAGATGCTGGAACTTGTTTATGCATTTGACAAGTTCAGGTCCTATCTGGTTGGGCAAAAGTGGTGGTACACACGGATCATGCTGTAATACGGTAACCTATTCAGCAAGAAAGATTCAAAGCCCAGGTTAGGTGGATATTATTGCTGCAAGAGTTTGACTTGGAAATCCGAGATAGGAGGGGTAGTGAAAATCAGGTAGCAGATCACCTGTCACGACTAGAGGATAGATCACATGTGAATGAGGTTGGGCGCATTCGAGAAGAGTTCCCTGATGAACAATTCTTAGAACTGAGTGAGGCGGAACTTCCTTGGTATACAAATATAGTAAACTTGATAGTAAGTGGAGTGTACCCACCAGAGGCAACCGCTCAACAGAGAAATAAACTGAAGCATGAGTCCCGGTACTATATGTGGTATGAGCCATATTTATTCAATCAAGGACCAGATCAAGTAATGAGACGGTGCATTCCAGAGAGTCAGATAGTTGAAGTGTTGAGAAGCTGTCATTCATCATCGTATGGCAGTCATCATGGAGGAGAGCGTACCGCTCATAAAGTGCTTCAGTCCGGTTTCTTTTGGCCAACAATATTTAAGGATGCAGCAGCATATGCCAAGTCCTGTGATCAATGCCAGAGAACGGGGACAATCAGCAGGAAACATGAGATGCCATTGCATAACATCTTGGAAGTTAAGGTATTCGACGTGTGGGGAATAGATTTTATGGAGACCTTTCCACCGTCATTTGGTAATCAATATATTCTAGTAGCAGTAGATTACGTGTCTAAATGGGTTGAGGCAGCAACTTTTCCCACGAATGATACCAAGGTAGTGGCCGAGTTTGTGAAGAAGCAGATTTTCACCAGATTTGGAACCCCACGAGCAATTATCAGTGATGGAGGTTCACACTCTGTTAATGCCTGGTTCCGAAATTTGTTGGCTAAATATAGAGTGCGGCATAAAGTGGCTACAACATATCACCCCCAAACTAGCGGGCAGGTAGAAGTGTCAAACCGGGAAGTCAAGCAAATTTTGCAGAAAACTGTGAATGCTCAACGAAAGGATTGGGCAAGCAAATTAGATGATGCTTTGTGGGAATATAGAACTGCGTATAAGACGCCAGTTGGGACTTCACCGTATCGGTTAATTTACGGGAAGGCATGTCATCTACCTGTGGAACTTGAATATCAGGCCTATTGGGCTGTGCGGAAGTTGAACATGGATCCCGAGTTAGCTGGAAAAAAGCGGTTGCTGCAATTGTGTGAGTTGGATGAGTTTCGATGGCATGCATATGCGAGTGCTAAATTGTACAAGAATAAAACGAAGAGGTGGCATGGCAAACATATAGTGCATCGATTTGAGCCTGGCCAGTTTGTGTTGCTATTCAACTCCAAGTTTAAGTTATTCCCAGGAAAGCTGAGATCTAAGTGGTCTGAACCATTTGAGGTAGTGAGGATTAACCCCGTACGGGGCGGTTGAATTGTGGAAAGAAGATAAAAGTGCCACATTCTTAGTAAATGGTCAGAGGTGTAAGCATTACTGGGGTGAGGGCGTGAATCGAGAGAAGTCGTCTATCACCTTAGCTGATGAATGAATATGAGAGGCGTCGTGCCGCGACGGTAAACCAGGCGCTGCACGGGAGGCAACCCGTGAATGTAATGTAATAGTTAGGAATTACTGTAAAAAAAATTTGGTTTAAAGTCATGCCATGACTAAAACTACGGCACTATATTGGAGGCAACCCACTATTTTCTAATTAATTGTTTTTTTATGATTTTAAGGATGTACGGAGCCAAACAAAATTTAAGAAAGCGTGAGCCAAAGTAATGTTTTGGTAAAATAAGGACAAGAGACAGAGGGGCTCCGTGATGGCCCCGTGGCATGCAGCTGGAGCTCCGTGGTAGCCTCCGTGCCACGTTGAGGTATTATGCAGAGAGGCCCTATTTCCAGAGGGCTTCCGCGATGGCTCCATGGCATGGAGCTGGAGCCCCGCAATGACCTCCGTGCTACGTTGAAGTGTTATGGGCGATGGGTTTACTTAAAAAACCGGGTCGACCCGGCCAAAACCCCACCCCTTTTACCTAAAAATTTGCACACCATCCTCATTTTTTCATTTGTTCCGCGACACAAACCCCATTCCCCCTTCCCCCTAGAGCGTGCCACGCCGGATCATCAACAATTCACCCTATCTTCTTCACAACTAAGAGTAACAGGTATGTTTTAGTGTTCTTCTTCCATTTTTATGCAAATATCTTAGCGTGAACACATAGTTGAGTCAAAATTCCACACTAAGTCATAGGAACTTGATTGAATCATGTTTTTATGGGTGAATGATGAAGTTAGGATGGTAATTTATCTATGCACTCAATAACTACATGACTTATTACACTTCGTATGTTACCTACATGTTGGGGCTGCTTGATGAGTTGAAAACAAAAAAAAAAAAGAAAAAGAGGGAAAGATAGAAATGGGGCCATTCATTCTTGTGTTTTTAAAATTGGCAATAGGAACTAAGTATGGGGTACTTGAAAGGTTGGGGGGGGGAGATGACCAAGGAAAGTGAAAAGAAAACAAAGAGAGAGAAGTTATTCCTAAATTCCGTAGTTAATGTGCACATTGTTACATATTCCCATATTACATAATCTCTATTGTGAAAAATTATAGTCTCTGTAAATGCGGGCATGTAAAATCAAAGAGGCTAGTGTTCCTAAGTGTAAGTTCCCAACTTCTTTAAGGCTGAGTAAAACAATATTAACTTCCTGAAATTGCTAGACTAATGAACATGAGAAATTTGATTGTACGAAGTTTGAGTAGTACAAGACAATTGCCCCATCTAATGTTTCAAATGTAATGCGCCCTACTGGAAAATGCTGTATAATGTTGTATTTGCTTTATCTTGTCAAAGTGGTGATTCGGATTAATTTTGGGAGTAGCCAGTCATTGAAGTGTAAAGAAGGGGAATTCTGAGTACCCAAATGACTATGACTCGTGAAACCTCGCTAGCAACTAAGTGTGGAGTGACCAACTGAAGGCCTGTCTTAGTATCGGCTAGCCGTGTTTGTTACTAAGAACGTTAATGTATGATTTTGGTTGAACAGGAACGATGTCGGCTCGACAGCATCAGGGAAAAGGTGTCTCAACTTCTGGCATCGGTAGAAAAAGGTACCGAATGGGCTCAGCTATTCCAGTAGCCCCACCAGTTCCCAGGGGCCAGATAAGGCAGTTCGGTACTAGATGGGTGGTGGATGAAGGTAAAAAGTGGTATGGAAAGCATAAGGAGTCAAAATACTTCCCTGAAGAGCAAATTGAGCGGGACCATTTGGCACAAGAGTTCCCCCAGATACTGCATAGGATCCAAGCCTTGGGTATGGACTTCATCTTTAATGCACCTAGGGAGTGTAATTTACACATGGTGCGGGAATTCAACGCGAATTGGGACCCTACTCCACGCAGCCACACAATCAAGATCTGGGGGCAGGTGGTTCCCTTGGAGGCACACCACTTAAATGCCATCTTGGGGACACCTGACACAGACTCACATCCTCTCTGTTAGTTGAACATCACCCCACCATATGATGATATCCGACACACATTATGCAGACAAAAATCAACAGCCAGGTGGAGGCGTCACAAGGAGAAAGGGTACCACCAAAAATTGCCATATTCACAGATGAACAGGGAGGCAAGAGTGTGGTTGAAGATTGTTTGCACTTGCCTCATTCCCGGGGTGCATATGACTGATGTCACCCGCGACAGAGTCTGTCTGGTATATGCCTTGATGAAAGGCATGGAGATTAATGTTGGGGCAGTGATCATATTAACCATGAAAAAGGCAAGCCTGCATCAAGGGCACAACTATGGGTTTGGTGGTCTATTCACCACCTATCTCAGAAGCCATGACATTGAAGAAGAGGCTCTAGACTACAGACTAAGGTTAGACCACCGCGCTTTGGACGTGACTAAGACTAAGGCGCCAGATACCACATACAATCCTGTGCTCACGTTAGCAGAGCGACTTGCTCGAGATGATTGCTGTGCAGCCAGGATGTTTGGACTGCAAATGCTACAGTTGCGTATAGGTGGATGACCCACAACAGAGGATAAGCTGTGGTAGGTGGACATGGACTACCTGATGAATGAGCACGCTCGAGCCATGTGCAGGATTGGCCCAGCATTTGTAGAGTCGGTGGATGATGATGTACCCACCTATGAGGAGAGACGCCGAGATGACTCAGACATTGAGTCAGATGAAGATGAGGGAGATGACTCAGATATCGGTGACGAGGCCTGTGCACCAGATGAATAAATTGAACCAGTTAATTGATCAAGGAGTTTTTACCACCTTAACTCTGTTCTTCCATTGATTTGTGCAAACACTGAGGACAGTGTTCACTTTAAGTGTGGGTGGAGGTTATCTTATGTTTGTTTAATTATGTGGTTCAATGGCTGTGGCATGTGTAAGATGGTTTGTAATAGCTAGTAAGCTCTGTCCTAGGGCGCTTTGCTGTGCTTGTGAATATTTTTCATGTTTTGGGTTTCTCGGGTTTTGTTTTCGGTGCTTTCCCGAGGATAGTCCCTTTGAACCAAAGTCATAGGTAGAGATTGTTCCCTATGATGGATGGATGATGACCGTCTTAAGGAAATTTAGTCACATTAAGAAATAGACAATAAAATCATCATTATTGGGCTAAAACATTTCACTTGGTTAGATGCTAGACTTCATGGAACATACATTTGGATAAGCAAATGGTTAACTCTAAGCGGATTACATAGGTAGTGATGTGTAACTCTAAATTGCCAAATTTTAGGCTTAATTGTGCTTGTCACTCAATATGGCTGCAATCATGAAAGGAGTCTACGCTAAACAAAAGTGACCCTCTGTGCCATGTGTGGCGAGAACTAGTTGTATTTCATGCAAACTAACATCTAGAATTTGCCTTGTGCGTACAAAAAGCCGGAAATGACATTAAGCTTAGAGGATATGATTAAGACACTTCTTTGTGAACCGAGATAGTTGACCCATCTCATTCAGTGTCCTTGACCTTAATGATTTCCCCTAGTGAGCCCCGTTTGAGCTTTTGAGCCTAATTTTATTGGAACGACCTCACTAAGAAACCTTACCCCATTTGTTCAAATGGCCTCAATGTCGTTTTTGATCCAAATAGATCCCATTGCACTTTACAAAGGCAATATACTAAAGGAGGAAGTGAAAAAGGGGAAAGAAGGAGTGTGCGTGCCTCATTTGTAATCATAAGATATATATATACATGTTCTTCTAAAAAAAAGAAAAAAAATAAAAAAATAAAAAAAATATATCTATATAAAATTATATGATGTATATATTTAGACACATGTGTATATATAGTCTATTGATGAGTTCAGTCAAGGGTACAAAATCTGTACATCTAGGAAGACACCTTGAAAGGAGTTAAAGTGAAAGGCAAAAGAAGTATGTTGCTAAGAAGCAAAATATGTAATTGTCTTAAAGTGCAGAGGGATAAGAGTCACTACAACCCAAATAATCCTACCAGTCCCTTAGCCGACATTGCGACTTGGAAAAAGCCCTTTTGATCCTATAAGTGATGTTATGGTTGGTTGAGTAGTACACTAAAGGCAAATTCATGATGCATTATATTTGCTTGGAATAATCTTTGGAGTGTGAGCGATTCAGTGCATAATGTGCTTAAGTATGATTATCTTGGTTTCATGGAAATAGAACCGTTGTACATTAGTGAGGGCACATGATGGTGAAATTTTGGTTAAGCTAATACTTCGCTATTATGATTCAGACATGTTGGCCAGATTTTCAGTTGAAAAGTTATTCATTAAGGCTTGTGTGATTATGGTCATGAAGATGGTGAGTGAATACCATGCTTGATGAAGTAAATGATACTCCATGATTAAAGTGTTTAGCACGAGTTACTTTGGTCCTATAATGATGGTAAAGTATTTGAAATCATGTTGAGGATACTAAAAGTTTGTTCGAGGACAGACAAGGGTATAAGTGTGGGGTGGTGATCTTGGGCGTATTTATACGACCAAACTCCATATTTTCAACCCTTCGGGATTCTGGATAAGGAGAATATTAATGTATTCACGCATGTTTTGAGTTAATTAAGGTTGTTTTTATTTTGCAAATTAATAATTGTGTTGTGTCTATTTGCAGGTGAATAAAACAGAGATGTCAGCTGGAGGAGCAAGTTAAACTCCGAGGAAAGTAGGCAAATATCTAGAGAGCGTAAGTAATGAGTTGAAAGTTCACCACCATGTCACGCTAAGGATGGTCCGTGTTGAACAACGTGCCATAGTACATGGGTGGAGGAAGAAAATTATGAAAAAAATTGGAAGGTGCAAAACAGTGAGGGTGCGCGATGGCTCTGTGGCAAGGAGCTGGAGCTCCGCGATGGCCTCCGTGCCATGTTGAAGGAAAATTCAGCCTCGCCCAAATTCCAGTGAAGCCCCACGACAGCTTCGTGTCACGGAGCTATTTCACCGTGTTGAGCTCCGTGCCACAGAGCTAGTTTATCTTTGGGAAATTTTCCACTTGTATAAATAGAACACTTAGGCTTTTATTTTGAGATGGACATTTTTTTGGACGAACATGGGAAGAAGGCAGTTGAGTTGAAGGAAATTCTAGGGTTCTTTCTCTTCTCTTTTCTTCTAAGTTTCAATTGTTGGTATGATTAAAACTTGTTTGAAGATGTTTAATCAATAAATGAGTAGCTAAATTACCTCATTCTGAGGTTGAGGCTAATTGCAGGATTGTGTAATTTCATATTATTTCAGCTGAATTCTCTTCCTTCATGAACGATTGTTCTTCTATTCTTGATTTTCATTGTTTTAATGTTTGGCCAACATTAAGGTAAAATTAGAATCCTAATTTGATTTTGAAAGGAAAAGTATTAGGGTAGACTTGGAATAGGAGAATATGTCCTTATCTTTAATGTGAATTAGAGGTAAGGTTCGCGTGCAGGATAGAAATATACCTGCAACGTCATATTCGGTTATCAAGGGAAACCATTGTGATTCGCCATAGGATGAGTTATTGCATCACATAAATGTGTAGTGCAGGGCTTTAACACAGTAATTGGGTAGAGGTTCGAAAGACCATAGCCATATTCTAATCTTTCCCGACCATCAACCTAAGAGAGAGGGTAGCTGAAGAATAATATAAATTATACATGCCTGCATGTCATACCTTAACCTTAGGTTGTTCGTGCTATTGTTTGCATCACATTTTATTTTTTTAATTAGTGTTACTTTAGATATTACTCTTTGACAACTCTTAATTCGGTATGTTATTCACATACTTGCATAAAGAAATTGTGACTACTAAAGAAAAAAAATTACCGCTAAGCTACAGTCCTTGTGGGTTCGATACCTGGCTTGCAAGAGCCACTATATTACTTGTACGACCACGTGCACTTGCGTGCTTTGGGGCGTGAATAAGTTTTTGTGACACAACAAGGGGCACAATATTCACCGAGGATCACAGAGTAGAAGAGGTTGAAATCGAGGTCAAAGATTTTACAATTGAAGACAAATAGGATGTACAAAAAAATAAGGAATATAGTTTTAGAGGAAATGGAAGAATGCATCTTGGATAACATCAGCCCCAAGGCACAGGAGGAAGTAGATAAGGCCTGGTGGATGGATAATTCAAAGGGGATATTCACTGTAAAGTCAACTTACAATCTACTAAGGAGAAGAAGGGAGAAAGTGGATTGGAGTGATAACATATGGCTAAAAAGAATATCATTCAAGATCAGCTTTTTCCTATGGAGGGGTTGGAAGAGAAGAATACCCAGAGATAACAACTTGACAAAGCTGCAAATTCAAGTTGTGTCTAGATGCTACAGCCATGAGGCCCCACACCAGGAAACCATGCCCCTATTATTTCTAACAATCAATATAGCCCAAAAGCTATGGAGGCAGTTTGTTATTTGTGCAAGTATTCAAATGGGGAACCGCATTAACACTAAGTGATTCTCAAATGGTGGAACTAAGCAGCACCCACTAAGATGCAGGCTAAGTGATTCTCAAATGGTGGAATAGAGCAGCACCCACTAAGATGTAGACTGCTTTGAAAACCATTCAAGCTATTATCACGTGGGTGTTTTGGAGGAGGAGAAATGCCAGGAGGCATGGAAAGGAGGTGAACGTATTCAAACTAAGTGGGATCACCCAAAAGAAAGTACAACAGTTCCTCAAGGACACATATCATTGGATGAAAATCCCAGAGAAGTGGGGGCAAGTTGTGGAATATCTATCTAAGTATAACCCTAGATTCCATTATAAGGCCATTAAATGGAGATTTCCACAGCCTAATTGGTTAAAATGCAATATTGATGGGGCTTCCAGGGGAAACCCAAGAGTAAGTACATATGATTTTATTATAAGAGATGATAAAGGTGACTATGTTGAAGCACAAGAAATAGGAATAACTACCAATATGAAGGCAAAGATCATGGAAATTTGGAATGCCCTAAAGTATTGCATCAAAACTTAGAAGACAAACATTATACTGCAAACAAATTCTCTAAGATTACTAAGGATGCTAATAGGGGAATGAAATTTTCCATGGGAGATTGTGAATCTATTGGAGGAAGCTAAGGATATATGATGAAGGCACTACAAATAAATGTACAACATACTTTCAGAAAAGCAAACCAATTAGCAGATAATATTGCAAACAATGCTTTCAGTAAAGAAGGTATATGTATCTACAGTACTTTTGAGGATTTACTAGTAAATAGCAGGAGAATATTAAACACAAATAAAGCACAAATTCTAATTTTTAGAATCAGAACAAGGAAAATTACATGAACAGTTACCCAGCAAGAAATCTAAGCAAAAGAGATATCTCACAGTTATGGTTATATTTACAAAGGTACATCATTGGTAATAACACAACTGTGGTGCTGTCTAGCCTACTACTAGAACAGGAGCAAAAAGGCAAAAAAAGGACACTACTAGTCGGATAAAGGATGAGTCAGCGACAACACTTTGGAGCACTGGATCTTCTCCATATTCACCACACCCTAAATAGAATGCGTGACCTATCAAGCACTTTTGGAGTTCGCCGATTTCACCTGAAAGGATGCCAAGTCAACAAATAAAAGAATGGGGCACAGAAAAAAGAAGAGGTGAACCTACCTCCATGAGCTATAAGGATGGAGAATTGGAGCCCGGAGGTGATCGATCTATCACTCAGAGTAGGAATCGAATAGTCTGAAAGTTGAAGTGAGGAGCCATTACAAAGCTATCTGGAGGACCAAATTAGGAAACCCTTTTTTGAGGGTTAAAGTGGACGGATATAGAGATAGGGCCGGGTCATTTAGAAAATAGGCCTATTATGTTGGGCTGAACATTATTTTAATTTCTTTTGATTTTTTGTTCTTGTTGCTGCTGAATAATGTAGTGTTTATTTGTTTATAATAAAAGAGCCTCAAGCTCAAATTAGATTAAAAAAATATTTCATTTAAGAACAAAAAATTTTATTTAGTGTAAACTATTCAATACGTGTTGATAAATATTTTTAAAAAGATACGAAATATTCAATTAAATAACACCATCTATTTATCTTTTTATATCATCCAGGTCATATTGGTTTAACCTAAATACTCGCTCCAATACGTGTAAAAAAATACATTTTCAATACAAGTAAAAAAAAAGAGACTCTAGTTCACTGCTGAATGCTACTAAAAAATCACTAAAATTAACGGACTCCATCAGATTGTTAATAATTTTATAAAAAAAATTAACTGTCGGACTTTAAAAAATAAACATATTTTTTTTGGTTAGTTTTTTGAAAAAAACTGTAGAAATTATGAAAAGAAAATTATTATATTTAAAAAAAAAATTGATGGATGTCTGCCGATTTTTAATTTAATTTTTTACAAAAATTAACAAACGGACGTCGATTTTTAAAGTGTAAAATTATAGTTGAAGAGTAGAAATAAAAATAATAAAAATATAAAATTAGTATTTTGTATTTAAATGGAACACAAAATTGAGTTGGAGGGTTAAAATGAAAGAAGGCTGAGATGGAGTGTCAAAATGAAAAATGAAGACAAGTTTAAGGGGTTGTGTATATATTTGGCCAAGTATTAATATCATTAATAGGTATATTTATGTGGATAATTTTTACAACCACTTTGTCCACAACCACCACCCACCACCATTAATCACCTTTATCATCACAACCATCGTCACAATTACCATCGCCCACCACTAGCCGCCGCCACCATCAAATTAACACCTCTGTCATAATTGTCAACCACCATTACCGTCGCCCCAATCACCCTTGCCATCATTACAACCAATAACGAATACCACTGTAGTCAATCACTATTATAGTCATTATCACACATACCACCTCCATCATTGTAATAATGTCCATTATCGCCACCACTATCACCGCTGCCGCTACCTCTACCACCACTACGTCTAATCTATACTATCAATTACCTTCACCATCACAACTAGCACCGCCACTAACTATCACTAACACATGGTCAACCACCACATATTCTTCAGTCACCATTATTAATACTGCCAACTACTAACTTCAACCAACTTCACCATCACAAGCACCACTATCAACCGCTACCAACACGTCAACCACTACAACACAAACCACCTCCATCATCAGAACTATCACCACCACCATTACTAGCAACTACTGTTCGGGCTTTGGTGACTACACGCAAGTGCACGTGGTCGAACAAGTAGTAAAGTGGCTTAAGTAAAGCCAAGTATCGATCCCACAGGGACTAAGCTACGGTAATAATTCACTTAAGTGTTAATGAACTATATCTTTAAGAATGCAGACAACCAAACAACTAATATTTTGAGAATTTGAGTTACTAATTTATAAGAATCTAAGGCAAAATTATAAAGTGAGTCTGAACAATAGTAATGAGCAAGCTGAGGTTAAAACGAACATGCAGGAAATTAATTTATCAATACAATTCAGTTAATCTTTCCTCCGGTTGCTAGTCAAGAATTATTGCCTATGGATTGGAACTTTTGACTCCTATCCAAAATAAGAATCATGAGTCTTAATCTATATTTTTGTGATAAAAGAATTTCATGTTCTAGCCATACATTCCCGATTCCTTAATTGACTAATAAGACTTTAAGATATATTTCTATTCTGAATGTAAATCAATTCTCAATTTTCCAATCTAAGAAGAGATCATATCCTACCAATTCACATCTTTCCAATTTCTTTCCTTTTCAAAATTAAAACTGGATTTTTTAGATATACATTAACATTGGCCAAACATTAATGCAGTAAAAACAAGAATTGATAGAACAACCATTGAAGAAAAGATGAAAACTGAAATGATTAACAATTACATTCCACTACAATTGTTCTTAACCTCAGCAAGAAGTGAATTTAGCCACTCATTTGTGGATTAAACATCATCAAATAAGTGTAATTCATACAAACAGTTGAGATAAAAGAGAAAGAGATAGAGAAGAACCCTTGAATTTTCGTCCCCTCAACTGCCTGTAACCCTCGTTCTTGCTCAATCAAGTCAGAATATTTAAAATAAAACCTAAGTGTGCTATTTATACTATTGAGAAATATTTCCGAAATAACAAGCAGCGTGGCACAGAGTGTATCGCGGAGCACTCCCTCCGTGCCACGGAGGTATCGCGGACCTTCACTGGAAGTCGGCCCCTCAGACAATTTAACCTCAACGTGCCATGGCCTGCATCGTGGAGCCTGGCCAACGTGACACGGTGCTATCGCGCACCTTCACTGGAAATTGCCAAATTTATTTCCTCTGAGGCAGAGTGCCTCCGCGATGGCAGCGTGACACGGCTCCATCGCGGAGCCCTTGTTTTTGCTGATCTTCCATGTCCTTTTGCACTCCTTGTTTCCAAGTCCATTCCCGATTTTACCAACATGTATCTTAGCTTTCCAAAATTCCATTTTACCTGCAAAACAACACTAATCATGTTGGTTAGTATAAATTCACATTTAACTACAAATCACATGAGAATGTACACAATAATGATATACAAACAAGTCGAAATGAAGCATTTGAGTATCACTTGGGAATGAAATTCTGCCCAAGATTACTTACCCCACACTTAAACTCTTGTTTGTCCTCGAACAATACTCTCACATCTCATGCAATTGACACGCATAACTACTTTGACTCAACAATTCAAGCTACGGCTATACCAATTATTTAATATAGCAAATCATCAAGAAAACATGCATAGTCTCATCAATACAATGAAGTACATCACATTAAGACCTCCTAAGCTCAAGAATCAATTCTCGATCTTGGCAAACTCGTGCAAATCAATTGATCAAGACATCCGACACGAAATTAATCTCTCGTCAAGCATGTGCTCTCACAAAACAAGAAAATTACCCCCTTTGCTATCATATGATTTCCGAAGCACTACATGTCGGGGTATATGAATACAATTTCGCTCTCTCTCCCAAGAAATTCACATGCATCATTTCATGAACCATAGGCTTGCCTCTAGTGTATTACTCTACTAATATAAGGACGAGTGATGTAAGATCACGTAGGACTTAACGGGTTGTAATGTAAGCTAAGGAACTAGCAAATACTGGGCTAACCAATAATAGCAACTAGCTTCCTTAAGCGCTTTTCAATACATCCCACCATCATTACGGTCAAATTTTTTTTTCTTCCTTCATCCTCCCATTCTTGAAGAATTTTTTCTTTGTTCTTGTTCCCATTTCTTTAAGCACACTTGACTTACTAGCAAAGATTAGTTATACATCTTTAGTTTATTTAATTTCAGCAAGTGCACCTTTGACCTTTTCTTTAACTTTCACCACTTCCGCTTTTCTTTCCTTTTCACAATTCTCACTCCTTTACTCTGCGGGAAAATTATTTTGCTTGAGCGCTTAAGAGTTTTGGATTAAATTCACGGCTAATGGAAAGAAGGGATGCTCGGTTTGTACCTCTTCAATGAAAGAACAAAATAGGCTAAAGTCTCAATGGGGCTAACTAGGATGTACATTCAAGGTAGGTATGATAATGGAGCTCTCGGTTTAATCAAAGAAACGCCTACATCCTTTCCTACAATACATATCCTTCATTTCGTTTCGTACACACACCAGGCAAGTTCTAGACACTTCACAATAGCATGGAATAATCGAACCCTCACCTCACTCAATGCACATGTTCAACTCAAGACATATTCACAGACTTTTCAATCAGCTGATACAAGAATTCACTATTAAGCCTCGATCACACCGAATCGAACTCTATGGCCTAGGTATCTCAACATGTTTACACATTTGCATGCTTTCATACGAATCACCTTTGCAACTTAATATCATGTACAACATGTAGCAAGAATTCCAAACCATGAAGTAGCGACACGTTTAGGACAGAAACAAAAGAAAGAACGAAAGAAAAAAACTACTCCTATCGACTATATTTCCCTTAAGACGGTCTTCATTCATCCATCATAGGGAACAATCACTATCTACGACTTCGTTTCAATGGGACTATTCTCGATAAAAGCACCGAAAACAAAGGCTGAGAAACCCAACATAAAAGAAATTTAACGAAAATTTTTAAAAATTTCAATAATTTCGAAAAAATTTACACAACAACCATTCAACAACAGCTCACACAACACACAACAGCTTAACATTCATTACAACACCACTTAATTACAGAACACATAACACAAAGTCACAGGGTCACATTTTTCACAGGCACGACAACACAACACATAAACATAAACAAAAACAACAACGAAACAGCTGACACCTAACTACTCCCACCCCACACTTAAACCGAACACTGTCCCTAGCGTTCACACAATTCAACATATCACAAAGGTGGGTGGTGAAACTCCCTGATCAATCGAAGTATTCAACTTCTTCATCAGGTGCCGTTGCCTCGTCTCCCATATCAAAATCGCCCCCGCTGTCCTCATCTGACTCAATATCTGAGTCCTCACGGCGGGTCTCCTCATCGGTGGGGACGTCATCATCTACAGGCTCCACAAATGTGGGCCCCACTCTGCATAGAGCTCGGGCATTCTCTCCGAATGTGTAATCCAGCTCGAGCTGCCATAGCTCATCCTCTGTTACAGGCCTCCCGCCAATGCGCAACTGCAACATCTGCATCCCATACATGTGGGCCATATACTGATTATCTCGAGCATGTCGCTCGGCTAGTGTGAGAACTAGCCCATGAGTAGCATCAGGCGCCTTGGTTTTGGTGACATCCAAGGCACGCCTGTCAATTTGTGGGATGTAATCCAGGGCCTCTTCTTCGATATCGTGGACCCTCAGGAACGTGGTAAGCAAACCACCAAACCCGTACCTGTGCCCTTGATGCGAGCAGGCTCTCTTCATGACAGAGATGGTCACCGCTGTAACATTTATCTCAAGCCCTTTCATCAGGGCATACACCAAGCACACTCAATCCCGGGTGACATCTTTCATGTGCACCCCGGGGATCAGGCAGGAACACACAATTTTCAGCTGAATCCTGGCTTCCCTGTTCATCTGAGAGTAAGGCAGTGTCTGATGATAGCCCCTCTCTTTGTGCCTGCTCCACCGTGCTGTTGAATGGGCTCCACATAGAGTGCGTCTGATATCCTCATAAGGTGGAGTTATGTTCAGCTGCCGGAGTACATGGGCGTCTGTGTTCCGCGCCCCCAATATAGCATTTAGGTGATAGGGCTCAAAGGTGACAACCTGGCCCCTAATCTTGACAGTGTGATTGCGGAGGGTCGGGTTCAAGTTGGCATAGAACTCCCAAATCAGATGGAGATTGCACTCCCTGGGATCTTCGAAGATGAAGTTCAGCCCGGCAGTGTCAATCCGGTGTACGATCCGTGGGAATTCCTGTGCCAGCGGCTCCCTTGCTATTTGCTGCTCAGGGAAGTATTTGGTTTCTTTGTGTTTTGCATACCATTTATTTCCTTCATCAGTCACCCATCGGGTTCCGTATTCTCGGCGTTGGCCTCGCAGAACCGGTGGTGCTGCTGGAACTGCTGTTCCCAACCTAACTCGTTTCCTGCTGGCTCCTGATGTGGATGCTCCCTTTCCTTTATCTTGTCTGCCCGACATTGTTCCTGCACATATAACCATACGATCCCAATGTTATTCAAATCATAACTAGATACGACTAAGGTGGGGTTTAATTGAATCACCCCATACTTAGTCTTTAGCCGCAACTAAAATAATTCGGCAAGACATTCATGATTTCACAATCTTTACATTCAACATTCTTAGTGCCTTCATATAATTCGATGGAATAATTACTATGTACTACTCAGACTTCGTACAACGAATAACAATATCGCCATCGATTCCATTATATCATCATAGCACTTAGCCAAATTTTTGTTCTCAACAACCTATGCAATTCACCAATTTCATTTTTCCGAAATTCCCTTGTCTACTTAGCATATTCAACATTAATCACAACATAATTCACATCATCCAACATACACAACCAATTTAGTCTTCTTCCTATTCAAATTCCAACCCTAGCTACCAATTTCGCAAAAATTCAATAAAACATGCATTCATCGAGTTCATATACTCACAACGATATTATAAACATCAATCAATCATAACTTAAATCAATTCAAGCTTAATTTTCACTTAGGGCAAGGTTTACTCACCTCCCATGTTCAAGAATTGAAAATTCCAGCAAAAATGAGGTTAAGTTCAAGAACATACCTTTAATCCGATGAAATCGAAGAAGACTTGTGCCTAGGTCCGTGTCACGTTGGGGGAGGAGGGAATTTGGGGTGTTGGTCGCGGAGGTTATGGAAAATAAGGAAAAAATTGAGGGGATTTGGGTTTTTAAAAGTGTTTTTCGAGCGGGTTACCCAGCGACCCGGTGTGACCCGACGCGAAATAACACTCAACGTGTCACGGAGGGTAACGCGGAGCACCCCCTCCGTGACACGGAGCCATCGCGCCAGCGTTATGGAATTTTTAAAAATTCCAGAATAGGCTGTAACGTGTCACGAAGGGTAACGCGAAGCACCTCCTTCGTGACACGGAGCCATCGCGTAGGCTCACTGTAATGCCAAATTTTATTTTTCTCACCTCAATTTTTTTCCTTTGCGCTTCTTTGCATTTTTTCCCTTCGTTCCATTTCCATCTGAAGATCATTTCACAACAAGAAATTGGTTAGAATTCATAGGTTTCAACGCAAAAATTATTATTATTTTTTTTCTTTTTTTTCTTTTTCTTTTTCCTTTTTATTTTTTTTTATTTTTTTTCTCAACTAATTCTACTCATCTATTACAACAATTTCACGGGTTGCCTCCCGCGCAGTGCCTGATTTACCGTCGCGGCTCGACGTCATTTACGCTCAATCATCCTCTAGAGTGATGGACGTCTTCTCTCGAATAGCGTCCTCACCCCAGTAATGCTTACAACGCTGCCCATTAACCAAGAACGCGGCACTTTGATCTTCTTGCCACAACTCCACTGCCCCGTGCAGGGTCATTCCTACTACCTCAAACGACCCTGACCATTTGGACCTTAATTTTTTTGGAAACAGCTTCAATCTTGAATTGAAAAGTAATACTTTCTGCCCCAGCTCGAATATACGATGCACCATATGCTTATCGTGCCACCTCTTTGTAGCACTTGGCACTTTCATAAGCATGCCAACGAAACTCATCAAGTTCGCTGAGTTGCATCAACCTCTTCTTACCCGCTAGCTCTAGATACATGTTCAATTTTCTCACAGCCTAGCAAGCTCGGTGTTCTAGCTCCACCAGCAGATGACACGCCTTTCCATAGACCAATCTGTACATAGAAGTCCCAATTAGTGTCTTGTAAGCAGTTCTATAAGCCCACAATGCATCGTCGAGTTTGCTTGACCAATCACTATGTTGTGCATTCACTGTCTTCTGTAGAATCTGCTTTATTTCTCTGTTCGACACCTCCACTTGCCCACTAGTTTGGGGATGATATGCTATTTCTACCTTACGGTGCACCCCATACTTAGCTAGCAAATTCTTGAAACTTGCATTTACAAAATGAGCCCCTTCATCACTGATAATGCTCGGGGTGTCCCGAACCTGGTGAAAATGTACTTTCTCACAAATTTTGTTACCCCCTTGTTGTCATTCCTGGGGAAAGTTGTTGCTTCAACCCACTTTGATACATAATCAATGGCCACCAAGATGTAACCATTACCAAATGACGGTGGGAACGGGCCCATGAAATCTATACTCCATACATCAAAGATCTCCACTTCTAATATCTGCTGCAGCGACATCTCTTGCCTTCTACCAATTGTGCCTATTCTTTGACATCTATCACACATATTTACGTATGCCATAGAGTCTTTAAATAGTGTAGGCCAAAAGAAACCTGACTGTAGCACCTTGTGCGTTGTCCGCTCGCCTCCGTGGTGCCCTCCACACAATGAAGAGTGACAACTCCTCAACACTTCTGCAATCTGGCTCTCCGGAATGCATCTTCTAATAACCTGATTTGGTCCCTGCTTAAACAAGTACGGCTCATCCCAAATATAATACCTGCAATCATGTCTCAACTTCTTTCTCTGCTGAGCCGTAGCCTCCGGTGGATAGATTCCACTCACAAGCAAATTCACAATGTCTGCATACCAAGGGATTTTAGCTTCCCTTATTGCCAAGAGCTGCTCATCCGGGAACTCCTCTTTGATGCTGTCACCTTCCTTCACATGCGACCAGCTTTCCAATCGCGATAGGTGATCTGCCACTTGATTCTCGCTCCCCTTTCTGTCCTTAATCTCTAGGTCAAACTTTTGCAAGAACAAGATTCATCTGATTAGCCTGGGCTTTGCATCCTTCTTGTTAAACAGATACCGAATCACTGTATAATCGGTATACACCACTACTCTAGAACCCACCAAATAGGACCTGAATTTGTCAAATGCAAATACCAATGCTAGCATCTCCTTTTCTGTGACTGTATAATTAACTTGGGCAGCGTCTAGTGTTTTGCTTGCATAATGAATAGAATGAAAAATTCTATGCCTTCGCTGCCCCAATACAGCTCTCACAGCCACATCGCTTGCATCACAGATTAGTTCAAATGGTTGTTCCCAATCCGGAGAAATAAGGATGGGTGCTTCTATCAATTTCTGTTTCAACTCCTCGAATGCTTTGACACACTCATCATCAAACTCGAACTTCACCTCTTTTTCTGGCAACCTGCATATTGGTCTAGAAATTTGAGAGAAGTTCTTAATGAACCATCTGTAGAACCCTGCATGTCCGAGAAAACTGCGAACACCCTTCACTGACACATGTGGTTGTAGATTTTCAATAACCTCGATCTTTGCACGATTGACTTCCAACCCCTTGCAAGACACTTTATGGCCAAGGACGATACCCTCCTTGACTAAGAAATGACACTTCTCCCAATTGAGTACAAGGTTGGATTCTTCACAACGAGCTGGCACCCTGTCAAGATTTTGCTAACAAGTAGCAAATGAATTACCGAAAACAGAAAAATCATCCATAAATACCTCGACGAAATCTTCCACCATATCATGGAAGATCGCTATCATGCATCTCTGGAATGTGGAGGGTGCATTGCATAAACCAAATGGCATCCGCCTGAAAGCATATGTCCCATAAGGACATGTGAAAGTAGTCTTCTCCTGGTCCTCCGGTGCTATGGCTATCAGGTTATAGCCAGAATAGCCATCAAGGAAACAATAATATTCTTGACCAGCCAATTTGTCCAATATTTGATCAATAAATGGGATAGGATAGTGATCTTTCCTTATGGCCTCATTGAGCTTTCTGTAGTCCATGCATATCCGCCAGCCTGTGACTGTGCGTGTAGGGATCAACTCATTTTTCTCATTGGTGACCATGGTCATCCCTCCTTTCTTTGGAACACACTAAACGGGGCTGACCCATTTGCTGTCTGAAATAGGATAGATCACACCTGCATCAAGCCATTTAATCACTTCCTTCCTAACCACATCCTTCATCATTAGATTCAACATCTGCTGAGGTTGTACAGTTGGCTTTGCTCTTTCCTCCATGAAAATTCTGTGTGTGCAAAAAGCTGGATTGATACCCCGAATGTCTGACATTTGCCAGCCCATTGCTTTCTTCCTTCTTTTGAGAACCACCAATGCTTCCTTTACCTGTGCCTCCGTCAATTTTGCGGAGATGATGACTGGCAAGGTGTCATCTTCCCCCAAAAAGACATATTTCAGATGCTGAGGCAATGTCTTCAACTCCAGTTTTGGTACTTCCTCATAGATGGTTTTGGCAATGGTTCCAGGGACCTCATCAACGGTTGAAAGTCTTGCTTCCTAAGATACCATTTAGATTCATTCAACATTTGCACCATCTCATAAGTATCTCTATCTCCAAAATGATCGGAGCTCATCAATGCTCTTTCCAATGGATCTTGAGAATCAACAATTTGAAGAATTTCTGCTTGGTCTAGCACATTGATTGCTGAAAGCTCCTCATATATCGCCGGAAGCTTCATGGCCTTATACACATCAAATACCTCCACTTTGTCATACGCTCGCATGGTTAGCTGGCCTGCAGCTACATCAATCAAAGCTCTCCCGGTTGTCAAGAAAGGACGTCCCAAAATAAATGGGACTTCCGCATCCGGCTCAAAATCTAAGACAATAAAATCTACCGGGAAGATGAGGGAGCCCACTTGCACCAACACGTCCTCCACAATGCCATCTGGTCTGGCCAAAGAATGATCCTGTTACACCCCGTAAATTCTCGACATGTAGATGGCCCATTCACATGTTGGTTAAGAGTTTTTGAATGCCATACATGCTAGGAAAAGGCCCGGGGAAAGACCGGATAAGTGACACGTCGAACCATCGCAAGAGAAGACTGGCAGACCCCCTCCGCGATGGCTAGAGTGTCACGGAGGCTCACCTCCGTGATACACAGCGTGTCACGGAGGCTAGGCTCCGCGATACATACCGTGTCACGGAGGTGAGGTGCAACCCCAAGTATAAAAGCCTCCAAACTTCGGTTTTTGATTTAATTAACTTATAATTTCCAGTAAGAACAGAGAGTAAACCAGAGAGGAGGAGGAACAAACAATCCTATCCATTTCTCATCCGATTATGCCGCCAAACGCGGTCCAAACTCAAATTAACTCCATATACCGAGGTATTAAGCAACAAGGAGCATTCCTACGGATTTAGTTTCGTGAAATTTGGCCGGTGAATCATCGTGCTACCGAGCTAAGGTAAGTGGAATTGCTCCAAATTAGTGTCAATACACTCCTAGCCCTAAGTGAGTATTTCTCCCTTCTGGACTTTCGAGAAATAGCGAGTTTTCGACCGCCTTTCGATAAGCCAAAGTTTGGGCTATATATATATATCAAAAGTGTTACCTTTTTCCAGGATATTAATGTATTTAGCCCTAATTGATATATATATGAATACAATTAGAAGTAATAGCTGAATATTGGTCGAGGTACGCCAGTTATCCGGAAGCCAACAACTGAGGTATGTAAAGCTAGTTTCCTTGGCAAGTTAGTAGTCTCGGTATAGTAAAATAGTTCAAAGGCCAGTAGAATGTTTCAGAAGTTGTGTGTTATGTTTAGTATGAATATTAGTACGATATTGGAAGCATCATGTTATGTATAGCGTGAAACTTGCTAGCACGATATAAATTCTAATACAAAGTGTTAGGAACTGTACAACATACCCATTATGTGATTTAGTAAAGTATGTTAGGATATTATTGTGATCAGTTGAAACCTAGTAAAGCAATATAAGTATCTGTAAGGTATCTCAGAAGTAGAATGGTAGAATAAAATGAAGTTTAGAAAGCATGTTAGAAATAGTAAATCATGTTACTATGAAACTCAGTTATACAACATGATTCCCAGCAGAAAAACTATTTCTTGTTCAACATTTGACTCAGCACAGTATGACAGAAGATTATATATATATATATTTATACTATTATCAGTCTTAGCATGTATTAAATACCTACATATCACTATCACTAGTTCAGCATACAGTATGTTCAGATACATTATCATCACTAGCTTCAGCATGTGGTATACGCAGTTAGTATTACTAGTTGAGACCACTGTATTGTCTTGGGGTCGGATTACCTAGCATTGATGACCTCCCCAGGGTTAATAGCTGTATCGACTCGTCCTCCAGAGGGTGAGGATACATCGCTCTACGAAGTGGCATGCCGTCCCACAGGGGACGAAGATGGGATGTCGGTTTTCCCCATATTGTGCCTTGGTCGGCCTTTATACACCCCCGTCGAGCGGGTACGCACGGGTGTTGATTCAGGAGTCCTCTAGACTCAGGTACAGTTATAGTCAGGGGCTCAGCGAGCCCAAGTGCATACCCAGGGGATTGGCAGGATGCTTATAGTTATTATAGGACATGGGATGACCGAAGTAGGGGTATAGATTGCGTGTTGATTGTACCTCCCGGCTTATGGGGGCCGGGTAAGGTTTGTGTGTGTGCTATGCTATGTTATGCTATGTTATGTTATGCCACGTTACGCTAGATACGAGTAGATCGACAGTAAAACGTTACATTTCCAGGTATGACTCCTACTCCTTCCAGCATAGTTGAGAATAGGCTTAGCTTTACATTTTCTGTTAGTTCCAATCTATTTCTTTCTATTTCAGTTCCATCGGTTGTATTGTTGTTTGCAGATATTTTTCAGTGGTTGCTTTACATACTCAGTACCAGCAGTACTGATGCCCATTTGGGGCGCTGCATTACTTGCCTGCAGGTACTCATAGACGAGGAGTCGATACCTCATGATTCCAGCCAGCTCACAGGGTCATCAGCTCCAGTCATCCAGATCTAGATAGCTATAGGTTTATCCCTTTTCCTTTGTTGTACAGTATGGGTAGGCCGGGGCCCTATCCCGACCATTTTATCAATATTCTTAGAGGCTTGTAGTCTTTATACATTTCCCTGTGGTTAGTTGTGCTGGTCGTGTGGGGCCGTGCGATTATTTAGCTGTTTATATTGCCCGTGTGAGGCCTTATTCAGTTAGTAGTGGTGACCTTGTCGATCACGTAGCTGTTTAGCATCTGTTATATTGATTCAGAAGTAACTAGTCAGCATGGTAGCCTTATCAGCCCGCTTAGGTTCCCCTATATGTATGTGATTCTGGTTAGCTGATGTTATAGTACAAGTGGCTATAGGCCTAGTCGGCCGGAGGCTGTATTTACAGCCGTTATATAGCCCATCGTTTCCTTGAATTCAGAGTTAGAGCCAGCCAGGCACCAAAAGTGCTTAGGCTCAGCAGTCTAGCAGTTCAGGTCCCAGTAGGGCACCAGGTGCCAGTCATACCCCCCAAGGTGGGACGTGACAGATCCGCTAACTGCAAGATCACTGTAGTTGGTCTAGGACTGCCCAGCCCCAACTTCTTGAACACCAAGGTCGGCATCAAGTTTATGCTTGCTCCCAAATCACATAGCCCGTGAGCTCGGATACTTTGCCCGATTGTGATCTGAATTGTAAAGCTCCCCAGGTCCTTGAGCTTTGTTGGCAACCTGTTCTGAATCCGGGAAGTGCACTCCTCAGTAAGCGCCACCGTAGCATACTCCGTCAATCTGCTTTTGTTAGCTATGATGTCCTTGATATACTTTGCATATTTAGGCACTCCCTGCAAAATATCAACCAAAGGTAAATTAATGTGTACCTGTTTAAGCACCTCCATGAACTTTTTAAAATAAGCTTCCTCCTTTTGTTTCTTTAATCTTTGAGGGAACAGGAGTGGTGGTCTTTCTACTTCAGCTGCCTTCTCTTTCCCCCTCTCATCATCATGTTCCCCCTCTTTTTCCACTGCTCCTGATTGCTGAGGTGATCTTTCTGGTTCCACCTCCTTGAGTTGTAAACCACTCCTTGTGGTCACTGCATTGACTTGCTTGGGATTCGGGTCAGTGTCACTCGGTAGTCCTCCTCTGGGCTTGGTGTTTTGAGCTCCAGCTAGTTGTCCAAACTGGTACTCCAATGCCTTTGTAGCTAACTGGTTGTTTTTTATGTCTGCCGCCAATTTCACATAATCAGCCTGCATTTGAGCTTGGTTAGCTAACATTGTTTTAAACATTTCCTCAATGCTGATGGGTGGTGGAGGAGGTGCATTGTTTCCTCTGTATTGAGATTGATAATTCTGCTTCCCTCCTTGATTTCTCTACGCACCCTGATTCGAACTCTGCCCTTGATGGCTGTTACTACCCTAAGAGAAATTCGGATGATTCGTCCAATTCGAGTTGTAATTATTTCCATACAGTTGGTGATTATTTCTCTGGATTTTCCCAACAAAGTTCACTGAATCTGGATTTGCACTACAACACTCAGCTGAGTGTTCATTACTACCGCATACCTCACAACAAACCTGCTGCACTACATTAACTGGGGATTGTGGTTGATTCAAGCTCATACTGTTGAAGTGGGTGTTGAGTTGACTTTGCAATGCAGCTAACTGTGTAGCGATAACTCTAAACCATCCACCTCAAAAACTCCTGTCACTTTCCTTGTTCGTCCTCTTGAAGAGTCCGCATTCCACTGTGGATTTCCTTGTGAAATATGATTTAACAAAGTATACAGCTCCTCATAGGTCTTTTCTAATGCTTGTCCCCCAGCTGCTGAGTCTAGCAAAATTTTTGTGTGGGGTTCCAAACCCTCTATGAAAGTATGCACCAGCATATCATTGGATTGGTGATGGTGAGGACAATCCCTTAGCAATGATTTGAACCTTTCCCAAGCTTGATACAGATTCTCCCCCTCTCTTTGTTTAAAACTTAGAATCTGACTTCTAAGTCTTGCTGTTTTCCCGGATGGAAAGAATCTTATCAAAAACTTTCTTGCAAGATCATCCCAAGTGGTGATAGAGTTAGGTGGTTCAGCTTTCAACCACCTCTTTGCTTCCCCCAATAATAAAAATGGGAATAATGTAAGCCTCACGTAGTTGGATGATACTCCAGCGGGAATGTAAGTGTCACTTATCTCCAAAAAGTTTTGGAGATGTTGTTGTGGATATTCATGAGGGAGACCTGTGAATTGCCCGCTGGTGTGCAACAAGTGCACCATATTCTGTTTAAGCTCAAACCTCCCTCCTGGCTCTGGTCTGCGAATGCTTGATGTAACATTGTTAGCATGTGGGATTGCCACTTCGCGAACCGGCCTAGCTGCCATTTCCTCGGGCACTAACACTGCCCTCACAAGTGGTGGATTCTGTTGTTGCTCCAGAATTTCCTGTCTAAGCAACTGTAGCTTTTTCTCTAGAGCTTCCTGATCTTGGGCAGATTTATATGCCCTAGTGATACTCAAACGTATCATTTTCGCCTTGTTTGTTGTGCAATGTGTATATATTCTCATGTAGTTGGTAATAAAATGCGAATTTATACTAACCAACATGATTAGCATTTGTTTTGCAGGAAAATATGATTTTTAGGAGCTAAAATGCATGTTGGAACAATATCGGAGTTGGACTTGGATGCAAGCATGGAAAAGACATTGGAATGCACAAAGTATAGGGGCTCCGCGATGGAGCCGTGCCACGCTACCATCGCGGAGGCACACTGCCTAGAGAGGAAATTAATTGGCAAATTCCAGTGAGACCTCACGACAGCTCCGTGGCACGGAGATAGGCCTCCGCGTTGGCCTCCGTGCCACGTTGAGGCTATAATCCCGGACCCTGGAATTCCAGAGAGGGTCCGCGTCCATGCCGTGTCATGGAGGCAGTGCTCCGTGATGGCCTCCGTGACACGTTGCTTGTTATTCTTGGAAAAATTTTCCACTAGTATAAATAGCACACTTAGGTTTATTTTAATTAATTCAGACTTGGTGGAGCAAGGACGTGGGTTAGAAGCAGTTGAGGGACGAAAAAGCTAAGGGAATTCTTCTCTTCCTTTCTTCTTTCAATCAATTGTATGTATGATTTACACTTGTTTTAGGATGTTTAATCCACAAATGAGTGGCTAATTCTCTTCCTTGCTGAGGTTTTGAATAATGGTGATGAATTTTGATTGTTAATTATATGGTTTTCTTCTTCTTCTTCCATGTTGTTCTATTAATTCTTGTTCTTACTGCATTAGTGTGTGTCCGACATTAATGTACATCTAAAAAGTCCAATTTCACTCGAGAGAGCACGAAATTGGAAAGTTGTGAATTAATAGGGTATTGTTCTTAACTTGATTTGGGAAAATTAGGTTTTGATGTGCTTTCTTGATAGAAATATACTTGAAAGTCGTATTAGTCAATTTAGGAACCGGAATTGTAGTGCTAGGTCATAAATTGCATTTGATCACAGAAATGTAGACTAATGGTTTATGATTCTAAAGTGAAATTAAATACGAGAGTTTTAATTTCTAGGCTAATGTTCTTGGCTAGCAACATGAAGAGAAGAATAACCGAGTTGTGATTATCGTCAAATTCATTACTTGTTCTTAACCTTGGCATGCTCATATCCATAGTTTAAATTCACAGTAAATAATTGTTAATAGTTTTAGTATATATATATTTTATAAACAAAAACTTATTTAACTGTTGGTTACGCTGTTGTTAGCATAATTAGAAATAAGATAAGAATATAGTGTACTTAAGCAATTTTACTTATCCTGAGTCTCCTTGGATCGATACTTGGCTTACTTAGCCACTTTATTACTTGTTTGACGATGAAATTGTCTTTCCGGCTCTATGTATGAATCCACCAACTCCTTATCTCTTGCCAGTGTTCTGCTGAATTCAATATCTGCAAGAGAAAGGCTAAGATCAAGTTGTCAGCACTTAAATAGAATTTGTAAACTAACACTAAGAAACTAATTTTACCAATTGCCAATCCCTGGCAACGGTGCCAAGAACTTGTTCGGGCTTTGGTGACTACAACGCAAGTACACGTAGTCAAACAAGTAGTAAAATGACTTAAGTAAAGCCAAGTATTGACCCCACAAGGACTAAGCTACGGTAATAATTAACTTAAGTGTTAATGAACTATATCTTAAAAATGCAGACAACCAAACAACTAATATTTTGAGAATTTGAGTTACTAATTTATAAAAATCTAAGGAAAAATTATAAAGTGAGTATGAACAATAATAATGAGCAAGCTGAGGTTAAAACGAACATGCAGGGAATTAATTTATCAATACAATTCAGTTAATCTTTCCTACAGTTGCTAGTCAAGAATTATTGCCTATGGATTGGAACTTTCGACTCCTATCTAACTTAAGAATCATTAGTCTTAATCTACATTTCTGTGATAAAAGAATTTCATGTTCTAGCCATACATTCCCGATTCCTTAATTGACTAATAAGACTTTCAGATATATTTCTATTCTGAATGTAAATCAATTCTCAATTTTCCAAACTAAGAAGAGATCATATCCTACCAATTCTCATCTTTCCTATTTCTTTCCTTTTCAAAATCAAGATTGGATTTTTTAGATATATATTAACATTGGCCAAACATTAATGCAGTAAGAACAAGAATTGATAGAACAACCATTGAAGAAAAGATGAAAGCTGAAATGATTAACAATTACATTCCACTACAATTGTTCTTAACCTCAGCAAGAAGTGAATTTAGCCACTCATTTGTGGATTAAACATCATCAAATAAGTGTAATTCATACAAACAATTGAGATAAAAGAGAAAGAGATAGAGAAGAACCCTAGAATTTTCGTCCCCTCAACTGCCTGTAACCCACGTTCTTGCTCAACCAAGTCAGAATATTTAAAATAAAACCTAAGTGTGCTATTTATACTATTGAGAATTTTTCCCGGAATAACAAGCAACGTGGCACAGAGTGTATCGCAAAGCACTCCCTCCGTTCCACGGAGTATCACAGACCTTCACTGGAAGTCGGCCCCCCAGGCAATTTAACCTCAACGTGCCACGGCCTGCATTGCGGAGCCTGGCCAACGTGACACGGTGCTATCACGCACCTTCACTGGAAATTGTCAAATTTATTTCCTCTGACGCAGAGTGCCTCCGCGATGGCAACGTGACACGGCTCCATCGCGGAGCCCTTGTTTTTGCTGATCTTCCATGTCCTTTTTCACTCCTTGTTTCCAAGTCCATTCCCGATTTTACCAACATATATCTTAGCTTTCCAAAATTCCATTTTACCTGCAAAACAACACTAATCATGTTGGTTAGTATAAATTCACATTTAACTACAAATCACATGAGAATGTACACAATAATGATATACAAACAAGTCGAAATGAAGCATTTGAGTATCACTTGGGCATGAAATTCCTCCCAAGATCAACTACCACCACCATAATTACTAGCCACTAGCATCAATAATTATCACGATCATCACTACAAACCATCTCTCCATCACTAGCTAACATAAATATTTTATTTTTTATTAGATAATAAGTTTATTTTATTAAATTAATATTTCTTAATATTTAATTTTTTAAATTTGTACATTTAATATATTTACAAATAAATAAAATTTGTACGTTCAAATGTTGAAAAATAAATAGTTTTAATCATTCAATGTTCACATCTAGAGTTAACATCTTAATTATTTAAGTGTGCATTATTCAGTCATCTTAATGTTAATGAAAACAAATGAGTCCTCATTATTGGTATAACAACAACAACAACAACGACAACAACAATAATAATAATTATTATTATCATGGTAAACTCTTTTCTACTTTTAATCCAATATTTCGTGTTTGAGCTATAAAAATGTAATCTTCGTTAATAAATAGAGAGTATTTTACTATCAAAGTAAAAAGTTGATATAAATTTAAATTAATCATAGTAAAAAAATAAATATCAAACATTAGATTAGAAAAAAAAAGGACCCCCAATTTCACTAGCTATGAGAGGCAAACATAGAGCCCGAAATCAAAATGAAGTCTTCTTTCTAAAGAGTTAACTTTATGTGTAAAAAAGATAGAACATTCATATCTATAATGCATGCATTTCATGCGCTATGTTGGATTATTGGGCCATTTAATTCGGCCTTGATTGTTTTGGCAAAGAGAACAACTATATGAAGACGTGTTGCATCAACACTCAATTTAATCAAGAAGTTACGTTGTCACGTATCATTAGGATTTTGATTGCACGATGTCCGATGACGATGGATTTTCATGAAAGTATTATGATATATTGTAAATAAAGTAAAGGGAGATATGTGCACGTCATAGTGATGTCACTTATATACCGTGTGTATTAAGTTTTTCTACTAAGAAGGGTTTTCTTTCTTAGAAAATTCATATTAAAATAAGACTGCTAAGTATGTTGAGAGGTGAAAATATAGCTTGATTGATATTTTCTTCCGAAGGATCCTATTGCCATTGATGATGGCCACTCAAACTAGAGCAGATATTCGGATTGTTTCAACATCAATGAATACATGTCACACCTTTAAATAGAGCATGATGAAAAATTCATGAACTAAAAATTTCAAATCTATGTGAGTATTACAATGGCCTATGAAGTGAATGGACATATCAATACACTGAATCACATTATTTACTTGAAAACATTCCAGGTTCCCATTCCAACAAGATTTTCAATAATCATGTCTCAAATTGAATGTCTTTTAAGATTGCAGTAACCAGGATTAGAAAAGAGAACAATTAAATATTATTAAGATGTGATAAATTCTACATGCTCAAGCTGATTGAGGAACAAGTATCATCGATAGGTAAAGATTTGATATTTACAAAAAGAAGAAATGTCTAACAAAATGTTTTATCTAATTATAATACTTAGAGCTTCTATCCTGCTGATGATGTTGGTTAAGGTTGCTATAGTTGTGTTTTATTTTTCATTTATGATGTGATACGTTATTTCTTTAAGCAAATTTGTCGACTCAATTTTATTAGTCAATTTTTTCTGATTGTGTAATTTATAATGTGTTACTTGAATTTCAAACATATTAGACTTGATAAAAATTGCATATACTATATAAATACATCATACTTCTTTAGAAAAAGCCTATTAACACATTCAATGTTGAATATATTACCACTACATAATGCAAAATATAAATAATACATAACACATCTTGCATGAAACAATTCTCACATAAAGTACAACTATTACAAAAAAAAAATCAAATAGTAAAGAACAAACCTAACCAATTATACAATATCTTCATATAATAAACATCAACTATAAATCACCATACAACCTTAAATGATTCTTCTGCTTTTCATCTTCATTCAGTTGTTCTTTTATATAATTTCTCTCGTATTCAGTTTCACTAAATTTATCTTTCATGTAATATCTTTATTCTTCTGAGTTTATTTAGCAATGTTTTAAAAATATTTTCAATTTTTTTCAGCTTCTTTGAGTCAAAACTTTAATGTGAACTTCATATTATTTTGTGAAGTTGATGTATCGACATCAATCAGGAGCTTTCTCAATCTCGACAACATCGTGCTTGTTTGGTTTGTCTATCGTGAATCATATGGAATAAGAGTATAGAATAATATTGAATGGAAAAAATATAGTACTCTTTATATTTTCTCTTTTCAACTAACTCATGCACATAGGTGGTTCTTATATAGTCATACGACTTTCTTTTGTATTATAGTATTAGGATTCTACATTCTTATCATAAACTATATCAAAATAATATATTGCAAGTATGTTAACGTTAGAATTTTACATCCTAATCCTAAACTATGTTGCTCTATCATCTGCCTCAAGTTAGAGGTTGGAAATCAGGCAAATCCAAGCTTGCTCCGGAGTTCATGTAAAGATTATTGTCTATGATTCATTAATTGTTAATATAGAGAGTCCTGTGGAGTTTTCAGATGAGATTGGTAGGAGTAATCCTACCTATAAATGCAAGAAATAGCAGTATGGTTATTTCTTCCATAAATTTGGCGCGGGTTTGTACGTCCTCTTCCTTTGAAATAGTTGTCTCTACTTCTACCAAACGAACCTTTTATTTTATTGTCTTGAAAAGTCATGGCTTGATTGACATAATCCTTCTTGCTGTTTTATTCTCTTATATTGTAGTCTTCTATGTCTATTAAGTGTTTTGATCCTTGTGCCGATTCCGGTCTTTAGTCTTTTCTTTTGTGTGTTGAGCGAGTTTGCATTAACAAACTGAGTGAAGATTATACATGGAACTTTGCTCAGCATAACAATCCTCAAGGTCTTGTATTTATTTTCAATACTTTTAGCAAAGTTTATAATCTTGCTATCATCGTCTAGCGATTTTGTATAGTGGCAAGACTATCAAAAATTCCCTTGAATTCTTTTATATGTTAATCTATAAATTTTAACCTCATTTTGATACTCTAAATATGTTGCTTCAATTGAAATTTCTTATCCTTGATAGCTTGCAGGTAATTGTCCTCAAGACTCTCCCAAATTTATTTGGCTGAAGTGCAGTTAATAATAAGAAACATTGACTCTTTGATCATAGTTTCAATTAGCCAACTTCTCACCAAGACATCTTTTTCATTCCATACTATAAATCTAGGGTTGATATTTTCTTCATCTTTTTTATTTATCACAACCTTAGATTGTGGTTCACTCATTTTAATGTCACCACTCTTTAAAGACTGCATCAACTAGCTTATTTGGATCCTCCAAACAAGATAGCTTGATAATTTTAATTTTATGGGACATACAACTATGAATTGATGGAAAGATCCTAGTGAAAGAGAGAGAGTACTGGAGAAAGATGAATTGACAATTGAAGAACATGGAACACAATTTAGGATACAAAATAACTTAGCTTAGAACAAAGATTTGATACCATGAGGAAGATTATATAATAATATTGAGTGTAAAAGTACAACTCTGTATGTTTTCTCTTCTCATCTAACTCATGCGCATAGATGGTTTTTATATAGCCATATGAATATTTATTGTACTATAATATTAGGAGTCTACATCCTGATAATAAATTATATCAAACTAATTTATTACAAATATATTAACATTAGAATTCTACATTCTAATCTTAAACTATGTTTTTCTCTATCATATATCACCTAAAGAAGTGATCACATCACTATTTTTCTACAATTTATAACAAATAATTTACTTTCAACAGTTTATACAATTCTAAAATTTGTGAACCAAATTTCTAATGGTCATTGATTCTTCATCCTAAAATATTGAGCACAAAAACAAATATCAAAATCTATAGATAACATTAGACTTTCAAATACTTGAGAGACACAATTAAGTTTTCAAAGGAGTATAAGAAAGAGAGAAAACTGAAAGATGGAGAAGAAGAAGATGGGAAAGGGGGATGATTGACTCGATATATAATGGAATAGTAACACATAAAATTCATGCATTATATGGGTTAAACCAAATGTCCATTAAATGGAGATGATGATCAGACTCAAATAATAAATGAATTCTAGCATTTCCGCTCTTGTTAAACTGATTAAACATGCGTATGGTGTCCTCTGTGCAATTTTTCTCCAGAATGGATAAGGATGATCATAAAACCATCTAATGCTCTTTATGAGAGAATTTTCACTCTCTTTTTCTGAACAGAGACTACAAAAAATACAATAAATATATCAAGTCATAAATAATTAATTAAGATGAAAAAGAAATCTAAATCACTTATGAAAACAAACTTACCTAGATCCAATCAATCACGATTACTAATCTTTCAAGATTGTCTTTCTCTCCAGGCTCTAGCTCTCCATCTGCTGGTGCAGGTGTTGGTGCCAGTGCAGGTGTAAATATCGAAAGTCTATATAACTAGATCAAGGGTAGAGTGGATGTATGTGTGTCTAACTCAAAGATTCTATCTCTAAGTTGCAAGTTAGATAGGTGGATACTGACCCATGCGGGGAAGGAATATTCGACAATGAATATGTCGAGTTGCCTTGTGGTGGAAGCATGAGTGTTGTAGGTATGAAAGTGTGAGAAATAATAAATGAATGCATTGAAGGAGACATACCTGAAAATGTGTTGGATGCCCAGTGTCATTGGAGACATAAGACAACACTGGTGAAGAATAGTGAATATAGGGAGAAGATGAAAGACCACCTAAAGAAGCACTAGTATGTAGTGGTCTCCTAGGCGTTCTCCTACTACTTTTACTTGATTTACTACTTCTATTACTATGGCCTTAATCACCAACACCTGATGAAATTACATACATGTATATATATATATATAAATATACAAGTATTAAATAAAATTGCTTTAAAAAAATCAATATGCTAGTTGTCACTCTCCCATTCTTTCTCCTCGCTTGTTTCATTTTCATCATTCTCCTATTCTTTCTCCTAACTTAATCCATAATCATCAGTTGATTTTTCTTCCCTGCTTGGTTCATTTTCATCATCTAATTCTTTCTCAATATTTGTGTTGGTAGTTATCTCATCATCAGAAACTTCTTCAAATATGTGTTTAGGATGTTCTAAACTGTTTTGTAAGTTAGCATTTACTATTTGATGAAAAACTGTCACATCATTTTTGTACACCACACACATTATCAATCTCAATCTTACGCATAAGCTGAGTCTTTATAACCATCCACCAACCAACCCTATCTCCATGTAAAGAATATGGAGCATAATACACCTACTTAGTATTTTGTGCAATGATAAAAGGATCATAGAAATTATACTATCCCATGTGCTTAAGTTCAATTACATTATGTTGTTGATTCACCTTGATACCTCTATGTGATAGATCAAACTACGTGCACCAAAATAATAATATCTTTTTTCTCAACCATCTAGGATACATAACTTTGATGATCTCTTGTATCACACCATAATAATCAATAGTTTGGCTATTACTGTCTACATCACCTTTAACGCGTACTCCACTGTTATTGATTTTCTAATACTTAGAAATTTCTTATGTTTGAAACTTGAAACCATTTGCACAATACTTATTCATCAACTAAAGTTGACTATCAGGCCCACATGCAATATCTCTCACCAATTGCAAATGTTCATCAGTACTATTTTTAGCATAAACCTATATAGTATTAAATGAAAAATATAGTCTTTCAGCAAATGACTATATTGTACTTATATCTTTAACATGAGGTTTAACACTAACATAGTCTTTCAGCCAATTGAAAAACCTCATATATATGACATCATTACCTCACTAGCTTACAAAGTAACTGTGCTATAAATTGTGATTTTTCATTCATTTAACTGTTAGTATTTAAATCACGTTATTCAATAACACAATTCAAAAGTTACTTAAAATATGATTGAATCTCGAAGTAATTGAGCAAAATATGTATCATAGCTGATTGCATCTCCATACAACTCAAACTTCATCTGGTGCATTTTTTAGAACCTTGACCTACTTGATTTAAGAATTAAAGTTGGTGGATGGTAAGGTGTCACACCCCAAACCCAGGGAGATACGATCGGCACCCGATGCCTCACTTGATCGAGCAAACCTGCAGCTAACCAACAACTAACCATAGTTAAAGTTGACGAGGCTCGACACCACGGTAATATAAAATACAATCACAGTAAACAACGACAAGAGAAAACAAAGCCTCAAGACAAACACGATATATACAAGGTTGACAAGGACAAACATGGATAACAAGTTCTATACAATATGGCCAACAAGGCCTATAACTACAACACAATCCAAAAGGATAGTCTTCGAGCCTCTACGAGTCTACGAGGTCATAAACGATCGATATAGAACCCCGACCTGCCCAATATACATATGTACAAAAAGTAAAATAAGTGGTGACTCTAAACAAGCTAGAGCTTACCAATAGTTGGACCTCATCTCAACTACACGGGTCACGATCTGTTTGATGATTCACACCTGTAGGTATAAATACAACGCCCGAAGGCTCAGGACTTTAGTATAATAATATATCAAGTATATAATACAATAGAAAAAGTAAGCACAAAATAACAACAGTAGGAGTATAAGGGGACACCAACAAAATACAATAACTGCACTCCGCCCAAGCTATCCAACAATGATGATAGATCATAGCTACTACCAACCCATGTACTCAGTTCATAATTAATCGGAGTAATTTAAAATACAAACGACACAATATTATACACACACACACATATATATGTATATGTATATATCAACAAACAATAGAAAAAATCACAAGCCTTGCTAGAAAAACTCTCAGCTCACAGGCTATTCGCATTCACGTTAGCTCAATCCTACAGGGGGAAACATAAAATAACCCCAGGAAAGCTAAGGGATGTCGGAGAAATCCTCGCACATGCACCAGCTTAACACTAGAAGAGGAAGCAATCAGACCTTGTAGGTTGGCCTTATCTTTGGTCTTGATCTGTAGCCAAAATAACTCTCGCGCATTGGGTACTCGCTAAGCCTCAAGATATCAAGCTAGTACAATCACACATGGGTATATAAGTAACTGGAACGCAAGTATATACACACAACATCCCACTAATCAGTCAATAACACCACAAACCAATATCTACCCCTTGACTCACGTTCTTCGAGTTCGACTAACACGTTGACGTGCCATCAAGCTCACAAGTCTAAGATCGAAAGAGCTATATGTTTGAATAAATTACCAACACAAATAGAATCTCAATAATAGAATATTATCACAAATCAAGGGCTATAAGGACAACCCACATGCACGAGTTTATCGATTATAACAATTTTATGAAACAAACATGCAAAAAAGAATGGGTTGGTCTTAACATACGTTGAATACAAGGATCACGAACTTACAAATCAAGGGCTATAAGGACAGCCCACATGCACGAGTTTATCGATTATAACAATTTTATGAAAAAAACATGCAAAAAAAAAATGGGCCGGTCTTAACATACCTTGAATACAAGGATCACGAACTTAGCCAAAACCTCAATTCTACAAATACCAAACTTACTGTCACAAGCATCCTTTTACTTCACTAACAAGAAACTACAAGCAAAGCAACAAGAAAAACACGTACAACATGTCTCGGTAATACTTCTATGGATTTGAATATAGAAACTCCGAAGCAAGATACTGATAGGTATCACAAGATCACTTCTAAGATATTAATATGGATATCAAGAAGATAGGGTTGCTTATCAAGCTAGGTTATACAAAATAGCCACCAACTACTCAAATAATAAAATTAATTTAAATATAGGGGGGTTTACATTAGGATCACTATCATCGTCATCATTGTGATTTGGCATATTTCTCATAAATGGCACTTATTCCCCAAAGTAGTAAGACCAAAATGAGTTGTTTTCCTTTCAAGATAAGCTTCACAGGTAGATCCTTCAATCTTAGACCTCTATTTAGCAGTTCTTTTTCACTTTTCAATAGTTTTGTATAATTTGATGTTAGTTAGTAATAAGTTAAGAGAAAATAACTTAATTCACTCATGGTATATAAAGTTAGAATCTTTACCTCTCAAATGAATACATCCATATGTATTGAACTGGGCCCTCAAGGAGTGCCTCATATACAAGGTGAATTAGTAGGTGTTCCATCACCTGAAAGAAGCCACATGGAAAGATCTTTTCCAAATTAGTGGTAATCACTGGAATATTCTGATTTATATTTTCTAAGTTACCCTCCCATAAAGTGTTAGAACACAAATTTTTGAAAAAAAACAAACTAATCAGGTAGTTGGCAAAATGCGATAGAAATCAAAATTTTCATAAATATGACAACCATGACTTTTTATATCACATAACGTTCCTTCATTCATATCTGCACGCTTTGCCAAATTTTAAGAGTATCCCTCAGGCATCCTCAAATTCTTAACCCACTTATAAATCACCCATTTCTCATTCAATGTGAATGAAAAACTCTCTTTGGACTTTAACACTTTATTATTCTGTGATTTTTGCAACCATAGTTTCTTTATTTTGCAATATTTCTTTAAGTTCATTCTGGCTTTTGGATTATATTTTGTCTTACCCTTAACATCCATCACTGTGTTAAACAAGCTATCAAAATGTCACGATCCGAGTCTACACCCTGGACGAGACACGGTACTTGGTGCGAAAAGTGACCCCAAGCTAACCCATGGTCTATCATTACACTGGTAAACTGAGTAAACATACGCGGAAGCTGTATAAAAATAATTATGTAACTAATGCTATAGAAAGTGTAAACATAACTATAAGGAATACTAGATATCTGAGTCTGAAAGCCAACTACTATTTGACGAGTTGCTGGGACAAGCCCCCAGCTAACTAAAATCTGATTGACATGAATCTAAATAAAAGCAAATATCGTCCGCGGAATATGAGGATTCACCAAATAGACTGCTGCTACTGAAATCACCGGAGGGAACTACTAACGATGCTGAGACTAAGAACTGCGTCTGTATCATAATACGATATAGCATAAAAAGTATGCATAAGTACTTTGAATGTATTGAGTAAGTGAGATATACAATAAGCATGGAAAAATAAGCACTGAACTAAAATAACATTAAATGACCCACTAATACTAAATACTGCTGAAAGCTGAGCTATAACTGATATGGTCAATAGTGACCCTGACTGACGATTATGAATATGTCCTGGAACTGAGTGACTGAACTAAGCTAAACTAAACTAAAACTGTACTAACAAGTGGGAGAGTGTATAACCAATATATAATCATGTGAGCTAAATGTGGAGTCCAATGTATACACCCCATCGGAGAAAGCTCACTGTACCTTGCCAGGGTATAGTGGCTGAGGTGGTTGATCACAAGTCTGGGGCTCGATGGGCCAATAACCTACGGTGGCGATGTAGTTATGAAACCTGGGTGCGCTGGAACCCCAATCCGCTTGGTGCTAAGTACTACTCCCACTGGATAGTCCTAACTTGACTACTAAGTTGATAGCTTGAAGCTAGGGTCCTGGACTAAGTTAGGAATATTTATCTGGAAGTAATGTAAGAGTCTGTAGGACTGAATAACTGAAAACTGGTATTCTAAGACTGACCAGAGCTGCTTATCTAGAAGCGTCATAACCATATAAAGAACTAATTGATAACTAATACTGCTGGTTCTAAGACTGGTCATAGCTTCTTATTTAGAAGCGTCTTAACCGTCTAGAGGACTAACTGATAACTGAAATGAGGGAGTATACTGAATTAAACTGCTAAAAGAACTAACTATCCTCAAACTAATCAGCTGACTTACTGAGCGATACTGAAAATGCTCAATTCTTGAATGAGACTAAACTAGAATGCAGCTGACTGTGAACTCACATAATGGTAATAATATGGAAAATCAAGAGCTATAGGAGTCAAGCAACAAATGAATCTAATCAACTACACAAGACCTAATTTACTTCATTTATAGAGTTAGGGATAAAACCATTTCACATGAATAAATAGTAACATGATCACTAAGTAGTAGAAACATAGAAAGAATACATAGGGACAACAATCCACAAGAATTAATAAGGATCTGGCTACGAATTTACCCTAACTCAAATCTTCAGGGCTAGAACTGATAGGAAATTACAGAAGGGTTTTGGGGCACAAGGGAAGAATAATTCCCTTGTTGAATTCTCACATACCTGGTGTAGAAATATCAGAGAAAACCCTTGAGAAATCTGAGAAGAAAATTGAAACCCTTGATCCTGCTCTGTGCTTTCTGACTGAGTTTTCTACGTTTTGACTTTGAGAAAAATGAGAGGAATGAGAGAAGACTGTTGACTAACTCCCTAAATCCCTCTGAGAATAACCCCAAATGATATAGTTTATGGTATTAAAGAGATGGAAAACTATAAAAATAACCCTGAAAGAAAATTTGAAAATCTGCCTGATGGCATCCAACGAGTCACACAATGGGTCGTTGGTTATGACCACGACCCGTTGGGACTAGTCATTGGTCCTGTCCTGATTTTCATGCTCACTGGAAATGGACCACGGTAGGGAACCATGACTTGTTGGATGGAACAATGGGTCATTGGTTTCTCTCATGGTCACTGGCAGGAAAACTTGGTCCCTTTGCTAACAAACGACACAACGACTCGTTGGTAGAACCAATAGGTCATTGTGTCTGCTCGTGGTAAACACTGTCTTGACCTGAAGGGTTGCTGGTTTAGGCAATGGGTGGCAATGACTCATTGGTATGAACCACGAGTCGTTATTCCCATTCGTTGGTTCAGGGGGAGGTCTGGCAGGTTTTTGGACTTGGGATACAACGGAGGATAGGACGACTCACTACTCCTTCTAACGGGTTGTCCTATGCCTCATTGATCCCAAAAAGGAATTCTGCAGGACAGATAATGTCTCAGACAATAGTCCATTACGGGTGACAACGACTCGTTGTCTAGGTCATTTTGTAAAAAAAAATTTCTAGTGCTTTCTGATTTTTCATGCAAAGTCTGAGTTTGATCTAGGAAAGTTTTAGGGTGTTACAATATCTCCCCCTTGGAATCATTCGTCCTCGAATGAACACTAAAGCTGCTGGAAAACTAGGAAAAGAGCTGTAATTCCCAGAATGAAACAATAAATTGATTTATGAAGGAGTCACTGACTCCGAACATGAACATGCATACTAACTAGTTGATGCAACTAAGATGCATACTGAAAACATGAATAGAGCTAATGAGTAAGGAACTGAATAGAGTACTGAGGAGGAATTTAATACATTATGTTGAACCTGAATTTGAAGGGAATAAATGGGGATATTTAGCCATCATGTCTGCTTCTGCTTCCCATGTTTCCCACTCAACTAGCTGGTTCCTCCACAAGACTTTTACTAAACTTCCTTATTGCTCAGCTTACGAACCTGACGGTCTAGGACCTGAACTAGGAATTCTTCATAAGAGAGACTATCCTTCACTCCTACACCGTCCAGTGGAACAATTGAGGTCGGACCACCGATGCACTTCTTCAACAGTGACACATGGAAGACTAGGTGCACAGATGCTAACTCCGAAGGTAATTTAACTCGTAGGCCATATTGCCACTTTGCCTCAGAATCCTATAGGGTCCTACATACCTCGGATTGAGGTTTTTTTTCTTTCCAGACCTCATCACCCTTTTCATGGGTAAAATTTTCAGATAAACCCAATCATCTACAACAAATTCTAACTCTCTCCTCCTCACATCAACATATGATTTCTGCCTGCTCTGAGCTATTTTCAACCTTTCTCTGATAAGTTGCACGTTCTGCATAGCTTCATGAATTGAGTATGGTCCTATCAAGGTAGCTTTTCCAACTTTAAACCACCCTATAGGAGACCTATACCTTCTACCATATAAGGCCTCAAAGGGGCCATCTGAATACTGGAGTGGTAGCTGTTGTTGTATGCAAACTCGATGAGAGGTAGGTGATCATCCAAACTGCCCTTGAAGTCGATCATACAAGCTCTCAGCATATCTTCTAAGGTATAAATAGTTTGCTTAGCTTGTCCATTTTTCTGAGGGTGAAAATCTATGCTGAGTTTGACCTGAGTACCGAGTCCTTTCTGAAATGACTTCCAGAAATGCAAGGTGAACTTGATATCTCTATCTGAAATGATGGATAAGAGAACTCTATATAGTCTAACAAACTCTTGGATGTGCAGTCTAGCATAATCCTCAGCTAAGTCTGTAGTTTTAACCCGGAGGAAATATGCTGACTTGGTCATCCGTTCTACTATCACCCAAATTGAATCATGTTGCCGACGAGTACGAGGTAAACCTGTAATGAAGTCCATATTCACTTCTTCCCACTTCCACGAGGGTATGCTAATATCCTGAGTCATACCCCCAGGTCTTTGGTGTTCAACTATAACCTGCTGGCAGTTTGGGCACTTAGCCATAAATTCTGCAATATCCTTTTTTCATGCCGTTCCAGCAGTAGATTTCTCGTAGATCATGGTACATCTTTGTGGCACCTGGGTGGATGGAATATCTAGAGCTGTGTACTTCTGCCAGTATCTTCCGTCTCAAGTCATCAACGTCCGGAACACATAGTCTGCCCTGGTAAAGAAGCAACCCATCTCCCCCTTTGGAGATAGCCTCCACTTCTTTTCTTAGAACTGCTTCTTTCAACTTAAAAAGAATGGGATCTTCATCCTATTTTGACTTAACCTCAACAACTAACGAGGATTCTGACCCACTCTGTAGTACTACTCCGCCCTCAGCTGAATCCACCAACTGCACTCCCAATCGGGCTAACCTGTGAATATCTTTTCCTAGCTCTTTTCTTCCCTCTTCAGTATGAGCAACGCTCCCCATGGACATCCTGCTTAAGGCATCCGCCACCATATTTGACTTGTCTGGATGATATATCACACACATGTCATAATCCTTCAATAACACCAACCACCTTCTCTGACGAAGGTTCAAATCCTTCTGACTGAACACGTACTAAAGGCTCTTGTGGTTGGTGAAAACATCCACGTGAACCCTGTAAAGGTAATGCCTCCATATTTTTAAAGCAAACACCACTACTGTTAGTTCTAAATCATGATTCAGATAATTCTTCTCATGAACCTTGAGCTGTATGGAGGAATAACGTTCACCTCACGCCGCTGCATTAGAACGCAACTGAGACCAACTCTGGAAGTATTACAATAGACTACAAATCCATCTGTTCCTTCTGGTAAGGTCAAAACTGGAGTTGTAGTGAGTCGAGTCTTCAGCTCTTGAAAACTCTTCTCACATGCATATGACCACTGAAACTTCACCTTTTTTTGAGTTAGCTTAGTCAGAGGAAACACAATAAAAGAAAATCCTTCTATAAACCGTAGATAATAACCGGCTAGACCCAGGAAGCTCCTGATATCTGTTAGAGAAGTGGGTCTTGTCCAGTCTTTCAATGCTGCTATCTTTTTAGGATCTACCTAAATACTCTCACCTGATACCACATGACAAAGAATAGCCACAAACTTCAGCTAGAATTCACATTTGCTGAATTTAGCGAATAGTTGGTGATCTCTGAGAGTCTGCAACACTATCCTCAGATGGTTAGCATGATACTCCTCATTTCCAAAGTATACGAAAATGTCATATATGAACACAATGACGAACATGTCCAGATACTAATTGAATACCCTGTTCATCAGGTCCATGAAGGCTGCAGGGGCATTAGTTAGTCCAAAGGACATAATCACAAATTCATAGTGACCATACCGAATTTTGAAGTCTATTTTCCATATGTCACATTCCCTGACCCTAAGCTGATGATACCCCGACTTGAGATCTACCTTGGAAAAACAACTGGCTCCCTGAAGCTGATTGAATAAGTCGTCAATCCTGGGTAGGGGGTATCTGTTCTTAACTGTAACTTTGTTTAGTCGATAGTAGTCAATACACATTCTGAGGGTACCATCCTTATTTCATACGAACAACACTGTGGCACCCCATAGAGAGATGTTGGGCCTGATAAAACCCTTATCTAGAAGGTCTTTTAGATGTTCCTCAATTCCTTAAGCTAAGCTGGAGCTATTATGTAAGGAGGAATAGAGATGGGTTGAGTGTCTGGAAGAGGGTCTATGTTGAAGTATATTTCCCGTTCGGGAGGGAATCCGGGAAGATCTTCGGGAAATACGTTAGGAAATTTGCTGACAACTGGAACTAATTGAATAGTTGGGGTCTTGGAGCTAGAATCTTTGACCCGAACTAGGTGATAGACGCATCCTTTAGAAATGAACTTCCTTGCCTTAAGGTAGGAAATAAACGGACCCTTAAGTTCTGAAACACTACCCATCCACTCTAAGACTGGCTCATTGGGAAACTGAAACCTGACCACTCTAGTTCTGCAGTCGACTAAGGCATAATCGAAATATAACCAATCCATGCCAAGAATGAGGTCAAAGTCGATCATGTCTAGCTCTACTAGATCAGCTTGAATAACTTTATTCAACACCAAGACTGGGCAGTTTCTATATACCCGACTGGCTTTAACTGACTCACCAACTGGGGTGGAGACTGAGAACGGTTCTGAGAGGACTTCTGGATAGATTTCAAACTGAACAACTACATAATGAGTCACGAATAATAGTGTGGCACCTGGATCTAGTAGGGAATATACATCTAGATGGAAAAGACGTAATATACTCGTGACCATGTCAGGTGAGCTCTCCTAATCCCGACGAGAGGACAAAGCATAAAAACGATTTTGGCACTAACCACCATCTGTACCTAAAGTAGTCCACTATTGAGCCAGACGACCTGCTGGGGCTGCTGAAGTGGTAGACTGTGTTTTCCCCCGTCCTGCTGAAGGACAACACTCCTTTAACCTGTAACCTAGATATCCACATCCAAAGCAACCCTCCTTGCCCATGCGACATTCACCTGGATGGTTCTTGCAACACTTAGAACAAGCTGGGTAATGATTAATGGCACTGTAACTCTAGGAATAAGAGCCAGATGCTCCATCCTTTCGATCTTTGCGGTACTGGAAAATAGGGGCACTAGCTGATGTGGGTGCTGGAGTTCTCTATTGCTACTATTGTGGGTGACTACTACCGCCGGACCTTTAGTGGCAAAAATTTGACTGACCGGTTCTAGCCCGCTTGTTCTCCCGCTCTATATTCTTCAACTTTTCTGCCTTAATCTGCTGCGCATGAATAATGAGGTTGGAGAGGTCAATGTCCTAGATGAGCATCGTGGTTCTACACTCCTTAAGTACCAAGTCTGACACTCCATTGACGAATTTGAGTATGCGAGCCCTTGGCTCAGGTACCATCTCTGGAGCATACCTCGACAACCGAGTGAAACTCCAACGCATACTCCTCCATAGTTCTGTTACCCTACCTTAAATTCATGAATTCAGTGACCTTGGCCTCCTTCAATTCTCGAGGAAAGAATCTGTCTAGAAATGCAGTCGTGAGCTTTTCCCACTTTACTGGCCCCGCTGCTGCTGGCCTCCCTTCCTTCCATTGGTTGTACCAAATTTGACCCACCCCTTTCAACTGGTAGGCAGCCAGATTAGCACTCTCCACAGAACAAACACCCATAATTCGAGTGATCTTCCACACCTTATTGACAAACTCTTGCGATTCCTCTCTCACCTTAGATCTATGGAAAGCTGGAGGGTTCATTCGTGTGAAGTCCCGAACCCTAGCAGTTGCTGCAGACCCATTTTTATTTACTGGAAACACTTGCAGGTTTACTTGGTTGGTCACTGTTTGAACTAGAAGTTGGATTACCGGTCGAAATTCTGCTGAGGACACTTGGTTGTCCTCGGGGGCTGCTGGAGCTTGTGGGAAAGGTCGGTTGGCATTGCCAACCCTCCTTCCATTTCCACATTTTGGAGGAGTACTTTCGCTAAAATGAATAAAGCATGAGTTAGGAGGACATTTTGGGATTCAACTTCAACGCACGATAAGGATTATGAACAAAAAGGAGTTTTCTTATTAAAATCTTGTAGCCTCCCCGTCATAAGTGTGGCACTCTTCACACCCATAAAAAAGACTCTACTTGACGCAGCTTTTAGACATCCTAGGATACTCTAAACCTAGTGCTCTGATACCAAGTTTATCATGACCCGAGTCTGCACCCTGGACGAGACACGATACTTGGTGCCACAAGTGACCCCAAGCTAACCCATGGTGTATCATTACACTGTTAAACTGAATAAACATACGCGGAAGCTGTATAAAAATAATTATGTAATTAATGCTGCTGAAAGTGTAAACATAACTATAAGGAATATTGAATATCTGAGTCTGAAAGCCAACTACTATCTAACGAGTTACTAGGACAAGCCGCCAACTAACTCTAAAATCTTACTGAAAAGAAACTAACTAAAAAGCAAATATCGTCCTCGGAAGATGAGGACTCACCAAACGGATTGCTTCTGTTGAAATTGTTGGAGGGAACAACTGATGATGCTGAGACTGAGAACCTACACTTGTATTATAACATGATACATCATAGAAAATTTGCATCAGTACTTTGAATGTACTGAGTAAGTGAGATATACAATAAGCATGGGGAAATAAACATTGAACTAAAATAACATGAAATGACCCACTGATATTGGATACTGCTGAAAGTGGAGCTATAACCGATATGATCAATAGTGACCCTGACTGAAGGTCATGAACATATCCTGGAACTGAGTGAATGGACTGAATTGAAACTATAACGACAAGTGGGAGAGTCTATAACTGACATATAACCACGTCAGCTAAACATGGAGTCCGATGTATACACCCTATCAGAGAAAGCCCACTGTACCTTTCCAGGGTATAGTGGCTGAGCTTGGTGATCACAAGTTTGGGGCCCGATGCGCCGATAACCTACGGCGGCAATGTAGTTATGGGAACCTGGGTGCGCTGGAAGCCCGGTCCACTTGATGCTAAGTACTACTCCCACTGGATAGTCTTAACTTGACTACTAAGCTTATAGCTCAAAGCTAGGGTCCTAGATTAAGTTAGAAATACTTATCTGGAAGTAATCTGAGAGTCTTTAGGACTGAATAACTGAAAACTGGTGTTCTAAGACTGATCAGAGCTGCTTATCTGGAAGCGTCGTAACCGTCTAAAGAACTAACTGATAACTAATACTGCTGGTTCTAAGGCTGGTCAGAGTTGCTTATCTAGAAGCGTCTTAACCGTCTAGAGGACTAACTGATAACTGAAACTAGGGAGTATTACTGAACTGAACTCCTCAAAGAACAAACTATAGTCAAACTGATCAGATGACTTACTAAACGATACTGAAAATGCTAACTTCCTGACTGAGATTGAACTAGCATGTAGCTGATTGTGAACTCACATGATGGTAATAACATGGAAATTCAAGAGCTAACAGATTGAAGCAATAAATGAATCTAATCAACTATACAAGACCCAATTTACTACATTTATAAAGTTAGGGCTAAAACCATTCCACGTGAAGAAATAGTAACATGATCATTAAGTAGTAGAAAAATAGCAAGAACACATAGGGACAACAATCCACAAGAATTAATTCGGATCCAGCTACGAATTTACCCTAACTCAAAACTTCAGGGCTAGAACTGATAAGAAATTACAGAAGGGTTTTTGGGCACAATAGAAGAACAATTCTTTTGTTGAATTCCCACAAACTTGGTGTAGAAATCTTGGAGAAAACCCTTGAGAAATCTGAGAAGAAAATTGAAACCCTTGATCCTACTCTGTGATTTCTGACTGAGTTTTCTACGTTCTGATTTTGAGATAAATAAAAGGAATAAGAGAAGACTGTCGACTAACTCCCAAAATCCCTCTGAAAATAATCACAAAAGACATAGTTTTTGGATTAAAAAAATGGAATGTTACAAAAAATAACCCTAAAAGAAAATCTGAAAATCTGCCTGACGGGATCCAACGAGTCACACAACGGGTCATTGGTTGTGAAAACGAGACATTGGGACTAGTTGTTGGTCATGGGCCTGATTTTCATGCTAACTTGAAATGTATCACAGAAGGTAACCACGAATTAATGGATGGAGAAATGGGTCGTTGTTTCCTCTCGTGGTCATTGACAGGAAAACTTGGTCCCTCTACTAATGGACGACACAACGACTCGGTTGTAGACCCAACAGGTCATTGTGTCTGCTCGTGGTCAACATTGTCTTGACTTGAAGGGTTTTTGGTTAAGCCAACAGGTGGAAACAATGACTTGTTGGTAAGAACCATGAGTTTTTAGTCCCATTCGTTGGTTCAGGGGGAGGTCTGGCAGGTTTCTGGGCCTGGGATACAACAGACGATAGGACGACTCGTTACCCCTGCCAACGGGTCATCCTATGCCTCATTGATCCCCGAAAGGAATCCTGCAGGATAGACAACGACTCAAACAATGGTCTATTACAGATGACAATGAGTCATTGTTTAGGTCGTTCTATGACAAAAATTTTCTGGTCCTTTCTGGTTTTTATGTAAAGTCCGAGTTTGGTCTTGGAAAGTTTTGGGGTGTTTCACAAAATAATTTTTCAATGTGCATCACATTAAGATTATGTTGTAGAAGATTATCCTTTCAATACGACAACTCCCAAAATATGCTCTATTTAGTCCAATTACGTCCAACATCATATACATGAAGTCTAGAAGATGTAGCTTGTTCGGTGCGTTTGTAGGGGTTATAAACCGACACGCAAGTGCACGTGGTCGAACAAGTAGTAAGTGGCTTTAGTAAGCCAAGTATCGATCCCTCAGAGACTTGAGATAAGTGCAATTTGCTCAAGTATACTATATTTTTACTTCTAAATATGCTGAAAACTAAATAACCAAAAATTGAATAATTTGTTTTATAAATTTTATACTAAACTACAAACAATTATCTACTTTGAATTTGGACTATGGATAAAAGCATGCCGAGGTTAAAGAACATGTAATGAAACTGATTATCATCATAAATTGGTTAATCCTTTTCTTCCAGTTGCTAGCCAAGAATGTGTGCCAAGAGATTAAAACTCTCGTATTTAATCTCACTTAAGAATCATGAACCATCCGTCTACATTTCTGTGATCAAAGCAATTCATGTTCTAGCCATACAATTCCGGTTCCTAAATTGACTAATACGGCTTTCAAGTATATTTCTATCAGGAAAGCACATCAAAACTCAATTTTCCCAAATCAAGTAAAGAACAATATCCTATTAATTCACAACTTTCTAATTTCGTGCTCTCTCGAGTGAAATCGGACTTTTTAGATGTACATTAATGTAGGCTACACACCAATGCAGTAAGAACAAGAATTAATAGAACAACATGGAAGAAAAAGATGAAAAACCATATAATTAATAATCAAAATTCATCACAAGTGTTCATAACCTCAGCAAGGAAGGGAATTAGCCACTCATTTGTGGATTAATCATCCTAAAACAAGTGTTAATCATACAAACAATTGAATTAGAGAAGAAAGAAAGAGAGAAAAAACCCTGAACTTTTCGTCCCTCAACTGCCTGTAACCCACGCCCTTGCTCCACAAAGTCTGAATTATGAAAAATGAACTTAAGTATTCTATTTATACTTGTGGGAATTTTTCCCGGAATAACAAGCAACGTGTCACGGAGCACTGCCTCCGTGACACGTTGTGTATCGCGGAGCACTGCCTCCGTGACACGCCACCAACGTGGAGGCTCTGCCTCCGTGACACATTGTGTATCGCGGAGCACTGCCTCCGTGACACGCCACCAACGCGGAGGCTATGCCTCCGTGACACGTTGTTGTTCCACCACAGGCCAAATTTTGCATTTTTTCCTTGTTGACATCCGAGTCCAACCCCAATCTCTCCCAACACGCATTTTAGCTTCCCAAAATTATATTTCACCTGCAAAACAATGCTAATCATGTTGGTTAGTATAAATTCACATTTTATTATCAATCACATGAGAATGTATAAACATTGATAGATAAACAAGGCTAAAAATGACACCTTTGAGTATCACTTGGGCATATAAATTTGCCCAAGATCACTTACCCCACACTTAAAGTCTTGTTCGTCCTCAAACAAACCTTTTACATCTCATGCACATGAAGACTTACACATAGCTAATTTTAGCAAGACAATTCAAGTTACGGCTATAATGATTACGTAAGATACAAGCTAAAAATAGAGCATGCCAGATTTGATCATTGAAATGAAGTACAACTATGTTAAGACTTTCTTAACCTCAAGAATCGACTCTCAAACTTAGCAAACTCATGCAAATCAACTGATTAAGAAATCCCACATGAATTATATCCTTCGTTCAACATGTGCCCCTCACGGAAAGAGAGTTACCCAATTTCACACGCAAAAACAATTTTTATATCACATGTGTGGGTACATGCATAGAATTGTACTCACTCTCACAAAGAATTCACATGCATCATGTAATGACCCATAGGCTTGCCCTTAGTGTTTTATTCCACTAATTTAAGGATGTATGAATGTAAGATCAAGTAGGACTTTTTAGGTTGTAATGTAACTCAGGTGCGGGTAAGTACTATTATGATTAGTAATAGTGACTATCTCTCCTAAGCGCTTTTAATACATCACACCTTCATTACAAACTTCCCTTCCCTCACTTCACTTTTTTCTCTTTTCATCTTTCTTTTTCCTCTTTTGTTCCCCCCTTTCTTTAGGCACTTTTAGCTTATTAGTAAGGAGTTGTACAAGTAACTTTTCATTTATTTATTTTCTTACTCCCTACTAATACTCACCCATATTCAAACAAGTGCACCCTCGACCTTTCTCAACTCTTACAATTTCTACTTTCCCTTCTTTTACATTCTTCTCACTCCTTTACTCTTTCAGATTTTTCCTTTAAGCGCTTAGGAGTTTTGGTTCAATTTCAAGGCTAATGAAAGAAAAAGGATTAATCTTATGTTGCAGCTGTCAAAGAATAGGCTCAAGGCTCAATGGGGTTAACTAGGATTAATTTTTCAAGGTAGGTATAATGAGGGATAAAGGTTTGGTTCATTCAAAGAAATGCCTGAATCATCTCCTACAATTCACATCCTTCATTTCGTTTTATATACACACCAGGCAAGTTCTAGACATTTCATAATAGCACAGAATACTCAAAAACCTTACACTCATGGCACATGCTCAAATCAAGACACAATCAATAGACTCTTACTCAGCTAATCACAAGAATTCAGAATTAAGCTTCCATCATATTGAGTCAAATTCAAGAGCCTAAGTGTCTCAAACAAAGTTATGCACTTGCATGCTTCAACACTAAACATACTTGCATCTTACAATCATTTATAGCACATAACAATAATATCAAGCCATCAATTAGCTACGAGTTCAAAAACCAAAATCTATTGACTAATATTCCTCAAGAAGGTCATCATCCATCCATCGTCGGAAACAGTCTCTAACTATGACTAAAAATATTATATACTGACAAAGAAAAAAAAATTTATTCTTCGGTTCAAAGACCCCCCGTCGGAAAAGAACCGAAAAGAAAAACCAACGGGTGATGAAGTCATGCTTGACTCACAAAAAAAAATATTTTCTCACAAGCATTACATTCACCAAAAATCGTTAAGCACAAAAATTTTAAAATTTTCCTCACCGCACACTTGAATCATGCTATGTCCTCATAGCATCAACTTAACATTTAAAGAGGGTGAGAAATACTCCCTGAGGCCTTTAGGCCTAGCTAACAGCATGCCTTTCTTCAACTTTGCACAAGTTGGTGTTCGACCCCACACTTTTTCTCTTCCATGCTTGTTAGCTTCCTCCTCCACGAGTACTCAGACTTCCCCTCCATCTGTGCTTAACTTTCCACCAAAACAACACAAGATGAAAATAAACAAAAATCAACTCAAATGCAAGAAATTAAAATGGTACCTGTGGTACCCTTGGGTTGCCTCCCAAGCAGCGCCTGATTTTACGTCGCGGCGCGACGTAACAAGTTTCACCACTTTTTCCTCCACCTTGAGGATATGAATCTCACCCCTAATTTCTTCTCTAATTTCCTCTTATGCTCCAGGGGTGGTGGTGAAAAATTTTAAGGACCAAGCAGTAGATGTTGCCTTTTGAACTTATTGGCCCTTAAGTAAGCAAAGTCATTTTGTTTCTCCGAGTTAGCAAATTTCAAAATATAAGGGGCTTGGTCCTCCTCTAGACATTTCTCTATAAGCTTGGAAGACTCTATTTCTATGTTGTCAACCAAACTTAATGTCGAAAAATGCTTCGAGTGTGGTCCAATAAACCTCAACTCTGAAACCGCATTGTGCTTGACCTCCTTACTTGTAAACACCTTCTCAACATCAACATCTATCTCTCCATTAATGTCAGCTAGGGGATACTCTATCTCTTCTTCCACGAATAGATTTTCCATAAGTGTGAGCCCATCACGGGGACACTCAAGAGATTCTAATTGGTGGGCTTCATCCAAAAATTCACCCTTGTATTCCTTTTATAGTTCCTCTTGAATATCGGCTAAAATTGTTACCTGCAATTTATCATAAGCTTCAGCCTCAGCAATCATCTCCGTGAATTTGATGCTCATCCTTTCTAGAGTCTCTGCATTCTCTTCCTGCTGAATTCTCAATACTGCCATCGCCTCCTTCATTGCTTCTGATTGCTCCAGGAGTTGTTTCAGCATGTCTTCTATTTGAGCTTGGCGTCCCAAGTCCGCATTTTAAGCATGTCTATATTCAGCAAAAAACAATAGAAGGATCATAGTAGGGGCTTGGGGGAGGGGAATATGCATTCGGACAACCATTCCAATGGCCATCTTGACCACCACATATATTGCACGTGTTACAGTGTTGCCACGAGTGTGGTCCTCCGCAATTCAGACAAGATTCGCCAAAATATGAGTATCCACCATTTAAACCATTTGTATTCCACGATGTCATGTCAATAAGGGTATCCAAAAAAAAAAGAAAAAAAATAAAATAAAAATAAAAAAATATAAAAAGAATTAAAACAAACACTAAGACCAAGTTGTCAGCACTTAGAGAAAAAAAATATAGTAAATTTACACTTAAGACAAATTCACCAATTGCCAAGTCCCCGGCAACGGCGCCAAAAACTTGTTCGGTGCGTTTGTAGGGGTTATAAACCGACACGCAAGTGCACGTGGTCGAACAAGTAGTAAGTGGCTTTAGTAAGCCAAGTATCGATCCCTCAGAGACTTGGGATAAGTGCAATTTGCTCAAGTATACTATATTTTTACTTCTAAATATGCTGACAACTAAATAACCAAAAATTGAATAATTTGTTTTATAAATTTTATACTAAACTACAAACAATTATCTACTTTGAATTTGGACTATGGATAAAAGCATGCCGAGGTCAAAGAACATGTAATGAAACTGATTATCATCATAAATTGGTTAATCCTTTTCTTCCAGTTGCTAGCAAAGAACGTGTGCCAAGAGATTAAAACTCTCGTATTTAATCTCACTTAAGAATCATGAACCATCCGTCTACATTTCTGTGATCAAACGCAATTCATGTTCTAGCCATACAATTTAGGTTCCTAAATTGACTAATACGGCTTTCAAGTATATTTCTATCAGGAAAGCACATCAAAACTCAATTTTCCCAAATCAAGTAAAGAACAGTATCCTATTAATTCACAACTTTCCAATTTCGTGCTCTCTCGAGTGAAATCGGACTTTTTTGATGTACATTAATGTAGGCCACACACCAATGCAATAAGAACAAGAATTAATAGAACAACATGGAAGAAAAAGATGAAAAACCATATAATTAATAATCAAAATTCATCACAAGTGTTCATAACCTCAACAAGTGTCACACCCCGCCTCGGGGGGGTTTGACTGGCACCTGGTGCCCTACTGGGACCTGAACTGCTGGACTGCTAAGCCTGGGCACATCTGGTGCCTGGCTGGCTCTAACTCATATTTCTGGAAATAAAGGGCTATATAACGGCTGTAAACACAGCCCCCGACCCATTGGCATATAGCCCCCTCTACCTGTACTAACAGCTGACCAGAAACATATCTATTCAGGGTAACCTATGCGGGCCGACAAGGCCATGCTGTCTAGTTATCTGTAACTCAGCAATAACATACTAGAAGGCTACGTGACCGGCAAGGTCACCACTACTGTCAAACTTATGGCCCCACACGACCAACATAAAAGAAGCAAAAGTACTAATAGCCAACAACTGCACGGCCTCACACGACCGGCTCATCTGACCACAGGGAGATATATACAGACTGCAAGCCTCTAGGAATAGCAATAGAAATGATCGGGACAGGGCCCCGACCTACCCGTACTGTACAACAAAAGAACTGAAATACACCTCTGGAATTCAGTCTCCGAATGACAGGAGCTGAATACCCGATCGCTGACAGGAATCACGTAGTGTCACCTGCTCATCTATGAGTACCTGCAGGCAAGTAATGCAGTGCCTCACCGGGTGTCAGTACCACTGGTACTCAGTATGTAAAGCAATAACTGAAAGAAACATCTGAAAACAATAATATAACTGATGAAACTGAAGTAGAAGGAGTAGCTTACCTGTCTGATAATGTAAGTCATACCTTCTCTTAATCATACTAGAAGGAGTAGGAGTCATACCTGAGGATTGATTGTTGTACTGTCGATCTACTCATATCTACTGGATCACAGTATAACATATCATAACATACATAGCATACACAAACCTTACCCGGCCCCCATAAGCCGGGAGGTACAACCAACACAGAATCTATACCCCTACCCCGGTCATCCCATCTCCTATAATGGCTGTAAGCATCCTGCCGGTCCCCTGGGTATGCACTTGGGCTCGCTGAGCCCCTGACTATAACTGTACCTGAGTCCGAAGGACTCCTGAATCAACACCCCGGGCGTACCCGCTCGACGGGGGTGTATAAGGGTCGACCAAGGCACAATATGGGGAAACTGGCATCCCATCTTCGTCCCCTTGCGGGACGGCATACCACTCCGTAGATTGACGTATCCTCATCCTCAGGCGGATAAGTCGATACAGCTATTAACCCTGGGGCGCTCATGGATGCTAGGTAGTCCAACCCCAAACAATACAACGGTCTCAACTAGTAATGTTGTCTGCGTATCTCACATGCTGAGGCTAATAGGGGTAAGGTATCGTATATATATTACATGCTGAGCTCATGATAGCAGTCTGTACGTATTTAATACGTGCTGAGGCAGGTAAATATATATATAAATATGAATATAGTCTCCTGCCGGGCTGTACTGGGGCAAATGCTATACAAGATAGTGTTTCTGCTGAAAACTATGTTGTTTACTGAGTTTCTGTATTACCGTGATTTCCTATTCCTAACATGCTTTCTAAACTTCATTTTAGCCTGCTATTCTATTTCTGAGGTGCTTTACGGATATTGCATTGCCTTGTGGGGTTTCAACTAAATACAACAACATCTTAACATTTCGTATTACATCACATACTGGGCATGCTGTGCAGTTTCTAACACTTGTGCTGGAATCTATATCGTACTAGTAAGTTTCACGCAAGTTACAACTTGATGCTTCTAATACCGTATCAACATTAATAATAAACGTAACACTTGACTTCTGAACATTCTACCGGCCAGTACATTACTATATTGTACCAATAGTACTTAACTTGCCGAGGGAACTAACTTTACATACCTTATCCTTGAATTATTTGTCTGTCGGACGAGGCTCGGCCGGTACTTTAACTGTTCTCTCCCAACTGCATTCATAAATATGTCAATCAATACTAAATACAACTTTATTTCAAAAGGCAACGTCACTTTTGATATAGTTTATAGCCTAAACTTAGGCTTATCGAAAGACGGCCTGAAACTCGCTATTTTTCAGAGGTCCAGAAGGGAGAAATATTCACTTTACAACTAGGAACACATAGACACTAGTTTAGAGCAATTCCTCTTACCTTAGCTCGGTGGCTCGACGATTCGTCGGCCGTATTTTACGAAACTGAATCCGTAGGAATGCTCTCTGCTGCTAAATACCTCCATATCTGGAGTTAATTTGAGTTTGGCAGCGTTTGGCAGCGTAATCGAACGATAATATATATTCCCTCTTCGGCTTCCTCTGTTTTGCTGCGCTTTCTGGAAATTATATGAATGATTAATGAATTTCAACCGAAGTGGGGCTTATATACTTGGGCCTGAACCTGGGCAACGTGTCACGGAGCCATCGCGGAGGCCTCACCTCCGTGACACGCTGCCATCGCGGAGGGGCTCTTCCTCGGCTCCTCCCGTGATGGTTCTACGGGTTTCTCATCCGGTCTTTTTCCCGGGCCTTTCTCTAGCACGTATGGCCTTCAAATATGCTTAACCAATGTGGGAATAGGTCATCTAGGTGCCCGGAATTCTACGGGGTATAACATTCTCCCCCCCTTAAGAACATTCGTCCTCGAATGTATACTGCCATCTAGAGGACTTACTTAGCTTACTTGTTTAAAAAAATTTCGGCAGAGTTTCCCCTGTAATATGGACTATAGCAAAAACCTGAAATGCAGAAAAGTCCAACACAGGCACTGCACATAATATTCTAGGATCCACTGGATAACTAAATATCAATCTTTCTCATTCACAAACATACAACCATAAGGTACTGCATAAGTAATAATACGGGCATACCTGTCGCCTAACTGGGCCTGGAATAGGTGAGGATATCTGGTCCTCATATCTTCCTCTGCTCCCCAAGTCATCTCCTCTCGGTTCTTGTTACGCCCTAATACTTTGATAGACGTAATATCTTTAGTCCTCAATCTGCGAATCTGTATGTTTAAGATAGTTATCGGAACCTCTTCATAGGCCAGCTTTTTCGTAACCTATTCTGGACTGGGACTGCTCTGGACGGGTCTCCTATGCATTTCTTCAGCATAGATACATGAAAGACCGGACGAACGGATTCTAATTCTGGAGGCAAGTTCAATTAACGGTAAATGCTCACTTTGGCTACTGCCGAAATCTAGTACACACGCTCGCAACATGCCTTCGAGCGTCTGAGTTATGCACTCAGCCTTCTCATCTGTCTGAGGATAAAATGTTGTGCTTAAATTAATCTGTGTTTCCAGACCTTTCTGAAAGGACTGCCAGAATCTAGGTGTGAATTGTGCTCCTCTGTCTGAAATAATAGATACTGGTATTGTATGTAATCTGACTATCTTTCTGATATACAACTCAGCATAATCCTCGGCCGAGAAGGTAGTTCTTACCGATAAGAGATGAGTTGATTTTGTCGATCTGTCACTTATTACTCCTGTGGAGTCGTGTCTGTGTTTTAGTACGGGGTAATCTTGTTACAAAATTCATATTTACCGCTTCCCCTTTATGGAGAGGCACAGTTATGTCCTGGGCCAAATCGCCTGGTTTCTGATGTTCTGCTTTCATCTGTTGGCAGTTAGAAGACTGGGCTACAAATTTAGCAATTTCTCTTTTCATACCTGGCCACCTGTAGTTTTCTTTGATATCATGGCACATTTTCGTCGCGTCTGGGTGGAGAGAATAGCGGGCGTAATGCGTCTCGCTCATAAGCTGTTGGCAATGCCCCAAAACATCTGGAGCGCAAATGCGGCCTTTATATCGCAACATTCCGGCTATCTGGAAATATGTCACCTCTCCTTGCTGAATCTTATGTTCAAATTGAACCCGGCTAGGGTTTTTATACTGTCGTTCCTTTACTTCCACCGTTAATGACAACGCTGCGACATTCTGTATTATCATTCTGTTATCCTTTATCTCCGCTATGTGAACGGCTAAACCGGCTAACTAGTGAAATTCTCAGGTCTATTCCCGCTGTTCAGGCGGCAAGTATGCCAACTCCCCATAAATTTACGACTAAGGGCGTCTGCTACCATACTAGCCTTTCCTGGGTGATACAAAATTTTCACTCTTTAAGGCATAAACTACTTGCAGCTAACTCCAGGTCATGGGTAAGATAATTCTTTTCACGTTTCTTCAACTGCCTGAAAGCATAAGCTATTACTTTACCACACTGCATCAACCCTCTGTACCTCCTGGCGATACTAACACTGGAGCTGATGTTAACCTGGCTTTTAACTCTTGGAAGTTCTGCTCACACGCCTCAGTCTATTGGAACTTTGTTGCCTTCTGTGTCAATTTAGTCAGAGGTGCTGCTAAGGTGGAAAATCCTTCTACAAACCCTCTGCAGTACCCGGCTAACCGCAGGGACTGGCATCCCATCTTCGTCCCCTTGCGGGACGGCATACCACTCCGTAGAGTGACGTATCCTCATCCTCTGGCGGACGAGTCGATATAGCTATTAACCCTGGGGCAGTCATGGATGCTAGGTAGTCCAACCCCAAACAATACAACGGTCTCAACTAGTAATGCTGTCTGCGTATCTCACATGCTGAGGCTAATAGGGGTAAGGTATCGTATATATATATTACATGCTGAGCTCATGATAGCAGTCTGTACGTATTTAATACGTGCTGAGGAAGGTAAATATATATATAAATATGAATATAGTCTCCTGCCGGGCTGTACTGGGGAAAATGCTATACAAGATAGTGTTTCTGCTGATAACTATGCTATTTACTGAGTTTCTGTATTACCGTGATTTCCTATTCCTAACATGCTTTCTAAACTTCATTTTAGCCTGCTATTCTATTTCTGAGGTGCTTTACGGATATTGTATTGCTTTGTGGATTTTCAACTGAATACAACAACATCTTAACATTTCGTATTACATCACATACTGGGCATGCTATGCGGTTTCTAACACTTGTGCTGGAATCTATATCGTACTAGTAAGTTTCACGCAATTTACAACTTGATGCTTCTAATACCGTATCAACATTCATAATAAACGTAACACTTGACTTCTGAACATTCTACCGGCCTGTACATTACTATACTGTACCAATAGTACTTAACTTGCCGAGGGAACTAGCTTTACATACCTTATCCTTGAATTATTCGTCTGTCGGACGAGGCTCGGCCGGTACTTTAACTGTTCTCTCCCAACTGCATTCATAAATATGTCGATCAATACTAAATACAACTTTATTTGAAAAGGCAACATCACTTTCGATATAGTTTATAGCCTAAACTTAGGCTTATCGAAAGACGGCCAGAAACTCGCTATTTTCAGAGGTCCAGAAGGGAGAAATATTCACTTCACAACTAGGAACACATAGACACTATTTTAGAGCAATTCCACTTACCTTAGCTCGGTGGCTCGATGATTCGTCGGCCGTTTTTTACGAAACTGAATCCGTAGTAATGCTCTCTGCTGCTAAATACCTCCGTATCTGGAGTTAATTTGAGTTTGGGCAGCGTAATCGAACGATAATATATATTCCCTCTTCGGCTTCCTCTGTTTTGCTGCGCTTTCTGGAAATTATATGAATGATTAATGAATTTCAACCGAAGTGGGGCTTATATACTTGGGCCTGAACCTGGGCAACGTGTCACGGAGCCATCGCGGAGGCCTCACCTCCGTGACACGCTGCCATCGCGGAGGGGCTCTGCCTCGGCTCCTCCCGCGATGGTTCGACGGGTTTCTCGTCCGGTCTTTTTCCCGGGCCTTTCTCTAGCACGTATGGCCTTCAAATATGCTTAACAATTGTGGGAATAGGTCATCTAGGTGCCGGGAATTCTACGGGGTATAACAACAAAGAAGGGAATTAGCCACTCATTTGTGGATTAATCATCCTAAAACAAGTGTTAATCATACAAACAATTGAATTAGAGAAGAAAGAAAGAGAGAAAAAACCCTGAACTTTTTGTCCCTCAACTGCCTGTAACCCACGTCCTTGCTCCACCAAGTCTGAATTATGAAAAATGAACTTAAGTGTTCTATTTATACTAGTGGGAATTTTTCCCGGAATAACAAGCAACGTGTCACGGAGCACTGCCTCCGTGACACGCCACCAACGTGGAGGCTCTGCCTTCGTGACACGTTGTGTATCGCGGAGCACTGCCTCCGTGACACGCCACCAACGCAGAGGCTCTGCCTCCGAGACACGTTGTTGTTCCACCATAGGCCAAATTTTGCATTTTTTCCTTGTTGACATCCGAGTCCAACCCCAATCTCTCCCAACACGCATTTTAGCTTCCCAAAATTATATTTCACCTGCGAAACAATGCTAATCATGTTGGTTAGTATAAATTCACATTTTATTATCAATCACATGAGAATGTATAAACATTGATATATAAACAAGGCTAAAATGAAACCTTTGAGTATCACTTGGGCATATAAATTTGCCCAAGATCATAGCTCCTATAAAATTTTAGGAAACTGATGACCTCTCTCCAAAATTTTATTTTCTGATAATGATAGAGGTGGCAGATCATTTTCAATCTTATTCTTTCTGAGTGCATGTTTTATTTTTCTAAACTCGTGATCCATTGGCAAGAACAAATGTTGAAAATTAAACTATGAATTTTCATGGTATTGGTTAAAAGTTAATATTTTACTATTTTTCATGCAATACAAACAAGCTAACTTTCTAGTAGTCATCCAACTAGGAAACATTTCATACACAAGAAAATCATTAATAGTACGCATTAAAGAAGCACATAAAAGAAAATTCTAGTTAGTTGAATATTATATTTCATTAACACCTTTCAGATCACATTTGTTTTAGCTCATCTATCAAAGGTTGCAGATAAACATAAATTAAACTATTTAGATTATGGGGACCCAGGACTATACAACTTAGGAATGTATAGGACTTGTCATACACATTTTAGGTGAAAGATTATATGGAGTAAGAAATAGAGACCTACAAGAGTAGGGTGCAGTAGAAACAACAAATTGTGTGAAACCATCTAGACACAAGCCCAATCTAATATTTCTTGATTCACTAGCAAAATTAGGATAAGTTCTATTGAAATACTTCCAAACTTCTCCATTCAATGGATGAGACATAACACTAGGTGCCCTGCTATTTTCACGATGTCATCTCATATGAGGAGCAGAACTTCGCGACACATACAATCTCGCTAATCTATGTATAAGAGGTAAATAATGTATCATCTTAACTGGAACTATATTTCCACCAGGAGTCTGCCTAAAACGAGCAAGTCCAGAAAACTTATAATTTTTTAGATGACCATCATTTCTATAGAACAAAATGCAAGCATTTTCATAATAATGAGTTATATCAAACGACAATCCTAACTTGAAAACTAATTTCTTTGCTTGATAGAAATTCTTATGTATGTTCAACTCCGATTAAGTACTTTCTTAAAAAGACCAACCATAAAGTTTGCGGCAGATTGAGCAACACTAAAATCTAATTTGATATTGATTAGAACTACAAACAAACAACGCAAAATGCATACTCTCTACACATAGTGGACAACTAGCCTCTTCTAATTATTGATAGAAGTGTATTTCTTCTTTGTTGGGAGTTTCTTCAGAATAATATTCAAGATCCATTTGTAACACCCCAAGAGTCCCTAAGATCGAGCCCAACATGTAAGAGATTCAACAAAAAAATCTACATTTTTCTCAGTACGAATGGCTGGTACGGGTCGTGGTCAGCTAGTACGGGTCATAGGAAGACCTATGGTAAGAGGCTCATCCCCCAGACCATGAGTCTACATCATGATTTGGGGTTTGGTGGTACGACTCATGGTCACAGAGTCATAACATGCTACTGGCTTGCTAGGTTCTGGTCATATGTGTGATTCTACAACTCGTAGTAGGGAACTAAGGGTCGTGGTAGGCGTCCGTGGAAATAATTAGATAATTGGAGAAATTGGACTGGCTATCCACAGAAGGAAACCACGAGCCATAGGTTGGTGGTACTACTCGGGGTACGAGTCATTATGACTGGTAGTGGGTATTCTCCAGATGAATCATTAAGGGTAGTTTCATAATTTCTGAGCTCCTAACTTCCTAATGATGTCGTTTTAAGCCCTAAAAGAAGTATTTTAAGAGGTTTATCTAATTCTAAGTCATTAAACTCCCATACAAGCAAGATATTGAGATTTCCTATCAAAATCAAGCTAGAATTCTCCCAAATTTCTTAGGCTTTCAAGGCTAGTTTGGAGATCAGTTTACCCAGGTATGTAGAGTTATGAATGGGGGATTTATTCCACCCTCATGCCAAAACTTCTTCTCAAATTCATGAATCCAAGTTTTTAATCAAATGAATTGATTCCTAGGGTTTTAACCCAATTCTATGAAATTATTCATGCTATGTTTATAGGTCTAATCCCCTTATATTCTAAAATATGTTTTAATTTTAATTTGCATATTTATACTCAATTTGATTATAAATTTATATTTTCAAGTTATTAGAAATTATGCACTATTGCACATGTTTATGTAGATCAAGCTTATAACTCCAAGATTTCAAGTATGATGAATTATCAAAGTATGTATGAATGTTTATGAACTCTCAACTTATGATTTCATGATTTTAACTTATGAAGCCTATTTCAAGTATGCATGATTTTATGATTTTGGCAAGACCATGCAATTTAAGTATGCTTATTATGATTTTAGCCAAGGATAACAAGATCAATTTATGATATGATTTGGAGTCAAGACCTTCAATACAATTTATGATATAATTTGGAGTCAAGACTCCCAGTGTTTATATTTAAGCTATGACATTAAGAATACGATTATATGAGCAATATGTTTGTTTTGGGAGTAGTGTCTAGCACCGAGTAGGCCAGGGGTTCTGAGGTTCTCCGATCTCATAAACTATGCACCAACGTATGTACATATTTTGGACCTCTCAAGAGAGTGCTTCCCCCGCCCGAGGGAACAATGTAGTATCACACTTTATTCGTTCTTTACCCTGGAAAGGCTTAGGATGGTTCTCCTCCACGTGGGCAAGACGTGAGATCATCATGCGGTCATACATGGTGGTTGACAGTAATGACGAGTTTCTCATTGTTCCTCATGCTTTCAATTAGTTGTGTTCATATATTATGATAATATGTTTTACAGCATATTTGACCAAATGATCAGCTTATGAGCTTTTACTTATGATTTCAGCTATGCAAGTTATATGATTTCTATTTTTTAAATCTTGGGTCATTATGTTCGATTATGATACCCAGATCATGAGTATGTATATGTCAGATACATCTTTTAGCATGTAGTGCTTACTCTCATGATCTATTTGATTTATATTTATATGCATGATTTTAGTTAACACTTACTAAGAATGTTTTACTTATCTTACATAATAAGTACATTCAAAGTAATGACTGATACTTTATACTATATCATTTTATAATATTGGTTCAGGTGATCCAGCTCAATCTCGCCGATAGCTCGTTTCCCTATCAGTCCAGTTAGCCCCTGTTGGGTGAGTCTGCATCTTTAGGGGACATTCATTTAGTTATGTGGAACATGTCAGCTTAGTTTCAGACTTGGAGATAGCTGGGGGCTTGTCCCAACATCTCATAAAATAGTAGAGGCTTTTCAGACATAGACTAGTATGTTCAGTGATCTTGGGCACAATTATATGCCCAAGTGATTCTCAAACGCTTCATTTTGTCTTGTTTATCTATCGTTATGTGTACATTCTCATGTGATTTGTAATTAAAATGTGAATTTATACTAACCAACATGATTAGTGTTATTTTGCAGGTAAAATGTAATTTTAGGAATCTAAGATACATGTTGGTAAAAATCGGGAATGGACTTGGAAGCAAGCAGTGGAAAAGGTCAAGGAAGAGCAGCAAATATAGGGGCTCTGCGGTGGAGCCCTGTCACGCTGCCATCGCGGAGGCATTCTGATTCGGGTGATCCATTTTGGCAAATTCCAGTGAGGGTCCGCGTTTGCACTGTGGCACGGAGGGAGTGCTCCGCGATACACTCCGTGCCATGTTGCTTGTTATTCTAGGAAAAATTCCCACTAGTATAAATAGCACACTTAGGTTTATTTTTAATAATTCTGACTTGGTTGAGCAAGAACGTGGGGTTACAGGCAGTTGAAGGGACGAAAATTCTAGGGTTCTTCTCTATCTCTTTCTCTTTTATCTCAATTGTTTGTATGAATTACACTTATTTGATGAAGTTTAATCCACAAATGAGTGGCTAAATTTACTTCTTGCTGAGGTTAAGAAAATTTGTAGTGGAATGTAATTGTTGATCAATTTAGTTTTCATCTTTTCGTCAATGGTTGTTCTATCAATTCTTGTTCTTACTGCATTAATGTTTGACCAATGTTAATGTATATCTAAAAAATCCAATTTTGATATTGAAAAGAAAAGAAATTGGAAAGTTGTGAATTGGTAGGATATGATCTCTTCTTAGTTTGGAAAAATTGAGAATTGATTTACATTCAAAATAGAAATATATCTAAAAGTCGTATTAGTCAATTAAGGAATCGGTATTATATGGCTAGAACATGAAATTCTTTTATCACAAAAATGTAGGTTGAAGGTTCATGATTCTTAAGTTGGGTAGGATATGAAAGTTTCAATGCATAGACAATAATTCTTGACTAGAAACCGAAGGAAAGATTAACTGAAGTGTATCGACAAATTACTTCCCTGCATGTTCATTTTAGCCTCAGCATGCTCATTACTATAGTTCAGACTCACTTTATCATTTTGCCTTAGATTCGTAGAAATTAGGAAACTAAACTCTCAAAATCCTATTGAAATTATTGTCTGCATTTTTAAAGTTAGAGTTTATTAACACTAATGTTAATTATTACCTTAGTTCAGTACCTGTGGGATCGATACTTGGCTTACTCAAGCCATTTTACTACTTATTCGACCACGTGCACTTGCGTGTAGTTATCAAATTATCGAACAAGTTTTTGGTGCCGTTGTCGGGGACTGGCAATTGGTAAAATTATTTTCTTAGTGTTAGTTTACAATTTCTATATAAGTGCTGACAACTTGATCTTAGCCTGTCTTTTGCAAATATTGAATTTTGCTGGTAGATTCATATTTAGAGCCGGAAAGACAGTTCCATCGTCAAAGAAGGGAAGCTCTTGAGAGAAAGCTACAGTTGCTCAGACAGACAATCCTGGAGCAACAGCAGAATCCACCACTTGTGAGGGCAGTGTTAGTGCCCGAGGAAATGGCAGCTAGGCCGGTTCGCGAAGTGGCAATCCCACATGCTAACAATGTTACATCTACTATTCGCAAACCTGAGGCAGGAGGGAGGTTTGAGGTGAAACAGAATATGGTGCAATTGCTGCACACCGGCGGGCAATTCATAGGTCTCCCTCATGAAGATCCACAATAGCATCTCCAAAATTTTTTGGAGATAAGTGACACTTACATCCCCGCTGGAGTATCATCCGATTACGTAAGGCTTACATTATTCCCATTTTCATTATTGGGAGAAGCAAAGAGGTGGTTAAAAGCTGAGCCACCTAACTCTATCACCACTTGGGATGATCTTGCAAGAAAATTTTTGATACGGTTCTTTCCATCTGGGAAAACAGAAAGACTTAGAAGTCAGATTCTAAGTTTTAAACAAAGAGAGGGGGAGAATCTGTATCAGGTTAGGGAAAGGCTCAAATCATTGCTGAGGGATTGTCCTCATCATCACCAGTCCAATGATGTGCTGGTGCATACTTTCATAGAGGGTTTGGAACCCCACACAAAAATTTTGCTAGACTCAGCAGCTGGGGGACAAGCATTAGAAAAGACTTATGAGGAGCTGTATACTTTGTTAAACCGTATTTCGCAGGGAAATCCAGAGTGGAATGCGGACTCTTCTAGAGAAGGAACAAGGAAAGCGGCAGGAGTCTTAGAAGTGGATGGTTTTACAACTGTCGCTGCACAGATAGCTGCGTTGCAAAATCAACTCAACACCCACTTCAGCAATATGATCTTGAATCAACCTCAAGCCCCAGTTAATGTAGTGGAGTAGTTTTGGTGTGAAGTATGCGATAGTAATGAACACTCAGCTGAGTGTTGTGGTGCAAATCCAGATTCAGTGAACTTTGTTGGGAATGTAAAGAGAAATAATCACCAACAGTATGGCAACAAGTACAACTCGAATTGGAGAAATCATCCGAATTTCTCTCGGGGTAGTAACAGCCATCAAGGGCAGAGTTCGAATCAGGGTGCACAGAGAAATCAAGGAGGGCAGCAGAACTATCAGACTCAGTATAGAGGAAACAATGCACCTCCTCCACCACCACCCAACATTGAGAAAATGTTTAAAACAATGATAGCTAACCAAGCTCAATTGCAGGCCGATTATGTGAAATTGGTAGCAGAGGTAAAGAACAATTTAGCTACACAGGCGTTGGAGTACATGTTTGGACAACTAGCTGGAGCTCAAAACACCAGGACAAGAGGAGGACTACCGAGTGACACTGACCTGAATCCCAAGCAAGTAAATGCAGTAACCACAAGGAGTGGTTTACAACTCAAGGAGGTGGAACCAGAAAGACCACCTCAGCAGTCAGGAGCAGTAGAAAAAGAAAGGGAACAGGATGATGAGAAGGGGAAGGAGAAGGCAGCTGAAGCAGAAAGACCACCACCCCCGTTCCCTCAAAGATTAAAGAAACACAAGGAGGAATCTTGTTTCAAAAAGTTCATGAAGGTGCTTAAACAGGTACACATTAATTTACCTCTTGTTGATGTTTTACAGGGAGTGCCGAAGTATTCAAAGTATATCAAGGACATCGTAGCTAACAAAAACAGATTGACAGAGTATGCTACGGTGGCGCTTACTGAGGAGTGCACTTCCCAAATACAGAACAGGTTGCCAACAAAGCTCAAGGACCCTGGGAGCTTTACAATTCAAATCACAATTGGGCAAAGTATCCTAGTATTAACTTGATGCCGACATCGGTGTTCAAGAAGTTGGGGTTGCGCAGTCCTAGACCAACTACAGTGATCTTGTAGTTAGCGGATCATTCTTTAGCCAGACCAGATGGCATTATGGAAGATGTATTGGTGCAAGTGGGCTCTCTTATCTTCCCGGTAGATTTTATTGTTCTGGATTTTTAGCCGGATGCAGAAGTCCCATTTATTTTGGGACATCCTTTCTTGACAATCGGGAGAGCTTTGATTGATGTAGCTGCAGGGAAGCTAACCATGCGGGCGCATGACAAAATGGAGGTATTTGATGTATATAAGGCCATGAAAGCTTCAGGCCATACATGAGGAGCTTTCAGCAATCAATGTGCTAAATCAAGCAGAAATTCTTCAGATTGTTGAATCTTGAGATCCATTGGAAAGAGCATTGATGAGCTCCGATCATTTCGTAGATAAAGATACTTATGAGATGGTTTAAATGTTGAATGAACCATAATGGTATCTTAGGAAGTATGACTTTCAGCCTTTACTGAGGTCCCTGGAACCCTTGCCCAAACCATCTATTGAGGAAGCACCAAAGCTAGAGTTGAAAACATTGCCTCCACATTTAAAATATGTCTTTCTAGGGGAAGATGACACTTTAGCAGTCATCATCTCCGCAGAATTGACGGAGGCACAAGTAAAGGAAGCATTGGTGGTCCTCAAAAGAAGGAAGAAAGCAATGGGCTGGCAGATGTCAGATATTTGGGGTATCAATCCATCTTTTTGCACACACAAAATTTTCATAGAGACAGGAGCAAAGCCGACTGTACAGCCTCAGCGGAGGTTGAATCTGATGATGAAGGATGTGGTTAGAAAAGAAGTGATTAAATAGCTTGATGCAGGTGTGATCTATCCTATTTCGGACAGAGAATGGGTCAGCCCCGTTCAGTGCGTCCCAAAGAAAGGAGGGATGACCGTGGTCACTTAAGAGAAGAATGAGTTGATCCCTACTTGCACCATCACAGGCTGGCGGATTTGCATGGACGACAGAAAGCTCAATAAAGCCACAAGGAAAGATCACTATCCTATCCCGTTCATTGATCAAATATTGGACAGATTGGCTGGTCAAGAATATTATTGTTTCCTTGATGGGTACTCTGGCTATAACCAAATAGCCATAGCACCGGAGGACCAGGAAAAGACTACTTTCACATGTCCTTATGGGACATATGCTTTTAGGCGGATGCCATTTGGGTTATGCAATGCACCCGCCACATTCCAGAGATGCATGATAGCTATCTTTCATGACATGGTGGAAGATTTCATAGAGGTATTTATGGATGATTTTTCTGTTTTCAGTAATTTGTTTGCTACTTGTTTGCAGAATCTTGATAGGGTGCTAGCTCACTGTGAAGAATCCAACCTTGTACTCAACTGGGAGAAATGTCATTTCTTAGTCAAGGAGGGTATCGTCCTTGGCCATAAAGTGTCTTGCAAGGGGTTGGAGGTCGATCAGGCTAAGATCGAAGTTATTGAAAAGCTACCACCAACTGTGTCAGTAAAGGGTGTTCGCAGTTTTCTCGGGCATGCAGGGTTCTATAGACGGTTCATCAAGAACTTCTCCAAAATTTCTAGACCAATATGCAGATTGCTAGAAAAAGAGGTGAAGTTCGAGTTTGATGATGAGTGTGTCAAAGCATTCGAGGAGTTGAAGCAGAAATTGATAGAAACACCTATCCTTATTTCTCCGGATTGGGATCATCCATTTGAACTGATGTGTGATGTAAGCGATGTGGCTGTGGGAGCTGTATTGGGGTAGCGGAGGAATAGAATTTTTCATTCTATTCATTATGCAAGCAAAACACTGGATGCTGCCCAAGAAAAGGAGATGCTAGCATTGGTGTTCGCGTTTGATAAATTCAGGTCCTATTTGGTGGGTTCTAGAGTGGTGGTGTATACCGATCATGCAGCGATTCGGTATCTGTTTAAGAAGAAGGATGAAAAGCCCAGGCTGATTAGATGGATCTTGTTGTTGCAAGAGTTTGACCTAGAGATTAGGGACAGAAAGGGGAGCGAGAATCAAGTGGCAGATCACCTATTGCGATTGGAAAGCTGGTCGCATGTGGAAGAAGGTGAAAGTATTAAAGAGGAGTTCCCGGATGAGCAACTCTTGGCAATAGGGGAAGCCGAGATCCCTTGGTATGTAGACATAGTGAATTTTCTAGTGAGTGGAGTCTATCCACCGGAGGCTACGGCTCAGCAGAGGAAAAAATTGAGGCATGATTGCCGGTATTTTATTTGGGATGAGCCGTACTTGTTTAAACAGGGACCAGATCAGGTTATGAGAAGATGCATCCCGGAGAGCCAGATTGTAGAAGTTTTGAGGAGTTGTCACTCTTCATTGTATGGAGGACACCACGGAGGCGAGCGGACAGCGCACAAGGTGCTACAGTTAGGTTTCTTTTGGCCTACACTATTTAGAGACTCTATGGCATACGTCAAAATGTGTGATAGATGTCAAAGGACAGGCACAATTGGTAGGAGGCAAGAGATGCCGCTGCAGCATGTACTAGAAGTGGAGATCTTTGATATATGGGGTATTGTTTTCATGGGCTCGTTCCCACCGTCATTTGGTAATCGTTGCATCTTGGTGGCCGTTGATTATGTATCAAAGTGGGTTGAAGCAATAGCTTGCCCCAGGAATGACAACAAGGTGGTAACAAAATTTGTGAAAAAGCACATTTTCACCAGGTTTGGGACACCCCGAGCCATTATTAGTGATGGAGGGGCTCATTTTGTCAATGCAAGTTTCAAGAAGTTGCTAGCTAAGTATGGGGTACGCCACAAGGTGGCTATTATTCCCCATATATTTTAAATGAATAAATATCCTAATGGCATGTTGGTTAAGGGATTTAGAAGGCAAGCAAAAAAAAAGAGAAAGTCGGTTTTTATCAATAAAAACCAACAAAAAACAGAGGGTATAGCCATAAGAGGCAAAACCCACGACAAATATATATAATTTCCTTCCGATTACGCTATGAAATACGGTCTAAACTCCATTCCGGCTTAGATACAGAGGTATAAAGCTGCAGAGAGCAATCCTACGGAGTTGGTTTCGTGAAATTTGGTCGGCGAAACGTCGTGCAACCGAGGTAAAGTAAACAGAGTTGCTTTAAATTAGTACCAATGTGTTCCTAGCCTTGCAGTGAGCATTTATCCCTTCTGGACTATCGAGAAATAATGAGTTTTCAACCGTTTTTCGAAAGGTCGAAGTTTGGAATAAATATATATATCAAAAGTGATAATTTCTCCCGGATATTAATGTATTTAGTTCTAATTGATATGTATATGAATGTAGTTGGGAGAAACAGCAGAAGTACCGACGGAAATCACATCAGTCAGTCGGGTACTCAAAAACCAGGTATGTAAAGTTATTCTTTCGGCAAGCCAGGAAGTACAGTCTAGAAAATAACTAGAATAAAGGCTATTAACAGATACCCAGCGTACAGGAATGATTTCAGTACAATTTCCAGCAAGCATACTAGTATATCATTACGTATTATGTGATAATCAGAATAACCGATAGTCAGATGATTTTAGATAGTAATGTGGTATCAGCTAGTAGCTCAGCATGTTCTTACGTAATAACCCAGAATGGAAATTGTAAAAGTAGTACAATGAATGAGCAAGATTACAGAATGTATGTATTACGTTCGTTGAGACTGTATCCGGTAACAGATGGCACATCTTATGTTATTGAGCTATATCCAGTTATAGATGGCATGTTCTATGTTATTGAGTTATAACCAGATGTAATCAGATCAGTAATCAGATATAGAAATATCTCCAGATACAGATGAAGCTCCAGGAATAGATATGGCTCTAGAAACTGATATAGCTTCAGATCACGGATATCAATAATCAGATAAACAGATAAAGGCTAGGTAGAAGTTAGCCCAGCAATCAGAAATAGTGTAAAGCAGAATATAGCATCAGTTGTTTAATACAGACTGGCCTTGAAATAAAAGAAGAGAATATGATTAGTATTTTTCATATGAGCATGCTTGCTGTGTATGTGTTTTGCATGTTGAGACTTGTTGTGGCATATGGGCCCCCTTTAGCATCCCCTCCGCCCCTGGGTTATAGCTGTGTCGATACCAGATTCAGATACCGCCACCAGCTTGCCGTCCGCCTAGAGGACGATGATGGCCGACCACCTTAATAATACGGTCCACATTACCCTGCTAGCATGGGCAGTTCAGTTTACTCTGCGCAGATCCAGTATACCCTGTTTACAGGGGCAGATTACTCTGTGTGCGCTTGTGGCTGGGGGCAGTTTTAGATACAGATTTTTATAAAATTACCCTGTTGCGTGCTTGCACCCAGGGGCAGTTTCAGTCACAAATACAGCAGCAGATTACCCCGTTGCGCACTTGTGCTCAGAGGCAGGAGTCTTTGGACTCAGACACAGTTTATTTTCAGAGGCCAAGGCCCGAGCTACGTACCCAAGGGGGTCGGTAGGAGGAGTAAGGGTAAATAGATTGTTTGTTGGTTGGGACCTTCCAGCTTATGGGGGTCGGTCAGGTATTTTGTGTATTTATATGTATATCTATATGTGCTATTAGATACTGATAGGCAGTAGGACGACACGTCGTCAGGTACGCCCAGTTTAGTTACAGAATAGGTAAACTCTCCCCAATTATCCTCAGCCAGATAGACTCAGTTACTTCCTGCTTATATGTCATGTTATTGTTGTTACCCATTTCAGTTGTATATTTTAGTTTGCTTTACATGCTCGGTACCTGTGGTACTGACGCCCGTAGGGGCGCTGCATTGCTTGCCTACAGGTACTCACAAACGAGGAGCCGATCCCTCGTGATCCTAGCCAGCGCAGAGTTAGCAACTCCTGTCATCCGGAGCTGATATTCAGAGGTGTATTTCATTTTCTTTTGTTGTATAGTACGGGTAGGTCGAGGCCCTGTCCTGACCATCTTATCAGTATTCCTAGAGGCTTGCGGTCTGTATATATTTCCCTGTGGTTAGTTGTGCCAGTCGTGTGAGGCCGTGCGTTTTGTTTAGTTGCTTAGCTTTGTTGATTATGTTGGTCGTGTGGGGCCATAGTCTGATGGTAATGGTGACCTTGCCGGTCACGTAGTCGTTTAGTATTCTGTTATATTGTGTTAAAGATAACTAGACAGCATGGTGGCCTTGTCGACCCGCATAGGTTTCCCTATATGAGATGCATAGGTTTCCCTATATTAGATGATTTTGGTTAGCTGATGATACAGTACAGGTGGCTATAGGCCTAATCGGCTGGGGGCTGTATTTACAGCCGCTATATAGCCGGTTCGTTTCTTGAAATAGAGCCACAGTCAGCCAAAGCATCAGATGTGCTCAGGCTGGACCGTTTAGCAGCCCAGAGTCTAGTAGGCACCAGGTGCCCGTCATACCCCCCAAGGTGGGGTGTGACAGAGGCAACAACATATCATCTCTAAACTAGTGGGCAAGTGGAGGTGTCGAACAGAGAAGTGAAGCAGATTCTCCAGAAAACAGTGAATGCACAACGTAGTGATTGGTCAAACAAACTCGACGATGCGTTGTGGGCTTATAGAACTGCTTACAAGACACCAATTGGGACTTCTCCTTACCGATTGGTCTATGGAAAAGCGTGTTATCTGTCGGTGGAGCTAGAACACCGAGCTTTCTAGGCCGTGAGGAAATTGAATATGGACCTAGAGCTAGCAGACAAGAAGAGGCTGATGTAACTCAGCGAACTTGATGAGTTTCATTGGCATGCTTATGAAAGTGCCAAGTGTCACAAAGAGAAAACAAAGAGGTGGCACGATAAGCATATGGTGCATCGTATTTTCGAGTCGGGGCAGAAATTGTTGCTTTTCAATTCAAGATTGAAGCTGTTTCCAGGGAAATTGTGGTCCAAATGGTCAGGGTCGTTTGAGGTAGTGAGAATAACCCCACACGGGGCAGTGGAGTTGTGGCAAGAAGATCGAAGTGCTACATTCTTGGTTAATGGACAATGTTGTAAGCATTACTGGGGTGAGGACGTTATTCGAGAGAAAACGTCCATCACTCTAGAGGATGATTGAGTGTCAATGACGTCGAGCCGCGACGGTAAACCAGGCGCTGCGCGGTAGGTAACCCATGAAATTGTTGTAATAGATGAATAGAATAGTGAATAAAAAGAGAAAAATAAAAATAAAAATGGTGTTTGTGTTGAAACCTATGAATTCTAACCAATTTCTTGTAGTGAGATGATTTTTAGGTGGAACGGAGGACAGAAATGCAAAGAATCACAAAGGAGAAAAATCGAGGTGAGAAAAATAAAAAATGGCATTACAGTGGGCCTATGCGTTGGCTCTGTGTCACAGAGGAGGGCCTCCGCGTTACCCTCTGTGACATGTTGAAGCCAATTCTGAAATTTTTACAAATTCCAGAAGGCTGGCGCGACGGCTCCGTGTCACGGAGGGGTACTCCGCGTTACCCTCCGTGACACGTTGAGGTGTAATTCGCGTCGGGTCACACCGGGTCGCCAGGTAACCCGCGCGAAAAACACCCTTTTTAACCCCAAATTCCCTCAGTTTTTCCCTATTTCCCATTCCCTCCGCGACAAACTCCCTAAATTCCCCCTTCCCCCAACATGACACAGACCTAAGCACGAAGTTTCTTCAACTTTTCTTCGAGTTCATCGAATTAAAGGTATGTTCTTGAACTTAACCTCAATTTTTGCTTAAATTTTCAATTTTTGAGCTTGTGAGGTGAGTAAACCTTGACCTAAGTGTAAATTAAGTTTGAATTCACTTAAATTATGATTGATTGATGTTCATAGTTTTGTTGTGAGTATATGAACTCGATGAATGCATGTTTGATTGAATTTGTGCGAAATTGGTAGCTAGGGTTAGATTTTCAATAGGAAGAAACTAAATTTGGTTGAAAATGTGAAAATAATTGGGTTGTGCATGTTGGGTGATGTGAATTATGTTGTGATTAATGTCAAATATGCTAAGTAAACAAGGGAATTTTCAAGAAAATGAAATGGGTGAACTGCATAGGTTGTTGAGAACAAAAAATTTTTGTTGCTAAGTGCTATGTGATGTAATGGAATCGATGGTGATATTGTGATTCGTTGTACGAAGTCTGAGTAGTACATAGTAAGTATTCCATCAACTTATCTGAATACACTAAGAATGTTGATTGTAAAAATTGGAAAAGCATGATTGTCTTGCCGAATTGTTTTAATTGTGGCTAAAGACTAAGTGTGGGGTGGCCTAACTCAACCCAACCTTAGTCGAAGCTAATTTTGACTTGAATAACACTGGGATTGTCTGTTCGATGTTACAGGAATGATGTAAGGCAGGCAAGACAACGGAAAGGGCGCATCTACATCGGGGGCCGGTAGAAAAAGAATCACATTGGGAACAGCAGTTCCAGCAGCACCAGCAGTTCCGCGCGGCCAACGCCGTCAATACGGAACCTCTTGGGTGACGGGTGAAGGGAAGAAATGGTATGCAAAACATAAAGAGACCAAATACTTCCATGAGGAGCACATTGCAAGGGAGCCGCTGGCACAGGAATACCCCAGAATCGTACATCGGATTGACACTGCCGAGCTGAACTTCATCTTTCAAGAGCCCAAGGAGTGCAATCTCCATCTAATTCTGGAGTTCTATGCTAATTGGAACCCGACACTCCGCAGTCACACCGTCAAAATAAGAGGGCAGGTTGTCACCTTTGAGCCCCATCATCTGAATGCTATATTGGGGGCGCGGGACACAGATGCCCATGTACTCCGGCAGCTGAACATAACTCCACCTTATGTGGACATCCAACGCACTCTGCGTGGAGCCCGTTCGACAGCAGGGTGGAGCAGGCACAAGGAGAGGGGCTACCATCAGACACTGCCTTACTCTCAAATGAATAGGGAAGCCACGATTTGGCTCAAAATTATGTGTTCCTGCCTGATCCCAGGGGTGCACATGACAGATGTCACCCGGGATCGAGTGTGCTTGGTTTATGCCCTAATGAAAAGGCTGGAGGTAAATGTTGGGGCGGTGATCATCTCCGCCATGAAGAGAGCCCATTTGCATCAAGGGCACAGTTAGGGGTTCGGTGGTTTGCTTACCACGTTCCTGAGGGGCCACGATATCGAGGAAGAGGCCCTGGACTACGTCCCTCAAATGGATAGGCGTGCCTTGGACGTCACCAAAACCAAGGCACTTGACACTACTAAGGGGCCACTTCTCACACTAGCGAGCGACATGCTCGGGATGATCAATATATGGCCCGCATGTACGGGATGCAAATGCCACAGTTGCGCATAGGCGGGAGGCCAGTAACAGAAGATGAGCTATGGCAGCTCGAGCTAGATTACCCCTTTGGTGAGAATGCCCGGGCTCTATGCTGAGTGGGGCGAGCTTTTGTGGAGCCTTTAGATGATGATGTTCCCACTGATGAGGAGACCCGCCGTGAGGACTCAGATGTTGAGTCAGATGAGGACAGCGGGGGCGATTCGGATATAGGACACGAGGCAATGACACCTGATGAAGAAGTGAAATACTTCGATTGATCAGGGAGTTTCACCACCCACCTTTGTGATATATTGAATTTTGTGAACACTGGAGACATTGTTTGGTTTAAGTGTGGGGTGGGAGTAGTTAGGTGCTGGATGTTTCGTTGTTGTTTTTGTTTTTGTTTATGTTTGTGTTGTTGTGCCTGTGAAAAAAATGTGACCCTGTGACTTTTTGTGATGTGCTTTGTAATTAAGTGGTGTTGTAATGAATGTAAGTTGTTATGGTTGTGTGAGTTATTGTTGATTGGTTGGTTATGTAAATATTTTTTTGTAAATATTTTTGTTTTCTATCGAAATTATCGATATTTTAAAAATTTTTTGTTCAATTTTCTTATGATTGGGTTTCTCGGCCTTTGTTTTCGGTGCTTTTACCGAGAATAGTCCCATTGAACCGAAGTCGTAAATAGTGACCGTTCCCTATGATGGATGGATGACGACCGTCTTAAGGGAAATGTAGTCGATAGGAGTAGTTTTTTCTTTCTTTTATTTTCTTTCTTTTGTGTGTTTCCCAAACGTGTCGCTACTTCATGGTTTGGAATTCTTGTTGCGTGTTGTACATGATATTGAGATGCAAATATGATTTGTATGAAAGCATGCAAATGTGAAACATGTTGAGATACCTAGGCCATAGATTTTGATTCGGTGTGATTGAGGCTTAATATTGAATTCTTGAATTAGCTGATTGAAGAGTCTGTGAATAAGTCTTAAGTTGAGCATGTGCAAGGAGTGTGAGGTGAGGTTTCGATTATTCCATGCTATTGTGAAGTGTCTAGAACCCTCCTGGTGTGTGTGCGAAACAAAATGAAGAATGTGTATTGTAGGAAAGGATGTAGGCATTTCTTTGATTAAACCGAAAGTTTTTTTCCCTTATTATACCTACCTTGAATGTACATCCTAGTTAGCCCCATTGAGCCTTTAGCCTATTTTTTTTATTGCTTTGAAGCGGTACAAACCGAGCTTAATCCCTTCTTTTCATTAGCCGTGAATTTGATCCAAAACTCTTAAGCGCTCAAGAAAAATAATTTTCCCATAGTGTCAAGGAGTGAGAATTGTGAAAAAGAAGGTAAAGAGGAAGTGGTGAAAGTAAAGAAAAGGTCAAGGGTGCACTTGCTGAAATTAAAAAAAATAAAGATGTATAACTAATCTTTGTTATTAAGTCGAGTGTGCTTAAAGAAATGGGAACAAAAATAAAGAAAAAATTCAAGAATGAGAGGAGGAAGGAAGAAACAATGCCCATAATGATGGCAGGATGTAATTAAAAGCGCTTAAGGAGGCTAGTTGCTATTATTGGTTAGCCCAGTATTTACTAGTTCCTTAGCTTACATTACAACCCGTTAAGTCCTACGTGATCTTACATCACGCGTCCTTATATTAGTGGAGTAATACACTAGAGGCAAGCCTATGGTTCATGACAAGATGCATGTGAATTCTTTGGGAGAAAGAGCGAAATCGTGTTCATATACCCCTACTTGTAATGCTTTGGAAATCATATGATTGAAAAAGGGGAAATTCTCTTGTGTTGTGAGGGCACATGCTTGACTAGAGATTGAATTTCATGATGGATGTCTTGATCAATTGATTTGCATGAGCTTGCCGAGGTCGAGAGTCGATTCTTGAGTTTAGGAGGTCTTAATGTGGTGTATGTCATTGTGTTGATGAGACTATGCATGTTTTCTTGACGATTTGCTATATTAAATAATCGGTATAGCCGTAGCTTGAATTGTCAAGCCAATGTAGCAATGCGTGGGTGTCAATAGCATGAGATGTGAGAGTGTTGTTCGGGGACGAACAAGGTTTTAAGTGTGGGGTAAGTGATCTTGGGCAGAATTATATGCCCAAGTGATGCTCAAACGCTTCATTTTGTCTTGTTTATCTATCATTATGTGTGCATTCTCATGTGATTTGTAATTAAAATGTGAATTTATACTAACCAACATGATTGGTGTTGTTTTGCAGGTAAAATGTAATTTTAGGAAGCTAAGATACATGTTGGTAAAAATCAAAAATGGACTTGGAAGCAAGTAGTGGAAAAGGTCAAGGAAGAGCAGCAAATATAGGGGCTCCGTGATAGAGCCGTGTCACGCTGCCATCGAGGAGGCATTCTGCTTCGGGTGATTCATTTTGGCAAATTCCAGTGAGGGTCCGCGTTTGCACCGTGGCACAGAGGGAGTGCTCCGCGATACACTCCGTGCCACGTTGCTTGTTATTCTGGAAAAAATTTTCACTAGTATGAATAGCACACTTAGGTTTATTTTTAATAATTCTGACTTGGTTGAGCAAGAACGTGGGGTTACAGGCAGTTGAAGGGACAAAAATTCTAGGGTTCTTCTCTATCTCTTTCTCTTTTATCTCAATTGTTTGTATGAATTACACTTATTTGATGATGTTTAATCCAAAAATGAGTGGCTAAATTCACTTCTTGCTGAGGTTAAGAACAATTGTAGTGGAATGTAATTGTTGATCAATTTAGTTTTCATCTTTTCTTCAATGGTTGTTCTATCAATTCTTGTTCTTACTACATTAATGTTTGGCCAATGCTAATGTATATCTAAAAAATCCAATTTTGATTTTGAAAAGAAAAGAAATTGGAAAGTTGTGAATTAGTAGGATATGATCTCTTCTTAGTTTGGGAAAATTGAGAATTGATTTACATTTAAAATAGAAATATATCTGAAAGTCGTATTAGTCAATTAAGGAATCAGTATTGTATGGCTAGAACATGAAATTTTTTTATCACAGAAATGTAGGTTGAAAGTTCATGATTCTTAAGTTGGGTAGGATACGAAAGTTTCAATCCATAGGAAATAAGTCTTGACTAGCAACCGAAGGAAAGATTAACTGAAGTGAATCGATAAATTACTTCCCTTCATGTTCGTTTTAGCCTCAGCATGCTCATTACTATAGTTCAGACTCACTTTATCATTTTGTCTTAGATTCATAGAAATTAGGAAACTAAACTCTCAAAATCCTATTTAAATTGTTGTCTGCATTTTTAAAGTTAGAGTTCATTAACACTAAAGTTAATTATTACCTTAGTTCAGTCCCTGTGGGATCGATACTTTGCTTACTTAATCCATTTTACTACTTGTTCGACCACGTGCACTTGTGTGTAGTTACCAAATCATTGAACATTCAGCTTTAGATTCAGTATCGTGATGTATTTGCTTGATATACGCTTTATTATATTCAGTCTTCCGCTTATTCATGATCATGTAGTTTTCTGCCTAATTATGCTTCAAGTTATGCTATGTATGTGTCATGGATTAGTTTGGAGCCATTCGTGGTTCTAGGCCCCGTGTCTTGGTCCGGGCCTATCTTCGGAGAATGACACCATTCTATCTTATATTCTGAAAGCATAATATCATTCATGCATCCTAATATATTGAATACTATTTTGATCATTGTAGACCTACTACATTCACTCACAGACAAATTATAAAATATACCATTCACCCCATTTGTATCTCCATGATCAATCCACACAAAAAAATATCTAAGCTTAAACCTATTACGACATATATGAACTATATCTCGATCTGGTTTAAAAAACTTTATGCAATTGCACCGCTAACAAGGACACTTAATCAATCTTTCAACTTAAAAGTGTCAAGTGGCATTGCATGATTGATAAATCATCTAATACCTTAAAAAAATTCATCTCTCGTGTCCTCACGAATTTCAATAGTTCTCTATACAACCGCAAATTATGATTTATACATAAAAATATAGATGTTTAATTATAAATTAGATTACGTATAAATTTTGATTAATCGATTTATATTAATAATTAAATTTTATTATTTAATGGTTAATAATTATGTGACAAATATCCTCCAAAAGTAAGTCAAATTTTGATTAAATTATCTATTTAGTATTTAATGATTAATTCTTAAAATTATATACGGTTAGGGAATTTGAGTACGTAATGATCAATTGTAATTAACTACTGTCACGGCCCAAGTCTACACTCAGAATGCGACATGGTTCTTAGAATCACAAGTGACCCCAAGCAAACCGCGATAGAGCATATCTACTAAATTAACCTACTGAAATGCTAACAACACAAGAGCAGAAGCTGTTAAATAAACCACTGTATAAATAGTATGTTCCCGAAAATCCTAATTGTGTCTAACTGTGTTGATAGATCGAACTAATGTCCTAAGACTTAGGTCAGAACTACTTATCTGTAAGTGTTTTAAGAGTCTAAGGACTTGAAAGAAACTATGTTGTAAGACTTGTCAGAGCTTCTTAATCTGAAAGTGTCATAATGGTAAGAATAACTAACAAACTGATAAACTACTTCCACTGAGGTTACTGAGATTCTCAAAGACTGATAATAGTCAAACTGATCAGCTGACATTTCTGAAGAATACTAGTATACTGACTATATTATTGTGAGTAGGCATGCTAAAAATGATAAAAGATACTGTATAGCACAATTGCACATTTTCTAAGAATGAATCTGGTATATGTGACAACTCATGCTAATTTAAGACATTATCAATATATAAATAGACTCTCTGATAAATCATGCCAAGTTCAAGTGAAATACATTGTATAATTGAAAATACTATCATGAGCATGTAAGAATTCTAGTCATGATAGTTTGACATTATAGAGGAAGTAGGGAAATTTCACAGTCAAAGAAGGTTCCTAAAACATGATCTTTAGAGGTATTTTAAAGCTAGGGTTTGCTGAAAACTTTGGGACACAAGGGTGAAAGGATACCCTTGTTGAAGTCCCACATACTTGAAGAAGATTCCCCATAATAAAATCCTTGAGAATCTGAGAAGAAACTGAAACCCTTGATCTTGCCTGATACTTTCTATCTGAGCTTTCACGGAGGAATTCTAAGAGTGAATTAAGAATGAGGGAGGAATGTCGTGCATCTCTCTAAATACGTGAAATATAATCCCAAAATGACGTAGTTTAGGCATTAAAATAGGGAGAAATTACAAAAATACTCCTAATAAAATGTTTGGAAACTATCCTTCAGGACCCAACGAGTCACAAAATGAGTCGTTGGTTGAGACCACGACTCGTTATGACCAATCATTGATCCTGGGTCCTAAAATCCCAGTCATTGGAATTGGACAAAAGATGGGAACAAAGACCCATTAGGTGAACCAACAAGTCGTTGGTTCCACTCATTGTATCTTGGAAAGAAATTTCAAGATTTTTGGACCTCCACTTAATAGGTCCCCAAATGATTTGTCATGCAACTAACAACTCATTCCACCACTCGTTAAGTCTCTCTGAGCTTCAGGTGGTCATCCATGAATCACATGAAACAAGTCACCTCACGAGTTGTTAGGTGAAAAGACAACCCATCAACTCCACTCGTTGTCATACTGAAAATTTCCCATCCGACCACCCTTCCAAGACAACGACTCCTTGATGAGTCATGAAGTGGCACCACGACTCGTCCCCCAACTCATTAAGTCCGCAGGAGATATCAACTTTTTACCAAATGATGCATACATGACAAGTCACTTAATTACTCGTCCGGTCACACAATGAGTCACTCCATGACTCATTCTGTGATCTGGTGTAGCTTTTTCCTGATTTCTCAATTTTAGTTCTTAGGTTTGATCTTAGGAACTTTCGGGGTGTTACAACTGCACAAACAACACCCTCCAAAATCATTGTTATGACATTTTTGTTATTACTGAATTATGGATATGAAATTTTAATAATTATTAATTATTAATCTACATAACAATATCAACAACTTGACAATATCAAGAATTTAAATTAAAAATTTAACAATATCAGGAACCTAAATTAAACTAAATTTATAAATTTCAAATTAACTAACACATTCATATTGATAATGAACATCAAATATAATTATTTCAATAAAAAGAGTCATCACTACACATTTTAGGCAAATAAAATCTCTATTTTTATTACAAATGCAAGTTAATACACATTAATTTCTTGGTAAAATTACCAAATTAATGTATAAAAACTAACCTAAATAAACTAATACATTAACATTTAACCTAAAATCTCACAATAAAAATGTAATTAAAAATTTAAAAAATCCTAACCTTGGATGTTGGAGAGGGACGGAGGGTTGTAGGAGGGACGACGAGGATGTGAGAAGGATGATCAGGCTGTGGGTGTAACACCACATATAATTCAAACAATAAACTTGTATTTTCGAGATATGGCTAAGAGTGATTAATACTATAAGAAGGATGTGTTATTGGATATTCAAATCATTCAATGATTGTATGTTAAGATTTGAAGTCGAGCAAATTGTAAAATAAAAATTGGCAAAAGTTATCACAAATTATTTTCAGAAATTTCCAAAAATTTGGGTTAGATGTATCAGTGCTTTTCTCCCTATCTTTAAGGAGTTAGGATATCTACTTATCAAATTAAATTTCTTTGACTCTAGATTCTAGAACATCAAACTATTTGTCAATCCAACATCGGGGTAAAATATTATATGCATTTTACCATGGAATGTCCCAAAAAAAAAAGGTTACAGGCCAGCCGGGTTAGGTTGATTTTTGGGAAGCCTATTTAAATTGATTTTTGGCTCAAATTTTATTATTTTTCTCATTATAATGCCCAGAAGCCTAAGAAGCTCGTCCCTCTCCCCTTTTCCTTAGGTTTTACAAGTATAATCACAGAGGAAACAAGATCAAAACATCTATTAAATATCAATTAAAGTTACCATTAATTTGCTAGGATCGTTGAGAACATCATGGCGAAGTTAGTTTGTTGAAATTGGCACACATTAAGTGTCATGACCCGAGTTTATACCCTGGACGCGACATGGTATTTTGGGCTATAAGTGACCCCAAGCTAACCCATGGCATAGAATACTACTGAAACTCTGAATACTATATGAAATATATAAGCGAAAGCTTCATTAGGCATAACTGAACAAAATACTTTTAAGCAAAACAATACATCTAATAACACACTGAACTACTAACTCTATCTGAAGTCATCTAAGAATTAATGAGTTGCTGGATAAGCCCTCAGCTAACTCTAAAGTTTGAACTGAATATCAAAATACAATATTCTAGGAAGGAATCTTCGGCCCTCGGAAAATAAAGACTCACTACTGAACTCTGTTGATTTCCGCCGGAGAAAGGCTACTAACGATGCTGAGACTGAGAACCTGCGCCTGTATAATAAGACAATAAAATATAGAGAATATGCATCAATACTTTTGATGTACTGAATAAGTGAGATATGAAGTAAATGTAAGGATACTAAGATTCTATAAGCTGAGCGAACAAAATACGCAATGACCATAATTGGAATAATAAATATTAAAGTATCTGAAAATTTGATACTACTGAAAGTACTAGTAACTGTCAAAAGGTCATACACATATCCTGAGTTCTGGAGGACTGAACTGAACTGGAGACTGTGACTGTACTGGACTAAACTGCATTGTACTATAATGTGGGAGAAACTATAACCGACATGTAACCACGTGAGGTAGATGTGGAGTCCGATATATACCCCCCATCGGATAAGGCCCACTATACCTTGACAGGGTATAATAGCTGAGTTGGGTGATCACTAGCTGATGCCCATTTGGGCTAATAACCTATGGTGGCAAGTAGTTCTAGGAACCTGGGTGCACTGAACTCTAGCTCTGCTTGGTGATAACTTCTACTCCCATTAAAAATTTTAATTATATCTAGCTAGGCTGATAACTCAAAACTGGTGTCCGTAGACTTAAGTTAGGACTATTTTTCTAGAAGTGTCCTTAGAGTCTAAGGACCTGAGTGTAACTATGTTTCAAGACTTGTCAGAGCTGCTTTATCTGAAAGTGTTGTAACGGTCTAAGGAACAACTGCCAAATGATAACTGGTACTAGTGAGATTACTAAATTCCTCAAGACTAAAAAGTAGTCAAACTAATCAACTGACATTTCTGAAGAACACTGAGTGTTGACTAAGGCTCTGAGATTGAGAAAATCAAAAACTAACTTCTAATCATGAAGCAGTACTAATATTGGTAAATTTAAAGGGAATTATGCTAACAAACAATATTCATGTCTAAATCCTCGCATATGCAAGTCCCACTCAAACAACATCTGAAGATTCGGGCAAAAATAATACTATATGAAATGAAATACCAAACATGAATTACAACTGATAATAATCTAGGAAAACCTCAAGAATTATCATAATAAAGGAATTCATGAACTATCTTAAGGGAAACCTTAGTTTCGATATTCTAAAGGGTTGGAACTAAGGAGATTGCTGTAAATAATTTGAGTAACAAGGGTGACAGAAATTCCCTTGCTGGAATCCCACATAGCTGTAGTAGAATTCCTGAGAGAAACTTTGAGAAATCTGAGAAGGAAAATTGTATGCTCTAGCTTTTGCTCTGAGATGCATGTGCTTTCTTCATACTGTTTCATAGAGTTTGAGAGAGAATGTGAAGAAGAATCGGTAACCGCCCCCCTTAATTCCCCTCTAAAAGAACCCCAAATGGCATAGCTTAGGCATTATAATACTGGGAGCTTACAAAAATACCCCTGGAAACTACTTTAAAATTTCTTCCCGACAGGTGGTATGACTCAATCTATGAGTCCTACCATGATCCTATTGCCCGTACCTTCGCTCGTGGTTAGGGACCTTCCTCTATACCATTTCTCTGAAGTTTTCCATGGAATCCTTCTACGATTCGTACAGGTAACCTACGAGTCATACCTCAGCCCATGATTTCCTCTTGAACGCTCCTTTGACTCAACTCACAACTCAGTTTACAGTCTGTGCCAACATACCACGAGTCGTACCATGACGCGTGGTTACCCATGATTTCCTTGATGAATTTCTCTAAACTTATTCACAACTGGTCAGTATGATCCATACCATCTTGGTACGAGTCATAACACTCGTGATTCCTCCAATCACATTTACTGTTTTCCTCCAACCCACATGTTATGATTCCAGGTACAGCTTGTACCATGATTGTACGAGTCGTACTGTGACTCATATTGAAGTCTTTTCTCAATTTTCTGCATCATCAAGTTTTAAATCTAGAGGCCAGTCATAGAAATTTCTGGGGTTATTACATTAAGGCATTAAGTTGGGGAGGAAAATCTATAAAACAAGATTCTCTATTGATAAACACTTCCAAGAGTTAAGGTAAGCATTTCTATCTTCTTCTTCAATAAGTAATTCATAGTTATCCTTCTAATCACAATTAGCCACGTATATCCATGCATAGTAAGTAGTTAACATGAGAGGTAAGTAATCGGGACAAATAAGAAAAAGGTGATAAAGTTATCGTATTATGCAATTACGTGGGTATGAAGAGTTTTGAGTCAAGACCGTTGGGTTTTCATCTTAGTTGAAAATCCATAAGGGCTACGTCTAAGGTATGCCCCGAATAAGGGACCAAAATATGGTCATGGGTGTAGGTGTTCGGACGGTCCATGCATTCATATGGATTAATGAGCTAATAGTTCATTTGTGATGGTTTATGTGTTTATGATTCTTATGTCACATGTTAAATTGATTGTTGCTCCATATGAAAGAAGAGTAGTTTGACAGAAGGGAGTGGTTAATATGCAGATGCTTAATAGGTGAGCTGATTGCGAGGTAACACTATAAAAGAAATCTAAGGGAAGAACTTGGTCAAAATACTGCCCAAGCAGTACCACTGCAACGACACTATAACCGTCGTAGTGATATTGTTGTCGCGGCAGTGACCCCGCCGCAGCGAGGCCTAATCTATCAAGCAAGCCAGTTTGCACCGTGCTTTGAATGATTTTAGGAATGGGGAAATGTAATCAATAATTTATTTGTGAAATGGTCTCAAACTATGATTATGTTGTAGATTGTATTGACTAATTCTCATTGTTGAATGAAATTTTGTTAAGTGAATTGAACTGTGATATATTGCTTCGAAAACTATGGGTGGAATCGGTGGTAACCAAGTGAGAAAATAAGGAGGCTTGAGATGGAAGAATGAGACATCCTTAATCTGAGATGAGAGGCTCGATTTCGAGGTGAGTATCTAGACAAGCAAATTTGTACGATCAAGCATGTGCAGAAATACTCGAATGTGAGTAGTTCATGCACGGGGTGAGCATTCGGGCAAGCAATATGAGAGGAGTACATAGACAAGTATGGATTAATATTTATATGGCTGGGTGTATGGATATGATTACTTATATAGGTATGATGAGATTTCATACGTCTGGGTGTAGAGTACATAAATTTCTAGAGTCTCCTACACGTCATGAGTGGAAGGGCAAACATAAAACCCTTTGGCATGTGTGTATAGTAATGTGATGGAGCTGTGTGATTGGCATATCACCAATGGTTTAACTGTGAGATAGAGATTTATACAGGTATGATATGATGTACATATGGTTGTGAGACAAGGATCAGAATAAGTACGCATACGACTGACAAATAATAGATATGCAGATGTGATACATGATATATCAAAATGATTCGGGCAGGATACAAGGGATACAATGATGAGATGATACAAGATTGGATGATAAATGATGCTATGATGCAGGTATGGTACTGCATGATGCAATTTTGGTATTGAATGGAACAATGTGCAATTGTGGAGGTGTAGGTATATGTCTGTACCCTTATTTTTGGAGAACATACAGTCGTATGGTTTGATGTTTTTCTTGTTGAATACTTGAGTTATTTATTTAATACTGTGATTGAATGCTTTTTTAATATGGTTACTGTGAGTTTTAGAAGGATAACATGATTGATTTAATAATGGTAGTAATTAACTAGGAGATACCTGATCTTGGTATAATATCGGAGAACAGGTAAAGAAGTAGGAATTGAAAAGGGTTAGTTAGTAGTGTTGAGTCAATAAATGAGTCTGGAATGATTGGAACAGGCCTAGTTAATAAAAATTAGGGTATGAATGAATAAGACCTGTTCATAATGTTTAAATGGTGGGTTGAAAAAGGAAAAGGTCAGTGAAACAGGGCTACCGCCTAGATAGGGCATCGCTGCAGTGAGCGAACTACTGCTGTCGTGAAACTGCTGCAATGTTTAAGTATCCGCTGCAGTGAGATAAGAAGATAGAATAGAGGTGTGTAATTGATGGCTAAAATTTGGGGTACAGGTATATGAATATTGTTTGAGTTATATGAATTAATGAATTGATTGATCAACTTGACAAGATATAATTATAAGTCGGAATTGTTGTTAGAATTGGTTAATCGATTGCATGTTGATTATATACTATTGCGTGAACTAATTCTAGTCGGATGATGATGCCTACCGGTATGTGTAGTATACTGATACTATCTTGCCACACCTTTTGGGTGTAGGTTGTGGCAAGTTTGAATTTTCATGAATGGTGTGGAGTACTCAGCATCAGCTTTTACATTCTCTCCGCAGACAAAGCTGTGTCAATTTATTTTTTCGGTATTCTACTTAGAGCTCTTATACCTGTCTAGACTAGATCTTAGGAAGGTCATGGTTCAGTAAAGGATAAAATTTAGAAATATTTTTTTTGTTTAAATTATTTAGTATTAAATTATTTTATACATTGGTTAAAGAGGGTTCTCCTATCGAGTTAGAATCGATATAGTGCCTGCATGACTCGCCCATTTAGGTCGTGATAAGTTGGTAATAGAGCATCTAGGTTAATAAACTCACAAGTACAAGAGAAATATCGACTAGACTCTTGCGGATTGGTGTGTAGACGTCCACATCTAATCTTCGGGAAGCTATAAAACATCTAGAAAGTTTTCACTTTGTTTCTTTCTCATTGTGTCGTCTGAGTATGTTGGTCGCCTGGGTTGAGTTCAGTTGCTATTTGGAGGATTCCAATTGGTATCTCGATAGGCCCAAATGGTATCTGACAATGTGAACTTTATAAGATGCGAGGTAAATTGGTGGGTGGAATTGACTTAAGATTGATCAGAAGGACAAAAACTCCTACAGGTATTCAACTTAGCGAGTTGCACTTAGCGAGTGTTATGCGTGGTGAGTTCGCTGCAACGAAGGATGCCTCATTGCAGCGAGTAAGGGACCATAATGGCGGGTCCGCTGCAGTGGAAAAGAGATCGATGGATGACTACCAGGTAGAATCTTAATAAATAAAAACCCCCGTTTTAAGAAACAATAGTATATGAGTGCAATGAAAAAAAAAAGCAAATACGAATATAGACAAACAACGAAAAATATAATGGAAAAAGGGCCAAAAAGGGCCATTGTTATTTGGATGCCAAATGGGCACCTGTACAGCAAATGACAAATAAGAAGAGTATTTGAAAAACAGGAAAGGAAAAATAAGATTGTATTACAATTCCAAAGATGCAAATCAGATTAATAAAAAGGAAAGTAGGGGAAAGGGAACACCACGAGCCTACCTAACTAAACGCCTCATCACTGCCATCACTGGAATCACCGATCGCTCCCTCCTTAAACCTGCTAAGGAAGGAGAACTCTGGAATGTCGGTCCTAATCAACTGGGGTGTCCTGGTGCTCGGAGTGAGGTGCTTTAAGATCGCCTTGACTTGTAACAACCCATACGTCATAACGAGGGGAATGAGTTGGGAACACCCTAGCTGGCCTAGGTTGTCGATAGAAAGGTGTTGTTGTGAGAGATAGTGGAAATTTTGAGTTGGGGAGTGGAGTCAGAGCAGGATCGGGAGATACTAGTTATGGAAGACCGATGTAGTGGTGGGATTTCCGCTGCAGCGAGACCGCCATGACGATCGGATTCTCGCTATAAAGGACCTGGAGAATAACCATTGGATCCGCCGTAGCAATATCCTGACCACCATAGCGGGTCCACTACAGCGGAGGACAAAAATCAAAAAATGAGTTTTAAGTGGGATTTCAAGGGATATATTCCTATTATTTCCAAAGCTCGAATTTCCAAGAGCTAGAGCCGATTTTCCCCTAGAGTAGTTCGATTTTCCTTCTCAAGGTAAGAAACTCAAGTTACGTCTTATATGGTTGATTCCTTAACACTTATGAATCATTTGGGACCCTAATGGTGATTTTTCTGGTAAGAGAACCCTAGGTTGGTAGAACAAGGGATGAATCATGAGGAACTAATGGGTGTTGATTTCTAAGTTTAAAAGGGAGCAACGATCACTCCCTAAGGTGTAGTTCTTATAGAACATGATTCATGTGAAAATTGAGACCTAGAACTAGGTGAAATTGGGACTTTACCCCTAAAAGTAGCCTTAAAGAGGGTTTAAGAGAAATGCTAAAGAATTAATCCATGGGAAATGAAGTGGTTTGTGATAATTGGTAGAATAGGGTGGGTTTGAATTCTCAAAACTCTTGTTTTGGTAGTAGACTATTGAATTGTTTAAATCTCTTGTGTTTAAACTTTGAACATTCAGAGGCGTAGAGGAAAGGAAAGGCTTCAGCAGAGCGATTACCACTTGAAACCTCCAATCTAGGTAGGTTATGATTTAGGAGTTAGACTTTTCATAATGGTATGCATAGATGTGGGACTGTAATGTGTATGTTGGTCTCTAGACCTTAAATGTTTTAATCTTCCTTGTTGAATACCCTAACTGAGTGTGTCATGACCCGAACATAGGCCTAGATCGAGACACGGGAAAAAGAATCCCGAGAGGCTCCAAGTCGACCCATGGCATGAACATAACATATAAGCTCAACATTCTGAAATGCGGAAATCTAACATATATAACATAGCAGAAGTCTGAAAATCTGATAACACAAATATCTGAATACATACACAAGGCTGAAACTGAAATACATACTATGTCTGCTAAGCCTCTACTACTAATGAGTTAATAGGATAAGACCCCAACTAACTCACTAAAGTCTGAAGCTAAAAATACTGAAAAGATGGGCCTTTAAAAGATGAGGACTCACCAACTCTGGCTGGAAAGCGGTATCACTGAGGTTCTGGCTAACGGCAGGACTGAACCTGAATATCTGAGCCTGTATCATAAAACGATACAACATAGAGTATGCGTCAGTACGTGGAATGTACCGAGTATGTAAGGTAAGTAAAACTGCTAAGTAAGTAAAATCAAAGATCATCCATATCATAAAACATTTCATCATAAGAGTCTGAGAGTAGGGCTTGCATGCTATTATCTGAAAACATGATTTAAACATAACTGAATATCATAACTGAATCGAATGACCCAAAGTTGAAAATTGATAATCATAAGTAAAACTGAACATTGGGTCAAACCTACTGAAAACATAGAAACATGACTGATGAATATGCATAACTGAAATCATGAGGAACAATGAGAGATTCATCTTATAACCGACATTACCAAGATAGAGCTTACATGCTCCCAACTATTACACTCAAATGAAGCCATCCAAAGCCTTGTCGAGGCTAAGGACGCTACCATGATATCTATATCAAGCCGGAGTCCCCTTAGGGGGAGGGGAAGCTCACAAAGGAGGTACCAAATAATCTGATCATACTTACGTTGGTGCGTATTCTGAGGCATAGGGTTGACAAACCCTTAGCCTACTCGGTGTTAGACGCTACTCCCAAAAACATGCATATGTTTTCCATCAGTTTTCAACGAAGATGAGACATCATCTAGTGACGAAGCTGATTCATAACATATATGCATAAATCTCAAATCATAATATGAGGAGCCTTGGGCTCAAACCATACCACAAGCTGAAAATAGTGGGAGTCTAGACTCCAAAATCCATGTGGTAAGCTAATACATGAAGTTTAGATAAATCGTGAAACATACTTGATCATATGAGCATGCTCAATACTTAAACATGCTTGACATAGACTTGATCATTCAAAAACATGAAAATGGACATGGCTAATTTGAAATCATACTTTCATCATATACATCTCATCATGCTTCAATACATATATCGTAAATATCAACTTTCATGAACTTCGATGGGTGGGAATCATGATTGTAAAAACTTGAAAACATAATTTGTAATTGAAAATATTATAAAATATTCCATGAATCTAATTCAACATTAGATACATGTATACATCATACCCATGATTGATACTTAGAGAATTCACATATTGGGTTAAAATCCCACAGATTCATCAACTAGAATTTTCATCAAATGGAAGAGGGATTGGGCATGAGTGTGGATGAAATACACCCATTCATAACCCTTCATATCTGGAGAAATCTAATTTCACAAACCCTCTTGAAAGCCTAATGGGATTAGGGAAAGAACTTGATGAATCTAGGCTTGATCACCCTTAGAAACCACTAAGTTTGCATGCATGGAAGAGAATGGGTTAGAATGAGCTTAACCCTCTTAAAACACCCTTTTCTGAGCTTAAAATGATGTAGTATAGGTCTTAGGAACTTAGGAATTAAGGAAATGCCCTTAATAAATTCTCAAGAAAATACACTCTGTCAGTCCCAAGGAGGGACTAGACGAATCGTGGCCTGAGGGACGAGTCGTGGCTTGCCTGTCATTTCCATCACTGGTATCCCTCCACTCTACTAGTCACCATGAGGGATACCATGACTCATGGTGTACCCTACGACTCATGGTGACAAATCGCTAGGATCAATGCTAGAAACCTTCAACTTTTAAGCCAACCACTAACCAAGACCCACTTGACGACTCGTGGTGGTGACCACGACTCGTGGTCTCACCCGTGGTCAACTACAAACCCAAAAATCCAACTAAATCCACCCCCTCCCTACAAGTCACTTAACGACTCGTGGTGCACCTTATGGGTCACTAGACGACTCATCCTGTGACCTGGTGCAGAAAATCTTATTTTCTCTGTTTAAACCCTTGGGTCTGACCTTAAGTCTTTTGGAGTATTACAATATCTCCCCCTTGGGAACATTCATCCTCGAATATGGGTAAACATACTGAAAAGTTGAGTAATGCAACTGCCATATCAACTACTGAACGTTTAGAGTTGAAAACTGGAGTGACTAACTCCAGACTGAAATACATGACTGAACTGAATTCATCAATCAATCATACATACATTTACATGAAAGAAACTGGGGCACATAAACTGATCATGAAACTGAATAGAGTACTAGGGAGGAAACCAATACCTCAAGATGAAACTGAGCCGGAAGGGAATAGACGTGAGTATTTAGCCATCATATCTGCTTCGGGTTCCCACGTAGCTCCCTCAACATGTTGATTCCTCCACAAAACCTTTATTAAAGATACTTCTTTGTTTCTTAGATTTCTAACCTAACGATCTAGTATTTCCACTAGAACCTCCTCATAACTAAGTCTATCCTTCACACCAACGCTTTTCGTCAGAACAATTAGAATCGGGTCACCCAAACACACCATTAAGAGCGATACATGGAAAACTGGATGAACTGAAGCTAATTCTAAGGGAAACCCCAACTCATAGGCCACCTTGCCAACACATCTCACAATTCGGTCCGGACCAATATAACAGGGACTAAGTTTCTCTTTCTTTTCGAACCTCATCACTCCCTTCATGGAAGACACCTTCAGAAACACCCAATCATCAACTTCAAACTCAAGTTCTCTCCTCCTCACATCATTATAGGACTTTTGACGACTCTGAGCTATTTTCAACCTATCCCTTATAAGTTGAACCTTCTTCATTGCCTCATGAGCTGAATTTGGTCATATCAATGTAGCTTCATCAACCTCAAACTATCCAATGGCGACCTACACCTCCGCCCATAGAGAGCCGCAAATGGAGCCATCTGAATGCTGGAATGGTAGTTGTTGTTATATGCAAACTCAATGAGAGGAAAACGATCATCCTAACTACCCTTGAGATCAATCACATACACTCTCAACATATCCTCTAGAGTCTGAGTGGTCCACTTGGCCTGACCATCTGTTTGCCGGTGAAATGTTGTGCTAAGCTTGATGTGAGTGCCAAGTCCCTTCTGAAACAATCTCCAAAATTCGGAGGTAAACTAAGTACCTCTATCTGATATAATGGACAAGGGCACTCCATGCAACCAAACTAACTCTCAAATGCATAACTTAGCATAATCCTCCGTTGAATCAGTAGTTTTGACCGGTAGAAAATGGGTTGCCTTAATCAATCTGTCTAAAACCATCCAAATAGAGTCATACTGTCGACGAGTGCGAGGAAAATCTGTAATGAAGTCCATATTGATTTCCTCCAACTTTCAAGTAGGGATACTAATGTATTAAAGCACATCCCCAGGTCTTTGATGCTCAACCTTCACCTGTTGACAATTCAGATACTTAGCCACAAACTCTGCTATGTCCTTCTTCATGCTATTCCACCAATACACTTTTCATAGGTCACAGTACATCTTGATGGTACCTGGATGTATAGAATATCTAGAACTATGAGCCTCATGCAACATTCGCTCCCTCAGGTCATCAACATCCGGTACACACAAACGACCATGATATCATAGCACACCATATCCCCCTTGGGAGAAGACCTCCACTTTCTGATTCTGAATGGCTTCCTTCAACTTTACCATAATTAGATCCTCGTCTTGTCTAGATTTGACCTCAGTCACCAAGGAAGATACTGATCCATTATGAACAATGACACCACCATCTGCTGAGTCAACAAGATGAATTCCTAGTCATGCGAGCCGACACACATCCTTCAGTAACTCTTTCCTTTCCTCATCTACATGGGACACACTCTCCATAGAATGCCTAATAAGAGATCTGCCACAACATTAGCTTTGCCTGAATAATAAAGAACACTCATATCATAATCCTTCAAAAGCTCCAACCACCTCCTCTGATATAGATTCAGATCCTTTTGAGTAAACACGTACTACTGTAGGCTTTTGTGGTCCGTAAAAACATCCATATGGACCCCGTACAGATAGTATCTCTAAATCTACAAGGAAAATACTACCGTTGCCAACTCGAGGTCGTGAGTCAGATAGTTCTTTTCATGGACTTTCATTTGCCTGGAAGCATAGGCTATAACTTCACCGTGCAGCATTAATACACAACCAAGGCAGATCCTCGAAGTGTCACAATACACCACAAACCCATCAGTACCCTCGGGTAGGATCAACACCGGTGCTAAGGTGACTCGAGTCTTCAACTCTTGGAAGCTCTTCTCACAAGCCTCCGACCATTGAAACTTCACTTTCTTCTGGGTCAACTTAGTCAATGCTGCTGCAATGGATGAAAACCCTTTAACAACCTCCGATAATAACTAGCAAACCCTAAGAAACTCCGGATATTCGAAGGACTGACAGGTCTAGGAAAATTCTTCACCGTTTCTATCTTTTGAGAGTCCACATGTACGCCCTCAGTTGACACCACATGACCCAAAAATGCTACTGAGTTTAGCCAAAACTCGCACTTGCTGAGTTTAGCATATAACTGGTGATCCTTCAGAGTCTGTAGCACCACCCTCAAACGAGCGGCATGCTCCTCCTTGCTCCTAGAGTATATGAGAATGTCATCTATGAACATAACCATGAATATATCCAAATATGGCTTGAACACCCTCTTCATCAAATTCATAAAAGTTGCAGGAGCATTCGTTAGTCCAAAAGACATAACTAAAAACACATAGTGACCATACCGAGTCTTGAAGGTTGTCTTTCGGATGTCACTCTCCCGAACCCTGAGCTGATGGTATCCGGATCTGAGGTCTATCTCTGAAAAGCACTTAGCACCCTGAAGCTGGTCAAGAAAATCATCAATCCTTGGGAGAGGATACATGTTCTTGATTGTAACCTTGTTCAATTGTTGATAGTCAATGCACATACGAAGGGAACCATCCTTCTTTCAAACAAAGAGCATTGGTACATCCCACGGGGATTTGCTTGGTCTGATGAAACCATTTTCTAAGAGATCCTTCAACTGCTCCTTCAACTCCTTTAGCTCAGCTCAAGCCATTATGTAAGGAGGAATAGATATAGGCTGCATATCACAAAGAAAGTTAATACCAAAATCAATCTCCCGCTCAAGAGGAATTTTCGAAAAATCATCTGGAAACACTTCTGGATATTCGCACACTACAAGATCTAACTGAATAGTCGGGGTTCTGGATGTAACATCCTTAACCCTAACTAGGTGATACACACAACCCTTAGATATCATCTTTCTAGCCTTAAGGTAGGAAATGAAGCAACCTACAGACACAACTGAACTACCCTTCCTCTCTAGGACTGGCTCACCCGGAAATCGAAACTCTACGACACAGGTTCTACAATTTACTGAGGCATAACATGCATGTAGCCAATCCATGCCAAAGATAACATCAAAATCTGTCATGGATAGCTTTATTAAATTTGCTGAGATGACTTTCTGAAGGACTGTGATAGGGTAATTTCTATATACCCGTCAATCCATAACTGAATCACCGACTATAGTAGAGACTGAGAAGGATTTTGATAGGATTTCGGGACTGACTCTAAAACTACTGGCAACATAGGACGTCATAAATGATAAAGTAGCCCCGGATCTAACAATGCATATACATCAAGGTGGAATACTAGTAACATACCAGTGACTACATCTGGGGAGACCTCCTACTCCTGACGAGATGCTAGAGCATAAAATCTGTTCAGGCGCTAACCACCACCCGCACAAGTAGATGCCCCCTACTGGGCTAGGGGAGCTGCTGAACTAGAGGCTGGGCCTCCACCCCTATCATGGCCCTTTCTAGCTGCAGGATAATCTCTGAGTATGTGTCCAGGCTTCCCACACCTGAAAAAAGCACCTGCCTGTCAAACACTAACCCGTGTGTCTCCGGCCACACTTGCCACATTCCGAAATGCTGAACTCTGTGGGATGACTACCGTGACCATTATAGACTGATGCTTGTCCCCTCTGGTCACGCCTAGACTTGGATGGCACACTTTTAGCTGACAACGCTGGGGCAGAAGATCTTTGGTGGGACTGTTGACAGTGCCCACCTCCAAGTCTCTACTGGAAGAACCAAAAGATATCAGTCCTGGCCCTTTTGGCCTCTCTCCCCCTCTCACTCACCTATACCGCCTCTATCTGTTGGGCGTATAGAACTATCCGGGGGAAGTCAATGTCCTGATGAAGCATCGCATTTTGGAAATCTTTGACCAAATAGTTTGCTATCCCACGCACGAACAGACTCACTCAGGCTCTCTGATCTATCACCATCTCAAGTGCATACTTGGACAAGCGAGTGAACTCTGCATACTCCTATACTTTCATCTTACCTTGCTTCAGGTTCACAAACTCAGCTGCTTTAATATCCCTTATCTCATGAGGGAAGAACCGATCCAGAAATGTTATACAGAACTCCGCCCAACCAATAGGGCCTGCTCCAACTGCCCTGCTATCCTTCCATTGCTTGAACCAGATGTGTGCAACCGCTTTCAACTGATACGAGGCTAGATCCGCATACTCCTCCCCAGTCACCCCCATGATCTGGGTGATCTTCAGAACCTCATTAATAAACTCATGTGGATTCTCGTCCACTTTTGACCCAAGAAACTCTGAAGGGTTCATCCTCAAAAAATCTTTTACTCTCACCGCTGCCATATTCCCATTATGAGGGACATGCACTACCGCCTGTTGGTTGACCTGTGTGGTCAAAGCCTGAGCTAGCATCTGTATGGATGTCCTAAACTCTGCATGGGAAACCTACTCTGGCACATGATCCTCGGGGGCTGGTGGGGCCTGCTGGTGCCCATCCCATTGTCATTCTCATGGCCATTTCCGTTTCCATATCTTCTTCTGCTAACTCGGCAAGGAGGCATGACTTTACAAACTCATATAACACGAGTTAGAAGGATAAAGAGACATTTCATCGCACGACATGGATAATGAAAGAAGGGAATATTTATTAAACATTTCATAGCCTCTTCGTCATAAGTGTGGCGCGCTTCACACCCATGAAAAAGACTCTACTAAATGCAAATTTCAGACACCCTAGGACACCTCAAAACCTAATGTTCTGATACCAAGTATTTCACAATCCGAACATAGGCCTGGATTGAGACACGGGATAAAGAACGCCGAGAGGCTCTAAGTCAAACCCATGGCATGAACATAACATCTAAGCTCAACATTTTGAAATGCAGAAATCTAACATATATAACATAGCGAAAGTCTAAAAATTTGATAACATGAATATCTGAATACATACACAAGCCTAAAGCTGAAATACATACTATGTCTGATAAGCCTCTACTACTGATGATTGATGGGAAAAGACCCCAACTAACTCACTAAAGTCTGAAACTGAAAATACTGAAAATACAACTGAAAAGAAGGGTCCTCGAAGGATGAAGATTCACCAACTCTGGTTGGAAAGCGGTATCACTGAGGATCTAGCTAATGGCAAGACTGAACCTGAATATCTGAGCCTCTATCATGACATATACAGCATAGATATGCGCCAACATGTGAAATGTACCGAGTATTTAAGGTAAGTAAAATCGCTAAGTAAAATTAGAGATCATTCATAGCACAAAATATTTCATCATAAGAGTTTGAGAGTAGCACTTGCATGCTATTATCTAAAAACACGATTTAGACATAACTGAATATCATAACTGAATCAAATAACCAAGAGCTAAAAACTAATAATCATATGTAAAATTGAACATTGGGTCAAACCTGCTAAAAACATAGTAACGTGATTGATGAACATGCACTGAAATCATAAGGAACAATGGGAGACTCGTCTTATAACAGACATTACCACGATAGAGCTTACGTGGTCCCAACTATTACACTCAAGTGGGCAGAGCCGTCCAAAGCCTTCCTAAGGCTAAGGACGGTACCATGATATCGATATCAAGCTGAAGGCCCCTTGGGGGCAGGGGAAGCTCACAAGGGAGGTCCCAAATAATCTGAAGCTTATATCGGGTTTTTTTAGGAACATACATTTGGGTTAGGACCCATAGAGATTTGGTAACTTTAAACATGAAATTAGGGGGACGTTGGCATGTGTAGGGACTAAACCACCCATTCAAAACCCCACATACCTGGAGCTTCTTGATTCTTAACTCCCTTGAAAATCCCTAGATGGAAACTTGGAGAATTTTAAGAAGAACACTTGAATCCCATTCCTCTTTCCTCTCTACTCTTACATGTATCAAATGACGTTTATCATGAATGATTTCCCCTTAAAAGACCCTATCCCGACCTCAAATCGACGTAGTTTAGGTCTTAGGAGCGTATAAAATTATGAGAAGGCCCTTACTAATTCGCAGAAAATAACTGACAGGTGACCCTAATAGGTGACCTGACGACTCGTTAGGACGGGAAACGACTCGTCGGGTCGCTCGTCAAGTACACTGGATATAAGGTCGACTGGGCTCGTAAGGGGTGACTCAACGAATCGTCAAAATTGACCACGAATCTTGGTCACCTTCCATTAAGTACACTGCCTCATCCTTAATTAAATCCTCAACCTTACCCCATGGTGGACCTGACGACTCGTGGTAGTTGACCATGAGTCGTTCGCATGCCCGTGGGGACCTCAACTCCTCAGCTCAGTCCAACCTTCCTACGAGCCATCTGACGACTCGTGGGGTCTCCTCACGAGTCGTCTAATGACTCGTCCTGCACTGCTGCAATATTTTCCAAATTTTTCCCCGTTTGCCTCCCGGGTCTGATCCTTGGGTCCCCGGGGCATAACATACAAACAACCAATCCATGCCCAAAATGATGTCAAAATCAGTCGTAGTCAATTCCACTAAGTCTGTGTAGGTAACCTTATGCAATACTATAATGGGGCAACTTATATATACCCGCCCCGCTACGACTGAATCCTCAACCGGAGTAAATACAGAAAATGGTTCTGATAAAATTTTAGGACTGACTCCAAAGTTACTAGCAATGTGAGGTTTCACAAAAGATAGTAAAGCTCCCGGATCTAACAAAGCATAAGCATCAATGTGAAAGACTCGCAACATACCCGTAACCACATCAGGAGAAGTCTCCTGCCCTGTCGAGAGGCAAGTGCATAAAATCAATTCTGGCGCTGACGGCCTACTAGACCAGATGAAGCACCCTGCTGAGTAGGACGTGCCGCTGGAGCTGCTGAACTATCTTTTGAAGTGCGGGCTTCACCACCCCCTGACTTGGCTGCGGGGCAATTCCTGAGCCTGTGTCCGAGTTTTCCACATCCGAAACAAGCATCTAACCCCACCAAACACCTTCCTGGGTGATTCTTGCCACAACTAGCACAAGATAGGAATGGAAGGCGTGATATCTCTTGTGAATGTCCCGTAGGGAAAAAGGGACAGTCACTGAGGAGGTCCCAAACTTAACCTACGGTGGCACGTAGTTTTGAGATTCGGGACGTAACCTGGGCCCTGAATCTACTCGATGTTAAGTACTACTCCCAAAACATGCAACGTGCTCATAGAAATTCATACATGACATGCATGGCTAGTTAAGTCGTGATAATCATAACATGCTTGAGAATTCATAATACTAGCCATAGAATTGGGCCCATGGATCGGCCAAAATCATAGTTCATAAATCACAAGCGATATGTGGGCATTGCCCAAAATTTCAATCATACTTGAAATGCTTAAATTTATGGGAAACATGATCATAATAACATGAGTAATTGAAAACATGCTTAAAATTCAAAAGTTCATATCATGCTTGAGAAATCACCACAACCATGAATTTCACTAAAAGCCCCTTGATTTGGGCACATGTGCTTTTAAGGATTAAATCATCAAACATTGAATAAAATAAGTGAAAACAGCCCAATAATTCGAAACCCATGATTTTAGACATACTACAACATGCTCATATCGGTTTTGTTTAGGAAACATACATTTGGATTAGGACCCATAGAGATTTGGTAACTTTAAACATGAAATTAGGGGGATTTGGGCATGGGTACGGACTAAACCACCCATTCAAAACCCCACATACCTGGAGCTTCTTGATTCTTAACTCCCTTGAAAATCCCTAGATGGAAACTTGGAGAATTTGAAGAAGAACACTTGAATCCCATTCCTCTTTCCTCTCTACTCTTACATGTATCAAATCAGATTTATCATGAATGATTTCCCCTTAAAAGACCCTGTCCTGACCTCAAAACGACATAGTTTAGGTCTTAGGAGCATAGAAAATTACGAGAAGGCCCTTACTAATTCGCAGGAAATAACTGCCAGGTGACCCTAACGGGTGATTTAATGACGCATCAGGATGGGAAACGACTCATCGGGTCGCCCGTCAAGTACACTGGATATCAGGTCGACTGGGCTCGTAACGGGTGAATCAACGACTCATCATAAGTGACCACGAGTCGTGGTCACCTTCCGTCAAGTACACTACCTCATCCTTAATTAAATCCTCAACCTTACCCCATAGTGGACCTGCCGACTCGTGGTAGTTGACCACGAGTCGTTCCCATGCCCGTGGGGACCTCAACTCCTCAGCTCAGTCCAACCTTCCTATAAGCCACCTGATGACTTGTGGGGTCTCCCACGAGTCGTCTAACGACTCATTCTGCACAGCTGCAACATTTTCTATATTTTTCCCCGTGTGACTCCCGGGTCTGATCCTTGGGTCCCCGGGGTATAACAAATCTAAACATCTGTAAGTCTGAAAGCCTTCTAAATGATGAGCTACTAGCAAGCCCCCAGCTAAATCTAAATCTAAAATAAAGTTGTATCAAAAATATAAGGCCCTCGAATGATGAGGACTCACAGTTCAAAATACGACTGATGAGGAGCTGAAACTTGGCGACTATCGTTGCTGAATCTAAGAACCTGCAACTGTATCATAAAATGATACAGCATAAAAGTATGTGTCAGTACTTTGAATGTACTGAGTACGTGAGAGATGTAAATAACATAAAAGAAATAGTAACTGAACTAAAGTGACATGAAATGACTGACTAAAAATACTGAAAGCTGATACAACTAGTATATACTGATATGCTCAATAATGACCCTGGATGATGGCCATAAACATGCCCGAAATCTTAAAAACTGAGTCTGAGATACTACACTGAACTGATCTGGACTGAGAAATCTGAGAGTGGACTAACTGACTAGTGGGAGAGTCTATAACTGACATTTAACCACGTGAGCTAGACATGGAGTCCGATGTATACACCCCACCGGTAGGACCCAATATACCTTGCCAGGGTATAAAGGCATGAACTTGGTGACTACAAAAGTCTGGGGCTAATAAGGCCAAGTAATACTGTAACCTACGCTGACAACGTAGTTCTGGGAACTTGGGTGTGCTGGAACCCCCAGCCCTCGGTGCTAAGTCCTACTCCCACTAGAAACCTATACTGAACGGCTAGGCTGATAGCTCAAAACTGGGGTCCAAGACTAGTCAGGGACATATAATTGAAAGTACCTTGAGAGTCTTATCAGACCAGATTCTTAAACTGGGCTCTAGACTAATCAAAGATGCTTATCTGGAGCGTTGTAATCGTCTAAGAACAAACTGTAAACTGAACTAGGGTCCTGGGGCTGGTCAGAGCTGTAAATCTAAAATGTCATGACCGCCTAGTGGACCAAATAACTATAATCTAAGTCTGGTTCTAACAACTAAGAGGCACCACTGACACCTCAGGAAAAGACTGTAGTCAAACTAATCAATTGACAATTTTCTGAATGATTCTAAAGAGATTCTACGTTCTAACTGGTCTGAACTACTAGCAGCTAATAGAGAATTCAACTCACTCCAACAACACAGAAATTTCATAACATGACGAAATTTCAAGAATTTAAAAGGGTTTCATCCAACAAGGGTAAAATCATTCTCATTAAGGGAAAAACATTTCTCGCATATAGATATATAATAAGAATTTCAACGATATTCAGCCAAAAAACATACTTTGCAAAATAGACGGAATTTAATACGCAATAATCTTTACAGGAAAATATAGGGCTATAAATCATCGTGGCAATAATAACAACTATTTACTTATGAATTGATGAAAATCATATGACTAATAAACATGAAAAATAACCCAATTTAAATTAATGAGAATCAACATGAAAATATCTGCATACTTGAAAATCTCGGGGCTAAACTAATAGGGACATTATGGGAAGGTTTTCGGGAACACAAGGGAAGGACAATTCCCTTGTTGAATTCCCACATACCTGAAAAAAATTCTCTCAGAGAAGCGGACCTAAACTGCTGCAATGGAGAACAATCCTATGCTTTCCTGAGAGTTTCTTGAGAGAACTTTCTATAAGTTTCCTGAGAATAAATGTGAGAATGAGGGGAGGAACCATCCAAACCCCCTAATAATTCTAATTTTTCATCCAAAACGTTGTGGTTTAAAGCTTAGGAGAATATGAAATTACTAAATAACCCTTAGAAGTTCGCTGGAAAAAAGTGTCAGGTGCCCCTAACGGGTCGTGGTGGCTGACCACGACTCGTGGTCACTCCCATCAGGTACACCGGCTATAAACTCAATAAGGGTGGTAACGGGGGACATAACAAGTTGTTACTGGGGACCACAACTCATTGCCCCCACCCGTCAAGTACACTAGTCAAAAAAAAGTATTCCTAACTCAGGCCTGGCCACGAGTGACCTAACTGACCACGACTCATGAAGGACCCTTGTTGGGTACACCGTCTCCCCTCTTTAAATTATTAAGCCTCCTTTTCACGATTCACCTGACGAGTCGTGAGGTCACTTAATGACTCATTAGGTGGGTCATCCTGAAGCTTTTCTACAGCTTTTCCAAATTTCCTAATTTAAGTCCCGGAATTAGATTTTGAGTTTCTGGGGCATTACACATTTCATCATGCTTGAATACATATATCGTAAATCTCAACTTTCATGAACTTTCATGGGTGGGCATCATGATTGTAAAAACTTGAAAATGTAATTTGTAATTGAAAATATTGTAAAATATGCCCATGAATCATAATTTCAACATTAGAAACATGTATAGATCATACCCACAATTGAGACTTAGAGAATTCACTTATTGGGTTAAAACCCCAAAAATTCATCAATTAGAATCTTCATGAAATTAAAGAGGGATTGGGCATGGGTATGGATAAATACACCCATTCATAACCCTACATACCTGGAGAAATCTAATTTCACAAACCCTCTTGAGAGCCCAATGGAATTTTGGGAAGAACTTGTTGAATCTAGGCTTGATCACCCTTAGAAACCACTAAGTTTACATGCATGAAAGAGAATGGGTTAGAATGAGCTCAAATAAAACACCTGTTTGTGAGCATAAAATGACATAGTATAGGTCTTAAAAACTTAGGAATTACGAAAAAACCCTTAATAAATTCACAGGAAAATACATTTTGTTAGTCCCAACAAGGGACTGGACGAATCGTGGCCTGAGGTACAAGTCGTGGCCTGCCTGTCGTTGCCATCGCTGGTATCCCTCCACTCTACTGGTCACCATGAGGGACATCACGACTAGTGGTGTTCCCTACGACTAGTGGTGACAAATCATTAGGATCACTGCTAGAAACCTTTAACCTTTAAGCCAACCACTGACCACGATCCACTTGAAGTCTCACCCGTGGTCAACCACGACATCTCACCCGTGGTCAACCACAAACCAAAATTACAAATAAGTCCTCCGTCCTCCCCACGAGTCACTTAACAACTCGTGGTGCACCTCACGAGTCACTAGACGACTTGTCATGTGACTTGGTGCAGAAAATCCTACTTTCTCTGTTTAAACCCTTGGGTCTAAACTTAGGTTTTTCGGGGTATTACACAGTGATACTAATATAAATAACTGCATATGTTGTTCATGTCTTTTTGTACTTATTGAGAATGATTAAATCATTTAAAGGGTAAAGTTATGGGAAAAGATGAGACCTCCTAAAATTCATAACCCCGGACTTAATGATAATATATTTACTATGAGAATGAATATGGATAATATGAATATCCTTAGATGAGTGGCTCGTGCGCGAAAGGGCATTCGAGCGAGCAAGATTGACTGAGTGGCTCATGTCCGAGGGGAGCATTTGAACGAGCATATGAGTGGGAGCGGATACCACACCGGTACAGTATATGAATTGCTAGAGTCTCCTATAGTTCATGACTGGAAGGGCAGAAATAAAACCCTCTAGCATGTGTGTACATCGATTTTCAGTGACCGAGTGCTCATGGTGATGTGACGGAGGTGTGTGTCTGGCACGTCACCATTTATTTTATTATTGATGTATTTTTAAAACATGAGAATTGGACTGAGTATGTGTATCTAACTGAAACTGTGGTCATGTGTTTGCCGTCTGAATTATTGAGGCTTTGCAATGACTTGATGAATGAAATATTTAAAAGAGAATTAATGATTGAGTTGTGCAACCTCTGAGAATGAGTCATTTTATACCTTATATGATTACGTGGTATCTATCATCTATTGATGACTGTGAAATATATGGAAGTCTATAATGATGTGTGGGTTGTAAAGAGTTGGTGAAATATTGAATGTGTAGATAAGTCGAGCTACTACCAAGGCAGTATAGCTGCAGCGTGACTTGTTCCGCCGTGGAGAGACCGTGGCAGTGGTCAAACGATGCTGCAATGGGCCATTCGAGTGAGCAATCCTGTTAGCACCTGAGTAGATTTAATTCATGTAATGAGTGTTGTTATGTATGAATAAGGTTCTAGGCTAATTACATATTGTTGTTTGTATGTATGTATTTTATTACGTAAGGTCAGTAGATGATGCCTCTATGTTTCGTACTTACGCTACTCCTGCACCTCTTTTCTGAGTGCAGAAAATGATCCTAGAAGCTCATCTCGACCTCACCTCTAGAGCAGCAGCAGACTATTCGAAAGGTGAGCAGCACAAGATGTGCAGTTCTACTCCTCCTCCAAAGTTGTCTTTCGTCCAAACATTAAAACTTTTATTTATTTATTCCTGATTCAATCTTAGATAATGTTAGATACATGTCTTAAAGTGCAATGACAATTAGGTTATGGGATACTGATGTAGGAGTTGATTTTCAATTTCTTTAATTATATCGATGATCCATTAATTTATTTTCAAATGTGCTTTATTCATTCTAAATGTTTATAGTTTTGGGGTACTAGTTGGGAATTGTTTGTTCACCCACCGGGGGTTAGTATGGGTTCTAATCACAGTTGTTTTAGGTTGTGACAAGGTTGGTATTAGAGATTTAGGTTCCTCGATCTAATTGCACTAAAATGGGTCTAGTAGAGTCTCGTAGATCGATGCAAAGATGTCAGTAACTTAGCTTCAAGAGGTTGCAGGACTTTAGGAAAACTCCCTTCTTCCTTCCTTTTCATGCAATTACTTGATTCCAATTAGTATCTGGTGATCCAAATTGATATCTAGCAACTCTTCTTTATTTCTCTCACAGATGGTGAGAACACGTGCAGGTGAAAACAAAGAGGAAACACCCCAGCCAGCAGCAACAGTCGCAGTTTGCGATAAAGGATAGGGCCGAGGTCGTAGGAGATGACTTGCCGCTGCCACAAGAGGGACCTGCACTCCTTCTCTAGTTCGAAAGAGGTCAGCATCTCCCGTACCCACCGACAGTCCAAGAGAAGGTGGTTTTTGAGGTAGAGGTTCTGACTCAGAGAGAGGTTGTGATCGCTCCAACATCCTCCGAGGTCCTAGATAAGGTTCTTAACCTTTTGTGTGGCCTCATAGGTAATGGGGCAACACCAGTGACTTCTATAGGGAAACAGTTGGGAATATACTTACAGCTGTTTTGGATCCTCGTATTGATGATATATCAGAGGTTATGATGTTCTTGAGGTCGATTGTTGGGTCGATAATGACTGGGGAGGAACATGACTAAATTTGGAGGTTCACCAAGATGAAGCTTCCCACCTTCTACAGCACTGAGGTGGAGGATGCCTATGAGTTCATAACTGACTGTCATGAGAGGCTCCGCAAAATGGGGGCAGTGGAGAAGTATGGGGTAGAGTTTGTCACCTTCTAGCTAATGAGTGATGCTAAGCTCTGGTGGAGGGATTTTTTGGAGTGCAGACTAGTAGGGTCACCACCATTTGCCTAGACCAGTTCTACTCCACTTTTCTAGAGAAGTGCGTTCCCTGTACCCTGAGAGACAGGAGGCGGGATGAGTTCATCATCATTGAGCAGGGGAGCTCTTTGGTCACAGCATACGTGGCCCGATTTCACTCACTGTCTAGGTATGCTCTATCATTACTACCCATAGAGGAGGAGAGGATTAGGCGATTTGTTAAAGGCCTGAATGTGGGTCTCCAACTATTAGCCCTTCTGATGGTATCTTCAAGTAAGACCTTTCAGGAAGTAGTAGAGTATGTGAAGAACGTGGAGAGGGTGAAACAAGATGGTTACATGGAGAATGCCGAGAAGAAGGCTCAGAAGGTGGGTTCTTACAACGACTCTTTTGCTAGGACTCCGATACCCCAGGGCTACTCAAGACACCCTATTAAGTCAGCCATGCAGGTGTCAGTCATGGGTCCGCCCGGGACCACTCCACGACTAGAAGGTACGGTCGGGTGTAACTAGATAATTCGTTCAGACATCAGGGTTCGACCTATTTATTCGGTTCCGACTCACAGACCAATGATTGAGAAGGTGTGTCACAAGTGCAAAGAGTATGGCCATATCCCCAGATGGTGTCCCAGATTTAGTCAGGGTGGGCAGATTGTTCCGCACCCAGCTTCTTGAAATCTGGCCCCTTCCGGGGAGAGGAGGGAGTGCGTTTAGTAGGGATCACCCTTAGTTAGGAAGGGGTAGTCAGCCAGTGGTTGGAGGTGGCACCCAAACAGGTAGAAGAGGTGCTCAAATCGAAAGGGGTGATAATCAGTCTGGTAGAGGGCTTGCACAGCACAACAGGTGCGGTTCTCAGATGGGTAATTGGGTCCACTTCAATGCATTCTTGGGTAGGCCTGAGAAAGAGGCTTCTGACACCTTTATCACTGGTACAATTTTTGTGTTAGGCAAAATGGCTATGGCTTTTTTTGATCCTGGTTCTACTTTTTCCTATGTTTCTTCTTAGTTTGCTTTGGAATTGGATCTTTCTTGTGATGTACTTGATACCCCTATCCATGGGTCTAGTCCTTTGGGGATTCAGTGGTTTTGGATAGGGTCTGTCATGATTGCATCGTTGACTTCATGGGTTTTGATACTTTGGTAGATTTGGTGATCTTAGACATGGTAAATTTCAATTTCATTCTGAGGATGAGCTTGTTGTCTCCTTACCATGCCATTCTGGATTGTCATGCTAAGACCATCACTATATGGGGACCCGAGGCATCCAGGTTGGAGTGGCAAGGGAATTGTAGCCCTGCTCCTTTTAAATTCATCTCTTATATTCGTGAGCATAAATTAATAGAGCAGGGGTGTTCAATACATCTAGCTCATATTCGGGATACCAGTTTCGAGGGACCTTCATAGAGTTGGTCCCAGAAGTTTGAGAATTCTTAGAGGTATTTCCCGCGGATCTGCCTAGCATTGTCGCTGGACCGTGATATTGATTTCTGTATTGATTTAGAGCTAGGGACTCGACCTATTTCTATTACTCCAAACAGAATGCATTAGCTGAGTTGAGGGATCTTAAGGAGCAATTGCAAGAATTGCTTAGTAATAAGTTTATAAGGTTGAGTGCCTCTCTATAGGGTGCTCTGATCTTATTTGTGAAAAGGAAGAACGGTAGTATGTGGATGTGCATTGATTACCGCCAGTTGAATAAGGTAACCATCCGGAATAAATATCCTCTCCCTCGATTAGATGACTTGTTTGATAAGTTACAGGGAGCAGTGGTGTTCCTCAATATTGACCTGAGATCGGGCTATTATCAGCTGAAGATTTGTGTTGAGGATATTCCCAAGACGGCTTTTTAGACTAGGTATGAACATTATGAGTTCCTATCATATCCTTTGAACTCACTAATGCTCCATCGTTCATGAGCCTAATGAATGATGTCTTTAAACCTTATCTAGATTCATTTTTAATCATGTTCATCGATGAAATCCTGGTATACTCTAAGACTAAAAAAGAATATGAAAAGCATCGGAGGATTGTGCTAGGGTTGCTGAAGGAAAAATAGTTGTACGCCAAGTTCACCAAATATGAATTTTGGTTGGAGTCGATATCATTTCTGGGACATATAGTCTCCAAGAAGGGGATAAACGTGGATTCGCAAAAGGTGGAGGCGGTCCAAAACTGGGCTAGGCCTACTATAGTGACTGAGATTCAGAATTTCGTGGGGTTGGCCAGCTACTACCACCGGTTTGTGAAGGGATTTGCATCCATTTCCTCGGATTGACAAGGTTGACTCAGAAGGATATTCCCTTTTAATGGTCCAAAGGAATGTGAAGAGAGTTTCCAGAAGCTCAAAACTCTTCTAACCAAGGCACCAATCCTGGCCCTACCGGTGGAAGGTAAAGATTTTGTAGTTTATTGTGATGCCTTATGGTTTGGGTTGTGTGCTATGTTAATGTAGGAAGGACGGTTCATTGCTTATGCTTCGAGACAGTTGAAGCTGCATGAGAAGATTTAACCAACACATGATCTAGAGTTGGCAGTGGTGGTGTTTGCCCTGAAAATCTAGAGGCACTACCTGTACGGGGTTCATTGCGAGGTGTTCACAACCATCGCAACCTGTAATATGTGTTATCCCAGAAAGATCTCAATTTGATACATAGGAGATGGACGAAACTGCTTAAGGATTATGATATGACAATCCTGTATCACCCAGTAAAGGCAAATGTGGTAGCCGATGCCTTGAGCCAAAAAGCGGTGAGTATGGGTAGCCTAGCTTGCTTAGAAGCTACTCAACAGCCGATGGTCAGAGAAGTCCAAACACTTGCGAACAGACTGATGATGGAAGAAATAGGTGGGATGCCAGCCAGCAAGAAGGCTAAGTCATCACTGTTAGAAAAGATAAAAGTCGGGCAGTTTGAGGATGTGAAGCTGAGTAAGATTTGAGACAAGGCTCTGTTGGGAGAAGCTAAGGAAGCAGTGCTAGATGGCGAAGGAGTCCTGAGGATAAATGGATGCTTGTGTGTTTTAATGAGCTAATCAAAACCATCCTAGAAGAAGCTTACAACTAAAGGTACACAATCCATCCAGGGGTTACTAAAATGTACCATGACTTGAAGCAACATTATTGGTGAGGAAGGATGCAGAGGGACATTGTTGATTATGTCACACAGTGTTTGAATTATCAACAGGTGAAGTACGAGCATCAAAAGCTTCAGGGAGTACTTCAGAGGATGCATATCCCAGAGTGAAAATGGGAGACAATAGCCATGGACTTTATGGTTGGTCTTCCAAAGACATTGGAGAAGTTTGACTCCATTTAGGTCATTATTGTTAGACTGACCAATTCTTCCCACTTCTTACTTGTCCAAGTAACTTACAATGTTCAGATACTGGACAAGCTACATGTGAAAGAGGTGACTTAGTTGCATGGGGTACCAATTTCGATCATGCCAGATAGGGGTACTCAGTTCACCTCCCATTTTTGTAAAAAATTGTAAGCAGAATTAGGTTACAAGTTGGATTTGACTACAGCCTTGACATCCGCAAACAGACAGACAGACAGAAAGAACCATTCAGGTGTTAGAGGACATGCTCTGATCCTGTATGATAGGTTTTGATGGCCATTGGAATAAATTCTTACCCTTTTTGGAGTTTGCCTACAACAATAGTTATCATTCGGGCATTGGCATGGCACCATTTGAAGCTCTTTATGGGAAGAAATGCAGGTCTCCGATTGGATGGTTCAACGCATTTGAGGTGAGACCTTGGGGCACCGATTTACTTAAAATTGGAAAAGGTTTGGGTAATTCAAGAACGTCTAGTAGCTTCTCAAAGCAGGTAGAAGCAGTATGCATATAGAAAAGTGAGAGATATGGAGTTCAAGCAGAGAGAACAAGTATTGCTCAAGCTATGCCCCATGAAGGGAGTAATGCGGTTTAGTAAGTGGGGCAATCTTAGCGCGAGATACATTGGGCCGTTTGAGATTCTTCGAAATGTGGGGAAGTAGCTTATGAATTAGTACTGCTGTCAGGACTATCAGGAATACATCCCACCTTCCATGTTTCCATGTTAAAGAAATACCATGGAGATGGGTCATACATAATTAAATGGGACTCAGTGTTGCTAGATGAGAATTTGTCCTATGGGGAAGAGCCAATGGCAATAGTATATAGAGAGGTTTGGAAGTTGAGATCGAAGAAGATTGCAATGGTAAAGGTCCAGTGGAAGAATCATCCGATAGAGGAAGCCACTTGGGGGGTCGAGGCCGACATGTGGAACAAATACCCTCAATTGTTTGTGGAATCTGGTATGCTCTCTTCCTTGCTTTTGTAGGTTGTTCGGGGATGAACAAAATTTTAATTGATATATGATGTATCGATCTGTATGTCATTTGAGGATAATGAGTTTATAACACCCTAACTAGCCTAGGTTGTGGATAGAAAAGTGTTGTGAGAGATAGTGGAAATTTTAAATTGGGGAGTGGGTTAAGAGAAGGATTGGGAGCTACTGCTACAGCAGTGCAATTTTTGCGACAGCTAGACCTTCATAACGGTCGGAGTTCCACTATAATGGACCTAGAGAATAATCATTGGATCCATCGTGGCAGTATCCTGATCGCCATAGTGGGTTCGCTGCAGTGAACGACAGGTATTAAAAAGTGTATTTTAAGTGGGATTTTAGGGGTTATACCCCATTAATTCCAAAAAATGAACTCCCAAGACCTAAAGGCAATAATTTCCCTTCTCAAGGTAAGAAACTCAACTTACTTCTTCTCTAGTTGATTCCTTGACATCTATGAATTAAAGGGGGGACCCTTAATGATGATTTTGCTAGCAAGAGAAACCTAGATCGGTAGAACTAGAGCCGAATCATGGGAAACTACTGGGTGTTGATTTCTAAGTTTAAAATGGAGCAATGATCACTCCTAAGGAATAGTTCTTATAGAACATGGTTTATGTGAAAATTGAGACCTATAACTAGGTGAAATTGGGACTTTACCCTTAAAAGTTTCCTTAAAGAGGGTCTGAGGGAGTAATGTTAAAAAGTTGAGCCATAGAAAACAAAGTGGTTTGTGATAATGGGTAGAATGGGGTGGGTTTGAATTCTCAAAACCCTTATTTTGCTAGTAGACTATTGAATTGTTCTAATCTCTTATTTTTAGACTTTGAATGTTCGGAGGCATTGAGGACAGGCAAGGCTCCAGTAGAGTGATTGTCATTCGAAATCTCCAAATCGAGGTAGGTTATGGTTTAGAAGGAGTTAGACTTTTCATAATGGTATGCATAGATGTAGAACTATAATGTATATGTTGGTCTTTGGACCTTAAGTGTTTTAATCTTCCTTGTTGAATCCCCTAATTGAGTGATCCGAATATGAGGTTGTTACCTGTGTAATATGGAATTGAGTGTATATGTTGTTCATGTCCTTTTATACTTGCTGAGAATGATCAAATCGCTTAAAGGGTTAAGTTAATGGGGGTAAGATGAGACCTCCTAAAAGTCATAACAACAGATTTAATGATAATATATTTACTATGAGGAATGAATGTGAATAATGAATATTCTGAGATGAGTGGCTCGTGATCTAGGGGAGCATTCAGGAGAGCAAGATTGACTGAGTGGCTCATGTTCGAGGGGAGCATTCGGACGAGCATATAAGTGGGAGCGGGTACCAAGTTGGTGCGGTACATGGATTTCTAGAGTACACTACAATTCATGATTGAAAGTACAAAAATAAGAACCTCTAGCATGTGTATACATCAATGTTTAGTGATCGAGTGCTCATGGTGATGTGACGAAGGCATGTACTTGATATGTCACTATTTGTTGTGTTATTGATGTATTGTAAGAATGTGAGAATTGGACAAAGTATGTGTATCTAATGTGTTGTGAGTTTACAACACTTTCAACACATAAAACTGAGAAAATAGCATGGATTTAGGTATGTTTATATGAATATTAGGTGGTTTTACTTTGGTTTCAGGGAAAATAAGTATTGTAGTAAAAATATGCAAAAGATGCAGAAAATCAGCCAAGTAATTATCTCAGTACGAGCTATACCTAGATTGTACGAGCCATATTAAGACTCGTGGAAAATCTCAGGAGGCTGGAACAATGCAAAGGCAAAGTACGACTCTCAGTACAAGCCGTACCTAGATTGTACGAGTCATACTGAGACTCGTGGAACATTTAAAAAAATTGCACAAGAAGTCTCCTAGGACGGGTGGCGCCTACGAATCGTAGCATATACCTACAACCGATACCAGGAGTCGTGGGAAGCTTCAGTGATTCTTAAAGACTTGGCAAAACTCAAGATGCAACAAGCAGCCACGGTCGTAGGAATAAGGTACGAGGTGTACCACAACACGCAGGAAACTTTAGAAGACGTTAAAGTTCTCAAAGCCAAGCCATGATGGATAGTACGACTTGGATCATGGTACGAGTCGTATTAGTTGCCAGACTTAGTCAATTTTGCAGCAGCCAAGGAATGTATGAGAGCAAGGTACGACCTGTACATCCTATTACAGGTTGTATGACCATTCATAGGATGACTCGGCGCCAGATATGGAAATTTTCCTGTTAGCTTAGGAAAAGGTTTCTATTGTAAGTATAAATATCTTTTGTGTTTTTTTAGTAAATAACAATCAGCGTACGTGAGATTACATGGAGAGAAGGTGAATTATTATCAAGTTTGCAAACAATATTGGCGAGCAATTCTTGAGATCAAAACTTGATTTTCTCAATTGTTCTTGATTTTATTCAATAATATTCAAATCAGGTTTTATTTCAATTATTATTGTAAGTATTCAATTATATGTTTGTATATGAATACTAATCATAATCTTACAATCATATCGTGTAACGACGTCCACTTCATACTTTTTCAGGAAGTGTGAGTTTGAACGTTATCAGTATCTAACTAAAACTATGGTCATGCATTTGCCATTTGAATTGTTGAGGCTTTGAAATGACTTGATGGATGAGATAATTAAAGGAGAATTAGTGATTGAGTTGTGCAATATCTACAAATGAGTCATTCTACACCTTATGTGGTTACATGGTATCTATCGTTTATTGATGACTGTGAAATATATGGATGATTATAATGATGTGTGGGTTGTAAAGAGTTGGTGAAACATTGAATGCACAGCTAAGTTGAGCACTGCCAAGGTAGTACCACTACAATGGGACTTGTTCTATCGCGGTTAGACCATGGCAGCAGTCAAGCCACCGCTGCAGTGATGGCCCAATCCAGTAAGCAGTCCGATTAGCAGTTGAGTAGATTTAATTCCTGTAATGAGTGTTGTTATGTATAAATGAGGTTCTAGGCTAATTACATATTGTTGTCTGTATGTATGTATGTTATCATGTAAGGTAGGCCGATGATGCCTACTAGAACTATATTTCATACTGAAGCTACTTCTGCACTTCTTTTTTGAGTGTAGAATTCGATCACGGAAGCTCATCTCGACCTCAACTCTAGAGCAGCAGTGGACTATCGAAAAGGTGAGCGGCGCAGGATGTGCAGTTCTACTCCTCCTCTGAAGATGTCTTTTGTCCAGTCATTACAATTTTTATTTATTTTGTCTTGATTTAATCTTAGACAATGTTAGATAGATGTTCTAAAGTATAATGACAATCAGGTTTTAGAAGTATTGATGTAGGAGTTGATTTTCGAATTCTTTAATTATATCGACGAACCGTTAATTTGTTTTCAAATGTGTTTTATTCATTTTGAATGTTTATGGTTTGGGGTTAATGGTTGGAAATTATTGATTTGCCCACCAGGGGTTAGTATGGGTGCCAATCATGGTCATTTTGGGTCATGACATGACCCTCTTCAGCACATGAACCAAGAGCTTATCCCGGGCGCTGCTTCTTTTTTTTCCTTCTCCAGATAATCCCGAAGCTCTACATGGGCCTGGGCCAAGGCATCAATCACCCCCTGCATCCCCTTCAGGTCCACAGCAGCTGTGATGGAAGGCCTGCTGCCAGATGATGTTTGGGAAACCCTCCAGCAGCTCCCGCATGGCGTTCGTCCCGCTCCGTCTTGATCCACTCCATAGGTCCTACAGGTCTAGAAGTGCTGGCCCAGCTATCCGCATCGCAGGAAGCACTCTTCCTCTTCTTCCTGCCCCTGCCTGAGCCCCCTTTAATCTCAAGGGATCGAACGACACGTCATAGGCCACCATGACATCCCTGGCCTCCCGGTGCACCCTGGCCCATTTGCACAGCAGGGTAATAAGAGAGGGAAAGGACAGGCCAGTGATAGTCTTGGAGCAAAATACCTCCACTCCTCCAGGATTTGCAACCCTACATTCACCTGCACCCCGCTCAGAATACAGCACACCAATCAGTGCGTGGGCATAGGTCATATCAGTGACATTGGTGGATGGGTGAATCCTCTGAGACACCAAGTTCAACCACCTTCTAGGCTCCATCGTGGAATAAGTGCCCTAAATGCCAGTCCGAGTAATGCCCAAATTTTTTGAGGCCCTGTACTCTCCACCATTAGGGTGTCCACCAGCCACTGCCCATTTTTGTCCATGTCCCAGGCTCTCAGATCGTCCTCCACAGGGTTTGGCAAATCCAAAGCCTCATTTATGGCCACCACAATCAACAAAATATTCCTCCCCCGAACATAGGCAACCGGCTCCGAGTGGTTCCAGACCATAGTAGGGAGGTTGGTGTAGAACTCCCTCACACATGCCTCATTAACCTAATAAGGCTCCTTCACCAACCAACCCCACCCTAACTCTTGAGGCGAGCATAGAATTCTAGTTCCTTCTCCGCCATATCTTGATGATGAACATGTCATACCTTGGTGGCCTACTCATTATGTTGGGATTGGCACTGGTCTGTTACGAATCGAATATAGTTAGTGGTATGGCTGTTGCTGCTGGGAGAAGACATAGTGATAAAACCTGTATGAAATAAGGGCGTTAGGAAGTGACCAGACCAAATAAGGGAGGGAAAGCTGGGAGCAGAAAAGCAGAAAGCAAGGGAATGGCTCACTGCTTGAGCGGACCGCTGCAGCGAGAAAGGTTCCGTTGCAGCGAGTCCGCAATAACAGAAGGGACCGCTATTATAATTCTGTTATAGCAGTCAAGACCCGTTGCAGTGGATAAGACTCGCTACAGCGGACATCATCTTTCCCAGCAGATCTTCGACCCCAACAATGGAGATCGAGATTTCAACCTCTATTTCTCTCCAATTTAAGCATGGATCGGGCAAGGGGTAGACTTACCCATGTCGTACCAGCTATTTTCATCCCCGATAGAGTTCGGGTTGAAGCCTGAAAGGCTCAAAGAAGACGAACCACAATCCTACCCAAACCCCACAATTTCTAGCATAAAGCCCCTATGAAAACCGTCTATATACATAGGGAATGATTCAAGTAACTTAAGAACGTAAAGAGTAGTAGCATGCTTCGTAATTCACACCTGTATTGCCAAAAGAAGATTGGGTCTTTCCCACCCCAAAATCAAGCATATAGACATGGATTTAGTAGCCACAAAGTATAAACAATACTACAAAGAGATGAGAAAGTAGATTACCTGTGAAAAATTAAGAGAATCGCTTGAAGGTTGAGAGGATTTGCACAAGATTGAAGTGAAAAAGGTAAGAATGACTTCAAAATCGTCGTCTGAACCCTTTAAATTGACTTTATTTTTTACTGCAGAGGATCTATTTCCTCAATGGAGGGACAGCTATGGTGGGAAGCGACTCGCTGCAGTGGGCTGGCTAAAAACAGTGACATTTCAAATTCCCTCATGGGTCCCTTGAGTACTCGCTAAAGAGAAGTTCTATGTAAATCGGTGACGCCTAGGGGCGCATAGGCCACGAGTAAATGTTGAAAGTTATAAAAGAGAATTTTGGAAGACTCCGTGTCAGCCGGATCGAGCCAACATGGAGCTAGCAAGTAGGGGTAGCAGAGCGCGAAGATTTCTTCCAGCAATAATATCAGGGGAAGCGGAATGGAGAAAAATACACCATGAAATATGTCTTAGAACCTCAAAACAACGGTCTAGTGGAAGTATAAGTCTAAAGATCTAAGAACAATATCGGTGGGGACCACAGTATCGATTAGAAGAATCGGAACTATGACCCGGTGTCAGGGTAACCATGGGATAACTAGAATCCTAGCTTGTATCGTAGGGCCATTCGAGGATGAACGAATTTTTAATTGGTAGTTGATGTAACAACCCGTTTAATCGTTATAGCACCTTGACGACATAAACGTGGGAAAATCTAAAATTTTTGTAAGTATGGGTTATGTCCTCATATTAAGAGATTATGTGATTGAAAATTTAGAATGGGTTAAGTTAAAAATCAGGTGGGCCCACGTGTAGGACCACTGCGGTGGACTAATTCTGTGCAATGAGATCACTGCAGTGAAAGACCCCTCGTTGCAGTGGGCAACGCGAATCAGAAACCTCGTAATTATATCCAGGTTTAGATTTAAAAACCTAATTCCATAAGGTTTGGTGAATAAAAATACCCAAATAACAAAAGTTAGGATTTCTAACAAGGAAAGAAAACAAGGAGGCTAGAGAGGAAAAGAACTTCACCATCCGCCATGAATTCTCCACAAGAACTCTGAACTCGAGGCAAGCACGCAGCTGTGGACTTCTTGATGGCAGCTTGGCACCCAGGTAGACTATGGCTTACCTATATGTTAGACTTTGATTAGCAATTCGTATATAGTGTATGATTGATATGTCATTGATTAGTAAAATGGGAGTTATCCAGCTAATCACAACTAGCCATGTATAGTCAGTAGTTAATATGAAAGGGAAGTAATCAAGACAAATAAGAAAGAGGTGATAAAGTTATCGTATTATGCAATTACGTAGGTATGAAGAGTGTTGAGTCTAGAGCATTGGGCTTCTGTCTTAGTTGAAAAACCTTAAGGGCTACTTCTAAGGTATGCCTTGAATAAGAGACCAGAATATGGACATGGGTGTAGGTGTTCGGACGGCCCATAAATTCGTATGGGTTAATGAGCTAATAGTTCGCTTGTAATGATTTATGTGTTTGTGATTTTTATGTCACGCTGAATTGATTGTTGCTCCATATGAAAGAAGGGTAGTTTGAAAGTAGGGAGTGGTTATACGCATATGCTTAGTAGGTGAACTGACTGTGAAGAAATGCTACAAGAGAAATCTAAAGGGAAAGCTTGGTCGAAGTACTGCCTAAGCAGTACCGCTACAGTGGCACTATAACTGCCGCAGCGAGACTGTTTTCCCGGCAGTGACCCACTGCAGCAAAGCCTAATCTAGTGAGCAGGCCAGTGTGCACCATGCTTCGAATGATTCTGGGAATAGGATAGTGTAATGAATAATTGATTTGTGAAATGGTCTTGAACTATGATTATGTTGTAGATTGTATTGATTAATTCTCATTGTTGAAAGTAATTTCATTAAGTGAATTGAACTGTGATATACTGCTCTAGAAACTAGGGTGCAATTGGTGGTAACTAAGTGAGAAAATGAGGAGACATCATCCTTATTTTGAAGATGAGAGGCTCATGATCCGAGGTGAGTATCCGAACGAGTGGATTTGTACGATCAAGCATGTGTGAAAATACTCGAATATGAGTGGCTCGTACCCGAGGTGAGCATCACAGATAGATATAAATCAATGTTCATACAGCTGGCTGTACGAATTCGAGTACACATACAAGTATAATGAGATGTCATACGGCTGGGTGTACAGTACATGGATTTCTTGAGTTCCTTGCAGGCCATGACTGGAAGAGCAGACATAAAACCATCCGGCGTGTATGTACAGTAATGTGACAGAGGCTTGTGCCTGTCATATCACAAATGGTATGACTGTGAGGCATAGATTTGTACAGTTATGGTATGATATACATACAACAATGAGACAAGGATCAGAACGGGTATGCATACAAATGACAAATAACATATATAAAGATGTGATACATGATATATCGATATGATTGGGGAAGGATGCGTGGGATACAATGATGAGACGATACAAGATAGGATAATACATGATTCTATGATACAGGTATGGTACTGCATGATGCAATTTTGGTACCGAATGGTACAGTGTGGAATTGTGGAGGTACAGGGATATGCTTGTACCCTTATTTTTGGAGGAGATAACTCCAGTGGTACAATTTGATGTTTTTCTTGTTGAATACTTGAGTTATTTATTTAATTTTGTGATTGAATGCTTGTTTAATGTGGTCATCGTGAGTTATAAAATCATAACATGATTGATTTTAATAATGGTAGTGATTAACTAGGAGGTAACTGATCTAGGTATAATATCGGGGAAACAGGTAAAGGAGTAGGATTTGAAAAGGTTAGTTAGTAGTGTTGAGTAAATGAATGGGTTTGGAATAACTTGAACGACCCTAGTTAATAAAAATTAGAGTATAAATAAATAAGGCGTGTTCATAATATTTAAACGGCAGGTTAAAAAAGGAAAAGATGAGTGAAACAGGGCTAGTATCCGCTACAGCGAGACAAGAAGACAGAATAGAGGTGTGTGATTGATGACTAAAGTTTGGGGTACAAGTATATGAATATTATTTGAGTTATATGAATTAATGAATTGATTGATGAACTTGATAGGATATAATTATAAGTCGGAATTGCTGTTAGACTTGGTTAATTGATTGTTATTGATTATATACTATTGCGTAAACTAATCTTAGTCGGCTGATGATGTCTACCGATACCTATGGTGTACTGATACTATCTTGCTACACATTTTTGGATGTAGCTTGTGGCTGGTTTGAAGTTTCATAAATGGTGTCAAGTACTTAGCATCATCATTCGCATTCTCTCCGCAGATGAAGCTATGTCAGTTTATTTTGTTGGTATTCTATTTAGAACTCTTGTAGCTGTCTACACTAGATCTTGGGGAGGTCATAGTTCGGGAAAGGAATTATTTTAAATTTTAGAAACATTTCATTTTATGCAAACTATTGAGTATTGAATTATTTTATACGTTGGTTAAAGAGGGGCTCTCCTATCGAGCTAGAGTCTATATAGGTGCCTACATGACTCGCTCATTTGGGTCGTAACAGTGGATTATTGATAAATTATTGTCTTGCTGAAGTCTTAAGGATCTTGTGGTTAGTTGTTTACCATTTCATGTTGTTATTGGCAGAATAACAATTAGTTTAGCATAGAAACTTCATGATTGTAATGCCTATAAGGTATAAAGCTTGCCGACAGGCCTTCGGCTTATATTGGCGCTGATAGAGCTAAAGTATTAGTGTTGTAGTTCAATTTTCGTGTTAATCGCGTAGTTTTTTCCTATATTGTTGTAGTGGTGAGTTTACAAGTGTCCCACCTTTTTTTGATCAATCTTATAATTCAAAACTACGTACAAATTGTCGTGCAGGTCGCTTAAAAGACACTTAATTACTTGTTGATCAACTAGAAGGTTGTTCAATGCCTTTGTTGGCTATCTTGTCAGTTGTTAGTGTTGGGGCCTATATCTTTGAGCTATACATGTATAGGTACCCATACAGATTGCCTAGAGGTATATTGACAAACATATCTTGTCTATAGGGCTATACTTTGCTTATAAGAGCTATAAAATGTCTAGAAAAATCATATTGAGGTCTGCAGTGTCATATTAAACTCCATTCACTTATAGACTTTCTTTATGCCTAGGTTGGCATTACTGACCCTCAGTAGAGCCTTGTATGCTCTAGATGCAGTTACAGAAGTTTAAAAGGCTCGAATATAGTTAAAAGAGCCCAAAAGGATTAAATACAGTTACAGGAGTCTAGAAGACTCAAGATATAAATACAGGAGTCAAGTGTGCTCAAGATATAGTTATAGCTTACCTAAGGGGCTACAAGGTTACCAATAGAGGTATATAGATTGAGGGACACCTGTCAGCTTTTATGAGGGCTCAGGTATGTTATTGTTTGTTGTTTGTACCTGTCGAGCTTATGGGGGGCGGGTTAGGTTCTTATTTGATTATTACTTTTTTAGCCTACAGTTTAGATTAATGAGATCTTATAGATTATCATTTGACTCTTATAGCTGATTACTTTCAGTTTATTCTATCACCTTTAGTTCCAGCATATTATTATTATTTTACATACTCGGTGCATTATTCCACTAACGCCCTGAGCATGGGCACTTCAGTCTTTCTTGCAGGTTCTAACAGACAAGTTCAGAGACCTCTTCAGTAGCAGTTTAGACTCAGTGGAGTGGCCAATTCCCTTCTTCCGGAGTTGCCATACTCTAGAGGTTTGCCTGTGTTTTGTTATACAGTTTATAGGTAGTTCGGGACACTGTCAAGTATCTACTCTTTAGAGGCTTGCAGGATATGGGATTGTATAGAAGTACGTTATTAGCCTTGTTCTTTTGTATTGACAGTTTGACAAACTTAATGGCCATTGTATATATATATATATATATATATATATATATATATATATATATATATATATGTTACTTTCAGATATATCTGATTTTAGACACCATGGTGGTGTCATCGACCCACACTGAGATATGTTATATTAGACAACATGGTGATCTCTTGGATCCATATAGGATTTTATATTTATTATGAATTGTTGGGTCAACTGAATATCTGTATAGGTGTTGAATTGCAGCCTTGTCGACCAAGGGCTTTTTTTTTAAGTCAAGATATACGTGATTGTTTTCTTGATTATGTGATGCTAGTATGCTCCAGTAGTATATATGTTCAACTAGATCATATCAGAATCCAGTGTGATATCAAGTGTCAATTATGTCTCCCAAGGAGGAGCATGACAGTAGGCTGGGAGATGTGTCAGTGGGGAATCGCCAGAGAAATGAGAGAGGAGAGAAATAATAGAGAAAAATAATCGTCAGGTTCGATTTAATTAGGAAAACTGACGAACAGGGTCAGGTAGTCAATTAATTTTTCTATTAATTGAGCTGACCAGATCTTGACTAAAAAAAACAATGGGTTTAATGACCCTGTCCGTGTGGTTTTCAAAATAAAATTAAATATTATAACTTTGTTTTTATGTTATCATATTTAGTTATCTTAAAAAAATAATTATTTTAAAATATGATGGACAAGGTCGGATCCCTGAATTAATTTTTATTTTTTAAAAGAAATCCGACTCTGTCTGTCGGGTTATTCAATTTATTCTAGTAAAAATTATTCGTGCCAAAATACGCGAAAAAACTAACGAACAATTCAAGAGATAGTTAAATTTTATTAAAAAATAAATATAAATTAAAATAATAAATAAAGAAACTAAAAATGGAGTCGATTTCATCTTGATTTTGTTTTACTGGCTGTCCCTCAGTTTATCTGGTTGTATCGGTTTTAGGATAGTTTTTGTAGTGATACAATATAACTAAAAATATTCTTCTTCTTTTTTTAAAAATTTTTAACACCTCAATTTAGTTCTTCATATATATCTATATATAAAGAGTAAAGACATCAGTTTAATTCCGAACTCCACAAACATATCTCATACATATATCAATCATCAGAAGAAGGTGGATTGTATAATGGGAGTGTATATTCCAAGTGTCAATTCTAAGGTCACTTCCAATTCCATGGCAATGATTACATACACCCTCCATCTAATATTCCTGGGAAATGTTTTTGCTCCTAATTTCCTTTCCTCTTCTACATCCATCCACCTATCTCTTCTATAGAGAATATATATGAGATTGGATATGATATGCTGAGCTGAGCAATTGAGACCTGACAATGACTTGTCTATATATATTCTCTTTGAAATGAAATGTTGCCACCCTTTCCATTCTCCCTCTCCCTCCAATATCTCCAATGATGATGATTATCTTACAGCTATCTACTATCCCATCACACCTCTGCACGTGGCCCATCACCTCTTTTTATTCTCTCACTACTCTCCCGTGTTTTTTGGGTAGCTGATTAGAGTTATACAAATATTAAGTAGTCATTTAATTCAGAAATAAATTATTTTGGGATTAATTATCAAAAGATTATTATCTTACCTTTAATGTAGGATAAAATAACATTATAAGTTTTGAAATAATTAATTCTAAGATAAATTATCTCGAGATTTTAACTAGAAATAGAAAGTGCTTTAAAAGGCATCGACTACCTCCTTACTGACAGCACAGCTAGGTACCGGCACTCAATTAGTAGAGCTGGCATCGCTCGGCTCCTTGGCTTACTTTGATTGCAAAGACTTTCTCCTTATTATCCAAACCAAATATGGGATTAGCCCAATCAAAAATTAATTTCAAAATTATTTATCCCTTATCCTTCGTACCAAATGAGTCATAATAGTATAAGAATTAATTATAAGAGAATTTATATATTATTTTATGTAAAAATTAGTTGTATGTATTTTGTTATTCATATATTACTTATTTCAACTTCTATTCTGCATAAAATAATATACAGATTTCCTCATAACTTACACATGTATTAGTTATGTAGGTTTCTAAATTATAAATCAAACGCCGTAATTAATTATATACATGAATAACGTATCTCCTAACCAGCCATCAAACGTGATATTACTTATGCGAAATTTAATATCTACATAACTAATCTCCAAATCACTTATCAAACGATCCCGAAAAACTTATACTCTATGGGTTACTTTGGTGATAAATATTAGAATAGTACGGAATATGGTGTATTAGTAATGTAAAAACTAGTTATGTTGATATTACTTTTTATCGACTGCATTTATTTGTTATATTAAATAAATAAAGTGTTAGAATAGAAATAGTGTGTGTGTATATATATATATATATATTATAATAGAAATAATACTCTATTATTAATATTATGATTTACTATATATAAAAATAGTACTAAAATTTGAAAAACACTGTCAAATAAAAAATTAAACCAATATTATTTTAATATCTTCTATCAAACGATACGGTGGTAAACGTTTTTTATTCAAAACACAAATACATCATTTATTGGGAGCAGGTAGGGCATAAATACATCATATTAGCTAATTGAACTTTCATTTCATTTGGTTTCAATTTATCACATTGTTTTTTTCCTTTTTCTAGAGGGTGAATGTAAAATTCAATTTTAAATTTCGCACATATAAATTTACACAATCATATAAGTAATATCGTAATAAAAGTATTAAGTATTATCCCAAAAAGATATATAATTAATTATTAAAATAATAAACTTTAACCCAATAAAAAATAATTTTTTATTTATTAATCATATAAAAATGATTTTAGGGTTATGGGCTATTTAATATTGTTCATTTTATATTCTTCAACTAATTTAACTTCTTAATTTATTTAGTTTACTAGTTAGACATGATTGTTCATATGAATAGCATGCTTCCCCAGTACTGTTCATTGTTCGATATGTACCAATCATATAATATTCCTACGGTATTGAATTGATCAAGAACGAATTATGCACGATATTCAACTAAATAAGAGTTTTAGTTATAGTTAGAAAAATATTTTTCGAGTTACGTGTTTAGAAACAAGCTTTACTCAATTTTATATGTAATTTTAATTTTTTTTCTAAGCTCAACTAAATTCGTAGAAGTATTTAATTAGTGATCAAGCAATCAAATAATTAAGTGCAAGATTAAATAATAAACTAACATGATAAATCAAAAAATTGAAATTAATATCCAAGCAACAATAGTCATGAAAGAATCAAAATCCTAAAATAAATTACTAATATGGAGTAGAAAAGGTAAAATTCAATAAACTTTAGCCCCCACGACGATTCCTAGGTCTCTTGGGTCAATTGTTATCTAAAAATCATATTTAAAATGTATTTAACGATTACAAAACGATACAACAAACTCATTAAAGCCAAATCCTAGTCGATTCAAGAAAACTGAAAATTTTGAGTGCGACACCCTATTGAATGGAGTGCAAATGTGGCGTCAATGTATTTTGGATATGGAACTAAGGGTGGTGGAGCGAGTGGCGCAACTAGCCTGTTGAACTTCCATGAGGTAATTTTTCATGCACCACCAACATGATTTCGACTTATGGCACAATATAAAACTTCTCCAAAATACAGCTAAGTGTTGAAGGTGACACCCCCGACAATGTGTAGTCGGGATACCAACTCTTTTTTGGTAATTTCTTTGCTCATTTAACTCTTATTAGTTTCAAATAACTCAAAACTTACCTAATCATCACAATACACCAATATAAGCATACTTACAAAAATTACTCCAAAAATCGATAAAATATTAAAATATAAAGTAAATAATATTTAAATATGTATTTTTTAGATTGAACATTAATAATTTATAAATCAAATAAATTGTTATAAAATTAAAAATTAAAAATTCATAAAATTTTAATTTTGAAGTATCTATTGATCTATCTCCTACTTCCCTTTCTCTTTCTCTTATGAACGCACAACAAAAAAAAAGGAGAGGAATACACTATTTTCAAATGAGCAAAGCTGAGTTGCCAATTACACCAACCGACTTTCTACCAACCACATCCACCACAGCCTACCCCGTTTCCATGCACACCGTTTTACCTGCATCGGCGGTAAAATTTTATTCGCATTAAATAATTACACTTGATAACTATTTGTATATATAGTATTATTATTTAATTATTATTTATTACATACATATTTTTATTATATTAAATATGATTTAATTAGAATAAATTAAATTAATTTGATATAGATACTTGATATAAATAAATATTTACCAATGTTAAATCCATTTTATAGTTTTTTACAAAATAACTAGAATTATATTCCACAATGCAACTATTTTGACTTGAAATTGTAAGTTCAATTTCACCCAAGTCAACTTCACTCTCACCCTATATGCCTAAAACAAGCAATTGTTGAAGCAAAAAAATTGTCTACCACTTCCTACAGTGCCACCCACTAATAAATACAGTAGTCACATATATATTTTCTCACCTGAAATAAAGGAACTAGTTTTTCATATACTCCCAAATTAACATGAACAAGTTTAACATGGACCCCCCTTATGTTTTTTCCCTTTTTTTTTTGTGTCAATTTATGTGAAGAATTTCAAAAATATAATAAAATAAAATATTTGATTTTAATTATGAATTTGAATATGAAAATTTTAAAATATAATTTATATATTTAAAAATTGTTCAAAAAATATTTTAAATCAACGCATCTAATCATGATGTAAAATATTTATCATAAGTTTGAGAAATTTGTATGACTCCTTAATTACTTATAATTAATTAACCATAACTATATTATAAAAATGCTTTGCGGACCATATATATAAACCAAAAAATATATTATTATGCATAAGCTTAATTATTTAATTAAATTAGATTTCTTAATCATTATTATAGTTCATCACATATATTTCATGTCTGCTTATCTGTATGTAGTTACAAACTACTATAATATATGACTGTCACTGTTACCCGTTACATCTGAATTGGTGAATTTTTCATAGTGGTGATTTCACTAGCTTATAATAATTACTTTTACTTCATTTGGGTATTGAGATTAATCTTTTTAAGATAGCCTTTGGGTATTGAGATTAATCTTTTTAAGATAGCCTTTTAAAAATGTGAAGCTAATTAACAAACATAAAAATTTGAAATGTTATATATAAAATTATTTTTACTTAATATTTAATATGCGTATTAAATCTCGATTAAACTTATATCTAAATATTATATGCCATTTTCTAAAAATAACATTTTTATTTTTTATTTTACAACTTAAATTTAAAATATTTAATTAAAAATGAAAAAACTCAACCATCCAACCATAATATACAACAATAATGTTGGGAGGGGGATGGATTTTATTTTTTTCTTTTTGTGATGAGGCGGGGTAGGAGGGTGGGGACATGAAAATGATAGCCCCTCTAATTTTTGGAGAGAGACAAAAAAACAAATGATGACTTGTCCACCATCCTTTCTTTTTTTTTAAAAATTAATATATATATATATATATATATATATATATATATATATATAAAATTCAGTAGATATTTAATTGGAAATTTCTTTTATACGTGGAAAATCCCAAGCACTCCATCATGCTTAAGCTAGCGCTACGTCACTATCCAAACCAAGTAGTTTGGAGTTCCCAACATTAGTAGGTAGCATAACTATTCACTCTGTCTCAGAATACTGGTCATTCATTAGGCGTGAGGGCTTTGACTCGGTTCGTAAGTATTTAATTCGACTCAATTTAATTTAATTAAAGTGTAAATTAAATTAAATTAAATTAATTTAATTTAATTAATTATTTATTTATATACCTTATTACTTAAGATACTTTATAGGTATTATGAGATATAACTAAATTTAATATTGACAGCTTTTTTTTAAAATTTATTGTTGTTTTATATTTATTTTTAAGTTAACATCATTTTTAATTAAGTTTTAGTGTAGAATAATATTGTATATAATTCAATAAAATTAAGTGAAATTATTAATTTAAATTAGTAATATTTATATTTTTCAAATCAAATTATCATAAATTAAATATTCTAACACTAGTAGAAATAGAGATTCTTTTCACCGCGAATCAGTGAGAAATTTATGTAATAAAATATAATTTTTCCCACTCACTTCCCATTGAACCAGTTCACTGGGAAAACGCATGGTGAGAAATAGATTCTCAATAAAGTAGTGGGAAACTTCATGATTTTTTCATGTGAAAATACTATTATTTTTTCTTTTTCGCTGATAACCAGTTAATGTTTTCAGTGAAAAACTTCAATGGGAAAATAATATCTTTTAGTCATGTAATGACATAACACTACACAGAATAAAATATTAAAGAGCCGGCTCGAGCTCGCTCGATCTTGGCTTTGCTCGATACTGTAAAATCTCGGTCAAGCTCGACTTGCTCAGCTCAATGTCCAGACCTATTTGTCATGTATTATTCATGCGAGTTAAATTAATTAATTTTTAATTATTTAATATTTTAAAATAAAAATTTCAATATTTAAAAATCATATAAAAATATTATTATATACAATCATTTTTTTCAGCCAATTAAACTATAAGCCCCTACGGATCTCTACATGCAATTTGCTCACGTCGGAAAGAGCAAACGGAAAGAGAAAGCCTTTGTCCTATCTGCTTCTTCCTCTTCCTAGGAATGAAGAATTTTCTAAAAAAAAAAGATTTTATATTAACATAACAAAAGTATAATTTAAAATATGAATTAAAATTTATATCGTTTGAATTTTGAAAAGCTAAACATGACAAGTATTTTGAGATAAAAAAAATATCTTACAAACGTACTTTCTTTTAGACTTTCTATTATAATATAGAATCTTTATACAAATAGTAAATTATATTTATTATTTATTTTTTAAATTAATATATATATATATATATATTATTTTAAATTTATATAATTAAATAAATAGTCGTTTGCATTAATTTTTTATTTTTAATAAATTTATAAATTTCAAAAGTATATAGTAAATTTTGTCAAATCTAAGAATTTTGGACCAGAATAAAAAGACCAAATAAAGCAAGAGAATTGATTTTCTTTTCAGGAGATCTAGTATTTCACATAATTTTCTACTCCCTCTGACAGTTTACCACATGGTCATCATAGATTCATAGTTTCCAGAATAATTATCCCATTTTTTTCCCAGTACTATAATTCTACCTTGTCTTATTCCCTCTTCAAATCTCATGTATCACCAGTTGTTATTATTTCTATTATTTTCATTAGGAGAGGACATTATTACTCCCCTTTTTTTCTCTTTTTCTTTTTTTTTGACTTTATATAATATCCAAAATATTAACTCAATTTATTTTATATTCGATTATGTAGGACTCAGATTTTGTATATATTTTAACTCAATTACTTTATGTTCGGTCATAAAATATTAACTCAGGTTGATATTACTCTCACTTGATCTTATTAATTTTGTTTATTAATAAAATTAATATAACTAAATTTATAATAAGGCCGAGGGCAAATATATGAGTTAAATCACGTATTCAAATCAAATAAGAAGAACTATAATAATTAAGGTGATTAATAAATAAAATCTATTAATATCAGACTTGTTATGAGGTAAAATAGAGATTCTTTAATGATATTCTGAAATATTATTCACAAACTCTGAAACTTCGACTATCTAAAGTTAATATTGTCAATAAGCTTTCGGTAGAAAAGACAATAACATAGAGCATATGAGAGCAAGTGCTGCACTCGTAAATTCTTGACATTTAGATGTCCTATTCGCATGTTGGTTAAGAGTTTTAGAATGCCATACATGCTAGAAAAAGGCCCGGGGGAAGACCGGACAAGCACCGCATCGAACCGTCGCAAGAAGAGGCCGGACAGACCCCCTCTGCGATGGCAACGTGCCACGAAGGTCGTCCCTCCGCAATGGCCAACGTACCACGGAGGGGCTGTCCAGGCTCAAGTATATAAACCCCTCCACTTCGGTTTTGATTCATTTCATTATATAATTTCCAGCAAAAACAAAGGAAAACAGTAAGGGACGAAGGGTTTTGATAAGTATTCGTCCGATTACGCCATCAAACGTAGTCCAAACTCAAATTAACCTCGGATACTGAAGTATAAAGCTGCAGAAAACATTCCTACAGAGTTAGTTTTGTGAAATTTGGCCGGCGAACCATCGTCCTACCGAGCTAAGGTAAGTGGAATTGCTTCAAATTAGTGTCAATATACTCCTATCCCTAAAATGAGTATTTCTCCCTTTTGGACTTTCGAGAAATAGCGAATTTTCGGTTGTTTTCCGATAAGTCAAAGTTTGGGCTATGTATATATTCAAAGTAGTATTTTCTTCGAGGATATCGATGAATTTAGTTCTAATTGCTCTAAATATGAATGCAATTGGAAGAAATAGCTGAAAATTAACCGAGTTACGCCAGATACTCAGAAAGTTAACGGACAAGGTATGTGAAGCTAGTTTCTTTCGGCAAGTTAGTAATTCCAGTAGAGCAAACTGGTGTAAATTCTAGTAGAAAGTTTCAAGAAACAGTACGGCATGCCCAGTATGTAGTTTAGTAAAGTACGTCAGAATATTATCGTGTTCAGCCGAAACTTAGTAAGCAATATAAGTTCCCGTAAAGTATTTCAGAAATAGAATAGTAGCTTAATATGAATTTTAGAAAGCATGTTAGAAATAGTAAACCATTTTTACCATGAAACTTAGTTATACAGCATGATTCTCAGCAGAAATATTATATCTTGTTTCAGTATCAGATTCAGCACAGTATGACATAATTTATATATATACCATTATCAGTTTCAGCATGTATTATACATATCCACATTACTATCATTAGTTTCAGCATATATCGTATGCAGTTAGTATTATCAATTGAGATTTGACTGTATTGTTTTGGGTTGGACTACCTAGCACCCATGACCGCCCCAGGGTTAATACCTGTATCGACTCGTCCACCAAAGGGAGAGAATGCGTCACTCTACGGAGTGACATGTCGTCCCCTAGAGGACGAAGATGGGATGCCAGTTTCCCCATATTTTGCCTTGGTCGGCTTTTATACACCCCCGTCGAGCGGGTACGCCCAGGGTGTTGATTCAGGAGTCCTCCGGACTCAGGTACAACTATAGTCAGGGGCTCAGCGGGCCCAAGTGCATACCTAGGGGACCAGAAGGATGCTTATAGTTACTATGGGAGATGGGATGACCAGGGTAGGGGTATAGATTGCGTGTTGGTTGTACCTTTCGGCTTATGGGGGCCAGGTAAGGTTTATGTGTGATATGTATGTTATACTATATTATGCCATGTTATGTTAGTTATGAATAGATAGACAGTAGCATGCCACATTACCAGGTACGACTCCTACTCCTTTCAGCATAGTTGAGGACAGTCTTAAACTCGTACTTTCAGTCAGTTACAGTTTATTTCTTTCTACTTTAGTTCTATCACTTATATTGTTTGTCTTCAGTTATTTTTCAGCTATTGCTTTGCATACTCAGTACCAGCGGTACTGACGCCTGTTTTGGGGCGCTGCATTACTTGCTTGCAGGTACTCATAGATGAGGAGCCGATCCCTTGTAACTCCAGCCAGCACACAGAGTCATCAACTCCTGTCATCCGGAGCTAGATAGCTAGAGGTTTATTTTTTTTGTTTTGTTGTACAGTATGGGTAGGTCGGGGCCCTGTCCCGACCATTTTATCAGTATTCTTAGAGGGTTACAGATTGTATATTTCCCTGTGGTTAGCTGTGCTGGTCGTGTGAGGCCGTGTGTATGTTTTAGTTTGTTTATAATGGCCGTGTGGGGCCTTATTCAGTTGATAGTGGTGATCTTGTTGGTCAGGTAGCAGTTTAGCACTTGTTTTCTTGATTCAAAAATAACTAGACAGCCTGATAGCCTTTTCGGCCCGCATAGGTTCCCTATTGATTCAGTTATTTTGGGTAGCTGTTGTTTCCTTACAGGTGGCCATAGGCCTAGTCGACCGGAGAATGTATTTACAGCCGTTATATAGCCCATCGTTTTCTTGAATCCAGAGTTAGAGCCAGCCTGGCACCAGAAGTGCTTAGGCTCAACTAGTCTAGCAGTCCAGGTCCTAGTAGGGCGCCAGGTGCCAGTCATGCCTCCCAAGGCGGGGCGTGACAAACTTGGTATCAGAGCAGGCCGTGTCCCAGGGAGTCTGCAAGCCGTTCTAAGTAGAGTCTTGTCTATGGATATGTTGTGCACCACATACTATAAGCAGGAGGCTTTAAGGTATAATAGGATGGTTGCTTTTATTCTTATTCAGTCGTGCTGTAGAGCGGTACAATATAGGGCTGAGTCCCTAGAGCTTACTATATTCTTTGGTTATAGATAAAATGTCAGACCAGCGGCATCCTACCACAGGCTGAAGATTGGACACACCGCAGCAGGGGAAGGCACCAGCAGGATGCCTCACCCTCGTTTAGAATCAGCCCGATCAGAGGGCGATACAGAGGCACCGTCACAACCTTCTCAGCAGTCTCCACTATATCAGGAGACACTTGGGGCGACACCACCTTCAGCAGTCCCTATACCAATACCTTCCGACCAGGAGGTCAGGAGTGCGGTAGTCATGTTAGCACAAATGATGGCTGCTCAGCGTCAGCCGATGCCGTCTACAGTTGTAGAGTCATTAGGAGGGCCCGGTAGTTCGAGGGTCCGAGAATTTTTGGCTCTGAATCCCCCACAGTTTACAGGTACCGACCGAACAGAGGACCCTCAGGATTTTCTAGACCAGATGCAGAGAATTTTTAGGGTTATGCATGCCACGCCTACAGAATCGGTTGAATTGGCAGCATTCCGGTTATGGGACATCACCGTGTTGTGGTATGAAAGCTAGGAAAGGTCCCGAGGGAGAGATGTTTCCCCTCCGACCTGGTCCGCTTCTCAGGAGCTTTTCTGGATCACTATTTACCACAGGAGATTCGACAAGCCCGGGTGGATCAGTTTTTACATTTGGAGCAGGGGGCCATGAGTGTTCGGGAATACGCCTTGCGGTTTGATTCTTTGGCCCGGTATGCACCAGCCTTTGTTGATACCATGGCGTCCAGAGTACACCGTTTCATCATGGGGTTGAATCCAAAGTATGTTGAGACTTGCATTACGGCTACACTGCGAGAGGACATGGATATTGCCCGAGTTCAGGCATTCACCTAGAATATTGAGGGCATCAGGCAGCGACAACGGGAGATCAGGAGGACCAGTCAGGAACAATGCCTTAGGGATAGGCCAGTCGAGTTACAGAGGGAGGTCCGGGGAGGACCCAGGCCACGATTGTCAGATAGGCCGCCCAGACCCCCACCTCCACCACAGCCGCAGAGGGGCAGATTTAGTCGTAGGGGCAGCCAGAGACCAGCAGAGGCTCGCAGACCGCAGATTCACCATTACAGAGGAGGCAGAGCAGCGTAGGTATACCCTACCACTTTTCCCTATATGCAGTTGACGCCATTCTGGAGCATGCAGATACGGCTCCACCGGATGTTATATTTGTGGCCAAGAGAGTCATCTGATGAGAGATTGTCCAGCCAGAGGTCAGGATGACCGGGATAGAAAGGATAGGGCATCCGCAGGGTCACGAGCTTCAGCATCCTCGGCAGGGCGCAGGCCCTCAGTTTCAGAAGGCAAAGGCCGGGGCAGATCAGAGGCCTCCAGTGTAGGTGCGGGTCCAAGCCGCACATATGCTTTACCAGGGAGGCAGGATTCAGAAGCTTCACCTGATGTTGCGACAGGTATGATGATCATATGCTCTTACCCTACTTATGTATTGATAGATCCGGGATCTACTCTATCCTACGTTACCCCATTTGTGGCTCGAAAGTTTAATGTTGCACCAGAGTTGCTTCAAAAACCCTTTTCAGTATCCACACCTGTCGGCGACTCCATCATAGCCAGAAGGCTCTATCGAGGGTGTACAGTAGAGGTTGCTGATCGTCAGACCACAGTAGATCTGGTAGAATTAGAGATGGTTGATTTCGACGCCATTATGGGTATGGATTGGTTAGCTCCGTGCTATGCAAATGTAGAATGTTGGACCAAGAAAGTCCGATTCCACTTTCCAGGGGAGGCAGTACGAGAGTAGAAGGGCAGTACAATTACGCCAAAAGGTAGGTGTATTTCCTATCTTCAGGCAAGAAAGTTGATAGCTAAGGGGTGCATTTACCACATTGTCAGAGTTCAAGATGTTCGAGTAGAGCCTCCGACTCTATTCCAGTGGTTAATGAATTCCCCGACGTATTCCCAGATGAGCTACCTGGTATTCCCCCGGAAAGGGAGATAGATTTTGCAATTGATTTACTACCAGGAACTCAGCCCATATCAATTCCTCTGTATCGTATGGCTCCTGCTGAACTCATAGAATTAAAGGAGCAGCTGAAAGATCCGCTAGATAAGGGCTTTATTAGGCCGAGTACTTCACCTTGGGATGCGCCAGTTCTATTTGTGAGAAAGAAGGATGGCTCACTCCGCATGTGTATAGACTATCGACAGTTGAATAAGGTTACAGTCAAGAATAAGTATTTGCTTCCCAGAATAGATGATTTGTTTAATCAGCTACAGGGGGCCAGATATTTCTCCAAGATTGACTTACGGTCCGGATACCATCAGGTTCGAGTTCGTGAAAGGGACATTCCAAAGACTGCCTTCAGGACCAGATACGACCATTTTGAATTCCTAGTCATGTCCTCGGGCTGACGAATGCCCCAGTAGTATTTATGGACTTGATGAACAACATCTTCAGACCATACCTGGACCTGCTCGTGATAGTGTTTATTGACGATATTCTGGTATATTCTCGCTCAGAGGCAGACCACCAGGATCATTTGCGGATATGCTTCAGATTCTCAGGGACTGTCAGTTGTATGCCAAGTTCTCTAAGTGTGAATTTTGGCTCAACTCAGTAGCTTTCTTGGGGCATATTGTGTCGGATGCTGGTATATAAGTAGACACGCAGAAAATAGAGGCAGCAAAAACGTGGCCCAGACCTACCACTCCGACCGAGGTACAGTTTTCTGGGATTAGCAGGGTACTACAGAAGATTTGTTGAGGGATTCTCCACCATAGAGGCACCTCTGACTAAGTTGACGCAAAAAACAGTAAAGTTTCAGTGGACGGAGGCATGTGAGCAGAGTTTTCAGGAATTGAAAGACAAGTTGACCTCCTCCCCAGTGTTAGCATTGCCAGAAGGTATAGAGGGTTATGCAGTTTATTGTGACGCTTCGGGTATTAGGTTAGGATGTGTGTTGATGCAGCATGGTAAAGTAATTGCTTATGCTTCCAGACAGCTAAGGAAACACGAAAAGAATTATCCTACCCATGACCTGGAACTAGCCACAGTGATCCATGCCCTAAAGATATGGAGACATTACTTGTATGGCGTTCATGTGCATATTTTCACTGATCATACGAGCCTACAGTATATCTTTACCCAGAGAGAATTGAACTTACGGTAGCGTCACTGGTTGGAATTGTTGAAAGATTATGATGTAAATATTCTATATCACCCAGGCAGAGCCAAAGTAGTAGCAGATGCTCTTAGCCATAAGTCTATGGGGAGTTTGGCATACTTGCAGCCCGAGCAGCGGGAATTGGCCTGAGAAATACACCAGTTAGCCAGTTTAGCCATGCATGTTGCAGAAACAGAGGACAACAGAGCGGTAATTCAGAACACCGCAATGTCGTCATTAGTTGTGGAGGTAAAGGAACGGCAGTATGAAGATCCTGACCTGGTTCAGCTTAAAGACGAGTTCAACAAGGAAAAGCACTGGATTTTCAGGTAACTAAGGATGAAGTGTTGCGTGTAAAGGCCGCCTTTATGTTCCAGATATTTCAGGGCTTCGCTAGCAGATTATGAGCGAGGCACATTACGCCCGCTATTCTCTCCACCCAGGCACGATGAAAATGTACCACGATATCAAAGAAATCTACTGGTGGCCAGGTATAAAGAGGGAAATAGCAGAATTCGTAGCCAGTGTGCTAACTGCCAGCAAGTAAAAGCGGAACACCAAAAACCAGGCGGATTGACTCAAAACATAGTTGTGCCTCTTTGGAAGTTGGAAGCAGTAACTATGGATTTTGTAGCAGGATTACCCCGTACCAGACATAGAAATGACTCGATTTGGGTAATTGTTGACAGACTGACAAAATCAGCCCATTTTCTACCAGTACGGGCTACTTTCTCCGTTGAAGATTATGCTGAGTTGTATATCCGAGAAATAGTTAGTCTGCACGGTGTTCAAGTGTCCATTATCTCTAACAGAGGGGCGCAATACACAGTTAAATTTTGGCAATCATTTCAGAGAGGCCTGGGGACACAAATTAACCTGAGCACAACTTTTCACCCTCAGACAGATGGGCAGGCATAACGCACTATTCAAACGCTCGAGGATATGCTGCGAGCATGTGCGTTAGACTTCGGAGGTAGCTGGGATGAGCACCTACCACTTATTAAGTTTGCTTATAACAATAGTTACCACTCAGTTATCCAGATTGCGCCCTATGAGGCTTTGTATGGGCGAAAATGCAAATCGCTAGTTGGCTGGTTTGAAGTAGGAGAGTCAGCGCTGATTGGGACGGATATTATTCATCAGTCGGAAGAAAAGGTAAAGCTTATCAGAGAACGCCTACTGACTGCTCAGAGCCTCCAAAAATCGTATGCTGATGTGCGACGTAGAAACCTAGAATTTAATGTGAATGACTGGGTGTTTTTACAAGTTTCTCCTATGAAAGGGGTGATGAGATTCGGAAAAAAAGGTAAGCTCAGCCTAAGGTTTGTTAGTCCTTATCAGATTCGTCGAAGGGTAGGCCAAGTGGCATACGAGTTGAACTTGACTCCAGAATTAGAGTCTGTCCATCCAGTTTTCCACGTGTCCATGCTGAGGAAGTATATATGAGACCCCTCTAGAGTTGTCCCAGTTCAGGATGTCCAAGTTACGGAGGAGTTGGCTTATGAAGAGGTTCCAGTAGCCATGCTAGACAGGAAGATTTGCAGGTTGAGAACTAAAGATATTGCTTCTGTCAAGGTATTATGGCATAACAGGAACCGAGAGGAGATGACTTGGGAAGCAGAGGAAGATATGAAAGTCAGATATCCTCAATTGTTCCAGACTTAATCAGCCAGAGGTACGTTAGTATTGATTGTTTTGTGAATTGCCTTATATTATGTATATAAATGAAATAGTTGGCTATAGTTTATTGCGTAATGAATATTAGTATTGTGTGGAGTACTTGTATTGGGCTTTTCTGCATTTCAGGATCTTTGAGATAGTCCATATTATAGGAGAAACTCTGCCAAAATTTTACTAGAAAAAGTCAAGTAAGTTGAAATTCTTGCAAGTAGAAGTTTACATTCGGAGATGAATGTTCTTAAGGGGGGGGGAGGATGTTACACCCCGTAAATTCTTGACATTTAGATGTCTTATTCGCATGTTGGTTAAGAGTTTTAGAATGCCATACATGCTAGAAAAAGGCCCGAGGGAAGATCGAACAAGCGCCGCACCGAACCGTCGCAAGAGGAGGCCGGACAGACCCCCTCCGTGATGGCAACGTGCCACAAAGGCCGTCCCTCCGCGATGGACAACGTGCCACAGAAGGGCTGTCCAGGCTCAAGTATATAAACCCCTCCACTTCGATTTTGATTCATTTCATTATATAATTTCTAGCAAAAACGAAGGAAAACAGTAAGGGACGAAGGGTTTTGATAAATATTCGTCTGATTACATCGTCAAACGTAGTCCAAACTCAAATTAACCTCGGATACCGAAGTATAAAGCTGCAGAGAACATTCCTACGGAGTTAGTTTTTTGAAATTCTGCCTGCGAACCATCGTCCTACCGAGCTAAGGTAAGTGCAATTGCTCCAAATTAGTGTCAATATACTCCTAGTCCTAAAGTGAGTATTTCTCCCTTTTGGACTTTCGAGAAATAGCCAGTTTTCGTCTGTTTTCGATAAGTCAAAGTTTGGGCTATGTATATATTCAAAGTAGTATTTTCTTCCCGAATATCGATGAATTTAGTTCTAATTGCTATGAATATGAATGCAGTTGGAAGAAATAGCTGAAAATTAGCCGAGTTACGCCAGATACTCAGAAAGTTAACAGACAAGGTATGTGAAGCTAGTTTCTTTCGGCAAGTTAGTAATTCCAGCAGAGCAAACTGGTGTAAATTCTAGTAGAAAGTTTCAGAAACAGTACGACATGCCTAGTATGTAGTTTAGTAAAGTACGTCACGATATTATCGTGTTCAGCCGAAACTTAGTAAGCAATATAAGCTCCCGTAAAGTATTTCAGAAATAGAATAGTAATTGAATATGAATTTTAGAAAGCATGTTAGAAATAGTAAACCATGTTTACCATGAAACTTAGTTATACAGCATGATTCTCAGCAGAAATATTATATCTTGTTTCAGTATGACAGAATTTTTATATATATACCATTATCAGTTTCAGCATGTATTAGACATATCCACATTACTATCATTAGTTTCAGCATGTATCTTATGAAGTTAGTATTATCATTTGAGATTTGACTGTATTGTTTTGGGTTGGACTACCTAGCACCTATTACCGCCCCAGGGTTAATAGCTGTATCGACTCGTCCACCAGAGGGCGAGAATGCGTCACTCTACGGAGTGGCATGTCGTCCCCTAGACGACGAAGATGGGATGCCAGTTTCCCCATATTTTGCCTTGGTTGGCTTTTATACACCCCGTCGAGCGGGTACGCCTGGGCTGTTGTTTCAGGAGTCCTCTGGACTCAGGTACAACTATTGTCAGGGGCTCAGCGGGCCCAAGTGCATACCCAGGGGACTGGCAGGATGCTTATAGTTACTATGGGAGATGGGATGACCGGGGTAGGGGTATATATTGCGTGTTGGTTGTACCTTTCGGCTTATGGGGGCCAGGTAACGTTTATGTGTGCTATGTATGTTATACTATATTATGCCATGTTATTTTAGTTACAAATGGATATACAGTAGCATGCCACGTTACCAGGTACGACTCCTACTCCTTTCAGCATAGTTGAGGACAGTCTTAAACTCATACTTTCAGTCAGTTACAATCTTTTTCTTTCTATTTCACTTCTATCAGTTATATTGCTTGTCTTCTGTTATTTTCTAGCTGTTGCTTTGCATAGTCAGTACCAGCGGTACTGACGCCCATTTTGGGGCACTGAATTACTTGCTTGCAGGTACTCATAGACGAGGAGTCGATCCCTCATTAATCCAGCCAGCACACGGAGTCATCAGCTCCTGTCATCCGAAGCTAGACAGCTAGAGGTTTATTCCTTTTCTTTTGTTGTACAGTATGGGTAGGCCGGGGCCCTGTCCCGACCATTTTATCAGTATTCTTAGAGGCTTGCAGATTGTATATTTCTCTGTGGTTAGCTGTGCCGGTCGTGTGAGGTTGTGTGTATGTTTTAGTTTGTTTATAATGATCGTGTGGGGCCTTATTCAGTTGATAGTGGTGATCTTGTTGGTCACGTTGCAGTTTAGTACTTGTTTTATTGATTCAAAAATAACTAGACAGCCTCGTGGCCTTGTCGGCCCGCATAGATTCCCTATTGATTCAGTTATTCTGGGTATCTGTTGTTCCTTACAGGTGGCTATAGGCCTAGTCGGCTGGAGTCTGTATTTACAGCCGTTATATAGCCCATCGTTTTCTTGAATCCAGAGTTAGAGCCAGCCTGGCACCAAAAGTGCTTAGGCTCAGCTAGTCCAGTAGTCCAGGTCCTAGTAGGGCGCCATGTGCCAGTCATGCCTCCCAAGGCGGGGCGTGACAAACTTGGTATCAGAGAAGGTCGTGTCCCAAGGAGTCTGTAAGCCGTGCTAAGTAGAGTCTTGCCTATGGATGTGTTGTGCACCACATACTATAGGGAGGAGGCTGCAAGGCATAATAGGATAGTTTCTTTTATTCTTATTCAGTCGTGCTGTAGAGAGGTACAATATAGGGTTGAGTCCCTAGAGCTTACTATGTTCTTTGGTTACAGATAAAATGTCATACCAGCAGCATCCTACCACAGGCCGAAGATTGGACACCGCAGTAGGGGAAGGCACCAGGAGAATGCCTCACCCTCGTTTAGAATTAGCCCAATTAGAGGGCGATACAGAGGCATCGTCCCAACCTTCTCAGGAGTCTCCACTATATCAGGAGCCACTTGGGGTGACACCACCTCCAGAAGTCCCTATACCGATACTTTCCGACCAGGAGGTCAGGAGTGCGGTAGTCATGTTAGCACAAATGATGGCTTCTCAGTGTCAGCCAATGCCGACTACAGTTGTAGAGTCGTTAGGAGGGCCCGGTAGTTCGAGGGTCCGGGAATTTTTAGCTCTTAATCCCCCACAGTTTACAGGTACGGACCGGACAGAGGACCCTCATGATTTTCTAGATCAGATGCAGAGAATTTTCAGGGTTATGCATGCCACGCCTACAGAATCAATTGAATTGGCAGCATTCCGGTTATGGGACATTGCTATGTTGTGGTATGAAAGCTGGGAAAGGTCCCGAGGGAGAGATGTTTCCCCTCCGACCTGGTCCAGCTTCTCAGGAGATTTTCTGGATCACTATTTACCACCGGAGATTCGACAGGCCCGGGTGGATCAGTTTTTACATTTGGAGCAGGGGGCCATGAGTGTCCGGGAATACGCCTTGCGGTTTAATTCTTTGGCCCGATATGCACCAGCCTCGGAAGGAGAGCTCAATGCGTATGGAAAATGCCTCGGAAGCAGGGTCAGGTGAGAATAGGCCGCGAGGGGCCAGTGCGACGCTCCAGCCAGCAGTGCACTGGCCAGCGCGGCGTGCCAGGAAGGCCAGCACGTTGAGGGGCGCGGCGCGCCAAGGCCACTGCCACAATGGTGAGGCGCGGCGCGGGGGCCCTTGTGGCGCGTTAAGCAATGCGAGGCACACCCCGACCACCACCCTAAAGTGTATATATATGTTCCCCTTTTTCAATTAAATAAATTCCAAAAGTGAATCATGACTAGAGAGAAGAAAACGTAAAATTCGATCATTTTTTCATCTGATTACACTACCAAACGCCATTCAAATTCAAATTAACTTCAGGTATTGAGCTCTAAGCCTGCATGGAGCATTATTACAAAGTTATTTTCTCGAAATACACCCGAAAAATCGGAACTCCGCCGAGTAGAAGTTGTCATAATTTCTTCAAATTGATTCATATACGGCTATAGGCTTTAGGTAAGGATTTCTCCCTTCTGGACTCCCGGAAAATTGTACGTTTTCGGCCGTGTTTTACGTGATTGAATTATAGTTGCTATTAGTATTAAAGTCATTGTTTTAAGCCGAATTTGGTGTCAAAATTAGTCTCAGTATTGCGGTTACATTTGGAAAGAGCCGTTGAATACAAATTGAAACTCGTCAGAAAGTCGGGAATCAGCAACTAAGGTATCTTAAGGCAAATTCCTTTGGCGAGTTAGTTCTATAGTGTTGTACTACAGTTGAATCCCAGAGAGAGAGCTAGAAGTGTTGTTGTTGTAATTAGCTGATGCCAGTAGATAATGAATAGATACATGTATGTGTCCTAATCATCTGTTATCAGTAGATTATGATTAGATATGTTGCGGTCAGCTGTTTTCTGTAGACTAAGAATGCGCGTATGTGGTGGTTAGCTTCTAGAAAACATGTAAAGATTATATTATAGTATCCTTCATTGATATAGAACAGATTAAATGTGGTACACTCTAGAAGCGTGATAGAAACTCCTCTGTTCTCCAGTTCATTGTGTTAGTAGAATTGGATGTTTTATTGTCAGGCGTAGACCTTAGAAGTTTGTGAATGGTTATTGGGCCTGAATTAGTAAGTTGAATAGCATAGGAGAGATTGGGAGATATAACTACCAGTTTGGCGCCTGTGTTGTCAGGAAACCACGCCCAGAAGCCATTGGCGTACCTTCATGCTTCAGGGCCAGAAATGAGATAAGATGACCAAACTTTAGAGTCAGCGGCACTAGGGTTGTCTAGTGAACTGAGTGACAGTCTGCCACCTAGTTAGCCGCTACCAGTGATTATTAGTTTCATTTGACTTAGTACTTGTCATACAGGTTGCCTAGAAAACCATCTCCATCGTCCAGGTTAGGAACCCGTGGGTACCCTAAGGAAGGGGACCTTATTAGTAGTTAGAGGCAGGGCCCACGCCCCAGCTTGTCCCTATAAGATATTTAGGTACAGATTGTCGTGAGTGGCTAGACTTAAATAAACTTTTTCATAAGATTAGGAATTGTCCAGAAGAGTCATATAAGATCTGAACAGACTAAATTAGAATCTAAGGGACTAGAACCATGCTAGTACAGTATCACCTCCGGGCTAAGCACCGTAGTCAGCTGTCCGGGGAAGATTAGGGGTTGACTGCTCAGGAGTATATCCGACCAAAAGCAGCCTTACAGTTATTCCAAGTAAAGGAACCAAGTGATTAGTCATCTGCGACTCCACAGTTGCCTATGAGTTATAATTGTCCAAGTAGGACATCCAGAATATTGTTAGGCCACTCCAGACATCGCCCTATCCGATCTAGACCGTTAAAGATTATGATCACTATCAGGATCCTCTGATCAGATACAGGTGCACGGGGTGTGCCTGTTAGCAGCCGTAAAGATTATTCTAGGGGCGAGCAGCAGTGGCATTAGGCCCCGAAGGCCAGATATGTTTTTGGAGTGACTAGATTGAGACCTTAGTGTAGCACCTCAGGTGGGGTTTCCCTCACTTAGGAGCTTTTTGTGACCACCCTAGGGTTATTAGCTATGTTGTCGCCCGCCAGGGGCTAGATGACGTCGCTCTAAGGAGCGGTATACCGCTCGTGAGGGATGAAAATGAGGTCCGAGGACCTTATACAGTCCATTCAATGGCTGGACTACATTTACACTGTGTCGGCAGTACACCCCCGTCGAGCCTGGTGCCTAGGGTGCAATTATCGGGAGTCCATCGGACTCAGACACAGCTACATATCAGGAGTCGAGATGGCTCAGTTGCAGACCTAGAGGAATGGTAGGTTGGTTATAGCACCAGTAGAGTCATAGAAACCTAGATAGGGGTACATAGATTGAGGTGTGCTCGCTAGGACTTATGGGGGCCCGAGCGAGTTATTCTGTGTTGATTATACCTTTCAGGCTTATGGGGGTTAGGTGAGGTTTTTCTTTATACTCTAGTCTGCTAGCTATAGCTTATGAATATATGATTTTGTAGTTGTAGCTCGTGTAGGTGTAGTGTTTTGTTAGATGAAGATTACGAATAAGCCAGCTTATATGTTAAGTCTTCATCCCCTCCTTTCTACTTACTTTCAGTTTTTAACAGTTTCCATTCAACTTTTATAACTTTCTTACATATTCGGTACATATTTTACTCACGCCCAATCATGAGGCGCTGCATTACTTGCCTGCAGATTTAGACAGACAGAGTTCAGGATCTTCAGTAGTAGTTGTTCAGAGTCCATAGTTGGGCCAGCTCCTTTTATTCGGAATTGGCAGGTTGTAGAGATTTTAGTATATCAGCTATATAGCATTTTGGGTAGGCCGGGGCCCTGTCCCGACCACTATTTGTAATTTTTAGAGGCTTGCAGACTTCAGTCGTTAGTCAGTTTATTGTATGATGGCCATGTGGGGCCTTAATCAGTTATGCTTCGTATGTTGGCCGTGTGGTGCCTAGTTAGTAGATTGTCTTCATTTATGTTATAACTAGACAACATGGTAGTCTCGTTGGCCCGCATAGGATCCCTTTTATTGCCTGTTGTTGGTTAGATGTTGTTATTTATAGGTGGTTATACGACCTTGTCGGTTGGAGGCTGTGTTTACAGCTGAGGTATAGCTCGTTTTTTTATTGAATTAAGTCCCAGACATGTACCAGATGTGCATAAGCCAGCCAGGTAGGGGTGGGCGTTCGATTCTTCAATTCGGTTTTACCATAATTTGGTTCGGTGTTTGGTTTTGAAAAAATAAGCACCATACACCATACAAAACTAATTCGGTTCGATTCGGTGTTTTTAACTTTAGTTCAGTTTGGTTCAGTGTTTTTAAAATAATTTTTCGAAGCAAAAATTCTCACGATTATGCCAACTTGCCAAGTGCCAATGCCTAACAGTCCAACAGGCAACACCGCAACAGCAGCTTAATTTCCTTCAGATTACTATTACAAATTTACAGTAGCTTAATTTCCTTCAGGCACAAGACCCACAAGTCACAACTCACAAACCTTCACAATAAACTTTAAAGCAGCAGCCAACTATAAAGCAACTTAATTTCCTATTGGAAAGTTCAACAGCAGCCAGCTTAGCTCTTCTTCAGCTTAGCGTTCCAATTGCATGTCAACTATAAACCAACTCACAGAAGACGTCAACAATTCAACATTCAACGTTTTCAACTCACCAAAGGCAACCTACTCAGCACTTCAGCTTAAAACTTAAAAAGTAATAATTCAACCTGCCTAGCAACTAGGAAGCAAGGCAGAAAACTAATATTTCCACCTGTTCAACACTTAAAACTTAAAGGTTAAAACAACATAAATGTCTTAAAATTCAGCTTCAAATAACAAATATTAGCAGTCAACCAATCACAAAACTATGTCTTAAATACATCAAGACAAGTACACAATACTAGTCACCAAATTCAAAACATAAGCTTAAATGTGAGTCTTCCTCTCTTGATCAGTACGACTCTCACGACATCTCTTAAAATGCTTCCTTAAGATACTTGTTCCATCCCATATTCGATGACAATTAAATATCACACCACATGTCATGCACTTTGCTTTGCTCCCTTCTTCATTGTCTTGAACCACCATAAAATGTTTTCAAATAAATGAGTGAGCTTTAGGAGGCATGTTTGGACTTGAAACTAATAAAAAACAAGATTAAAATAGAAGTTAGAAATTTAGAATTTAACTTTCTAGATAAAAGAACCAAACTAGACTTAGAATTTAACTTTCTAGATAAAAGAACCAAACTACAAAAAGATATCTCATATCACCAAACAAATAAAGTATTGAAAGTTTGAAACTCACCGATTAGGCAATCACGAATAGGGCACTAGTAGCAAAATAGCAAATTGCAATCATACATCAACAACGCAAGAACCCCTCCCACTATTTGACATATCTAAAGATAATTTAAACAAATATGACAAATTGTCAATATGTCATACAACATAAATAAGTAGATTAGTTTTACCTTAAAACACAAAAAATAATTATGAAACCTTACCAGATTCAAGTTGCTCAAGATACTCCAAACTTTCTTCCACACAAATAGAATTAGTCTCTTTTCTAAGCCAATCTTGAGCACAAACAAGAGATTGCACATACTTAGGAGTCAAAGAACTTCTAAATCGATCAAGAATACGACCACCGGTACTAAAAGCACATTCCGATGCCACACTCGAAATTGGAATAGCCAACACATCACGAGCTAACTCTGAAAGAACAGAAAATCTTGGAGCATTAACTTTCCACCAATTCAAGACATCAAATTCATCACAATCACGCTCCTGTTCTTCATTAATGTATCTCTCCAACTCTGACTTAGCACCCCCACTTCTACAATCTTCCTTTTGTTTCTTCAAGTGAAGCTTATTTCTCAAAGCTTTTGTTCTCACACTTTGAGAACTAGAACTAGATGAATCAGATCTATCATGAGATGAAGTAGATCTAGAGGGAGATGATAGATATTGAGATTCTCTTGAATATTTTCTTAGATACTCTCCAAAAAAATTATTTATATAATCTTTCACTCCTTTATCTACTTTCTTTACCATTTCCTCCCCAAATAGTTCTTCAAGCCCAAAGCTAACAGACACAAACTTATTACGGGAATCCAACATGGAGGCAATATAAATCATTGAGTTCATCTTTTTAGGTTTATCCCAATACGTTTCAAACTTTTTCATCATCCGCCCAACCATTATACTTAAATTAAGATCTTCACTTGTAAAACATGCTTTCAAATATACATCAAGCTCACATATATCCTCAAAATGAACATTAGATGTAACATAATGTTAACCTGAAACCTTTACAGTAAGCTCATAAAATTTTTCAAGAAACTTTACCACATTTCTCACATTCACCCAATCATCACATGCGAGCAAACCTACAATACATCCATATTCACAAACATGAGTTGAAAGATAAGTTTTAAAATTCTCATTAAAAAGATCAAACCTATCAAACGCCTTCTCAAAATATTGTGCTATTTCCAACATCAAGTAGGTGGAATTCCACCTAGTAGGTACATCTAGCAATAATGATTTAGCACATTCTATTTTTTGGACTTCATAACATTTAATAAAGTTTCTTGTTCTTGATGGAGATGATCTAACATACCTCACCATCTGTCTAACACGTTTTACAGAAACATCAATTTCCTTCAAACCCTCTTGCACAATTAGATTGAGTATATGAGTCATGCATCTCATATGAAGAAGCTTACCACCCATTATATTAGTTCCCCACATATCTAACTGTTTAGACAATTGTGCAACTATAACACTATTTGCAGAAGCATTATCGACAATAACACAAAACACATTATCCAAGTTCCAATCAAGCAAGCAACTACCAATAACCTCTGCCATTTGCTCACCTTTATGACTAGAGATAGGGAAAAAGTTCAATATTCTTTTATGCAACACCCAATTTCTATCAATAAAGTGAGCAGTCAAACACGTATAATTAATTCTTTGCATTGATATCCATGTGTCGGTGGTAAGGAAAATCTTTGGTTGCACTTATCTAAGAGACTTCTTCAGACTATATCTTAATTCACCGTAAAGCTCATAACAATCTCTTGTTATTGTTCTACGGGAAGGAAGTTGAAATAGAGGTTGAACTTGATTCATAAACTTTTTGAAGCCTTCCTTTTCTACAAAACTAAAAGGGAGTTCATCCACAATTATCATCTCAACTAAAGACCTCCTGACTATTTCTTGATCAAATTTCCAAGTGGTGCTTCCTTAGATGAAAAGTTTATCTTGTTTTAAGAAGCACTTTCAATGATAGGCTTATACACTGAACACCTTGTTAAATGTTGGTTCAATCATGTTGTTCCATTAGAGGAAGTATAAGAAAAAGATGTGACACAATACCTGCACTTCGCTTTACTTATACCATTTTCAATGAGTTTATCAAAATGGTTCCAAACCTTGGATCTAAATTGAATTGCTTTTTTTTCTTTGTAACTTGACTGCCAAGTGAGTCATTGGTATCATCTGAATTAGGTATGTTGTCACTTGAACCAGCAAGACTTACTCTACTTTCATCTGTCATCTATGAAAAATTAAAATTTAAAAGAACTATAAGATCATAAGGGGTAAAATCATAATTAATTAATCAAACAACAACCATAATTAACCAAACCCCCTTTCCCATTTCCCATACATTTGTATATGAGTTGTCAATTGTTATTAAGAACTGAATAAATGTAAGCTAATAATCCTACTTCTATGTTGTCACTTTTTTGTTTTTACTTTCATTTTTAACTATAATGTGATATCATTAGTCATCACAATTCGTCAACTTACATACTCGGAATGAACCAAAGTTGTCTGCAAGTCTTACTAGTGCCTTCTTATTGACTAATCTAATTGAAGAGCAAATACATCTACTTTCATTTTCATTTTACTTGGATTTATTTTCTATTCCACTCAAAATCTCATATGTTCACAGAATCACAATTCACTATATACTATAGTCTATATTGATTACAGAATACATCATACAGAGTATAGATTACAATTTACAAGTCTACAACAGTAGAAACTAGAAACTAGAAAGTAAAAACTATAATGAAACTCAAGAAAAAAATCTAGAAAGTAAAAAACTAGAATGAATCAATGGATGAAGTCAGAACTCAGAAGAACATAACGTCCCGACTGGATGAATCCCAAAGAACAGCTGCCGACGTCTGACAATGAGAGTGATTATTGAGGAAGATTGAAGAATGAGGCGTGAAATGTGCCGCAGTGGCCACTGGCGTGAAATGTCCCAGTGATGAGTCGATGACTGATAGTGATGAGGAATTGAGTTGTCTGAGGGTTTAGATTTTAGGTTAAATGTTGGGTTGGGTTTTGAAATTTTGGGTTTTGGGTTAAAAGTTAAATGAATTAAAATCTGAAATAGTGAAATTTTAAATGGGTTGGGTAGTAGTGTTTATAAAACATAAATATAAATATTATTTAAAAATATAATTAATAAAATTTTGGTTCTTCGGTGCACTGAAGAACCGTGATCCTCAAACCAAATCGAAGAAACAAAATTTCTGGAAAAAACCTGAACACCGAACCGAAGAACCGAAACCGAAACACCGAATTAATTCGGTTCGGTTCGGTTTTTCGGTTTTTTGGTATTTATGCCCACTCCTATAGCCAAGTTAGTTAGATCCCTATGTGGCAATAGGTGCGAGTCATGCCTCCCAAGGTAGGGCGTTATAAATTTGGTACCAGAGCAGTTCGTATCCTAGGGAGTCTGCAAGTCGTGTTCAGTAGAGTCTTGTTTATAAATATGTTATGCACCACATTCTATAAGCAGGAGGCTATGAGGCATGATAGTATGGTTACCCCTCCTTCTTCTCAGATCGTGCTATAGATTTGAGTTGTATAGGGTTAAGCCCCTAAGCTTTCATTGTTATGTATGTCTAGGATAACGTTTGATATAAGACAAACTCCATCCAGTCACAAGATGACTATAACAGCAGTAGGAGGTACTAGTGAAGTGCTACAGTTAGGGGGAAAATTGGCCTAGGGACAGAAGTGGATGTCTTATAATCTCCCCAGCATCCTCCTAGGATACCAAGAATCTCATGAGATAATAGATGTGGCAGCACTGTTTCCAGTTCTTCCTACGGCCTCAGAATGGGAGGTCAGGAGCATGGTATATGCACATGAGTTAGCCTACTGAGTAACCGTCTTGAATTAAACAGGGACGACAAGTAGCGTCGGATTATCTGGAATACACAAAGGATCGTAAGAGTACAACAGAAAGTGTGGGTAGCGCTGCCATGTTGCCCAGAATAAAGCGTAAAGGGGGGGGGGGTAGAATTGTTGACTTCAAAAAGGATTAGAAAGTGGTTAAGACTCCTAATGTTTACAAAGTTATCTAGACCCTAATGGTAGTAAACCAGGAGGACGGAAAAGATTGCCAGTAGCACTCAAGTGCGAGTGAGAGAGTCCATCAGCAATAGACCCCCAACAATAGTAAGGTTTAGGATAGAAATAGGCTGACTTCGACGCAGCATGCTAATGACGGTAGAGCATATCTGCAAGATAATGGTTATGGCCTTAGTTTGTTATATCGAAGGACAGAGGGACCATATGAACAAAATAGGCCCGAGTGCGAGTCAGAAGGAATACAGGTTGGTATACCTGGTTAGTAACGTCCTTGACAGTAGGGGGTAGAAGGCCCGAACCCCAGAGCTCAATCTATGAAAGGCAAGGGGAAAGGCATAAGTATTTAACTCTGGAGGGAACAGAATCACCCCCAGGCTAAAAGTAAATTGACATAGCATAGGGCCAGGCTAAAAGTAAATTCACAGAGCATAGGGCCACCGCTGAATGTTGGGAAGTAAGCATCGGGTTGATATTTAAGAGATAGTGATATTGTAACCTGGAATGCTGCAATACCGCCACCAGTACAGCCTAGAGACAAGGTTCAGCAGGGAGTTATTTTCCTTTGAGATAATAAGGTATGGAGTCATGAGGCCCAGCGGTCAACTCTGCATTCCAAGTGTGGCAAGTTTCCATTAGTAAATTATAGTAAGGTATACTATGTTTTTTATCCCCCTCCATCTAGAGTTGGACGCAAACGCACGAAGTTGTAAGAAAATACCAAAAAGAGGAAGGTCATATTGAACCGTAGTACAGAACTCCAATAACCAGCCAGGAAGGGCCGGAAAATAAGAATCGAGAAGGCTAATTCAGGATATGGACATGCCCGCAAAAAGAGTGGGGAATAATTAGGGGTAAATTGACCTTATTTGAGTTGGTGTACAAAGGGCTAACGAGATTAGCTCATGTCTCGCCGGATGGAATTATGTTTCAGCTGAAGCTTATGCTGAGTTAAATGTTTAAGAAGTAGTTGGGATTGTATGGAGTCCAAGTACCTAATAAAGTTTGACAGAGAAGCGTAATTTACAACTAAGTTCTAGAAAAGGCGTCAGAGTAGATTGGGACACATGCCAACTTAAGTACGGCTTCTCGTGCCTAAACAAATGGCTAAGCAGAGCATGCAACTCAGACGTCAGAGTTCTATTATGAGTAAGAGTAGAAGCCCCCTAAATGATGACTTAAAGTGGATAAATTAGAGGTAGTCGAACCAGGGCATATTATAACAGGCAGACCAAAAAAGTCAAACTTATCAAGAAAAAGGGTATCTATAGCCCAGGGTCATCGAAAGTTTTACCCTAACATATGGCATAGGCAATTAGGAATTGAAGTAGTAGCTGGCTATTCCTAAGGTTCACCAACGCAAAGTGTTACGAGATTTAGTAAAAAGAAAAAGGGGCAAGCTTAGTTTTAGATTCATTGGTCGTATCATATCCTCTAGAGAATAGGCCAAGTGGCCTACGAGTTGAAATTGCCTACAGAGCTAGAACCAGTCCATTCAGCTTTCACATGTCGATGTTGCGGAAGGACATAGGTGACCTGTCCCAAGTTGTTCCAGTTGAGGATGTTCAGGTTACTGAGAAATTAGCTTACGCAGAGATCCCAGTCGCCATACTAGATCGGCAGGTTCACAGGTTAAGGACTACAGATGTGGTCTCTGTTAAAGTATTGTAGAGAAACAGGAATAAGGAAGAAATGACCAGGGAAGCTGAGGATGACATAAGGTCTAGACATCCCCATTGGTTCTAGGACTGATTCAGATCATGCAGCTAAGGTGATGTTATTACTCAGCTACTATTTTATTTCTTATGTTATCAATACTGTTTAGCCGGCTATTTTTGTGTGATGAAATAGCTATTTGTAGCGTCCACCGAGGCGCCTATATTTTTCTGCTTTTCAGGTTTTCGGATAGTCCATGTTACAGAGGAGACTCTGCTGAAATTTTTCTAACCTTGGCTAAGAGGGTTAACTCCTTTAAGATTGAGAATGACATTCAAGGACGAGTGTTTCTAAAGGGGGGAGGATGTTACACCCCACAAAATATTAATGGTTAGTAGGCGTACGCGTGGAATTGTGACGAGTAAAGAGAGCTCGACGCTTATGAAAAAATCCTCGAAAGCAGGGTCGGACGAGGATAGACCGCGAGGGGCCAGCAGTGCACTGGCCAGTGCGGTGTGCCAGGCATGCCAGCGTGTTGAGAGGCGCGGTGCTCCAAGGCCACCGCCGCTATGGGGGGCGCGGCGCAAGGGCGCTTGTGGGGCATTGAGCAGCGCAAGGCACACCTCGGCCACCACCCTAAAGTGTATATATATGTTCCTTTTCTTTCATTTAAATCATTTCCAAAAGTGAACCACGGCCAGAGAGAGAGGAAAACGTAAAATTCGATCATTTTTTTGTCCGATTACGCTACCAAACGCCGTCTAAATTTAAATTAACTTCAGGTATCGAGTTCTAAGCTTACAGAGAGCATTACTACGGAGTTATTTTCTCAAAATATGCTCGGTAAATTGGAACTCCGCAAAGTAGAAGTTAGAATTGCTTCAAACTAATTCCTATATGGCCACAAGCTTTAGGTAAGCATTTCTCCCTTCTGGACTCCCGAAAAATTATAGGTTTTTGGCCTTTTATGTGATTGAATTATAGTTGCTATTAGAATTAAAGTCAATGTTTTAAGCCGAATTTGGTGTTGAAATTAGTATCTTCCTCTCAGTATTGCAGTTTCAGTTGGAAAGAGCCTTTGAATACGAATTGAAACTTATCAGAAAGTCGGGAATCAGCAGCAAAGGTATGTTAAGGAAAATATCTTCGGCAAGTTAGTTCTATAACATTATACTACAGTTGATCCCAGAGAGAGAGCTGGAAGTATTGTTGTTGTAATTCGCTGATGCCAGTAGATAATGAATAGATACATATATATATATATATATATATATATATATATATGTCCCGGCCAGCTGTTGTCAGTAGATTGTGATTAGATATGTTGCAGTCAGCTTTCTTCTGTAGACTAAGAATGCACGTATGTGGTGGTTATCTGCTAGAAAATATGTAAAAATTATATTGCAGTATCCTTCGTCGGGAAAGAACAGGTTAAGTGTGGTACACGCTAGGAGCATCATAGAAAGTCCTTTATTCTCTAATTCATCGCGTTAGTAGAATTGGATGTTTTATTGTCATACCTAGACGTTAGAAGTTTGTGAATGGTTATTGGTCCTGAATTAGTAAGTTGAATAGCATAGGCGCGAATGGGCAATATAACTACCAGTTTGGCGCTTGTGTTGTTAGGAAAGTACGCCCAGAAGCCATTGGCGAACCTTCGTGACTCAGGGCCAGAAATTGAGAGAAGATGACTAAACTTTAGAGTCAGCGGCACTAGGTTTGTCTAGTGAATTGAGTGATAGTCTGCCACCTAGTTAGCCGCTACAAGTGATTATTAGTTCTAGTTGACTTAGTACTTGTCATACAGGTCGCCGAGAAAACTATCTCCGTCGTCCAGGTCAGAACCCGTGGGTACCATAAAGAAGGGGACCTTATTAGCAGTTAGAGGAAGGGGCGTGTCCCTATAAGATATTCAGGTACAGATTGCCGTGAGTGGCTAGACTTAAATAAACTTGTCTATAAGATTAGGAATTGCCCAGGAAAGTCATATAAGATCTGAACAGACTAAGTTAAAATCTAAGGGACTAGAACCATGTTAGTACAGTATCACCTCTGGGCTAAGCACCGTCATCAGCTGCCCGGGGAAGATTGGGGGCTGACTGCTCAGGAGTATATCCGACCAGTAGAAACCTTACAGTCATTCCAAGTAAAGGAACCAAGTGATTAGTCATTTGCGACCCCACAGTTACCTATGAGTTATAATTATCCAAGTAGGACATCCAGAATATTGTTAGGCCACTCCAGACCTCGTCATATAAGATCTAAAGCGTTAAAGATTATGATCACTATCAGGATCCTCTGATCAGATACATGTGCACGGAGTGTGCCTCTTAGCAGTCGTAAAGATTATTCTAGGGGCGAGCAGCAGTGGCGTTAGGCCCCGAAGGCTAGATACGCTTTTTGAGTGGCTAGATTGAGACCTCACTATAGCACCTCGGGTGGGGTTTCCCTCACTTAAGAGCCTTTCATGATCACCCCAGGGTTACTAGTTGTGTCGTCGCCCTCCAGGGGCTAGATGATGTTGCTTCAAGGAGCGGTATGCCGTCCACGAGGGATGAAGATGAGGTCCGAGGACCTTATACAGTCCATTCCATGACTGGACTACTTTTACACTGTATCGGCTATACACCCCCGTCGAACCTGGTGCCCGGGGTGCAGTTATCAAGAGTCCACCAAACTTAGACACAGCTACAGATCAAGAGCCGAGAGGGCTCAATTGCTGATCTAGGGGACCGGTAGGTTGTCTATAGCACTAATAGAGTCATAGAAACCTGGATAGGGGTATATAGATTGAGGTATGCTCGCCAGGACTTATGGGGGCCCGAGCGAGTTATTCTGTGTTGATTGTACCTTCCAGGCTTATGGGGGCCAAGTGAGGTTCTTGTTTATACTCTTGTCTGCTAGCTATAGCTTATGAATATATGATTGTGCAGTCGTAACTCATGTACATGTAGTGTTTTGTTAGATGCAGAGTACGAATAAGCCATCTTACAGGTTAAGTCTTCTGTCCCTCCTTTCTACTTACTTTTAGTTTTTAATAGTTCCTATTCATCTTTTATGGCTGCCTTACATGTTCGGTACAAATTGTACTGAAGCCCAATCATGGGGCGCTGCATTACTTGCCTGCCGGTTTAGACAGACAGAGTTTAGGATCTTTAGTAGCAATTGTTCAGAGTCCGCAGTTGGGTCAGCTCCTTTCATTCGGAGTTGCTAGGTTGTAGAGATTTCAGTATATCAGTTGTATAACATTTTAGGTAGGCTGGGGCCCTATCCCGACCACTATTTGTAATTCTTAAAGGTTTGCAGACTACAGTCATCAGTCAGTTAGTTGTATGTTGGTCGTGTGGGCCCTTAATCAGTTATGTTTCGTATGTTGGCCGTGTGGGGCCTAGTATAGTAGATTGTCTTCATTTATGTTATAACTATAAAGCATGGTGGTCTTATCGTCCCGCATAGGATCCCTTTTATTGCCTGTTGTTAGTTACATGTTGTTATTTACAGGTGGCTATATGGCCTTGTCAGCCGGAGATTGTGTTTACAGACGAGGTATAGCTCATCGTTTTCTTGAATTAAGTCACAGGCATGTACCAGACGTGCATAAGTCAGTCTGGTCAGTCAGATCCCAGTGTGGCTCATGCCTCTCAAGGTAGGGCGTGACACTTCTTCTCACTAATTCTTCAGTACCATTATCTTGAAATATCTCTTGCCGGAATTCGAAGATGGTTTCAAACCTATTTAGCGAGACCTCATTTACTTTCCTTTTGGTTGACTCGTCTTACCTTCATTTTTGATACCTTGATGGCATGTGGCCCTATGTATTTTTGCCATGTGTCTGAAATTATATTTTTTCTATACAAATCTTTTTTTACATTTTTAGACTGCAAATAAAAGTGAAAAGAATAATTAATTCTATTTTAATTTTATAAGATAAAAAATAACCATGATATGTAAAATGTATTGGGAGGGGTATTAAAGTACTTTGGGTGTTCATCCAAAAAATGGATTTCAATAATAACTAATGGTGAAAGTAGTTAGTACTCTCTAAGGGATACATTAGCTAAAGGATTTAGCTAATTATATATACTGATGTTATAAATAATTTTTATTATTAATATATTTTAAGTGATTATAGAGAATTATTTACTGAATTGTTTATTATCAAATTAGGATCAGTATGAACATTATCTATTATTGCAAGTTATCTTAATTTAACAGAATAAGAAAATTATAAACTAGAAGAGCTCGTTTTGTTTGATGGATTGAGTGATATAATCAAGATATAAGATTGGTTATTGTTGCTATCTAATATTTGATTTATTTTTTGAATTATATTTACTAATTTTGCTTAATAATATACTAATTGGTATATTATTTATATCAAAACCAATGTAGTGTAATAATACTATAATTAAATTATACACGGATAAATCATTTAAAATGTCAAAATTATTCTTGCAGGTCTCCTCAAATCCTTATACAGTGTTGAATCAAACGCAAGTTATTCATATTGTACCATTCAATTTTTAAATATAATAAATCAAATATTCGATTACTAAGAGAAAAGAAAATCATATTCTCAATAAATAATAATTTTTATATTATTAATATTTGTATATTAATCCTTATATTATAATTCTATGTAACTTTTAGTTTTTAAACCAAACTTAAATGAGTAAAACTTTATCTTGGATAAAAACACGTCTAAACACATTTTTATAACTTATTTTTAAATTAAATTATTAGCAGTAGAAATATTTTTAACTCAAATTATAAATGAAAGATATTTTTATCTAATTTCATATAATTTAAAAATATTTTAAATTTTATTATATAATTTTTCGTGATAAATATATTTAAAAATTATTTTATTTTTACGAGATAAAAATAAAATATGTATATATTATATTTTTTACTTATTATTTTTAGAAATTGAAGCAACCTGTCCAAAAAAGACAAGAGTTTGGTGAAGATTCACATACATGCACAAGAAAGCAAGAGGCAATATTTTCAACAACTTGAATTGCAATAATTTTATGTAAGACGAAATCCGACGGGGGCAAATAATGATTATAGATGGGTTTGTGTAAAATTTGGTGGATATAGGGAAGGACCTATAAAGAGGCAAATGTCATATCACATACTCTGTCAACATAACTTTATCTCTAATTTTATGTTAAAATTTATGAAATTGTTATATCAATAAACATTTTTCACTCGAAAATATTAAGTCATCATTTTTATTGATAAGTTATTTGAATTAGTTAGAAAAAAGAATAATAATAAGAGTGTTTCATATAAAATAATAACAAAATTTTTCCCTATTTTAGAGATAATCTATTTTTCATATTATATTTTTTTAGTGAACTGAATTTATGAAAAATGAGTGAGAAAATTATATATCATAACACAATTTTTTTTTTGCGGTAAAAAAATTAATCTCTATTTTTAATAGTGAATGATGTAATCTAATTATTACTAAATATAGGTAAAAGTGAAAATATGTGATTTAAATTTCAGTGATAAAAATCTATTAAATACTTTTTCTTTTTTCATTTATCTAAAGTTTAGTGGGTAATGTTAGCAGAAGCTTGTGCCGGAAAAAATAGCTATAAACGTTCGATGAAATAGTTAAAATATATCAAAGTGAGTCGTATATCACGGTTATAAGGGACGGAGCCGAGTAGAGTTAAAAGAGTCGAGGGGGTCATTCAAACCCCTTTAAGTGAAAAAATAACATTATTTTATTATAATTAAAAAAATTATATATAATAAATATTAAATTTTTTCACCTTTTATATTTAAAATTTTTGTAAATAAAAAAATTTAACTTCATCACTTACCATTAATATATAAAATAAAACTAAATTTACTCACTCTAACATTTGTGGTACATAAAGCCTAATTATTATTCTAACAAGATCCACCGCCAAAACCGAAAAGGAAAAAAGAAAAGGAAAAGAACACCCACCTGCAGCTACACAAAAAGATATTTCAAGTCCCAAGAAATAGACAATTTCAGTTTTCTTATTTCTAAGTACCTTTATTTCTGAAATATTCTGCTAAGATTTAATAATTTTTGATACTATAAAATTAAATTCAAATGTATATAATATGAAACTAATTCAGGCATTATAAAAATGACTCAGAATGTATTTTATTCACACATGCCCAAATTAGATGTACATAATTATAATCCTGTCCCACACGAGCCATTTTGAAATACAAATTATTAGCATGTTGAGTGTGTGCTAATAAATTAAAATTTGGTAAGAAAAAGCTTTGAATAAAGCATATAATGTAAATTTCTTTAAAGAATTATATAGGTTTAAACCAAAATAAATTATGTTAAAAGTATTTTTGAGCTGATTTAAATCAATAATTTGTATAAGATCACTTCTTCTTCTTCTTTTTTTCTCCTTGGCTCTCTCCATTTTTTTTTGCCTTTTAAAATATGGATAGATTCTGCGTACACTTTATTTTTCTCATATTCTACTTATAAGATTATACACTAGATATATTATCATTGTTCTTAATTGCTCTCTCCATCTTGATTATTATCTTATATTTTGATCATCATCTTTAAAGACAATAATTTAATGAGACGAGTATGAATATGTGGAGATATGATGTGGGCTAGCTTTTGCAGATCTAATGGCCGATTTGTTTTCTTTATACATAGTTTGAAGACTACATAAAATAAAATATAAATCTTGGATGTTATAAATACTTAGAATGATACGGACAGTAAATCTCTTTATAAATTCAAAAATAATAGTAATGTGTCATATAAAATATAATCCATAAGAAATATTATCGTTGTTGTTGCTCTCACCGTCTTGGTTCTCATCTTACTTTTTGTTAAACATCCTCAAAAAAATAATTCAATGAGACGAGTATAAATATATAAAGATATAATTGAGGGCTAGACTTTGCTTATTTAACGGCCGATTTATTACCTTAAACGTAGCTTGGAGACTACATAAAGAAAAGTTTTGGAATTTTGCACATCATAAATACTTGAATGACATGAATATCATATGATAAATTTTCATATAAATTCAAAAATTACAGTAATATGTCATGTAAAACATATTCCAAAAGAAAAATTATTGAGTATGAATAAAATTTTGTATTGATATTTGATAACATCGAAATTACATATAAAATATAATAATATACTTCACCCGTCTTAAATTATTCATCTTACTTTTCTTTTTAATATGTTTAATTTTTTTTAAAAAAAATAATTTATTAATTTTAACATTCTACATGACATGTTTAAGATGACAACCATGGTCAACGCTTTGGTGATCAACACCACCTATATGGACGAGCAACTTGTTGCAATGACGGAAATCATTGATTTCCTGAAAGACTAAAAAGTTTTGATACATTTCACGTATTTATAGTTTAACATCACAAAATTTAATCTAACTTTTTTAGTACAAATGTGAAATCTTTTCTTTGCATCACACTATAATAAAGTATATTTAGGCTGGTTTAACTTAATATAACCCCATTGGATATATTTCGTAATTCTAGCATTCTTACTCTATCTAAAAGTACCTAACGAAAATTTCGGGCTTATTTAATCTAAAGAATTTAGAAAGTAAAAACTTAATTTATCTTTTTATCTTTACATTATTAAATTTAATGATTACCTTTTTCTAGTACAAAAATCATAAGCACAAACGGTGCAATGATAACAGTGTAGATAAAAGTTTATAAAAGTGAATTAGGAGCCAATCAAATGAACTAAGGCAAGAAACTAGGAGTATCTAAAAGCATTATTGTTCAATGAAAGTTTAATTAATTAATTGTGTTTCATCATCAATGAATATGATGTGCATTTTTTGCAAACTAAAGTTAACATAGATTAATGTGTGCAATTGAAGAGATCATAACAATATTATTATAGGGTTGTTTGGAACTTGAGGAAAATTAACTAATCCTTGTGTGTGTATGTGTGGTGGGTGTTGGTGTTAGGAGGAAAAATAATAAGTTTAGAAAAAAGCAACATTAATTTATCAAAAAGTATTGAGGAAAAAGGCAACAAGCTTTTATATAGCAGCCAAAAAGTCAAATAGGCCCCTGATCTTTCATCTCCTCATCATCATGATGTGAAGATTTGCAACCAAGATTCATTATCATTGCTCTTGATTTTTTGATGCCATAAAGAAAACTTACATACTGATTACAAAAATAAACTCTAGGTTTATAAATAACATAATATCTATACGTATTCTCCATGATATTAATGTGCTCAATTTTGAGTTGTTTTCAAAAGTTGATTTGTTTAATTTTTTTCTTCCGATGAACAAGCTTGGGTGTATCTTAACTATTTTATCGTTGGGACATAATCACCTTAGGTCGAGGAGGTGTCATCAACACCACTGTTTGATGGAGATTGTGTGAATAAGCTTCTAAAAACATATTACTTAGTATTGTAAAACAATAACTAATTAAGGAATCCGTAGTTGTTACAATCACTTATTGATCTTCATCTCAAGTGCTTTTTTCAATAAATTCAAGTTTGTCTTTGTGAATAAGAAATCAAGGACTTGTCGGTAGATCAGTTAGCTCATATTAACGTAGATCAGATATATAATTGGACTCTAATAAATATACGCCGTGTGATTTCTAGTCCAATTGGTGAACGTATCATATTTATTTACTTATGCCTCATTTATTCTGATTAAGATTAAGATGTTTGAATTTGAATACACATCTGAATATTAAAATACACATTACGATTTAAATATCTGAATCTGAATACACATATAAATATAATAATGATATATTAATGTATTTACTATTATATCACAAACATGTAGAATGCTAGAGTTATATAACGTTGCTATACGTGTTAATGACCCGTGTAGTGAGATATTCATCAATTGATGTTATTCTGTATGTACAATATATTATACTTGCTATTTGTTGAGTTAAATTGATACTCTTATCATATTGTTGGTTTAGCAATTGTATTTTTTTTTACGAAGGACCTATAACTTTGGCCTAATAATTCTGTTTGTGTAAAATGTACGAGTTTGGTGTAGTGGGTGCACTAAGGCCTATCACCCTTGTGTGGTTTATTAACGTGATTGATGTTCACTATGTTGTTATATTTATTATAGTTATTTACAATTTAAGTTATACATATTGATTTAGTTAATATTAATAAAGGAGTAGGTGGATGATCTTATTAGGCATTATGTATTTACCAAATTCACTTACTAGTTCCTACTCTATATAGATCTTACTATTAGTGGTGCCACAAGATATAAGTGATCTAATATGAGACGGTTTTTCAATTCCATTCGAGGTGAGCCAATCGCATCTATTGTGATGCCCTTTCATACAATCTATTTTTTTTTCGAAATGCGTCCCTTGACTTTTGTACCTGTGTTTGATAATAGCTACATCCTAACTAACTATACTTTTGGAATTTTATTAGTTGTCTTCTAAATTTGTATTGTGTTTTATTGAAACGTCATTGATTTTCTACATTCTGATTATTCCGCTTTATTTATATTTGGTATTGGCATATAGTAATGGAAGTAGTTCGTTTAAGGGAGATAATAGCTCGTTAGGTGTCTGACTAGCGAGTAAAATATGAGTCGGGATAACTTTAATAAAAATAAATTGATGATAATTTAATAAAATAGTAATTAATTTGTTATAACAAGTTAACATTCACTAATATTTTTTTTTTAAAAAAAATAAACTATTACTACTGCATACAATTTAAATCCTATATGGAAATATTATTAATTTTTGAAAAACATGCAACAAAATTGAAACCTTTCCCTTTTGAGACCATAGGGCCTATCATGAATTAACACCTTTTTTCACTCCACTTTGTATCAAGTTTCTGTTCCATTATTTTGTACTCATCTCCTTGCCCTTTTATCATTGGATCCATTAATAAAGATTTCATTGTAAATATATATATGTAAGAAAGAAAGAAAGGAAAAAAGAGGGAAATTTGTCAAATGAGTGCATGATACTTGAATGCAACAAATTTAAAAAGTCATTCAACTTTTTGGAGAAAAAAAGGCAAAAGAAAGAAAAGAAACAAACAGAGAGCATTAAGACATGTAAAAGCTCCCATGTTCTCAACCCCCCTTCCTCCTTACTGTTCTGATTTGGTTGACCTTTGGGCACATGGATTTACCTTTGCTTTTTTTGGTTAAAGTTGCAACATGTAGTACAACTTAAATCTAATTGACTTTGTTTTTTTGTAAGTGTAAGTGGTAGTAACTAGTACTACCACATTGCACAACTTTAAGGCTCTTTTGATATAAGAAATAAAAGATAAATAATTTTGAGATAAATTTATTTTATATTTAGTTGGACATAAAATTTTAAAATAACTTATTTTAAAATTAATTATTCTAAAATTTTAGTGTTTTTTTATTTAATATTGAGGGTGGAATAACAATTTCGAAATAATTTATTTTGGGATAACTTATATCCCAACCAAACGATCCCTTAATAGGCATTTGGACATCAGTAAACGTTTGGACATAAGAAATGTAATATTTTTTTTTTAAAAAATAATATTTGAAAAAAATAAAAGTATTTCAATTTGAATTATGTTTGGACATGTATCTATTTTGAAAAAGTTGAAATTTTGTAGTGGGAAAAAGAAATCATTTGAAAAAAGTGATCAAAATCACTTTTTCAAATCCAGAACTCGATCTTTAATTATTTTTTTTTTCAAAAAATCAAGTTCAATATACAATCAAATGTTGTTTTCAACTATTTTTTTTTAAAAAGGAAAAAGATAGTATATGGACAAACGGGAGCTAAATAATTTCGTTTTTTTCCTTTTTCTCCCCTTCCGTTTGTTTTTGGTTTCCTAATTTTAGCTTTCTTTTTGGTCCTTTCTAGTTTCCACCTATATAATTTAGTATAATTTAATTAATTTATTTATTTATGATAGACCAGCTTGTAAGTAGGAGAAGAAAAAGGAAAAAAAAGAGGAGCAAATTAGTACTGTATTTGAGTATTTTCACAAGATAAGTGTCCCATATTGCCAGAGAAAATAAGTTTTTATTTTATATTTATATAGTTTTGATCAATTCTTTGTCTCTTCAACTAGCTTAGTCTTACCCAAAATTCATTTTACTTACATTATCAGAGAAAAATTAATTTCTATTCTTTATTTATTCAATATTAAAATCAATATTATATTAGATTATTCACACAGTGAATGTTCCATCCTTGGGAAGGAAAAGAGATTTTTTGACCCCTTGCTAAATGAATAAAAGAAAATAATTTTCTCAGATTTTTTTACGTAAAATTAAAAATATTTTCTCATTGAGATTTTAAAATAATATTAAATGGGTATTTTCATAAATATTTTAATTAAATCGGTGAAAAAATAATTATAGTATTTTCATATACAAAAATCAGGAAAGTTTTCACTATTTCGATGAAAATTTTATTTCTCATCATACATTTTTTTAATGAACTGATTTAATAAAAAATAAAAATAAATTATATTTTATAATATAAATTTCTCATTGATTCACGATTAAAAAAAACTTTTATTTCTAACCGTTTATTCTATCCTGGCCATGTCTACATGACATATTAGGAGGAGCCATTTGGTTCTTTTAACCTAAACTGTACCTATAAAGATCACCTTTTTTTAATTTCCTTTTGGTGCAGTGTCACCAAATATTAGTCCTTGTATACAGTTTCAAAAACCTTTTCCTTTTATAAGAAATCAAACTGCCTGGTCTCCCTCTTGCATCTGAACTTCTTCTACATCCTCCTTCACACACACACACACACTGAGAGAGAGAAAAAAGAGAGCAATGTTTAGCCAGAGCTTGTTTGAGGATCATCAAGATATGTCATCACAACTGGGATTTTTCTCTTATCCTCCAAATTGCAACAATATGGGAATAATTAGTAGTACTACTACTCTACCATTTATTGGATACAACCAAAATACTCTAAAAACCCTCACTATGATCCCTCCCTCTTTTGATCATTCCTTAAATATTCAATCTACACCTGATTCAAGGCACAAAGAGGACCTTATTACTACTATTTTTGGAGGACCCCATCTTCTTTCCTTGCAAAAATCCCCTCCAAATACATGGTAATCATTAATAGTATTATATTCTCTCTTTAATCTCTTCAAAATATCGTGTCGGATCCTCCAGAAGTAGTTCATTCTTAAATGATCTAACCCGGTGCAACATCATTTTTCAAGATTTCGAACAACATAAATTTCTTTCCAAATTTTATTTTGTCATGCACAATTAAGGTTTTTTTTTTAATTTAAAAAAAACAAATAATTTGCATGTCTAGCTTAATTGTTATGATCTGATATGTGTAAGATGGTAATTTAGGGCATGGGGAGAAGTGAATAATGAGAGCAGCAATATTATTAAGAGGAGGGAGTTTGATCATCATGAACATAATTTAGGGGTTTCATCAATTAAGATGAAGAAGATCAAATCATCATCAAGAAGGAAAGTAAGAGAACCAAGATTTTGTTTCAAAACTATGAGTGATGTGGATGTGTTGGATGACGGTTATAAATGGAGAAAATATGGCCAGAAAGTTGTCAAAAATACCCAACATCCCAGGTATTCATTCCTTAATTTACTTTGTTTTCTATTCCAGTAATTGTATTTCTTTCTTTCTTTGTAATATTCCTCCATTTCCATTGTGCCTCTCATTTTTGTATCTCCAATTGTTTAGCTACTCTCTTCACTTGCTAGTCATTAGAGTTTTCGGTGTCCGATATTTATTTTGGAATTGTACTAATTTGAAATCGCGCAGCATAAGATCGGCTAGCGCTTAAACTTTTTATTTAAGTGCTTACAAGCCCTATTAAAGGTGAAAGTGCTCTGATCCTTACATAATTATAATTTTTTTATTTTCAAAATTTTCTTTAAAAAAATATTTTCAAAGCTGCTAGAGTTCTAGTTTAGAGCTGTTGATATTATTACTGCTTATATTATGTAAGGTAATTTCTTGTGAGGGGTTAAAGTAAATGTTATTATTGACCTAAAAAGACAAAAAAAAGAAAAAATGATTGAATAATATTAGTAGTAACTATTGGTACTCATGAAATGATAGCCTTTTGGGGCGTGTTTCAGAATTTAAATCAGATCATGTTGGTTGGGGTAGAGCTGAATCTTGACGATCTTTGAATTAGGATTATTATTTAAAAAATGATTGCAAAATTACTTGTTGCAAGTAAAAAGAGATTCATTAATCCCATCATGATTATGGATATTAGTAGTTAATACTTTGAACAACTTATTATTATTAGCAAGATGATAGGCATTGTTAATACTTGTGTTAAACTGAAAGAACCATGCATTCTTATACTCTCTTCATCTCAATTTACGTGATACAGTTGAAATTTTGAGAGTTAATTTAGTTATTTCAAAAAACATAAAGCTTCTATGTCCGAATTCATAATCAAAATCAAAAAATTTAAATCTCAAACTATATCATATAAATTGAGACATAATGAAAGTACTAAGTACTTAGTAGTAGTACTATATATGAAAACCCTAATTAAAGGCCCATAAATGAATAAAGATAAAAGGAAATGATGATCACTTTTACATCTTTATGTTTGATATGGGGAGGATCCCATGGAGGATCCTCTCTTTAGGTTAATAGTAAATTGAAACTTTTATTGTTGAATGATTACTACTCCTATATATTGTGCTCTTTTCATTTTTCAGGAGTTTACTTTGCTATATTGTTGTCTCCTTCCCCCACAATCCCTCAAAAAGGAGAAAGAGAAAAAGATAAAGAAAATAAGTAGAATTCACAGAGAACTTAAAAATTTTATTAAGAATATTCAAAATTTAATTCATACATATAAAAAATAATTTTTAATATATAAGCTTAATATTATTTCAATAAAAGATATTCAATTATTCACCTCTTCATTATATGTGACTATGCTTATTGGAAATTTCCTTCCCCCTCCTTCCCTAACACATCCTGTATCCCGCGCACCCAAACTAATAGTAAGAACTTCAAATTGATTTAACTATGTGTACTGATAGTGTAACAAAAATTTATATTATCAATGTAGTTTAATCCCTTGTACTAGATTTTTTTAAATCTCATTTTTATAAGTTATATCTCGTTCAGTAAGTATTAATCATCTAAGTTCTAATATTGATAATTATTTTGAAGTCACCTGTCCAGAATATGAGTGAGACCATGCCCTACGAATTTCCTTTGTTCAATGAGGGAGGGGGTTAACTATACCTTTTAGACCCGCTTAGTTTCACTAAGTCTAAAAATGATTTGGGACACATCATGATCTCTCATGGATATTAAATTTGCTGGTTCAATTATAAGTCATCTCCTAGCTGGATATACTTTTAGGGGTAGTGTGGTTGTAGGATGGGATAGATTGAGATATCTCATGAGATTATTTTATTTCATCTTTTATTTGGTATTAAATAATACCTATTATCAAACACAAAATAATATAATTTCATAAAATATCTTAAAATTATTATTCTTATTTCACCGGCCGATTCACTGTATATAGAAATTAACCTCAATTTAATCTAGCAAATTGCAAAAACTTTGGATGAGAAGCGACAATGGGAGATGCACAAGGGAGCCCACTGTTGTTAAAAGCCACTGTCACTAGTGATAATGAATCCAGCAATTGCCAGTTTGCAATTGCTATATCTCTCTGTAAACTGTGCACTATTTCATTTCCATTTTCCTCAAATCTTTTCTTTTACCTTTTTGTTGTACTAGGTAAAGCACCCACAATTGTCCTACCAACACCCTCTCTATATACTGCATTACCCCATCAAGCTGTTTCAACATTAGGGAACTTCATTGCTTAATTGTGAGTTAATAATATTTAATTTGTTTGGTTCAATTTATATGATACATTTTTCTTTGGATCAGAGAGAGTAGTACATTTGGCTCTTTGTTATTAGGAAAAAGAATTTAAAATGCCTTTAAAATATGCGAAATTGAACAAAAATGCCTTCAGTTAATAATTTGATTTAAAAATGTCTCTACTGTTACTTTTGGGTAAAACTGTCCTTTTCCTAATATGTTTTATTAGAAAAAAGAAAAAAAATATATTTATTAAAAAAAATATTTTTGACCCAAAAATAATAGTAAAGACATTTTTAGATCAAACTATATACAACAAGAACATTTTAAAACTAAATTAATAACAAAGAATATTTTTATTTCAACTTCACATAATTCAATTAACAGCATGGTGAAAGGTTCTTTTACCCTTAAGCATAGGTGCCATTATTGTTTTCAATGTTTCTGGGAGTTGCTACATATTTGTAACTCTTATTAAGAAAAAAATATTCTACTACGATTTGTTTTCTTCTTCAATTTTGGTATTTTTTATAAATTTCTTTTTATGTTGGTCTAAATTGTGGATGATGCTAGATTCGCGTGTTGTCCTATACTGAACAAGTGAAATAATTATAGTCTCTGTCCCAAAAATCTACTACTAGTATTATTAGAATATACATTCATTGTAGACTAGGGATTCTTTGCAGGTTTTGGCAGTTGTCACCACAAAGGGTAATTAATTACTTTTACAAAAAAACACTGTTCAAAGATAAGAATGGACATGAAAGAACATAGGTTTCTTATGACATTTCCTGTCGATGCCTGCAATTCATTATTTCCAATAACTTGTGTTACAACATTTTCAGTCAAATCTGACCATATTAGAACCATCTTGGTCTTCGTCTAGCTTTCTTTTTTTTATTTTTTATATTTATTTTTCGATCATGATGTTAGGTCGCACATATACTGATATTTCTTTTATCAATCTTGGTCTAGCTAGGTTATTTGTTTATGGTATGATAGACAAAGCTATCGTTAGATAGAATGAGAATTTAAAGTGTATAAATTTTAAACTATTATTAAATTCAGTATCCACAGTTACTGATTTCACAATTAGACATTTTTACATATTTAATGAATATTCTAATACAAACACTGAGTTTAGGTAAAAGCTGCTAGCTTCGTCTAAACCCGCATGTAGTGCTATAACTTTCAGAGACGGGATGGAAAGTCTTTCGTGAGAAAAGATAGTAGGCTTGATATAGATGTAACTGCTTATCACCCACCTTAGAATCAAGTAGTTCAATTTGACTATACCTGCTTTAGCCCCAGAAGAAAGGAGATTCAATTGAATCCCTTTCATTAGAAGATCATACTTTGCAAATATAACAAAAGTAAAAAAAATTTCTGTTTATATCAACTTTTGAATCCTTTTGAAGCAGTAAAAGTAGTTCAATTATTGTTTGAGGTCACAAATTTGATTTCTTGAATCCCCTTATGAAAACTTTTGACTCCGTCACTGATGATAGATAATAGAAAAAAGAAAAAAAAAATTTTGTAACTTAGATTATGTGTTGCAGGAGCTATTATCGATGCACACAAGATAATTGTAGAGTTAAAAAAAGAGTGGAAAGATTAGCAGAAGATCCAAGAATGGTGATCACAACATATGAAGGGAGGCATGTTCACTCTCCATCACATGATGAAGAGGATTCACAAGCTTCATCACAACTTAATAATCTCTTATGGTAGTAGTTAAAAATATGGCAAGTCACTTTTATATACTCATTTTTATTAACCCTCTTTGTGTTTTTCTTCTTTTTCATGTAATGGAAATTAGGTTTCATTTCCTAGTTTACTGATGAATGCTGTTAACTATATAAAGTCCCATGTGTAATTTCATATGTAATTTTGTTTTGTGGACCATTGGACTTGGCTCTTTACTTTGATGGGCCCCAGTTCTCTCATTATATTGTAAGTTCAAGGCAAAAAAAAAAAAAAAAAAAAAAAAGAGAACTAAATTTGTGGCCTTATATTTCATATGCTTACCTTGTTTTGTTTAAGAAACTACAACAATGTACATGTTTTGGCTTCTGTACAAAATAATTCACATAATGCTATTTTCCAGTAGACCAAATAGTTCAAACAGCACTCATGGTGCCTACTTATTGAGCGATTAGACTATAATTAGACTAGAAATCATGAACCAAAAGAAGTGGTAGTGATAAACTATGTTATAATTGCAAAGATAAACAATAAGTCTTTCACTACTTTCTTTTCCTCGAAAGTAAACATTAGAGAAGTGATGTGGCATCTCTGTTTGATTAAAGATTTTATTTATTTTTTAATTTTTTTGGCAATTTTTTTATATTTTTATTTATGTATTATTGTATAAAAATAAATGTGTCACTTATTACTTTCACAATTTATTTCTATTCTTTATTATAAAAAATTAAATATCTCAAATTTTATTACTCCAATTATTTTTATTAAAAGCCTAAATGTTTACTACTCTAACCTTTCATTTCCTCCATGAAATTTGCTGAAAATTTCATCTCCATTACTCACACCTCTTTATTTTCATAACCTATATCAATATAATTATGGTTTATAAGAGGAAAATATGGCATAGTTCTTTGACCAATAATTTATTTTTTTATGTTTTTTTTTCTCCCTCCCTACTTTATCAGTTTTTGGTCTTGTGAGATCTCTCCACCCCCCCCCCCAACACACACACACACCAAAACCCTATTTATTTTGTGTTATGCTACAAATTTCAAAAGTCACTTTTTCAATCCTCTAATCATAACTTAAAACTTTCCTCTTTTTCATTAATCCTCTTAATAATAATTTTCTATAGTCATATTAATCCTTATAATAATAATAAATTTTGTGATCGTGTTGTGGACATTGAAATTTTATTAAATTCAAATCCACAAAAGAAATTTGAATCATATTAAATTTAAGAATTATTAGTCCAAATAAATATTATGAATTAATATAATTGATTTAATCATTTGAGTCTAATAAATACGGATTTAATTAATGGTACAATTTCTTTGGGTTAGTTCATCAAATTGAGCTACAAATGATGATGCCACTTTACTGAGCCCAAGATATCATCTTCCTAGAGGCCCAAATTGGTGCCACGTGTCAAATGACGTGTCACACTAAGTCAAATGAAAGAGCCAATAGGATCATGCCGCATGTCAAGATGACACAACATGCCTAGTTAAATTAATGGCCAATGAAAATGTGTCACGTGTATAAATGACATGTTCTGAACAATTAAATATCGCCATATCAATTTAAATCTGATTGGTTGAAGAAATTCGTCCTTATCGCAACTCTTCTATCCTACAACTATGAATAGAAGTCTCATAATTTAGAAAAGACACTTGAATTCCAACAAGAAGCTAGAGAGAGCTTGTGAATCAGTGGGTAGGCGCAGATTTCTCTACAAGCTACAAGCATTCAAGAACTCAAGTATTTCTTTACAAGTTTTAGAAAGTAAATTTCTCTATAAGTTTTAGAGATTAAGACGAAGATTCAAGAACAAGTTTCAAGCCCTTGAATTTAAATACAAATCAAAATCAAGACCACTCGATTCAAGATCATACTCAAAAGTCCTTGAAATCAAATATAAATTAAGATCAAATCAATCAAGTTCAATACCAAGATTAAAATCCCGTAAATTTATATTCGAAAGGAATAATCATAGGATTCGTAGAGATTGTAACACTAATAATTGAAATAAAATATTATGATTACTATAATATTTTTTGTCTTGATTATTATTTTTTCGGTGTGAATCTTATTGTCTACAAATTCAGGCATGTCGAATGAGACAATTTCTACCTCTCATCTCATCTTTTCAACATTCCAGGATCAAAAACATCGAAATGGATTGCAACAAGATCAATTCCCATTCAACTTCCCCCAAGGCTGCTGACTCCAAGTTCTCTGCTAATGTGGAAAGCATCCTCGTTGTCACCTTTGGAACTTTTAGACCGATTACGAGAAGCAAACCAAGCATGTTGCAATAACAAGCACACCAAGTATCGTCCGCATCAACTCCAGTATTTGGATATTCATCCCCGAAAGGAGCAAGACCCTCTACTAGTGCATCTGAAGAAGGAAATAATATTGTTGAAAAAATTAAGAAGACTCTAGCTTTACTTGACCTCTCTAGATCCAAGAACTCTATCGCGAAGGGAGATGATGATACTTCAATTGACAGATCTTCTAACTCACACTACATAAGATGATCAAGTCAAAGATCAATCTGCGTGATAATCTGTGCTAGTCTCCAACATCCCGGATAATTATGTAAGCAATGGTAACTGACACTTCGTCTATAAAGGAGCAACTAACAAACTTGACAAAAGTAACAAAGGTCTGACCAAGTATGTGCAAAATCAAGATGCTTAGATTGAAAAACTGATGAACAAGGTGTGAAGCCCTTATTTTGAACTAGTCAAAATATGTTTTGCAACATGTGGCTCTTCTATATGATTTTGAAAAAGGTTTATAGTCGCCACTTAAGTTTTAAGAAAAACATTAGGAAAATCATTTGTAAATATGCCCTGCCTAGTAAACCTTCTTTGGCACCCAAACTTTGACTGTCACTTCTAAGTAGCCTTCGCCCCTCACACACAGAACTAAATTTTATTTTGTCTGTGAAAATCGTTGAAATTCTAGATAAATATTTTATTTACTCCAAAATAAAAGTGTTAGGCATTCCTCAGAGCCTATCCGAAGATAGTCCTTAAACTTAGTTTAAGATACACTGGGGGATTACTTATTTTCATTATTAATTACTAAAAAGTGTTAAAAAAGTGATATAAAAATGAGTTGAAATGATTTGTAAATAATTTGGAATTAAAAATGTACAAGGTATACAAAATATATAAGTGATATACATGAAATTATAAAAATGATATGCTTGTGATATACAAGATGCATGTAATGTGAAAAGTAATTATGTAAAGTAGTTGTGAGATAGTGTGTGTGTGTGTATATATATATATATATATATATATATATATATATATGACATGTATGTATAAGGAAATATACGAATTGTAAATAACATATAAATATATGTTTGTTATATGTGTCAACTAATATATGTAGTAAATATGCACATGTGGATATATATATGAATATTAGCATGTGTATATATGTATGTGGTAAAATATGGTATGATATAATAGTACGTTAGATATATTCATGAAATATTTAGTGTATACCTTATACTTGAGCTTTTGGAGAAAAATACTGAAATGCGCTAGATTTTCTGCAAATATTAGTTTAAAACAAAGCTTGCCAACAGTCCATCTTTTAGAAAACAATAAGCAGATTTTTACTACTTGGGCCTAATGTTTTTAGATAACTCATTTGGACTTTGAAAAAAATAATTTGTTGCCCCTTTTATTATTAATTGTCCTAAAAAAAACCTATTTAAAGATATTATTTATGAGGAAGAAAGCTGTACATGTCATTGAATCTTTTAAAAGAGTAATACCATAGTTAATCCATTAGTCCTGAAAAATCTTAAGATAATAATTTAGTACACAAAAAATTTAAAACGGGCTTATGAAAAGAAAATAATTGATCACGGGCAAAAATAGCATGCCCGAGATACGCTTTGTGACTTAAATTAGTCTTGTTTATCTAAGTAATTGTATACATTTTCATGTAATTTTATATGAATGTGAGGATAAGTGCTAACCAACATGATTAGCCTTTGTTTTGTAAGTTTTGATGACTTTTGAGCAACTAATCCATGAGTTGGTGAAGTAGAGGCTTGGAAACGGAATTAACCCGTGAACGTCGGCAAAGAAGAGGCACAAAACAGCCCACCTGCGCGTCGGCAACGTGCCACGGCAGGCAGGATGATCACAACAGTCCACCTGCACGTTGGCAACGTGCCACGGCAGGTTGGCTGCGCGACAATGAGGTGTCAACGCGCTGCCCAACAGCGTGACATGCTGCCAATGCGGCAGGGTGCTGCCGAGGCCAATTTCGGGTGATTTCCAGAGAGCTTTCGCATCAGTGACGTGTCACGGAGGCAGTGCTCCGCGATGCACTCCGTGACACGTTGCTTGTTATTCCAGGAAAAAGTCCCACTACTATAAATAGAACACTTAGGTTCATTTTTCAATATTCTGACTGGGTGGAGCAAGAACGTGGGTTACAGGCAGTTGAGGGGACGAAATTATCAGGGTTTTTCTCTCTTTCCTTCTCCTTGTATTCAATTGCTTGTATGTTTAACACTCATTTAACGATGTTTAATCCACAAATGAGTGGCTAATTCATCTTCTTGCTGAGGTTATGAACAATTGTAGTGAAATGTCATTGTTGATCATATTGGTTTTTTTATCTTTTCTTCCATGGTTGTTCTATTAATTCTTGTTCTTACTGCATTAATGTGTGGCCTATGTTAATGTACATCTAAAAAGCCCGGTTTCACTCGAGAGAGCAAGAAATTGGAAAGTTGTGAATTAATAGGATATGATCTTTTCTTGGTTTGGAAAAATTGGGAATTGATTTACTTTCAGGATAGAAATATACCTGAAAGTCGTATCAGTCAATTTAGGAACCGGGTTTGTATGGCTAGAACATGAATTGCATTTAATCACAGAAATGTAGGTGGATGGTTCATGATTCTTAAGTGAGGTTAAATACGAGAGTTTTAATCTCTTGGCAATAGTTCTTGGCTAGCAACTGGAGGAAAATACTAACCAAATTATATCGATAATTAATTTCATTACAAGTTCGTTTAACCTCAGCATTCTCTCATTCATAGTTCAGACTCAAATTAGATAGTTGTTTTAGCTTTAGCATAAAAATTATAAAACAAAATATCAAACTCTTGGTTACACTGTTGTCTGCATTTTTAGAATCAAATATAGTACACTTGAGCAGATTGCACTTCATCCCAGTCCCTGTGGGATCGATACTTGGCTTACTTAAGCCACTTTACTACTTGTTCGACCACGTGCACTTGCGTGTCATTTTATATACCCAACCAAACCACCGAACAATAATTTTTACGAAGAGGAAATTATCCACAAGCATTGTAAGTTTGCACCAAAACATACAAACACATATGAAGAAAGTAAGTAATAATAACAAAAAAATAAGTGAATCATAAGGGAGGAAACTAAGAAGTGTTGGACTCTTAAAAGAGCCCAACTCCTAATACTTGACTCCAATAGTGACAAGGGAATCTCACTAGTTGTTGGCCCATGTATGTTGGCCCTTGATCGAGTTTCAAATGAGAACTATATCTCTCCTATTGATGCCATGAAAAAAAAGAGTAAAGAATTCGAGAGTGATTAAGGCAAATCAAGATGCTGTCAGAAGGCAAACTTATATAAGACACATCAACAGAAAACATATCTCAGATTATGAATAACTAAAAGAGTGAATATACTCATCAATATGGGCATCATTTTTAGGCCTTTTTCAACTATCAAGTACTACCTCATCATCACACAAAAGCCAAACACAATTGATGCAAGCAACAAATCTATACTTCTGAAAAGACAACATCATTCAATCTTGTAGCTAGTGCAAGTGTAAGGTAAGTAGACAACGAGTTCACAAGTAAGTAATTATCTTTGCAAATATTTACTCTCAAACAAGAAAGGATAGAAATATTAACGAGCTAACATATGTATAATTGACCACTAAGGACTTGACAACTTCTTATAACTAGAAGCTGTCCAATTACTAACAAGACAATGAAAGTAAAAAAAAATTAAGGTCTAATTATTCAAACTATCTTTATATCCAATTTAAAATCACTGTTGGTTTTTATTTTTCAAAACAAATGCATAAGAAAGTGAGCCACAGACAATCCTTTTAAAAGGAAAGAACTAATTAAATGAAGAAAGAATCAATCTTAAAAACATATCAAGGGATGCTGAACGGACTATTGATCCCTTATCCTAGTGAACTTACTGCTGACTGATCAATGCAAATAAATATTTGGTTCAAAAGGTTGTATGAGCGAAATAGATCCACAGCCAGAATGCATTACCATATTCAACTACTACGATTTTTAAAGCTCAACTCACATTATCTCTCTCGGCTACTTCTTTTCACTTTTAACTTAATATGAACAAGTATCAACTTACTTAAGCAGTTATCAAGAAGAGATATGTCTACAAACAAGATTGATTTTTTTAATTAAAGGAGCAATGGTTCCAAAGTCTTACATCACACATTTGTTAGGTGTTTAACACATGCTAAAAGGCTAATCTTTCAACCAAACTAAGTGAACATGAATATACAAAGGATGGAGACATTCAAACTATCTTAATCAAGTATTATTAACTAACTTTATGTTAATGTTATATTCAAGAAAAGAAGCTCAAGTAAACATTTTAGAAAAATTTAAGAGTGGTGATAACCCTTTTTAGGAAGAAATTCATGTTTCAAATAAAGAGACAATCTACAAACTCATATCAGATTGTTATTTAGTTTAAGCTAAGTTCAATTTTCTATGGTGTTATATGCATGCTAAACACAACTAGTTAAGAATCTTCACAACTTAAATAATTTTACTCAAAGACGAATGTAAGTAATTACAACTTATTTATACCAACTTCATATCTACATTAGCACAATTTTCTATTGTTATTAAAGTGTATCAACTCACATAAATATTTAATCACAAAATAAGAATGCTTAATGTAACAATCTAATCCAAGAGGTGAAACGCTCATGCTCATTTTCCATTACTTTTATTTTGCCCTTGCAAACAGGATGATGACATTAAACCTAAATAGAATTAACCACCAAGTCTTTTTAAAAAATCACCTTTTATCTTACTAAGTGTTTAGCTTAAGTTCTCATTTAAGAAGCCAAGAATTTATACATGCTTAGTCATTTAAAGATGAAAAATAATCAACAGTTATTCAAAGTATCCAACAGTACTATTCCTTGGCTAATTATATCATGATAAATGAATTAAATTTATAAAAATCTTAACTATGATTGAAATTTGCCAAATAGTGTTTAACTTAACGCAATTTCATACTCGTTTAAGTTGTACTCAAGAATTCGATTCAAGTTGTTCTTAACTACTACTGCTATGTTCAAACATAGAAAAAAAATAAAAAAATAAATAAGGGTCTCAATGTACACAATTGACTCTACTTTAAAGTTCAAACTTATAAAGTTTTTCATGCTTAGTTAGAAGTTGGATGCTCCATTCAAGTGTTCATCTATTTCGAGACATAAATAACGACTACTGCCATATTCCAACATTCCGATTAACCTCATGATAATCTCATAATGGAAAATTAACCAAAACTTGAAGGTTTAAACATTATAAAATTTATTTCAAGCCAAATCAGAACTTGTAAATAACTTACAAACACACAATTGGATGTAGATTAAACTGAAGAACCTAAAACTGTTTAGCTTCACACTTTTGCAATCACAATTAGTTGACAAAAAATAGGTAGCCTCATTCCACACAATAAATGAATTTCAAAACTAAACATAATGTAGCTAAGACGTGATAGAGTTTACCTTGTGTTGTTCAGCGATTGAAGCTTATAGATCATCGAGTACTAGGCTAGAGAGTTTGACTCCCAGTGCAATTGAGACAATTATGTAAAGCCAGTGATAAGCTGGTCAGTAGGATGACTGAGAGAAACTGCGTCTATGTGTATGCGTGTGCGTCCATCCCTCTATTTTTGTATGTAGTACGTAAGTGTGTATTTCTTAGTATGCATCTTGGTCTACTGCTCTTTTTCAAGTGATTTTTTTTAGTGTTTTCGTCTCCTTTTACCCTTCAATGTCTTCTCCTTTTATAGGATAAGATTGGGGTAGGGTTCAATAAGATCTTTGAGGATTCAAACTTTGAATCCTCAATTTTGATAGGATAGGAAGCGTGAGACAGTGCAAAAAGGAAGAAAACCGGTGAAGAAATTTTAAAACAGAGGGAGTACCTGCTCAATATTAAGAGGCTTCTCCACGCCACAAGGACAGGGTAAAGAGAATTTCGAGTCTTGGGGGTGGAAAGTGATCGGTTCAAAAAAAAAGGGGGGGGGGGATGGAGGAAAGAGGGAGGGGCTTCGTAGGGTGGTGGTAGGCGGTTTGGGGTGGTGAGTTGCAATGATGATGGTGCGATGAGAGAGAGAGAGAGAGAGAGAGAGAGAGAGAGAAATGTGGGGCTGGGTGTCCTATGTTTTGGATAAGGGGTAGGGTCGGGTTATGGTCGGTTTGGTCGGGTAGATTAAATGTGGACCGCCCGACCTTAAGATCACATGATTGGGATTGAAAGAAGCAAAAATAAATAAATAATAAAATATAAAAATCTAATATATATATATATATATATGTATGTATGTATGTATACGTATTATAGTTGATGAATCAAGACTGAACGATTGAGATTAAAGAAAAAGAAGCACAAACCATGTGCGTGCCTACGTGACACATGTGGATTGACTAATCTTTTTTTGTGTATATATATAAAAGAAGGTATTAAAATGACATTCGTTGGATCAATATTGATGTTATACCCCGTAGAATTCCCGGCACTTAGATGACCTGTTCGCACATTGGTTAAGCGTATTTGAAAGCCATACGTGCTAGGGAAAGGCCCGGGAAAAGATCGGACGAGAAACCTGTCGAACCATCGCGGGAGGAGCCGAGGCAGAGCCCCTCCGCGATGGCAGCGTGTCACGGAGGTGAGGCCTCCACGATGGCTCCGTGACACGTTGCCCGTGTCCAGGCCCAAGTATATAAAGCCCCACTTCGGTTTAAACTCATTTAATATCTTATAATTTCCAGAACCCACAGCTAAACAGAGGAAAACGAAGGGGGATTAAATATTTTCGTCCGATTACGCTGCCAAACGCTGCCCAAACCCAAATTAATCCTAGATACCAAGGTATTTAGCAGCAGAGAGCATTTCTACGGAGTTAGTTTTGCGAAAAACGGCCGACGAATCGGCGAGCCGCCGAACTAAAGTAAGTAGAATTGCTCTAAATTAATGTCTATGTGTTCCTAGCTGAGAAGTAAATAATTCTCCCTTTTGGGCCGCTGGAAAATAGTGAGTTTTTGACCGTCTTTCGATAAGCCTAAGTTTAGGCTATAAATTAAATCGAAAGTAACGTCGCTCTTTATAATAATGTTGTATTTAGTATTGATTGACGTATTTATGAATGCAGTTGGGAGAAAATAGTTGAAGTACCGGCCGAGCTTCATCCGACGGACGAATATTCAAAGGTAAGGTATGTAAAGTTAGTTTCCTTCGGCAAGTTAAGTAATATCAGTGTAGTGTAACAAATTACGGACCAGTAGAATGTTCAGAAGTCAAATGTTGCGTTATTATGAATATTGGTACGATGTGAGAAACATTGGGTTGTAATGTGTATGAAACCTATCAGTATGATATAGATTCTAACGCAAGCGTTAGAGAGTGCCCAGTATATTCAGAGTGTGATGTAATATGCCAGGTTAAGATATTGTTGTGTTCAGCTGAAACCCCGCGGAGTAGTACAGTATCCGTAAAGCCCTTCAGAAATAGAATAGCAGGCTAAAATGAAGTTCAGAAAGCATGTCAGGAATAGTAAATCAGGTTACTATAGAAAATTAGTATACAACATAGTTCAGCAGAAAGACTATATTCGTACATATATATATATATATATAGTACTTCCAGCCTCAGCATGTATTAAGTATGTACTTATTTCTATCACTAGTCCAGCATATAGTGTATACAGAAACTTAGTAAACAGCAGAATTTTCAGCAGAAATATTATCTTATATAGTATTTGCTCAGTACAGCCCGGCAGGAGACTATGTTCATATTTATACATCTTTACCTGCCTCAGCACGTATTAAATACGTACAGATTACTATCAGTAGCCCAGCATGTAATATATATGATACTTTATCCCTATTAGCCTCATCATGTGAGATACCCAGACAGTATTACCAGTTGAGACCGTTGTATTGTTTGGGGTTGGATTACCTAGCATCCATGACCGCCCAGGGTTAATAGCTGTATCGACTCGTCCGCCAGAGGACGAGGATACGTCACTCTACGGAGTGGCATGCCGTCCCGCTAGGGGACGAAGATGGGATGCCAGTTTTTCCCCATATTTGTGCCTTGATCGGCCCTTACACACCCCAGTCGAGCGGATATGCCCGGGTGCAGATTCAGGAGTCCTCCGAACTCAGATGCAGTTATAGTCAGGGGCTCAGCGAGCCCAAGTGCATACCCAGGGGACCGGCAGGATGCTTATAGCCAGTGTAGGAGATGGGTTGACCGGGGTAGGGGTATAGATTCTGTGTTGATTGTACCTCCCGGCTTATGGGGGCGGGGTAAGGTTGTGTATGCCATGTTATGTTATGTATGTTATGCTATATTACAGTAGATACGAGCAGATTAGTAGTAGAATGATACGTCTCCAAGTATGATTCCTACTCCCTTCAGTATGATTAAGAACAGGTACGATCTACACCATCAGACAGTTATCTACTCCTTCTTATTTCAGTTTTGACAGTTATGTTATTGATTGCAGATATCCCTTCAGTTCTTACAGATTCAGTTATCTCCTACTATTCAGGATTTCTAGCTATATTACTTGTATTCAGCTGTATTCAGTTTGCTTTACATACTCAGTACCAGCGGTACTGACGCCCAGTGGGGCGCTGCATTACTTGCCTACAGGTACCCATAGACGAGCAGGCGATACCACGTGATCCCCATCAGCGATTGAGTATTCAGCTCCTGTCATCTGGAGACTGAATTTCTAGAGGTGTAGTCCAGTTCTTTTATTGTACAGTACGGGTAGGTCAGGGCGTGTCCCGATCATTTCTATTATCCTTCTTAGAGGCTTGCAGTCTGTATATATTCCCTGTGGTCAGATGAGCCGGTCGTGTGAGGCCGTGCAGTTGTATAGTTGCCTTTACTCCTTCTTTCTTTTGTGATGGCCGTGTGGGGCCATAGTTTACCAGTAGTGGTGACCTTGCCGGTCACGTAGATTTTCAGTATGTTATGCTTGAGTTACAGATAACTAGACAGCATGGTGGCCTTGTCGGCCCGCATAGGTTCCCCTGAATTACCTTGTTTCTGGTCAACTGTAATACAGGTATAAGAGGCTATAGGCCAATGGGCCGGAGGCTGTATTTACAGCCGTTATATAGCCCTTTGTTTCCAGAAATTTGAGTTAGAGCCAGCCAGGCACCAGATGCGCCCAGGCTTAGCAGTTCAGCAGGTCAGGTCCTAGTAGGGCACCAGGTGCCAGTCATACCCCCCAAGGTGGGGCGTGACAAACTTGGTATCAGAGCAGGTTGTATCCCAGGGAGTCTGCAAGCCGTGCTAAGTAGAGTCCTGTCCATGGATGTGTTGTGCACCACATACTATGGGTAGGAGGCTGCAAGGCATGATAGGATGGTTGTCTTTTATTCTTATTCAGTCGTGCTGTAGAGCGGTACAGTTAGGGTTGAGTCCCTGAGAATCTTACCATACTCTTTGGTTACAGATAATGTCAGACCAGCGCCATCCTATTACCGGTCGGAACTTAGACATTGCAGCAGGAGAAGGCACTAGCAGAATGCCTCCCCCTCACTTGGAGACAACCCGATCAGAGGGCTCTACAGAGGCTTCACCTCAGCCTCCTCAGCAGTCTCCACCACGTCAGGAGTCACTTGGGGCGACATTACCTTCAGCAGCCCCTATATTGACTCCTTCTGATCAGGAGGTTAGGAGTGCTGTAGTTTTGTTAGCACAGATGATGGCTGCTCAGCGTCAGCCAATGCCATCTACAGCTGCAGAATCATCAGGAAGGCCCGGTAGTTCGAGGGTCCGAGAATTTTTAGCCTTGAATCCCCCACAATTCACAGGTACGGACCGAACAGAGGACCCCCAAGATTTTCTGGATCAGATGCAGAGAATCTTCAGGGTTATGCATGCCACGTCTACCGAGTCAGTTGAGTTGGCCGCATTCCGGTTACGGGATATTACGGTGTTATGGTATGAAAGCTGGGAAAGGTCCCGAGGGAGAGATGTTTCCCCTCCCACCTGGTCCGGCTTTTCAGGAGCCTTTTTGGATCATTATTTGCCGCGGGAGATTCGACAGGCCCGGGTAGACCAGTTCCTACATCTAGAACAGGGGGCCATGAGTGTTCGGGAATATTCTTTGCAGTTTGATTCTCTAGCCCGATATGCACCGGCCTTCGTTGATACCATGGCATCCAGAGTGCATCGTTTCATTACGGGCTTGAATCCAGAATATGTTGAGATTTGTACCACAGCTACACTGCGAGAGGACATGGATATTGCTCACATTCAGGCATTTGCTCAGAATATTGAGGGCATCAGACAGCGGCAACGAGAGGTCAGAAGGGTTAATCAGGAACAGCGTCGCCGGGATAGGCCAGTCGAATTACAGGGAGAGGCCCGGGGAGGACCCAGGCCCCGATTGTCAGACAGGCTGCCCAGGCCCCCGCCTCCGTCACAGTCACAGGGGGGTAGATTCAGCCGCAGGGGGCAGTCAGGGACTGGTAGAGGCTCGCAGATGGCAGATTCACTATCACAGAGGAGGGCAGAGCAGGGTAGGTATACCCTACCACTTTGCCCTATATGCAATCGACGCCATTTTGGAGCATGCAGATATGGCTCCACCGCATGTTATATTTGTGGCCAAGAAGGCCATTTGATGAAAGATTGCCCAGCCAGAGGTCGAGAGGACCGCGATAGACAGGATAGGACATCAGCAGGGTCACGAGCCACAACATCCTCGACTGGGCGTAGGCCCCCAGTTTCAGCAGGCAGGGGTCGAGGCAGATCAGGGGCCTCCAGTACAGGTGCGGGTCCAAGCAGCACATATGCCTTACCAGGGAGGCAAGATTCAGAGGCATCACCTGATGTTGTGACAGGTATGTTAACTATCTATTCACACCCTGCTTATGTGTTAATTGATCCAGGGTCTACTTTGTCCTATATTACTCCATTTGTGGCACGGAAGTTTAGTATTGTACCAGAATCATTACGGCAACCCTTCTTGGTATCTACGCCCGTCGGTGACTCTATCACAGCTAGCCGAATCTACCGCGGGTGTACAGTAGAGATTGTTGACCGTCAGACCACAGTAGATCTGGTCGAGTTAGAAATGATAGATTTCGATGCCATAATGGGTATGGACTGGTTAGTGCCATGCTTTGCCAATGTTGAATGTTGGACCAAAACGGTCCGATTCCACTTCCCGGGGGAAGCAGTACGGGAGTGGAAGGGCAGCACCGCGACGCCAAAAGGTAGGTTTATTTCCTACCTTCGGGCGAGGAAGTTGATATCTAAGGGGTGCATTTACCATCTTGTCAGAGTTCAGGATGTCCAAGCAGAATCTCCGACACTCCAGTCTGTTCCAGTGGTAAATGAATTCCCAGATGTATTTCCTGATGAGTTGCCTGGTATTCCCCCAGAAAGGGAAATAGACTTCGCTATTGATTTGCTACCAGGCACTCAGCCAATATCAATACCTCCTTATCGTATGGCTCCTGCAGAACTCAGAGAATTAAAGGAGCAGTTGAGAGATTTGTTAGATAAAGGTTTTATCAGGCCGAGTACTTCACCGTGGGGTGCGCCAGTTTTATTCGTGAGAAAGAAAGATGGCTCGCTCCGAATGTGCATAGATTATCGGCAGCTAAACAAAGTTACAGTAAAGAACAAGTATCCGCTCCCTAGAATTGATGACTTATTTGATCAGTTGCAGGGAGCCAGATACTTTTCTAAGATTGACTTGCGGTCCGGATACCACCAGGTCCGAGTACGTGAGAGGGATATTCCTAAGACAGCATTCAGGACCCGATATGGGCATTTTGAATTTCTGGTTATGTCCTTCGGGATAACGAACTCCCCAGCAGTTTTTATGGACCTGATGAACAGTATTTTCAGACCTTTCCTGGACTTGTTCGTGATAGTATTCATAGATGACATTCTGGTGTATTCTCGCTCTGAAGCAGATCACCGGACTCATTTGCGAACAGTGCTCCAGATTCTCAGGGACCGCCAGTTGTATGCTAAGTTTTCGAAGTGTGAATTCTGGCTTAACTCAGTGGCCTTTTTAGGGTATATTGTCTCAGACGCTGGTATACAGGTAGACAAGCAGAAGATAGAAGCAGTTAAGTCATGGCCTAGACCTACCACCCCGACTGAAGTTCGTAGCTTTCTGGGGTTGGCAGGATACTACCGGAGGTTCGTTGAGGGATTCTCAACCATTGCAGCACCTTTAACAAAATTGACACAGAAAGCAGCAAAGTTTCAGTGGACAGAGGCATGTGAGCAGAGTTTCCAGGAACTGAAAGATAGATTGACCTCCGCTCCCGTATTAGCACTGCCGGAAGGCACAGAAGGTTATTCAGTCTATTGCGACGCGTCAGGTGTCGGATTCGGCTGTGTATTGATGCAGCATGGTAGAGTAATTGCATATGCTTCCAGGCAGCTGAAAAAGCACGAAAGGAATTACCCCACCCATGACTTAGAGTTGGCCGCAGTAATTCATGCCTTGAAAATGTGGAGGCATTATCTGTACGACGTCTATGTTGATATTTATACAGATCATAAAAGTTTACAGTACATTTTCACCCAGAGGGAGTTGAATCTGCGGCAACGCCGCTGATTAGAGTTGTTGAAAGACTATGATGTGAATATTTTGTACCACCCCAGAAAGGCTAATGTGGTAGCAGATGCCCTGAGTCGTAAGTCAATGGGGAGTTTGGCGTATTTGCGACCTAAGAAACAGAAATTAGGTAAGGAGATTCATCAGTTAGCTGGGCTAGCCGTTCGAGTAATGGAAACAGGAGATAATGGGGCCGTAATTCAGAATTCTGCAGTATCATCGTTAGTTGCAGAGGTAAAAGAACGACAGTATGAGGATCCCGATTTAGTCCAGCTCAGAGATAGAGTTCAGAAAGGTAAGGAGCCAGATTTTCAGATAACCGAGGATGGTGTGCTACATTGTAAGGGCCGCCTTTGTGTCCCGACTGTCGCAGGACTTCGCGGGCAGATCATGCATGAGGTACACTACGCTCGCTATTCCCTTCACCCAGGGGCGACGAAAATGTACCACGACATCAGAGACATCTACTGGTGGCCAGGTATGAAAACTGAGATAGCTGAACTTGTATCTAGGTGTGCTAATTGTCAGCAGGTGAAAGCAGAGCACCAGAAACCGGGCGGTTTGACTCAGGAGATAATAATACCTATGTGGAAATGGGAAGCAATAAATATGGATTTTGTGACAGGGTTACCCCGTACTAGACGCAGAACTGATTCCATTTGGGTAATAGTTGACAGGCTGACAAAATCAGCTCATTTCCTACCAGTAAAGGCTACCTTCTCAGCTGAGGATTATGCCGAATTATATATCAGAGAAATAGTTAGATTGCATGGCGTGCTGGTATCTATCATTTCAGACAGGGCAGCACAGTTTACAGCTAGATTCTGGCAATCGTTTCAGAAAGGTTTGGGGACGTAGATTAATATGAGCACAACATTCCATCCTCAAACAGATGGGCAGGCTGAACGTACAATTCAGACGCTCGAAGATATGTTACAAGCGTGTGTGTTAGATTTTGGGGGTAGCTCGGATGAACATCTTTCGTTAATTGAATTTGCTTATAATAACAGCTACCATTCAGCTATTCAGATGGCGCCTTTCGAGGCATTATACGGGCAAAAATGTAGATCGCCGGTGGGCTGGTTTGAGATAGGAGAATCAGCATTAATTGGCCTAGACATTATTCGGCAGTCCGAAGAAAAGATAAAGCTTATCCGGGAACGTTTACTGACCGCTCAGAGCCGCCAGAAATCATACGCAGATAGGCGGCGCAGAAATCTAGAATTTTCGGTAAACGATTGGGTATATCTGAAAGTGTCCCCGATGAAAGGGGTAATGAGGTTTGGCAAGAAGGACAAGCTTAGCCCAAGATTCATTTGGCCGTATCAGGTTCGGCGAAGAATAGGCCGCGTGGCATACGAGTTGAACTTGCCTCCAGAGTTAGCGTCGGTTCACCTAGTATTCCATGTTTCTATGTTAAGAAAGTTCGTAGGGGACCCTTCTACAGTAGTTCCAGTCCAGGATGTTCAGGTCACAGAGGAGTTAGCCTATGGAGAGGTTCCCGTAGCTATCTTAGACAGACAGATTCGCAGGCTGAGAACTAAAGATGTTGCATCTGTCAAGGTATTGTGGCGTAACAGAAATCAGGAAGAAATGACGTGGGAGGCTGAAGAAGATATGAAAACCAGATATCCTCACTTATTTCAGGCCTAGTCAGACGACAGGTATGTCCGTATCATTATTTACACAGTACTTTTTAGTATGTATGTTGTAAATGATAAAGAAAGAAGTGATATTTAGTTGTCCAGTGGATTGTAGAATATTGTGTGCAGTGCCTGTGTTGGACTTTTTCTGCGTTTCAGGTCATTGCGATAGTCCATTTTACAGGGGAAACTCTGCCAAAATTTTCCCAGAAACTAGAGTAAACAGCTCTCTAGACAGCAGTATACATTCGGGGACGAATGTTCCTAAGGGGGGGAGAATGTTATACCCCGTAGAATTCCCGGCACTTAGATGACCTGTTCGCACATTGGTTAAGCGTATTTGAAAGCCATACGTGCTAGGGAAAGGCCCGGGAAAAGATCAGACGAGAAACCTGTCGAACCATCGCGGGAGGAGCCGAGGCAGAGCCCCTCCGCGATGGCAGCGTGTCACGGAGGTGAGGCCTCCGCGATGGCTCCGTGACACATTGTCCGTGTCCAGGCCCAAGTATATAAAGCCCCACTTCGGTTTAAACTCATTTAATATCTTATAATTTCCAGAACCTGCAGCTAAACAGAGGAAAACGAAGGGGGATTAAATATTTTCGTCCGATTACGCTGCCAAACGCTGCCCAAACCCAAATTAATCCTAGATACCAAGGTATTTAGCAGCAGAGAGCATTTCTACGGAGTTAGTTTTGCGAAAAACAGCCGACGAATCGGCGAGTCGCCGAACTAAAGTAAGTAGAATTGCTCTAAATTAATGTCTATGTGTTCCTAGCTGAGAAGTAAATAATTCTCCCTTCTGGGCCGCTGGAAAATAGTGAGTTTTTGACCGTATTTCGATAAGCCTAAGTTTAGGCTATAAATTAAATCGAAAGTAACGTCGCTCTTTATAATAATGTTGTATTTAGTATTGATTGACGTATTTATGAATGCAGTTGGGAGAAAATAGTTGAAGTACCGGCCGAGCTTCATCCGACGGACGAATATTCAAAGATAAGGTATGTGAAGTTAGTTTCCTTCGGCAAGTTAAGTAATATCAGTGTAGTGTAACAAATTACGGACCAGTAGAATGTTCAGAAGTCAAATGTTGCGTTATTATGAATGTTGGTACGATGTGAGAAACATTGGGTTGTAATGTGTATGAAACCTATCAGTATGATATAGATTCTAACGCAAGCGTTAGAGAGTGCCCAGTATATTCAGAGTGTGATGTAATATGCCAGGTTAAGATATTGTTGTGTTCAGCTGAAACCCCGCGGAGTAGTACAGTATCCGTAAAGCCCTTCAGAAATAGAATAGCAGGCTAAAATGAAGTTCAGAAAGCATGTCAGGAATAGTAAATCAGGTTACTATAGAAAATTAGTATACAACATAGTTCAGCAGAAAGACTATATTCGTACATATATATATATATAGTACTTCCAGCCTCAGCATGTATTAAGTATGTACTTATTTCTATCACTAGTCCAGCATATAGTGTATACAGAAACTTAGTAAACAGCAGAATTTTCAGCAGAAATATTATCTTATATAGTATTTGCTCAGTACAGCCCGGCAGGAGACTATGTTCATATTTATACATCTTTACCTGCCTCAGCACGTATTAAATACATACAGATTACTATCAGTAGCCCAGCATGTAATATATATGATACTTTATCCCTATTAGCCTCAGCATGTGAGATACCCAGACAGTATTACCAGTTGAGACCGTTGTATTATTTGGGGTTGGATTACCTAGCATCCATGACCGCCCAGGGTTAATAGCTGTATCGACTCGTCCGCTAGAGGACGAGGATACGTCACTCTACGGAGTGGCATGCCGTCCCTCCAGGGGACAAAGATGGGATGCCAGTTTTTCCCCATATTTGTGCCTTGATCGGCCCTTACACACCCTAGTCGAGCGGATACGCCCGGGTGCAGATTCAGGAGTCCTCCGGACTCAGATGCAGTTATAGTCAGGGGCTCAGCAAGCCCAAGTGCATACCCAGGGGACCGGCAGGATGCTTACAACCAGTGTAGGAGATGGGTTGACCGGGGTAGGGGTATAGATTCTGTGTTGATTGTACCTCCCGGCTTATGGGGGCCGGGTAAGGTTGTGTATGCCATGTTATGTTATGTATGTTATGCTATATTACAGTAGATACGAGCAGATTAGTAGTAGAATGATACGTCTCCAGGTATGATTCCTACTCCCTTCAGTATGATTAAGAACAGGTACGATCTACACCATCAGACAGTTATCTACTCCTTCTTATTTCAGTTTTGACAGTTATGTTATTGATTGCAGATATCCCTTCAGTTCTTACAGATTCAGTTATCTCCTACTATTCAGGATTTCTAGCTATATTACTTGTATTCAGCTGTATTCAGTTTGCTTTACATACTCAGTACCAGCGGTACTGACGCCCAGTGGGGCGCTGCATTACTTGCCTGCAGGTACCCATAGACGAGCAGGCGATACCACGTGATCCCCATCAGCGGTTGAGTATTCAGCTCCTGTCATCTGGAGACTGAATTTCTAGAGGTGTAGTCCAGTTCTTTTGTTGTACAGTACGGGTAGGTCGGGGCCCTGTCCCTATCATTTCTATTATCCTTCTTAGAGGCTTGCAGTCTGTATTATTCCCTGTGGTCAGATGAGCCGGTCGTGTGAGGCCGTGCAGTTGTATAGTTGCCTTTACTCCTTCTTTCTTTTGTGATGGCTGTGTGGGGCCATAGTTTACCAGTAGTGGTGACCTTGCCGGTCACGTAGCTTTTCAGTATGTTATGCTTGAGTTACAGATAACTAGACAGCATGGTGGCCTTGTCGGCCCGCATAGGTTCCCCTGAATTACCTTGTTTCTGGTCAGCTGTAATACAGGTACAAGAGGCTATAGGCCAATGGGCCGGAGGCTGTATTTACAGCCATTATATAGCCCTTTGTTTCCAGAAATTTGAGTTAGAGCCAGCGAGGCGCCAGATGCGCCCAGGCTTAGCAGTTCAGCAGGTCAGGTCCTAGTAGGGCACCAGGTGCCAGTCATACCCCCCAAGGTGGGGCGTGACAATTGAATGATTGGGATTAAAGAAAAAAGAAGAACAAACCATATGCTTGCTTACGTGGCACACATGGATTGACTAACTTTTTTTGGCAAGGATTGAGAAAAATTTACAGATTTTTGACTTAATTTTTGGCTAGAAGAATAATTTAAAACAAAATCACATTTATTTCAATTATAACCACTTTCATAATAAAAACATTAATTGGTAAAACATAAAATTAATTAAATTGGAAAATCAATTCATTCTTATAAATAAATAAAAGTCAAGGTGAATTATTAATTGATTAATTTATTTAAGCTTCTGAACTTAAACAAATAGAATATTTATTTGCAAAATATGAGTCATTTTAGTATTTAAATTATAATTGATCTAAAATTAATAATTTAAAATAAGTACTTAAACAAAACACACACACACACACACACACACACACACATATATATACAAATATTTTCAAATGAAAATAACAATTATTATCAAAATAGTAAGAAAGACATTCTCAACCATTAAAATATTTATTTAATTTTATTTAAACTTTTAGAAGCTTAAAATAATTAATTAAAAACGTGGAGAGCCAAAGTTGAGTGTCACCACGCGGTGGACAACTTAATGGAAGGAGAGTCTAGCCATGCACCTGGGAAGGGTCCAAAAGTTCATGAGACTGAAGCTCCCGCAAATTTCTCATCGCCCACCAAAGAAATTTCAGTTTCTTCTAAAGGGATAATTCTACTTGACCAACCGAAGGTTCATCGAAGGAACTATCAATAATAAGTATGAAGTTTTTTCCAGATCCTCTCTCACATATGCAAAGCCATACATTACAAGAATTGATGGTCTCAAGATGCCCGTCAGTTATCAGCCTCCCAAATTTCAGCAATTTAAAAGCAAGGGAAACCCAAAGAAACATGTTATACATTTAATAGAAACATGTAACAGTCCTGGAACTTATGGAGACTATCTTGTCAATTAGTTAGTCCTCTCCCTCAAAGGGAATGCTTTTGATCGGTACATAGATTTTTGAGCCTAGTTCTATCGATAGTTGGGGGCAACTGGAGCATGAGTTCCTTAATCGCTTCTATAGCACAAGACGTACAGTGAGCATGGTGGAACTCACAAATACTTGCTAGAAGAAGGATGAGCTGGTTATAGATTTCATCTATCAATGGAGCAATGCAAGTCTGAACTGCAAAGATAGGCTCTGTGAAGTTTCTGAAATAGAGACGTGCATCCAAGGAATGCATTGGGGACTTCTCTATATCTTGCAAGGAATTAAGACAAGGTTTTTTGAAAAACCTGGATACTCGTGATCATGATATAGAGTTAAGCATGTCTTCTGCTATAAATGGAGTGATGCCTATTTTTTGACCCTCGCAAAGGAAAGAACAAACAAGAACCCAAGAGATGGAGAAAGTTTGTACCCAACAGTAGAAACAAAGAATCCATGAACGTTGATGTGTCGCCGGTGGAGTTTACTACAAAGGTGAGCAAGAAGCAGAGTGTGAAAACAACTTCCTCTCAAGGCAATCAAAATAAAAAATTAACCTTGAAGGAGATACAGGAAAGGGAACACCCCTTCTTCAGTTCTGAAGTCCCTGAAATGTTTGACGAACTACTTGAGTTAAAAATCATTGAATTGTCAGAGATGAAGTGACCCAACAAAGCTAGAAGAACAAACGACCCAAACTATTACAAGTATCATCTGCTTGTGGGTCATACTCTTGAGAAGTGTTTTGTCTTCAATGATAGAATTATGCAGCTAGCTAATGAGAAGAAGATTGTGCTTGAGGATGATAAAGCAAGTTCTAATTAAATATCTATCACCTTTGTCTTTCTCTATTCGGTCTAAATATGCAATTTTGAAGAGCATGAAGAGCAAAACCCTAGTTGATGAAGCCAATGATGAGGGTCAGATTATGGTGATAAGGCAGAGATGCTGCAAAGCAAGTCCATGAGAGGAATCATCCAAAAAACCAGCAAGAAAGAAGATAGTAAGAAGACCAAGAAAGCAAAAACTTGTTGGGAAGTCAAAAAAGCCAATAGTAGAGGTTTTGTACCACCAGAAACCACGACGTCCTGTAACTTTGGAGAAATTTCTACCAAGTGGGTTCTACATGAAGATTGCTCAAAACAATATCAATGTGTCATGCATCAATCCCGATAAAGAAGCAAATAATGAAAGCCTGTCAATATTGTCTTGATCATCGCTAGAAAAGCTTTTTGAGCCCTCTCTCCAAGAAGTTCACGAATGTGATGCAAAAATCACATTTACAAATGACAATCTTCTGCTTGGTGAAACACCGCACAATTGTCCTTTATATATATATATATAGTGGGTCACACACTTGAGAAGAAGATAAATAGAATCTTGATAGATTATGGATTTGGAGTTAATATTTTTCCTATTCGCACCATAATAGAGCTTGGCATCTCACCGAAAGAAATTTTTGAGAGTCGCTTGATGATTCAGGGATTCAATCAAAGGGGTAAAAGGTCCATAGGTGCTATCAAACTAGAGATCAATATTGAATATTTGCGATCAAGTGTGTGGATGCATGTAATTGACGCAAAGACTTCATAAAATATGTTGCTTGAAAGGCCTTGGCTATAAGAGAACAAAATTGTTCCATCCTCATACTATCAATATTTGAAGTATATCAAAGGTGGAGTCAAGAAAAAGATAGCTGCTGATGATAAGTCATTTGTAGAAGTTGAGTCACACTTTGCTGATGCAAAGTTCTATCTAAAAAACTACATTGTGAAGGAAGTAAAGGTCGAAAAAGTTGCAACCACCATGATTGATGAGCCTGCAGCTAAAAGAACCGATATGACTATTGGAAAAGAAAAAGTTGGCATTTAGGAGCCATACCCCATTTCAAATATAGGGAATATTGTATCTTTAGAACTGAAGATAACCCATGTGCTCTGCTATATGCCGATGGTGAAGAAAGAGGAAGGTCAATTGTTTGACACCCAAGCAAATGTACTAAGGTAGCTAACTTTGCCTATCAGATGGATTGACATGATAAACTTATCCTCAAAACTACTTGGAGAGTTTGCCATTCAAAATCCTCCACAAAATATGACACTCCCTACAAAATGTTCAAATGAAGATTCTGATCTAAGTGCCTACAAATTATTTGCAAAGGCTGGATACAACCCCGATGAACCGTCGAAGTTAAAAAAACTCCGATCAGAAGCTGTCATCATGCAATCACGTGAGGGTTTGGGATATAAGTGACCATCTCCGATTCACATCTCCATAGGAAAGCAGGTAGAAATTACATCCCTATAGAAGATGAGTCTGATACTCTTGACAAAGGCCTTCTATCTTTGACCGACTTAGGAAATCAACTTGAAGAACTTCTATATTGGAAAAGTTAAGCCCGTTGAAAAAGAAGATCTCATGACCTGAGCATAGACTCTGGATGCAACAAGGGATCTAGAACCACGAATGGCTCCAAGCTAACCTATAGCATAGCATAATTCTAACATAACAACAACTATTAGATTCTATTTAAGAGGAATCTTAACTGAAACATAACTAATAAAAAGGAAAGGATAAAAATCCAATAACAACACCGAGTCATAAGCTGAAACTAGTACTACACTGTCTGAAAACATGTACTAGTCTGATCAGTTATTGGGACAAGTCCCCAGCTAACTCCAAAATCTAAAAATTAAAAATAAACTAAAATAAAGAAAATATAACTCCCGTCCTCGGAAGATGAGGACTCACCATCGTCAGCTAATAGTCTAGAACGTGTCTAACTGCGGGGCTGAGTCTGAATACCTGGATCTATATCATAAAATGATATAGCACATAAAGTAAGCAGTCAGATCCTAAAATGATATAGAACATAAAGTATGTGGTCAGTATTTGGAATGTACTGAGTATATGGAAATCATAACTGAAGCTGAAAACATGCTAGTATAATGAGAAAGACTGAGCTGAACACATAACTGAATGCATAACTGAGATGAAGTACAATGACCCTATTTGGAATGCATAGATACTGATATAATGTGCTCGTTTGAAAATATTTAATGAAATATAAGTAAATCTATCTTTTGGGTCATATACATGTACAAAAGACTGGATCTATAATCATAAACTAAAAACTATAACTGAAAGGATTGTACAAAAGCTGAAATTGAACTGTATTGTGGTAGAGACTATTAATCAACAAACTCTAATGTGAGCGTCATGGAGCCCGACCTATAACCCCATTTGGAAGCATGTTCATACCTTGCTAAGGGTAAGAACTCTGACTGGTGTGATATCACTCATGAACTCAGAGAGACAATCTCTAATAAAGACCTTGCTAAGGGTAAGAACTCTAACTGGCGTGATATCACTCATGAACTCAAAGAGACAATATCTAATAATGATGACCCCTATATGCATCCATTGAAGCAAGGGAAACACTCTCAAATAATGAGGATCCCGTATTCCTCGGGCTAAGGGAAACATTTTCTACTATTGAGAATCTCTCATCCTACGGTGGCACGTAGTTTTGAGACCTGGGTACATTGGAACCCTGGCCTAATCATTGTTAAGTACTATTTCCAACTGAACATAAAGATATATTTAACTGATAAATCTAAAGCTGATGTCCTAAGACTAGCTGGAACCACTTTATCTAGCAAGAGTCCCGAGAGCCAAAAGGACCATGACATATTGATACTAAGGGCTCATAAGTAATGTTCTAAGACTAGCTAGGGATACTTTCTACTAGCAAGAGGCCTGAGAGTCTAAAGAACTATATACATGCTAATCATACTAAATCCATGAAAATCATATATACTGAATTCATGGTAAAATAATATATCTCAAACGAATTTTCCAAAACAACTAACTCATGGGTTGAACTATGGAAATCATGCTAACATCTAATCATGGGGATTCGTCATGAAATTAAAAGTGAAATCATGAACATCATATGCTATTTATCATGTGGACCTTGAAAATCATTGAAGATATTAGAGAAATCATTCATATAATTGAAATCCTAAGACATGCTTTTCTATGAAATCAAAGTGGCTAGGGTTTTGAACATAAATTGGAACACAAGGATGAAAGAATGTCCTTATTGATGTTGCACATACCTAGCTTGAAGAAATCCCCCACTAGCACTTGGTGAAGCTCTTGGAAAGGAATTTGAGGTGTTCTTGAGCCTTGAGAGGAAGAGAGAAGAAGAACTTACGGATGATTTGGGTGGAATGAAGGATTAGGCTAGGGAATATCGTTTCAATTCTCCCCTTGGAATACCTAAAATGACCTCACTTAGGAATTAAAAGCATGAGAAATTACAAAAATACCCCTTGTCGCAGCAAAACTCGCTAAGCAGAACACCCTAGTCAATCCCACCCATTAGTTCATCTCATATCATCTATAGTTTATGTGTCAAATACCAATTGGGCCTGTCGAGATACCAATTGGAATCCTCCAAATACCAATTGGACTCAACCTAGGTGATCAACCTATTAGGACAACATGATACGAAAGAAATAAATGAAACTTTCGAAATGCCTTATGGCATTCCACGGATTAGATGTGGACATCTACACACCAATCCTCAGGAGCCTACTCGATATTTCTCTTGTACTTGTAAGACCAGTAACCTAGACGCTCTAATATACCTTATACTGCGACTCCCGGGTCTAACAATATGCAAGAATTAGAATGAAAAGCTTATAAAGGTACCTGTGACTATTTTTGGCGAGTTTCCTCAATCGTGACGTGACAACAGGGCATAGAAGCGGTCCTAATGCTTTCCACTACCCGCATAAGCCGATGTGCCATGTTGAGGCGGGTAGGCTGTCGGAGCTACTGAAGAGGTGGCTGGGGCTCTACCTTTACCCTGTTTGGCTGTTAAGCAATCTCTGAGTTTATGGCCTGACTTGCAACACCAAAGGTAAGCGCCTGAACTAGACATGCACTCTCCCAAATGTTTTTTTTCACAGTTTATGCAAGCTGGGTATGTAATCTCCCTTACTCTAGGTCTGTATGAAACACTGACCATCGATGGTGTTGGGACTAATGACCTCTGGTGGAACTGGGAACGAGGTCCACCACTTGTTCTCTGCTGGGAATACTCCGAATCCCTTGTCCTTTCTCTCTTGCTCTCCCTTTCCAACTCCTTTAACTTTTCCTCCTGGATCTGTTGAGCATGGATCATGAGACTTGAAATGTCTATGTCACTAATGAGCATCACGGTCCTACACTCCTTGACCCTAAGTTTGAAACTCCATTTACGAAACTACTCATGTGATCCCTCGGATCGGCAACCATCTTTGGTGCATACTTTGACAGCTAGATAAACTCCAACGTATACTCTTGGACAGTCTTATTGTTCTACTTTAAATTGACGAACTTGGTGGCCTTTGCCTCCCTCAAATCTCGAGGAAAGAACCTATCTAAGAAGGCTATCATAAAGTCGTTCAACTCACCGGAGATGCACCTGCCCTACGACTTTCAATCCATTGTCTAAACCATATATGTGCTACCCCCTTCAACTGATAGGAGGCTAAGTTTGAACTTTCCTCACCAGTCACCCCCATAGTCTTGGTGATCTTCTGAATCTCCTCTATGAACTCATCTGGATCCTCATCCACATTCAACCCAAAGAATTTCAGTGGGTTCATTCTAATGAAATCTCGTACCCTTGCAGCCCTAACATTCCCATTAGGATTCACAGGTGCCACTGCCTGATGGTTGGCCTGTGCTATGATGACCTACGCCAACACCTGAAATGCAACATGAAACCCTGCATGCGTAACCGCTCATTCATCAAGTTCGCTGGGGCTGGTTAGGCTGGATAGTGCCCATTACCGTTTCTCCTTCTGCTTGTTCATCCGGGAGTCATTGTCTGCGAATGTATAAAGCACAACCTAGAGGAGGAACTTTTAGAGTTTCACACCCTGCGCACGTTAAGAATCACGAAGAAAGGGAATTTTCCTAAAAATGCCTTGTAGCCTCTTCCTCATAAGTGTGGCGCGCTTCACACCCATGAAAAATACTCGACTTGACACGACTTTCAAACACGCTAGGACACTCTAAACCTAATGCTCTGATACCAAGCTTGTCATGACCTGAGCTTAGGCCCCGGATACGACATAGGACCTAGAACCATGAATGGATCTAAGCTAACCCATGACATAATATAATTCTAAAATAACAACAGCTATTAGATTCTACCTGAGTGGAAGCTTAATTGAAACATAAATAATAAAAAAGAAAGGATAAAAATCTGATAAGAACACTGAGTCATAAGATGAAACTAGTACTACACTTTCTAAAAGCCTCTACTAGTCTGATGAGTTGCTGGGACAAGTCCCCAGCTAACTCCTAAATCTAAAAACTAAAATAAAGAAAATATAACTCCCATCCTCAGAAGATGAGGACTCAACACTGTCAGCTGATAGAGTCTGGAACATGACTAATCGCAGAGCTGAGTCTGAATACCCGGATCTATATCATAAAATGATATAGCACATAAAGTATGTTGTCAGTACTTGGAATGTACTGAGTATATGGAAATCATAATTGAAGCTAAAAACATGCTAGTATGTAGAGAAAGACTGAGCTGAACACATAACTGAATGCATAAATGAGGTGAAGTACAATGACCCTCTCTAGGATGCATAGATACTGATATAATGTGCTCATTTGAAAATATTTAATGAAATATAAGTAAATCTAGCTTTTGGATCATATACATGTACTAAAGACTGAATCTGAAATCATAAACTAAAAACAGTAACTGAAAGAATTGTATTTAAACTGAAACTGAACTGTACTGTGGGATAGATTATTAATCAACATACTCTAATGTGAGCATCATGGAGCCTGACCTGTAACCCTATTTGGAAGGGTGTTCATACCTTACTGTGGGTAAGAACTCTGACTAGCATGATATCACTCGTGAAGTCAGAGAGACAATCTCTAATAACGATGACCCCTGCATGTGCCCATTGAAGCAAGGGAAACACTCTCAAATAATGAGGATCCCTTATTCCTCTAGCTAAGAGAAACATTCTCTACTATTGAGAATCCTTCATCCTACGGTGACACGTAGTTCTAGGACCTGGGTAAGCTGGAACTCTGGCCTACATGGTGTTAAGTACTACTACCAATTGAACATAAAGATACATGTAATTGATAAATCTGAAGCTGATGTCCTAAGACTAGTCAAAACCACTTTATCTAGCAAGAGTCCTGAGAGCCTAAAGGACCATGACATATTGATACTGAGGGCTCACAACTGATGTTCTAAGACTAGTCAGGGCTACTTTCTACTAGCAAGAGGCCTGAGAGTCTAAAGAACTATATACATGCTAATCATATTAAATCCATGAAAATCATAAATCCAAATCATAGTGTAAATCATATCTACTGAATTCATAGTAAAATAATATGTCTCAAACAATCATATTTTTGAAAACAACTAATTCATGGGCTGAACTAGGGGAAATCATGCTAACATATAATCACGAGGATTCATAATGCAATTGAAAGTGAAATCATGTGCTATTTATCATGAGGACCTTGAAAATTATGGAAGGCATTTGAGAAATCATTCATAGAATTGAAATCCTAAGACATGCTTTTCTAGGAAATCAAAGTGGATAGGTTTTGAACATTAATTGCGACACAAGGATGGAGGAAAATCCTTGTTTAAGTCCCACATACCTTGCTTGAAAAAAATCCCCCACTAGCACTTGAATCTTGAATGTCTTAGAGAGGAACCCGAGGTGTTCTTGAGCCTTGAGAGGAAGAGAGAAGAAGGACTTACGGATGATTTGGGTGGAATGAGGGATTAGGCTAGGGAAAATACTTTTAATTCACCCCTTGGAATACCAGAAATGGCCTCATTTAGGAATTAAAAGCATGAGAAATTACAAAAATACCCCTGGAGCTTCGCTTTTAAAAATCTGCCCGTCAGTGCCAATGACTGACACAATGAGTCTTTGTCTGCCATAACGACACGTTGTATCCATCCATTCCTTTTGGAGCTGATTTATGGCTTTCTATTTCTTCAACCAATGAACTGCCAAGATGACCCTATGATCCATGAGTCGTCCTATGACTCGTGTTCAGTGGACCACCCTTGCACCTTCTTTGAGTTTCTTCCAACGGGTCACCATTATGAGTCGTCACTTGTCTAACGAGTCATTACATCCTTCCATTTCTACTGGGTCATATTTTAACCTTTCTACCTTTCACTCAAGACCCATCACGACGATCCATTACATGGAGTAATGAGTCATTACTTGACTCCTTTATTTTGGAAAGTCTGGATTGCTGGCTCGCGAAGAGGCACATAACAGGTCATTGTCCCTCACAATGACTCATTACTTGAGTCATCCTATGGACAAAATTACTACTGACTGCCTACCACAAGTCTGACCATGACTTGAGGTATCATCTAATAAGTCATACCCTGACTTGTTCTGAGGAATTTTTTTTACTTTCTGCTGGTTTTTTGCTTCAAGTTTGGAATCTGATCTTAGTGGATTTTTTGGTGTTACAGAAGAACATGTTTTAGAGAAACTATCAGAGCGTGAGAATTCCCACTTCATTTGAAACCTAGAAGGATTTCCAAAGTTTGATCACTTCTTGAATGAGGTGACAAACAAAACTTGTTATTTCATGTGGGGAGGTGCTAAAGTCGAAGAATCACACTATGTTTTATACTAAGGAACTCGATGAGGATGAAGAAAGTATAGGCTCTTCATATGACATGACTCCATAAAATGATCATGATACCTCATCCCAAATGAAGGTTGATGAAAAATTAGAGGATGTCTCTTGGTGTTATCCCATATCTGTCAATGATAGTGATCCTTAGGAGGGTGAAGATAATAGAGATGCTTCTCTAGAACTGAAAGAAGGAGTAAAGGCCACAATAGGCTCTTTAAAGGAAGTTAATATTGGCACCGATAAAGATCTAATGCCAACCTATCTATGCATTTCCCTTGTAGTTAATGAAGAAATCGCTTATATGGATATACTTAGAAAATATAGGGACGTCTTTGCTTGGAATTATAGAGAGATGTATGGATTGTATCCCAAAATAGCAGTCCATCAACTTGCAATCAAGAATGGTGCTTTTCCTGTTAAGCAGGCCCAAAGACACTTCAGACTAGACTTGGTCCCATTGTTTGAAAATGAAGTTACAAACTCATTGTAGCTGGCTTCATTCGTGAAGTTAAATTCCCCACATGGACTTTAAGTATCGTTCCAGTGAGGAAGAGAATGGCCAAACTCAAGTTTTTGTTGACTTTAGGGATCTTAACATTGCATGCCCTAAGGATGAGTTTTGGATCCCAATTTCAGAGTTGAGGATTGATGCTACCACTAGTTATGAGGCAATGTCTTCCATGGATGGTTCATCAAGCTATAACCAAATCCACTTGGCACCAAAGGATGAAGAACTCACTACATTTTGTATGCCCCAGAGAATTTATTGCTATAAGATAATTCCTTTTGGTTTGAAGAATGCCGGTGCCACATTTCAAAAGGATATGCAGAATATCATTGATGCTTGGCTCTATAAAAATGTTGAATTTTATGTTGATAATTTGGCGGTGAAGTAGAAAAAGTGAAGCGACTACTTGCAAAACTTGAGAATGGTGTTCAAGCTGCTCTGAAGATATCAACTCAGAATAAATCCATTGAAATGTACCTTTGGAGTTACTTTTGGAAAATTTCTTGATTTCACTATGTGACATCAGGGAATTGAGATCAATCAAGCAAAGGTTGATGTAATTTTGAAGATGCCTGAGCCTCGAAATATTCATGAATTAAAAAGGCTTCAAGAAAAGCTAGCGTATCTTAGGAGATTCATCTCGAACCTAGGTTGTAGATTCCAACTATTTATCCATCTCATGAAGAAGGGTTCTCTTTTCAAGTGGGACCAAGATTGTGCTCATGCCTTTGGAAGCATCAAATCATATTTAATGAAGCCTCCAATTCTAGCGGCCCTTGTACCTGGGAAGCCATTGATATATACATATCAGCACGAGAAAGGTCTGTTGGAGCTTTACTGTCCTAAGAGAATAGTGAAGTGAAAGAAAAATACCTTTATTACTTAAGTAGAATGATTCACCAAATGTGTTGGATCATTCACCAATTGAAAAGTTATGTTTGGCTTTAGTCTTCTTGATCCAAAAATTGAAGCACTACTTCCAAGCTCACATTGTTCTCCTCATTTCTAGAGAAAATCCCATCAAGTTTGTGATGTCAAAACCACTCCTGTGTGATCGATTAACAAGTTGGTACCTCTAGTTTCAATAATTTGAGAGAGTGTACATCCCCCAAAAAACTATAAAACGAAAAGCGTTAGTGGACTTCTTGGTAGATCATCCGATACTTGATGATTGGAAGCTAACTAATGAACTGCCTAATGATGATGCAATGGTTGTTGATATTCAAACCCCCATGGAAGTTGTAGTTTTGTTGTGCTGGACATCATGGTGGGGCTGGTGTAGGCGTGGTGTTTGTCACTTCACAAGGAGAGGTTCTCCCATACTCTTTTACTTTGACAAAATGTTGCTCTAACAATGTAGCTAAATATCAAACGTTAATATTTGGGCTTCAAATAGCTGTCGACATAAAGCAATTTCAATTACAAGTCTTTAGTGACTCTCAATTGGTGATCAATAAACTTTTAGGAATATAACACCCCAGAAATCCCCGGGAATAGTCCCTAGATTTAAAACTTGATCATGTAGAAAACTGGGAAAAAAACTCAGTACGAGTCACAATACAACTGTGAGGAGGTGGTACGAGTCATTCTAAGATTCGTAAGATGAGGTTCTGAGGGACAACAAAACTTTTCCAGTAAACAACGGGTGATTCATATGAGTCGTACTAGGGAAGTACGAGTCATACCATGAATCGTGATACATGTCTAGAGAGTCTGACATGAGGTGATAAGGAAATTATGATTGCATGTCATGATTTGTACCACCATGGTACGGATCATGCTAACCAGTCTTGAGATGAGTTTCAGAGAAGTGTTCAGGAAATTTTGGGAAAACAAGGATTGTGGTATGACTTATGGTATGATTTCACGGATCGTGGAAGGCTCCCCTAGGAAACTTTAGAGAATGGTATTGCGTAGGGCCCCTAACCATGAGTGTTAGTACGGATCATATGATCCTGATACGACTCATGGGATGGGTAGATTTTATTTTTTAAAATGGTTTCACAGGGACATTTTTGTAAAATGCTAAGCTCCTAACTCCTAAACTATATAGTATTGGGGTATTTTGGAAGGGGATTTAGGACAGTAATCTACTGGTCTCTCCCCATTCTTTCCTAATATATTGGAACTTCTCTATAAGAACTCAGATAGACTCTCAAGACAAAATCCAGGGCACTTGCTTCTTCTCATAAATATTAAGCTTCTTCTCAGGGAATTCTCTTGCAGGTATGTGGGGATTTAGCAAGCGTATTCCTTTCACCCTTGTGCCCCAAAGTGTTTTCAGAAACTCTCATCATTTCAGCCCTATAGAAGACATGAGTTAGTGTCATGACCCAAACGTACACCCAGATCATAGACACGGGACAAGGAGCTACGAGAGACCCCATGTCGATCCATGGCATGAGCATACATCTAATCCAATCATATGAGTGGAAAACTTAAAGTATAAGAACGTAATCATAACATAGCCAAAGGGAAATATCAGTACAAGACTTATACAATACGTCTGAATACAACTTGCAGTCTGATAAGCCTCTAAACATGAAGGACAGATTGATGGGACAACTCCCAAACTAATCCAACATCCAGAAACTGAAAGAACAACATAAAGGATGAACATACAACCCTCAAAACATAAGGACTCACCAAGAACACTGAGAGCGAATCTAAAACTAGCTACAGGTGAGGATGAGCCTGAGAACTGGGACCTATATCACAAATGATACAACATAGAAGGTATGCGGTCAATACATGGAATCTACTGAGTATGCAAGGTAAGAAAAATAGACGTTTAAAACATATATGAAATTATAAATTATTATAAGAGTAGGACGTCATGCTTGTATTGTAAATCATAATAACATATCATATGGCTCAAGGTTTTCAAAACATTCATAACATAACATAATCATAATCATAATAGAAGAGATCTACTTAACATGACTTGAGCCAACATACATAATCATAACATGCATAAATCATGAGGAACAGTGGGAGATTCTCTTAACTGACATACCTCATATAAGCACAGATGAAGCCCGACTTGTAACCTTAGTTGGGAGGGTGTTCCTACCTTGCCAAGGGTAGAGTCATGAAAATGTGATATCACCATGAAAAGGGCCATTTGGGCCAGGGACTAACATGAAAGGGGTCCCAACATACCTACGGTGACACGTTGTTCATGAGATCTGAGGCTTAACCTGAGCCCCGAACCTACTCGGTGTTCAGTACTACTCCCAAAGCATATATAGTGCTCATAACAATACATACATGAGTTCATGGGCTAGTTAAATCAAGATAATCGTAAACATGCTTGAACATATGTGAACTAGCCATGACATAAGGCCTGTGAGTCGGCCAAAAACATAATTCATGATTAATAAAATTCATACATACTTGTATATCATGCATATAACTTGAAGCTCTTAAAAATCATAATGGGCATAATAGATTCATAATTTAAAACATAATTCAGGGTGGGCTTGTAAAGAACATCAATGGGAAATAAGATCATAAATCGATTCATCACAGGGCATGCATAATTAAGCTTAATTGCTTAGAAATCAAATAAACAATATTATAATCAATTTAAATCTCAAAAAAGATGATCAAAATCCGTAGAGTATGATAAGATTTCAAAATCACAAAACCCATAATTAAATCATTAGATTTTATATAAATCAAATACAAAACCCCATGAGTTTTTGATAAATTTTAAGTAAAATCATAGAGTAGGAGAATGGGTGTGGAAGGATTCACCCATTGATGACTTTACATACCTGGGATTATCTGGTTCTTAACTTCCCTTGCTAGCCTAAGATGGAATTCAGAGGAATTGAGAAAGAACACCTTGAATCACCTTCTAATCTCCTCTCTATACTCTTGCATGCATGAATGAGGCTTAACATGAACTTAATCCCCTTAAAAGACCCCATTCAGACTTTAAAACGACATAGTTTAGGCCTTAGGAGTTCAGAAAATTATGAAAACACCCTTATTAAAAACACATAAATTTCTGGTTGCCAGTCCCCACGAGGGACCTCATGAGTCATTGCCAAAGGGCACGATTCATGGCCTGGATCCGTCATTCTCACTGCCCAAAATCACTCAGGGGACCCCACAAATCATGGTGGCGACCATGACCCAGGGTCACCACCCGTGACCCCCACTGCTCAAAACCTTGACCAACCATACACTCCAACCCATGGGTGACCTCATGAGTCGTGAGGTTAGATCACGAATTGTGGTCACCATCTGTGGCCTTCACTACCCTTTCCAACCTTGCCAACCTCCAAGGCTGACCACGGGGGACCTCACAAATCGAAGGTCTGACCATGACTTGTGGTCATGCCCGTGGCCTCCTCCACTTGAGCCTCCCAACCTTGCTGACCACGAGTCACCTCACGACTCGTGGTCACTCCCCACGACCGACCTCATGGGTTGTCCTAAGATCTGGTGTGAATTTTTAGTTTTTCTTCATTTTGACTCCCGGGTCTGATCCTTGGATTTCTGGGGTAAAACAATTAGGGTTTTCAGATAGTTTATGATTTCCCTTGCATGTTAATAATTCTTCTAGTTTTTCATGACTAGTATAATGTTAATTAGATTTAATCATACGTATTCGTTTCTAGACCTAGTTTTAGCATGATTTTTGGGTTGAACTTTGCATGAGTTAAAAGCTGGTCTAAATTACTACTTGTACATGGTTATTATCCGAGTATAATTTTCATCATGTATGTTATAGTTAAATTCAATATTTTCAAATTATGGGTATGTCTAGTATTTTCTCATAAAGGTCAGATTATCAGTTCATCACTTTATCAATCCACTAGTATTTTCAATAATCTCAGTTATTAGATTTTTAGGCTCTCAGGACACTTCCAGAAAAGTAGTTTTCGGTTAGCTTGAGAACATCAATTTCGAGCTAATCAATTTGGTCCGTTATACTTAGAAATTCAGTTAGGAGTAGTACTTAGCACTGAGCGCACCGGGGTTCCAACGCACCCAGGTTCTCAAAACTACGTCCCACTGTAAGTCTTTAGCCCGTGTAGGCATTAGTTTAGTGATCACACAACTATGCCTTTATACCCTAGCAAGGTATATTGGGTCCTATTGATGGGGCATATACATCGAACTCTACATCTAGATCACGTGGTTATATATCAGTTAATAGACACTCCCATAGCTCAATACAGTCTAGTCTCAAATCTCAAAATATGTTAATGACCTTTAATTATTTTATACTAGCTTTACAGTATTTTTTGATTTTAGACTGTTACAGTATTTGTGATTTCAAACAGGGTCATTCCATATTAATTTTAGTGGTTTTACTTATATTTTCTTATAGTGCGATTATGTTTTAAACTGCATAACTTCACATATTTAGTACATCCAAATTACTGATGCATGGTCCCTATGCTATATCATCTTATAATGTAGGCTCAGGCACTATGGCTTAGCAGTGTGGTTAGTTTCTGTCAAATCTAGTCCAACAGTATTCCAGTGGTGAGTCCTCATCCCCCGAGGGTCAGAGTAGTTTTTTTTATTTCTATAGATTGTTTCAGTTATCAGAATTTAGAGTTAGCTAGGGGTTTGTCCCAGCAATTCATCAATTTCTTTTAGAAGGCTTTCAGACAAAGTATGTTAGTTTCAGCTCGAGTTTCAATGTTTGATTAAAATTCAGTATCTTATCAGATGTTCTTTAATTATAAAAGTATTTGGTTACTTGCTTATAAATAGCTTCCATGTCACGACCCGAACATAGACTCTGATCTAGACAAGGAACCTAGAACCATAAATGGCTCCAAGTCGACCCATGGCTTGAACATGAAAACTAAAGCTCAAAATAAATAAAGTGGAAGGCTAATTTATGAAATAGTGGAAGTCTGAATATTAAAACATTTGCACAACGGAAATAACATAACACCGAATTCGAAGCTGAATATAATACTATGTCTAATAAGCCTCTAACATACTAACGAGTTGATGTGACAAGACCCCCAACTAGCTCACTAAAGTCTGAAATTGAAATAGAAACAACACAACTAACAGAAGGTCCTCGAAGGATGAGGACTCACCAATAAGTGAGCAGGACTAAATTATGATAACTGGCTAACGGCAAGACTGAGCCTGAATATCTGAGCCTATATAATTAAATAATACAACATAGAGTATGTGGTCAGTACTTGAAATGTACTGAGTATGTAAGGAAGTAAAACAAAATATGTAAGTATAAAATGAAAACATGCATAACATAATTCATCTCAATATAAGATTCTAAGAGTAGGACTGCTTGCTTGAAGTCTGAAAACCTGAATTGACATAACTGAATCTCATAACTGAAATGAATGACCCAAAGATGAATCTGATGTTAATAAGTAAAACATATGAATTGAACATTGGGTCAAACCTGTGGAAAACATAATATCATAATTGATGAACATGCATAACTGAAATCATGAGGAACAATGAGAGACTCAGCATATAACAGACATAATCACGATAGAGCTTACGTGATCCCAATTATTACACTCAAGTGGGCAGAGACGTCCAAAGCCTTGCCAAGGCTAAGGGTGCTACCATGATATCGATATCAAGCTAAAGGTCCCTTGGGGGCAGGGAAAGCTCACAAAGGAGGTCCCAATGAATCTGAATGAACCAACATTGGCGTGTAGTTCTGAGGCCCGAGGTTTACCTGAACCCCTGCCTACTCGGTGCTAGACACTACTCCTAAAAATATGCATATGCTCTCCATTATTTTTCAACGCAGTTGAACCATCATTTTTCAATGAAGCTGATCATGAAATTACATACATAGTCTGAAATATGAATATAAGGAGCCTTGGCTCAAAATATACCACGAGCCGAAATGTGGGAGTCTAGACTCTAAATTCATGTGGTAAGCTAACATCATAAACTTGAACTCAATCATGAAAAAATACTTAGATCATGTGGGCTTTCCCAAAATTTAACATGCTTGAAATAAAATGGATAGTTAAAATCATGGATTCATATATGGGTAATTCATAAACATTCTTTCATGACAAACATCTCATCATGCTTGAAAACATAGATCATAATCTTAACTTTTCATGAAACTTTCATAATTGGGCATAAAAATTTCAAAACAAGAAATGATGAATTGTAAGTCAAAATACGTATAAAACATGCCCATGAATCTAAAATATCATTTAAAACACGACGGAATTGACCCATAGATAAATCATAGAGAATTTTGTGAAATAGAATTAAATCCCATAAGATCATAAACTTTACTTTAAGAGTTGAATTCATGAACTTGATACTAAATTTGGGCATGAAAATGAAAGAAAACTCCCATTCATTGCGCTACATATCTGGGTAATCGGACTCTACACTCTTCTTTGAAAGCCTAAGAGAATTGTAGGAGAAATTGAAGAATTCTAGGCTTGATCTCTTTAGAAATTCTCTAATCTTGCATGCATAGGGAGGGAATAGGTTAGATAGGCTAAAATCTCTTAAAAATTCTCCTAACTGATCTTTAAATGACATAGTTTAGGGCTTCTGAGCTATGAATTTATGAAAATACCCTTGATGAAATTGTTGGAAAAAACTGAACTGCTAGCTACTATGACCCGTACCACGAGTCGTACAATTGACCTATGACTCGTGGTAGCCATCCGTACTAACCAAGTCCTAAAACATCACTCCTCTGAAAAATTCCACAAATCCTACTACGACCCATAACTACTACCTATGAGTCTTACCCCCCACTCGTACAATCAACACCTGGAAAGTCCCCAATTTTTGTTGCGATCCGTACCACGAGTCGTACGCACACACCACGACTCATAGTGGGGAATCATGGTTCAGAAGTCCAACTGCTGAACCCTTACTATGGGTCATCCTATGAGTTGTATCATCCTCATACGACTTGTACCATTGATCGTACTGAGACAAATATGCAGGTTTTTTCCTGCTGAACACTTTTAAAATACCAAACTTGGTCTTATGAACATTTGGGGTATGACAATATTTCCCCCTTAGGAACATTCATCCTTGAATGTGAGTAAACTTACTATATAACTGGGGAAAGGATCGGCCATCCCAAATACTGAACATCTAAAGCTGAGAACTGACGGAGTGACTGACTCCGGACTGAAACGCATGACTGAACTGAATTCATGAATCACACATACAAGCACTGGCATATAGGAAACTGAGAGACATGAACTAGAAATGAAGCTGAATAGAGTACTAAGGAGGAAACTGGTACCTCAAGCTGGAATTGAGCCGGAAGGGAAAAGATGAGGGTATTTAGCAATCATATCTGCTTCAGCTTCCCACGTAGCTACCTCAACCAGCTGACTTCTCTACAAAACCTTTACTGAAGCTACTTCTTTGTTCCTCAACTTTCAAACCTGATGGTTAAGAATTTCAATGGAAACCTCTTCATAGCTAAGGTTATCATTCACACCAACATTCTCTGCTGTAACAATCAATGCAGGGTCACTAATGCACTTTTTCAAGAGCGACACATGGAAGACTGGATGTATAGAAGCAAACTTTAAGGAAAACTTCAATTCGTAGGCCACCTTACCAACGTGTGTCATAATCTCGTATGGGACAACATATTGGGGACTAAGCTTTCCTTTCTTTCCGAATCTCATCACTCCTTTCATAGGAGATACCTTCAAGAACACCCAATCATCAATTTCAAACTCAAGTTCTCTCCTCCTCACATTTGCATAGGACTTTTGATGACTCTCTGCTGTTTTCAGCCCTTCCCTTATCAGTTGAACTTTCTTCATAACCTCATGGACTGAATCTGGACCTATCAACGTAGCCTTACCTACTTCAAACCAACCAATAGGTGATCTACATCTCCACCCATAAAGAGCCTCAAACAGTGCCATTTGAATGCTAGAGGGGTAAATGTTGTTGTAAGCATACTCAATAAGAGGTAAATGGTCATCCCAACTACCTTTGAAGTCAATCACACATTCTCTCAACATATCCTCAAGAATCTGAATGGTTTGCTTGGCCTGACCATCCATCTGCGGGTGAAAAGCTATACTAAGTTTGACCTGAGTACCAAGTCCCTTATGAAACGACTTCCAAAACAACAAAGTGAACTGAGTACCTTTGTCTGATATGATGGACAAAGGAACACCATGCAACCAAACTAACTCCTAAATGTATAACTTGGCATAGTACTTAGCTGAATCAATAGTTTTGAACGGTAGAAAATGAGCAGCTTTAGTCAACCTGTCCACAACCACCCAAATAGAGTCATACTGATGGCGTGTACGAGGCAACCCTATGATGAAGTCCATATTGATCTCTTCCCACGTCCAAGTGGGGATACTGATATCTTGTTGCACACCTCCTAGTCTTTGATAGTCCACTTTCACTTATTGGCAATCAGAAACCTAGCCACATAATCTCCTATGTCCTTCATACCATTCCACCAATAGACTTCCTGTAGGTCATAGTATATCTTGGTGGCACCTGGATGTATGGAATATCAAGAACCATAAGCCTCATGCAGCATTTGATCTCTCAAGTCATGAACACCCGAAACACACAAATGACCCTAGTAATGAAGAACTCTATCTCCTCCTTGAGAGAAGACCTCAACCTTTGATTTTGAACCGCTCTCTTCAACTTTACCAAAATAGGATCCTCATCTTGCGCAGCTTTGACTTCAGTCACCAAAGAGAATTCTGAACCATTCTCATCAATGACACCACCATCCGTAGAATCAACAAGACAAACTCCTAATCTAGCAAGCTGGTGCACATCCTTCACTAACTCTTTCCTTCCATTATCCACATGAGAAACACTCTTGATGGATAGCCTGCTAAGAGCATCTGCCACTATATTGGCCTTTCTCGGATGATAAAGGGCACTCATGTCATAATCCTTGAGAAGCTCTAACCACCTCCTTTGTCGCAAATTTAGGTCCTTCTAGGTAAACACATACTGTAGGCTCTTGTGGTCCGTGAACACATTCAAATGCATTCCTTACAAATAATACCTCCAGATCTTCAATGAAAACACCACTGCTGCTAATTCTAAGTCATGTGTCGGGTAATTCTTCTCATGAGTCTTTAGCTGTCTAGAGGCATACACAATGACCTTTCCATGCTGCATCAGTATACAACCAAGACCAACTCTAGAGGCATCATAATACACCACAAATCCATATGTACCCTCGAGTAGGGTTAATACTGGGGCTGACATGAGTCGAGTCTTTAACTCTTGAAAACTCTTCTTACAGACATCTGACCACTGAAATTTGACGTTCTTCTGGGTCAACTTAGTCAATGGTGCTTCAATGGATGAAAATCCCTCAACAAACCTTCAGTAGTAGCTAGCTAAACCTAAGAAACTCCTGATATCTGAGGGACTAACTGGTCTAGGCCAATTCTTTACAACTTTTATCTTTTGTGAGTCCACTTGTACACCCTCACTTGACACCACGTGACCTAGAAATGCTATTGATTTCATCCAAAACTCACAGTTGCTGAATTTTGTAAACAATTGGCGATCCTTAAGAGTCTGTAGTAGAATCCTCAAATGAGTGGCATGCTCCTCCTTACGCTGAGAGTATATGAGAATGTCATCTATGAACACAATCATGAACATGTACAAATAAGGCTTGAACACCCTGTTCATCAAATCCATAAAAGTTACAGCAACATTCGTTAGTCCAAAAGACTTAACTACAAACTCATAGTGACTATAGCGAGCCCCAAAGGCTGTCTTCAGGACGTCACTCTCTCTAACTTTGAACTGGTGATAACCGGACCTGGGATCTAGCTTCGAGAAGCACTTAGTACCCCGAAGTTGGTCAAACAAATCATCAATCCTGGGAAGAAGGCAATTGTTCTTTATTATGACCTTGTTCAATTGCCGATAGTCAATGCACATACAAAGAGAACCATCCTTCTTCTGAACAAAGAGAACTGGTGCACCCTACGAGGATTTTCTAGGTCTGATGAAACCCTTCTCTAAGAGTTCCTTCAACTGCTCTTTCAATTCCTTTAGCTCAGTTGGAGCCATTTTGTTCAGAGAAATAGATATAGGCTGCATATCGGGAAGGAGGTCAATTCTCCCACTCGGGAGGGACTCTAGGTAGATCATCTGGGATACTATAAGGACTAACTAGAGAGTCGGTGTCTCAGACGTAGCATTCTTAAAAAAAACTAGATAGTCGACACAACTCCTAGAAATCATCTTTCTGGCTTTAAGGTAGGAAATAAAGCGACCTACAGGCACAGGTGAGCTACTTCCACTTTAGGACAGGTTCACTTGGAAACTAGAACTCTACTACACAGTTTCTACAATTCACGAAACTATAACATGCATGTAACTAATCCATGTGAAAGATAACATTAAAATCTGTCATGCCTAACTCTACTAAATCTGCTGAGGTGACTTTTTGAAGGACTGTGACAGGGCAATTCCTGTATACTCGTTGAGCTATAGCCGAGTCACCAACTAGAGGAGAAACTGAGAAGGGTTGATAGAATTTTAGGACTGACTCCGAAACTACTAGAACATAGGGCATCACAAAGATAAAGTAGCCCCTGGATCTAATAATGCATATACATCAAGATGGAATACTCGTTACATAATAGTGACCACATCTGGGGAAACCTCCTGCTTCTAACGAGATGCGAGGGCATAAAACCTGTTTTGATGTTGACCACCACCTGCACTAGTGGATATGCCCCGCTGAGCTGAGCGTGTAGGCGGAGCTGCTGAATTGGTAGTTGGGTCTCGACCTCTACCTTGACCCTTGATGTGCTGTGAGTTTACAACACTTTTGGTGCTTAAAATTGAGAAAATAGCATGGACTTAGGTATGTTTATATGGATATGAGGTTCTTTTACTTTGTTTTCAGGAAAAATAGGTGTTGGAGCAAAAATGTGCAAAAGATGCATAAAAGTGCAGAAAATCAGTCAAGTACAAATCTCAGTACAAGTCATACCTTGATTATATGAGTCGTATAGAGATTTGTGGAGAAACTTAGAAGGCTGGAACAAGGCAAAGGCAAAGTACGACTCTTAGTATGAGTCATATCAAGATGGTACGAGCCATAATTGGAGTCGTGAAAATCTTCAGAGAAAATTGCACAAAGAAGTCTCTTGGTACGAGTAGAACCCAGAGATCATAACAACCACTTATGACCCAAACCATGAGCCATGGTTTCTTCAGTGATTCTTAAAGACTTGGTAGAACTCTAGATGCAACAAGCAAGTTTGAGTGGTAGGAGGAAGGTACGAGACGTAACACAACACTCGTAGAAAACTTTAGAGGATGTCAAAGTTCTCAAGGACAATCCACGGATGTATTGTACGACTCGTAGGACTGTGGTACGAGTCGTACCAGCTGCCAACACTTAGTCAAATTTGCAACAGCCAAGGGATGTACGAGAGGTAGGTACGACCCGTACAATGCTGTTATGGTTCGTATGATAAGTCGTGAGTCAAGTCAGTGCCAGATATGAAAAATTCCTGTTAGCATAGGAAAAGGTTTATGATGTTTGTATAAATACATTTTATTTTCTATTTTAGTAGGAGAACAAATAGAGAGAAGGTACTAGATATGTGAAAAGTTTAATTTGTGAATTATTATCAAGTTTTAGAGAGCAATTTTTAGGATCAACACTTGATTTTATAAATTATTCTTGAGTTTGTTTGTTGATATTCAAAGAAGGTTTTCTTCCAATTATTGTTGTAAGTATTTATTTATGTGTTTGACTATGAGCGCCACATGAGAGGTTAAAACCTCCACAATTAGGGTTGTGGGAACCATGATGGATTAATGAATTAGGGTTACACAACAGTGATTAAAAACCAATGCTAAATGCTTGTATTGTATTATCTTCATCTTTAAACATTTCTTAATGGGGTATAACATTAGGACTTGCCCGAATTCTTTACTTACATGAACCTAGAGAAGTAGAGATTAGGAAAGAGAATTACAACAAAGCCTTGGTCTTTATGATCATTGTATTAACTTGAGCTGTGGTCGTAGGAAAGTTAATTTGGAACATATTGGTAATAGTTACAAAGTACTCTCATGAGACCTAACCTGGTGATTGAGTATAGTCATCCAATAGGAACAAACCAGTCATTTGTATGAACCCTAGTTATTTATTCTACAAGTAAGCATTGGGATTGATCACATGTGTATAGCGGAAGTAGTTATGAACCCATGGGATACACTTATCCTAGTTATTTGCATATCTTGATAGCAACCACAATTACAATCTTGTTTTAATATTTTTTTTCTTTAAAACCCCCTAATTTGGAGATAACTTACCGATATGTTTAGGTACCGGCATTAGTCTAGATCTTACCTTATTCTCTATGGGTTTGACCTCAACCTTTTTGTTGTGTTCTTTATTGGAAACGTCCGCTTCATACTTTTTCAAGAAGTGTGAGTTTGATATTTATGAAAAAGTGGTTCCATTACCGGAGAATACGACTAAGATTAGATTAATTGCTTGTATTAAACTTTTGATTGTTATTTCCTGAATTATGTTTTCTTTTTGTTTTTGGATATCCATGGGTTGTCGCTTGGTGAATGCCAAGTACTCATCAGAGTGGAGACCCCCTGATTCCTTTGGATCTCAAATTCGAAAGAACACTACGAAGGATGGAGGACCAAGAACAGAGAGATGCCCGTATTGCTGAAGAAGCAAGGCAAGTTGAAATAGCTCAGCAAGCTGCACTTCAGGATGCAGAGGATGCTCAAGATAAGGTTGTCAATGCTGGTAGCCATGGAAGGGGCAATAGAGGTAAAAGATATGCCCCTCAATTCTTTGATGAGGATGACCCGGAAATTGATGATGTCGGGTCAACCAGATCTATTGCACCACCACCATTGCCTGCTAGGGAAAAATTTGACATCACTAGCACCATGATCCAATTATTGAACATGATGGGGGTGTTTTGTGGACATGCAGCTGATGATGCCAACCCACACCTAATGAACTTTGTTGGAATATACAACGCGTACAGGTTGCCAGAGTCATCCAGGATGTAATAAGGCTAAGACTCTTCCCTTTCTCACTGTATGGGCAGGACACTTTATGGTTATCAGAGTTACCCAATGAGTCCATTACCAACTGGAGGGAGCTCAAGCAAGCTTTTCTAGGGAGATTCTTTCCACCCTCCAAGATGCTACAACTTAAGGATGAAATCTATAATTTCTAACAGTTGAAGACTGAGGCACTTTATGAAACATAGTTGAGGTTCAAGAAGAAATTGACCAAGTGCCTGAACCACAAAATTTCCGATGATAGCTTGTTGGAAATTTTTTATAGATTCACTAAATAACAATACTAAAGCTGTAGAAGAATAGTGGCGGGACGAGCACTAATGAGCCTCACCTGGTAGAAAGCTGCCACTATTCTAGATAGAGTGACGAAAACAAATAAAGAATGGCACACCCAGGAAATAGAAGCATCGACTGGTACATATGCTGTTGGTTTGACTATAGACCAACGAAGGAAGGAGAAAGAACGTGACCAGGAATTGGCTCATATACACACATCATTAGACTGGCTCAAAAAGCATATCATGGGCACCGAAGCCAGAAAAGTTAATGTAGTGGGGACATTGGGACAGGAACCAAGACTTGAGCACTCAGATTCTGAAGAGGTGGCAAACTTCTTAGACAATCGGGTGGCGGGTTTTCGAGCCAACGCCTAACGGTCTGGACAAGACACTTGACACCAAGTTTCTGGAAACCAAGGTTGGAACCAATACACAGACAATTACAACTGGAATGGGTACGGAGATAGACATCGAGTTCGTGAGTGCGAGGGAGAATGGAGAAGGAATAACGCTACCACATCGACCAAGCAGGATTGTACGTGCCTTCGAATGCACATGAGGGGGAAGATGGATAGTCAAATTTGGAGATCATGATGTTTGAGATGCTCAAGAAAGTTAGATCAATAGATCATTAGCTGAAAGACATCCGTGGGGATCTATCAAGCATGAGTCAGAGAGTTGAGTCACATGCTACGATTATCAAGCATATTAAGAAACATCTTGGGCAACTGTAAGAATCCACGAACCCTAGGTGAAAGGTACACTACCTAGAAACACAGTCTAGAATACAAAAAATGATGGTAACTGCATGGCTGTGATGATTAGAAGTGGAAAGACCACAGTTGATCCCCCTCTGTCGTTGTAGTTGAGCTTCAAAGGAAGAAAGAAAGAATAATCGATGATGAGGATGAGGTTGCTGAGAATGAGCATAATGAGGATGTTGAGTTGGATGAGGCTCTAGTTGTTGAGAAGGGGCCTGAGGCTAAACAACGAGAGAAGCAACGAGCCACATAGATTTACAAGGATATTCCATGACCACCACCACCCGTCCCTCAAAAAATGAATAAGAAGGTAGAGAATGGTAAGTTACAAAAATTCCTTACAATGCTAAAACAATTATCTGTAAACATACCATTAGTCGAGATAGTGGAACAGATGCTGGGGTACGCTTAGTTTATGAAGGACCTTGTTACGAAGAAAAGGTCCATGAGCTATGAGCCTATGGATAATGTGCATCATTATAGTGCTATAGCCTCACGGGTTCTTTCCCAAAATAAGAAGGATCCAGGTGCCTTCACTATTCCATGTACAATTGGTGATGTGGAGTCCGCGAGGGCACTCTGCGACTTGAGAGCAAGTATCAACCTGATGCCATTAGTTGTGTTTAAGTAGCTAGGCTTGGGAGCCCTCACATCGACTACTATGCGGATGTTGATGGCCGACCAAACTGTGAAGAAGCCTGTGGTGATCCTATTTGATGTGCTTGTTAAAGTGGATAGATTTATATTCCCAGTGGACTTCGTGATCCTTGATTATGAGGTTGATTTTGAGGTCCCCATCATTTTAGGGAGACTATTCCTTGCCACTGGAAGGGCTTTAGTAGATGTGGAGGCTAGCTAGTTGAAATTCAGACTCAATAAAGAAGAGGTCATCTTTAATGTCTGTCGGTCAATGAAGCAACCGAAGGAGTACAGAGTGGTCGCAACGATCGAGGATGAGTCTGAGTTTCTTGACGATGTCTGAGTAGTCAAGAGATTTGCATGATGCCACGACTTTAAATCAGGCACTTCTTGAGAGGCAAACCATATGGTGGTTTGGTGAATTATGAGTAACCAAACCACCTGCGTCGTGCCGTGACCTTAAATCAAGCGCTTCTTGGGCAACCCAAGTTTGTTGACTTATTTGTGCTTAGTATGTAGGAGAAACAAAAACAGGTGGTAGAAGAATTGATGAATAGACTGGTGCTATGTTTCTCGGTACGACTCGTAAGATGATTGTATGGACGATAGTATGAGTCGTGGTGAGAAGCAGATATGAATTCTAGTGCATGAGTTCAGTGTATGATTGGTCCTATGACTCATAACTTCATTGTATGGGTCATGGTACTTTCTGTGGTTATGAACTATGCAAGGCATGGACCTAAAAGTAAGAGAGACCTACGAGTCATAGTACAGGTCGTACCCTCATAATACGAATCGTATGATGTATTCGTAGTTCCACAGGTAAGTTTTCTTAAAATCTCTGTTACGAGTCCTAGGGACTAATGATGATGGGTCAAAAAGCTTAAAATTACCCGACTTGGCCTAGATTTTTCAAATTTTCCCTAAATCCTATTTAAACTTCAAATCTATTGGACCCTTCTCCCACGCACTCAAAATCAAACTCACGAAAGAACTCAAACCTCCCTCACACCCATAACTCAGAATCACAATCAATTGAACAACCTTTTTGCTCAAATAACATTGTTAAATTCGAATTCCAATCCTAGTTCCTGATTTCTAGTCGAAGTAAGTAGCATTGCACATCATTCAAATAAGTGTTATAGTTTGAATCGGGTAAAAATGCCTGTTATGCCTGAACAAACCTGCTTATTCATTTGGAGTCCTCTAAATGCATGAAAATTCAAACAGGACAATGACCAATGATGTGAAAAAGTTAGTGTGTGACTGTGTAAGAATTTAACATGTTAAAATTGCACAATGAACTGCTAAAAACTTGAGTTACGGGTTGTGAGTTAAAAAAGGAGGAACGGGTTATTGTTAAAACATCATGAACGCATGCCCAGACTTGGGGAATTCTGAGTATCCAACAAAAAATCAAATTCACCTACAAACTGAATCGAAAATAGGGCATGGACAAGCTTCACAAGCCTTCCTATGACTCATGGTTTCACACTACGACTCGTAAGATGGCTTGTTAGGACTGTCCCAAGCCAAACTTGTAAAAGTTAAGAGGTGCGAAACCTAGTACGACTTGTAAAATCTTGCTACGAGTTATGCTTGACAATCATACCAAGAGTCTGGAAAGGGTTAAGTCCAAATGTGACAGTACGATCCTTCCTACGACTCATGGAATCGACTTACAGGTCATACCATGAGTCGTGGAAAAATACAGAACATTTTTTTTCAAGGGGCATTCTTATACAACTCGTGGTACAGATTGTACCTTCGTGGTATGAGTCGTACCTCAAAGGCGTAACAATCATCTGAATATTACGAGTCTCAGTACGAATCGTACCTCCAAGGTATGACTCTACTGTAGACCCATGCTAAATCACAAAGGACTTTTTTTCTTTCTTTTTCATAGGTGTTATTCTAACCCTTTTTCTCCATAGGTACAATAATGAAGAAAAGAAAAGTATCCAAAATAATTGCTTCGAGGGCATCGATAGATGAAATCTCCGAATCCGAACAAGCAGGCAACACACCTATTGGTTCAGTAGAGGAATATTGGGTCGACATATCTGGCACTGATGGGACCTGAACCACTAGGGATTAGGCTAAAGCCCAAGATGTGGCGACCACTGCCACCTCTGCTGGTGCTCCTTTGTCTGAGGAGGGAGATGAGGAAAGAGTCCAAGAGTTTGGAAGCGGCTCTAATAATGAAGAGGGGTCCAAGGAGGCCTAATCCTACAATGCAGACAGTGAGTTTGGATCTGAGGAGGAGGCAACTAATGCCAAGCAGGAGCATACTCCGCCTAGGGAGAATCGTACCATTTAGTGGAGAGTAACATGAGCCCATGAGATTTATGAACAAGGTAATGCTCCCACCGCGAAGAACAAACCTAGGAAGAGCATTCAAGAAGAGTCGTGGATCCTTTCAAATACACTGAACAAGGTGGAGGATATGAAGTGGATATTCATATTCTATAGGTTCGACTAGGTGGCTAAAGCCCCAGATCGATACAGTTCAGATATCTTCTGAGAATTCTACGCCAATTATTTGGCAAACATGGAGCAGAAAGCAAAGGAGGGGCAAAATTGAATGATCAGCCTAATCTGGAGAGCGTCATGGTGCGAGACAGTAATGTGGATATACTTGAGCGCACTATTGCTCGGGTGTTATATGGGCCCTCATTTATACCACCACAAGCTACACTGAAGTATGACTATCGAGTGGATTCCATGAAACAGATCAAGCAGATGGGCTTTGATGAGAGGCGGAGGCAGATTCAGTGGTTGTCTGGGATTAATACTGAGGACAATGAAGAAGCAGAATTGGTCACAAGTAGGTCATGAAGAATTCTCTGAGCTTTATACCAAAATCCTACTGGACATTAGTGCCACTGGTTGGCCCCGATAATAAATGACAATACCCTCAACGCAGATAGAGAAACTTTGGTGGCATGTATTGTTCGAGGTCTGCTATATGGGTATATAACTACACGCAAGTGCACGTGGTCAAACAAGTAGTATAGTGGCTTAAGTAAGCCAAGTATCGATCCCACAGGGACTGGGATGAAGTGCAATCTGCTCAAGTGTACTATATTTCGATTCAAAAAATGCAGACAACAGTGTAACCAAGAGTTTGATATTTTGTTTTATAATTTTTATGCTAAAGCTAAAACAACTATCTAATTTGAGTCTGAACTATGAATAAGAGCATGGTGAGGTTAAACGAACATGTAATGAAATTAATTATCGATGTAATTTGGTTAGTCTTTTCCTCCGGTTGCTAGCCAAGAACATTTGCCAAGAGATTAAAACTCTCGTATTTAACCTCACTTAAGAATCATGAACCATCCACCTACATTTCTGTGATTAAATGCAATTCATGTTCTAGCCATACAAACCCGGTTCCTAAATTGACTAATACGACTTTCAGGTATATTTCTATCCTGAAAGTAAATCAATTCCCAATTTTCCCAAACCAAGTAAAGATCATATCCTATTAATTCATAACTTTCCAATTTCTTGCTCTCTCGAGTGAAATCGAACTTTTTAGATGTACATTAACGTAGGCCACACATTAATGCAGTAAGAACAAGAATTAATAGAACAACCATGGAAGAAAAGATGAAAAACCAAAGAATCAATGATCACATTTCATTACAAGTGTTCATAACCTCAGCAAGAAGATGATTTAGCCACTCATTTGTGGATTAAACATCGTTAAATGAGTGTTAAACATACAAGCAATTGAATACAAGGAGAAGGAAAGAGAGAAAAACCCTGATAATTTCGTCCCCTCAACTGCCTGTAGCCCACGTTCTTGCTCCACCAAATCAGAATATTGAGAAATGAACCTAAGTGTTCTATTTATACTAGTGGGAATTTTTCCCGGAATAACAAGCAACGTGTCACGGAGTGCATCGCGGAGCACTGCCTCCGTGACACGCTACAGACGTGGACCTTCATTGGAATTGAGGGTCCAGGAAATAAAGCCCAACGTGGCACGGCGTGCAACGCGGAGCCAAGCCACCGTGCCACGGACCCGTCGCGAACCCACACTGGAATTTGGCTGAAAATTCCCATCCAGACAGAAGGCCTCCGCGATGGCAGCGTGACACGGCTCCATCGCGGAGCCCCTTTATTTTATGCTTTCCAATGCCTTGTCCCGTGCTCACTTTCGAGTTCAACCCCGATCTCTTCCAACATGCATTTAAGCTTCCCAAAATTACATTTTACCCGCAAAACAACGCTAATCATATTGGTTAGTATAAATTCACATTTTATTACCAATTACATGAGAATGTATACACATTGATAGATAAACAAGGCTAAAATTCCACATTTGAGTATCACTTGGGCATATAAATTTGCCCAAGATCATGTATCATGTCTAGATACCCCATTAATATGCCGAGGGTCATCGTAGAGGAGATCCAAGGTCAGACTATGGGATTGAGCATTACCATCCCATTCTCGAGTCTGTTATTTGGATAGTGTACAGAGGCAGGTATCAAGGTGCGTCATGGTGAGGAGCACTTGATTGGAGGACAATGGATCGCATATATTGACTTAATTTAGGATGAGATGAACCTGGTAAGTCGAGCACAACTTTCTACTGCAGTCCCAGAATCATAGACAATTAGGAGCGCACAGGTGAATGCCTCCATGTAATAGAAGCAGGGTGAGATACTGGGTATAGATGCCGGTCATTCAAAGGCAGCTCCTAGTACCTCTGCTTCACCACCTATGGGCCTTCTGAGACAGACTCCAGGCGGGTACGTGCTAGTGCCTCAGGAATTTCTCTAGAAGCTGACCAAGAGACTAATCGTAGTTGAGAAAAAGGTCTAGTATATGATGGAGAATGTAAAGACTTGGGTAAAGTCTGAGATTGAGACAGATGCACATGTCCTATATGCTAGTCTAGATAGCTTTGAGAGTAGATTCAATGAGTGTATGGCCAAGCAGGCTGACACAGGCAGCCTCCGTGAGGAGTTGGGGCTCTCTGGAGCCAAGTGGCTGAGCTTTCATCATGACAGTCGGCAATTATAGAAGCCCCCACTCTTCTTGACCTCGACATTTACATTGATGAGGAGTTTGATTTGGCGGCTTATTGGGAGCCTATAGGAGCTGAGAAGAAAAAGGGAAAAAGAGACTTGTTGAGGATGTTGGAGACGAGACCCTAAAGAAGAAGAGAAAGAGAAAAGAAAGAGCGCAAGCGAGTGAGATTGGAGAGCCAGCAGACTCATGACGAGCATAGGTCGGAGATTCTTGAAAGAGAAAGAGGAGCGGGTAGCTCCAACACTACCCATGTAGAGCTTGTAGGTGGGAAGGACCCTTCGGGCGAACCACATTCAGTCCAGTAATTCCGGAGGTTATAGAGGCAACCTCTACTACTGAGGAGGTATCCATTCCCCCTACTGATACCCTAGTGAGTACACAGGCCACCGCCAGTGCCAGGATTGCAGCAGTGGTACCACCTCCGCAGAATGACAGGAGTGCTTAGTGTGCCATAGGTATGTTTCCTTCCTTCTGCTTTACATTCTATGCTTTGGGGATGAAGCATGCATTTTAAAAAGGGGAAGGGATGTATTTGTATTTTTTGGGATTTATTTGAATTCGTCCTAGGTTTTTTCTTGTCGTGTTTCTTTTTCCTCAGGCATGCTATCTGATAGAATTGACATGTTTAGGATTATATGTTTTGTGATTCTTGTGTAATTAGAAAGTATCTTAGGAGTACTCAGCCAAAAAATTGCATTAGTTTTGAAGTTTTGAAAAGTTGACCCTGTTTAAATTTTTTTTGATGGTTAGCTATGTACATATTGACTACTAAACATGATTTCTATGGATCTTTTTGTGTCATTTAGTATATTAGCATGAGTAGTCCTTGTTAGTCATATATAAACTAGACAGGCAGAATGAATACAAGACATTTACCATGAGTGAGTGAGGTCTAATACCTAGTTCAATACTGCATAGAGGATCTAGAACTTGCCCAGTTGGTCTTTACGTTGGTTCTATGATGATTGGTCAGGAATGGATCATATGCCATTTTTGTTTAGCTCATTTTTATCTTAAATGACCGTACCGAAATAACATGATTCCCTTGATCTTCATTTTGAGCCTTAAATGAACCATCGGTCTTTGATTAACTAGTTAATTATACTCATAATTATACTCATTTTTTAAAATGAACCTGCTTTGGCCCTAGTCTCTCCTTGGACATTGTGAACCTCAACATAGGCAAAATGCCTAAGTTGAGGGTGGCTATAGCAGGGGTACATAAATCTTTGGGAGGTGAAAACGGAAGAGAAAATAAAAAGGGTTAAAAATGAAGTGTGGTGTGACAAAACAAAAACAAAAAGAAGAAAAAGAAAGAGAAACTGAAAAAGAAGATGCAAAATGAGAATGATGAATGAAAATTTATGAAAACACACCACACCCACACAATTGCATAAAAAATAATGAAAAGGGAGGAAAAAAGTTGAAAAAGCAAAAAAGTGAAAAATGGAGCCACATGTATGCAGTGCCAAGGAGGGGTTTAGTCACTCAAAAGATTTCATATCTATCATACCCAGTCTGAAATCCTACATTACAAGTCAAATCAAGTCCTATGGTGATCCTAGCCCAACCATCTAATAAGTCAAAGTAGAGAAAATATGGGTAATCCGATGGTATCTGACATGCAGTATTTGGAACTTCTTTGGTGAGAGTGAAAGTCTTACTTGTTCAATCCCATGTTTCATATTTTCCTATATTTGTGAGTAGGGGATTTCATTTGTTGTGAGGGTATTTGGTTTGTGTTTGATTCTGCCAATTTTCTGTGTGCAAAGCATTGGTGGTGACTTGAGTATCTATTAATAGCTAGATGACATATCTTGATCCCTATTTATCATGGTTTATGGTTGCTTGATGTGCATATGCTGATTTTGTTTATGGGAAAAAGGGTCAAAAACTGTTTGAGTTTATGGTGCAAATTTTGATTGATTGTTGGCTATATTATCCTAGGTCTAATTTCTAGTTAAGCGTCATTTTTAATTCTTAGTTTTTACTTTCTTTGCCTGAGGACATGCAAAAGTCTTAAGTTGAGGGTGTTTATGTGCTGTGAGTTTACAAAACTTTCAATGCTTAAAACTGAGAAAATAGTATAAACTTAGGTATGTTTATATGGATATGATGTGCTGTTACTTTGTTTTCAGAAAAAATAGGTGTTGGAGAAAAAATGTGCAAAAGATGCATAAAAGTATAGAAAATCAGTGAAGTACAAATCTCAGTATGAGCTGTACCTTGATTGTACGAGTCGTACTGAGATTCATGAAGAAACTTAAAAGGCTGGAACAAGGCAAAGGCAAAGTGTGACTCTCATTACGAGCGGTAATTGGAGTCGTGGAAATCTTCAGAGAAAATTACACAAGTAAATCTCTTGGTAAGGGTGGAACCCACAGATTGTAACAACCATTTACGACCCGTACCATGAGCTGTGGGTTCTTTAGTGATTCTAAGAGACTTGGCAGAACTCCAGGTGCAACAAGCAAGCACGAGTCATAGAAGGAACGTACGAGGTGTAGCACAACACTCTTATAAAACTTTAGAGGATGTTAAAGTTCTCCGGGTCAACCCACAGATGGATTGTACAACTCATAGGACTATGGTACAAGTTGTACCAACTGCCAACACTTAGTCAAATCTGCAGCATCCAAGGGATGTACGAGAGGTAAGGATGACCTGTACAATCTTATTACGGGTCGTGTGATCAGTTGTGAGTTAAGACAGTGTCATAAAAGCTTAGGAAAGGATTTCTAATGTTTATATAAATACCTTTAATGTTTTATTTTAGTAGGAAAATAGATAGAGAGAAGGTAGTAGACGTGTGAAAAATTTCATTTGTGAATTATTATCAATTTTTGGAGAGTAATTCTTAGGATCACCACTTGATTTTATCAATTGTTTTTGAGTTTGTTTGTTTGTTGATATTCAAAGAAGGTTTTATTCCAATTATTGTTGTAAGTATTTAATTATGTGTTTGTCTATGAATGCTAATTGTAATCTTACAATTATGAGAGGTTAAGACCTCCACAACTAGGGTTGTGGGAACCATGATGGATTAATGAAATAGGGTTACAGAAAAGTGATTCAAAACCAATGCTAAATGCTTGTATTGTATTCTCTTCATCTTTAAACGTTTCTTAACGGTGTATAACATTAGGACTTTCTCGAATTCTTTACTTTCTTTAACCTAGATAAGTAGAGATTAGGAAATGAGAATTACAACAAAGCCTTGATCTTTATGATCACTGTATTAACTTGAGTTGTCGTCGCAAGAAAGTTAAGTTGGAACATATTGGTAATGGTTAAAAATAAATCGCTCATAAGACCTAACCTGGTGATTGAGTATAGTCATCCAACAGGGACGAACCAGTTGTTTGGATGAACCTTAGTTATCAGTTCTACAAGTAACATTGGGATTGATCATGTGTGTATACCCGAAGTAGTTATGAACCCTTGGGGAATACTTACCATAGTTATTTGCAAATCCAGATAACAACCACAATTACAATCTTGTTTTTCTTTGAAACCCCCCAATTTGGAGATAACTTATCAATAAGTTTAAGTACTGACATTAATCTAGATCTTATCTTATTCCCTGTGGGTTCAACCCCAACCTCTTTGTTGGATTCTTTATTGACAACGTCCGCTTCATACTTTGTTAGGAAGTATGAGTTTGAGAGTTACCAGCCTTGTCTGGCTGCTGGACAATCTCTAAGTATATGACCGGGCTTCCCACACTCGAAAAATGCACTTGTTCCCGCTAAGCACTGACTGGTGTGCCTCCTACCACACCTGTCACAAATTGGAATATTGGGATCCACTGACCTGCTCCCCTGACCTTGAGAGCCTGACGCCCGTCCCCTCTGATCGCACTAGGATTTGGATGGCACACTTGTTGGTGATGGTGTTAGGGCTGATGATCTCTGGTGGGACTGCTGATGATGTCCACCACCCAAACTCTATTAGAAGAACCCAAAAATATCTGTCCTATCCTTCTTTGCCTCTCTCTCCCTCTCCCTCATGTGTACTGCCTCCATCTACTAGGCATACAAAACCAATCGGGATAAGTTGATGTCTTGATGTAGCATAGCTGTCTTGTAATCTTTGACAAAGTAGTCTGGTACCCTATTCACAAATCTGCTTACCCGAGCCCTCTGATCGGCCTCCATCTCTGGCCCATATTTGGAAAAGCGGGTGAACTTCAGAGCATACTCTTGAACTATCATACTGTTCTATTGCAGATTTACGAACTCCGCGGCCTTATTCTCCCTTATCTCCTGGGAAAAGAATTGATCTAAGAACGTAGTAAGAGACTCATCCCAACTAATGGGACTGGCTATCCTTCCACTGTCTGAACCAAATATGTGCTACCCCTTTCAACTGATAAGAGGCTAGGTCTGCACACACCTCCCCCATTAGCCCCATAATCTGGGTGATCTTCTGAATCTCCTCAATGAAATTATGTGGGTCCTTGTCCACTCTTGACCCAAGAAACTCCAGGGGATTCATCTTGAGAAAGTCCCTGACTCTAGCTGCCACTGCGTTACCAGTCTTTGGAATATGAGCTACTGCCTGTTGATTGACCTGAGTGGTCAACGCCTGTGCCAACATTTAGATAGCTTCCCTAAACTCAACATGGGAAACTTGCTCAGGAACATGATCTTCTGGTGCTGGTGGGGCTTGATGGTGCCCATCTCCATTGCCATTCTCATGGTCATTTTTGTTTCCGTTGTTGTTCCTTCTTCCGTTAACTTGGCATGGAGGCATGATTCTGCAAAGGCGTATGACACGAGTTAGAAGGATAGAGAGATACTTCATTGCACGACATAGATCATGAAAGAAGGGAAATTTCCTAAAATGTTTCATAGCCTCTTCGTCATAAGTGTGGCGCGCTTCACACCCATGAAAATGACTCTACTTAATATAACTTTCAGACACCCTAGGACACACTGAACCTTTGCTCTAATACCAAGTTTGTCATGATTCAAACATAGACTCGAATATAGACATGGAACCTAAAACCATAAATGGCTCCAAGTTGACCTATGTCCTGAACATGAAAACTAAAGTTTAACATAAATAAAACAAAAGGCTAATTCCTAAAACATTGAAAGTCTGAATATTAAAACATTTGCACAACAGAAATAACATAATACTAAATGCGAAGCTTAATATAATACTATCTCTGATAAGCCTCTAACATACTGATGAGTTGATAAGACAACACCCCCAACTATCTCACTAAATTCTAAGACTAAAATAGCAACAACACAACTAACAGAAGGTCCTCGAAGGATGAGGATTCACCAATAAGTGAACTGGACTGAACTCTAATAACTAGCTAGTGGAGAGACTAAACCTGAATATCTGAGCCTGTACCAGTAAATGATACAACATAAAGTATGCGGTTAGTATTTGGAATGTACTGAATTTGCAAGGTAAGTAAAATAAGATAAGTAAGTATAAAATGAACACATGCATAACATAATTCATATCAATATAAGATTCTGAGAGTAAAGACTGGATGCTTGAAGTCTGAAAACATGAATAGACATAACTGAATCTCATAACTGAAACGAATGACCCAAAGGTGAAATTGATGATCATAAGTAAAACTGATGAACTAAACATTCGGTTAAACCTGTTGAAAACATAATATCATAACTGATGAACAAGTATAACTGAATTCATGAGGAACAATGAGAGACTCGTCATATAACCAACATAATCATGATAGAGCTTACATGATCCCAACTATTACACTCAAGTGGGTAGAGCCGTCCAAAGCCTCGCCAGGGCTAAGGGCGGTACCATGATATTGATATCAAGCTGAAGGCCCCTTTGGGGCAGGGAAAGCTCACAAAGGAGGTTCCATTGAATCTGAATAAACCTATGTTGGCACGTAGTTTTGAGGCTGGGGGTTTACCTGAACCCTTATCCAATCTGGTGCTAGACACTACTCCCAAAAATATACATATGCTCTCCGTTATTTTTCAATGAAACTGAACCATCCTTTTTCAATGATGCTGATCATGAAATTACATACTTAGTGTGAAATATGAATATGAGGAGCCTTGGCTCAAAACATTCCACAAGCCAAAAAGTGGGAGCCTAGACTCCAAATCCATGTGTAAGCTAACATCATAAACTTGAACTCATTCATGAAAGTATACTTAGATCATGTGGGCTTGTCAAAACTTTTAATATGCTTGAAATAGACTTGATAGTCAAAATCATGGATTGATACATGGCTGATTCATAAACATTCTTTCATGCTAAACATCTCATCATGCTTGAAAACATAGATCATAATCTTAAATTTTCATGATTGCATAATTGGGCATAAAAATTTCAAAACTAGAAATCATAAATTGTAATTCAAAATACGTATAAAACATGACATGAATCTAAAATATCATTTAAAACACAAAGGGAATTTCATGAAATTGGATTAAAATCCCATAAGATTATAAACTAGACTTTAAGACTTGAATTCATGAACTTGATGAGAAATTTGGGCATGAGAGTGAAAGGAAACTCCCATTCATAGCCCTACATACCTAGGTAATCGGATTCTACACTCTTCCTTGAAAGCCCAAGAGAATTGTAGGAGAACGTGAAGAATTCTAGAATTGATCTGTTTAGGAATTCTCTAATCTTACATGCATGGGAGGGAATAGATTAGAATAGGCTAAACCCTCTTAAAATCCTCCTAACTGAGCTTAAAATGATGTAGTTTAGGGCTGAGGAACCAAGAATTTATGAAATTACCCTTAATGAAATCATAGGAAAAAACTGAACTGCCAGCTGCTACAACCCGTGCCACAAGTCGTACAATTGACCTATGACTCGTGGTAGCCTTCCGTACTAACCAAGTCCTAAAACATCAGTCCTATGAAAAATTCCATGAATCCTACTATGACCAGTAACTACTACCTAAGAGTCGTACCCCCACTCGTACAATCAGCACTTGGAAAGTCCTCTGTTTTTGTTATGATCCGTAGCACGAGTCGTACCCACACACCATGACTCGTAGTGGGGACTCATGGTTTTGAAGGACAACTGTTGAACCCTTAGTATGGGTCATAATATGAGTCATACCATCCTCATACAAGTTTTACCATCCTCATACGAGTCATATCATTGATCGTATTGAGACAAACGTGAAGGTTTTTTCCTGCTGAACACTTTTAAAATCCTGAATTTAGTCTTAGGAACTTTTGGGGTATAACATTCCACTTAAAATTATTTTTCAGTAGTTCATCCATAATTGGGTTATGCTAAGCCATGGGATAACTTGGAGCCATTTGTAGTTCTAAGAACTGTGTCGCATCTAAGGTGTAGACTGGGGTTGTAACAAACTTGGTGTCAGAGCCTCAGTTTTAGAGTGTCCTATGATGTCTGAAAGCCGCATCTAGTAGAGTCCTTTTCATAGGTGTGAAGCGCACTATACCTATGAGAAGGAGGCTATAAAGCGTTTTAGGAAAATTCCCTTTCTTTATGACTCTTACCATGGGTAGAGTATGAATCTCTAAAGATGTCCTTCTAAGTCGTGCTCTACCCTTTTCAATTTACAATGCCTCCCAAAAGAGGAAATGGAAGGAGAAATGGTAATGCTAACCAGCCAGCCCCACTAGCTCCAGCAAACCCCTCAGAAACATCAGGTGTCACATGTGGAATTTCGGGCTGCTATTCAAATGTTAGCTCAGGCGGTGACCAACCAAGTCAACGAACAAGTCATCGCACCTGCCAATGCCAATGGGTCTACAGCTGCCGCTAGAATTCGGGACTTTACTCGGATGAATCCCCCAGAATTTATGGGTCTAAGGTAGATGAGGACTCGTAGCAGTTCATTGATGAGGTTTAGGAGATCACCCAAATCATGGGAATTACCTCTGTCGAAAGTGCAGATTTGGCTGCTTATCAGCTGAAAGGAGTGGCTTAGATATGGTATAAGCAGTGAAAGGAGGGAAGGCAAGATAGTGCAAGTTTGGGGGTGTGGGATGAGTTTGCGACAGTTCTCCTACACAAATTCTTTCCCCATGAGTTGAGGGAAGATAAGGCTATGGAATACGTTAACTTGAGGTAGAACAACATGACAATGCAGGAGTATGCATTAAAGTTCACTCAATTATCCAGGTATGCTCCAAAACTATTTTTGAGCTAAGGGATCACATGCTCAAATTTGTAAATGGGGTATCAGATTTGATGGTTAAGGAGTGTAGGACTATCATGCTCATCAACGATATGGACATCTATAATCTTATCATCCATACATAACAAATAGAGGCGAAGAAACTAAAGGACTTGAAAAGGGAAAGTAAGCGGGTGAGGACAGGTCAGTTTGAGTATTCTCAACTAAGGTCAGGCGGTGGTAATCACCCCCAGCAGCAACAGAGACCTCCAGCACCCTTTTCAACCAATGGTCCTCCTTCTAGGCCCTGAAAAGATCAGAGGGGTGGAGCATCAGGCTCCTAGTCTCAAAGCCATGTCTCCAGCAGCCGCACTTCTCCTGTATGTCCTAAGTGTGGTAAGAACCATTCGAGTGAGTACCACCTGGGCAAGAGGATTCTTTTAGCTGTGTGACGACCCAAGATGGGACCCCAGACCGAGATACGGGACCTAGAACCACGAAGGGCACCAAGCTAACCTATGGTACATACATAGCATGACTTAAGAGCATAATCAAGCGGAAATTAAACATAAGCATGGATAAGCGGAAGTCTGTATCTCAGAAAGCGTAAGTAAACTGACAATATCACAACACTGAGTCACGAAGCTGAACATACTAACTTTATGTCTGAAAGCCTCTACTAACTGATAAGTTGCTGGGACAAGCCCCCAGCTATCTCCAAGTTCGAAACTAAAGCAAGGCATACAAAATAAATTGATAGATGTCCTCGGATGATGAGGACTCACCAAGACTTGGAAAACTAGCTGATCTAAGCAGGACCGAGCTAATGGTGAGGCTGAGATAGATCACCCGAACTTGTATCATGAGATGATATAGCATAGAGTATGCGGTCAGTACTTAAAATACTGAGTATACAGGGAAAGTAAAACATGCTAATAGAACGTTAGTGTGAAATCATGAACATAAATCAAGATAGATCATAAGAGTGAGGGAAATATGCTATAATCCATACATCTGAACTCTACGTATCCGTAAGCTATTCATTGTAATTTGAACATAATGACCCAAGGTTTAGAATAGAAATCGTATAACTTGTCATGCTTGAAATCGTAAGTGAAAACTTATAAACCGATCAATGGGTCAAAAATGCTATAAAACATGGTATCATAAGTCATGAACATGAGTAATTAAAAACATGAGGAACAGTGAGAGTTTCTTATAACTTGCATGCCCTATGTGAGCATATATGGAGCCCGACCTATAAAGACCTAGCTGGGAGGGTGTTCATACCTTGCCAAGGGTAGAACCATGAAAAGGGCATGATATCACTCATGGATGGCCCGTATGGGCATGGGAAATACTCTCGTGGAGGACCCCATTATGGCTACATTGACAAGTAGTTTTGAGACCTGGGTGCGCTAGAACCCCAGTCTACTCGGTGTTAAATACTACTCCCAAAACATATAAGTGCTCATATTATAATCATAAAACATACTTGAAATACATGGGCTAGTTGGAATCATGAGATTCATAAATGTTTGAGATACATGAACTGGTCATAAAATAGGTTCGTGAGTCGGCCATGATCATAAACTTGGTATTCATAAAAGCCATGCATGCTTTAGGAAATCATCATACTCTAAAATTCATAAATTCATGAAGGTTTATTGGGAAAATCATGCATCATGATCATAAAATATAATTTATTTCATCATACTTGAAATCATGGACTCCCTAAGCTTAAATTTCAGAAATCATGCACAATAGGACATAATCTTCATAAACTTAAAATCATGAATTAATAATTAAATAGAGGATTAAATTTTCTGTAATAGCCATGAAACCTCAATCAAATCAGGAAGGAATTATACCCGTAGAGAAAGCATGAAAGCTCTCAAGAAAATTGGGTAGTAACCTTAGAGTTCAACTTGACATGCATTAGAGACTTGAATCATAGAACTGGGGTGAAATTGGACATGAGGGTGGAAGAAATTCCCCATTAATGCCCTACATACCTAGGTAAATTGATTTCTAAGCTTGCTTTTAACACCTAATAAAATTGGGAGAGAATTTGATGAGAAACCCTAGCATTGATCTTGAGAGGATTTCATATCTAATGTAGTTATGAGCGCATAAGGACTTAGGCTAGGTTAATCCCCTTAAAACATCCTTCATGAAGCTTAAAATGACATCATTAAGGAGTTATAAGCTTAAAAATTTACAAAAATACCCCTGGGAATGCATAATTAAAAACTAACTACCAAGCACCACAAATCGTACCACTAGTCGTACCACTAAACAATGACTCATAGTTTTATTCTGTCGTTAGCTAACCAAATTTTCCAAGTTCATTGTTTTTCAAACCATAGGACTCACAATGACTCGTTGTTTCCAATAATGAGTCATATCATGACTCGTGAAATCAGACCTTCCCTCAGCATACCCAAACCAAGACTGCCTCCCACAACTCATTGTTTCCTACAACGAGTTATAAATGGACTCGTTACGACTTCCTACGACTCGTACCACAAGTCATCATTACTAGGATCAAGAGAACTGCTATATTCCATGAATGCTTCAGTGATCCGTACCATGGAACAATGACTCGTACCGCGAGTCGTTCTGAGAGAAAATTGTAGATATTTCTGCTGAATCTGCTACAAACCTAGGGTTTGATAGTAGGGAATTTTGGGGTGTTACATTATATCCCCCTTGGGAAAATTCGTCCTCGAATGTGGACTAATAAAGCTGAAAATATAGGGAAAGAGTTGCAATCCCGGAACTAAAAGCCATAGACTAAAAACTGATGGAGTGACTAACTCTAGATTGAGATACATGACTAACTGAATTCACGAAACATACATGCATGAAATCATATGAAAGAAACTTAGAGACATGAACTTGACATGAACCTGAATAGAGTACTAAGGAGGAAACTGGTACCTCATGTTGTAATTGAGCCGGAAGGAACATGATGCGGGTATTTAGCTATCATATCTGCTTCAGCTTCCCATGTAGCTCCATCAACTAGCTGATTTCTCTATAAAACTTTCACTAAAGCTACTTCCTTATTCCTCAACTTCTGAACCTGAAGATCAAGGATCTCAATCGGAACCTCCTCATAAGTAAGGCTATCCTTCACATAATGCTCTTTACTGGAAAAGCTAAGGCTAGGTCACCAATGAACTTTTTCAACAGAGATACATGGAAAATTGGATGCACCAAAGCTAACTCTACTTGTAGCTCCAACTCATATGCCACCTTGCCACCTCACCTCAAAATCCTATAAGGATCAATATATCGGGGACTAAGATTCCCTTTCTTATCGAATCTCATAACTCTCTTCATGGGAGATACCTTTAGATACATCTGATCATCTACCTTAAACTCAATCTCTCTCCGCCTAACATTAGCATAAGATTTCTAACAACTCTAAGTTATTTTAATCTCTCCCTAATGAGCTGAAATTTCTGCATGGCCTCATGAATTGATTTTGGCACGATCGACATAGCCTCACTTACCTAAAACCATCCAATATGTAATCTAGACCTCGGCCCATAAAGAGCCTCAAGCAAAACCATCTGAATGCTGGAGTGATAACTGTTAATGTAGGAAAACTCGATGAGAGGTAAATGATCATCAAAAATACCCTTGAAATCGATCACACATGCTCTCAATATGTCCTCAAGATTCTGAATGGTCCACTCAGCCTGACCATCAGTCTTTGGGTGAAAAACTATGCTAAGCTTCACATGAATACCAAATCCCTTCTGAAATGATCTCCAAAACTGCGAGGTGAACTAAGTAACCCTATCTAAGATGATGGACAAAGGAACTCCATGTAATCAAACCAACTCCCAAATTTACAATCTAGCATAATCCTCAGCTAAATTGGTAGTTTTGACCAGTAGGAAATGGGATAATTTGGTCAATCTATCCTTAATCACGCTTATAGAGTCATACTATCGGTGTGTACAAGGCAAGCCTATAATGAAATCCATATTGATATCTTCACACTTCCAAGTAGGGATGCTAATATCTTGAAGCATACCTCTGGTTCTATGATGCTCAACCTTCACCTATTGGCAATTCGAATTCTTAGCTAGAAACTCCTCTATGTCTTTTTTCATGCCATTCCACCAATAGGATTTCCATAAATCACGATACATCTTGGTGGCACCTGTATGGATAGAGTACCGATATCCATGAGCATTGCTCAATATGCGCTCTCTCAAGTCATCTACAACCGGCACACATAATTGGCCTTGCTATCAGAGTACACCATCTACCCCTTGGGAAAAAACCTCCATTTTCTGATTTTGAACAACTTCCTTTAGCTTCACTAGGATGGGATCTTCATCTTGCCTTGCTTTAACCTCTATCACCAATGAATATTCTGACCCATTCTGAACAATACCACTACCATTTGTCCAATCTGTAAGGTGAACCCCTAAATGAGCAAACCTATGGACATCCTTCACCGACTCCTTTCTTTAATTCTCCACATGAGACACACTCTCCATGGATAGCCTACTAAGAGCATCCGCCTACTATATTGGCCTTGCCAGATGATAAAGGAAATTCGTGTCATAGTCCTTAAAGAGCTCTAGCCATCTCCTTTGCTGCAAATTCAGGTCCTTCTAAGTAAACACGTACTGAAGGTTCTTGTGGTCCATGAACATATCCATCTGCACCCTATACACAACAAAACCATTCGTGCCCAGAGGGTCAGTACTGGAGCTAAAGTGAGTCGAGTCTTTAAGTCCTGAAAACTTTTCTCACAAGCATCCGACCTTGAATTTTGACCTTTTTCTCGGTTAACTTAGTCAATGGTGCTGCAATGGATGAAAATCCCTCTACGAACCTCTTGTAGTAGACAGCCAAACCCAAAAAGCTCCTAATATCTGTAGACTGATAGGTCTAGGCAAGTTCTTCACCGCTTCTATCTTTTGAGTCCACCAGCATACCCTCGCTAGACACTACATGACCCAAAAATGCTACTGAGTTAAGCCAATACTCACACTTACTGAATTTAGCAAATAGTTGGCGATCCTTGAGAGTCTGCAACACAATTCTTAAATGAATGGCTTGCTCCTCCTCACTCTGAGAGTATATGAGAATATCATATATGAAAAGAATTATCCAAATACTGCTTCTACACCCTATTCATCGAGCCCATAAAAGCTGCAGGAGCATTTGTTAGTATAAAAGACTTGACTAAGAACTCATAGTAACCATACCTAGTCCTAAAGGCTGTCTTTGGAATATCACTCTCCCTAAGTTTGAGCTGAGCTAGTGGATCCAAGGTGTATCTTAGAAAATTACTTACTACCTGAGCTGGTCAAACAGGTCATCAATCCTGGGGAGGGGATACTTATTCTTGATTGTGAACTTGTTCAATTATTAGTTATCAATGCACATCCTAAGGGAACCATCCCTTCTTGCAAATAAAGAGAACTGGAGCACCCATGAAGACTTACTGGGTTTGATGAAGCCCTTATCTAGGAGATCCTTCAACTGCTCTTTCAAATCCTTTAGCTCGGTTGGAGCCTGTATGTAAGAAGAAATGGATATAGGTTGTGTATCAGGGAGAATGTCAATACCAAAGTCAATCTCCAACTCAGGAGGGACTCCTGGTAAATCATCTTGGAACACTTCCGGATACTCACATACGATAGGAACTGACCGAAAAGTTGGGGTCTCAGATTTAGAATCCTTCACCTAAACTAGATAATATAAACAACCCTTAGAGATCATCTTCCTAGCGTTGAGGTAGGAAACAAAGCAACCTATAGGCATAGTTGAAACACCCTTCCACTCTAGGACTGGTTTTCTGAGGAACTCTACCATACGAGTTCTATAATTGACTAAAGCATAACAAGCATGTAACTAATCCATACCAAATATAACATCAAAATGGGTCATATATAACTCCACTAAGTTGGTTGAGGTTGATTTTTGAAGAATTTTGACAGGGAAATTTATGTATACCCACCGAGCTAATACCAACTCACCGATAGGAGTAGAGACTGAGAAGGGTTATGATTGGATTTTGGGACTGGCTCAACTAATAGCAACATAAGAAGTAATGAAAGAAAATTTAGCCCCTGGATCTAACTATGCATAAACATCAAGATTGAATACTCATAGCATACCAATTACCACATCGGGTGAGCACTCCTGCTCCTGTTGAGATGATAGTGCGTAGAACCTGTTCTGGCGCTATCTACCTGTTGCACTAGAAGAGGCGCCCTGTTGAGTTGGGTGAGCTACTGGAGCTGCTAAACTGGTGGCTGGGGTGTGTTCCCCACCATCGCCATGTCTAGGTGAAGGGAAATCCCTAAGTCTTGTGTCTAGTTTTACCACACTCAAAACAAGAATTTGAGCCAACTAAGTGTTACCTTGGGTGGTTCTTATCGTACCTTGCACATACTGGAAAAGGGCACTCCCCCTACCATGCTCCCCTGGACTCTAGATCTTGATGCTTTACCTAACTGGTCATGTCTAAGTCTTGATGGAACACAGGCTGATGATGGAGCTAGAGCTGACGATCTCTGGTGGGTCTGAGGGCGTGTCCACTGCCGGATCTCTTCTAGAACTGCCCGTAGCTCTCTGTCCAGGCTCTCTGGTCCTCTTTCTCTTTCTCCTTCATCTGCTTTGCCTTTATCTGCTAGGCATATATGATAAGTTAGGAGATATTTATATCATTAATCAACATGGCGGTCCTGCACTCTTTGACCAAGAAATTTTCCACCCCATTTACGAACCTGTTTATGCGAGCCCTTGGGTCAATCACCATCTCTGGTGCATACTTTGACAATTGGGTAAACTCCAAGGCATACTCCTAGATGGTTATATTGTTCTTCTTTAGATTACCTAAACTCTCGAGGAAAGAATCTGTCCAAGAAAGTGATAACAAACTTTTCCTAACCCACGAGAATTGCTTGAACTCCCCTGCTGTCCTTCTACTGTCAGAACCATATATGGGAAACCCCTTTTAGCTAATAGGAGGCCAAGTCTATATTCTCCTCTCCAGTTATCCCCATAATCTTAGTGATCTTCTGAACCTCCTCTATAAACTCATGTGGATCCTCATTCACCCTCGACCCAAGAAACCCAGGTGGGTTCATCTTAGGAAAGTCTTACACTCTCATTGCTACTGCATTCTCATTCTTGAGGAAATAGGACACTGTTTGCTGGTTTACCTGGGCTGTCATAGCTTGTGCCAACATATGAAAAGTAGCCTTGAACTCGGCATGGGAAACCTGCTTGGGCAAGGGATCTGTTGGAGCTGGTGTGGCTGGCTGACGCCCATCTCCACTACCATTGCCAAATGCTATTTTCGTTGCCATTTCTTATTTCTTTGACATGATGTAGAGGAATATTTCTACAAATTCATATAACATGAGCTTGAGGAATTGAGAGATGTACCTCATCACACGACATAGGTATGCAAGAAAGGAAATTTTCTAAAATGTCTTATAGCCTCTTCCCCACAAGTGTGACATGCTTCATAACCATGAAAAGTACTCTACTTAACGCGGCTACACCCTAGGTCACACCTAAACCTTTGCTCTGATACCAAGTAGTCACCACTCGAGCTGGGACCCCGAACTAAGATACGACACCTAGAATCATGAGGGCTCTAAGCTAACTCATGGTGCATATATAACATGACTTAAGAGCATAATAAAGTGGAAATTAAACATAAGAGTGGATAAGCGGAAGTATGTATACCTTAAAGCGTAAATAACACAACGCTGAGTCGCAAAGCTGAACATACAAACTCTTTGTTTGAAAGCCTCTGCTAATTGATGAGTTGCTGGGACAAGCCCCCAGCTGACTTTGATCTGAAACTAAAACAAGGCATAACAAAATAAACTGATGGATATCCTCAAATGATGAGGACTTACCAAGACTGGGAAAATTGGCTGGTCTGAGCAGGAGCGAGCTAATGGTAAGGCTGAGATGGACCACCCAAACCTATATCATGAGATGATATAGCATAGAGTATACGGTCAGTACTTGGAATGTACTGAGTATGCGGGAAAAGTAAAACATGCTAGTACAACATTAGTATGAAATCATGAGCATAAATCAATATAGATCATGAGAGTAAGTGCAACATGATAAAAGCCATATATCTGAAGTATAGATATACTTAAGCTATTCATTGTAATATGAACATAATGACCCAATGTTTAGAAATAGAAATCATATAACTTCTCGTGCTTGAAATCATAAGTGAAAAATTATGAAATGATCAATAGGTTCAAAATGCTGTAAAATATGAAATTATAAGTTATGAACATGAGTAATTGAAAACATGACGAACAGTGGGAGATTCTTATAACCGATAAACCCCACATGAGAATACATGGAGTCCTACCCTATAAATCCCTAGTAGGGAGGGTGTTTGTACCTTTCCAAGGGTAGAACCATGAAAAGGCGTGATATAACTCATGCTTGGCCCATACGGGCATGGGAGACACTATCGTGGAGGACCCCATCATGGCTACGTTGGCACATAGTTCTGAGACATGGGTGAGATGGAACCCCAATTTACTCGGTGTTAAATACTACTACCAAAATATATATAGTGATAATATCATAATCATAAAACATACTTGAAGTACATGGGCTAGTTGAAATCATTAGATCCATAAACATGCTTGAGATACGTGAACTAGCCATAAATATGCCCGTGAGTCGGCCATGATCATAAACTTGATATTCATAAAAGCCAAGAATATTTGAGGAAATCATCATACTCTAAAATTCATAAATTCATGAAGGGTTCATGAGAAAATCATGCATCATGATCAGAAAACATAATTTAATCCATCATACTTGAAATCGTGGACTCCATAAGCTGAATTTTCATAAATCATGCATAATAGGGAATAATCTTCATAAAACTTAAAATCATGAATTAATAATTTATAGAGGATTAAATCTGCCTTAATAGCCATGAAACCTCAATCAGATCTTGAAGGAATTACACCCATAGAGAAAGCATGGAAGATTTCATGAAAATTGGGTAGTAACCCTAGAGTTCAATTTGATTTGCATTAGAGACTTGAATCATAGAATTGGAGTGAAATTAGGAATGAGGATGGAATAAATCCCCCATTCATGGCCCTGCATACCTGGGTAAATTGATTCTAAGCTTGCCTTGAACACCCAAGAAGATTGGGAGAGAATTTGATGAGGAACCCTAGCCTTGATCTTGAGAGGATTTCAAATCTAATGTAGTTATGAGAGCATAAGGACTTAGGCTAGGTTAATCCTCTTAAAACACCCTTTATGAAGCCCAAAATGATGTTATTAAGGAGTTAGAAGCTTACGAATTTACAAAAATACCCCCGGGAAAATGTCATTAAAAACTAACTACTAGACACTAGGAATCATACTACGAGTTGCACCCTCATACAATAACTCGAGATTTCCTTTTATCGTTAGCTAAACAAATTTTCCAGGTTCACTGTTTCTCAAACCACAGGCCTCACAATGACTCGTTGTTTCCTACAACGAGTCATACCATGACTTGTGACATCGGACCTTCCCTCAGCAGACACAAAACACGACTGCCTCCTACAACGAGTTGTACCTAGACACGTTACTGCTTCCTATAACTCGTATGATGAGTCATCATTACTAGGCCTGGAAGAACTACTGTATTCCACGACTGCTCTAACGATTGGTACCGTGGAACAACAACTCATACCACAAGTCGTTCTGAGAGAAAATTGTAGATTTTCTATTAAATTTGCTACAAGTCTAGCTATGGATTGTAGGACTTTCGGGGTGTTATAAGTTGTGGACAGCTGGGTCACAAGTTAAGGAATTGAAAGTTAGTAGGACAGGAAAAGGTCAAGTCAACTACGTCAGCAGCTTCTCTAAGCCGCTCAGCTCGACTAGGTACTACCTTAAGTATAGGTGGCGATCAGTGCCAGAACTAATTGTATGCCCTATCCTCCTATTAGGACCAGGAGAACTCACCTGGTATAGTCATTGGTATGTTATGTCTCTTTCAGATATATGTTTATGCTTTACTAGATCCAGGAGCCACACTTTCTTTCATGACTCCTTATATCATAGTCTAGATTGATATTAGTATAGAAATTCTCTCAGAGCCACATTTTAGTTGCTACTCCGATTGGTGAGTTAGTAACAACCAATCGGGTATAAAGAAACTGCCCGATCACTATGTTACATAAAGTCACCTCAGTTGATCTAGTAGAGTTGAATATGATCAATTTTGACCTTATTCTTGGCATGGACTAGTTACATTCTTGTTATGCCTTTGTTGATTGCAGAACCAGAGTGGTTAAATTCTAGTTTCCTCATGAACCAGTCCTAGAGTTGAAGGGTAGTACTTCAACGTCTAAAGGTTAGTTTATCTCCTACCTCAAGGCTAGGAAAATGATCTCAAAGGGGTACATTTATCACCTAGTTAGGGTCAAGGATTCTAGTTTTGAAGCCCCAACTCTTGAGTTTGTTCCAATCGTAAATGAGTTCCCATATTTATTTCTCGAAGATCTTCCTAGAGTCCCTCCCGAGGGGAAATAGAATTTAGCATAGACCGTCTCCCAGATACCTATCCTATCTTAATTCCTCCATATAGAATTTCTCCATCTAATCTTAAAGAGTTAAAAGAATAGCTGAAGGACCTCTTAGATAAGGGTTTTATCTGACCCAATATCTCTCCATGGGGTGCACCAGTTCTATTTGTGTGAAAGGATGGTACACTCAAAATGTGCATCAATTACCGTCAGCTGAACAATGTCACAATCAAGAATAGGTATCCTCTACCCATGATTCATGATTTTTTCAACCATCTCCAGGGAACTAGCTATTTTCTCAAGATAGATCTCAGATCAGGATACCATCAGCTCAAAGTCAAAGAATGTGACATTCCGAAAATAGCCATCAGAACTCGTTATGGTCACTATGAATTCGTAGTTGTGTCTTTTGGACTAACTAATGCTCCTAAAGGTTTTATGGATTTGATGAACATGGTATTTAAGATATATTTGGACATGTTCATCATTGTCTTCATGGACGACATTCTGGTTTACTCCAGGATAGAGGAGGAAAATACAGATCACTTGGGGATAGTGTTGTAGAGTCTCAGGGACTGCCATTTATTCGCTAAGTTCAGCAAGTGTGAATTCTGGCTAAAATTAGTGGTGTCCCTTGATCATGTGGTCTCTAGTGCAGGTATTCAGGTAGATCACAAAATATAGCGATTGTCAAGGACTGGCCAAGACCCACCTCCATCGAACATTAGGAGTTTCTTGGGCCTAGCAAGTTATTACAGATGGTTCATAGAAGGATTCTCCTCCACTTCCTCTATTTTGACCAGACTAACTCAAAAGAAGGTGAAGTTTTAGTGGTCCGATGCATGTGAGAAGAATTTTTAGGAGTTGAAGACTCGACTCACCACAACCCTAATTTTGACTCTTCCTGAATGTTTAGATTGGTTTGTGATATATTATGATGCCTACAGAATTGGTCTTGGATGTGTTTTGATGTAGCATGGGAAAGTGATAGCTTATGCTTCCAGATAGCTTAAGGTTCATGAGAAGAACTATCTGACTCACGATCCTGAGTTGACAATGGTAGTATTTACCTTAAAGATTTGGTGGCACTACCTTTATGGGTTTTATGTGGATGTCTTTACTAACCACAAGAGACTACAATACTTGTTCAGTCAGAAGGACCTGAATCTACATTAGAGAAGGTGGTTGAAGTTGTTGAAAGACTATGACATGGGACGTAGTGGCTGATGCCCTCAACAAATTGTCTATGGGGAGTGTTGCTCATGTTTAGGATGATAAGACAGAACTGGATAGAGATGTTCACAAACTAGCTCAGTTAGGAGTTCATTTGATTGATTCAGTAGAAGGTGGAGTTGTAGTCTACAGTGGGTCAAAATCCTCCCTTGTGGTGGAGGTTAAGTCAAAGCAAGATGAAGACCCAATCCTACTCATGTTAAAGGAAGTAGTCCTAAAGAAAGAGGTGGAAGCATTCTCCAAAGGGGGAGATAGTGTGCTCTGTTACTAGGGTAGGTTGTGTGTTTCAGATGTAGGTGATTTGAGGCAAGAATACTAATGGAAGCTCACAGCTCCAGGTACTCTATCCAGCCAGGTGCCACCAAGATGTACCGTGATCTATGGGAAGTCTACTGGTGGAATTGCATGAAGAAGGACATTACAGAATTTGTGGCTAAGTGTCCATACTACCAATAGGTCAAGGTTGAACATCAGAGAACTGGGGGTATGACTCAGGATATTAGGGTTCCTACTTGGAAGTGGGAAGAAGTAAACTTGGATTTTATTATAGGTCTATCTCATATGCGCCGACGACATGACTCAATCTGGGTGATTATAGATCGGATGACTAAGTCAGCACATTTCCTACCAGCTAAGACCACATATTCAATAGAGGATTTTGCTAGGCTGTACATTTAGTAGTTAGTCAGACTGCATGGAGTCCCCTTGTCCATCATTTTAGATAGGGATACTCAGTTCACCTTGAACTTTTGGAAGTCATTTCAAAAGGGACTTTGAACTCAATTTATGCTCAGCACAACGTTTCACCCACAGATAAATGGTCAGGCTGAGCGGACCATTCAGAATCTGGAGGATATGTTGAGGGCTTGCATGATCGATTTCAAGGGAAGCTGGGATGATCACCTACCTCTCATCGAGTTTTAATACAACAACAAATACCACTCCAACATTCAGATAACCCCCTTTCGAGGCATTATATGGTAGGAGATATAGGTCTCCTATAGGGTGGTTTGAGATTGGTGAAGCTACCCTGATAAGGCTTGATTCAGTACATGAAACCATGTAGAAGGTTTAGCTTATTAAAGAACGGCTGAAAACAACTCAAAGCCGACAGAAATTGCATGCAGATGTAAGGAGAAGAGAGATGGAGTTTGATGTGGATAATTGGGTATATCTAAACATTTCACCTATACAAGGGGTAGGTTTGGGCATAAAGGAAAGCTTAGTACTAGATATGTTGTGCCTTACAGAATCCTGAGAGGCATTGGCAATGTGGCCTATGAGTTGGACTTCCCTGTGGAGTTAGCATCGGTGCACCTAGTCTTTCATATGTCTCTATTGAAGAAATACATCGGTGATTCACCTCAATTATGCCTTTAGAGAGTGTTGGTGTAAAGGATAGTCTCTCTTACAAATAGGTCCTAATTTAGATTCTGGACTGTCAGGTTCGTAAGTTAAGGAACAAGGAGGTCGCTTCAGTAAAACTTTTATGGAGGAACCAACTAGTTGAGGGAGCTACATAGAAGCTAAAGAAAATATGATGGCTAGATACCCTCACCTCTTCCTTTCCAACTTAGCTTCAGCACTAGTACTAAATTCTTTCGTAGTAGTCTATTCAGTTTCATGTTAGTTTCATGCTCATCAGTTCTATTCATGTATTTATATGCACCCTTGTTGCAGGAATTCAGTTAGAGTGTCTATCTCATTTCGGAGTCAGTAACTCCTTTAGTATTCAATTTATAGTCCTTAATTTTGAAATTGCAGCTCTTTCCCTACCTTTCCATCTTATTTAGTCTCCATTAGTGGACGAATGTTCCCAAGGGGGAGATATTGTAACACCCTAGAAATCCCTGGGACTAGCCCCTAGATTTTAAACTGATCATGTTGAAAACAGGGAAAACGTCCTCAGTATGAGTCACAGTACGACTCGTGAGGAGGTTATATGAGTCATACTAGGACTTCTGATATAAGGTTTTGAGGTATAGTAGAAATTTTCCAGTAAACCACGAGTTATTCATATAAGTCATACATGGGCAGTACAAGTCATACCATCAACGTGATACAAGTCCAAAGAGTCTGACAAGAGGTGATAAGGAAACCACGACTGCATGTAATGATTCTCACCCCCATGGTATGGATCGTACTAACTAGTTGTGAGACTACATGTACATTTCTTACCCCCATGGTACGGATCGTACTAACCAGTCGTGAGATGAGTTTCAGAGAAGTGTTTAGGAAATTTTAGGAAACCACGGATCATGGTATGACATATGGTGTGATTGCACAGATCGTGGTAGGCTCCCGTGGGAAACATCAGAGAATGGTGTTGGGGGCGACTCCTAACCACGAGTATCAGTACGGATCATATGATCTTGGTACGACTTGTTGGATGGGTCGTACCACTGGACATGCAGACATTTTTTTAAACGGTTTCCCAGGAACATTTTTGCAAAATCTTAAGTTCCTAATTCCTAAAGTACGTAGTATTAGGGTATTTTGGAAGGGGATTTAGGACAGTAATTGATCAGTTTCTCCTCATTCTTTCCTAATATTTCAGAACTTCATTGTAAGAACTTAGACAGACTCTCAAGACAAAAACTAGGGCTCCTTCTTCTTCTCAGAAATTCAAGCTTTTTCTTAGGGAATTCTCTTGCAGGTATGTAGGAATTCAACAAAGGGTATTCCTTTCACCCTTGTGACCTAAAGTATTTTCAGAAACTCTCATCTTTTCAGCCATAGAAGTCATGAGTTAGGGTTTCCAAACAATTTATGATCTCCCTTGCATTTAATAATTCTTCCAAGTTTCCATGACTAGTATTATGTGAAACACATGTGTTAGCTTTAATCATATGTATTCGTTTCTAGTCCTAGTTTTAGCATGATTTTTGAGTTGAAGTTTGCATGAGTTAAAGGCTGGTCTAAATTGCTACCTGTACATGGGTTAGTTTTCATCATGTATGTTATAGTTAAAGTTAGTATTTACAGATTATGGATATGTCTAGTATTTTCCCGTAATGGTCAGATTATCAGTTCATCACTTTATTAGTCTACCAGTATTTTGAATAATCTCAATTATCAGATTCTTTAGGCCCTCAGGACACTTCTGGGTTAGCCTTAGAACATCCGTTTGGAGCTAATCAATTCAGTCAGTTATACTTACAAATTCGATTGGGAGTAGTACTTAGCATCGAGTGGACCAGGGTTCCAGCACACCCAGGTTCCTAGAACTACGTGCCGCTGTAGGTCTTTAGCTCGAATGGGCATTAATTTAGTGATCACACAACCATGACTTTATACCCTAGCAAGGTATACCTATCGGATGATGTGTACACATCAAACTCTACGTCTACCTCACGTGGTTATATGTTGGGTAACAGGCACTCCCACAGCACAATATAGCCTAGTCCCAGATCTCAGAATATGTTTATGACCTTTAATCAGTTTTTACTAGCTTTACAATATTTTTCAACTTCAGACTGTTATAGTATTTGTTATTTCAGACAGAGTCATTCCATATTAATTTTTGTGCTTTAACTTATATTTTCTTATCAGTGTGGTTATGTTTTAAATTGTATAACTTCACATACTCTATAATTCAAAGTACGCATACTCCCTATGCTATATTGTCTTATGATATAGGCTTAGGCACTCAAGCTCAGCAGTGTGGTTAGTCTTTGTTAGAACTAGTCCAGTAGTATTCCAAAGATGAATACCAAGTCCAAATGAGATTGGCATGAATAGATAGAAGAAACTTTGTGGGCATATAGGATGACTCACTGCACACTGACACAAGCGACGCCATAATCGCGTGCTTCTGGAATTGAAGTGATCCTACCATTTGAGTGCCAAATACCTTCTTTAAAGTTTCCATTTAAGAAGGGCTCACTAAAGAAGAAAATGCTCGATTGCGACTTGCAGATTTAGAATCACTTGATGAGAAGAGACCGGAAGCTCAACAAAATTTGGACTATTATCAAGCCCATTTATCTCATGCTTTCAACAAAAGGGTTCTCTTGAGATGCTTCCAAGTAGGAGATCAAGTCCTTGCACTTCCCATGAGTTTGGTGGAAAATTCACCTCAAAGTGGGATGAACCACATGCCATACAAGAAACGTATTCAAGTGGCGCTTACAAGCTTGTTGATGTGGATGACGTGAGGATTGGTCCTATTAATGCAAAGTTCTTGAAAGGTACTATCCTTGAAGCAAGATGAAGCTTCTTAATGCACGAGTATAAATTGCATGTTGCTCTTTTCCTGCAAGAGTATAAACTATCAACAACTTAAAAAAATATCCCCTAGGTTTAAAACCTTGCAAGGCACAGCCTAGGCAAAAGTCACGATGCTAAAGGTCCGCTAGGTTGAAAAACTCGCAAGAGGTGGCCAAGGCAAAAGTTAGGACCAAAAAAACCTCTCTTTGTGAACTACGGAATGACTTGATCCTCTTCACCGAGGTACGTATGCAGCTTAGAGTTTTATTCTAAGTTCAGTCTCATGATTGCAGAAACCAAAAAGAACCTCACTCTTTATTAACTATGAAATGAATTCATCCTCTTCATCGAGGTACATATACAACTTAGAGTTTCATCCTAAGTTTAGTATCATGAGTGCAATATATATATATATGTGTGTGTGTGTCATGTCATTGTTTGAGTAAGGTATGATTGAATAAAAGACATTTGACCAAACATAAAAGGATCAGGTCTATAAATATTCTCTCATTAATTTGGACCCTCACCAAACACTAGTGGTTCATTGGGGGCAAACCTCTGTGGAAAATGAGTTTCTCTGATGGGATGAATATAATCTCTTAGGAAATTGAAGTCTTTAGATGTGCTAAGTTTTCAAGTTAAAGTTCTCAAATTCACGAAATCTGCAAGATGAAGTCTTCACATATGCTATGTTTTCAAGTTGAAGTTCTCAAATTCAGTAAGTCTACAAGTTGAAGTCTTCCCATATGTTACGTTTTCAAGTTGAAGTTCTCAAATTCATGAAGTCTGCAAGTTGAATTTTTTACAATGCCAAGCCTTCCAGTTAAGGTTCTCAAGTTCACAAAGTCTGCAAATTGAATTATTCAAAATTTCCAAGTCTACAAGTTGAAGCCGTCAAAATTAGCCAAATATGTAAGTTGTAGCCATCAGATTATCAAAGCCTGCAAACTGAGGGCTCTCAAATATTAGGTCTTAAGGGAATCTCCACCTCATATGGGAATGTAGAAAATGCAAGTGGAGGAAAGAGCCTTACCTGTCAAGATATAATATGCTACTATGGAGACACAAAGCCAATAAACAACAATGTTTAGAAAAAAGTGGAAGCCTAATACAATGACGTCTACATATCAAAGCAAGTACATAATTCTTGAAGTTGAAACAAAAAATAAGTATTAGCAAGAATGTGAGACATAGAGCAAAACAAAAGGAGTTTTTTTTATTTCTATTAATAACATCAACTAGTTAACCAAGTGCCCCAAAAAGAAGGAGGAAGAGAGTTCAAATAAAGTATTTCTTGTAGGCTAATCTAAACATAGCTTATAACTAACTAAATCTTAAAGGATAGATTCTAAGCCTCGTCTTTTTCTTCCACGTCATCTGACGCATTTGCTGTCACCAAGAAAATGTCAGCACATCTATGATACTCCTCTTCAGTGGCTGAGACTTAAGATTTGACTTCTTCAACTGCTTTCTTGGTAGTATCTCGAAGAGTTTTCAACTCCTTCACTTCCTTAAAGATTGGCAAGCATCAGATAGGTCTCTGGATTTCTCATCCGTTTCACTTAAGACAAGATCAATAAATGCCTTGGCTTTTAAAAATGACTTTGACTTCTTGACTTCCACAATCGTATTAGCATGGGATAATCGTGCCTGGTCGTAGAAAGTGGCAAGCTCAAAGAAAGATTCCAATAATTTCTACAGAGGAGAAATATCTATACCAATTCCATTCATATCCTTGAGAATCACTTGGACCTCGTCTTTAAAATAAGAAGCACAATCTGCAGTAAGGCCAAAAAGCTTACCCAAATATTGGTCCAAGCTTCCAAAATGAAATTCTTTTAAAGCTTCAGAACTACCTTTCTTCCATAAACAATAGACATGGTTGTTGGTCGTTTATGGGAATTGGGTTTTTCTTTTGTTGTAGTTCTGCCATAAGGAATAGAAGTAGCCTCTTACTCTGATTTAGATGTCAAAAGTGATTTTTTTGAGTTCGGCACTGCTATAGAGTCAGTACTATCTTACGGCTTACTTTAGTGGGAAATTTTCAAAATGTTGACGTTGCTTGACTGCAAAGTCATTTAGTTACCATTGGATAAGAGAAAATTTTAAATAATTACCTGTTTAATACCCATCAAAGTTCTTGAATAACTTCCATTTTTATCAAAAACCTCCATAGCATGCAAAATAGTATCTCGTGGCTCGTCTAAAAATGGTTTCCCTTTCTTCCAACAACGATCTTCATGACTGCTACTACTCTCATATGGAGATGGACACTTGTTAGAAGCTTGATGAGTCTGAGCAGATGTCTTTTCTTTTGGAGCTTTTTTGTATGAAAGTTCTATGCTCTGGTGTGGCATAACTACCTTAGATTTAAAACAAGAGACTTTATCACAACTAAGATGTCTTCGTTGTGTTGTTGAAGGGCGTCAACAACAGGACCAAAGGCATTTTCTAGGAATTGCATGTGATTTTTGAGAAAGTTCCCATGTACCTTTTCCTACCAAGATTTATAATTGAGTGATTTTTTTCATATTAGACACACTAGGAGGAAATGTTGCCAGACCTTGGATTTAGTTAACATGCAAATTCATGCGAATTTTAATCCATCTTCTAATGAACCCTCACGAAAATCTTGGTCTAGCTGACCTGGAATATTTTGGAAAAAGCCAAATTGGCGACTAAACCTATAAGGATTATAAGGCGTAATAATGAAGATATATCCATTCCTCAAAGGGAGATACTTGGAGTGAATACTCATAAAGTGATTCGATTCAAATACCTTTTCACTACCGTCATCATAGTAGTGGTACGAAGGAAGTCTTTTTACCATTGTGGCATCCTAAATGATGTTTCCTCCTCCATGAATATGCTTTCTTGGGTCCTCTTTCTTGAAATACCTAGCAGCAGCCTTGTCAGAATATGAGGCCATAAGGGGTTAGCTGGACCACTTGCTAATGGATAATGAGTCTTGAAGTAATGAACCAACCAACTATCCACGTAATAAATAGGGAAGAAAGATCAAGTAAAATCAAGCTACGAGCACTTTGAAATTGTGCTTAAACCCTTGTAAATTCTAGCTAAGACTGGGACACGAGACTAAGACTGGGACACGAGACTAACTCTTCATCCTATATGCCAAATGATAGGAGATTCTAAAAATGCTGGGACGAATAAAGTCACCTCCTTTTGTAGGAAGAGCAAATATACATAAAACAACAAGAAAAGAAGGCAACTAAGTATGTTTCATCCTTCCTATAACTCTTGATTCCTATCTTATGGAATAAGGTTTGTTCAACGGCCGACCAATTCACATCCTTATCAACTACTCCAGTTGGATTATGCAATGACTTGAGATGAGCAGACTTCTTTTCTTTTCTGGGGGACATTGTTTGTACTTCGTAGCTTTCTTACACTAAAATGCTATACACTTTCTTATAGGTAAATTCAGGTTATTGCTATGTCCCTCTCGTAACTAGAGCCATCAAAATAGGCTTGGCCCTTGAGGCTAGCCTAACCTAGACCGCTATTAGTGTAGGATTGGGTTAAGATTTTTAAGCCCATTTAAATCGAGGCTTATAAGCCCAACCCAAGTTAGCTAGCTGTCCCATGAGGCTTGACTGAAGTTGGACCGAGGCCGGCTTGTAGGCCGAAAGACAATTTAATTTAAATTTAAATTGAAAATAAGATTGTGAAAAAAGAAGTAAAAACTAATAATAGTAATTACCAAATAAGTCTTAATATCATATACAATACTTTGCTCATTTAGCATTAAGTTCCTAATATTAAAATTTCTACTCACCAAGTATAAATTTGCATCAATCATGAAGATGTTCAAACACTTGTTACAACTCGAAATCGATTGCACAACTTTACCCAAATTCAAAGTGGTAATTTTTAAAGTGAATTTAGATATTATTAATTTTGATATATAGTTATTTAATAATGTTTACTAATTAAACTTACATATGAATGTAGATGAAAATGAAGATGTTAATTAAGATAATTTTATCAGCGGATTCAAATATGTTTGACAATGTGTTGAATATGTTATAAGTTATCATAGAATTATTTACTTTTATATAATCATATGTTAGAAATGTTAAAAAATTGTGATACCTATAATTTTAAATGTATATTTAAAAGAAATTTTCTTATAAAAAAAGATTGAAAATATAAAAGGCTAACTCACCCTAGCCCGAGGCCCTTTTAGGGCTGAGTTTGACCGACTATTTTAAGGCCCTTTAAAATGAAGAGCCAGCCCATTTTAGCCTATCGAATTTCTTGGCCCATGAGGCTTGGGCTTGGTTGGGCTGGCCCAGCCCATTTGACAGCTCTACCTATAGCTGATAGAAGACATCAAACAAATGCTCACAAGCTTGAGGGAGAAACCTTTTACCCCCCCCCCCCTCATATGTACCTTTAAGTTCTGCAACATTTGGAACGACCTCCTTACAAGGACTTCTTGCTATGGGTAAACTGCTAATTGTGTGTAAATCCCAAGGTGACATAGATATCTTTCTAGATGAGGTAAGTAATATATTTGTATGAGGACACCAAGCTTCGCAAAAGGCTTGTGTGATATTTGTATTAAGATCATTAGTAAAAAGTGAATCATGTATGACATAGTACACTTTTGCAGCCTTCAAAGCCTTGGCACTACTGCTAAGAACATCTTTATCCCACTCCCAATAACCAGAAATGTAGTGAAACTCACTATCAAGTGTGAAAGTATTAATCCAATTAATCTCTCCATTCAAAATTCGTCATCCTAAGCATAGAAAAGAACTTTCTATATTCCTTGTACGATGATTTGAAGAGTGGATTGCCTATGTTTTGGGCAGATGACAGTTGCATTCAAGAGTCCATCGTCCAAACAAGATAGATTTTTCAAGATGGCCACGAAGCAGTATACTGGCCAGCTAATGGTGTATCAATAGATAATCTTATCTCCTCCTTACTATCCTCATGATATGATATTATAAGGTATCATGACTTGGAGGGAGAAGATACCAAATCACTTAAGTAAACCATGATTCAAACTGCAAAAAGAAAAAAAACGTGTTTATTAGGGCTTAATTTAGTAATCCAATAATGGTGGCTTGAAATTAAAAAAATTTTACAATCAATATTTGCGAGCATGGACTTTATAAAGTCTTTGCCTTAGACGGTATAAAGTATTTGGCTAAAGCCATGGAACACCATTAGAGGGTGTAAAGTTTTTCCCTCAGACAATGTAGAGTCTTTGGCTCAGACGATGTAAATTTCTTGCCATGAATTATGTAAAGTCTTTGTGTTAGACAGTATAAATTCTTTGGCTCGGACTATGTGACACCTTTGGCTCAAACGGTGTAAGATCTTCGCTTTGGGCATGTAAAGTATCCACTTTAGATGGTGTAAAGTCTTTGGCTCAAATAATGTGATGCCTTTGACTCAGATGTTGTAAATTCTTCACCTTGGGTAATGTAAAATCTTTGGCTCAGATGGTGTAAAATTCTTTTTTGCAGACTAGGTAAAATCTCTACCTTATAAAGTGTAAAGTCTTTGGCTCGAATAATGTGGTGCCTTTGGTTCATACGGCATAAAGTCTTTATCTTGGGTAATGATGTTGAACATATTCTTATCCCCATTTTCTATACTTTTATGCATCTCTTGCCTTGTTTTGAGTTCATTGTCCTTATGAAATGCATAAATTTATGATGATGTGTATTAAATAAGCTAACAAGTATTTTATATGGTTTTTGTAGGTAATCAATGTAAAAGGACTCAAAAATGGCCCAAGGCATGAAGAAAGAGGAATTCGAGAAAAGTAGGCCTGGTGAGATAGCGGGTGTGGTGCGCTAGCGTTGAAACTTTAGAGAAAATTGCACTCAGGTTGGTGCGTTGGCTAGCGGCGCGCCAGACCCCAAACTTTAGAAGAATTTTAATCAACAACTTGGCGACATGAGTGGCATGGCACACCAAAAGTATTCTGGACTTGGGAAATTTTCTAACACTCTGGTGCAGTGAGTGGCACGGCACGCCAGGTCCCTAATATGCAGAATTTGACTAACACCTTGGCGAAATGGCTGGTGCGGTGTACCAAAGGCTAAACGTTAAAGGAAATTCAAGCCACAGTCTGGCGAGATGGGAGGCACGGTTCACCAGGGCATGTCCATGGAGGATTTTAAAGTCTAAAAGTTGAATTTTCCAAGGGCAAAACAGTCATCTAATACCTTGCTTATAAATATAACATCAAGGGAATTTTTGTTTGGAGTCCTTCATCAGTCTTGGATTAGTTTGTACGCAGTTCTTGCGGGAAGAGACAGAAGTTCATTCTCTTCTAGGTTTTCTTCTTTACTTTATGCTTTTGATTTAATTGATGATTGCTTTAGTTTTTGGCCTGAACATGAGTGGCTAAACTCTTGCTCTAGGGTTTTTGCCACAACTGATGGTTGAAGTTTGAATACTCTTTTATACTAGACTTTAATTCTTCATTCAAGATTATTTATGCTTACTTGTTTTAATTGGTTATTCGTTAGTCTGGTCACCTTGCAAATATTATCTGTTGGCTCTTGGTTGAACTTGGGAGAGGAAACTAAGGGGGTTAAAAGAAAGAATAGAAAAGGTTTCAATAATCTTGTTTTAAATTAGTTCAAGAGTTGATTTCTTTGTCGAAGATAGGGATATATCCTTCAACTCTATTCATTTAAATACAAGTATCTTCATCGTTGTCTCATGTTTCTCTTGCAACCAAGGATATAGGTGATAAGGTTCATGAGATAGTTCTTAGATATTCGGGAGAATAGCAAGAAATGGGATCACAACTTACAACTACCAATCTTAGAAGAGTTTAGTCTAGTATAATCGAGTCCTACAACTCAACCTAAAAGCAAAAGTGCAAAGAACCTAGATTTTCATCATCATTTGAATTACAAACACTTGTGAAAATCATTTTTGTTTATTAATTTAATTTATCTTTCAAAGTTAGTAGAATAATCTCAAAAACCATTTTCCCATTTTATCTGTGTTTATTCGAATAGTGAAATAAAATGTTAACCTTGAGCAATTAATTTGACAGGTCTCTGAGTGATCGATATTGAAACTTCACTGTCCTACATTACGTGACTACCGCATGCGCTTGCGTGTGCTAGGTGATATCAAGTTTTTGGCGCCATTGCTGGGGACTTGAAGATTTATTAATTGTTTGTAGGTTAGGATTTTTAATCCGCTATTCTGCATTTTACTTTTATTTATGGTTGTTGAGAATTTCAAGTGGTGTTTGCTTATTGTATTCTAGCTACTAAAATTTAGGGACCACCCTTGGCTCAGTTTGATCCGATAAATGAGAGAACTTTTCGTAGGTTAACTATGACAGAAAACCATGAGCAAGCACAGGGCAACAACCAGGATAGGATTCTAGTGCTCAATTTTACTCGGCCAAACTTGAAGAATGCTTCGAAAGTGATCATCAAGCCGGCTATCACAAAAAAATTTAAGTTGAAGGAGGGAACCATACGGTTGGTCCAAAATACTTATCAATATCAAGGCAAGCCACATGAGGATACCGACGGAAATTTGATGAAGTTTGTGGAACTTAGTGAGAAATTTCACTATCAAAATGTATCAGATGAATATGTGAAACTGATAACGACCAAATTCACTCCTCATTAGAAAGAGTGTAAACAGTAGTTGGCAAAACAAATATACCCGACGAGCAGGGCAAATAGATGGCGCAAAGTTATCTATCAAGTCAAAATAAGAAGCATCATTGTATTGAAAACAAATAAATAAAAATTTGGGGGTTCAAAAGATTACAATTAAAATGTAAAAAATAACTATTGATCAATCAACAATATAACCAACTTGAATTAACAAAAGTGAGCAAGAGCCATAGGTATGCTTTTGAATGGGGCTTAAATTGGATTAGAATCTACTAGGCAATCGAATCGTTACTCATAAATATAAATAGCCATGGACGAGGTGGCACCCGATGTTTTTCAACTACTAGGTGCCTTTTGCCTCGGGTTTTCTCAAACCCCAAGGTTCCAAATAATATATCCATTAAGAATTGGGTCAGATTAAGCTATTTTTAGCCTTAAATCTTTAATGAGTGAATGATTATGGTTTTATCTATCTCTAGCATAGCCCCATATAATCAACAATTACCTACCATTGCTTTTTCACCCATACTCAATTTCCCTTTTACAAGAAAAAATGGAGTAAGTAAACATAACCCACATTTGAAACTATTAATAAGTTATTATAAATTGGAAGAAAACAATAGATTTATATTAAATGAGTAATCTAAGATTTTACTCTAGCAACACCCATTCCAATTTAACCCCATATCATGCACACCACTAGCAAAGAGATTTAGCTACTCATTGATGAGAAAGATGAAATTATATCAACAATTAAAATCATGACATTCATAATCAAGAGTTAAATTCAAGCACATAATTGTCTTCAATGGAGGTTCTTTTACCTTGAAGAAGAAGAAGAAAAAAAACTACTCAAAATTTCTCTCTCTAACTTTCTACCAATCTGGAATGAAATGATATATGGTACTTTCTAAAGAATGTACATAAATAGGTAAAAAATGCTCTTAAGATCCCATGCTAGATGATTTTTACCTTCTTGCAGGTGGTGTCACTTGCGAGTCACCGGCGTTCCGTTGGTACCCATCTGCGGAATGCCGCCGCATCGTAGGTGAGACAGCAGCGAACCTGGGTCTAACTACTATTGGCATCGGTGGTTCATAGGTGCTGACCCGCATTTCGCTGGTGCACCATCCACTCTGATCTAGTGAGCTCCTACATTTTAGCCAACATGTCACCAGCTCCATTCGGTGGAGAGCCGGTCCCATCTACTCAAGCTTCAGCTCTCTTCTTTAATTCCATACTTTTTCCCAAGTTCTTGTTTTCTCTACTTAAATTAAATACTTGCAAAAACTAAAGAGAAAGAGCATAAAATCTGATCACGGGCAAAATAGCATGCCCGAGATACGCTTTATACCTTAATGTAGTCTTGTTTATCTAAGTTATTTTACATACTTTCATGTGATTTTATATAAATGTGAATATATGTGCTAACCAACATAATTAGTCCTTGTTTTGTAGGTTAATAATGCATTTGAGGAACTAATTCACAAGTTGATGAATAGCAAGGAATGGAGTGGAAGCAAGTGGCGAAAGTCGGCAAGGAGCATGCCTTGGCAAGGCTGGCCGCGCCAGGCAGCGTGTCACGCTGTGCGTGTGCCGCGCCCAGCGCCGTGCCACGCCCTTGCCAAGTGTATGAGAGAAGGCAGTAAACTAGCATGCCAGCGCTGTGCCACGCTAGGCCAGCTGCGCGACAGCAGCTTGCCAACGCGCTGCATGAGCAGCGTGCCACGTTGGCCAGCGCGGTGACCCTCGGCAGCTTGGTTTCCGGAGGCACTTTCTAAAGAGCTTTCGCGTTGCCTCCGTGTCACAGAGGAAGTGCTCCGCGATACACTCCGTGACACGGAGCCGTTCCATTACAGGCTAAATTATGCACGTTTTCCATTTACTATAAATAGGACCCTTAGCTCCTAAAATCAGGGGGTCACGATTTTATTCTGCAAAACCACCTAGAAGTGAAGGGAGAAGTGGGAGAACTCATCTAGGGTTTATCAAATTCCCTTCTCATCTACCAAATTCATGAAAGTATGTTAGTTTAGTATTAGTTAATTGTAGTTTTACGAACATGAATGGCAAGAACCCTTCCTCTAGGGTTGAAGCCATGAATTATGATTGTGCTTTTATGAAATTGTTTTGGAATTAAGTTATTGATTGTTGTTTTCGTCTTGCATTCTCGATTGTTGGTTGTTTTTATGATTGATCACCATGAAAGCATATTTGTTAGGTTGAGTAATAGCTTGAGAAAGCATTACCTAGGTCAGGACATGAGAATGTAAGGAGCATGTTTGTCTCTAGGGAGAGATATTGTGTTAGGATAGAAATATACCTCACAACTTGCTTGGTTGACACACAGGGGTTATGAAAGACCAACTTGGGATGTCACATCACCACTCAAAGAATTAGTTGTGAGGCTAAGTTGAGTTAAATGGTTAGACGTACGAAAGTCCCTAATTGTTTCCCTGTAAACCACAACATAATTGATTGCCCGCGACTAGAAAATTAAACTCCTCGCTCACAATGATGCAGTGAGGCTAGATTGCCGTGTTTAGAGGCTCGAAAGACCATAAACATGCAATTCTAATTATGTGAAATAACAATTGATAGTTCCATGCTTAACCCATTGCAAATCGTAGGATCGCATGATTAATTGGTTTTAACTCTATGTTGCTCCTAGAGTGATTTCAGAATATTTCGTTGACCCAAACTTAGACTTAATTAATCTCAATCGAAAATGTCCATAACCAACACTTGAGGTATTTAAGATCACAATAGAAATGGATAGTTAGAGGAATGGGTCCAGTCCCTGTGGGTTCGACAATCCGGTTCTTAAAAAGAGCCACTATATTACTTGCACGACCCGTACACTTGCGGACGCACGAATCGGGCACGTCAAAATCCTCTCAAATGACTTAAAAACTAAGCAAAAGCTCATGTTTAAAAGTCTAATGAGTTGGTAAATTACCAACTCATCAAACTCCCAAACTTGAACCATTACTTGTCCTCAAGTAATGCAATTGTTTATATCTGAACTTTAGTAATAAGCATGTCATATGAGATTAGGCACAAAGGACCACTACGACCTAGACAACCCAAAGATCGCTCACCAACACAAAAGAAAAGAGGAGACTCAACACTTTACGCAAATTCTTTAAGAGATAACCACAATCAATTTGGAATGATTCACATTTGATTCCTTCATTCAAAAGAAGTGGCATTTTTTGTCACAACAAGCTTATAAAGCATCTTAAGTCATTAAAAATTCACATTCAAAGTTTGCCTTCAAGCTTACTACAATCTTGTCTCAATCATATCTTTTGGCACGTGCAAGCATGTCCCTCAAGGAGTTTATGCTACTCACAACAAGAGAGAATCCCATTTAGTTATCAAGCAATTCACACTCAATAGATTATAGAATAAAACAAATGCTCACTCTCACAAAGAAATTATCATGCACATAACTTGACCTATAGACTTGCCCTTCATGTAACTTGCTACTAATGTAGAGTTACTACAATTAAAAATCAATTAGTACTTGGAGGTCATGACGTAAGTTAGGGGTAAAGGTAGGATGACTTTTACGTTCTAGTGACTAGAACCTCCCTAATGTCCTATTGTGAATCTTATTTCATGCTCCATTCTTAGATTACTCTCACCTCATCTCTCCTTGAACATCATTTCCATTTTTGAAACAAGAGCCCCCTTATCTCTCCTTAGTAACCACTTTTCATCTTATTTGAGCAAGATGTAGCACCTTTTTACAATTCAGTTCTTTTCACTCAATCAATTCATTTATTCTTTTCATGATGTGATTTTATCTAACATTGAAGTTCACATCGTTCTTCCTATTTTCCTTCTTGCAACCCCCAAACTTAGAATTTTGCCTCATCTTTTCCTTTTTTATTTCCACACTTTCGGGACTTCGAGCATCATTTTTGCATTTCTTCTCACAGCTAGCACTAGGGAGGATGGGTGCCAAAGAGGGATTACGAAAATCGTATTGGGCTTGTAATGAGGCTTCCAAGGAAAAGGCTTAAAGGCTCAAATTGATAACAAGGATTCATGCTCAAGGAGGTCATATGGGTAAAGTAGCTATCCAAAAGAAAGCCTAAAATCATCTTCCAAGTGAAACCACATCTAGGATTTCGCCTTGAGTCACACTTGGGACAAGTTCTACACAATCGTTCATGGAAGAGAATTGAACTAAAATCTTTCCCACAAAGCATCACCCTCCAAGGGTTTCACACCATTTTAATCACCTTTTCAAGAGTTATAAAACAAAATAACATGAGAATCAAGAAGCAAAAAAAAGGATGTGTAATTTATGAGCAAAGAGTACTCAACTCTCAAATTCAAATGCCCTTTTCGTTCTCAAAATTCAGCCATGCCATTCAAGAAATTTTTTCTGGTGGTACCTCTCTGAAGCCATTGCAGTCATTGACTCAAAAGGACTTAAACTTGGTATTTCCCCTTAAGAAAGTTGCCTCTTAATCCATCATTAGAAAATGCCACCTAGTTCGATAACAAGAAAAAAAGAAAAGAAAATCTCTCACTAGGATAGAACTATGGTACAAAAGAAAACCTTTAGAGTTTATTCACAAACTACTATGAACAAAAGGCGACAATCAAAACATGGGTCACAATATTTTGCAATTTAACACCAACACAATTAATGGCACTAACAATTTAAGAATAATTTTTTCATTCATTTTTCCTTCATGACATGCCCGACAAGGGCAACAACCAACCAACCACAGCATCATAAAACTACAAATCAACATCAAAAGTTTCGCCAGACAAGGGAAACACGAATATCAAAAACAATCCCGACAAGGGTAGAAGAGTTCAAAAATAATAACCACAAGGGACACTCATCCCACCCCAACTATAAAAAAATACATTGTCCCCAATGTAAGCATGAAAAACAAATGAGGATAAGAACTCCTGATATGGTAACTCCTCATCATCATCATTGGCCGCAACATTCGCCTCATGGCCAGAATCTACCAGATCCTCCTCCTCATCACCTAAGCTCTCGAACAAGTCATCTATGGGGTATCGAGTTGTAGACTGGGCAACCATAGCTGTGAGAAGTTCTTTTCCATGTCGGGAACCTCCATTGGTGCACAACTTCTCAATTCCCTCATTTCAGCCCTGAGAGAAGTGATAGCCCCCTCCACAACATCCACTTGAGAGCACAACTTGCTCATGCTGTCAAATACAACTTTTACCTCTTTTTTCATAGTCTTGGAAATCAGGGTAGGGAGCCTTTAAGCCAACTTTTAGAGTTGGCTCTAGTGGGAATGTGTCATCTACACAAGTTTTTGAAGTCCACTAGAGTGAGAAGAAGTGGGAGGAGGTGAGGATCCTCTAAAAGGTGCTTCTCCGAAAGCATGGCCTGATGCCTAAGGATGTGGCATGTTGAGATTGGGGGCAATGAGGGTCTCCCCTCTCCATGGGAAGTGGAGTCCTCAATAGCCTCAAAGGCTTGCAGTCATTTTCTCTTCACATTATGTGCCTCTGCATCCCTCTTTCTCTCCACATTGATGACACTTATGGCGGAGCTAGGGGCTTCATCCCGGAACAAGGGTACCCCGGCATTCAGGAATAATTGAGATATAATGACAACATATGGAATAGATGTCCCTTGCTGCCTAGCCTTGCTCTTCATATGGATAGCCATGATTTCCCCAAAATTAATGGGGATCCTTGTCATAATGCAGGCAATATGTATGGCTGCCTCCATATTCACTATTTGGTCATTCTTGGAAGGCATTATTCAGCAATAAACACACTCCAACCATAGTTTAGCCTCAAACTTGAGGTTATGCCTTGAAATCTCTCCACCCATAGAGGCCTAAAATGGCTGCGGACTGGCAATGATTGGAGCTATCTAGCTGAACTGATTGTCTTTTTTAGCCACTCTATTTGTATACTCAATCCCTGTATTAATCACATCAGCCCAGAACAATGCATTGATCACCGCTGGAGTGATATCAATCTCTACAACCTACACCATGACAGAAGGAAGACAAGGGAACTCATCAACTTTTCCCCTATGCTTCACATTCTTTTGCTGTGCTTGATAAAATGCATAGAACATTGGAACAAGGATGGGATAATAGTTTGGGATAGGCTCAACAAAGATATGCCAATGGCGGTAAGTGAACTAGTAATACCCCAAAAGTTCCTAAGAAATAAATGGGAGAATTAGAAATGAGTTTTGAAAAAAATCTAAATTTTTGCACCAAAAAGACTCATGGTACGAGTCAAGAAAGGAAGTGATAGGTCGTGGTCTCGACTATGGTGGAATTCTGAAGTTGGTTTCCAGACCACGAGTCACACCACGAGTCATGAGGTGTAGGTACGACTCGTGTTAGGAGTCGTGATGAGTTTCCTGGTGGTGCCGGGGTATGATTTCAAAGATCATGGTATGACTCGTAGTAAGTAACCATTAGTCGATGGAAGTCGTGGTCAGGAATTGGCTGGTGAAGGGGATGATGTCACTAATAACAATACGACTCATGGTAGGACACCACAAATCGTTATATGCAATCGTGGTGAGATTCATAGAAGCTACAGGGATGAGCAGTGGTGACCACGGGAGATAGCCATGAGTCGTTACTTCGTGGTACGACTTGTGGTGAGAGTCGTGATAACGACAGTCCCCATTTTTCTAGATATTTTATTAAGGGCATTTTCGTAAATTTTCAAGCTCCTAATTCCTAAACTATGTAGTTTTTAGCTTTGTTAGGAGGATTTTAAGAGGGTTTAGTCTATCCTAATTCATTCAACTCCCATTCATGCAAGAGTAGAGGCTTTTATTTGAAGATCAAGCTTGAAACCCTTCAATTCACCTCCAATTCTCTTGGGCTTTTAAGGAAGAAGGTGGAATTAGATTTTTTAGGTATGTAGGGCTACGAATGGGAGTTCCTTTCACACTCATCCTCAAAATTCTCTTCAGTTCGGTGACTTTAAGTTTGAGATCTAGACATGACCTTATAGGGCTTATTCCTAATTTTATGAAATTCTCTATAATTTATTATGGGTCAATTTCCTTCATGTTTAAAATCATGTTTTAAAATCTATGGGTAGATTCTACACCTATGTTGATTATTAATTGATATTTTCAAATTTTAATCAATTTACATCTAATTATGCAAGTTTCATGAAAGGTCACGTTATGATTCTATTTTGATTGTGATCTTCCCAAGACTTAATTTATGATTTATGTTTTATGATATGATTTTCTTCAAGTGCTCTTCGTAGATTTATGAAATTCAAGTATAGTGAATTTTCTCAAAGCATGTATATTCTTCATGATTTATGAGTTTATGATTTTGGCGGAATCACGGGCCCTAATTCATTACTTATCATGTATTTCAAGTATGATCAAGAATGTTATGATTTATCTAGCCATGAACTTCATGAATGATTTCACGATTACTATATGAGCCTTCATGTGCATGTTTTTGGGAGAAGTGTATAGCACTGAATAGGCTCGGTGTTCAGGTAAATCCTGTGGTCTCAAAAATACGTGTCACCGTAGGTATATGTATTTGTAGACCCTTTCTGATATCACGTCATGTACGTCCTTGGTCTGGCAAGCCTGGGAAGGCTCTCCCACTTGAATGAGATAGTTGGGGCATCATGTAAGCTCTATCATGATGGTGTCGGTTAAGAAGAGTTCTCCTATTTTTCCTTATGATTTATGTTTTTACATGGTTTCTCTTATGATCATGACTATGATTAGATTATGAATGGTTTGAAAATCTTGAGCCTCATGTTTATGTTATGACTATTATTGCATGTTTTGAACAGTCCTACTCTTATGAACTCTTTTGTATTTTGATTGGTCCATTTTATTTACCTTGCATACTCTGTACATTCCAAGTACTGACCATATACTCTATGCTGTATCATTTCGTGATACAGGCTCAAACGTTTAGGATCAATCTTTTCATTAGCCAACTATCACAGTTCATCTCAGCTAGTTGGTGAATCCTTATCCTTTGAGGACCTTCAGATAGTTGTATTGTTGTTATTTTCAGTTTCGGAGTGTTTGTGAGCTAGTCGGGATCTTTTCCCATCAGCTCGTTAGTATGTTAGAGGCTTTTCAGACATATAGCTATTTTTAGTTTCAAATTTAGTGTTATGTATTTCCGTTGTGCAAATGTTTAATATTCAGACTACCGCTATTTCATAATTCAGATTTTTTCCACCTTGATGATGTTGAGTTAGTTATCATGTTCATGCCATGGGTTGACCTAAAGCCATTTATGATTCTAGGTTCTGTTTTTAGATCCAGACTTATGTTCTGGTCGTGAGAGAACTGCGCCGTGATGTTGGGGAATTTTCCCCTCAGCCCCACCAAGTTGAACCTCTTCTCAACTGTGATAGACATCCTTCACAAATAGCATAGTGGCCCTTAATGTCGGGCACAAAAAATATGATGGCTTCTCTTGTGTTGGTGGGGGTTAAGGTTGCCTTGGCTTTCCCTTTGCCCTTGCTTTTTGATGTGGCTTGGGATTTTCCCTTGTAGGGTTGTTTCGATGAAGCCAATAATCTTAAAACCCATGTTAGTGCCACACAAATAACATTTCTTTTTGTTTTTTTAATAATGGAAAAAAATCAACAACTATCCTAATATAAGGCAATAAATTATAACGATTGGATGTCCAACAATTTGGAGGAACAGAATCAAGTATTGGTGGTACCAGTGAGAGACTAGAAAAACGTAGGTCGGGACCCACAAATCGCCACTAAATCACTAGTACTTTACAGAAGACTGGGTGACAAAGCATTCATCCAACGCCACACCGACGTTTCACTTGTCTTGACCCGCAAAGTGCAAGTGAAATGCGGGTCTGGGCAGTGGCCTGAAGCCTTGCATCCCGACCTGCATTTTCAACCGGCATTTCGCTGGGCTTGATCGGCAGTTCATTGGTGAACTCTGTTCAGTGAAATTCACCCGTAAACTCAGTTAAATAGAACTCCTTCACATTCATGACTCACTCACTCATTTCACATTGCAATTTTATTTGCTCAAGCAACACAACAAAAATAAAAATGACAATTTTCCCATAAAAACTACGTCACCCGATTTATCATTGGGAAAATCGTGCCTTTTTAGAACATGGGGTTACTCAGAACTATAATATCCATCATACACTTCCCTTCATAATTTCAACCAAAATGATCATTCACAGCAATAATATGCAATTAATCTTAAACCCCCAACATACCCACATAATGAGAAATATTCAATCAATGGAAAAATACACAAAAATGGGTAATGGGGAGCATGAGTATTGAAAATGTCTGATGCAATATAATTCACATTATTAATAGTCAACAAAATTGAAGAAATATAAAAGTTCATAGACACATACCAATTTGACAATTTGAGAAGAAGTGCAGAAATTAAAGATTTGAAGTTGCCCAACAATACTGATCCAAAGTGTGAAGGTTCATGTTGCTAAGAGGGAGTTTGAGTGAGTACAAATGAGAATAAGAGAACGAAAATGGAGATTTATATAGGTTGTAAGGAGTGTGATTGGGTAGTGGAAAGGTGGGTGTTAATGGTGGGTTTTACTGGAGGGAAGTTCGGAAAGTGAAAAGGGAGTGGTTAGGTGAAAAGGTAGAGAGAGGAGGTTTTCGGAAGATAAAAAGGGGTGTTTGACTGGTTTGGATAACTGTTTAAAGTTTTATGGGTCAGGTTAATCAATAGATTCGGTAAATATTCAAAAACACCTACTTACTTCTACCCGTGCTGAATCAGCGGCCACCGGTGGGGGCCGGTGTTTCGCCGTTTGAAACGCATGTGACCTGCCCCTGTGCCCAGTTCACTATGTTCAGGCTACGCCTAACTTGCGTTTCATGGGTCTCCACCTGTATTTGACTAGTGAGTCGTAGCTCACCCTTAGATTACCAAAATTTCTCTAGGTGCACTTGTTCACACCCGGGCTAGACCGACATTTATTGGATGCCACCAGCGTTTCACCGGTGGATCGCCGATTTCCTCTCTTTGTTACTCCACTTTCTACTTCTCACATGTGATAGGGCAATAACTCGCGCTTGAGCACTGATGTTTCATCGGTCTAGCATAGTGGCTACCCTATTTTCCTTCTCTTTGTTTGTCATCCAACTAATCTACAAAACAAAAAAAGCAAAAACATCAAAGCGCCCAAAGGAAAAACACTTAGGTTGCCTCCTAAGAAGCGCCTTATTTAACGTTGTGGCACATCAGATAACAACTCACTTCTCAATACTCTAGAGGATCATCCTCTGAACCTACCTCCTCAACACAACCTTCTTCATATGTTTCTTCATCATTCAAAACCCCTATCACCTTGCATTTATCTAGAGGCTCAGTGGTTTGACAAACCTTGAAGGTCTCTTCCTCACCTCCTACTCGAAGTTTCAGCTCACAAGCTCCACATCTACCAACATTCTCCCATGGCAAGTAATGGTCTACCCAAGATGATAGGTAACATCCATATCACAATCAAGCACGACAAACTCAGCTAGAAGGATGCACTTATCGACCCGAACTAAGACATCCTCCAATTCTCCCACCGATTTCTTTATGGATCGATCAACTAGCTACAACCTTATTGAGGTGGTTTGGGACTCCCGAAACCCAACTTCTTGAAAATAACGAGAGGCATCAGGTTTATGCTCTCCCTAAGATCACACAGGGCCTTTTTGAACACATGCAACCCAATTATACAGGGGATAGTAAAGGCTCCCAAATCCTCTCTTTTGGGAGGGAGGTTGCTTTCCATTATGGCACTGCAATGGTGTGTCACTTCCCCTACACCAGCATCAACAATCCTTTTTTTATTTAACAAATCTTTCATAAACTTGGCATAACTGGGCATTTGAAGCAAAGCATCTACTACAGGTATATTAATGGATAATTTATTAAACATCCCAATGAATTTTTGGAACTGATTGTCCTCCTTTTTCTTGGCTAACCTCTTAGGATACGGTGATGGAATCCTAGGCTCTTGGCCTATTTCGAGTAAATCCTTTTTTGTCGTTTCTTCTTCAATAGCATCATTCAAGGAGTTACATCAACTTCTCCCTCATCCAATTATTCTTCATCATTCATAATCTTTAGTGTTTTTGGCACTGCATCCTTTACTTCATCACTACCTGTTTTTGGGTCACAACATCTTTGGGCTTCACACCTACATCTTCCAACACTTTTCCACTTCTAGTTACAATTGCCATACAATAGCCATCCTTCTTCGGGTTGGGTACGGTGTCACTAGGAAGTGTCCCTTTCATTTGGGGATTCATTTGGGTAGACAAATAATTCATTTGCATTTCCAAGTGCTTTATCAATGCCGAGTGGGAGTTCACTATTTAGGCGAGGTTTGACACCTTCCCTTTTAATTCCTTGACTCCATTATCGATGGATTCCACTCTTTTGAGTACTTTAGCCAGCATATCTTCAATCTTGGAGCTTCCCACATTGCTCACACTAAGTTTTGATTGGGGGTTTTTAGCCGTTGGAGGGGGGATGTATGGGTTTGAGCTTCGGTGATAACATTCCCCATCACGATTGATCTCGGTTACCCCTTCTTTAATTATGATCAACCTAGTCCTGGTTGTTGCAATTTCTCCAACCTTGATTCTTTTCCCTTGGGCACCAAGGGCCTTGATTGGCACATTGGTACTCCAGGCAGAACCTCCCCATTTGATTTTCCAAGCATTGGCATTCTTCTTCATACCTTGGCAGTGATGCTTCACCTTCATACTGCATTGGACCTTGAGTCCCCATGGCACCGATGCTCTTAGAACGCATACCTATGACGTGCTTCATCATCAAATCAAGATGGGTCATCATTTTTTCCAAAGTCTCATTTCACTCCTCATCCCTTTTTCTTACCTCAACGGTCACAAAACTTGAATCTGTACCACTTTTAGGTACTTCAGTTTTCCTCGTGTGCCAAGCTCGGATCGTTTTAATCATTCTATCCAAAAAAGCTCTAGCTATTCCATAGGGATGGTCCATAAGAGATCCACCCGCCAAGTTATTTTGCCACAGACTTGTTAATAGAGTCTAAGGAACGATAAGAACTTTGAAGGAGCACTCCATCTGGAAGCCCGTGGTTGGGACATAGGGCCACTTTCTTCTTGAACCTCAGCCATGCCTCGTGTAAAGGTTCCCCTGGGATTTTCCTGAAGTTAGTAATATCATCTCATAGCTGCAATATCCTCGATGGATGGAAGAACATCCCTAGGAAGGCTTCAGTGAACTCTTGCCATGAAGTGATACATCTCGGAGGGAGTTCCTTAAGCCACATGATTCCTTCCCCAGGTAAAGAAAATGGGAAGAGCCTCAATGTGGTCGACTCTTGACTTGTATTTTTAATGTTGAAAGGTTGGAATATCTCCAGAAAATTTCAAAGATGCCGATTTGCATCTTCACTTGGATGACCTCCAAAGAGTCATTTCATTTGTAGCAAGGGTAACATTATGCTGGTCATATGGAACAGTACGTTCCCTACGTGGGTAGAATATGAATGGCACCTGCTATTTCTGGTATCATGGGATCTTCATCCTCGTGGTCCATATGACCATCCTCGGAACTTTCTTGCGATTGTTGGCCAATATCAGTCATCTTATAAATATACCCCAAAAAATAGCAATTGTAAGAACAAAATGCAAGATGCTAAACTAATTTAATTCAACAATCAACTAGGGACTATCTACCACCATTCCCCAGCAATGGAATCATTTTTAATTCCGCCCAAATTCACTTCTCGTAAAGAGAAATGTAAATGGTCGTTGGCAACACAAATATACCCGACAAGTGTCGGGGTTGAATCCCAAAGGGAATAGTACTTACATAGAACACAAGTCATCAATCAAGTAAAAGTAAGAAGCATCATTGTATTGAACATGGGGTTCAAAAGATTACAATTAAAATGTAAAAACAACTATTGATCAATCAATAAGATAGCCAACTTGAATTAACAAAAGTGAGCAAGAGCTAGGGGTATGCTTTTGAATGGGGCTTCAATTGGATTAGAATTAACTAGGAAATCAAATTGATACTCATAAATATAAATAGCCATGGACGAGGTGGCACCCAATGTTTTTCAACCACTAGGGTGCCTTTTGTCTCAGTTTTTATCAAACCCCAAGGTCCCAAACAATATATCCATTAAGACTTGGGTCAAATTTGAGCTATTTCTAGCCTCAAATCTCTAATGGATGACTGATTATGGGTTTTAGCTATCTCTAGCCTAACCCCTCACAATCAACACCCAATTACCCACCATTGCTTTATCACCCATACTTAAATTTTCTTTTTCAAGCAAAAAAAGAGCAAATAAACTTAACCCACATTAGCATCTGAGTAATTTAATTATAAATTGGGAGAAAAAATGATTTATATTAAATGAGTAACTCTAAGATTAATCTAGCAACACCCAATCCAATTTAACCCCAATTCATGCATACACCCCTAGAATAGTGATTTAGCTACTCATTGATGAGAAAGAAGAAATTATATCAACAATTAAAATCATGACATTCATCATCAAGATTTAAATTCAAGTTCAGAATTGCCCTCAATAGAGGTTTTTTTTACCTTTAAGAAGAAGAAGAAAAAAAGCTATTCAAAATTTCTCTCTCTAACTTTTACCAATCAGGAATAGAACGATATATGGTACTTTCTAAAGAATGTAAAGTAATAGGTCAAAAATTCTCCTAAAATCTCGTGCTAGATGAATTTTCCCTTCTTGCAAGATGTGTCACTTGCGAGTCACCAGTGTACCACTGGTGCCCATCTGCAGAACGCCGCTGCATCACAGGTGCGAGGGCAGTGAACTTGGGTCTGACCGGCATTGGCACCAGCAATTCGCAGGCGCTGACTTGCATTCCGTTGGTGCACCATCCACTCTGGTCTAGTAAGCTCCTTCATTTCAGTTGGCATTTTTCCAGCTCCATTCAGTGGAGCACCAGTCCCATCTAGTCAAGCTTCAGTCCCATGCTTTCTTTACTTAAATTAAATACTTGTAAAAACTAAAGAGAAAGAGCATAAAATCTTCTCAAATGACTTGAAAACTAAGCAAAAGCTCATGTTTAAAAGCCTAATGAGTTGGTAGCTTACCAACTTATTAGAAACTCACTTTGTTCCCATTCTCATTAAATGGTGAAGCAAATGAGTGTCTTCAGAATGAGCCAACAGGGTCCATTACTACTTAGGAGGCTCTTTCCAACAAGTTTATAAATAGGTTTTTCTCATTGAGGAGAATGAAAGAGTTGAGAGTAAAGATCTCATGATTTGTGTAGAGAGATAGTGAGACCCTAGCTCAGGCTTGGGAAAGATACAAAGGATATCTAAGATATTTCCCACACCATATGCAGCCAAAGGAGATTATTGGGCACAAATTCATAGAAGGGCTGAAGCCAGAGTCTAAGATCTTACTAGATACTACAGCATAGGGGAAAATCTTGTCCAAAATCTATGATAAGATAGAGATTGTTGAATCTCATGTTAGCTTGAGCCAAGATTATTAAGATTCGGGAGGAGGCTTTACAACATCCAAGCTTCCAAGGAATCTTGAGGTTGATGGTGTAGCAACAGTCAGGGCAAATATTAGTCAATTGGTAAATGTGATCAACAAGTTAGTGACCACACAAGCAGCAGGCCAAGTTCACGAGGTTTATCAAGTTCAAACTCCACCGCCATCATGTGAGGCGTGTGGAGAAGGACATGCATAATCAGTTGTCCACTAAACCCAGATTCTATTTATTTTGTGGGTCAACAATATCGTGGTAGAGGTTTTGTAGATAATGGTTACAATTAAGGGTACAGGAAAGCAGCAAATCCCTACTGGGGAGGAAATCAAAACTTTTAGAGACCCCGAACAACTTCTAGAGACTTCAAGGCCAACAACATGTAAGTTCTTGAGAGGAAACTATGAAGCAGTAGATGTTTGGAAGACTAAAGAGGTTAATGAGATGTAGAAGTCCATCCATAAGCTGGATCAGAAGACGAACAGACCGCAAGGGGTACTTCCAAGAAATATTGAGAAGAACCCCAAAAAGAATGTTAGCGCGATCTCATTATGCGGTGGAAAGGTGCTGGGTGAAGTGATACCCAAAGATGACAAACAGATGCAGAGCAGGTTGTAAAGTCTAAGCATGAGGTTTGTGAGTCATGTAACTAACATCAGGAAGTGGTATAAGCTAGACCAACTCCTCCATTCCTAGTGAGTTTGAAAAAGAAGAAAGAGGACAGAACCTGTAAGTTTCTTGATGTTTGAAGCAGATACATGTGAATCTACTATTTGTAGAGCTTTTGTAGGAGGTACCAAAATATGCCAAGTATATGGAGGATATTGTGGCAGGGTTGCCACCCACCATAAGGACCTTAAAATGAGCACAAAGGTGGAGCTTGGAGGGTGTAAGCAGGCAGTTGAACAACAAGTGTTTCAACTTAACTTAGTAGTAAGTCAGGGTTTTAATCATCTCACTCGAGTGAAGGAGTGAGAAGTTTTGCATCATGACATGATGTTAAATTAGGCACTGCATGGGATGAAATCCATGAATGTTGTGCCACAATTATAACTAAGGCACTTGATGGGAGGCAACTCATCTTTCTAACATTTTTTGTTTTGTAGAGACGAACAAGGAATTTTAGATGAAAGAGCAGGAAAAAGAAGCTAGAAAAACTCTAAGTCTGGGGTGAGATACCTAGCATGGGGCGCTAGGTGTTGGACTTTATGTTACACCCCGTAGAATTCCCGGCACTTAGATGACCTATTCCCACGTTGGTTAAGCATATTTGAAGGCCATACGTGTTGGAGAAGGGCCCGGGAAAAGATCGGACGAGAAGCCTGTCGAACCATCGCGGAAGGAGCCGAGGCAGAGCCCCTCCGCGATGGCAGCGTGTCACGGAGGATGAGCCTCCGCGTTGGCTCCGTGACACGTTGGCCTTGTCCAGGCCCAAGTATATAAAGCCCCACTTCGGTTTTAAATGATAGAAACTTATAAAAATTTCCAGAAAACATAGAGAGCAGAGAGGGACGAAGGAAATTAATTAATTTCCGTCCGATTACGCTGCCAAACGCTGCCCAAACTCAAATTAATCCCAGATACCGAAGTATTTAGCAGCAGAGAGTATTCCTACGGATTTTGTTTCGCGAAATACGGCCGACGAATCGTCGATCCACCGAGCCAAGGTAAGTGGAATTACTCTAAATCAGTGTCTATGTGTTCCTAGCTGTGAAGTGAATATTTCTCCCTTCTGGGCCGCTGAAAAATAGCGAGTTTCTGGCCGTCTTTCGATAAGCCTAAGTTTAGGCTATAAACTATATCGAAAGTGACGTTGCCTTTTGAAATAAGTTGTATTTAGTGTTAATTGATATGTTTATGAATGCAGTTGGGAGAAAATAGTTGAAGTACCGGCCGAGCCTCGTCCGACAGACGAATAATTCAAGGATAAGGTATGTAAAGCTAATTCCTTCGGCAAGTTAGTAATCCAGTACGATAGATAGTGTGATGTACAGAAGAAAGAACTTATAAGTCGAGCACTAAGTCCAGTTTGAATTTAGTAAGCATGTTTTTATGATATTATGATATACATATACTCAGAATCAAGTTAGTAAAGCAACATCAGATAGTCAGATGATATCTCAGTTACAGTATAGGCAGGCAGTCAGATAATATCTCAGATACAGTATAGTTCAGTATTGCGTTATTATGAACATTGGTACAACATGAGAAGCATTGGGCTGTAACGTGTACGAGACCTATCAGTATGTGATGTAATATGCTACGTTAAGATATTGTTGTGTTCAGCTGAAACCCCGCGGCGTAGTATAGTATCCGTAAAGCATTTCCGACATAGAATAGTAGACTAAAATAAGTTTAGAAAGTATGTCAGGAATAGTAACTCATATTACTATAGAAAATCAGTATACAACATAATTTCAGCAGGAAGTCTATATCATGTTCAGCATTAGCCTCAGTATAGTCTGGCAGAAGACTATATTCGTACATACATATATATTACTTCCAGCCTCAGCATGTATTAAGTATGTACACATTTCTATTACTAGTCCAGCATATAGTGTATACAGAAACTTAGTAAACATCAGAGTTTTCAGCAGAAACATTGTCTTATATAGCATTTGCTCCAGTACAGCCCGACAGGATACTATACTCATATTTATACGTCTTTACCTGCCTTAGCACATATTAAATACGTACATATTACTATCATTAGCTCAGCATGTAATATATATGATACTTCACCCCTATTAGCCTCAACATGTGAGATACCTAGACAGTATTACCAGTTGAGACTGTTGTGTTGTTTGGGGTTGGATTACCTAGCATCCATGACCGCCCAGGGTTAATAGCTGTGTCGACTCGTCCACCAGAGGACGAGGATACGTCACTCTATGGAGTGGCATGCCATCCCGCCAGGGGATGAAGATGGGATGCCAGGTTTTCCCCATATTTGTGCCTTGATCGGCCCTTACACACCCCAGTCGAGCAGATACGCCCGGGTGCAGATTCAGGAGTCTTCCGGACTCAGATGCAGTTATAGTCAGGGGCTCAGCGAGCCCAAGTGCAGACCCAGGGGACCGGCGGGATGCTTACAGCCACTATAGGAGATGGGATGACCAGGGTAGGGGTATAGATTCTGTGCTGGCTGTACCTCCCAGCTTATGGGGGCCGGGTAAGGTTTGTGTGTGCTATGTTATGTTATTTCATGTTATGCCATGTTATGTTAGATACAAGTAGATCAGCAGTAGCACGATACATTTCCAGGTATGACTCTTACCCTTCCCAGTAAAGATTGAGAGAAGGTATGATTTACATTATCAGACAGTTAGTCTATTCTCTCTACTTCAGTTTCTTCAGTTATATTATTGTATTCAGATTTTGCTTTCAGTTATTGCTTTACATACTCAGTACCAGCGGTACTGACGCCCGGTGGGGTGCTGCATTACTTGCCTGCAGGTACTTATAGACGAGCAGGTGACACAACGTGATTCTTGTCAGCGGTCGAGTATTCAGCTCCTGTCATCCGGAGACTGAATTCCAGAGGTGTACTTCAGTTCTTTTGTTTTATGGTACGGGTAGGTTGGGGCCCTGTCCCGACCAGTTCTATTGCTATTCTTAGAGGCTTGCAGTCTATATATTCCCTGTGGTCAGATGAGCCGGTCGTGTGAGGCCGTGCAGTTGTTTGGTTGTCAGTATTCTTGCTTTCTTTTACTTTGACCATGTGGGGCCATAGCTTGCCAGTAGTGGTGACCTTGCCGGTCACGTAGTTTCCTTTTGTGCTTTATGATTGAGTTACAGATAACTAGACAGCATGGTGGCCTTGTCGGCCCGCATAGGTTTCCCTGAGATAATATGTTTCTGGTCAGCTGCTAGTACAGGTACAGAAGGCTATAGACCAACAGGCCGGGGGCAGTATTTACTGCCGTTATATAGCCCTTTGTTTCCAGAAATATGAGTTAGAGCCAGCCAGGCACCAGATGTGCCCAGGCTTAACAGTCCAGCAGGTCAGGTCCTAGTAGGGCACCAGGTGCCAGTCATACCCCCCAAGGCGGGGTGTGACACTTTATAAGGAAAAAATTTAGGTTGGTGCTATGGGTGGTGCACCGCGCCACACCCAACTCACTAAGAATTTTTTTTTTTAAGTGTGTGGCGAGATGGGTGGTGGGCCGTGCCTGGTGCTTGATGGGAAAAATATTTTTGGGTCCATGGGTCAAATTTGACCCAAGGACTCTAAAATTAATTTAAAAAACCCATGACCTATATAAAGAATTTTCTCTCTCCACTCTCCCCCCCCTCCATTGTTGTCTTCTCCAAAAATCTTGGTGAAGCTAGCTTTCTCAAGTCAAGTAAGTAATTTTCTTCTCTCTGGTATTCAATGTTGTTAGCATTCTCCCATTATCCTCTTTCCCCAAATTGAAAAACCCAAAATCACCTTTGTTGGGTGAACATCATGTGGGTTTTCACGGCTTTAATCTCATGTGTTCTTCCATATTATTACTATATCCTTGTTTTGGTTTCTTATTTTTAGTTGAATTTTGTGATTCTAAATTGTGGGTGTTAAGAGGATGATGAATGGGTTATAGAATGATTTCTTGAAAATAGTGAATTTGGAGCACTTGTTTAGAGAGAGAAATTGCTTAACTTTATGTTGTTCTTGAATTGTGAAAATCTTAAGTTTGTTGAAAGATTCATGTTAATTCATTGTGGAAAGTAGTAAAAGTCATGTTAATTGTTTAAGGAATTTATTGTGACTACTTCCATATTTGGATTGTGTGAATTGAGAATTAAGAATGGGGAAAGTAAAGAAAGTGACTAAATTGAAGCACTCTTGAAAAAAAGAAAAATAAAGAGAGGTGTGAGGAAAATCATGAAGATGACTTGAAATTGCAAAGTTGGTGACTAATTTTGGTAGGTGAGATTTGGCATGATAATGGGGGAAGTCTGAGTACCTTATTAGACAAATTCTCACAAGTTTGCTAGCGAATTATGTGTGGGATTGTTTTGCACCTCTTACACCTAATTAGCTAGCCTTGTTCTTCAAAAAGTAATTTTGTAAAAGTCTTTTTGTTGTTTGGCAAGTACTATGGCATACTGTGCAAATAAAGGAAAAGAAGTGGTAGTCGCTGACAAAGGACTCAAGTGGCTCAGGAAGGGAACAAAATGGTCAAAGTAATCAGCCACCAAATCACCCCTTACTATGAGGTTCGCAGCCAAAGTCATGGAGGAGCATGGGCTTAAGTGGTTTATTGCTCAGAAGGAAGCAAAGTTGCTCCAAAAAATTAGATTGAAGAGGGTCGCTTTGCACTTGAGTTACCTACCATCCGCGACACTATCTATGAGTTAAGGTTGGGATATGTGTTTGCTGAGCTTGAGGAGTGCAACCTCAACTTGGTGAGAGAATTCTATGACAACTGGGATACTTCATTTGAAGAGAGCGCTAAGATCATGATACGGGGTCAAGTGATTCGCTTCAGTGCAAGGTCATTTAATATGTCATTTTAAGGTCTGAATGGGGTCTTTTAAGGGGGTTAAGTTCATGTTAAGCCTCATTCATGCATGAAAGAGTATAGAGAGGAGGTTAGAGGGTGATTCAAGGTGTTATTCCTCAATTCCTCTAAATTCCATCTTGGGCTAGCAAGGGAAGTTAAGAACCAGATAATCCCAGGTATAAGGTCATCAATGGGTGAATTATTCCACACCCATGCTCCTACTCTATGATTTTATTTAAAAATTTATCAAAAACTCCATGGTGTTTTGTATTTGATTTATATAAAATTCTAATGATTTAATTATGGGTTTTGTGATTTTGAAATATTAACATAATCTATGGATTTTGATTATCTTTTGAGATATAAATTGATTATAATGATATTGATTTTGGTTTTCTAAACAATTGAGTTTACTTATGCATGCCCCATGATGAATCAAATTATGATCTATTTTCCCATCGATGTTCTTTACGAGCCCAGCATGAATTATGTTTTAAATTATGAATTCGTTATGTTACCCATTATGTTTTTTATGAAAGTCAAGTTATGTTTATGATCTACAAGTATGTATGAATCTTATTATTCATGAATTATATTTTTGGCCGACTCACGGGTCTCATGTCATGGCTAGATCGCATATGTTCAAGCATGTTTTGATTATCATGATCTAACTAGCCCATGAAATCACGTATGTATTATTATGAGCACTATATATATTTTAGGAGTAGTATCGAACATCGAGTAGGTTCGGGGCTTAGGTTAAGCCCCGAATCTCATGAACTACGTGCCACCGTAGGTATGTTGGGATCCCTTTCATGTTAGTCCTTGGCCCAAATAGCCCTTTTCATGGTGATATTGCACTTTCATGGTTCTACTCTTGGAAAGGTACGAACACCCTCCCGACTAAGGTTACAAGTCGGGCTTCATGTGTGCTCATATGGGGTATGTCGGTTAAGAGAGTTTCCCACTGTTCCTCATGATTTATGCATGTTATGATTGTGTATGTTGGCTCAAGTCATGTTAAGTAAATGTATTCTATTATGATTATGATTATGTTACGTTACGAATGTTTTGAAAACCTTGAGCCATATGATATGTCATCATGATTTATGACACGAGCATGCTATCCTATTCTTATGATCATTTATGAACTTTATACATGTTTTAAATGTCCGTTTTACATACGTTGTATACTCAGTATATTCCACATACTGAATGCATACTTTCTATGTTGTATCGTCTCATGATACAGGTCCCAGTTCTCAGGCTCGTCCTCACCTGTAGATAGATTCAGATTTGCTCTTAGTGCACTTGGTGAGTCCTCATATTCCAAGGGCTACATGTTCACACTCTATGTTATTCCTTTTAGTTTTTGGATGTTGGATTAGTTGGGGAGTTGTCCCATCAATCCGCCTTTCATGTTTAGAGGCTTATCAGACTACACGTTGTATTCCACCGTATTGTATAAGTCTTGTAGTAGTTTTTCCCTTGTGTTATGTTATGATTATGTTCTTTATATTAAGTCTTCCGCTTATGTGATTGAATTAGATGTATGCTCATGCCATGGGTCTACTTGGAGTCTCTCGGGACTCCTTGTCCCGTGTCTATGATCCGGGTGTACGTTCGGGTCGTGACACTGGGTCAAGCTTGTATGTGATGTACTCCTACCTAGGACACACACGACAGAGATTAATAGAGAGAGACTTGTGTTGGTGTATATGCTGATGAAGGGTGATGTCGCCCAAGTGCACGTGGCCATCAAGTAGTATAAGACTGGAAGCCCCAATTATCGTACCCATAGAGATTTGTCAGTTCAATAGTTATAAGGTTATTACTATATTTTCGCTATTCTAAAAAAACAGTTAAAATGGAGAATGGTTTGGGATATTAAACCACTAAAACTTTAAATATAAAAATAACTAAAACGGTTGCAAGCTTGGGTTTTCTTCAATGTTGATCATAATTTAGGGAAATGGCACATGTTAAATTTTAGGTTGAGTTTTCAAGACGTGATTACACTAGAATGATTCTTCCTACGGTTGCTAGTTGCAAGTTACTATCCCATTTCTTGCCACTACACCTAGCATCCAAGAACTATTTCATGAACCCTAACACCTATATCCCTATGGTTGCAGGAGAAACATAAAACAATGATTATGCCTACTTGTATTTCAACTAAATGGGGTTGAAGGGTATATCCCCATCAACAAAAACTTCTATCCTCTTAGCAATGGGTTCGAGGGTCTTCGAATTCCCATTCTGTATTTACCTTTAACCGTTTGGATTCGCTTTTTCAAGTTCAATCAAAAGCAAACAGGTTTACTTATAAGGTGATCAATCTCAGAAATAATCAATTAAATAAGTAAATACAAAATAACCATAAAAGAAGAATTGAATCTAGATAAATAGTCTTTCAAACATCAACCATCCACCATGGCTAAAATCCTAGAGTATGAGTTTAGCCACTCATAGACAAGTGGAAAAACGAATACATATTCATCATCATCCAAAGTAAAGAGTAAAGAAGAGAAGAAACCTAGTGTAGACTTGGGTCTTCCATCCAAATGACTTATAAGCCTCCAAAGATGAAACTACGTAATGTTTACATGAACAAAGGATAGAAGAATCTGTCAAAAAGCTTCCTAAAAAATGCCTTAGAGGATATATTTATAGTTGAGCCTTGAATGACCTTTCTTCCCTCTAACACTTGGCTTTAAAATCAGCAATTTCAGTTTGAAACAAGTCTGGCATGCCGCCTCCACCATCTTACCACAGACTTAGTCAAATTTCTAGCAATTTCAGCTCTGCGATGGACTTGGTGCGCTGTCCCCATCATCTCTTCAGGTCTACACTTTCAGCACATCTAGCATGCCACTCTCACTATCTCGCCAAAGTGTTAGTCAAATTCTTGCACTTTTGGACCCTTCTGGCATAAGGCCTCCTCTATCTCACAAGAATTTTGGTGATTTTCTCTATGTCTAGGAAGCTCTAGGCCCACGCACACCATCTCTCCAAAGTCTTAAAATGATCATCTTCTAAAGTCAAGTTGCTGGTGCAGCCATAGCACTAAAATTTGATAACTTTTGCAAAGAAGGTATGTATCTAGTGTGGGGTGCCTAGCATAGCCCCAGAACCTTCTTCTTAGCTTCTCAATTCTTCAACCTTGGTTCATTTTGGGTCTTTTTCCTTTAGTTTCCTACTCAAAACACCTCAATACATTTATTAGCATACAAAACATACAAACACATAAATTTATGCATTTCATAGGGATTATGAACTCAAAACAAGGTAAGGGATGGGTAAAAACAAGGCAAATATGGATAGAAATATGCCTAACTTCACTACCTATCATGAACCGACGTAGACCCTAATCGTAACATGGGACAAGAAGCCTCGAGAGACTCCGAGTCGACCCATGGCATGAACATGCATCTAACTCCATATCATTAAAGTGGAATACATAACATGAAGATATAAAAGAAACATAAACATACAATAACATAGTGAGCAGAACGTACTACATACATAATAGCTGAGCACTACATATAGTTTGAAAGCCTCTATCGTATCAGATGGGTTGATAGGAAAACATCCCCAACTAACCCGGCAAAACTGAAAACTAAAAAAAACATCAACATATGAAATATATGGTCCTCGGGAATGAGGACTCACCCAGAAACTAGATGCTAAACTCTGAGATGGACTACTGACGGGGCTGAGCCTGAGAGCCGGATCTTGTATCATGAAACAATACAACATAGAGTATGCAATCAGTATGTGGAATGTACTGAGTATGCAAGGTAAGTAAAATGGACATTTAAAAATACATAAATGTTCATAAGAGATCATAAGAATGGGATAACATGCTCAATGCATAAATTAGCATGCAAAAACATAAGGCTCAAGGTTTTCAAAACATCCGTAAATTAACCATAATCATAATCGTAAGAGAAAGGCTTTATTGAACATGACTTGGGCCAAACTGCATCATCATAAACATGCATAAATCATGAGGAACAGTGCGAGATTCTTATAAACGACATACCCCATATGAGCACACATGGAGCCCAATCTGTAAATTCCTAGTCGGGAGGGTGTTCGTACCTTTCCAAAGGTAGAATCATGAAGGGCGTGATATCACACATGAAAGGGCCAATTTGGGAAAAGGAGAAAGTCACAAGGGAGGTCCCATCATGTCCTACGGTGGCATGTAGTTCTGAGATTCGGGATAAAACCTAGGCCCCGAACCTACTCGGTGTTAAATACTACTCCCAAAACATATATAGTGCTCATAGGTTAATATACATGAAATTCATGGGCTCGTAAAATCATGATAATCATAAGCATGCTCATAACATGAACTAGCCATGAGTCGTAGTACCGTCCGTTTCTTTCTCCTTCAAGTCCTGTACTAGTCCTTCCCACGAGCCTCACCACGACTCGTTACTTCCTCCAACGAGTTGTGGTTTGCTTCCGTTATATAGACTGGAAATTATAAGAATTCTTTCCCACGATTGGTGACCACGACAAGTTACTTCTTACGACGGGTCATGGGATGAACTGAGGAATGTTTCTGATAAAAATTGTTTGTTCTTGCATATCTCTACTGCTTTTCCAAATTAATCCCCCTAGGCTTATGACCAATTTTCACCACGACTCCAAGTAACGACTCATTGTACAAAAAAAATGGGTCGTTGCTTCACTCGTCACTACCAGCTGTTACGAAGCCAACATCTTTCCACGACTACTTCCCATGGGTCGTTGGTTGGACCAATGATCCGTTGGGTCGTCCGTCTTGTGGGATTTTTCCCAATTTCAGCCAACTCCCATTATTAAATCCTGGTCTAATCTTAGGCACTTCTGAGGTATTACAACATCTCCCCCTTGGGAACATTCGTCCTCCAATGTTGGAAAACATACTGAAAATAGAAAAATGCAATCGTTATACACAAATACTGATAATTTCAACCAAAAACTGATAGAATGACTATCTTTGATTCAAACTACATAGCTAAACTAAACTCATGATTCATATACACATCCTTATGCATAAAAGAAACTTGAACACATGAACTGAACATGAAAACTAAATAGAGTTTTAGGGCAAAAATTGATACCTTGATGTGCCATGATTTTACGGCACTTTCGACACTTAAAACTAAGAAATTATGCACATTCCAGGTATGTTTATATGGATATAAGGTATTTTGTTCTTTATGTGCAGGAAAACAGGTCTGTAAGTGATTTTGGTCGAATTAATGATAAAAACAACTGAAAGGTGACTGCAAGACACTTAACGAGTCATTAGAAAGAGGCACGACCCGTCATTTGAAGCGTTGTCAAAAAGATGAAGTTTGGAATATACAAGGCAGTGTACTCGACGAGTTGGAGGAATGACTCGTTACACTTGGAAATGAGTCATGAGGTCAACCGTTAGGTTTTGAAGAGAAACGTTCAACCAAGTGTCCAATGGAGTTGACGATCGACATCACGAGTCATCACCTGAAGGAACGACTCATTGACAAGCTACTGGAACCATCCATGAAGTGCACTAGATTTTCTAAGGAAGTAGACCACGGGGACCTAACAACTCGTGCTAAGGCACGACAAGTCGTTAGGTGACCCGCTGTAAAGCCTGGGTATGTTGCTGAGGATGACTGTTTTAAAGCTAGGAACGACTCGTCAGAGGACGTAACAACACGTCACCTACCCCGTTGACACTGCCGACCCGATTTCCAGATATATTTAGGAAAAGGATTACTTTGTATTATAAATATCCAGTTTTAGGTTTATTTTTTAGGACGATTTTATGAGATATTCTAGGAAGATTTTCTGAGATATTCTAAGACAATTTTGGGAGGATATTCTTGAGAGAATTTTCATACAATTGTTCTTGATTCAAGACACGAAAGCAACATTGGAATTTTATACAATCTACTTGGTTTTTATTCTACAATACTTTGTAAGTTGCAATTATGATTTCTTCTATATTTTTTGATTGCAATAACACAAACATGAGTATCTAAACCCATAAACTAGGTTTGTGGGAACCAAGATGAATTAATACACATAGGTAAAAATACCTAGTGATTCTTGAACAGAGTTTTATGCATGTATTATTTTCCCCTTCGTTTTGATTGATTCTTGACGGTTGCAAATGTTAGGACTTGCCTTATTCTTACTTACCGGATCAAGGGGGTAAAGAATGGGAAAAAGGGATTAATAACGGAGATTTGAGGCTGCCAACCCTCATCTAATAGCTTGAACTTGTCCAAGGAATAGCAAATCCGATATTAAGGGTAAGGGTCAACTAAAGAACACCCGTATACAAACCAAGTTGCATGGTGAAAATCACCTAGATAGGGGACCAACCATTTAGGTGAACCTAACTTACCAATATTGCATGTTAAACACCAGAATAGATCACTAGTGTATAATCCTTGTGGTTATGAAATCTTGGGGAATACAATCCTAGTCTAGTCATAAATTGAATACAAACCAAAGTTGATATAGGCTTTCATTAGTTTTACTTTTGTTTATTATTCTATATTTTCCCCCCTTTGGAAATAAGTAAATCAATAGTAATAGTTATTCGCATTAACCTAAGTTCTTACCATATTTCCTGTGGGATATAGGTCAACCTTTGTTGGGTTCTATATATGACAATCGACTGCTTTTATCTCAATTGTGAGGTGTAATTTAGGCGACATCAAATTTTGGCGCCGTTGTTAGGGAATACGGCTAAGGCTTTTGTTAATTGTGTTAACTTTACTATTGGTTCTTATTTCTATGTTATATTTTTTCTTTTTTTTGGTTGCTTAAGAGGTCTTAGGTTTGTGCATGCTCGACACTAGAAGTCAAGGAAATCCCTTGATACCAATTGATCACGAACTTGAGATAACATTGAGAAACCTGAGGAGAATGGCCAACATACATGAGCAAGAAACCGTGGACCAAGCCACGATAAGGATGTTAGCCGAAGAGCAAGCTCGAGCTAGAGATCTTGAGTTAGCCAGAGTTGCTGAAGAGCAGCGTCTAGCTGCAGAAGCTGAACAAGCTAGATGACCCAGTGGTCCAGAGCACCAGTGACACCGATATTTTGATGAGGAAGATGATGCGGACATAGATGAAACTGGTGCCACTGGAGCGATAGTCCCTCCTCCTTTGCCTGTTGGGGCAAAGTTTGATATTACAAGTGCAATGCTTCAGCTGCTGAATATGAAGGGAATATTTGCAAGTCATGCATCCGATGACGCCCACGCTCACTTGACAAATTTCGTGGGTATATGTAAGGCATACAAGCGGCCAGGGGTCAGCCAGGATGCGATCAGATTGAGGTTATTTCCATTTTATCTTGGGAGTGAGGCAACGATGTGGTTGGCTGAGCTGCCAAATGACTCCATCACTACTTGGGGAGAGCTCAAGAAAGCTTTTCTTGAAAGGTTCTTCCCACTATCCAAGGCGTTGCAGCTAAAGGATGAAATATAAAACTTCAGGCAACTAAATGTTGAGGCACTCCATGAGACCTGGCTGCGGTTCAACAAAAAGCTCAAGAAGGTGCCAAACCACAGGATTCCAAATAATACACTATTGGAGATCTTTCACCGGTCCCTGAATGCCAACACAAAGGCGGTTGCTGATACCGTCTTAGGAGAATCCTTTATGAGCCATACTTATGCAGAGGCTACGGAGTTGCTGGACCAGATCACTAAAACCAATCGAGCTTGGCACACTAGAGAGTCAGAGGTTCCGGCTGGTTCTTATATGGTTGGTATGTCTATCGAAGAGTGGAGAAAATATGAGGAGTGTGACCAGGCGTTGCAGAGATAAAGACCACCATGGGGTTTCTTGCCAAGCACTTGATGGGAATGGGAGCAGAAAAGGTGAACGCTGTAGGTTCTCAGGGCAAGGCCCCGAGAAATTATGGGTGCGAGTCTGAGTCTAAAGAATATGTCAATTACTTGAATGATCAGAGGATGGGTTTCCAGACCAAAACCCAAGGGTCTAACCAAGACTCTTGGCGTCAAGGTCAAGGGAACCAAGGTCGAAACTTCTATAAGGAAAATAATTTCAGCCGGGGCCAATACTGAGACAATGGAGATTGGAAGAAGCGAGAGGAGTTCAAAAATGATGGGGGTTTCCTATATGTTCCTCCACGAAACCAAGAGCTAGAGTTAAGTGGTTCAAGGGTCGAAGATATGCTCTCCAAAGTGCTCAAGAAGATGAAGATAACATAGAATCACTTTAAGGAGCTCCGAGCTGATATTTCTGGCTTAAACCAAAGGGTGGAGTCACATGCGGTGGCAATCAGGCAAATTGAGCAGCAGATGAGTCAGATGTCTGTTGCAGTGAATCAAAGGCAGAAAGGCACACTTCGCAGAAATACTGTTCAAAATCTGAAAAATGATGGTCACTGCATAGCGGTCACTACTAGCAGCGGGAAGACTATAGTTGATCCACCGAGGCCAGTTGTAGTTGAAGAGTTAGAAAGACCCGGGTTGATAAGTGATGATGATGTAGTGGATGTTGACAACCCAACTTTGGTTGGGAACTTAGATGTGCAAACTTCTCCAAGTAGTGCAAAGGAGCAAGGAGATGCCCATGGGAAGGAGAAGGAGGTGCAGCAAAAACTCACAACAATTCTTAGACCTCCTCCTCCTTACCCCCAGCGCTTGAAGAAGAAAGCTGAAGATGGAAAATATTAGAAGTTTATCTCTATGCTCAAGCAGCTGTCAGTGAATATCCCATTGGTGGAGGCACTTGAGCAAATTACCGGATATGCCAAATTTATGAAGGACCTCGTCACCAGAAAGAGAACTGTAAGTTTGAAACCTGCTGATAATCTGCACCACTGTGGTGCCATCACTACATGGGTCCTAGCTCAGAAAAAGGAAGACCCAGGTGCGTTTACTATACCTTGCACCATTGGGGAGGTTGAGTTTGCAAGGGCGCTTTGTGACTTGGGAGCTAGCATAAATCCGATGCCGCTAGAAGTATTTAAAAAGTTAGGCTTGGGAACCCCCACACCGACTTCAATGCGGCTACTGATGGCTGACCGAATAGTTAAAGAGTCAGCGGGATTTTGTTTGATGTGCTAGTAAAAGTGGATAGGTTCATATTCCCAGTAGACTTCATGATTCTGGACTGCGAAGTCGATTTAGAGATCCCCATTATTTTGGGGCGACCATTACTTGCAACAGGTAGGGCCCTAGTTGCTATAGAAGTAGGTTAGCTGAAATTTCAGTTGGAAAAAGAAGAGGTTACCTTCAACATTAGCCGAACCATGAAACAACCTAAGGAATTCAACATTATTTCATCATTGGAGGATTGAGAAGAGTCACTTTATGAATTCTAAGTAGTCAAGTGACTTGCATCGTACCGCGACGTTAAATCAGGCGTTGCATGGGAGGCAACCCATAGAGGTGTTTCGGGTGAAGTCTGAGTAGCCAAAACACCCACGTCGTGCCACGACGTTAAATCAAGGGCTTCTTGGGAGGCAACCCAAGTTGTAAATGTAATAAAAAGTTAGTGTTAATGTTTGTTGATGGGTGCAGGTGAATAAGATGGAAAATATGAAGTTGGAACCAAAAACTGGAACTTCAGTTTTGGTGCAGAAAAATCACAGAACGAGTCGTCTTCTGACTTGACGAAGTCGTGAAGAGAACTGCAAAAAATGGGGGACCAACGGGTGACTTCATGAGTCGTTTCTCCAAGGAACGAATTGTTTAGTCCCTTGTCAGGTACACTAGATCTAAGACTGAATTAAATGAAAAAGGGTGATGACGGTTCACTCAATGAATTGTTGGGAAACCAAACGAGTCATCAAGTGGACCCTCTTGAAACTACACCAGGCCAAGGACCACGACTCAGGGAACAACTCATTGGGTAATACCACGAGTCGTTAGGTCCCAAATAAGTTAGCATTAACCTGACCCATGACTGAAATTGGGAAAACTTTCTTTTCTTAAAATCACTTACCCGATTCCATTCAAATACTCCCCATTAAACTCACTTCAAATTTCCCTCTTCTCTTCTTCTCCTTCTTCACACAAACCCATCAAAAACACCATTCAAAGCATTTTCATCACTGCACACACATTCATTGAAGCACAAGCACATCTGCTATTGCATTCCATCTCTGATACATTGCATTGTAAGTAATCTTCCCTACACAAACACTTTGAATAATTTTTTCATTACATCAAGAAATTTCGAAGACCCATGTATGAGTGAGCTTTAATGTTCTTCGATTTACATTGTGTTAATACGTGCCTTATGATGTAGATAAACCCTAGGAAGTATAAAATATTGATTTTTGGTCATGTGGTCACCTGGGTAGATGTTTAATTGAAGTTGTGTGTTTGTGGAATTGAGAACTGGAAAGAAGAAGAAGATGAACAGGATCTCTTGAGCATGAGCAACATCACGAGTCATTGGGTCACCAAACGACTCATCATGTAGCTCGTGCTGAGTGGGAAAAATAAACTGCTGAGGCAGTGTACTTGGCGAGTGACCTAACGACCCGTTGCCTCTGGTAACGACTCGTTGGGACAAATCGTCAAGTACACTGTACCTATTTGAAAAATGTCCATCCTGGGGTAACAAGTGACTTCACGAATCATTGCCAGAGGCAACGAATCGTTTAGTCACCCATCAGGACCACTGACACCAGTAAAAAAAATATTTTATATTTCATATCCTTTTGTGTACTAACATTGTTTCCACAGGCACAATGGCTCCACGAGGTACACCAAAGAAGGGTCCAACCAAAAAGCAGGTACCTGAGCGCAGTCAACCATCATACCGAAGGCTGCGAGATGATTCATCCTCCTCTGAAGAGTCGAGTGGCTCTGAAGAGGAATATGAGGTGTCGGAGGAGTAGCCGGTGAGGAGGACGACCAGGGCTAGGGCTCAACAAAGTTCAAATCCGACAGCCCTGGTCGATACTCCCACTCCACTAGCAAGGGATCTGCCCAGCCACACTAATGAAAGCGCTAGGGCTGCTGATGCAGAGGCTCCCATAGCTGGGCACAATACAGAAAGAGTTGATGAATCGCATGCCCAACGAGGGGATGCGGACAATGAGCTGACTGAGACATCGAGTAGATAGAATGAGCAACCGAGAAATTTGAGGAGATGGTGTGTCCATGGCATGCAGGCTATATACAATTAGGATATTGCTCCCAATGACAAAGGGAATCCGAAGCGGAGCATTTACGAGGAGCCAAGGCTAATCACCACCGGGTTGAAAGACCTGCCAGAGCTACAAGAAGTATTTGAAAAGTTCAGGTGGTTGACAGAGCCTTCAGGCAACTATAGCCCATGCCTGATTCACGAGTTCTGTGCAGCATATTCAGCCACCTTGCAACAGGTAGCACTAGGAGGCCAGGATTGGAAGAAGCGACCTGCATTGAATCAAGTGATGGTGTATGAGACCTCAGTTGATATATTTGAGGAGACTATTTCCAGGATGCTGTATGGGCCAGATTATCGTGCCCCGATGAACGTAACAAAGTTTGATCATAAGGTATCCGTGTTGCGAAAAGTCAAAACAAAGAAGTTGAATAGCATGGAGCGAATACAACAGTACACTTGGCTTTCCTGCATCCTTGCCACAAAGGGGTCATTAGTTGAATGGCTGCATGGTACTGTCATAAATAAAGAAGGTCACTTTGAACTTCCAAGCTAAATTTTGATGGTCACTGGTGAGGCACAGGCTGGTACCAATAAGTAATGACAATATACTCTCACCCGACAGAGCAACACTAGTAGCCAACATAATGGAGGGGTACGCAATCAATTTCTCATAGTTCATCATTGAGGAGATTCGGGGGCTGGATGTAAATGATGGTGCAATGATTCCCTTCCCTTTCTTGATTGATAGACTTTGTCGGGAGTCTCGAGTGCCAGAATTTCCATAAGTTGATCAGAGAGTGGTGGTTCAGAAGATTATCAATATCGGGCTGATTCAAGATGATACAAACCTGGTATCGAGGGCGAGGAGTCAACATCTACACCCGTTGGAGCGACCATAATAGCAGAGGCATTTGGCAGCGGGATGCAGATTGATGCAGCATAGTTTATCGAGTTAGTGGCTGAGCCTACTGAGGGAAGAGAGATAGGTAGCCAGGCTGAGGCTACAGATGCGGTGGATTCCTCCGTACTTGCCAATGTTCCTGAGTTATCATCTATAACAGCAACATCTAGACCATTAGTCGCACCTCCACGATCCACAACAATCAGGCTAGTCACGATATCACAGGAGATCTTGGTTGACATGGCTAGGCGGCTATCTAAAGTAGAAAAGCAGCAGGCACACACGACTCTAACAAGTCAAAGTCTTGATGGAGCAGTCAAGTCGTGGGTGTTAAAGGAGTTGGAGACATTGTCTAGTTCAGTGCATGGGCGACTAGACACTTTTGAGCAAAGGATGGACGAGCGCCTTGCGTAGTTACAGGCGCCAGAGTTATCTCGATGGTATGTAGAGCTGGGAGCACTACGATCCGAGGTGCGGGACTTGGCCGCATGACAGACAGCTGCGGTACCTCCACCGGTACTTCCTGTGATTGATGATGAGTTTGAAGAGGAGCTACCACTGATTTTTGACTTCATCATGGAGGAGCTGGTGGCACATGCCAAGGGGAAGAGGCCTCATAAGGAGGAAAGTGATAATGTTGATGCATCTCTTCTCCATCAGCAAAAACGGGAGCGGAGTGAGATGGAGAGAGCACTGCACAAATCAAGAGAGGAGGCTCGACTGAGAGCCTAGACTGAGGCAGCAAGAGCTCGTGGTGAAGGAATGAGGTCAGTCGGATCTGAGAATGCACCGGGTCAAGCCGGCAATATTGGAGTCGATGTTGGAGGCGTATCTACTCCCTCCACCGACCAGGTAGCTGACACCTAGGTCGCACAGCTATGTTTCCTATTCCCTTGGTTTTTGTCTTGTACATATATGCGTCGAACGACGCATGCTTTTTTTGATGAGAGGAATACCTGTGCATTCTATTTTTTTGAACATAACCCGAGGGTTTTTCTTGCCGGATATCTTTTCCCTTGGGTATTCCATATCTAGTAGAAATGGACAGTTTAGGATTTTATTTTGTGTTTTTGTTTTTTATGTGTCAGTCAAAAGAAAGTTAGGAAAACTGAAAGCAGTCAAGAGCTAAAATGTTTGATATTTTGATCTTTGATGATTGGATACCCCTCCAAAATTTTTTGTGTATGTGTATGTGAGAGTTGAAAATTATGACCTTTGTGAATATTTGCATGGCATTGGAACTGTGAACTTGTTTACCATTGTATGGCTATACCTGAACTAGCGATTAGTAGAATTGATGATGTTGACCTATGATATGTGTGAAGTGAGGTCTGATAGCTGAATTCGGTTGTTTGTATCAATTTAGAACTTGTCTGGTCATTCGTACCGAGATAGAGGATAAGAAACTAGGAAAGGATCAAGGCCGTTTTTGATTTATGAGTCCACTTTAGCCTAAAAGACCTACCAAAGAAACTAAAAATCCCTTGATCCAAATATTTGAGCTTAAATTGACCTTTCTTTTTGGTCACACCAATTCACTTGCCTGATTTTATTATGAATGAACTTGTTTTGGCCTTGGTCCCTCCTTGGACAATGTGAACTTCAACTCAGGAAAATCTCTTAAGTTGAGGGTGGCTATGATAGGAGTAACAAAGAAGAGCCGGGTGGAAGTAAAGTTGGGTAATAAAAAAGAAGGAAAAAGAGCGGGTGCGGTATGCATGATGAAAAGAAAAAAATAAAAAAATTATTGTCAAAAAAGAAAGAAAAAAAAAGAAAATAATATGTGACATCAATAAGTTTTTGTTGAATAAAAAGTAACCACATCTGTAGTGTCTAAAGTAAAGAGAAGAAAAAAAGCAGAAAAAAGGGAAAAAGGGAGAAAATAGAAATAAAGGTGAAAAGTGGAGTAAAAAGACGTAGTGCTAAGGAGGGTTGAGCTACTAAAATCCATATGTACCATACCCAAGCTTGAGCCTACGTTACAAGCCGAGAAATTCCTATAGTGATCCTAGCTACTTGTCTGAAAATCAAGGTATTGAAAGTAAAGGCAAGCCTATGGTATTGTATGCACACAATTTGAATTTCTTTGTGAGAGTGAGTGGATCTTACCTAGTCCCAAGAGAAATATACTGAGATAATCATATACACATATGTGAGTGTGGGACTTCTTTGAGGTGAAAGCACTTGGTCAACAAAATCGTCTGCAAATTGTCTGGGGCGATGTTATAGATTTATGTGCATGGTTGCAAGTGACAGTATTTTGCCATGTTTCGATTCCTATGTGTTATCATTGGAAATTTTGCATATGCATAGTGTTTTGAGTTAATACGATTAGGGAGGGGTTAGAAATTTTGATTTTGATATATAAAAATGACTGTTGTAAGTTTGCTAAGTTTTTTCGATTGAAGCGTCGAAATAGATTGTTTTGTTTTTGCCTGAGGACATGCAAAAGTTCTAAGTTGAGGGTGTTGATGTGCCGTGATTTAACGGCACTTTCGACTCTTAAAACTAAGAAATTATGCACATTTCAGGTATGTTTATATGGGTATAAGGTATTTTGTGCTTAATGTGCAAGGAAACAGGTCTGGAAGTGATTTTGGTAAAATTAATGATCAAAACAACTGAAAAGTGACTACCAGACACTTAATGAGTCGTTGGCAGGAGGCACGACACATCACTTGAAACATTGGCAAAAAGATGAAATTTGGAAGATACAAGGCAGTGTACTTGACGAGTTGGAGGAACGAGTTGTAGCACTTGGTAATGAGTCATGAGGTCAACTATTAGGTTTTGAAGAGAAAAGTTCAACTAAGTGTCCAGTGGAGTTGACGATCGACATCACGAGTCATCACCTGAAGGAACGACTCGTTGAAAAGCTACTGGAACCATCCGTGAAGTGCACTAGTTTTTTTTGGAAGTGTAGACCACGAGAGACCTAACGACTCGTGCTAAGGCATGACGAGTCGTTAGGTGACCCGCTGCCAAGCCTGGGTACGTTGCTGACGACGACAGTTTTAAAGCTAGTAACGACTCGTCAGAGGACGTAACAACCCATCACCTAGCCCTTTGCCACTGCCGACCTAGTTTCTAGATTTATTTAGGAAAATAATTTTTTGTATTATAAATACCCAGTTTTAGGTTTACTGTTGAGGACGATTTTCTGAGATATTCCAGGAAGATTTTCTGAGATATTCTAAGATGATTTTGGGAGGATATTCTTAAGAGAATTTTCAAAACAATTGTTCTTGATTCAAGACACGAAAGCAACATTGGAATTTTATACAATCTACTTGGTTTTTATTCTACAATACTTTGTAAGTTGCAATTATGATTTCTTCTATATTTTGTGATTGCAATAACAAAAACATGAGTAGCTAAACCCATAAACTAGGTTTGTGGGAACCAAGATGAATTAACACACATAGGTAAAAATACCTAGTTATTCTTGAACGGGGTTTTATGCATGTATTATTTTCCCTTCGTTTTGCTTGATTCTTGATGGTTGCAAACGTTAGGACTTGCCTTATTCTTACTTACCGGATCAGGGGGTAAAGAATGGGAAAAAAGGGATTAATAATGGAGATTTGAGGCTACCAACACTCATCTAATAGCTTGAACTTGTCCAAGGAATAGCTAATCCCATATTAAGGGTAAGGGTCAACTAAAGAACACCCGTATACAGACCAAGTTGCGTGGTGAAAATCACCTAGATAGAGGACCAACCATTTAGGTGAACCTAACTTATCAATATTGCATGTTAAACACCAGAATAGATCAATAGTGTATAATCCTTGTGGTTATGGAATCTTGGGGAACACAATCCTAGTATTATCGTAAATTGAATACAAACCAAAGTTGATACAAGCATTCATTATTTTTACTTTTGTTTATTATTCTATATTTTTCCCCCTTCAGAAATAAGTAAATCAATACTAATAGTTATTCGCATTAACCTAAGTTCTTACCATATTACCCATGGGATCGACCTCAACCTTTGTTGGGTTCTATAGACAATTGACCGCTTATATCTCAATTGCGAGGTGTAATTTGGGTGACATCATACCTCAAGCTGGAAGTGAGCCGGTAGAGAATAAATGGGGGTATCTCGCCATCATATCCACTTCAGCTTACCAGGTAGCTCCCTCAATATGATTGTTCCTCCATAACACTTTAACTGAAGCTACTTCCTTATTCCTTAGCCTTCAAACCTGACGATCCAATATTTCCATTGGGACCTCCTCATAACTAAGGTTGTCTTTCACACCAACACTTTCCGTCGGGACAACTAGAGTTATGTCACCCAAACACTTCTTTAAGAGTGACACGTGGAATACAGGATGTACAGAAGCTAATTCTGAGGGCAACTCCATTTCGTATGCCACCTTACCGACCCATTTCATAATCCGATAGAGCTCAACATAACGAGGTCTGAGTTTTCCTTTCTTTCCAAACCATATCACTCCCTTCATGGGAGACACCTTTAGAAACACCCAATCATCCACCTAGAATTCCAATTCTCTCCTTCTCACATAAACATAGGACTTTTGGCGACATTAAGTTGTATTCAACCCGTCCCATATGAGCTGAACCTTCTCCATAGCCTCATCGACCGAATCTGGTCCTATCATTGCAGCTTCACCAGCTTCGAACCATCCAATGGGCGATCTACATCTCCGCCCATAGAGAGCCTTAAATGGAGCCATCTGAATGTTGGAATGGTAGCTGTTGTTGTAGGCAAACTTGATAAGAGGCAAATGATCATCCCAAATACCTTTGAAGTCCATCACGCATGCTCTCAACATGTCCTATAGAGTTTGAATTGTTCGCTCTTATTGACCATCCATTTGCGGGTGAAATGTTGTGCTGAGCTTAACCTGAGTACCAAGTCCTTTTTAAAACAACCTCCAAAACTGAGAGGTAAATTGAGTACCTCTATCTTAAATGATGGAAAAGGGTAGTCCAGGCAATCGAACTAGCTCTTGAATATATAGTTTGGCATAATCCTCCGCCTAATCCATGGTTTTGACTGGTAAAAAATGAGCAGTCTTGGTCAACCTGTCTACTATAATCCATATGGAGTCATATTGTCGACGAGTACGAGGTAAACTTGTGATGAAGTCCATATTTATTTCTTCCCACGTCCAAGTAGGAATACTGATGTCCTGAAGCACGCCTCCCGGTCTCTGATGCTCAACCTTCACTTGTTGACAGTTCGAACATTTAGCTACTAATTGTGCGATATCTTTCTTGATACTGTTCCACCAATAGATTTCCCGCAAGTCACGGTACATCTTGGTGGCACATGGATGGATAGAATAACTAGATCCATGAGCCTTGTGCAACATCCGACTACTCAAATCATCAACATCTGAAACACATAAAGCTACCCTGGTACCGAAGCACACCATTTCCCCCTTTGGAGAAGACCTTTACCTTCTGATTTTGAACAACTTCCTTAAACTTTTCCAAAATTGGGTCTTCATCTTGTCTAGAGTTTACATCAGTCAACAAGGAGGATTTTGATCCATTCTCAACAACAACACCACCATGGGTCGAGTCAACCAACCTAATTCCCAACCTAGCGAGTCAATACACATCCTTCACTAGCTTCTTCTTCCCTTCACCCACATGAGACACACTCTCCATAAAGAGTATACTAAGTGCGTCTGCTACCATATTAGCCTTGCCCGAATGGTAAAGGACGCTCATATCATAGTCCTTAAGTAACTCCAACTACCCCCTTTGCTAAAAATTGAGATCCTTTCTGTGTAAACACATATTGTAAGCTCTTATGGTCCGTAAACACATCCACGTAGACCCCGTACAAATAGTTTCTCCATATCTTCAAGGTGAATACCATTGCGGCCAACTCAAGATCATGGGTCGGGTAATTCTTCTCGTGAACCTTTAGCTTTCTGGAGGCATATGCTATAACTTTCCCATGCTGCATCAATACATACCCAAGTCCGATCCTTGAAGCATCACATTACACTACGAACCCATCGATACCCTCGGGTAAGGTCAACACTGGTGCTGAGGTAAGTCGAGTCTTCAACTCTTGGAAGCTCTTCTTACAAGCCTCCGACCATTGGAATTTCACCTTCTTCTGGGTCAACTTGGTCAAAGGTGTTGCAATGGATGAGAAACCCTCAACAAATCTCCAATAATAGCTGGCTAAACCCAATAAGCTTCCAATATTTAAAGGATTCACCAGTCTAGGCCAATTTTTCACTACTTCTATTATGTGAGTCCACATGTATGCCCTTAGTTTGATACAACATTGACCAAAAATGCCACTGAGTTCAACCAAAACTCGCATTTTTTGAATTTGGCATATAATTGGCGATCCTTGAGAGTCTGTAGCACCACTCTCAAATGAGGGGCATGTTCCTCCTCACTTCGAGAGTATATCAGGATGTTATCAATAAGCACAATCACCAACATATCCAAGTATGGCTTGAACACCCTGTTCATCAAGTCCATAAAGCTGCAGGAGCATTCGTTAGTCCAAAAGACATAACTACAAATTCATAATGACCATACCGCATCCTGAAGGCTGTCTTCGAGATATCGCTCTCTTGAACCCTGAGCTGGTGGTACCCGGATCTGAGACCTATATTCGAAAAGCACTTGGCACGCTGAAGCTGGTCAAATAAATCATCAATCCTAGGCAAAGGATACGTATTCTTGATGGTAACCTTGTTCAATTTCCGATAATCAATGCACATCCGAAGGGAACTGTCCTTCTTTCGAAAAAATAAGACTGGTGCACCCCATGGGGACTTGCTTCGTCTGATGAAACCCTTATCTAATAGGTCCTTCAACTGTTCCTTCAACTCCTTTAGCTCGGCTAGAGCCATTCTGTAAGGAGAAATAGATATAAGCTACGTGTCGAGAAGAACGTCAATACCAAAATCAAACTCTCGCTCAGGAGGGACTCCTGGTAAATCATTAGGGAACACTTTTGGATACTCACATACTATCGAAATTGATTGGATAGCGGGGTCTTGAGCTTCGCATCCTTAACCCTAATTAGATGGTACATAAAACCCCTAGAAATCATCTTTTTGGCCTTAAGGTAGGAAATAAAATGACCTACAGGCACAACTGAGCTACCCTTCAACACTAAGATTAGTTCACCCAGAAATCTGAACTCTATTGCTCGGGTTCTACAATTAATAGAAGCATAACATGCATACAACTAATCCATGTTGAGAATAATATCAAAGTCAATCATGGATACCTCTACAAGGTCTGCGGAGGTGACTTTATGCAATATAGTGATCGGGAACCATCTATACACCCGCCTAGCTACAATTGAATCACCAACGGGAGTAGAGACTGAGAATGGTTTTGACAAAATTTTGGGAATGACTCCAAATCTACTTAGCAATATAAGGTGTCACAAAAGACAAGGTAGCCCCCAGATCTAACAAAGCATAAGCATTAAGGTGAAACACTCATAACATACTAGTAACCACATCCGGCAAAGTCTTCTGCTCTTGACAGGTCGCAAGGGCATAGAACTTGTTTTGGCGCTGACGCCAGCTAAACTATTCGAGGCACCCTACTGGGAGGGATGTACTACTAGAGTAGCTGAACTAGCGATTGGCATATGGGCTCCACTACCCCTAATCTGGCTGAAGGGCAATCCCTGAGTCTGTGTCTGGGTTTGCCACAATCAAAACAAGCGTCTGAACTAACTAGGCACCTCCTTGGGTGATTTTTTCTGCACCTTGCATAAGATGGGAAAGTGCTCTCTATCTGCATGCTACCCTGGCCTCTCGAATCTAAAGCCCTGCTTCTCCGATCCCCTCGTGATTTAGATGGTGTACTAGCTGATGATGGTGTTGGAGTAAAAAACCTGTGATGAGACTGCCGGCACTGTCCACCCCCCGATCTAGGCTGAGAAATCCCATAATTGTCTGTCCTGGCCCTCTTGGTTTCTCTCTGCTTCTAATACATTGCTTCCATTGGCTGGGCATGCAACACTATGCTGGGAAAATCTATGTCTCGATGCAGCATGTCGATCCTACAATTCTTATCCAAGTAGTCCATCACTCCATGCATAAATAGACTCACCTTATCCCTCTGGTCTTCCACTAACTCTAGTGCATACTTGGATAAGCGGGTGAACTCCAAAGCATACTCCTGAACCGACATATCACCCTGCTTCAGATTTACAAACTCGTCTGCTTCCAATTCCCTCATCTAATGAGGGAAGAATCGATGCAAAAAGGCTGCATGAAACTCTTCCCAACCTATAGGGCCTCCTCCCACTGACCTACTATCTCTCCATTGCTTAAAATAGATATGCGCCACCTCTTTGCTGATAAGAGGCCAAATCAACGCACTCCCTATTTTCACCCCCATGACTTGGGTGATCGTTGGAATCTCATAGATGAATTCATGCGGGACCTCATCTACTTTTGACCCAAGGAATTTCGGAGGGTTCATTCTCAAGAAATCCTTGACTCAGGCCGTTATTGCTGCCATTTTGAGGAACATGCACAAATACCTACTAATTGACCTGAGCGGTGAAGGTCTATGCGAGCATCTAAATAGCTACCCAAAACTCAGCATGGGCAACCAGCTCCGGTGCCTGGTGCTCTTGAACTGGTGGGGCCTACTGGTGCTTATTCCTATTGCCATCCTCATGGTCGTCTCTGTTTCCATTCCTCCTACCATTCATTCTTCGGGGAGCCATGATTCTGCAATCGCGAGTAGCACAAATTAGAAGGATAGAGAGACATTTCATCGCACGACATAGATCATGAAAGAAGGGAACATTTCTTAAATGTCTCGTAGCCTCTTCATCATAAGTATAGTGCGTTTCATACCCATGAAAAAGACTTTACTTAACACGGCTTTCAGACACCTTAGAACACATCAAACCTATGGCTCTGATACCAAATTTGTCACGAGTCAAACGTAGACCCTAATTGTAACACGGGGTAAGGAGCCCCGAGAGACTCTGAGTCAACCCATGGCATGAACATTGATCTAACTCCATATCATTAAAAAGGAATACTTAACATGAAGATAGAGTGGAAACATAAATATAACATAACATAGTGAGCAGAACATACTACATACATAACAGCTGAGTACTACATATAGTATGAAAGCCTCTATCGTATCAGATGGTTTGATGGGAAAACATACCTAACTAACCCGAAACAACTGAAAACTAAAAGAACATCAAAATCCAAAACATATGGTCCTCGGGTAATGAGGACTCACCCAGAAGCTGGATGCTGAACTCTGAGATGGACTATTGACGGGGCTGAGCCTGAGAGCCGAGCCCTGTATCATGAAATGATATAGCATAGAGTATGCAACCAGTACATGGAATGTACCAAGTGTGCAAGGTAAGAAAAATGGACATTTAAAAATACATAAAGGTGCATAAGAGATCATAAGAATGGGACAACATGCTCAATGCATAAATTAGCATTCAAAAACATAAGGCTCAAGGTTTTCAAAACATTCGTAAATTAACCATAATCATAATCGTAAGAGAAAGGATTTATTGAACATGACTTGAGACAAAGTTCATCATCATAAACATGCATAAATCATGAGGAGCAGTGGGAGATTCTTATAACCAACATACCCCATATGAGCACACATTGAGCCCGATCTGTAAATTCCTAGTCGGGAGGGTGTTCGTACCTTGCCAAGGGTAGAACCATGAAGGGCGTGATATCACACATGAAAGGGCCCAGTTGGACAAAGGGGACAGTCACAAGAGAAGTCCCATCATGTCCTATGGTGGCACATAGTTCTAAGATGCGGGGCAAAACCTGGGCCTCGAACATACTCGGAGTTAAATACTACTCCCAAAACATATATAGTGCTCATAGGATAATATACATAAAATTCATGGGCTAGTTAAATCATGATAATCATAAGCATGCTCATAAATACGTGAACTATCCATGAGGGTAAGGCCCATGAGCCAGCCAAAACATAATAAGTAAAATCATGAGATTCATGCATACTTGTAAATCATGTATAGGCTTTGTAAATCATAAATTCATAATGGGCATTTGAATAAATACATATTACGAATAATAAATCATGACGGGTTTATGAATATCAATGATAGAAGTAGAGATCATAACTCAATTCATCAAAGAACACGCATAATTAGGCATAATTTAGTAGAAATTGAAATCAATAAATTTATTTATCGAATTAGTTATAGAATTTGATCATAGTTCGTAAAATATGATGTAAATCATGAAAAATAATAACCCATGTATAGATCATTAGAATTCTACAAGTTTTAGGATGAAATCCATAAGATTTTTTGAACAAAACTTCATGAATTAGGAGAGAATGGGAAAGGGTGTGAACGAAAACACCCATTCATAACCCTACATACCTGATTATGGCTGATTCTAACACTTCCTTGAATGCCCAAGAAGAAATTGAAGAAAGACCTTTAAGGATTGCCTTGATCACCTCTCTATACTATCACTCTTGCATGCATGGATATGAAAATCGCCTAAAATGAACTTAATCCCTTTAAAATTCATTATTCATAACCCATACAATGTAGTTTAGGACATTAGAGAGTAGGAATGATGAAAATTCCCTTAATGAAATTCCTGAATTTTCTGCAGTAGGTGAACTCACAACTGGACTGACGGATCGTTAGTGGATACCACGACTCGTGGTATCTATCCGTCGTTTCCACTGTTAAGCCTTATGTTCTTATATTCGACCCCATGACTCGACAGGACGAGTCGTTTCTTCAAGTGAGGAGTCGTAGTATCGTCTGTTGCTTCCTCCTTCAAGTCCTATACTAGACCTTCCTACGAGCCTCACCACAACTCATTACTTCCTCCAACGAGTCGTGGTTTGCTTCTGTTATATAGACTGGAAATTATAAGCATTCTTTCCCATGACTGGTGACCATGGCCCGTTACTTCTCATGACGGGTCTTGGGATGACCTGTTACTCCCCCCAATCTTAGGACCAGTTCTCACCACAACTCCAAGTAATGACTTGTACCAAACAAAGAGTTGTTTCTTCACTCGTCACTACTAACAGTTACCAGGACAACGTCTTCCCATAGGTCATTGGTTGAACCAACAATCCATTGGGTTGTCCATCTTGTGGGATTTTTCACAATTTCATCCAAGTACCATATTTAAATCCCGGGTCTAATTTTAGACACTTCTGGGGTGTTACACTACCCCACACTTCAACCATTATTCGTCCTCTAACGATCCTTAATACACACATAAACTCATCTTTTCCCATCACACTTGGTACCTCTATTTTCATACTCAACCAATTAGAATAGAGCATAAAACAAGTGGTTCTTCAACATACAATAATTCTCATCAAGCACATGTAAAGGTTTCACACTCAAGACTACACAACCTCTATAATTGACTCATTTTTTGCAAAACATAGGGCCAACATGATTAAGTATGAAATATGCAACAAATAGTACACCGACTTACACATCTTGTGCCCCTCACTTTTAGTGATGTTCCTCTCTCAGATTATCAATGCAAACACATGGAACATAGAAACCAGGGGACTCTTAGGCTCACTAATGATATAATGCACATACTCACATACCATAAGATTGCCCATCATTTACATTTATACTCTTGGTTGTTTGAAGAGATTAGGACCACAGGGTCTTTTCTTGGTTGTAATATTAGCTAAGGGATGGTAGAAATGATTTTTTTACAGTAACTACCACCCTAAGCACTTTTAAGACATTTTTCACTTTTCAAGTCCACCATCTTTTTCTTCGTTTATTCACTCTTCCCTAACTCAACATTTTTCTTTATTTTCTTCTCATGCCCCTTTTTCACTACTTGACTAATAGTCTTTTCTTATAACATAAATAAGAATTTTGTAATTAAGGAACTATTATTCATTGTCCTAGTAGCAAGTATATAATACCATTCCGTGAGCACCCCTTCTTCCTATTTTTCTTCTCTTACCACAATTTTTTCTTTTTTCCTTAACATTGTAATTCATTGGACCTTCACTTTTAAGTCTCAAAGTGCCTAAGACTCCTTTGTATCAACAAATCTAAGGTCTTACAAGGAAAGGGATTAAGCTAATTTCGTGGATAAGAAAGAATAAGGCTTATGACTCAAATGAGGTTACTAGGGGGAATATATAGGAAGGTAAAATAAACATGGAAAAAATGGCTTTTTCAAAGAAATGCCTTGATCATATCCTAACTCCCTGAGAACTAGCTATACTACATACACTAGGGCAAGTTCTAGATGTTCCAATATGTACACACAAGACAATTTAGTTGGCCTCTCATGGAAATCAAGAGTCTAGTCGGGTTCCTATAGCTACACATCCACACAATCATAATGAATGAAAATTTTCATTATTAAGCCCGAGAATCATTTTTGAGTAAAATTAAAGAGCTATGTATCTCTCTCATGGACTCCTTACTTATGCACTCAAGTTGACCACTTTATTGACTTTAGCATATGAGCTAAGTAGAATGTCACAAGCACACAAGTGAATGATCTATGACTCAATCCTAAAAAAGGGGTGATGTAATTCCCTTACGACAATCATCATCCATCTATTATAGCGAAGGGTCACTACTCTACGGCTACAACGATACCTAAAAAATGAAAAAATTTACCCAGATCAAAGGACTCCCCTTCATAAAAGAATCGAGGCCATAAGAAAAATTGAAGTTTGGGTGAGATATGCCAAATTTTCAAAAATTTTCTAACAAGGCTCAGTGAACATACTCACCCTTGACCAACAACATTTAGGAAGATACACACCCTCACCCCACACTTAAAGCCTTGCTTTGTCCCAGAGAAACTAAAAGTAAAGATCAGATGAGAGTGAGAAATTACTGCCTGAGGCCCTCTAGGACCTACCTAGAAACAGGTTCTTGGATATGCGGGTCACATGACCCCATAATTAAGCTCAAGACGTGCTTCTTAGCTTTAACTTCGGGAACTCAGACTTCCCCTTCTTTGCACACAAAACAAACAAAAATGACACTATATAAGAAAAAGAATAACTACTACTACATTATTAAAAATTGGGTTACCTCCCAACAAGCGCCTGATTTAATGTCGCGGCATGACGCCATCAAGTTTCACCATTTTTCCTTCCATTTTGAACATATAAATTTCACCCCTAGTTTTTTTCCAATTTCTTGTTATGATCAAGGTGCAATAGTGTAAGCATAAGGTGACAAAGTGATAGATGTTTCATCTTTCCCTTCTAGGCCCTTAAGTGAGCTATGTCGTTGTGTGTCTTTCGAATAATGAATTTTCAAATATAGGGACACTGTTCCTTATCTATACATCTCTTTATAGTCTTGGAAGGATCTATTTCTAGGTTTCCAACAAAACATAATGTCGAAAAGTGTTTAGAATGAGGACCAATATGCCCTAACTCTAAGATTGCATTATGCTTGACATCCTCACTTTTATCCACCTCCTCAACATCGACATCAACCACCACAGATTCATCTAATGGTTGGAATTCTTCTTCCGATTCCCCATATTGGCTAGTATCCACAACACTTTGTTGTTGGGCCTTAGACGCCTCAATGTTTTCATTCAAAAGACCCTGAAGGATACTTGAGACAAATTGTTCTATCTCTTATCTGGGCTCTATATTCCCTTCCACTTAAGGTTCCTCTTAAGTATTGACTAAGACCGTGACTTGAAAATAATTAGTTGCAGCCTCAACCATCATCTTTATGAGCTTGGCACTCATCCTTTTTAAGGATCCTCCCTATTCAGTAAGCTACTCCATCATTACTTCCATATGCTCCAGGATCATATTTTTCATATTGCTTATTTGAGCATGATGTTCCTCGTTTTCATAGTTCCTATAAGTATAAAAAACAAGAGGAGGATTGTAATAGGGGCTTTAGGAAGGGGAATAAGAATTTGGACAATGGTTCCATGGCCGTCAAGACTACCACATACACAACAAGTATGATAGTGTTTCCACAAGTGAGGTCCTTCATAATTAAGACAGAGATCACCAAAATAAGAATATCCAACATTCAAATCATTTATATACCAAGGTGTCATATTAAGAAGTGTGATATAATACTAAAAAAAGGAAAAGAAAAATCTATACAATATATATAGAATAGCAGAATAAAATCCTAACCTACAAACGATCAAACAATATTCAAGTCCTCGACAACGGTGCCAAAAACTTGATTTCTCCCAAGCGCACCCAAGCGCACATGGTCGTCATGTAATATAGGACTGGAACCCCTAATTTTCATTCCCATAGAGACTTGTGAGTTCAATTGTTATAAGGTTATTACTTTATTTTCACCATTCTAACAAAATAACTAAAATGGGGAATGATTTGGGAAATTAAAAAACTAAAACTTTAAATATAAAATAACTAAAACGGTTGCAATCTTGGCTTTACTTTGATGATGATGAAAATCTAGGGAAATGGCACATGTTCGATATCAGGTTAAGTTTTCAAGACGTGATTACACTAGAATGATTCTTCCTATGGTTGCTAGTTGCAAGTTACTATCCTATTTCTTGCACCTATCTCTAGTATCCAAGAACTATTTCATGAACCAGAACACCTGCGACGAAACATGAAACGACAATTATTCCTACTTATATATCAAATAAATGGGATTGAAGGATATATCCCTATCCCTAACAACAACTTCTATCCTCACCAATGGGTTTGAGGGTCTTTGAATTCTCATTTTGTATTTACCTTTATCCCTTTCGATTTGCTTTTCTAAGTTCAATCGAAAGCCAACAAGTTTACTTATAAGGTAATCAATCTCATAAATAATCAATTAAACAAGCAAATGCAAATAATTGTAGAAGAAGAATTGAATCTAGATAAATAGTCTTTGAAACATCAACCATCCACCATGGATAAAACTCTAGAGTATGGGTTTAGCCACTCATAGACAAGTGGAAAAACATACATATTCATCATCATACAAACTAAAGAGTAAAGAAGAGAAGAAACTAATGTAGACTTGAGTCTTCCTTCCAAATATCTTGCAAGCCTCAAAAGATGAAACTATGTAACATTAAAATGAACAAAAGATTGAAGAATCTGTCAAAAAGCTTCCTAGCAAACTCCTTAGAGAATATATTTATAGTTGAGCCTTGAAATGACGCTTCTTGCCTCCAACACATGGCTTTAAAATCAGAAATTTTGCCCTAGAACGGGTTTGGCCCGCTAGCCCCACCTTCTCACCACAGACATAGTCAAATTTCCAACAGTTTTAGCTCTGAGATAGACCTGGTGCACTGCCCCTATCATCTTACCAGGGACTTAGCCAAATTTTCTACACTTTCAGCACATCTGGTGTACCATTCTCACTATCTTGCCAAAGTGTTAGTCATATTCTTGCAATTTTGGATAGTCAAATTCTTGCACTTTTGGACCATTCTGGCATGAGGCCTCCTCCATCTCACCAGAATTCTAGTGATTTTCTCTAAGTCTAGGAAGCTTTGGGGCTCCACACCCACCATCTCGCTTAGGAGTTAAAATGATCATCTTCTGAAGTCAAGTAGCTGGTGCAGGCCATTAGCCATAACACCAAAATTTGATAAATTTTGTTAAGGAGCTAAGGACTTGGTGTGGGGCGCCCACCATAGCCTCTCAACTTCTCAATTCTTCAACCTTGGCTCATTTTAGGTCCTTTTCCTTTAGTTTCCTACTCAAAACACCTCAAAATATTTTCCAGCATACAAAACACACAAACATGTGAATTTATGCATTTTATAAGGATCATGAACTCAAAAAAGGCACAAAATTGGCAAAAACAAGGCAAGTGGGCATAGAAATAGCCAAACTCAAAGGGGTTGTCAATTAACTTTGGCACAATGCTTAGAGATAACATGAAGAGGTCCAGAGATAACTGCTGATGGATGTACTATTATGGCAACCTTCTTACTCAGTTCTGGCGAGGCCATGGCATTGAGGAAGAAGTGGTTGATCTTTGTTTACCCCTAGTAGGGCATTTGGCGGGCAAAATGATTAATGTCACCAAAGTCAAGGATCCCGCCACCTCTTCAGCTCCATTTCTCATTTCCACTACGCGCTATGCTTGGGATGACAGTTGAGAGGCTATATGTTTAGGATTTTAGATGTTTAGGATGTTAGATCTACAGTTGAAGATTGGTAGACCTATCACTGATGAGGAGATGTCAGGACTGGAGGATTGGTACCCACTCACTGAGAGTGCGATGTTGATGTGCAAGCTGGGACTAGCTTTTGAGGAGTCTTTAGATGACGTTGAGGCCACGATGATGACTGATGGTGTTGATGATACAGATGATGAGGAGAAGGATGATACCACCATAGGTGCTATGCAGGTTGATGACACAGATGATGATGATCAGGAGTATAACCTGATGATGATGACTGTGCTAAGAGGCCTAGGAAGTTTTCTTTCTCCCTACATGATATGTTTGTTTGTGCACTAGAATAGTGCACTGTTTAAGTCTGCGGTGGATAAAATAAATTTCCTGTTTATACTTTCTTCGCTAAATTTGTAGTGCGCTATGGAAATAGTTGTCATTCTTCGTGTTAGTGTCTGATATGTGATTGATTAAACCCTGGTTTGTAATAGTTAGTAATATGGATGGCTATGAACACTGATGCTTTGTTATGTGATGTTATGTGATTGTCCGTTTCTAGTTTACTTTTTTTTCAATTTTTTATTTTAGTGTTATCTTAGAGGTAGTGACCCTTCCCGATGATGGATGGATGATGACCTTCTTAAGAGAAATTAGTCGTATTTTTCTCATTTTTTAGGATGGAGTCAAAAAATCACACTTGTGTGCTCTTGATATTCCACTTAGAAGCTAAGCTAGATGTAATCAAGTGCTCTTCGTGAGTGCATAAGAAGTAAAAATTTCATGAGAGACACATAGGTTCTTTAACTTGACTCAAGATAATTTTTTTTAGGGCTTAATAATGAATGACTCATTCAATTTGATTGTGTGGATATGTATCCATAGGAAATCGACTAAGATCATGATTCCATGAGAGGTGAGCTTGTTTTGTTGTGTGTTGTACATATTGTAATATCTAAAACTTGCCTAAGTGTGTATAGGATAGCTAGTCTCTAAAGAAGTGAGAAGTGATTACGACATTTTTTTAAAAACCCATTTTGTCCATTGTTGTTGTACCTTCGTTAACGCTATCCCTAGTTAAACCCTTTGAGCCGTAAGCAATAATTTTCTTCTTCACCACAAAAGAAGCCTATCTCCTTTTGTTATGAGACCTTTAGAACTTTTGATTCAAAGATAGTCTAAAGTAATTTGAGATGTAAGAATAAAGGTCTACTAATGTAGAAAGAGCCAAGGGAAAGGAAAGAAAGAAAAAAAATAGTAATGGCAAGAGGAGTTGATAGAAAGAGGGGTGCCCACACAAAAAAATATATTTACTTGCTGCTAGAACTAATGAAATATCTTTAATGGTTGATTATTCTTGTTGAACTTGTAAGCAAAAAGTAACAGTCAAGTAGTATAAAGAGGGGCATGAGAAAAGAAGTAAAAAAAGATTAGTGAAAGGAAAGGGTAAGCGGTGAGACAAAGTGGTGGACAAGAAAGATGAAGGAATGTCTTAAAGTGCTTAGGACTTGTAGCCACTACTAAAGAAAATCATTCGTTCCTGTCCCTTAGCCGACATTACAATCATAAAAAGTCCTTATCGTCTTACTCTCTTTGAAGTGATTAAGTAGTCTGATTGTACATGAGGGGCAAGCCTATGGTATGTTGCATGTGTATGATACATCATTTGTGAGAGTGAGTGAGTCCTTCTTATTATGTTCCAAGCTTTGAATTGATAATATGAGGGAAGTAACATCATGAAATAAGTGAGAGGATAAGATGGTCAGAGTCAGTGTACTACGTATTGCATTTTTCATACTTAATCATGTTAACCCTGTTTTGGAAACACGAGTCATTTATAGAGGTTATGTAGTTTTGAATGTGAAAACTTTTGTGTATGCTTGATGTGGATTGTATGAGTTGATGAAACACTTAGTTATATGCTATGTGGTAGTTGCTTGAGTGAGAATTGATAAAGGTGACAAGTGGTGGGAAAAGATGTTTGTGCATATAAGTAAGGATTGTTCGAGGACGAACAGTGGTTTAAGTGTGGGGTGGTGATGTTGGGCATATTCTTATGCCCATTTTCCATACTTTTACCCATCTTTTGCCTTATTTTGAGTTCAGTATCCTTATGAAATGCATAAATTCATGATGATGTATGCTAAATGAGCTAATAAGTGTTTTTAGATGGATTTAGTAGGTAATCAATGGAAAAGGACTCAAAAATGGCCCAAGCTGTGAAGAAAGAAGAATTCGAGAAAAGTTGGCCTGGTGAGATCAGAGAAAATTACACTTAGGCTATTGTGTTGGATGGTGCAGGGCGCCAGAGCCCAATCTTCAGAAGAATTTGATCAATACCTTGGAAACTAAGTGGCGTGGCGCGCCAGAAGTATTTCAGACTTGCAAAATTTTCTAACACTCTAGTGTAGTGAGTGACATGACGTGCCAATCCCTAATATGTAGAATTTGAACAAAACCTTGGCGAAATGGCTGGTGCAATGCGCCAGACGCTAAACTTTAGAGGAAATTCAAGCCACAATCTAGCGAGATAGGAGGCGCAGCGTGCCAGGGTATGTCCCGGGTGAAATTTCAAGTCTAAAAGCTAAAATATTTTAGGGAAAAAGGGTCATTTGATAACTTGCTTATAAATATAACATCTAGGGGAATTTTATTAGGAGTCTTTGATCAGTATGTTAAAGCGATAATCAAGCCGTCCATCACTGGAAATTTCACGTTGAAGGAGGAAACTGTGTGGTTGGTTCAAAATACTTATCAATATCAAGGCAAGTCGTACGAGGATCCACACATATATTTCCAGATGAATATGTGATGCTCACTTTGTTTCCATTCTCATTAAAGGTGAAGCAAAGGAGTGGCTTCAGAATGAGCCAGCTGGGTCCATTACTACTTGGGAGGTTCTTTCCAACATGTTTATAAATAGATTTATCTCATCGAGGAGAATGAAAGAGTTGAGAGTAAAGATCTCAGAATTTGTGTAGAGAGTAGGTGAGACCCTAGGTCAGGCTTAGGAAAGATATAAAGGATATCTAAGAGATTGCCCATACTATATGCAACCAAAGGAGATTATTGGGAACAACTTCATACAAGGGCTGAAGCCAGAGTCTAAAATCTTACTAGATGCTATAGAACAGGGGAAAATCTTGTCCAAAAGCTATGATGAGATAGAGGATCTGTTGAATCTCACGTAAGCTGGGAGCCAAGATTATTAAGATTTAGGAAGAGGCTTTACAACATCCAAGGTCCTACAGAAGCTTGAGGTTGATAGTGTAGTAGAAATCAGGGTAGAGATTAGTCAGTTGGTGAATGTAATCAACAAGTTAGTGACCACACAAGCTGCAAGCCAAGTTTACTAGGTTCAGCAACTTCAGACTCCATCGCCATCATGTGAGGCGTGTGGAGAAGAACATGCATCTCAGTTGTCCACCAAACCTAGATTCTATTTATTTTATGGGTCAACAAAGTCATGGTGGAGGTTTGGTAGGAAATGGTTACAACTAGGGGTACAAGAATGCAGCAAATTCCTCCTGGAGAGGAGATCAAAACTTTCAGAGTCCACTGAACCACTTCTAGAGACCTGAAGGACAAAAACATTTTATTTCTTAAGAGAAAACTATGAAGCAGTGGATGGTTCAACAGACTAAGGTGGTTAATAAGATGCCGAAGTCCATCCACGAGTTGGAAAGACAGATGGAGCAATTAGACCTTTAGCAGATGAACAGACCGCAAGGGGAACTTCCAAGCAATACTGAGAAGAACCCTAAGGGGAATGTCAGCACGATCTCATTGTACAATGGAAAAGAGCTAGGTGAAGTGATTTCCTGTAAAACACCAAAAGTCTTAACTTTCGAATGTGAATAAATTATATGTCAGGATTTATTTATAGCATGTGGAATATTGTCTTGTTGTCATATTTTCACTACCTAGTTATCATGTTAGTACTCATTCTTGTAAGGCAAGTAATGCAGCGCCCCAAAGATGGGTGTCAGTACAATATGTACCAAATATGTAAGGCAGTAATGAAAAGGACTGAATAATATTGATAATTAAACTGAAAACAATTCAATAGGAGGGATATATATACAACCTAAATAACCTTAAAACCTGCTGTATATCTAACAATAAGTAATGCAAAAAAGAACCTTACCTAGCCTCTAAAATCCCGGAAGGTAAAACCAGCAGAGAATAACCCGCTCGGGGCCCCATAAGCACAAACGAGCACACTTCAATCTATATACCCCTAACAAGGTCAAACTGAGTCAACACATGACTATAGCCAACCTGTTGGTCCCCTTGGTCTGCAACTGAGCCCGCTCAGCTCCTGTAGCTGTGTCTGAGTCTGGTGGACTCTTGTAACTGCACCCTGGGCACCAGGCTCAACAAGGGTCAGTGATGCTGATACTACATAAATATAAAAGTCCAGCCATGGAATGGACTTTAATATGTCCCTTAGGCCTCAACATAGTCCCTTGGGAAAACATATAGCTCCTTGTAGCGATCCATATAGCCCCGTATGCATCGACACAGCTAGTAACCCTGAGGTTGGACAACGGAAGGTTATACAGGGCAGGGTCAGTCCCAATCTAAGAAGAAAATGCCAATTTCCAACAAATAATAGCAGCTAACCACAACAATCATGATTCTAGCTTTCTTACAAGGAGCTAGGTCGTATTATAATATGACAGGAATAACTTTCCAAAGGAATTCACCTTAACATACCTCGAACGCCGACTTTCATTTAATTAGTGAGTTTCAACTTGTAAATGAGGGTTCCACCCCAACTGCAACCTTTATGCTGAGAGAATAGGGCTAATTTCAATACTAAATTTAGTAAATAACGATAATTTTTGATAATAATATCAACTATAATTCAACTTTGAATAACTCAGCCCAAAACCTACAATTTCCTGAGAGTTCAGAAGGAAGAAATGGTTACCTAATGCCTGTGCCATTTAGAATTCAATTTGGATTAATTTTGATAACTTTTACTCGACAGAGTTCCGGCATGCCAAGCGAATTTTCGAGAAATAACTCCGTAGAAATTCTTCCCATAGGCCTAGAACTCGTTACCCGAAGTTAATTTGCATTTGGATAGAATTTTGGTACCATAATCGGGTGAAAATTCAATGAAAATCGCGTCTCCTCTTGTTTCTGGCCAAGAGAGATATTACAAATGCTTTGCAATTGAACAAAGGAGGTATATATATATATCAGTAAGAGCAGTGACCTAGGGGCTCTTCGCGCCAGCCAAGGCGCCACTATGCATGTCATGCCGCGCCTCCCAGGGAGCCAGTGGGCCTGGTGCGCCGCCCAGGGCGCCAATAGATAATATTCGTAAGATGACCAATCAAACTAATAAGCATGAAAGTAAGTAAGCATAATCAATCTTGAAAAGAAGAATTAAAAATCTAGCATAAAAGAATATCAAAACTACAACCATCAGCCATGGCCAAAATTCCGGAGCAGGAGTTTATTCACTCATGTTCAAGTGTAAAACCCAAGAATTTATCATTCGAATTAACACAGATAAAAGTAACGAAAAAAAAAACCTAGAGGAAAAGGAACTTCTCGTCTCTCCCGTAGAAAGACTGCGTACAACTGATCAATCTGCTGAAAGATGCCTAACAAAAGTCCTAGACTATGTATTTATCATCTAGGTAACAAATGACTCTTTTTCCCTCAAATAGTTCAACTTTTAGACTTAAGCAAAATCCATCCCTGATAGGCCCTGGCATGTCACACCATCTATCTCTCCTTACTTGGCTTGAATTTCCTCTAAAGTTTGTTCTCTGGCGTGCTGCACCAGCCATCCCGCCAAGGTGTTAGTCAAAATTCTACAAATCTAGGACCTGGTGCATCGCTTCTGCCAATGCACCAAAAATGATAGAAAATTTCCCCAACTTTGGAACCTCTCTAGCACACCGCCCCACTCAATTCATTAAGATGTTGATAAAAAATTCTTCTAAAGTTTGAATTCTAGTACGCTGCACCAGCCGTAGCACCAACCTGAACATAATTTTCTCTGAAGTTTTATGACTGGCGCGCCACGCCAGCTATCTCACTAGGCTAAGTTTTCTCGAATTCCTTTTTCTTCACACCTTTGATCATTTTTGAGTTTTTTCCATATGTTACCAGCTAAAACCATCTAATAACACTTGTTAGCTCATTTAATACACACATTCATGAAATCATGCATTTCATAAGGATAAACACCTCAAAACAAGGTAAAAGATGGGTAAAAGTATGGCAAATGGGCATCAGAACATGGCCAACATCATGGACTGTCAAATCTTCATTGATACACTCATGCCATAAGATTATACTATAAATTTGATGTCACGAGAGTACACACGAACCGTAAACACGGGACAAGGAGCCCCAAGGAACCCCAAGTCAACCCATGGAATGAGCATATAACTAAACCATTCATATAAGGCAAAAGAATTAGCTTAATGATCATGATTTGAAAGAAAATCGAGACATGAAATATAAGAAACAACAATACATGACCCAAGCATAAACAATTGAATACTACAAATACATCTAAAATCCTCTAATCATAGTAGACGGGTTGAAGGGACAAGACCCCAACTAACCTCAACATTCTGAAACAAAAGATAGTTAAGATCTGAACATAAAGCCCTCGAATCATGAGGACTCACCAAGGAGAACTGAGAGCAGAATTGAGAGAAAGCTAGGAGCGATGCTGAACCTGAGATCCAGATCTTGTATCATGAAACGATACAACATAGAAAATATGTGGGTCAGTACTGGGAATGTATCGAGCATGCAAGGTGTGTAAAACAATACTTAAAAACATAAGAGTTATAGGAGTGGGACATCATGATCATAAAGAATGAAATCATAAATATATCGTAAGGCTTAAGATTTCCCAAAAGCATTCCTAAACCTGTCATAGTCACAACATGAGATAAAAACATTTTATAAAACATGACTTGAGCCAAAAGAACATAATCATACATGCATTAAAATATTGAGGAACAGTGGGAGATTTCTATAACCGACATACCCATTTGAGCACAAATGGAGCGCGACTTGTAAGCCTAATCGGGAGGCCGTTCATACCTTGCCAAGGGTAGAACCATGAAATGCATGATATCACTCATGAAGGTCCCGTAGGGCATAGGGGACGGTCACTGAGGAGGTTCCAAACATAACCTACGGTGGCCCATAGTTCTGAGATTTTGGGCATAACCCGGGCCCCGAACCTACTAGGTGTTAAGTACTACTCCCAAAACGTGCAATGTGCTCATAGAAATTCATACATGACATGCATGGATAGTTAAATTGCGATAAACATAACATGCTTGAGAATTCGTCATACTAGCCATAAAATCGGGCCCGTGGATCGGCCAAAATCATAGTTCATGAACCGTAAGCTACATGTGGGCATTACCCATATTTTCAACATCCTTGAAATGCTTAAATTTTATACAAAACATGATCAAAATAACATGAGAGATTGAAGACATGCTTAAAATTCTTAAATTCATATCATGCTTGAGGAATCACCATAACCATGAACCTTACCAAAAATCCTCACGATTTGGGCACATATGCGTTTAGGGATTAGATCATCAATCATTGAATAAAACAAGTGAAAACAGCCCAATAATTCGAAACCCATGATTTAGACATACTACAACAAGCTCATATCAAATTTTGAGGAATCATGCATTTGGGTTAAGACCCATAAAGATTTAGTAACTTTAAACATAGAATTTGGGAAGGATTGGGCATGGGTAGGGACTAAACCACCCATTCAAAACCCCACATACTTGGAATTACTTGATTCTTAACTCCCTCTGAAAAGCCGAAGATGAAAATTCAAAGAATTTGAAGAAGAACCCTAGGAACACCACCACTCCCTTCTCTAACTCTTGCAAGCATAAAATGAGACAACATGAATTATTTCCCCTTAAAAGACCCTGTCCTGACCTCAAAACGACAAAGTTTAGGCCTTAGGAGTGTAGGAAATTACGAGAAGGCCCTTACTAATTTGCAAGAAATAACTGCCAGGTGACCCTAACGGGTGACCTGACAACTCGTTAGGATGGGCAACGACTTGTCGTGTCGCCTGTCAAGTACACAGGATATCAGGTCGGCTGGGCTCATAACCGGTGACTCAACGACTCATCACAAGTGACCACGAGTCGTGGTCACCTTCCATCAAGTACACTGCTCCATCCTTGATAAATTTCCATAGGCTTGCTCATGACCCACCTCACGAGTCGTTGGGACTGTACACGACTCATGGGGTCCCATCTGTTAGGTGCACTGGTCAGACCTCCCAAGTAACCCTCAATCTCACCCTACGGGAAACTTTACGACTCGTGGTAGCTGGCCACGAGTCGTTACCACGCCAATGGGGACCTCAGCTCCTTAGCCCATTCCAGCCTCCCCACGAGCCACCTGATGACTCGTGGGTTCTTCTCATGAGTCGTCTACTATCTCATCCTACACTGTTGCAATATTTTCCCAAATTTTTCCCGTTTGACTCCCGGGTCCGATCCTTGGGTTCCTGGGGTATAACAATATCTCCCCCTTGGGAACATTCATCCTCCAATGTTAGCAACATGCAGAAAACTCAGGAACAAAAAATTACCATATGCAAATACTGATCATTTAAGCCGAAAACTGATGGATCGACTACCCCTGAAAAAAACTACATAGCTGGACTGAATTCCGACATCACATACATATATCATATTATAAAACAAACTTGCACGCCTGAATGGAACATGAAAAACTGAATAGAGGTTTAGGGCAAAAACTTATACCTCAAACTGAAATTGGGCCGGTAGGGAACAAATGGGGGTATTTAGCCATCATATCTGCTTCAGCTTCCCCCGTAGCTCCCTCAACATGTTGATTTCTCTATAACACCTTTACTGAAGCTACTTCCTTGTTCCTCATCCTCCGAACTTGATGATCCAAGATTGCAATGGGAATTTCCTCATAACTAAGGCTATCCGTCACCCCAACACTTTCCACCGGAACCACTAAGGCTGGATCTTCCACGCACTTTTTCAAGAGCGATACATGAAATACGGGATGAACTGAAGATAACTCTATAGGTAACTCTAACTCATAAGCTACTTTACCCACTCGTCTCACAATCCGTTACGGGCCAATATAGCGAGGGTTGAGTTTCCTTTTCTTTCCGAATCTCATTACTCCCTTCATGAGAGATACCTTCAAAAATACCCAATCATCGATCTCGAACTCAAGCTCTCTTCTCCTCACATCCGCATAAGACTTTTGGAGACTTTGAGCCGTTTTCAGCCTTTCTCTTATCAACTAAACTTTCTCCATAGCCTCATGGACTGAATCTGGACCCATCACCGAAGCCTCACAGACTTCAAACCACCTAATGGGCGATCTATACCTTCGCCCATAAAGAGCCTCGGACGGTGCCATTTGCGTGCTAGATTGATAGTTGTTGTTGTACGAAAACTCAATAAAAGGAAAGTACTCATCCCAACTACCCTTGAAATCAATAACGCAAGCTCTCAACATGTCCTCAAGAGTCTGGATAGTCTGCTCCATTTGACCATCTGTTTGCGGATGAAATGTCGTGCTAAGCTTGACCTGGGTACCAAGTCCCTTTTGAAACGATCTACAAAACTGAGAGGTGAACTGAGTACCTCGATCCGATATGATGGACAAGGGAACTCCATGCAACTTAAACAGCTCTCGGATGTATAATTTGGCATAATCTTCCGCTGAATCGATGGTTTTGACCGGTAGAAAATGAGCATCCTTGGTTAACCTGTCCACCCCAATCCAAATGGAGTCGTACTGACTACGAGTGCGGGGTAAACCTGTTATGAAGTCCATGTTGATTTCTTCCCACTTCCAAGTAGGAATGCTGATATCCTGAAGTACACCTCCCGGTCTCTAATGCTCAACTTTCACTTGTTGGCTATTTGGACACTTGGCTACAAATTCTGCAATATCCCTCTTCATGCCATTCGACCAGTAGATTTCCCGCAAGGCATGATACATCTTGGTGGCACCTAGATGGAAAGAATATCTGGATCCTTGAGCCACATGCAACATCCGATTCCTCAAATCACCCAAGTTTGGAATACATAAGTGACCCCGGTATCGAAGCACACCATCTTCCCCTTTGAAGAAGACATCTAACTTCTGATTTTGAACAACTTCTTTCAACTATACCAATGTTGGATCTTCATCTTGTTTAGCCTTCACCTCCGTTACCAAGGACGACTCTGATCCGTTCTGAACAACTACACCACCATCGATCGAGCCAACTAATCTAACTCCCAATCGTGCAAGTCGATGTACCTCCTTTACCAGCTCATTCTTGTCTTCACTCACGTGCGATACACTCTCCATAGAGAGTCTACTAAGGGCATCCTCTACCACATTGGCCTTGCCCAGGTGGTAAAGGACACTCATGTCATAGTCCTTAAGTAGCTCCAACCACCTCCGTTGCCGAAGATTGAGATCCTTCTGCGTGAATACGTATTGTAAGCTCTTTTGGTCAATGAATACATCTACATGAACCCCATATAAGTAGTGTCTCCATATCTTCAAAGCAAACACCAGTGTTGCTAACTCAAAATCATGGGTCGGGTAATTCTCCTCGTGAATTTTCAGCTGTTTGAAGCATATGCTATGACTTTCCCATGCTGCATCAATACACATCCCAATATGACTTTCGAAGCATGACAATATACAACAAAGCCATCGGTGCCCTGCGGTAAAGTCAACACCGGTGCTGAAGTGAGTCGGGCCTTCAATTCTTGGAAGCTTTTCTCACAAGCCTTCGACCATTGGAACTTCACCTTTTTCTAAGTCAATCTAGTCAATGGGGCTGCAATGGATGAGAAACCTTCCACGAACCTCCGATAATAACCCGCTAAGCCTAAAAAGCTCCTGATATCCAAAGGGTTTACAGGTTTGGGCTAGTCCTTTACCGCCTCTATTTTTCGAGAATCTACCTTTATACCTTCCGCTTGACACTACATGCCCCAAGAATGCAATTGAATTCAACCAAAACTCACATTTGCTGAACTTGGCATATAGTCGGCTATCCTTGAGGATCTGGAGTGCCACCCTCAGGTGTGCGACATACTCCTCCTTGCTCTTGGAGTATATCAATATGTCGTAAATGAACACTATCACGAACTTGTCTAGATATTCCTTGAATACCCTATTCATCAGATCCATAAAAGCTGCAGGGGCATTGGTTAGTCCAAAAGACATAACAAAAAATTCATAATGGCCATACTGGGTCCTGAAAGTAGTCTTCGGGAGTCGCTCTATGAACCATGAGCTAGGGATACCTGGACTTGAGGTCTATCTTGGAGAAACATTTAGCACCCTGAAGCTGATCAAATAGGTCATCAATCTTGGGTAAAGGGTATCTATTCTTGACGGTGACCTTGTTTAACTACCTATAGTTCATACACATCCGAAGAGAACCATCTCTCTTGCGGATGAACATCACTGGGGCACCCCATGGAGACTTACTCGGTCTAACGAAACCCTCATCCATCAAATCCTTCAACTGCTCCTTTAACACTTTTAGCTCGAATGGGGACATTCGGTAGAGAGGAATCAATATGGGCTGCATGTCGAGTAAAAGATCAATCTCAAAATCAATCTCCCTCTCGAGAGGAGCACCTGGTAGGTCATCTAGGAATACCTTGGGATAGTCACATACCACGGGAACTGACTGAATGGTTGGGGTCTCGGACGTGGCATCCTTAACACTAACCAAATGGTAAATACAACCCTTAGAAATCATTTTTCTAGCCTTGAGATAGGAGATGAACCGGCCTATAGGTACTGCTCAACTACCCCTCTATTCTAAAACTAGTTCACCTGGAAACCGGAACTCCACCTCACGGGTTCTACAGTTAATAGAAACATACCATGCAAACAACCAATCCATTCCCAAAATAATGCCAACATCATTCATAGCCAATTCTAAGTTTGCGGAGGAAACCTTATGCAATACTATAATGGTGCAACCTCTATATACCTGCCTCGCTACGACTAAATCACCAATTGGAGTAGATACAGAAAATGGTTCTAACAAAATTTCAGGCTGACCCCAAAGTTACTAGCAATGTAAGGTGTCACAAAAGAAAGTGTAGCTCCTGAATCTAACAAAGCATATCTAACAAAGCATAAGCATAAATATGAAAGACTCGCAACATACCTATAACCATATCGAGAGAAATCTCCTGCTCCTGTCGAGAGCTAAGTGCATAAAATCAGTTCAAGCGTTGGCTACCAGCTGGACCAGTCAAAGCACCCTGCTGAGTAGGATGTGCAACTGGAGCTGCTGAATTAGTTGCTAGAGTGAGGGCTCCACCACTCCCTGACCTAGCTGCGGGGCAATTCCTGAGCCAGTGTCTGGGTTTGCCATACCAGAAACAAGCATTTGAGCCCACCAAACACCTCCCTAGGTGGTTCTTGCCACAACTAGCATAAGATGGGAATGTGCACTCTATGCGCATGCTACTCTTACTCCTCGAACCTGAGGCCCTTCTCCTCTGATCATCCCGAGGTCTAGATGGGGTACTGACTGAAGATGGTCTGGTGTAATAGACCTGTGCTGGCACTACTGTTGAGGCCCACCTCCTGGCCTTGGCTGGGAGAACCTGTAGCTATTAGTTCTAGCCCTCTTGGCCTCTCTCTTCCTTTTATGAGTTGCCTCCATCTGCTGGGCATAAAGGACTATCCGTGAGTAGTCCATATCCTGATGAAGCATGGTTGTTCTGCAGTCCTTGTCTAGATACTCGGCTATTCCAAGCACGAATCTACTCACCCGCGCCCTCTGGTCCATCACTAACTTCGGGGCATACTTTGATAGGAGAATGAACTCAAGTGAATATTCTAACATTGTCATCTTTCCCTATTTGAGGTTAACAAACTTAGCTGCTTTCAATTCCCTTATCTCCCGAGGGAAGAACCTATCGAGAAAGGCCATTTGGAACTCATCCCAGTTGATAGGACCCGCTCCCGCTGCCCTACTGTCCTTCCATTGCTTATACCAAATATAAGTGACCTCCTTTAGCAAATAAGAGGCCAAATCAACATACTCCTCATTTGTCACCCCTATGACCTGAGTGACCTTCAAGATTCCTTCAATGAACTCGTGCGGATCATCGTCCACCTTTGATACCATGAACTCGAGAGGGTTCATCTACAAAAAGTCTCTAATCTGAGTCGCCGCTGCGTTACCATTATTTGGGACATGCGCAACAGCCTGCTGGTTGACCTGAGCGGTGAAGGCCTGCGCCGTCATCTGATTAGCCGCCCAAAACTCAGCATGGGCAGATGGCTCTGGTGCCTGGGGCTCTTGAACAGATAGGGCTTGCTGACGCCCATGATCATTGCCACCTCCGTGGCCTTCATCATTTTTGTTCCTCCTTCCATTAATTCTTTTGGGAGCCATAATTTTCTGCAATAGCGAATAACACGAATTAGAAGGATGGAGAGACTTTTCATCGCACGACATGGATCATGAAAGAAGGAAACATTTCCTAAAACATTTAGTAGCCTCTTCGTTATAAGTGTGGCGCGCTTCACACCCATGAAAAATACTCTACTTAACACGGCTTTCAGACACCCTAGGACACTTCAAACCTATGGCCGTGATACCAAGTTTGTCACGACCTGAGAGTACATTCGAAACGTAAACACGGGACAAGGAGCCCCGAGGGACCCCAAGTCAACCCATGGAATGAGCATATAACTAAATCATTCAAATAAGGCAAAAGAATTAGCTTAATGATCATGAACTGAAAGAAAATCGAGACATGAAATATAAGAAACAACAATACATGACCCAAGAATAAACAACTAAATACTACAAATACATCTAAAATCCTCTAATCATAGTAGATGGGTTGAAGGGACAAGACCCCAACTAACCTCAACATTCTGAAACAAAAGATAGTTAAGATCTGAACATAAAGCCCTCGAATCATGAGGACTCACCAAGGAGAACTGAGAGCAGAATTGAGAGAAAGCTAGGAGCGATGCTGAACCTGAGATCCAGATCTAGTATCATGAAACGATACAACATAGAAAATATGCGAGTCAGTACTGGGAATGTATCGAGCATGCAAGGTGTGTAAAACAATACTTAAAAACATAAGAGTTATAGGAGTGGGACATCATGATCATAAAGATTGAAATCATAAATATATCATAAGGCTTAAGATTTCCCAAAAGCATTCCTAAACCTGTCATAGTCACAACATGAGATAAAAACATTTTATAAACATGACTTGAGCCAAAAGAACATAATCATACATGCATTAAAATATTGAGGAACAGTGGGAGATTTCTATAACCGACATACCTATATGAGCACAAATGGAGCCCGACCTGTAAGCCTAGTCGGGAGGCCGTTCATACCTCGCCAAGGGTAGAACCATGAAAGGCGTGATATCACTCATGAAGGTCCCATAGGGCATAGGGGACGGTCACTGAGGAGGTTCCAAACATAACCTAAGGTGGCCTATAGTTTTGAGATTCGGGGCATAACCCGGGCCCCGAACCTACTCAGTGTTAAGTACTACTCCCAAAACATGCAATGTGGTCATAGAAATTATAACATGACATGCATGGATAGTTAAATCGCGATAATCATAACATGCTTGAGAATTCATAATACTAGCCATAAAATCGGGCCCGTGGATCGGCCAAAATCATAGTTCATGAACCATAAGCTACATGTGGGCATTACCCATATTTTCAACATCCTTGAAATGCTTAAATTTTATACAAAACATGATCATAATAACATGAGAGATTGAATACATGCTTAAAATTCTTAAATTCATATCACGCTTGAGGAATCACCATAACCATGAACCTCACCAAAAATCCTCACGATTTAGGCACATATGCGTTTAGGGATTATATAATCAATCATTGAATAAAACAAGTGAAAACAGCCCAATAATTCGAAACCCATGATTTAGACATACTACAACAAGCTCATATCATATTTTGAGGAATCATGCATTTGGGTTAAGACCCATAAAGATTTAGTAACTTTAAACATAGAATTTGGGAAGGATTGGGCATGGGTAGGGACTAAACCACCCATTCAAAACCCCACATACTTGGAATTACTTGATTCTTAACTCCCTCTGAAAAGCCGAAGATTAAAATTCAAAGAATTTGAAGAAGAACCCTAGGAACACCACCACTCCCTTCTCTAACTCTTGCAAGCATAAAATGAGATAGCACGAATTATTTCCCCTTAAAAGACCCTGTCCTGACCTCAAAACGACATAGTTTAGGCCTTAGGAGTGTAGGAAATTACGAGAAGGCCCTTACTAATTTGCAGGAAATAACTGCCAGGTGACCCTAACGGGTGACCTGACAACTTGTCCCTCTGAGTGAAGATATACTGTAGGCTTTGTGATCTGTGAAAATATCAACATGAACGCCATACAGGTAATGCCTCCACATTTTCAAGGCATGGATTACTGCGGCTAACTCCAGGTCGTGGGTGGGGTAATTCTGCTCGTGTTTCTTCAACTGCCTGGAAGCATACGCAATCACCTTACCATGCTGCATCAACACACAACCCAACCCAACGCCTAATGCATCGCAATACATTGAATAACCCTCTGTACCTTCTGATAAAGCTAACACTGGGGCAGAGGTTAATCTGTCTTTCAGTTCTTGGAAGCTCTGCTTGCGTGCCTCTGTCCACTGAAACTTTGCTGCTTTCTGCGTTAGTTTAGTTAGAGATGCTGCTATGGTGGAGAACCCTTCAACAAACCTCCTGTAATATCCCGCTAATCCCAGAAAGCTATGGACTTCAGTTGGATTGGTAGGCCTAGGCCATGATTTGAATGCTTCTATTTTCTGGTTGTCAACTTGTATACCAGCATCCGACATAATATGCCCTAGGAAGGCTACTGAGTTAAGCCAGAATTCACACTTGGAGAACTTAGCATATAACTGGCGGTCCCTGAGAATCTGAAGCACTGTCCGTAAATGAGTCCGGTGATCTGCTTCAGAGTGAGAATACACCAGAATATCGTCAATGAATACTATTACGAACAAGTCCATTTATGGTCTGAAAATACTATTCATCAAGTCCATGAATACTGCTGGGGCATTCGTCAACCCGAAGGACATCACTAGAAATTCAACATGTCCATATCGGGTCCTGAACGCCGTTTTTGGAATATCCCTTTCACGTACCTGAACCTGATGATATCCGGACCGCAAGTCAATCTTAGAGAAGTATCTGGCTCCCTGTAACTGATCAAATAAATCATCTATTTTGGGGAGCGGATACTTGTTTTTCACTGTAACTTTGTTCAACTGCCGATAATCTATGCACATACGGAGCGAGCCATCTTTCTTCCTCATAAATAGAACTGGCGCACCCCATGGTGAAGTACTCGGCCTGATGAAACCTTTATCTAGCAAATCTTTCAACTGCTCCTTCAACACTCTGAGTTCTGCAGGAGCCATACGATAGGGAGGAATTGATATAGGATGAGTGCCTGGTAACAAATCAATAGAGAAATCTATTTCCCTTTCTAGGGGAATACCAAGTAACTCATCTGGAAACACATCAGGGAACTCGTTCACCACCAGAATAGATTGAAGTGTCGGGTATTCTTCCCGAACATCCTGAACTATGACTAGGTGGTAAATACATCCCTTAGTTATCAATTTCCTCGCCTGAAGGTAGGAAATAAACCTACCTTTTGGCATAGCAGTGCTTCCTTTCCACTCTGGCACTGCCTCCCCTGGAAAGTGGAATCGGACCATCTTGGTCCAACAGTCTACATTGGCGTAGCACGGCACTACCCAATCCATACCCATTATGGCATCGAAGTCTATCATTTCCAGCTCTACCAGATCTACTGTAGTCTGGCGGTCAGCAACCTCCACTGTACACCCTCGGTATATTCTGCTAGCTATAATAGAGTCACCGACGGGCTTAGATACTAAAAAGGGATGCTACAATAATTCTGGTGCAATATTGAACTTTCGTGCCACAAATGGGGTAATACATGACAGAGTGGATCCTGGATCAATCAATACGTAAGCAGGGCATGAACAGATAGTTAGCATACCTATCACTACATCTAGAGATGCCTCTGAATCATGCCTCCCTGGAAGTGCATAAGTATGGCTTGAACCCGTACCTGAACTGGAATCTCCTGACCTACCTCGGCCTCTGCCTACTGTACCTAAAGGCCCACGCCCTGCTGAGGATGCTGGGGCTCGCGGCCCTGCGGATCCCCTGTCCTGACTGTCTCTACTCCCCTGACCTCTAGTCGGACAATCTCTCATCCGATGCCCCTCATGTCCGCAAATATAACACCCAGTGGAGCCATATCTACAAGCTCAAGAGTGTGGTCGATTACAATAGGGACCGGGTGAGGGTGCAAATTTGCTCTGCTCTCCCCTTCTCTGCTGCAGAGATTCTACTGTTCTGGAACTGCCACTGGGCTCTGACTGCCCTCTACGCACATATCTACCTCGCTGTTGCTACTGCTGTGGAGGAGGTGGGGGTCTAGGGGGTCTATCTGATAGTCGAGGCCTGGGTCCTCTCTGAACTTCTCTTTGCATCTCATCTGCTCTGTCTCTGCGGCGCTGTTCTTGACTGGTCGTTCTACTACCCTGCTGCCACTGTCTAATACCCTCTATGGTTTGAGCAAAAGCCTGTACTCGGGCAATGTCCATATCCTCTCGCAAGGTCGTCGTCATACATGCCTCAGTATACTCCGGATTCAGTCCCATGATAAATCTATGGACTCTCGCTGGCATGGTATCAACAAATGCTGGAGCATAACGGGCTAAGGAGTCAAACTGTAAAGCATACTCGCGTATGCTCCTCGCCCCCTGCTCCAGATGCAAAAAAATGATCCATCCGGGCCTGCCGGATCTCTCGTGGCAAGTAACGGTCCAGGAAGGCCTCCGAGAAGCTGGTCCAGGTCGGAGGGGTAACATCTCTCCCTCGGGACCTCTACCAACTCTCGTACCATAGTAATGCTATGTCCCGCAACCGGAACACTGCCAACTCTACAGACTCTGAAGGGGTCACATGCATAACTCGGAATATCCTCTACATCTGATCTAGAAAGTCCTAGGGGTCCTCTGCCTGATCTGACCCTGTAAACTGTGGGGGACCCAGTGCCAAAAATTCCCGAACTCTAGAACTGCCTGACCCACCTGAAGACTCTGCTGCTACAGGTGGCACTGGCTGGCGCTGTGTGACCATCATCTATGCCAACATAACTACAGCGCTAGGAACTTCCTGACCTGATGGCAAAGGCATAGGAGCTATTGGGGGCGGTGTAATGCCCAACGGCTCCTGATGTGAGGGGGACTGCTGAGAGGGCTGTGATGAAGCCTCTATATCGCCTGATCTTGGGCAGATTTATATGCCCAAGTGAACTCAAACGTATCATTTTCGCCTTGTTTATTGTGCAATGTGTATACATTTTCATGTAATTGGTAATAAAGTGTGAATTTATACTAACCAACATGATTAGCATTGTTTTGTAGGTAAAATATGATTTTGAGGAGCTAAAATGCATGTTGGAACAATATCGGAGTTGGACTTGGATGCGAGCACGAAAAAGACATTGGAATGCACAATGTAAAGGGGCTCCGCGATGGAGCCGTGCCACGCTACCATCGCGGAGGCACACTGCCTGGAGGGTGATTAAATTGGCAATTTCCAGTGAAGCCTCGCGACAGCTCCGTGGCACGGAGGCAAGCCTCCGCGTTGCATGCCGTGCCACGTTGAGGCTATATTCCCGGACCCTGGATTTCCAGTGAGGGTCCGCATCCACGCCGTGTCACGGAGGCAGTGCTCCGCGTTGGCCTCTGTGACACGTTGCTTGTTATTCCAGGAAAAATTCCCAATAGTATAAATAGAACACTTAGGCTTATTTTTAATTAATTCAGACTTGGTGGAGCAAGGACGTGGGTTACAGGCAGTTGAGGGACGAAAAAGCTAAGGGTTTTTCTCTCTTTCTTTCTTCTTTCAATCAATTGTTTGTATGATTAACACTTGTTTTAGGATGATTAATCCACAAATGAGTGGCTAATTCTCTTCCTTGCTGAGGTTATGAACAATGGTGATGAATTGTGATTATTGAATTATATGGTTTTTCATCTTCTTCTTCTATGTTGTTCTATTAATTCTTGTTTCTACTGCATTAGTGTGTGGCCGACATTAATGTACATCTAAAAAGTCCGATTTCACTCGAGAGAGCACGAAATTGGAAAGTTGTGAATTAATAGGGTATTGTTCTTAACTTGATTTGGGAAAATTGGGTTTTGATGTGCTTTCCTGATAGAAATATACTTGAAAGCCGTATTAGTCAATTTAGGAACCGGAATTGTATTGCTAGGTCATAAATTACATTTGATCACAGAAATGTAGATGGATGGTTTATGATTCTTAAGTGAGATTAAGTACGAGAGTTTTAATCTCTAGGCTAATGTTCTTGGCTAGCAACAGGAAGAGAAGAATAACCTAATTATGATTATAATCAAGTTCATTACTTGTTCTTAACCTTGGCATGCTCATATCCATAGTTTCAATTCAAAGTAGACATTTGTTAATAGTTTAGTATATAATTTATAAACAAAAATTATTTAACTTTAGGTTACGTTGTTGTTAGCATATTTAGAAGTAAGATAGAATATAGTATACTTGAGCAATTTTACTTATCCAGAGTCTCCTTGGTTCGATACTTGGCTTACTTAGTCACTTTATTACTTGTTTGACCACGTGCACTTGCGTCTCGGTTTTTAACCCATATACCAAAGCACCGGACAAGTTTTTGGCGCCGTTGCCAAGGAGACTAGGTAATTGGTGAAATTGTGTTAAGTGTAAATTTACTGTATTTTTGTTTTATTTTCTTAAGTGTTGACAACTTGGTCTTCGCCTGTATTTTGCAGACTTGATTTCTGTGAACACTGGCAAAGGACAAAGACCTGGTGGAATCTTATATAGAGCCTGAACGTGAATTTCATAGTAAACGCAGAGAAGCTCTACAAAAGAAGCTGCAGTTGCTCAGACAGTCAATTATGGAGCAACAAAATCCACCGGTTGTGAGGGCAGTGTTAGTGCCCGACGAAGCAGCAGCAAGGCCGGTTCGCGAGGTGGCAATTCCACATGCCAACAATGTACATTCAAGTATCCGCAAACCAGAGCCTGGAGGGAGATTTGAATTAAAGCAGAACATGGTGCAACTATTGCACACAAGCGGGCAATTTACCGGACTCCCTCATGAAGACCCACAACAACATCTCCAAAACTTTTTGGAGATAAGTGACACTTATATACCCACTGGAGGGTCACCTGATTATGTTCGGCTCACACTATTTCTGTTTTCCTTACTTGGTAAAGCCAAGAGGTGGTTAAAAGCTGAACCACCAAATTCTATATCAACGTGGGATGATCTAGCACGGAAGTTCTTGATAAGATTTTTTCCCTCTGGTAAAACAGCCAGACTTAGAAGTCAAATTCTAAGTTTCAAACAAAGGGAGGGAGAAAATTTATATCAAGCCTGGGAAAGATTTAAATCCATGTTGCGGGACTGTCCTCATCATCATCAGTCCAATGAGGTGTTGGTACACACATTTATTGAGGGTTTGGAACCCCATACTAAAATTTTGTTAGACTCAGCAGCTGGAGGGCAAGCGCTGGAAAAGACTTATGTGGAGCTGTACACTTTGCTCAACCGGATTTCACAGGGCAATCCAGAATGGAATGCTGATTCATCTCGAGGTGGAGCAAGGAAAGAAGCAGGAGTGCTTGAAGTGGATGGATTTACAGCTATCGCTGCATAGATAGCTGCCTTGCAAAATCAGTTAAACAACCACTTCAGCAACATGAACTTGAACCAGCCTTCAGCTTCAGTCAATGCGGTCCAGCAAATGTGGTGTGAAGTGTGTGGAAGCAGTGAGCACTCAGCTGAGTGCTGTGGAGCAAACCCAAATTCTGTTAACTTTGTGGGCAATGCACAAAGAAATCAGCAGCAGTTTGGTAGCGGCTACAACTCAAATTGGAGGAACCATCCAAATTTTTCGTGGGGTAGCAACAACCAACAAGGCCAAAGTTCGGGTCAGGGTATGCACAGGAATCAAGGAGGGCAACAGAACTACCAATCTCAATTTAGAAATCACAATGCCCCTCGTCCACCACCATCACCTACCATTGAGGAAATGTTCAAGACCATGATCGCTAATCAGGCGCAATTGCAGGCTGACTATGTTAAATTGGCAGCCGAAGTGAAAAACAATCAATTAGCGACCAAGGCTCTTGAGTATCAATTTGAGCAATTTGCCAGTGCTCAAAACACAAGGCCAAGAGGAGGACTGCCTAGCGACACGGATCCTAATCTGAAGCAGGTAAATGCGGTGACCACAAGGAGTGGTTTGCAGTTGAAGGAGGTGGAACCAGAAAGACCGCCTCAAAAGTTAGGAGCAGCAGATGTTGAGGGAGAGCAACTTGCGGATAAGGGGAAGACCAAAGAAGCTGAATCAGAAAGACCTCCACCCCCGTTCCCTCAACGACTCAAGAAACACAAGGAGGAGGCGTGTTTCAAGAAATTTATGGAGGTGCTTAAACAGGTACATGTTAATTTGCCTCTTGTTGATGTCTTGCAGGGAGTGCCAAAATATGCCAAATTTATTAAAGACATCGTGGCCAACAAAAGTCGTTTGACTGAGTATGCCACGGTGGCTTTGACGGAGGAATGCACTTCCCAGATCCAAAATAGACTGCCTACGAAGCTAAAAGACCCTGGAAGTTTTACTATCCAGCTTACAATTGGGCAGAGTATCCGAGCTCGTGGATTGTGTGACTTGGGGGCGAGCATAAATCTGATGCCATCTTCGGTATTCAGAAAGTTAGGTCTGAGGAGTCCTAGACCTATAACCGTAATCTTGCAGTTAGCAGACAGATCCTTAGCTAGGCCGGATGGCATTGTTAAGGATGTTCTAGTGCAAGTAGGCTCCCTCATTTTTCCGGTTGATTTTATTGTTCTGGATTTTGAACCAGATGCTAAAGTCCCATTTATTTTGAAACGACCCTTCTTGGCAACCGGGAAAGCATTAATCGACGTGGCTGCGGGTCAACTTACAATGCGAGCACATGACAAGGTAGTGGTATTTGATGTGCTAAAAGCCATGAAGCTGCCAGCTATAAATGAGGAGCTTTTGGAAATTAGTGTGGTTGAACATGGAGAAATTAGGCAGGTTGTTGAATCTCAAGACCCATTGGAAAGAGCGTTAACGCATTCTGATCATTTTGGGGATAGAGAGGCGTGTGGAATGGTCCAATTGTTGAATGGGGCACCTAATCATCCGAGGAGATAGGAATTCCAGTCATTGATGAGATCTCTAGAGCCTTTGCTGAAACCATCCGTTGAGGAGGCACCGAAGCTGGAGCTGAAAGAATTGCCTCCCCATCTAAAATATATCTTTTTGGGGGAGGGGGAGACGTTACCAGTTATCATCTTTGCAGACTTGACGGAGGCACAGGAAAAGGCAGCATTGGGTGTCCTCAGAAAGAGGAAGAAAGCAATGGGTTGGCAAATATCCGACATTCAGGGTATTAATCCAGCTTTCTGCACACACAGGATATTCATGGAGCAAGGAGCCAAACCAACCGTTCAGCCGCAACGGAGACTTAATCCAGCAATGAAGGATGTGGTAAGGAAAGAAATAATCAAGTGGCTTGATGCAGGTGTGGTCTACCCAATTTCAGACAGTGAGTGGGTCAGCCCCGTTCAATGTGTTCCTAAGAAAGGGGGGATGACTGTAGTCCCCAACGAGAAAAATGAGTTGATCCCTACTCGAACCGTCACAGGCTGACGGATTTGTATGGACTACAGAAAGCTAAACGAAGCCACGAAGAAAGATCATTACCCCATCCCTTTCATTGATCAAATACTTGATAGGTTGGCAGGACAGGAGTATTATTGCTTCCTTGATGGGTACTCTGGTTATAACCAAATAGTCATAGCTCCGGAGGATCAAGAGAAGAGTACTTTCACCTGTCCTTATGGGACATATGCTTTCAGGCAGATGCCATTTGGGCTATACAACGCACCCGCCACATTCCAGAGATGCATGATGGCTATTTTCCATGACATGGTTGAAGCTTTTGTTGAGGTATTTATGGATGATTTTTCTGTTTTCGGTAATTCGTTTGCTACTTGTTTGCAGAATCTTGACAGGGTGTTGGCTCGATGTGAAGAATCCAACCTTGTATTAAACTGGGAGAAATGCCACTTCTTAGTGAAGGAGGGGATTGTCCTTGGCCACAAAGTATCTAAAAATGGGTTGGAAGTCGATCGTGCTAAGATCGAGGTTATTGAAAAATTGCCACCACCAGTGTCAGTGAAAGGTGTGCGCAGTTTTCTGGGGCATGCAGGATTCTACAGACGATTCATCAAAAACTTTTCCAACATTTCTAGACCACTATGCAGACTGCTAGAAAAGGAGGTAAAGTTTGAGTTGAATGATGAGTGTGTTACAGCATTTGAAAAGTTGAAGCAGAAATTGATAGAAGCACCTATACTTACTTCTCCTGATTGGGAACAACCATTTGAGCTGATGTGTGATGACAGTGATGTGGCTGTGGGAGCCATATTAGGACAAAGAAAAAATAGAATTTTCCATTCTATTTATTATGCAAGCAAAACACTGAATACGGCCTAGAGAAATTACACAGTCACAGAGAAAGAGATGCTAGCCTTGGTGTTTGCATTTGACAAATTCAGGTCTTATTTGATGGGTTCGAAAATTGTGGTGTACACCGATCATGTAGCTATTCGGTACCTATTCAACAAGAAGGATGCTAAGCCCAGATTGATTAGATGGATCTTATTGTTGCAGGAGTTCGACCTTGAGATCAGAGACAGAAAGGGAAGCGAGAACCAAGTAGCAGATCACCTATCACGACTGGAAAGTTGGTCGCATGTGATGGAAAGTGATAACATAAATGAAGAATTCCCAGATGAGCAACTCTTGGTGGTGGGAGAAGCTGAAGTTCCCTGGTATGCAGACATAGTCAACTTGCTAGTGAGCGGAGTCTACCCACCTGAAACAACAGACCAACAAAGAAGGAAATTGAGGCATGACAGCCGGCATTATGTATGGGATGAGCCATATTTGTTCAAACAGGGACCAGATCAGGTGATGAGAAGATGCATCCCCGAGAGTCAGATAGCAGAAGTGTTGAGGGGATGCCATTCTTCGTTTTATGGAGGGCATCACGGAGGAGAGAGAACAGCGCACAAGGTTCTACAGTCAGGTTTCTTTTGGCCAACACTGTTCAGAGACTCTATGGCGTATGTCAAAATGTGTGATAGATGTCAGCGTACAGGATCAATTGGCAGAAGACAAGAGATGCCTTTGCAGAATATACTGGAAGTTGAGCCCTTTGATGTATGGGGCATTGACTTCATGGGTCCATTCCCACAGTCATTTGGTAATCGTTACATCTTGGTGGCTGTAGATTATGTGTCAAAATGGGTGGAAGCAATAGCTTGCCCCAGAAATGACAACAAGGTAGTAACGAAGTTTGTGAAAAAACACATCCTCACAAGGTTCGGGACACCCCGAGCAATTATCAATGATGGAGGGGCTCATTTTGTCAATGCAAGTTTCAAGAAATTACTAGCCAAGTACGGGGTGCGCCATAAAGTGGCAATAGCATACCACCCCCAAACTAGTGGGCAAGTAGAGGTGTCAAATAGGGAGGTGAAGCAGATTCTTCAGAAAACGGTGAATACACAACGGAATGATTGGTCAAGCAAACTCGACGATGCGTTGTGGGCTTACCGAACTGCTTATAAGACACCGATTGGAACCTCACCATACCGATTGGTCTACGGCAAAGCATGTCATCTCCCGGTGGAATTAGAGCACCGAGCTTTCTGGGCTGTCAGAAAACTAAATATGGACTCCGAGCTGGCGGACAAAAAGAGACTAATGCAGCTCAGTGAACTTGATGAGTTCCGCAGGCATGCCTATGAGAGTGCTAAGTACTACAAGGAAAGAACAAAAAGATGGCATGATAAGCATGTGGTGCATCGCATTTTCGAGCCGGGACAGAAAGTTTTTCTCTTTAATTCGAGGTTGAAGTTGTTTCCTGGTAAGCTAAGGTCTAAATGGTCGGGACCATTTGAAGTGGTAAGAATGACCCCTCACGGGGCCATAGAACTGTGGCAAGAAGATCGGAGTGCTACGTTCTTGGTAAATGGGCAGAGATGTAAGCACTACTGGGGGGAGGACAATGATCGTGAGAAATCGTCTATCACCCTAGTGGATAATTGAGCATAAAGGACGTCGAGCCGCGACGGTAAACCAGGCGCTGCACGGGAGGCAACCCGTGAAAAATATTTTTTTTTCTTTATCTTTTGTTTAGTAAAGTGTAAATAGTTTTTAGTTTATTTTTCTTTTTCTTGATTTGGTATAAATTTTTCATTTTAGTTAATATTTTTCATTTTAGTTAGGGAAATCTATTAATCTAACCAATTTTGTTTAGTGAGGTGATTTTCAGGTCAAACGGAGAAAAATATGCATGGAATCGGGAAGGAAAAGGCAAGGTATGAAAAATGAATAAAATGAAGAGACAGTGCACTGGGGCGTTGGCTCCATGTCACAGAGGAAGGGCTCTGCGTTACCCTCCGTGACACGTTGAGGTTAAATCTGGATTTTTTTAAAATTCCAGTGAGCCATCGCGTTAGCTCCGTGTCACGGAGGAGGGGCTCCGCGTTACCCTCCGTGACACGTTGCCCTATATTTTGTGACGGGTCACACCGGGTTGCCGGGTAACCCGCGTATTCCCTTCATTTTAAACCCCGATTTTAGGCCCCTTTTCCTCATTTTCTCTCTTCTCCGCGACCAAACACCCATATTTCCCTCTCCCAACCAACGTGCCACGGTATTAAGCAAACAAATTGTCAAGTTTCTTCGAATATTCAACGTAAAGGTATGTTTTCCTCTTCTCTCTCAATTTTTTGTCGATTTTAGTCGAATTTGAGCATGGGAGGTGAGATAAATCACCCTAAGTAGCAATTTAGCATGAAATTGAATTATTCTTTGATTGATAAATGTTCGGAATGTTGTAATTAGCGTTTGAACTTGTAGATTACGTGAATGATTCGAATTTGATTGTAAAATTGAATTCTAGGGCTTGGGTTGTTGAAATCGAATTGGGTAACTTGGTAAATTTGTGAATTATATGCCGGGGTGTGTTTGTGAATTGAGATAAGTCATTGTAAATATTGTTTGAAGGTAATAGACGACGAATTCTTGGGTTTTGGGAAAATGTAAAAATTGTTCAAATTGGTTTGGTTATTTGGATTCGTATGTATATAGAATTTTTGTCGTTGTTTTTGTTTGTTGTTTTAGTTGCTAAGTGTGATGTTTGAATTGATAGCGATGGTAGGATTGGGATTAGCTGTATGAAGTCTGAGTAGTACGCTATAGTTATACTGTCGAAAATTTTTTTGTGAACGCACTAAGCATTAATTGTATAGTTGTCTGTGTTTGGGTTGTAAATAAAGTAATCCTTGTCGTAGTATCGTAAAAGTAGCTAAGGACTAAGTGTGGGGTAAACTTAGTTTAACCCGACCTTAGCCGAAGTTAACATGTATTTAGCGTGACATTGTGCTTGTTTATTTATGTTGACAGGTACAATGGCGAGTAGGCAGGATAAGGGTAAAGGTGCTTCTACTTCAGGCACCGGGAGAAAACGACTGAGACTGGGCACTGCAGTCCCAGCTGCACCAGCTGTTCCGCGCGGCCAACGCCACCAATACCGAACGAGGTGGGTAACCGATGAAGGGAAGAAGTGGTACTCTAAACACAAGGAAAATAAATACTTCCCTGAGGAGCATATTGTACGGGAACCACTAGCACAGGAGTTCCCCCGTATTGTGCAAAGGATCGAGGCAGCTGGGCTCAACTTCATATTTCAGGAGCCCAAGGAGTGCAACCTACATTTAGTCCGGGAGTTCTATGCGAATTGGAACCCGGCCATCAGAAGCCACACAATAAAAATCAGAGGGCAGATTGTCACTCTGGAACCCCAGCAATTAAATGCCATCATTGGAGCGTGGGACACAGACGCCCACGTTCTCTGCCAGCTGAACATCACCCCACCATACGCCGATATCAGACGCACTTTGTGTGGGGCTCGATCCACAGCCCGATGGAGCAGACATAAGGAGAGAGGTTACCACCAGACTCTACCGTATTCTCAAATGAACAGGGAGGCCAAAATATGGCTGAAAATAGTTTGTTCATGCTTGATCCCAGGGGGTGCACATGACGGATGAGACCCGGGACCGTGTCTGCCTGGTGTATGCCCTGATGAAAGGGCTAGAGATTAATGTTGGGGCAGTCATCATATCCACCATGAAGAGAGCCCGACTACACCAGGGCCACAGGTATGGGTTCAGCGGACTCATCACCACCTTTCTCCGGGGCCTCGATGTCGAGGAAGAGGCTTTGGACTACATCCCGCAGTTGGATCGGAGGGCCCTTGATGTGACCAAAACCAAGGCCCCCAACACCACACACATGCCAGTGCTGACACTGGGCGAGCGACATGCTCGCGACGACCAGTACATGGCTCGGATGTTTGGTATGCAAATGCTTCAGCTTCGGATTGGTGGGAGACCAGCCACAGAGGAGGAGTTATGGCAGCTAGAGCTGGATTACCCATTTGGCGAGAACGCCAGACTTTGTGCCGAGTGGGGCCAGCCTTTGTTGAGCCCACTGATGATGATGTCCCCACGGACGAGGAGACACGTCGAGAGGACTCCGATGTGGAGTCCGATGACGACGATGGAGGTGACTCGGACATGGGCGATGAGGCAGCAGCACCGGATGAAGAAGTCGAATATTTCGACTGATCAGGGAGTTCCACCACCTGAAATTTTTGTGATTTTTAATTTTTGTGAACATTGGGGACAGTGTTCGATTTAAGTGTGGGGTGGGGAGTAGCTATGTGCTGGGGCTGGGCTGATTTGCTGTATGTTCTTCCTTTGTTTTGTATGTATGTTTATGTTTCCCTGTGGTTGTGAGTGCAAACTGATTTGTATTTGTATTTGTACATATTTTTGTGGTAATTGATGTGTGTTGTGAAAGGTTGTGGTTGCCAGTGTAAATATTTTGTAAATATTTTTTTTTCTATCGAAATGATCGATATTTTTCAAAATTTTGCGAAAATATTTTGCACATAATAAATTTTTTTTTGTAAATAGTCTTCCATCGAAATGATCGGTGTGTGCAAAGTTTTTCAAGTAATGTTTTTTTATTTGTTGAGTTTCTCGGAGTTTGTTTTCGGTTCTTTTACCGAGAATAGTCCCATTGAACCGATGTCATAGTTAGTGACCGTTCCCTATGATGGATGGATGACGACTGTCTTAAGGGAAATGTAGTCGGTAGGAGTAGTGATTTTAATTAGTTTTCAGTTTTTTTCTTTGGTGGATTGCATCACTGAACCTGTAGTTACTATATGGTTGTGAAATTTTGGTTGTGTGTTGTAACTGATGTTCAGAATGTAAAAGTGATTCGTATGAAAGCATGCAATTTTGTAAATATGTTGAGTTACCGAGGCTGTAGAATTTGATTCGATGTGATTGAGGCTTAATTTTTGAATTCATGTAATTGGTTAATTAAAGAGTCTGTGAATGCATCTTGAATCGAGCATGTGCACAAAGTGTGAAGTGAGGTATTGTGATTCCATGCTATTGTGGAGTGTCTAGAACTTGCCTGGTGTGTGTACAAAACGAAATGAAGGAGGTGTAGTGTTGGAAAGGATGTAGGCATTTCTTTGTTTTAACCGAGAGTTTCTATTTTTCTTGTCGTACACTACCTTTTTATGTGATGGTATACCCTAGTCAGCCCGTTGAGCCTTTAGCCGATTATTTCTTTCTTTTGTCCAAAAATGTATAAACTGAGCTTAATTCTTTCTTTTCATTAGCTGTAAAGTCTATACAAAACTCTTAAGCGCTTAAGAAAAGAAAAATTTTCCCAAAGTGTCAAAGAGTGAGAATGGTGAAAAGAAAAAGAAAAGCAGAGTGAGGAAAGAAAAGAAGAGGTTGAAGAGGCACTTGTTATAATGAAAGGATAATGAAGGTGCATGAAAACCCTTTGTTGTTGTGTCAAGTGTGTTTGATGAAATGGGCCATACGAAAGTAAACAAGCATGAATGGTATGAGAGGAAAAAGAAAAGAGAGAAACAATGTTCATGAGTTTATGGGAATGTGTTGAAAAGGTGCTTAAGGATGCTAGTGACTATTATTGGCTAATCCAATATATACTAGTTCCATAGCTTCTATTACAACCCATTAAAGTCCTACTTCATCTTACATTGCATTTTCTTATATTAGTGGAGTAATACACTAAGGGCAAGCCTATGGGTCATGACATGATGCATGTGAATTCTTTTGGGAGAGAGAGTGAAATTAATTCACGTCATAATCCTTTAACAGCTCCAACCAGCGACGTTGCCGCAGATTCAACTCCCTCTGAGTGAAGATATACTGTAGGCTCTTGTGATCTGTGAAAATATCAACATGAATGCCATACAGGTAATGCCTCCACATTTTCAAGGCATGGATTACTGCGGCTAACTCCAGGTCGTGGGTGGGGTAATTCTGTTCGTGTTTCTTCAGCTGCCTGGAAGCATACGCAATCACCTTACCATGCTGCATCAACACACAACCCAACCCAACGCCTAATGCATCGCAATACATTGAATAACCCTCTGTACCTTCCGGTAATGCTAACACTGGGGCGGAGGTTAATCTGTCTTTCAGTTCCTAGAAGCTCTGCTTGCGTGCCTCTGTCTACTGAAACTTTGCTGCTTTCTGCGTCAGTTTAGTTAGAGATGCTGCTATGGTGGAGAACCCTTCAACAAACCTCCTATAATATCCCGCTAATCCCAGAAAGCTATGGACTTCAGTCGGATTGGTAGGCCTAGGCCATGATTTGAATGCTTCTATTTTCTGCTTGTCAACCTGTATACCAGCATCCGACACAATATGCCCTAGGAAGGCTATTGAGTTAAGCCAGAATTCGCACTTAGAGAACTTAGCATATAACTGGCGGTCCCTGAGAATCTGAAGCACTGTCCGTAAATGAGTCCGATGATCTGCTTCAGAGCGAGAATACACCAGAATATCGTCAATGAATACTATTACGAACAAGTCCAGGTATGGTCTGAAAATACTATTCATCAAGTCCATGAATACTGCTGGGGCATTCATCAACCTGAAGAACATCACTAGAAATTCAACATGTCCATATCAGGTCCTGAACGCCATTTTAGGAATATCCCTTTCACGTACCCGAACCTGATGATATCCAGACCGCAAGTCAATCTTAGAGAAGTATCTGGCTCCCTGTAACTGATCAAATAAATCATCTATTCTGGGGAGCGGATACTTGTTTTTCACTATAACTTTGTTCAACTGCCGATAATCTATGCACATACGGAGCGTGCCATCTTTCTTCCTCATAAATAGAACCGGCGCACCCCATGGTGAAGTACTCGGCCTGATGAAACCTTTATCTAGCAAATCTTTCAACTGCTCCTTCAACACTCTGAGTTCTGCAGGAGCCATACGATAGGGAGGAATTGATATAGGCTGAGTGCCTGGTAACAAATCAATAGCGAAATCTATTTCCCTTCCTAGAGGAATACCAGGTAACTCATCTGGAAACACATCAGGGAACTCGTTCACCACCGGAATAGATTGAAGTGTCGGGGATTCTTCCCGAACATCCTGAACTCTGACTAGGTGGTAAATACATCCCTTAGTTATCAATTTCCTCGCCTGAAGGTAGGAAATAAACCTACCTTTTGGCGTAGCAGTGCTTCCTTTCCACTCTCGCACTGCCTCCCCTGGAAAGTGGAATCGGACCACCTTGGTCCAACATTCTACATTGGCGTAGCACGGCACTACCCAATCCATACCCATTATGACATCGAAGTCTATCATTTCCAGCTCTACCAGATCTACTGTAGTCTGGCGGTCAGCAACCTCCACTGTACACCCTCGGTAAATTCTGCTAGCTATAATAGAGTCACCGACAGGCGTAGATACTGAAAAGGGATGCTGCAATAATTCTGGTGCAATATTGAACTTTCGTGCCACAAATGGGGTAATATATGACAGAGTGGATCCTGGATCAATCAATACGTAAGCAGGGCATGAACAGATAGTTAGCATACCTATCACTACATCTAGAGATGCCTCTGAATCATGCCTCCCTGGTAGTGCATAAGTACGGCTTGAACCCGTACCTGAACTGGAATCTCCTGACCTACCTCGGCCTCTGCCTACTGTACCTAAAGGCCCACGCCCTGCTGAGGATGCTGGGTCTCGCGGCCCTGCGGATCCCCTGTCCTGACTGTCTCTACTCCCCTGACCTCTAGTCGGACAATATCTCATCCGATGCCCCTCATGTCCGCAAATATAACACCCAGTGGAGCCATATCTACAAGCTCAAGAGTGTGGTCGATTACAATAGGGACCGGGTGAGGGTGCAAATTTGCTCTGCTCTCCCATTCTCTGCTGCAGAGATTCTACTGTTCTGGAACTACCACTGGGCTCTGACTACCCTCTACGCTCATATCTACCTCGCTGTTGTTACTACTGTGGAGGAGGTAGGGGTCTAGGGGGTCTATCTGATAGTCGAGGCCTAGGTCCTCTCTGAACTTCTCTTTGCATCTCATCTAGTCTGTCTCTGCGGCGCTGTTCTTGACTGGTCGTTCTACTACCCTGCTGCCACTGTCTAAGATCCTCTATGGTTTGAGCAAAATCCTGTACTCGGGCAATGTCCATATCCTCACAATGTCGCCGTCATACATGCCTCAGTATACTCCGGATTCAGTCCCATGATAAATCTATGGACTCTCGCTGGCATGGTATCAACAAATGCTGGAGCATAACGGGCTAAGGAGTCAAACTGTAAAGCATACTCGCGTATGCTCCTCGCCCCCTGCTCCAGATGCAAAAACTGATCCATCCGGGCCTACCGGATCTCTCGTGGCAAGTAACGGTCCAGGAAGGCCTCCAGAAGCTAGTCCAGGTCGGAGGGGTAACATCTCTCCCTCGGGACCTCTCCCAACTCTCGTACCATAGTACTGCTATGTCCCGCAACCAGAACACTGCCAACTCAACAGACTCTGAAGGGGTCACATGCATAACTCGGAATATCCTCTACATCTGATCTAGAAAGTCCTGGGGGTCCTCTGCCTAATCTGACCCTGTAAACTGTGGGGGACCCAGTGCCAAAAATTCCCGAACTCTAGAACTGCCTGACCCACCTGAAGACTCTGCTGCTACAGGTGGCACTGGCTGGCGCTGTGTGACCATCATCTGTGCCAACATAACTACAGCGCTACGAACCTCCTGATCCGATGGCGAAGGCACAGGAGCTATCGGGGGCGGTGTAGTGCCCAACGGCTCCTGATGTAAGGGGGACTGCTGAGAGGGCTGTGATGAAGCCTCTATATCGCCTGATCTTGGGTAGATTTATATGCCCAAGTGAACTCAAACGTATCATTTTCGCCTTGTTTATTGTGCAATGTGTATACATTTTCATGTAATTGGTAATAAAGTGTGAATTTATACTAACCAACATGATTAGCATTGTTTTGTAGGTAAAATATGATTTTGAGGAGCTAAAATGCATGTTGGAACAATATCGGAGTTGGACTTGGATGCGAGCACGAAAAAGACATTGGAATGCACAATGTAAAGGGGCTCCGCGATGGAGCCGTGCCACGCTACCATCACGGAGGCACACTGCCTAGAGGGTGATTAAATTGGCAATTTCCAGTGAAGCCTCGCGACAGCTCCGTGGCACGAAGGCAAGCCTCCGCGTTGCATGTCGTGCCACGTTGAGGCTATATTCCCGGACCTTGGATTCCCAGTGAGGGTCCGCGTCCATGCCGTGTCACGGAGGCAGTGCTCCGCGTTGGCCTCCGTGACACGTTGCTTGTTATTCCGGGAAAAATTCCCAATAGTATAAATAGAACACTTAGGCTTATTTTTAATTAATTCAGACTTGGTGGAGCAAGGACGTGGGTTACAGGCAGTTGAGTGACGAAAAAGCTAAGGGTTTTTCTCTCTTTCTTTCTTCTTTCAATCAATTGTTTGTATGATTAACACTTGTTTTAGGATGATTAATCCACAAATGAGTGGCTAATTCTCTTCCTTGCTGAGGTTATGAACAATGGTGATGAATTGTGATTATTGAATTATATGGTTTTTCATCTTCTTCTTCTATGTTGTTCTATTAATTCTTGTTTCTAATGCATTAGTGTGTGGCCGACATTAATGTACATCTAAAAAGTCCGATTTCACTCGAGAGAGCATGAAATTGGAAAGTTGTGAATTAATAGGGTGTTGTTCTTAACTTGATTTTGGGAAAATTGGGTTTTGATGTGCTTTCCTGATAGAAATATACTTGAAAGCCATATTAGTCAATTTAGGAACCGGAATTGTATTGCTAGGTCATAAATTGCATTTCATCACAGAAATGTAGACGGATGGTTTATGATTCTTAAGTGAGATTAAATACGAGAGTTTTAATCTCTAGGCTAATGTTCTTGGCTAGCAACAGGAAGAGAAGAATAACCAAATTATGATTATAATCAAGTTCATTACTTGTTCTTAACCTTGGCATGCTTATATCCATAGTTTCAATTCAAAGTAGATATTTGTTAATAGTTTAGAATATATTTTATAAACAAAAATTATTTAACTTTAGGTTACGTTGTTGTTAGCATATTTAGAAGTAAGATAGAATATAGTATACTTGAGCAATTTTACTTATCCAGAGTCTCCTTGGTTCGATACTTGGCTTACTTAGCCACTTTATTACTTGTTTGACCACGTGCACTTGCGTCTCGGTTTTTAACCCATATACCAATGCACCGGACATCGCCCTCAGATCGGGCTGACTCTGACTGAAGTTGAGGCATCCTGCTGGTGCCTTCTCCTACTGCTGTGTCTAATCTCCTACCTATGGCAGGGTGTCGCTGATCTGCCATTCTTATCTGTAGACAAAGGATACGATAAGTTTTAGGAACTCAACCCTATATTGTACTGTGCTATGGCAGGACTGAGTATGAAAGAAGGGTAACCATCCTATTATTCCTCGCAGCCTCCTGCCTATAGTATGTGGTGCACAACATATCCATACACAAGACTCTACTTAGCATGGCTTGCAGACTCCCTGGGACACGACCTGCTCTGATACCAAGTTTGTCACGCCCCACCTTGGGGGGTATGACTGGCACCTGGTGCCCTACTAGGACCTGAACTACTAGACTACTGAGCTTGAGCACATCTGGTGCCTGGTTGGCTCCAACTTAGATTTCTGGAAACAAAGGGCTATATAACGGCTGTAAACAGAGCCTCCGGCCAACTGGGCCTATAGCCACCTGTACCTGTAAGCACAGCCTCCGGCCAACTGGGCCGACAAGGCCACCATGCTGTCTAGTTATCTGTAACTCAACACAAGACTACTGTAAGACTATGTGACCGGCAAGGTCACCACTACTGTCAAACTAAGGCCTCACATGGCCAACATAAACTGAAATGCTAAACAGCTATAACAAACTGCACGGCCTCACATGACCGGCTCAACTGACCACAGGGAAATATATACAGACTGCAAGCCTCTAGGAATACTGATAAGATGGTCTAGATAGGGCCCCGACCTACCCGTACTGTACAACAAAAGGAAATGATATAAACCTCTGAAATATCAAGCTCTGGATGACAGGAGTTGATGACTCTGCGCTGGCTAGAATCACGAGGGATCGCCTCCTCGTCTATGAGTACCTGCAGGCAAGTAATGTAGCGCCCCATTGGGTGTCAGTATCACTTGTATCGAGTATGCAAAGTAACTGAAATAATACAACTGAATACAAATAACATAACTAACAAGTCCATGAGCAGAAGATAACTGAATCTGAAGGGTTGATAGGAACTAGATCAAACCTTTCTGCACTGATAGGCAGGAGCGTGTCTGTAGTCACGACGGCCTGCTGTCTATTAACTAATATATATAAAACACATAAGTACTGATCTTCGGCAGATTTATATGCCCAAGTGATACTCAAACGTATCATTTTTACCTTGTTTGTTGTGCAATGTGTATATGATATCATGTATTTGGTAATAAAATGCGAATTTATACTAACCAACATGATTAGCATTTGTTTTGCAGGATAATGTGATTTTAAGAGCTAAAATGCGTGTTGGAACTATGTCGGAGTTGGACTTGGATGCGAGCGTGGAAAAGACCTCGGATGGCATATTTTGCAGTGGCTCCGCGATGGTGCCGTGCCACGCTGCCATCACGGTAGCACACTGCCTGGGCAGAAATAAAAGTGGCAATTTCCAGTGTGCCTACGCGTCAGCTCCGTGGCACGGAGACAGGCCTCCGCGATGGCCTCCGTGCCACGTTGAGGCTAATTATCCAGACCATGCAATTTCCAGAGAGGGTCCGCGTCCACGCCGTGTCACGGAGGCAGTGCTCCGCGTTGGCCTCCGTGACACGTTGCTTGTTATTCCGGGAAAAATTTCCCACTAGTATAAATAGCACACTTAGGTTATTTTTAAAGAGAGTTTTTTTTAGTTTTAGTGTTTTAGCCTGAGTTCAGAAGTGGGAGCAGGAACGTGGTTTTGTGGCAGTTGAAGAATAGAAAAGATAAGAGTTTTCTTCTCTTCCCTTCTTCTTTTCCTTCAATTGTATGCATGATTCACACTCATTCTAGGATGATTAATCCAAGAATGAGTGGCTAATTCCTCTCTTGCTGAGGTTTTGAACTTGTGAAATGAATGTTGGTAATAATTGATATGGTTTCTTCTTCTTCTTGCATGTTGTTCTATTAATTCTTGTGCTTATTACATTCTTGATTGGCCACCATTAATGTACATCTAAAAAGTCCAATTTCACTCGAGAGAGCATGAAATTGGAAAGTTGTGAATTAATAGGGTATTGTTCTTAACTTGATTTGGGAAAATTGGGTTTTGATGTGCTTTCTTGATAGAAATATACTTGAAAGCCGTATTAGTCAATTTAGGAACCGGAATTGTAGTGTTAGGTCATAAATTGCATTTGATCACAGAAATGTAGACGAATGGTTTATGAAGCTAAAGTGAAATTGAATACGGAAGTTTTAATTTCTAGGCAAACGTTCTTGGCTAGCAATATGAAGAAGAAGATGACCAAATTATCATGATTATCAAGTTCATTACTCGTTCTTAACCTTGGCATGTGCATATCCATTGTCTAAACTCAACGTAAATAGTAGTTATTAATTTTAGTAGATAATTAGTTAGAAACAAAACTTACTCAAATCTTGATTGGATTGTTGTTAACATAGTTAGAAATAGAATAGAGATATAGTAAACTAGGCAGTTTTGCATATCTAGAGCAGCCTCCTTGGATCGATACTTGGCTACTTAGCCACTTTATTACTTGTTTGACCACGTACACTTGCGTGTCGGTGTATAATATATACCGAGCAGCAGAGCGCGAACAAGTTTTTGGCGCCGTTGCCGGGGAGGCTAGGCGATTTGTAAAATTGTGTTTAGTGTAAATTTGCTGTATTTGTATTTTTATCTTTTTAAGTGTTAACAACTTGGTCTTAGCGTGTATTTTGCAGATTTTTATTTCTGTGAACACTGGCAAGGGACAAGGAGCTGGTGGAATCTTACTTAGAGCCAGAACGTGAATTGCATAGTCAACGTAGAGAAGCTCTTCGGAAGAAGTTGCAGTTGCTCAAACAGTCTATGATGGAGCAACCCAATCCACCAGTTGTGCGGGCAGTGTTAGTGCCCGAGGAAGTAGCAGCCAGGCCGGTTCGCGAGGTGGCAATCCCACACGCTAATAATGTACATTCCAGCATCCGCAAACCAGAGCCTGGGGGAGATTTGAGTTAAAGCAAAATATGGTGCAACTTTTGCACACTAGCGGGCAGTTTACCGGTCTCCCTCACGAAGATCTGCAACAACATCTCCAGAACTTTTTGGAGATAAGTGACACGTACATCCCCGCTGGAGTGTCACCTGATTATGTTCGGCTCACCTTATTTCCATTTTCCTTACTTGGTGAAGCCAAGAGGTGGTTAAAAGCTGAACCACCCAACTCTATATCAACGTGGGATGATCTTGCAAAGAAGTTCTTGATCAGATTTTTCCCTTTAGGTAAAACAGCTAAACTTAGAAGTCAGATTCTAAGTTTTAAACAGAGGGAAGGAGAAAATCTTTATCAATCCTGGGAAAGATTCAAGTCCATGTTGCGGGACTGTCCTCATCATCATCAGTCAAATGAGGTGTTGGTCCACACTTTTATTGAGGGTTTGGAACCCCACACTAAAATTTTGTTAGACTCAGCAGCTGGAGGGCAAGCGCTGGAGAAGACTTATGAGGAGCTGTACACTTTGCTCAACCGAATTTCACAAGGCAATCCGGAATGGAATGCAGATTCTTCAAGAGGTGGAGTAAGGAAAGCAGCGGGAGTGCTTGAAGTGGATGGATTCACAGCTATCGCTGCACAGATAGTTGCTTTGCAAAATCAGTTAAACACTCACTTCAGCAATATGAATTTGAACCAGCCGTCAGCCTCAGTTAATGCAGTCCAACAGATGTGGTGTGAAGTGTGTGGTAGTAGTGAGCATTCAGCTGAATGTTGTAGTGCAAATCCTGATTCTGTCAACTTTGTGGGCAATGCACAGAGGAATCAACAGCAGTTTGGTGGTGGCTACAACTCGAATTGGAGGAATCATCCAATTTTTCGTGGGGTAGCAACAATCAACAAGGCTAGGGTTCAGGGCAGGGTATGCACAGAAACCAAGGAGGGCAACAAGGCTATCAGAATCAGTTTAGACATCACAATGCCCCTCCTCCACCACCATCACCGACTATTGAGGAAATGTTCAAGACCATGATTGCCAACCAGGCACAATTGCAGGCTGACTATGTCAAACTGGCGGCCGAAGTAAAGAACAATCAATTGGCAACCAAGGCTCTTGAATATCAGTTTGGGCAATTTGCCAGTGCCCAAAATACTAGACCAAGGGGAGGACTACCTAGCGACACGGATCCCAATCCTAAGCAGGTAAATGCAGTGACCACGAGGAGTGGTTTACAATTAAAGGAGGTGGAACCGGAAAGACCGCCTCAGAAGTCAGGAGCAGCAGATGTTGAGGGAGAACAAACCTCAGATACGGGGAAGACCAAAGAAGCTGAACCAACAAGGCCTCCACCCCCGTTCCCTCAACGACTTAAGAAACACAAGGAGGAGGCGTGTTTCCAGAAATTCATGGAGGTACTTAAACAGGTACATGTTAACTTACCTCTTGTTGATGTCTTGCAGGGTGTGCCAAAATATGCAAAGTATATCAAAGACATCGTGGCCAACAAAATTCGCTTGACCGAGTATGCCACGGTGGCTTTAACGGAGGAATGCACATCCCGTATTCAGAACAGGTTGCCCACTAAACTGAAGGATCCTGGAAGTTTTACTATCCAGCTGACGATTGGGCAAAGTATCCGAGCTCGTGGGTTATGCGACTTGGGGGCAAGTATAAATCTGATGCCATCTTCGGTATTCAGAAAGTTAGGGCTAGGGAGTCCTAGACCTACAACAGTGATCTTGCAGCTAGCAGACAGGTCTTTAGCTAAGCCGGATGGCATTGTGGAGGATGTGCTAGTGCAGGTAGGCTCCCTCATTTTTCCGGTAGATTTCATTATTCTGGATTTTGATCCAGATGCAGAAGTCCCATTTATTTTGGGACGACCATTTTTGGCAACCGGAAAGGCATTGATCGATGTAGCTGCGGGTCAACTCACGATGTAAGCACATGACAAGGTGGAGGTATTTAATGTGTTAAAAGCCATGAAGCTGTCGGCTATACATGAGGAGCTTTCGGAAATCAGCGTGGTTGAACATGTAGAAAGTACGCCGGCTATTGAATCTCAAGACCCATTGGAGAGAGCGCTTACGCATTCTGATCATTTTGGGGATGGAGAAGCTTATGGAATGGTTCAATTGTTGGATGGAGCACCTAAATATCCAAGAAGACAGGAATTTCAGTCCTTGATGAGATCACTAGAGCCGTTGCCAAAACCGTCGGTTGAGGAGGCACCGAAATTGGAGCTGAAAGAATTGCCGCCCCATTTAAAATATATCTTTTTGGGGGAGGGAGAGACGTTACCAGTTATTATCTCTGCAGACTTGACAGAGGAACAGGAACAGGCAGCTTTGGGAGTCTTAAGGAAGAGGAAGAAAGCAATGGGTTGGCAAATGTCCGACATTCAGGGTATAAATCCAGCTTTCTGCACGCACAGGATATTTATGGAGACATGAGCCAAGCCAACTGTTCAGCCACAGAGGAGACTTAATCCAGCAATGAAAGATGTGGTAAGGAAGGAAATAATTAAGTGGCTTGATGCAGGTGTAGTCTACCCAATTTCAGACAGTGAGTGGGTCAGTCCCGTTCAATGTGTTCCTAAGAAAGGGGGAATGACTGTAATCACCAATGAGAAAAATGAGTTAATCCCCACACGAACTGTCACAGGCTGGCGAATTTGTATGGACTACCGAAAACTGAATGAAGCCATGAGGAAAGACCATTACCCCATTCCTTTTATTGACCAAATACTTGACAGGTTGGCAGGGCAGGAATATTATTGCTTTCTTGATGGGTATTCCGGCTATAACCAAATAGCCATCGCTCCTGAGGATCAAGAGAAGACGACGTTCACCTGTCCTTATGGGACTTTCAAGCGAATGTCGTTTGGGTTATGCGATGCACCCGCCACATTCCAGAGATGCATGATGGCTATATTCCATGACATGGTTGAAGACTTTGTTGAGGTATTTATGGATGATTTTTCTGTTTTTGGTAATTCGTTTGCTACTTGCTTGCAGAATCTTGACAGGGTGCTGGCTCGATGTGAAGAATCCAACCTCGTGCTAAACTGGGAGAAATGCCACTTTTTAGTGAAGGAGGGGATTGTCCTGGGCCACACAGTGTCTAAAAAGGGGTTGGAAGTCGATCGTGCTAAAATTGAGGTTATTGAGAAATTGCCACCACCAGTATCCGTGAAAGGTGTACGCAGTTTTCTGGGACATGCAGGATTCTACAGACGATTCATTAAAAACTTTTCCAACATTTCTAGACCGCTATGCAGGCTGCTAGAAAAGGAGGTCAAGTTTGAATTAACCAATGAGTGTGTTGTAGCATTCGAAAAGTTGAAGCAGAAATTGATAGAAGCACCCATACTTACTTCTCCGGACTGGGAACAACCATTTGAGCTGATGTGTGATGCCAGTGATGTGGCTGTGGGAGCTGTATTGGGACAAAGGAAGAATAGAGTTTTTCACTCTATTTATTATGCAAGCAAGACGCTGAATACGGCTCAGAGCAATTACACAGTCACAGAAAAAGAAATGCTAGCTCTGGTGTTTGCATTTGACAAGTTCCGGTCTTATTTGGTGGGTTCGAAAGTGGTGGTGTACACTGATCATGCAGCTATTCGATACCTATTCAACAAGAAAGATGCTAAGCCCAGATTGATCAGATGGATTTTATTGCTACAGGAGTTTGACCTTGAGATTAGAGACAGAAAGGGGAGTGAAAATCAGGTAGCAGATCACTTATCACGACTGGAGAGTCAGTCGCATGTGATGGAAAGTGATGACATTAATGAGGACTTCCCAGATGAGCAACTATTGGCAGTAGGAGAAGCAGAAGTTCCCTGGTATGCTGACATAGTCAACTTGCTAGTGAGCGGAGTGTACCCCCCTGAAGCAACAGACCAGCAAAGAAGAAAATTGAGGCATGACAGCCGATACTATGTATGGGACGAGCCATATTTGTTCAAGCAGGGACCAGACCAGGTGATGAGAAGATGCATCCCAGAGAGTCAGGTAGCAGAGGTGCTACGGGGCTGCCATTCGTCGTTGTATGGAGGGCATCACGGAGGTGAGAGAACAGCACATAAGTTTCTTCAGTCAGGTTTCTTTTGGCCGACCCTGTTCAGAGACTCTATGGAGTATGTCAAAATGTGTGATAGATGTCAGCGGACAGGAACAATTGGCAGAAGACAAGAGATGCCTTTGCAGAACATACTGGAAGTTGAGCCCTTTGATGTATGGGGAATTGATTTCATGGGTCCATTTCCACCGTCATTTGGAAATCGTTACATCTTGGTAGCTGTAGATTATGTATCAAAATGGGTGGAAGCAATAGCTTGCCCCAGGAATGATAACAAGGTAGTAACGAAGTTTGTGAAGAAACACATTCTCACAAGGTTTGGGACACCCCGAGCAATTATCAGTGACGGAGGAGCTTATTTTGTCAATGCAAGCTTCAAGAAATTATTGGCTAAGTATTGGGTGCGCCATAAAGTAGCCACAGCATACCACCCACAAACTAGTGGGCAAGTAGAGGTGTCGAATAGGGAGGTAAAACAGATTCTGCAGAAAACGGTGAACATTCAACGGAATGATTGGTCTGGTAAACTTGATGATGCATTGTGGGCCTACCGAACTGCTTATAAGACACCGATCGGAACGTCACCATACCGATTGGTCTATGGCAAAGCATGTCATCTCCCAGTTGAACTAGAGCATCAAGCTTTCTGGGCTGTAAGAAAGTTAAATATGGACTTAGAGCTGGCGGGTAAAAAGAGATTGATGCAGCTCAGCGAACTTGAGTAATTTCGCTGGCATGCCTATGAGAGTGCGAAGTACTACAAGGAAAGAACCAAAAGATGGCATGACAAGCATGTGGTGCATCGCATTTTCGAACCAGGACAGAAAGTTTTGCTTTTTAATTCAAGATTAAAATTGTTTCCTGGTAAGCTGAGGTCTAAATGGTCTGGACCATTTGAAGTAGTGAGAATGACCCCTCATGGAGCGGTAGAGCTGTGGCAAGAAGATAGGAGTGCTACGTTCTTGGTAAACGGACAGAGATGCAAGCACTACTGGGGAGATGACCATGATCGGGTCAAATCGTCCATCTCCCTAGTAGAAAATTGAGCGTAAAGGTTGTCGAGCCGCGACGTTAAACCAGGCGCTGCACGGGAGGCAACGCGTGAAAAATATTTTTCTTTCTTTTTCCTTAGTGTAAAGTTTTTCTTTTATTTTTTTTTCTCTTCTTTTTCTTGACTAGGTTTAAATGTGCATTTTAATTAGTAATTTTTATTCTTTTAGTAGGGAATCTAGTCATTTAACCAATTTTTGTTTAGTGAGGTGATTTTCAGGTATACCGGAGGAAAAATACGTGGAATCGAGAAAATGAGGCGAGGTATGGAAAATAAAATTAGATAGTGAAACAGAGCACTGGCGCGTTGGCGCCGTGTCATGGAGGCAATGCTCCGCGTTGGCCTCCGTGACACGTTGAAGGCAAATCTGGAATTTTTTAAAATTCCAGTAAGCCAACGCGTTGGCTCCGTGTCACGGAGGAGGGCCTCCGCGTTACCCTCCGTGACACGTTGCCCTTATCCCAGTGCCGGGTCACACCGGGTTTCCGGGTGACCCGCGTGTTTTCTTAATAAAAACCCCCGATTTCGCCCCTATTTTCCCCATTCCCTCTTCCCTCCGCGACCAAACACCCATTCCCCTACCCCCAAGCTCCGTGCCACGTTAAGAGGCAAGGAAAACGTCAAGTCTTTATCGATTCTTCAATTCCAAGGTATGTTTTCATCGTCTATCTCAAATTTTTGGCGATTTTTGTCAATTTTGAGCATGTGAGGTGAGACATATCACCCTAGGTAGAAATTAAACATGACGTGAATTATTTTGCGATTGATTGTGTTCGGATTGTTGTAGTTGACGGGTGAACTTATCGATTGATTGAATAATTCATTGTTGATTGTCGAATTGAGTTCTAGGGCTTGGGGTTGTTGAATTTTAACTTGGGTAACTTGATAGTTTGACGAAATTGATGTCGGGGTGTGTTTATTATTTGAGATAAGTCGTGGTAAATATTGTATAATTGGTGAAAGACGACTAATTCTCGATTTTTAGTGGGACATTGCGTAATATGTGAATTGGTTGAATTGCTTAGATTAGTGTATATAAAATGTTTGTATTGTTGTTTCTATTTGGTTGTTGTTATTGTTGCTAAGTGCCATGGGTGAATAGCTGTCGATGGTAGGATTGGGTTAGCTGTATGAAGTCTGAGTAGTTCGCTAGCCGTTATGCTGTCGAATTTTTGTGAACGCATTAAGCAATATGTTTATAGTGATTGTGTTTTGGGTGTAAATAGATCTATCCTTGCTAACATGTTGTAAATATTGTTAAAGACTAAGTGTGGGGTAAATTTTGTTTAACCCAACCTTAGCCAAAACTAACAAGTCTTTAGCTTAACGTTGTGCTTGTCTGTGTCAATTGACAGGTACAATGGCCAGCCGACAAGATAAAGGCAAGGGTGCTTCAACCTCAGGCACCGGCAGAAAGAGAATGAGACTGGGCACTGCTGTCCCAGCTGCACCTGCTGTTCCACGCGGTCAACACCGCCGATACGGAACACGATGGGTTACCGATGAAGGGAAGAAGTGGTATGCAAAGCATAAGGAGAACAAGTACTTCCCGGAGGAACATATTGCAAGGGAACCACTTGCACAGGAGTTCCCTCACATCGTACAGAGGATTGAAGCAGCTGGGCTCAGCTTTATTTTTCAGGAGCCCACGGAGTGCAACCTTCACTTGGTCCGGGAATTTTATGCCAACTGGAACCCGGCCATCAGAAGCCACACTATTAAAATCAGAGGGCAGATTGTCACTCTGGAACCCCAGCAGCTGAATGCCATCGTTGGAGTGCGGGACACAGACGCCCACGTTCTCCGCCAGCTCAACATCACCCCACCGTACGCCGACATCAGACGTACGTTGTGCGGGGCTCGATCCACAGCCCGATGGAGTAGACACAAAGAGAGGGGTTACCACCAGACTCTGCCTTATTCGCAGATGAACAGGGAGGCCAGAATCTGGCTAAAGATTGTATGTTCGTGTTTGATCCCGGGAGTACATATGACAGACGTGACCCGGGACCGTGTCTGCCTGGTGTATGCCCTTATGAAAGGGCTTGAGATTAATGTGGGGGCGGTTATAATATCCGCCATAAAGAGAGCCAGACAACACCAGGGCCACAGATACGGGTTTGGCGGACTCATCACCACCTTCCTCCGAGGCCTCGACATTGAGGAAGAAGCCTTGGATTACATTCCGCAGTTGGAGCGACGGGCCCTTGATGTGACAAAGACCAAGGCCCCCGACACTACACACGGACCTGTGCTGACTCTGGGCGAGCGACATGCTCGTGACGACCAGTATATGGCCCGTATGTTCGGTATGCAGATGCTGCAGCTACGGATAGGTGGGAGACCAGCCACCGAGGATGAATTATAGCAGCTGGAGCTGGACTACCCTTTTGGCGAGAACGCCAGAGCTTTATGCAAGGTGGGGCCAGCCTTTGTGGAGCCAACTGACGACGACGTCCCTACTGATGAGGAGACACGTCGTGAGGACTCTGATGTGGAGTCCGATGACGGCGAGGGAGCTGATTCAGATATGGGCGACGAGGCCGCAGCACCGGATGAGGAAGTCGAATATTTCGACTGAGCAGGGAGTTTCACCACCCAAAATTGTGTTCTTTGTATTTTTGTGAACACTGAGGACAGTGTTCGATCTAAGTGTGGGGTGGGGAGTAGTTAGGTGCTGGGTCATAGGCTCTAAATCTGTTGTATATTCTTCCTTGACATTTGTGTATGTCTGTGCTTTCCCTGTTGTTGTGAACTGATTTGTGAATGATGTGTATATATTTGTTTGTGGCTAATGATGTGTGTCTTTAAAAAGTTATGGTTGCCTTTGTAAATATTTTGTAAATTTTGTAAATATTTTTTTCTCTATCGATATGATCGATATTTTTCAAAATTTTTGCGAAAGGATGTTGCACTTATCAACATATTTTGTAAATATTTTTTTCATCGAAATGATCGATGTGTTGCAAAAATTTTGAAGTTTTATTTTTGTGTTTCTCGGAGTTTGTTTTCGGTTCTTTTACCGAGAATAGTCCCATTGAACCGATGTCATAGTTAGTGAACATTCCCTATGATGGATGGATGACGACCGTCTTAAGGGAAATGTAGTCGATAGGAGTAGATGATTTGTTTTTAGTTTCTTTGGTGGATTGCATCAATAAACTGTAGTTGCTTATGGTTGCTAAAATTTTGTTGCGTGTGTAATTGATGTTCGAAATGCGAAAGTGATTCGTTTGAAAGCATGTAATTGTGTAAATATGTTGAGTTACCTAGGCTATAGAATTTGGTTCATTATGATTGAGGCTTAATCTTGAATTCATGTACTTGACTAATTAAAGAGTCTGTGAATGCATCTTGATTCGAGCATGTGCATGAAGTGTGAGTGAGGTTTTGCTATTCCATGTCATTGTGAATTGTCTAGAACTTGCCTGGCATGTATACAAAGCGAAATGAAGGAGGTGTAGTGTCGGAAAGGATGTAGGCATTTCTTTGTTTTAACCGTTAGTTTCCATTTTTTTCTTGTCAAGTTCTACCTTTTTATATGTTGTACACCCTAGTCAGCCCGTTGAGCCTTTAGCCGATTTCTTTCTTTTGTCCAGAATTATATGAACTAAGCTTTATTCCTTCTTTTCATTAGCCTTAAAGTCTATAAGAAGCTCTTAAGCGCTTACAAAGAACAAAAAAATTGTTTCCCAAAGTGTTAAAGAGTGAAAAGAGTGAAAAGAAAAGAAAAGCAAAGTGAGGAAAGGAAAGATGGTGTTGAAGAGGCACTAGTTGTAATTAAATGAAATGGAGGGTACATGAAAACCTTCCGTTTGGGGTCAAGTGTGCCTGATGAAATGGGCTGTATGAAAGTAAACCAGCATGAATGGGAGAAAAAGAGAAAAGAGAGGAACAATGTCCATGAGTCGATGGGAATGAGTTGAAAAGGCTCTTAAGGATTCTAGCAACTATTATTGGCTAATCCAATATATATATACTAGATCCATAGCCCAGTTACAACCCATTAAAAGTCCTATTTGATCCTACACTGCATTTCTTTATATTAGTGGAGTAATACAGTAAGGGCAAGCCTATGGGTCATGACATGATGCATGTGAATTCTTTTGGGAGAGAGAGTGAAATTAATTTCTATATGCCCCTACGTGCATGTTTGTGTGCTGCACGAGCATAAAAGGGGAAGTTTCTCGCGAGTTGTGAGGGTACATGCTTGATGAAAGATTGATTTTCGTGTCGGATTTCTTGATTAGTTGATTTGCATGAGTTTGCCGATATCAAAAATCAATTCTTAAAAGTCTAGGAAGCCTCGATGTATTAAGGTCATTGTCTTGTACGACCAAGCATGTTTTCTTGATGATTTGCAAAAATCGAATAATCGGTATGACCGTAACGTAAATGGTTGCACCATAGGAACAAAGGTTGAGATGTGATGTGCATGATTTGTGTATGTGTTGTTCGAGGACGAACAAGGATTTAAGTGTGGGGTAAGTGATCTTGGGCAGATTTATATGCCCAAGTGATACTCAAACGTATCATTTTTACCTTGTTTGTTGTGCAATGTGTATATGATATCATGTATTTGGTAATAAAATGCGAATTTATACTAACCAACATGATTAGCATTTGTTTTGCAGGATAATGTGATTTTTAAGAGCTAAAATGCGTGTTGGAACTATGTCGGAGTTGGACTTGGATGCGAGCGTGGAAAAGACCTCGGATGGCATATTTTGCAGTGGCTCCGCGATGGTGCCGTGCCACGCTGCCATCGCGGTAGCACACTGCCTGGGCAGAAATAAAAGTGGCAATTTCCAGTGTGCCTGCGCGTCAGCTCCGTGGCACGGAGACAGGCCTCCGCGATGGCCTCCGTGCCACGTTGAGGCTAATTATCCGGACCATGCAATTTCCAGAGAGGGTCCGCGTCCACGCCATGTCACGGAGGCAGTGCTCCGCGTTAGCCTCCGTGACACGTTGCTTGTTATTCCGGGAAAAATTTCCCACTAGTATAAATAGCACACTTAGGTTATTTTTAAAGAGAGTTTTTTTTAGTTTTAGTTTTTTAGCCTGAGTTCAGAAGTGGGAGCAGGAACGTGGTTTTGTGGCAGTTGAAGAATAGAAAAGATAAGAGTTTTCTTCTCTTCGCTTCTTCTTTTCCTTCAATTGTATGCATGATTCACACTCATTCTAGGATGATTAATCCAAGAATGAGTGGCTAATTCCTCTCTTGCTGAGGTTTTGAACTTGTGAAATGAATGTTGGTAATAATTGATATGGTTTCTTCTTCTTCTTGCATGTTGTTCTATTAATTCTTGTGCTTATTACATTCTTGATTGGACACCATTAATGTACATCTAAAAAGTCCAATTTCACTCGAGAGAGCATGAAATTGGAAAGTTGTGAATTAATAGGGTATTGTTCTTAACTTGATTTGGGAAAATTGGGTTTTGATGTGCTTTCTTGATAGAAATATACTTGAAAGCCGTATTAGTCAATTTAGCAACCGGAATTGTAGTGTTAGGTCATAAATTGCATTTGATCACAGAAATGTAGACGAATGGTTTATGAAGCTAAAGTGAAATTGAATACGGAAGTTTTAATTTCTAGGCAAACGTTCTTGGCTAGCAATATGAAGAAGAAGATGACCAAATTATCATGATTATCAAGTTCATTACTCGTTCTTAACGTTGGCATGTGCATATCCATTGTCTAAACTCAACGTAAATAGTAGTTATTAATTTTAGTAGATAATTAGTTAGAAACAAAACTTACTCAAATCTTGATTGGATTGTTGTTAACATAGTTAGAAATAGAATAGAGATATAGTAAACTAGGCAGTTTTGCATATCTAGAGCAGCCTCCTTGGATCGATACTTGGCTACTTAGCCACTTTATTACTTGTTTGACCACGTACACTTGCGTGTCGGTGTATAATATATACCGAGCAGCAGAGCGCGAACAAGTACATATACATTTAGCAAGCAAGAGCCAATACCAACCCCCATAAGCCGGATGGCGCCAAGCAAGCAAATAATCTATATCCCCTACCTGGGTCAAAACCAGCCAAAAATAAGTCACTCCACTCATTTGCTCACTTCAGAGCTCCTCTACCGGCCCCCTGGGTCTCCGGCTCGGGCCATGGCCTCCGATATAAGCAACCGTGTCTAGGGTCCGGAGGACTCCTGTGTAGACAGTAACAGATAGGGTCGGGATCCCCAGACACCACTCAACGGGGCTACCTGAAACCGGAGCTACACCTATAATAATTGAATGTACAGACAGTAACAGAGAGGGGCTGGTTCCCTGGACACAAAACTCAACAGGGCTATCTGAAACCGGAGATGCACCTGTAATGCTGATCAGATTGCTATGGGAAAAGCTTCATCCCATCTTCGTCCAAGCTGGGGATGGCATGCCACTCCTTGGAGTGACGTAAAACCCACCCGCTTAGTGGACGGCACGATTACAAACCCAGGGGCGACGAGGACGCTCAATAGGGTGCCCTCACGCCACATCAAGTCTCAACAAACAAATAACACATATAGATAGCAAGCATGTATAACTGAAAAAGACTATCTGGGATCTGATTTCTTATTCTGATCTGTTTCTATACTGAACTAATTCTTTACTGATTATACTGATTCTAAAATCTTTATTTAACTGCTTGGCTAATCTGTAGCCGGGATACTATCTGTCTGAATGGCTAATCTGTAGCCATAAAATTGTCTCTCTATCTGATTTTACTTTACTAACTTTTATTCTGAAAATCTTTCTCTTTTTTATTCTACAACATGCTTGCTAATCACACAATAAGCTATACTGAATCTGGAATGCTAACTCGCCCTTTGGCGCATGCTTTACTAACTTTCGGACTGGATACGATACGGCAACACAACTCAGAATCTATTAGACTTACCCAATTCTCAACATTCAACTCCGAGAGCTTCAAATATGGAGTTTACTATGATTTACCAAGCTAAGACTTACTAACTTGCCGAAGAACAAATTTACATACCTTAACCTCAAGTTATTCGACTGTCGGATAAGGCTCGGTCAGTATTCCAGCTAAATCTCCCCAACTGCATTCATAAACACGTCAATTAGTACTAAATACAACATTATTCTGAAGGACGGTGTCACTTTCGATATAATTATAGCCTAAACTTAGGCTTATCGAAAGACGGTCGAAAACTTGCTATTTTTCAGAAGTCCAGAAGGGAGAAGTATTCACTTTACGGCTAGGAGTACATAGACACTAGTTTGGAGCAATTCCACTTACCTTAGCCCGGTAGCACGATGATTCGTCGGCCGTATTTCGCGAAACAAAATTTGTAGGAATGCTCTCTATTGCTAAATACTTCGGTATATAGAGTTAATATAAGTTTGGACAACGTTTAGCAGCGTAATCGGAAGGAAATTATCAAGGAACCTTCGTCCCTTTCTCCTCTCTGGTTTTTCTCTCTGTTTTCACTGGAAATTATAAGAATTATTTCATTTAAAACCGAAGTGGGGCTTTATATACATGGGCCTGGACAGGCCCAACGTGTCACGGATCCAACGCGGTGGCCCCGCCTCCGTGACACGCTGCCATCGCAGAGGGGCTCTGCCCCAGCTCCTTCCGCGGTGGTTCGATAGGTTACTTGTCCGATCCTTTCTCGGGCCTTTCCCTAGCACGTATGGCTTTCAAATATGCTTAACCAACGTGCAAATAGGCCATCTATGTGTCGGAAATCTTACGGGGTATAACAGGATAGTCCGCTCCGCCTGACCATCTGATTGCGGATGAAATGCCACGCTAAGCTTGACTTGGGTACCAAGTCCCTTTTTAAAAGATCTCCAAAACTGAGAGGTGAACTGAGTAACTCTATCCGATATGATGGACAAGGTCACTCCATGCAACTTAAACAACTCTCGGATGTATAATTTGGCATAATCTTCCGCTGAATCGTTGGTTTTGACCGGTTGAAAATGAGCAGCCTTGGTTAACCTGTCCACCACGACCCAAATGGAGTCGTACTGCCTACGAGTGTGGGGTAAACCTGTTATGAAGTCCATGTTGATTTCTTCCCACTTTCAAGTAGGAATGTAGATATCCTGAAGTACACCTCCCAGTCTCTGATGCTCAACTTTAACTTGTTGGCAATTCAGACGCTTGGCTACAAATTCTGCAATATCCCTCTTCATGCCATTCCACCAGTAGATTTCCCGCAAGGAATGCTACATCTTGGTGGAACCTGGATGGACAGAATATCTGGATCCGTGAGCCACATGCAACATTCAGCTCCTAAAATCACCCACCTTTGGAATACATAAGCAATCCCGGTACCTAAGCACACCATCTCCCCCTTTAAAGAAGACTTCTACCTTCTGATTTTGAACAGCTTCTTTTAACTTTACCAATGTTGGATCTTCATCTTGTTTACCCTTCACCTCCATTACCAGGGACGATTATGATCTATTCTGAGCAACTACACCACCATCGGTCGAGCCAACTAATCTAACTCCCAATCGTGCAAGTCCATGTACCTCCTTTACCAGCTCTTTCTTGTCTTCACTCATGTGCGATACACTCTCCATAGAGAGTCTACTAAGGGCATCTGCTACCACATTGGCCATTCTCAGGTGGTAAAGGAAACTCATGTCATATTCCTTAGGTAGCTCCAACCACCTTCAATGCCGAAGATTGAGATCCTTCTGCGTGAACACGTATTGTAAGCTCTTTTGGTTAGTGAATACATCTACATGAACCCCATACAAGTAGTGTCGCCATATCTTCAAAGCAAACACCACTCCTGCCAACTTAAGATCATGGGTCGGGTAATTCTCCTCGTGAATTTTCAGTTGTATGGACGCATATGCTATGACTTTCCCTACTACATCAATACACATCCCAGTCCGACTCTTGAAGCATGAAAATATACAATAAAGCCATCGGTGCCCTACGGTATTAAAGTAACATCATTTTGGGTATTAATTGGGACGTTTTTAAGGGTTTCATTCATCTCAACCTCTTATTCTCTCAAAAAATATATTCCCTAAAACCCTCTTCCTCCCCTCTTCCAAGTTCAAGGATTCTTCAAGGGTTTTCTTCAATGGCTTCAAAGTGCGATTCTGGGTGGGATTTCGTCTACCAGGTATGCGAGTTTTTTTTTCACCAAGGATATTCTTTTATCCTTGTGCCCCAAAATGTTTTCATTAAATACCCGATTTCAACGTTACGAGTAGATTTCTTTTATATTCCTCAAAATTGCTAACATCTACTGTGAATATGAGATTATTTGAGATATAAATAATAGGTTGTGTTGAATTGTGAAATATATGTTGGGAATGCAAGAGTATAGCATGTTCTTCATAAATTGGCTTGATTAGTGAGCAGGACTTGTTGATTTTCCACTTAATTTATCGTAGTAGTTCATAACCATGTTCAAATTATATGAATCTTGTATGAACATCCCTAATAATCCAATTATGACATTGATGATTATGTGGAAATGAGTTTGGAGTTATGGGCTTGAGCAATTGAATTTTTTTTGTATTATCGCTATGCTTTCGATTGAATTGATTGTGTATAAGGTGAAAACTGGCTAATTATTCCATATCTCTCATGAATTGGACTAAATCATGAAATGGGCTTGTGAAATAAAAATGAATTCTCTTTCCATGGTTCGTTGTAAATAATGAGGTATGAGTTTAAGGTTTAAGTTGTTCGTAAAACTAAATAAATGAAGCCATGCATCTCTAATAAAGTATGAGTTGAATCTATAAACTATGCATGACTCTGTGCTACATGATGGAGGAGATGAACTCGGAATTTCATGATATTGTGAGGTATAATGCATAAGGTGAACTTATAGAATGCTCGTTAGTGTAAGATGCCTGAAGAAATTGTTGATTTGACTTTATGACGATGTGAATTATAATATAAAGCATGAGTATGATATTGCAACTGTTGGGCTTGTTGACATTAGAAAGTAGTCCTACCCTGTCGAGAAGAATGTTGTATGATGAAAATTAGTTAATTTCCCTGTCTCTGATTAGATGTTGCAATTTATATTAGCGTTAGTCAGTCGGGATTCTCATTAGCAAGAATGTTTCCCTAGTCAGTTGGGATTCTCATTAGCGAGAATGTTTCCCTAGTCATTCGGGACTCTCATTAGCCGAGAATGTTTCCCTAGTCAATTGAGACTCTCATTAGTAGAGAATGTTTCCCTAGTCAGTCGAAACTCTTATTAGTTGAGTCCTTGATCAGTTAGTGATTCCTTAGCTTAGTTGGGACTTCCCACATTAGAGGATGACTCTCTTAATAATGTTATTAGCACAGATTAGTCTTGAATCGTCCAGACTTCAAGTTTATGATAGACTTAATGTAATGGAAATCAGTCTCAGTTATCATTGGTGATCCAGTTTAGGGTGTGATGCTAAATTTAGATTTCGGCACTTATTAAATGTTCAGAACATGACCCTTGTGCATGAGTTCTATGATGTTGTATAAAGTGAGATCCAAGGGAAAGTTTCATGTATATATATGTGTATGTGAATCATAAGAGGGTAGTGGCATTGTTGAAGAAGTTATGCTGATGTACTTTATTAATTCCTTATCTTATATTTGTTATTTAATTATTTATGTTATCCTGCATGCTCAATACATTTCAAGTACTGACCGCACGCTTTCTTGTGCTATATTGTTTCATGATATAGATTCAGGTCATCACGCTCAGCCGCGTGGTTAGCTACGCTTCTCTCTCTCCCAGCTGCTAGTGGTGAGTCCTCATCTTCCTAGGACGTGGTTTATGTTCTTATTTTTCTTATTTTTTTAGTTTCAGACTTTAGGAGTTAGCTCAGGACTTTTCCCAGAAACTCATCAGTTTAGTAGAAGGCTTTCAGACATTGTCTAGATGGATTCAGCGTTGTATCTAGTGTATTATATTTATGATTATGGATTTTATAATTGACGCTTGTAGTTAGCTTCCGCTTAATCATTTTGTTGGTTATTTCTTTGATTGAACGTGCTATGATTATGCCATGGGTCGACTTGGAGCCCTTTCGGGGTTCCTTGTCCTGTGTTACGACTAGGGTGTAAACACGGGTCATGACAGATATTTAATGAATTCAGATGAACAAGAAAAACACACAACAAAGAATCAAAGAATGGAAGTTTCCTAATATCCTGTAGCCTCTCAAAGATAAGTTATAGATGTCTTCACACCAATCTGCAAGACTCTACTAGACACATCTTGTACTCATGAGACCAATGGACCATGCTTTGATACCAAGTTTTCACGACCCAAAACCAGAATCTGTGATGGAACCATCCTAATCCCACCAATAGGTAAGCTGACCTTTTTAATGCTCTAGTCAACAATTACATGATGAGTAAATAAAGATATACACACGAAAGAAAATCTTTTTAAAAAGATCTTTCATAGATCAAGTAAAAGAATTTAATCGGAACAAAAACACCTAAAATCTAATGATATGGATACATTCCTCTAAGAATTTTAATGTGCAGAATAAGAGAAATACACTGTCTAGGAATACAACAAGACAGATAAAAAAAGCAAAGTAAAAAGTCTGAAATGTTGCGGATCAATCAGACAGCTACCTCCAAGACCTCTAGCCCACTCTAATCTATCACACAAGATCACCTACTGCAAATACTGGGTCAGGACCTGTACAAAAAGCGCAAAAAAGAAAGAGTGAGTATGATGAACATGTGTACTCAGTAGCATCCTCGACTGACTCTAAAATAAACTGAGGATGAGGTCCAAACTTATACTTGCTGTCTCAAACCCTAATACCACAATTCCCCAAAAATATATATCACATCAAGGAATAATAGCTGCCAATAAACAACATCATAATTACAATTCAAGAAAATATTATGATAACACAGTTAATTACGCAGATGTCACAGTAATAATTCACCTCAACGTGTGCAAGTTTAATTTCAAGAAAATAAACAAGGCACATAATATCAAAAATCAGCAATACCATTGAAAATGTTGCAATGTGCCTCAGAACTATCACCACGTCATCCTTACATTTGATAAATCATAATTCCTCAATATACCAATCTCCCCTTCCATAATTAAGCCTACACCATAGAAGGATAATCAATCAGCATGTCACAAACATACCCTGGCCAGATTATATACCCAAGCCCTACCATTGGATAATTGGGACGCATGGGGGACTCATGAGGTCTATATACTCACCCGATATCGAGTAAACCCTTCCAGGCATATACTTTGGGTGACCCTTTATTGAAATTTATAAGCCTCCGATACCGAGAAAACCCTTGATATAGGGTAGTACTTTGGATGAACCTTTATCGAGATTTATAACTATCAAGCATCCAGTACTGAGCAAACCCTAGACAACGGTAGTACTATGGATGATCCTTCTCCGGGATTCACAACACTCAAGAATCTTATATCGAGCAAATCCTAGACATCGAGTAGTACTCTAGATGACCCTTCACTGGGATTTATAACCTTTCATGCCCTTCATATCTGTGCGTTCAATTCCTTTACCAGATTTCAGTGTCATCATAACAATCACAAGTCATTTCAAGCAACAAACAATAAGAAATAGGACAATGAAAGAGTTTTCAAATAAGCATTTCATAGGCAAGCCTTTAGCACAAGAATCAGGTATATCAAATATCAAGCGATTAATATCAAATAAGTACTACCGCATCCATCCAATCTCATTACTAAGAATCATGTTCATTTATTCACAACATTTATCAATCAACAAAGATTACTTTCAACTTTCCACAATAAAAAAATGGTACGCGCATTAATCCTCATCATATCATTTAGGAGACCTTCATTACCCAGTACTCCCCTTAGTACACACTAACACTTTATAAACGGTTAAAGAGCAGTCTTAACTTGCCTTAATTGGGTTTGAAAAGTTATATTATGGCCTTGGCCTTCAACAAAACCTTCAAATGATCCCAATCGCCAAATATGTATTCTACATAAGAAAATAAAACCATGGACACCCATATTGTTATACTTCTATCCTAGGTCTAAAAAGTCAACTCAAAAGTCCACCCTGAACTCAAAAGGGAAAAAGTAGAATCTTATTTAAAATCAGGTTACTCATAATGTAACAAACTCAAATATGAAATTGCATCAAAAGAGGACCTCAAAATGACCTTAAATTTATCAAAATACAATTTCTTAACTTTAGGCTCAAAACCACCAATTTTCATGCTCACACGCAATTTTAAATGGTAATATAATTGATAAATCAAAATTTTGATGTCAAAATAAGTTTACTCATAACATAAAAACTTTAAAGACCAAGTCTAAATTAACATCCAAATTAAAAAAATGATTTCTAGATCTAGGGCGAAAACCCCAATTTTTCTCCAATAAATTCATGAAATAAAAACAAAAACCAACTAAAGAAATCATGGAGAAATATCAAAATAAGGATTAGATACCTACCCCCTCGTCAAATAGGGAAGAATTGTAACACCCCAAAATTTTCTAAGATTTGGCTCGAGATTTGGAGTTTGATCAGTAGACAAATATGAGAAAATACCTCAGTACAGGTCTTAGTACGACCCATTACTGGGTGGTGCAGATCATACCATTTGCCATAGCATGATATCCAGGAATGATGGATTGAAACTATGATTAGGACGTATGGTTGCCTTACCAGGGAGTTGTAGGAAGAGGTTCATAGCAATGTCCTAAAAATGATGAGAGGAACCATGAGTCAAGGTACGACCCATGGTAAGAAGGCACTAAACATAATGGGCACCCGTGGTGAGAAGGAGAGAAACAGAAAGTAGGCTGGTAAGTCACGGTTGGACACCACGAGTCATGGTAAGGTCCTATGAGTCGTAGTACTTGACGGGACAGTTTTTCAATGCAAAGTCTCAGGGGCATTTTTGTAACATCCCTAGATTTTAAATCCTAAATGAGGTCATTTTGGGTTTTTTAAGGGGTGTATTAAGGGGTTTTGCAAAGCGTAAACCTTTATTTTTCACTTAACACTTCTATTGGAAGATTAAATCCCTTCAAGTCAAGATAAAGGTTCTTCATCAAGATCATACAATCTCTTTTGAGTATCAAACCCTAGAAAAAATTCTTCAAGCCCAGGTATGTAGGGTTATTAATGGGGGAAAATGCTTCCACCCTCATATCCAATTTCATTCATATTCTATGATTACAAGTCTCCGACCATGTTATGTTGAAATTCTAGGGTTTAACCTAATTCTATGCAATTTATTATGATATCTCTATGGTTTCAATTCTCTCATGTTTCAATTGATGAAATATAGTTATTAGGGTAGATTTTACTCCCAAGTTCTTAATGAATTGATGATTTCAAGATTATGATGATTTTTCCCTATCATGCATGATTTTATGAATTTCAAGCTTATGAGCTCATGGTTTCTAGCAAAATGAATTATCGAAGTATGCATGAATATTGCAAATTCTTGAACTTATGATTCCATGATCTTTAATTATGAAGCTTATTTCAAGTATGTGTGATTCCATGATTGGGCAAGCCCATGTAAACTCAAGTATGTGTTATTCTGATTTTAGCCAAGGCTTATATGATCAGTTTTGAAGAAATATTTGGAGTCAATACTCCCAAGTAAATGATTCAAGATATGTTTTGAGAATATAATTATGAGCTATATATATGTTTTAGGAATAGTGTCTAGCACCGGGTAGGCCAGGAATTCTGAGGTATTTATTTATTTATATTTGATACCTCTCAAGAGAGTGTTTCCCCTGCCCGAGAGCACATCAGTGACATCACACCTTCATCGTTCTTTGCCCAGGTTAGACTTAGGATGACTCTGCCAACCTGAGCGAGATAGTTAGGGCATCATGTAAGCTCTACCGTGATGGTGTCGCTTATGATGAAGTCTCCAATTGTTCCTCATGTTTTTAGTTACTTATGTTCATGTCTCATGATATTATGTTTTATGGCATATTTGACCCATTGATCAGTTTATGAGTTTTCAGTTATGATTTGTTCTACAATATATGATTTGATTTCTATTTCCAAATGTTGGGTCATTATGTTCAGCTTATGATGAATAGCCTATGATTATGTATTTATTTCAGAAATATGGCTTTTAGCATGCTGTCCCTATGCTCATGATCTCTCTTGATTTATATTCATGATTCCATAATATCGTTTTACTACCATGTTTTACTTTCTTTGCATACACAGTACATTCAAAGAACTTACCTCATACTCTATGCTACATCATCTCATGATATAGGTCCGATTGATCCTACTTAGTCCTTCCGTTAGCTTACCCTGTCTAGACCAGTTCAGCCCCAATCTTGGTGAGTCGTCATCATCGGAGAACTTCTATAAATTCTTATCATCATATCTTGTTTTAGTTTCTAACTTAGCAAGCTATTTGGGGGTGTTGTCCCATCAACTTATCTTACAACTAAAGGCTTTTCAGACAGACATATAGTAAATGACTCAGCATTTTCATATTGTCACCCTTTCTTATGCTCTATGTTGTCTATATTTCTGCTTATCCATATTTATGTGTTAAATTTCACTTTAGTTCATGCTCTTGAGTTGCTATGCATGTGCCATGGGTTAGCTTAGGGGAGAGTTGTGGTTTTAGGTCCCGTGTCTCTATTCGAGGTCCTATCTTGGGTCGTGAAAAAGTTGGTATTAGAGCAAAGGTTTAGGTGCTCCCCAGGGTGTCTAAAAGTTGCGTTAAGTAGGGTCTTTTCCGTAGGTGTAAAGCGTGTCACACTTAAGGGGAAGAGGCTACGAAATGTATCAGGAAAATTTCCCTTCTTTCATGATCTATGTCATGCAATAAAGTACGTATCTATTCCTCTAACTAGTGTTGCATGCATTTGCAGAAATAGGTCTTCATGCCGAGTCAATGGAACAAGAAATTTCAATGAAAATGGCCATGGCAATGGAGATGGGCATCAGCCAACCCCACCAGCTCCAGAATATCCCTTTCTCGAGCAGGTTACTCATGTCAGGTTTAAGGTAGCTTTTTAGATGTTGGCTCAGGCTATGATACCTCAGTTAAATCAACAGGTAGTGGCCCATGTCCACTAGAATGAGAGTGTAGCTCTTACGAGAGTGCGAGACTTCCGCAGCATGAACCCACCTGAGTTTCTAGGGTCAAAGGTGGATGAGGACCCACATGAGTTCATAGAGGAGAGTCAGAAGATCACCCAGATTATGAGGGTGACTAGAGAGGAGAGTGCAGACTTAGCCTCCTATTAGCTGAAGGGGGTTGCTCACATATGATACCGACAGTGGAAGGAAAGCAAGGGAGTTGGTGCGGTTCCCGTTGGTTGGGATGATTTTGTTACTGCCTTCTTAGATAGATTACTTCCTTGAGAGTCGAGGGAGGTAAAGGCAGTCGAGTTCGTCAATCTGTAGCAAAAAAAACATGACTTTCTAGGAGTACACCTTGGACTTTACTGATTGTCCAAGTATGCATCGAAGATGGTAGCCGATTTGAGGGCTTGTATGAGCAAGTTCGTTAATGGGGTGGCTAATTCATTGGCCAAGGAGTGTAAGACCACCATGCTGATTAATAATATAAATATCTCGCGACTGATCATAAACGCCCAGCAGATAGAGGCAGAGAAAATAAAGGATAAGGATAGAGGCCAAGAGGGCCATGACAAGGAGTCATGGGCACTTTCAACAGAGATCCAGTGGTGGACATCAGCCTCAATTCCACTAGAGGCCGTTAGTTCTAGCCCCATTATCATTTAGTGTTCTGTCCATACCCAGACGTGACTAGAGGGGTAGAGAATCAGGCTATAGAGACCGGAGGAGCATGTCTGGAGAGCACACTTTTCTAGCTTGTAGGAAGTGTGGCAAGAAGCACCCTGACAAGTGCTTGGTTGGTACTGATGGTTGTTTTGGGTGTGGAAGCCTGGATATATGCTAAGATATTATCCTTTGGCTAGGCAAGGCGATAGTACAAGCCGTTCCCCAGCCACCACTTCAATAGCACCAACAGTGCGCCTCTTCTTGTGCAGCAGGTGCACAACTCCAGAATAGTTCTATGCACTCTCATCTCGTCAAAAGCAGGAGTGTTCACCCGATGTGGTCACTGAAATGTTACGAGTATTACTTCTTGATGTGTGTGCATTGTTAGATCCAAGGGCCATCATATCCTTCGTGACTCCTTATATTACTATTACTTTCGGAGTTAGTCCCAAAATTTTGTCAGCACCCTTCTTAGTCCCTACTATCATCGGTGAGTCAATTTTAGCTAGACGAGTGTATCAAAATTTCCCTATTACGATTCTTCAGAAAGTCACTTTAGCCGACTTAATGGATTTAGATATGACCAATTTCGATGTTATATTCAGTGTGGATTGGTTACATGCTTGTTATGCTTCATCCAAGTATAGAACCCATATGGTAAAGTTCTGATTTTTGGGTGAACCAGTCTGAGAGTGGAAGGATAGTTCAGTTGTGCCTATAGGTCGCTTTGTTTCCTACCTCAAGGCTAGGAAGATGATCTCCAAGGGTTGTGTGTATCATCTAGTTCGGGTGTCACAACTAGAGCATAGACCTCGAATCGAGACACTTGACTTAGAGCCACTAATGACTCCAAGCTAACCCATGGCATATGAGAAGTAGTTCAAAAGAATAGAGTAAAGAAGAAATTTTAAAACTTAGGCATGAAAAAACTTAGGCATGAATACACAGAAGACTATAAAATATAACATAGAAAGCATGAGTGACATATAACTACAGTTGAGTCAACTAATACATGTTTGTTCAAAAAGCCTCTCGTCATAGATGGGTTGATGGGATAGCTCCCCCAATTAGTCTACTAAGTGTAGAACTGAAATGAAATAACAACATAACCAAAAGAGTATTCTCAAAGGATGAGGCCTCACCAAATAGGGACTGAACTGGACTGATATGGGAGCATGACTAATAGCACGGCTGAGTCTGATCGCCAGAATCTATATTTTGAAATGATATAGCATTGAATTTGCAATTAGTACTTTAAATGTACTGAGCATGCGGGGTAAGTAAAACAAGCTAATAAAAAACAATAAGAGTTCATGAGAGTAGGAAGTTTCAACATGAAGTAATAATCATAATTTAAACATGAGAGCTCAAGGCTTCCAAAACATTTATAAGTTAGACAAAAGTTTGTTCAAAAGAGAAATCTTATAAAACATAACTTGAGACAAATTATAATAATCGTAAACATGCATAAATCATAAGGAACAGTGGGAGGATTCATCATAATCGACACCATCATGATAGAGCTTACATGATGCCCCAACTATCTCGCTCAAGTGAGCATAGCGACCCAAAGCTTGCCAAGGCAAGGGACGATGACAACGCGTGATACCACTAATGAGACCGTATAGGGTTAAACTTGAATATATCTATGTTGACACGTAGTTCTAAGGCCTGAGTTCCCAAAACCACCGACCTACTTGGTGCTAGTTACTACTCCCAAGAACAGGCACATAGCTTATATTGTAATCATGAACATACTTGAAGTACATGGACTTGTTAAAATCATAAGATACATGAACTAGCCATGAAAGAGGCCCATGAGTCGTCCATGAACATAAACACGATACTTCTAAAAGCTATGCATACTTGAGAAAGTCATCATACTTGAAATTCATAAATTCATGGAGGGTTCTTGTGAAAATCACACATCATAATCATAATACATAACTTAAAACTTGAGAGTTAATATCATAAGTAAATCATGGACTTTCATCAAAGAGGAATTTAACCCAAGAAGTTCATAATCATACTTCTAATTTAGAAATTGAAATTTTGTAGAAGGCTTTATAAGAATATAAAACCCTAATCATAGAATCATCAATTTGATCAAGATAGTTAATCCCATAAATGAATCATGGAGGAATTTAATAACACCTAACCTTGTAACACCCCAGAAGTCCCAAAGATTAGACCTGAGGGTGGAAATGGAGAAATCAGACCAAACTGCACCAGAACACAGAGCGAGTCATCAAGTGACTTATTAGTTCACTTAACGACTCGTATGTGAGTCATTGGGTGCAGAACAACCAAAGAATGCTGAAGCCCAGAAGTATTAACGAATTAAGTTGATGAGTCATTCAGTCACCTAATGAGTCATTGAGTGACTCATCCAATGTGAAGTATAGGGGAAACTCGAGATTTAGAGGGGTCAGGAAAAGTTATTAAGTGATCCATTAAGTGTGATGAAGAGTTGTCAGGTGGAGGCGTCAAGCTAAGTTCAGAAAGTGGGGATTTTGTCTAGTGGTGATAGGAGGTCAAGATGACTCGTCAAGTCCCCCAACGAGTCATCCAGTCACTCGTGATGACTGACAATATCCTATTTTCTGCCGAATCATTAAGGGAATTTTTAAAATTTCTAAGCTCCTAAGTCCTAAACAACGTTGTTTTAAGCTTGGGAAAGAGTGCTTTAAGGGGAATATTCACCCCAGAACTCTCACTTTACCCTAACACCCTATTTTGAAGATCAAAATTCCTCAAAGCTCACAAGAACAAACAACAATTCTTCACTCTCATCTTCTCAAATTCTCTTGGGGTTTTAACCTAAATCAAGAAATCAATGAATCAAGGTATGTGGGGTTCATTAATGAGAGATTTTTCCGCCCTTATGCCACTTCTCCAATCAAAATCATGATCTTCCATTCCCCATGCCCTAATTTCAAATTTTTAGGGCTTTATTGAGTATTGTTGAATTCCTCCATAATTCTCCTATGGGTTTAACTATCTTGATCGAATTGATGATTCTGTGATTAGGATTTTGTATGCTATTAAGTCTTCCATGAAATTATTATCAAGCATGATTATGAACTTCTAGGGTTAAATTCCCTTCTATTGAAATCCCATGATTTTCTTATGATACCAACTCTCAAGTTTTAAGTTATGTATTATGATAATGATGTATGATTTTTATAAGAATCCTTCATGAAATTACGAATTTCAAGTATGCATAACATTTACAAGTATCATGCGTATGTGTATGGCTGACTCATGGGCCTTTTTCATGGCTAGTTCACATATTTCAAGCAGGTTCATGTATCTTATGATTTTAACTAGCCCGTGCATTTCAAGTATGTTTCATGATTACTCTATGAGCCATGTGCATGATTTTGGGAGTGGTGTCTAGCATCGAGTAGGTCGGGGGTTCTGGAAACCCAAGCCTCAGAACTACGTGCTAAAGTAGGATTATACTCATGTGAACCCTAAGGGGCCTCTTTAGTTATCACGCCATGTGATCGTCCCTTATCTGCAAGCTTGGGGCGGCTCTGCCTACTTTAATGAGATAGTTGGGGCATCATGTAAGCTCTATCATGATGGTGTCAGTTATAATGAAACCTCCCACTGTCTTTTATGATTTTATTTATAATTCATGATTATGATAATTTGTGTCAAGTTATGTTTTCACAAGATTTCTCTTATGTATATATATTTATGACTAGCTTATGAACTATTAGAGAACCTTAAGACCTCAAGCCTAAATTATAACTATTACTTTATGTTTGAAATGTCCTACTCTCATGAACTCTTTATGCATTTTTATTAGCCCATTTTACTTAACTCGCACACTCTATACATTCAACATACTGACTGCATAATCTATGGTATATAATTTCATGATATATGATTCGGGAAATCAGACTCAACTACGTTGTTAGCCCTGTTCCTATATCAGTCCAGTTCACTTCTTGCTTGGTGAGTCCTCATCTATCGAGGACATTCTTCTAGTTTTTATTTTACTATTTCAGTTTCAAATTTACCAGACTAGTTAGGGATGTTGTCCCATCATTCGATCCATGACTCGAGGCTTTTTAGACATACATGTGTTGTTTGACTCAGTTGTTGGATTCATCACTCTTGTTTTTGATTTATGCTAGAAAGACTTTTGCGATCCATGTCTATGTTTTGAGTTTTCCACTTTAATTTATGCTCTTGATTTTCTATGCACATGTCGTGGGTTAGTGTGGAGCCATTCATGGTTCTAGGTTCCGTGTCTCGATCTGGGATCCAAACTCGGGTCATGAAAAACTTGGTATCAGAGAAAAGGTTTAGGTGTCTCCTAGGGTGTCTAAAAGATGCGTTAAGTAGAGTCCTTTCCATGGGTGTAAATTGCGACATAGTTGTGAGGAAGAGGCTACAAGACATTATAGGAAAGTTTCCTTCTTTCATGATTCATGTCGTGCGATAAAGTATTTCTCTGTTCCTCTAAATCGTGCTATATGCATTTGCTCAAATATGCCTCCACGCTGAGTAAATGGAAGGAGAAATGGCAACGGAAATGGCCATGGAAATGGCAATGGTGATGGGCATCAACAAGCCCCACTAGATCCAGAGGATCCCTTGCCAAAGTATGTCACTCATGCTGAGTTCAGGGTGGCATTTCAGATGTTGGCGCAGGCCATGACCGCTCAAGTCAACCAATAGGCGGTGGCCCATGTTCCTAATATGCTATAAGTTTATAGAACTTTCGACGTTTAAAACTAGGAAAATAGCATAGACTTAAGTATGTTTATACGGATATGAGGTGTTTTTACTTTGTTTTCATGGAAAATAGGTGTTAGAATGAAAATATGCAAAAGTTCCATAAAAGTGCAGAAAAGGAGCCAAGTACTGATATCAGTACGAGCCGTAGCAAGATTGTATGAGACGTACTAAGACTCGTGGAAAAGCTGAGAAGACTGGTATAAGGCAAAGGCAAAGTATGACTCTTAGTATGAACCGTACCATCCTGTACGAGCCATAACTTGAGTTGCAGAATACTTCAGCGAAATTTGCACAATGGAAGTCTCCAGATATGGGTAGCACCTACGGATTGTAGCATCTAACTACGACCCATACTAAGAGTCGTGGCAAGCTTCAGTGATTTTTAGGACTTGGTATTTCTCATTATATGAAAAGCTATTATGAGTCGTAGGAGCATGGTATGAGGCGTACCAAGACACTCATATAAATCTTTAGAAGATGTCAAAGTTCTCAGAGCCAAACAATGACAAGATTGTACAACTCATGGGATCATGTAGCAAGTGGTACTAGATGCCAATATTTAGCAAATTCTGCAGAAGCCAAGGGATGTACGAGACAAGGCATGACCCATACAATCTTGTTACAGGTCTTATGAGGAGTCGTATGAAATGTCGATGCCAGATTTGGATATTTCCCTATTAACTTAGGAAAAGGATTTTATTATCTATACAAATATGTTTTGAGTTTCTTTTAGTTTGGAAGTCCTTAGAGGAGGTTCATTATCAATTTGTTATTAGTTTTTGACTATATTGGAGAGCAATTCTTGGGATCTTAACATTGATTTTCTCAAATTGTTCTTGAATTTGTTCATCATCTTTTCTTGTAATATTCAAAGCAGGTTTTCTTTCGATCATCATTGTAAGTATTTAATGATGTGGTTGTCTATGAATTCTAATCATAATCTTTCAATCCATAGATTAATGAACTAAGTTTACACAAAGTGATTTGAAACCAATGTTAAACGCTTGTATTATATTCTCTTTATCTTTAATGTTTCTTAACGGTGCGCAACATTAGGACTTGCCCGAATTCTTTACTTTCTTGAACCTAGAGAAATAAAGATTAGGAAAAGAGAATTACAACAAAGCCTTGATTTTATGATCATTGTATAACTTGAGTTGCGGTCTCAGGATAATTAATTTGGAACAAATTGATAGCGATTAAATTGAAATCGCTTATGAGACCTTACCTGATGATTGAGTATAGCCATCTAATAGGGACGAACCTATCGTTTGGATGAACCCTAGTTATCAGTTCTACAATTAAGCATAGGGATAGATCACGAGTGTAAACCCCAAGTAGTCATGAACCCATAGGGAACACTTACCCTAGTTAATTGCATATCTTGATAAACAACAACTGATTGTCACTCTTATTTTACTACAATTTTCTATAAATCCCCCAATTTGGAGATAACATACCTAAAAGCTTAAATACCTTCATTAGTCTAGTTCTTACCATATTCCCTGTGGGTTCGACCCCAACGTTTGTTGGGTTCTTAATTGACAATGTCCATTTTATACCTGCATTGGTTGTTATTTCCTAATTTATATTTTTTTTTATTTTTGACGCCTACTGGTTGCCTCTTGGTGAAAGCCAAGTACTCGACGGAGTGAAAAACCCCTGATTCCTTTGGATCTTCAAATAGAAAGAACATTGCGAAGAATGGAGAACTAAGAGCAAAGAGATGCCCGTCTTACTGAAGAAGGTAGGTAAGCCGAGCTAGCTCGACAAGCTGCACTTCAGGAAGACGAGGATGCTTGGGATGAAGTTGTAAACGCTAGCCACCATGGAAGGGGCAATATAGGCCAGAGATATGCCCCTCAGTTCTTTGATGAGGATGACCCGGATATTGATGAAGTCGGGTCAACTGGAGCTATTGTACCACCATCTTTTCCTGCTGGGGCAAAGTTTGTGTCACAATCCAAACATAGCCCCGGATAGAGATACGGGACATGAGCCTTGAGAGACTCCAAGTCAACCCATGGCATGAACATATATCTAACTCAATTAATAAAAAAAGGGAATACTTAACATAATGAACATAAAGAAAGTATAATCATAATGTAATATCAGCAATCAAAATTCACATAATACATGACAAGTTGATTACTACGTACAGTCTGAAAGCCTCTAGCATATCTGATGGGTTGATAGGACAACATGCCCAACAAACCCGGCAAGTCTAAATACTAAAAATACTAAGATAACTGATAATGAATGGTCCTCAGGAGATGAGGACTCACCACATAAGCTGGATGTTGGCTCCGAAAACTGGCTAGCGACGGGGCTGGGTCTGAAAATCGGAGCCTGTATCATAAAATGACACAACATATAGTATGCGGTTAGTACATGGAATGTACTGAGTATGAAAGGTAGGTAAAATAGATTAATTAAGTAAAATCATTTAAAACATGAATAATATAAAAAATAATCAAGATAAGAATATGAGAGTAGGGCTTGCATGCTATTTTCTAAAATTATGATCTGAACATAACTGTAAATCGTAACTGAATTCGAATGACCCAAAGCTAAAATGTAATAATCATAAGTAAAACAGAACATTGGGTCACACCTTCTTTAGTATATATGTGTGTGTGTGTGTGTGTGTGTAATACCCCGAAAGTGCCTAAGATTAGACCCGAAATCAAAAATGGAAGTTGGCTGAAAATGGGGAAAAAGTGCATAGGACGAATGATCCAACAGATCGTTGGTCCAACCAATGACTCGTTGGATCCATTCATGGTAAATGAAGTCAGGTGGCAATGTAAGTAACAGGCAAAGTAACAATGAGTCATTGAAAATCGCGATAAGGATTGGAGCTGGGAGTTGGAGTCATAATGGGTCATTCAACGACCCATGGTGAGGTACAATGATCCGTTGTCTCAAGTCGTGGTAGGGGAACACAAATTTCCGATGGACCTAATGGATGGGCCCCACGACCCATTGGAGGAAACTAGTCGTGGTGAGACTCGTTGTGAGGAAGTTTAGAATATTTAGGGGCAATCAACGACTGATACAATGACCCATTGGAGGAAACGACAACCCGTCCTATAAAATCGTGGTATGAATCCGAGATCAGGGCCTGGGAAGTACAAATTGACGGGCCATACCACGAGGCGTGGTAGCTTCCAACAACTCGTTCGTACGCCTGTTGGATCGACCTGTGCAGAATTTTCTAGGTATTTCATTAAGGGTATTTTCCACCTTTGTATGATCTAAGGCTCTATACTACATCGCTTTATGTTTATTTCTGGGCATGATGAGATAGGTTAAGACCCTCTAATTATCCTCATTCCCATGCATGCAAGTTAGATCAATTTTAGAGAGATCAAGCTATTCCTCAAGCTCTTCCCTATCAATCCTTCATTCGCAGTCAAGGAACCTTAGAATATGATCTTACCTAGGTATGTAAGGTTACAAATGGGTGTATCCATTCACACCCATGCCCATTCTCTATTAATTTATGAAAATCTATCAAAAATCTCATGGGGTTTTGATTAAATTTTTCTGAAAATCTAATGTTTTACTAATGGTTTGTTATGATTTATGATTTACATCATATTTTATGAATTTTGATCACATTTCACAACTATTCTACTTATAAAACTTTTGATTTTGATTTCTACTAAATTAAGCCTATTTAAGCATGATCTATGATGAATCGATTTATGATCTCCTCTTCAATTGATGATATTTACAAACCCAACATGATTTATGATTTGAAATATGAATTTATTCAATTACCCATCATGGTTTGATGATTTTCAAGCTATATGTATGATCTACAAGTATGCATGAAACCTATGATTCATGCATTATGTTTTGGCCGACTCACAGCCTTATGTCATGGCTAGTTCACGTACGTACAAGTATGTTTATGATTATTATGATTTAACTAGCTCATGAACACATGCATGTTATACTATGAGCACTATATATGTTTTGGGAATAGTATCGAACACCGAGTAGGTTTGGGGCCTAGATTCTGCCCCAGATCTCATAAACTATGTGCCACCATAGGTATGTTGGGACCTCACATGTGACTGTCCCCGACCCAAATGGTCCTTTTCCTGGTGATATCACACTTCCATGGTTCTACCCTTGGAAAGGTACAGACACCCTCCCAACTAGGGTTACAAGTCATTCTTCATGCGTGCTTAATGGGGTATGTCGGTTAAGAGAATCTCCCACTACTTCTTATGATTTATGCATGTTTATGATTATGTATGTTGGCTCAAGTTATGCTCAATACAGCTTTTCTCTCATGATTATTGTCACGAATGTATTATGAATTTTTCGTAAACCTTGAGCCTTATGTTATGTTACGATTTTTACGATATGAGCATGATGTCCTACTCTTATGATGTTTTATGAGTTTTAAGTATTTTAAATGTTTGTTTTACTTACCTTGCATTCTCGGTACATTCCACGTACTGACGGCATACTTTGTATGTTGTATCATTTCTTGATACAGGACCCCGCTCTCAGGCTCATCCTCCTCTTTAGATCCTCTCGGGATGATTATCTGCATTGTTGGTGAGTCCTCATGTTTCGTGGGATATTTTACTAAGCATGTATGATGTTTTATGTTTCCGTATTTGGCTGGGTTAGTTAGGGGTGTTGTCCCATCAACCCATATTACATGTTAGAGACTTTCAGACAATATGTAGCACTCAGCTTGCATATATATCTAGTGATTCCCTATGCTATGACATGTCATGTTATGTTTATGTTTCTGCTATGCCTTATATTCAGTCTTCCATTTAAAGTGAATGAAGTTAGATGTATGCTTATGCCATGGGTCAACTTGGAGCCTCTCGGGGTTTCCTTGTCCCTTGTTACGATCCGAGTCTATATTCGCGTCGTGACAAACTTGGGATCAGAGTAATAGGTTTGAAGTGTCCTGAGGTGTATGAAAGCCGCGCTAAGTAAATTCTTTTTCATGGGTATGAAGCGCGTCACACTTATGAAGAAGAGGCTATGAGACTTTTTGGAAATGTTCCCTTTTTACATGATCTATGTCGTGTGATGAAAAGTCTTTCTACCCTTCTAATTGTTCTTGAACTCATATTATTCTACGTTTCTATTTTCTCCATTTCAACTCACGTGTCTGATCTTAGGGCTTTCGGGGTATAACAGAGGTTGGCCTTGTTAGCTTTACCCGGTCCTCAACCAATAGACCCCAGCCACTCTCTTGGAGGAGGGAAGAAAGTTTCGGTGCCTTCTCCTCTATATCTTTCTTGACAAATCTGCATTGGTGCAACAAGTCCTTCAAAGCCAGTTCATTGTGTCGGAATTGACACTAGTCGTTCACGATATGAATATAGTCATTGGTGTAGATGCTACTACAAAGGAAGTCATAATGATAAACTTGAATTCATAAGAAGCATTAGAAGAGGGAACGAATGACTAGGAGAACAGAGAATGGGAGAAAATAAATTAGGATACAAGGGGGAGCCACTACACAGGAGGACCGTTGCAGTGGATGTATGTCTGTTGTAGCGAATTTGCCATAGCGGACGTAAGTCTGCTACAGCAGATCATCTTCCCCAGACCTCCAAAACCCATCAATGGAGTTTGACATTTCAAGCTCTGTATTCTCTCAAATAAACTATAGATCGGGCAATGGAAGAACTTGTCTAAGCCCTAATAACCATTATCCACCCCAATAGTGTACGAACTCAAGCCTGAAAGCTCTAAAGGGATTAAACCACCACCCTACCCAAACCCCCTCATTTTCGACCCCACAACCACATGAAATTGACCAAAAACACACAAAGAACAATAGAGATAAGTTAAGAATGTAAATGCAAGATGCATGTTTCGATAATCTAGCCTATGAGATTAAAAAAGGAACTTACCCATATCACAGTATAACTATCCAAACACGAAGCAGATAGGCAATATATCACAAGCATTCACTATCAAAATGAAGTAAAAAAGCCATGAGGATGAGGAATACCTGAGAAATCAAAGGAAATTGCCAAGAGAATTGAGAGGATTTGCACAAAAATTAAGTGAAAAGTCTAGAATGAACTCAAAACCATCCATTCTGCCCCTTTAATTGACCCCATTGTTCACTGAAGTAGACCACTTTTTCACTGCACGGAACCACTGTAGTAGGAAACACACTCACTATAGCGGATGATTAAAATAGTGACAGTTTGAATTCAACCATAGGGCCCATTAATTAAGAAACACCCGCTCTGAGAAATATGCCAAATGGGGAATACCTAAAGCAGTTGAGCTAGGAATAGGTAACCGTAAAACCCAAAGGAGGGGTAAATATTAGATTTGACACTCGAGTTTGGTCAACCCAAATAGATATTTATCATTTCGTGAGAAATTATCAGGCTCGGGTTTGGAAGATGTAAGTATAAGGCATAATAAAGGGGACCTGCAACGATCAGTCTGGGGACCAAGAACATAGAATCCATAAGCCCCGATGCTGGCTGAAAGTGGGGAAATCCAGGACCAATGTTGGGATCTATATGTAGTGAATAAAAACACCTGCCTCTGTATTGTAGGGAAACTTGAGGAGGAATGAGTATTTAATTGGTATCTGATGTAATGACCCACTTGGTTGTTATTGCACCCGGACCACCTAAGAGCGGGTGAATTTAAAATTTTTGAAAATTATGAATGAAGCCCCTGAAAAATAAGAGGCATAAGATAAACAAGATAGAATGAGAGAAGCCACAATCAATGGGCCATACACACGTCCACTGTAGCAAGATTTTCTCCACCACAATAGAATCGATGTAATGGTAGTTGATCTAATTGCAGCCGGTGACGCGGACCAAATTTCTGCAATCCTATTTCGAGTAGGATTTTAATAATATATTCTCTCATAAAGGGCTTAATAACAATGCCCAAAAACATGAAATAAACTTTTGGAACGAGAAGAAACAAGGAAGTAGAGATTCATTAGGATTTTTTGGCAAGAGCTTAGGAATAGGTGCAGGCATGCAATTGGGAATGTCTTGATGATAACTTGATGCTCAGGTAGGCTATGGTTTACTTACTTTTCTATTAAACTTTGGTTAGCTAAACATATACGTGCATAGAGTTGATGTGTTGTTAATGGGTTGGATCAAAACTGGAATAAATTGTAATTGAATATTCAAAATCGGTAAGATTCTGAGGAGGAAAGAAATAGAAAAGGGGTGGTGGTATGATAATGCTCAAACCACACTTCTAACTAAAGTGTGAAGCAAACGTTGTCAATAAAGAACCAACTAGAGGTTGGGGTCGAACCCACAGGGAATATGGAAAATCTAGATTACAGCCGGTAGATGAACTTGTATGGTAATTACTTCACAACGGGGGGAATTATAATAAAAGTCAATAATAGAAATAAGTAGCAGTCAAGATTATATTTGCGAATCAATAATTAAAGGAATAACTAGGGCTTATGTTCCCCATGGATTCATAACAGCTTTGGGTATACACTCGTGATCTTTACCAATACTTACTTAGAGAACTGATAACTTAGGTTCATTCAAACGATCAACCAATCCCTATTGAATGACTATCTTCAATTACTCGATCAAGTCTCATGAGTTTTTCAAACTAACCATTATCACTAAGTTCCAGATATAACTATCCTACGACCACAGCTCAAGTTAATACAATGATCATCAAGATCAAGGCTCTGTTGTAATTCTCTTTTCCTAATCTCTACCTCTTCGACCAAAGCAAGTAAAGAATCCAGGCACTTCCTAACGTTGCATACTGCTAAGAATCATTAAAGATGAAGAGACTACAATATAAGTAATTAGTATTGATTTTAGACTCACTTTGTGGAACCCTAACTTGTTAATCCGCCATGGTTCCCACAACCCTAGCTATGGAGGTTTTAGCCTCTCATAGTTGCAAGGTTGTGAATTGTATTCATGATTGAAAACATAAAACAATACTTACAAAGATGATTGAGAAAAACAATTCCTTCAAGTAAACCACAAAATCTTGAATAACAAGTAGCAAGAACAATATGAGTTCAAGAAAGGGTTGATCACAAGGTTGAACCAACTCCATTCTCTCTTTTAATGATGTAAAATTGCTTACTACAATGTTTTCCTACTAGAAGTAAGTCTATTTGTCGTCCTCCATGAAAAATAAAACATAAAAAGTATTTATAAAGACACAAGAATCCTTTTCCTAAACTAATAGGACTGTTTTCCATATCTATAGCCGACCTCGTCACGGGTCCACCTACTACTCGTAGGGGCTTCTAATGGACCGTGGCATCAACTTGTGGATTGAAGTGTTGGCTGAATTTTGGCTAAGTATTGGGCCAAGGTACGATTCGTACCACCATCCTACGACTCATACATTGTACCCGTGGCTTAGTCTTGATACTTTGAACTTTGTTTGAACTTCACCACGACCAGTATGGTACGACTCGTACCTTTATCTCACAGGTCTTACGGTACTCTCATACTAAGAATCAGCCTCCTGTGCAATTCTTCTGGGTTTCATCACGACTAGCTTACCACGACTCGTACCATCATGGTACGATCTGTGACAAGTCTCATGGCATCAGTCTTCCAGGTTAAACTTTCAGCTTCTCATCAAGGCCCTCAGTACTACTTGTAGGTCCATCCTATGGATCGTACTGTGGACTACACTTTTTGCCCTTTTTTTGCACACTTTTAGCTTCCTTTTGCAATTTATTGCTCCAACACCCATTCATCCTGAAATTAAAGGAAACGTGCCTCATATCCACATAAATACACCTAACTCCATGTGTGTGTAAATAGTGTTGTAAATCCACAACACATCAACACCCTCACCTTAAGACTTTTGCATGTCCTTAGGCAAAGAAAAAGAAAAACTAAACATGATGCTCAACTAGAAAGTAAACTTAAGATACTATAGCAAAAACTCAAACAAATTTGTGCACTCTATATACAAACTCTATTGACCCTTCTTCTTGAAATATCATTAGATAATGTATTGCAAGAAACATCAAAACATCATATTCAGGGATCAAGACATGTCATCTAGCTATCAATAAGCAATCAAGTCATTACCTATGTGTTTCACACAGACCAATGGTAAAATCAAACATAATCCATGTACCCTCACAAAAAATGAAGTCCCCACTCTAGTATGAAGTATCGAATGAAACATGGGACTAGACAAATGAAGCACTCACTCTCTCAAAGAACTGCAAGTATTGTGCATCAGATACCATAGGCTTGCCCTTATTTTCTCTACTTTCATTTGTTAGATGGTAAAATTAAGATCACTATAGGACTTGATATGGCTTGTAATGTAGGCTTAGGTCTAGACATGATAAAGATGAAAGATTTTATAAGTGACTATTCCTTCCTTGGTACTACATGCATTGGCTACACCATTCTCCTATTTTACCCTTCATTCTTTTTGTCTTCTTTTCTTCCCTTTTCCCATTTTAAGAATATTTGCATGGGTGAGGTGATTTTTCACATTTTTCAACAATTTCAAGCTATTTTGAATTTTCCCCCTTTTTTTCAATACTCTCAAATTTTCAGCTTTTTACTTATTCACCTCACCACACCTTACTTTTCACCATTTTTTTCTTTCTTTTCTTTCCTTTTCTCCCGCTCCCACCATTTATGCATCCCTACTCTAACCACCCTCAACTTAAGCATTTTTCTTATGTTGAGATTCACAATATCCCAGGAAGGACCAGGGCCAAACAAGTTCATTATAAACAAATGGGTACGGTTAACAGGTAAATCAAGAAAATATGGTCTATTAAGGCTCAAACTTCGGATCAAGGGATTCATGAAAGTTTGGTAAGGCAATCTAGTCTAAAAGTGATCTTAAAACAAAAATGGCCTATGATCATATCCTAACCAATATCCTCAACCTATGCAGAGACCAATCAGGCAAGTTCTAGATCTTCAATAATATACCGCAACAAATACTAAGACCTCACTCACACATGGTACATGAACTATTTTCACTTTACCTGTTTGGTTCATACATGGCTTAACAAGACTAGCATTATTAATAACTAAATGACCTAAAATGATCCACAAAAATCATGCATTGTTGTTACAAATACATAGAAAAAAATTTTAAACAGGGTTAATTTTTCAAAAGCAACAAAACTAGTGCATATCCAATGGCTGAATATTCCTAAGTTACTTTCAAATCAAACAAAGATAAAAACTAAAAAAACAAAAGACCTAACACATGTTGGTTCTACTAGATAGTATGTCTGAAGGAAAAGAAACACGACAAGAAAAACCCTCAGAAGAACAAAAATATTACAAAAATACAAGTACACCCCCCCCTTTTTTTTTAAAAATGAGCTTCATCCTCGAAGCATAAAAGATAAGCATGAAGGGAAAAGGGTCATTCCTGTGGCTACTCAGACTTCTTCTCTGTCATCTCGCAAAGGTGGTACCTCCGCGGTAGTAGTGGCACTAGCGGTGGCCGGCGCACTCAATGGTATAACAATGGGGGTAGTGGTCCCCCCCCAGTGGATGTAGCCGCTTGAACAGCCTCTGTAGTAACTGGGGCTGAATGTGGCTCACCCGAAGAGTCATGGCCACTGGCAAGCTCAGGCTGAGCTGTGGTGGAGCTTCCCTCTCCTCTAACTCTCTCATGCAGCTTAGTCATATGCTTCTCCTGAGCCCGCATACTCTCCACTCTAGCCCTCTTGCGCTCTTTTTCCTCTTTCTTTCTCTTCTTTTTTCAAACTCTCCTCACCAGCATCTTCATCATCTCTCTTCTTTTCTTTATCACCGGCTACAGTTGGTCCCCAGTATGCTGCCAAATCAATATCCTTCTCAAGATCTGCATCTAGGTCCGGAAGAGTGGGGGCTGCTATAATAGTTGGTTGTCATAAAGACAACTCAACCACTTGGCTCCGAAGAGCCCCCAACTCAGCACAGAGACTGCCGGTGTTTGACTGGTTTGCCATCCTCATGTTAAATCTGCTCTCAAAATTATACCGGCGGGCATGAAGAGCCTGAGCTGCTGCATCTATCTCGAATTTAACCCATGGCTTTACATTATCCATTATTGCCTAAATTTTGCGCTCGGCCATGGTCAATTGCTTTGCTAGCTTCTAGAGGAAATCCTATGGTACCAAGATGTACCCTGCTGTAGTCTAAGTCTGTACATTGGGCAGCGGTGTAGCTGAGGTTCTAGGAGCTAACTCTGAATGACCAGTATCTGTAGCCAGTGTCTCGCTCTACTCCTGAGTACTGGGGACATTCACCTGTACGTCCCCTGCGAGCTGACCAGTTGGGATAGCTGTAGGCATCTTGGATCTTCTCATTGGGTTTATCTCATCCCGGATAAGGCCTATGTCTGCAATTCTTTGGCCTCCAATCAATCTCTCATCAACCCACTGAATCTCGCCTCCCTGCACAAACTATATACAAGGCTCGAGAATGGAATAGTAGTGCTTACTTCCACTTCCCGGTCTCGTATCTCTGTAGCTATGATCCTCGGGATGTTAAGAGGGTTGCGAGACATGATGCATGGCACCAACGCCACTCTATCAGCACTCAGTGTGTTATCATTGACTGTGGGCGCTAATCGATGTCTCACCAGAGTCCAGCAGGCCTTTTCTATGAAGTTCAGTGAATTCTTTGTCACTTGCTTTCCACCTGTAACCCACTCAGGCTCATCCTTTTTCTCAGCTATCACTTATGCTAACCATTACAGCTGCCTCTTTTGCTCACCCTTTCTCAGACTCCTAATCTGTTTCATTGCCTCAACCCTATAATAATACTCTGGGGTTATCCTTGTTGGTCTGAACTTAGGTCGATATAACATCCTTGCAATAGTCCGATCGGATACATCTACTACTCACCCTCAAACTAGAATACTCTCCAAGAAAGGCTGCTCCTTTATCTTTTGCCCCTCCTTTGCTTTCTCCTCCATTGTGGCTAGGTAGTTGGTGTAGAATGCCCTGACTATCTCCTCTGTGTATTGTGTAGGGTTCTTGGCCATCCATTCTAACCCATAAAAGCAAAATATACGCTTCATCTCCTCAACTTTATTCAAGGAATTAGTGAGGATCCGCGATTCTTCTAGGATGCTTCTTTTTGGTTTGTTTTTGGTGGTGAAAGCGATGCCTTGTTCATATATTTCTCTGGCACTCGGCACTCTCCACCGCATTGTTCTATTTTCTCTGGCAGTGGTCTCCTCCTCCACTTCTTGATCACTGCTTTTCGCATTATTCTGGGTCCCTTTTGACCCTTCCTCAGTGTTGGAGTCAGTTTCTAGCCTTTGTTGTTCCTCTCTAGCTCCCTCTTTAGACTGGGGAGCTTGAGCGGATGTGGATTGGTTGCTTTTTCTTGGGCCTTTGCTCTTGCCCTAGTGGTTCTGGTTTCATATGTGTCTGAGGTGTCTACTTGATAATCCTCGAGTGAACCACAAGGTGAATCTCCAGCCTGATCAGACTCTAAGTCCGTTGTTTCATCTATTAATGTCCTGCGGGCTTATGTTTTGTCGGCCCTGCATTTGTATCTCATTGTACCTGGTGAGAAATATGTTGGCATTCTATTTTGAAAAAGAAAAATCAGATAGAAGAAATTTAGTAACTCATCATGGGTCATCACTACGAGTAGTACCTTAAAGGTACGACTCGTGTGAAGCCCTGATGATACCCCACGACTCGCAGGTATGACTTGTACTATGAAGGTACAATTCGTACCTTGAGTCGTCTAATGAAGTCTCATTTTGAATAAATTTTATTTTTCACCACAATTCATGGTACGACCCGTAGGTCGATTCCACGAGTCGTAAGGTGGGCTTCCCAGATCAATTTTTCAAGATAAGTGGTACAAGCACTTAGTATGATTCGTGGTATCCACCTATGACCCGTACTGTGTTGTTTACCCTTTTTTCAGACCATTTTTATGACTCTTTTGCTCAGTGTGCAAGTGTTTGTTTTTCAAATTTGTGGGTACTCAAATTTCCCCCAGGTCTAGCATTTGGTAAATTCCCCTTTTACACTACTTAATCCTCCCCTACCCGTAATTCCCTTTAGGTGCTCCAGGGCCAAAATTCGATAACTTGCCAGTGGGTTTCTAGTCAAGTTGGTGTTTTCGCATTTACCTATTGATTTTTAATCTGACCTAGTGATTCTTATGGGTCTTCGATTCCCTTAAGTTCACTTTCAAACATTTAGAGCTTGCAATGTAAATCACTTACTTGATTGTTGATTCATAGACTAGAACTCAACTTCTAGGGCTTTACACACTCAATTGAAGCAAGAATTTTGTGCTTACTTTCTTGATGACGGGAAGCTACAAGTGTTGGGAAGCGGATTCGCAAGTCGTGGGTCGTGGGTTGTGAGGTGTTCGCGTGGGAGAATGGTGAGTTTTGAAGTTTAAGAAAGTGAAGGCAAATTAAAAATCTAGGCCGAATCGCGTAATTTTGACCCGTCACGACTCATACCACGACACCTACGACTGGTCCCTTGACCCGTAGTGACTTTAACTGAACTTACCTGGTGACCTATGAGTGCATCCTACGACTTGTAATATTGAGGTACGATTGTAGGATGAGTCATAGGTCACACTTTGCTTAGAATTTTCTCTTCTTTTCACCACCACTGTTGCCACAACTCATAGGACCTCACCATGAGTCGTATTGAGATCCTGTAGCAGTGGATTTTTCAGCTACCTATTTTTGTTTCCCTGCATACTGAGCACACATTAGTTCACTAACTTGGGTTGCCTCCCAAGAAGCGGCTGATTTAACATCACGGCACAACGCAGGTGGTCTGGTTACTCATATTTCACCAAATCAGCACTTGGGTTGCCTCCCAAGAAGCGCCTGATTTAACATCGCGACACGACGCAAGTCTCTTGACTACTCAGAATTCATCAAGTGACTCATACTCCTCCTCAAGTGTTGAGATCACACTATATTCCTTTGGTTGCTTCATAGTCCGACAGATGTTGAAAGTGACCTCTTCTTTGTTTAGCCTGAACTTTAACAGGTCATCTTCCACATCCACTAGAGCTCTCCCAGTAGAGAGGAATGGTCTCCCCAAAATGATGGGGACCTCATAATCATCCTCGCAATCCAAGATCATGAAGTCCGCTGGGAATATGAACTTATCAACATTGACTAGCACATCAACTAGGATGCCCACTGGTCTCTTTACTATTCTGTCGGCCATCAGTAGTCGTATGTTGGTTGGTGTGGGGATTCCCAATCCTAGCTTTTTAAAGACCGCCAAGGGAATTAGATTAATGCTAGCTGCCAGATCACAGAGTGCCCTTGCGAATTCGACATTACCAATGGTGCAAGGTATCGTGAAGGCACCTATATCTTCCTTTTTCTGAGCTAAGACCCTTATTGCTTTGGCACTGCAGTGATGGACATTGTCAATTGGCTCATAGCTTACAGAGATTTTCTTTTTCACCAGATCCTTCATGAATTTTGCATATCCCATCATCTGCTCTAGTGCTTCGACCAACGGTATATTCACAGAAAGTTGCTTAAGCATTGAAAGAAATTTTTGGAACTTATTTTTATCTGCCTTTTTCTTCATCCTTTGTGGGAATGATGGTGGTGGTCTCGAGATAGCCTTTTTCACTAGAGTTGCCCGTTAATCAATGTCGCATTCCTTCTCACCCCTAGGAGCCTCTTGCAACTCATCATGTTGTGTCTCATCACCAATCTCTTCTTCCTCAATCACACTCTCTTTCCTCCTTTCAACTTCAACAGGGAACGGGGGGTCAACTGTGGTTTTACCACTCCTAGTCATCACTGCAATGCAATGAGCATCATTCTTTGGATTCTGGACAGTGTTTCTAGGAAGTGTACCCTTTTGCCTAGGGTTCATTGATGTCGATAGTTGCCCAAGTTGGTGCTCTATCTGCTTGATGGTGGTGGCATGAGATTCCACTTTCTAACCCATGCTAGATAAGTCACTTTGAATTTCTTTTAACTGATCATCAGTGGACTTCACCTTTTTCAGCATTTCGGCCATCATATTCTCAAACTTTAATTGTCTGTCCTCTCCTTCTCATGCGTTGGGAGGCACATAGACTCCAGCTCGGTCATTGTGAAATCCATCATTTCGTCTCCATTCTCCCTCTCGCTCACGACCACATCTCCTATCTCTGAATCTATTCCTGTTGTAGTTGTATTTGTATTGGTTCTGACCTTGATTTCCAAAACCTTGGCACCAATTGTCTTGTCCATACGCTTAGGCATTGGCTCGGAAACCCGCCACTTGGCTATCTAGAAAGTTTGCCTCTTCCTCAGAATCAGAGTGATTTGCTCCTTGCTCCCTTCCTTGAGTTCCCACTGCATTTACCTTTTTGGCTCTTGCTCCCATGATATGCTTTGTCAGCAAATCCAATGATGTGCTCATGTGATCCAACTCCTAATTGCATTCTTCCTCCTTCCTTTGTTGGTCTGCATTCAAACCAATAGCATATGTACCTACCACTGCATCAGCCTCCCTCGTCTGCCAGACCCTGTTTGTCTTAGTCACCCTGTCAAGGATAGTGGCTGCTTCCTCCCAGGTGTGACTCATCAATGCTCCTCCAGCCACCGTGTCTGCTATAGCCTTGGTGCTATTATTAAGAGACCTGTAAAAGATTTCCAACAAACTTTCATTTGGGATTTTATGGTTCGGGCACTTAGTCAAATTTTTTTTGAACCTTAACCAGGTTTCATGGAGTGCCTCCATCTTAATTTGCCGGAAATTATAGATCTCATCTTTTAACTGTAACATCCTTGATGGGGGAAAGAATCTCTCCAAGAAGGCTTGTTTAAGCTCCCTCCAATTGGTTGTGGAGTCATTGGGCAACTCCGATAACCACAAAGTAGCTTCCCCTGATAGGGAGAAAGGGAAGAGTCGGAGTCTTATTGCATCCTAGCTTACTCCGGGCAACCTATATGCCTTGCATATACCTACAAAATTCATGAAGTGTAGGTTGGTGTCATCCGCTATGTGGCCTCTAAGCACCCCATTCATGTATAGGAATTGAATCATGGTGCTCGTAATGTCACATTTGGCCCCAACGGGAAGTGGTGGTGGCACAATTGCTCCAGTTGACCCAACCTCATCAATATCTGGGTCCTCATCATTGAAGAACTGAGGGTCAAATCGCTGAGCTCGGGATGCCCCTCCCATGTCGACCAGCGTTTACCACCTCATCTCTGTCATCACCAGCCTGCTGAAGTGCAGCTAACCGAGCTAGCTCGACCTGCCTAGCTTCTTCAATTAAGCGGGCTTCTCTCCGCTTAGGGTTTTACATTCTATGCAGTGCTCATTCCATTTCATGATTTAGTAGAACAAGGGGGTCTCCTGTCACACCCCGCCTTGGGGGGTATGACTGGCACCTGGTGCCCTACTGGGACCTGAACTGCTGGACTGCTAATCCTGGGCACATCTGGTGCCTGACTTGCTCTAACTCATATTTTTGGAAACAAAGGGCTATATAACGGCTGCAAACACAGCCCCCGGCCCATTGGCCTATAGCCTCCTGTACCTGTACTAACAGCTGACCAGAACATGCAACTATAGGGAAACCTATGCGGGCCGACAAGGCCACCATGCTGTCTAGTTATCTGCAACTCAGCAATAAAATACTAGAAGGCTACGTGACCGGCAAGGTCACCACTACTGTCAAACTTATGGCTCCACACGGCCAACATAAAAGAAGCAAAAGTGCTAACAGCTAACAACTGCACGGACTCACACGACCGTCTCAACTGACCACAGGGAAATATACAGACTGCAAGCCTCTAGGAGTAGCAAAAGAAATGATCGGGACAGGGCCCCGACCTACCCATACTATACAACAAAAGAAACTGAAATACACCTCTGGAATTCAACCTCCGGATGACAGGAGCTGAATGCTCGATCGCTGACAGGAATCACGTGGTATTGCCTGCTCGTTTATGAGTACCTGCAGACAAGTAATGCAGCGCCCCACTGGGGGTCAGTACTGCTGGTACTGAGTATGCAAAGCAATAACTGAAAGGAATATCTGAAAACAACAATATAACTGATGAAACTGAAGTAAAGAGAACAGATTAAATGTCTGGTAATGTAAATCATACCTTCTCTCAATCTTTACTGGAAGAGATAGGAGTCATACCTGGAGACGTATCGTGCTACTGCTGATCTACTCGTATCTAACACAACATGGCATAACATAACATAGCACATACAAACCTTACCCGGCCCCCATAAGCCGGGAGGCACAATCAGCACAGAATCTATACCCCTACCCCAGTCATCCCATCTCCTATAATGGCTGTAAGCATCCTGCCGGTCCCCTGGGTATGCACTTGGGCTCGCTGAGCCCCTGACTATAACTGTACCTGAGTCTGAAGGACTCCTGAATCAACACCCCGGGCGTACCCGCTCAACGGGGGTGTATAAGGGCCGACCAAGGCACAATATGGGGAAAACTGGCATCCCATCTTCGTCCCCTGGGGGATGGCATGCCACTCCGTAGAGTGACGTATCCTCGTCCTCTGGCGGACGAGTCGATACAGCTATTAACCCTGGGGCAGTCATGGATGCTGGGTAATCCAACCCCAAACAATACAACGGTCTCAACTAGTAATACTGTCTGCATATCTCACATGCTGAGGCTAATAGGGGTAAAGTATCGTATACATTACATGCTGAACTAATGATAGTAATCTGTACGTATTCAATATGTGCTGAGACTGGTAAATATATATATATATATATATATGAATATAGTCTCCTTCCAAACTGTACTGGGGGAAATGCTATACAAGATAGTGTTTCTGCTGAAAACTATGTTGTTTACTGAGTTTCTGTATTAACATGATTTACTATTCTTAACATGCGTTCTAAACTTTATTTTAGCCTGCCATTCTATCTCTGAAGTGCTTTACGGATATTGCATCACTTTACGGGGTTTCAACTAAATACAATAATATCTTAACATTTCAAATTACATCACATACTGAGCATACTGGGTAGTTTCTAACACTTATGTCAGAATCTATGTCTTACTAGTAAGTTTCACGCAAGTTACAACTCGATGCTTCTCATATCATATCAACATTCATAATAAACGTAACCTCGACTTCTGAACATTCTACTGGTCTGTAAATTACTGTACTGTACTGATATTACTTAACTTGCCGAGGGAACTAGCTTTACATACCTTATCCTTGAACTATCCGTCTGTCGGACGAGGCTCGGCCGGTACTTCAACTGTTTTCTCCCAACTGCATTCATAAATATGTCAATCAATACTAAATACAACTTTATTTCAAAAGGCAACGTCACTTTCGATATAGTTTATATCCTAAACTTAGGCTTATCGAAAGACGGCCAGAAACTCGCTATTTTTCAGAGGTCCAGAAGGGAGAAATATTCACTTCACAGCTAGGAACACATAGACACTACTTTAAAGCAATTCCACTTACCTTAGCTCGGTGGCTCGACGATTCGTCGGCCGTGTTTCACGAAACTGAATCCGTAGGAATGCTCCCTGCTACTAAATACCTTAGTATCTGGAGTTAATTTGAGTTTGGGCAACGTTTAGCAGCGTAATCGGACGAAATTTATATAATTTCTTCGTTCTTCCTCTTTCTCTGTTTTCCCTCTCTGTTTCCTGGAAATTTCTAAGTATATAACTGATTTAAAATCGAAGTGGGCTTTATATACTTGGGCTTGGACAAGGCCAACGTGTCACAGAGCCAACGCGGAGGCTCCTCCTTCGTGACACGCTGCCATCGCGGAGGGGCTCTGCCTCGGCTCCTTCCGCGATGGTTCTACAGATTTCTCGTCTGATCTTTTCTCGGGCCTTTCTCTAGCACGTATGGCCTTCAAATATGCTTAACCAATGTGTGAATAGGTCATCTAGGTGCCGGGAATTCTATGGGGTATAACATTCTCCCCCCTTAAGAACATTCGTCCTCGAATGTATACTGCCATCTAGAGGACTACTTAACTTACTTGTTTAAAAAAAAAATTTGGCAGAGTTTCCCTTGTAATATGGACTATCACAAAAACCTGAAATGCAGAAAAGTCCAATACAGGTACTGTACACAATATTTTAAGATCCACTGAATGGCTAGGTATCAATCTTTCTCACTTATACATATACAACCATAAGATACTACATAGCAATAATACGGACATACCTGTCGCCTAACTGGGCCTGAAATAGGTGAGGATATCTGGTCCTCATATCTTCCTCCGCTTCCCAAGTCATCTCCTCTCGGTTCCTGTTACGCCTCAATACCTTGATAGACGTAATATCTTTAGTCCTCAATCTGCGAATCTGTCTGTTTAAGATAGTTATTGGAACCTCTTCATAGGCCAGCTTTTTCGTAACCTATCAAACTCCAATTTTTCTGCGCCACACATCTGCATATGATTTCTGGCGGCTCTGTGCAGTCAGTAAGCATTCTTCGGATAAGATTTACCTTTTCCTTTGACTGCTGAACAATGTCTGGGCCTACCAACACTGATTCTCTGATTTCAGACACCGTTCGGCGATCTGCATTTTCGCTCGTATAATGCCTCAAAAGGCGCCATCTGGATGGCTGAATGATAGCTATTATTGTAGGCAAATTCAATTAACGGTAAATGCACACTTTGGCTACTACCGAAATCTAGCACACACGCTCGCAACATGTGTTCGAGCGTCTGAATTGTGCGCTCAGCCTGCTCATCTGTCTAAGGGTGGAACGCTGTGCTCAAGATAATATGCGTTCCCAAACCCTTCTGAAATGACTGCCAGAATCTAGCTGTGAATTGTGCTCCCCTATCTGAAATGATGGATACCGGCACTCCATGCAATCTAACTATTCCTCTGATATATAACTCGGCATAATTCTCAGCTGAGAAGGTAGCTCCTACTGATAGGAAATGAGCTGATTTTGTCAGCCTGTCAACTATTACCCAAATGGAATCATGTCTGTGTCTGGTATGGGGTAATCCTGCCACAAAATCCACATTCACTGCTTCCCACTTCCAGAGAGGTGCAGCTATGTCCTGAGTTACCGCCTAATTTCTGATATTCTGCTTTCACCCGCTGGCAGTTAGGATGCTGGGCTATAAACTCAGCAATTTCCCTTTTCATACTTGGCCACCAGTAGTATTCTGTGATATCACGGCACATTTTTGTCGCGCCTGGGTAAAGAGAATAGCGGGCGTAATGCGCCTCGCTCATAAGCTGCTGGCGATGCCCTAAAATATCTGGAACACAAATGCGGCCTTTATATCGTAACACTTCATCCCTGGTTATCTGAAAATATGTCACCTTTCCTTACTGAACCATGTGTTCAAGTTGGACCTGGCTAGGGTCTCCATACCGCCATTCCTTTACTTCTACAACTAACGACAACACTGTGACATTCTGTATTATCGCTCCTTAAGGCATAAACTACTGCGGCTAACTCCAGGTCATGGGTAAAATAATTCTTTTCACGTTTCTTCAACTGCCTGAAAGCATAAGCTATTACTTTACCATGCTGCATCAACCCTCTGTACCTTCTGGCGATACTAATACTGGAGCTAATGTTAACCTGACTTTTAACTCTTGGAAGTTCTGCTCACACGCCTCAACCTACTGGAACTTTACTGCCTCCTGTGTCAATTTAGTCAGAGGTGCTGCTAAAGTGGAAAATCCTTCCACAAACCCTCTGCAGTACCCGGCTAACCGCAGGGACTGCGTACTTCGATCGGAGTGGTAGGTCCAGGCTAGATCTTCATTACTTCGATTTTTTGTGTATCTATCTGTACACCAGCCTTTGACACAATGTGACCAAAAAGTCTACTGAACTCAACCAAAATTCACATTTACAAATTTGACATATAACTGACGGTCATACTGGTTTATTATACCGGAGAATCTGACAAGTAGTCTACCGGTATAGTTAGAGCTTATCTGGCCTTCTGGCCGCATGCTAAGGCTACTTGTTGCTAATCCTTGAACGACTATCTGCACACCACGTGCCCATATCTGATCAGGGGGTCCTGATATTGACCATGACCTCTAATGATCTGGCTGCATAACCTTAAATAATTGAATAGTCGAGTTGAATGACCCGGATGTGGCAGCAGTCTAACAATACTCTAACCGTTCTACTTGAGTGCTTATAGTTCATGCATAACCGCAGACTTGTGGGCATCTAATTGCTCTATTATTTTGCTTAAACCACTGTAAGGCTGGGCTTAATCAAACTTACTCCCAGGCGATCAATCTCTGGATCTTCACGGGGAGTCTACTGATCCCCTGGTCTTAATAAACACTATACTAGCAGGGTACTATCAATTTCTTACGCCTTGTGTGTATCCACTTGGATTTATACTGCTATTCTAGGGGATTCTTGGTCTTATAAGCTATTCTGTAAATACTGGCCTTCTACTAGGGTTCTGTATCTAAATATTTTACAAAAACCAGCTGAATTACTAGTGTGTTGCTGACTACTAATGTGGACCCTTCCTTGGGGTACCCACGGGTATTCTGACTGGGGTGGCCGGCTGACTTATGGGGTGTTCCACATAATAACTGCTAGGTTGGCTAAGGCCGACTCTCACCTACAAGGCTGGGAAAATGACGTACGACCACTCAACATACCAGAACAATTCTGGTATTGCTAATCTCTGAAATTTGCCTATTCGACCTCTAATCCTGTTTCTAGCACATGCACTATTGTTACCGATCTTCAGGGACGCCTCCCTGCTAATGCAGGCGCTAGCTGGTCGGTAGACCATCTAACTGCGCCCTTATCATCTAGCCATCTGTTTTAGGCCATTAACTGTGGTAAGCTCCTAGAGCCTAGATCTGACAACAACACATAAGTCTGTTAACCTAATAACTGAAAACTGAGATAGTTTCTATGACTTCATACGTAATTCACACTTAATCCGCCCTTTCTCTTCTTCTTTTCTTTCTTTCTTCTCCCTTTTTCATCTTTTTTTTTCTTGTTCTTTTTTTAGCAAGGGAATCCTGCAATGCAATTTGTACAAGCTTTCTATTACCAATCAGTATCGGTGATTATACCCCCTGAGGCAGCTACTCATAGCATACCTATTATCTGTATATATATATATCGTTAGCTACATACAATATGTACTGAATTCTACGGTAACACATAATCTCTTACATGCTCTGCTGAGTCTCATACCGTACATGATACACCGCTTCTACGGCCTAATAGTATCTCCTGCCCTGACTTATCATTTCATTGCATTGTCACCCCATTCTGAAAGCAACAAACATCAACACTTTAGTTATTGTCTGCTGTTTGAAATTCCGCCACTCTTGCGATGTGGGGTCGACGTTCGAATCTTGTAGCCTTACTAGGCATATATTGAGAGCCCATGACTGTCTACTGGGCCTTATCTCTAGGCTACACTAGATTAGAATTGTTGTATCGGTAACTTCTTAACTTTTCCATAGCGGACATACTGCGGTATTCTGAACTGCAATCCTACTGTCAGCCCGAGGCTTACTCCTTAATACGATATTTTATCAATCCGGGGTAGTTCTAATTTCCCCACAAGATCTGACATTATTACTTCTTTCCTTCATCTTACTTAAGCTGAACTCTGGGGTTCAAAGTACCTGCTCTTCATCGTTAACAAGATTGTTGGTCCTGTATCAGTCCATACTTCCCCTAACTTGCAGTCAGACCTATCTGATTCACATGATCCCTCACCCTTTTGATATCACAACTGGATCATAACCGCAATCTTACAGGTATGTCTTGCTATCTGTTGGCATATGTGGCGGACTTAGCCTTTTTCTGACTTGACTTTGACTATTACCCGACATTCATCACTAACAGGTCTTTTACCCCTGCTTCGGGTAAGCTAACAGTCTTACTTTCTCTTTACGCTCACTAACACTTACTGGAATTAATCAATCTATCTTCACTTACTGCTTGGATTGGCAACCCCATCTCAAGTCTTATGCCCCCTTACTATACTGGAATCAAATTCAAGAGGTAGGAATAGCCCTTTTCTTATTGCAACAAATAAATACACTTAACTATACCATATCCGAAAAGATGTATTTGGGATTCCTGCATTTCCCTCTCTTTTTTATACTTGCCTGGTGGTCTGACCTTGTCTATAATCTTAATCAGATCTTATATAGCTAATAAGTAAATCAACTCGTATGTACATTATACTTCTGACTTCCTATTCTGACGTTATCAACGTATACTGGGAACAGTACCGATAAAGGTATCACGCTAGGAGGTCTCTGGTACCTCCTCCTGCTGCTGTAGTTATCATGTAACTGGTTGATGCCCTCTTCTGTTGCTATATCTGATCTTCTGCCTGTAATAGGGTAATGCTGATCTGTCTTTGTATCTGTAATCAAAGAATACGGTAAGTTTTTAGGGACTCAACCCTATACTGTACCGCTCTAAAGCATGACTAACTGAGAAGGAAGGGTAACCATCCTATCATGCCTCGCAGCCTCCTGCCTATAGTATGTGGTGCACAACACATCCATAGACAAGACTCTACTTAGCACGGATTGCAGACTCCCTGGGACACGACCTGCTCTAATACCAAGTTTGTCACACCCCGCCTTGGGGGGTACGACTGGCACCTGGTGCCCTACTGGGACCTGAACTGCTGGACTGCTAAGCCTGGGCACATCTGGTGCCTGACTGGCTCTAACTCATATTTCTGGAAACAAAGGGCTATATAACGGCTGTAAACACAGCCCCCGGCCCATTGGCCTATAGCCTCCTGTACCTGTACTAACAGCTGACCAGAACATGCAACTATAGGGAAACCTATGCGGGCCGACAAGGCCACCATGCTGTCTAGTTATCTGCAACTCAGCAATAAAATACTAGAAGGCTACGTGACCAGCAAGGTCACCACTACTGTCAAACTTATGGCTCCACACGGCCAACATAAAAGAAGCAAAAGTGCTAACAACTAACAACTGCACGCCCTCACACGACCGGCTCAACTGACCACAGGGAAATATACATACTGCAAGCCTCTAGGAGTAGCAATAGAAATGATCGGGACAAGGCCCCGACCTACCCATACTATACAACAAAAGAAACTGAAATACACCTCTGGAATTCAACCTCCGGATGACAGGAGTTGAATGCTCGATCGCTGACAGGAATCACGTGGTATTGCCTGCTCATTTACGAGTACCTGCAGACAAGTAATGCAGTGCCCCACCGGGCGTCAGTACCGCTGGTACTGAGTATGCAAAGCAATAACTGAAAGGAATATCTGAAAACAACAATATAACTGATGAAACTGAAGTAAAGAGAACAGATTAACTGTCTGGTAATGTAAATCATACCTTCTCTCAATCTTTACTGGAAGAGATAGGAGTCATACCTGGAGATATATCGTGCTACCGCTGATCTACTCGTATCTAACACAACATGGCATAACATAACATAGCACATACAAACCTTACCCGGCCCCCATAAGCTGGGAGGCACAATCAGCACAGAATCTATACCCCTACCCCGGTCATCCCATCTCCTATAATGGCTGTAAGCATCCTGTCGGTCCCCTGGGTATGCACTTGGGCTCGCTGAGCCCCTGACTATAACTGTACCTGAGTCCGAAGGACTCCTGAATCAACACCCCGGACGTACCCGCTCGACGGGGGTGTATAAGGGCCGACCAAGGCACAATATGGGGAAAACTGGCATCCCATCTTCGTCCCCTGGGGGACGGCATGCCACTCCGTAGAGCGACGTATCCTCGTCCTCTGGCGGATGAGTCGATACAGCTATTAATCCTGGGGCGGTCATGGATGCTAGGTAATCCAACCCCAAACAATACAACGGTCTCAACTAGTAATACTGTCTGCATATCTCACATGCTGAGGCTAATAGGGGTAAAGTATCGTATACATTACATGCTGAACTAATGATAATAATCTGTACGTATTCAATACGTGCTGAGACTGGTAAATATATATATATATGAATATAGTCTCCTGCCAAACTATACTGGGGGAAATGCTATACAAGATAGTGTTTCTGCTGAAAACTATGTTGTTTACTGAGTTTCTGTATTAACATGATTTACTATTCCTAACATGCGTTCTAAACTTTATTTTAGCCTTCCATTCTATCTCTGAAGTGTTTTACGGATATTGCATCACTTTACGGGGTTTCAACTAAATACAATAATATCTTAACATTTAAAATTACATCACATACTGAGCATACTGGGCAGTTTCTAACACTTGTGTCAGAATCTATGTCGTACTAGTAAGTTTCACGCAAGTTACAACTCGATGCTTCTCATATCGTATCAACATTCACAATAAATGTAACCTCAACTTCTGAACATTCTACTGGTCTGTAAATTACTGTACTGTACCGATATTACTTAACTTGCCGAGGGAACTAGCTTTACATACCTTATCCTTGAACTATCTGTCTGTCGGATGAGGCTCGGCCGGTACTTCAACTGTTTTCTCCCAACTGCATTCATAAATATGTCAATCAATACTAAATACAACTTTATTTCAAAAGGCAACGTCACTTTCGATATAGTTTATAGCCTAAACTTAGGCTTATCGAAAGACGGCCAGAAACTCGCTATTTTTCAGAGGTCCAGAAGGGAGAAATATTCACTTCACAGCTAGGAACACATAGACACTACTTTAGAGCAATTCCACTTACCTTAGCTCGGTGGCTCAATGATTCGTCGGCCGTATTTCACGAAACTGAATCCGTAGGAATGCTCCCTGCTGCTAAATACCTCAGTATCTGGAGTTAATTTGAGTTTGGGCAACGTTTAGCAGCGTAATCGGACGAAATTTATATAATTTCTTCGTTTTTCCTCTTTCTCTATTTTCCCTCTCTGTTTCCTGGAAATTTCTAAGTATATAACTGATTTAAAATCGAAGTGGGCTTTATATACTTGGGCCTGGACAAAGCCAATGTGTCACGGACCCAACGCGGAGGCTCCTCCTCTGTGACACGCTGCCATCGCGGAGGGGCTCTACCTCGGCTCCTTCCGCGATGGTTCGACAGATTTCTTGTCCGATCTTTTCTTGGGACTTTCTCTAGCACGTATGGCCTTCAAATATGCTTAACCAACGTGTGAATAGGTCATCTAGGTGCCGGGAATTCTACAGGGTATAACATCTCCTCTACTCCGAGTGCTTGGCATTCACCTGAGGTTAGCATGTGGGTATCAAAAACACAAAAAATAAACATAATTAAGGAAATAACTACCCAAAAGTCAACTTCAAGCAAATAACCTAGTCTTAACTGTATGCTCCAGCAATGACACCACTTTTTGATAACACTCAAACCACACTTCTAACTGAAGTATGAAGCGGAGGTTGTCAATAAAGAATCCAACTAGAGGTTGGGATCAAACCCATAAGGAATATGGAAGATTTAGATTACAGTCGATAGATGAACTTGTATGGTAATTACTTCACAACGGGGGGAATTCTAATAAAAATCAATAATAGAAATAAGCAGCAGTCAAGATTATATTTGCGAATCAATAATTAAAGGAAAAACTAGGGTTTATGTCCCCCATGGATTCATAACAACTTTGGGTATACACTCGTGATTTTTACCAATACTTACTTACAGAACTGATAACTTAGGTTCATCCAAACGATCGACCAATCCTCAATTACTCGACCAAGTATCATGAGTTTTGCAAACTAACCATTATCACTAAGTTCCAAATATAACTATCCTACGACCACAACTCAAGTTAATAAAATGATCATCAAGATCAAGGCTCTATTGCAATTCTCTTTTCCTAATCTCTACTTCTTCGATCAAAACAAGTAAAGAATTCAGGCACTTCCTAATGTTGCACACCGCTAAGAATCATTAAAGATGAAGAGACTACAATATAAGTAATTAGTATTGATTTTAGACTCACTTTGTGCAACCCTAACTTGTTAATCCGCCATGGTTCCCACAACCCTAGCTATGGGGGTTTTAGCCTCTCATAGTTGCAAGTTTGTGAATTGTATTCATGATTGGAAACATAAAACAGTACTTAAAAGATGATTGAGAAAAACAATTCCTTCAATTAAACCACGAAATCTTGAATAACAAGTAGCAAGAACAATATGAGTTCAAGAAAAGGTTGATCACAAGGTTGAACCAACTCCATTCTCTCTTTTAATGATGTAAAATTGCTTACTACAATGTTTTCCTACTAGAAGTAAGTCTATTTGTTGTCCTCCATGAAAAATAAAACATAAAAAATATTTATAAAGACAAAAGAATCCTTTTTCCTAAACTAACAGGACTGTTTTCCATATCTATAGCCGACCTCATCACGGGTCCACCTACAACTCGTAGGGGCTTCTAAAGGACCATGGCATCAACTCATGGCTTGAAGTGTTGGCTGAATTTTGGCTAAGTATTGGGCCAAGGTACGATTCATACCACCATCCTACGACTCGTACATTGCACCCGTGGCTTGATCCTAATACTTTGAACTTTGTCTGAACTTCACCACGACCAGTATGGTACGACTCATACCTTCATCTCACGGATCATACGGTACTCTCATACTAAGAATCAGCCTCCTGTGCAATTCTTCCGAATTTTATCACGACTGGCTTACCACGACTTGTACCATCATGGTACGATCCGTCACAAGTCTCATGGCATCAGTCTTTCAGGTTAAACTTTCAGCTTCTCATCAAGGCCCTCAATATGACTTGTAGGTCCATCCTACGGATCGTACTGTGGACTGCACTTTTTGCCCTTTTTTGCACACATTTAGCTTCCTTTTGCAATCTATTGTTCCAACACCCATTTATCCTGAAATCAAAGGAAAAGGGCCTCATATCCACATAAATACACCTAAGTCCATGTTATTTTCTTAGTTTTGTGCGTCAATAGTGTTGTAAATCCACAGCACATCATGGTATCCCTATAGTATGAAAATACTAGGGGAGATATTGCTATAAAAAGAGTCTATGTGTGAGGGTGGTGTAGGTAATAGAGATTTGATTGTATGTAGAATGACCTTTGAGTGTTGTTGTTGAATATACTTATGTGTATATAGATTTATAAGTAATGACATTTTGTATTGTTGTCGAGATGGTTGTTGGTTTGTAATTATACACGTGAGGGAGTAGATTGTAAACTCCTGTATGTTTAAATAATGCACCTTATTGTATTCAATTGATGAGAATGATTAAGAATAGAAATAATATCCTAAGATGAGAGGCTCATGCCTAAGGGGAGCATCTGGGTGAGCGATGTTGGTTAAGTGGCTAGTGTCCGAGTGGAGCATCTGGATGAGCATATGAGTGGGAGCGTGTACCACACTAGTGCAGTACATTGATTTCTAGAGTCCCCTGCAGGTCATGATTGGAAGGGCATAGATAAGACCCTATAGCATGTTTGTACACTGATATTTATAGCGAAGTGTTTATGGGGACATGGAGGAGGTGTTTTCTCGACAAGTCACTATTTGTTCTATTTTATGATGTTTTTGTAACTTGTTAACAATTTTGGAATGAGCATGTGTTAAGTGGTAGAATTGAGTTGTCAATCCTGTACTTGTAACCTGAATTAAGGATGGTGGAAAAATGTTATGTGTGAATTGATTAAACGATTATTGATGTTGATGTTGCTATCCTTGTGATGAAATGCTTAAACCTTATATGATGATGAGTATATGTGAATTAGTATCAAAAGCTTGTGTTTCCTCTGATTGAATATCTGAGAGTGTAAATTGTTGAAAACTAGTGAATTGATGAAAGGTGCAGCTAAGCCGACCTACTGCCTCAAGCACTACCGCAGCAGGTGAACTACTCCGCTGCGGCAAGACCGCTGAAGTGGTCAAGTGACCACTGCAGCGAAAGTCCCAATCTAGTGAGTAAGCCGGTTGTCACCTGTGTAGAGCCAGTGTACTTGAAATGTTGTTGTCTTATGTTTGATGTTTGAGACTGGTTTTATATTATTGTTGCCTTAATTACATGTTATTATGTAAGGTCGGTTGATGATGACTACCAGTTCTGTGTTTCATACTGACCCTACTCCTGTACTTCTTTTCTGAGTGCATAATTCGATCGGGGAAGCTCCTCTCCTCACCTATAAACAACAGCGGTTTCTCTTAAAAGCTGAGAGAGCATAATGGCGAACAGGCCCATTCTTTCGATGAAGATGTATCTCCTCTGAACATTGCAACATTTCTTTCTTTTTAGTTTAAATATTTCTAGACTTGCAATTAGACATTTAAGTGCAATGACTTGCGGATCATGGGAGATTTTGTTGTTTTAAGTATACTTGGTTAAGTACAACTTTCGGGTACTCCAATTCATTCAAGTTTATCATATTGTTTTTCTTCTTGTATGGTTGATGACGGGGTAATTGTTGGGAATCTTTGGTTCGCCCCACCGGGGAGTAGCGTGGGTGCCAATCATGGCCATTTGGATCGTGAAAATATTAAAGTTCAAATAAGGACAATTTATATTTGAAACCAGATAAAGAACAAAACAAATATTTCAAGACCCAATCAAGAGAAAAAAAATTATAGGAATAAAAAAGATAAAGCAATTACATAATATCCACCTTATGACTATCTTATATGATAATAATAACATTGATGAATAATTTTTCAAAGCCAGTGCAATTTTCTATCCAAATAATTTTAAGACCTTAAAGAAAAACACCCAAAATAAAAGGAAAGTAAATTCAAGTGAATTCTTTTTTTCGGATGAATTAATTTACTTCGTAAAATTCTCACCCACTAGAAAATATGAAATGTGACTTTTAAGAAGATTAAATGGTGGTAAATCTTTGCGGGAGGGAACAATCATATGATTGTCCTCCATGGCTAGAGGTTTTTAGTAAACAAAAAAATAGAGTATTAAGAAAAAGAAAGTGATTATGTAATTGAAATCACTTCCTTCCTTTCAACAAATTATTTTTGAGTGAAATAAGATATGAGATATAGAGGAATGTTAAGCACCCTATATAACCTTTTAGGATATGTTTAGTAAGGAGAAAAATATTTTTCAAAAAATACTTTTCAATTTTTTTATGTTCGGTTAGTCATAATTTTTGAAAACGTTTTCTCTAGGAAACAAGTTCCTTAAAGATGCTTCCATAGTAGAAGTAGAAAAAATAAGTTTTGCAAAGTGGCATTTCATATTTATTGTATCTTCCTCACTCTCAAACATACCTCGTCTTCACCTCTACCTTCCATAATGATTGTTTAGATTGCATACAAATATTTTTTAAAATATTATTTATTTCCTTGCCAAACACAATAAACAAGTGAGAAGCCCACTTATTTTCTTTAAAATATATTTTAAAAACATATTCGTCCTTCATACAGAACACACTCTTAATCATAATTCAAGCACCCTATGTTTTTAAATATTTCAAGTGTCATATATATACGTGGGTAACTATATATTTTGTTGTTTCTAAGTATAATTCCCATAATATTAATATTTATTCTTCTAATTAAAGTATATTAAGTACATGTAAAAGGTCTTTAAACCTTTAATAAAATTCTAAACAATTATACTAATAATAAAAAGTATATTCATGTATCTCAAATTATCATAACAACTTTTTAAATCAATTCATCCATTCAAGAAATGTATTCACATATATCGTTTTTGTGATCTCAATATAATTAACAAGTATTAATAAAAGTCTATTTCATGTTTCTATATCATTAAAAATAATTTTTCAAATATTGCATGCTACCAAATTGTCACGACCCAAAGTCTATTTCAGTATGTGAACTCTTCCTTGTTTTTTATTTTTTTGTTCCCCAGTTTTCTTCTTTTATTTGTTCTTATCACTTCCTAACGTACTTATTTCTTCTCCTAGCGGCAGCAACAATACTTCTGACTATATCTGGTTTGTACTGACTAGTGCCAATTCTGGAAGAATGAGAAAGCATCAAAGAGCCTGATACACGAGCGAGGTTTTGTCATGTAAGAGGTAGCACAGAAGGAACCAGACCTATCTCCAGGAGTTAGGATGGGGCCCTCTGGTGAAGGAGCCTTCCAAGGCTATTGAGGCTTGGGTCATAGAGTTTTACGTCAACCTTCCTACCATGGTCTGGAACCGCTCGAAGTCAGTTGCCTATGTTCGTGAGAGGAAAATTCTGATAATTGTAGCTGCCATCAATGAGACTTTGCATCTGCCAAACCCTCCAGAGGATGAGCTGAGGGCTTGGGACGTGGAATGAAATGGTTAGTGGCTAGTGTACACCTTGGTGGTGGAGGAGCACATGGCCTCAACTAATTGGGACATCACTCAGACGGGAATTACGGGCACTTGCTTCACGGTGGAGGCCAAGAGGAGGCTAAATTTAGTGTCCGGAGGATCCACCTATCCACCAATATCATCGATGTAACTTATGCCCACGTATTGGTGGTGGCCTGTATTCTCAACAGGGTGCAGGTGAATGTGGGGTTATAGATTTTAGAGGAGTGGAGGTACTTCATATCCAAGGATATAACTAGCCTACCTTTTCCCTCTCTCATTACTCTTCTTTGCAAATGGGACAAGGTGCATTGGGAGACCAAGGATGACATCGTGGCCTATGACATGCCTTTCAATCCTTTGAGAGTAAAAGGAGCCTCAAGAAGGGGTAGGAAGAAGAGAAAGACTACTTTCGGTGATGGAGATGTGGGGCTAGCACATCCAGGCTAGTGGGTCCCTTTGAGTAGATTGAGTCAGAGATGGACAACATGCACGAGTTATTGGGAGGGTTGCCCCAACCTCCATCCAATAGCAGGTCATCCAGCATTGCTACTGTAGACTTAGAGGGGGTACAGGGGGTGATTGTTGCCTTGTCTCAGACCCATGTGGAGCTTTGAGAGGACTTGGAGAGAGAAAAAGAAGGAACTCTCGAGACTAGCTCTTCCTACGCATGTGGAAGGGGATCAAGAATATCCTAAAGATCCTCTCCCCCGGATCCTGTACCCCCCAAGTGACCAAAGTGGACTTTCTGGAATTCTCATTCATTAGCCAGTCTAGGGATGAGGTGGCCAGTGATCTCAGTTATGGCTGTGATGAGGCCTCCAGTTAGCCCTAGCCACAGTGTTTCCCCCTTCCCTACTTCCCTAGTTTATAAACTGCTTTGGTTAGCCCTCATTTGGGGCTTGTAATATAATTTAAATTTTCCTTTCTTATTTTTGGATACTCTTTTTAATTCCTGCTTGTTGTACGCGTGTCCATTTGGTACCCGAATGACAATGACCCTGTGTGGCCCTTTCCTATTATATCTTGTAATCATTTCCCTAGATTTGCATCACTGGTTTTATTTTATCATACTTGATATAATTGTTGTTGCCTCCATAAGCAGCAGTCCCTAGAATCTACCTGACAGCTGTCCGCTGCAGCGGTTGATTTTTCGCTGCCACAATGCCGCTACAGCGGCTTATTCCTTGCTATAGAAAAACTTGCTAACCAGGATACTTGTAGGATTTTTTCCCTCCAATCAAATTAAGTCAATTCCACCCACCAGTTTACTTTCATGTCTTCTACTCATTGTCAGATACCAATTGGACTCAATCCAGGCAGCCAACACACTCGGACGACACGATAAGAAAGAACAAGACTGAAAACTCCCTAGATGTCTTATGGCTTTTCCAATAATAGATGTGGATGTCAATACACCAATCCCAGGAGTTTATTCGACATTGCTCTTGTACTTGTAAGACTGGCAACCCATACGCTCTGATACCAGCTTTTCATGATCCAAATGGGCGAGCCGTGCGAGCACCTACATCGACTCTAACTCGATAGGTGAACCTTTTTTTAACAAAGAAATAAATATTTATAGTAATCATTAATTCACACAAATCACAAAGTTGAAGAAGTATCAATAAAATATTCCCCAAAAACCTTGACTCTCCCATGATCTAATCAAGACAAGTACAAGAGCTCTATATGGAATGTTAATAAATAAAAGGCACAGCTTTGCCGATGGATGAAATGTGTAAACCAATGCAGAATATCACTTTGTCAATTATGAAACATCAAACCTGCCACAACCTAAACCCAAAAAACATAGCAATGCAGTATTAGTCTGGATACTCACCTCGGACACATGCCTCTTATCTCAAAATAAGGATGTCTCAATCTTCTATGTGAACTTGTTTCCTCATTCTCTTAATTGGTTACCATGGACTCCACACATAGTTTCAGGAATAGTGTACTACAATTCAGTTCACTTAATAAAAATACATTTAACAACGAGAATTAATCAGTACAAATTATAACACAATCATTGTCCAAATAACATTTCACAAAATGAATTATTCATTGCGTCACCCTATTCCAAAAGTCACTCAGAGCACGGTGTAATCGCTGTAGTGGGGTTAGTGCGTTGTAGCGGTCTCACTACAGCGGTTACATTTCTGCTGCAACAGAACTACACAAGCAGTACTTTGGCCAAACTTTCCCCCTTCTCTATCCCTCATTGGGTTCTTCGCAGTAAGCTCATCTACTAAGCAAACGCATATTAACCAAACTCCACTGTTAATTTACTATTCTTTCACATGGAGCAAAAATTAATTCAACACGTAATGAAAGAATTAGAAACACATAACACTTTGCAAGAGAACTATTAACCCATTGACAAACATGAACGCATAGCCTCATCCTAACTCCTACACCCATGACCACACTCTAGACATCTTATTCGGGGAATACCTTATAAGTAGCCCTTAAAACTTAACACCTAATATAGAAATCCAGCAGCCTAGACTCAAGACTATTTGTAGCTATGTGATTGCATAATATGATAACTCTATCACTTTTTCCTTATCTTTTCCCAATAGTTTCCCTCTACTAGTATTTGAGATTAGCATGATGAATTTTTCTTTACTCATCAACGACACATCAAGCATACACACATATATGAATCGAAATCAAAGTCTAAAAAAAGGTAATCCATGGCCTACCTGGGCGCCAAGCTGTCATCATGAAATCCACGATTGTGTGTTTGCCTCGATGTAATGACCCATCCGGCTGTTAGACCACCCCGATCACCTAAGATCGGGTGAATTCAATTTTTTTAAAAAGTGGGAATGAAGCCCCCAAAAAATAAAGGAGCATATGATGAACAAGATAGAATGAGATAAGTCACAATCGGGGGGCCAGGCATGCGTTCGCCATAGTAGAATCGCTGCAGCGGTAGTTGATCTCGCTGCAGCGGGTGGCCACATATCAGGATTTTGCAATTTTGTTCCGATAGGATTTTAAATAACCTATTCTCTAAAAAAGGGCTTAGCAAAAATTCCAAAAAATAGGAAATAAACTTTTGGAACAAGAAGAAAATAAGGAGGTAGAGGAGCTAGGATTTTTCTACAAGAGCTCAGGAATAGGTGCAGGCATGCAATTGGGAACATCTTGATGCTATATTGGCACCAATTAGGCTATGGTTTACTCAATTTTTTTTTAGACTTTGGTCAGCTAAACATATACGTGTCTATAGTTGATATATGTTTGATATGTAGGATCAAAATGAATAAACTATCATCGAATATTCAAAATTAGTAAGATATTGAGGAGGAAAGAAATAGAAAAGGAGTGGTGATATCCCCATAGTGTGAAAATTCTATGGGAGAGATTGCAATAAAAATAGTCTATACGTGGGGAGTGTAGGTGAGAACGATTTGACTGTATGTAGAATCATCTTTGGGCAATGTTTTTGACTATATTTTTATGTATATAGAATTATGTAGTTATTCTTCCTTAATTGCAACCTCAAACATTAGTCATAAAAATTGTGATTATAGGAACAGTAAGTGAGTATTTAAGGGTTGGCTATGATTATTACCGGATGCAATTATTACACCCGGTAAGTACTTGACACTTAGTTGGCCTATTCGCATGTTCGTTAAGAGTTTTATAATGTCATACGTGCGAGAAAAGGGCCCGGGGAGAGACCGGACAAGCGCCAAGTTGGAGCGTCGCAAGGCAAATGCGACTTATAAATCGCATTCAACAAATGCGACTTAAAGAGGAGGGGTTCGGGCCCAAGTATATAAACCTCCCACTTCGTTTTTAAGTTATATTTTAATTTTATTTCTAGTGAACAACCATAGAACAGAGGAGGACGAAGGTTCAACATAAATTTCCTTCCATTTACGCCGTCAAATGCAGCCCAAACTCAAATTAACTTCGGGTAGCGAAGTTTAAAGCTTCAGGGAGCATTTCGACGGAGTTAGTTTCGTGAAATTCGGCTGACGAATCATCGTCTCACCGAGCCAAGGTAAGTGGAATTGCTCCAAACTAGTGTTAATATACTCCCAGCATTAAAGTGAGTATTTCTCCCTTCTAGACTTCTGAGAAATTACGAGTTTTTGGTCGTTCTTCGATAAGTCGAAGAATAGGCAGTAGGTATATCCATAAGTATGGTTTCTTTTCAAAATAATAGTAGAATTAATTCTATTCTTTCGAGAATATGAATACAGTTGGGAGAAATAGCTGAATACTAGTAGAGTTATGCCAGTTAATCAGAAAGTCGGCAGTTGAGGTATGTAAAGCCAGTTTCTTTCGGCAAGCTAGTAGTTCCAGTACAGCAAAATAGTACAAATTCTACTAGAATGTTTCAGGAGCCGTATATTATATTCAGTATGAGTTCAGTAAGCATGTTAGAATTATTATACAGTGTCCAACATAAAACTCAGTAAAACAGTATAATTCCCAGTAGAATATTCCTGAAATATTATTTCAGACTCAGTATATCTTAGTATTAGATTTAGTATATTTCAGTATCAGATTCAGCATATTACAGTATCAGATTCAGTATATTTCAGTATGAAATTCAGAATAGAATACTAGAATATAAATATTATTATCAGATTCAGTATATATATATTACATGTGGTTATTACTATCTCTGGAGACATGATTGTTCTGTGTTGGGCACCCTTAGACCTTCCTTGACCGGCCCAGGGTTAATAGTTGTGTCGACTCGTCCGCCAGAGGGTGAGGATACGTCGCTCTACAGAGTGGCACGCCGTCCGCCAGCGGACGAAGATGGGATGCAGATTCCCCATAGCAGGCTGATCAGCACTATACCACACCCCCTATCGAGCGCTTGCGCCCGGGGTGCAGATTAAAGTTTTCAGATTACAGATTTCAGATTTTAGATTTCCGATTATCAGGTATGACTCTTACTCTTTTCAGTAAAGTTACGCTCTTTTCAGATTCCACTATTTCAGTCAGTCTCAGCCCATCTCCTATTACTTTAGTATCTAGTAGTATTATTGTTTGCTTTCAGTTATTGTTTTGCATACTCAGTACCAGTGGTACTGACGCCCATTTTGGGGTGCTGCATTACTTGCCTGCAGGTACTCATAGACGAGGAGCAGATCCCTCGTAGTTCCAGCCAGCATACAGAATCTTCAACTCTTGTCATCCGGAGCTTGACAGCTAAGGGTTTACTTCCCTTTTTGATTGTACAGTATGGGTAGGCCGGGCCCTATCCCGACCATCTTATTATTCTTAGAGGCTTGCAGATTGTATATTCCCCGTGGTTAGTTGTACCGATCGTGTGGGGTCGTATGTATGTTTCAGTTTGCATGTGATGGCCGTGTGGGGCCTTGCTCAGTTGTTAGTTGGTGACCTTGTCGGTCAAAGATTATTCAGCACTTGATTATACTTTTTGGTGATAACTAGTCAGCATGGTGGCCTTGTTGACCCGCATGGGTTCCCTTATGCTCAGTTGTTCTGGTCGGCTATTATATTCCTACAGGTGGCTATAGGCTTAGTCGGTCGGAGGCTGTATCTACAGTCGTTATATAGCCCGTTGTTTTCATAAATCCAGAATTAGAGCCAACCTGGCACCAGAAGTGCTTAGGCTCAGTGGTCCAGCAGTTCAGGTCCTAGTAGGGAATCAGGTGCCTGTAATGCCTCCCAAGGCGAGGCGTGACAGCAATGTATAACTCACGAATTATAAGAGTTAGAGCTTACATAATAACCTGCATATTCTATGAGTGATAACATAAGGTTTGAGCCTGTGGATATTATTTATGTTGATGATTGTGCCGTTAATAATTAATGTTTGAACAAACATTATTATGGTGCTACCTCCAAGGGGTGGGCGAAATAGTGATGAGTACGAAGTTGCGAAGAATGATCTGTGAGGAAACTGGGGGAAGAACTGGTTAAAGTACTACTGAACAATACCACTGCAGCAGATATGGAACTGCTGCAAAGAGACCTTTGCAGCGGCAGTAAGGCCGCTGTAGTGGAGCCCAATCTAGCGAGCGGGTCAGGTTGCATTTCCTTGTGATGTTATGGATATAATTGATATTATGAATGTTTGGGTATGAAATTGGGTCTAGAACTATGTGTTTGATTATAATCATTGATATATATTACTCTTGTCATGTGTTATTATTGTTTATTATGCTATGATGTGCGTCCTGAGGTTGGGGGCGAGTTGGTATTGATCGAATATGTGAATGAGATATGGTGTGATATTGTCACACCCCACCTTGGGGGGTACGATGAGCACCTGGTGCCTATTAGACCCTGGCTCTATTTCAAGGAACGAACCGGCCATATAGCGGCTGTAAATATAGCCCCCGGCCGATTAGGCCTATAGCCACCTACAATGCACAACAGCTAACCAGAACAATGAAACTATAATCCGAAGCTACTGCTATTCACATTTGTGACCGACAAGGTCACTAACTATAACCAGAAGAAGCCCCATGCGGCCATCATCAACAACTAAACACATATATACATGCACGGCCCCACACGACCGGCTCCACTACCACAGGGAAACATCAGACTGCAAGCCTCTAGGAAGTAATAATAAAATGGTCGGGACAGGGCACCGACCTACCCAAACTGTAATCAAAAGGAAATAGGAACAACCTCTGACTGTCTAGCTCCGGAGGATAGGAGCTGATAACTCTGTTGACTGGATCACGAGGGATCGACTCCTCGTCTATGTGTACCTGCAGGCAAGCAATGCAGCGCCCCCATGGGCGTCAGTACCAAAGGTACTGAGCATGTAAAGCAAACTGAAATATACAACTGAAATGGGTAACAACAATAACATGACATATAAGCAGGAAGTAGCTGAGTCTATCTGGCTAAGGATAAATGGGGAGAGTTTACCTATTCTGTAACTAAACTGGGCGTACCTGACGATGTGTCGTCCTACTGTCTATCAGTATCTAATAGCACATATAGATATACATATAAATACACACAATACCTCACCGACCCCCATAAGCCGGAAGGTGCCAACCAACAGAACAATCTATTTACCCCTACCCTGGTCTAAACCAACCAAAAATAAGTCACTCCACTCATCTGATAACTGTGAGCTCCTCCTACTGGCCCCCTTGGGTACGTAGCTCAGGCCTTGGCCTCTGACAATGAACTGTGTCTTAGTCCGAAAACTCCTGCCTCGGGCGCAAGCACTCAATGGGGTAATCGGTTGCTGTATCTGTGACTGAAACTGCCCCTGGGTGCAAACACGCAACAGGGTAATTTTATAAAAATCTGTATCTGAAACTACCACCGGCTACAAGCGCACACAGAGTAGTCTGCCCTGTAAACAGGGTAATCTGGCTCTGCGCAGAGTGAACTAAACTGCCCCTACAAGTAGGGTAATCTGGACCATATTATTATGGTGGTCAACCATCATCGTCCTATAGGCGGATGGCATCGCCCGGCTGGGAGCGGTATCTGAATCTGGTATCGACACAGCTATAACCCAAGGGTGGCGGGGATGCTAAAGGATGCCCACATTCCATAACAAGTCTCAACATGCAAAACACATACACAGCAAGCATGCTCAAATGAAAAATACTAATCATATTCTCTTCTTATATTTCAAGGCCAGTCCGTATTAAACAACTGATGCTATATTCTGTTTTACACTGTTTCTGATTGCTGGGCTAACTGCTACCTGGCCTTTATCTGTTTATCTGATTATTGTTATTCGTGATCTGAAGCTATATTAGTTTCTAGAGCCATATCTGTTTCTGGAGCTATATCGGTGTCTGGAGCTATTTCTAAATCTGATTACTGATCCGATTATATCTGGATATAACTCTATAACATAGAACATGCCATCTATAACTGGATATAGCTCAATAATATAAAATGTGCCATCTATTACCGGATACAGTCTCAACAAATATAATACATACTATCTGTAATCTTGCTAATTCATTATACTGCTTCTACAACTTCCATTCTGGGTATTACGTAAGAACATGCTGAGATACTAGCGGATACCACATTACTATCTAAAATCATCTAACTATCCATTATTCTGATTATCGCATGATACGTAATGATATACTAGCATGCTTGCTGGAAATTGTACTGAAATCGTTCTTGTACGCTGGGTATCTATTAATAGCCTTTATTCTATTTATTTTCTAGACTGTACTTCCTGGCTTGTCGAAAGAATAGTTTTACATACCAGGTTTCTGAGTACCCGACTGACCGATGTGATTCCCGTTGGTACTTCTGCTGTTTCTCCCAACTATATGCATATACATGTCAATTAGAACTAAATACATTAATATCCGGGAGAACTTATCACTTTTGATATATATTTATCCCAAGCTTCGACTTATCGGAAAACGGTCGAAAACTCGTTATTTCTCGATAGTCCAGAAGGGATAAATGCTCACTATAAGGCTAGGAACACATTGGTACTAATTTAAAGCAATTCTATTTACTTTACCACGGTAGCACGACGTTTCGCCGACCAAATTTCACGAAACCAACTCCGTAGGATTGCTCTCTGCAGCTTTATACCTCGGTATCTAATCCGGAATGGAGTTTAGACCGCGTTTCGTAGCGTAATCGGAAGGAAATATATATAAATGTTGTGGGTTTTGCCTTAACTTGGCTATACCCTCTATTTTCTGGAAATTATTGTTATATTTGAAAAAGAAAATGACTTTCCCCTTTTTTTTTCCTAAATCCCTTAACCAACATGCCATTAAGCTATTTATTCATTTATAATTTACGGGGTGTAACAGATATGATAAGGCAAATCATTGATGAGATGGTGAATTTGAGGCCTGGGGTCGAAGGGAGAGAACTTGGATGAGCAGAATAGTATGATCATACTCTGAATGAGGGTTGAAGACATGAGTAGCTCATGCCCGAGGTGAGCATCCCGGCAAGCGGTATGAGGAGTACAAAAATCGATATGGCTAAAAGGCTGATCACGGGCAAAAATATATGCCTGAGATACGCTTTACGACTTAAATTAGTCTTGTTTATCTAAGATTATTGTATACATTTTCATGTAATTTTAGATGAAGCAAAGATATGTGTTAACCAACATGATTAGCCTTTTTTTTTGTAGGTTTTGATGACTTTTGAGAAACTAATCCATGAGTTGGTGAGGTAGAGGCTTGGAAACGGAATTAACACGCGAACGTCGGCGAAGAGGAGGCACAAAACAGCCCACCTGCGCGTTGGCAACATGCCACGGCAGGCAGGCCGCTCACAACAGTCCACCTGCGCGTTGGCAACGTGCCACGGCAGGTGGCCTCCGCTACCAAGGGCTTCCAACACGCTGCCAACACGGCAGGGTGCTGCCCGGGCCAGTTTCGGGTGATTTTCCAGAGGGTTTCCGCGTCCGTAGCGTGTCACGGAGGCCGTGCTCCGCGATGCACTCCGTGACATGTTGCTTGTTATTCCGGGAAAAAGTCCTACTACTATAAATAGCACACTTAGGTTAATTTTTCATAATTCAGACTTGGTGGAGTAAGGACGTGGGTTACAGGCAGTTGAGGGATGAAAAGTTCAGGGTTTTTTCTCTCTTTCTTTCTTCTTTAACTCAATTGTTTGTATGATTAACACTTGTTTTAGGATGATTAATCCATAAATGAGTGGCTAATTCCCTTCCTTGCTGAGGTTATGAACACTTGTGATGAATTTTGATTATTAATTATATGGTTTTTCATCTTTTTCTTCCATGTTGTTCTATTAATTCTTGTTCTTACTGCATTGGTGTGTGGCCTACATTAATGTATATCTAAAAAAGTCCGATTTCACTCGAGAGAGCACGAAATTGGAAAGTTTTGAATTAATAGGATATTGTTCTTTACTTGATTTGGGAAAATTGAGTCTTGATGTGCTTTCCTGATAGAAATATACTTGAAAGCCGTATTAGTCAATTTAGGAACCGGAATTGTATTGCTAGGTCATGAATTGCATTTGATCACAGAAATGTAGACAGGTGGTTTATGATTCTTAAGTGAGATTAAATACGAGAGTTTTAATCTCTTGGCTAATGTTCTTGGTTAGCAACTGGAAGAAAAGATTAACCAATTTATGATGATAATCAAGTTCATTACATGTTCTTTAACCTCCACATGCTTTTATCCATAGTCCAAATTCAAAGTAGATAATTGTTAGAAGTTTTAGTATAGAATTAGAAAACAAATTATTCACTTTTTGGTTACGTTGTTGCCAGCATATTTAGAAGTTAATTAAAATATAGTATAGTATACTTAAGCAAACTTCACTTAATCCGAGTCTCTGAGGGATCGATACTTGGCTTACTAAAGCCACTTACTACTTGTTCGACCACGTGCACTTGCGTGTCGGTTTAGATACCTAAGGAACCAACCGAACAAAGGCCAGGCAGTTGGATGTACGAATATGAGTACACAGACAAGTAAGATGAAGGTTTCATACGGCTAGGTGTACAGTAAATAGATTTCTAGAGTCCCCTATAGGTCATGACTGGAAGGGCAAGTATATGACCCTCTGGCATATGTATGCAGTGATGTGACGGAGGCGTGTGCCCGTCATTCACCGATTGTATTATTGTGAGAAAGTAATTAAGAGGGTATGGTTTCATATGCATATGGCTGCAGTGACTAAAGATGTGGCTATACAAGTGTGATACAAGATATACCCTCATGGCTCGATTTTGAGGTGAAAGATATGGTTGGAACACAGTATATGATGATATGGTATAGGTATGTTATTATATGGCATATTCGTGGAATGGAGACAGGTATGTGCATGAACTTTAATTTTGGGGTATCCAACTTCCTCAATGTGTTTTGATGATTCTTGTGTGTAATTGAATTATTTAATTCGTATTTGTGAATGAATGATTGATGGAAGTGGTCTTTGGTGAGTCATAAAAGGTAATATAAAGTATTTAATTAAAAATCAGTGAATCATCGGGGAATATCGGTTGACTTTATTACATAATATACTAAAATTGAGGAGGGTTAAGAAAATGTATTAAGTAATGAAATAGGTCAATAAGTGGTAAAAATGGGCTTAGGCAATGTTATTGATATTTTAAGAGAGGTAGTCGTGCTATAAATTTATTTGGTGGAATAGAACAAAAATTGGATTTGGAGAAATTAGTTACTATCTATTAGGATGGCGCTACAGTGGGCACCTCTCTGCGACTGCAGGACCACCGAAGCAGAACAAGTATTCACTGCAATGGAAGTAGAGAGAGGCAGATTGGTAGATTAAATAACAGCTAGGATTTTAGGTTAATTGCATGAACTTTGATGAGCCATAATAGACGATAATATAGTGAATAAAGTTAGTGGGATGTTGCATGAGTGCTATAGTCATTCAATTTATTAACGTTGATTGTATGTTGATTGTTATGTTGTTATGTTAACTAACATTAGTTGGCCGATGATGCCTACCGGTGGTGTGGAGTACTGATACTACCTTGTTATGCCTTTCTGGTGTAGGTTGTGGCAGGTTGAAGTTCTTTGATTGATGTAGAATATTCAGCATCACCTTTTATGATCTTCTTCTCAAACGAAGCTGTGTCATTTGTTTTATCATGTATTCTATTAGAGCTCTTGTACCTATCTAGACTAGATCTTGGGTGGAATTTTGTTATATTTTCTATTATTGTTGATTGGTGTAAATTAATGAAGAATTTTTTGTATTTTATGTAACATTCCAAAAATGATTCTCCTATTGAGTAGAAGTCGATGTAGGTATCTGCACAACTCGCCTATTGGGGTTGTGACAAGTTGGTATCAGAGTATCAAGGTTACCGGTCTCACAAGTACAAGAGCAATGTTGAGTAGTCTCCTGCAGGCTAGTGTATAGACGTCCACATCTAATTTTCAAAAAGCTATAAGGTATCTAGGAAGTATTCGGTTTATTTCTTTTTCCATCGTGATATTCTAATATGTCGATAGCCTAGGTTGAGTCCAATTAGTATCTAGAAGATTCCAATTGGTATCTCAACAGGCTTAATTGGTATCTAACTATGCGTGATCATTGAGAATTGATGTCACCCAAATTACACCTCGTAATTGAGATATAAGCGGTCGATTGTCAAATATAGAACCCAACAAAAGTTGAGGTCGATCCTACAGGGAATATGGTAAGAACTTAAGTTAGTGTGAATAACTATTACTATTGAGTTACTTATTTCCAAAGGGGGAAAAATATAGAATAATAAACAAAAGTAAAATTACTGAATGCTAAAATCAAATTTGGTTTGTATTCAATTAACGACTTGATTAGGATTTTGTTCCCCAAGATTTCATAACCACAAAGCTTATACACTAGTGATCTATTCCGGTGTTTATCTTACAATATTGGTAAGTTAGGTTCACCTAAATGGTTGGTCTCCTATCTAGTTGATTTTCACCACGCAACTTGGTCAGTATACGGGTGTACTTTAGTTGACCCTTACTTTAAGATTGGATTAGCTATCCCGGTACAAGTTCAAGCTATTAGATGAGGGTTGATAGCATCAAATCTCCATTGTTAATCGCTTTTCCTATTCTTTACCTCCTTGGTCCAGTAAGTAAGAATAAGGCAATTTCTAACGTTTGCAACCGTCAAGAATCAATCAAAACGAAGGAAAAAACAATACATGCATAAAACCCCATTCAAGAATTACTAAGTATTTTACCTATGTTTGTTAATTCATCTTGGTTCCCACAAACCTAGTTATGCGTTTAGCTACTCATGCTTGTATTATCACAATCACAAATTATTGAATAAACCATAATTGCAACTTACAAATTATCGTAGAAGAAAAAACACGTATATTGAATAAAAACTCCACAATAGATGAATAAACTCCAATGTTGCTTTTGTTTCTTGACTCAAGAACAATTGATCAAAACCAAAATTCTAGTTGAAAACTAAATAAATCGGCTCTCTCAATTACTCTAAAACTGTCAGAAAAATCATCCTTCAAAAATAAACCTAAACTGTGTATTTATAGTTCCAAGAAATCCTATTCCTAATTAAAACTAGAAACCAGGTCGGCAGTGGAAATGGGCTTGGTGAAGATTCTTTTGGCCTTGTGATGAGTCATTCCTTTCTTAAAAACAGTCATCCTCAGCAACGTACCCAGTTGTAGCAACGGGTCACCTAACGACTCGTCGTTCCTAAGCACGAGTCGTTAGGTATCTCTTGGTCTAATTCCTCAAAAAGTCCAGTGCACCCTACGGTTGATCCCAGTGATCTGCCAATGAGTCATTCCTTCATGTGACAACTCGTCGTGTTTGTTGTCAACTACACTGGTCACTTTGTTAAGATTTCCTCTCTCAGCTTTCACGGTTGGCCTCACGACTCGTTACCAGGTGTAACGATTCGTTCCATCAACTCGTCAGGTACACTGTCTCTTCTTCTTCGAACTTTAGCTTTTGCCCACGCCTTTAACAACAAGTCATGCTTCCTGCCAACGACTCGTGAAGTGCCTAGCGGTCACCCTTTCAGTTATTTTCAACATTAATTCGACTAATTCACTCCCGAACCTATTTTCCTACAACATTAAGCACAAAACACATCATACCTATATAAACATACCTGGAATGTGTAATTTCTTGGTTTTAAGCGTCGAAAGTGCCGTAAAATCACAACACATCAACACCCTCAACTTAGAACTTTTTCATGTCCTCAGGCAAAAACAAAATAAAAGAAAATAAACAAAACTACTTTGACACTTCAATTGAAAGAGCTCTAGGAAACTTACGGCAGTCACACTTACATATCAAAATCAAATTTTCTAACCCCTTCCTCATTGTATCAACTCAAATCACTATGCATATGCAAAATTTTCAACCATAACACAGAGGAATCAAAACATGAAAAAATACTATCACCTGCAACCACGCACATAAATCTATAACACTGCCCCAGACAATTTGCAGATGATTTTGTTGACCAAATGCTCTCACCTCAAAGAAGTCCCATACTCACACATGTGTATTTTATTAACTCGAATATATTTCTCTTGGGACTAGGTAAGATCCACTCACTCTCACAAAGAAATTCGAACTGCGTGCATGCAATACCATAGGCTTGCCTTTATTTTCAATACCTCAATTTTCAGACAAGTAGCTAGGATCACAATAGGACTTTCTAAGATTGTAACGTAGGCTCGGGCTTGGGTATGGTACATATGGATTTAGTAGCTCAACCCTCCTTGGCACTACACCTCTTGACTCCACGTTTCACCTTTATTTCTATTTTCTCCCTTTTTTCTTTAACTTCTTCTTTTTCTTTGCTTTTGCAACTATGGATGCGGTTTATCTTTATTCAAACACTCATTGATGTCACACATTATTTTTATTTTCTTTTCTTGCTTTTTTGACAACAATTTTTATTTTTCTTTTCATTATGCATACAACACTGCTCTTTTCCTTTTCATTACCCAATTTTCTTTCTGCCCGACGTTTCTTAATCACCCCTATAATAGCCACCCTCAACATAGGCGATTTGCTTGAGATGAGGTTCACCATGTCCAAGGAGGGACCAGGGCCAAAACAGGTTCATTTGAATTGGTGTAAACAAAAAGAAAGGTCAATTTAAGCTCAAACATTTGGATCTAGGGATCTTTATTCTCTTTTGGTAGGTCTTTAAGGGTAAAGTGGACTAATAAATCAAAGACGGCCTATGATCCTATCACGCCCCGCCTTAGGAAGCATGACTGGCACCTGGTGCCCTACTAGGACCTGGACTGCTAGACTAGCTGAGCCTAAGCACTTCTGGTGCCAGGCTGGCTCTAATTCTGGATTCAAGAAAACGACGGGCTATATAACAGCTGTAAATGCAGCCTCCGGCCGACTAGGCCTATAGCCACCTGTAAGAAAACAACATCTACCCAAAACAACTGAATCAATAGGGAACCTATGTGGGCTGACAAGGCCACCTTGCTGTCTAGTTATTTCTGAATCAAGAAAACAAGTGCTAAACTGTGACAAACAAGATCACCACTACCAACTAAATAAGGCCCCACACGGCCATCATAAATAAACTAAAACATACACACGGCCTCACACGACTGGTACAGCTAACTACAGGGAATATACAATCTGCAAGCCTCTAAGAATACTGATAAGATGGTCGGGACAAGGCCCCAGCCTACCCATACTGTACAACAAAAGAAAAGGAATAAACCTCTAGCTGTCTAGCTCTGGATGACAGGAGTTGATGACTCTGTGTGCTGGCTAGAATTACGAGGGATCGGCTCCTCGTCTATGAATACCTGTAGGCAAGTAATGCAGCGCCCCAAAATGGGTGTCAGTACCGCTGGTACTGAGTATGCAAAGCAACAGCTGAAAAATAACTGAAGGCAAGCAATATAACTGATAGAACTAAAGTAGAAAGAAATAGACTATAACTGACTGAAAGTATGAGTTTAAGACTGTCCTCAACTATGCTGAAAGGAGTAGGAGTCATACCTAGTAACGTGGCATTCTACTGTCTATCTATTCATAACTAAAATAACATGACATAATATAGCATAACATAACATAACATAGCACACATAAACCTTACCTGGCCCCCATAAGCCGGAAGGTACAACCAACACGCAATCTATACGCAATCTATACCCCTACCCTGGTCATCCCATCTCCCATAGTAACTATAAGCATCCTCTCAGTCCCCTGGGTATGCACTTGGGCCCGCTGAGCCCCTGACTATAACTGTATCTGAGTTCGGAGGACTCCTGAATCAACACCCCGAGCGTACCCGCTCGACGGGGTGTATAAAAGCCAACCAAAGCAAAATATGGGGAAATTGGCATCCCATCTTCGTCCTTAGGGGACGGCGTGCCACTCCATAGAGCGATGTATCCTCGCCCTCTAGCGGACAAGTCGATACAGCTATTAACCCTGGGGCGGTCATGAATGCTAGGTAATCCAGCCCAGAACAATACAGTCAAGTCTCAACTAATAATACTAATTGCGTACGCTACATGCTGAAACTAATGATAGTAATGTATGTATATATGTCGTACATACTAAAACTGATAATGGCGTATATATAATTTCTGTCATACTATGCTGAATCTGATACTGAAACAAGATATAATATTTCAGCTGCAAATCATGTTGTATAACTAAGTTTCATGGTAAACATGATTTACTATTTCTAACATGCTTACTAAATTTTATATGGATATACTATACTATTTCTGAAATATTCTACTGAAATTTATACTGTGCTAGTAAGTTCCACGCTACACATGACATGATGTTTCTAACATAATTACTATAATTTATACTACACATAATATGCGGCTTCTGAAACATTCTACTGGAACTTGAACTATTTTACTATACCAGAACTTACTAACTTGCCGAAAGAAACCTGCTTTACATACCTTGTTTGTTAACTTTCTGAGTATCTGGCGTAACTCGGCTAATTTTAAGTTATTTCTTCCAAATGCATTCATATTCATAGCAATTAGAGCTAAATTCATCGATATTCTGGAAGAAAATGCTACTTTGAATATATATATAGCCCAAACTTTGACTTATCGAAAAACAACCAAAAACTCGCTATTTCTTCGGAAGTCCAGAAGGGAGAAATACTCACTTTAGGGCTAGGAGTATATTTACACTAATTTGGAGCAATTCCACTTACCTTAGCTCGGTAGGAAGATGGTTCATCGGCCGAATTTCACTAAAGTAACTCCGTAGGAATGCTCTCTGCAGCTTAATATTTCACTACCCAAGATTAATTTGAGTTTGGACCGCGTTTAATAACATAATCGGAAGAAAATTTCCATGGAACCCTTGTGCCCTCTGTTTTTTGGTTGCTCTCTGGTTTATTTACTGTAAATATTTGATGATTATCATTAAAAACCAATGTGGGGGCTTTATATACTTGGGACTGCATCTCACCTCTGTGGCACGTTGACCATCGCGGAAGGTCCTGCCCGGCCTTTTCTTGCGATGGTTTGACGCGGCATTTTTCCGGTCTTCCCCCGGGCCTTTTTCTAGCATGTATGGCATTCTAAAACTCTTAACCAACATGTGAATAGGCCATCTAAATGTCAAGAATTTACGGGGTGTAACAGATCCTTTCCTTGTTTTCTATCCTCTATCTCGGTACAACTAACCAGGCAAGTTCTAGATTGACACACACAACCCAATTTAGCTATTAAACCTCACTCACACATAGCACAGCTCAACATCATCACTTCTACCAATCGCTAGTTCAGGTACAGCTATATAATGGTAAACATGTCCACAGTTTCAATGCCATGTAAAGATTCACAAAGGTCATACTTGTCAACTTTCACATACACATATACAAATTTTTTGGAGGGGTATCAAATTATCAATCAATAGTTATTTTCAACAATTTTAGCTCTTAACTGCTTTCAGTTTTCCTAATTTCTTCCAATTGATACAAAAAACATAAAATAAAATTCTAAACATGTCAGTTCTTCTAGATATGGAACACCTGAGGGAAAAGATATCCAGCAAGAAAAACCCTCGTGTTATGTTCAGCAAAAAGAATGCACAGGTATTCCTCCCCACCCTCATCAAGAAAGCAGGTGTCATCCACGACGCATATATATACGAAATAAAACCTAAGGAAATAGAGAACATACTTGTGTGACCTAAGTGTTTGCTACCTGGTCAGCGGAGGGTGTGGATACACCTCCAGTGTCATCACCAATATTACCGGCTTGAACCGGTGCATTCTCAGATCCAACAGACCTCGTGCCCTCTCCACGAACTCTCGCTGCCTCAGTCTCGGCTCTTTTTCGAGCCTCCTCTCTCGATTCATGCAGTGCTCTCTCCATCCCACTTCGCTTCCATTTTTGCAGACGGAGTAGAGAAGCATCATCATCAACACTTGCCTCCTCACGAGGCCTCTTCCCCTTATCTTATGCCACCGGATCCTCCATGATAAAGTCGAAAAATGGTAGAAATTCTTCTTCAAACTCGTCCTCTATCACAGGAAGTACTGGTGGAGGTACTGCAGCTACCTGTCGTGCGGCCAAGACCCGCACCTCGGATAGTAGCACTCCTAGCTCTGAGTACCATCGAAATAACTCTGACGCCTGTAACTATGCAAGGCTCTCATCCATCCTCTTCTCAAAAGAATCCAATTGTCCATGGACAAAACTAGACAATGTCTCCAACTCCTTTGACACCCACGGCGTTACCTGCTCCATCAGAAGTCTAACATGTAGAGTCGTGTGTGCCTGCTGCTTCTTGGCCTTAGCTAGCCGCCTAGCCATATCAACTAAGAACTCCTGTGAAACCGTAACTAGGCTGGTTGTGGTGGCTCGTGAAGGCACAACTGGTGGTCTCAGGGCTGCTTCTATAGATGATGACTCAGGAACATTGGTAGGTGTGGAGGTATCTGCTGCATCTGTAGCCTCAAGCTGGCTACCTGTCTCTCTGCCCTCCATAGGCTCAGCTGCCAACACAACGAACTGTGTTGCATCAATCTGCATTCCTCTTCCAAATGCTTCTACTAATATTGCCGCTCCCGCGGATGTAGCTACCTGAGTCCTCGCCCTCGATACCGGGTTTGTATCATCTCGAATCAACCCGATATTAGTAATATTCTGTACCACTAGTCTCTGATCCACTGATGGCAATACCGGTACCTTTGACCCCTGGCAGAGTCTATTAATCAAACATGGAAATGGAATGGTGTGTCCATGGCATGCGGGCTATATACAACCGAGATATTGCTCCTAATGAAAAAGGCAATCCAAAGAGGAGCATATATGAGGAGCCGAGGCTAGTCACTATAGGGAGAACTATACCATTCGGTGGAGAATACCAAGAGCCCAAGAGATTTATGAAAAGAGTATACTCTCACCGCCAAGAACAAAAACTAGGCGGAGCATTCAAGAAGAGTCGTGGATCGTCAGCAATACACTGAACGAGATGAAATAGATGAAGCAGATATTCAGCTTCTATGGGTTCGATTAGATGGCTAGAACCCCGGATCAATACACTTTAGAGATCTTTGGGGAGTTCTACGCCAATTATTTGGAAACCATGGAGCAGAAAGAAAAGGAGGGGCAAAAATTGAAAGATCAACCCAAGCTGGAGAGCGTCATGGTACGAGGCTACAATGTGGATATATCCGAGTGCACTATTGCACGGGTGTTATATGAGCCCCAATTCATACCACCAAATGCTACACCAGAGTATGACTATTGTGTGGAGGCTATGAAATAGATCAAGCAAATGGGCTTTAATGAGAGGTAGAGGCAGATTCAGTGGATGTCTGGGGTTATTGCTAAGGACAAAGAAGAAGAAGAATGGGTCACTAGCGGCAAGCAGGTTACAATGAATTCTCTGAACTTCATAGCAAAAGCCTACTGGACGTTAGTGTGACACCGGTTGGTCCTGACATTAAATTACAATACCCTCAGTGCAAATAGAGCAACTTTGGTGGAATATATCATGTCCAGATACCCCATTAATATCCTGAGGGTAATTGTGAAGGAGATCTGGGATTGAGCTATGGGATTGAGCACTACTATCTTATTCTTGAGTCTCATATTCAGACTATGCATAGAGGTAGATATTAAGGTGCGTTATGGTGAGGAGCACTTGATCGGAGGACAGCGGATCACAAATATTGTCTTAATCCAGGATGAAATGAACCCGGTAAGCCGAGCATGACTTTCTACCGCAGTTCTAGTATCACAGACAGTTGGTGGCGCACAAGTGAATGGCCCCACCTCACAGGAGCAAGGCGAGACACTGGCTACAGATGCCGGTCATTCAGAAGCAGCTCCTAGCACCTCCGTCTCACCATCTATGTGCCTTTCAAGCCAGACTCTAGCCGGTACATGTTAGTGCCTTTGGAATTTCTCCAAAAGCTAGTCAAGAGACTAACCGTAGATGAAAAGAAGGTTCAGTCTATGATTGAGAATGTCAAGCCTTAGGTAAAGGCTGAGATTGAGATAGTTACATAGGTCCTACACGCTAGGCTAGATGTCTTTGGGAGCAGATTCAATGCGCGTTTGGATGAGTAGACTGACATGGATAGCCTCCGTGAAGAGTTAGGGGCTCTTCGATGCCAAGTGTCTGAGTTGTCATCACGGTAGCTGGCAAATTATAGAATCCCCCACTGTTCTTGACCTCGACATTAGCATTGATGAGGAGCTTGATTTGGCACTTTATTGGGAGTCTACACGAGTTGAGAGGGAAAAAAAGGAAAAAGAGGGTCTCTGAGGATGTTGGAGACGAGACCCTAAATAAGAAGAGAAAGAGTGTAAGGGAGCGAGATTAGAGAGCTAGCAAACTCACGCCGAACATAGGTCGGAGCTTCTTAAGAGAGAAAGAGGAGCGGGTAGCTCCACCACTGCCCATGCAAAGGTTGCGGGTGGCAAAGACCCTATGGGAAAGCCACATTCAGCTCCAATGATTTTAGAGGTCATAGAGGCGGCCCTTCGGGCGTTGGCCACCACCAGTGCCTCGATTGAAGTGGAGGTGCCACCTCTGCAGGGATGATCTAGAACTTGCCCGATTGGTCTTTATGTAGGTTTTAGGATGGTTGGTTAGGAAAATATCATAAGTCATTTTTGCTTAGCCCATTTTTAGCTTAAATGACCCTACCTGAATAATATGATTCCCTTGATCCTAATTTTGAGCCTTAAATGAACCATTTTTTTTAATTAACCAATTAATCATACTCATTTTTTATAATGAACCTGTTTTGGCCCTGGTCCCTCCTTGGATATTGTGAACCTCAACATAGGCAAAATGGATAAGTTGAGGGTGGCTAGGATAGGGCTGCGTAAATCTTAGGGAAGTGAAAAAGGAAGAGAAAAGAAAAAGGGTCTAAAATGAGGCGTCGAGTGACAAAATAAGAAGAAAAAGAAAAAGAAAAATTGAAAAAGAAGATGCAAAAAATAGAATGATGAATGAAAATTTTTGAGAAGACACCATGCCCATACAAGTGCATAAAAATGGTGAAACGGGAGGAAAAAGATTGAAAAAGCAAAAAGGGTGAAAAAGTGAAAAATGGAGCCACATGTATGTAGTGCCAAGGTGGGGTTTAGTCACTAAAAAGATTCCATATCTACCATACCCAACCCAAAAGCCTACATTACAAGCCGAATCAAGTCCTACAGTGATCCTAGCCTGAACATCTGATAATCCAAAATAGAGAAAATAAGGGCAAGCCTATGGTATCCGACATGCAGTATTTGGAACTTCTTTGTGAGGGTTAGCATCTTACTTGTTCAGTCCCATGTTTCATATTTTCCTATATTTGTAAGTAGGGGAATTTATTTGTTGTGAGGGTACATGGTTTGTGTTTAATTCTACCAATTGTCTATGTTAAAAGCATTGGTGATGACATATCTTGAACCCTGTTTATCATAGTTTGTGAATGTTTGATGTGTATATGCTGATTTGGTTTATGGGAAAAAGGGTCAAAAGCTGCTTGAGTTTATGCTGCAAAATTTTGATTGATTGTTGGTTGTAGTATCCTAGGTTTATTTTCTAGTTAAGCATCATTTTTAGTTTTTTGTTTTATTTTCCTAAGGACATGCAAAAGACTTAAGTTGAGGGTGTTAATGTTTTGTGATTTTACAATACTTTCAACACTTAAAACTGAGAAAATACCGTGAACTTAGGTATGTTTATATGGATATGAGGTACTTTTATTTTGTTTTCAGGAAAAATAGGTGTTTGAGAAAAAAATGTACAAAAAATGCATAAAAGTGCAGAATATCATCCAAGTACAAATCTCAGTATGAGCCATACCTTGATTGTACGAGTCATACAGAGACTCGTCGAGAAAGTCAAAAGGCTGGAACAAAGTGAAGGCAAAGTACGACTCTTAGTACGAGCCATACCAAGAGAGTATGAGCCCTAACTAGAGTCGTAAAAATCTTTAGAGAAAATTGCACAAGGTATTCTCTTGATACGAGTGGAATCCATGGATCGTAACAACCACTTACGAATTGTACCATGAGCTGTGGGGAGCTTCACTAATTCTTAAAGACTTGGCAGAACTCCAGGTGCAACAAGCAAGTATTAGTAGTTGGAGGAAGGTACAAGGTGTACCATAATACTCGTAGAAAACTTCAAAAGATGTCAAAGTTCTCAGGGCCAAGCCACTGATGGATTGTACGACTCATAGCAGGAAGGTACGGTGTGTACCATAACACTGATAGAAAACATCAAAAGATGTCAAAGTTCTTAGGGCCAAGCCACGAATGGATGGTACGAGTCGTACCAGCTACCAACACGTCAAATCTACAGTAGCCAAGGAATGTACGAGAGGTAGGTACAACCCGTACAATCCTGTTATGGGTCATAGGATCAGTCGTGATTCAAGGCGGCGCCAAATATGGAAAATTCCCTGTTAGCTTAGGAAAAGGTTTTGAATGTCTGTATATATACCTATTATGTTTTATTTTAGTAGAATAACATAGAAAAATGGTAGTATACATGTGAAAAGTTTAATTTGTGAATTATTATCAAGTTTTTTAGAGCAATTCTTAGGATCAACACTTGATTTTATCAATTGTTCTTAAGTTTGTTCTTGGATTTTCAAAGTAGGTTTTTTTCCAATTGTTGTTATAAGTATTTAATTATGTGTTTATCTATGAATGCTAAATATAATCTTATAATCATAAGAGACTAAAACCTCCATAAGTAGGGTTGGAAACCATGGTGGATTAATGAAATAGGGTTACACAAAAGTGATTCAAAACCAATGGTAAATGTTTGTATTGTATTCTCTTCATCTATAAAATTTTCTTAATGGTGTACAATGTTAGGACTTGCCCCAATTCTTTACTTTCTTGAAACTAGAGAAGTAGATATTAGAAAAAGAGAATTACAACAAAGCCTTGATTTTCATGGTCATTGTATGACTTGAGCTGTGGTCGTAGAAAAGTTAATTTTGAACATATTGATAACGGTTAGTTTGAAATTGCTCATGAGACCTAACCCGATGATTGAGTATATTCATCCAATACGGATGAACCAGTCATTTGGATGAATCCTAGTTATCAATTCTACAAATATTGAGATTGATCACATGTGTATATTTGAAGTAGTTATGAACCCATGGGGAACACTGACCCTAGTTACTTGCAAATCTTGATAATAACCACATTTACAATCTTGTTTTAACATTGTTTTTATTTGAAACCCCCCAATTTAGAGATACCTTACCAACAAGTTTAAGTACTAGCATTAGTCTAGATCTTACCTTATTTGTTGTGGGTTCAACCCCAACCACTTTGTTGGTTCGTTATTAACAATGTCCACTACATACTTTGTCAGAAAGTGTAAGTTTGAGCGTTATCACCTGTCTGGTCGCCGAGTTATCTTGGAACCGGGAGAGAGGGTCTTCAGGATCTTATTGATCCCCTTCCACATCCAGACAAGCAGCTTTTCCTGAGAATGCCTCCTCCTCCTCTACCTCTCCAAGTCCTCTTGAAGCTCCACATGGGCTTGGGCTAAGGAGGCAATTTCCCCCTGCACCTCCCCAGTGTCGGCAGCTGCTGCTCTGGAGGGTCCACTGCTGGAAGAAGATTTGGAAAATCCTCCAAGTAGCGCCCATATGGCCTCCATCTCAGACTCAATCTGCTCGAATGACTTGACAGGTCTGGAGGTGTTGGCCTCATCTTCTCCCCAAGTTGATGCAATCTATCTCTTCTTTCGACCTCTCCCTGAGGCCCCCTTCAACCTCAAGGGATCAAAGGTCCTGTCACAGTCCACTATGTCATCCCCGGACTTCTGATGAATGTCAGACTTCTTCAAGAGACAAGTGATCAGAGAAGGAAACGGCAGGCCGGTGATGGGCTTCGCAGAGAAATACCTCCACTCCTCTATCATCTGAGCCCCCATATTCACCCTCACCCCTCTTAAGATGCAATACACCATCAGGGTATGGGGATGGTCACATCCGTGACATTGGAGGACGAGCGGATCCTTTGAGACACAAGTTTTAGCCATCTCCTCGCCTTCACAGAGAAATGAGAACTCTGGATGCCCGTCCTAATGATGCCCCAGTTAGTCGAGGCCCTCTGCTCCTCTACCACCTAGGTATCCACTAGCTATTGCTCATTCCAATCCACATCCTGGTCCTTCAACTCATCCTCTGGAAGGTTCGGCAGACCCAAAGCTACATTGATAGCAGAGGGGGTCAAGATGATCTGCATACCCCTAACATAAGCCACCAGCTCATCCTAGCTCTAAGCCACTGTAGGGAGGTTGGCGTAAAACTCCCTCACCCAAGCATTTTTATCATTACCCAGTTTTCTCCACCAAGGAAACCTAGCTGATCTCCTGGAGAAGGGAATAAAACGCCAGCACCCTCTCCTCTACATCTTGCATGAAAAATCCGCTTTCATGTAGCAAGTCCTTTGCAACCTGTTCATTGTGTTGGAATTGACATTTGTTATTCACGAAGTAAATATACTCATCGGTGCAGATGCTGCAGTTGAAAGAAGCCATAATGATAAACCTGCAGTTATAAGATGCATTAGAAGAGGGAATGAATGACTAGGAGAACAGAAAATGGAAGAAAAGAAAAACAGGATTCAAGAGGGAGCCATTGCGCAGGTGGACCGTTGTAGAAGATGTATGTCTTATCTTGGGCATAAATAAGTGCCCAAGTGCTATTTTATAACTTAGTTTAGTCATGTTTGTCTATTTATACACTTACATTCTTATGTGACTTTATGTAAATTTGGGTATGCACTAACCAACATGATTAGTCCTTGTTTTGTAGGTGTAAAATGCATATGAGGGACTAAATAATGATGGGTGAAGTGAAGAAATGGAGTTGGAAGCGAATTGCAAAAGTTGGCAAGAAAGCATGCCATGGCAAGGCTGGCCGCGCCAGGTAGCGTGCCGCGCCCAGCGCCATGCAACGCCAAGGCCATGCGCGCGAAGATGCAGCATTCTAGAGCACCTACACGCCAGCGCCGTGTCACGCAGGCCATCGTGCAAGGGCAATGTCTGCCACGCTGTCCATCGCGCCATGCCTCGGCCAAGCATCATTTTAATGCGATTTCCAGTGAGCTTACGCGTTACTCCCGTGGCACGAAGAAAAATTGGTGTGTTCACCTCCGTGCCACGGAGCTGTTCCACCACAGGCCAAATTTTGCATTTTTTCAGCTTAGTATAAATTGAACCCTTAGCTTCTAAAATCATTTTCCACGAAATATTTTCTGAAAACCATAGAGGAACGAAGGGAGAAGTGAAGAACTCACCTAGGATTCACTAATTTTACATTCTCTTTTACCTATTCTTGTAAGTACTCTACTTTAACGATGTTTTTAAGTTATTGTACGAACATGAGTGGCTAAAACCCTTCCTCTAGGGTTGAGGCCACGTGATATGATTGTAATTGCATGAATTCGTTTTGGTTTGAGTTGTTAATTATTGTTTTGTCTTACATTCTTCATTATTGTTGTTTTTATGCTTGATCACCATGAAAACAAATGCGTTAAGCTTAGGTAAAAGCTTAAAAGAGTAACCCTAGGCAAGAACATAGGAATGTAAGGAGAAAGTTCTTATCTTTAGATATGATTCGCGGTTAGGATAGAAAATATACCTAATTTGCCTTGCTTGGTTGATAAAATGGGATGAGAGCAAGACACCGGCTTAGAATTATCACTCCACCACTCGTATAAGCAATTGTGAAGCTAAGTTGGATCAAATGATTTGAGGTACAAAAGTCCCTAATCAAGAGAATAAACCCCATAAACCACATCCATGTAGTTGAATTGCCCATAAACTAGGTTATCACATCCCCGCTCAACGTTGTAGTTATGAGGCTAGTTTGTCGTGTTTAGAGGATCGAGAGACCATAAACATCGCATTTTCAACTATGTGAGACAACCATTGATAATATCATACACTTGAACCATTACAAAATATAGCATTGCATAATTATTCGGCCTTAACTCTAGTTGCTCCTTATGTTTTCAGATTATTTTGTGACCACCCTAAAATTTAATTATAATTTACCAAAAGTTTCTATAATCAACACTTCTGTAGTTTAATCTTAACACTTGAACTTGATAATTCGCTGAATTGGTCAAGTTCTTGTGGGTTCGACATCCGGGTCTTAAAAAGGGCCACTGTATTACTTGTACGCTTGCGTGTGCGCTGGAGCTCAAATAAGTTTTTGATGTCGTTGCCGAGGACTAGGTGAAGTTTAGTAAATTTTTATATTTTTCTGTGAATTTTAATTTCCGTAAGTGTTGAGAAACTTGGTCTTAGTCTGATATATTACAGGTGACAGGTTGTCCTTGCATAGCTGGCAAGGAATAGAGACCTAGTGGAACCCCTGCTTGAACCTGAACATCAAAGTCATTTACGCAGGAGGGAAGCTCTAGAGCAAAAGCTAAAGAGACTTCAGGAGAGGTTACAAAAACACCCACCGGCAGGACAAGCAAAGTTGTTACCTGAAATTATGGCAGCCCGACCAGCTCGCAAAGTGGCTATCCCACTAGCAACAAATGTGACCTCTAGTATCCGCAAACCGGATCCTGGAGGAAACTTTGAATTGAAACAGAATATGGTGCAGCTGTTACATTATAGTGGCCGGTTCACTGGGATGACTCATGAGGACCCACAGCAACACTTACAGAACTTTCTTGAGATTAGTGACACGTTTTTCCCCACCGGAGTGTCCACGGATTATGCCCGACTTACCCTCTTCCCATTCCCATTGTTGGGGGAGGAAAAGAGGTGGTTGAAATCTGAGCCACCGAATTCCATAACCTCTTGGGATGATTTGGCAAAATCATATTCTTCCCTTCAAGCAAGACTGTCAAACTCAGGAGTGAAATATTAAGCTTCAAGTAAAGGCTGGAGGAGAACTTGTATTTGGCTTGGGAGAGATTCAAGTCATTATTGAGAGACTGTCCCCATCATCAGCAGTCCAATGAAGTGTTATCCCATACCTTGGTAGAAAGTCTAGATCCACACACAAAAAGTTTACTAGACTCTACATCGGGTAGGCAAGCCTTAGAGAAGACTTATGATGAGTTGTACACTTTGTTGAACAGGATTGCTCAGGCAAATCCAGAGTGGCACAGCGAGTCATCGAGAGGGGCAGGAAAGAGAACAGTAGGGCTAATAGAGATAGATGGTGTAAATGCCTTGGAGGCACAGCTAGCATCATTTCAGCATCAGATGATGACTCAGTTCAATAAACTGAGTATGAACCAACAGCAAGGACAAGTAAATGCAATTCAGCAAGCTACGAGTTGGAGTGAAATCTGCCGCAATAATGGGCACAATGCAGAATCATGCGGGGAAAATCCTAAATCGGTCAATTTTTCTGGGATGTTTAGAGGAACAATCAGAATTTTGGGAACAGTTACAATAAGAATTGGCAGAGCCACCCGAATTTTTCTTGGGGTGGAAATCAAAGGCAAAGCTACCAGCAACCTCAGCAACAGCAGTATCAGCAGCAGAACAGGCAGAATGATGGCCAATTGAGCAGCAACATTGAGGAGACGTTGCAGAAGATTATGGAGACACAGACCCAATTAGCAGAGAATCAAGCGAGGATGGCATCAGACTTGAAAAATCAACAGTTGGCCACCCGCAATCTAGAGAACCAGATGGGTCAAATAGCAGCTGCTCATCACACTAGACTGTAGGGAGGATTACCCAGTGACACAGACACAAACCCCCGACAGGTCAATGCCATTAGTCTGAGGAGTGGCAATTGGCTGATGCAACACCGAAAGAGAGGAGAAATGAGGTGCATCTAGAGTTGGTTAGAAAGGGACCATCCACTGAAGAAGGAGAGAATCAGAGTGTTGTGCAACAAAATGCAAAATCATCATTGCAGCCAGCACAAAGACTACCACCACTATTTCCACAAAGATTCAAAAAGAGCAAGGAGGAGGAATGCTTTAGAAAGTTCTTTGATATTTTCAAAGAACTTCACATAAATTTGCCTTTGCTTGATTTTTTGTAGGGAATGCCCAAGTATGCTAAATACTTGAAAGATGTGGTGGCCAACAAAGTCAGATTGGTGTATGTCCAAACAGTAGCACTGACTGAGGAGTGCAGCCACAGGGTAATGAGCAAGATACCTAAAAAGCTCAAATACCCAGGGAGTTTTACTCTCCCCATACAAATTGGTAAAGCTAAGGTGATAAGAGCTCTGTGTGATTTAGGGGTAGCAGTTAATATAATACCCCTATCTTTGTTTAACACCTTGGGGTTGGGTCAACCGAGACCGACACATTTGATGTTGCAGCTGGCAGAGAAGTCGCAAGTGGAACCAGATGGAATAATCGAGGACCTTCTCATCAAAGTGGGTAAGTTCATCATACCCGCTGATTTTATTATATTGGATTTTGAAGTTGATGATAAGGTACCCCTAATCTTGGGACAGCCATTTTTGGCCACTGGAGGAGCGATTATTAATGTAAGAGCAGGGACACTGAAAATGAGGGTCGATGATGAAGAAGAACTCTTCAGGGTCTACCAAGAGATTAACCCACCCACACATTACAGAGACCTTTGTAAGGTCAGTGTGTTATCAGAGGCTAAGAGTGGGGTGGCAGATTCCACAGGTCCACGTCCACAGGAGATGATTACTTTTCAGCCCGAATCTGATGGAGGGCTTCGACTAGAAGAGAAGTTGGAGGAAGAGAGGGACAGAGTGGCAGTTGTTCCCTCGAAAAATAGAAAGAGAAGAAGATGGTTCTCGAACATGAACACGGGTATGAGGATATCCCGAAAAGGATAGTCCATGTCGTGCCGCAACGTAAAATTAGGCTCTGCTTGGGAGGCAACCCAAGGGTACCACAGGTACAACGTTAATTTTTTTCATTTGTGTGGATTTTGTTTATTTTCATCTTGTTGTTGTTTTTGGTGGAGAATTAAGCACAGATGGAGTGGAAGTCTGAGTACCCTTGGAGGAGGAAGCTAAGAAGCATGAAAGAGGGAAAGTGTGGGATTGAATATCCACTTGTTCAAAAATGAAGAAAAACATGCTATTAGCGAGGCCTAGAGGCTCCAGGGAGTATTTCTCACCCTTTTTGAATTTTAATTGGATGCTTTGGGGACATAGCATGATTCAAGTGTGGGGTGAGGGAAATTTCAAAAATTTTGTGCTTAATGATTTCGGGTGAATTTAGTGCTTGATAGGCATTGGTTGAGGGAGAACTTTTTATTTGAGCATGATTCCCCACCCGTTGGTTTTTCTTTTCGGTTCTTTTCCTACGGGGGGCACTTTGAACTGAAGAATAAAAAAATTTTGTGTCTGCACATAGTTGTTTTTGGTCATAGTTAGGGACTATTCCCAACGATGGATGGATGATGACCGTCTTGAGGGAAAATTAGTCAATAGGTTTTGGTTTTTGAACCCATAGTTAATTGATGGCTTCATATTCTTGTTATGTGCTATACATGATTGTGAGATGCAAGTGTGGTTATTGTTGAAGCATGTGAGGAGTTGTATAACTCTGTTCGAGACACCTAGGTTCTTGAATGTGACTCTATGTGCTTAAACCATAGTTTTGAATTCTTGTGATTAGCTGAGTAAGAGTCTGATGAATTTGTCTTGAATTGAGCACGTGCAATGAGTGTAAGGCTTTTGAATATTCCATGCTATCGTGTAATGTCTAGAACTTACCTGTTGTGTATACAAAACAAAATGAGGGATGTCGATTGTAGGAGATGATGTAGGATTTTCTTCAAATAAGCCTAATTTTTATCCCTCGCTTCACCTACCTTGAAAGTCTGATCCTAGTTAGCCCCATTGAGCCTTAAGCCTATTCTTTGATGGATACAACATAAGCTTAATCCTTTTCTTTCATTAGCCTTAAATTTGATCCAAAACTCCTAAGCGCGTAAGTGAAAAGAATCTAAAAGAATAAGCGAGTAAGAATTGCGAAAAAGAAGGAAAAATACTGGTTGTGGGATTTGAGGAAAGGATTAGAGGTGCACGTGTTTGAAAATGCTTGAGTATTAGTAGGGAGTAAGAGAACAAATAAATGAAAAAGTTGTTTAAGTACTCCTTACTAATAAGCTAAGTGTGCTTAAAGAAATGGGAAATAGAAGAGGAAATTTAAGATTGAAAAGAAGGAGGGAGAAGTAAGAGAAGAGATGCCCGTAATAAATGTATGATGTATTAAAAGTGCTTAGGGAAGATAGTCACTATTATTAGCCATAACAGTACCTACCTGCCCTTAGCTTACATTACAACCCAAAAAGTCCTACTTGATCTTACGTTCAAACATCCTTAATTCAGTGGAGTAAAACACTAAGGGCAAGCTTATGGGTCAATACACGTGGCATGTGAATTCTTTGTGAGAGTGAGCTTAATTCTTATTTATATACCCATACACGGTATGATTTGAGAATTTGTGAGTAAAAATGGGTAATTCTCTTATTGTGAGGGCACATGTTTAATGAAGGATACAGTTCATGTCAAATTTCTTGATCAGTTAATTTGCATGAGGTTGTTAAGATTAAGAGTCGATTCTTGAGGTTAGGAAGTCTTAGCATAGTTATATTTTAGTGTAAAGGTTAAATCTTGCATGCTCTATTTTTAACTTTCTATCTAAAACAATCGTTGTAGCCATAGCTTGAATTGTATTGCTCAATTAGCTACATGTGAGTCTTCATGTGCATGAGATGTAAAAAGGTTGTTCGAAGACGAACAAAGCTTTAAGTGTGGGGTAGTGATCTTGGGCATAATTAAGTGCCCAAGTGCTATTTTATAGCTTAGTTTAGTCATGTTTGTCTATTTATACATTTACATTCTTATGTGATTTTATGTAAATTTGGGTAGGCACTAACCAACATGATTAGTCCTTGTTTGTAGGTGTAAAATGCATATGAGCAACTCAATAATGATGGGTGAAGTGAAAAAATGGAGTTGGAAGCGAATTGCAAAAGTTGGCAAGAAAGCATGCCATGGTAAGGCTGGTCGTGCCAGGCAGCGTGCCACACTATGCATGTGCCGCGCCCAGCGCCGTGCCATGCCAAGGCCATGCAAGCGAAGATGCAGCATTCCAGGGCGCCTACTCGCCAGCGCCGTGCCACGCTAGGCATTGGTGCGCACCACAGCCGTGTCACGCAGGCCATCGTGCAAGGGCAACGTCGTGCCACGTTGGCAATCGCGCCATGCCTCGGCCAAGCATCATTTTGATGCGCTTTCCAGTGAGCTTACGCGTTACTCCCATGGAACGGAGAAAAATTGGTGCATTCACCTCCGTTCCATGGAGCTATTCCACCACAGGCCAAATTTTGCATTTTTTCAGCTTAGTATAAATTGAACCCTTAGCTTCTAAAATCATTTGCCATGAAATATTTTTTGAAAACAATAGAGGAGCGAAGGGAGAAGTGAATAACTCACCTAGGGTTCACTAATTTTACATTCTCTTTTACCTATTCTTGTAAGTACTCTACTTTAACGATGTTTTTAAGTTACTGTACGAACATGAGTGGCTAAAACCCTTCCTCTAGGGTTAAGGCCACGTGATATGATTGTAATTGCATGAACTCGTTTTGGTTTGAGTTGTTATTGGTTGTTTTGTCTTACATTCTTCATTATTGTTGTTTTTATGCTTGATCACCATGAAAACAAATGCGTTAAGCTTAGGTAAAAGCTTGAAAGAGTAACCCTAGGAAAGAACATAGGAATGTAGGGAGCAAGTTCTTATCTTTAGATATGATTCGCGGTTAGGATAGAAAATATACCTAATTTGCCTTGCTTGGTTCATAAAACAGGATGAGAGCAAGACACCGGCTTAGAGTTATCACTCCACAACTCGTAGAAGTAGTTGTGAAGCTAAGTTGGATCAAATGATTAGGGGTATGAAAGTCCCTAATCAAGAGCATAAACCCCGTAAACCACATCCATGTAGTTGAATTGCCCACGAACTAGGTTATCACATCCCCGCTCAACGATGTAGTTGTGAGGCTAGTTTGTCGTGTTTAGAGGCTCGAGAGACCATGAACATCGCATTTTCAACTATGTGAGACAAGAAGTGATAACATCATACTTGAACCATTACAAAATGTAGCATTGCATGATTATTCAGCCTTAACTCTAGTTGCTCCTTATATTATTTTCAGATTATCTTGTGACCACCCTAAAATTTAATTATAATTTACCGAAAATTTCTATAATCAACACTTGTGGAGGTTAATCTTAACACTTGAACTTGATAATTTGCTGAATTGGTCCAGTCCCTGTGGGTTCGACATCCGACTCTTAAAAGGGCCACTGTATTACTTGTACGACCGCGTACGCTTGCGTGTGCGTTGGAGCTCAAACAATGTCCACCAAAATGAGTTCGCCATAGTGGAAGAAAGTCTGCTACAGTAGAAAACGTCTTTCCCAGATCTCCAAATCCCATCAAGTGACCCCAAGTCAACCCCTGGTCTATCATATACTGGTATTCTGAATTAAAAAACATAGCATAAGCTTTGAAATAATAGCATAAAAGAATTTATGAAAATAAAACTGAAAACATAAAGTTTAAGAACATCTGAAGTCTGAAATCAATTATGTGTCTGATAGTCCTCTAACTGATGAGTTGCTGGGACAAGGCCCCAGCTAACTCTATGTCTAGCTAAAAATAATGAACTAACTAAAAGAAAATAAAATAAGGCTCTCGAATGTTAAGGACTCACACTTCAACTGCGTTGGAGGAGGATCTAAATCGCAGCGCCTAACAATGCTGAGTCTAGGAACCTGCAGTTGTATCATGAAATGAAGCTGCAACTGAAATGATATAGCATAAAAGTATGCATCAGTACTTTTCATGTACTGAGTAAGTGAGAGAAGACATAGCTGAATGTAAATAACTAAACTGAAATGACATGCAACGACCAACTAATACTGAACTGGACCACTGAAGTAAACTGAAATGGTCAAGATGACCCTTCTGAGGGTCATGGGCATGCCCTAAGTCTGAAAGTTCTGAGTCTGAGATACTATACTGAACTGAGCTGCTTATTCTGAAACTGGACAAGACTGACTAGTGGGAGAGTCTATAACTGACATATAACCACGTGAGCTAGACATGGAGTCCGATATACACACCCCATGGGTAGGACCCAATATACCTTTCCAGGGTATTAAAGCATGGACTGTGAGATCACTGTTTGGGGCCATAAGGCCAATAAAACAACCTACAGCGGCAACGTAGTTTTGGGAACAGAGGTGCGCTGGAACCCCAGCCCTCTCGGTGCTATGTCTTACTCCCACTTGATAGATCTAACATGACTACTACTGCCAAGCTGGGGCACAAGACTAAGACAGGGATACTTATCTGGAAGTACCATGAGAGTCTTATCGGACCGGATCTGGAAACTGGTGTTCTAAGATCGGTCTGAGCTGCTTATCTGGAAGCGTCATAACCATCTAAAGAACCACTAAAATCTGATAACTGATATCTGAGTATAATAACCGATAACTGGGAGGCACCACTGACACCTCAAGAAATGACTATAGTCAAACTGATTAGCTGACATTATTCCGGTCAACCCGGAGGTTGCTAAAAATCTGGCTGAGACTAGACTGACATTCCTGAGTGATACTGAGTAAATAAATTTCTAGATAAGACTGACTAATTAACTCTTTAACTAAGTTTCTGATACATACAAATACTATAGGAATTCCGTAACTTTGAAAGATTCAAGCATGATTCAATAATTCAGTACATATACAAGATTCTAGTTTCTACTTTAAAAGTTAGGGATAAAATTATACTTCACTGGAATAGGTATCATTTTGGTCACAAACTGGTGGAAATTAACTACAATAAAGATATATTAAGATTCCACATGAATATTCAAGGTATGACAACAATATCTTCACTTTCAAAAACTCAAGGCTAGAACAGATAGTGAACAGGGAAAGAGTTTTAGGGGACACAATGGGAGAACAATCTCCTTGTTGAATTCCCACATACTTGGTTAAAGGATCTCTCTAAAGATCTTGAAGTTGCTGCACATTGGAGAGGAACCCTAGTTCTTGAGCTTTGAGAGAAGAAGTGAGAAGAAGAACTTTACGATGGTTGTGAGAAGAATGAGGGGTTAGACTAGGAAAAATCCTTTAATCATCCCAAAAGAAGCCTAAAACGACCTAGTTTAAGAGTTATAAGTATAGAAAATTACAAAAATACCCTTGGAAAAAATTCTCAAGAATATGTTTGTCTGGTGCTACGGGTCGTACCATGACTCGTGGTGGTTCCTACGGGTCGTGGTATGCCATCCGTGGCTTTTGGGAAGCTTTAAAAGAATTATGAAACCCCTGGTACGAGTTCCTGCTATGAGTCGTACCTTCATACCACGAGTGGTACCAAGACTCGTGGTAACAGTGCTGCTCCTTCACCCAACCTAACAGTGCTTTACTAAACTGGACATAACCTTTTACTCCAAACTCCGATTGATGTAAGGTTGGATGCTTTGGAAAGAAGACTCAAAGAGCTTTAATTTTATATGTTGTATCACCCAAAAACAATTTGTATAGTAGGAGTTATGATTATTTAAAGTTTGACCTTGTAAGAACTTTCATGAAAAACCCAATCGGTAGGAAAACTCTCAACTGAACTTCATGCTGGAGGTACCTTATAACCTTAACTTGCATCCAATGCACCTCTTACACCTAATAATTGATGTTCACAACTTTATTCCTTAAATTCATTAGGTTCGGGTCTATCCACCTACCTAAAACAGTTCCAAACTTACCCAAAAGTCCAAGGTGTACGACATCTCAACTCACGACATAAATGACGATTCATACCATCATCTTATGACTCGTACTGAGTCTTTGTAGCTAATGATCCTTCCTTGAAAATTCTCTAAACCTCCTATCTATGATCCTTCACTACGACTCGTACCAGCCTAATACAGACCGTAGGATCTAACCGTAGTTTCCTTGCCTCTACCTGCCAAACTCTCTAAATCATACCACGAAACTTGGTACGACTCGTATTGACTTGATACGAGTCGTGAGAGCCTGTCGTGACTCCTAAATCATATTTTGTTGAGCTCTCTGGAACACACTAAGAGTCCTTGGTACGACTCATACAATCCTCCTATGAGTCGTACTGAGGCTCATTCTGAGGACATTTTTTCCCAGTTTTCTGTATGATCAACTTCAAATCCAGGGTCTACTCATAGGGATTTTTGGGGTGTTACAATATCTCTCCCTTGTAATCGTTTGTCTTGAATGAAGGCTAAAACTAGGAAAGGAGCTGACATTCCCAAACTGAGATTGTGAACTGATTTCTGGAGGAGTAACTGATTCCAAACTGATTTAACCGCACTAATAGAGCTGGTGCAACTAGAATATACACCGAGCATCTAAATAGAGCTGATGATTACGGAACTGAACAGAATAATGAGAAAGGAGTTAATACCTAGTACTGGATCTGAACTAGGAGGGAATAAGTGAGGGTATTTAGCCATCATGTCTGCTCTGCTTCCCATGTGGCTCACTCAACCAGCTGATTTCTCTATAAAACTTTTACCAAAGCGATGTCTTTGTTTCTCAGCTTTACGAACCTGATGGACAAGGGTCTAAACTGAAACCTCTTCATAAGAGAGATTTTCTTTTATCTCCACACTATCTAGTGGCACCATTGAAGTTGGATCTCCAATGCACTTCTTCAGTAGTGACACGTGGAAGACTGGGTGCATGGTCGCAAATTCTGAAGGTAGTTCTATCTCATAGGCCATATTGCCAATATGCCTCAAAGTTCTGTAGGGTCCTATATACCTGGGACTGAGTTTTCCTTTCTTCCCAAATCTCATCACCCCTTTCATGGGTGGAATTTTTAGATAGATCCAGTCATAATTGCAAACTCCAATTCTCTTCTCCTCACATCGGCATAAGATTTCTGATAGCTCTGAGCTGTTTTCAATCTTTCTCGGATAAGCTGTACTTTCTACATTGCCTCATGAACTGAGTCTGGCCCTATCAAGGTAGCTTCACTAACCTCAAACCACCCTATAGGAGATCTACACCTCCTACCATATAATACTTCAAACGGGGCTATCTAAATACTAGAGTGGTAGTTATTGTTGTACGCGAACTCGATAAGAGGCAAATGGTCATCCCAATTACCCCTCAAATTGATTGGGCATGCTCTTAGCATATCTTCTAGTGTCTAAATATTCTGATCAACTTTCCCATCGGTCTATGGATGAAAAGTTGTGCCGATCTTGACCTAAGTGCCCAGTCCCTTCTGAAAGGACTTCCAGAAGTGTGAGTTGAATTGAGTTCCTATGTCTGAAATGATAGCCAAAGGTACCCCATGGCATCTGAATAACTCCCAGATGTAAAGTTTGGCATAGTCTTCAGCTGAGTCAATAGTTTTGACTGGGAGGAAGTGAGCTGACTTAGTCATCCAATCCACTATTACCCAAATTGAATCATGCGGCCGATGAGTCCTCGGTAGACCCGTCTTTCATGTGGCTATGCCGATATCCTAATTCATACCTCCTAGTCTCTGGTGTTCCACCTTAACTTGCTGGCAGTTCGGGCACATGGCTGCAAATTCCGCAATATCTATTTTCATGTCGCTCCACTAGTAGATATCCCATAAATCATGGTACATTTTAGTAGCACCAGGGTGAATGGAGTTTTTCGAGCTGTGTGCTTCAGCCAGTATCTGCTATCTCAAATCACCAACATCCGGCACACACAACTTTCTCTGGTAATGGAGCACCCCATCTCCTCCTTGGGAGAAAGCTTCTATTTCTTTTCTGAGAACTGCTCCCTTAAGCTTAAGTAAGATGGGGTCCTCATCCTTTCTGGACTTGACTTCCATAACCAACGAAGAATCTGACCCACTCTGCATTACTACTCCACCCTCAACTGACTCCACTAATTATACCCCCAATCGGGCTAGCCGGTGGATATCCCTCACCATTTCTTTCTTGCCCTCTTCAACATGAGCTACGCTCCCCATACAGAATCTACTTAGGGCATCAGCCACCACATTGGCATTACCCGGTTGATAAAGCAGACTCATGTCATAGTCCTTTAGTAGCTCCAACCACCTTCTCTATCGCAGATTTAGGTCCTTCTGACTGAACACATACTGAAGGCTCTTGTGATCTGTAAACACATCCACCTGAGCTCCATATAAGTAATGTCTCCATATATTTAGTGCGTACACCACCGCCGCCAACTCCAAGTCAGAGTTGGATAGTTCTTCTCATGAACTATGAGTTTTCTAGAGGCGTAGGCTATCACCTTGCCCTGCTGCATCAGAACACAACCGAGACCAACTCGGGAAGTGTCGCAATAGACAACCAACCCATCTGTTCCTTCTGGCAAGGTCAAAACTAGAGCGATAGTGAGTCGAGTCTTCAACTCCTGAAAACTCTTCTCACACTCATCCGACCACTGAAATTTCACGTTCTTCTGAGTTAACTTAGTCAGAGGAGATGTTGTAGAGGAGAACCTTCTACAAACCATCGGTAATAACTAGCTAAGCCCAGGAAAATCCTGATTTTAGTAGGAGAGAGAGGTCTGTACCAATCTTTCACTGCTGCTATCTTGTGAGGATCAACCTAAATTCCTTTATCTGAGGCCACATGACATAAAAAAGTCACGGACTTTAACCAGAATTCGCACTTGCTGAACTTGGCGAACAATTGGCGGTCCCTGAGTGTCTGTAATGCTAATCTTAGGTGATTGGCATGCTCGTCCTCATTTCTGGAGTATACCAGAATGTCATCGATAAATACAATGACGAACATATGCAGATATGGCTTGAGGACTCTATTCATCAAATCCATGAAGGTTGCTGGGGAATTTGTTAGCTCGAAGGACATCACCACAAACTTGTAGTGACCATACCGAGTTCTGAATGGTATTTTCTGTATGTCACACTCTCTGACCCTTAGCTGATGGTACCCTGACCTGAGATCGACTTTTGAGAAACCACAAGCTCCCTGAAGTTGTTCAAACAGGTCATCAATTCTGGGTAGGGGATACCTGTTCTTGACTCTGACTTTTTTCAGCTGATGGTAATCTATGTACATTCTGAGGGTACCATCTTTCTTACGCACGAATAATACTAGGGAACCCTAGGGAGAGATGTTGGGTTTGATAAAACCCTTGTAAAGAAGATCCTTTAAATGTTCCTTCAACTCCTTAAGCTCAACTAGAGTCATTCTGTAAAGAGGGATGCAGAGGGGTTGAGTATCTGGGAGGAGGTCTATACCAAAGTCTATTTCTCGTTTAGGGGGGACTCTAGGAAGATCCTCAAGAAATACATCTGGGAACTCACTGACTACTGGAACTGACTAGATAGTTGGGCTCTCAGAGTAGGAATCCTTGACCCGAACTAGATGATAGATACATCTCTTAGAGATGAGTTTCTGGGCCTTAAGGTAGGAAATAAACCTACCCTTAGGTGCTGAACTGATGCCCGTCTACTCTAACACTAGTTCGTTTGGAAACTGGAACTTGACAACTCTAGTTCTGCAATTAACTGAGGCATAGCAGGAGTGTAACCAATCCATGTCGAGGATAAGGTCAAAATCGACCATATCTAACTCTAAGAGGTCAGTTGGAATGACTTTATTTAGGACTGAGACTGGGCAGTTTCTATACACCTGGCTGGCTCTAACTGACTCACCAACTGGGGTGGAGACTGAGAACGGTTCTGAGAGGACCTCTGGACAGATACTGAACTGAACTGCTACATAGGGAGTCACGAACAAAATGGTGGCTCCTGGATCTAGAAGGGCATACACGTCTAGATGGAAAAGGCATAACATAGTCATGACTACGTCAGGTAAGCTCTCATGTTCCTGACGGGAAGACAATGCATAAAAATGGTGAGCTCTATTGGAACTCTGGACAGATACTGAACTAGACTGCTACATAGGGAGTAACGAACAAAAAGGTGGCTCCTGGATCTAGAAGGGTATACACGTCTAGATGGAAAAGGCATAACATAGTCGTGACTACGTCAGATGAGCTCTCCTGGTCCTAACAGGAAGACAATGCATAAAAATAATTTTGGCGCTGACCGCATCCATACCTGATGCGTTGGCCAGCTGAGCTGGTCGGCCTACTGGAGCTGAGGATGTGGTGGATTGTGCTCTACCCCATCCTGCTGATGGGCAATCTTTCAACCGTAACCAAGCTGTCCATAACCAAAATAGCCCTCTCGACCCTGAAGCCACTCTCCTGGGTGATTCTTGTCGCACTTAGGGAAAGTTGGATACATGTTCCTGGTGCTGTGGGCCTGAGACGAAGTATATATATATATACCCACACACCCCAGCCCACCCCGATCCTAGCAGGACCAAAAGGTTGGGGCGCTGGCTGAACTGGGTGCTGGGGCTTTTTGCTGCTGTTCCTGCTACTGCTGTTGTGGGAGGCTACTACCGCTAGACCTCTGATTGCCATAATCTGACTGGCCAGTCCTAGCTCGTTTGTTCTTTTGCTCCATATCCTTCAGCTTTTCAGCCTCAATCTGCTAGGCATAGACAATCAAGATGGAGAGGTTCATATCTTTAATCAACATCGTTTTCCTGCACTCCTTGAGGACCAGATTCGACACCCCATTTACAAACTTCAACATGCAAGTCGTTGGCTCGACTACCATCTCTAAAGTGTACTGATGAAGTCCCGCATCCTCACACCTGCTACAGACCCATTTGTGTCTACTGGAACCACCTGCTGGTTCACCTGGTTGGTGACTGTTTGGGCCAGCAGTTGAATGGATGCCTTGAATTCGATTGTAGCTACCGAATCATCTTGAGGAGCTACCGGGGACAAGCCCCCAGCTAATTCTAAGTCTAGCTAAAAATAATGAACTAACTAAAAGAAAATGAAATAAGGCCCTCGAATGATGAGGACTCACACTTCAACTAGGTTGGAGGAGGATCTGAATTGCAACGGCTAACGATGCTAAGTTTGGCAACTTGTAGTTGTATCATAAAATGATACAACACAAAAGTATGCATCAGTACTTTGAATGTACTGAGTAAGTGAGAGAAGACATAGCTGAATGTAAATAACTAAACTTAAATGACATGCAATGACCAACTAATACTGAACTGGACCACTGAAGTAAACTGAAATGGTCAAGATGACCCTATCTGATGGTCATGGGCATGCCCTAAGTCTGGAAGTTCTGAGTCTGAGATACTGTACTAAACTGAGCTGTTTATTCTGAAACTGGACTAGACTGACTAGTGGGAGAGTTTCTAACAGACATATAACCATGTGATCTAGATGTGGAGTCCGATGTACACACCCTATTGGTAGGACCCAATATACCTTTTCAGAGTATAAAGGCATGGACTGTGAGATCACTGTCTGGGGCCATAATGCCAATAAAACAACCTACGATGGCAACGTAGTTTTGGGAACCTGGTGCGCTGGAACCCCGGTCCTCTCGGTGCTAAGTCTTACTGCCACTTGATAGATCTAACATGACTACTACTGCCAAGCTGATAGCTCGAAGCTGGGGCCTAAGACTAAGTCAAGGATACTTATCTGGAAGTACCATGAGAGTTTTATCGGACCGAATCTGGAAACTGGTGTTCTAAGACTAGTCAGAGCTTCTTATTTGGAAGTGTCATAACCGTCTAAAGAACCACTAAATAATGATAACTGATATCTGAGTATAATAACTGATAACTGGGAGAGGCACCACTGACACGTCAAGAAACGACTATAGTCAAACTGATCAGCTAACATTGTTCTGGTCAACCCGGAGGTTGCTAAAAATCTGACTGAGGCTAGACTGACATTTCTGAGTGATACTGAGTAAATAAATTTCTGGATGAGATTGACTAATTCACCCTTTAACTGAGTTTTCGATACATATAAATACTATAGGAATTCCCTAACTTTGAAAGATTCAAGCATGATTCAATAATTCAGTACATATACAAGATTCTAGTTTCTACTTTAAAAGTTAGGAATAAAATTCTCCTCACTGGAATAGGCATCATTTTGGTCACAAACTGGTGGAAATTAACTATAATAAACATAGATTAAGATTCCACATGAATTATTCAAGGTATGACAACAATATCTTCACTTTCAAAAACTCAAGACTAGAATAGATAGTGAACAGGGAAAGAGTTTTAGGGGACACAAGTGAAGAACAATCTTCTTGTTGAATTCCCAAATACCTGGTTGAAGGATCTGTCTAAAGATCTTGAAGTTGTTGCACCTTGGAGAGGAACCCTAGTTCTTGAGCCTTGAGAGAAAAAGTGAGAAGAAGAACTTTACAGTGGTTATGAGAAGATTGAGGGGTTAGACTAGGAAAAATCCTTAATTCGTCCCCGATGAAGCCTAAAACGACCTATTTTAAGAGTTAGAAGTATAGAAAATTACAAAAATACCCCTGGAAATAAGTTCTCAAAAATTTGTCTGTCTGGTTCAACGGGTTGTACCATGACTCATGGTGGCTTCCTACGTGTCATGGTACGCCATTCATTGCTTTTGGGAAGCTTTAAAAGATTTCTGAAACCCCTGGTACAAGTGCTTGGTATGAGTCATACCTTCATACCACAAGTCGTACCAAGACTCGTGGTAACAGGGCTGGTCCTGTCCGCCAAACCTGATAGTGCTTTACTAACCTGGCCATAACTTTTTACTCTGAACTCCAATTGATGTAAGGTTAGATGCATTTCAATGAGATTTAATTTTATATGCTGGATAAACCAAAAACAATTCGTATAATAGGAGTTATGATCGTTTAAAGTTGGCCCTTTTAAGAACTTTCATGAAAAACCCAATCTGTAGGAAGATTCTCAGCTCAACTTCATGTTGGAGGTTCCTTATAACCTTAACTTGCATACAATTCACCTATTACACCTAAGAATTAATGTTAAGAACTTGATTCCTTAAATTCATCAGGTTTAGGTCTATCCACCTACCTAAAACAGTTCCAAACTTAGCCGAAAGTCCAAGGTGTACGACATCTCAACTCATGACTGAAATGACAATTCTTACCATCATCTTACGACTCGTACTGAGTCATTGTATCTACTGATCCTTCCTTGCAAATTCTCTTAACCTCATATCTATGATCCTTCACTGCGACTCATACCATCCTGATACGGATCGTAGGATCTAACTATGGTTTCCTTGCCTCTTCCTGCCAAACTCTCTAAATCATACCACGAAACTTGGTACGACTCGTATTGACTTGATACGAATTGTGAGAGCCTACCATGACTTCTATATCATATTTTGCTGAGCTCTCTGGAACACACTACGAGTCCTTGGTACGACTCATACAATCCTCCTATGAGTCATACTAAGGCTCGTTCTGAGGACTTCTTTTCAAGTTTTCTCTATATGATCAACTTCAAATCTAGGGTTTAGTCATAGGGATTTTTGGGGTGTTATACAGTTCAAAAGCACTTGATCCTAGAAATATAATAAATTAGGAATACCTAGAGCACCTGAGCTAGGAATAGGTAACCATAAAACTCGAAGAAGGGGTAAATGTGAGATTTGACGCTCGAGTTTGGTGAAATCCAAATAGAGATTTATAATTTCACGAGAAATTATCAGGATCAAGTTTGGAAGATGTAAGTATAAGGAGTAATAAATAGGCCTTGCAACGATCAATCCGGGAACCAAGACACAGAATTGATAAGCCCCGGTGCTAGCCAAAAGTGAGGAAATCCAGGACCAATGTTGGGATCAACATGGGGAGACTAAAAACACGTGCCTCTCTATTGTAGGGCCATTCTAGGATGAATGGATTTTTTATTGTTATATGATACAACATCCCACCCGCGATTATAGCACCCCGACCACCTAAGAGCGGGAGATTTTAAAATTTTTGAAAAATAGGAATGAAGCCCCTGAAAAATAAAGGGACGTAATATGAACAAGGTAGAATGAGATAAGTCACAACCTGTCACGCCCGAGACTACACCCTGGATGTAACACGGTACTTGAAGCTAAAGTGACCCCAAGTCAACCCCTGGTCTATCATTCACTAGCATTTTGAGTAAACATGCACCGCAGAACTTAAATAATAGCATAAAATATTTAACAAAGACAAGTCTGAAAACATAAAGTTCAAAACATTTGAATAATACTGATAAGTTTGAAAATCATGTTTTTCTAAAAGCCATCTGTCTGAGGAGTTGCTAGGACAAGCCCCGAGCTGACTTAAAGTCTACTGAAACTATGAAATAACTGAAGAAAGGAAATAATTCCCTCAGATGATGAGCACTCACACTTCAACTGCTGAGATGAAAAATCTAAACTGTGGCGTCTAGCGGTGTTGAGTATGAGAACTTGCAGCTGTATCATGAAATGATACAACATAAAAGTATGTGTCAGTACTTTGAATGTACTGAGTATGTGAGAGGAATATACTGATAGATTTAAATGACTGAATTGGTAAGACATTCAATGACCAACTAATTATCTGAACTAAAATTATCTGAAGTATTTGAGATGGTCAAAAATGACCCTGCCTTGTGGTCAAAGACATGTCCTAAATCTGTAATACTGAATCTGAAATACTGCACTGAACTAAACTGAACTGATAGATCTGAAACTGGTCCAAGATTCTTATTTTGAAACTAGACTGAACTAACTAGTGGGAGAGTGTGTAATCGACATATAACCACGTGAGCTAGACGTGGAGTTTGATGTATACACCCCACCGGTAGGACCCAATATACCTTGCCAGGGTATAAAGGTATGAACTGGGTGATCACAAAAGTCTGGGGCCAAATCAGGCCAATAATTTGTATCTATAATCCTGCGCTGGCAACATAGTTCTAGGAACCTGGGTGCGCTGGAACCCCGGTCCGCTCGGTGCTAAGTCCTACTCCCACAAAAACACCTAAACTGAACTACTAAGCTAATAGCTCAAAACTGGGGTCCAAGACTAGTCAGGGACATATAAATGAAATTACCCTGTGAGTCTTATCGGACCGGATTCTGAAACTGGGTTCTACATTGGTCAGAGTTGCTCATCTAGTGGACCAATAACTGAATTCTGATTCTAATTCTGTTATCTGGGAGGTACTACTGACACCTTGAGAATTTCTATAGCCAGACTGATTAGTTGACAATTTTTGCATAGTTATGAAGGGATTCTACATTCTAACTAAACTAAACTATAAAGCAGCTAATAGAGAATTCGACTCATTCCAGCAACACGGGGATTCCGTAATATAGCAACAACTCAAGAATTCAAGAAACTAATTTATCAAGTCTAAAATTATTCTTATCAATGGAATATCAACTCATTACATATATGATGAGAGATTCAAGGAAAATTTAACCCAAATATGCTTAATTCACTAGAGGGAGATTTTTCAAGAAAAATCATCTTCATGCAAAAATTCAGGGCTTCAATTCACTCTTGCAAAAATCTCAATGATTTAAAGAAGAACTGAATGAATTCATATCAATAATAAACGAGAATATCATTCTATGAGAGATTCACGAATAATAACATGAAATTTCTCCGTATTCGAAAAGCTCAGGGCTAAAACTAATAGAGAAGTTATGGAAGAATTTTCGGGGACATAAGGGAAGAATAAATTTCCTTGTTGAGTACCCACATACCTGATGAGAAACTAAGAGAATTTACTTGAAAATTGAAGAAGAACAATCTGCCTTAGCTGATGCCCTGAACTTCTCTGAGAGGAACTCTGCGTTATTTTTCTTGGAAGTCTGAGTGGGGAATGAGGAAAAGGACCCATTACCCCCACTAAAACGTCTAGAACTGAAGCTAAAATGACATGGTTTAAGGCTTGGGTGGGTAGGAAATTACTAAATAGCCCTTAGATATTCATTGGGAAAAACTGTCAGGTGCCCCTAACGGGTCGTAGTGTCTGACCACGACTCGTGGTCACTATCGTCGGGTAAACTGCCTGGGATCCTTAGTAGGTCACCATGAGGGACCTAATGAGTCGTGGTCACTGAGCACAACTCGTGGTCACCAATCGTGGACCAAACTAGTTCACTACTGAAGATTCAACTCTAGACTAGGTAACGAGTCACTTAAGGAGTCGTTGCCATAGATGACGACTCGTTACACCCACTTTTCAAGTACAGTGGTCAACTAAAAATATATCCAACCAGGCCCGACCACGAGTGACTTAACGGGTCGTGGTAAGTGACCACAACTCGTGAATTCCCTCGTTAGGTACACTGCCTCCCTCCTTTACATTAGCCAGCCTCCTCTTCACGGCTCACCTAACAAGTCGTGAGGTTACTTAATGAATCGTCAGGTGGGCCGTCCTGCAACATTTCTGCAGTTTCCAGATTTTCTGATTTAAGTCCCGGATATTGATTTTGAGTTTTCTGGGCAATAAAATATCTCCCCCTTGAAACATTTGTCCTCGAATGTTAGAAAACACACGGGAAAGCAAAGAATAACAATCAAGGTTCCAAATACTATTCATTTAACTCCAAAACTGACAGAACAACTACCTCCATTTCAAAATACATAACTGAACTAAATTCTCTTTTCATACATACATTCAAAAACATAAAAGAGACTTGAACACCGGAACTGAGTCATGAAAATAAAATTGAGTTCTAGGTTCAAAACTAATATCTCAAACTGTGCTAGAGCTTGTAGAGAACAAATGCGGGTATTTGGCCATCATATCTGCTTCAGCCTCCCACGTGGCTCCTTTAACCTACTGATTTTTCCATAAAACCTTGACCAATGCTATCTCTTTATTTCTTAGCTTACAAACCTGACGGTCAAGGATCTGGAGTGGTACCTCCTCATATGAGAGACTATCCTTTATTACCACACTGTCCAACGGCACAACTGAAGTTGGATCTCTGATGCACTTCTTCAGAAGTGACAAATGGAAAATTGGATGAACAGCTACTAGCTCTGAAGGTAACTCTAACTCATAGCCCACATTGTCGATACACCTCAAAATTCTATAAGGTCCCATATACCTCAGGTTGAGCTTCCCTTTCTTTCCAAACCTCATCACCCCTTTCATGGGCGAAATTTTCAGGTATACCCAGTCATCAACTGCAAACTCCAACTCTCTTCTCCTCACATCGTCATAAGATTTCTAGCAGCTCTAAGCTGTTTTCAACCTTTCTCGAATGTGCTGAACTTTCTGCATTGCCTCGTGAACCGAGTTTGGCCCTATCAAGGTAGTTTCCCTAACTTCGAACCACCCTATAGGAGATCTACACCTTCTACCATACAATGCTTCAAATGGGGCCATCTGGATACTAGAATGGTAGTTGTTGTTGTACACAAACTCGACAAGAGGCAAATGGTCATAATTACCCTTGAAATCGATTGCGCACACTCTTAGCATATCTTCTAGAGTTTGAATAGTCCACTCAGTTTTCCCATCTGTCTGTGGGTGAAAAGTTGTACTGAGCTTGACCTGAGTGCCAAGTCCCTTATGAAAAGACTTCCAGAAATGGGAGGTGAACTGGGTACCCCTGTCTGAAATAATGGCCAATGGCACCCCATGAAGCCTAACCTATCAAAGTCATACCATGCGAGGAAAAACATTTTATAAATCATAACTTGAGCCAAAAGAACATAACCATGCATAATTCAAAATCATGATAAACAAGGGGAGATTTCTATAACCGACATACTTCACATGAGGACACATGAAGTCCGACTTGTACCCCTAGTCAGGAGGCCGTTCATACCTTGTCAAGGGTATGAACCATGAAAGGCGTGATATCACTCATGAAGGCCCCGTAGGGCATAGAGGACATTCACTGAGGAGGTCCCAAACATAATCCTACGGTGGCACTAGTTCTGAGATTTGGGGCATAACCTAGGCCCTAAACCTACTCGGTGTTAAGTACTACTCCTAAAACATGAAACATTCTCATAATATTCATAACATGACATGCATGGCAAGCGAAAAACATGGGAATCATGACATACTTGAGAATTCATATTACTAGCCATGGAATTGTGCCCGTGAGTCGGCCAAATCGTAATATAATTCATAAGTGACATGTGGGCATTTCCTATAGTTTCAAACATACTTGAAATGTTTAAAATCTTAAAAAAAATGATCATGCTAACATGGGAAATTAAAACTTGAAGACATGCTTAAAAATGTAAGAGAAACTTGTTCATGTTTTCGGAATCATCTTGACCATGAAATTTACTAAAAATTTTCCCATGATTGGGCATCCATAATTTTAGAGATTTAAATCATGAAATATAAAATATACAAGCAATATCAGCCCAAATACTTCAAAATCCATAATTTAAACATTCTACCACACTTTCATGTAAATTTGAGGGAAATCATGCAATTGGGTTAAGACCCACAAGAATTTGGTAACTTAATCGTAGGAAATGGGAAGAAATGGCATGGGTAGGGTCTGATTTACCCATTCAAAACCCCACATACTTAGAAATTTCGTGATTTCCTACTCCCTTAAAGAACCCTATGTGAAAACTTGAAGAACTTGAAGAAAATGGCTTGAAACCCTTCCTACTCCCTTCTCTAACATTTGAAATTGCTAAAATGAACTTAACAGGAGTTTTCATCCCTTAAAGACCCTGTTTTGACCTCAAAACAACGTGGCTTAGGGCCCAAAAGAGTAGAAAAGTCGAAATTGCCCTTGAAATTTTCCTGAAAAGCAGTTCTAGCCCCGAGCACGAGTCGTACCATCAAGTTACGACTTGTAGTTACCTCTCGTGGTCACTTCACCCTTTTCCCCAACTTTTTGAATTTGGCTACGACTGGTAACCCATGACTCATACCACTATCCTACGGGTCGTACTGTCAACCGTGGTACCATCCACCCAAACCACTACAACTTAACCACAATTCCTCACCACGACTCGTTGCTTCATCCTATGAGTTGTACCATGACCCGTGATGACTCACTCTGGCACCACTGAATTCACCACGACTCCTAGCCACGAGTCGTACCATCTCACTACGGTTCGTAGGACTACTCGTGACACAACCTAAGGCTCCTGATCTCCTCACGACTAGTGTCACGAGTCGTAGGTCCTTACCACGACTCATACCTCGAGTCATACTAGTGCAAAATTCCAGGTTTTCTACAGTTTTTGACTTAAACTCCTTGGTCTATTTGTAGGTTCTTCCTGGGTGTTACAACTCATCTTTCTTCTAGGGGCATATTTGTAATCTTTCCAAAGCTGTGGTCTACCACAATAAGGACATGGGTCATCAAGATAAGGGTTGAAACAAACAAACCTCCTTTCATTCCACGATGTCATAATACAAATACAAATAAAAAAATAAAAACAAAATAAGATGTAAAACAAAATGCAAAACAAATTTGAATCAATAAATAACTAATGGCTATCGCAACTCAATTCCCCCAGCAACGGTGCCATTTTTTATAACGTCTAAATTCACTCCTCGCGAGGAGAGAGTGTAAATGGTCATTAGCAAAATAAATATACCCGACGAGTGTCGGGGTCGAATTCCACAAGGAATTGAGTCAATAATTCAAAAGTTATAAACTAACTCAAACTAGAACGTATCGTTGTTCAATATTCAAAAAGTAAAAATAGGGGAAAAGGGAAAATAGCATCAAATTCAAATTAAGAACTAAGTGAGGGGAATTACTATAATTGCAATTCACTAGTGAAATGGCTAGGGTGTGCTATAGATGGGCTAACAACTAGAATGGGATTTACTTCATTGCCTTATATTCAAATTATCATAGATAGAAGTGGATAAATTATGTTCTCTCATTTTTCAATCACAAGAAAGTTTATGCTTTGGGTTTTCTAAAACCCCAAGGCCAAATTCAAATTATCAACCACAAAAACTTGAGGAAGGATCAAGCTATCTCTAGCCTTAAACCTTTAATGGAGTGAAAATGTGGATTTTGACTATCTCTAGCTCAACCCCACATACCAACTCTCAAAATCCTCCCTATTATGTTCTCACCCGATTCTCACCTTTTTCTCTCAAGCAAAAGCAAGAAAAGTAAAGCAAAATTCATGTTTGCAGCCATCAAATTTTACAATTAAAACTTATAGAAAATAATAGATCTATACTTGTAATTAGAATCCAAGAATAATTAATCAATATCCATTCACATTTACAAACCCACCATGCACACACCCCGAGCTAGCAAGTTAGCTATGCGTATTTAGACACAGAGAGAGACAATACCAAGAGGATTCCCCTCAACATTCATCAAAAAATCTTCAAAAGGTCTTACAAAAATGATGGAATTTCTCCAAGATGTGTTTGAAAAAAAGAAGAAGAAAAGCAAATTCTATCTCTACAATTCTATGGTGTTTTTCTTCTCTTTAGAATTGAATGTGTTGTGTGAAATTCATCCTCTATGGTGTAAAATTTTGGGTCATAAATATCTGTACTTCCTTGTGTATAACTTTCCACAATATCCCTTGGAGGTTTCTAGGAGCTTTGGGAATCTTTCTAGATGTTTTTGCACTTCCATCACTTAAATGGGTCACTTGTTCTTCATTCTACGTTTAACAATTCCCTGACAGTTGGTTTGCAACTTGGCCGGCATTTGACCGGTAGTTGACCGGTGTTAGATCAGCGTTTAGCCGGTGCCAATCAGCCTCACACCAATGCAAGGCAGTAGCACTTGCATTTCATAAGTCTGGATCTGCGTTTCGATAGTTAAAATCATATCTTTAGTAACTTTTTTTGTTCAAATCCTCCATACCTTTTCTTCCTTCAAATGCATGCATAGAGAAGAAAAAGGCATAAAAGCTTCCTCAATAAGTTGAAAATCAAGCAAAAAGTCATGCTTAAAAGCCAAATGAGTTGGTAAATTACCAACTCATCATTTTGTGGGTGATTTATTGATATTTTCACTGTGATATGTGGTCTTTGAAATGATGAGTGAATTCTATTATAATCAAGTAAGTAAATGAGGTGGCATGTAATATGGGAAGGCAAATCATCGACATATTGAGAATGACAGGCATGGGCCGAGGTGAGAACATGGATGAGCAGACTAGTATGATTAAGCCGTGAGTGAGGGCTTGGATATGAGTGGCTCATGCCCAAGGTGATAATCCAGGTGAGTGGTATGAGGGAGTACACAGACAGGTATGACTAAAATATCATACGGCTGGGTGTAAGGACATGAGTACACAAAGAGGTATGATGATGGTCTCATATAGCTGGGTGTATAGTACATAGATTTCTATTGTCCCCTACAAGTTATGACTGGAAAGGTAAACATAAGACCCTCTAGCATGTGTGTACAGTAATTTGATCGAGGCATGTGCATATCATTGATGGTATGATTGCAAGACAAAGATTGTGTATGTATGGTATGTGATGAAGGGCGTACTCACGCACTTCATAGACATATTTTGCCCGTACTTTACTATGTTTGAGAACACAATTATGTGTGTTTTATGTTATATATTTGTGAAAATTAGCTAACACATGTGATTATATGTTTTTAGGGCTAAAAAGGATGCATTTGAATGTATTTGAGGCTTATGGAATAAAGATGAAAAGAAGCTGAAGTCGTGGGCAAAGGTTGACTTTGGAAGATGCAGAAACAGTGTACCTGACGGGTTGAGAGAATGACTCGTTACGTCTGGTAACGAGTCGTGAAGTCAGTCATGAAAACTGTGATAGAAATTATTGACAAAGTAACCAGTGGAGATGACGAAAGACATAATGAGTCATTAGTTGACTAAACAACTCATTGGCAGATCACTGGAACCAACCATAAAGTACACTGAAAATTTGAAGGAGTTAGACCATGAGGGGCCTAACGACTCGTGCCCATGCAAAACGAGTCATTAGGTAACCCGTTGCCACAACTAGAAATGCGGCAGTGGTTGGGGAGACGCGCAAGGCTCCCAAAACAGCAAAAATTGGCTTTCCTACTTTAACTAGGAAAAGGAAAAATTTGAATCCCAAGTCAAATTCATCAAGGAACAAGGAAAACATAAATCTACTACTATAAATACCCCTTTATTTTCATGTAATAAGGATGTCTTCAAGAGTTGAAGTTTTAAGTTTGAAATTAGAGTCTAAAGTTTTAGAGAACAATTAGAAGCCAAGTTTTAGACAAGTCTTAACACGTTTTGAAGACATACTTCGGAATACGATTGTAAAGTTGTTCTTCTTTATTTTTGCAATAATCAAGTGAGTTTCTTCCTACCATCACTGTAAGTATTAATTTATCCTTTTGTCTATGAATGTTATGAATTTATTTATAAACATGATAGGCTAAAACCACCACAACTAGGATTGTGGGAACCATGACGAATTAACACACATTGGTAAAATACTTAGTGATTCTTGAATGGGGTTTATGTATGTATTGTTTCTTCCTTCATTTTAATTGATTTTTAATGGTTGAAAACGTTAGAACTTGCCTTATTCTTACTTACCGGACCAAGGAAGTAGTAAATGGGAAAAGGGATTAACAACGGAGATTTGAGGATAACAACACTCATCTAATAGCTTGACCTTGTTCGAAAATAGCTAATCCAATATCAAGGGTAAGGGTTAGTAAAGCATAAACCCGTAGACGGACCAAGTTGTGTGGTGATAATCATCTAAATAGGGGACCAACCATTTAGGTGAAATTAACTTACCGATATTGCATGCTAAGCACCGGAATAGATCACTAATATAAAACGCCTTGTGGTTATGAAGTCATGGGGAACACTTACCCTAGTTAGTTGCATTAATTTTGAAATAACAAATAATTTCTCAATATTGTTATTTATTACTTTTACAAATTCCCCCCTCTTAAGAAATAATTAACTAAAATTCTTAAGCACTAGCGTTCTTCTACATCTTTCTGTATTCTCTGTATGATCGACCCCAACCTCTAGTCGGGTTCTTTATTGACAACGTCTGCTTTATACTTCGTAAGGAGGTATGGTTTGAGCGTTATCAAAAAGTGGCGCCGTTGCTGGGGAATATGGTTTAGGATTAGATTAATTGCTTGTGTTTAACTTTTCGTCTTTATTTTCTATTTTTTTTGTTTTTCTTTTATTTTCTGAAGTGTCACAGGGCAATGTGGTGAAACAAGCGGCCAAGATGTGACCACGGTCTCAACAGGTATCTTGATGAAGTCTGAGTAATCAAGATACCTGTGTCGTGCCGCGACGTTAAACCAGGCGCTACTTGGAGGCAACCCAAGATGATTTTTTTTGTTTTGTTTTTATGTGTTTGTTCAAGTATGCAGGTGACAGGTCATGAGTTTTAACAAAAATTGAGCTTCAACATTGAAAACTTAGGAGTAGAGGCCAAGGGAGTTCTTCTTACACTCTATTACTTTATGTTTATTTGTTTTAGCACTAGAGATAGTGAAACCAATTAAGTTTGGGGTGGGAGAAGTTAACTCCATAATACCATGCATACCTTAGTTGCTAAATTTGCACATGGTAGGCCTAGTTTTTGATTTATGATTTGTCATGCATGCTTGTTGGTTTGTAGCATTTCTTTAGTTTTATTTTATTTTGGGTTCCTCTGGTTTTTGTTTTTTATACTTTTTCGGTGGATAGTCCCTTAGAAATGACTAGAAAGTCTAGATTTTTATTTTTATTTTTATTTTTAGCCATTGAGTCATGACTTTTCCCGATGATGGATGGATGACGACCGACTTAAAGGTAAATTAGTCATTAGGAAGAACAAGAACTTGGACCTTATGAATGCTAGGTGCTTCAGTTTAGGTATCATTAAGACTTTATTAAATTCACTCAAAAAATGCATGAAAAAGGTAGAAACACTTAGTCTTTTGGGAACTTGACTCTTGTGCTTGAAAAAAATTTGGGCTTAATTATGTTATGCATGCAATATGAATATATGTGTTTATGTGATCTTGATTTTCATTGTTAAACCATTTTGTGCCAATGTGTGAGGAATTATTTTTTATATACTCCATGCTTATAAATTGACGTCTAGAACTTGCCCGGTGTGTGTGCAAAGCAAAATAAGAAAGATGAATTTAGAAAGTGATCTAGGCATTTCTTTGGCAACCATATTTTTATCCTATTTTACCTACCTTGATTGTAATTATCTTTGTTAGTTATGTTTGATCCTTAGCCTATCTTTTTGATAGTCATATTACAAGCTTGATCCATTTTTGTTCTATTAATCTTTATTTGATCCAAATAACTCCTAGAGCACTTTAATTGATAAATCTTGCATGAAAGGAGCATAATTGAAAAAGTAAAGGGAAAAGCTAAAAAGTATGGTGAATCAAAAGAAAAGAAAAAGGTGAAATTTTGCTAAATAAGGAAGGTGATTGTTAGTGGGAAAACAAAAAGAAGAAAGATCTTTGAAAAATTGAAGATAAAAAAATGTGTGAATAAGCTCATTGTTGAAAGAAAAATTTCCACTAGTCACCTAAGTTGAAAATTTGAGAAATAAAAGGAGGTATAAGGAGAGATTTGGAAATTGAGGAAAGTGCTAAAATTCAAAGTATTGTGAAGTATTAAAGTGCTTGATCTTGGGCAGATTTATATGACCAAGTGATACTCAAATGTGTCATTTTGTCTTGCTTATCTATTGATGTTTGTACATTCTCATGTGAATTGTAATAAAATGTGAATTTATACTAACCAACATGATTAGAATTGTTTTGTAGGAAAAATATAATTTTATGAAGCTAAGATGCATGTTGGGAGAAATCGGGAATGGACTCGGAAGCGAGCAAGGAAAAAAGCACAAGGAAAGCAAGAATTAAAGGGGCTCCGCGATGGAGCCGTGTCACGCTGCCATCGCGGATGCATTCTGTCCGGATGCTGAAAATAAGCCAAATTCTAGTGAAGGTGCGCGTTGGGGCCGTGGCACATTGGCCTAGCCCCGCGTTGCACGTCGTGCCACGTTGGGCTTTAATACCTGGACGACCGGATTCCAGTGAGGGTCCGCGTTGGTGGCGTGTCACGGAGGCAGTGCTCCGTGATGCACTCCGTGACACGTTGCTTGTTATTCCGGAAAAAATTTCCACTAGTATAAATAGAACACTTAGGTTCATTTTTTGTAATGCTGACTTAGTTGAGCAAGAACGTGGGTTACAGGCAGTTGAGGGGACGAAAATCCTAGGGTTCTTCTCTATCTCTTTCTCCTTTATTTCAATTGTTTGTATGGTTTACACTCATTGGATGACGTTTAATTCACAAATGAGTGGCTAAATTCACTTCTTGTTGAGGTTAGGAACATTTGTATTGAAATGTAATTATTGATCAATTGGTTTTTCATCTTTTCTTCCATGGTTGTTCTATTGATTCTTGTTCTTACTGCATTAATGTGTGGCTAATGTTAATATATATCTAAAAGTCCGGTTTCACTCGAGAGAGCAAGAAATTGGAAAGTTGTGAATTGATAGGATATGATCTTTTCTTAGTTTGGGAAAATTGAGAATTAATTTACCTTCAGGATAGAGATATACCTGAAAGTCGTATTAGTCAATTAAGGAATCGGTTTTGTATGGCTAGAACATGAATTTCTTTTTATCACAGAGATGTAGGTGTAAGGTTCATGATTCTTAAGTTGGGTTAAATATGAGAGTTTTAATCCATAGGCAATAATTCTTGACTAGCAACCAAAGGAAAGATTAATCTAATTGTATCGATAATTTATTTCTCTATATGTTCATTTTAGCCTCAGCATGCTCACACTTATAGTTCAGACTCAAATTGTATATTCATTTCAGACTTAGTATAAAATTAGAAAATAAAATATCAAAATCTTCTTCACATTATTGTCTGCAATTTAGAGTTAAAGTTTATTGACACTTGATTAGATTGCTACCTTAGTCCAGTCCCTGTGGGATCGATACTTGGCTTACTTGAGCCACTTTATTACTTGTTTGACCAAGTGCACTTGCGTGTAGTTCTGAAAAACCCCGAACAAGTTTTTGGCGCCGTTGCCGGGGACTGGCAATTGGTGATATTTTTCTTAAGTGTTAGTTTACTATTTCCTCTTAGTGTTGACAACTTGGTCTTAGCCTATATTTTGCAGATACTAATTTATGTTGAACACTGGCAAGAGACAAGCAGCTGGTGGACTCATCTTTAGGCCGGAAAGACAATTCCATCGTCAAAGGAGAGAAGCTCTAGAGAAAAAGCTGCAGTTGCTCTGACAAACAATCCTGGAGCAACAACAGAATCCACCAGTTTTAAGGGCGATGTTAGTGCCCGAGGAAATGGCAGCTAGGCCGGTTCGCGAGGTGGCAATCCCACATGCTAACAATGTCACATCTAGCATCCGTAAACCTGAGCCAGGAGGGAGGTTCGAGCTTAAACAGAACATGGTGAAATTGCTGCACACCAGCGGGCAGTTCACAGGTCTCCCTCATGAGGATCCACAGCAACATCTCCAAAATTTTTTGGAGATAAGTGACACTTACATCCCCGCTGGAGTGTCATCAAATTATGTCAGGCTTACATTGTTCCCATTTTCACTTTTGGGAGAAGCTAAGAGGTGGTTAAAAGCTGAGCCACCTAATTCCATCACCATGTGGGATGATCTTGCAAAGAAATTCTTGATACGGTTCTTTCCATCCGGTAAAACAGCAAGACTTAGAAGTCAAATTCTAAGTTTTAAACAGAGAGAGGGAGAGAATCTGTATCAAGCCTGGGAGAGATTCAAATCTATGTTGCGGGATTGTCCTCATCATCACCAATCCAATGATGTGCTGGTGCATACTTTCATAGAGGGTTTGGAACCCCACACAAAAATCTTGCTAGACTCAGAAGCTGGGGGACAAGCATTAGCGAAGACTTATGAGGAGTTGTATACCTTGTTAAATCGTATTTCGCAGGGGAATCCGGAGTGAAATGCGGACTCTTCAAGAGGGGGAACAAGGAAAGCAGCAGGAGTCTTAGAAGTGGATGGTTTTACAGCTATTGCTGCACAGATAGCTGCGTTACAGAATCAACTCAACACCCACTTCAGTAACATGAGCATGAACCAGTCTCAAGCCCCAATGAATGTAGTGCAGCAGATTTGGTGTGAAGTGTGCGGGAGTAATGAACACTCAGCTGAGTGTTGCAGAGAAAATCCTGATTCGGTGAACTTTGTTAGTAATGTACAGAGAAATAACCACCTACAGTATGGCAACAGGTACAATTCCAACTGGAGGAATCACCTGAATTTCTCTTGGGGTAGCAACCATCAAGGGCAAAGTTCGAGTCAGGGGGCGCAGAGAAATCAAGGAGGGCAGCAAAACTATCAGTCGCAATACAGAAGCAACAATGCACCTCCCCCACCACCATCACCCAGCATTGAGGAGATGTTCAAGACAATGATAGCTAACCAAGCTCAATTGCAAGCTGATTACGTGAAATTGGCAGCCGATGTAAAGAACAATCAGTTAGCTACAAAGATGCTGGAGTACCAGTTTGGGCAATTTGCTGGAGCTCAAAACACCAGGCCGAGAGGAGGACTTCCGAGTGACACTGATCCGAACCCCAAGTAAGTAAATGCAGTGACCACAATGAGTGGTTTGCAACTCAAGGAGGTGGAACCGAAAAGATTGCCATAGCAATCGGAAGCGGGTGAAAAGGAGAGGGATCATAATGATGATAGGGGGAAGGAGAAGGAAGCTGAACCAGAAAGACCACCACCCCCATTCCCTCATAGACTAAGGAAACACAAGGAGGAAGCGTGTTTCAAAAAGTTCATGGAGGTGCTTAAGCAGGTACACATTAATTTACCTCTTGTTGATGTTTTGCAGGGAGTGCCAAAGTACGCAAAATATATCAAGGACATTGTGGCAAACAAAAGTAGGTTGACTGAGTATGCTACGGTGGCGCTTACGGAGGAGTGCACTTCACGGATACAAAATAGGTTGCCCACAAAGATCAAGGACCCTGGGAGCTTTAAAATTCAAATTATAATTGGGCAGAGTATCCGAGCTAGCGGATTATGTGATTTGGGAACGAGCATTAACTTGATGCCGATATCGGTATTCAAGAAGTTGGGGATAGGGAATCCTAGACCAAGAACAGTGATCTTGCAACTAGCGGATCGTTCCTTAGCCAGACCTGATGGCATTGTGGAAGACGTGCTGGTGCAAGTGGGCTCCCTTATCTTCCCGGTAAACTTCGTCATGATGGATTTTGAGCCAGACGCGAAAGTCCCATTTATTTTGGGACGTCCTTTCTTGGCGACCGGGAAAGCGCTAATTGATGTAGCTGCAGGGAAGCTAACTATGCGGGCACACAACAAAGTTGAGGTATTTTATGTATTTAAGTCCATGAATCTGTCGGCCATACATGAGGAGCTTTCAGCAATCAGTGTGTTTGATCAAGAAGAAATTCGTCAGATTGTTGAATCTCAAGACCCACTGAAAAGAGTGTTGATGAACTCCGATCATTTTAGAGATAGAGATGCTTATGAGGTGGTACAAATGCTGAATGAGTCACAAAGGCATCCTAGGAAGCAGGAATTTCAGTCTCTAATGAGGTCTCTGGAACCATTGCCGAAACCATCTATTGAGGAAGCACCAAAGCTGGAATTGAAAGAATTGCCTCCCCATTTAAAATATGTCTTTTTGCGGGAAGATGAGACTTTGCCGGTCATCATCTCCGCAGAATTGACGGAGGCACAAAAGAAGGAAGCATTGGATGTCCTTAGAAAAAGGAAGAAAGTAATGGGCTGGCAAATGTCAGATATTCAGGGTATCAATCCAGCTTTTTGCACACACAGGATTTTCATGGAGACAGGAGCAAAGCCAATTGTTCAGCCTCAGCGAAGGTTAAATCCAGCAATGAAGGATGTGGTTAGGAAAGAAATAATTAAGTGGCTCGATGCAGGTGTGGTCTACCCTATCTCGGACAGCGAATGGGTCAGCCCCGTTCAGTGCGTTCCAAAAAAAGGAGGGATGACCATGGTTACCAATGAAAAAAATGAGTTGATTCCTACATGAACTGTCACTGGCTGGCGGATTTTCATGGAATATAGAAAGCTTAATGAATCCACAAGGAAAGATCATTATCCTATCCCGTTCGTTGATCAGATATTAGACAGGTCGGCTGGACAGGAATATTATTGTTTCCTTGATGGGTACTCTGGCTATAATCAGGAGAAGACAACTTTTACCTGTCCTTATGGGACATATGCTTTTAGATGGATGCCATTTGGGTTATGCAATGCACCCGCCACATTCCAGAGATGCATGATAGCTATTTTCCATGACATGGTGGAGGATTTTGTTGAGGTATTTATGGATGATTTTTCTATTTTCGGTAATTCGTTTGCTACTTGTTTGCAGAATCTTTACAGGGTGCTGGCTCATTGCGAAGAATCCAACCTTGTACTCAACTGGGAGAAATGCCATTTCTTAATCAAGGAAGGTATCGTCCTTGGGCATAAAGTATCTTGCAAGGGGTTGGAGGTCGATCGTGCTAAGATAGAGGTTATTGAGAAGTTACCACCACCTGTGTCGGTGAAAGGTGTTCGCAGTTTTCTTGGGCATGCAGGGTTCTACAGACGGTTCATCAGAAACTTCTCAAAAATTTCTAGACCACTATGCAGATTGTTAGAAAAAGAGGTGAAGTTTGAGTTGGATGATGAGTGTGTTAAAGCATTCGAGGAGTTGAAGCAGAAATTGATAGAAGCACCTATCCTTATTTCTCCAGATTCAGAACAACCATTTGAATTGATGTGTGATGCAAGCGATGTGGCTATAGGAGCTGTATTGGGGCAGAGGAAAAATAGAATTTTTCATTCTATTCATTATGCAAGCAAAACACTGAACATTGCCCAAAGTAATTATACAGTCACAGAGAAGGAGATGCTAGCATTGGTGTTTGCATTTGATAAATTCAGGTCCTATTTGGTGGGTTCGAGAGTAGTGGTGTATACCGATCATGCAGCGATTCGGTATCTATTTAACAAAAAGGATGCAAAGCGCAGGCTGATCAGATGGATCCTGTTGTTGCAAGAATTCGACCTTGAAATTAAGGATAGAAGGGGAGCGAAAATCAGGTGGCAGATCACTTATCGCGATTGGAAAGCCGGTCGCATGTGAAGGAAGGTGATAACATCAATGAGGAGTTCCCGGATGAGTAGCTCTTGGCAATAGGGGAAGCTGAAGTTCCCTGGTTCGCAGACATAGTCAACTTGCTAGTGAGTGGAGTCTATCCACCGGAGGCTACAGTTCAGTAGAGAAAAAAATTGAGGCATGATTGCCGGTATTTTATTTGGGATGAGCCATACTTGTTTAAACATGGACTGGATCAGGTGATGAGAAGATGCATCCTGGAGAGCCAGATTGCAGAGGTGTTGAGGAGTTGTCACTCTTCGTTGTATGGGGGGCACCATGGAGGCGAGCGGACAGCGCACAAGGTTCTACAGTCAGGTTTCTTTTGGCCTACACTGTTCAGAGACTCTATGGCATACGTCAAAATGTGCGATAGATGTCAGCGTACAGGCACAATTGGTAGAAGGCAAGAGATGCCGCTGCGGAATGTACTGGAAGTGGAGACCTTTGATGTATGGGGCATAGATTTCATGGACCCGTTCCCACCGTCATTTGGTAATCGTTACATCTTGGTGGCCGTTGATTATGTATCAAAGTGGGTTGAAGCAATAGCTTGCCCCAGGAATGACAACAAGGTGGTAACAAAATTTGTGAAAAAACACATTCTCACTAGGTTCGGGACACCCAGAGCCATTATCAGTGATGGAGGGGCTCATTTCGTAAATGCAAGTTTCAAGAAGCTACTAGCCAAGTATGGGGTGCGCCACAAGGTGGCAACAGCATATCACCCCCAAACTAGTGGGCAAGTGGAGGTGTCGAATAGAGAAGTGAAGCAAATTCTCCAGAAAACAGTGAATGCACAACGTAATGATTGGTCAAGCAAACTTGATGATGCGTTGTGGGCATACAGAACTGCTTACAAGACACCGATTGGAACTTCTCCATACCGATTGGTCTATGGTAAAGCGTGTCATCTGCCAGTGGAGCTAGAGCACCGAGCCTTTTGGGCCATGAGGAAATTAAATATGGACCTAGAGCTAGCGGGCAAGAAGAGGCTAATGCAACTCAGCGAACTTGAAGAGTTTCGTTGGCATGCTTATGAGAGTGCCAAGTACTACAAAGAAAAAACAAAGGGGTGGCATGACAAGCATGTGGTGCATCGTATTTTTGAGCCGGGGCAGAAAGTATTGCTCTTCAGTTCAAGATTGAAGTTGTTTCCAGGGAAGCTGCGGTCCAAATGGTTAGGGCCATTTGAGGTAGTGAGAATGACCCCGCACGGGGCAGTAGAGTTGTGGCAAGAAGATCGAAGTGCCACGTTCTTAGTCAATGGGCAGCGATGTAAGCATTACTGGGGTGAGGACGTTAGTCGAGAGAAAACGTCTGTCACCCTAGAGGATGACTGAGCTTAATGACGTCTAGCCGCGACGATAAACCAGGCGCTGCATGGGAGGCAACCCGTGAAATTATTGTAATACTTGAGTAGATTTAGTAGAATATATATATATATATATATATATGTATATAGAAAAATAAAAATAAAAACAAAAACTGTGTTTTATGTGAAACCTAGGAATTCTAACCAATTTCTTGTTGTGAGATGAATTTCAGGTTGAACGGAGGACAAAAATGCAAAGGATCGCAAAGGAAAAATTGAGGTGAGAAAAATAATAAAAAGTGGCAATACAGTGAGCCTACGCGATGGCTCCGTGACACGTTGAAGTTTAATCTGGAATTTTTGGAAAATTCCAGAGTACTGGCGCAATGGCTCCGTGTCACAGAGGGCATGCTCCACGTTACCCTCCGTGACACATTGAAGGCAATTTAGCGTCGGGTTACACCGGGTCGCCGGGTGACCCGCGCAAAAATACCTTTTTTTAACCCCTTTTTCCCTCATTTTTTCCCATTTCTCATATCCTCCGTGACAAACACCCAAGAATCCCCCCCTTCCCCAATGTGACACGGACCTAGGAGTTAAAATTCTTCAACTTTTCTTCGATATCGTTGAATTAAAGGTATGTTCGTTAACTTCATCTCATTTATTGACTAATTTTTCCGATTTTGAGCATGGGAAGTGAGGAAAACTTGCCCTAATTGTAAAGTGAGCTTGAATTCATGTAAGCTATTGTTGATTGATGTTTGTAGTATCGTTGTAATTATATGAACTCGATAAATACATAGGTGATCGAAATTCTTGTGAAATTTGTAGCTAGGGTGAGAATTTGAATATGAAGAAGTTAAAATTGAGTTGAAATGGGAAATTCTTATTGGGTTGTGCATGTTGGTTGAGGTAAATTACGTTGTGCTTAACGTTAATATGTTAAAGGCATGATGGATTTTCGGGATAATGAAATTGTTGAAATTGCATAGAAATTGGGGGAATTGCATCGGTTTTGTTGATAGAAATTTTTGCTAAGTGTTATGTGATGAAATGTTATCGATGGTAATAGTGGAGTAGCTGTACGAAGTCTGAGTAGTACATAGGATTTATACCGTCGGGCCCTCTGAATGCATAAGGCATTTTTGTTATTGTTTTTTTTTATTTGAAAGTTAGAAAAAGAGGATTGTCTTGCTGTAATGTTGTGATTGTGGCTAAAGATTAAGTATGGGGTGGCCTAGCTCAACCCAATCTTAGTCATAGCTAATTTTAATTTGAATAACATTGGGACTGTCTGTTTGATTTGATAGGAATGATGGCAAGCAGGCAAGATAAAGGAAAGGGCGCATCTACATCAGGCGCCGGGAGAAAAAGAATCAGACTGGGAACGCAGTCCCAGCAGCACCAGTGGTTCCACGCGGCCAACGTCGTCAATATGGAACCCGATGGGTGACGAACAAAGGGAAGAAATGGTATGCCAAGCATAAGGAAACCAAATACTTCCCCGAGGAGCAAATTTGCTAGGGAACCGTTGGCACAGGAATTCCCCAGAATTGTCCATAGAATTGATGCTGTCGGGCTGAAATTCATCTTCGAAGAGCCCAAGGAGTGCAATCTCCATCTAATTCGGGAGTTCTACGCAAACTGGAACCCGACACTCCGTAGTCACACCGTCAAAATAAGGGGACACATAGTCACTTTTGAGCCCCACCACCTTAATGCCATTTTGGGGGCGGGGCACACAGACGCCCATATACTCCGGCAGCTGAACATCACTCCACCATATGCGGACATCAGGCGCACTCTGTGTGGAGCCCGGTCTACAGCACGGTGGAGCAGGCATAAGGGAAGGGGCTACCATTAGACATTGCCCTACTCACAGATGAACAGGGAAGCCAGGATATGGCTTAAAATTGTTTGTTCCTGCTTGATCCTGGGAGTGCATATGACAGATGTCACCCGGGATCGTGTGTGCTTGGTCTATGCCTTGATGAAAGGGCTGGAGATCAACGTTGGGGCAGTGATAATCTTCGCCATGAAGAGAGCCCGTTTGCATCAAGGGCACAGGTACGAGTTTGGTGGGTTACTGACCACGTTCTTGAGGGGCCTAGATATTGAGGATGAGGCCCTTGACTACATCCCGCAGATGGAGAGGTGGGCCTTAGACGTCACCAAAACTAAGGCACCCGACACCACTCACGGGCCAGTTCTTACACTAGCCGAGCGACATGCTCGGGATGATCAGTACATGGCCTGCATGTTCGGGATGCAGATGCTCCAGCTGCGCATAGGCGGGAGGCCGGCAACAGAAGATGAGCTGTGGCAGCTCGAGCTAGACTACCTTTTTGGCGAAAACGCTAGGGCTCTATGCCGAGTGGGGCCAGTTTTTGTGGAGCCCACTGATGATGTTGTCCCCACAGATGAGGAGACACATCGCGAGGACTCCGATATTGAGTCAGAGGAGGACGACGGGGGCAATTCAGACATGGGAGACGAGGCAGCAGCACCTGACGAAGAAGTTGAATACTTCGATTGATCAGGGAGTTTCACCACCCACTTGTGTGCTATACTGAATTTTATGAACACTGGGGACAGTGTTCGATTTAAGTGTGGGGTGGGAGTAGTTAGGTGTTGGTTGTTTTGTTGTTACTTATGTTTCTGTTCTGTTGTGGTGCTAAATTTGTGACCCTGTGATTTTTGTGTATGTTCTGTATTGGTGTATGTTCTATATTGTAATTAATGTGAAGTTGTTGTGTGCTGCTGAATGTTGTGAGCTGGTTGTGTAAATATTTTTTTTTATTTATCGAAATCATCGATATGTTTAAAAAAAATTCTTTTTTTCTTTTTCGTTCAATCATTTTTATAATTGGGTTTCTCGGCGTTTGTTTTTGGTTCTTTTACCGAGAATAGTCCCATCGAACCGAAGTCGTAATTAGTGATTATTCCCTATGATGGATGGATGACGACCGTCTTAAGGGAAATGTAGTCGATAGGACTAGTTTTTGTCTTTTAATTTTTCTTTTGTTTGCTTGTATCCCAAACGTGTCATTACTTTATGGTTGCGAAATTCTTGTTGTGTGTTGTACATGATACTTAAAATGCAAAGGTGATTCATATGAAAGCGTGCAACTTTGTAAACATGTTGAGATATCTAGACCACAGAGTTCGATTCGGTGTGATTGACGCTTAATGTTTGAATTCTTGTAATTAGCTGATCGAAGTGTCTGTGAATATGTCTTGAGTTGAGCATGTGCAATGAGTGTATGGTGAGGTTTCGATTCTTCCATGCTATTGTGAAGTGTCTAGAACTTGTCTGGTGTGTGTACGAAATGAAATGAAGGATGTGTATTGTAGGAAAGGATGTAGGCATTTCTTTGATTTAACCGAAAGTTTTTTTCATTATCGTACCTACCTTGAATGTACATCCCAGTTAGCCCATTGAGCCTTTAGCCTATTTTTTTCTTTTGTCAAAAAGGTGTAAACCGAGCTTAACCCCTTCTTTTCATTATCCGTGAATTTGATCCAAAACTCTTAAGCACTCAAGAAATAAAAAATAATTTTCCCAAAGTGTCAAGGAGTGAGAATTGTGAAAAGAAAAGAAAAAGCAAAGTGATGAAAGGAAAGAAAAGGTCAAAGGTGCACTTGCTATATATTAAATATAATGAAGACGTATAACTAATCTTTGTTGTTAATTCGAGTGTGCTTAAAGACATGGGAACAAAAATAAAGACAGACTTCAAGAATGGGAGGATGAAGGAAGAATAAATGCCCATAAGGTTGATGGGATGTATTGAAAAAGCACTTAAGGATGCTAGTTGTTATTATTGGTTAGCCCAGTATTTACTAGTTCCGTAGCATACAGTACAATCCGTTAAGTCCTATGTGATCTTACATCACTCGTCCTTATATTAGTGGAGTAATACACTAGAGGCAAGCTTATGGGTCATGACATGATGCATGTGAATTCTTTGGGAGAGAGAGCGAAATTATTTTCATATGCCCCTGCATATAATGTTTTTGAGATCATATGATTGAAAAAAGGGGAAATTCTCTTGTGTTGTGAGGGCACATGCTTGATGAGAGATTTAATTTCGTGTCGGATATCTTGATCAGCAGATTTGCATGAGTTTGCCGAGATCGAGAGTCGATTCTGAGTCTAGGAGGTCTTAATGTGTTGAAGGTCATGGTATTGATAAGACTATGCATGTTTTCTTGATGATTTGCTATATTAAATAATCGGTATAACTGTAGCTTGAATTGTCGAGCCAAAGTAGCCATGATTGGGTGTCAATCGCATGAGGTCTAAGATTATTGTTCGGGGATGAACAAGGATTTAAGTGTGGGGTAAGTGATCTTGGGCAGATTTATATGCCCAAGTGATACTCAAATGTGTCATTTTGTCTTGTTTATCTATCGATGTTTGTACATTCTCATGTGAATTGTAATAAAATGTGAATTTATACTAACCAACATGATTAGCGTTGTTTTGCAGGAAAAATATAATTTTATGAAGCTAAGATGCATGTTGGGAGAAATCGGGATTGGACTCGGAAGCGAGCAAGGAAAAAAGCACAAGGAAAGCACGAATTAAAGGGGCTCCGCGATGGAGCCGTGTCACGCTGCTATCGCGGATGCATTCTGCCTGGATGCTGAAAATAAGCCAAATTCCAGTGAAGGTGCGCGTTGGGGCTGTGGCACGTTGTCCTAGCCCCGCGTTGCACGCCGTGCCACATTGGGCTTTAATACCTGGACGACCGAATTCTAATGAGGGTCCGCATTGGTGGCGTGTCACGAAGGCAGTGCTCCGCGATGCACTCCGTGACACGTTGGTTGTTATTCCGGAAAAAATTCCCACTAGTATAAATAGAACACTTAGGTTCATTTTTTATAATGCTGACTTAGTTGAGCAAGAACGTGGGTTACAGGCAGTTGAGGGGACGAATCCTAGGGTTCTTCTCTATCTCTTTCTCCTTTATTTCAATTGTTTGTATGGTTAACACTTATTGGATGACGTTTAATTCACAAATGAGTGGCTAAATTCACTTCTTGCTGAGGTTAGGAACATTTGTATTAAAATGTAATTATTGATCAATTGGTTTTTCATCTTTTCTTCCATGGTTGTTCTATTGATTCTTGTTCTTATTGCATTAATGTGTGGTCAATGTTAATGTATATCTAAAAAGTCGGTTTCACTCAAGAGAGCAAGAAATTAGAAAGTTGTGAATTGATAGGATATGATCTTTTCTTAGTTTGGGAAAATTGAGAATTGATTTACCTTCAGGATAGAGATATACTTGAAAGTCGTATTAGTCAATTAAGGAATCGGTTTTGTATGGCTAGAACATGAATTTCTTTTTATCACAGAGATGTAGGTGGAAGGTTCATGATTCTTAAGTTGGGTTAAATATGAGAGTTTTAATCCATAGGCAATAATTCTTGACTAGCAACCGGAGGAAAGATTAATCAAATTGTATCGATAATAAATTTCTCTACATGTTCATTTTAGCCTCAGCATGCTCACACTTATAGTTTAGACTCAAATTGTATATTCATTTCAGACTTAGTATAAAATTAGGAAACAAAATATCAAAATCTTCTTTACATTGTTGTCTGTAATTTAGAGTTAAAGTTTATTGACACTTGATTAGATTGCTACCTTAGTCCAGTCCCTATGGGATCGATACTTGGCTTACTTGAGCCACTTTATTACTTGTTTTACCACGTGCACTTGCGTGTAGTTGTGAAAAACACCGAACAGTGCTTGGGGAGATTAGTCACTATCTTGGCCAAATAGTTCCTACCCGTCTCTTAGCCTACATTACAACCAAATTAAAGTCCTAATTGATCCTTGATTCATAATTCTATATTAGTGGAGTATTACACTAAGGACAAGCCTATGGATCATCTTTTGCACGTATGTTGAGTTCTTCTGTGAGAGTGAGTGAAAATTATTTTATTTATGCCCAAGTTAATCTTATTCTATATCTTGTGTGAAAACGGGCATCTCTCCAAATTATGAGGGGCACAATGGTAAGACTTTGGTTTAATCTCGATTGCTAAATTACATATAATTCATGTTGGCCCAAAATATGTCTTGATGAGTTAGTTTTCAAAAACTAAGTGATTTCAAACTTTGACATCTTAATGTTGAACCTTATATGCATGCGAGTGAGTTATTTGAGCTTCATTGATTTGTTTCATGATCCTAAGTGTAAGTAGACCTATTCATAGGATGAATATTGTGCTTAATTGTTAGAAGTAAAGTAGTAGATTGTTCGAGGGCGAACAATAGTTTAAGTGTGGGGTGTTGATGAAGGGCGTACTCACGCACTTCATAGACATATTTTGCCAATACTTTACTATGTTTTGAGAACAAATTATGTGTGTTTGCATGTGTTTATGTTATATATATGTGAAAATTAGCTAACGCATGAGATTAGATATTTTCAGGGCTAAAAAGGATGGATTTTAATGTATTTGAGGCTTATGGAATGAAGATGAAAAGAAGTTGAAGTCGTGGGCAAAGGGTGACTTTAGAAGATGCAGAAACAATATACCTGACGGGTTGAGGGAATGACTCGTTACATCTGGTAATGAGTCGTGAAGTCAGTTGTGAAAACTGTGACAGAAATTATTGACAAAGTAACCAGTGGAGATAACGAAAGACATAACGAGTCGTTAGTTGACTAAACGACTCATTGGCAGATCACTGGAACCAACCGTAAGGTACACTGAAAATTTGAAGGAGTTAGACCACGAGGGGCCTAACGACTCGTGCCCATGCAAAATGAGTCATTAGGTGACCCGTTGCCACAACTGGCAACGCGAAAGTGGTTAGGGAGACGCGCAAGGCTCCTAAAACGGTAAAAATTGGCTTTTCTACTACAACTAGGAAAAGAAAAAATATAAATCCCAAGTCAAATTTATCAAGGAACAAGGAAAACATAAATCTACTACTATAAATACCCCTTTATTTTCATGTAATATGGATGTCTTCAAGAGTTGAAGTTTTAAGTTTGAAATTAGAGTCTAAAGTTTTAGAGAACAATTAGAAGCCAAGTATTAGACAAGTCTTAACACGTTTTGAAGATATACTTAGGGATACGATTGTAAAGTTGTTCTTCTTTATTTTTGCAATAATCAAATGAGTTTCTTCCTATCATCATTGTAAGTATTTACTTTTGTCTATGAGTGTTATGAATTTATTTATAAACATAATAAGTTAAAACCACCACAACTAGGGTTATGGGAACCATGACGAATTAACACACATAGGTAAAATACTTAGTGATTCTTGGACGGATTTTATGTATGTATTGTTTCTTCCTTAATTTTAATTGATTTTTAACGGTTGCAAAGGTTAGAACTTGATTTATTCTTACTTATCGGATCAAGGAGGTAGTGAATGGGAAAAGGGATTAACAACGGATATTTGAGGCTATCAACCCTCATCTAATAGCTTGACCTTGTACGGAAATAGCTAATCCGATATCAAAGGTAAGGGTTAGTAAAGCATAAACCCGTAGACGGACCAAGTTGTGTGGTGATAATCATCTAAATAGGGTACCAACCATTTAAGTGAAATTAACTTACCGATATTGCATGCTAAGCACCGGAATAGATCACTAGTATAAAACGCCTTGTGGTTATGAAGTTATGGGGAACACTTACCCTAGTTAGTTGCATTAATTTGGAAACAACAAACAATTTCTCAATATTGTTATTTATTACTTTTACAAATTCCCCCCTCTTAGGAAATAATTAACTAAAATTCTTAAGCATTAATGTTCTTCTACATCCTTCCGTATTCTCTGTGGGATCGACCCCAACCTCTAGTTGAATTCTTTATCGACAACGCGCGCTTCATACTTCGTAAGGAGGTGTGGTTTCAGCGTTATCAGTATGATATACATATGGCTAAATGGCAAGGATGTTCAGGTAAACAAGTGTGATACAAGATACACCGACATGATTTAGGTACGAAGAGAGAGGCACATTTGAGATGTAATACGTGGTGATGTAGGTACTCGCACGACTCGTCATTTTGGGGTGGTGACAAATGGTACCTTTTTTAAAAGTTTTTAATTGTTGGAGCATGGGGTTTTAATATTATATATATATATATATATATATATATATATATATATATATATATATATATTAAAGTGCATTACTTTAGTGAGTATAAATTAACAAAATATGGTCAACTATCCATGGTGTAACTTATATAAACACTAAGTCATATTCTTCCCGCAATCTTCTACTAATTACCCCACTATACCTCAAGTTGTTTTCCACTATCTTATATTTACTATATGGAAGAAATCCTACAACTACATAAAGGATGTTTTCTTCTTATTTTTTATGTAGAAAAAAATGAGAAGTGTGAAAAAATATTATAGAGTGTCTTGAGGTTAATGTAGTGAAAGAAAGAGTTGAGATAAAGAAAATTATTTTAAATCTCCAACTAATCCACTATATAAAAACAGAGTAATTTTATATTGAAGCAAGGTGTTCTCTTGGTGGATCTTTGAATTTTTCAACTAATTCGGAGGTTTTTTCATACGATATTGCTGGTGTTAGAAATATAGTTGATATGCCTTATATCCAATCTCATGTAAGATGATTGAACGTATTTATTTGATATGATGATTGAACATATTTTATTTGAACTTTATTTAATATAACATATGACATCTAATATTCTTTTATTATAGTTATAATCAAATTATTTAATTAATATGATAAGGTCCTTCATAAAGTTTTGAGATTTGGCATTATGATGGAGATCATGATAATGAGAGAGTCACATCTCTTATAACCTAATCTAAAATAATTCTTGATTGTAGGATTACTAGTTTGAACATTAGTAATTCTATTAGATAAATATGCATGTGGTGGTCTTTATAAGATAAATATTAACTTATCTCAATAACTAAATCACATACATAAATGATGCATATATGTAACACCCCAAAAGTTTCTAAAGCTAAATCCTAGACTTGGGGTGAAAAACCAACAGAAAACTAGAAAATTTTCTTAAGATGACTCATCAAACGAGCCGTTGTTAGAAACAACGGTCTGTTAGGATGGTCGTCAGTTGCCTGGCAGATTCCTTTCCCCCGGTACAATGAGCAATGCAACGACTTGTTGCTTCTAATAACAAGTTGTTTTTTTTATAGTGGCGTCCATCCAGAAGCTGGTTAAAAACTTTACCCAGAACCAACAAGCCCAGTAACGAGCCATGGACGGAATCAATGACTCGTCCTATTGAGCTATTGGAAGAATCAAGAGAGGGTGAGAAATCCCCTCCAATGACAACGATTAGATACAATGACCCATTGTTTCATCCGATGAGTTGTCCTGTCCGTCCATTGGGGGAATCCAGAACTTGTTCAAAATATCCTCAGCGACAACGAGCAGAACTAAAGACTTGTTGGTTCATCAAATAGGTCATTTCTCCCATCCATGGTTCATTCCAATAGCTGGATTTTTGAGACCCAGGACCAATGAATAGTCAAATGATTCGTGGTTACCCCCAATGACTCGTTGTGTGACCCATTGAATCCTGACGGTTAGTTTTCCAGACATTCCTCCAAAAGTATTTTTGTAACTTCCAGCTATTTTAGCTCCTAAGTTACATCGCTTTGGGGTAACTTATTAGTGGTTAAGGGGAGTTAGTCTATTCTTCTCCCTCATTTCTTATAAAATCTCTTTGAAATAGAATGTAAGAATGCAAGGTGTCTTTCCAGCAAAAGCTAGGGTCCGTTTCTTCTCCAGATTTCCAAGAGCTTCATCAGGGGATTCTTCTACGGGTATGTGAGAATTCAACAAGGAAATTATTTTATTTATGTGTCCCAAAACTATTCTTATAAATATTTTTCTATACTAGCCCTGTAAGAGTTACGAACTAAGAATTTTCAGATAAATTATGAATGCTTTTTAATTCTGATTGTTTTGTTAGTCCTATTACCCTAGTATATGATCTTTATGATTTTGTGTTAAATTTTATAGAATGATTTTTATCCCTAGCTTTAAAATGATTCTTGGGTTGATCTTTTCATGATTTGAAAGATGGTCTAGAATGCTATGTTTTCCATGGAATACAGTTAACACATGATCCTCACCTTGTATGATTTGACGTAAAATCATTATTATCAAACTATGAATATACTCAGTATTCTTCGAAAATGTCAGCTAATCAATTTGACTTTTATCAGTCTTTTGAGAAACTCAGTAAACTGAGTAGTGTTAGTTTATCAACTTTGCCAGTTGTTCTTAAGACCGTTACGATGCTTTCAGATAAAGCAGCTCTGACGAGTCTTAGAATAAAGTTTCTTTTAGGTCCTTAGACTCTTAGAACACTTCTAGATAAGTAGTCCTGACTTAGTCTTAGGACATCAGTTTCATGCTATCAGCATAGTTAGACACATTTAGGATTTCTAGTGGGAGTATTACTTAGTACCTAGCAAGTCGGGGTTCAGCGCATCCAGGTTCCCAGAACTACATTGCCACCATAGGATATTAGCCCGAATGGGCTCCAGACAGTGATCACTCAGTTCAGCCACTATACCTTAGCAAGGTACAGTGGGCCTTCTCTGATGAAGGGTATGCATGGGACTTCATGTTTAGCTCATGTGGTTATATGTCGATTATAATTTCTCAGTGATAAAGTTGAAATTTAGAATGGGCTAAGTTAAAATTAGGTAGCTCTAAGCGTAGTGCCTCCGCATTGGACTGATTCCACTATAATGGGACCGTTGCAGTGGAAGATCCCTCACTACAGCGGGTCACGCAGACCAGAACTCCATAATTCTATCTAGATTTGAATTTAAAAACCTATTTTATAAGGTTTGGCGAACAAAAACGCCCAAAAAACATTGGGATTTCTTATAAGGAAAAAAGCTAAGAAGGCTAGAAAGGGCGAGGACTTCACCATCCGCCACGATAATTCTCTACAAGAATCCAGAACTCAAGGCAAGCATGCCACACGTGGTTTTTCTTGATGGCAGTTTGGCACCCAAGTAAGTTGTGGATTATCTTCGTGTTAGACTTTGATTAGCGATTCGTATAAGTGTATATGATTGATGTGTCATTGATAAGTAAAATGGAAGTTATGAGAAAAAATCTTTCAAAATAAATTCGGATGTGTTATTTAAAATGTAGCAACACTTGTACGCAACAACTAACCAAGGTTCCCTTATCACAATCGATTCAGGATCAGGAATTAAATAATTCTCATCTAAAAATTTGAATGTACTTTAGCCGTTGTATGATTCAATTGCTCCACCACAATGCACATAGAAAAGACCTTAAATGAGGTTAGGGGTAAAAATATTAGTTTTCCTAACATTGGAAGGGGGAAGATAATTAGCAGTTGAGAATTATGTGTTGGATGAATTATCTAAATCCTCGATAAAATTGCAAAGTTAAAGTTAAAGAGATAATTCATTTGCAAAATATTGTAAATCAGTTGCCAGATGTATTTACTGACCATTTATTATAATCCAGTTGCAAATACTCCAATGAAAATTAGAGTCCTTGAGGGACAAGCCAATGACACGCCTGAAGCGTGACAGATCAATTGGTTCCAAAGGTAAAAACTCCTTTTAGAAGGAGAGGAGCAAATGACCAATATGGTTAGAATAATGAGCAAGTGCTTTAAAAAGAGCACCACGATATAATACTTCAAATCTTGACAAAGGTTCAAGTACCTGAAAATGATTAAAAAATAAAGAGATCTCAATAAGTTATGTCATACAAATTGATATTAAATGACCTTCGACGATATCTTTGATATAATATAGCACTCAATATTATAAATGGTAAAGAGGGTCTTTAATTCAAATATGTCAAAGAGTGTGGAAAAATAAGTAATTGATCAAATAAAATTACGCAATTCAAGTATATTTTGTTTCACTTGAAAAATTAAATATTTAGACCTATAGTTCAAAGACCTCAAGTTGTAATGTCAATGGGGTACAAATATATTCATGTGAGAAAGGTGAAATAAAAAATAAAGCTGTAAGATATAGAGTATGACTTGTGTCTTATAGCATAAAAGTCTATCTCAAAAGTCCTAATATTATTATATTGTGATGTCTTCCTTTGGTGGATGGAATTTTTTTCGGAATGCTTATCAGTTTGGCAATACATAGAAAACTTGATATGCATATAATAAAATTATTTTCATGTCTAGACAGACAATTAAATTTATATGAAAATCCTCAAAAGGTTTAAAAAACTTTAAAGCGATTTTATTGAGTATCCCAATGATTGTGAGATTACTTAGCATAAAGAAAGTTCAATTTGAATGTCATGAAAATGGTCGAAAAATAGATTGGTGCACTTATGTTTTATTGGTTATACGAATGCAGGTCATTGCATGAAGTTATTACTTCAACAATTTATCTGCATGTGAGGTTACTGCCATATTATCAAATTCTACAAGACAATTAATTATTAATACTTATTCAAGTCAAGTTAAGCTACTAGCAACTTATAAAGCAAGTAACTCAACATATAGGAGATGTGTGATTTTCTTTGAGAAGGAGATTACAATATTTATGAAAACGATATTGGTTATTGTGTAGCTCAATTGAATGAAGAATATATCCTAGAAGACAAAATAAAGTACATTTCTGAAAAATCCTTTTTTAGGACGAGCTTCAACAGAATATATATAAGATTGGACTGCATCGTCTCCGAGAAACAATGTGATTTTTTTTACAAGGGAGTAAATTTTGCGTTGCACTCTTTTTTTCTTAGTTAAATTTTATCCATTGAATTTTTCTGGAAAGATTTTTAGTGAGGCAGCAAACAATGCGTATTAAAAGATATATGTACTTCTTTTTCTTCAATTGACATTTTTTTCTACAGGATTTTTTCTAGTAAAATTTTAATGAGACATATTATCTATCAAGACATAGAGATCCAAGAGGGAGTGTGGTGAAACTAATAATTGTGGATATCCACTGCTCTAGAAATAAATCCTCCATTATTGCTCACTATTGGTATAACTCCCAAACCTTCATAACCTACCCCTTAATCTTCCCCCATGAACTTGATGGTTAATGTCATGTTTATAACTACCCTGTTGTAAGCCTCTGTGTAACACTATAAATTGAGGCATAAGAGTTCACATTGTATACTCTTGAAAGATACTTGAACACTCTTGAAAGACTTGAAAAGTACATGAAAGGAATAAGAAAAATTATATCTTCTCTCTACGCTCTCAGAGTACTTCCTTTACTTGTTTTGTCTATATATTTTATCTTATCTTCTTACTTAGTTTTATGACACTTTAAGTCATTATATCACACAATTTTCTGTGTATTTGATATCATTTAGTGGGTCGAGTACTGGACATAAGTTGAAGAGTCCAATTTCAATTATGGCCCAAAAGAAACCAAATGCTCTGACTGACTTAACATAAGAAGAAAAATGGGCCCTTACAAAACCCAAAGACTTTCCTTAAAGCAACCAACAGTATAACAATATTAACATAACCAGCATTTTGTTTGTATAAAATCTGTTATTACTACTATTATAAGTACTAACTCATCATTTTAGTTAATTACTTATTCATTAATGTAAAAAAATCATAACTAATTGAGTCATAATTTATATATATGTTAATTATGTGAGATTATTTGGTATGCTATATTTTATGCAAAACAAATTAAAAAACTATCAAACATAATATTAATCACATAAACTAGTTTTAATACACGAATAATTTTCTTCCTAAGTAACCAAACGAACCCTTATTGACTTGACATGAAAAGTGAAGTACTCGATATTCAAGTTTGTAATAAAAGAGTGTGCTTAGATATATATGCACGGGGAAATCTAAGGAAGATACCCGTTATTCTTTCTAAAATATTGTGTACTAGTATACTCCTTCGATTTTCTTTTACTTGTCACACTTTCTTATTTTAGAGTCAAACAATAATTCAAATCACATAACTTAATTCAAAAATTATAATCTCAAAATAATTTAATTCAAATATCAAAAAGGAAACCTAATAATATAGGGAACAACGATAGTCTGAAGTACGAACTCATAGGAGTAAGAAATGTTTAATCTTGTGTTTAGAGAACTGACTATATCATCATGTCTCTTTGTTTGTTACATCAAAAAATTTGAGAGCACTCGATATATGTGTAAATAATTTAAATGAGTTGTACATGAGGTCATATTTAAAGTAGCTAAGATGGAATTTTTCTGGTTGTTCTTAAGCGATTTGTACTATATATTCTAACCAAAATAAGAGATATATATATAAATAGATAGATAGTACCACACTATGAAAAAAGAAAAAGTTTGAAAATATACCATGAAGAAATTTCTTTTATTGTTTAAAATTATTATATATATAATATTATTTGCTTCAGTTATCTCGTACTATTTTTTATTGTTATTACTATTCTCTTTTTTATTATTTCAGTATGATAGTTTTGCAACTATATTTATTTTATATACTTGAATTTTATTATGTTCACTTAAAAATAGAATCTATCAAAAATATCTCACTATTTTCACAAAATAGAAATTAGACTACATATAATACTATCTTTCTCACTTATAAGGTTAACTTAAATATGTTGTGTTACAGTGGGTATATTATAGGGTGGCGAGCCGAATACCTTTCGTCAAAAAATTACATTATATATATGAAAAATTATGTCAGTATATAAATTAAAATTTATTTTATATATATATATATATAATATCTTTTGTAAAATTTCTGACTTCATCAGTATTGTATTATGATAAAAATTATTTGATATGAATTCTTTTGAAAAAAATGTTTTAAAGGGAGTACATTAACAAATCACGGGCAAGCAAAGTGAAATTTACGGGGAATCTAGTAAACTTATCGACTTCAACCTGAATTATATGTCAACTTAATGTTCGTGTAACTTATCAATAAACTACTTTTCAATTCAATTTAGTTATCACATATTATTTTTTAAAAGTTAATTTAATTAATTTTAAAATTAAATTAAATTAAAATTAAAATATTAAAAATTTATAATTTTTTTATATTAATATAACAAAAAAATATATTTTAAAATATTAATCAAAATTTAGACCGGTTAACTCTAAGAAAAAAATAACAAACACTTTTTAACAAAGGAAGTACTTATAAGTTATATTAATTTTTTATTTTAAGCATTGTATAAGATTTTGAGTTTAAGCTGGAATGTTCATTGATATGATTACATTCGATCTGATAAGATAGCATGTATATATATATAATCAATAATATACTCGGTATATTTTTATAAATAGGATTATAAAAAATAATATATATGTAAATTTATTTTATAATATAAAAATAAAAAAAAATTATTTTTAATAAATTATTAATTTAAATAAAATATTTTAAAAATTAAACCTATGAAATGAATTCAGTAATAAAATATCATGCTAAAAAATAACCAAAAGAAAATAGCAATAACAAATAACGATAACGACTATTAATCACTATCAGTATCCAAAATTCAGTTTGAAGCTATTAAAAATGCTAATTAAAATGTACGTCCTTATCCTAATGCATGGAATCAATAGAGTTAATTAAATAAGTAAGTCTCATACTTAGGTTCATATAAATTAATTATAAAGAACCTTTATTTTAAGAAAATCTAAAGATTAGCACGTGAGTCCTACTAATCTCTCCATTTGTCTTAACCAAATTATTATAGGGGCTTCAATTCACATACTTCCAAAAATAATCCTATTCTTAACTACATTATGTCTTTTCTTAATTAATACTTTAAAATTAGAAGTTAATAAAATAAGCAAAGTGAAAATTTTAAAAACAATTATTATAAAAATAAGGAGTGGGGTCCACGTGGGGAAGACTATGACAGTATTTTCCTTGAATGTACCCCACAGTGGGGACCACTTTGTCGACCCACCACGTGGTGCCTCGTGACCGGCACGTTCAAAACCCTAATTTCTAGGTTAAGTTTTAGTACTTCAATTCTTTACTTAAATAATTTTGACCCCTCTTTTTCACTTTTTATTCTTTTCTAGACTAGAAGAGAAAAATGAATTGCAGTTAGCACCCTAATTTGTTGTGTTGACATAATCCAACCCCGTTAGTTTGGTTTTCTATGAAGAGCCCCTTCACCTTTAGTACCCAAAATTGTTAAAGCCATACACGTCTAGGGATAAATGAGCTAGGTAACAATAACAATAATAATATACTCAGTATATAATTTCATATATAAAATATAAGATGAACAGAATGTATCATATCTTAAAGATACCTTTGGAGAGTAAAGAAGCTATTTCCAAATAGGCTCTTGATTCAAGATATTTTTCAAAATAAATTAGAAAGAAATGTGAATAAGACCGGCGGTAGTAGTTGACAAACTAATATGAAAGATGGGAATTCCTAACAATCAGAATAGGAATTTCTACCAAACAGAATTGAAAATTAAATCAAATAGACTTTTCTTTGTAGAAAAAAAAAAAAGTGAATTAGTAATTTCTATTAATATGATTTGATGTAAAATCTGAAAAAATTGACAAAATTTTATATATATCACTTTTTACCCTTTTTCTTTTTGCATTTAAGAATATTTTATATGTATTTTCCTATTTTTCTATATATGGGGGTTGGATTTTTTATATGTAGGTTAAAGGCAAAAGATTATTTGAGTATTATTAATAATGGTAGTAGCTATCACAAGTCATGACTATTATTCTTGGATAGGTTCCAAAGTAGTCATGTTAGTGACTACAAGTAAATGTTTTGGTACGAAATAAGAGAACAAATAAATAAATGTTAGTGATGAAGATAGATGGTACATGTTTGCTACGTGAATGTTAAAGAGGCCCCCTTCTACGGAAAATTCTAATATTATTATTTTCTCTTTTTTAATAAGTAGCATTTGTAGCTTTTAAAATTGAACTTTTTAGTATAAATTTAAATAAATATGGAACGTCTGAGTAAGAATTTAAAAATATGACCTCTTGTGTTTGGTATAGAGAGATTCTTTTTTAGTTCCTCACTTATTGTTTGATAACTATTTTAAAATCAGACTAGATACATACTCTTGTAAAGAGATTTTATATTAAAAAATAAATTGGGCTTTATATTCTTGGGTTCATAAATGTTAGGTGTCTTTATCACGTTGGATCTTTATCTGCAACTCATAATTGGGCTTTTCTTTTTAGCTCATTATTTAGAAATAGCCCAACCTAACCATTATTTGGAACTATAAAAAGGAGATCTTTACGCAATTGTTCACCATTCGCATAAATACTTTTATTTTAAAATAAATTTTAATTTTTATTTTTAAAATTTATATTTATTTTTAATTTTTCAGCATTTTAGTAATAAAAAATAATTAAAAAATGCCATTGATAGCATAAAAAAAATGCAAGATAAAAAAAGAATTTGCAAGGCATAAGTTTTGACACAAGTTGTGCCTCAATGCATAAGTTCACATAGTTTATGTCTCAGGTCATAAGTTCAGTGGCATGACTTGTACCTTGGGGCATAAATTTAGTAGCGTAAATTTGTGTCTTCGGGCAAAAGTTCAGTGACATGAACTTGTGCCTTCGAGCAGAAGTTCAGTAGTATGAACTTGTTTCTTGGGGTAAGTTCAATAGCATGAACTTCTACTGCATAGGGTTAATCTATGTCTGACAATTTTATTTTATTTAATATTAAGAGTAAAAATTTCTCTTGCAAATTAGATAACACTTAAAAGACTACCTCGAAATAGGGGTTGTCCATGCAAAAACTTGTGGCAATTAAAGTATTTCCTCAATCATGCTCATTTATTTTCATGTTCATCAAAGTATTATTTTTGAGAAAAGAATATATATGCTCATAAAAAATTAAATATTTACATGGGAATGTCCTTTTAATTTGAAGTCCTTCAAAATAATTTCACAAAATGCCTATTTTTTTTATTTTTTGGGCTAACGTCGATGTCAAACTTTTCATTTTTTATCTCTTAGTTGTCACTATCATGATATTAGTTTTTCTTTTTGATCCTTCTTTCTTTAATTGTTCCTTTTAAGTTAGTTTAACTTTTTTGTTAATAGTTTTTTGGCCTTTTCTTTTTATTTGTTTTGGTTTATTTTCTAAATATAAAAGTAAATATAGTAGTTAACTATCTTTAGGCTAATAAAAATAGTTAAAAATTAAATAATTAGACTGCAAAAAGAAGTAATTAAAAAAATATTAATATCGATAGCTACAACAATAATATATCCAGTGTAATCTCATAAAATGGGTATGCGGAGGGTAGAGCATATGTAGACCTTACCTGTATTTGAAGTGAAAATAATACGGTACACAAAATTCAAAAAACAATAGATAATATCATAAATTTAGGGGTAAGACACTTTTGGAGTAATTTTACACTTACTAGTATTGGCGGATTTTCTAAACAACGCTCTATCTCCTACTAACCTACTACCTTGATTCGTGTCCTCCACAACCTCCTATCTAGGGTCATATCCTCAGTAAGCTGAAATTGCGTCATGTCTTCTCTAATCACCTTTCCTCGGCGCTTTTTCGACCTACCTCTACCTCTCCTGAAATCATCTATCAACAAATATACCAGTATTTTTTCATTTATTAAACATAGCAGGAGTTTTTTTTTCAAAACATATATAATATCACGCTTCGCATTTCGCTTAGGACTTAGAATTTCACTCACGATTTAAAGTATAAAAACTATATGAGATATGCATATAACTATATAAAAATTTGAATAAAGTTCATGTTACGTTTCTGAAGGAAAAAAAAACATGTTTTGAATTTTGCTCAGGGCTTCACATCTCATTCATGATTTCATGTATAAAATATGTATATAATTATAATTTTTTATATAAAATTCATGCTAGTTTTACGGAGAAATGCATGTAAATTTTATATATAAAAATATGTGTATATATTGTGTGAGTGTGAATGTGCGTGTGAGTATATATATATATATATATATTGTGAAATTTTGAATCTCGAGTTGAAACTTTAAAGTTGCATAGAATTTAAGATTGTGATTGAGGTACCCTTGGTTTGCTATTGATTTTGAATCACATTGACTTTTTTTTCTAGGTTTTCTATAAAATAAAATTTTTTTTTGTTTAGTAGATAAGAAAAATATCTATATATTTAGTTATATAAAATTTTATTTAGTTATGAGATGTGATTTTTTCATTAAAAAATAAGTGTGGCAATAAAGTTCCAAAGTTCCACATTTGAAATTTCATTATAATGTACTAGACTTTCATCAGTGAAATTCCATAAGAAAATTAACTATTTGTGAATTTTGCCCTTTGATTAGTATAAAATAAACTTCACCCGATATTCATTTTTGAATATAGCTTTTAGTAAATGGCTCAATTTTGTATGAGTCATGTGGATTTTTTTTATTAATGATTTTCTATGCTATTTTCACCAATTTAAATTTATTAAATTACTCAAATTTATACTTTGATTTATGATTTTCTTTTTTTTACTAAGTTTATATTTAAGATAGGGATAATTGCATAAATATACACCTTACAATACTATATTGTTATCACGTAGCTAAATTTTTAAGTTTTCGATGCATGACCTAATATTTTTTCAAAGCAGTGATTAAAAGATCAGTATACAATATCATACACCCGTATATAACATAATACAAAAACTTCATATTTTATTTTTTTACAATAACATTTAAAACCTTGATATGCAATGTTATATACTCAGTATACAAATATTATACAAAAATTCAAAAAGTGTTTATCCATTCATATACGCTATTATACAATATTATATAAAAAACTGACTCCGTCTTATTCCTCGAATTTAAACATTACAGCCATCCAACACACCTCAAAAATTACACAAAACCACCCTAAAATTGCAGATTTAGGCTTTTCAATTTGTACCAGAACTTTTACAACAATATCCACTCGAAATGGAGCTTATTTATGATAATTCAATTTCCAAACCTTGAAGCTTCGAGCTTCAACAATGGACGTCTGTGAAATTTCTACTTACAATAATACCAACAGAAAAGAAGGGGAAGAAAAAAACAAAAATACAAAAAAAGAAAAACGAGAATAGAAAAAAAATATATTTTTAAATTGTTGGATTAAAGGATGAAATTTACATAAAATTTAGCCGAAATGCTAAAAAATTAAAACATAGATTAAATTTAATAGTATTATTTTGTGAAGAAATATATAATATAATTTTCTTTTTTAAGGTAACTAATTTTTCATATATTTTGTATTCTTATATTGTTGTTGTTCTAATTATTATAAGAAATTTTATATTTAATCAAATGTTTAACGTAAAATGCAATAGAAACAAAAAGGATAATTAATTGAAAAGCTAAAGCAAATTCAAGCGCGTGTGAAAGCTTCTTTGTCGTTTCGCCGTCATTTATCCAGTAAGATGGACCCCACATTCTACGTTACTTCACGTGGGCTGAAATCAACTTCTCTTTTGTTTTTATTTTTCGTTTTCAATTAAATTATTTTTTTTCATTTTATTATAGCTATAAATTTCGTTTTCGATCTCCATACACTGCCCGTCAGCTGTCTGCTGCCCGTAACTCTCCCGGTCACTTTCCCACGTGCACGGTCAACCTCACCCCATTTATGTGCGCCACACCCACTCCACGCGTGTCTCTTTTTGTCTGTTGCCTTCGATTGATGCTAACAACAATCTTTTTTTCAAAAATTATTTATTTATTTATTTATTGATGCATTTAGATTCTCTTTTTATTGATGCTAAAAAAGTTATTGTTACGAATAATAAACTTATAATACAGGCAAAAACTCGAACTAGGTAAACATATATAAAATTATATTTTTTCTAATTTTGGATTATGTCTAATTAATTATTCAATACCACTGCAAAGTATGAATCAATTATTCAAATAATTAGAAGATTTTCTGTTAGGCACAGTATGAATCATTGAACCAAAAAATACAGAATGTGACTTAATTCATGCAACTGATATTATTATTATTATTATTATTATTATTGTTATTATTATTATTAGTAAACTGGTTGTCAAAGTTTGACCAGTAAAATGGGAGCCCACGTTGGCTTGCATGATTCATTATTATTCATGCATAAAAATATTACTTCCTTCATGATATAATTTAAATTTTAAGGGGCAAAAAAAAAAAATTAATCACCCTTTTTTTGTATATTTTTAAAATATTTTAAATTATTTATTTTTATAACTTATATTATTTTTATGTATTTTTTAAATATATAATTATTTTAAAAAAATTATATATACGAATTTATGATAAACTAAAAAAAATTAAATTATATCACGATGGAATGAGTAATGTCGTTCGATGATTAATAAATTATTATTAGATGAATTATTTAATTTATGATGAATCCAATATAAGTATCAATTATTGTAACCCCTCACAGAAAGATACAAGTAGGAAATTCGTCCTTCACACCTGTACTATCATTGAGTTCATTCAAAAATAATGAAACTATATATCTAAAGCATAATAAAAATATTTTATCCTTTGTTTCTTTAGGAAAAAAGTTTCAGCTTTGGCCCAACTCATAAGTTTGACAAATATATATATATATATATATAAGTTTATTAGTATTAAAGTATTAAAAAGAATGAAATACGTAATTACCGTTAGTTTGGCTCAACGGTTAAGTTTCATTTAATCATCTTTGATAATTATATCTTAATATATGTGTATCATATTAATATTCCTCACGATGTGTGCATTTAAATTCCTACAAGGCATTTTATCAAATTTTAAATAATAATTATATCTTAGTGTCAAATACATTGAGGTTAATTATATAAATCTAAAAGTAGAAGTATCGCTAAATTTTGACATAGAGATACATTAAACTCTGTGGTATTTTTAACGTAATTTTATTCAATAATATATATAGTGTACAATAATATATATATATATATATATATATATATTGGTGTGTGAATTTTATTTTTTTATATAGAATTAAAAAAAATCTATCCGATAATCCACGATATCACTAGAAAATAATTAATTCAAAGTAAAAAACAACCAAAAAGTTATGCCAACACGATGTTTTGCATCCAATTTATCGCAAGGAATCCTTGATTAGTCAACCGCTCATTGTTTTCGGTTATTTTACGACCAAAGTCATAATTATAATTGACAAAAAAAAAAAACTACCCTTTTATACCCCTCTCTATTATTTATTTTTCAAATAATTAAAGACACAATTAATTAAAACGTTATTTATTATTTTATTTATTTTATTTTATGTGATAATATTTTATTTTTAATATATAAAAATATTAATATGTTATATTTCAAAATAATTAACTTTTATTTTTTAATTTTACCTTTAATAACACGACTTACATATTACACATATATTTTACCTATTTAAGATTAGAAATTTTAAATTTTCTCATTTATTGCTTAAATTCTTTTCCAATAAAATAGGTCAACATAAAACAAAAAAGAAGCAACATAATTTATTTGAAAAATCAATAATAATATAATATACTTAATGTAATTTTATAAGTGAGATCTAAAAAACATAACGTGTATACGTTTATTTTAACATATTTTGAATTTCAAAGTATCGTGTTTGCCTGAACCCGTCTCATATTCATATATAGTCACAGTATGATCGTAGTGGTAGCTTTCTTTAAAAAAAAAATTCCCAATCAAATAGATTGACATAGAACAAAAGAGAAACAATATAATTAAGTATAATAATGATAATATATTTAGAATTCGAACAAAAATAGTGTATACACCTCTATTAATGGGGTTTTGTTTTTCTCAAGTTCATTGTAAAATTGATGCCTTTGCCCTTCAAGAACAAATTGACCTTTATGTCCAATTGGATGAATTTTCAATTATTAGTCTTAAAAAAATGAAATAATAAATAAATTATGAGGTCTAAATTCTTGAAGTCCAAGCCAGCCGTCACAACCCCATATAGCTGAAGTAATTGGGTTCAAAATCCGTTACGAAAATTGGATCAAAATAGCTGACAAATGATAAGGTCATTCTTGTCATTTCATCGCATATAGAGGACGCTGACGTGGGGGCCATGCAGAAGATGCTGCTTACGTGTCAACATTTAGCCATCTACCTGACATCATTTTAAATTCAATTGACGTGGCGACCCCTGACTGTACACGTCATACATGCAGAGTGGCTATTTTTGTGGGGTCCTTTTACAAATAGTATTGGATACTGTAGGTACATCTAATTTTGAGTATATTTGGAGTTTCATGACAATCATGCTTTTTAATTTGATAATGTACTAAGTTTTGCAAAAGTGAAAAATCTAGTGAAAAAGTTGAAAATTTATGGTACGGTTATAACACGTGTTTGATCATGAAATTTAAATAAAAATATTTTTATAAAAATAAGAAGATTGAGCAAAAAATTTAAAAGAAAATAGAGTAAAATTGAAAAATAATAACAACATTTTAATGACTAAATGTTATTTTTCAAAAAAAATAAAAAATGAAAAATTCTTATAAGCAAATGGATCTAAAATAATTATTTGGAGAGTAGGTTTGTTTAGGATTTTATTTTAGTTTAAATTTTGATTCTTATCCGTATTTTTTAAGTGTTTTCTTATAAAAGTTTAGTAAGTATTTATTAATAAGAATGTCAATTGGGACAGAATGGGGCAAGGAACGACAGGGTAAGACAATTTCTAACCAACGGAGAGTCAAGATTTTAAAAAATACTTTTTGATAACGAATATAAAATAGATATAAAACAGAGCAGGGCGAAACTGAAGTATTTGAGGTAAATAATTAAATAAAATAAAACAAAATTTTAACCAAAAAAAAAAAAACTTAATCCACTTCGTTTCGATGTCATCTCTACCTATTTGCTCTAAATAAATATATATCTTCAAATTTTATAAAAAGCCTTAAAATTGATTAAATACATGTTGTTAGAGTCCACAAAGTTCATTGTGTTTCCTCAGGGAATTTAATCCCCTCATTGTACTCGAGGTTTTGGATACTTCTTCCCGATATAAAATGGATGTACTTATTAATGGTGTAGCAGTATCTCAAACATCAAAAACTTCGTCGAAAACTAAAAGTAGTAGCAAATCACACAATATACTCGATATTATTTGTTCAAAAATATGCAGAACGTTCGAAAATTCTATAACAGAAATGAAGGAAAAAGACCTTTATTTATAGCCAAAGAACTGAAGTGAAATGGTGTGAAAACAACTATTCAGATGGTGTCTGTTCGAAATGATAACCGTTAGGAAGGAAATATTTCAGCTTGATCTGTGTTATACCTACGCTTCCGAGGCCAGGCCCCCCACCCCACATTGGTGCAACGCAGGTCCAAGTAGTATATTTTCCTTGCTTCTGCGCTGGCACCTGCGTTCTGCAGGTGAGGACTCGCGACATGCAGGTGCGAAGCAAGTCCAAGGAAGTAACTTTCAGTGCATTCTGCGCTGACACCTGCGTTCTGCAGGTAGGAACTTGCGGCACGCAGGTCCACTGTCAGATTGCGCGAAAGGATATTTGACAATAACACTTCCTTGGAGAAACCGTTGTATGACTGATATTTGTTTGGATAGGATTATTATGTTAAGACGGAATGAGTCAAAGTGGGTTTGTTATACCTCGTAAGTTCCTAATGATTAGTAGGCCTATTCCTACGTTAGTTAAGAGTTTTAGAGTACAACGTGTACGAGAAAGGACCCGGGAAAAAGGTCGAACGAGCATGGAGTCAAGCTTGCAAGGGAGAGGGCCGGACCAACTGCCCAAAGGGGCAACGTGTCATGGACCCCTCCCTGGCGCGTTGGGCTCTGTGGCATGGCCCAGAATTGGCACGTTGGGATAAGTTCAATGTTTTCCTTGATATCATTTCCAAATAACAGACCCACAGTTAGAGAAGAGAGATATGCCATTTTCAGTAAGTTTTCCTCCGTTTATGCTATGAAACGCTGCCCGAATCAAATTAACTTCGGGTATCAAAGTTTAAGGCCATAAGGAGCATTGCTATGTAGTTAGTTTCGTGAAATTCGCCCGTCAAATCATAACCCCGCCGAGTCAAAGTTGTCAGAATGACTCCAAACTAATTTCTATTCAATCACAGGCTTCAAGTAAGTATTTCTCCCTTTTGAACTCTCGAGAAATTATACGTTTTCGACCGTGTTCCCTTAAGTTGAAGTATAGTTAATATTTATATAGAAAGTTTTCATTTTTGCCGTATTTAGTACTGAAACTAGTCTCATTCTCCCAATAATACAATTACAGTTAGAAAAAGCTATTGAATGCGGATTGAAACTTGCCAGCTAATCAGAAATCGATGATCCAGGTATGTTAAGGCAAATATCTTTGGCAAGTTAGTTCTTTAGTATTATAACTCAGTCTGAATCCCAGTAAGAATCAGAAGCATATCTACTATGGCTAGCTATTGTTTTTAGCTGAGATCAGTATTCCATGTCTAGGTTAGGGATTGATTACGCTTGTATAGCCTTCCATGACCAACCCCGGGGTTACTAGCTGTGTCGACGCCCGCCAGAGGCGAGATGACCTTGCTCCAAGGAGCGGCATGCCGTCCGCAAAGGACGAAGATGGGGTCCAAGGTCCTCATACAGTCCATTCCATGTCTGGACTACTTTTATGTCGATCGGCACTACATTACACCCCATGTCGAGCCTGGTGCCCGGGGTGCAGATATCAGATATCAGGAGTCCACCAGACTCATACACAGCTATAGTTCGGGGCCGAGCGGGCTCAGTTGCATACCCAAGGGACTGGTAGGTCGGCTATAGTTGCTAGATGTCTCAGTATGACCTCGTTAGGGGTATATAGATTTAAGTGTACTCATCAGGGCTTATGGGGGCCCCGGATAGGTTATTTTGTGCTGGCTGTACGCCTGTACCTTCCGACTTATGGGGGCCAGGTAAGGTTCTTATTTGCATTAGTTACTAATAGATTGGACAGTAAGATGTTCAGCTATTCGGGTGGTATAACTATCCTTTTCTTCCAGTTACTTTCAGTTGCATTTCAGTTTATTCAGTTATCTTCAGTTACTGCCTTACACATTTAGTCCGTACTGACGCCCTTTTGGGTCGCTGCATTACTTGCCTGCAGGTGCGAATAGACGCGGACCAGGACCTTCGTAGTTTCATCCAAATTAGCAGTGTATTCGGCTCCCTTTCTCCGGAGCTCATAGTTACAAGGTTGACTTTTTTTTGCATGTACAGTTTATGGGTAGGTCGGGGCCCTGTCTCGACCAGCATATCATTCATAGGGGCTTACAGACAGTTTCTAATTTCCTGTGGTTAGTTGTCATTGGACGTGTGGGGCCCATATGTGTTTTATCTTGCATGTTGGCCGTGTGGGGCTTTATTTAGCTGTTAGTTAGCGGCCTTGTCGGTCATAGCTTAGTTTATGCTGGATTTACTTTATAGTCATAACTAGACATCATGGTAGTCTTGTCGGCCCCATAGGATTCCCTATTATTATCTATTTCTGGGTAGCTGTTTTCTTTTACAAGTGGTTATAAGGCCTTATCGGCCGGGGGCTGTGTTTACAGCCGAGATATAGCCCGTTGTTTTCTTGATTTGAGATTTAGTGTTAGTCATGCACCAGAGGTGTGTAAGCTCAGTCAGGCTAGTTCAGACCCTAGTAGTGCACCAGGTGCCAGTCATGCCTCCCAAGGTGGGGCGTGACAAACTTGGTATCAGAGCAAGTCGTATCCCAGGGAGTCTGCAAGCTGTGCTAAGTAGAGTCTTGCCTATGGATGTGTTGTGCACCACATACTATAAATAGGAGGCTGCGAGGCATGTTAGGATGGTTACTCTTCCTTCTCTTCCAGTCGTGCTATAGAGCTGTGCTGTATAGGGATGAGTCTCGAAGCTTACCGTAATATGCTTTTCTATAGAGAAATGACGAACGCGCGACAGACCACGATTGGCAGGAAATTAGACATTGCAACAGGAGAAGGAACTAGCAGGGTGCCTCAGTTAGAGTCGGGCCGATCTGAGAGCGACGAGGAGACTACATCTCGGTCTCCCCCCGCACTCTCCACCACACCAGGAGCCTCCCAGAGCGGCAGATGTGTCGGCATCGCCTCCAGCTGTCTATATACTGATGCCATCAGATCAAGAGGTCAGGAGTGCTATTTTTATGATAGTTTGAGGGTCCGACAGTTCCTTGCTCTGAGTCCCCCGTAGTTTACGGGGATGGAACGGGACGAGGACCCCCAGGACTTTTTGGACTAGCTGCATCGGATCTTCAGAGTAATGCATGTTTCACCTATAGAATCAGTTGAGTTAGTGATGTTTCGACTATGGGACATAGAAATACTATGGTACAAGAGTTGGGATAGGTCCCGAGGCAGAGATGTTCCTCCTCCGATTTGGTCCAGCTTTCAGAAGCCTTCTTGGACCATTATTTGCTGTGGGAGATCTGACAGTCCTGGTTAGATCAGTTTTTGTATCTAGAACAGGGCTCTATGAGTGTTTGGGAGTATGCTATGAGGTTTGATTCCCTGGCCCGATATGCATCAGCTTTTGTAAATACCATGCCAGCCAGGGTGCACTGGTTTATTATGGGGCTGAATCCAGAGTATGTAGAGACTTGTATTACAGCCACTCTGTGAGAGAATATGGATATTGCCCATGTTCAAGCATTTTCCCAAAACATTAAGGGAATCAGACAGTGGAAACGATAGATAGAGAGAATGAATCAGGAGCAGCGCCCCAGGGCTAGATCGAGTGATGTGCATGCAGAATTTCAGGGCAGACCCAGGACATGACTATCAGGCAGACCACATAGACCTCCACCCTCACAGCAGCATCAGGGTAGTAGACCAGGCCATCGGGGGCAGTCAGGACCCGGCGAAAGTTCGCGGCTATCAGGTTCACAGAAGTAGAGAGGGTCAGATAAGAGTAGATTCACCATGCCACCTTTCCCTATTTGTAGTCGACGCCATCCTGGGGAATGTAGGTATGGTTCTTCTGCGTGTTACATCTGCGGGCAGGAGGGTCATCTGATGAGGGGCTGTCTAGCCAGGGGTCAAAGTGATCGGGACTGACAAGACAGGTCTTCAGTAGGGTCACGTGCCCTAGCATCTCCAACAAGGAATAGGCCCTCAGCTCCAGTCGGAAGAGGCCGAGGCAGATCAGGAGCATCTAGCTCAATCACAGATCCAGATCGCACCTATGCTTTACCAGGACGATAGGAGTCAGAGTCGTCGCCCGATGTGGTGACAGGTATACTGGACATCTGCTATATTCTGTGTATGTATTGATAGACCCAGGCTCTACTTTGTCTTATGTTACACCATTAGTGGCCAGGAAGTACGGTATTATGCCAAAACTGATTCAGCGACCTTTTTCAGTGTCTACCCCCGTTGGTGACTCCATCATAGCCAAGAGGATATACCGAGGGTGCACTGTAGAGGTTGTTGGTCGCCAGACTTTAGCAGATTTGGTAGAATTAGAAATGATTGACTTTGATGCAATTATGGGTATGGATTGGCTAACAATGTTATGCCAATGTAGAATATTGGACCAAAACTGCCCGATTTCACTTTCCAAGGGAGGTAGTACGGGATTGGAAAGGTAATGTAGCCACGCCAAAAGTTAGGTTTATTTCCTATCTTCGGGCAAGGAAGTTGATAGCGAAGGGTTGCATCTATCATATTGTAAGGGTTCAGAATGTTCAAGCTGAGTCCCCAACTCTCCAGTCCATTCCATTAGTTAATGAATTTCCAGACGTATTCCCAGATGAACTTCCTAGTATTCCCCTAGAACAGGAGATCGATTTTGCAATTGATATATTGCTAGGTACTCAGCCTATATCCATCCCTCCATATCGAATGGCTCCTACCGAGCTCAGAGAATTGAAGGAACAGTTGAAAGATCTGTTAGATAAGGGCTTCATCAGGCCGAGTACTTCACCGTGGGGTGTGCCAATTCTGTTTGTAAGAAAGAAGGATGGCTCCCTCCGCATGTGTATAGACTACCGGTAGCTAAATAAAGTCACCATCAAGAACAAATACCCACTTCACAGAATAGATGACTTGTTTGACTAGTTACAGGGGGCAAAGTACTTCTCAAAAATTGACTTAATATATGGGTATCATCAGGTTCAGGTTCGAGAAAGGGATGTTCTAAAAACCGCTTTCAGGATTCTAGTCATGTCCTTTAGACTAATGAATGCTCCAGCGGTGTTCATGGATTTGATGAACAGTGTCTTCAAGCCATATCTGGACTTGTTTGTGATAGTGCTTATTGATGATATTCTGGTATATTCTCGTTCAGAAGCATAACTCGGGATCACCTACAGACAGTGCTCCAGATTCTCAGGGATGGTTAGTTGTATGCAAAATTTTCTAAATGTGAGTTTTGGCTGAATTCAGTGGCCTATTTGGGTCACATTGTGTCAGAAGCTGGTATTCAGGTATACTCCCAAAAGATTGAGGCAGTAAAGACATGGCCTATACCAAACAACTCCGATTGAGGTACGCAGTTTCCTGGGGTTAGTCGAGTATTACATAATATTTATAAAGGGTTTCTCTACTTTATCAGCACCTCTTACCAAGTTAACTCAAAAAGCAGCTAAATTTCACTAGACTGAAGCATGTGAACGGAGTTTTCAGGAGTTAAAAAATAGGTTAACATCAGTACCAGTATTAGCTTTGCCAGAAGGATCACAGGATTATGCAATATACTGTGATGCTTCAGGCATCGGGTTAGGATGTGTTCTAATAAAACATGGTAAGGTGATTGCTTACGTTTCAAGACAGTTGAGGAAGCACGAAAAGAACAACCCCACCTATGATCTGGAATTGGCTGCAGTAGTTTATGCTTTGAAAATATGGAGCCACTGCCTGTATGGCGTCTATGTAGATATTTTTACTGATCATAAGAGCCTCCATTATATTTTCACGCAAAAAGAATTGAACCTGCAGCAGCGTCGCTGGTTAGAACTGTTGAAGGATTATGATGTAAACATTTTATATCACCCAGGGAAGGCTAATGTGGTAGCAGATGCCCTCAGCCGCAAATCCATGGGAAGTTTGGCATACTTGAAACCCGAACAATGGGAACTGGCCCGAGAATTGCATCAGTTAGCTAGTTTGGTCGTCCGAATAGTAGATTCGGGTACTGTGGTATCATCCTAGGTTGTAAAAGTGAAAGAATGGCAATATGAAGACCCTAACCTGGCCTAGCTTAGAGATAAAGCTCGACAAGGGGAAGTATCAATTTTTGAAGTAACGGCAGACGGGGTCTTGAGATATAGGGGTCGCCTTTGTGTTCCAGATGTGGCAGGACTTCGCCAGCAGATCATGGCAGAGGTACATTATTCTCGTTATTTTCTCCGCCCAGGCTCAACAAAAATGTATCATGACATAAAAGAGATTTACTGGTGGCAGGGAATGAAAAAAGAGGTAGCAGAATTTGTAGCGGAATGTCCTAATTGTCAGCAAGTGAAGGCTGAACATTAAGAGCCTAGTGGATTGACACAGGAAATAGTAGTGCCCATGTGGAAATGGGAGGCAATCAATATAGATTTTATGACAGGATTACTCCGTACCAGGTGTAGATTTGACTCCATCTGGGTGGTTGTCGACAGATTGATGAAGTCAGCTCATTTTATGCCAGTCAGAGCTACCTTATCGGTTGAGGACTATGCTGAACTGTACATTAGAGAGATAGTTCGATTGCATGGTGTTCGAGTATCAATCATTTCTGACAGAGGAGCGCAATTTACAGCTAAATTTTGGCGGTCCTTTCAGAAGGACTAGGGGACACAAGTTAACCTGAGTACAGCCTTCCACCCTCAAACAGACGGGCAAGCAGAACGTACAATTCAGACGCTCGAGGATATGTTACAGACTTGCGTACTGGACTTTGGAGGCAGTTGGGATGAACATTTACCCCTAATTGAATTTGTTTATAATAATAGTTATCATTCAACAATCCAGATGGCACCTTATGAGGCCTTATATGGGCAGAAATGCAGGTCCCCAGTTAGTTGGTTCGAGGTAGGAGAATTAGAGTTAATTTGACCAGATATAGTCCATCAATTAGAAGAGAAATTAAAACTTATCATAGAACGCCTGCTGACAGCGCAGAGCTGTCAGAAATCTTACGCTGATGTACGACGTAGAGACCTAGAGTCCGAGGTAGGTGAATGAGTATTTTTGAAAGTTTCGCTAATGAAGGGCGTGATGAGGTTTAGTAATAAAGGCAAACATAGCCCGAGATTTATAGGACCGTATCGAATCCTCCGGAGAATAAGCCAGGTGACATACGAGTTAGATTTGCCTTCAGAGTTGGAATTTGTTCACCCGATCTTTCATGTGTCGATGTTATGGAAGTGCATAGGAGATCCGTCCTGAGTTGTGCCAGTTGAGGACGTCCAGGTTACTGAGGAATTATCCTACGAATAGGTTCCAGTAGCTATATTAGATCTGCAGGTTCGTAGGTTGAGAATTAAAGATGTCGCTTCTGTTAAAGTATTGTGGAGAAACAGGAATAGAGAAGAGATGACCTGGGAAGCTGAGGATGATATGAGATCAAGATATCCTCATTTGTTCCAGGCTTAGTCCACACTATGCAGTTAAGGTAAGTTATTGATTGAGTTGTTGTTTCATGATTTGTGTTACATATATTTCGTAGTTGACTCTAGCCTTATTGTGAAATAGTTGTTATAGTGTTATGTGAAGTCCTGTGTCAGACTTTTCTGTGTTTCAGGATTTTCAGATAGTCCACATTATATAGGAGACTCTGCCGAAATTTTTCCAAAATAATAGTTGGAAAGTTAAACTCCTGTAAGTGACATTCGAGGACGAATGTTCCTAAGGAGGGGGGGATGTTATACCCTGTAAGTTTCTAATGATTAGTCGTTCTATTCTTACATTAGTTAAGAGTTTTAGAGTACTACGAGTACAAGAAAAGGCCTGGAGAAAAGGTCGAACGAGCGCGGAGTCAAGCTTGCAAGGGAGAGGGCCGGACCAGCTGTCCGAAGGGGCAACGTGTCACGGACCCCTCCCTGGCACGTTGCGCGCCATGGAACAGCCTAGAATTAGCGCATTGGCGTCCGTGCCACGGACCCGTGTCCACAGCCCATGTTATATATAAGTTCAATATTTTCCTTGGTATCATTTCCAAATAACAGACCCACGATTAGAGAAGAGAGATACGCTATTTTCAGTAAGTTTTCCTCCGTTTACGCTACAAAACGCTGCCCGAATTTAAATTAACTTCGGGTATCAAAGTTTAAGGCCATAAGGAGCATTGCTACAGAGTTAGTTTGGTGAAATTCTCCTGGCAAATTATAATCCCGCAGAGTCAAAGTTGTCAGAATGACTCCAAACTAATTTTAATTCGATCACAGGATTCAAGTAAGTATTTCTCCCTTTTGAACTCTCAATAAATTATATGTTTTCTACCGCGTTCCATTAAGTTGATGTATGGTTAATATTTATATATAAAGTTATCATTTTTGCCGAATTTAGTACTGAAACTAGTCTCCCAATAATATAATTACAGTTAGAAAAAGCTGTTGAATGCGGATTGAAACTCGCCAGCTAATCAGAAATCGGCGATCCAAGTATGTTAAGGCAAATATCTTCGGCAAGTTAGTTCCTTAGTATTATAACTCAGTCTAAATCCCAGTAAGAAGATCAGAAGCATATCTACTATGGCTAGCTGTTGTTTTTAGCTGAGGTCAGTATTCCATATCTAGGTTGGGGATTGATTACGACTGTATAGCCTTCCTTGACCAACCCAAAGGTTACTAGTTGTGTCGACGCCTGCCAAAGGCGAGATAACGTCACTCCAAGGAGCGGCATGCCATCCACAAGCGACGAAGATGGGGTCCAAGGTCTTCATACAGTCTATTTCATGGCTAGACTACTTTTTGGCTGATCGGCACTACATTACACTCCTTGTCGAGCCTGGTGCCTGGGGTGCAGATATTAGATATCAGGAGTCCATCGAACTCAAACACAACTATAGTTCAAGGGCCGAGTGGGCTCAGTTGCATACTCAGGGGACTGATAGGTCCGCTATAGTTGCTAGATGTCTTAGTGTGACCTCGTTAGGGATATATAGATTGAAGTGTATTCGCTAGGGATTATGGGGGCCTTGGATGGATTATTCTGTGCTGGCTGTACCTTCCGGCTTATGGGGGTCAGGTAAGATTCTTGTTTGCATTAGTTACTAAATAGATCAGACAATAAGATGTTCAGCTATTCGGGTGGTATTGCTATCCTTTTCTTTCAGTTACTTTCAGTTGCTTTTCAGTTTATTCAGTTATCTTCAGTTACTGCCTTACATATTTAGTACATATCGTACTGACCCCCTTCTAAGGCGCTGCATTACTTTCCTGTAGGTGCGGATAGACGCGAACCAGAACCTTCCTAGTTTCAGCCAAATTAGCAGTGTTGTCGGCTCTTTTCCTCTAGAGCTCATAGTTAGAAGGTTGACTTTTTTTTTCATGTACAGTTTACGGGTAGGTCGGAGCCCTATCTCGACTAGCATATCATTCCTAGAGGCTTGCAGACTGTTTCTAATTTCCTGTGGTTTGTTGTCGTTGGCCGTGTGGTGCCCATATGTGTTTTATCTAGCGTGTTGGTCGTATGGGGCCTTGTTTAGTTGTTAGTTAGCTGCCTTGTCGGCCATAGCTTAGTTTATGATGTATTTACTTTATAATCATAACTAGACATCATGATAGTCTTGTAGGCCCGAATAGGATTCCCTATTATTATCTATTTCTGGGTAGCTATTTTCTTTTACAAGTGGCTATAAGACCTTGTCGGCCGGGGGCTGTGTTTACAGCCGAGATATATCCCATTATTTTCTTGATTTTAGATTCAATGTTAGTCATACACCAGAGATGTGTAAGCTCAGTCAGACCAGTTCAGACCCTAGTAGGGCACCAGGTGCCAGTCATGCCTCCCAAGGTGGGGCGTGACAGGGTTAGATTAGGATATGGATTTTATTTTTTAAAAATGAGTCATTTATGTTGATTTGAGTTTTTCTATTAAATGAAGGGTATAAATCAAAATTTTCATAACGGCCGGGGTAAAATGATCCATTAGTATAACGAAAGGTAAATTTAGCCAATTCTCGAAAGTTGAGGGGTAAATTTAGCCCTTTTCTCAAAAATATATCAATCAATCAAATCATTTGATCAAATTCAAATCCAAAGTCGAAGTCGAGCAGAGTAATAACAACAGCGTGAGGAGAGACTTTCTTCTCAACTCTTTATTAGCTAAAAGATATGCTTCTCAATATAAGCATCAATTTTTCCCTTTTCCCCTCCATTTCTCAATGCATACCCAACACTTAACTCTAATAATCCCCCACATCAATTTAGAATGGCTATATGAAAAATATAATTCGTGAAAAAACTGTGTGATTCGTAAGTAAGAATTAATTGCATCTGTATAAGTAGGTTTCTCTTTGAACTTTCCATAGTGAATATATATCGGATATACTCGGTCAATCCGTAAATTTGATATCTTTATACCGTCAAGCTTTGATGTATACCTAGACAATATAAGTCACACAATTAATCTTTTAACCGTCTTAGATGCTCATTATTTTGTTCGTTTCAGCCATAAACACAACCTGATTTCGTAAGTGCTTAGAGAATTGGCCTTACAGAATTTTTCTTGAAGCGACTTACACTTCACACTTATATAGGTGATTCCTAAATGTGTTATTCCGTAGATACACTATTTGACATCCCCGTGTCAAACTTAGAAATCATTAAAAAGCTTTTAATTGTTTATCCTTATTACTGAACATTGTCTCATCACGAGAATAGACCATAAGTTATTTTGACAATGTTGCATCGTCATCAATGACTTTGTTTGATCTCCTTGAACCTAGATCTTGGGATCTCCAGTCTTATAGGTAGAGTTGCCGCCACTATGACTTGTCCTCGACCATAGTCCCATTCCCTTCGATGATCTTTCAACCTCATCTCTAAGTAGGCGTTTTATAAGTGGATCCGACACATTATCTCTTGACTTTACATAGTGAATTGTGATAATTTCACTAGAGAGTAGTTGTCTAACGGTGTTATGTCTTCTTCATATGTGACGAGATTCTCTGTTATACATTGCATTCCCGACCTTTTTGATTGCCTCTTGGCTATCGTAATGTATACATATTGGAGCCAACGGTTTGGGCCAAAACAGAATGTCTTCTAGGAAATTCCTGAGCCATTCAGCTTCTTCAGTAGCCTTGTCTAATGCTATAAATTCAGAATCCATTGTAGAGCGAGCAATACATATTTGTTTGGATGACTTTCAAGGCACTGATCCTCATTCGCTTGTGGATTTGGTGTCAGTTGACCTGGTGATCTAATTTGCATCACAATATCCTTCAATAACTGCTGGATACTTGTTGTAATGTAAAAAAAAGTTTTGAGTATGTTTTATATAGCCCAAAACTCATTTCGTAGCCATCCAATGATTCTAATTGGGATTACTTGTATATCGACTAAGTTTACTTATCACACAAGCTATATCTGGTCGTGTACAGTTCATGATGTATATCAGACTTCCCGATACTCTTGCATAATCCAATTGAGACTTACTTTCAACTTTGTTCTTAGGAAGAGCAAGACTCACATAAATTGGTGTCTTTGCAATTTTGAAATTCAAATAATTAAATTTTTCAAGTATTGATTGCATATAATGAGACTGAGATAGTGCTAAACCTTGAGGAGTTTTGTGGATCTTAATATCAATATCAAATCAGCAACTCCTAAATCTTTCATTTTAAATTTACTTGCAAGTATACATTTAGTAGCATTTATGTTACCAGTGTTGTTACTCATTATCAACATCTCATCCACATATAGATAAACAATGACGATTTATTTTTTATGTAAGCGCATTTGTCACACTCATTAATCTTGAAACCATTTGACAATATTATCTGGTCAAATTTTGCATGCTATTATTTGGGCTCTTGTTTTAGTTTGTACAATGACTTTACAAGTCAGCACACTTTCTATTCATCTTCAGAACTACAAACCCGTCAGATTATTTCATGTAAATTTCTTCCTCCAAATCTCCATTTAAGAAGGCTTGTTTCACATCCATCTGATGGATTTCAAGACCATATACGGCGGCTAACACTATTAACACCCAAATAAATGTAATTTTAGTTACCAACGAGTATGTATCAAAGTAACCAAGACCTTCTTTTTGTCTAAATCCTTTGACTACAAGTCTTGCTTTGTATTTGTCAATAGTGCCATCAACTTTAACTTTCTTTTTGAAAATCCATTTGCAGCCTTTTGTTTCCTGGAGGAAGGTCAACCAATTCTCATGTATAGTTATTCATTATGGATTCAATTTCATTGACTGCCTCATTCCAATATTGAGCTTCCGAAGATGTCATAGTTTCTTGAAAAGTTTGAGGCTCATTTTTCAATAAAAATTGTTAGAAAATCTAGTCCAAAGGAAATAGAAATCCTTTGATGTTTGCTACGTCTTGGATTCTCCTCATTAAAAATAATTTTCTTTGTCTCTTCTCGAGATTGTTTAGATCCTTCACTAGACGGCTCACATTTATGTTTATACGGATATATATGTTTAAAAATTCAGCATTATCTGATTTCATTACCGTATTAGCATGATTGTCAGAATTTTCTGATTTATGAACCAGAAATCGATATATTTTACTATCTGTAGCATATTCTAGGAAAAAACAATCAACTGTTTTAGGTCCTATCTTAACCCTTTTGGGTTAAGAAACTTATACCTTAATCAAACACCCCCACACTTTCAAGTATTGAAGGTTAGGCTTTCTCCTTTTCATTTTTCATATGGAATGAATTATGTTTTGCTAAGGGGCACTCGATTGAGTATTTTGCTAGCCGTCAGGATAGCTTCCCTCCATAAGTTCTGGGATAAACTAGAACTTATCAACAGAGCATTCATCATCTCTTTTAGTGTCTTATTTTTTCTTTCCACAATCCTGTTAGATTGTGGCGAGTAAGGGACAGTTGTTTGATGAGTAATGGCATATTCCAAACATATTTCTTCAAAAAGAGATTCATATTCGTCGCCCCTATCATTCCTTATCATTTTGATCTTTTTGTTAAGTTATATTTCAACTTCACTGTTATATTTCTTGAATGCTTCAATTGTTTTGTCTTTACTTTTGAGTATGTAAATATAGCAGTACCGCTTACTATCGTTAATTAAAGTTATGAAATACTTATTTCCACCACAAGATGGTATTGAATTCATTCACAAATATCTGTGTGAATTAAGTCTAAGGGACTTGAATTTCTTTCAATTGACTTATAAATATGTTTAACATACTTAGATTCAATTCAAATTTGACATTTTGATTGATTGCATTCAAACTTTGGCAATAATTTCATATTGATCATTTTACGCAAAGTTTTATAATTGCATGTCTCAAACGTGAATGCGATAAATTATTTGACTCAAGCAAGTAAGAAGAAGCTGAAATTTTATTGCTCTCAACAACAATTATATTTAGTTTGAAAATGTCCTTAGTTAGGTAACCTTTTCCTACATATACATCATTCTTACCTATTACAACTTTATTTGAAACAAGAACGCACTTAAACCTATTCTTGATGAGAAGTCCAGTAGAAACTAAGTTCTTCCTCATTTCTGAAAATGACATATACTATTTAGAGTCACCACCTTGCCGGATGTCATTTTCAGAAATAATTTTCCATTGCCTTCAATCTTGGATGTCCAGAGTTTCCCGTAAAGATGGTCTCGTTGGATCCAGCAGGAGCATAAGAAGTAAATGCTTCTCTAACAGCACAGACATGTCGAGTGGCTCCAGAGTCAAACCACCACTCCATCGGACTTCCCACTAGGTTGCATTTAATCACCATAGCACACAACTTATCAATCTCCATGGTTCCTTCAACCATGTTATCTTGACCATTTTTCTTCTCTTTCTTTGGAGCACGACATTCAGCAACCTTGTGTCCAAACTTTTCACAGTTGTGGCAATTTTCTTTGAATTTCTTCTTACTAGGATAATTCTTTAGTCCAGAAGGCTTCTTCCTCTTTTTTGGATAAGTTGGAGCAGTCTCAATAATAATTTCCCCTATAATTGCTGAGTTTCCTCATACCTTCCTTTCAACAGCTTTATTATCTTCTTCGATTTTCAATCGAATGATTAGATCTTCAAGCTTCATCTCATTGTGCTTGTGTTTTAAATAATTCTTAAAGTCCCTCCATGAAGGAGGTAGCTTTTCAATCATGGATGCAACTTGAAAAGCTTCATTGATGACCAAACCTTCAGCAAGGAGATCGTGAATTATCACTTGCCACTCTTGGACTTGTGTGATAACAGGCTTGCTGTCTATCATCTTGTAGTCCAGAAATTTGGTTGCAATAAATTTCTTTAATCCGTCATTATTTGTTTTCTACTTCTTCTCTAGTGCATCCCAGAGTTCTTTAGAAGTCTGCACATTATTGTATACATTATACAGATCATCCTCTAGTCTACTTAAGACATAGTTCTTACAAATCTGAGTGCTTCCATGCCTCAGTAATTAAGAATCTTCATTTTCGAGAGTTGATTCCAGCAGAACCAGAATATTCTCCTTAATGAACTTCTGCAGACTCAACGTGGTCAGGTAGAAGAATATCTTCTGCTTCTAGCGTTTGAAATTGATGCCAACAAATTTTTCGGGTCTACTTAAGACATAGTTCTTACAAATCTGAGTGCTTCCATGCCTCAGTAATTAAGAATCATTCATTTTTGAGAGTTGATTCCAGCAGAACCAGAATGTTCTCCTTAATGAACTTTTGCAGACTCAACGTGGTCAGGTAGAAGAATATCTTCTGCTTCTAGCGTTTGAAATCGATGCCAGCAAATTTTTCGGGCTTTTCTGCTGGAGCCGCTGCTGGCACAACACAGATGGAGGAGACTACATTGCTTGTAGAGGTAAGCATAGGGTCAGTTGTTCTTATCATATTTGTTAATCGATAATAATAAAAGTTAGCAATCGATAAAAATTTTATTTCTTCAAATTGAAAACTCAGACATAAATAAACTGAATAACTGGTGAAGTTTTTATATCTTCAAACCGAATTATCAACCAGAATAAAGAATTCGAAGATTTTTATCTCCAATAGTGGAGTAGAAAACTAGATAGGTTTTAGTCTCCAAAACCAAAAAATAGATGAGTACAGAAAATTTTAAATATTAAATTTCTTAAACTTGTTGTTGTCCTGTGTTCAAATAAGTAATAAAAAATAATAATTAATATCCGAGTCCACAGAACTCCCTGTGTGTTCTTAAGGAATTTAATCCCATCATTGTACTCGAGGTTTTGGATTACTTCCTTCCAAGATAAAATGGATATACCTGTAAATGGTGTTGCAATACTCAAACACCAAAAACTTCGTCAACTCTAAAAGCAGTAACAAATCACACAACAAACTCGATTTTATTTGTTGAAAAATATGCAGAATGTTTGAAAATTTTATACCAGAATGAAGGCAAAAGGCCTTTATATATATCCAAAGAACTGAAATGAAATGGTGTGAAATAACTGTTCAGATGGTGTCTGTTCGGAATGACTACCGTTGGAAAATGAAATATTTTGGCTTGACTTGCGCTGCACCTGCGCTTCGCAGGTGAGGACCCACGGCTCACAGGTGCTATGCAGGTCCAAGTAGTATATATTCCTTGCTTCTGTGCTGACACCTGAGTTTCGCAGGTGCAACGCAAGTCAAAGGCATATCTTTCAACGCATTTTGCCCTGGCACCTGCGTTCTGCAGGTGAAAACTTACGGCACGTAGGTCCACTACTAGATTGCGCGGAAGGAAAACTTGGATTTTAAATAAATTTAGTCTAAAAAATATATCAATAAATTAGATCCAAATCTGTAGTCAAAGTCGAGCCGAGCAACGACAACGACAACGACGCGAGGGGAGACTTTCTTCTCAACTCTTTATTAGCTAGAAGATATGCTTCTCAATATAATCATCAATTTTTCCTTTTTCTTACCAATGTGGGACAAAGTTCCTTTTACAATGGAACTTAATGGAATTTTTTTAATCTTCTCTCCAATTTATTTTCCCTCTATTTTCCAATTTACACTCAACACTCAACTCCAACAACACCTAGTATTTAAAAAGTTATGTAAAAGTCATATTTTAACATTTCATTATGTACTAATATTATAACAGAATTATTATATAAGTGGGAAGCCCTTAAAGTTAAAAGTTGAATTACGATTTTGCTCCTACTGAATTAAAACATTATAAAATATTTAATTATTTAATAATTGTATTAAATTAGGAGTTTTATTTTCATGCTCCACATTATGTAAATCTAAACATAAATTATCTTAAATATCTTTACAAGTTATTACTTTTCACATTTCAGCCTTTATTATTTATTTTTTTCAGCTTCCTACACTATTTTGCCATTTTTACATTCTGATCAAGATGATGATAAATAATTATAATTAAATTTGAATAAAGTGAAATGTATGAGTCGGCTTTTAGTAAAACATTTGATTTTATAAAATAGAATCATGTAAATATTATAATACTCCTATAATCAATTCAATTTTAATAAGAATTTATGTACCGATAAATTATTTAAATCAGAAAAAATATAAAGTAGAAGATTCCTTTTAGAATTAACACAAAAAGTAAAATGTGTGCAATGTATTAGAATTTTGGATCAACTCAAAATTTAATAATATTTTAATTATCTTATATAAATTTTTATACTTTATTAATTTATTATTATATTTTATTTTATTATTTAGTATTTAAATTATATTTTAATAACTTTATATAATTATCTTAAATGATATACCAAATTACTGATGAAATAGAAGAGACTAATAACGGAATTATCATCACCACACGTTCTTAACAAATTAGGCTACTATTAACCACCGACATCAACTATCACTATTCATCGAGTACTTTTACTGACATTATTTATTGCACATTTTATTATGAAGCACATTTATGGATCCTTTCGATTATTATTTTTCTACTTAGCATATATTTATTCATTTTTCCTACTCTAGCGATTTTACTTTCAATTTCAATTAAGTGTTCCAAAATTCGGTTATCTTTTTTTTTTTTTTTGGTCATATTTGATTTATATATTGATTATAAATAATTCTTCTTTCAATTAATGTAGAATTTTATTAGTCACCTTAAGGTCTTTTATTAAAATTTAACTTTAGACCTTTAATTTTACTAAGCAATTCATATTGGTTAAATAAAATATACTCATTTATATACAATTATATTGGATACTTTTTGATAATATTTTTCATTTTTGATCAAGAAGGCTTATAATAGTCCGTCATAATTGAAACTAATTTAGGAAATTTTAATTACTTTTTTTTTTCAAAATTATTAGATTTTTTATATATAATTAAGAATGACATGAAAATAGAATATTTTTTAATACAAAATTGAATAGTTGAAGTAAAATTTCAATAATAGCAACACTATAACTTTAGGGATCTTTTTAAAAAACCGGTAATTAGAACTTGTGTTTATATACTTTGGTAATTACACAGTATAGTAATTTTGATGACCTATTTGTTTATTATAATGTAATTATAAGTGTACTATTTGGTTACACAAGTGTAATTACACAACTAAATTAAAATTTTAAAATAAAAATTAATTATCAAAAATTAATGTTCAAAAATATGTGTCTTTAAAAATAATATTAAATTAGCTATTAAGATACATATTATCTCTAAAGTATATATTAATTAATAAATAAATATTTTAATTAATATTATTAAAAAAATTGATATATATTTTTAAATTAATAATAAAAATAAATTCATATTTTTAAGAATATCATGGAATGCATGTTTGACAAAAATATTAATATGATAAATATAATGTCATAAAATTATTTAAATATTTGACAAAAAATAATCATCAATTCTAACTGAAAAATGAATGATATGCAATGTGAAATAACAAGTCAATATTATTAAAGCAAATAAATTAGAATGAAAAATATAACATAAATTTAAAATTAAGAAAAAAAAATATTAACATAATACTCTTATTGCAAATTCCAACATAACTCAAATAAGTTCCAACATAACTTAAGTAAATATAATTCAAAAGAAAGGAAAGCATAAATCTATGACATCATTCAACAATAAAATTCTACTTTAATTCAAAAACTAGAATAATAATGTATTTATGCTAAATAAAAAAATAAAAAAAATAAGAAATAAAAAATACGAGCAAGTAAAAGTTAGGAAATGAGAAGAAAGAAAATGAAAGATAAATAATGTAAAACTAAAAATATTTTATTTTTTTAAAAGTAAAAGTAAATTAAAAAGAAAATAAATTAAAAATGAAGAAATTGAAAAGCGATCTTGTAATTACCATGTAATTACCTGCAATTCTTATCCCTGAAAAGGGGAGAGTATAATTACTCTCTCCCAATTTCACCCAATTCTCTGTTATCTATGTAATTATCTGATCAAACAAATAGGCCAAACTGTGTAATTATATCCAATTACACTCAGATTTAATTCTCAAGTAGCTTTCCAAACAGGTCCTAGGTGTATCAAATGGGAGGGTAAAATTAAATTTGGACAGAGTTAATAAATGAGCGGGTAAAAAATTACTTGGATATAAATTAATTCAATTAAAATGAGTTTTAAAAAATTGGTCATAATCCAACACGCTCAATTGTTACTAAGTTTTAATTTTCTTATTTGTTCTTTTATAATTTTTAAATTTCTTTAAGTACCTAATAAAGCTTTATTTTCTTTATTATAATTATATATAACATATCAAACAAATATAATATCTTGTTGAAAATATTTGACAAGATTTTTAATGAATTGATTTGGGCGACATATCAATTTAATTTTTAAATGAGTTGAATGGGACAGGTTAAAATGAACTGTGTCAACATCTGAGTGGGTCATAAATGAGTTGGTGAGTTATATTTTCATGGATAAATTTTGACATTCCCAACTATAAATAATAATATGGTTCCAGACCAAACTAAACCAGTTCATCATTTATGAACTCCAGTTGAATAACACGAAGAGAACAATAAGAGAACAAAAAGAGAGGTGTTATACCCCGTAGAATTTTCGGCACCTAAATGACCTATTCGCACGTTGGTTAAGCATATTTGAAGGCCATACGTGCTAGAGAAAGGCCTGGGAAAAGATCGGATGAGAAACCTGTCAAACCATCACGGAAGGAGCCGAGGCAGAACCCCTCCGCGATGGCAGCGTGTCACGGAGGTGAAGCCTCCGCGTTGGCTCCGTGACACGTTGGCCTTGTCCAGGCCCAAGTATATAAAGCCCCACTTCGGTTTTAAATGATTAAAACACTTAGAAATTTCCAGGAAACAGAGCAAACCGGCAGAGGAGGAAAAAGGAACGAAGAAATAATATAATTTTCGTCCGATTATGCTGCTAAACGTTGTCCAAACTCAAATTACCTCAGATACCGAGGTATTTAGAGGAGAGAGCATTCCTACGGATTTAGTTTCGTGAAATACGGCCGACGAATCGTCGAGCTACCGAGCTAAGGTAAGTGGAATTGCTCTAAATTAGTGTCTATGTGTTCCTAGCTGTGAAGTGAATATTTCTCCCTTCTGGACCGCTGGAAAATAGCGAGTTTTCGACCGTCTTTCGATAAGCCTAAGTTTAGGCTATAAACTATATCGAAAGTGACGTTGCTCTTTACAATAAAGCTGTATTTAGTATTAATTGACATATTTATGAATGCAGTTGGGAGAAAATAGTTGAAGTACTGGCCGAGCCTCGTCCGACAGCCGGATAGTTCAAGGATAAGGTATGTAAAGCTAGTTTCCTCGGCAAGTTAAGTAATCTCGGTACAGTACAGTAATTCAAGGCCAGTAGAATGTTCAGAAGTCATGTGTTATGCTTACTACGAATGTTGGTACGATATTAGAAGCATAGAGTTATAACTTGCGTGTAACTTGCCAGCATGATATAGACTCTAATAGAAGTACTAGGAATTCCATAGTACGCTCAGTATGTGATGTAGTACAGAATGTTAGGATATCATCGTATTCAGTTGAAACCCAGTAAAGCAATGCAATACCTGTAAGACATCTCAGAAACAGAACAATAAGTGAAAATGACGTTAGAAAGCATGTTAGGAATAGTAAATCATGTTACTATAGACACTCAGTATACAACATAGTTTTCAGCAGAAACACTATATCCTGTTCAGTATTAGCCCAATACAGCCTGGCAGAAGACTATATTTATACACATATATTGTTACCAGCCTCAGCATGCATTAAGTACGTACATATTACTATCACTAGTCCAGCATATAGTGTATACAATACTTTACCACTATTAGCCTCAGTATGTGAGACATGCAGATAATATTACTAGTTGAGACCGTTGTATTGTTTGGGGTTGGACTACCTAGCATCCATGACCGCCCCAGGGTTGATAGCTGTATCGACTCGTCCGCCAGAGGACGAGGATACGTCGCTCTACGGAGTGGCATGCTGTCCCACAGGGGACGAAGATGGGATGCCAGTTTTCCCCATATTATGCCTTGGTCGGCTTTTACACACCCCTGTCGAGCGGATACGCCCGAGTGTTGATTCAGGAGTCCTCCGGACTCAGATGCAGTTATAGTCAGGGGCTCAGCGAGCCCAAGTGCATACCCAGGGGACTGACACGATGCTTACAGGGTTTATAGGAGATGGGATGACCAGGGTAGGGGTATAGATTCTGTGCTGGTTGTACCTCCCGGCTTATGGGGGCCGGGTAAGGTTTGTGTGTGCTATGTTATGCTATGTTCTGTTATGCCATGTTATGATAGATACGAGTAGATCAGCAGTAGAACGATACGTCTCCAGGTATGACTCCTACTCCTTCCAGTATAATTGAGAGAAGGTATGACTTACATTATCAGACAATTAATCTATTTCTCTCTACTTCAGTTTCATCAGTTATATTATTATTTTCAGATATTTCTTTCAGTTATTGCCTTACCTACTCAGTACCAGCGGTACTGACGCCCGGTGGGGCGCTGCATTACTTGCCTGCAGGTACTCATAGACGATCAGGCGATACCACGTGATTCCTATCAGCGATCGAGTATTCAGCTCCTGTTATCCGGAGACTGAATTCCAGAGGTGTATTTTATTTTCTTTTGTTGTATAATACGGGTAGGTCGGGGCCCTGTACCGATCATTTCTATTGCTATTCCTAGAGGCTTGCAGTCTGTATATGTTTCCCTGTGGTCAGATGAGCCGGTCATGTGAGGCCGTGCAGTTGTTAGCTTTTAGTACTTCTGTTTCTTTTATGATGGCCGTGTGGGGCCATAGTTTGACAGTAGTGGTGACCTTGCCGGTCACGTAGCTATCCAGTACTTCAGGGTTGAGTTATAGATAACTAGACAGCATGGTGGCCTTGTCGGCCCGCATAGGTTTCCCTATATTGACATGTTTCTGGTCAGCTGTTAGTACAGGTACAAGAGGCTATAGGCCAATGGGCCGGGGGCTGTGTTTACAGCCGTTATATAGCCCTTTGTTTCCAGAAATATGAGTTAGAGCCAGCCAGGCACCAGATGTGCCCAGGCTTAGCAGTCCAGCAGTTCAGGTCCTAGTAGGGCACCAGGTGCCGGTCATACCCCCCAAGGCGGGGTGTGACAAGAGGAAGATAGAGGAAGAGATCATGTAATTTCTATGATTCAAAAGTTGGTTTTACAATGTCAAGTTTGACTTATTTATAGACCTTTCATTGCAACTAACTGAATATCTAGTAACTATCTTTAACTAACTTAGTTAACCAACTAACTAATATTAACTAACTCTAACAGCCAATAGCGTCAAGTTTAAGCTTCACACTCCTTAAGTTGAAGCTTCATATTCCTTTTTCAGCACTCCCCCTCAAGTTGGGTGTTTTAAAAATATTAAGAGCTCCTAACTTGAAATTAAGGTACAAATTTGAGTCTTAGATAATCTTTTTTGTAAGTAGATCAGCAAGATGCTCTTTAGTTGAAATGTATTGAGTTTTAACTTTGCCTTATTGGATTTTTTCTCTAATAATGTGAAAGTCAATCTCTATGTGTTTGGTCCTCTCATGGTCGACTGGATTGATAGCAATTTGCAAGACTGATTTGCTATCACCGAACACTTCTATAGGTAGAGTGATCTTGACTTCTAGTTCTGACAACAATCCAAGTAGCCAAGTAAGCTCAGACACAGTAGTAGTTATGCTTTTGTATTCTGTTTCTGCAGAGCTTCTACAGACAATAGTTTATTTCTTGTATTTCCAAGATACCAATGAGTCACTTAGTTTGATTAGGAAACATGTAAAAGACCTTCTTGTGTGCGAGCATGCTGCCCAATCTACATCACAATAGGTAGTCATGTTTTGAATAGGATTAGTGTACATAAGAACACCTTGTCCGGATTGTGATTTAATATACCTAACAACTCTCAATGTTGCTTCCATATGAGACTTCTTTGACTGCTGTAAGTAATGACTTAGTGTTTGAATACTCTAAGTAATATCAGATCTAGTAACTATGAGATTCAACAACTTTCATATTAGTATCTAATATGCACTCCCATCAGTCACTAAAGGATCTCCTTTATTGCTACTTGTATACTCATTATACTCTTTAGTTGCCAGTTTGATATTAGTATCTATAGGAATAGTAAATGGCTTGGATCCTGCAAGTCCAAGTTCAGATATTAGCTCAAGTGAGTACTTCCTTTGGTTCATCAAAATTCCTTCCTTAGATCTAGCAAATTGTAGCGACATCCAAAATTCCCTAAGATAAGATCTTAGACATAAAACAAAAAATCAATAGAAAACTGACAAATCCCTTAGAACGAGTCACATAACGACTCGTGGTGAGTAACCACGAATTATGACATGACCCGTGGTGAGAAACTAAGTTTCCAAGACCTGATCTAGCGAGCCACATGATAACTCGTTATGTCATGTAACGACTCATGACTTTGAGTTGTGAGATAGGAATCAGAGAAGGTCCAATGTACTGTCAGTGACCACAAGTCATTGTACTAATGGTATCACTTGATGGGTCGTGAGAAGCAAATCATAGACTGACTAATTTGACTCTATTGACCATGAGTGGTCATCACAAGTCATGATCAGTCACCATGAGAGGTATGAAGACTCATCGTCACTGGACGAACAGAATTTCTAAGCGAGTTCCTAAGGGTGTTTTAGTAATTTTTTTATATTTTAAGTACCTAAACCAGAATGGAATTTCTAAATGGTATATATTTAAGGGTTTAATTAGTCTAAACTCTTATTCCCTTCCATTATAACGTAATATCCAAGATAAATAGCTCTCAAATTATCAAGCAAGTTAGGAAGTTATCTTCTCCAACCTAGGGTTCTTCAAACTTGAGTTAAGAGTTCTTCCCAGGTATGTAAGATTAATAATTGAGGATTTCTATTCTTCCTCATGACCTAAATCTATGCAAGAGTTTATTAAGATTAAAGTTAGGATATTTACCCAATTCTTAAATTGTCTTCTTTCCTATTTATTGAATTGCTCATTGTTGAATTCTTCATATTGAATTGTATCTATTGTATATTTTGATTATTGATTATGATCCTATTCTCTTGATTATTGATCATTACCTTCTCTTTGATTTTTAATTGTTGATGATGGTTCATGTCTCTTATCCCATGAATTACTATAGCATAAAAGTTATGATTTTGAAAGCATTGTTATTTAAGATAATGCATTATTTTCATAAAATTGAGCAGATTTTGAATGAGTTTCTTGAAAAGATTTTGAGAAAGAAAGTATGATTTCTAGCATGATTTTCAAAAGTTACATTAAAGTTTTATTTTTGAAAATCAAGAGTTTTGAGCATAGAAGCTCACTAGTTTTACAAGAGATTTGGAGCATAGAAGCTCCCAAGTTTTCAAAGAGGTTTTTGGGCCAGCGCTCCACAGAGATTTAAATATCTATAGCTAAAGTGCTCTATAAATGATGTTTTCAGTTGCCTCGGATAGGCATATTTATATTAGCATAATTTTGGAAGGATTATTTAGCACCGAGTTGGGTGAAGAGTTCAGATAACTCGTAAGCCCCAGAACTACGTAGCCTATGTAGGCTAGGATCATGTCGTTGATTCAGGTGACTCCTCAACCCCTATTAAGGGCTTAGTTATGGACCCATAGCTTTAGCTTCGTCCTGTACCCTGACAAGACTTTAGATGACTCTCCTAACCTGGGCAAGAAGTTGAACATCATGTGCTCATTCATGGTGTATGTCGGTTATGAGAAACTCCCAAGTTAAAGTTATATTGTATATATGTATGTTTCAGAGATTGTTTTGATGCATAGTTTTATTGAATAACTGTTTTACACATCTTTACACTTCTGTTTTATGCATCATTCAGAGCTTCACTTTCAGTCAGTTGTCCCTTTCAGATATTCTTGCTTAACTGCTATTTCATCCAACCTTATTACATATCATATATTTCACGTACTGGCGTTATTTGGCGCTGCATCTTATTAAGATGCAGATTCAGGTAGACAGCATCAACAACAAATGCTTCGTTAGGATCTTACATTCAGCCAACTTTGGTGAGACCTCCTACTTTCGGAGAGTCCCAGTCTTATTGAGTCATTTTATTATTGTAGAGCTTGAGATAGCCGTGGGAGCTATGTCCCAGAACTTGTCTTTAGTTATTAGAGATTTCATAGATAGAGTTAGGTTGAGTCAATAATCTTACTTTATAACATTGATTTTGATTTTAATTAATAAATCTAACTTTATTATATTGATCCATACAATTATTACTTTCGCATTACTTTATTGTATTCTCAGCTAGTAGTAAGTCAGGCCAAAGGTTTGCTTGGATCACTAGGTGGTCTAAGTACCAGCCACGTCAGGGTCTAGACTCGGGCATGACACAAATTCTATCCCAAGAAAGTAATTTAATTCTCCTAAGTCGCTCATCTTGAATACTTATTGTAGTGCTTGTTTTCTTTTTTCAATTTTCTTCAAACTGTCTCAAGTCACTTACATATCATCCATATAGATTAGTATCCCATAGTCCCATACTCATACTTCTTTATGTAAAGAGAATGATCATATTGGCTTTGCTTAAACTAAAGCTTTAGTGGAGCCTCTGACAGTTTGGCATTCAACTGTCTTAGTGCCCGTTTCAATCCATACAGTGATTTAATGAGTCTACTCATAGGTTTGATTTTGTACTTCCCTAACTCAAAAACACCTATAGTAGTTTCATGTATATCTCATCATAGAGATCTCCTTACAAGAAGGAATGATACACATCCATTTGATTTATGTGCAAATGACTATGTTGTAAAGGCAAAAACTATCCTAACAATGATCATTTTTACCACAGGAGAGAAGGTTTCCTGATAGTCAATACCTTCTTGTTGACTTTCGCCTTTAGCTACTAGTCTAGCCTTGAGCCTTTCTATCTTTTCTGTTGCTTTATGCTTGATCTTATAAATCCATTTACAGCCAGTTGGTCTTTTTCCCTCTAGTAGATTCACTATATACCATATGTGATTGCTTTGAAATGCATCTATTTCTGACTGAATTACTTCAATTCATTTGCAATCTTTGGTAGCTTCTAAATAGTTACCTAGGTTCTGTAGCAGCAGAGAAAACGCATAAGTATTTCTTATAGTAAGTAGATAGTTTATCATAGGATTTGTAGTTTAAGATAGGATAAGGTGTGTCTTAATTCTGTAAAGATAAAAAGGCTTTGAGCCATATTGGTGGTTGCTTGCTCCTATCTGATCTTTATATGGTGCATGATCTTGCCCTGCAACTTGTGGAGAATAAACATGCTCCTGACCCTGAATGAGACATTCATGTATACTTAGGGAGCATGATCTTGAACCTGATCATTTCTATCAGTATCTATATTGAAATTTCCAATATCATATTCAGTAGGATTGTTAGTAACATTAGAAAAACATAAGACCTATATATTAAAACAAGGGAGAATCAGTAGAATGAGTCATAAAGGAAAAAATATCCTCTTTGAACACTATATCCCTATAGCTAATTTCTTGTAAAACGTATCCTTTTTTAGTCTCAGAATAGCCCATAAAGATGGCAGTTCTACTTTTAAGTTCCATTTTATCAGTTTGATAAACAATTTTAACATAGCATAGACATCCTAGCACTCTTATATATAGTAAGCAGGGTTTCCTATTGTATATTTTTTCATAGGGAGACATGCCTATAATTGAAGAAGGAAGTATCTTGTTAAGATATACAGTATTTAGAACACAATGGCTCCAAAATCGTATGGGAATTTAACTTGAAACCTGAGAGCTCTTGTGACTTTCAAGATATGTCTGTGTTTTCTTTTAACTATACCATTTTGTTGAGGGGAATATGCATAAGATATTTAATGGATAATACCAAGATTGGTGAACATGTTAGTGCAGATATCATTTACAAACTCAGTTCCATTGTTAGTTCTACATATATTAACAGTTTTTATTAAATAGAGTTTATACTAGCATAAGGAACTATTCGATAGTTACACTAGCATCATATTTTAATTTAAGTAGATACATCCAAGTTATTCTTTTGTGATCATCCACTATAGTCAAAAAATACTTGCTTTCATTAACTGTGGGAGTTTTATAAGTACCCACATGTCCATGTGAACTATATCAAATGCACTAATGCTTTTAATAGTGCTAGCAGGAAATGAAAATCTAACTTGTTTGGCATTAGGACATACTATACATTTATTTCTGACTCTAGCTATGAATTCATACTTGCTATGTAGCAGCTTATTGAGTACAGTGGTTAATATATACCCAAGTCTTCTATATTCATAGTAGCTAAATCTTGAGAACTGTTAGCAGCTAAGTTGACTTCATGATTAGATTGACCAATTTTCTGATTGGGTAGGTGTAGATCATCTTCTACTCTACCAATCTCATTCATCTTCTCTCTTAAGAGATTCTGAAAAATACAAAAATTAGAAGAAGAAAAACTCCACAGTGTAATTCCTTTGTAACTTTAGAAACAAACATTAAGTTATACTTAAACATTGGTAATAGATAGATATTTTCAAGTGTACTCCTACTAGAGATAGAACTTGAACCAGTGTATGTGACTAGTGAAAAATGTCCATTTGGGAGATATACTTTATGAGGATTAACATTCTTAGTAATATTATCAAGCATATTAATGTCAGATACCATGTGATTTGTGTCCCCCGTATCTATGATTCAGTCTTTTTTAACACTAGATACTAGACAAACATTGTTTATACCTGTACCATCAACCTTACCTGCAGTATCCATGGTACTGGCCATATCAACACTGTCTTAGTAAGAGTTGTTTCTGTTCAGTATTTGCAGTATCTGATCATATTTCTCTCTAGTGAACACACATACCCCAGGTTGTGTCTGCAATCCACCAGTCATCATTTTACCTCTTGGATTATGTTCATTCCTTTGGTAGAGTCATGTTACGTTAGCTATGACATGAGCATCTTGTCCCTGACTATTAGCAAGAAGATCTTGTCTAGGTGACTGCTCAGCTTGAACATTATAGGCTTCCCCTTGTACATTGCAGATTTACATCCTCTCTCTGATTATTTTCAAATTAACCACTTCCATAGCCTCTTGCAAACTTACTTTTGTTGAAATATGGTGGATATATAACTAACTTATAACACTTCTCTTTCACATGTCCCTTGAGTTTGCAGAAGTCACATTGCAGACTGTAATCCTTCTTGATCTTCTGAAATCCTGATCCTGTCTTTGAGTACACTGCAGAAGATTCATCATGTGAAGGTGATGGTGCATAGTGAGAAGATAGTCCAGCACCAAGTAATCCAATAGAAGTACTGACAACAGCCTTTTGCCCTTCATCATTCAAGATCATAACATAAATCTGATTTTCAGTAGGCAAATGTATCATTAATAAGATCTGACTCCTTGCTTGTTGGTAAGTATCATTTAATCCCATCAAGAATTGATAGAGCTTTTGTCTCTACAAATAAGTTATAAAGTCTCTATATCTTGCACAATCAAAACTAGGAGGTGGAACCAAAGACTCAAATTCATTCTACGGCCTCTTAAGTTTTGTAAAACACACTGAAAGTCGGAAACAGATGAGGTTCCCTAAATTAAAGAGGTGATATCTTTGTAAAGATTGAAGGTTCTTGAGCCACTGATTTTATCAAATCTCTCCTTCAAATCTTCCCATATTACCATGCATTAGAGGAATAGACTACCCCACTTAGTAGACTACTAGAAACAAAATTCATTAACCATGAAAACACAATAGCATTAACTCTCTCCCACTGTGCTCACAACTCTCTCTACAGGTCTCCTTCTTGCACAAACCATTTGCCATGCCTAGCTTGTTTCTTCCTCATAAAGCTATTCTCATAGATCAATTTCAGACAGAATAGTTTCCAGTTCCTGTCAATTGAATAGAGATTAGGGAGATAACACTTACATCAGAGGTATAGAGAAAGAGTGGATGATTTGCATCAATCTGTGTTGCTTGTATGCCATTGTTGTGGATTCCATTGACAGCAGTTGTCTGTGCATTCATTTGAGATGTCATATATGAGACCTTGAGTTCGTAAGAACAATAATATGTTTCGAGAAAATTTACAGTTAAAAGAAGAAGCCTTAGACCTTGGCTTCTTACTAGCTGGATAAGAATTCCAGTAGATGATAAATGAGTTCTATAATTAATAATCTCGTGTAAGCTCTGATGCCAAGAACTAAATCAGTTCATCATTGATGAACTCTAGTTGAATAACACGAAGAGAACAAGAAGAGAGGAAGATAGAAGAAGAGATCATGTAGTTCCTATGATTCAAAAGTTGGTTTTACAATCCCTAGTATGGCTTTATTTATAGACCTTCCAATGAACAACTTGTAACTAACTTAATATCTAGTAACTACATCTAACTAGCTTAGTTACCCACTAATTAATATTAACTGACTTTAGCAGCCATTACGCTTAAGTTTAAGCTTCACATTCCTTAAGTTAAAACTTCATATTCCTTCTTCAACAAAGACAATTTGAAACTCTAAAAAATAGAATCAAGAAGAAAAATGATAAAAGATATGAAATTTTACTTTTTATACAACGCTCTTACTTAAATGTTTTTAATTACTTGAAAGAGTATATATTATAATTTATATTAATTAAGACTCATTTTGACATTTTATAAGTATATGCAATGATCCAACTCATTCGTAACTACTAATTTAGGATTATGAAAAGTTTATTATCCCATTCAAATATAAAAGAGTTTTGTTTTCTAAACTCAAAAGATTAAGAAGGTAAAGTAAAATTTACTCTTTCTATAAAGGAGTGCCATTAAAAATTAAAATAAGATGTTTAGATTAAAAACTTACGGCTTAATATAAAAGATGGTAATTTGTTTTAAAAATAAATTAAAAAAGAAAGTAAGACACATATATTAATACGGGTAAAGTAGTACAAAAAAGTAGTAGAATGATACTTTGAATTAATTGATCCAAAATTCTAGTTTTGCCGGTGAGTATGTTGTGTTTATCGAACGAAGCAAAATGTATAAATTAGAAAGGGATAATTAAAAATTTATATCATTCGGCCATCTAGTGTCATGATCCAAATGGCCGCGATTGGCACCCACACTAACCTCTCAATGGACAAACCGATGATTTCCAACAAATACCCCGACATCAAACATTCAGAAAGAAATAAGACTTATAATAAAACAAAATGAATCGTTAGTACCGGTAACAATCCTCTTAAAAACAAAGCAACGATAATTTCAAGATCTGGAAGTCATTGCACCAAACATCTATGTGTAAAACTAGAAATGAAAAGTCTAGAAAATAAAAGAACTAAAATGTCTAGAAAAGAGACATATTCAACGGAAGAGTAGGACTGCCCGTCTTGCGTTCAAGTGAAACTGCTGCTGCTCTATATGTGAGGACGAGAGGAGCTTCCTGGTTCGAATTCTGCACTCAAAAAAAAATGCAGGAGTAGTGTCAGTACGAAACATGGTACTAGTAGGCATCATTGGCCGACCTTACATAATAACATATAAGCATTGCAACTACAATATGAAACCAGTCCAAAACATCATGCATAAATACAGTAAACATTTCAAGAATAATAGCTTTGCACAGGTGACAATTGGCCTACTCACCAGATTAGGCCTTTCGCTGCAGCGGTCTCGCTGTAGCGAAATAAGTCCCACTGCAGTGGTACTGCCCTAGGTAGTAGGTCGACTTAGCTGCACTTGCATCATTTCACCAGTTTCTAGCAATTCACACATTCTAGTACTCATTCAGATATAACACAAGCTTTGATATCAAATAACCACTACTCATCATCACATGCTATTTAAAGCAATTCATCACAAGAAAAAATAACTCAACATCAATAATCGTTTATGTTACACCCCGTAAATTTACGGCATATAGATGGCCTATTCGCTTGTTGGTTAAAAGTATTTGAAAACCATACATGCTAGAAAAAGGCTCGGGGAAAGATCGGACAAGCGCCAAGTCGGCGCGTCACAAGGCAAAATGCGACTTATAAATCGCATTCCCTGAATGCGACTTATAAATCCAAATTATATATAGCCTCCAACTTCGACTTTTCATTAAAGTTTCTTATAATTTCCAGTGAAAAACAGAGGGTAAGCAGAGAGAAAGAGGAACGAGGATTATTTGATAATTTCCTTCCGATTACGCTGTCAAACGCGGTCCAAACTTGAATTAACCTCAGGTACCGAGGTATTTAGCAGCAGGGAGCATTCCTACGGATTTTGTTTCGCGAAATACGGCCGACAAATCGTCGAGCTACCGAGCTAAGGTAAGTAGAATTGCTCCAAACTAGTGTCTATGTGCTCCTAGCTGTGAAGTGAATACTTCTCCCTTCTGGACTTCTGGAAAATAGCGAGTTTTTGACCGTCTTTCGATAAGCCTAAGTTTAGGCTATAATTATATCGAAAGTGACGTTGTTCTTCAGGATAAAGCTATATTTAGTATTAATTGATATATTTATGAATGCAGTTGGGAGAAACAGCGGGAGTATTGACCGAGCCTCGTCCGACAGTCGGATAACTCGAGGTTAAGGTATGTAAAGCTAGTTCCTTCGGCAAGTTAGTAGCTTTATCCTTGTATAGTACAATAAACTCCGTAGTAGAATTCCCGGAGTTGAATGTTAAGTATTGTGCAAAGTTCAGTAAACCTAGTTTGCGTTGTTATATCGTATTCAGTCTGAAAGTTAGAAAAGCATGTGCCCAAGGGAAAGTTAGTAGTTCAGATTCAGTACAACCTATTATGTGAATAGCAAGCATGTTGTAGAATAAAAAGGAACAGATTTTCATAATAACAGTCAGTAAAGAAAGATCTGATAGACAGACAGTTATGGCTACAGATTAGCCATTCAGACAGATAGTATCATGGCTACAGATTAGCCGTATAATTAAACAGAGATTGTAGAATCAGTATAATTAGTAAGAATGAGTTCAGTATAGAAACAGATCAGAATAAGAAGTTGGATTTCAGATAGTCTTTCCAGTTGTACATGCTTGCTATTTCTATGTGCTATTTATTTGTTGAGACTTGTTGTGGCATGTGGGCACCCTTTTAGCATCCCCACCGCCCCTGGGTTATAGCTGTGTCGATACCAGATTCAGATACCGCCACCAGCTGGGCGATACCGTCCACTTAGAGGACGATGATGGCCGACCACCATGATAATATGGTCCAGACCACCCTGCTTGCAGGGGTAGTTCAGTTTACTCTGCGCAGAGCCAGTCCACCCTGTTTACAGGGGCAGAACACTCTGTGTGCACTTGTGGCCGGGGGCAGTTTCAAATACAGATTTTTATAAAATTACCCTGTTGTGTGCTTGCACCCAGGGGCAGTTTTAATTACACACCCCGTGTGCACTTGCGCCCAGAGGCAGGAGTCTTCGGACTTAGATACAGTTTATTGTCAGAGGCCAAGGCCTAAGCTACGTACCCAAGGGGACCGATAGGAGGAGCTCATAGTTATCAGATGAGTGGAGTGACTTATTTTTGGTTGGTTTAGACCCGGGTAGGGGTAAATAGATTGTGTGTTGGTTGGCACCTTCCGGCTTATGGGGGTCGGTCAGGTATTGTGTGTATTTATATGTATATCTATTTATGTGCTATATACTAGCTACTAGACAGCAGACCGACGCGTCTACAGGCACGCCTCTGCCTTATCAGTACAGAAAGCTTGATCCAGTTCATTTCAGCTTCTTCAGATTCAGCTATCTCCTGTTGTACAGAAATGCTATCTATGTTATCTATATTCAGTCGTTTTCAGTTATATTATTTCAGTTGCTTTGCATACTCAGTACCAGTGGTACTGACGCCCAGTGGGGCGCTGCATTACTTGCCTGCAGGTACTCATAGACGAGGAGGCAATCCCTCGTGATTCCAGTCAGCTATTGAGTATTCAGCTCCTGTCATCCGGAGTCTGAATTCCAGAGGTGTATTTCGTTTTCTTTTGATGTACAGTACGGGTAGGTCGGGGCCCTGTCCCGATCATTTCTATTGTTATTCCTAGAGGCTTGCAGTCTGTATATATTTCCCTGTGGTCAGTCGAGCCGGTCGTGTGAGGCCGTGCAGCTTATTATAGTTATTTGTTATTTCTGTTCCTGTTGGCCGTGTGTGGCCATAACCAGTCAGTAGTGGTGACCTTGTCGGTCACGTAATTATTTAGCGTGCTATTGTTAAGCTACAGTGAACTAGACAGCATGGTGGCCTTGCCGGCCCGCATAGGTTCCCTTGACAGTAGTATGTTTCTGGTTAGCTGATTTTCAGGTACATGTGGCTATAGGCCTGTTGGCCGGAGGCTGTGTTTACAGCCGTTATATAGCCCTTCGTTTCCAAGAATTTGAGATAGAGCCAGCCAGGCACCAGAAGTGCCTAGGCTCACCAGATAGCAGTCTAGGTCCTACTAGGGCACCAGGTGCCAGTCATGCCCCCCAGGGCGGGGCGTGACAAACTTGGTATCAGAGCAGGTCGTGTCCCAGGGAGTCTGCAAGCCGTGCTAAGTAGAGTCTTGTCTATGGATGTGTTGTGCACCACATACTATAGGCAGGAGGCTGCGAGGCATGATAGGATGGTTACCCTTCCTTCTCAGTCAGTCGTGCTTTAGAGCGGTACAGTATAGGGTTGAGTCCCTAAAAACTTACCGTATTCTTTGATTACAGATACAAAGGTAGATCAGCATTATCCTATTACAGGCAAAAGATCAGATATAGCAACAGAAGAGGGCATCAGCCAGTTACAAGATACTTACAGCAGCAGGAGGAGGTACCAGAGACCTCCCAGCGTGATACCTTTATCGGTACTATTTCCAGTATACGTTGGTAACGTCAGAATAGGAAGTCAGAAGTATAATGTACATACGAGTTGATTTATTTATTAGCTATATAAGATCTGCTTAAGATTACAGACAAGGTCAGACCACCAGGTAAGTATGAGAAAGAGAGGGAAATGCAGGAATCCCAAATACATCCTTTCGGATATGATACAGTTAGATGTTTCTATTTGTTGCAATAAGAAAAGGGCTATTCCTACCTCTTGATTTTGATTTCAGTATAGTAAAGGGGCATAAGACTTGAGATGAGGTTGCCAAATCAAGCAGTAAGTAAAGATGGGCTGATTGATCCTAGTAAGTATTAGAAAGTATAAAGATCCCCTATGATTACGTAAGTTGTGCAGACCCTTATGATAATAAGCCAGTAGAGAAAGTAAGACTGTTAGCTTATCCGAAGTAGGGGTAAAAGACCTGTTAGTGATGAATGCCGGGTAATAGTCAAGTTTGAGTCAGAAAAAGGCCAAGTCCGCCATATATGCTAACAGATAGCAAGATATACCTATAAGATTATAGTTATGATCCGGTTGTGACATCGAAAGGGGGAGGGGTCATGTGAATTAGATAGGTCTGACTGCAAGTCAGGGGAAGTATGAACTGATACTTGACCAGTAATCTTGTTAACAATGAAGAGCAGGTACCTTGAACCCCAGAGTTCAGCTTAAGCAAGATGAGGGGAAGAAGCAGGAATGTCAGATCTTGTGGGGAAATTAAAATTACCCCCGGATTGATAGAATATCGTATTAAGGATTAAGCCTCGGGTTGACAGTAAGATTGCGGTTCAGAATACCGCAATATGTCTGCTTATGGAGAAGTTAAGAAATTACTGATACAACAATTCTAATTTAGTGTGACCTAGAGATAAGGCCCAGCAGACAGTCATGGGCTCTCAATATATGCCAAGTAAGGCCACAAGATTCGAGTGTTGACCCCACATCGCAAGAGTGGCGGAATTTCAAACAGCAGACAATAACCAAAGTGTTTATGTTTGTTACATCTAGAATGGGATGGAAGTCTAAGGAAATGATAAGTCAGGGCAGGAGATATTATTAGGCCGTAGAAGCGGTGTATCATGTACAGTATGAGACTCAGCAGAGCATGTCAGAGATTATGTATCACCCCAGAATTCGGTACGTATTGTACGTAGCTACTGATATATATATATATATATATATACAGATAATAGATGTGCTGTGAGTAGCTGCCTATAGGGGTTACAATTACAGATGCTGATTAGTACCAGAAAGCATGTACAAATTGCATTGCAGGACCCCTTGCCAAAAATAAAAAGAGAAAAGAGAGAGAAGAAAAAGAGAAAAGCGAAAAGAAGGGGCAAGTTAAGTGTGATTTATGTATGAATCCATAGAAATTGTCTCAGCTCTTAGTTATTAAGTTAATAGACTTATATGTTGTTTCCAGATCTAGGTTTTAGAAGCTTATAAGAGTTAGTAACCTGAATCAGGTAATTAGATGATAAGGGCGCAGTTAGACGGTCTACCGACCAGCTGGCGCCTGTATTAGCAGGGAAGCATCTCTAAAGATCAATAACACTAGCGCATGTGCCAGAACCAGAATTAGAGACTGAATAGGTATACTTCAGAGATTAGCAATACTAGAATTGTTCCAGTATGTTAAGTGGCCATACATCGTTTTCCCAGCCTTGTAGGTGAGAGTTGACCTTAGTCAACCTAGCAGTTATTACAAGGAATACCCCACAAGTCAGACAAGCCTGTGGGCACCCCAAGAAAGGGGTCCACATCAGTAGTAAGTGACAGACTAGTACTTCAGCTGGTTCTCGTAAGATATTCAGATACAGAGCCCTAGCAGAAGGCCAATATTTATAGAATAGCTCATAAGACCGAGAATTCCTCAGAATATCAGTATAAATCCAAGTGGATACACACAAGGCGTAAGAATTGATAGTACCCTGCTAGCACAGTGTTTATTAAGACCAGGAGATCAGTAGACTCCCCGTGAAGTTCCAGAGATTGATCGCCTGGGAGTAAGTTTGATTAAGCCCAGCCTTATAGTGATTCAATCAAAATAACAAAGCAATTAGATGCCCACAAGTCTGCAGTATGCATGAACTATAAGTACTCAAGTAGAACAGTTAGAGCATTGTTAGACTACTGCTACATTCGGGTCATTCAACCCGACTATTCAGTTGTTTAAGGTTATGCAGCTAGATCATTAGAGGTTATGATCAATATCAGGATCCTCTGATTAGATAAAGGCACAAGGTGCACAGACGGTCGTTCAGGTTATCCCAGCAACAAGTAGCCTTAGCATGTGGCCAGAAGGCCAGATAAGCTCTAGTTACGCCGGTAAACTACCTGTTGATCTCTTCGGCAAGACAAGCCAGTATGACCGTCAATTATATGTCGAGCTCTCTAAGTATGAAAATGTTATATCAGTCAAGAAGAGGTAATAAAGCAACAAACGCTCTTAGCTATAGATCTATTAGGAGTGTGGTGTATGTGCAACCCGAGCAACGGGAGTTGGTCAGCGAGATACATCAATTGGTCAATTTAGTCGTTCGTGTGATAGAAATGAAGGACAACAGAGCGGTAATCCAGAACACCGCCGTGTCATCCTTAGTTGTGGGGGTAAGAGAACGGCAATATGCAGATCCTGACATGGTCTAGCTTAAGGACAGAATCCTGCAAGGGAAGCGCCAGATTCGAAAAATAATAGAGGGTGGAGTGCTACGTTGTAAAGGTCGTCTATGTGTTCCAGATGTTTCAGGCCTCCGCCATCAGATCATGAACGAGGTACACTGCGCCAGCAACTATTTTCTCCACCCTGACGCGACACAAAATAAAAGTACCATGATATCAAAGAAAACTACTGGTGGCTAGATAGGAAAAAAAGAAGAAGGAGAAATTGCTGAATTTGTAGCCCGGTGTCCTAACTGCCAGCAGGTGAAAGCAGAACATTAGAAACCAGGCGGTTTGATTCAGGACATAGTTGTGCCTCTCTGGAAATGGGAAGCAGTGAATATGAATTTTGTGGCAGGATTACCCCGTATCAGACACAGACATGACTCTATATGGGTGATAATTGACAGGTTGACTAAATCAGCTCATTTCCTGCCAGTAAGAACTACTTTCTCGGCCGAAGATGACGCGGAGTTGTATATCCGCGAGATGGTCAGATTGCACGGAGTGCCAGTATCCATTATTTCAGACAAAGGAGCGTAGTTCACGGCCAGATTTTGGCAATTTTTCCAAAAGGGTCTGGGAACGCAGATTAATTTGAGCACTGCTTTCCACCCTCAGACAAACGGACAGGCTGAACACACTATTCAGACGCTCGAGGATATGCTGCGAGCGTGTGTGCTAGACTTTGGCGGTAGCTGGGACAAGCAATTGCCGTTGATAGAGTTTGCTTATAATAATAGCTATCACTCGGCTATTCAGATGGCACCTTTCAAGGCTTTATACGGGCGAAAGTGCAGATCGCCGGTTGGCTGGTTCGAAATAGGAAAATCAGCGTTGATTGGGCCAGACATTGTTCAGCAGTCAGAGGAGGAGGTAAAACCTATCAGAGAACGCCTACTGACTACACAGAGCCGCCAGAAGTCATATGCAGATGTGCGGCGCAGAAACCTAGAATTCGAGGTGAACGACTGGGTATTTTTAAAAGCATCACTAATGAAAGGGGTGATGAGATTCGACAAGAAAGATAAGCTCAATCCAAGATTTGTTGGGCCTTATCAGATTTGTCGAAGGATAGGCCGAGTAGCATATGGGTTGAATTTGCCTCCAGAGCTAGAATCCGTTCATCCCGTCTTTCACGTGTCTATGCTGAGGAAATGCATAGGAGACCCATCCAGAGCAGTCTCAGTCTAGGATATCCAGGTTACAGAAGAGCTGGCCTACGAAGAGGTTCCGGTAGCTATCTTAGACAGACAGATTCGTAGATTGAGAACTAAGGATATCGCGTTTGTCAAGGTATTGTGGCGTAACAGGAACCGAGAGGAGATGACGTGGGAGGCTGAAGAAGATATGAAAGCTAGATATCCTCACCTATTCCAGGCCAAGTCAGGCGACAGGTACGTCCGTATTATTACTTATGTAGTACCTGATGGTTGTATATGTATAAATGAGAAAGATTGATGTTTAGCTATCCAGTAAATCTTAAAGTATTGCGTGCAGTACCTGTATTGGACTTTTCTGCATTTCAGGTTTTTGCTATAGTCCATATTACAGAGGAAACTCTGCCGAAATTTTCCTAAGAACAAGTTAAGCTAATTGAGTAGTCCTCTATATAGCAGTTTACATTCGAGGACGAATGTTCTTAAGGGGGGGAGAATGTTACACCCCGTAAATTTCCGGCATATAGATGGCCTATTCGCGTGTTGGTTAAAAGTATTTGAAAACCATACATGCTAGAAAAAGGCTCGGGGAAAGATCGGACAAGCGCCAAGTCGGCGCGTCACAAGGCAAAATGCGACTTATAAATCGCATTCCCTGAATGCGACTTATAAATCCAAATTATATATAGCCTCCAACTTCGACTTTTCATTAAAGTTTCTTATAATTTCCAGTGAAAAACAGAGGGTAAGCAGAGAGAAAGAGGAACGAGGATTATTTGATAATTTCCTTCCGATTACGCTGTCAAACGCGGTCCAAACTTGAATTAACCTCAGGTACCGAGGTATTTAGCAGCAGGGAGCATTCCTACGGATTTTGTTTCGCGAAATACGGCCGACAAATCGTCGAGCTACCGAGCTAAGGTAAGTAGAATTGCTCCAAACTAGTGTCTATGTGCTCCTAGCTGTGAAGTGAATACTTCTCCCTTCTGGACTTCTGGAAAATAGCGAGTTTTTGACCGTCTTTCGATAAGCCTAAGTTTAGGCTATAATTATATCGAAAGTGACGTTGTTCTTCAGGATAAAGCTATATTTAGTATTAATTGATATATTTATGAATGCAGTTGGGAGAAACAGCGGGAGTATTGACCGAGCCTCGTCCGACAGTCGGATAACTCGAGGTTAAGGTATGTAAAGCTAGTTCCTTCGGCAAGTTAGTAGCTTTATCCTTGTATAGTACAATAAACTCCGTAGTAGAATTCCCGGAGTTGAATGTTAAGTATTGTGCAAAGTTCAGTAAACCTAGTTTGCGTTGTTATATCGTATTCAGTCTGAAAGTTAGAAAAGCATGTGCCCAAGGGAAAGTTAGTAGTTCAGATTCAGTACAACCTATTATGTGAATAGCAAGCATGTTGTAGAATAAAAAGGAACAGATTTTCATAATAACAGTCAGTAAAGAAAGATCTGATAGACAGACAGTTATGGCTACAGATTAGCCATTCAGACAGATAGTATCATGGCTACAGATTAGCCGTATAGTTAAACAGAGATTGTAGAATCAGTATAATTAGTAAGAATGAGTTCAGTATAGAAACAGATCAGAATAAGAAGTTGGATTTCAGATAGTCTTTCCAGTTGTACATGCTTGCTATTTCTATGTGCTATTTATTTGTTGAGACTTGTTGTGGCATGTGGGCACCCTTTTAGCATCCCCACCGCCCCTGGGTTATAGCTGTGTCGATACCAGATTCAGATACCGCCACCAGCTGGGCGATACCGTCCACCTAGAGGACGATGATGGCCGACCACCATGATAATATGGTCCAGACCACCCTGCTTGCAGGGGTAGTTCAGTTTACTCTGCGCAGAGCCAGTCCACCCTGTTTACAGGGGCAGAACACTCTGTGTGCACTTGTGGCCGGGGGCAGTTTCAAATACAGATTTTTATAAAATTACCCTGTTGTGTGCTTGCACCCAGGGGCAGTTTTAATTACACACCCCGTGTGCACTTGCGCCCAGAGGCAGGAGTCTTCGGACTTAGATACAGTTTATTGTCAGAGGCCAAGGCCTAAGCTACGTACCCAAGGGGACCGATAGGAGGAGCTCATAGTTATCAGATGAGTGGAGTGACTTATTTTTGGTTGGTTTAGACCCGGGTAGGGGTAAATAGATTGTGTGTTGGTTGGCACCTTCCGGCTTATGGGGGTCGGTCAGGTATTGTGTGTATTTATATGTATATCTATTTATGTGCTATATACTAGCTACTAGACAGCAGACCGACGCGTCTACAGGCACGCCTCTGCCTTATCAGTACAGAAAGCTTGATCCAGTTCATTTCAGCTTCTTCAGATTCAGCTATCTCCTGTTGTACAGAAATGCTATCTATGTTATCTATATTCAGTCGTTTTCAGTTATATTATTTCAGTTGCTTTGCATACTCAGTACCAGTGGTACTGACGCCCAGTGGGGCGCTGCATTACTTGCCTGCAGGTACTCATAGACGAGGAGGCAATCCCTCGTGATTCCAGTCAGCTATTGAGTATTCAGCTCCTGTCATCCGGAGTCTGAATTCCAGAGGTGTATTTCGTTTTCTTTTGATGTACAGTACGGGTAGGTCGGGGCCCTGTCCCGATCATTTCTATTGTTATTCCTAGAGGCTTGCAGTCTGTATATATTTCCCTGTGGTCAGTCGAGCCGGTCGTGTGAGGCCGTGCAACTTATTATAGTTATTTGTTATTTCTGTTCCTGTTGGCCGTGTGTGGCCATAACCAGTCAGTAGTGGTGACCTTGTCGGTCACGTAATTATTTAGCGTGCTATTGTTAAGCTACAGTGAACTAGACAGCATGGTGGCCTTGCCGGCCCGCATAGGTTCCCTTGACAGTAGTATGTTTCTGGTTAGCTGATTTTCAGGTACATGTGGCTATAGGCCTGTTGGCCGGAGGCTGTGTTTACAGCCGTTATATAGCCCTTCGTTTCCAAGAATTTGAGATAGAGCCAGCCAGGCACCAGAAGTGCCTAGGCTCACCAGATAGCAGTCTAGGTCCTACTAGGGCACCAGGTGCCAGTCATGCCCCCCAGGGCGGGGCGTGACAGTTTAACCATATCACACTTCAAATTTTTTCCACTTTCTTCGTTTAGGTTACAATTATAGGATCATAAACTCAACTCAATCACTTAACACTTACTCATTCCAAGTCTTTAACATGACTACAAATACACCATAAAATAAAATAAATGGTGACATTTCGGGCACATGCCTCCTCCATATTACCATAACTACTCAGTCATCAATATAAATATACACACATGCTAGAGGGTCTTATTTCTGCCCTTCCAATCATGACCTGCAGGGGACTCTAGAAATTCATGTATTGTACCGGCGTGGTACCCCTCCCACACATTTGCTCGTCCAGATGTTCCCCTCGGACACTAGCCACTCAGCCAATATCGCTCGCCCGAATGCTCCCCTCGGGCATGAGCCTCTCATCTCATGATACTATTACTATCCTAACCATTCTCAAGCAATGAAATATAGCATGGTTCATTATTAACACATTCAGTAGTTTACAATCTACTCCCTCACTTGAATAATTAACAGACCATCAATCATATCAATAACAATGTAAAAGAGCTACACTTACCAACTCAACACAGTTTCATATCATTTCAATTACCACATCATATCCAAATTACTTTAACAATTTTATTCAACAGGAAAATCACCATGACAGGCAATGTCTGCAGATCAATCAACATATCATCATTGCACAAACAGACATGCCATTATATAAAGTCTAACTCCTTTAAACCATAACCTACCTTGATTTTAGGGTAAGAAAAGTCAGCTACTCCGCGGGAGCCTTTCCTTTTCTCAAAGCCTTGGAATGCTCGAAATCTACAACAACAATTATAGCGTAATTTCATTATTTACTCTTCCAGTAAGGGTCTTAGAAGTTCAAAGTCTTCCCTTTAGGTCACTTTAAAAGTAAAACCCCAATTCCACCTAGTTCTAAGCATCAATTCCCGCATAACCCACGTTCTCTAGCAATTAAATCTTGGGGAATGATTATTACCCCCATAAACCTCTAATCAAACCACCCTATTAACTCCTCATGATCCAACCCTAGTCTATCAACCTAGGGTTTCTTAGCTTAGAATATCACCATTAAAGGTTCTTTATGAATTCTAGAGTCAACATAATCCATCATAGAGGTAGGGATTCAAGAGACTTACCTTGGGAGAGAAATTCAACTATTCTAGGGGAGAAAATCGCTTTCAGACCTTAACCCTTCGTGTTTTGAAAATAATGGGGTATAACTCCATAAATTTCATTTAAACCCACTTTCTTATTCCCGTCGTTGGTTGCAGCAGTCACATTATCACTATAGCGGATCCAGTATTGCGGTCATAAAACCACACAATGGATCCGACGGTTAATTCCCCGATCTGTTACAGCGGAACTCCGACCATCACCACGGTCTCGCTGCAGTGGAAAAACTACCGCTGCAGCGGAAAAACTACTGCTGCAGCAAATTTTTTCATGAACGAAGAAATTTTTTCATTGGCAGCAGCAGGAGGGAGACCACTACAAGTGGACATGGCTACCAAGAATCAAACAAGACCTATTTGTGCTTGTGTAAAGGTGGAGATGGATTTACTAGGGGAATTTTTCAAAAGGATTAATATAGGAATGAGAAAGCAAAATGGAGAGGTGATTGAATAGTAGATACTTGTTAAATATGACTATCTTCCAAAATATTGCAAGAACTATAAGATTCAGGGGCATAGTGAACAGGAATGTTATGTTTTGCATCTTGAGTTATATCCTAAGGAGACGGAGGAGTAAAAAAGGGATAATAATAAAAAAGAGGTGACGGATTCAAGGAAACACTGCAAACAGCATGCAGCAGAAGAGGGCGGGAAAAAGGGGATGACTTTCAAAATCAGAGAAATAAAAAGAAATAGGGGGCTATCAATGCTAGAGGAGGGGGAAGAAGAGATAAGGAAATTGGATGGGAACAGAGGAAGCAACAAAAGGAAAATAATATGACTACATCCAATCAATTTGATGTGTTAATGGAGAAGGAGTAGGAGGAACAGAGTACAAATGCTGGAAACAAGGAGGAACAAGAGCATAAAAATAAAGACAAACCTATTGATGATAATAGAGAATTCATGGTACAATCAGAAGACAATTCAAAGGGGAGCAAAGAAAAAGGAGACAAAGTATCCACTGCTATGGTTATATGGGAGTCAGAATAAAGGGTTCAGGAAGCCAAGGAAAGGAAGATGAAAGCTCCTAGTCAAAATTTTAACAGTGCTCAGGAGATAGGGGATGAACCAAACACAATGGTAGTATATAGTACAACAGAGCAACAATACCAAGGACATGAGAAGGAGGATGATCTAGAAGACAATATAAACAATATAGGGAGGACAGGAGACTTAACCCCAAGACACATTGCAAAAATGAAAGCAGAATCAAAAAAGAATAAAGTTCAGTCTGTAGTGCCATTACAAGTCCAAACAAGGAGCAACAGGGAGAGGTCGCACAATAGTTCTCAATGATTAACGAGATCATATTTTGGAATATAAGATCGGTTAACACTCAATATTCATTTGAGAGATTAACAGACTTAAACAGAAGACATCATTACTCAGTTATAGCTTTAATGGAACCTTTTCAAGATCCTGAAAGGTTTGAACATTTTAAAAGAAGATTGGGGATAGAGCATGGATGGGCTAATAGCTCTTCCAAGATATGGGTCTTTTGGAGAGAAGAACGGAAGGGAGAGGTGGAGCTGGACACTCATCAGTAGATCACACTGAAATTTGAAGTTTTTGGTAGAAGGTTTATAATTACTTTAGTGTATGCTAGATGTAGTGCTCTAGAAAGGTTGGAACTATGGGTGGATTTGGAATCAGCAGCTCATCACATCTCTGATCCCTGGGTGATGGGTGGAGATTTTAATGTTATATTAAATGAAGAGGAAAAACAAGGAGGACTGGCCTTTACTCAAAATGAAGCAATTGATTTTGCAAAATGTCTAAATATTTGTGCTCTGAAGGAATTGACATCTATGGGAAGCAAATTCACCTAGTGGAATGGTGTTATACCCCCAAAACCCAAAGATCAGATCTAAGAGTGAAACAAAGAAAAATTGGAAATCTGGCATCATCGTTCTGTGACCCATGGGGTAGACCACGAGTCATGAGGTGACTCGTGGTGAGGATCGAGGTGTGAGTTGGATTTTGGGATTTAAGGTCCCTACGAATGTGATCACGAGTTGTAGTCAGACCCCACGACTCGTTGAGTCAGTCGTGGGCAAGGATTTTAGGAAGCTGGAGGAAACCTGGCAGTGTACCCTACGAAAGGTCCCCACAAGTCGTGGTCAGTCACCATGATTCGTGAGATGGGTCATGGTCAGCAGGATAGAATTTATTTGAAATTAAGGTAGTGAAGGTAACGAGTGAGGTCCCTCGTGATGATCCCCAAATGATCTATTGGATAGTGTACTTGACGATTGATGCCATGATTCGTTCCCCTGGGCGACGACTCGTCCAGTCCCTCGTTGGGACTAACAGTCAGTTATTTTCTGCGAGTTTAGTAAGAGTTTTTCCGTAATTTCTATGATCCTAAGGCCTAAACGACATCATTTTAAGCTATGAATAGTGGGTTTTAAGAGGGAAAAATCTATTCTAAGTCATTCTTATTCATGCATGCAAGAGTAAGAGTCTAGGGAGGTGATCAAGGCTAATCCTTCAAGGTTCTTCTTCAAATCTTCCTTGGAAAATCAGAGAAGTGGTAGAATAAAACCCTTTCAGGTATGTAGGGTTATGAATGGGTGAATCCGTTCACATTCATGTCCAATCTCTCTCTAAATTATGAAAATTCCTATGTTAATTCCATGAGATTTTAACCCAATGCATGAAATTCCTAATTCTCTATGTGGGTATGATTTAAATGTATTTTTACTATTGAATTAAGAATCATGGACAAGTTTTATGTTGTTTTGTATTAAAATTATGTTTCAAGCTTTACAAATTAAAATGCCCAATTATGAGAAGTTCATGAAAGTTGAGACTTATGAGGAATGTTCATGTATGATGAAGTATTGATGATGAAAAATATGTTTTCAAGTTACCCACGTTTATGATCATGTTTTCAAGCAAATTACGTATTTTTAAGAATATTAGAGTATCGGGCAATGCCCAAATATTCAAGTATGAGTTATGATTTAAAATTAAGCTTACCGCATGGTTTTAGAGCGAAGACTCCCATTTATGTTCATCTTGTGGTATGATTTGAGCAAGAATTCCCCATGTATGATTTCAGATTTGACATGTATTTGATTATTGAGCTTCGTCAATAGACAATGGTAAGCTTCGTTGAAAAACGTCGGAGAGCATATGCATGTTTTTAGGAGTAGTGTCTAGCACCGAGTAGGCTATGGGTCAGTCAACCCTATGCCTCAGAACTACGCGCCAACATAGGTATGATCAGATTATGTTGGGACCTCCTATGTGAGTTATCCCCTGCCCTGATTGGGCCACGGGCTTGATATCGATATCATGGTATCGTCCTTAGCCCTAGCAAGGCTTTGGATGGCTCTACCCACTTGAGTGTGATAGTTAGGACCATGTAAGCTCTATCGTGGTATGTCGATTAAAAGACGAGTCTCCCATTGTTCCTCATGATTTCAGTTATACATATTCATCATTCATGATATATATATATCTATATATGTTCTAAAGTAGGTTTGACCCAATGTTCAGCTTTACTTATGACTATTAGATTTCAGCTTTGGGTCAATCGATTCAGTTATGATGTGATGTTATGTTGAGATCATGATTTCAGAAAATTAGCGTACAAGCCCTACTCTTAAATTCTTATTGTATGTGTTTTATATTTTGCATGTTTTAAATGATTTTTCTTCTTGAAGAGATTTTACTTACCTTGCATACTCGGTACATTCCACGTACTGACCACATACTCTATGATGTATTGTTTCATGATACAGGCCCCGATATTCAGACTCAGCCCCGTCCTTAGCTAGTCTTTCAGAGTTAGCATCCTACGCCTGCTGGTGAGTCCTTATCTCCCGAGGACCATATTTGATCAATTTTCTTTATGTATTTTCAGTTTTCAGCTTTAGCGAGTTAGCTAAGGGTCTTGTTCCATCAACTCATCAGGCTTAGAGGCTTTTCAGACAAAAAAATGTATTCAGCTTCAGATTCATGTGTGTTTATGATATTATGCTTATTTCAGACTTCCGCTAAGATTATCATGTTAATTCTTTCGTTTTATTAATTGAGTTAGATATATGTTCATGCCATGGGTCGACTTGATGTCTTTCGGGGCTCCTTATCTCGTGTCTCGATCCAAGCCTACGTTCGAATCCGGACAAATGGAAGATTAGAGGAAGACTGTATATTCAAGAGATTAGATAGAGTTCTGGGCAATCAAGAATTTTTTGACAATTTTCCTTCAAGTGAAGTCCATCATTTGATTAGGCAAGGATTAGATCATGCTCATTTGCATGTTATTTGTGATACTGAGAAGGAGGTTGTAGTTAAGCCTTTTAAGTTTCTTAACTTCTAGACTAAGCATAGTCAGTTTAAAACTAGTTACGGAAAACCTTAAGGTGGATTTTATGGGAACTCCTTTCATGATTTTAGGGGCAAAGCTCCAAAAGGTGAGAAAGGCCCTCACAGCTTAGAGTAAGCAAACTTATGGGGATATTTTTCAGAGACTCTGGAGGATACAGTAAGAGTTACGGAATTGCAGTTTGAAAGATTGCCCAATGAGGAAAACAGGATGAAATTAATGAAGATTGAGGCAGAAATAAAGAGATACAGGAAAATAGAGGAGGAGTACTGGAAGCAGAAGGTAGGCATGCAGTGGTTTAAGAATGGAGACAACAACACTAAATTCTTTCACTCTTATGTTAAGGGAAGGTGGAGAAAACTGTTCATAGGAGAATAAGGAATAGTCACAAAGTTGTAGTGACTAATAAAGAGGAAATAGGAAGAGATGTTGTTGCTTTTTTGAAGATCAATTCAGAGATGAAGAGAGTATCAGTTACTCAGATTTGATGACTAATATTCCAAAAGTAATCTCTGTGGAACAGAACGAGGATATGGTTAAGCTACTTTGTGAAGAAGAAGTTAAGAAGGTAGTATCTGAATCAAATAGTGATAGTACAAGTGGTCCTGATGGATTTTCAGGATGCTTTTTTCAGGCTTGCTGGGATATAATTGTTTTAGATATCATAGACATGGTGAAGGCATTTTTTGTGGGAAGGAACTTCCAAGGTATATAACTCATACAAACCTTGTCTTGATTCCTAAAAAAGAAAAAGCTAAAACATTCACTGACTACAGACCTATTAGTCTCAGCATATTTTTCAATAAAGTTATATCCATAGTATTATATGACAGATTGGTGGAGTGCTTACTAATGATTATTTTCAAAAATCAGACCGGCTTTATGAAAGGGAGAAGCATAACAGAAAATATTCTACTTGCATGGGAGATCATCAAAGATATGAACTTGAGAAACAAATGATAGAATGTGGTGGTTAAGCTGGATATGGCCAAGGTTTATGATAGAGTATCTTGAATTTTCCTAACCAAGGTATTTAGATGCTTTGGGTTCTCAGAGGTGATTATTGATATAGTGTGGAGGCTAATATCTCAGAGGTGATTATTGATATGGTGTGGAAGCTAATATCTAACAACTGGTACTCAATGTTAATAAATGGTACACCTACTAGCTTTTTCAAGTCATCAAGGGGAGTAAAGCAAGGAGACCCTATATCCCCTACTCTTTTCATCATTACTGCAGAGGTGTTGGCTAGAGGATTGAATAAATTACATGAAGATACAGAGTTCAATGGATTTGGACTGCCTAAATGGAGCCTAGAAATAAACCATTTATCATATACAGATGGCACAATTTTATTTTGCTCAGGGATAGAAAATCAGTCAAGATGATGGTAAAAGTATTGGTGGAATATGAAGAGATCTCTTGACGGAAGATTAATAGGGATAAAAGTTTCTTCTATTTACATGAAAAAACAAGTCCTTCCTTGGGTACAAAATTGAGGAGATGGACTGGAATAAGTCAAGGAGATTTTCCTTTTACTTGTTTAAGATGTCCAATTTTCTATGGAAGAAGAAAAAATTCTTACTTTGAATTTACTATCAGAAAGATATTGAGGAGGATCATGAATTGAAAAAAAAAATGGCTTTCATATGGAGGAAGATACATGTTAATAGATCATGTTCTACAATCAACGCCAGTTTACATGTTATCAGCATTGAATCCACCAAAGGCATTGATAGAATAGATTCACAAGGTGATTGCAAAGTTTTTCTAGAGCAAGAATGGAGGAGGTCAGGGTAAACACTGGATAGCATGGGAAGACATGTTCTTTCTAAAGGAGGAAGGGGGAAATGGGTTCAGTTCACTTCATGATGTCTCCAAGGCTCTTATGGCAAAGCTTTGGTGGAATTTCAGAACTTCCACCTCTTCCTTATGGAGTGCTTTTATGGGGAACAAGTATTGCAAAAAGCTCCACCCCATTTAACTCATGGTAGGGGAGCTTCTCACATATGGAGAAGAATGGTGCAAATTAGAGAAGAAGTGGAACCTGATATATGGTGGCAGATTAAAGCTGGGAATACAAGTTTTTGGTATGATACTTGAGACAAAAAGAAGCATTATACTACACTGAGGAGGCAGAACAGGTTGATGAAGAATTGAAAGTAAAGGAGTTCATCTCACTAGGAGCCTGGAACATAGACAAGTTGAATGAGAAAATTTCAGTGGAGATGATAAATCATATTGTGACTAACAGAAGACTACCACTCTAGGAGGAGAATGATAGGGCATGGTGGATGGGTAATACTAAAGGTATTTTCACTATTGAATCAGCATATCAAAACATGATGAGAAGAATATAGGAGTCAGAATGGATGAAGAAAATAAGGATAACAGGGATGCCTTTTAAAATATGTTTCTTCATGTGGAGGATGTGGAAAGGAAGAATTGCTACAGATGATAATTTGAGGAAAATGAGGATTCAAATTGCCTCTAGATGTCAATGTTGTGAGAATCATGAGGTGGAAACTATGTCACGTCTTTTTCTAACAGCTCCCATAGCTCAACAGCTATGGAAGCAGTTTGCTTCTTGTGCAGGTGTGAACATTAAAGGAAGAAGTCTACAGTAGTTAATAGCACAATGGTGGACAATTCCAGGCAACCAAATTCTTAGGGAAATACTTAAGGCAGTTCCTCTCATTCTTGTTTGGGAACTATGGAAGTGAAGAAATATGAGAAGACATGGAAAGGAGGTGAATTTTCAGAGATTATTTATGCTATGTCAACAAGGTGTATACCAGTTTGCAAAGGTGAAAATCCAGGTTGGTATATCCCTTGTCAGTGGAAGGAGATGATTAGATACATTCAGGGATACAAACCTAGTCTATAATTCAAGATCACTAAATGGGATTGCCCTAGGAGATGGATAAAGTGTAATACTGATGGTGCTAGCAAAGGCAATTCGGGTTTGAGTGCATATGGATATTGTTTAAGGGATCAGAAAGGGGAGTTGATATTTGCAGAAGCTCATACAATTGGGGTAACTACCAGTATGGTAGCTGAGGCACAAACAATAAGACAAGCATTACATTACCTAACTTTACAAGAGAGCATCATCTTAGAGACAGATTCATTAAGATTACAGAAGATGCTAATTAGAGAATGGAAAGTGCCATGGGAAATAGCAGACCTAATGGATGAAAATTTTAATTTACTTTTAAGAGTCACAATCCAAGTGATACATATTTTCAAAGAAGCAAACCAGTTAACAGATAGCTTGGCTAATAATGTATATAGTCAAGAAGGCAGAATCATGTACAACAGTTTTCATCAACTACCGATTGAGAGCAAGAGAATACTTAATTCAAACAAGTCACAAATTCCTTACTTAAGGATCAAACCTAGAAAACTAAAAAACATCAACATTCAACAACATGCATAAGATTCTATACAGAAAGACCCACTGGATATTTACAGAAATTAGGCAAACAGTGGGCTTGCTACCTAACCCTAGCTACGGCAGCTTCAAAAAGGAAATACCAGCAAAAATAGGTCTACTTATGGGAGATTGCAGCACACAAGTGAAGATAAAACGATTGAGAGTTGGAGCAACTTGATTTTCCCCACCATCTGCATCGATGGAAGATCCTCATCAGAATCTTGACTGAGCACCTAGAAGATCAGTTATCACCTGGATGATTCACCTGAGAATACAAAGAGTCAAGGCAGAAAGTGGAATCGGAAGAGAAAAGATGCAATCGAGTGATAGATACTGTTTTGAGCCATTGGAAGGAAGGATGCTTGAAGATTGGAGGCCGATTTATCACCCAAAGGAGAACAAGGTACAACTTTCAGTTGAAATGAGGAGACATGCTTACAGAGATGAAGGAAACCCTAGAGAGACGGAGAAGATGAGAGGAAAGAGAGGGATTTCCGTTTTAGTGTTATGTTAAACAATGTAATTGCCTTTTCTTAATTTATTAATAAAAGAGCCCACGACTCAAGTTCAATTTTTTTTAAAAAAAAAAGATTAAAATTTTATTTTTTAATTCTTTCCTTATTTAAGCTATATTAAAAATTTTAACATCTAAAAATTTAAAATAATTACAATTTTAGTAACTTATATTAATTTTTTTATTTATAAAACTAAAATAATCATTACAAATCTGGAATATATAACACTTGCTACGGTAACATGCTTAGTTCAGGTTTCAACATGTATCTTTACGTTTGTATCAAGTGTATCTTTACCGTGTATCTTTCTTAAGTGGTAGTCTTACCGGTTCAAATTATCTGTCTTATTTTGTTTTATTAAACTAACTAATTATTTATCATAATTTTTTAACTTACAGTATAAGAAAATAAATTAAAGAGTGTAATTTTATTTTGCATTAATACATTAAATTCTTTCTTCATCATCTTCTTTTTTGAAATTGTATAATCAATTTTTTTTGTAGAAACACAACATACTTTAAATTGTTTTAGTTAATAAATCAACATTATTTCTTTCATTTTAATTTATGTGAAGATGTTTGACTAGACGCATAGATTAAAAGAAATATATATATATATATATATATATATATATATATATATATATATATATTAGAGAGAGAGAGAGAGAGAGAGGGGGGGGGGGGGGGGGGCTGAAATTATCTCATAAAAAGTAAAGAAAAAAGTTTAAAATTAATTTATTACTAAATATTTAAAGTACTTAAAGTACGAAGCCCCATAACAAAATATCATTTACTTTTTTACCATTAAAAAAAATAGAGTTCACACTAACAAAATAATCTTCTAATTATTTTTATAATATTTAGGAGTTTAAAATTAACTAAATTTTATGTATTAAATCCTTCCTTATTTGAAATATATAGAAAATTTTAATATGTAGAAATTTAAAAGTCATTAAGATTTCGCCTTTTAATAAATAATATACATTGAATAAATTGTACTTATAATGTAAAACAACCTTATGTTTAGATCTTTTGAAAGTACAATAAGAAAAAAGGGAAGCATACCGTAAAACTTCTCCCATTAACAAGGTCTAGGAAGAGGTCGCACCTCAAAAAGTGTGATATAGATAACCTACTCTAATGCAAGTATTAGTGATTGTTTCCATTAATTTGATGAGTCTTTCTTAGTTTGGTGGCATAACAATTTCTTAACAATTAATAACAAATATTTTATTTGTGATATGATATTAATTTATTAGTGCCAAAATAAGCCAATAATAATTACAATATGGTTTTGTAAATGCTAATTATTTAACCGAATAACTTATATTTTATATTCTAATTTACGATACAACTTTGTATCAATGCGTCTTAGTAGTACTAATATTTATATTAAATGTTAATCCGTTAATAGTGTATAAATATAAATTTTATAATAATTAATATAATATATAGATATAATGCGTGCATTTAAGTGCTCATGTAAAATCAAATCAATCAAACGTTATTTCTGTAACGCTTTTGTTTATGGAACAAGTATTAGAACAAACTGATGAAAGAACTATTTAATTGGATCAAACTCTTAAATACAATCATTTATCGATTTGAAATTTATAATTTTCTTTCTAAATTCTTATATTATTACACAAATATATCTTTTAAATATTATTTATACTATTTTTTAAAATTCATTCTTATTAATATGAGGGACACGTGCGGGGTGTTTACGCTAAAACTAATACTATATTAAAAGTGTAAAGATCCTTAGAAATATTGATTTTAAAAGATCCTTAGAAATATTGATTTTACTTTTTACCCTTCATTAAAAGACTCCGCAATAGACAAAATTGTTATTTATTATTTTTCTTAAATAATTATTATTTAATTATTATCCTAATATTTAGAAAATTTGAAATTAATTAAAAATTATAACTATTAAATCTTTACTTATTTGTAAAAGGTAAGAACTCCTAATATTTAGTATCTTAAAATTGACTAACATTTTGCTTCTTAATTTTTTTCTTATTTGAATTATATTAAAAGTCCTAACAATTAAGACTTTAAAATCAATTATAATTATGTTAACTTACATCAATACTTTAGTTATTAAACTAATATCTATTTATATCAATACTTTATTTATTAAACTAATATTCTTCTTCTTCAATTAATTGAATACTCTTATTATTCACTCTCTTTAATTAAATCTATATTATTTCTTCCGTTTTAATTTATGTGAAGGTATTTGACTAGACACATAGATTAAACGAAGGAGAGAAAATTGAACAAACCATCTTATAAAAGGATAAAATGAAATGTTTAAAATGAAGTTATTACTAAATATTTGAAGTGCGAAGCCTCATAGCAAAATATCATTCACCTTTTTATATTTTTTAAAAACAGAGTTCATACTTGATCAAATAATTATTTAATTATTTTTTTAATATTTAAGATTTTAAAACTAACTAAATTTTATGTACTAAATCTTTCATTATTTGAAATACATAGAAGATTTAGAAATTTGAAAGATATTAAGATTTTATCTTGTAAGAAATAATTACACATTGAAGTTACACATTGAATAAAAGTGTACTTATAATGCAAATCAGTCTTAGGACTTTTGATTTGAAGAAAAGGTAGCCCACTGCACAAATCATCCCGTGTTAACAGGGTCTGAAGAAGCATCGCACTCCAAATAATGTGATATAGACAGTCTGCTCTAATGCAAACATTAGTGAATGTTTTCACTAATTTTGATTAGTCTTTCTTAGTTTGGACGGCCAATTACAAATAAATAAATGTGTTTGTGATATAACATCAATTTATTAGTGCCAAAACAAGCCAGTAATAACTCACAATACGATTTTGTAAGTGTTGATTTTTTAACTAATAACTTATATTATATGTTTTTTTCTACTATACAACTTTGTATTACAATATATCTTCGTAGTGCTAATATTTATATTAAATGTTAATCTATTAATAATGTAGTAATACAAATTTTATAATAATTAACATGAAATGTACATATAATGCATCCATTTAAGTGCACGTGTGAAAGTAAATAATTTTTTTTACCATTCAATCAAACACTATTTGTATGATGTTGTATATTGAAACAAGTATTAGAGCAAATTATAGAAAAAACTACTGAATTGAATCAAAATCTTAAATATAATCATTTATCAATTAGAAATTCATAATTTCTTTCTAAATTCTTATCTTGATACATAAATATCTTTTAAATATTATTTATGTTATTTATAAAAATTATTTTTATTAATATGAAAAATGCGTGTGAGGCGCCTATGCTAAAATTAATGTATTATGAATGTATACATATTTTATAAACTAAATATTTAAAGACATTGAACAATAATTTTTCTAATTAAAAATGTAAGTAGTGGTAGGTTTGGCATATTATAAAGAAGGATAGAGAGCAAAAATAGGAGGGGGGGGGGGGTGGAGGCTAGTTGGGGGAAATGTTTGTGTAGGGTAACCCCTTAGACAAAACCAGCAATGACATGGCCCATGTGTTTGGGATAACCCAATCCAACCCCCCCCCCTCCCCCAACCCCCTAACCACTCTCACTCTTCTTCTTCCATTCAACCACAGAACTCTGTCCCCATGTGGTTTTGTTTGTCTCCTCCGCTTGTAAGTTAAGGTTTTTTTTTTCTTTATGTCTTATATTATATTCAGAACTTACTGATTCGATTAGTTTAAATTTTAATTAAGTAATTTTATGTTTATTACCTAAAAGGGTGTTATTTACCTTAGATAATTATTTCTACCTTTTATAATTCAAAATTGGTCACTTTTTCAAAATTAGATGGGGGATTTGAATATTAGTTAGCCTTCAATTTTAAATATAGAAATTAGGTGAGTATTTTTGAAACATTAGCGGCCTAATTTTGAAAAAGATTGCCAACTCCTAAAGATGAAGGCTACAAAAGCGGTTATTTGTGTATTTGTCTATTTAACTAGTTAAGATCAAAATAAATTATTATATATATTAATTAACTTGTGGTGTAGATGTGGCCTATATTTTACCCCACACCCTTGCTATGCAGATTCAAGTTATATGATTGGTTAAGCTACTTTCTATCATTGGGATATAAAGCTATTGGTTTCTCATTTGCCAATAACTAAGGCTCTCTTTTTGCACCTTAACTTACCCCTCCACAATACATTAATTCTAATAATTTGCTAATTTTCTGTTGTAAAAGATGCACTTTTATATTAATAATGTAGATGAAAAACAGATTTAAGAAAAGGAAAAACACTACTGTAGAATATATTGTTATTTGAAAAGTCGAGGCCTAAGAGAAAGTGTCAAGATTATACTCTCTGCGTTCTTTTTTAATTGTCATATATTTAAAAATATTTTTTTGTTTCACTTTTATTTACTTATTATATTAAAAATATATTCTTTACTTTTTATTTTGTCATTTTTAGTATATCAAGAGAAAAATATTTTTTTTAATATTTTTTTGCTCAACATTAATCATTTCTTCCCAAAATATTTTTCAAAATGTAAAATTATACATTAATTAATATGGATATTATGGTAACATACTCATATTAATCATTATTTTTTGAGGGACATGTAAAATTCAAAGTGAACGGTGGGAGTAATAAGAGTACTTGTCAATTCAAAAGATCAAGAGAGAATTAATTATTTTTTTTTAAAATTTTACCCTTACCATTAAATATTTCAGAGTTAAAAGACACGTAAATAAACGGGTTAAAAAATTATTAACTATAGGCATCTCTTAACATATCTTTTAAAGCATTGAATTTATTATATTTAAAAGATGATATATTAAAACTATCATGTTACTTATTACTTCTTAAAGAGTATGTCAAATTAAGACTAGATAAGTAAAGATGAATAAAAATAATAATAAAAAATATATTAGTCAAATTATAATTCTAATTAATTTTTTAAAAAGAAAAAATTATGTAAAATTTTATGGTGACAATTCAATTAAATGAAATCGGAGAGAGTAGTATCGTTAATCTTGTCTCATCAAGTGAAAAGTTTGCCAATATTAATTAATTAATTATGAGCTAGCTTCCAGCTGTACTTGTCTTAAAATTAGGTGTTGGCAAGAAATAGCTGTCTAATTAATTTCTAGTTATATGAGTATAATTTGTGTGCACGTGTGTGTAAGTATATTTTATTCCTAATTAATTATTAGTCTTTTGTTATTTGTTTGAAAGAATTGGCAAAAGTCAATGTCCATTTCGTAGAGCTAAAGTAAATTCACTAAATTAGATAGAAGTTGCTACATAGAGACAATGAATGTTATGAGAAAACCTAAGCAAAATCTTGAAAATACCCAAACTATATCCCTTAAAATAAGCAAAGATTTCTTCATATTGATAAAAAAAAAGAGATTGAAAATCTTCCCAACTATATATATACTATATGCTATGTGACAAAAAGGAAATTGCTTAATGGTGAACAATTTGGGTGTGACAATTAACTTGAATTTGGCCTATTTCAAACTAAAGACCACTTGCCATGGTTCCAAGTTCCAAGTAAACACCCCCCCGACCCTTCCAAAAAAATGTTACGAATTTAGTAATATTTTTTTTTAGGAAATAAGATCTCTTCTCCTTCTACGATTTAAATAGAAGAAAACAGGTTTTTAAAGATCTTTTATACATAAAGATGATGATATTTTATATGTAAAAATGAGAATTTTACACAATACTTTTAAATATATATATATATAAAGGACTAGAAAATCTTTTTTCTTTCCCAATATTTTTTGTTTTCATTTGGAATCTGATATCTGCTTTGGGCACTAATTATTTTGGATATGCACTACATAAAAGAGGAAAACACTTCTTAAATTAAATATTCTGACTCATAACCTCTGATTTAGGACTGAGGCATTCATTAACCCATCTCAATCATTATGCGTACTATGTCGCATTAGAGGTGTTTACTTGGATTGATTTTTGAATTAAAATCAAAATTAAATTAATTTAGTTGATTTTTTACTATCAAAAATTAAATTAGGCTAAATTAAATATAATATATATTCATCGATTTGATTTGATTTCTTATTTTTAAGAAATCTAATGATATTTCTCTCTTTTACTATTTTTTTCTAAGATTAGAAAAGACTTTTTCATCATTTTCTAGCTTATAATTCATTATTATCCTTTTATTATGGGAGCTATAATTTTCTTGTATTATCGAGAAAATGATTTAAGATCTATAAGTTTTAATTAAGTGAATAAAGTTTATAAGAAATACAATTTTTCAAAGGTAAATCTCTAAATCGTTTCTTTGAATAATAAACAAGTTTGGATTCACTAGATTTTTTTTTTAGGAATGAGTTTAATGTGTAAAGTTTATTATCCTATCAGACAATTTAGAAAATTTAATGAAAAGGTAAATAAGGTATTTAAAATTATAATTAAATAAAAGAAATTTAAAACTATTTATAAAGATTAACATATTGTATATATATAATTATAAAAATGGCGTATATAATTTGTTGGTACGGTTCAAATTTTTCTTTGATTTATTTTTAGTAAATCAAACCAAACCAAACCAAATCAAATATTATCGATTTTTAAAATTAAAACTAATACTCAAACAACTATTGATTTATTTAATTTGATTGATTCGATTTTTAATCAAATCATACCCTACCAAGCACTATTAATCTTATAGTTATCAGAATGATATTGATTTCATTTATCACTACATGTTATTATTTATGTATAATTAATAAAAGAATAAGGAAAGTCTTAGCTTGTTAAGCAACTATAGCATGAGATTTGAACCTTGTATTGTGACCTCTCAGTCATTATGTAATTTCTTTTGGCCCAAAAATTAGTACAAATTCAGAAATATTAATCAAGTTGTTATCACTAATTCTAAGGCATCTTCTTTCTAATTATTAATGTTAATTACGATATACAGAACAAAAGGTACTATTCTTTGTACGTACGTTTACAAGGACAGGATGTACCCCCCCAAATAATAATAAAGTTTACAAGGACATCCAATTGACAGATAACAAATTAATCTTAAATTTAGTCAATTAATTAAACATAATTAAGTTCATGATTAGACAAAAACACACACACATGACTCACCCTCAAAATTAATTTTCATGTCTTTTTTTTCCGACAATAGATGGCCGTGTGGCATGCTTGAAGAAGAGTTTTGTTTATTTTTGTAAATAAAGACAACTTGAGTTAATAAATAATAAATCCCATTAATTAAATATCTTGGTAAGTAGATTAATATAAGCTGTCAGTGAGCTAGAGAAGAAAAATATCATTTTCCTTCATAGGGTCTGTCATTTAGCATACATGAATAATAAATATCATTTGCATAGTTAATGCGATTGTAAAATCAATCTAAGAAGTAATGTTAAACGTTAAATGCAAAATGATACTTATCAATGTCAAATATACATACTAAATCTTTTATGGATGTGTATTGATCATTATTAATTTATTGTAATATTAATATATGTTTGTCTTAATAACTTTAAAATATTTTAAATATAAAATGAGATTTGTATCGGCGAAAAATCGATTTTGAACATGCAGAGAAAAACATATGACGTGGCATGAAGAATTGGAATTACAATGATAAAATCGGTAGAAAGGTAAGAGTAATATCCGAACATGTGGCAGCGGATGTTCAGTAACTATTAAGCCTCTGAAAACAATAATAAATTGAATTGACTGAGGAAGTAGCAAAAGAGAGTTCGATAGCCTGATCCGAGAATACTCAGTGAAAGCTAGAGGAAGAAAATTAAAGGCAATCGCAGAGAGATCACAGATCCGACATAAACAACTTGGGCAAGAAGATATATTGAAAAGGACATCTATAGATGGTCAAATCGTACAAAGGATCTACACATAACCACTAGATAATAGATGGCATTGATAATGATCTAGTACTAGGATTATGATTATCCCTAGTATAGGAATAGATCAGCTGGAGCCGTGTAGTTGGTCGTCGTACAAATGTGGAAAACTATAAGTAGTTATGATTTTGTTCCTTGGAAAAGACAGGAACGAACAGTGAAATACACTACTTTTACTTTCTAGCCATCTCCTGCTCTTATTATTCTCATTACTTCTTCATATCCAATCCCTGGGGTTTCCAAGGTTCTGAAGAGTTAACTTAATAAACCTGAGAGACTTCGGAAAGCGTTTATCTTTCAACATATTTACTTGCCTTATATGTATTTGCTTATTAACGGCTTTAATCATTATTAACCATCTCTATTAAAATCAAATTAGTGAGTTAATCAGTATTGCGTGTTTGTGACCTCATAATAGATTTAACTGTACCAATTTCACTCCCACATTCTTTTTAATTATGCAGATTGATTATCAAGGTCACTTGTCTAAGTATAGCCAAAATCAGCAAGCCTAGGATAGCCCGACCCAGCCTTTATCGAATGTCGCTACCCATATATAGTCTAAGAAAGTGGCTGAGGGGGAGAGGGAGGCAAAAGGGGAAAGTCTACGACCTAGGCTCTAGGAACCCAGTTCAACCTATCCAGTCAAGACTAGAAGGTGTTGGCTCTTTAAGTCAGGCCGAGGCGATTGATGGTGTTCAATTTGCTGCTATGTCACAGAAGATCAATCACCTTACACGTGTCTTGGCAGATGCCAAGGCAAGATGGATTATTGAAAATAAGAGTATATGTTATACCGTCGAGACACTCAAGGAAAAAGTGGATAGTCTCCTTACAAGTGTCTGTATAGATGTGTGCCTCATTCTCCTTCCATCTCAATTAATGAAGAGAGTTCTAGTGATGATGATAAGTGTGTCGACCAAACACCTTAGTTGTTAGGATTGTTATTGTTGAACATTGAAAAAAGAATTAAAACTTTATATATATTTGAAGTTTTTTTAGCTTTGATAGATTTTGTAGATTCTTTTGGTGGATCTTTTATATTGAATTTGATGTTTTTAATCGATAATTAATATATTGTTGATGTTGTAGTTTGATTTAGAATTAGTTATGTAGCAACTAGTGTGGAAATGTAGCTGATATGAATTGGTTTAAATTTGGCAGGTGGAATATGCAGAAATTACAGGTTTCCGCATCTGGTTTTATCGCAGAAAATCAACAAACAGAGTAGGTCCATCAATTTTCTGTAAAAAAATCCAAATTCGAAAATTCAGAAAATCAATCATGTCCATTGATTTGTTCTAGGATATGAAGAACACACTAACGGACAGGGTCGATTTGTTTGAATTTTCTTATTTTTAATTTATTAAAATTATTTTATAATATTAAATTAAATAAAAATATTGAGGTTGTCCGTCAGGTTTAACTTTTTCCACGTTGGGTGAAAATTAGAAAACTAAACCAAATGGAACTAATAGAACCCGAGGGATATCCCTCGATTTTATCCGACACTGTCTGTCGGTTTAACAATTTTGACGAGCCAAATTCTGATGTTTGTGAGTGTATTGATTTGGCATTACTTTTGCTAAAAGAATGACCTTTTCTGTCGGTATTAACCCTCACTTTTTGGACAATTTTTTGTAGTGATAGTAATCTTTATAAAAATTAATGAATTCATAAAAGTAAAATTGTGCTTTCTTTTTTAGGAAATTCAACTGACATACGGGTTAAATACTAGCATAGTTAGTTCTGAAGAAAACATGGATCTAATATTATCATCCGAAATATACAAATATAGGTAAAGAAAGAAAAGCCTTTTTCCTTTTGGTTATAGCTGATTATCTTTCTAGATAAAAATGAAGCCACATTCGCGAGGCATCGCCAGAAGTAGAGCACAAGTTAAATATCTACATTCATATTATGAAGATGTATGTCATGGACTTAGACCTCAACTAAGCATACCGTGCGACACTTGACAATTCACTCACGAATTTTTCACGATCTTGCAAGCTGAAGTGAGCCCGTGGAGAGTCCTCACATGTAGCTCACCCTGAGCAGTGGCATAACGAAGTAAGGACTGCTGCGGGAGAACCTAGTTCTAGAAAATACATATTGCACTCTTTTACTTAAGTTTAATGAGGTAGCAACAAACGTATTAAGAACTCAGGGATTCTTGTATCAACTACTCCTGTAAGAGATATGCAAAGGTGTTGTTACCAAAAGGCATGATCTAATGAGGTAAAAGGGTAAAAGAGAATAACCAGGCGTATGATTAACATAGGGGACTAACAGGAGCTGGAAGCCCAAAATCCCAAAGCATGTTCGAACATCAAAGAATCATAAAGGGCCGAAACTCCGACACCCTAAAATACGATTGGATGCTAAAGTCTAGCAAGAGTCCTAAACTCAAATTTGGAAGATAAATGGGTACCGGGAATTGTTACAACCCTCAATCATCTCGAACCAAGGGCAATGAACTACTGGATCATATTCCAAAATAGGAAAAAAATGACCGACAAAAGCGGTAATATGAATGAAGCATAGAACATTTTGGTTTCAACTTTCAAGTAAGATAAGGCTTCTGATTGACCAAAAAATTCAATAAGGACACAACCAATATACTCCAATCCCCCCTTATTTGTAATAAACAAATGACTATAAACTCGCCTGAAGTTCTTTATTCGTGTAATTATGTTATGTCTATTTAAAAGCCCTACCTTGAAAATAGAATTCGATTTATTTTAGTGTCAGAAATTGATAAGGAGACGTTCTGCTCATAACACCATATTGTTTTAAGAGGGACCTCCAACTCATGAAGTCATTTCGAGAGTGTTTGCTGTCCGGACGCGATCCGGTAGAGTCAGACACCCATTATCTTCAAAAAGTATCATGCTAAGAAAAGTAAAGCCTCGAGCATGCAAACACCCATTATCTCAAATATCATGCTAAAAAAAATAAAGACTCAAGTAGACAAACTCCCATTATCTCCGAAAAACATCCTGCTAAGAAAACCAAAACCTCGAGTGGGCAAACAACCATTATCTCCAAAAAATATCATGCTAAGAAAAGAAAAGCCTCGAACAGAAAAACACTCATTGTCTATGAAAAATATCATGCTAAGAAAAGCCTTAAGCAGGAAAAACATTCACAATAAAAGTGAAAACGCTCTAGAGCCAAACAGAAAAAAAAAAACTATCAACTGATAAAGGCACAGAAAGCCAAGAAAAGCACCAAGCTTAAATAAAACACAAATTAAAAAAGGCACTTCTTTCATAATAAGGGTTTCACAGAGAACCCAACCAAAAGTAGTATTTACAGAAGCTATTAAAAGGTAGCAGAAAAAGTCTAAGTATCCTTAGGCACTGTAGGAACCTTTGGTACCTCGGAAGAGAGTCTAACATTATCAGGGGCCGCTGAAGTAGAAGGGATAGAGGAATTTTTGAAGGGGTCGTAATACTATCGTCTTCCTCGGAGTCATCATTATCCTTGACATCCCTAATGATATCCACTAGTAAGTCTTTATAAGAAAAAGAAGTCAAATCCTCTGTATTGAGCTCCGAAACCTCGGACCTCGTCAAATTCACCAAAGCAAGGGCATCAATAATCTGTATTTTGATATCAATAGGCCAAACTTGAACCTCTTTCAAAGTTTTTAGCCTCATGACCCAAGTATCATGAATGATCTGTAGTTTTTGTTGATCCCAAAAGGAAGAGACTTTTGCCTTTCTCTCTTTAAGCCAACCATTCATCTTCCAATTCATTCCCATTAGGTAGGAAATTCTATCAACAACGACTTTTTATGTCACTCATTCTGAGTGGTACTCGATCATTTGCTTTAGACAAGCAATCCTTTCCTTATGAGAAGCAAAAATGTTCATCCAAAATTCAAAGTTTCTCTTTAAGTAAAGACTCCATGTGCTTGGATACTTCAATGGTCTCAAAGTATTGGGCCCTCTCCTTCTTCAACTCTACAAGCTCCAAACTAAGGCTTCTTTCCTCGTCTCTAAAAATAATATGCTCCTCCTCCACTTGAGATAGTTTTTCCTTGATAGCCTCAACTTCTAATAGTTTGAGTTCGAGGGCCTTCATCCTTAAATATTTGGCTTACCACTTAGTCATCCTTTGCATCAACTTTTCCTGCTCAGCTATTAGCTTTTTCTCTTATTATTGTATTTATTGAAGAGCCTAAAAACTAAGGAGGTTTATCTAAAAGAGTAAGAGCAAAGGTAAAATGAATATAAAAGCATGATAGAAAGAGTCAGAAAAAATCTGTAATTTTTTTTTTTATCTTGGCATCAACTTGAGCATTCTTTCAGAAAGCATTTCCAAGAGACCATGTCTATTTTCTTTTGATCCTAGGACGTGACCAAAGGGAGAAGATAGTTAGCCACCTCCACCGGTCGAGATAACATATGAGTCTCCTTGTATACGTAGACAAAGATCGATATTTTCTTCTCTGGGTTCTTCACAGGAGCCAGAAATATATAGACTAATCTAGATTCAGAAAATGAGGACCCGGAAGGGGAATTAGAAACTGGTGGCAAAGCACGAGGGGTGGACGGAGAAGCAGGAACTTTAGGGACATTGGAGAAGGGACGCTTGACCATATTCTTTCAAATGGAAAAGCCGAGTGCTTGAGGTTCTAGATAAAGAGAGTCCATAATATCCATAATATCGGCTTGCAAAAATAGATGAACAACCACTCCTGAAGATTAAGGTAGAGGACCTGATTTTTTTCTCAAATGTTAAGGAGAGCCTTCATCAGTTTTCTCTTCATTTGAATTCGCAGATAATTGGATAAATCCATTCTAGAAGATGAAACCAACAATTCTTTGCCTTTATTAAAAGACAGGGGTTGATCAAGCTTTTGCCTTTTGGAGGAGGAGCACCCAAAGCAGTTACCCCCTTGGTGGAAGTTTTGGGTGGATCAACATCTCACTTGACAGTCCTTAGAATAATAGACCTGGCTTCCTCAGAATAATTTGTACCTCATGAGATAGTGCTTCGGAGTAACTCTTTGGAAGGCTTACGATCACAATAGAAACGGTTAGAAGGATGAATCAAATTCACAGTGAAATCAAAAATAATAATACAAGGTACCTACCATACTTTTTGGCTTTCCATCATTTTTCACGGGAGATGAATTTTCACGTCCTCTTTAAAGAAGTTGACGTATCCTAAATTTTCAAGACCCACTCCCTAATCGGGATATCCGTCGAAGGGGTCAACTGAGGAGTTGCATAATAAAATTAAGTTAAAAATGGAAGAATTCAGAAGAGAAGAAGAAATAGAAAGTTCTTCCTCAAGTAAAGGAACTTATAGGTTAATTTCCATAATTTCGGAATGGTAACACTAGGAACGATATCCTTCATTGCCACAAGAGAAAACCTCTTCATTCAACCTCGATCATAATCATCATTAAGACTGTAGAGTGTGACTTTCTTTCCACAATTGTCTTGGTTCAATATCCCCCTACGGAAGAAATAAGGAGAGTACAGAAGAATGAGATGACTAAGCAAAAAATACATATCGGATTTATTCACCAAATAAGAAAAGACAAGCTACAACCTTCCATATGGAGGGATTAACATATGCCAAACAGATTTTATAAGTTTTGCAAAGGTGGAGGATGGCGGTATCAATAGTCAACGACCGAAACATAAAGGGAAAGGGTCAATGTATAAAAAATAGTCAGGTCTAGAAAAATTTATACTCTCAAAAGATTTGGGGGAGTAAACCCGAACCTTTCTTTCAACCAGAAAAATTTATACTATCAAAAGGTTTGGGAGCATATACTTGAACCTTTGTTTCAACCAGTAACAATAAATTCAAACGGTTGAAAGGGAGGCCTTAGTGATAGAAGAAATATAGTCGCTTGCCAAACGATCTCGATCACTAACTTGGCTAAAAGAAGCCACTAGACCTTTAAAGTGATTATGAAAGTTCTAGAATTTCAGGACTATCATGTCAACGATAGGCTATGAAGGTAGGACGGGGTATTGAATTTTTTGCTTTTCTTTAGCCCCCTACCAAGCAAAGAAGAAGGAACAGTTTGTTTTCTAGGAGAATACATTGCAGGGATTGAAAGAGAATTTTAGAAAAGGATTTGGATTTTTGAAGATGCTTTCTGGAGAATTGATAAAGATTCGGAGATTGGAAACAAAAAGATTTGAAGAGAAGTCTCGAAGAGGACGAAGATTTGAAGTTGGAAAGAAAAAAAAAATTGGATGTGTTGCCTTAAAGGAATGATCAAGCGTGAAAGAGGAAAAGAGATAATCAATGTCGTATTTATATGTGCAGAAAGCAATCATGACCTTAAGAAGCAGGATTCATTTGAAACATTAAAGTGATGACACATGGAGAATAGAATTTAATGCAACAAAAAATGTTTCTTTTCGGATGTCAGACAATGCATAAAGTAACTTTCTGCCTAGGGAAAACCTTTGATTTTTCCTCATGAAGAAGATGTCGGTGATTGTTCCGCTTTTCGAATACTTCTCTGAGTTGCATCTGAAAATCGAAGGAACTATCTATATTAGAAAAAAAGTTATTTTTGTACACGTGACGAAAAACATATGACGTAGCACGAAGAATTGAAATCGCACTGGCAAAACTGTTAGAAAGGTAAGAGTAATATCCAGACATATGTCACGGGGTGTTCAGGAGCTATTAAGCCTCCAAAAGTAATAACACATTAAAGTCTGAGAAGTAACAAACAAGGGTCTGGTAACTTGATCCGAGAATACTCAATGAAAGGCTAGATGAAAGAAATTAAAGGCAGTTGCAGAGAGACTATAAGATCCTGCATCAACAACTTCTTGGGGAAGACGATATAGTAAAAGGAAATTAACACGTGGCCAAATCATACAAAGAATCTGCACATAATGACAAGATAGTAGCTAGCATTGGCAACGATCTAGTACTAGGATCATGATTATCCCTAGTGTACGTATAGGTTAGGTGGAGCGTTACAGTTGATCATAGTAGAAATGTGGAAAACTATAAATAGCTATGATTTCTTCCTTGTAAAAGACAGGAATGAATGGTGAAATATACTACTATTACTTTCTAGCCACCCGCTCTTATTATTCTAATTACTTCCTCTTCATATCTGATCACTATCATTGTGGGGTTTTAAAGGTTTCAAAGAGTTAACTCAATCAACCTGAGCGGCTCCGGAAAGCATTTATCTTTCAATATATTTACTTGCCTTATTTGTATTTGCTTATGAACTACTTTAATAATTATTAACCATCTCCATTAATATCGAATCAGTGAGTCAATCAATATTACATGTCTTTGACTTCATAATAAATTTAGTTGTACTGATTTCATTGATAAACAAAATTGTCTACTTTGGCTTATTTTAGCCAAACAACTGGTATCAGAGATACAGTTCGGCAAGACAAATATGAAGATAGTGGAGTGATGATGTAGGGCTCGGCTTAGTGCATTTGCCCATCTACTTGTCAGTTTAGTACCTTTACTCGTAGCTTCAAAGAAGCATACACAAAAAGAGCTAGTAGATTTTGGTGGCCATAAATACTCGGTTGATGTGGGAGGCATACAATTAATCTCTAAATTATTAGCCCATGAATAATGATCAGTCATGTGGAACTTAATTCAAGATAAAGATTATTGGATGTGCGTAAACAAAGTCTCACATTGATAGTTGAAAAGAAAAACATCTTACTTATATATAAGGTATTGAATACTCTCAATGACGTGAGACTTTTAGAAAAAAATAATGTTAATTTAACCCAAAGCAAACAATATCATACCATATTAAAAGTGTCTTTAAATTGTTTTAGCGATCTTTGATTGCTAATGCATACATAAACTAGTACGAGCTTTCATATATTCACAGCGCATAATAGAAATTGTTGTATACCTAAAAAAAAAAAAACTAGTCATATGAAGATTAATTGTACATTTATGTACTAATAAATATTTAATAACTCAACTTATATTTATATTGGAGAAGTTATTTCTAATTTACACAACAGAAAAGTCAAAATTGACAAATATGGTGAGATGATTGGAATACCTTCACTCTTAATCAGAAATTTGAAATTCTAATTTTGAGAATGAAAAATCTTCAAGCAGGAAACATTTTAATTCTTACCCACATAAATTCAAACTAGTTAGAAAAAAGTGAATTTCAGATACGGAATGATTCTAACTATAAAACAATGTCTACTCAAATCATATGATATGTTAGAAAATGGATTTTCCTATTATCTGTTTTTTTGTTCCTTCTTCGTGTAACTGTGATTTGAGGGTGAGATGTCCTAATTGGAACAACAGTTCTTAAAGATTTGAGAATTTTCATGGTTGAATTCATTGAATTGGTTTAAGAACAAATCAAACAATTTGTCATTTCTTCCTTCTTCTTTTTTTTTTTTTTTTTTTTGGGGGGGGGGGGGAGGGGATGGGGATTTTCAAACAAGAATATTGCACGTTGGTGATGTTTGGATTAGTAGATGCCTAATGCCGTAAAGACTTTGCCTCTCTGTCAAAGAAAGTTTATCGTAAAAGAATATATTTGGATTAGTTTATTATAAATAATTAATAATTTTTAATTATTAAAAGATATTAAATGATGAAATTGATTTACCTCCGACTTTTAACTATTAATAATTTCAGAAAATTTAATTCATATAAATATACTAGAAGGTTTCAGGAAAAAAGTATATAATCGTTTTCTCAAATTCACTCTTATTTTTTCAAAATTAGTGGAATGATAAGAGAGATGAAGGATAATATAGACAAGTACTCTCGTGAATAAAGCTATTATCCTTTTAAGAAGTATTTAAAAATCATAATAGGCATATAGTATCGATTGAAGATACCACAAAGGGTTCCTACCAATGAATAAGATTTATTTATTTTTAATTCTTTTGGGGTCGAAGACTCTTGAGAATGAAGACATTTTGTAGGGAAAGTTTTTCTATTTATTGGAGGGGTTTCTTTATTTAATGAATCCTGTGAAGTTTGAATTTAAATTAGTCGAGATTTTTAAATGAATATCGAATATTGTGTATAATAATAATAATAAAATTAATATAATTTTATATATAAATTTTTTTTAAAAAAATATAAGCAAATTTTATTCTTAAGAGGATAGAGTAACATATAAATCTAATATTTGCGTTTCAAATCAAAACTATTTAAGAAATATCTTTTCTTAAATTCACCCTTTAGAAACACGCATAACGCACTCCTCGGAAAAAAGGTTTATTATATTAAAAAAACACTAAGTTGTAATTAATTTTTTCTATTAAAAGGTGAAGTTTTCATGCATGTGAACACTAGTAATATAAAATACATCGATTTTGTTGAATGAAATACTTTAATCCTTTAACTTAGGTTGTTGTAATATTAATACTGACTGTTTAGAAGTTCTAAAAAACCTTGGGAAGTGGATGAATATATTTCTTTAAGTACTTCTATACGTTACCCACAACAAAAAAGTGACCTAATACCCCCGCCAAGCAAAAAACAGAAAAATTTTAAAAAATAAAAAGGAGAGAAAGAAAGAAAGAAGAAAGACGACGGACCCCTATTTAGGAGTTATTTTGATAAATTTTAGGGTTAATTATGTTAAACATCCATAAATTTTCTCTAAATATTTACATACTCTATATTATAAATATTTTATATTTACACGTATATCCATTCCTAAATATATTTTTACAAAATATTAAAATATAAACTAAAATGAAAAATTACTTTTATGAAAATTTTAAAATAAAGATAAAAATACAACGAAAACTTTACTCATGCCTTTGATTAAAAAATAATAATAATTTTTATAATATTTATCGTTCATAAGTCATAAATAAGAAAGTGAACATAAATTATTTAATAAGATACACAAAGTATTAGTAATAACTTTCTTGCACTTTAAATATGTAATTTTATCTAATTATAGTATTTATTATATAGGAATTTCATTGTTTTTCTTTTAATTTTTTATTTATTCTTCCGCTTAAAAATTATTTTAATTGAAGTTTCATTGTGTAGAATTTTCATTATATAAAAATATTTAAATTTTATTTAAAAAGAAATAACACCATTTGGGTGGGGGGAATGAGGGGGAGGGCAGGTGTTAATGTAGGATTTTGATAACATAGGGGGTGTAAGTGCTTGATTTTAAAATATAAAGGATTTATCTGTAAGTGAGTCATAGTTTAAGGGTGTTTAGTGTAGTTAACCCTAAATTTTAAGTCTAAAAGTTACTTGGTCCGTCTTAAAATACTTGTCATTCTTAATTTTTAAATATATCTATTTCAAAATAATTTTTTTCGTTCATCTTACTTGTCCAAAGTTAACTTGGCATACTCTTAAGGAGCAGTAAATAGACTAATAATTTTACTACATCACTCTTTAAATATAATAAATTCATGAATGCTTTGATATATGTATTGAAAAATAATTATAAGAGTAAATTAGAAATTAAGTAATAAGTTATGTCTTGATTTTTCAAATTAGATAGGTACAAGCGCACACCTATTTTTAGTATAGTAGATAAATAAAATTAGATGGAGGAATACTTGTCATTTTAGAAGTTCAAAATAAAATATTTTCTTTTTTTAAAATTTTTTAATAGTAATTATTTTTAAAAATTATGAACACTTCATTATAATACATAAATAGAGTAAATAATCGATAAAGGAAGATGATATATCTTAAAACATTAACAAAGGTAAGATAATTGAATCCCCCTCCTAATTTATATTTTTGCGAAGAGCATGTAAGTGAAAAATAAAATAAATATTTTGAGATGAAGGATATAGAAAGCACTTTAGTTTATTTGAAAATTACTTAAAATATAAAGAATAAAATTGAGTTAAACATGATGTTTTGTCTTATATATATATATATATATATATATATATATATATATATATATCAGATTTCAGAGATAACCTTTAAGTTTAAAAAAAGGTGTAGAATTTCATATATATATATATTGTATATATGTATGGATGTGTAGTTAAATTTTTTATAATAGTCATTTTTTATAATAATATTTTATTATAATATTAAATTTATTTTCAAAGTAAATGTTTCGTATTATGCTACATATTATATTTTTTATAATAATATTTTATTATAATAATAAAAAATTTATTGAGACAATCGAATTGTTATAAAAAATTAAAAAATTTGAGTGAAATTTATTTTAGGTTTTAGAGCACATAGACACACACACACACAAAACACATAACATAGAGCATGGGTGATGGCAAGTTGTCCATAAGAAGGGGACAAATTTCGAATTTGACAATTTATTACATGAAAATTTGTAATCCAAAGCTAAGCATCGTAACATTTATAAACATACAATTGGTTTTGCGTGCATGCAAGGGACCCTTATTTTTATTTGGTCCACACTTGGAATTAATACCTCCTACCTTTTTTATATTCTTTCTATAGGTAGGGAGAAGATGAGGGTGGGTGTTATACTATACTCCCTCCGTCTTAAAATAAGTAATATTTTATATAATTAAGAAGATATTAATAATATCTTTTAATTTTATTTTTATTTAAGTGGAGAGAGTTTTACATAATCAAGAAAATATTAAAGAGTTACATCTTTTTCAAGATATTTATTAGGAGTAAGTGGGTAAAATTATATTTTTCTATCTAGAAATGAGTAGTTTTCTTAAGGGGTGTGCTTAAGCTTAAAGCACCACTCATTTTGAAATGGAGGGAGTAATTATTGCTTTCTCTGTTTCATTTAGTTGCTAGATATATTAAAAATAGCTGATTTAAAGTATTTTTTTTGTTTCATTTTAATTCTTAGGTATACTAAAAATAACTATTTCAAGATAGTTGCTAGTATTCAAGAGATAATTGATCATGTTTTTTTTTTCAATTCTACCCTTAGTACTTAAAGTCAATCTAAAATGTGAAAAAAATTATTACGGTATATTTTCAAAAAAATAAATAGGGTTATATTAGTCAAATTACAATCTCTATTAACTTTTTCTTAATCGGAGTGTAAATTTTATCCTACCAATTAAAATGAAAAAGAGGGAGTGGTTTTGGAGATGTTTAAGCTAGTCTAAGTAAGTCATTCCGGAGTAATCAATAAACATCAAATATTAACAAGATATGTTTGAATTTAATTTTATAAATAAATGATTATAGGTTTGGAAGAAAGTATTGAAGTTGATAATAAATAGTTTGTGTGTTTGCTAAGAAAATATAGTTAAGTATTTTTCCGGCTAAAATGGTTTAAATACCTTTAAAGCTATTTTAAAAAGAAAATAATATATTTGAAAGAGTTTCTAAATAAAAAAGAAAGAATCGCGGAGATTCAATAGCAAGTGTATTAGAAATGACATAATTTTAAAAATTGATCAAATCAAAAGTACTTATAAGATCAAAATTCATGAGTTATGGATGATCAATTTATGCTTTTGATTGTTTTTCACTTATGAGCATATTTTGTGTTACTACTTTTATAATATTAACATAATCAATGCAATTCCACAAGTGGGATCTATGAAGGGTGGTGTATACATAGTCTTACTTCTATTTGGTAAAGATAGAGAGCTAGTTTTTGATACACCCTTGACTCAAGCAAAGCATAATAAAATCAAGTATGGAAAGGAAGATACAATAGTGAAGCAGTCATGCCAAACATACTAGAGAAGAGAACAGTAGCAACAACGCGCACATAATATGATAATCGAAACAAAGAAAATATCAAGTATTAATAAAATTGAAGAACAAGATACTATGAGAGTAACAATAACAAGATGATAAGAAAAGTTGGAAAATGCTCGATTACCTACTGATCATTATTTATGTTACTAAACACATAAATAAATCAAAAAGCATTTTTTTTCTATCCTATTTAACTGTCGTTTTTAAATCTCTTTTTTTAAATTTTTTTTTATACTACTTATTAAGAAACAATAAATACAAGTTGCATTGTTTTTCACTGGAGAAGTTGAAAATAGGACCTATAATTTTGGTACAAGTTTAGCAAATAGGACCACTTTGGGCATATAACGAGATCCCCTTTTTATTATGGGAATTGTTGCATAGTCTTCAAGCACACGTGCACATGCACAGGAAGCGTGCAAAGGGGAAAATATCAACTATCCATTTACTCATCTTAAAAGTAGAATTTAAGATTACTATGTCACTAATCCTATTTAAATATATAGTGAAAGTGCCAATTGTGTAACTCAAGACTTCATTGGTAATCGGAAATTATAATCGAAATGAACATTTATAGTTTATTACGTTTCATAATAAATAAAGAAAAATAAAGAAGATTTTTTTTGACGTAATCGATAAAATTATTATAACATAATTAGAAGATCATGATATAAAATAAGATAGTATTTAATTTTAAATTCTTATAATCTGACTTTTTTTCAAATAATAAAAGAAACTTTCTTTATTGAATTAATCATACATGTTATAACAAATTATAACAAATTAAATTACACATAATAATAATATAAAGAGATTCTTTAAACTATAAAAAGTTGCATCTTCCCTTAGATGTTTATGTGAATGCATGTTTTAGAGAACAAAACCATGAAATATTTGGCTCTTTAAATAAGAAGGGGAATTCACTTAATTTTTTCTTTTTAAGTTCAGAAATTTTAGATTTTATAAATATGATAAATATATATATATATATATATGTATGTATATATATATGTGAATTCTTCCGAATCTGCTATTAATGTTATAAATTCCCCTTGTGTGTGTGGGGGGGGGGGGGGGGTAAGGAATTTTCTTTTGATTAAGATAGAAATAAACTATTCAATCATGTGATAGAAGAAATACATTAGAGGGAAGGTAGTTGAATGGTCAAAGCCTTGCTAGCTGTATGTATTACAGAAATTGGGGATATATTCTTTTTCTTTTTATATAGACACTTAATTATTGGAGAGGAAATTTTAAAAAATAAAGGTGTATTTAGTGGAATATATATATATATATATTACAAAAAAACTCTCACTAATCTATCTTCTCTAAAATTTAGAAAATATTTCAAAAAGAAAAATAATATCAGACCCCTAAAAAGAAAAGAAAGAGCAGTATAAATTATTTATGTTGCTCGACGAAACAACTTCCTTTAAATTTATTTATTTTACTTTTTTGGGCAACTGTTTAAAGAACATTTTGATACTTATGTATCTGATCATAAAATTTAAAAATATTTTCTATTTTTTTAAATTTCGTATAAAAAATTCTCAAAGTTGGGAAGGGAGCAAGAAGAAGAGCCTAAAAGGGCCCTAGAGCCGGCAGTTGAATGAAGGATATGATGTCTTAACTGCACACATGCAGAACAAGAGACATGCATTGACATGTTACAATTTTTTTAAAGTAATAAATAACTTTGAAGATAAAGAAAGAAAAAATGGGGGAAAAAAAAAAAGAAAAGGAAAAAAAGTATCATATGAGAAAGGAAACACATGAAAAACCCTTGAAGAAAGGGCCAAAAATACCCTCCACTTAGTCACCATCACTGAGGTCAGAAATCTAACAGCTACTTTTAAGGATTAGATCTGAATCTAATGCTATGTATGAACCTCAAGAAATAAAAGAAGCAAAAATTCAAGCTAAAAGTAGCAAAAACAAACTCATAGACTATTTATATACAACACTGTTACAAGTTAAAAGAAAAAAAAAAACAACCTTTTTATGTATAATAACACAAGATTTTATGGAGGAACTAGTGGTACATACAATAATTGGCTAAAAATTACACTGGCAAATTCTTTTCTTGACTTTTTCTTTTTTCTTTTTTTTGCATGTGATTTTGGAGAGGTATGGAAAATTTGGGAGCTGAAACAAACTCTCAGCACCCTTCAATCTTCTTCTTGTTGTGCATTCTTTGCCAAAGAATTCTTCTTGGTGGGAAAATTTTTGCATTCAAAGGTGTTTGCTCAGCTCATTTCCTTCTTTTATACTTTCACTTATCCCCATTTCTATCCCTCCTTCAACTGCACTAAAATTGACATCATCAGCTCCAATCGTGGACGTGGAATCCATGCCGGACCCTGCCTGAATCTCCTTGAACATTGCCATGACTTGAATCATGGTGGGACGCTTCCAATGCCGATCATCTAAGCAAGCACAAGCTACCTTTAAGTGTTGTAGAAGTTCAATCTCAATGCTTGGATCCTCTTTCAATAGCTCACGATCGAAGACATCTGTTATTTTCCCTTTAGCGTGCAGCTTTACCCATCCAACAAGATTATTGTCACCAAAATCAGCTGAATCTGTTGGCTGTTTGCCGGTTAGAAGCTCAAGTAAAACGACACCATAACTATAAACGTCTCCCTTTGTCGAACATCGAAAGCTCTGGTAATATTCAGGAGGAACGTATCCAGGAGTGCCTGCAAGGGTGCTGACACTCAGATGAGTGTCCGTAGCACTCATTAACCTTGCCATTCCGAAATCAGATACTCTGGCTTCTAAATTTTCATCAAGCAAGACATTACTTGATTTCATGTCCCTGTGAATAATGTGTGGAATGCAGTTATGGTGTAGGAAAGCCAACCCTCTTGCAGCTCCAATGGCAATTTTCCTTCTTGCAGGCCAATTGAGCTTGATCCCAATTTTCTTTCGATCGTGCAGAACATCTTCAAGACTTCCATACTTCATGTACTCATAAACCAGTAGTCTTTCTTCCCCTACTTTGCAGTAGCCCAAGAGAGGGACAAGATTCCGGTGCTTGATCTTCCCTATAGTTTCCATTTCAGCAGTGAATTCCCGATCACCCTGTCCGCTGACGTGTATCAACTTCTTAATGGCTACAACACTGCCATCCTTCAACTGAGCTTTGTAGACATCACCAAAACCACCAGAGCCTACAAGACTGTCGTTGTGGAAACCATTGGTGGCTTCAAGAAGATCTGCAAATGTGAGCTTCCTGAGAGGCTTCTCAAATGCTGCGAGGTTGATGCTTAATGCCTCACGAGCACTCGTAAACTTCCAGGCACTGTTTGCAGTTGCGGAATGTGAATGACCATCCATATAAGCTTCAAGAGCAGCCTCCTTCTTCTTCCTCCTCTTCTTCGTCTCTATGGCAACAATAATCAAACCAAAGATGCAGAAGAGGGAGAATAACAAACCCATCGCCACACTCCCTGCCAAGGATGCTTGTTTGCGATGAGATTTCTGATGCTGATTTGCATCTGATTTTGGTCCCGAGTTACAAGGTTGGAGAGGATAGCCACAGAGGGAAGTATTCGCAAACCTATAATCTGGGAATGTATCAAATGGTGCAGATTCAGGAATCATTCCAGTGAGATTATTGTTTGACAGGTCAATATCTCCAAGCAATGTGAGGCCGGTGAGGGAATTCGGAATCGAGCCATTGAGCCTATTATATGACAGATCAAGGATTGCTACCTTCTTCAAGCCTCCAAGTTCTTGAGGAATCACACCAGAGAGATCATTATGCCCCAGATTCAATATTTGGAGATAGTACATGGTCCCTAATTGCATTGGGATACTACCTTCCAACTTGTTATAAGATAGGTCAAGAAAAATCATAGAGCCATTGTGGTTAAAGGTTGGCTCAGTGATACCTCTATAAACTCTTGTGAAATTGCAAGGATGCCTAGTTGAGATTCTATCCAGCTGTTCCTGTCTAATCCCTCCAAACTCCAGCAAATTCCCTGCCCCATGGCACTCCTTACTCCCATCATTCTTGATATACACATAACGCTTTCCGGTGAGCAATGCCTCTGCAATATTGCCAGATTGCTTGAACAAAAGCGGCGGAATGGAGCCATTCAAGAAATTAGTATTGAGATCCAACCATAACAAGCTCTGGCAGTTGCCCAACTCAGCAGGGATATTCCCTGAGATTGAGTTGTTTCCAAGCTTTAGAATGGCTAGATTGGACAAACGACCCAGCGAGGCCGGTATCTCACCGGTCAATCGATTATTTGACAATGAAATCCAATTCAACTTGGTACAGTTGCTAAGACTTGCAGGGATTGGTCCAGTTAAGTCATTAAAATCAAGAATCAAATTCTCCAAGGCCTGCAAGTACATCAGCTCCTGTGGGATTTCCCCTGAAAGCTGATTCAACCAAAGGATGAGATCCTTCAGCTTTGACAATGACCCCAAGCTTGATGGTATGCTTCCACTCAAGTAATTAAAGCTGAGATCAAGTGACACCAGCTGTGAACAGTTGCTTAGACTGTCAGGTATAGGACCTGTAAACAAATTATTCTGAAGGTACAACACTTTCAAGCTATTCATAGGATCTTTGCAAATCCCAGCAGGTATATACCCTGTGAGATTATTAGAACTCACATCCAAAGTCTCCAATTTCAGCAAGTTGGAGAAAGAGTCAGGCAGACCACCATTAAATTTGTTGAATGATAAGACCATAGTCTTCAAATTACTCAACTCCAAGAGGGTATCAACAGGCAACTTACCAGAGAAATTATTGTTGGAAATATCAAGAAGTTCCAAACTAGAGCATGCACCAAGGCTCTCGGGAACCGTACCTGAGAAATTATTGAAGGACAAGTCCAATTCCACCATAGTTTTGCACAAATCAGCGAGCTGGCTTGGAAACACGCCCTGATAATGATTCCCCCTTAAGTACAAATACTGTAGGCTTTCACTGGGCAGCTTAGGGACCAAACCCTCGAACTGGTTGTTGGTAAGGTTGACAAAACTGAGCTTCCCACATGAAGAAAGTGAAGCACCAATATCACCGTAAAATTTGTTGGATGACAAATCCAAGTGCTGCAAATTGGAGCAATCTTTGAATGAAGGAAAACCAGTTGAGAAATTGTTGGCAGAAAGATCCAAATAAGACAAATTCTTGAAGTCCAATTCAGGAATAATCCCAGCTAGTCTGTTACCCTTGATAGAAAAGAACTCAAGCTCACCAAAGCCCATAGATGAAAGCCATGGAAATAAGTTTTGGCCAGAGATATTATTGAAAGAAAGATCAAGAACTTGCAGGCTAAAGGTTTCGCCTTTGAGTTCTTTGGCAGGAGGGTCCATGAAATTCTTGGAAAGATTAAGGGACCTAAGGTTCGAACAAGCTCCAAAGCTAGAGATATCAGAAACAGGGCCTGAAAGAGTGTTTTCAGCTAGATCTATGGAGTCCAAAGAAGCCCCACATTGGGATTTAGCAGCAGAAGTTAAAGAACCGCTGAGATTAGCATTCTTCAGCACCAAAGACTCCAAATTAGAAAGGCCAAGCAGATAGGAAGAGACCAAGGTGAAGTCCACACTTAAAAAAGTGTTGCTGAGATCTATTGAGGAAACTCTAGAATTCTTGCATGAAACACCAGTGAAACTACAAGGGTCTGTGGACGACAACCAGTTCTGAAGCAGAGTTGGGGTGGGAACTGCAGCTTTAAAGGAGAGAAGCTGCTGGGAGTCTTTGAAAAGGCCATTCACAGCAGCTGGAGAAGCTGGAGGAAGAAAGAAGATAAGGAGAAGAACAAAGAGAGGCTGTAGATAAAAACTGAGCAAGAAAAGCTTGTTTAAACTAAAAGCGTGGTTATGAAAAACAGTTTTGTGAGCTTTCATCTTCAAAGATTGGAGCTTTTTAGCTTTAATGGAGGGTTTTTTTGAGTCTCTTATAGTTTCAGTTCTTGGGGTTCCATTTTCTGAAGAGAAAGATAGAGGATTAGTGGAGTTTTATCAGACAAAGAGAGAAAGGGAGAGGAGTAGTAGAATGTGAAGAGAGTCAAAAGGCAGAGTTAGGAAGGTAAGAAGGGTATGTATAGTGAAATTTTGAGAACAAACACTGGGGGCGGGGGGGGGGGGGGGGCGAGTGGGGGTAAGTGGGAGAGGAGAGATAGAAGAGTGGACACAGCTGGTGCACCACATGCCATGTGACCCATATTTTTAGCTCTCTCTCTGTGTATATGTATTTTATTTTTCTCCTCAAAGTATGATATGAAGTTTGGTTTCATCTGTCTATATTTGTATGGTTTCTTTTCGCTTTGGTGTAAAATTATATCTAAATGTAGAACCAAACTTTCGAAATTTAGAGAACAAGTCTTATTAATTGTACAAAACAAAATTCCTCTGCTAAATTCAGTCTATAGTAATGTGATAAATTAAATAACCACCAAACAAAATTTCTTAATTTAAAAGGTTAAAATTTTTTAAAAAAATGTTATTTATAAAAAATTTATCATCTAATTCTTTTAATAGATTGGCTAAATCATATATAATGTGAAAAATCTCTCTGATCAACCTCTATTTATTTTTTAACCTTTTTAGTAATTTTGCCTTTAAAGTCTCACGAAAACAAAGTGTTTCTCTGTATAGGTTTGCGCGTACGTGTGATTAATTAAGGGTAGATCCATCACTATCTCTAATTTAAATAATAGAAGAGATTCCACTTGGCTCATTAATTAATTAGTTTATTTAAGTCCTTATGATGAGGGATTTATTCCGGTTTAAGTAAAATAATTTAAGGAAAAAAAAAAAAAAAAAGAGGGGGATTAAGACGAAAAACAGAGAAAGATGGAAGGGGCCCTTGTGTTCCTGCGAGGATGTTTCCCTCTCTAGCAGGCATGGCCTTTGCCAGTTCCTGTTCAGAAATTCTGCTTTCTTTCTTCTTCTTATTATTTCTTTCTTAATTGAAAGTAGGAGAAGAAAATATGAGAAAGAAATTATAAAAGGAAGAATTGAATTTTCGTTAATAAAATAAAATTTTAAATAATTAAATCAATTTACTAAACGATTAAGATTCTCTCTTTTTCTCTGTTGTGGCCTCACAAATTAATAATTTCTAGAGTAATATAATATTTTTATGTTATTCTATCAAATCATTTAGGGATCGTTTGGTTTGAAGACTAATTATATTAAGTTTATGTCTTATTGCTTAGTTGATTTATAGTATTACAAATAATATATGTTGCATAAATTTCAAGAAGAAGTTGTTTGTTTATAAAATTTTTTTAAAAAATCCTTTATTTAATAAAAAAATGATTTGAGAGACCTTTGAGGTATTTTTATCATTTATATTATTTTATTAATTTAAAATATTATTATTTCACTTTCTGACAAAAATAATTTATCTCAATATTAATTATAATCCTATAAACAAATAAAATATAAAATAATACTAAGCTTTTATTTCATTAATAACTATGTTTATCCAGCATATCAAAATCATAATTAAAGAATAACTATAATAAGCATTATTTACTCACTCCATCCCATTTTTGTGTCTTGATGAATTTAAGACATCATGTTAAGAAAACGAGTACATCTGTACATGATGTAATTTATCTAAGTTTTTTTTTTTTTATTAAGAAGTAATAGAATTTTTTAAAAGAGATTCAAGCAGCAAGATAAAAATATGATAAAACTAGAGAATTTAATCGTGTTTCACGCAATTAATAAATTTTATTAAATTTAAATAATTTCTATAAATTGAGATAAAAATAATTTATTTATTTATATTTAAATATTATAGTTTGAGTTTAATGAAACATATTTTTTATAGTCATAATTCTTTTGCACAAAGAATTTTATTTTTTGGAAATTGTACTTTTATGTGGTGGTTGAGGGTTTTTATGTGATTTTATTACATGATTTTTAATTTAATAAACATGAATGTATATAGATATTTGGTTTGTTTCTTTTTCTAAATTGTAAGTAGTAAAATTTTAATTTTCTAAAATAAAATAAAATAAAATGAAAAGTAAAAAAACGTAAATAACAATTGTTGAATTATATTCTAGTCATGTACTTCTTTTCTAATTTTTTTTCTTATAAATTTTATTTATTTTTAAAATCTTTTTTTTACCTTTTCAATTCTCTAACCTCCATACTTTTTTTTCTTTTTTTTCTCCTTATTCTTACCTTGTACTTTTTCTATAATATTTTTCTTCTCCATTTCCTCTTTATATTTCTTTGGCGAGAGAATTAAAAATGTTATATTTTGAATTGCGAAAATAAGGGGAATTACAAAAATAAAAAATAATTTTAAAAAGTGTTCCTTAATTTTCTTATAAATCAATTAAAAGTCGTATTCTCACACAGTGATGAGGAATCTTTAATAAAATTCACGCCAGGATAAATAACTTTAAAATTAGTTTTTCTATTCTACAAAAAAAAATGCTTGTGACATTAATTTGAGAGATCCGAAAGAATGATGTATTCTCCGATCAAATATCAACTTTATCAATTTAAAAGTTATTAGATTCTATCATTCCATGATGCATAGCTAAATATTATTTCAATAAATTAGCAAATCAAATCCTGTTAAAAATCACAAAACACAAGTTAGACTATAATATACCTCTCTAAATAAATGTTACATACAATAAATAAATTATTATCAACTAATTATAGGTGATTCTACTAATTAGCAATTGTGGTGATTTCAAATAAATGAGTTATATCGATTCACTGAAGAAAGAAAGAGTTTATACTGATTCATGTCATTTAAAAAGTTACATTTTTCTTTTGAAAAGACAAAATAAATATTTATATAAAAAATAAATATAAATGGCTAAAATAAATTGACTTTTTTCAATCACAGAGAGATAGCACATCACTTCCTTATAGATTAATTTGGTATTATATTGTTTGTAAAATTCAAGTTGATTACTTAATAGAATTGTATATTAAAAAAAATTATATTAACTTTTTGTCAATTCAACTGTTGATCGAGAAAACATTGCTCAAATGTACTTATTAAGCTAATCTCACCAATGATAAAAGGAAAATCATAAAACTGAAAATTTTGAATATATATTGATAACATTATGAAATGAATAACAAACAAACACACACAAAAAGGAAAAAGTTGAAAACTTCAACAATTGATCATTCAACCCCAAAAAATGTTTGGTTCAAACAAATCAGAAGTTTTGAAAACAATAAGCACAATTAAGTTGGTAAGAAAAATTCACTTAACTCTGAAGAAATAAACTAAAAAAAAATAATTAGGGTGAAATTATGAAGAGAATTCTCACCTGAATCTAGTTTGAAGATGATTCTGGAGAATTTATGAACACTTTTGTGGTGGTAACATAAAGTTAAACTCTTTAAATAGCAAGAAGAAAATTTTAGTCATTATTGTCTTAGACATGATGAGAGTTGAAGACTAACTGTTTTTACTAATAAATTAATATAAATTAATTACATTAATTATAGGGGAAGGAGAAAAAATTAACAATAATATATAAAGAATAAAAACTCAAAAAATTGAATACAATAGGATTTGATATGTATTTAAATATTAGATTAAATAAATAATTATTATTATAATTGAAAACCGTAAAATTTGAATTTACAAAAATGTAATAAATTAAATAACTATTAAAATCCGCAAAAGAAAAAATAACTAAAAGATTTTTTTTCAAAAATAATCCCACATTCATGAATTTAAAATTTATCCAATCTTTTATTATATATATATATATATATATATATTAAAAAAAGGTTAAGTTTCAAAATCATAAGTAAAAACAGCCCACGTCCCTTTTTGAAACTGCTCAAAATTGTAATTAATACACATTAAAACATATAATTGATTAAAACATTTAGTTAATTTTAAAAAAGAAAAATAAGAATGAAAATTTTAGAAGTATGTCGCATCAGTATGTCTTTAAGCTCCTTCCCCTATATATATATATATATATATATATATATATATATATATATATATATTTCTTTTATCTCCCAGATAAATGTTAAAACTTTAGCATAAATTAAATCTAAATCGTTTATGAAAGAGAGATTTCTTCAAGTTTATATATATTATATATATATATATATATATATATCACAAATCATAAGGCTTTGAATAGCCGCATTAGCTAATTAGTAGATCATGTTTACAGTTAAAAGTATTAGACTCTTATTATAATAACAATAAACAGAGTATTTCAATAAATTAAATATTAAATTTTTCCTATAAACAAAATACTTAATTATTAGTTAAAAATTATAGCAGTAATAAATGTGGCATTTAACTGGAAGACCTTTTTTTGAAAAAAAGAGTACTATTAATCACTTTTTAGCTCTTTAATAGCACAAGAAAAAATAAATTATTTAAAGCGATAATTATTTTAAAATAATTTTGAGCTAACATGACCCTTGAAATGGAGCGAAAAGTGTATAATAGAAGAAATTAATAACCTCAAAATAAAATATGTAAGTTGCTACGATAAATTAAATATACTAAGAAAAAGTATATTAATAATATTAAAAAATTTATTATAAATTTATTTGTATTATAGTGAATGTTATAAACGTATTTGTATTATAGTGAATGTCTATCTTGTTTTACCGGAGATAAGCTAAGGTTAGCTTTCCCCTATAAATAAAGGGGTCCTCATTCATTTTATTTCATCCTTCAAGAGAAATAAACAGTCTTCTCTCTTTCTCTACAATATTCTTTTTTTTTATTTTTTTATTTTATAACACGTTATTAACACGAGTCTCTACCTTGAAAACTCACTGTAAAAAGATTTGAGGTAAGGAAAATCAATTTTTTTTAAAAGTTATATTACTTAGCCGGAGGAATGATACTCCTTTGATGATATTGCTTCTCTCTGTATTCGCAAAATAAGAATGAATTTGAATATGATTCTATGACGATAAAAGGTTAATATTTCTTGATATTTATGTCTTTGCTAATAATGATATCGATTTTGTGTATGGGTTTGAAGAATGACTTAATTGATTCACTTGGCAGTTCATGCTTAATATTTGTTTTAGAAGAACAATATTATAAAAATAGATGATAGATATTAATTTTATATCCATTAATGGATAAAAATGAGAATTTATAAGAAATATATGATCAATAGAAGTAATAATATTTTATATGCTAATTGTAATTACAGTTAAAAATATGTTAGAGAAATTTTCTATGTGGCTCCCGAAGTAGCAATATCTCTTTTTATGCTATCACAATTTAATATAGTTAAGGCACATTTAAAATAATTATATTTTATTTCCGAAGAATGAGAACTTTTGATAAATGTTACAACTACATATCCATTTATTGAAGTGAATGTGACAATATTTAGTAAAATTTATAAATACGAACATGCTCTTTAGTGTGAATATATCACGACTTATCTTCAGAAGAGGTAAAAAAATTGAGAAAAAATTGAGTTGAAATTTACTCCCCAAGTAGTAAATCTGAAATTTACTCTTGAAATAATAGATACTTTAAAATTTACTCCCAAAGTAGTAAATCTAAAAGTTACTCTAGAAGTATTAAATATAGAATTTACTCCTGAAGTAATAAATACTTTGAAATTTATTTTGAAGTAGCAAGACTCAGAAATTTACTCTTAAAGTAATAAGAATCTGACATCTACTCTCGAAGTAGTAGAACTTTGAAAATTTTTACCCCCGAGTAATAAAATTTTAAAATTTTCTCCTGAAGCAGAGTAATTTGAAAAAGTATTTAAGAAATATTTTGAAGCAATGTCTTTTTGTACGTGAGAAAACTACTAAGTTATTGATGAATATTATATTTTCAAGCATATTCAAATAATCAAGTTTTATGTTTTGAAGTGAATGAAAGAAATACCACAACTTACCTCTGAGAGACATAAAATATGTTATTTTATGGTATAAAAGTCTTTGCAGTATGTACCTATTGTAAGCAGAAACATCTTGAATAATTTTATTAAAGTGCTATCTAAGGCAAAAGAAAACAAATCTCGTCGAATGCTTTCTACTGTGTGTTATTGATTTCCCTTAAGAAAAATATGTAGAAGTAATAACTATACAGGGGCCTTTTTGATAAAAAAATATTCAGGTGTCAATGGTGAATCTTCCTTAAGGGGATGCTTAAAATACTGAAATTTAAAACTTAATATTTACTTTTCAATATTTATAAATCCAACATTGTTGTTAAATGTCCATTTAGTTAATTTTTTCTTTTATGACACCAGCAGTGTCCAACCAAAATTTCTTTCATGATATTAACAGTACCTAAGCTAGTACAATAATAACAATCAAAGCTCCAGAAGAGATAATTGTTTACTACAAGTATCATGATACAAGCAGTGTCCAAATAATATCTAATTATGATAAATAAATTGAAGTTTCTTGAAAAGCTTATATATCATAACACTATTCATGCTAGATTATAATATATGATGTTGTTACTAGCAAAACACAAAATGTAATAAATCTAAAGGTTACTAGCAATATAAATGGTTATCATATTGAGATTACAGACGATTGAAATATTGAATATCTCTAAGTTACTATGGGTAAGAAACACGTATGTGAAAAGTTACCCGACCATGATAATATCACATGATCACAATAAATTAGAAGTTTATTGATGTAAAATTTATCTCAAAGTAAACTTGAAGTTTACTAAAAGAATAACACATATCATGGTAAACTTGAAGTTTACTAGTACAAATAATTTATTAGTTGAAATAGTTGTTTTCATCGTCATGATTTAAATATGATGTGCTGATTGAATGTTAGAATACGTTGAAAGAACTGAAAGACTCTTCAAGAATTTATTTCTGTTGCTTGTTCTCATGATAAGTTAATTATACCAGCCAATGTTAGGACAAAATTCCCTAAATTCTGAAAAATATAAAAGGTGAATATAGGCATGTTCACATGTCATGTGATATCTTAAATAGATGCATCTATGATATGGTCATATTTGCACTTATTTTCAACTTGCAGTTTGACATTTGCAAGTCGCTTGCTCAATGTTAAATTGAGTTAAGAGTATAATTTTCAAATTGTGTAATCAAAAGAATCCATCTTGATAATATTAATTTATATCTAAGTTGATTTGGTGTTGAATAACTCTGATAAATAGTTGAACCATTACTTATGAGAATAAAGTTTCGTGTGTTGGTATGAGATATGATATATTACATACATCAACAGTTTTATATGTTAGACCAATATATTATAATTATTTAATTACCCGTCCGATTGTTATAGAGCCTGGATGACGTTAGTGCAAGAATTTAAAATTTTGCGGGCTTGATATTATTTTCTCAGAATAAAAGGAGTTGTTTGGTAAATGATTAGAAAGGGTTAAGTTAAGCAGCAATGAACACTTCTTCACCGTAGCGGGACCGTTGTAGCGGATGATGCGGACCAGAATTTCATATTTTTGTCTAATTTTTAAGACCAAGATCCTATTGTAATAAGGATTACTCATTTAAAAGGTCCCAGAATGAAAGTTTGGGTTATTCCAACTAAGGAAAGAATAGGATGGCTAGAGAAGGACAAAGATTCCACCATGCTCCCCGGCGAGTTCTGCAGGAACACCAAGGCCCAGGGCAATAATGCAATCCCATCGCTTTCTTGGCAGAAACTTAGCACCCAGGTAGGTTATGGATTACCTTTGTGTTAGACTTTAATTAGTAACTCGTATACGTGTGTATAATTGATGTACAATTGATGGGAGAATATGGACATAGAATTCAAAGATTTCTTGCATGAGATTGTAATAAAATAACTGTTAAGGATGGAAGAAATAACCCGAATAATAAGAAAAAATAAGAGGTGATGAATACTATGCTGTAATTACTAAACATGGGTAGATTCTTGATAGCATGCTCTGGATAGTATATTCCAAACGGTATATTCCTGGTTGAGTATCCTTAATTGTACATTATTGTTTATTGTAAGAGAAAAGATGGGTACTAGCATGGAATTATAATAACGAATTGTCAAATTAAAAACAGAGTTGGAAGAATTTGAATGTCGCGTGTCTATGAAATTGGTAACTAGATAATAACTACGATAGAGACGGAGAATTAACCATAAGGAGCTGGATCCCGAAATAGGAGCAGCCTAATAGTTAGGATATTCACGACGATTATTGTCCCTGAATAGCGAAGTCTCACGAGATTGAACTAATAAATAATTGAGTATTTCATAATCCTCATGTATTGCATCCTAACTATGTCGCTCACATCATACCCAAATCACGTTGGTATATCTTGTATCACACTTGTATACTTGTATCTCTTTGTTATTGCAGCCGTATATATATCATGGCATACCCGCATAATCTCTATCTCGCAAATCATACCAACAGTGATATGCTGGCCACACTCCTCTGTCACATCACTATACACATTTGCCACAGGGTCTTATGCTTGTCCTTCTAGTTATGATTTTCAGAGGACTCTAGAAATCCATGTACTGTACAACCAACCATATGAGTCCTTTATCATACCTGTCTGTGTACTCATGCCTGTACACTCAGCCATATGATTTAGTCATACCTGTCTATGTACCCTCTCATACCGCTCACCCGGATGCTCACCTCGAGCATGAGTCACTCATATCCAAGACCTCACTTACGACTTGATCATACAATTTATTCATCCAAGTCTCATCGCGGGCCCTAGGCCTCTTCCTTGGCATATAAATAATTTAACCTCTGATTATGACGTACCTCTTCATTTACTTGCTCGATTATCACAGATTCCATTGATCATTCCATAAACAACATGTCACAATTTAAAAATTATCAATTAAACACACACAAACAAGATTACACCTCATCGAGTATACACAACCCTAGCTCAAGGCTATCCTATAATCATTCAATTATTACGTTATTTACATTTGAAATTCCATGATGAGGTACAAATTGGCCCGCTCTCAAGGTTGTGCTCCACTGCAGCGACATTGCTACCGCTACTGCGGTCTCGCTACAGTGGTACTGCTCAGTAGTACTTCGACCATTATTTCTCCAAGAATTTTTACGGATTGTTTCTTCGCAATCTCTCACCTATTATACATAAATTACATTGATTCATCTCTATAATCACCATAATTTCTTCATCAAGCAATTACAGTTGATTTGATATAGACCTGCAAGCATAGACACAACGTATAAGAAAAATTTTACTAACCCCGACTCGCTTTCTCCCATTATTTAGAGTCACAAATCAAGCCATACCACCATTATAGCCCACCCCTCAATGTTCAATTCCACATTATATAAGCATGGATTTATGACTGACCGTTCAAAATTACTATTCGGAAAAGAAGGACTCTCTCTCTCTCTCTGTATATATATATATATATATATATATATATATATATATATTAAAAGATGATCCAAAGGTTATGAATAACCATCTGTAAGTCCACTAAGTCCTTTTCGACAATCCAGCCATCGTTGCTTAGGGATACTACCAGCTTAGCCCTTCTATCAATTTTGTTCAAAAACCTCCCTCCTATACCCAAAAGTTCTATGAGTTCATTTTCACAGACACAAGATCTTGTTTATTCAAACCCCACAAAGATAGACAAACCCGGACATTTGTTACCCATACCACGATATGGATTAACAAAATAATATCACCCAAAGAATGGGGAACGCACCCAGCCAAGTGTCGCGCCCCGTTTTCCTCCCGAAAAGCAAAACACGACATGTGAAAACTCTTAAGGGTTAAAAAAGATGAAGAGAGTCGCCACCTAATGATTTGAGGTGCGCTAGGGCACCGTACTAACCTAAGGGTCTGTTATACTAGCCTAGGTCACCAGAGTCGGGTAAGGGTTCAAATTACCTCGAAAGGAAGGTGTTAGACACCTTTCGAGGTCCAGAACTGTGGATCCCTTCCGGATTCATTATTATATGGGGTATTTACATAGCGATCAAATAAGATTGATTTTAATTTTTCTTATGTAAAACCAATTAAATGAACTATGTGATCAAAAATAATAACGTGTTCAAATGGAATTGTAATAAATGAAATCAAATAAAGAAAGAAAGACATAATGCGAGGAATATAGTTTATCCGAATAATGATTGACAAGCAAAGGCAAATAACAAAATAAATACTAATTAGAAGAAATAATGACAAAATGAATAAATGAAAATTCTAAAGATTGGACCGAACCTCAAAGAGGAGCCTACGTATCTTTGAAGGGAATCAGGTCGAACGTAGTTCTCCACAAAATGAGAGAAGAGTTGTTTTATCCTAATGGGATCACCCCGTGCAACTAAAATAATATTTCGCAACCTATTTAGGTTGCTCGTATTATTCAGCGGGCACAGACTATCATTTCCCACTACCCGCCTAAATAATTTGTTATTAATCCTCAAGCGCTCTAAGCGAAGGAAAACTAACACCCTAGCACGTGCCTACCCTCTCAACCTTAATGTCCAAGAGCATTTGGACTGCTATTTTAGAGCTGGCTCTAAAATTCCTAGGATTTTTTAAATGGCAAACAAGCAAATATGAACAGTAAACGCATAAAGGTTTCACTCAGCCTCTGTGACTAAATCCTTTAAACTTGGTTTCTAAACATGTGTGGCCAGATGCTATGACATGATTTCTAATGATATTAAATTTAAAGATGCAACACATAATATGAAATTGTTAGACAAAATATATGATATGATTTAAACATGTAAAAAAAATAGCCATATCAACTTCACATACTTTACAATATAATCAATACATAAATCCTCTTCTAGCAGACATGGGTAAATTGTAAATTATATTAATGGGTTAGGAAAAGACATCATAAACAAGTAATGGTATTTAACTCACAGATATTGGGTAAAATTTTAAAATCTGTCTAAATAGGAAAGGGCAAACATAGTTACTGTAGAAATAAAAACATGAATTTCTGACACCTTACATGCCGATTTTTATGATAATACGAGTATGAATTCAGATACTTATTTTTAAAAGCAATGGTTTGTTAATAAAACTAATTGTGCATTTTCTGTAAGCGCAGTTTCAAGTTGAATTAAATATAAATCCTATAGGTATGTTTCTAAGATTCAAACATAAAACATATTTCAGGTTAGATCATTTAAAAATCCTATAGGCATGATTTCTAGCGTTCCCGAGTTTAACAGTTAAGAAAAGATAGTAAAGAAATATAATCCCCGCCCCCAGATCCTTTTCCACTATTTATTATCGTTTTATTACAATATTACAAACTAATAAAAGATAGATAAATAAATAAATACTCCGCAATATATGAGAAATACATAATAGTAAATTAAATAATTCCATAGTCCCCTCTTGTCTCGATGACTCTTTGTCCCAATTAGGGAAAAACCTGTTAAAAATCAATAATACAACATAATGTACACGCACAAGCATACACCTTCTGGTCTCGAGGAATCAAAACTTATTTAAAATTTAAAATGCACTTAATTAATCATATGAACATGTTAGATGACAAATCTCATATATATATATATATATATATATTGTTATATATATATATATATATATATATATATATATATATTGTTATGAAAGGAATTGAAACACATAGAGAAAACATCAAAAATAAAGTGGATTCGCATTTATTATGACATGATGTAGGTAGCGAAAACGTGGTATTATGCGAAATAAACTAGTAATTCAAAAAGTAAGTATCAGTAGTTTCAAAAGGAACCTTTTCAACGATTGGGACCCAAACCTCAACACATCAAGATCACGAGAACCTCGTGGGTTCCGAGCAATGCTTGTGTTGAGGAAGACCGAGGAGTTAAAGAAATAACAGAGAGCCAAAGAATAAAGAGGTGTTCAGGAACGAACACATTTTCGGTTGAATAGAAAATGTTCTAATGTTATGTTAAAAGGGAAAAACTGTCAATCAGATCCATAGCCATAGGTAAAATACTTTTCTTAAATAAACAGCCAGAGGTAAAATAAAATACATGGTACCATAACTAGCATAATCAGAATCAATTAGGGAATAAATTTTCCTTAATTAATACATACTAAATCAATTGGGGGGGGGGGGGGGGTAAAATGGAAGGAAAAATAAAAATCTGTTAAGAAAAAAAATTTCTCTAAGAAGCATGATTGAGTCAATTAAGTCTGGACATTATAAATTAACCTTAATCAGCCACAAATTGAACTAAAAACATAATAATAATTTAACATAAATAAATACAACTAATGGCAGGAAAGGAACAAGCATGAAATGACTAATCGTAGAAAATCTTTTTCTTTAATTAACATTCTTAATTAACATATATTAAACCAATTACCATAAACATATAAGGAAGGAGAGATCAATCATACATATTTTACTTAAACAAAATCAGTTGAGTGTGAAACTAATAACCATTATCATATATTTCAAGTATAAAAACAAGAGGAAAATGTTCGGGAAAAGTCGATTAGTGCAAGACAAGTTACAATAAGTAATACCAAAACTATCCAAACCCATTAAGGGAAACAAACAATAGAATTAATATTTCTAAATTTACTTTAATTAACAGATGAAAGTTTTCATGAGTCCAGTTTCAAGATATGAGGGCTCATAATCAATAAGGTAAAGCATATACATCAAGCAAACAATATTAAATATTAAAAGAGGGCAAAGAGAACAAATATAACATTAATACATACATATATATATATATATATATATATATATATATATAAGTTCATAATCAAATGAAATTTCACCAACAACTCATTAGAGATAAAGAATTTCATGTATGATAATCTAAAAATGAGCACGAAGTAATAATCAAACTTTTATAGGCTAGCCGATTATTAACAGGCCAGATTAATTTCTAGAGAAATGAAATAGTAGAGAGAGAGAGAGAGAGAGAGGGACAGCGACGTCGGCTGGACGAAGAGATATAGGGTTGTTGGTGGTTGGTTTCTCATTATTTTTCGATCGATAGTTGCCGGAACTAATGAAGAAAAATGGTGACACGGAGAGAGGCGAGGTCTAGTGCGGGTGAGGGTTGTTGTCATTTTCCGACCGTTGGTCGAGGTGGTGCGAGGGAGAGAGGTTTCATGGTGGTTGTCGAGCTGTTTTCGGTTCGCCGGTGTGGTGGAGTGATGGGTTGTTTGGAGGAGGCGAAGAAGAGTGAGCAGTCCGGCGCCTTTTAGTCTGCCGGAGAAGATGAAGAGGAGAAGGAATAGCAGCATGGCAGAGAAGAGAAGAGAAGGGAAGAGAAAGAAGGGAAGCAGAGGTTTTTTCCGGCCGGAAATGGCCAGAAATAATGGAAGGAGAAGAGAGGGAGATAAAGGAAAATGGAGGTTCGTGACTGAGGGGAAAAGTGGCGGCCGGAGTTGTGAGCCTTTTTTGATAGTTTTCCGGTGGCCAGTGAGATGGAGAAGAGAGAGAGAGAGGTGGAGCAGGTAGAGGGGAAAATAGAGAGAGGTCGGCGGCGTTAATGGTGAGGAGTGGAGGAGAAGAGAGAAAGGGAAAGGGAGCGACGTTTATGACCGGAGCAGTGACGGTGGTCACTGACCGGAGGAGAGGAAGGAGAGAGTGGTGGGAGGCGGCGGCCAGGAGGAAAAAAATTAAAATATTTTTAGGGTTTGGGTGTAGGATATTAAAGGTAACAAATGTAGGGTTTATTAGCATCCGTTAGATTAGATTAATCCAACGGCTATTGTGAAGAGTTGAAAAATGGGTCAGGTCGCGATTTGTAGACGGGTCATAGGTAATTAAATTGGATTGAATGACTGAATTGGTATTTAAATTATAGCCAGAATTTGATCAAAGTGGTTGGAATTGGCATAAATTAAATAGAAAGTGGCCAAAATTGATATGAATTGATAGAAAATGTCTAGAATTTAAATGAATTAGAGAAAAATTTAATTAGCTGCTATTAAATTAATAAAAATACTATATTTGTAACTGATTTAATAAATAGATAATATAATAGTTCAATTTATTGTAAAATGATATAAATATTATTATTAAAAAATTAAATATAAATAACTGATAAAACTAAGTAAGTTATTTTTTTATTTTTTTAAAATAAATCTTATTTCATTGAAAATACATATCCATGCATATTATCATACAATATATTATATATGAAATAATTACATATAAATATTGAAAGGTTAAAAACTTGAAAAATAAAATGATTTAGAAGTATAATTAAAATAATTATTCGAAAATTCAAGTATATATATGCTAATTAATGCTAGAACATTACGAATGCGAATTAAATATTTGTAACTGATTTAATAAATAGATAATATAATAGTTCAATTTATTGTAAAATGATATAAATATTATTATTAAAAAATTAAATATAAATAACTGATAAAACTAAGTAAGTTATTTTTTTATTTTTTTAAAATAAATCTTATTTCATTGAAAATACATATCCATGCATATTATCATACAATATATTATATATGAAATAATTACATATAAATATTGAAAGGTTAAAAACTTGAAAAATAAAATGATTTAGAAGTATAATTAAAATAATTATTCGAAAATTCAAGTATATATATGCTAATTAATGCTAGAACATTACGAATGCGAATTAAATAATTTCGTTAAAAAGGTAATTTTGAATACACACATATATATAGATACACATCTAAGACGGGGCATAGGGAGGTCAAAATTGGGTGTCAACACCAAGTATAAAAAACTTTTTCAACCATTTGAACCCCAAAATTACAACTATTTTTACTATATAGCAGCGTGGATGGATGCATTCACCTTTCAAAATGGCCTCAACAAATATTTTTGGTTTCTCCTATGGGGGAAACAACTAACCTCTGACTTCCCTCAGTAGTTTTTGCATCAATGGTGGCCGGTTTATGGCCACAAAGCTGAAATCCTTCCTCCCTTGGTTCCTGAAGGATATGAATATTTTTACCGAAGATTTTTTAGCGAGCAATAGGTCCTCTTGCTCCTGCAATTTTCCCACAGGTTCCATGTCCCTTGGATTTACTCAAAAAAGTTTTCCTTCCATAAACCGGAAGGATACAAGGGCTCCCATGGTTAGCCATTCAAGGTTCAGGGTTCAGGGTTCATGGTTCCGGTACTTGGTATCAGAGCCATGGGGGGGGGGGGGGGGGCGGGAGTGAAGATTATTATTCATGAGTTTAACTTGCTTTTATACGGCACTGTCAGATCTGTAATTTAAATTATGTAAGCTTGAATCAATTTGTACAAATTGGTAAGATCTATCTTGCAATAAAAAGTTCTAAATAAAGATGGTACTGTGACCTTTTCAGATCTACACTGTAGGTAGTAGCCATAGGCAACGATGACTGGATTACCCAAAAGGACTTAGTGGACTTATAGATGGTTATTCATAACCTTTGGATCATCTAAATGAAGAATTTCTTGGAACAACACTGATCTAAAGTATAAAATGAAGAAAGAATTCATTAATTTAACTATCAGATCTGACTCTTCCGTATATTATTAAGTTAAATACTTGAATATTTTTCTTTATGAAACCTAATGGTTTCTTGATCCAAGGACAGGAAGCATTAAAGTCATTATTGTTTTTCTAACTATTTTCGTGCAGATCTTGCTATGGCGTTCTTCCATCCCTTCTCCTCCTCCTGTAAAAACTCTTCAGCTTCCTCAACTACTTCATCTTCTTCCATCTCCTCCAATTCCAAGGTCAAAGAAGAAATTAGCTTCTCTAATTTGGAGCAATCAATTGATGACTGGAAAATCCCTAAACACCCCAGTCAACCATTTACAAATCCTTAAAATGGTCCTTGACAAGTGACTATCACATTTCAACCATTGAACAAACTATTCCTCTTGAGTCAGATCACGAGGATATCAAGCTTCTAAATCCAAAGTCTATAGAAATATATAGACGAAAGTACAACTATCTCAACTTCGGGTTAGTCCAAATTGCTGCTAAGCCCCTCTCTAGAGAAGGTTTCGACACCTCACTTCTCCTTTGTCTCAGAGATTTAAGGTTCTTAGACTTTAATGACTCCGTCCTAAGAATGGTTTAAACCAGCCTTTGTGGTGGTCCAATTTATTTTGACTGCTTTCCAAATTTTATAGTGTCTCTTCAAGATAGGAATATCTTAGATTCTTTAACCCTAAATGTTAAGACATCCAATTACAGGACCAAATCTGGATCTCTCCCTGTAGCCATTATCTATAGGATTCAATATAAGGCTATGAGTTCAGCCTTCAATACTGGGGCTATGAGAACCTTAAATAAAGGTGAAACAATTCTTTTCCAAACCGATTTGCAAAGATCTCACTTATAAGTTTCTAGACCTATTTCTTGGAGTCAGATAAACATACCCCAAAATTGGGTGTTGCAAGATGCAACACCAGCACAAAAACCAGAGAATACTACTATTTCTCAGATCCAGCAGTTCTCGAGTGGAGCGGTATCCGTCTCCTTCCAAAGATCTCTTAGACAAAGAGTCTCTAGTGCCTATTTAGCACAATCTGAAATTCACACTGCTAGACATTCAGTTTCTTCATTCCCCTCTAGAGTTGAGACGGTCAACTTCGAATCAAGAATCCCTCAAGACACATATTCGGTGGAAACTCCTCCCGCAACTGAGGTTAATGATGACCAACCCCAATCCTCGAGGGGTTCTAGTAAAATAGAACCAATGATGTCGAGCCAAGAGCACCTTCATTCCTACATAAAATGATGGATGTACAAATCCACAACGGATCGTGTCCTTCAATTCACACGTACTTACTAATCCCTAGGTGGTGAATTGGGAGTTTTGATGCAAGATTTCAAATTGATAAAGAAACACTTCGGAAAGAGTTCTACTCTCCGAGAAATATTTGAAAATAACTTGGTTTTTTAAGCGTTTTCAAAATGACGAAAGAAAGAGTCTTCAAGAAATTTATTATGAATTTTTAAACTCTGTCCAAAAACAGATTAATTTCTTTGAATGGTTTGAAGCCTATGCTGATTATCATCAGTTAGATTTTCCTTTTTCTAAGTCGGTTAATGTTTCAAAAGTCTGGAAAACTTACAATGGCGGGGAGATCACTTCTGAGCTCCCTCTGACACAAGGATTTTCAACAACATATGCTGATAACTCTATTGCCGCAGTCCCTTTCAAAAAAAAAACCGACAATGAAGCAGTTAACAACAAAGATATCAAAAATATTTTTAAACAAAACAATTATACAAACAAATATTTACAAGCACTTGGTGAATAGCTGGTTTCAGTACCTTCCTCAACACAACCTGCTCCTTCAGAACCATCAGAGTCCTTCACATCTTCGGTTCCTCTGTTTAAAACTTATGAAATCCCTACAATATTTGCTAAGGAACTCCAAACCCACCACTCAAAAGATTCCCCTCAACTTTCTGACCTCTAACGAAAGATCTTGGAAATTGAGAAGACTCTGGTCCCTGATACCCCAATGAGAGAAACCTCTTATAAGGCCTCTACAACTATCACTATTCTTCAGGAAGATATCCCGTCCGATAGTCAGCCGGAAGGAGAAGAAGTTCCTTTAGAAGTGGCCCCCGTCAAAGCCGAATTTTTCAACTGGCGTAAGCCGCAAAAGCTTTATTACGAGCTACCCATCCTGATGTAGCCTTAGAAGAAAAATCCAGTATCATGCAAAACAACTACAATGCCAATAACATCTATGAATGGAACATATATGGTTGTTCTGAGTACAATGGTCTATCCAAATTACAGGAGATGACAATGGTTGCCACTGCTTACAAGACCTCCCATAACTGCTCAGACCAGCTTACTACCCATGTCCTAGTAGCAGGGTTTATGAGTCAGTTAAAAGGTTGGTGGGACACCCATCTTAGTGAGGAAGACATGCAAAAAAATTTTCATAGTGTTTGAGTCGACCCTTCAGGAGAACCAATCTTTAAGGATGGACAAACCAGTCCTGACTCTACCAATACTTTGATTTACACTATTATCAAAACATCTATTGGGAGTCTGGGTATCTTTAGAGAAAGATCTTCTGAAGTACTCAACAACCTTATGTGTAAAACACTTTCCGACTTTAGATGGTATAAGGACTCCTTTCTTACCAAAATCTATGAAAGGCCTGATGGTAACCTTCCCTACTGGAAAGAGAAATTCCTAGACGGTCTGCCTAAGTCCCTTAGAGATTTAGTCAAAGAAGAGCTCCAAAACCAGCACTCTGGTGATATTATTCCTTATGAGCAAATCACTTACGGTTAGCTTACAAGCCTCATTCAGCAAGTTGCCCTTAATATCTGTCGCCAAGATAAGATATTAAGACAATTAGCAAAAGAAAGAGCTAAGACACGCCGAGACCGAGAAAGTTTCTGCGAACAATTTGGTCTACCTCCATGTAAAAAGAAATCCCATAGAAATCTGGCTCCTAAAAAGGAAGTCTCCTCATCTAGGACTCATAATCTTAAATTTAGGAAATCAAAATCTTCTCCTCTAAAACATCACGTGCAGCTAAGAAGCCAGCTCTTCCTTCCCCCAATATGGCAAATTTTATAGGTGAGGCAGACCTGGTCATATTGCCAAATATTGCAAATTCGCCAAAAGAATTAGAAATCTCAATCTGGATGAATCATTCCTCAACCAGACACAACACCTCTTACTACACGAGGACTTCGATAATGCTTATGTTTGACCAAGAATCCTCCCAGTCTGACCAAGAAGACCAAAATAGCCAACCTAAAGTCAATGTTCTCTCAAAAGAACAAGATCTTCTCCTAGAGGTTATAAGCAACTTTCAATAGATTTCTGTTGTAAAAATGTTACTTGGGCGGCATCTGTCGAGGCCAGATACTTCAAATTTTGCAAGAACCATTTTCTACTTCCGCTGGGTAGGCTTCTTGTCTAAAATCCGATTGAAAAATTTGTCAGCAAATTGGATAGATCTTTGAATGGGAATGATAATACCCTGTTGGATATTATGCCCAAGAAAACGGATGTTAATTTGAAAAAGACTATACTTAGTTTTAGATAAGACTAAGCCATTTTCTTTGATTACATTGAAGAAAGTTTTTAGGTGCTTGAAATGTTGATCAATGTTTGTGGAGAATACCAGAACATCATTAATGTAAACAATTATGAACTTCGAGAAGGGATTGAAAATGTCATTCATTATGACATTCCATTCATATTGCCCGAATGGTACTGTAAAAGTAATTTTGTATCGATCTCTTGGATCAATCTAAATTTCCAGAAGCCTGACTTTAAATCGAACTTTGAGAAAATTGTGGCAGCATGGAGTCGTTGGAGTAAATCTTTCTTGTTTGGGATAGGATACCAATCCAACGGAGGGAAGTATTTAGTGGTTTATAATTGATGACTAAGCGAGGGAGGCGCCGCTCAATTTTGAAACTTTTATTCACATAAAAGGCAGCACAACTCCAAGGGGATTTTCTTGGAGAGATGATTTGTTTTTAAAGGAGATCATTGATCTCTTTTTGACAATGGATTGTTAGCTCATGGTTCATTTGTATTGGGCGAGCTTTTTTAGGAATTATTTTTTCATCAAAGTCAGGTTCGTAAGGAAGCTTAACCATGTGTTTTTTGCAATTCCTGAAGGCTGTAGGTAAATCTACACAAAGTTCTTTTTGAATTTGTGTTTCAAGGACCTTGATTTTTGATTGAAGGAGAGGTTCTTGAAGTTGCTGCTGCAACCTGTGGAAAGCTTCTTCTTCCTTGAGGAAGTTAATCTGGGCTTCCTTATGCTTCAAGGTAGACAAGATTCTTCTTACTGGGGGTTTTTCAAAAGGAAGAAAAATGTTAGTGCATTCGATTTCGATTCCTCGACGAGTGACCCAGAATGGGATGAGCTCTTCAATGAAAGGAGTGCCTAAAATTACAGGATTAGTAATGTCTTTCACTAGTACGAATGAGGTAGAAGCTGATATAGTAGAATTTTCTGTGGAAGATCTTACTTCGACATCAGAGAGCTTGTAGTTGATTCCTAATCTATTGCCATTAACAACTCTAAGGGCCTCTTTGGTTTTCTCAAAGTATTTGGCTGGGATAAGTCCTTCTTGGACACAATTGAGGACTGAACCAGTGTCAAAAAGGGCAATAATGTCTAGAATGAATGATCTATTGACTACTAAGATTACCCTAGTATGCCATCTCTAGATGGAGATTCCCGAGAGATAATTGATAAAATCTCCTTGTTCAGTCTCATGATTTAGTTGTTCAACTTCTATTTGTCTAGGAGGATTAGCCATGGTAGAGAATTGTTGAAGGACAATCTGATCTAGTTCTTGCCTAGCTTTGACTTGTCGGATTTCTTCCTTAAGGAGTGCTATTTCTGATAGAAGATCTTGAATATTTACTACCTTTTGTTTTCTAGAAGGAAATATGTTCAAAACATCAGTGATATTGTAGGTGTTTTCTGTGTGAGGATGAGAAAAAAATATTGTAGGAAGAGAATGGCCTTGGAGGGCTAACCATAGGAGCCCTTTGTGTCCTTCTAGTTTTTGGAAGGAAAATTTTTGTGAGTAAATCCACGGGACATGGAACCTGTGGGAAAATTACAGGGGCAAGGGGACTTGTTGCTCGCTAAAAAACCTTCCGCAAAAATATTCATATTCTTCGCGAACCAAGGGAGGAACGATTTCAGCTTTGTGGCCATAAGCCGGCCAGCATTGATGCAAAAACCACTGATTGAAGTTAGAGGTTAGTTGTTTCCCCCATAGGAGAAACCAAGGATGTTTGTTGAGGTCATTTTGAAAGGTGAATGCATTTATCCATGCTGCTATGTTTGTTCGGTGCTTTTGTTGGGGTTATAAACCGACACGCAAGTGCACGTGGTCAAACAAGTAGTAAGTAGCTTAAGTAAGCCAAGTATCGATCCACGGAGACTCTGGATAAGTGAAATTAGCTTAAGTATACTATATTTTTACTTCTAAGTATGCTAACAACTGAACAACCAAAAATTGAAAGGTTTGTTTTATAAAATATATACTAAAACTACTAACAATTATCTACATTGAATTTAAACTATGGATATGAGCATGCCGAGGTTAAAGAACATGTAATGAACTGATTATCATCATAAATTGGTTAATCTTTTCTTCCAGTTGCTAGCCAAGAACATTAGCCAAGAGATTAAAACTCTCGTATTTAATCTCACTTAAGAATCATAAACCATCCGTCTACATTTCTGTGATCAAATGCAATTCATGATCTAGCAATACAATTCCGGTTCCTAAATTGACTAATATAGCTTTCAAGTATATTTCTATCAGGAAAGCACATCAAAACTCAATTTTCCCAAATCAAGTAAAGAACAATATCCTATTAATTCACAACTTTCCAATTTCGTGCTCTCTCGAGTGAAATCGGACTTTTTAGGTATACATTAATGTCGGCCACACACCAATGCAGTAGAAACAAGAATTAATAGAATAACATGGAAGAAAAAAATGAAAAATCATATAATTCAATAATCAAAATTCATCACAAGTGTTCATAACCTCAGCAAGGAAGGGAATTAGCCACTCATTTGTGGATTAATCATCCTAAAACAAGTGTTAATCATACAAACAATTGAATTAGAGAAGAAAGAAGGAGAGAAAAAACCCTGAACTTTTCGTCCCTCAACTGCCTGTAACCCACGTCCTTGCTCCACCAAGTCTGCATTATGAAAAATAAACTTAAGTGTTCTATTTATACTAGTGGAAATTTTTCCCGGAATAACAAACAATGTGTCACGGAGTGCATCGCGGAGCACTGCCTCCGTGACACGGCGTGGACGCGGACCCTCACTGAAAATTGGAGGTCTGGGAATAAAGCATCAACGTGGCACGTCGTGCAATGCGGAGGCTTGCCACCGTGCCACGGAGCTGTCGCGAGCCTCCACTGGAATTGATGCATTTTTCACCCTCTAGGCAGAATGCCTCCGCGATGGCAGCGTGACACGGCTCCATCGCGGAGCCCCTTTAATTGGTGCAGTCCAACGCCTTTTCCGTGCTCGAATCCAAGTCCAACTCCGATATTGTTCCAACATGCATTTTAGCTCCTTGAAATCACATTTTACCTACAAAACAATGCTAATCATGTTGGTTAGTATAAATTCACATTTTACATGAAAATGTATACACATTGCTAGATAAACAAGGCGAAAATGATACTTTTGAGTATCACCTGGGCATATAAATCTGCCCAAGATCACTATGTAGTCAAAATAGTTGTAATTTTGGGGTTCAAATGGTTGGGAAAGTTTTTTATACTTGGTTGGGTGCGTTTCTCATTCTTTAGGTGATATTATTTTGTTAATCCATACCGTGGTATGGGTAATAAATATTTGGGTTTGTTTGTCTTTGTGGGTTTAGAATAAACAAGATCTTGTGTTTGTGAGAATGAACTTGTAGAACTTTTGGGTATAGGAGGGAGTTTTTTGAACAAAATTGGCAGAAGGGATAAGAATTTTCTTGGCCACCTCTTGGGGGTTGTAATGCCAAAATTTATGCTCAATTTGAATTAGTGGATAAACATTGTCATTTTTGAAGCAGATAGGTTCATCAGGGGAGGAACCTCTGTTTGGAGAAAGTGTATTTTTTGGTACAGAATGTACAGTGCCAGTGCTTTGAGAAAAATTAAAAGAAAATTCTATGGGGCTCTCTGCCTCCATAACGTTTTTGGTGGTGCTGCTAGCAGCCACCGAATGAGAAGAAGAAGATGCGTAGCTTTGGGCTGCCGCAGTAGAACACATATTTTTGAAGAAGAGATATTGGTTCATTAATTCTCTTCTACTGGGGCTTGTCAGGACTGCAGTATCTTTAAAGCCCATGACCAGGCGCCTATACACACACACACACACACACACACACACACACATATATATATATACATACATCATCAACAATGCTCAAAGATGTTTTCGCATAAAATCAATTCACTCTCACACACCCCATCATTTATAGACTAGACTTACTGAATCCATAACCTACGGGTTTTCATGTTATGAGAATGTCACCACCCCTTTCCTATTTCTTTCGTCCCTAGACACTTGTTGGTTATAACATTTCAATACAATTACTCGAAATTCGTCTCTATCCATCAAAAGAATATTAATTATATTCACGTATATATTTTACTAATCAAAGTCTAACACGGAGGTGAGTAAACCATAGCCTACTTGGGCGCCAAGGTATCATCGAGATATTTTCAGTTGCATGTTTGCACCGAGTCTTGAGTTTTTGTGGAAAATCATAGCTATAGAGGATGAATTCTTGCCTCCTCTTGCCTTCTAGTTCCTCTTCTTGTTCCAAAAAATCTACTTTCTATTTTTGGGCGTTTTTATTAAGTCCCTTTTGAGAGAATAGGTTTCTTAAAATCCTAACTGGGACAGGATTATGAAATTCTGGTTCGCATCATCCACTGTAGTGAGACCAATTACTGCTTTAGCGGTTCCGCTATGGAGGAGAGCAGCCCGCCGTGGCGGACATACTCCTGGGCACATCTGATTGTAACTTAGTCTGTTCGAGATCGTACGTCGCTTGATCTTTTAATTCACGGAACTCCCTCCCTCCCTGGACGGCAAAATTTTAAACTTCCCTTAGCTTAACTTATTCGGGTGCTATAACGAGCGGACAAGTCATTACAATCTACTACTTCTGCACTCAAGTTCAACCACAAAATTCACCCTACGAACAGGCCTACTTACACTCAGGTTCATTAGACAATTCGATCAAGCTCCAACAATCCACTCAATGTGCATATAAGATTAATATTCAAAGGTCACAACTCGAAATCAAGCTTCTAAAACAAACTCAACACGATATATTTGGGTCAACATGAATCATATGCAATTTAGCAATCAAAGATACACCAAAATCCTTCCATTATATGCCCCTCACTATTTGGAGAAATGCCCTTTCACATACATGATATAATAATTTTGCTTTGGACATAGATAGAAAATATCACTCACTCTCCCAAAGAACTCAACATGCATACAAAAGATAACTCATAGGCTTGCCTTTAGTGTAAATACTCCACTAATATAAACTATCGAATCTAAGATCAAATAGGACTTAAGATGGTCTTAATGTAGGCTAAGGGACGGATAGGAACTATTTGGCCAAGATAGTGACTAATCTCCCTAAGTACTTTAATACTTCACAACTCTATGACTTGTTAGCACATTCTTCAATCTCTTCTCCTTATTCCTTCCTTTTGTTTTCAATTTTCAACTTTAGGTGACTAGTAAGGAACTTTCAACATTAAGTTCATTCAATTTATTTTTTCTTTCTTTTCATTTTTAATTCATTCATTCGTTTTTCAAACTTTTTCTCTTTTTCTTTTCCCACTACATCACCCTCATTATTTTGAAATTTTCACACTTCAGCTTTTGTCCCTTTTTCTTTTTACTTGTGCTCCTTTTATGCAAAATTTTAAATAAAAGTGCTCTAGGAGTCATTTGGATCAAAGAAAGGTCAATAGAATAAAAGGGAGTAAGCTTGTACTATGGAAATTAAAAGAATAGGCTAAGGCTCAAAATGGCTAACTAGGAAAATCACATCAAGATAGGTAAAATAGGAATATAAATAGTCTACCAAAGAAATGTCTATATCACTTCCTAGATTCAACATTCTTATTTCGTTTAGCATACACACCGAGCAAGTTCTAGACATCAAATGCAAGCATAGAGTATATGAAAAAATATCTCACACACACAATAGCATAAATGATTTGATAATGACAATTAATATTACATAAACACACATATACCTGTTGAATGTCTCACATTATTAAGCCTAGTTTCTCAAAGGATAGGAGTAAAGTTCCAAAATAAGTGTTTCTATCTTTTCATGCATTTTTTAGTGAATTATACAAACTTTCAATGTTATCTTGAGAGCACCTAGCATTTATAAGATTCCAAGTTCTTGTTATCCTCCCAACGACTATCCACCGAAAAAGTATCAAAAATAAAAATCGAAGGAACCCAAATAAAAATAAAATTAATGAATAAATTTAGCAATTAAGGCATACATGGAACAAGAAAGTTTACTTCTTCCACCTCACACTTAATCCATAGCACCGTCTTCAATGCTAAAACAATAAAACACATGTAAAAAAGGTGAAAGAAGAACTACCTAGGCCTAGTCCTCATCGTCTTTGGGGGCATAAGCAGGTTCTTCCATCTCTGAATCCCAATTATCCACTTGCCATTAATATACCGCGGCGCACAGGTCACTGTATCTTTGGCCTACTACATCGCGCAGTTTTGTACGGAGGCTGGCGTGCGTGTTGTGCAGCTCCGTGCGGAGCTTGGCCTACGTGCCTCATGTGCCATTTTATGGTGCCCAAAGACCAATTATGTATTTGTGACTTCTTTCCTGCACACTTGAACACACAAATCAAATCTAAAAATTTATAAAAATAAAAACTAAGTTACCTTGGGTTGCCTTCCAAGCAGCGCCTGATTTAACATTGCGGTACGACGTCATCGATTTCACCACTTTTCTTTCCACTCTGAACTTATAAATTGAACCCCTAATTTTTTTTTCAATTTTCTATTCTGCTCGAGTAGTGGTGATGTAAAGATAGAGGCACCAAACAATATTTATTGCATCTTGCACTTCTTGGCCCTTCAAGGAGAGATGTGATTTTTCCATATTGGCATGATAAACTTTAGAATGAATCAACTTTGATCCTCCTCTTCAAAATACTTCAAAGAATCAGTTGCCTCAATTTTCATAACGTCAACCAAGTACAATGTTGAAAAATGATACGAATGTGGTTTAAGTCGCTCCATTTTCAAGCATGTTTCCTTTTTGACATTTGTACTCTTAAATGCACTAGAGTCCTAAAAAATGATTTGATGAACTTCTCTTTGCAACTCTAGTGTCACTTCTTCAATTTCGGCATCTATTATTATTAGGTTGGTTGGTTGGAAATCGTCACTTACAATTTCCATTTGGTTAAGTTTTGCTTCGTGATAACTTTGTAATTATTGCAAATATCCTCCCATGAAAAAAAATCATTTTTTGGATAACTTCCTCATCATCATGTTGTACTTTTTTTCGCCAGCTAGTCAGGACTTGGCCCCATTATTTACTCCTCCCCGTTATGTTTCTCAATATCTCTTCAATTTCTTCTTTTTGAGAGCTAGAAATTTGTTCTTCAAATTTTTTCTCTTCTTTAATTCCAAAATTTTCATTGTGGCATAAATATGTTTTGGCCCATCCTTTGAGCTCGAAATCTCTTCTTCAACCATTTCTTCTTGGGAAATAGATAATTCCATGGGCATTGCGGAGTCGATATCCTTCTTCAAATTAGACTCCCCCTCTATAAAAGCTTGGAGCATGTTTTCCATATATTAGTATGCAGTGTTTTGTCCTTCACATGACTTGTCATTATCTCTGTCAAACTTAAATGCACAACTAGCATTTTTGTTATAGCAACTAGATTGATAAGCGAAATAATTTGGACAATCACCCCAATGTCTACCTTTTACCACTACATAAAGTGCAATATACCCATCATAGAAGTGGGAGGGTGCATACATCTCTCTTATGGAATATTTATAATCTTGCCAAAAATTGGGTCCTCCACAATATGGACATAGGTCATCAAGATATGAGTTACCACTATCAAACCCCTTTTCATTCCATGATGCCATAATAAAAAAATAAACTAAAATTAAAAAAATACAAAATAAAACAAAGTGATACAAGTAGGAGATAAAGATTACAAGAAGAATTTAAACACCAATTAACTATTTATGAACCGTATTTTCCGGCAACGATGTCAAAATTTGATTATCTCAAATTACACCTCGCAATGAAGTATAAAGTGGTCATTGACAAATATAGTAAGCGAATTAGGTTAGGGTCGAATTCCATAATGAATAGGGTAGAAATAGGATGTTAATGATGAGTAAATCAACTGGTAGTCAATGTTTCGGAAGGGGGATTGTAAATAAAAGAAAAAATTTAAATAATGATTAAGTTGTTATCAAATTAATGAGACAAAAATTGGACTGTTTTTTTCATAATTTCATAACATAGTAGGCTGATTTTATTAGTGACATATCCTGGTGAATTTTGTGTAAGACTAACGATTAAGTTCATCTAACGTCTCTAGACCTACATAGATGAATTTTACCTAAATTCTCTTGGACTTTAGGTGTGTATATTTTGCCCTCGCTATAAGTCTTGGATTGACTATCCTAGGTTAGAGATCAAGCTAATTAGATGAGGGTTGGCGGTATCAAATTCCACTATGATTCTCTTTTCCTAACTTCAACTCTTTCGTCAAGCAAGTTGAAGATACAATCACATTTTAATATTTGTAACCGCTAAAACTAATTAAAACAAAGAGAATAACAATCAACTTAATTCACCATTCAAGAATCACTAGCTAAAGAGATTAGCCGCTCATATTTGAAGAAACAATAACATAAGATTTATAAGAAGTCATGATGAAATACTTACAATAATATGAAATTGCTTGAAAAATTTCGAAAGCTAAATAGAATCGCAAGAACTTGATGTTTTCTCTGAAACCAGTATGGAATAATGCTTTCCACACTTACAATAATAATGATCAAAGAATAAGTGGTGAATTCAACTTCCATAATTACTTGAAATAATTTTCGACACCTAAAATATTTTTAAAAAGGATATATATATATAGTAGTAAAATAAATTTGTATCTGTTTCTACTTGGATTGAAATTGGACTTTATAGGTTTTTCTTCGAACACCATGGTCTGTGCTACGCTTCCAAATGCGCCTCTGGGCCTCAGCTTCACGCACCTGGTTGTGCCAGTGTGCTTGTGCCGCTTAGTGGAGTGCACTGGTGTGCAGGTGCGATGCCAACCTTCTTCAATCTTGTCTTTCTCAATTCGATTTTGCCATACTTACTTTTTAAGCCACAAATAAGTTTAAATCCATCACTTTCATCCCTGCAAACATCTAGTCACAAAATATCATATAATCTAAAGAAAAACACACATAATTTATTCTTAAAACATAGCTAAGTATGAGCAAAATAAAGTAAATAAGTGCATAAATGCGCCAGTGAAAACTTGTACCTCTGCAGCGTACAAGTTTTCGCTGGCGCAAGACCGCCGTAGCAGCCAGGTAATTGCTGCAGCGAGGTACGAAAATAGTATAAGACTTAAGATTCAATGGGTAGGGGGAATACTATAAGGGTCCGTTTGGCTGGGAAAAAAATAATCTCGGGATAACTAATCTCGGGTTGAAATAATTCGGGATTATTATCCTACCTGTAATGAGGGAATAAGAAATAAATATTCTCAAAATTAATTTTTGTATGGTTTATCTATCGTTTGGTTGGAATAGAATCTCCTAATAAGCAATCATAGGATTAGTTATCCCGAAATTATAGGTGTTAATTTTATTCCACCCTTAAATTGGGATAACTAATCTCGGGATTAGCTATTTCGCGATTTTATTCCAATCAAATGTGGGATAAATCATCTAAAAATTAATCCGAGATTATTTATTTCTTATTTCTCATTGGTGCTAGGATAACAATCCTAGGTTATTCTAATTCGGAATTACTTATCCCAGAATTATCTATTTCCCTACCAAACAATCCCTAAGAGTGGTAAGAATTGATGATGTGAATGTGGAAATGATAGAATATAAATGTGTTACACAATTGGTGAATTTGATTGGTGGACTGGATAGGATGTAATTTTTTGTTATAATTACTGTTACACTGGTTAATCTATTATATGTTGATTTGATATAATGTTGCATGAACGAATCTTAGTTGACCGATGATGCTTACCGGTACGTGTGAAGTACTGATACTACGTTGGTACACTTTTTTTGGTATAGGTTTGTGGTAGGTGAATGACAGTCTCATGATTGAAATGACGTTACTCAACATTAACTTCTACATCCTCTTTGCAGTTGAAGTTGTGTCTTTTTATTTTATCGTTAGTATTCTAAGTAGAGCTCTTGTATCTAACTAAATTAGATCCTTGAGGGAATTATGATATTTGTGAAGATTTTATTGTAAACACTATTGTACTAGTGGCATATGTATATTAATGAGAATTTTAATATTTACAAATATTATTTTTTAAAAAAAAGTTCTCCTATCGAACTAGAGTCGGTGTACGTGCTCGCACGATTTGCCTATTTGGGTCGTGTTAGATTAATTCTCCCCTCTCAATTGAGTCATAGTCAGGAACCAAAATATTTTAATCTAAGCTTTGATGTTCGATATATAATTAATAGATCTACTGTGATGCACACCCCAAAGAAGTTTAGGGAAATGTGTTTGGTTTTCTACCTTAAGTAGGAGAGAATAACCAACTAAGAAATATTGAATTACCATTAGTATGATCCCCATACAAAGATAATTCAAGTCAAATGCTAAAAATATTTGGCGACCCAAAATTAATTTCATAGTTTAGCTGTAAAAGCTCCAATTAAATTAATTCTCTGAAAGACAGAATCTACGACATGCATGAAGCAATGTAGATTAATTTGGTTTCAAATGCAACAATTCTTAAAAAAATGGATCAAATAATTATAATTAGGAGATAATGTGCTCTTGAAGAATCTAAAACATAACACTTTATGAAATCTCATGAGAAGTCTAGCTACCTAAGAAAATAATGAAGTAATGCGATCTCAATAAGTTATGTCCAATTGCAAATCGATACAAATAATATTTTTGATACAATAAGATGCGCAATATTGTAAAAAGATTTTGATGATCTGAATTCTACGTCTATTAAAGTGTGCTGAGTAGAAATAATTATCAAATAAAATGATTTATCTTGATAAGCATAAAGCTTATTGGACATGCATGTCAAGTATCAGAAGATGTCAAATATTTAATACTAGTGGATGTTGTCACTTGATAAAATTTATATGAAAAATTTTTAAGGATTCAAAATGCCTGAAGTATATACAAGTTCTTGAGAAAGCTGTTTATAATCCTTATATGGCATAAATTAATCAAGATTGATGTACTTTAAACGTCTTAATAAATATTTAGTGACATAGGGTACAAAAATGACGTTGTTTATCATATTTCATATTATTACGTAAGTTGATGACTTGAATTAAAACTCTTGAAGAGTTTTCAAAGCAATAGATTATCTATTGAAAGAAGTTGAAATGAGAAACTTGTAAAATTTAATTGGTCCTGAAGTACTATATCTTTTGTAATTGACGTATTTATACATCTTGCTATAACTATGAGATACTGAAATACGATTACTTGTATATTGCAAATGAAAGCCCCTTAATAAATGCGTTTATCCAAACAAATAATGTCAATTTTTTTGAATATACAAGACATTCATCTGGTGGACATAAGGATTCGATCTAGACATACTATCTATTTTCAAGGAGGGCTACTGCTGTGCCATGTTGTTTTACATTACAGTCAAATCATATAAAAGATATAGTTTATAAATCAAAGCAGAAATGTACTTGGTGTGATTCCAACAATATTGTATGACGATTATATAAATTTATCAAAAATGGAGATGCAACATGCATAGCACAATGAAATGGAAAATTCATAAATGAAAATAGAACAAAATACATGTCACCAAAGTATTTCTTCATATACGATCTCCAAAATAATGATGATATCAACATGCAATAGATTCCTTTGAGTATGATTGTTTTGAGAAGATGGTGCACAAGATTTTGATGTGAAGATTCAAGATTTTGAATTTATGTTTTCATCGGGAAAAGTTAATACGCATTGTACTCTTTTTCTCTTATAAGAATTTGTCCCACAGAATTTTTCTTATAAGATTTTAATGAGGCAGCCAAAATATGTATTATTAAATATGTGTACTCTTTTTTCTTCACCATTAGATTTTTTCACTGAATGTTTTCCAGTAAGGTTTTAACGAAGCACATTATCTATAACTCTTTTTTTTTGTTTGGAGAAAAGTTAGGGTAACTTTTTCTGTAAAAATAAAGGGTCTTCATTCATTATATTTCTTCCTTCAAGAAAAATAAGAAATCTTCTTTCTTCTATACAATATTATTTTTCTTGATTTGTTATTTTATAACATATCAATAATTTATATAAATATTAAATCAGATATCTGTGTATTTACAAGGCATTCAATACCAACCTGCCAACTCCTCCATCTATCCCCTAAATACACACAAAAGTTAAAATGAAAATAAATTAGAAAATTATGTTGATTTTCTTTTTTATTGTTTATAGGAAAAAAATATTACTTCTCTTCTTTTATATTCTCTGCTTAATTTTTTATTCAGTATTGTTCGATAGTTATATTGAGGCATGGTTAATTTTGGTTTGCAAAAATTTTATATTGAAAATAAAATATTTCTTAACAATAATAATTTTAGGGTAAAGGGGCAAATATACCCTCAACTTTTCCATTTAGAGTAGATATACCCCTTATTAAAAAAGTAGTGCACATATATATCTTTACCGTTTAATAAATGGTGCATATACACCCTCACCGTTTGATAAATGGTGCATATAAACCCTCGTCATCTAACAAATGGTGCATACTTATTATTTTCTGTTAACAAACTGAATTTTAAAAATATTTAAACTGATTTTTAATTTTAAAAATGTCACATGACTTTTAAAAGTTACCTCACTTTTTTTACCCCTCCAGACCCGACGCAACTAAAAATAATTCAATTCCCTTTTATTCAGATCCATTTTAAGAAGAGGGATTGAGACATTTTTTTTTCATTTGAGTCAGGTCTAGAGGGGTTTAAAAAAATAAGTGAGATAATTTTTTAAAGCCACGTGTCATTTTTAAAATTTAAAAATAAGTTTTAAACTTTTCTTAATTCTGTAAATATAGGTTAGTTAACGAAAAGGGTAAATATGCATCATTTGTTAGATGACGAGGGTATATATGCATAATTTATTAAACAACGAGAGTATATATGCACCACTTTTTTAATGAGGGATGGATTCTCTCTAAATCGCAAAGTTGAAGGTTATATTTGCCTTCAAAATTTAAATTCAAAATTTCTAATTAAAAATTCTCTTGTTTTTTTCATCAATAATTCAATGAAGTTGATAAGGATTGAAATGGATTTTTTCATGATGTGGCTTGGTTATATTCATGATTGTTTTTTCTTCGCAATTTTTAATGTGAGTTGGAATTTGTATACTCATAATTACTTTCATTTTTAGTAGCTTCCCAACGCGACTATCTGAATTTAAAAGAAACGTTATATAGTGAATGTCTATTTTGTTGAAAAAAAGTTAGGGTTAGTAATTTTGGGACCAAGTTAGTTTTTCCCTATAAATCAAGGGGTATTATTTATTGTAATTCAATCCTCAAGAGAAATAAGAATTTTTCTCTCTTCTCTCTTTCTGTACATATTTGTTTTATTTTATTATTTTCTAACACGTTATTAGCACAAGTCTCTACTGTCTAAAAAAATCATTTTGAAGACTAAGACATGGATAACTCTCAAAGCAAGTGTGGGTTAAGGTACAATTATGAAGACATTTGTTTAGTTTATTCTGCTACAACACATACGATAGTCAAAGATAGAAAATATTTTTCTCATTTACTTATGAGTAAGATAAATGTTACTACAATTTCTATAGCACTAATTTGATTGAAGGCTCCGAAAGAGACATCATAATATTTCCTAAGAGAACTAAACTCATTATAAATAATGTCATATTCTCTTCAAATCTCAAAGAAACTCATTGAGCTTTAGAAATACCTGTCAAATGGATATCATATTGAGACAATTGATGAGATGAATCTTGAATTTCTTGGTATTACCAAGAATATCTCTGGACATAAAATGTCATAGAAAAGTTTTCTGCTTTATTTTCTGACTTATGTTGGACAAAAATTAACGCAATTGAGGCTCACTCTGTTGAAAATCATAAATTTACAGAGTTCAACACTTTCGTACTTTGGCATGATCGGTTAGAACATCTTGAATCTATAATGATGAGACAAATTATAAAAAATTCAAATGGAAATTCATTAAGAACCTGAAGATTCTTTCAAATAATGAATTTCAAAGTACTGCTTGTTATCAAGGCAAGTTAATTGTTAGACCATCATCAACAAAAGTGTTGGGCTTGTGGAGGCCTGATTAATTAGGCCCGTTAGAAAACCTAATAACCCTAATCTATTTCTATAAATAGATAGCTTGTACTTGTAATCTACACACCACAAGAGAGAGAGTAATAAAATTTCTCCTAGTTGCAGTTGTGGACTAGGTCATCAGACCGAACCACGTAAATTCTTGTGTGTCGTTTGTGTTCCGTTTTTCTCTATTTTCTCGCAGTTAATTTGTGTGTGTGTGTTTATTGTTGTTATTCCGTTGTCCCAACAAGTGGTATCAGAGCGAGGTTATACACACGAAAAAAATTAGCGAGAGTCACCAAAAAATTTTTTTTCGGAGAAAGAAAAAAGGGGGCAGCAGATCTGCTACCGGAAGAAGAACAGTCGCCGTCGCGAGCAGTAGATCGAGCAGGAGATCGAGTCGCCGGAGAGAATTTTTTTTTCACCGGCAGGTACTGTTTCGCCGAGAAATTTTTTTCAGGCAGAAAAGTTTTTCAATTGGTCTTTTGTTGTTGGTGGTCCGAGTTAACTTTGTTGGTGCGTATTGGCTTTGTCAATTTTTCTTTTGAAATTATCAAGACCTGAGATCAGTTGTACCGAGTACCTCATCTAGTCGTTTGAGATGGCAGAAGATGGGAAATATCGAATTGAAAAGTTTGATGGTGCAGATTTCAGTTGGTGGAAAATGCAAATTGAGGATTTGCTGGTTCAGAAGGAGTTAGACATGGTATTGGGTGACAAGCCAGAAAAGATGTCTGATGTAGAGTGGGCAGGTTTGGATCGGAAAGCCATGACGGTTATCCGACTCTCGTTGACCAAGAATGTTGCATTTAACATTCTGAAGGAGAGATAGCGAAAGGTGTCATGGAAGCGCTGTCTAACATGTACGAGAAGCCATCTGCAGCAAACAAGGTCTTTCTGATTAGAGAATTGGTGAACACAAAAATGAAGGAAGGCAGTTTAGTTACCGAGTACATAAATACAATGAATTCAATCTTAGCCAGACTTACGTCAGTGGGCATTAAGTTCGATGATGAAGTTCAAGCCTTACTACTGCTATCGTCATTACCTGACAGTTGGTCCGGAACGGTTACAGCAGTTACCAGTTCAGCGGGACCCGATGGATTCACTTTTGAGAAGATTCATGATCTCATTCTAGGCGAGGATGTCAGAAGAAGGAGTTCTGGGGAATCATCGAGTGAATTGCTAAATGTCAGCAGAGGAAGGAGAAATAGCAGAGGTAGTGGGAGCAGGAACAGAAGAAGGAGTCAGTCGAAGACTCAGGATCGCTCAGATGTAACGTGTTGGACGTGCAAGGAGGTGGGGCATTTCAGGAATCAATGCCCGAATAATAAACAAGTTAACATTGCAGGAGACTATGCTCATAATGATCTCTTGATATGTAGCGTGGAGAGCAGTGTGGATTCCTGGGTCATGGATTTTGGTGCTTCATTTCATGCTACCCACAGCAGTGAAGCATTGCAGAATCTGAAAGAAGGGGATTTTGGAAAGGTAAGACTAGCAAACAATAAAGTTCTTGATGTAACGGGCATGAGTGACATGATTCTGAAAACTTCAGTCGGTTCGTGGACTTTAAAGGATGTCCGAGTGATTCCAAGCTTAAAGAAACGGTTGATTTCTGTTGGGCAGTTGGATGATGAGGGACACGATGTTAAGTTTGGAAACGGGCAGTGGAAGGTGATGAAGGGGAACTTGGTCATAGCTCGAGGAAAGAAACGGAGTTCGCTGTATATGGTCTATTTACCATCTGAGGGAGTGACTGTCCCAGATCAGAAGAGAAACAAAATCCGGTTCACAGAGTCTCGTGGGCATAAGAAGGTTCATTTTGCAGGAGATAAACCCAGAGCCACAGGTCAGATTCAGGTTGAACGTGCTTGGAAAGGTTCAGGTAAACCAGTCAGGGGTTCTCGTGGCAGTGGGAGCATCGACAGTCAGCCAAAATTACCAGACAGTGGGTTAAGAGAACCAGTGTTCCAGCTGTCAAAGTCTCTCCGGATGATTACCTGCTAACTATGGAGAGTGTTGTTTGTTCTCAGAGTATCCCAGGATTCGGCAGTTCGTGCAAGTGGGAGTCGGTAGGGACAGAGGACGAGTCAGGGGCAGTTTTAGCCATGACTGATGTTGGAGCTTGGGGAAGCTTCAACGGGCCTTCAGGTTAACTGATGAAAAGGCCGCTGCAACCAGGAAGATGAGGAGGAGATTACTAGACGTACAAGTGCTCACAGTGGATGGCAGTTGAAGATTATCATGCCTCCAAGTGGGAGATTGTTGGGCTTGTGGAGGCATGATTAATTAGGCCCATTAGAAAACCTAATAACCCTAATCTATTTCTATAAATAGATAGCTTGTACTTGTAATCTACACACCACAAGAGAGAGAGTAATAAAATTCCTCCTAGTTGCAGTTGTGGACTAGGTCGTGAGACCGAACCACGTAAATTCTTGTGTGTCGTTTGTGTTCCGTTTTTCTCTATTTTCTCGCAGTTAATTTGTGTGTGTGTGTTTATTGTTGTTATTCCGTTGTCCCAACAAAAAGTTGAGATTGAATCCCTTGCATTTTTAAAAAGTAGATATGGGGATATTTATGGACCTATTCACCCACCTAGTGGGTCGTTTAGATTTTTTGTGGTCTTAATTGATGTTTCTTCTAGATGGTCTCATATTTGCCTATTGTCATGTCGTAACCTGATGTTTCTAAATTTATTGGGACAAATAATATGATTACGGGCATAATTTTCTGATAATCAGATTAAATCTGTTCGTCTTGAAAATGCTGCAGAGTTATCATTCCAAGCATTTAATGATTATTGCTTATCAATTTGAATAAAAATTGAACATCCTATTTATCATGTTCAACTCAAAATGGCCTTTCAAAGCCATTAATTAAACATCTGTAGCTGATAGCAAGACAATTACTTATAAAAACAAGATTGCCTACTTCTGTTTGGGGTCATGCAATTTTGTATGCAACAACACTTGTTGGTCTCGAACCAATAAATTATCATAAATACTCACTGTTTCAATTACTTTTTGGTCAAGAACCTAATATATCCTAACTAAAATTTTTTGGATACACTGTATATATGCATGTAGCACCACCACATCGTATAAGATAAGCCCCCAAAGAAGGTTAGGAATATATGTTGGGTCTAAATTGCCTTCTATTATTCGCTACCTTAAATCATTAATGAGAGATTTATCCGCTACTCGATTCGCAGATTGTCGATTTGATGAGACACTTTCCCCAAAATTAAGGGGATAAAATAGTAACACTGAAAGAAAAATTTTGTGGAATGATTGATCATTGTCTCATCTTGATCCATGTGCTTCAATTTGTGAGAAAGAGGTCCAAAAGATTATTCATCTGCAAAACATAACAAATCAAATGTCCGATGTATTTGCATATTTGAAAAGGATAACTAAATCACATATCCCTGCAGAGATTGTTTTAATTTGAATTGATGTCCCAATGAGACCATCTACTAGTGTCATAGCTAACGATTCCAAAGCACGCTTGAAGTGTGGTAGACTATTAGGTTCCAAGGATCAAAGTCCTAGGAAAAAGGAAAATAAATGGTCAAGATGATGTTATGAAAGATCCTCATATGGAAATTCAAGATTTGAGCAATCCTGATTTCCTTATAGGAATTAATGAGCTTGAGACTCAAGAAATGAAGAACTATCTATAAACTCAAGTGATGCTGGAACTAATTTGAACCAATTGAAAATAGTCATAGATTACGTCTTTGCATATAATGTCGCAACAAGAGTACTGCAAGATAGTAAGGATCTTGAACTTCAATGTGTTAGGAATGTCAACAAATAAATGATTGGCCATAATGGCAAGAAACATTTCAATCGGAATTGAATTCACTTGTTAAACGTGAATTTTTTGACCTATAGTTCAAACACCTAATGATATTAAACCTGTTGGCTATAAATGGGTCTTTGAACGTAAAAAAGAATTTGAGAAATAAAATACAAAGATATAAGGCACACCTTGTTTGACAAGGATTTTCACAAAGGCGTAGTGCTGAAGAGACATACTCACTAGTTATGGATGCAATAATATTATGTTATCTTATTAGTTTCACTTTTCATGAGAGACTTAAGATGCATTTGATAGATGTGGTTATAACCTATCTTTATGGATCACTTGATAATGAGATATACTTGAAAATCCCCAAAGGATTTTATCACTACCCAAGTGGCCATGATTGACACCCACACTAATCCCTTTGGTGGGTGAACTAACGAATCTCAGCTAGTTACTCAACTCCCCAACAATATAGATAAACACATAAATCGATAAATAGTGGAAGCCTCAATTAAATGAAAGAAAAATAACATCAAGCTGTCTATAACATCCCTATAACCTGAAAGTCGTTATACGTTTGGACATCTACCTAACAAAATCTAGGGCGGAGTAAATTAAGAAAATTCAAAATAATATAAATGTCTAAATAATAGACATCTTTTCGGTGAAACTGTAGCAGCACATCCAAGTCCGCTCACCTTCAATTATCTTGTTGCTGCTCTACAGACGGGATCGAGATAAACTCCTTGGATCAAGGTCTACCTTGAGAAAAGAAGTGCATGAGTAGTATCAGCATAACACAATGTACTGGTAGGCATTTTCGGCCTACCTTAAATAATAACACATATAATGAAACAACAACATGTTGTCACCAAAACACAAATTCTTTAAATAGTACCCATTCTAGAATCAATTAGTGTAAGGTGTTTGACTAGCCTGCTCATTGAATTGAGCCTCGCTGGAACAGTACTTGACCGTTGTGGCGGTCTCACCACGGCGGTAAGGGTACTGCTGCAGTGATACTGCCTTGGCAGAAACTCGACTTGACTAAACACCTGTTATTCTCCTATGACCATTCACAACATTAAATTCATTACATCCATACAAGTTATATACAGTCGTAAGATCAACAATAGTTTACCACTAACCACACGGAGTATACAATAGACTACTCAGAACTGATTTCGCAATTCACGAACTCTTATGTGACTATAAAAATAATGACAAATCATTATAACACATCAACATTTCTAGCACATAAACTACACAACAATGAATACAATTTCATTCAAATTCTCACATTTTTGAAATTATTTTTATTGTTCGAATTTGATCTGGTATCATAATAATTGATGATATATCGGGCACATGCCTTCGTCACATCACCATAATCACTCAAACTGAATATAACTATACACATATGCTAGAGGGTCTTATTTCTGTCCTTCTAGTCATGATCTGCAGGGACTCTAGAAATTCATGTACTGTACTAGCGTAGTACCCACTCCCACTCATCTACACTCTAGATGCTCCCCTCGGACACGAGTCACTCTATCATAACCGCTCGCCTAGATGTTCTCCTCCGAGGACAAACATGTTATCCACCTTCATTCTCATAACTCGGTACTTTGCCACTAAGTCAATTGGCTAGACCTTTAGGAGGCCTCATCTTACCTCCCTCAACTTGATTATCTAAACAATTCATCACTCACTTTCATGACAATACGAAAGAACGCGTATAACATCTCAAGCATCTAATTCTACGTCATATAATTAACAACATCACATCAGATTCATTCAGTAATTGAATTCAACAAGGGAATTATTACAAAAAATAATGTCGGGGGACCAATTTAACGCATTATCATACTACACACATACATGCCATTATATAAAGTCTAACTCCTTCTAAACCATAACCTACCTCGATTGGAGGATTCGAGTGCCAATCACTCCGCTGGAGCCTTGTCGTTCCTCAACGCCTCAGAACATTTAAAATCTACAACAACAATTACTAAGTAATTTATTATTTACTCTTCATATAAGGATCTGAGATATTTAAGATTCCTAATTCTACCCTTGTAACACGATCTCAATCGCTACCCACTAAAGAATTCATCACGTTCTATTCACATAACCATCATTCCTATCCCGAGTCATGGAGTTCCCACTCTTTAACCCCTCATTAGGAGTTACTTGGGCTAATTGTCTTATTTCATCAAATTGCTGGTCTCAATTATCCTACCCTTATACACATGCATTCATAATTTCCCAAAAAATTCTCATTACTACCTTCTAGACTTAGGGACCAACAACCCACTAGTTCTCCATTAATCAGCACTAGTTTCACCATTCTAGGGTTCTTCAACTAGGAATTTCACCATTAGAGGTCCCCCCTCAATTCAATCGGGTTAGGGAATCAAAAGTAGAGGGAAATAAACCAAAATTCTTACCTTGGGAAGGAGAATCGCTCTGCCCTTGGGAAAATCGCCCTTTAGCTTCTACAGTTCGTGCTTTTGAATATTGGGGTAAACCCCTGAAATCCCCCTAAAAATTCACTTACTATCTCCCATTGTCCACTACAACAGTCATATTTTCGCTGCAGCGGACCTACTATGATGGTCAGAATACCACCACGGCGGATCCAATGGTTACTCTCCTGGTCCGTTGCACTAGATCTCTAATCGTGATAACAGTCTCGCTGCAGCGGTTTTTCCCGTGCTACAGCGATCTTCCAGTAACCAATAGCTCCCATACCCTGCATCACAGACCATTCCTCAGTCTCAAGTTTTAAATAACAATCACCCAACACCTTTCCACCAACAACCTAGGTAAAAGAGGATGTTTCGGACTTATTTTTCCCCTGTAACGATGGACGGGTTATTATAGTTTAAGATGTCGAAAGTATGCAGTTCAAAGCCACGAAAAATGTATTCAATCAGATTGCAAAGATCATTGTATAGTTTGAATCAATCAAAACACATGAGGTATAACTGCCTTAACTGAGTATTTATCAAAGGAAGGTTATATAAATGATGTCATTTGCCCATATATTTTTATTAAAAAAATCAAAATTTGTTGTACATGTTGTTTATATTGACGATATAAATGTCATGACCCAGTTGGCCATGATTGGTACCTACACTAATCCCCCCAGTGGGCGAACTATCGATTCCCAAACCTGAGCCCAAAATTGATCATTCACAAGAAAAATTTCAGCAAAATACAACAAACTAAATTAATTATCAAGAGCAAACGATCTCAAAACAAACTATACTATGAATCTCAAAACCTAATTGTCATTGCACCAGACGTGTCCTTACAACTTTACAAAATGCTAAGTCTAAGACATAAGATAAAATCAAATGTCTAGAAAAAGAAAGACATCCTCGATGGGAGTGTGGTATTTCCTCTTTGGTCAATTCACCTCTCAAACTCCACTGCTGCTTATAGGTGAGGACGTGAGGAACTTCCTGGATCAAGTTCTGCACTCAGGAAAGAAGTGCACGCGTAAGGTCAATGCAAAATATGGAACATGTAGGCATCATAGGCTAACCCTAAATAATAGCAAATATGCATGTAATAACAATACAAGACCAGTCTTCAACATAAAAAGAACCTACAAAACGTTTCATACACAAATGCTCCACTTTGGGAAACAGTCGGCCTGATCACTGGATTGGGTCATTCGCTGCAGCAGTCACTTGACTGCTACAGCGGTCTCGCCATAGCAGTCACCTGACTGCTACAGCGGTCTTGCCGTAGCGGAAAGATTTCCGCTGCAGTGGTACTGCCTTAGGCAGTAGCTCGACTCTGCTGTACTTTTCTAATTCTTCAGCTTAACAGGTTCATTATTCATATAATCCACCAAGATCTCTTAGATAAGCACACCTACGAACAACAATTAACATCATCAAGAACCACTCACGAGTTCAACAAGAAATACAACAGAAACCACTCATCAGTTCCGATATTGTGACAAGTCACACTTAGAACTAGGGACATGTTCTTCAATACCCAAAATCACATAACATAACAATAATTAACACAACCTCTCAGCACATTTTTCATACACTTCATTTTCATATAAGGAAAACATCACATAAGTAACATGCATAATATGAAAACCAAAGCCGACATGATGGGCACACGCTTCCGCCATCTCACCATAAGTACTCAATCACACAATCAGTGTACACACATGCTAGAGGGTCTTATTTCTGCACTTCCAGTTATGACATGCAGGGGACTCTAGAAATCCATGTACGGTACCAGTGTGGTACCCTCTCCCACTCATGTACTCATTCGGATGCTCCCCTCGGACACGAGCCACTCAATAATATATTTGCTCGCCCGAGTACTCCCCTTGGGCTTGAGCCTCTCATTTCTGGAAATAGTTAATGTTTTAGCCATTCTCATCCTCAAATCACAACAAGTTACATTACATAATTGAAACCATATATGCGAATAACCCTATCAATTCATTAGAGTCTACACTCCATTCCCTCACTTGCTCAAATACAACGCTAAGTTCACATGATAAATTCATAACACGAAGTTCATTACACACTTCCACATGGTCTCAACAACAGGTTATCCTCATCTCATATCAACATTATAACTTTTCATTTATTCACTTAAAAATTGCTCATAACAAGGAATGTCCGAAGACCAATCAAATATAATCATTATATAAGCATACAAGCCATTACACAGGGTCTAGCCTTGTAAACATAACCTACCTCAATATCAGACACGAAGAGTAAATTATTCCACCGGAGCCTTGCCCTTTCTCACGGCCTCGGAGTGCTTGTAATCTACAACAAATAAAGAGTAATTCATTACTCCTTCTTTGAAATAAGAGTTTTAGAAGATCTAACCCTCCCCTTCAGGGCACTTTCGAAATTGAACCCCAATTCTACTAAGTTCTAGGTCCCAATTCTCACATAACCCCTATTCTCAACTATAATCCTAGGGGAGTGATCAAAACTTTTCAATATCAACCTAAATCACCCTACAATTTAGTCCTAGTTCAATAGTTTAGGGTTTTTCTCTACAAAAACTCTCACAATTAAAGGTCTACAAGGAATCTATGATCAACATTACTCATTGTAGAGATAGAAAGATGAAAATCTTACCTTGGTGAAGGGTTTCACTGCTCTGGAGGGTTTTCCAATTGTTTAGAACTTCTGATCGCGCTTTTGAAAGTAATGAGGTAAAACCCCATAACTCCCACTTAAATCCCACTTCCGCACCCCCGTTGTCCGCTGCAGGAGTCACACTTCCGCTACAGCGGCCATACGATCGATACGGTGGTCCCAGCAGTTACTCTCTCATTTCTCCACGACAGGACTACACGGTCTCGCTGTAGCGGTGGTCCCTCAGACCAGTAGATACCTAAAAATGCACAGTGCTATAGTTAGTTTATTTCACAACCTCCCTATCTCATCCTTAGCTAAATTTCTGTGTTCTATGCCCTTAACCATCCGGTAATGACGTCTGCATCGTTACAATAAACCCTATCGAAACTTCAGCAGAGCTTCAAAGGGAAATTGATTATTTTAAAAAAGAGTTTGAGATGAAAATCTTAGAAAGATAAAATTATGTCTTGGATTGCAAATTGAGCATTTGAAAAATAGTATCTCTGTCCATCAATTTTCCTATACAAAAAAGGTGATAAAATGATTTTAGATGGATGAAGCACATTCATTAAGTACTCCGATGATTGTTCGATTACTTGATGTAAATAAAGATCCGTTCCGACCTCAAGATAAGAATGAGAAAATTCTTAATCCTGAAGTATCATATCTTAGTGCAATTGGTGCACTAATTTATCTTACTAATACTACAAGACCTGATATACCATGTCCAGTTAATTTATTAGCAAGATATAGTTTTGCTCATATCAGAGGACTACGAAACGAAATCAAACACATATTACGGTATCTAAAAAGGACTAATGATATGGGGCTTATTTTATTCTATCAATTGTACTTCCAATCTCGCTGGTTACACTAATGTAGGATATATTTATCTGACCTATACAAAACTCGATCTCAAACATGCTACGTGTTCATATGTGGGTGTACTGTCATAACATGGCGATCCACAATACAGTCTATTCTTACTACTTCATCAAATCATGCTATAATAATATCTACATGAAGTAAGTCGAGAATGTGTACGGGTGAGGACAATAATACATCTCATCCAGCATACTCATAATCTTATACGAAGATAATGCATGAAGTGTCATTTGACATATGATAAAATACCTATAATCTTATACGATGATAATGCAATATACGTGGCATAATTAAAGGGAGAATTCATAAAACGAGATAGAACAAAGCGCATTTCACCAAAGTATTTCTTCTCACATGATTTTCAAAAGAATGGTGATATCAATATGCAACAGAATCATCCTAGTTATAATATGATTGAATTATTCACCAAGTCTCTGCCAACTGCAACTTTCAAGAAGATGGTGCACAAGATTGTGATGCGAAGATTCAAGTTTTTGAATTGATGTTCTCATAAGAGGGAATAAATATGTGTTGTACTCTTTTTTCCCTGTAAGGTTTTTCTTGTAAGGTTTTTAATGAGGCAACCTAAATGTGTATTATTAGATATGTGTACTGGTTTCCCTTCAATAGAATTTTTTTCACTGAACTTTTCTAGTAAGATTTTAATGAGGCACATTATCTGTCAAATAGACATCCAATGGGGAATGTTATAAATATATTTTCTTATTATAGTGAAGTCTATTTCTTTGAAGGAAAATTAGAGTTAATAAGTTTGGAACCAAGTTAGTTTTTTTTCTATAAATAAAAGAGTTTCATTCATTGTAATTCATTGCTCAAGAGAAATAAGAATTTCTTTTCTCTTCTCTCTTTCTCTATAATATTTTTCTTCTTATTTTATTATTTTCTAACAAGAAACAAAAATAATCTGGGTTCCAGTTATATCATTTTTTCTTTTTAAACAACATACTCTTTTCATTTTAAAAACAAATGATATTTTAAATATAGGCACACCCATTAAGAAAACTACTCATTTCTAGAAAGTAAATTATATTTTTACTAACTTTCCCTAAATAAATAACTTGAAAAAAGATGTAGTTCTTTAATAATTTCTTGGTTATTGTAAAACTCTCTTTATTTAAATAAGGCTAAAATTAAAAAGATATTATTAATGTCTTCTGATGCAAAACACCACTTATTTTGAAACAAAATGAGAGGACTAAAACACCACTTATTTTAAAATGAAGAGAGTGATTTTGTAATTTCCAAATCCTTGATTAGATAGTTTTGATTTTTAAAAATAATTCTTCTAATTATTCTCTTTGTTCACCTTTACATGTCATGTTTCGCTCATTGAGAGTAAAGTTGTATGAATTTTTTTTAATATTTTAAAATATATTTATTAAAATGAAAAAAAAACTGTAGTATAGTATTTTTCGTATAGTTTTCAAAAATTAAATTTTAAATTAAACTAATTTAGTGTACCTCCAAAAATTAGTTAAATTAATTCTCATGAAGCAAAACGTGACAAAATAAAAGTGAACAGAGGGATTAATAGTATGCCAAAATTTCCACAACAATACATTTTTAGCCTTATTTTCATCACCTATTAAGATAATCTTTTTCTCTTTCATTTTTAACAAGTCATAATTGCTACTCCCACCATTTCAATTTGTTTATTTGATTCTAATTTGATACTAATTTTAGAGAATAAGGAAAATCTCAAAATTTGTGATCTTGAATTAAAAAAATAAAATTTATCAAAATATTTTTTAATCTTGTAATTTTAAATATATCATGTTGAAAATTTAAATTAAAATATTCCAAAAATAAAAATAATATATATATATATATATATATATATATATATATATATATATATATATATATATATATATATATATATATATAATGAACTAAAGAAAAACATTAAAACAAAAGGAGTTGTACAATAAGATTTTGAAGTAAATCTAAATACAACTCTCAAAAAATATTAAATTAACTTACTGAAGTGATAAGAGATGGCAAAATCAAACTCAATCCATGTAATTGGCTCAACCTGTTCATGTTTGGGAGGAGTATTGACTCACCTATTTATTTGCTTAGTCCATTTCAGCTCAATTTATTTTAGCACATTAAAAATTAAGCTTTTGCACAGACTATCCCTATTTTGCGATGGTCTTTAATTTTTTTTCCTCAAATTTGTGACCTTTAATTTTAACCCTTACAGCTCATTTAACGAAAATTTTATGTCCAAAATATTCTTAATTATGACATAATTACTCTGGGAAAACTATTTTAGAGAATTTTTATCTCAAGGTATAGTGTAAGTGTTATTTAATTAGTATGACATATCTTTACCCTTAATATCGATCATCTAAGAGTGGGCGAATTTAAAATTTTTGAAAAATGGGAACAAAGTCCTCGAAAAAATAATGGATGTAGACGAGCAAGTTCAAATGGGATAAGTCACAATCGGTGGGCCTAGGCGCGCATCTGCCGTGGCAGGATTCTCTTCGCCATAGCAGAACCATTGCAGCGACAATGGGTCTCGCTGCAGCAGGTGACGTGGACCAAAATTCTGCAATTTTATTTTAATTAGGATTTTAAAAACCTATTCTCTCAAAAGGGCTTAATAAAAATGCCCAAACAATAGGAAAATAAACTTTTGGAACAAAAAGATGAGCTAGGAGGTAAAGATTCATCCTCCATAGCTACCGGTATATGTGGTGTACTGATACTACCTTGTTACACCAATTTGGTGTAGGTTGTGGCAGGTTCAGAAGTTCCTTGATTGGCGTGGAGTATTCAGCATCAGCTTCCGTGTTCTTCTTCTCAGACAAAGCTGTGTCATTTGTCTTGTCATATATTCTATTAGAGCTCTTGTACCTATCTAGACTAAATCTTTGGAGAGTCATGGTTGTTGGGAAGCTTGTATGATTATTTTGAATTATTGTTAATTAGTGTAAATAAATGAGAAATTATGTTCTTCAAGGGTTCTCCTATCGAGAAGAGTCGATGTAGCTGTCCGCATAATCCGCCTATTTGGGGTCGTGACAAGTTGGTATCAGAGCGTCTAGGCTATCGGTCTCACAAGTACAAGAGCAATATCCAGTAGACTCCTAGGATTGGTGTGTAGACGTCTACATCTAATATTTGAGAAGCTATGAGACATTTAGAAAGTTTCGCTTTATTTCTTTACCATCGTGTTGTCTGAATATGTCGATCATCTGGGTTGAGCCCAATTGGTATCTCAACAGGATTATGTAGTATCGATCATGCATGAGCATTGAGGATACGAGATACACTAGTGGGCGGAGTTGACTTATGTGACTTAGGGGAATGAGAACCCCCAAGGTATTTCGCTTAGCAACTTTCCTGCAGCGCAGTATGTCTTGTTGCAGCGGACTCACTACAACGATGATTCCCCACTGTAGAAGATCTGATCTCGCGGTAAAATAACCGCTGCAGCGGACACGGTCAGGTAAAATACCAGGTTCCATAATTCCAAAATCTCCTGTTACGAAAACATATTGAAAACGGGCAAGCAACGCGAATATACAAAACTACTACGATACCATAAAGGGGCCAAAACATAGCCAATATCGGCGAATGCCAAATGGGCATTTGTAGAAATCGGTATCGACATTCACACAAGCAAAAAAAAAAAAGGAAGTGGTATTGTTTTATAAGCCCCAAATGGGGGCTACCCAAAACAGTAATAAAGCAAAGTAGTAGGGGAGGGGGGAGAACACCATGTAGCTAGAGGTCTCGTTGCTGCCACTGCCTGCGTCCCCGTTAGCTCCCTCCTCGAATCCGCTGATGAAGAAGAACTCGGGTAGGTCCTGCTTGGTAGCCTGAGGTGTCCTGGCACTGGGAGAAAGGGTCTTCAGTCTTGATCCCTTTCCACATGCAGACAAGCAGCTCATGATGAGGTCCCTGGACTTAGAGGTGATGTCTCCGCCATCACCCTCAGCTGAGGCAGACTTCCTCTTCTTCATGACTCTCCCCGGAGCTCCCTTCACCCTCAGAGGGTCCTGGTGCACTCTAGCCTATTTGTAGAGCCAGATAATAAGAGAAGAGAAAGGCAGGCCGGTAATGGGCTTAGCTGAGACGTACCTCCACTCCTTCAGAATCTGAGCTCCCACATTCACCCTCACGCCACTAAATACACATGCCCCCACTAGAGCACGGGGATAGGTCACGTCCGTAATATTGGAGTATGGGCAGATCCTCTGAGATACCAAATTGAGCCACCTCCTGGCCTCCACAGTAAAATGAGTGCTTTGAATTCCCGTCTTAGTAATACCCCAATTTATTGAGGCCCTCCGCTCCTCCACCATCAAGGTATCCACCAACCACCGTCCATTTCCATCCACATCTTGTGCTCTCAGCTCCTCCTCTGGGGGGTTGGGCAGACCCAACGCCTCGTCAATAGCAGTAGGAGTGAGAAGAATCTGCCCACCCCTGACATAGGCCGCCAGCTTCCTGCGGTTCTATACCATGATTGGGAGGTTGACATAGAACTTCCTAAACCAAGACTCGTTGACCTTATCCGGGTCCTCCACTAATAGGCCCCATCCCATCTCCTCCACGTCCTGCATGACGAATCCCTTCTCGTGAAATAGATTCTTCGCATCCTGCTCATTGTGCCAGAATTGACATTGATTGTTCATGAAACAATAGTAATATTCAGTCTGAATGTTGCTGCTAGAGGAAGCCATAGTAACAAATCTGCAATAATAATGAGCATTAGAGAATGAACGGAAGGTTTAATAAAAACAAAGGCAGAGGAAAATAGGATTTAAAATGGAGTCACTGCCCAGGTGAACCGCTGCAGTGGTCATGTGTCCGCCATAGTGAGTTCTCCATAGCGGAGGTAGGTCTGCAGTAACGATACCGCTACAGCGACACCATCTTCCCCAGACCTTCAAACCCCATTAATAGCGATTGAAATTTCAACCTCCGAATTCCTTCAATTAAACTACAGATGGGGCAAGGGGAGAACTTACCCAAGACCTAATAAATATTACCCATCCCAATAGTATACAGATTCAAGCCCGAAATCTCCAAGAAAGTCAAACCACCACCCTACCCAAAACCCCCTCATTTTCGACCCCACTGATCTTGGGCAAATTTATATTCCCAAGTGATACTCAAAAGTACCATTTTAGCCTTGTTTATCTATCAATGTGTATACATTCTCATGTAATTGGTAATAAAATGTGAATTTATACTAACCAATATGATTAGCATTGTTTTGCAGGTAAAATGTAATTTCGGGAAGCTAAAATGCATGTTGGAGGATATCGGGGTTTGACTTGGATGCGAGCAAGGGACAAGAAATTGGACAGCATAAAATAAAGGGGCTCCGCGATGGAGCCGTGTCACGTTGCCATCGCGGAGGCCTTCTGCCTGGATGGGAATTTTTAGCCCAATTCCAGTGTGGGTTCGCGATGGGTCCGTGGCACGGTGGCTTGGCTCCGCGTTGCACGCCGTGCCACGTTGGGATTTAATTCCTGGACCCCCAGTTCCAGTGAAGGTCCACGTCCGTAGCGTGTCACGGAGGCAGTGCTCCGCGATGCACTCCGTGACACATTGCTTGTTATTCCAGAAAAAATTCCCACTAGTATAAATAGAACACTTAGGTTCATTTTTCAATATTCTGACTTGGTGGAGCAAGAACGTGGGTTACAGGAAGTTGAGGGGATGAAAATATCAGGGTTTTTCTCTCTTTCCTTCTTCTTTAATTCAATTGCTTGTATGTTTAACACTCATTTAACGATGTTTAATTCACAAAAGAGTGGCTAGATCCTCTTCTTGCTGAGGTTATGAACAATTGTAGTGAAATGGATTGTTGATCATAGTGGTTTTTCATCTTTTCTTCCATCTTGTTCTATTAATTCTTGTTCTTACTGCATTAATGTGTGGCCTACGTTAATGTATATCTAAAAAGTCCGGTTTCACTCGAGAGAGCAAGAAATTGGAAAGTTGTGAATTAATAGGATATGATCTTTACTTGGTTTGGGAAAATTGGGAATTGATTTACTGTCAGGATAGAAATATACCTGAAAGTCGTATTAGTCAATTTAGGAACCGGGTTTGTATGGCTAGAACATGAATTGCATTTAATCACAGAAATATAGGTGGATGATTCATGATTCTTAAGTGAGGTTAAATACGAGAGTTTTAATCTCTTGGCAAATGTTCTTGGCTAGCAACTGGAGGAAAAGACTAACCAAATTATGTCGATAATTAATTTCATTACAAGTTCGTTTAACCTCAACATGCTCTCATTCATAGTTCAGACTCAAATTAGATAGTTGTTTTAGCTTTAGCATAAAAATTATAAAAACAAAATATCAAACTCTTGGTTACACTGTTGTCTGCATTTTTAGAATCAGAATATAGTACACTTGAGCAGATTGCACTTCATCCCAGTCCCTGTGGGATCGATACTTGGCTTACTTGAGCCACTTTACTACTTATTCGACCACGTGCACTTGCGTGTGAGTTATATACCCATATAACAACAGACCGAACAAGTTTTTGGTGCCGTTGCCGGGGACTGGCAATTGGTGAATTTTTCTTAAGTGTAAATTTACTATATTTTTTTTCTTAGTGCTGACAACTTGGTCTTAGTGTTTGTTTTAATTCTTTTTCATTTTATTTTTTTTGTTCTTTCTTTGAATACCCTTATTGACATGACATCATGGAATACAAATGGTTTAAATGGTGGACACTCATATTTTTGCGAATATTGTCTGAATTGCGGAGGACACCACTCGTGGCAACACTGTAACACGTGCAATATATGTGGTGGTCAAGATGGCCATTGGGATGGCTGTCCGAATGCTTATTCCCCTCCCCCAAGCCCCTACTATGATCCTTCTGTTGTTTTTGCTGAATATAGGCATGCTAAAAATGAGGACTTGGGACGCCAAGTTCAAATAGAAGACATGTTGAAACAACTCCTGGAGCAATCAGAAGCAATGAAGGAGGCGATGGCAGTATTGAGAATTCAGCAAAAAGAGAATGCAGAGGCTCTAGAAAGGATGAGCGTCAAATTCACGGAGATGATTGCTGAGGCTGAAGCTTGTGATAAATTGCAGGTAACAGTTTTAGCCGATATTCAAGAGGAACTACAAGAGGAAGACAAGGGTGAATTTTTGGATGAAGCCCAACAATTAGAATCTATTGAGTGTCCCCGTGATGGGCTCACACTTATGGAAAATCCATTCATGGAAGAAGAGATAGAGTATTCGCCAGTTGACAGTAATGGAGAGATAGATGTCGATGCTGAGAAGGTGTATACAAGTAAGGAGGTCAAGGATAATGCAGTTTCAGAGTTGAGGTGTATCGGACCACACTCGACGCATTTTTCAACATTAAGTTTGGTTGACAACATAGAAATAGAGTCTTCCAAGTTTATAGAGAAATGTCTAGAGGAGGACCAAGCCCCATATATTTTGAAATATGCCGACTCGGAGAGACAAATTGACTTCGCTTACTTAAGGGCCAATAAGTGCAAAAGGCAACATCTACTACTTGGTCCTTACACTTTTTCACCACCACCCCTAGAACATAAGAGGAAATTAGAAAAGAAATTAAGGGTGAGATTCATATCCTTAAGGTGGAGGAAAAAGCGGTGAAACTGGATACATCGTGCCGCGACGTAAAATTAGGCGCTGCTTGGGAGGCAACCCAAGGGTACCATGGGTACCATTTTAATTTCTTGCATTTAAGTTGATTTTATTTATTTTTCATCGTGTGTTGTTTTGGTGGAAAGTTAAGCACAGATGGAGGGGAAGTCTGAGTACCCGTGGAGGAGGAAGCTAACAAGCATGGAAGAGAAAAAGTGTGGGGTTGAACACCCACTTGTGCAAAGTTGAAGGAAGGCATGCTATTAGCTAGGCCTAAAGGCCTCAGGGAGTATTTCTCACCCTTTTTAAATTTTAATTTGATGCTATGAGGACATAGCAGGATTCAAGTGTGGGGTGAGGGAAATTTCAAAAACAAATTGTTGTGCTTAACGATTTTTGGTGAATGTAATGCTTGTGAGAAATTTGAAAATTTTGAAAACTTTTTGTGAATTAAGCATGACTTCATCACCCGTTGGTTTTTCTTTTCGGTTCTTTTCCGACGGGGGGTCTTTGAACTGAAAAATAAAAATTTTCTTTTTCTTTTCTTTGTCTGTATATAATGTTTTTAGTCATAGTTAGAGACTGGTTCCAACGATGGATGGATGACGACCGTCTTGAGGAAAATTAGTCAGTAGGTTGGTTTTTGAACCCGTAGCTAATTGATGGCTTGATATTCTTGTTATGTGCTATAAATGATTGTAAGATGCAAGTATGTTTAGTGTTGAAGCATGCAAGTGGTATACCTATGTTTGAGACACCTAGGCTCTTGAATTTGACTTGATATGATTGAAGCTTAATTTTGAATTTTTGTGATTAGCTGAGTTAAGAGTCTGCGGAATGTGTCTTGAATTGAGCATGTGCTGTGAGTGTAAGTTTTTCGAATATTCCGTGCTATTGTGGAATGTCTAGAACTTACCTGGTGTGTATATAAAATGAAATGAAGGATGTGAATTGTAGGAGATGATTTAGGCATTTCTTTGAATGAACATAAATGTTATCCCTCACTTTACCTACCTTGAATATTTAATCCTAGTTAGCCCCATTGAGCCTTGAGCCTATTCTTTGATAGCTACAACATAAGCTTAATCCTTTTTCTTTCATTAGCCTTGAATTTGATCCAAAACTCCTAAGCGCTTAAGTGAAAAAATTCCAAAGAACGAGGGAGTGAGAAGCATGAAAAAGAAGGAAAAGTAGAAGTTGTGAAAGTTGAGAAAAAGACAAAGGTGCACTTGTGTAAAAATGGTTGATTATTAGTAGGGAGTAAGAAAATAAATGAATGAAATTTTTTTTTTTGCTTAAGTACTCCTTACTACTAAGCTGAGTGTGCTTAAAGAAATGGGAACAAGAAGAGAAAATTCAGGATTGAAAAGAATGAGAGTGAAGTAAGGGAAGAGATATCCTTAATGAAGGTTGAAGTTATTAAAAGCGCTTGGGGGAAGATAGTCACTATTACTGGCCAGAATAGTACCTACCCATCCCTTAGCTTACATTACAACCCATTAAGTCCTACTTGATCTTACATTCAAACATCCTTAAATTAGTGGAGTAAAACACTAAGGGCAAGCTTATGGGTCATTACATGATGCATGTGAATTCTTTGCGAGAGTGAGCGTAATTCTATTCATTTACCCATACATGTTGTGATTTAAAAATTTGCATGTGAAAATGGGTAACTCTCTTGTTGTGAGGGCACATGTTTAATGAAGGATATAATTCATGTTGGATTTCTTGATCAGTTGATTTGTATGAGTTTGCTAAGATTGAGAGTCGATTCTAGAGGTTAAGAAGTCTTAACATAGTTGTACTTCATTTCAATGATCAAATCATGCACGCTCTATTTGTAGCTTGTTATCTTACGTAATCATTATAGCCGTAACTTGAATTATCTTGCTAAATTAGTTATGCGGGAATCTCCATATGCATGATATGTAAAAGGTTGTTCGAGGACGAAAAAGGCTTTAAGTGTGGGGTTGTGATCACAGGCAAAAATAGCATGCCCGAAATACGCTTTGTGACTTAAATTAGTCTTGTTTATCTAAGTAATTGTATACATTTTCATGTAATTTTATATGAATGCGAGGATAAGTTCTAACCAACATGATTAGCCTTTGTTTTGTAGGTTTTGATGACTTTTGAGTAACTAATCCATGAGTTGGTGAAGTAGAGGCTTGGAAACGGAATTAACCCGCGAACGTTGGCAAAGAGGAGGCACAAAACAGCCCACCTGCGCGTCGGCACCGTGCCACGGCAGGCAGGATGATCACAACATCCCACCTGCATGTTGGCAACGTGCCACGGCAGGTTGGCTGCGCGACAATGAGGTGTCAACGCGCTGCCCAAGCAGCGTGACACGCTGCCAACGCGGCAGGGTGCTGCCGAGGTCAATTTCGGGTGATTTCCAGAGAGCTTTCGCGTCAGTGGCGTGTCACGGAGGCAGTGCTCCGCGATGCACTCCGTGACACGTTGCTTGTTATTCCGGGAAAAAGTCCCACTACTATAAATAGCACACTTAGGTTTTATTTGAGATATTCTGACTTGGTGGAGCAAGAACGTGGGTTACAGGCAGTTGAGGGGACGAAAATATCAAGGTTTTTCTCTCTTTCCTTCTTCTTTAATTCAATTGCTTGTATGTTTAACACTCATTTAACGATGTTTAATCCACAAATGAGTGATCAGTTCCTACACCTGGAGTAGGGGTCGATGAGTGTTCGAGAATATACCATGCGGTTTGATTCCTTGCCTCGATATGCGCCAGCCTTTGTGGATACAATGCCATCCAGGGTACACCGTTTTATTATGGGGCTGAACCCAAAATATGTTGAGACCTGTATCACAGCTACACTGCGAGAAGATATGGATATTGCCCGTGTACAAGCTTTTGCTCAGAATATTGAGGGTATCAGACAGCGGCAATGGGAGATTAGGAGGACAAGTCAGGAGCAGCACCACAGGGACAGACCAGATGAGTTACAGGAGGAGTCCCAGGGAGGACCTAGGCCACGGTTATTAGATAGACCGCCTAGACCCCCGCCTCTACCACAGCGGTAGAGGAGCAGGTTCAGTCGCCGAGGGTAGCCAGAGCCCGGTGAAGGCTCGTAAGCAGTAAGTTTACAGCATCAGAGAAGGGTGGAGCAGAGTGGGTTTACAATACCACTTTTCCATATTTGCAGTCGACGCCACTCTGGAGCGTGCAGATATCGCTCCACCAGATGTTACATTAATGGACAGGAGGGCCATCAGATGAGGAGTTGTCCAGCTAGGGGTCAGGGTGATCGAGATCGACAAGACAGGTTCTCAGCAGGATCACGAGCTCTAACATCCCCGACAGGACGTAGGCCCTCAGTTTCAACAGGTAGAGGCCGAGGCAGATCAGGGGCCTCCAGTTCAGGTACGGGCCCAGACCGTACTTATGCATTACCAGGGCGACAAGACTCAGAGTCATCACCAGATGTTGTGACAGGTATGCTGACTATTTGCTCTCATCCTGCTTATGTGTTGATAGATCCGAGATCCACCTTCTCCTATGTTACACCCCTAGTGGCTCGGAAGTTTAGTATTATGCTGGAATTGCTTCGGCAACCTTTCTCTGTGTCTACACACGTTGGTGACTCTATTATAGCTAGAAGGGTCTATCGGGGTGTCTACACACATTGGTGACTCTATTACACCACTGGATTGGTTAGCTCCATCTTATGCCAATGTCGAATGTTGGACCAAGACTGTCCGATTCCACTTTCCAGGGGAGGCAGTACGAGAGTGGAAAGGTAGCACAGCCACGCCAAAAGGTAGGTTTATTTCCTATCTTCGGGCAAGAAAATTGATAGCAAAAGGATGTATTTACCATATTGTCAGAGTTTAGGATGTTTGGGCAGAGCCTCCGACCCTTCAGTCTATTCCAGTGGTCAATGAATTCCCTAATGTATTCCCCGATGAGCTTCCTGGTATTCCCCCAAAAAGGGAAATTGATTTTGCAATTGATCTATTACCAGACACTCAACCTATATCTATTCCCCCATATCGGATGGCTCTTACTGAACTCAGAGAATTAAAGGAACAATTTAAGGATTTCTAAATAAGAGCTTTATTAGGGCGAGTACTTCACCATGGGGTGCGCCAGTCCTGTTTGTGAGGGAGAAGGATGGCTCCCTCCGTATGTGTATAGACTATCAGCAACTGAATAAAGTCACCATCAAGAATAAGTACCCGCTTCCCAGAATAGACTATTTGTTTGATCAGCTACAGGGAGCGAGGTATTTTTCAAAGATTGACTTAAGGTCCGGATATCATCAGGTTCTGGTTCGTGAGCGAGATATTCCAGAAGACTGCCTTCAGGGCCAGATATGACCACTTTGAATTCCTAGTCATGTCCTTCAGACTGACAAATGCCCCAGCAGTGTTTATGGACCTGATAAACAATATTTTCAGACCATACCTGGACTTTTTCGTGATAGTATTTATTGATGATATTCTGGTGTATTCCCGCTTAGTGGCAGACCACCAGGATCATATTCTGGTGTATTCCCGCTCAGAGGCAGACCACCAGGATCATCTACGGACAGTGCTCCAAATTCTCAGAGACGGCCAGCTATATGCGAAATTTTCTAAATGTGAATTTTGGCTGAATTCAGTAGCCTTACTGGGTCATATTGTGTCAGATGCTGGTATACAGGTGGATACGCAGAAGATAGAGGCAGTGAAAACATGGCCTAGACCTAGTTTCCTGGGGTTAGCCGGGTATTATAAGAGGTTCGTGGAAGGATTTTCCACTTTAGCAGCACCTTTAACCAAATTGATGCAGAAGGCAGCAAAATTCTAGTGGACTGAGGCATGTGAACAGAGCTTTTAGGAACTGAAAGACAGATTGACATCAGCACCACTGCTAGCATTGCCAGAAGGAACAGAAGGCTATGCATTATTGTGATGCTTCGGGTATTGGGTTAGGATGCGTGTTGATGCAGCATGGCAAGATGATTGCTTATGCTTCCAGGTAGCTGAGGAAGTATGAGAAGAACTACCCTACCCATGACCTGGAGTTAGCCGCGGTAATTCATGCCTTGAAAATATGGAGACACTACTTGTATGGCGTCCACGTGGATATTTTCACTGATCACAAAAGTATGCAGTATATTTTCACCTAGAAAGAGTTAAATTTGCGGCAGCATCACTGGTTGGAGCTGTTAAAGGATTATGATGTGAATATCCTATATCCCCCAGGAAGGGCCAATGTTGTAGCAGATGCCCTAAGCCGTAAATCTATGGGAAGTCGCACATCTACAGCCCGAGCAGCAGGAATTGGCCCGAGAATTGCATCGGCTAGCCAGTTTAGCCGTTCGTATAGTAGAATCAGGAGACAATAGAGCGGTAATCCAGAATAGCGCACTATCATCATTGGTTGTGGAAGTGAAGGAACGACAGTATGAAGATCCCAGTCTGGTTCAACTCAGAAATAAGGTTCAACGAGGGGACGTGATAGATTTCTAGGTAACCAAGGACGGAGTTTTGAGATATAGGGATCGCCTCTACATTCCAGATGTTGCAGGGCTTCGCCAATAAATTATGGGCAAGGTACACTATGCTTGTACTCTCTCCACCCGGGTTCGACAAAGATGAACCATGATGTAAAAGAGATTTACTGGTGGTCAGGAATGAAAAAGGGGATAGCAGAATTCGTAGCTAAGTGTCCCAATTGCCAACAGGTGAAAGCTGAACATCAAAATCCAGGTGGACTGGCACAAGATATAGTCGTGCCTTTATGAAAATAGGAAGCAGTTAACATGGATTTTGTAGTAGGGTTACCTCGTATCAGGCGTAAACATGATTCTATCTGGGTAATTATTGACAGGTTGAAAAATCAGCTCGCTTTCTGCCAGTTAGGGCTACCTTTTCAGCTGAAGATTATGTTGAGCTGTGTATCAGAGAAATAGTCCGATTGCATGGTGTTCGTTGTCAATTATTTCCGACAGAGGGTCGCAGTTTACAGCTAAGTTTTGGCAATCCTTTCAGAGGGGCTTGGGGACGCAGGTTAACCTAAGCACAGCCTTCCATCCTCAAATAGACGGGCAGGTAGAATGTACAACCCAGACGCTCGAAGATATGTTACGAGCGTGTGACTAGTACGCTCGAGGATATGTTACGAGCGTGTGTACTAGATTATGGAGGCCGCTAGGATGAACATCTACCGCTCATTGAGTTTGCCTACAATAACAGTTATCATTCAGCAATTCATATGGCACCTAATGAAGTATTGTATGGGCGAAAGTGCAGATCTCCAGCTGGTTGGTTTGAGATAGGAGAATCAGCATTGATTGGGCCAGTTATTATTCATGAGTCAGAAGAGAAAGTAAAGCTTATCAGGAAATGTCTGCTGACTTCTCAGAGCCGCCAGAAATCTTATGCTGATGTGCGGCGAAGGAACTTAGAATTCAATGTGGGTGACTGGGTATTCTTGAAGATTTCACCGATGAAAGGGGTGATGAGATTTGGCAAGAAAGGCAAGCTCAGCCTGAGGTTTATTGGGTCTTATCAAATTCGCTGAAGGATAGGCCAGGTGGCATATGAATTGAATCTACCTTCGGAATTAAAATTCGTTCACCCAGTTTTCCACGTATCAATGCTGAGGAAGTGTATAGGAGATCCCTCCCGGATTGTTCCAGTCCAAGACGTTCAAGTCACTAAGGAGTTATCTCATGAAGAAGCTCCAGTAGCCATACTAGACCGGCAGATCTGTAGACTGAGAACTAAAGATGTTGCTTCTGTCAAAGTATTATGGAGAAATAAGAATCGAGAGGAGATGACCTAGGAAGTAGAAGATGATATTAAAACTAGATATCCTCAGTTATTTCAAACATAGTCAGATTGTGCAGCCAAAGGTATGTCGTTATTGTTGTTTCATGAATTGCATTATATACATGTATATGTGGAGTAGTTGACTCATGTTTATTATGAAATGAATGCCATAGTACTGCATGGAGTACCTGCATTGGACTTTTCTGCATTTCAGGGTTTTTGGATAGTCCATATTACAGGGAGACTCTGCCGAAATTTCTCCTGAACTAGTAATTTGCAAGTTAAGGTTCTTGCAAGCAGAAGTTAACATTCGAGGACAAATATTCTTAAGGGGGGGAGCATGTTATACCCCGTAAGTTTTTAGCATGTAGTTGGCCTATTCGCATGTTGGTTGGAAGTTTTAGGATGTCTTACGTGCGATGAAAGGGCCCGGGGAAAGGCCGAACAAGTGCCAAGTTGGGATTTCCCGAAGGGAGGCCGAACATAGCTGCCAAAGGGGCAAAGTGGCACGGAGGCTCTACCTCCACGTTAGCCAACGTGAAACGGAGCCAAAATGGCGCGTTGGCTAACGTGCCACGTTGCTATGCATCTGGTTGTAAGTATATATAGGTCTCACCCTTAAATTTTATATCATTTCCACATATAGATCGACCAGAAATAGAGGGAGGACGAAGGGTTCATATAATTTTCTTCTGATTATGCCGCCAAATGCCGTCCAAACTCAAATTAACTTCGGGTATCAAAGTATAAGCTGCAGGGAGCATTTCTATGGAGTTAGTTTCATGAAATTCGCCCGGCGAATCATCTTCCCGCCGAGCCAAAGTGATTGGCATTGCTCCAAACTAGTGTTAATACAATCCGAGGCTTAAAGTAACTATTTCTCCCTTCTAGATCCCCGAGAAATTACGAGTTTTCGATCGTTCTTCGGTAAGTTGAAGAATAGTCAGAGTATATACATATAAAGTATTATTTTTTCTAGCATAGTAATGAAGTTAGTTCTATTCTTCTGTGAATGTGATTACAGTTGGGAAGAACAGCTGAATACCAGCTGAACCTCACCAGTTAACCGGTAAACCGCCAGTCGAGGTATGTAAAGGCGGTTTCTCTCGACAAGTTAGTTTCTCCAATAAAGTAAACCAATATGAATCCCAGTAAAGTATTTCAGGGATATTATATCATGTTCAGTATGTTATCTTTTATAGTTGTTGTTATCAGTTGAGACCTGTATTTGTGTTGTTTTGGGCTGGATTACCTGTATAGCTTCCATGACCGCCCCAAGGTTAATAGTTGTGTCGACTCGTCCACCAGAGAGCGAGGATACGTTGCTCTACAGAGCGGCATGCCGTCCGCAAGGGTTGAAGATGGGGATCCACCTCCTCATATTTGTCGTGGTTGGCCTATACACACCCCCACCGAGCGCTTGCGACCGGGGTGTAGATTTTAGGAGTCCTCCAAAGTCAGGCACAACTATAGTCAGGGGCCCAGCAGGCCCAAGTTGCATACCCAGGGGACTGGCAGGACGCTTATAGCTACTAGGTGATGTGGTATGACCTGGATAGGGGTATATAGATTGAGATGTACTCACTAGGGCTAATGGGGCCCAAGTGAGTTGTGCTGTGCTGATGATACCTTCCGGCTTATGGGGGCCAGGTAAGGTATGTATGTTGCTTTAGTTACTAATAGTTAGAAAGTAGGACACCTCATTGTCAGGTATGACTCCTACTCTTTGTTATAGTTACGTCTAGTTCTGGTTCCATTATTTCAGTCAGTTTCAGTTCGTTCTCTTTACTTCAAATATTGTCAGCTCTATTACTTACTTTCAGTCATTTACAGTTATTGCTTTACATACTCAGTACCTGTGGTACTGACACCCTCTTTTGGGGCGCTGCATTACTTGCCTGCAGGTACACTCAGAAGAGAAGTTGATCCCTCGTAGTTCCAGTCAGCAGTACAGAGCCTTCAACTCCTATCTTCTGGAGCTTGAGAGATAGTATAGTATGGGTAGGCCAGGGCCCTGTCCCAACCATCTTATTACTCCTAGAGGCTTGCATATTGTATTATTCCCTGTGGTTAATCGATATTGGCCGTGTGGGGCCATATGTGCTTTAGATGATGTGTGTTGGCCGTGTGGGGCCTTGTTAGTTGTTGATTGATGACCTTGTCAGTCATGTTTTAGTTTAGTACTTGATTTCATTTTTTTCAGCAGTAACTAGATATCATGGTGGCCTTCTCGGCCCGCATAGGACTCCCTATATTTGCTTGTCTCTGGTTAGCTGTTTACTTTCACAGGTGGCTATAGGCCTTGTCGGTCGGGGGCTGTATTTACAGCCGCTATATAGCCCGTCATTTTCTTGATTTCAGAGTTAGAGTCAGCCCTGCACTAGAGGTGCTTAGGCTCAGTCAGCTAGTAGTTCAGATCCTAGTAGGGCACGAGGTGCCAGTCATACCTCCCAAGGCGGGGCGTGACAATGATGGTGAATATGAGGCCTAGGGCCAAAGGGAAAGAACTTGGATGTGCAGGCCAGTACGATCATACTCTGAATGAGGATTGGAGACATGAGTGGCTCGTGCCCGAGGTGAGCATCAAGGCGAGCAATATGAGGGAGTACACAGACAGGTATGGCAAAACGGCCATGCGGCTGGGTGTATGAATATGAGTACATAGACAGGTATGATGAAGGTTTCATATGGCTGGGTATACAGAATATGAATTTCTAGAGTCCCCTACAGGTCATGACTGGAAGGACAAGCATAGACCCTCTGGTATGTATGTACAATGATCTGATAAATGCATGTGCCCGACATATCACTGATAGATGATTGTTAGATAAAGATTGTGTGGGTATACATGCGGCTGCAGAGACAGAAAGGTACAAGTATATAAATGTGATACATAATATACCAACATGAATCGGGTTTGAGGTGAGAAATATGTGTGAAATACCATATAGGGATACACAGTCTAGGTATAATATCGTATGGAATTTTCATGGTTTAGAGATAGGTATGTGCATGTCCTTTAATATTTGGGAAGTGGACTCCCTCGGCATAATTTGATGACTTCTTGTGTGTGCTTGAATTAGTTAATATTGTATTTGCGATTGAATGTGTTTTTATTGGTCTTGTGGGGTATGGAAGGTAGCATGATAGATATAACAAAAGGGAGTGAATTGTCGTGAGACATCGAGTAGACTTTATTAATTAATGTAATAGATTTGGAAAGGTCTAAAAGTTTTGTAAGTAATTGAGTAGGTAAATAAATGGTAATGGATGGACTTAGTTAATCATAGAAAAATGGTAAAGCAGGTAGATGTGCTATTATATGGCAGAATAGAACATAACTTAATCAGAAAAAATCTATTATTGACTGTTGGGATAGTGCTCCAGCGAACACAAAGCCACGGCAGCTGAATCGTTGTAGTAGCTTGAGCCTTCACTGCAGTGGTAATAGAGAGAGGTAGATTTAAAGATTGATCAACAACTAGGATTGTAGAATAACTGCATGAACCATGATGAGTCTTAAGAGACGGTAAGGTAGTCATTCATTTAGTAGGTTGTTGCATAAGTGAAAAAAATTTATTGATATTAGTAATATTGATTGTATATTGATTATTATGTTGTTAGGTTAACTAAACTTAGTCGGCTGATGATGTTTACCGGTATGTGTGGTGTACTAATACTACGTTGCTACACCTTTTTGATAAAGGTTGTGGTAGGGTCGAAGTTTTTTTATTGACATGGAGTACTCAGCATCAGCTTCCGTATTCTTCTTCTCAAATGAAGTTGTGTCATTTTGTCTTGTCATGTATTCTATTAGAGCTTTTATACCTATCTAGACTAGATCTTGGAAGAGTCATGGTTGTTGGAAAGCTTGTATGATTATTTTGAATTATTGTTGGTTAGTGTAAATAAATAAGAAATAGTAGGTAATTGACGTAACGTTCCGCAAGGGTTCTCCTATTGAGTAAAGTCGATGCAGGTGTTCGCACGATCCGCTTATTTGGGGTCGTGACAAAAAAATTCGTTAGACATAGATTAGTCTTATAAGGCACAAATTAATGATGTTGAATTTATGTTGAAGGAACAAATGCATAATTCATGCTGCTGAATTTATGTCTCAGACACAAATTCATGTTGTTGAATTTATCCCCTAGGCACAAACTCATGTTGCTGAATTTATGCCCCAGGCACAAATTTATTCAAGTTGCTGAATTTATGTCTAGGCACAAATTCATGTTGCTGAACTTATGCTCCAGGCACAAATTTATGCTACTAAATTTATGCCCTAGACACAAATTCATATTTTTGAACTAATGTCAAGCTACTAAACTACTGCATCTGATGCAAAAACTGTATAAATTTATGGCATGAGGCATAACTTGTGTCAAAATTTTTGTCTTGAAAATTTTTCTTTTATCTTGTGATTTTTTTTAATTGTTAAGGGCTTTCTTAATCATTTTTTTGTCTCTTATAGTGCTAAAGGATAAAATTTAAAGACATGAATTTGAGGAGTAAAAATTTAAGACTATTTCAAAATAAGAGCATTCATGTGAATGACCCATTAAAAATCTGATTGATATGTAGCTCAAATTGACTCATGATAAATCTTGTCAAAATATTTTTTAAAAAGTCTTTTTTTTAATTTAATATGTTATATATATTCATAATAATGAAATAATAATAATTTTATTGGAAACTAAAAGATTATAAAAGAATAAATGAAGCAATTAAAATTTAATAAGAATTGAGCGGATTGAGTTATGACCCATGTTTTAGCCAATTTCCATTCAAACCATTTCAGCCTAAGTAAATTTTAGCTGAATCAATAACCTATCTACTTTGACCCGTTCCAAATTTATCCCAACACTGCCATTTGACACCTTTAAAAGAAACTAATTCTTTGTTTTTTTGGGGCCTTTTTTGCTTAATGAACAACAATTAACAAAAAACGCTAAGTGTGTCTTCAGTATGACTAATTTTTTCATGTTTAATTGATCAAAATCTTTTTAAAACATTCTTTGTACGAAAACAAATTCCTTCAAAATGAGGAAAATGACTTTCTTAGTGGAAGTAGAAAAAATAAGTTCCACAAGTGTTATCCCGTATTGATTGTGTCCTCCCTGTCCTCCAACACCCTCATCTTTACCCCTATTCCTGTAACCCCCATCCGCATGACCTCACATCCGTGTCCTCATCCCATCCCTCATATAGTATTTGTTTATGTTCTAGCAAATACTTTTTCAATAATATTTTTTGCCTTATATATCAAACATAAGAAATAAATAAGAAATTTACTTATTTACCTAGAAATATTTTTTTCAAACCAAACACACTTAGGAAGGAAATTATTTTCTTGAAACTTTTCCTATATACAGATATTTGCCCTCAATTCATGTATGATAATATCATTCAATATTTGCTAAAATTGCACTATTCTTTTAGTTATTCACAAATGATATCTATGTATAAGGTAAAGCTGTATTGAACATGTAACAAAATTCAATCAATGTCACATAGAGTCAAGGTATTAATGATAATGAGGAGGCGAGTTAAGAAATGAGTGAATGAGATTTCGGTGGTTGCTTCTGCAATCACCATCGGAGCTGAGGGAGTCTGGCAAAGATAAGATGGGTGAGACCATTAAGAAAAGGTGTCAACTCTAGATTCTGCGTCAGTGACTTGGTCTCAAAGCCACGACAAATGGAATAATAACACGTAGGCAATATCGTACAAGAAATCTATCAATAACGATAAATTGATAGATGTCATTGGCAATGACATAGTATAAGCACACGATTTTTATCTATTTATATATTATAGTGCCCAGATGGAGCCTTTTGATTAGTCGTTGTACTATCATAAATACCTATAAATGTGTGTGTTGTTCACTTGTAAAAGGCAATTGAAAAACATAGATTGGATAAAAGATATTTTATTGCTTGCTCTCTAAGAAAACTTCCCTTGTTCGATCTTTGCTCACTAGAAACTCACTAAGAACAGGCATTTCGAATAGCCAGAAGTCAGAGACTATGAACACATCAAAAAGACTCAATATTACAAATTCTTGCTTTGAAGATCATCGTTATCATAAATAATTCTATATTTTATCTCTTAGTTATTATCTCATCATTCCATATAAAAATATTGAATTTGTGAGTTAATACATATCGCATGTCCTTGGTCTCACAATAAATTTAATTGTAATAATTTCTTGATAAACAGTTTGACACCCAACATCGATCCTAGGTAATAGCAATATTATTTTAACCCACTGATTCTATTTTCTCTAATTTTCTCAAGGTTATTTCTATTTGCTTTCCTTGTAATGGATAATTGGTGGTGAACACACACGAAAATAATGAGAGTCTGATAGAGAATTAACATATCAGCGTTGCTTGAAAATGGGTAGGTGACATCAGAGACCGGCCAATCATGGACGATGATGAAGATGTAGACCTAGAGGTCGTGGATCTGACTAACATGAACATGTGAAGAGGCAATGGTAGAAAGAACTCATGGAGAAACGGTCCACCGGACTAGTCTTAACAACTTCAAGGAAGCCCTTTAGATCTTAAATCCTTGGCAGAAGTCCATAATAGAGCATGTAGCGGCACAAGACAATAAAGTCATGGAGTTAGAAAAAACTATAACAACAATAGTCGGAATAAGTGGTCCAACCCCAAGAGATTTAGATATTGGGAGTGGATTTGGGATAGACTTGCCGGTGATAAACTCTTTCAAGGAAGAGATTAAAATGAGATTGAAAGAGGGTATGAAAGAATTCACGCCCATGTAGACTGGATACCCAGGGAACGGATGCTCCTAAAAGGGCCAGATTCTTAAAGATATTCTTAGAAACGTATAAATATAGTGCGACTGCCTAAAATGATATCAAAGAGGTTCTGTATGTCATATATCTTGAAACACAAGGGAACCAAGGATCCTAACGAGCACATCCTGGATTTCACCATTGTGTTTAAAAGGAATGATCTAACCAAAAATGAGATTGAATATATCCGAGTCAAGAAATTCGGAAAAACCTTATCCAGAGGGACTCTCACTTGGTACTCTTTATTACTTAAAATTCTATTGATTTATTTATTATTTTTGTAGATAAATTCATTAAAAAACATACCAGAGTAAGGAAGTTGTAGGATCGATGAGTAGATATCATAAAAATCGAGCAACGTGACTCTGATACACTTTGAGATTTCGTGATTATATTTCAAAAGGAAAGAATGAGTTACCCTCAGTTCTAGATGACTCGGTAGTTGAAGCATTAGGAAAAGGCCTAAATCTGAATAGTGTGGTTGCGTCATTAAGGATAAAAGTAAATCTGACGAAGTTTGAGACCATGGCTTGCGCTGATGTGCACAATCGGTATGAGTCAAAGATAACGATTGAGGATGACTACTGTTGATCCCACAGAAAGATAAGAAAGTCATGGGAACCGAACTTAGGACCTATGAAAAGTCAATTCTCGCATTATCCATCAAGCGCGATGCCAAGTTTGAGTTGGCGTGACAAAATTTCCTAATCAATGGAGAGGCCTTGGTTTGACAGATGCAATGATAGGGATGGTAGCCATAAGGGCCTACAAACAAAGGAAGTAGTTAGATCCTATAACTCAGTTTTTGCAGTGGAAGAGGTTCTGAAGCCTTGAGAATACAATTTTAGCATAACTCAGTGCAGTTGGTCTCATCCATAAGGGGTATAAGAGAAGCTCAGTTCTCAAGCCTAAAAGGGCTGATCTAGAAGAGGTGACCATACTATTCAAGAATGGACATCTAAAAGAATTCCTAAGTGAGAAAGACAGAGCAAACTATTAGAAGGAAGCACAAAGTAACAAAGTCAAGCTTGCCCCTCCAACCTCCTTCCCCCTCCCCCTCCTAACCCATGTGATCAACATGATAATCAGAGGAATGAAAGTCCATGGAATAACTCAGTCAGCATCTAAAAAAGCCAAGGAACTAGTGGACAACAGAAAAAATGATCTAGAGATCCTAGATCTGGAGCCAATCTCATTCAGCAGCAAGGATATAAATGGATTAGGGTTTCCATACAATAGTGCTCTAGTAATCTATTTAAATATTAATAATTTTTTAGTTAATTGTGGGCACATTGACCTAGGTAGATTAACCAACATTATCCATATACGAGTCCTCAAGCAAATGAAGTTGAATGACAACGTAGTAATGGCGACAAAGATCTTAGCTAGATTCAACAATATCCAATGAAATGACTCAATGAGAGATTATATTACCCACAAACATGAAAGGAATAATTAAACATATCCAATTTGATGAAATGGATGGAGAGATGGGATGCAATATTTGTCACTAAAAGACCATGGACCCATGCGATGAAGTCGATACCCTCAACTTTCCACCACGAAATAAATTTTCAACTTCAGAAGGGGTCGAACAGAACAAAGGGGACCTGCATGCAGCAAGAGAAATGTCTACAGTCGCTTTGGCCAAAGGATAGTCTGAACTGATCCAAAAGAAGCTCAAAGAGCAGTCACAGAAATCGAATCCAGATCCAACAAAGAAGATGAATCCCCCCCCCCCCAAATTTGGATAGTGAATATCGGTACCAAAATCAGGTGCCAACATCTTTTCAGGTCCTGGATGATAGGAACACTACCAAATCCACAATAGAAGAACTCAAGCAATTAATATTTTTTATTGATTTTTCAAAAAGAAAGATATATCCGTAAGGGATTAAGCCCTGAGCTCTGAGAGAAACTCATTGAATTCCTATAAGCTAATGTATATTATTTTGATTGGTCCAACCTAGATATCACAAGTATTTCATTGGACATAGAAGCTTACGTGTTGCAGGTAAATCCCAATTTCCCTCCTATAAGGCAGAATAAATGCACCATGTCAGAGGTTAAGAGCAGGTTTGTTGGATAAGAGGTAAGTCAGTAGTCAACATCGAGTGCATCCACGCTACTCGAGTGTAATGACCCTCATAGTTATTTTATAAATTTACATATTTTCTCATTTTAACCTTTCCTATAGCTTATATATGTCATTTGTGACTTGCGAGAGTAGGTGACATAGTTCCCCAGGGGCTTGAGTATGATTTGTCCCTTTGGATCGATTTCTAGTTAAGTTTAAGAATAGGTTTGACCACGATCAATATTTGGTAAAAACGATCTCATATCGATGATTTGATATTTTCAATAAATACATAATATAGTTTATGATTGATTTTCATACATGATTTGTATCCCGGAGGTTCCAGATGAGCTTCAGACAATCAAGTTGCAATCAAATAGTTGACTAAACGATCTTGAATTCTTTATTTGAATTTTCAATAGGTTTGTATTGTGATTTTGAACTTATCCAAAATTCTTAATTTATTTTTCATGAATTTTAGATAGGTTTTGGAATGTGGTGGCTGTTTTGGCATTGTTTTGAGCATAAAAGTTTAATAATCCAAAGGTTTGTTTTTAGTTCTACATATTAAAATTTTATTTCAAGACTTTCATAAGTTTTAGAAGGAATTATTGGATTGATTTGAAGTGTTTAGATAACTCCAATTAGTCGAGAATGAATTTTTATTGGGAACGTGAAATAAATCTTTAATGAGCAAAAATGATACTTGATTGAGCTAATGATCTCGGAATTAAATTTTGACTCAACAAATAGAATTTTGTTATTATTTAGGACTCATACAAGAAAAGAATCATCAAATTTTGAAGTTGTATAAGGAATTTAGGGTCATTTTAGTAGAAATAAATGTTGTTAGTGGAAAGAGAAAATTTAATTCCGGTGCAGACCTTTAAAGATGAAATTTTAACTTTTAGTGAAAAAACTAGACCTTTAGGGACAAAATTCATTTTCTTTATATAGATGGACAGTATTAAAATTTTAAGTCCGAGTTCATTATTCTTATTGCAATTTTGAGAGATAGGAGACTCGATTTTGAGTGATTTTTGAGGCATTGAATTTATATTTTTTGTGAGGTAAGTTTTTAACCTTAAGACCGTTATATTCTCACAAAATAATTGATTATTTCATGCTTTAAGCTATGAAATTAGATAGCAATTTCAGGTTTAAAGCCTAAGGGTTCCTTCAGTAAGAATTCTTGATTTGAGGTTCGAATAATGATCCGTTTTAGTTAAAATTTAATGTACGAGTTTGTTTCATTATGAGTTAACATAATTTAAAAGAAAATTCCAGATTCGACTCCAGGGGATCGAAGTGACTTTTTGACCCGATTTTCGAATTAAAAATAAATATATAAATATGGGTGTCATTAGAATCGTATTCTTATGGGGATTCTATATTTGAACTGATTTTAACCGTTTAGAGGCATTATAGAAGGAAAATTCATAATTTGGTGCTTGAAATTTAATTTTGAGGCAAGTAGAGATTTTTTGGTTCTTTGAGGCGTTAGTTTTATATATATTAAATGAAATAAGGGTAATAGATAATAAGGGGGTCCCGTATAAATGAGATAACAAGCATTTATGTGATTATTGGTATCACAATATGAATAAATTTATATGGATTAATATATAAATGGTATTCCACGACTTGTAATGTGATTTATTTTCTGAGATTTATGCACTACATGATATTTGATTGTAACTTGATCATCTTTGGTTGTAGGGTTGATTGACTAACTGTATTATTTATTTATGCATACATATTTCATGTCGCGCCCCGAGTCTACACCCTAGAAGGAACACAACACTTGGAGTCACAAGTAACCCCAAATCAACCCCTGGTCTATTATACAGTGGCATTCTGAGTAAACATAAATAGCGGAAGCTTTAAAATACTTATTATAAAACATTTATGAAAATAAATCTGAATCATCAAGTTTAAAATCTTCTGAAAGTCTGCTAAAAATATGAAAATTATGTCTATGTCTGAAAGCTTCTACAACTGATGAGTTGCTGGGACAAGCCCACAACTAACTCCAAGTCTAAATAAAAGAAAAGATAACTAAATGAAATGATCTTCGTCGTCGAAGGATGAGGACTCACATATGGTGCGGCTGGAATCTTCTGAGAGCGATCTGCTAACGAGGCTATGACTAAGATCCTGCAGCTGTATCATAAAATAATATAGCATAAACGGTATGCGTCAGTACTTTGAATGTACTGAGTAAGTAGAAGAAAAAAATAACACTGGATATAACAACTGAACTGAAATGACATGCAATGACCAATTGAAATAACTGAAATATATTGAGATGGTCAAGATGACCCTGTCTGATGGTCAAAGGCATGCTCTAAATCTGAGATTTCTGAGTTTGAACTAACTGAGCTAAACTGAGCAAACTGAAACTAAAATTACTAATCTGAGACTGAACTGAACTGCCTAGTGGAAGAGTCTATAACCGATATATAACCATGTGAGCTAAACGTAGAGTCCAATGTATACACCCCATCGGTAGGACCCAATATACCTTGCCATGGTATAAAGGCATGAACTGGGTGATCACAAGTCTGAGGCCATGAGGGAAATAAGAATGTAACCTATGGTGGCAACGTAGTTTTGAGAACCTGGGTGCACTGGAACCCCGGTCTGTTCGGTGCTAAGTCCTACTACCACTGAATATTTCTAGACTGACTACTAAGCTGATAGCTCGAAACTGGGACCCAAGACTAAGTCAATAATACCTATCTCAAAGCATCCTGAGATTCTTATCGTACCGGATTCCGTAACTGGGTTTTAGGACTTGATCTTGGGCAAATTTATATGCCCAAGTGATACTCAAAAGTGTCATTTTAGCCTTGTTTATCTATCCATGTGTATACATTCTCATGTAATTGGTAATAAAATGTGAATTTATACTAACCAACATGATTAGCATTGTTTTTCAGGTAAAATGTAATTTTGGGAAGCTTAAATGCATGTTGGAAGAGATCGGGGTTGAACTCGGGCGTGAGCACGGGACAAGACAGTGGAAAGCACAAAATAAAGGGGCTCCGCGATGGAGTCGTGTCACGCTGCCATCGCGGAGGCCTTCTGCCTGGATGGAAATTTTCAGCCAAATTCCAGTGTGGGTTCAAGATGGGTCCGTGGCACGGTGGCTTGGCTCCGCGTTGCACGCCGTGCCACGTTGGGCTTTATTTCCTGGACCCCCAGTTCCAGTGAAGGTCCGCGTCCGTAGCGTGTCACGGAGGCAGTGCTCCGCGATGCACTCCGTGACACGTTGCTCGTTATTCCGAGAAAAATTCCCACTAGTATAAATAGAACACTTAGGTTCATTTTTCAATATTCTGACTTGGTGGAGCAAGAACGTGGGTTACAGGCAGTTGAGGGGACAAAATTATCAGGGTTTTTCTCTCTTTCCTTCTCCTTGAATTCAATTGCTTGTATCTTTAACACTCATTTAATGATGTTTAATCCACAAATAAGTGGCTAATTCATCTTCTTGTTGAGGTTATGAACAATTGTAATGAAATGTGATCATTGATTCTTTGGTTTTTCATCTTTTCTTCCATGGTTGTTCTATTAATTCTTGTTCTTATTGCATTGATGTGTGGCCTACGTTAATGTACATCTAAAAAGTCCGTTTTCACTCGAGAGAGCAAGAAATTAGAAAATTGTGAATTAATAGGATAATATCTTTTCTTAGTTTGGGAAAATTGAGAAATGATTTACCTTCAGGATAGAAATATACCTGAAAGTCGTATTAGTCAATTTAGGAACCGGGTTTGTATAGCTAGAACATGAATTGCATTTAATCACATAAATGTAGGTGGATGGTTCATTATTCTTAAGTGGGGTTAAATACGAGAGTTTTAATCCCTTGGCAATAGTTCTTGACTAGCAACTGGAGAAAAAGACTAACCAAATTACATCGATAATTAATTTCATTACATGTTCGTTTAACCTCAGCATGCTCTCATTCATAGTTCAGACTCACATTAGATAGTTGTTTTAGATTTAGCATAAAAATTATAAATCAAAATATCAAACTCTTGGTTACATTGTTGTCTTCATTGTTAGAACTAAAATATAGTATACTTGAGCAGATTGCACTTCATCCCAGTCCCTGTGGGATCGATACTTGGCTTACTTAAGCCACTTTACTACTTGTTCGACCATGTGCACTTGCGTGTAGTTATATACCCATATAACAGATCGAACAAGTTTTTGGCGCCGTTGCCGGGGACTGGCAATTGGTGAATTTGTTTTAAGTGTTAATTTACTGTATTTTTATTCTCTTAGTGTTGACAACTTGGTCTTAGCCTGTAGTTTGCAGATTTAATCTCTGTCGAACGCTGGCAAGAGACAAGGAGCTGGTGGACTCGTATATAGAGCCAGAAAGAATATTTCATAGTAAGCGGAGAGAAGCTCTAGAAAGAAAGCTGCAGTTTCTCAGACAGACGATCATGGAGCAACAACAGAATCCACCGGTAGTACGAGCAGTGTTAGTGCCCGAAGAAGTAGCAGCTCGGCCGGTTCGCGAGGTGGCAATCCCACATGCTAATAATGTCACATCTAGCATCCGCAAACCTGATCCAGGAGGGAGGTTCAAACTTAAGCAGAATATGGTGCAATTGTTGCACACGAGCGGGCAGTTTACAGGTCTCCCTCATGAAGATCCACAACAGCATCTCCAAAATATTTTGGAGATAAATGACACTTATATCCCCGCTGGAGTGTCATCAGATTATGTTCGGCTTACATTGTTCCCATTTTCACTATTGGGAGAAGCCAAGAGGTGGTTGAAAGCTGAGCCACCGAATTCTATTTCTACGTGGGATGATCTTGCAAGGAAATTTTTAATACGGTTTTTTCCCTCCGGTAAAACAGAAAGACTTAGAAGTCAGATTCTAAGTTTCAAACAGAGAGAGGGAGAGAATCTATATCAGGCCTGGGAGAGATTCAAGTCCATGTTGCGGGATTGACCTCATCATCATCAGTCCAATGATGTGCTGGTGCACACTTTTATAGAGGGTTTGGAACCCCACACAAAAATATTGCTAGACTCAGCAGCTGGAGGACAAGCGCTGGAGAAAACTTATGAGGAGCTGTATACCTTGTTGAACCGTATTTTGAAGGGCAATCCGGAATGGAATGCTGATTCATCAAGAGGCGGGACAAGGAAAGCAGCAGGAGTGCTAGAAGTGGATGGGTTTACAACTATTGCTGCACAGATAGCTGCATTACAAAATCAACTTAACACCCACTTCAGCAACATGACAATGAACCAGCCTCAAGCCCCAGTGAATGCAGTGCATCAGATTTGGTGTGAAGTGTGCGGAAGCAGTGAGGACTCAGCTGAGTGTTGTGGAGCAAATCCTGACTTGGTAAACTTTTTGGGAAATGTGCAAAGGAACAACCACCAACAGTATGGTAATAGCTACAATTCCAATTGGAGGAATCACCCGAATTTCTCCTGGGGTAGCAACAACCATCAGGGGCAAAGTTCGGGTCAGGGTGTGCAAAGGAACCAAGGAGGGTAGCAGAATTATCAAGCACATTCAGAAACAACAATGCACCTCCTCCACCACCATCACCCAGCATTGAAGAGATGTTCAAGACCATGATAGCTAACCAAGCTCAATTGCAGGCTGACAATGTGAAATTGGCAGCCGAAGTGAAAAACAACCAGTTAGCTACCAAGGCACTTGAATATCAATTTGGGCAATTTGCTGGAGCCCAAAACACCAGGCCTAGAGAAGGACTTCCGAGCGACACAGATCCCAATCCCAAGCAGGTGAATGCAGTGACCACAAGGAGTGGTTTGCAGCTGAAAGAGGTGGAACCAGAAAGACCACCTCAACAATCGGGAGCAGCAAAAGTCGAGAGGGAGCAAAGTACTGAAAGGGGGAAGACTAAGGAAGCTGAATCAGAAAGATCACCACCCCCGTTCCCTCAACGATTAAAGAAACACAAGGAGGAGGCGTGTTTCAAGAAATTCATGGAGGTGCTGAAACAGGTACATATTAACTTACCTCTTGTTGATGTTTTGCAAGGAGTGCCGAAATATGCTAAGTATAGAAAGGACATCGTGGCAAACAAAAGTCGGTTGACTGAGTATGCTACGGTGGCTCTAACGGAGGACTGCACTTCTCGGATTCAAAACCGACTGCCCACAAAGCTCAAAGACCCTGGGAGCTTTACTATACAGATTACCATTGGGCAGAGCATCCGAGCTCGTGGATTGTGTGATTTGGGAGCGAGCATAAATTTGATGCCGTCATCGGTATTCAAAAAGTTGGGTCTAGGGAGTCCTAGACCCACAATAGTAATCTTGCAATTGGCGGATCGGTCCTTAGCCAGACCTGATGGCATTGTGGAGGACGTTCTGGTGCAAGTTGGCTCCCTGATTTTTCTGGTAGATTTTGTCGTGCTGGATTTTGAACCAGACGCGGAAGTCCCATTTATTTTGGGACGTCCTTTCTTGGCGACCGGGAAAGCACTAATTGACGTAGCTGTTGGGCAGCTAACAATGCGAGCACACGACAAGGTAGAGGTGTTCGATGTGTACAAGGCACCTAAGCTACCGATGGTGCACGAAGAACTCTCGGTGATCAATGTGATTGATCAAGGCGATGATGAGCAGATTAAGGATTCACGAGAGTTATTGGAAAAACCACCGGAACGGTGTAAGCACTACTGGGGGGAGGACGGTGATCGAGAGAAATCGTCCATCACCCTAGAGGACAACTGAGCTTAATGACGTCGAGCCGTGACGGTAAACCAGGCTGCACGGGAGGCAATCCGTGAAAAAAAAAATTCTCTCTTTTTAAATTGTGAATAGATTTTTCTTTTTCTTTTTCTTGATTAACAACAAAATTTTTTGTTTTAGTTTTTGTTTTTATTCTTATTTAGAGTGAAACCTATAATTCTAACCAATTTTGTATAGTGAGATGAATTTCAGGTCAAACGGAGGAAAATATGCACGGAATCGCAAGGGAAAATTCGAGGTATGAAAATTAACAAAAAGTGTCAAAACAGTGAGCTAGGGCGATAGCTCCGTGTCACGAAGGTGGACCTCCGCGTTGCCCTCCGAGACACGTTGAGGTGTAATCTGGAATTTTTAAAAATTTCTAGAACAGGCTCGCGACAGCTCCGTGTCACGGAGGCAGTGCACCGCGATGCACTCCGTGACACGTTGTCGTGTATATCGCGACGGGTCACACCGGGTCGCCGGGTGACCCGCGCGATTTTTCTACTTTTTCACCCCGAAACCCCCTCCCGTTTCCTTATTTTTCACTCACTCCGCGACCAAACTCCCCAAAACCCACCCCTCTTCAACGTGACACGGAGTAGGCCAAGAAAATCATCAAGTTTGCTTCAATTCTTCAACTTCAAGGTATGTTCTTCGATTTCATCTCATTTCTTGTCGATTTTCTTCGATATTGAGCATGTGAGGTGAGCTAAGTTTGCCCTAAGTAGAAATTAATCATGAATTCAATTGAATTGTTGTTGATGAATGTTCGGAGTAGCATTATGATTGCTTGAACTCGTTAATTGCATAATTTAATCGAATTTTCTTGATACTATCATTTCTAGGGTTTGTTTTTAAATTTGAAGTGAAAAATGTAGTGAACTTGTGAAATTCATGCCGGGATGTACATGTTGAATGAGATGAGTCGATGTGCTAATTGTTAGGACGTTAATAGAATGACGGATTCTCGGGTTAGAGGAATATTGAAATTTGCAAGAATTGGGTTGGTTGTATAGGTTCGTGTAGATAAATTCTTGTTGTTGTTTTCGTTTCTTTGTTTTTCCTTGCTAAGTGCGATGGATTAAAAGGTTATCGATGGTAATGATTGTAGTTAGCTGTACGAAGTCTGAGTAGTACATAGTGTATAAATACCATCGAATTCTTCGTATGCACTAAGCATGTTTGTATAGTTGGTTGTTGATTTATGCAAATAAGCATGATCTTGCCGGTATGTTGTAACTGTAGCTAAGGACTAAGTGTGGGGTAGCTTAGCTTACCCCGACTTTAGCCGAAGTTAATACTCATTGGCTTAACATTGATCTTGTCTACTTGGGTTGACAGGTAAAATGGCAAGCAGGCAAGAAAACAGGAAAGGCGCATCAACATCTGGCGCCGGAAGAAAGCGAATCAGACTGGGCACAGCAGTCCCAGCAGCACCAGCAGTTCCACACGGCCAACGCCGCTAATATGGAACCAGATAGGTGACAGATGAGGGGAAGAAGTGGTACGCAAAGCACAAAGAAAACAAATACTTCGCCGAGGAACATATCGCACGGGAACCATTAGCACAGGAGTTCCCTAGGATTGTCCACCGGATCGAGGCAGCCGGGCTCAACTTCATCTTTGAAGAGCCCAAGGAATGTAACTTGCACCTGATTCGGGAATTCTATGCCAATTGGAACCCGACCCTAAGAAGTCACACCATAAAAATCAGAGGGCAAATAGTCACATTTGAGCCCCACCACCTCAATGCTATCATAGGGGCGCGGGACACAGACGCCCACGTGCTCCGACAGCTGAACATTACCCCACCATATGCGGACATCAGACGCACATTGTGTGGGACCCGATCGACAACTAGATGGAGCAGACACAAAGAGAGGGGCTACCATCAGACTTTGCCCTATTCACAGATGAACAGGGAAGCCAGAATATGGCTAAAGATCGTTTGTTCCTGCCTAATCCCCAGGGTACATATGACAGATGTAACCCAGGATCGTGTATGCCTGGTGTACGCCCTAATGAAAGGGCTGGAGATCAACGTGGGGGCGGTGATTATCTCCGCCATGAAGAGAGCCCGGTTGCATCAGGGCCACAGGTACGGCTTTGGTGGACTACTCACCACCTTCCTCAAGGGCCTAGATGTTGAGGAAGAGGCCCTTGATTATATCCCGCAGATGGAGCGGTGGGCCTTAGATGTTACTAAAACTAAGGCACCCGACACCACCCATGGGCCAGTGCTTACACTTGGCGAGCGACATGCTCGTGATGATCAGTACATGGCTCGCATGTATGGGATGCAGATGCTCCAGCTGAGGATAGGCGGGAGGCCGACGAAAGAGGAGGAGCTATGGCAGCTCGAGTTAGACTACCCCTTCGGCAAGAACGCCAAGGCTCTATGCCAAGTGGGGCCAGCATTTGTAGAGCCCACAGATGATGATGTCCCCACAGACGAGGAGACACGTCGGGGGGACTCCGATGTGGAGTCCGATGATGACGACGGGGGTGATTCAGACATGGGAGATGAAGCAGCAGCACCTGACGAAGAAGTGGAGTACTTTGATTGATTAGGGAATTCCACCACCCAATTTTTGTGCTATTTTGATTTTTGTGAACACCGGGGACAGTGTTCGAGTTAAGTGTGGGGTGGGAGTAGTTAGGTGCTGGTTGTGCTGTTAGGTATGTATGCTCTAATCTGTTGTCGGGCCTGTGAAATTTTGTTGTTCCCTGTGATTTGTGAATTGTTAAGTTGTTGTTCTGTATTGTAAATTTATGTGAAACTGATGTGTGTTTCTGAATGTTGCTAGCTGATTTTGTACATATTTTTGTCTATCGAAATGATCGATATTTTCAAAAATTTTTACTTCTTGGGTTTCTCGGCGTTTGTTTTTGGTTCTTTTACCGAGAATGGTCCCATTGAACCGAAGTCTTAGTTAGTGACCGTTCCCTATGATGGATGGATGATGACCATCTTAAGGGAAATGTAGTCGTTAGGAGTAGATTTGTTTAGTTTTTTTTTTTTTTGGTGGGTTGCATCCCAAAACCTGTTGTTACTGTATGGTTGCGAAATTCTGGTTGCGTGTTATACATGATATTTAAAATGCAAAGGTGATTCGTATGAAAGCATGCAACTTTGTAAATATATTGAGATACCTAGGCCATAGAGTTCGATTCAGTGTGATTGAGGCTTAATGTTTGAATTCCTGTAATTAGCTGATTGAAGAGTTTGTGAATACATCTTGAATTGAGCATGTGCAATAAGTGTGAAGTGAGGTTTTGTTATTCCGTGCTATTGTGAAGTGTCTAGAAATTGTCTGGTGTGTGTACAAAACGAAATGAAGGAGGTGTATTGTAGGAGAGGATGTAGGCATTTCTTTGTTTTAACCGAAAGTTTCTGTTTTTCATTGTCGTACCCACCTTGATTGTATACCCTAGTCAGCCCGTTGAGCCTTTAGCCTATTATTTTTTCTTTTGTCAAAAAGTGTAAACCGAGCTTAATCCCTTCTTTTCATTAGCCGTAAAGTCGATACAAAACTCTTAAGCGCTTAAGAAGAGAAAATAATTTTCCCAAAGTGTCAAAAGACTGAGAGTGGTGAAAAGAAAAGAAAAGCAGAGTGATAGAAGAAAAGAAAAGGCTGAAGGTGCACTTGTTATAAATAAACTATAATGAAGGTGCATGAATAATCTTTGTTGTTGTGTCAAGTGTGCTTAATAAGATGGGCTAAACTAAAGAAAAACGACAAGAATGGGAGGATGAAAAAGAAAAAAAAGAAACAATGTTCATGAGTTGATGGGATGTGTTGAAAAGGCGCTTAAGGATGCTAGTGGCTATTATTGGCTAACCCAATATTTACTAGTTCCGTAGCTTCCATTACAATCAGTTAAAGTCCTACGTGATCTTACATCGCACTTCTTTATATTAGTGGAGTAATACACTAAGGGCAAGCTTATGGGTCATGACATGATGCATGTGAATTCTTTTGGGAGAGAGAGCGAAATTGTGTTTACATGCCCCTGCTTGAAATTTTGTGAGTTCATATGAGCAAAAAGGGGAAGACTCTCTTGTGTTGTGAGGGCACATGCTTGATGAGAGATTAATTTTCATGTCGGATATCTTGATCAGCTGATTTGCATGAGTTTGCCAATATCGAGAGTCGATTCTTAAGTCTAGGAGGTCTTGATGTATTAAAGGTCATTGCATTGATTGGACCATGCATGTTTTCTTGATGATTTGCTGTATTGAATAATCGGTATGACCATAGCCTAAATTGTTAAAACCAAAGTAGCGAGGTTGGGATGTAAATTGCATGAGGTGTGGGATTGTTGTTCGAGGACGAACAAGGATTTAAGTGTGGGGTAAGTGATCTTGGGCAAATTTATATGCCCAAGTGATACTCAAAAGTGTCATTTTAGCCTTGTTTATCTATCCATGTGTATACATTCTCATGTAATTGGTAATAAAATGTGAATTTATACTAACCAACATGATTAGCATTGTTTTGCAGGTAAAATGTAATTTTGGGAAGCTTAAATACATGTTGGAAGAGATCGGGGTTGAACTCGGACGTGAGCACGGGACAAGACAGTGGAAAGCACAAAATAAAGGGGCTCCGCGATGGAGTCGTGTCACGCTGCCATCGCGGAGGCCTTCTGCCTGGATGGAAATTTTCAGCCAAATTCTAGTGTGGGTTCGCGATGGGTCCGTGGCACGGTGGCTTGGCTCCGCGTTGCACGCCGTGCCACGTTGGGCTTTATTTCCTGGACCCCCAGTTCCAGTGAAGGTCCGCGTCCGTAGCGTGTCACGGAGGCAGTGCTCCGCGATGCACTCCGTGACACGTTGCTCGTTATTCCGAGAAAAATTCCCACTAGTATAAATAGAACACTTAGGTTCATTTTTCAATATTCTGACTTGGTGGAGCAAGAACGTGGGTTACAGGCAGTTGAGGGGACAAAATTATCAGGGTTTTTCTCTCTTTCCTTCTCCTTGAATTCAATTGCTTGTATCTTTAACACTCATTTAATGATGTTTAATCCACAAATAAGTGGCTAATTCATCTTCTTGTTGAGGTTATGAACAATTGTAATGAAATGTGATCATTGATTCTTTGGTTTTTCATCTTTTCTTCCATGGTTGTTCTATTAATTCTTGTTCTTATTGCATTGATGTGTGGCCTACGTTAATGTACATCTAAAAAGTCCGTTTTCACTCGAGAGAGCAAGAAATTAGAAAATTGTGAATTAATAGGATAATATCTTTTCTTAGTTTGGGAAAATTGAGAATTGATTTACCTTCAGGATAGAAATATACCTGAAAGTCGTATTAGTCAATTTAGAAACCGGGTTTGTATGGCTAGAACATGAATTGCATTTAATCACATAAATGTAGGTGGATGGTTCATGATTCTTAAGTGGGGTTAAATACGAGAGTTTTAATCCCTTGGCAATAGTTCTTGACTAGCAACCGGAGGAAAAGACTAACCAAATTACATCGATAATTCATTTCATTACATGTTCGTTTAACCTCAGCATGCTCTCATTCATAGTTCAGACTCAAATTAGATAGTTGTTTTAGATTTAGCATAAAAATTATAAATCAAAATATCAAACTCTTGGTTACACTGTTGTCTTCATTGTTAGAACTAAAATATAGTACACTTGAGCAGATTGCATTTCATCCCAGTCCCTGTGGGATCGATACTTGGCTTACTTAAGCCACTTTACTACTTCTTCGACCACGTGCACTTGCGTGTAGTTATATACCCATATAACAGACCGAACAGGACTGGTTAGAGCATGCTTATTTGGAAGTGTCGTGACCGTCTAAAGAACAAACTATAATCTCAGACTGGGGTCCTAAGGCTGGTCAGAGCTGCTTAACTAAAGTGTCATGACCGCCTAAAGAACCACTAAAATCTGATATTGAGTCTAGTTCTGATAACTAAGAGGCACCACTAATACCTCACGAAAATACTGTAGTCAAACTGATCAGCTGACAATTCTGAATAACACTGAGGATTCTAACATTCTGACTAAAACTAAACTATCATGCAGCTAATTGAGATTTCAATTCATACTAACAATATGGGAATCCACAACATTGATAGAATCAAGCAACAAGGAATACTAACCCAACAGGATAAATTCAAGGTGATCTCATTCAACATTAGGGATAAAATCATCCTTACAAGAAAGAACATTTATTTGATATCTAGATAATGGAGAATATCCAACAATCAACCTAAATCATATTCCACAATCTATAACGGAATCTGGCATAAAATTCATCCACATTCGAAAGTTCAGGGCTAGAATTCACTTTACGGGAACAACATCAATATAGTCATAAACTGATGGAATCATATCTAAAATAAACATGGATAACATTCTACATGAATTCAAAGAAATCTGACATATATTCCCTTCACATTCAAAAGCTCAGGGCTAGAATTCATAGAGAAACTAGGAGGGATTTTGGGGACACAAGAGAAGAATTATTCCCTTGTTGAATTCTGACATACTTAGCTACGAATTTCTTGGAGAAGAAAACTTGAATCGCCGCAATAGATGAGAAGCCCTAGTCTTGCTTGAGAGTTCTTGGGAGGAAAGCTTATGTTAATTTCTGAAAAATCTAAGTAGGAATGAGGGGAAAATCATTTAACCCCTCTAAATCCCCTTAAAATAATCCAAAAAGAACGTAGTTTAAAGTCTAGGAGGTTAGGAAATTATGGAAACACCCTTGGGAAATTCGCAGAAAAAAATTGGCTGCCAGTCCGCACGAGGAACCCAACGGCTCATGCCCAGTGACCACGACTCGTGGTCACGTTCATCAGGTGCACTGCCAAAAACCTCCTGTTGGTCACCACGAGGGACACCACAACTCATGGTGTATCCAACGGCTCGTGGTGACCCACTCGTCAACTACACTGCCAAATTCTTAACTCCTCAAACTATCTTGAACCACGGTCACCTAACGGGTCGTGGTATGGACCATGACTCATGGTGACTAGTCGTTAAGTTCACTGCCTAATTTTCCCCCGATCTTCAATCAATTACTGACCACGAATTACCTCACAACTCGTGGTGTTGACCACGACTTGTGGTCACATCCGTGGTCACCCTATTTTTCTAATTTTTTTCTACCAAGTCCGAACCCTTCCTCACGAGTAATTTCACAACTCGTAGCCTACCCCATGGGTCACAGGACGGCTCTTTTGAGATTTGATGTAGAAAATCCTGTTTTCTCTGTTTTAACTCCCGGATCTGGTCTTAGAGTTTTTGGGGCATTACACCTTTATTGTTGTATGATGATTATTGGCTAATAGTGCCCGTTGAGCTATTTTGTAAAAATTCATACTCTTGTGATATCGATGAAAAATTATTTTGGCATGTATTATTACCGATGAAAAATGAGTCTGATAGGTATATGGACCTCAGGAGTCCCTCATGGGTCCGGACTATCCAACATGGTAGGGGGTATATACATGTTCTTGGCCAGTGTTTTCCATTGCATTACATTTCATCTTTATTGAATTTAATATTGAGGTGAGTATATATCACACTTATTTCTGAGGCATAGCCGTTCACGAAAGGCGGCATAGGACATTTGCTAGCGGCGGGAGTCTTACATCCGAATGAGAGGTCAGACTAATCCCATTCATCCTGGTCTGATCCGAATAGATCTTGTTGAATGAATTGATCCATTGTTGTACGTCCTACTATCACCATGAAATAACAATCATTTTATAATGTCAATCTATAATAATTATACAGATAGGAACTACAACTGATAGCTTAACGATAAAATTCAAGTAATAGAGTCATTTATCGAACAACCGGAGTGCATAAAAAATTCGAACCTCATATAGGTGGGGTGCACTAACAATCGCCTCTTTTTATAGCCCCATAATAACATACATACCCATTATAAGTCCAACTAAAACAATCATATCCATCCTCAACGCTAAAACAACCCCATAAAGCTTAACCTTAGGTCATCACATGAACTCATGGCTTCCTAGCACCGTCCCACGAGTAATGACCTTAGAAAGATTTTAGGAGAGTTACTTACCTTGGAGGAATAAAGGGTGCTCAAGATTTCAAGTCTTGGAACTCAAAGGTTGTTCTTGACTTGAGAGGTAGAATGTTCTCAATGATTTCTAATGTTTTGCATTAAGAATCATATTAGAACCCATAGATTAGGGTTAGGAAATTGTTAGTTCAATCTTAGGAATGAAGTAGAAGACTTACCTTGAAGGAACTTGTTATTGGAGATGTTTGGAGAGCTTAATTCCTCTTCAAAGCCGTGAAATTTAGGGAGAATATAAGGTATGGATGTTTGGATGTCGTATGGATAATGTTAGGAATAATTTCCAACTTAAAACATAGACATATATAGAAATAGGGTGGGGAGAGGGACTGGAACACCGCACTAGCTATAGCACTAGCCTGATGAAATTTTTTTCGTCTGAAGTTTGGTCCCGGGGGTGCCTACCTTGATAATGCCTTAGTAAAATATCCATAACTTTTTATTCCAAACCCCTATTGATGAAAGGTTGGATGCGTTGGAAAAAAACTCAAAGGGATTAAATTTGAAAAGTTTAATCACTCAAAAATACTTCGTAAATTGGGATTTATGATTGTTTAAACTTGATCCTTATTCATAAACTTCACATTCTCTTCACTCTTCTTTTTGTACATGTTTCCCTTCTTGCACTAGGCCAACATTTAGCCTGTACTTCCCATGTATGCTATGTATGTGTCTTCATGGGTAAGAATAGTAGTTCCCAAATCTCACATCTTATTTATGGTGTAGGGTACAATCCGTGCTTTTCAATTTCTAACCAACTCCAAACTTCCGTAACACATGGCAGCTCATGATTGACTTCTCCAAACACTTACTATTTATCAAAAATTTTCTGGTTCAGTCTTATCCACATACGTAAAATGGTTCAGATTTTAGTACGACGGTACGAGATGTTATAATATCTCCCTTTTGGAATCATTCGTCCTTAAATGATGGTTACAGGAACTAATAGATTCTAACTATGGAATTTATCAAAAATTTTGGAAGAGTTTCCTTTGTAAATTATACTATTCCAAATTTCTCAATCCTGTTCCAACTAACCGGAAATATCATCATAGCCTCACAGGGCACCAAACTTTTCATTAACATGAAGGAACGCGTAGAAATCATACTAGGCCCTCATTGGCCTCTTAAATCATAAAAAGGGAAAATCCTCCCGAGAACTTACCTTTGTCTTTATTTATTATAATAGGCATCATCACTGTAAGGAATTTCATAACGTTCTTAGAAAGGAGCCGTAGGCACAAGTCACATGGGACATTTTAGCTTAGAAAGCACATGTCAAAGTAAGGGTTCTCTCAAATATGGAGAGAATAGCATAAGACATGAGCTTGTGGATTAAGAGTAGCATAACGTGGTACATGAGTTCGTGAGATCAATAAGGATGGTAAGACTTCTTATCGATATAGTCACCATAATCACATGTGTAACATATGAGATTAGAAGGACTATAGGCAAGAACTATAAGAGACGTCGGGGATGGAACATTAGCATGGCCTGAGTACATTGACCATTTGACATGGATTCGTAGGACATGACTGGCATAGCATCATAAATAAACTTCATTTCCTCGGAAAGACCTTATCATGGAGCATGAGCGCATTGGATATAGGGTGAGAACAAACATTAATATTAAGTAATTTCACCTTTTCCATGGAACAAATGATGATAATTCTCTCTCATATCATTCTTTGCTTCCCATGTAACTTCTTCAATGCCTCGATTTTGTTTTTCCTAAAACTTTCATGAATACTACTTCCTTAGTCCATCAATTATTGATGAGGTCTTAGATGCTCCTATAGTTCATTAAGATTTTCTTTGCACTTAGAGTCATCCTAAGGACATTATACCTTCTCACCACAATCATCAAACCTTATAGAATGATAAGAAGAGGTCACAAATGCAAGCATCCATACCGTAATTAATACAAGCCTATCTCTATAAAAATTCCATTACTTCCTTGCTGTTAAAACCATCCAAAAACTTTACCGTCTTCTAGGACTCCTCTATTATCAACAACTATATAAGACTATATGAGGAGACATTAAATACTTCCATCCAATCACTACACAAAGTTAAAGCCAAATTTCCTTCATTTCCCGCATTCTAACTTTTGACGGCACAAGCATACCTATTATTGCCAATAAAAAGGGGATGGATACCCTCTCTAGTCTACCATATATCATATCATAAGCGAGAACCATCAGAAGAATAGAGCATAAGCATGAACCTCATGAAGTCCGGCTAGAGGTCTAAATCTGGATCATAAACATAGGGCATGAATAGAGTGCCACCTTTTAGAGCATAATCATAAGGAACAAATGGAATATTGTTCAATAAACTGAATCTCATCATAACATCATCATCCTGACTGTAACTCATTAATGATAGAACCATAGGCACGAATACTTTGTACATCAATCGTATAAGGTATGAATAGGGAATCACTTTGAGCATAGATAGGACATAGTTGGATGGAAAAGGGAAATTAACTCCATTGTAATTTATTTTTAATATAGGTTCATAAATCTCTTTGAGAGAAGTCATGACACCAGCACAAAATCATTTTTCCTTATGGTTCAGATCCTCGTGTTTCCATAGGCATCCTGATCATGAAAGAATTCTGAGAGAATGCATAGGCATAGGCATGACATGAATATATAAAACATCGATTGAGCATCATCTTGATAGTATTAGGATTTCATTATTTCTTCTTGGATCCTTCACTATATGTGATATGTGACATATTTATGTACTTCATTGTACCATCTCCCCCTTATGGTTCATAAATCTCTTTGAGAGAAGTCGTGACACTAGCACAAAATCATTTTTCCTTATGGTTCACATCCTCGTGTTTCCATAGGCATCCTGATCATGAAAGAATTCTGAGAGAATGCATAGGCATAGGCATGACATGAATACATAAAACATCGATTGAGCATCATCTTGACAGTATTAGGATTTCATTATTTTCTTCTTGGATCCTTCACTATATGTGATATGTGACATATTTATGTACTTCACTGTACCATCTCCCCTTATGGTTCATAAATCTCTTTGAGAGAAGTCGTAACACTAGCACAAAATCATTTTTCCTTATGGTTCACATTCTCGTGTTTCCATAGGCATCCTGATCATGAAATAATTCTAAGAGAATGCATAGGAATAGGCATGACATGAATACATAAAACGTCGATTGAGCATCATCTTGACAGTATTAGGATTTCATTATTTCTTTTGGATCCTTCACTATCTATGATATGTGACATATTTATGTACTTAACTGTACCATCTCCCCCTTAGTTCAAAAGCAGCCATTCTATATTTGTGGACCCCTTCTTTAAACGGAGTCTTAGATGATTATTTTGTTATTATTCTCTTACTTCATGCAACTCTTGCACTACACATACTTAGAAACCTTCTTACATGCTTACTCAACGACGGACATGTCTCTGTTACTGGGTCATAATTGTATTACGCTGCATGATAGTTGTATCCACATATTTGTGACTGCCATGCCTCTTTTTGCATAGAAACTGTCGTGCCCCATTTTCCTCGCGGAAAGCAGGATTCAACATGTGACAACTCTTTTAGGATTTAAAGAGAAGAGTCGTCACCTAACGATTTGAGGTGCGTTAGGGCACCGTACTAATCTAAGGGTCTGTTATACTAGCCTAGGTTACCAGAGTCGGGTAAGGGTTCAAGTCACCTCAAAAGAAAGGTGTTACGCACTTTTAGAGGTCCACAAATGTGGGTTCCTTCCGGATTCATTATTATGTGGGAAGTTACTAAGCGAGCAAATAAGACTGATTTTAACTTTTCTTACATAAAGCCAGTTAACTGAACTATGTGATAAAAATAATAATGTGTTCAAGTAGCATTGCAATAAATGAAATCAGATAAAGAGAGAAAGACATAATGCGAGGAATATAATTTATCCAAATAATGATTGACAAGCAAAGGAAAATAAAAAAATAAATACTAATTAGAAGAAACAATGACAAAACAAATAAATAAAAATTCTAAAGATTGGACCGAACCTAAAAGAGGCGCCTAAGTATCCCCGAAGGGAATCAGGTCGAACGTAGTTCTGCATCAAAATGAATGAGGGGGGTATTTTAACCTAACGGGATCACTCTGTGCGACTAAAATAATATTTCGCAACCTATTTAGATTGCACATATTATTCAGTGGGCACAGACTATCATTTCCCACTACCCACCTAAATAATTTGTTAATAATCCTAAAGCGCTCTAAGTGAAGGAAAAACTAACGCCCTAGCATGTGCCTACCCATCCCAATCTTAATGTCCAAGAGGTATTTGGACTACTATCTTCGGATTTTTGGATTTAGAGCATATTTAGGCTTTTAAAAGGTGATTAACGCAAGCAAGAAAGTAATAAAACAGATAGCATAAAAGGTCTCACATGGCCTCTATATTAAATGATGCTCAAAGAAATGTAAATAGATTGCAAATCTTATGGACATGATTTCTAAAAGGGCGTGAGTAGATCCTATATTCATGATTTCTAAACATGCGAGCAGATCCTATGAACATAATTTCTATGAATAAATCCTATACACATGATTCCTATTGCAAAAATCAATTTAAGTGCACAGCATGCTATAGAACCCTATTAGACAAAGTTTCTAACGGTGTAGACAGATCAAATAAGGATGGGATTGCTAATGCCAGGACATCAGAAAAATGCAGCATATTGAGTATACGAGTTGAGGAATATCTCCCTTAGGCAGGGATTCTATGATTCAAATATTGCAAAAAAAATTCTGTAGATAGGGTTTTCTAATGGCAAGCAGCTAATTAAACATAGGAATGATGCAATAAAGACAAAATATTCATGACTTATAGTTGGGATTAATCATATAAACATAGCGGCTGATTATCTATTCTCACGTTTATAGAAACATGCTTTATATTATTTAACTAGCTCCTACAGTCATGATTTCTATTATAAGACTGAGATATCACAAATATATTCTTATAGACAGAATCTAATTATATAAATATAGGTGTGATATTTTAATGTAATGAACCCTATAGTCATGATTTCTAATGCATACAGACAGATCACAAATTATGAATCATGGAGGCAGGTTTCTTGATATGAATCATATATACAAGAGGAGATAGGTTACAGAATTTATTATTAGTTTCCTATAGACATGATATCAAAATTATTGGATTAAACATCAAATAGGTAACTATATTCTGTTGACATGATTCCTATCACGGTTGGTTTAAACATATTAAACGTATAGTGAAATCCTATAGTCGTAATATCTAGCCTTGTCAGATTAAACATATATAATGGGTAGTTAAATCCTATATAAATAATATCTAGCAGTTGATTATATGAACAAATCCTATTAGCAGATTTTTTAAAGTGGTTAATATGCTGAAACACAAATAAACTAGAGATATGGTGAGATAAGCGCGCTAGCTAAAGGGGAAAAGGGAGAGGAACTGCGAAAACAAAACTTAAGCACATATTCCCGCCCCCTCAAAATAATAACCCCTTTTCACTATGTACATCGTTTATACATCATTACAAATGTTTAAAGAAATGATAACAATAATAACTGTAATAAATGAATAAATTCTCTGCAGCTCCTCGACCCCATACCAAACCCGGATGAGTTTTTCGTACCTCCTGTTCTTTTGGAAAACACCAAAAAGAAATACTACAACAGGCATATGAACGAACTAAAGATACTAGGACAAATATGACTGTTTTAATTAAGAGTAGAATTCTCATGAACACTTTCAATAAATCATAAACAATTATTTCTAGACACGATTGAACTATGTAAGTATAGAAAAAAATGTATGAATATCAAAGAGTACAGACAACAAAGTTCTAAACAACACAAATTTGCAATAATAACTTCTGAAATTTTAACAAATCAAGCACATATAAGAACATATAATTTGAATAGGTAAAACAGAGATATGTAATTAATCTATTGAAATAAGCAAAGGGAGTTTGGGGTGCCGGAGATGTCCGGAGATGGGGCTGGTGGCAGTTCGGTGGCTTCTGGGCTTTTGGTGGAGAAGGGAGAAAAGAGGAAGAGAGGCGGTGGTCACTGGCGGTGGAGCAACACTGTGCTCGCAGAGCAGCGGTGGCGATGGAGCAGCACTGTGCTCGCAGAGCAGCGGTGGCGGTGGTGCGAGACTGTTGTGATGGAGAAGAAAAGGGAGAAATTGAGGTGAGGGGCTAGTCTGATGGCTGGGAGGTTGTCTGCGGCGAGGGAAAAAGGGGAAGAGGAAGATATGGGGATGCTTGGGTTTCAACGGAACAGTGGTGGTTGGAGAAGAAGAGGGTGTGATGGCGATGGTTGTTCGCCAGAGAGAAGAAATGGAGAGATATATATGGTGGATGGCGGTCGGGGCTGATAAGAGAAGAGGGAGAGAGAACAGAGGGAGTAGGGTGGTTTCCGGCAGTGGTGTTTTGGCGGTGTTTCGGGTGGTTGTGAGAGGAGAGATGCGGTGGGGTGACGCCGGAGTAGGGAGTTTTGGTGAATTTGGCGGGATCTCGATTCGGTTGTTGGTGAGGTTCGCCGGAATTAATGGTGAGGAGATGGGGTTGTGCGACTGTGGTGTTGCCACCTCCGGCGAAGAGAGGGAGAAAGGTGACTTGCGTCGTTAATGGAGGTCTGCGGTGGTGGAGATGTCGGCGTTTACGACCGGAGCAGTGACAGTGGTCACTGGCCGGAGGAGAGGAAGGAGAGAGTGGTGGGAGGCGGCGGCTAGGAGGGAAAAAATGAAAATGTTTTTAGGGTTTGGGTGTAGGATATTAAAGATAATAAATGTAGGGTTTATTAGCGTCCGTTAGATTAGATTAATCCAACGGCTATGATGAAGAGTTGAAAAATGGGTCGGGTCGCGATGGTAATTAAATTGGATTGGCTGATTTAATGGCTGAATTGGTATTTAAATTATGGCCAGAATTTAATCAAAGTGGCTAGAATTAGCATAAATTAAATAGAAAGTGGCCAAAATTGGTATGAATTGATAGAAAATGGCTAGAATTTAAATGAATTGGAGGAAAGTTTTGAACTAGCTGCTATTAAATTTATAAAAATACTATACTTGTAAAATAAATTAATAAATATAATAATTTAATTTATGAAAAAAATGATATTATTATTATTATGACGAAATTAAATATAAATAATTTATAAAACTGAGTAAATTATATTTTTTAAATAAACCTTGTTTAATTAAAATATGTATACATGTATATTATTATGCAATGTATCATATATGATGTAATTACATATAATATTGGAAAATGAGAAATTTAGAATTACTGTAATAAAATATTTTAGAAATATAATTTAAAATAATTATGAGAAAAATTCGAATATGTATGTTAATTAATGCGAGAGTATCATGAATGCGAATTAAATAATTTTGATAAAAAGGTAATTTTAAAATGCACATATATATATATATATATTGATACGCAACTTAGACGAGGCATAGAGAGGTCAAAATTGGGTGTCATAACTACTATCATATTCTCCAGTTCTTATCTAGATGCCTTGATAATTTAAGTTCATACCCATAGACTCAGCATGTCGGTTTATAGTCCTAAAATCATTCTTTGTCCTCTATTATTCACTGGCAGGGTCATATTGAAGAGCATACACATATACATATCCTGCTACCCTGAGGGGTGATTAAAATTACCCTACATCCAACTTCATAATGGAGACTACAATCATATGATATGTGTGTGTATGTGTGTGTGTGTGTGTGTGTATGCATTTATAAAGAAAAACTTCTAATATAGCTTTGGTGACGTTTGCCAACACCTCTAACTACTAATGATCCACAATATGATAATTAGTTTGAACCCTGTTCGGCCCTGAGATCCCATCTTTTACTATCCTCTATCTTCCAAAGGGGCAATTCTTCCAAAGATGACCGGGAATGTTACACCTATAACACATATCTATCTTGGGATGGAAAATTTCTAGGTGAACCCTTCCACAGTGGATACAACGAGTCTGTACACTTTCAATTTGGTATAAGGTCGCATCATTATTGACATTGACATGCTTAGCATAAGGGCTTTTTAGCTTCCTATGGCCCCGAAGACCGCACCAATAACATACATCTAGATTCATGCGACACACTCCTCAGTGTTTCTTTCCACATCTATCACAAGGATGGGGTTGTTGTGCTCTTTGGTCGTTTGAGTGCTTTATCAAAGGATTGATATAGAGAAAAAATGCCTATATTTCTTATCTAAGCCCACCTACCTTGGGATAAGCGGTGAATATACACTAGGTTGCACAAAAAAGTCATTTTTGGATCAATCCAAAGTCCAAAAAGGTTTGAGCCTCCTCGTTATTGGGGTCTTGGTGCCCTAAAATTCTTTTCTTGACTTGATGATCCCCATTCGATACTAGTGGAACAACCCATTTTCCATTGGATAGTAGTACCTTTAATTCCTTTTTCCCTCTTCATTGGGGAAATAGGAATCTTTAAATCATCACCTGAGGGAAGAAACAAACTATATCTCCTCAAAATATGAGATTCAGATGCACTAGAGAATAGGTCTATTCTCCTCTTGAGTCCTTATACAAATTTTTCTATCCTTGATGAGTCCATCTGAAGGCAGCGCATAGGTAAAGATTTAGCTTTACATCTCCTTTCATTCCTCACAATTGAGGTGTAATTGATAGAAATGGGGAAACATACGAGTTGTGATTATTTCCTTAAGGTTCAACTCTAAAGTACGATCTAGAGTAAGAAAAGAATTGGAAACTTTACTTAAATGTTTGTATTCCCTTGTTTATAGATGTGGGCCCTCACAAGGATAAACGAGACTCTACTAACACGACTTCATAGACTCCCTAAGATACTTGAATCTAGCGCTCTGATATTAAGTTTGTAACGCCTAGATCTAGGGCCTAGGTGTGACTGGCACCCGATGCCATTTCTAGCCCGAGCGAACTGCATAACATGGCATTCATCAATAGCATACATCTAACATAAACGGAATAATCACTAGAATTAAGCTTTTAATAAAAACAAAAGAAATCAACTTATAGAGAGACTTTTCAAGTTTACATAATATGAGAAATAGTCTACGAAGCCTCTATCATAATTGAAAATTTTGATTTTACCAAAACAAGGTACCTAGTATATTTTATAGACAAAAATTACTAAAGTTGAGTGAAGTAACTAAGCCCAAAATCGATGAGGCTCACTAATAGCGGAATAGAGAGACTCTTAGCTTGCGGCTCGATTTTCAGTCTAAGTACTTGAGTCTGCATTATAAAATAATGCAGCGCCCTCGAAAAAAGGGACGTGAGTATATAGGATTGTACTGTATGTAAAATGGTTCAATCAAACATGACATAACTGATAATAGACAGGAAAACCAATAGTATATACACAATATGAAGGAAGTCAAGCATATGAAATTAATAGGTTGACTTTTGTTCTAAAATCAAATTTACATCATCATTCATTAATTCATCTTGGGAGGTTCTTAACTTAACCGACATAACCCACCATGTAAATATGGAGTCTGATCTCAGCCCGATCAGCTAAGTCATTGAATATCTTACCAGAGTATGAGACATTATAACATAGTTTGCTAGCAAGGATCCATAATAGCCCATATCAGGGGCACATAAGGAGTCTCCAGAACCAACGGAAAAGATCCAAAACCTATATTGGCATACGTAGTTTTAGGCATGAAGCCTTCTCGATTAATAGTACTAGTCCCCTTTTTATTACATAGCGAGATTTACTCAAAAACATATTTAAGCAGCCAAAATTATCATTATAAGTCATCATCGTATCATAATCATAGTTCATCATTGTCATACGACCTTTAAATTCATAAATCTTCATGTCGTAATCATTTTTAATAAAAATCTGCAAAACTTCTCTTTTAGAGGAAAAAATATAGTTCATAAAGTCACAAAAACTGCTCTTGTAGAGGAAAAATCATAATTCATAAAATCATTGAAACTTCTCTTTTAGAGGAAAAATCATAGTTGCAAGATTGATACTTTTCATAAGAGAATTTGTGGAGCTCATAGAAGGATTAGAAGGATCATATACATATATAGAGACTCATGGAGTAATCAAGAATGATCATAAAACATAGGTAGGAACTCATAGAGTTTCGAAAGAAATTGATTATAGATATAACTCTCTTGACCTTAACCCTAACAACTTAAGAAAAAGAAGAATTTCATAAGTAAATACTTAAGGGGAATCATCAAACTCTGACTTTGAAGGATTTTGTGTCTTTCATGCATTCATAATTTTGTGTAGAAAATCATAAATTCTTAGAAAAAGGGTACCATAAAGAATGAGAAACATCATAGGCAAGTCTTGGATTTCATAAGAATCAATAAGATAAAGGAATAGTATATTCATCATAACTCTAACTCATACATGGAGGAAAAGCTCATAGACATGAATAACTTAGCGTGGGGAAAAACTATGAGGTTCCCACATGTAGAGATAGTCTTGCATACCTTATTCTTGGACTCAAAACTATCATCATGAAGCAATAATCCTTTTATAACATCAATCTACAATAATTATATAGATAGGAACGACGATCAATAGCTTAACGATAAAATTCAAGTCATAAAAACATTTCATCAAACACTCGGAGTGCATAGAAAATTTGAGCCTCATATGGGTGGGAGCACTAACACCCGCCTCTTTATATAGCCCCTTAATAACACACTTACCTATTACAAGTCCAGCCAAAACAACCACATCCATCCTCAATGCCAAAACAATCCTATAAACCCTAACCTTAGGTCATCACATGAACTCATGGCTTCCTAACACCGTCCTATGAATCCTGACCTTAGAAAGGTTTTACGAGAGTTACATAGCTTGAAGGAAGAAGGGATGCTCAAGATTTCAAGTCTTGGAACTCAAAGGTTGTTCTTGAGCTTGAGAGGTGAAATGTTCTCAATGATTCCTAGGGTTTTACATCAAGAATCGTATTAGAACCCATATCTTAGGGTTAGGAAATCGTTAGTTCAATCTTAGGAATGAAGGAGAAGACTTACCCTGGAGGAACTTGTGATTGGAGATGTTTGGAGAGCTTAATTCTTATTCAAAGCCGTGGAATTTAGGGAGAATATAAGGTCTGGATGTTTAGATGTCGTATGGGCAATGTTAGGAATGATTTCCAACTTAAAACATAAGATATATAGAGATATACGGTTGGGACAGGTCCTGGGGTAACTAACTAGCTATAGCACCATCCTGATGAATTTTGTTTTCGTCTGAAGTTTGGTCCCGTGCGTGGTGGACCTCCCAACGCGCCTACCTTGACAGTGCCTTAGTAAAATGTCCATAACTTTTTACTCTGAGCTCTTATTGACAAGAAGTTGGATTCTTTGGAAATAAGACTCAAAGGGCTTCAATTTGAAGGGTTGAATCACTCAAAAATATTTCATAAATTGGGAGTTATGGTTGTTTAAAACTGACCATTATTCATAAACTTTACATTCTCTTCACTCTTCTCTTTATACATGTTTCCCTTCTCACATATGGCCAACATTCAGGCCGTACTTCCTATGTACACTATGTAGGTGGCTTCATGGGTAATAATAGTAGTTCCCAAGTCTTACGTCATATATATGGTTTTGGGTACGGTTCGTGCTCTTACCCGCTCTTGGAGAAAGTCATAACGATCGGTCCCTTTCAATTTCTAACCAACTCCAATTTCCTTAACACATGGTAGCTCATTATTGACTCCTCCAAACACTTAAGATTCATTAAAAAAAATCCGGGTCAGTATTACCCACATACATAAAATGGTTCAAATCTTAGTACAACGGTACGAGGTGTTACAAAATTACTCGAAGGGTTAAAGATTAAGATGATCGCATATTCTTCATATAGTGAAAGCGTCGATGGATAGGCAGAATCAACCAACAAAACAGTAATGACAATCCTAAAACAGAGGCTAAAATGCATTAAAGGAAATTGGGTTGATGAGTTGCATGGAGTACTTTGGGCACATTGAACTACTTATAAATCTAGTACCATTAGAAACATCTTTTTCACTCGTATACAAATCAAAATCCCTAATACCAGTAGAAATCAAAGAGCCAATTCTAAGGTTCAAGCACAAAACTAAGGTTAGAAATCACAAAGCCATGTCTTACAATTGGATCTTCTTGAAGACTGATAAGAGATGGGATTGATTCGAACGGAGGCCCAGAAACAGAGAATGAAAAATACTACAATGAAGAGCCAAACTTCGACACTTTAATCTCAAAAACTTTATCCTCTAGGAGATCACTCTCAACACATAAGATTTGAATGCAGGGAGATTTGAATCCAAATTAGGAAGGTCTATATACAGTTATCGGCATAGCTTGCAAAAGAGAAAACCTATTAGCCATCTTGAATGGGGTCACATTTCAAAGCAATTGGAATATGAATCATTTGAAGCAGTATTATTGCTGAAGTAAGATAACAATGGGACAACCGAATTTAAGAAAATACGCGCTACACTCTTTTCATTAGCATAATTTTTATCATAATTGGGTATGCTGACAAGGTTTATAATAAGGTAGCAACAACATATTATAAACTCAGGAGCACTCGTATTGTTCCTTTTGATGAAGATATGCAGGAATAAAATCATACAAAAAAATGGTTTAATATAATGAAAGGTAAAATTCTCCAGGTGTGTAAAGACATCGGGGACTAACAGTAATCAAAACTCCAGATTCTCGAAGGTGCCAAGACACCAGGGAGTCAAAAAAGTCAAAACTTTAGATTCCCAAAGATGTAAAGTCACCGAAATTGTCAAAGAAAAAAATCCACGATCAACTCGAGCTAAGGACCATAGACCCCATAACTAAGTCCCGAAAGTTAAAATGTCAATTGACTGCTCAAGAAGGAAACATGGACATACCTCATAGCATCTTAATTTTGCATTAAGTAAAAGCTTTGGATTGACCCAAAAAAGGCAATATGGACACAGCGTATGATGTTTGATTTAAAGCCGATTTAATCTGATATCTGTCTAATAGTGAATGTAAGACGTCCAATTCGTAAGCACCATTTTAATACAAGGGCCCTGTCTTATCAAGTTATATAGAGATAAAAATAACTCCAAATTGGGTAAAGAAAACTCCCAAATAAAATCAAAACCAAATGCCAACTAACCAAAGTCGGATGTCTAACTAAGTTGAATGGTCCTAATCCCCAAATAAGTTGTGCAAAAACAACTAAAATAGGCCTCAAAGGGAAAATGACAAAAACATGCGCAATATAATATTCAAGGTTAGAAACATATTTATATAAAAACTTCATGAAAGGAAGTTTTCTAAATATCGAAGGCATAAAACACAAATAAAGATTCTAGAAAAATGCAAAGAAAACTGAAAACAACAAGTATCAGAGACTAAAATATTTTTTCAATAAACATGGGTACTAAAAGGCCTGAAATGTACAGTTTACAAAAAAGTAGATAAAATTAAATTATCTTGAGAAGCTTTGGGCACTCGAGGGAGCTCTTGAACATCAGAGGATAGGAAGGAGGGCTCCATATTGTGGGTCATAACAAAGGCCAGCGAGCGAGTCGGATCCTCAGAGAATGATGCAGGACGGCTCTTAAGGAAATCTTTCTCTCCTACATCATCTTCTTCATCCTCCCTAAGATCAACATTCAATAGGTCGTCATTAAAGGAAAAAGTCAGGTCCTTCATCCTGATTTTGGAAGATAGCTCCCCGTAAGTTCCACCAAGGAACGGACCTCAGTGATCTGCTAATCAATATAATTAGATCCAATTTTGACCTCCTCTAAATTCTTTTACTGCATGAACCATGTGTCATGAACAACCTGAAGCTTATGCCGATCCCGGAGATAGGCTGCTTTAACCTTTTTAACTTAAAGGTGATGCATCAACTTCCAATACCAATCATAAAGAGCGGACAAATTTTCACTATCAGCAAGGTTGATGGCCTGCTCCTACTGCATCTAGGGGTATTCATGGTTCAGTTTGGAGTGGTTTTTGATCAAAATCAAACCCAAACTAATTTAGTTAGTTTTTAAATTTCTAAAATCAAATCAAACCAAATAAAATAAAATAAAATCAATTGATTTGGTTTTTGTCAGTTTGGTTTGATTTGGTTCAGTTTTTTGGTTTATAACTAGCTAATCATAAAATAAAAATAGTAAAACAATGGAGAACATAAGAAATCAACAAATTTATCTCTATTATCACAAGATGAATGTATCTGAATCTTCTATTATTTTTCAACACTATTCCGAAGCTTTAGCATGTTTAAGTTGCATAACTATAGAGGTTCCGCCACTTTACATGTCTAATATCCACACATAAATAATATACAACTTTAGATAGAATGGTCAACCCTTCAAAAATTAAAGGGAAAAATGATTAAAGAGTAAATGGTTAGCAAAGAAAAATAAAAATTGGCAATACGTCACACCACATATAGACAATTAGACTTAGAGTATTTGGTTTAGATATATTTTTTAAGAAATAAAATTTAAAATATGTTGTAATGCATGTGAAATAAGTATATTAAAATCAAATGAACAATTAGAAGGTATAAATATTTATAATTATTTACAAAAAACTAATATCATACATTCAAGTAATTGTAAAATTTTGTCGGTTCAGTTTGGTTATTTCTATGATTTTTAAGTAGAACTAAAACTAAACTAAATATTATCAATTTTTAAAATTTAAAATCAAACCAAATCAATCCAAATCAAATGTCAGTTTTTTTAATCGGTTTGGTTTGATTTGTGGTTTGGTTTGATTTTTCACCAAACCGTGAACACCCCTAGTTGTATCCTCTTCAAATGGAACTCCATTTGACCCTTAAATCTAGCCATCCTGGTATTTCAGTCAGAAAGGCTCTCATCTCAAACCCAAAGAGCTGCCTCGAGCAAAGACTCCCTCCAAGCAGTGGCCTCAATAGCCTTCAAATATATAGTTTTTTCCCCGCGGAGATCCATAACCTCTGAGCTCAAGATACTAACCTTGTTACTAAAAATGCCCCTCTCTTCCTCCACCTGAGCTAGCTTAATCTTTAGAGCTTTGACCTCAGAGAGTTTCAACTCCAAGGCTTCCTTCTCATCATATTTGGTCTCCCATTCAACAATTTTTTACCTCAATTCGTCATGCTCAGTGGCCAAGTCTTCCTCTCCTTGAGCATCTGCTGTAATCCTTTGAATACTCATTTCCCTAAAAGAAGTAGGGAAAACTACTTAGTGTTGGGGCACTAAAAAAAGAAGAAAGTAAAGAGGCGTTTGAAAAGATATTTTACCTTAGCACAAGCCTTGGCCGCTTTAGTAAAGAGACAGGTCAGAGAAACCTTATTCATCTTCTCTAGATCCTTAGTGGTGACCAAAGGATGGAAGTAATTAACAATAATGATTTACCAGAATAGCATATTTATATCCTTGAAGATAGTGACGAAGATCGATTTATTTTCTCCGAGTCACTCACTGAAGCTGGAAAGACATTGGTCAAACTAGATTTAGAAGCCAAAGGCCTAAAGGGACTATTGGGTTTGAATCCCGAAGTTTGGGATCGGGCTACCCAAAAAAAAAAGAATTTTTTGAAGGACACAACGAGGGAAGTTTGACCTCAGCTTTGGGAGAGAGGAACCTATGGTAGCACTATTATACGACATCGGGAAACAAGATCTAGCTAATTCCACCTAATCAGCTGGCACAAACTGACATTCTGTTTCTCCTAAGACCTGAGATTGAGAAGCCAACCTCTTTCTCTAGAGCTAAAGCGATCCTCTGTCAGTTGTTTCGTCATCTTAGACCTCTTTATCGGATGGTTTTTTCTTCTCTAAAAGTATAATCCAAAAAATATTTGCATTAAGAGCGGGCAAGTCTTGGTTAATCTTTTGCTTTTTTGAAGAGGAAGCACCCGAAGCCAAAGCATGCCCTTCGGCGGTAGTACCCAATTCCACACCTTAAGAACATGACATACACGAGCTTGTGCCTCAGCAAAAGAAATATGAACCTTCGAGATCGGACTACAGAGGAGCCATTTGGGAGGCTTGCACCAGCAAAGGGACTGTTAGTTACAATAGGACTCTTGATGTAGGTAATATCGACAATCAAAGATAATTACTATGATTCTTGACTTTCCATCCCTTGGAGTTGGAAATAGACTTTCATATCATTCTCTGGAAATCTAAAATATTCAAGATCCCTAGAACCCACTCTCTAATTAGGATCTTCTTCGAGGACGTCCAATTGTGAGCTACATAATAAACTTACAACCAAAGTTAGTCATGAGTTGGAACGAAACAAAAGGTGAAAACAAGAAAAATCTCTCTTTGAAGGAGGAAAATATTTAAGGGTAAAATTCCATGATTCAAAGATCAAAATGCCCGAAACAGCCACCACTAAAAATCTCTCCATCCAACCCTGCTCATAGTCTTCATCGAGGCTGGACACTATGGCTTTCTTTCCACGGTGAGTCAAGTTCAGATCCCACATGAAAGAAATGAGAAGAGTAAAGAATAAGAGTGGTTTAAAGAACAAGGTTGGTCAGCTTTGTTCGGTAAATACCAAAGACCTGCCACAACCTTCCATACGGAGGGACCAACTTGAGCTAATCAAATCTGGTAAGTGTGGCAAAGTTATAAGAAGACCGTGTCAATAGCCAGATAACCAAAATCTAAGGTGGGATAAGTATACACATAGGCATGATCTGACTTGTGAATTCACACTTTCGAAGGATTTGAGAAAGAAGACGCAAACTTTTTCTTCGTGGCATTCTCAGTCGGTCTGCGCAACCTAAAGGTGAACCTCGGTGATAGACGAAACATACTCATCGGATAACTTTTTCTAGTCACTGGTCTGGCTAGTAAAGGCTACTTAGATCTTGGAATCGTTCTGAAAACTCCAAGACTTGGGGACTATCATATCTACGGTAGATTCAAATGCAGGAACTTTGAATCTTTTACCTTTTTTCGGTCCACCACCAAATAGAAAGGATGAAGTGAAGTGGTTAGCATCACCAAAAGAAGACATGACTAAAGAAAATAAAGATTCAAAAAAGAAGATAAAGATTTGAAGAAAAGAAGAACATTTAGGGGTCATTTGGTTGGAGACAAGTTATCCCGGAAAAACTAATCTTGGATTTAGTTATCCCAAAATTATTATCATACCTTTAATAAAGAATAAAGAATAAATATGGGTTTATAAATCTCAGAATAGCTAATTCCCAGATAATTATCCCGAGATTTTATATCAACTAAACATGGGATAAACCCATATTTATTTCTTATTCTTCATTGAAGATGGAATAATAATTTCAGAATAACTAAATTTGAAATTAGTTATCCTGAGATAACTTTTTCCAACCAAACGATGTTATAGATCAAAAGAATTGACGCTATGAAGATTTCAAGATATTGGAAGCAAAAGAAGGATAATCAGAATAGAAAAACAGAAGGAAATAGTGAATGCAATAAGGTATTTATAAAAAAGAGATAATCATGACCTCAATCAATGCAACTACTCTTGACCACGGACTGAACTATGTGTGACGGGTTGCATTTAATCCAACGGAAAGGCGTCCTTTCGGCTATCAGAAAATGTTTCAAATATTTTTCCCGCCTACAGAGATTTTTCATTTTTTCCACCTAAAGAAGATCTCGAGGACTTCTCTGATTCCCAAATGCTTAATAGTTAGCATCTAGAAATCAGGGGGGAACTATCTGTATATGGTAAAAGCTATATAAAATACGTTGTAGACCGTTGGGAAGCGATTCAGTAATTAAAACTTCATGACCCCACGTGGAATCAAGGTATCGGTGACAAGGGGGTATCGAGTTAAGGAAGGAGTAAACGATATCTCAATGGCCACTTCCGAAATTACAAATTCAAATTCTGGAATCGGTACAATATATATCGTGTGTTCTTAATCTCACTACATATTTTAATTGTACCGATTTTTTAATAAACAATTTATACTGAATCGAATAATCTAACTTTAATATTATAAATTATAATAAGAAAATATATCATTTAATTATAATTAAGTATGAAAAAAAACATATATATAATTTACAAATATATTACATTTATTGCTTAATGTTAAATAGTGTGCGCACATTAATGTTGGTTTTTTACCATATTTGAGGATAGTGTGGTCCATGATGAATTTTGTTTGGTAATATTGTAGTGAAGTAACAAATGTGAGTGTTTCGTTGAATTGTTCTATCACATACCCCTCTTCCTTTGGGGCTATTTCTGTCATTTGCTTGTACGACTTTTGTCGCATGCGGTAAAGAAAAAACCAATTTTAGCCCACACGTGCCAACATACATTCATGGATATGTCATTGTTCTCATAAAGCCCTTTGTTTCCATTTTCTAATTTTTGTCTACACATTATCTCCAACCTTTTTTCTCATTTTATTTCCATTAATACTTCCTTATTTTAATTTACTTATCTAATTTTAATTTAATATAAAATTTACAAAATAAAAAAGTCTTTTGAGTTGTGTGATCTAAAATTAAAGATACGTGAATATACTAAAACATCATTTAATATCGTGGTCTTAAACATGTCATATGAAAAATTGAAATTGAAGAGTTGCCCAAAAAAAAGAGACATTCTTTTTTAAACGGATTTAAAAGAAAAGTAAAATAAATAAATTAAAATGAAAGGAATATGTTCGACTAGCTTTTACAAAAAATCATACTCTCCCTTCGTTTCAATTTATGTAATGTACATACTGAATATGGAGTTTAAAATATATAGGAAGACTTTTGAAACTTGTGGTATAAAATAAGTTTTAAATATTTGTGTGACTATAAAATATCTCATTAAGGATAAAATAAGTATTTTAATTAAAGTTAAATTATTATTAAATATAAAAATGCTAATTTTTTCTTGAAATGATTAAAAAGAATAGTAATATCGCATAAATAGGGACGCAAAAGTAGTTGGAAGTTTAAGATACATTTTATTTATAAAAAAAAAATTAACGTTAACAATATTCTTACAAAATATATCTTAATTTCAAGTGGTATGTCAATCATGACATCGAATTTGTTATAAAAACATACTTGAATTCAAGAAAAGAAAAGAAAAAGATATTCTAGGGTTAAATTAGATCATATACCCAATCATTGAAGAATCTTAAAAATTGAAATTCATTTAGATACTTCGAATCAATGCAACATCCACTTCAATGACCCACCAAAAATAAACTAAGGTATTTTATTATTTTGAAAATAGTTGGAATAATGATGAAAGAATATCATGAGGAAAATCCGTTCAAGGATTGGAGGAGAAAATCTTTGGATATTAGGTTATGTTTTTGTTTATGGAAAAGAGGAAAAAGATTGAACAATCAAACGCTATTTGATTTGAATTTTAGATTTGAACTCATATCTAATAGAAAGTGTTTTTTTTTTTTAAATAAGACTTTTTTTATGCGAATTTGAATTAATTGAACCCTGAAATTGGTGTAAAAAATCAGGTAAAAAAAAAAAAGATGAATAATTTATGCTATTAGTGTTGGACATACACACACAAAAAAAAAAAAAAGTTATTGTTAAAAAAGATGCTATACCAGTGGAGTTAATTTATGTAACATTTAAACTGGATTTGTAGTATATTTAATTTTTTTAAATAATTCTATTATAAAATGTGCTGTATTTTGTAATTTTTAAAAAGATATGTTATTTCCGTAGATAATTCTTGAAAACCCCATTTATGAAAGAGTTTTCTCTTTATTAAATTTGTTGAAAAATGAGTTTGTCAAAAAAAAAATGTTTGAATGAATTTCAATTAACTTTGGAGTTAGCAAAATTATTCTCCTTTCACATAAATCATCATAATTTTTTTATTTATCCAAATCTTGATAAGTAGAATTATCAAATATATGTATTAATAAAAGATAATTAATATGTCGTAATATAATAGATACAATCATATCCCCCAATACCACTATTATTTTTTTTGAAAAAAAAAGTCCTTTAACATATTTTATGGAGCAGAGAACTTCCATTGAATACAATTGAAATGAAATAGTCATCACCTAATCATTGTGGGACAAGTTGAATATCTATTTAAACTAATTAACTTCTTTTGTAAATTAAATTGCTACAAAAGGGATAAAATTATTACAATACTATTAAAAAAACTAAAAGGAAAAAAGTACATTATGCAAAAAACAAATATAATAAAAGTATTGCTTTCCTTTTTATTATAGTTTATAATGACAGTTTTTGAAAAACAATCTAAGTTTTTTTTAATTACATAGAAATAGAGAAAGGGAAAACGAAAAAGGAAATTATAAGGTAGAAAATAAACTCTTATCAAAAAAATAAAATTTTAAATAACAAATCAATTGAGCTATTTGAATTTTCTAAATAAAAATAATTTCAAATGGAGAAATAAAAAAGCAAATGATTGTCGGAATTTAATTGTTGACATCAAAAAAGAAAAAGGACATGAGAAATTAAATATTTGTACTTGTACAGGACCACTAGGCACTAGGATAGAGTTTCTTAAAATCATTAATTTGATTTAAAAGAAATAATACTTGTGTAGTGAGCCAAAGGGACTACAAGGAGGATCAATAAAATTGATTCATTAACGTATTTAAAGTACCAAAGTAACAAAAGGGATGAATTTTATTATCATTGACCCTATATATAGAGTTCATCCATATTAAATACTCTTCCACCAAAAAGATCACATTAATAAATAAATAAATATTATATATATATATATACACATATAGTAATGATTTTGTGTACGAAAATAAAAAATGTATTTGATAATTAATATAACTTTAAAAAATTAAAAGGTATGAATATAAAAAAGGCAAACATCAATAATTTTTCTTGGTGAAATTATGACCATAATTGATGGACATCATTTAAATATATATTTTTTTTCTTTTTAGATATTTGTATTTGAAACTTACAATATGCATGATATTAATGATAATTATCATAAATATTTTAATAGTTTATTTTTATACATAATATATTTCTTTCAAAATATTACTATACAATATTTGAGTATGACTGTTATATAAGGGTAATTTTATAAAAATGTGAGTGAATGGTCAAAAACACACCTAAAGTATTCAAATTTTTTTAGTTTACCCAAACTATCAGGTGTTTATTTTTTCTACTTAAGAACTATCATCAAATGTTTATCAAAACACACCTCAACAAACTATCAACTGATTATTTTTCCTACCTGAAAACCATCGTTCAGGTAGGAAAAGTGAAAACTGATAGTTTAGGTGTGTTTTAATAAATATTTGGTGATAGTTCAGGTAGGAAACTCACACACCCAGAGGCATACGCAGGATTTTTGATCAGCAGTGTCCTTTCTTAAAATGAGAAATAATAAAGGAACTCATGGAGATTAAAACTCACAACTTCAACTAAAAATTTGAAATGTTTAACCTATTGAGCTACACAACAATTTGTGTCTGAGAGTATCACTTTACATAATATATTATCTATGTTTACTTTTGCTTTTTAATTATATATACATATTTAGTAAAAAAATTATTGAATGAAGAAATGTCCCATGACACCCCTTGAGCCTTAACAAATCCGCCCGTGCACACACCTGATAATTCAGAAGTGAAACTCAAAAAAAATTATGTTATTTTAGATGTATTTTTCACCGTTCACTTTAAAAATATATTATTATGTCACTACAAATAATGATAAAATATAGTTATAGAACGTCAAATAAATATGAAAAGACGGCCCTGAAAATCAATCAAAAATTTTTGTTGTAATAAAATTTAACGGTATATATTATCCGCAAATATGAAATAACTTGGTTGCGTTGATACATATTAATTTCGTTTAATAAAACTTTTTCGGATTCATTTCTCACTCAATGAATGGCTTGATTGAGTACCCAGAAGTCTCCATGTTAGGTCCACCATTGATTAGGATTACTTTTTAATGATTGATTAAATTTGACATTAATATAAAATACTTATTCATATGTGCTATATATGTTTTATTTATGTAAAAGCTTATATATCCTTTAAGATAAATAAAATAAGTTTTTCTCTAGAAATCAAAAGAGAAAAAGTCAAAATTCCAAGTTAGGCTAACTTGGAAACTTAACGAATAACGTTATCAGTTAGGTAAGATCTGTCAAAAATGTCATGAAAAAAACGTGAAGTGCCAAATAATCAAGAAGTAACAGGAAGACAAATAATATGACTTACAAGTGGTTTTTTGAAAATTCTAAGAGAAAATAGGTTTTTTTTAATAAATGGTTCAAATCGTTTGCCAATCGAAATTCAGTAAAGAATTATGACTTAATGAGATGATACTGTTAAGTATTTGCCTTAACTTCCTTATCATAATTTTGTTTTCTAAAGCACATCAAGCTAAATGTTTGATGGCACAATAGACCATCTTACAGCAAAGTTGTAATATTCGATAAATATGGGTTAGATTTGAAACGTTAAATTTATATGATTTAAATTGAACTAGTTTAGTTCATGTGTGCATATATGTTGAATTCAATATCCGAGCATGTATTAAATGTATTAAAGATTGGGTTGAAAAGAATACAAAAAAAAAATTATAAGTTGATTAAATTGTGTCAATATACGGCTAACATGCGAGCCACACAAAAGACATACAGATGGTATGTTGCATCGCATGTGAGGTTCTGAGAAGTTAAAATTTTAAAGCTACAAGTATTGAGATGCAAAAAATATATGATCGCATGTCGTGTCGTATGCTGAAACCCAAAATAGTTGAAAAACTAAGTTTCTAAAATTGACATGCAGTAGCCACATGTGAGACGCATATTGGACATGCATGCAAGTCGCATGTCAAACGCATATTAAAATATAACAGACATATGGGTCGTATGTTAAACTGCACATGAAGTACTGTAAATCAGAAATCTTGATGTTCCTAGGTAGAGCTGTTAAAATGGGTCAGCCCAAGCCAAGCCTCGCGGTCAAAAAATTTAATGGGTTAGGACAGGTTGGCCCTTGATTTTAAAGGGCTTAAAATGGTCAGTCCAACCCAGCCCTAAAAGGGTCGCAAGCTAGAACGGGCTAGCCCTTTATTTTTTTTTAATTTTTTTATAAGAAAATTTCTTTTCAGTATACATTAAAACTAATAGGTATGACAATTAATTAACATTTGTAACATATGATTATATGAAAGTACATAATTCTGCAATAACTTACAATATATTCAACAGCAACACATCGTCAAAATATTTACATCTGTTGATAAAATTATCTTAATTAACATCTTTATTTTCTATACATTTGTATGCAAATTTAATTTGTTAAACATTATCAAATAACTATATATCAAAATTAATAATATTTAAATTCACTTCAAAATATTACCACTTTGAATTTGAAAGTGTTTAAATATTTTCATGATGGACGTAATTTTTATAATTGGTGAGTAGAAATTTTAATATTAGGAAATTAACGCTAAATAAGTATTATGTAAGGCTTTAAGACTTATTCGTTAATTGTCGTGCCCCATTTTCCTCGCGAAAAGTGAAACTCAATATATGATAACTGTTTTAGGATAAAATAAAAGAAGAGTCGCCACCTAACGAATTAAGGTGTGTTAGGGCATCATTCTATGCTAAAAGGAATCTGTTTAAACTAGCTTAGGTCGCCAGAGTCCGGCAAGTGTTCAAATTACCTCGAAAGGAAGGTGTTAGGTACCTTTCGAGGTCCACAAATATGGTTCCCCGCCGGATTTATTGCTATGTGGGGATTAGGTGATAAAACAAAAGAATTGATTAAATTAGTATGAAATAACTATGTGATTAAGATGAAAATTTATTTTACTAAAATAAATACACTCAATACAAAAATATTCATTCAAGCATTGAAGAAGAGTGGACGTACCTGACTTCCAATATAATGCTTAAAGTAATTGAATAATACAAACAAGTAAGTGAAACTAAAAAGAAGAATTAAAGCGAATGGATAAAAGAATTGCTTCCAAATAGAATACTAAAATAAATAATACATTAACAATTTATAAAATTAAGATTAAGAGAGTGGAATCAGGTATGACATGGCTAAAACGGGTCCAATACGATGTTACTCTCATCTATTCCATTTTTGGTATGATCGACCCTCTTAAATGCCTTAAAACAAGATGAAAATAATTTTTTTAAAATATATATATACAAGAGTACTAAATAAAATATTTAAGCATTTAAAAATCATGTGTAGCTAAAATATGTATACATTTTTTTATGTTTGGATTGTATGAAAATATGTATACAATTTAGCATAATAGTAAAATTTGTCAAGTCTTAAGACTTTTAAAAAAGATGACATATAAACTTAGAAATGATGAGAGTAACCAAATTGCTTCATTCTTAAAGTTATATATGCACTTCATATAAGAAGTCAGCTATATCTTTCCTGTTTCATCATTTTTCGAAACGTACTTGATCCCCCTCGGGGTGACGATTCCACTTGAGCTCCGTTTCGCGCATTGAATCCGCCACTCATTATGATTGAACTACGACCGATGTCGTTCTATTATAATGTACATGTAAAGAATATTCAACTAGGTGAGAGTATGTTTGTTCTTAACAGTTAAATAAATTTAAAAAAATTAAAACGCTAAAGTAATAAAAATTCTTCATCAAAGTAAGCATATATAAAAATAGAGCGCTTAATAGGATAGTCTTTCAACTCTTTTACAAGGCAACATGATTACTTTGTATTTCTTCTCGCTCTTTCTCACATGTAATTAATTAGTCATGTCTTAAATTTTATCGAGACCCAAAAGTATACGGCCAAGATAAAATTTCAATAGCCCCTTGTCGAATAAGAAAGTAAGTATATTAAATTAGTTAAACATAAACATCTAAGTATTTGCAAATAAGAGATATGAAAGTCAAACAATAGAGATATCAAATAATGCTTTTATAGGCTTTCACAATTCCAAAATATTCAAACCGTGAACCAATATTTTACTATTAACTATTAGCATCATGGACATGCTTGAATCTAGATTAAACCTAAGACATTAAATAATTTATGTGGTACTCTCTTAACATGATAAATAAAGAAAAAGTTTGAAAGGGAAATGGACCATAAATTAATAATTTCTGTTAATACATAAAGAAAATCTCCAATGAAGTATGCAAACACAAGTTTAAACCATTAGAATTCAGCCATGAATAATGTCGTGAAACATATATATATATAAGGAATTGCATATACGAGTTAATCTAAATAAAATAACTGAATTGAATGAAAACTTAACAGTTTCATCTTATGAACAAAATTGATAAATAAAAGTGTAAAAAATTTGAATCGCTAGAACTCCAACTTCAATTGAACCACGGATACTTCTATGTGGTATCCATGATTGAAGCGCTAGCGGGAAGACAAAAGTGATGGCCAAATCTATGTGAATGTGTGCGTTTGAAATTGTAGAGTGTGGCCTAGAAGAGGTGAATCCATGGTCATTTTTGGGTGAAGGAACTGCCCTTTTTTTTTTTTTGAAGAAAGAATTGTGGTTGATTTCTTTCTTCTTTTTTTTTGGGTACATCAAGGAGAAAAAGTGAGACGTTAGGGGAGAGAGTGAAAAATAGGAAAATAATGATATCATGAGAGTAACTTTTTGAGGAAAGTAATATTTTTTCAAAGAAAAAGAATAATTTTTTGTTGATTTTGATGAAAAGTATATGGTTCCATATAAAGAGAAAAATATAGGAGGATTTTTCTAACTATAAAAAGATTTGATAAAATTTTTAATTTAAAAAATTGTGCTCAATGTTGCTATTTGGATCTAAATAATATTCTACCAAAGATATTTAAAATTAGTAATTGCGAAATTATTAAATAAAAAAAACATGAAACTATAAAATTAACAATTGTATTTTATTATCAAAAAATAATTAATCAATATTTACGATAAAGTGAATAATAATTTTAAAATATCTGCTCTAGTGTTTATGAAAAACAAATAAAATAAATAAATGTAAATAAAAATAAATAGATAAATAATTCTACAAGTGAAGAAATGAGGTGATGACAACAACAACAACAACAACAACAACAATAATAATGATACATAAAGAAAAGTTTGTACATGTGAATATAACAAAAATAATAATAACATTTGCAATTAACTAAACATAATATTAAAATGGTAACAGGACTATGTATATAATATAAAAAATAATTAGTGGCTGTGAAAATATTAAAATATTTACTAGTAAAATAGCAACCTAAATAAGATATCGGGAGGTCAAAATTGGGTGTCAACAGTAATCACTATTCTTAATTTTTACTTCTTTTTTCACAATCTTCTTTTAAATTTAAATTTAAGTTAAATAGTATTTTGGCCCACAGGTCAGCCTCAGCACAGCCTCGGTCAAGCTTCAAAGACCAGCAGACTGACTTGGGCTAAGCTTATAGGCCTCAGTTTAAATGGACTTAAAAAATCTTAACTCAATCATACCATAATAGCAGGCTGAATTGGACTAACCTCAAAGGCCAAGCCCATTTTGATGGCTCTAATCCCAGGTGTTGACATATGAATTAATATACAGATCGTATGTGGAACACACGACCGCATGTCGGTCATAATTGGAGTTTTAGAGAGGTGAATTTTTAGGGTTCTCAAGTGTCCACATATATGGAGCAACATACCGACGACATGTTGGACATACGGTCGGCATGTTGTTACATACATTGAGTTAGTATAAGTCCAAATTTGATATAGTTCAAGGGTTGACATACGGAGCTAATATGCTATCTTATAACGCCTTATAAGATGATTCATTTGAGTTAGGGGTGTGCATATTTGGTAAATACCGAATTATCTTATAAAAATTAAAATCTTTGCATTTTATTTTTAATATTACGATATTTGATATGATTTTGATAAAACTTGATCTTCGATACAGTATTCGACAAAAATATTAAATATCATACTGTAATACTTAATTACACATTTAATTTATATATATTATATAGTTATATAGATAATAATTTAATCTAAATATAAACTTATTATAGGCCTAAAATCATGAAATCCTCCGTACTAAATACTTGTTGTCTTTACTACTACCTCCGCATCATGAACACTCATATTTTGAGTTAAAAGATTTAAAGAAGCAGTTAGAATAAAAATTTAACGTGCATTAAAATAGCTATTGATGAGACATTTGATTCGTTGTAGAGGGTTAAGTTTTTCATTGAGATTTCTTTGAGTTCAAATATTAATCCTTTGAAGATATGAGAGTGAGACATTAAGAAGATAACTTTTTAGGGTTGATACAAATTTATTATAGTTCCTTGTTATGTCTTTAGGACTAATAAATACTATCACAATTTTAATGAATTTGTATGATTACATTTATTGATAACATATGTATTAGTGAAGTAGGTAAGAGCACGAATAAAAATGACACGGAGAGAACATCGTCTTTATACCAAGTTGTCAAAAGTTTGAGTTTTGGGTTGATATGTTTGTATTCATAGGTCATGTTGTGTTTAACAAAGGCATAAAGGTAAAATCATATTCACTTTATGGGGATTGGCAACTTATTACAAGCACTTTATAGAAGATTTCTTGTCTACAACATCTTTTTCTACCTGATTGACTTAAAAAGAGGTTCAGTGTAAATGGTCAAATGAGTGCGAAAGGAAAGCTCAAGACAAATTTGATGGGTTCAAGAGATTTTACTTTATATTGTGATATATATTTTGTGTTGCCAAGATTTGTGTTCTTATGCAAAATGATAAAAGTGATAGTTAAAAGAGCCATGAGAAGAATTATTATAGCTGCAATTTGAAATTAGCATATGGAGGCATTACACATATGGTGAACCTTGTGAAATTTAAATAATAAATCTTCAATTAGAAGGCAGCGCAAGCAAATGAATTGGGTTACTTAAAAGAAGAATCCTTTGTGTAACATGACTCTTTTCGCAATAGAGACGCATTCATTAGCTTTGGAGGTTCATAAATAGGCCAATCAATGTGTCAAGATAAAGTTGTAAACAAATGGAATATTACGAGCAAGATTTGCATATTTGACAAAATTTATGACTAATTAAATGTTCTCTGGGGTTCAGAAGAAATCAATTTCTAACCCTTTTTTTCAACTGTTTCTAGTTTTAAGAAAAGTTTAAGAAAAAGCAAAAGAATGATATTGATAAATTATTTTTAAATTAACTGTTATTTATTTAGCCAAAAAAAAAAAATAGAATCATATCTTATTCAGGAGGCAGAACTTGTGAACAATGGGAGATAAAAAGATTACTCTCTCAAGTCATCATCATTCTATGGCTTTATAGAATTAGAGGAGGATGAATGGCAATACTACATTTTGCACGCATGGTATACTAAAGTTGGGAGAAAAAAATGTGAAAAAGAAAAGGGTAAGTATAGTACATAGGGACAGGGTCCACTCTAGTAGTTCCAAAGAAGGGCTTAGTAATCAGTTTTTACAGTTAGAAAAATAAATAAAAAGTGAACTTAAAACTGTCTGTTTCCTTAGATTCTTCTTAGATTTCAATTAATACCAAAACTCCCTTTTTCTTCTAACCCCCACTTTTTCCCACCTTATTTTTATGTCACACACACACCTTTAACTTTCTCCATTCAATTAAATAAATAAATATTATGTGGACCCCATAGAACAATTCCCATGGCTAGCTTTGAATTTTTTTGATGTGCTATTCATGTAGAGTCTCACATTAATTCACCTATTCCCTTTCATCCATTGAATTTTTTTTGATGTGTTATTTTTAGTTTTCCATTTTGGTTTAAAATAAATAATACTATATACTGAAGAAGATTAATTTCATCTATTTTAATTTAGTCTTATTTAATTATTCTGAATAAACCTTTTCCAATTGTAGTTTTCTCATTAGTACATTATGTAAGTATTTTTACTATTTCTTCAAAGACATTTAATATTCATATAATATTATGTCATATTATTTTCACATTGTCAAATCTCGATGCTTTTTATACTTATCAATTTAAAAATATACAAATCAAATTAAGGGTAATTTAATCAACAATCTTCTTAGTTTTTAGGAGAGTAAATTTTTTTTAAACTGTATCAAATATAAAAATATCAAATAATATGAAATACAGAGAGTATCATACTCTCTACCTCTCAAAATATTTATTTTTTTTTTGTGTAATTTGTCTCACTGTATAAAATTTTAAGATAAAATTAATTATTTAATAAAATAATTACTCATTGATGAATATCATTAATTAAACTTTCGATCAATTTATTTATTTTGAAAATAAAAAAAATATGTACATAAAAAAGAAGAAAAATATTTTTAAATGGATGAAATATTAATTAATTAATTAAAGAGGGGGCACAGAAAAATTGGTAAATATAGGGAAAAGGGAAGGAAATTCTAAATTGTCTTTCTTTCTTTCATGAGGTTGTAGGGTCCACGAACCGAAAATTACACGTGCCTGAAAAAAATAAAGTAAAAATACGAAATAAAAGTTGTGTGAAAAGGAAGGGAAAAAACAAAGAAGTGTTCAATAAATACATCTTTGCCCACAACACGTTGGCTATTATGTATTGCCAAAATATTTTTCTTTTCCGGAAGAATTTTATTTATTTATAAAATGAATATAAAGGGAATTATTAATTTTAATCACTATAATAAAACTGTGGTAAACCCATTCAAGACTCTGAAAAAATGAAGACATTTAAAAATGGAAAATGTTTAAATCTTGAAATATCTTCTATTGGTGTAGATGTCTATTTCCCATTATGGAAATGAAATCTACTTAATATTTTCTTTTCGTTATTTTTACTTATTCAATATTTTAATAATAGACTTTTACTTTTATTATTTGTTATTTTTAATATATTAAAAAAAATTATAACATTTTTTAATTTTATCCTCAAGATTAATTATTAATTTTTTAAATTATTTTTCAAAATTTAAGATTATAAATTAATTAATATATGAGTACTGTGACAAAATAATTTATATTAATTATTATCTCAAATAGCGTGTAAAGTTCAAAGTACTCAACTAATGTTAAGGGCAAAATGAGAAAAAAAAATTTAGTTTTAATTTTTTAAATTGACAATTATTTAAAAATAACTATTTTTCGTATACATAACAACTAAGAGAGAACAGAAGGAGTATACTGGACAAGTAAAAGGGAACGAAAGGGGTATTCCTTTTTGTCCCGTATTAATTATCAAAGTTACTAAATACTTATCTGAATTTATTTATTATTTTATAAATCAAGATAAAATTAATTATTTTGTCCCATTATACTTTTAGTATTAAATATTTGTAAAATAAGATTACCTTAGGCCTCATTTGTTTGTAGGCCATTAAATGCGTTTATTTTCATTAAGATTTAAATACTTATTTGGTCTGATTAGGTTTTAATAAGAGGTATGTCATCATCACTTTGTCCACAACCACCAATCACCCGTATTAATCACTTTTATCATCACAACCACCTCCATTACCATCGTCAACCACCAGCTGCCGCCACCAACAACAACATCTGCCACCATTGTCAATCACCATTACCGTCGCCAACTACCCTTGACTTCACAATAACCACTGACAATCACAATTGCTGCTAACCACTATTGTTAGTTGTTACTACACATATCACTTTCACCATTATAATTATATGTGTTGTCATCACACCACCGTCGCCGCCACCTCTACCATCACTTTAACTCATTACCACCAATACGATCAATCCATACTACCAACCACCTTTACCATCACAAATAGCACTGCCGCCAACTACTGCCAACACATCATCAACCAACACATCATCAACCACCACATATTCTTCAGCCACCACCATCAACATCGTCAACTACTAACATTAATTAACTTCACTATCACAACAACCACTACTAACCGTCATCATCACGTCAGTCACTACAACATCTACCACCTCTGTAATCATAACTATCACCACCACCAATATTAGTAACTATCACCACCATCATACTAGTAACTATCACCACCATAATTACTAGTCACTAACACTAATCATTACCACAACCACCACTACAAACCATCTCCACCATAACTAAAACAAATAAGTATTTTATTTTTTATTAGATAATATATTTATTTTATTAAATTAATATTTTTTAATATTTAATTATTTTTTATTTATATAATATATTTAATATATTTACAAATAAATAAAGTATGCACATTCAGATGTTGAAAAACAAACAGTCTTAATCATTCAATATTTTGATCTAGAGACAACATCTTAACCATTCAGATGTGCATTCAGATTCAAATGTCTTAATCTTAATAAAAACAAATGAGGCCTTAGTCTTGTTCTTAAATAAACTGCAATTTATTGGAGAGAAATAAGAGTAAAGCAGTAAATAATATTTTGTATTTATGATTTTTAAGAAACATGTAAAGGAAAATTTGACAACTAATAAAGAACGAAAGAAATAGTATTAAACTTTATAGTGAGATTTTGGTTGTGTTGAAAAATAAATGATTTTACTTATTTTTTAATATCTAATAAAAATATTATTCTAAAAATATTTATATATAATTGTTACACCCCGCCTTGGGGGGTATGACTGGCACCTGGTGCCCTACTAGGACCTGAACTGCTGGACTGCTAAGCCTGGGCACATCTGGTGCCTGGCTGGCTCTAATTCACATTTCTGGAAACAAAGGGCTATACAACGGCTGTAAACACAGCCCCCAGCCCATTGGCCTATAGCCTCCTGTACCTGTACTAACAGCTGACCAGAAACATGTCAATATAGGGGAACCTATGCGGGCCGACAAGGCCACCATACTGTCTAGTTATCTGCAACTTAATCATAGAATATTAGAAAGCTACGTGACCGGCAAGGTCACCACTACTGTCAAGCTATGGCCCCACACGACCAACATGAAAGAAACAGAAGTACTAACAGCTAACAACTGCACGGCCTCACACGACCGGCTCATCTGACCACAGGGAACATATACAGACTGCAAGCCTCTAGGAATAGCAATAGAAATGATTGGGACAGGGCCCCGACCTACCCGTACTATACAACAAAAGAAAATGAAGTACACCTCTGGAATTCAGTCTCCGGATGACAGGAGCTGAATACTCGATCGCTGACAGGAATCACGTGGTATCGCCTGCTCGTCTATGAGTACCTGCAGGCAAGTAATGCTGCGCCCCACCGGGCGTCAGTACCGCTGGTACTGAGTATGTAAAGCAATAACTGAAAGCAAAATATGAAAACAACAATGTAACTGATGAAACTGAAGTAGGAAGGAATAGATTAACTGTCTGATAATGTAAGTCATACCTTCTCTTAATTATACTGGAAGGAATAGGAGTCATACCTGAGAATTTATCATTCTACTGTCGATCTACTCGTATCTACTGTAACACGGCATAACATGTCATAACATAACATAGCACACACACAAACCTTACCCGGCCCCCATAAGCCGGGAGGTACAACCAGCACAGAATCTACACCCCTACCCCGGTCATCCCATCTCCTATAACCCTGTAAGCGTCCTGCCGGTCCCCTAGATATGCACTTGGGCTCGCTGAGCCCCTGACTATAACTGCATCTGAGTTCGGAGGACTCCTGAATCAACACCCAGGCGTATCCGCTCGACAGGGGTGTGTAAAAACCGACCAAGACACAATATGGGGAAAATTGGCATCCCATCTTTGTCCCCTATGGGACAGCATGCCACTCCGTAGAGCGACGTATCCTCATCCTATGGAGGACGAGTCGATACAGCTATCAACCCTGGGGCGGTCATGGACGCTAGGTAATCCAACCCCAAACAATACAACGGTCTCAACTAATAATACTATCTGCATGTCCCACATGCTGAAGCTAATAGTGGTAAAGTATTGTATACACTATATGCTGGACTAGTGATAGTAATATATACGTACTTAATACATGCTGAGGCTGGTAATAGTATATATATGTAGAGATATAGTCTTCTGCCAGACTGTACTGGGGCTAATGCTGAACAAGATATAATGTTTCTGCTGAAAACTATGTTGTATACTGAGTTTCTATAGTAACATGATTTACTATTCCTAATATGCTTTCTAACCTCATTTTAACTTATCATTCTATTTCTGAGATGTCTTACAGATATTACATTACTTTACTGGGTTTCAACTGAATACAATGATATCCTAACATTCTGTATCACATCACATACTGAGCATGCTGTGCAGTTCTTAACACTTATATTAGAATCTATATCGTGCTAGCAAGTCTCGTGCTGATCATAACATAATGTTTCTAGTATCGTACCATCATTCATAATAAACATCATACATGGCTTCTGAATATTCCACTGGCCTTTAAATTACTGTACTGTACCAAGATTACTAACTTGCTGAGGAAACTAGCTTACATACCTTATCCTCGAACTATCCGTCTGTCGGACGAGGCTCGGCCAGTATTTCAACTATTTTCTCCCAACTGCATTCATAAATGTGCCAATCAATACTAAATACAGCATTATTGTAAAGAGTAACGTCGCTTTCGATATATTTTATAGCCTAAACTTAGGCTTATCGAAAGACGGTCGAAAACTCGCTATTTTTCAGCGGTCCATAAGGGAGAAATATTCACTTCGCAGCTAGGGACACATAGACACTAATTTAGAGCAATTCCACTTACCTTAGCTCGGTGGCTCGACGATTCGTCGGTCGTATTTCACGAAACTAAATCCGTAGGAATGCTCTCTGCTGCTAAATACCTCGGTATCTGAGGTTAATTTGAGTTTGGACAACGTTTAGCAGCGTAATCGGACGAAAATTATATTACTATTTCGTTCCTTTTTCCTTCTCCTACGTTTGCTCTCTGTTTTCTGAAGTTTATATGATTTAATTCTAAAATAAACCGAAGTGGGGCTTTATATACTTGGGCCTGGACAAGGCCAACGTGTCACGGAGCCAACGCGGAGGCCTCACCTCTGTGACACGCTGCCATCGCGGAGGGGCTCTGCCTCGGCTCCTTCCGCGATGGTTCGACAGATTTCTCGTCCGATCTTTTTCCCAGGCCTTTCTCTAGCACGTATGGCCTTCAAATATGCTTAACCAACGTGCGAATAGGTCATCTAGGTGCCGAGAATCCTACGGGGTATAATATTCTCCCTCCCTTAAGAACATTCGTCCTCGAATGTACACTGTTATCTAGAGGACTACTTAACTTACTTTCTGGAAAAAATTCGGCAGAGTTTCCCCTGTAATATGGACTATAGCAAAAACCTGAAATGCATAAAAGTCCAATACAGGTACTGCACGCAATACTTTAAAATCCACTGGATAACTAAGTATTAATCTTTCTCATTCACACACATACAACTATAAGGTACTACATAAGCAATAATACGGACATACCTGCCGCCTGACTAGGCCTGGAATAGGTGAGGATATTTGGTCCTCATATCTTCCTCCGCTTCCCAAGTCATCTCCTCTCGGTTCCTGTTAGGCCTCAATACCTTGATAGACGTAATATCTTTAGTCCTCAATCTGCGAATCTGCCTGTTTAAGATAGTTATTGGAACCTCTTCATAGACCAGCTTTTTCGTAACCTGGATATTCTGGACTGGGACTGCTCTGGAAGGGTCTCCTATGCATTTCCTCAGCATAGATACATGAAAGACCGGATGAATGGATTCTAATTTTGGAGGCAAATTCAACTCATATGCTACTCGGCCTGTCCTTCGACGAATCCGATAAGGCCCAACAAACCTCGGGCTGAGCTTATCTTTCTTACCGGACCTCATTATCTCTTTTATTGGGGATACTTCAGAAATACCCAGTCATACACATCAAACTCCAATTTTCTGCGCCGCACATCTGCATATGATTTCTGGCGGCTCTGTGCAGTCAGTAGGCATTCTTCGAATAAGCTTTACCTTTTCCTTTGACTGCTGAACAATGTCTGGGCCAACCAACACTGACTCTCCGATTTCAAACCAACCATTCGGCGATCTGCACTTTTGCTCGTATAATGCCTCAAAAGGCGCCATCTGGATGGCTGAATGATAGCTATTATTGTAGGCAAATTCAATTAACGGTAAATGCTCACTTTGGCTACTATCGAAATCTAGCACACACGCTCGCAATATTTCTTTGAGCGTCTGAATTGTGCGCTCAGTCTGCTCATCTGTCTGAGGATAGAATGCTGTGTTTAAATTAGTCTGCGTTTCCAGACCCCTCTGGAATGACTGCCAGAATCTAGTTGTAAACTGTGCTCCCCTATCAGAAATGATAGATACCGGCACTTCATGCAATCTAACTATTTCTCTGATATATAATTCGTCATAGTCCTCAGCCGAGAAGGTAGCTTTCACTGGCAGAAAATGAGCTAATTTTGTCAGCCTGTCAACTATTACCCAAATAGAATCATTTCCGCGTCTGGTACGGGGTAGTCCTGTCACAAAATCCATATTCACTGCTTCTCATTTCCAGAGAGGCACAGCTATGTCCTAAGTTAATCCGCCTAGTTTCTGATGTTCTGCTTTCACCTGTTGGCAGTTAGGACACTGGGCTACAAATTCAGCGATTTCTCTTTTCATACCTGGCCACCAGTAGTTTTCTTTGATATCATGGCACATTTTCGTCGCGCCTGGGTGGAGAGAATAACGGGCGTAATACGCCTCGCTCATAAGCTGCTGGCGATGCCCCAAAATATCTAGAACACAAATGCGGCCTTTATATCGCAACACTTCATCCCCGGTTATCTGAAAATATGTCACCTCTCCTTACTGAACCTTGTGTTCAAGTTGAACCTGGCTAGGGTCTCCATACTATCGTTCCTTTACTTCCACCACTAACGACAACACTGCAACATTCTGTATTATCGCTCTGTTATCCTTTATTTCTGCTATGTGAACGGCTAAACCGGCTAACTAGTGTAATTCTCGGGTCTATTCTCGCTGTCCAGGCTGCAAGTATGCCAACTCCCCATAGATTTACGGCTAAGGGCATCTGCTACCATATTAGCCCTTCCTGGGTGATACAAAATTTTCACTCTTTAAGGCATAAACTACTGCAGCTAACTCCAGGTCATGGGTAAGATAATTCTTTTCACGTTTCTTCAACTGCCTGAAAGCATAAGCTATTACTTTACCATGCTGCATCAACCCTCTGTACCTCCTGGCGATACTAACACTGGAGCTGATGTTAACCTGGCTTTTAACTATTGGAAGTTCTGCTCACACGCCTCAGTCTACTGGAACTTTGCTGCCTTCTGTGTCAATTTAGTCAGAGGTGCTGCTAAGGTGGAAAATCCTTCCACAAACCCTCTGCAGTACCCGGCTAACCGCAGGGATTGCGTACTTCGATCGGAGTGGTAGGTCTAGGCTATGTCTTCACTATTTCGATTTTCTGTATATCTATCTGTACACCAGCCTCCGACACAATGTGACCAAAAAGGCTACTAAACTCAACCAAAATTCACATTTACAAAGAATTGGCATATAACTAACGGTCATACTGGTTTATTATGCCGGAGAATCTGACAAGTAATCTACCGGTATAGCTAGAGCTTATCTGGCCTTCTGGCCGTATGCTAAGGCTACTTGTTGCTAAGGTAACCTTGAACGACTATCTGCACACCATGTGCCCGTATCTGATCAGGGGGTCCTGATATTGACCATGACCTCTAATGATCTGACTGCATAACCTTAAATAACTGAATAGTCGGGTTGAATGACCCGAATGTGGCAGTAGTCTAACAATGCTCTAACCGTTCTACTTGAGTACTTATAGTTCGTGCATAACCACAGACTTGTGGGCATCTAGTTGCTCTGTTATTTTGCTTAAATCACTGTAAGGCTGGGCTTAATCAACCTTACTCCCAGGCGATCAATCTCTGGATCCTCACGGGGAGTCTACTGATCCCCTGGTCTTAATAAACACTGTGCTAGCAGGGTACTATCAATTTCTTACGCCTTGTATGTATCCACTTGGATTTATACTGCTATTCCGGGGAATTCTCGGTCTTATGAACTATTCTGTAAATACTAGTCTTCTGCTAGGGCTCTGTATCTAAATATCTTACGAGAACCAGCTGAAGTACTAGTCTGTCGCTGACTACTGATGTGGACCCTTCTTTGGGGTACCCACGGGTATTCTGACTGGGGCGGCCGGCTGACTTATGGGGTGTTTCACATAATAACTGCTAGGTTGACTAAGGCCGACTCTCACCTACAAGGCTGGGAAAATGACGTACGACCACTTAACATACTAGAAAAAATTTGGTATTGCTAATCTCTGAAATTTGCCTATTCGGCCTCTAATCCTGGTTCTAGCATATGCACTAATGTTACCGATCTTCAGGGATGCTTCCCTACTAATGCAGGCACCAGCTGGTCGGTAGACCGTCTAACTGCGCCCTTATCATCTAGCCATCTGGTTTAGGTCATTAACTCTGGTAAGCTCCTAGAGCCTAGATCTGGAAACAACACGTAAGTCTATTAACTTAATAACTGAGAACTGAGATAGTTTCTATGACTTCATACGTAATTCACACTTAATCTGCCCTTTCTCTTCTCCTTTCCCTTTCTCCTTTCTTCTCTCCTTTTCTTTCTTTCTTCTCCTTTTTTTGGCAAGGGGGGGGGGGTCCTGCAATGCAATTTGTACATGCTTTCTATTACTAATCAACATCTGTAATTGTACCCCTTATAGGCGGCTACTCACAGCATATCTATTATCTGTACATATATATATATATATATATATCAACAGCTACGTACAATATGTACTGAATTCTGCGGTAATACATAATCTCTGACATGCTCTGCTGAGTCTCATCCCGTACATGATACACCGCTTCTATGGCCTAATAATATCTCCTACCCTGACTTATCATTTCATTGTATTGTCACCCCATTCTGAAAGTAACAAACATAAACACTTTAGTTATTGTCTGCTGTTTGAAATTCTGCCACTCTTGCGATGTGGGGTCGACGTTCAAATCTTGTAGCCTTACTAGGCATATATTGAGAGCCCATGACTGCCTGCTGGGCCTTATCTCTAGGATACACTAGATTAGAATTGTTGTATCGGTAACTTCTTAACTTTTCCATAGCGGACATACTGCGGTATTCTGAACCGCAATCTTACTGTCAGCCCGAGGCTTAATCCTTAATATGATATTCTATCAATCCGGGGGTAATCCTAATTTCCCCACAACATCTGACACTCCTGTTTCTTCCCCTCATCCTGCTTAAGCTGAACTCTGGGGTTCAAGGTACCTGCTTTTCATTATTAATAAGATTACTGGTCAAGTATCAATTCATAGTTCCCCTGACTTGCAATCAGACCTATCTGATTCACATGACCTCTCACCCTTTCGATATCACAACTGAATCATATCTATAATCTTACAGGTATATCTTACTGTCTATTAGCGTATATGGCGGACTTAGCCTTTTTCTGACTCAAACTTGACTATTACTAAGCATTTATTACTAACAAGTCTTTTACCCCTGCTTCGGGTAAGCTAACAGTCTTACTTTCTTTACTGGCTTGTTGTCATAAGGGTCTGCACAGCTTACGTAATCATAGGGGCTCTTTATACTTTCTAATACTTACTAGGATCAATCAGCCCATCTTTACTTACTGCTTGATTTGGCAACCCCATCTCAAGTCTTATGCCCATTTACTATGCGGGCATCAAAATCAAGAGGTAGGAATAACCATTTTCTTATTGCAACAAATAAAAACATTTAACTGTACCATATCCGAAAAGATGTGTTTGGGATTCCTGCATTTCCCTCTCTTTCTTATACTTACCTGGTGGTCTGACCTTGTCTGTAATCTTAATCAGATCTCATATAGCTAATAAATAAATCAACTCATATGCACATTACACTCCTGACTTCCTATTCTGACGTTATCAACGTATACTGGGGATAGTACCGATAAAGGTATCATGCTGGGAGGTCTCGGGTACCTCCTCCTGCTACCGTAGTTATCATGTAATTGGCTGATTCCTTCTTCTGTTGCTATATCTGATCTTCTGCCTGTAATAGGGTAATGCTGATCTCCCTTTGTATCTGTAATCAAAGAATACGATAAGTTTTTAGAGACTCCACCCTATACTGTACTGCTCTAAAGCACGACTGACTGAGAAGGAAGGGTAACCATCCTATCATGCCTCGCAGCCTCCTGCCTATAATATGTGGTGCACAACACATCCATAGACAAGACTCTACTTAGCACGGCTTGCAGACTCCCTGGGACACGACCTGCTCAGATACCAAGTTTGTCACACCCCGCCTTGGGGGGTATGACTGGCACCTGGTGCCCTACTAGGACCTGAACTGCTGGACTGCTAAGCCTGGGCACATCTGGTGCCTGGCTGGCTCTAATTCACATTTCTGGAACAAAGGGCTATACAACGGCTGTAAACACAGCCCCCGGCCCATTGGCCTATAGCCTCATGTACCTGTACTAACAGCTGACCAGAAACATGTCAATATAGGGGAACCTATGCGGGCCGACAAGGCCACCATGCTGTCTAGTTATCTGAAACTTAATCATAGAATATTAGAAAGCTACGTGACCGGCAAGGTCACCACTACTGTCAAGCTATGGCCCCACACGGCCAACATGAAAGAAACAGAAGTACTAACAGCTAACAACTGCACGGCCTCACACGACCGGCTCATCTGACCACAGGGAACATATACAGACTGCAAGCCTCTAGGAATAGCAATATAAATGATCGGGACAGGGCCCCGACCTACCCGTACTATACAACAAAAGAAAATGAAGTACACCTCTGGAATTCAGTCTCCGAATGACATGAGCTGAATACTCGATCGCTGACAGGAATCACGTGGTATTGCCTGCTCGTCTATGAGTACCTGCAGGCAAGTAATGCAGCGCCCCACCGGGCGTCAGTACCGCTGGTACTGAGTATGTAAAGCAATAACTGAAAGCAAAATCTGAAAACAACAATGTAACTGATGAAACTGAAGTAGGAAGGAATAAATTAACTGTCTGATAATGTAAGTCATACCTTCTCTTAATTATACTGGAAGGAATAGGAGTCATACCTGAGAATTTATCGTTCTACTGTCGATCTACTCGTATCTACTATAACACGGCATAACATGTCATAACATAACATAGCACACACACAAACCTTACCCGGCCCCCATAAGCCGGGAGGTACAACCAGCACAGAATCTACACCCCTACCCCGGTCATCCCATCTCCTATAACCCTGTAAGCGTCCTGCCGGTCCCCTAGGTATGCACTTGGGCTCGCTGAGCCCCTGACTATAACTGCATCTGAGTTCGGAGGACTCCTGAATCAACACCCGGGCGTATCCGCTCGACAGGGGTGTGTAAAAGCCGACCAAGGCACAATATGGGGAAAACTGGCATCCCATCTTCGTCCCCTGTGGGACGGCATGCCACTCCGTAGAGCGACGTATCCTCGTCCTATGGCGGACGAGTCGATACAGCTATCAACCCTGGGGCGGTCATGGACGCTAGGTAATCTAACCCCAAACAATACAACGGTCTCAACTAATAATACTATCTGCATGTCCCACATGCTGAAGCTAATAGTGGTAAAGTATTGTATACACTATATGCTGGACTAGTGATAGTAATATATACGTACTTAATACATGCTGAGGCTGGTAATAGTATATATATGTAGAAATATAGTCTTCTGCCAGACTGTACTGGGGCTAATACTGAACAAGATATAATGTTTCTGCTGAAAACTATATTGTATACTGAGTTTCTATAGTAACATGATTTACTATTCCTAATATGCTTTCTAACCTCATTTTAACTTATCATTCTATTTATGAGATGTCTTACAGATATTACATTACTTTACTGGGTTTCAACTGAATACAATGATATCCTAACATTCTGTATCACATCACATACTGAGCATGTTGTGCAGTTCTTAACACTTATATTAGAATCTATATCGTGCTAGCAAGTCTCGTGCTGATCATAACATAATGTTTCTAGTATCGTACCATCATTCATAATAAACATCATACATGGCTTCTGAATATTCCACTGGCCTTTAAATTATTGTACTGTACCAAGATTACTAACTTGCCGAGGAAACTAGCTTACATACCTTATCCTCGAACTATCCGTCTGTCGGACGAGGCTCGGCCAGTATTTCAATTATTTTCTCCCAACTGCATTCATAAATGTGCCAATCAATACTAAATACAGCGTTATTGTAAAGAGTAACGTCACTTTCGATATAGTTTATAGCCTAAACTTAGGCTTATCGAAAGACGGTCGAAAACTCGCTATTTTTCAGCGGTCCAAAAGGGAGAAATATTCACTTCGCAGCTAGGGACACATAGACACTAATTTAGAGCAATTCCACTTACCTTAGCTCGGTGGCTCGACGATTCGTCGGCCGTATTTCACGAAACTAAATCCGTAGGAATGCTCTCTGCTGCTAAATACCTCGGTATCTGAGGTTAATTTGAGTTTGGACAACGTTTAGCAGCGTAATCGAACGAAAATTATATTACTACTTCGTTCCTTTTTCCTTCTCCTGCGTTTGCTCTCTGTTTTCTGAAGTTTATATGATTTAATTAGTGGAGATTTATATACTTGGGCCTGGACAAGGCCAACGTGTCACGGAGCCAACGCGGAGGCCTCACCTCCTTGACACGCTGCCATCGCGGAGGGGCTCTGCCTCGGCTCCTTCTGCGATGGTTCGACAGATTTCTCGTCCGATCTTTTCCCAGGCCTTTCTCTAGCACGTATGGCCTTCAAATATGCTTAACCAACGTGCGAATAGGTCATCTAAGTGCCGGGAATCCTACGGGGTATAACAATAATTTAGACAAATATTAAGATAAGATTGTTAGAGGAGGGGCGGCATAGATGTTGAGAGTGAGAAGTGACAATCAACATAAAATGCTATTTATGAAATTTATATTTCTTATTCTCGTAAGAAAATGGAGTACTAAAGAAATATAGGGTGTGTTTGGTATGAAGGAAAAAATTTTCATGAAAAATAAGTGATTTTCTTATTTTCTCGTGTTTGATTAGTAAAGAGAAAATACTGTCCTAAGAGCATTTAGGTATAATTTGAACAAATACTACGGCATAAGACCCAGATCCCCATCCTTTCCCACAGACCCGAACCTCTGTCTTGACCTCGATTTGAGGCCCAATATGACCTCGACCTTAGAAATGAGCTGACACCAGCACCGACCCAAGATATAAAACTGACCCGACCCCTACTCGAGACATAACTTAAGGTCAAGTTTCGGGTTTAGAAGCTAAGGTCAGTGCTAGGAGTCAGGTCTTGAGTTAAGATCGAAAGTCGGGTTTTGGATCAAGGGTTGAGGTCGAGGCCATGATTCGAGTCTCAAGTCAGGGTCGGGAGTTGGGTCCTAGGATAAGGTTAGGGTTAGGAGTCGAAGTTGGGTCTTAAGTTCAAATTTTAGGTAGAGGTCGAATTTGGATCCCAGGTCAGGGTTGAAGTCGTGATTCGAGTAGGGATCTGATCTCAAGTTGGGGACAGGGTCGAGTATCGGTTCAAGGCGGGGTTTAACAATCGGGTCTTAAGTTGTGATTGAATATCAAATCAGGGTGGTGGTCGGATCGAGAGTTGAGTCATGTGTTGGGGTCGATAGTCGGGTTGGGGTTGTGTCTATGTTTCGAATTCTGAGTCAAGGCCGAGGTTAGGTCAAAGCCATATCTAGGATTAGGATCGGGTAGGGAGATGGCTCGGGGTCAGGATTCGAATCCTAAATCATGTTTGGGTATTAAAATGAGGTGGGGGATGAAACTTCAATCATAGGTCAAGGTAGAAGTCGAGGTCAGGAATTGAGTACCAAATTAGGGTGGTCGGGAGTCGGGGTTTGACCCTAGATTTGGGTTCCAAGTTGGATTCAGGATCAAGAGTTTGGTCTTGGATCGATGTCAGATCCCAGATCGGGAGTCAGGTCCTTGATTATGTTTGAAGTTGGGGTCGGGAGTCGAATTGAGGCCGAGTCTATATTTTGGTTCTCTAATCGAGGTCGGGGTCAAATTCAGGTCTTGAATTAGGGTCAGGTCGAGAGATGGATTTTGATTCATGATCATGAATCAGGTTAGGGTCGAGTTAAGTTCAGATCTCGAGTCAAAGTTGGGAGTCGAGTCTTGGATCGATGTTTGAGAGTTAGGTCTAATTAGGCTGGGCGTTGGGGTCGAGGTTCGATCTCGAGTCGGGGTCATGAATCAGGTCGGCATCAATCAGATTTCACGTTGGGATCAACAATCAAGTCTGGTTTGGGGTTTTTAATCTCGAGTCAGGGTTGAGACCCATTTCAGGGTCAGGGTTTAATCCTAGGTTAAAGAGGGAGCCGAGGCTCAAATTAGAATTGAGTTGAAGTCGACTCAGGGTTCTAAGCTGGGGTCGAGATCAGAATTGGGAGTCGACCAGGACTAAAAGCTCGAGACTCGATGAAGGGGAGGGGAGGAGTTGGCTTGAGCAGAGGGGTAAGGGTGGACGGGGTAAGGTGAAGGCGGATGTTGAGACAATTAAAGGGAGGAATGAGTGGTGGGTTAGGGGAGAAGGTGTGAGCCAAAAGCCAAAGGTGGGAGTGGGCCAGGGTCACGCAATGGGGTGGTAGGTCGAGGTGTTGAGGGTCGGTGGTCGATGACCTATGGTGTATGTGTGGATTCGGTGGTGATGGTGAGGTTGAAAGGAAGTCTTGAAAAATATTTTTTTTATTTAATGTAGGAAAGCCATTTTTTTTTAAATTGAAAAAACACAAATTCATTTAAAAATTATTTATCAAAGATATTTAAAGGAATCAAATATAAAATAATTGAACACACCAAACACACTAGTATTCTACAACATTTAAACCAACCAACCAACCATAATACATTTGCTTTCTTGTGTACAATTCTTTTTATGATGAATAATATATAATAGCAGTTACATTGCTTCTTAAAAAAAATAATGCCTATACTAGTAGTTGATTTCATGGCATGATATACCCGAATGAATAACTATGGCAAATAAAACTTGAGATGTACAATGAAGAAATTTCACGTATTATATATTTATTATAAATAACTATGCTTTAAAATATTTTTCGTTTGCGTTCCAAAGAATTTCTTTTTTCCAAATTCTCAAATCCTGCATCCAAATTCTCAAAGAATTTACTTGTATTTCTGCATTTCGAGAAAGATGGAATTTTTGGATATCGAATTTTTTTCATTGAATGTATTTTTAAATTTTGGTTTGTATTTTTATATTTTGAAAGAGAAATTTTTTGACAAATTTATGTATTTCGTCTTTATTTGCATCATGTATGAATTATTTCTTTAAGTATGAGATATAATTTTTATTATTTGTATTCTTATATATACTTTTATATTTTTTGTATTTTGCATTGATTGTATTAATTACGTAAACAAATGTACTTAATACAAAATGTATTCATTGCGTGAACGAATACAATTATTACAAACTGTATTTATTACGCGAATGAATACATCAAGTACGATCATATGACAATATGTTAATTCCAATCAAATTATAATTACTTATAAAACTTTCTCCCGGTGAATCATTGTTATCTAGCAAAATGAGGAACAAAGCAAAAAGAGCTTCTTCTTCTTTTTTTTTTCCAAATTATTTTCCTATAATTTCCTAGGATACTAGAATGAAAAAGGAAATTGAGAACCTATGCTTTTGTCTTAAATTGTTTCCTTAGAAAAATAAGAAGTTTCTTTTTACTTTTTTTTTTAAAGAAAAATCATATCCGACATTATAGTATTAATTAAGTAATATATTTCTAAAAATTAAGCATAATTTAAATAAATAATTTTATAGTTGGAGCTATTAATTGTTTATTTTTTTATGAATTACTAAAAATTAAATAATATATCCAAAAAAAGGAAGTAGTGACTTTTTATTAGGCCCGTTATTATTATCACTAAGAAATATGATAAATAAATTAAAAAATTTCACCTTTTAATATAAAATTTTGGACTTTAGCATTGAGAATAGAAAATTGGGCAAATGAATGCCAAATCAAATAATTAAATAAAAGAAGAGTCATTATTACCAAATTGAAACAAAAGAAACTTAAAACAACATCACACGTGCACAAACTCAATCACCCAAAAAATATATATATATAATATATATACAGAAAAACGTAATTATTAGAGAGAGGAAATTGAATTTGGAAATGGGAAAAGAAATAAAAAGCCAAATAACAAAGGAAGAAATAATTAGATGATTGAGATAGAAAGTTGTTTGGGCCCTACTTAATTGAGTACTAATTTGATTAATTCTTTTCTTTCTTTTGCTGAATTTAAGAAAAAATGCCAGCCAAAATGGTGAACAAAACAAAAGGGAACCCGCAATTGTGGCTGAGTTGGTTGAGTCAGAAATTTTTTAAATGTGAACTCTCAAGGTTAATATTTTTTGTGTGTTTTTTTAATTGAGCTTGTTGTACGAATTTATCTAGTGTGTTTCACCTCTCTTATATAATTTACAGGCTATTATATTAAAATAATATTTATTCTGTGCACATTCGAAGAATAACAATTGCAGATTTTTTCAGTATAAAAGGGAAAAAAAAAGGGGTAGGATTTTAGATGGGGATAAAGCCAAAAAGAAAAGTATTATGATATATAAACTTACATAATAAATGATGATTTAGCTAATGATGATATAATTAGTAGTGTTTAATAATTACTAATTTTGTGCTTATATTAAAAGTGGGCCATAATTTCTTTTTGGAGAGGGAAGTACATGAGATAAAGATGAAAGAGTGAAAATCATTGCCACACGAGAAGATATGACAGGAGAGAGTTCAAGGGGGCCCACCAAATAATTTCAACATGAAACGAAATGGGCCATACATTGTGGGCCTACATGAACATGTACTGAAACTCATTGTCCTTTTTTTCAGGGCCGGAGAGGCCTGTTTGTGATTTTTAATATATCCCACCAATAAAGCCCAGCCTGTATGCAGCTCACTAGGTAAATTACCATTTAATGCTAAGTAACATCAAACTTTTTTACAGTTTCTCACTTTTACTTTCTCCATTTTTCTTCTTCCAAAATTTTTACAGTTGCAGTTGTTAAAAAACTAGACTGAACTTATGGATAAATTGTTACCCGCAATTCGTATTTATATCAAATTATATAAATTTGTTAAAATTAAATAACTTTATAAAGTGAGAATACATGTTAATTAGCGATAGTTAAATGCTAAAAGTTTCTGTATACACACATATTATGCATTTATTGGCTTGTATATACATTAAGTACATGCAAATATTTACCGAACTAATGCAAGATACAACTTTCTTTTAAAAAATTTCACAGTCAGTATTCCGTATACATTTTTGTAATCTTTCATTAATTCGAGTTCGTGTCGCGTAAAATTTATTAAAAAGGAAAACGCTTCCGGTAAAAACAAAAAAATTATATCACGATAGTAAGCATAGCTGCAGATTTGAATTTTCATGGTAAATATACAGATCTTTTATTACAGTATATGTATCACCTGGTGACTAGAATATTAAAATAGCTATAAATTTTATTTATCAAGGTACAAGAATAAAATAATTAGCTATAAATATATATTCTTGGTGACAAAAGTTTTATCATTATAGCCACGATACAAAAACAAACTTAAATCGATAGCCACAATATTTTTTGGTTACGATATACTATATGAAATTAGTCATTGTGATTAAAGTATTTAGCCACAAAATTCTTCAGACTTAGGCACCAATGTATTTATAATAATTCATTGAAGTTGTGGTTGAGTTTAATTTTAAAATTTTCTTCTGGTTAAATTTTGTTGGGGTCACGTAATTCAAAATAGGTTTACCGTTATCATATCAACAATACAAAAGACATTTTTTAATCCTTAGTCACACAACATAAAAAACAAATTTCTAGCTACAATATACTATAGAAAAAATCATTATGGCTTAAAGTGTTTATTCGTCAAATCTAATTACAATATATGTTGTAGCTATATATACGCATAACATCTTTATATTTATTTTCCCCATAATTGAGGGTAGAGTATAGTAAATTCGATATTCTTGTCTCCTCATTTTTCAAAATTATTGTCTCATTCTAAATTCAAACACTAGGTCTCCTGTAGTTGCAAAATGCCTAATATTTTAACAAAAAACACAAAGTCTTAATTACTGTATCATTTACGTGTTAACAGTGATTTTATTCAATTCGTTTGGTAATAATTAATGTGTTTACCTAATATGTGAATTTCTATATATGTTGCCTAGAATTTGTTTGAAATAGAGTAAAAGACAAAACAATAAAACTTTTTTGTCTTAAACAGTTCTTCATATTGAAAAAAGTTGTTGAACATAATGTTAACTAATTTGTTGGAGAAGTCTTAAAAAATATTCTAAAGTAGGTACCTAAAAGATTTGACTTTCAATGTTATATTAGATAAATAGACACAACATTTTAAGCTGTTTCAGTTCAACTTCTGTTTTTGTTTTTTCCTTCATGTCAGTAAATATATATAAAGAACACGATCCATAGTTCTAATACGTACTAACAGTGAAAAAAATATTTTCGATCATTTTTGAGGTATTAATTAATATGAAAAATATTATACTTTAACAGGAAATTACTTCTACCTTTGGCTTATTAGTTGTTTTCTTACATTTGATTCTTCATCTGCCATATCACATTTTGAATTCTGCTTGTATTCTTCTTATATTTTTTGTGAGTTAGTGATGATTCCAAACCTAAAAAAATTGAGGGCAAAAAGGTAATTTGACCGAATTAGTAGGTTCGAGCCGTTATTTACAACTTATTGGGACTGGTTGGTTGATTTTCAAAGGTTTCGGTAGGTTTACTTTTTACGAAACTAGTCACTTAATAGTTAAGAAGGGTTCCGACAATCAAAACTGGCAAACAAGGTTGAAATTGTAATTTGACAATAAATAAAAGTTCACAGACGCGGGCCCAAAATTCAAAGACAATAGAGGCACTACAAAGACAAATGCATGATAGAGGAAGAAATGTCACAAAACACCACCTAGTCTAAAATTTTACTAAGCATGCACCCATAGAACTAATGTTCTAATATATAAATATAAATTAAATAGAACTAGCCCAGATTTATTAGACCGTCCTCTTAAAATATATCATAATTCTTTAAAAGAATATATATATACAGAGGTAGATCCAGAATTTTTAAAATTTATTGGTTTAAACTTTTAAAATTTTAGGATTGAACCCATTATATTTTTAAAGTTATAAGTTCATGCCTATTATTTATTATAATTTTACTCTGCATTAAAAGTTATGAGTTCAATTGAACCCATTAATATTGGCACATCCACCTCTATATATACACACACATCAAGTATTTTCAAAATTAATTAAACAAAGCTTTTTCTTTGACAAAAATTCAAGGAACCAACAATTTTTTGGAAACATTTCATGGCATATTGAGCAGACGTACGACGTTGTTTTACATGTGAGCAGCAGCATTTCTGGGTTATTTGTGAGTTCACACATTTGATGCCAAAATGTACTGTTCATAATAATATTTACAACATGAGCAAAATTGAGCTTATCTTCATCCCCCAAAAAAATTGTCAAAAATTAATTTCAGGTCAAATTTATACTCTATAATGCGATTTTATTTAGGATATGTTCGGTACGAAGAAAATTTTTTTAGAAAAATAAGTAGATTTTTTTTTTATTTTCTTATGTTCGGTAAATAAACAAAAAAAAATTATCTCTAGACAAATCTTATGAGAGGTGGGGGTGGGGGTAGGGAGTGCGAGGGTGAGGACTGCTGAATTGGGATGAAGATAAGGTGTGTTGGAGGGCAGAGATGACACAAACAATATATAATGTCACTTGTAAAACTTATTTTTCATACTTCCACTAGAGAAATTATTTTTCTCATTTTTAAAAAAATTTATTTTCCTAGAGAAAATAATTTTAAAAAAATTTAACCAATTAAATATTAAAAAAAAATTAAAAAATATTTTCATTCTCATCTAACACACTCTTAAACAAGCGCAAGTTGCGTCGAAGAATTTTGCTACAACAAGTACCCTCACACACGCAATTGGTGTTTTACTCTACATATCTAAGATAAGTTCATTTGTTTTATTTTATATGATATTATAAGTATTTAAAAAGGTTAAATAATTTTTTTTAATTGTATATTGTTTAAATTATTAAAAAATATAAAAAGAGATAACTTATAGTAAGTTGGACTGTGGTACTTCGAAGCCTCTTATTCTTTCTGAAAAGATAAAATAGCTTTTTCATCTAAATTGAATTTCAGAGTTCAAAATACAAACGTAAAAACATTATTTAATTCTAATATAAATTCACACATAATTGTCTTTCTTTTAAGAAAATAGAATAAAATTTACTTATTCAGAAACTACATTAAAATAATATAAACATAATTGGTTTAAGAATACTTTTAACATCTTAATATATCAAAGATAAGATTCATTTGACAGTGCTCCAATATTAATTAATTAACTACTCTCCTTATTTCCCCCTCAAAAATGAAATCTACCCTTATTTCCCTCGAATTCTCTAATTCGAATTCTGAAAATTGTGAAATTCTCCGCATCGTAGATCTAAACTATTTAAGTAAGTAAATTTTAAATACTAGATAAAAAAAATGCTCGTTGAATTGATAAATAATTATTGATGTGAAAACACATAGGTGGAAAACTGATCTATAAATAGAGATCAAAAAGAGTAACTTTTAGAGGAGGAATTATAGGTCACATGTGAAAACAAATTTAGCCAAATGTAAAAAATGTTTTCACAAAATATGAAAAAGGAAAGCCATTGGAGAAGACTAGCTTCTATATATGTTTATGTAGGTCAGAAAACCCAATGAAGCCGAAACCATTCCGCTTTTTTTCCCTGCTAAAATGGATGGTTTGGTTCAGTATCAGATTTAGAATTTCTTTTTATTGAAAGGGTTTGAAAAAAAAATATATAATATTTAAAATCTCAAATTAAATATTATCAATAAATCAACATCTACTCTTATATTTACTTAATTCAAAAGTTATATATACACATTAAAAAAATAAAAATAAAAATCTTATATTTAACACAATTTTTTATCAAAAATTTTACATAAACACCCTCGCCATCCCTAAATCCGCCTCTGATTTGATTACTTCACTTTTTCCCTGAATTTCAGTAAGCACTACAAATTAGTTGTTGCATGTAAACAAATTTAAAAGAGTGGGCTCCATTTGCAGCTGTACTCCTGTGCCTTATCTTGTCATTTCTCTAACTGAATTATTGCTATCTTATTTTCAAAATTCCCTTCTAACCTTTCTACTCTTTTCTTTATTCTTCTTTTTTTTTAAATAAATGATAAATTACAAGTTTTTAAAAAATTTTAATTTGTATATTTGAAGTTTTCTTTATTTTTAAAACGATTGAACTAGTTATACAAATTTATATACTTCGATTATGTTTTAAAATCGGCTTTTTGTGGGCCTCCCCCATTTTCATGGATTGATTGATTTATTTGTTCATAAGTATGCATGTACATAAGTCGATGCAGTATGTTGAATTCGGAGGGTTAATAATATTTTTGATTCTTTATTGTTATTTAAAAAACTTAATTTAAACATTTATGATATTTAATTAAGTACAGTTAAATTTTAATCACTTGAAATGTGCACTTTTTAAATCCTTTTGTGTGTCAATATTTATGAATTTTTTAAGTTTTATTATTTAGTTACTCATATATTATGTTAAGTTTGCAATTTATTTTAATATACTTTTAAAAATAGTTTAATATAATATATTTTTTAAATAAAAGGATTAATTAATTCATTCATAATGTTGTATTTCCTTTATTACGTAAGAAAAGTACAAACTTTTTTTTATTGTCAGTTGATTGTTTTATATCATTTAAATAAAACAATTTGTATGAAAATAAAGAAGAAAAAGATAAGGTTGGCTCAGTCTATACATCATTCAGTGTCGTGAAATTGTCAGTGACTTTCTTACATCACTCGTGAAACACAAGACATAACCCATGATGCTTTTTAGGGCTTTTTTGACTATACTGAAGTCATCAAATAAATTATCTAGTAAATATATCAATGAAAATAGGAAAAACTACATAGTTATTTTATTGGAATAAATTATTTATAATCCGTTATTTCTTTATTTTCATACTCCTTAATTAATTATAGAAAACATTTAATCTCGTAATCTTTCATCATATCACTATAGTATAATATCTATATACTGACATGATATCACTGAGGATGAACAGTCCTTCAGAAATACACTCCTCAATCTTTCATAATACTATCAGTCTATCACAGTATATTTCATATATTGACATGCTATCATGAAGGACTGCTTAGGCCATTCAATGAGACACTCTTCAATTCTTCGTGATACCATCTATATTCATATACTGTCATAGTAATAAGCAGTTCTTCAAAGATACACTCCTTAATCATTCATGATATCATCACAGTATATTCATGTACTGACATGATATCACTGATGACCACTTATGCACAAAAGACCTTTCAAACTCAAAATAAGGTATAACTGGTAATTACTTTGAATCAATTGAGTATACCATGAATTAACATAAAAGGAGATATTTTGACATAATTAATTTAATTTTATGATCTATTCTATGTATTTTTCCAATGAAATTAAAGCAAGAAATGGCCAAAAGAAAGTTTTACGCCTAGAGCAAAGCAGGCCCAACGCAACCGTGTGGCCCATATCTTTTGGACCGCTAATTAAGTAGCATTTCAAAACTATTTAGTGTTTATTTATTTTTAACGCTATAAATAAAATTTTGATAAAAATATTAGTAGTTAAAACACAAAAATACCTTCAGAAATATTTTATCGGTATGAACTTCATAAATTATTTTTAAAATTTAAATCGATAAAGATTTAAATTTTATGCATTTATGAAATTTGAATAAAGACCTTAGTTTTGCGATTATAATTTGGCCTTCAGAACTAGGTCATAGCTTCAATTCCTATTTTTTCCAACTTTTATATTGGTATTAATATTGTTTAAACTTCTTGCATTCTTTCTTTTTGGTATAATATTATGAGCAATTTTATATATTGATAAAGAAAATTCAATAGTAGTATAATCTGCCACCAAAAGTCTAATATTTTAAACGGCTTAATTTAATTTCATGCTCAATTTTGATTCTTTTTTTTCCTCTTTATTCATTTTTTTTATTTCTCTACTCTTTTAATTTTTGGTCCAACTCAGTTTGAACTTTTTGGACTCCAAGGTTTGTCTCCAAACCTTCAGCTAAGCATCCGTCACGCGTTTCGTCAATCAAAACTATGTCATATGCAAATAACATACACCATAGTACCTCCCCCTAAATTTGCCGTATATGCTGTATGAAGGGGGTGTTGGCCAGTTAAAAACTCTCATGTTTGGAAGATGAACGTTGCGAAGATGAGGATGTTGCGATGGATGTATGAGCATACTTGGAGAGATAGGATTAAAAATAAGGATATCCGGGACAAGGTGAAAGTAGCATCAGTGAAGGACAAAATGCGGGAAGTGAGGTTGAGATAGTTTGGATATGTGCAGAGGAGATGTCCGAATACCCTAGTGCGGAGGTGTGAGAGATTGTTGAAGGATGGTTTCAAGAGAGGTAAAAGTAGGCTGAAGAAGTATTGGGGAGAAGTGCTTAGACAGGATATGACGTAGTGTTAACTTACTGAGGATATGACCCTAGATAGGAGGTTATTGAGGACACACATTAGGATTGTAGGTTAGCAGAGAATAGAGTGTGTTTTAGCAAATCCATCCATACTAGAAATTGTAGTATTACTCCTCTAGTATCTTGTATGTAGAGTCTAATATTATCTATTGTTTCTTGGACCTTTTGTATCATGTTATTTTTTTTTTCCTTAGATGTTGTCATGACATGTTTTGCTCCATCTGTTATTTTCTCTTTTGGATTGCTTTGATGTGTTTATCCTTGAGTCGAGAGTCTATAAAAAACAACCTCTCTATTTTTGAGATAGAGGTGAGGTCTACATACACTCTACTGAGTATGTTTTTGTTGTTGTACTCCTTTAATTTTTTTTCTCCTTTTCTTTTTTCTCTTTTTTTTTCTTTATTCTTTATCTTTTTCTCCTTTTCCATTCATGTTTAATTTTTATCATAATCTAATTTCATATTCAATTGACTTTTTTTTCTGTTTTCTTTTCTTTTTTATTTTATTTATATTTATATTTATTTTTTATTTGTTCTCCATGATCTAATTTCATTTTGTTTTTTGCTCTTTTTCTTTATTCTTTATTTTTAATTTCTGATAATTTTCATTGATGCTTGTTTCAGTCCTTCAGTTATACTCATCAATCTTCTATGATACCATCATAGTTGAATATTTGTTGAGGTTCGAAAGAAGTATTTGCTTACTGTATCCAGCAATGAACCACGAGGGGGCTAATAGGGTGGGAGGAGATCATGAAAAACTTCCATGTCTCGAGGATATCCCCAGGCAAATACTAACAAGGTATTATAAAGGACATGTTTATTTTGATATTTTAATTTTTTTATTAAAAATTAAATAATATAATAGTATAAGAAATTTAATTACAACATATATCAATAGTCTTTTTTATTTACCAAACTACTAGATTATTTATAAAACTACCAAACTATATATTTATATATAACACACAATTTTTTAATAAATATTATTAAATTCAGATTAGTTGTTAAACTTTCTATTTTATAGCACACTTATCAATGAAAAGTAATCATTTTGTTTTATCACACTTATCAAAAATATATCTTTCTCTTTCTTCAATATTATGTAGTTTCCTTAAAAATCTAACTCCCTTCTTCTCCAAAATTCCTTAATACTCTAAATCTCTATCAACTTTTAGACTTTCTTAATACTCTAAATCTCTATCAACTTTATACTAACCCAATAATTTAAAAGGGAATAGGATTAAAAATTATTATATTATAAACTAAATAATATCACTCAAAATTTAAGAGCATATTCGACCATAAATATAATTCATATAATTATTGATTGGCAAAGTAATAACATAAAAACAGATACAATCAATTTATATACATAATACATTCTTTAGATGAGAAATTTTTTTTAAAAATGCAAATATATATAAACTGGCAACCTAAATTTCTACCTAATTTCAAAACACTTTTGTTATGCCAACGGGATATTTTTTTAAAAGGGAATGCCATATTATATACAAACATGTTTTAGTGAATGCATCGTGTATAAAATATGATATATCTAATTAGTCTATATGGGTTTTTATTTTTTTGGGGTCTGAAATTTGTATAGAAACTAGTGTATCTTCATTTATTACATATTATTATATAAGAAATTTATACATATTTTAGTATATGAATTGTGTGTAAAACATGACAATACAATTGGTTACTTAATTTTTTTATACCAGATTATATACAAAATAATTTAGTGTATGGATTGTCTATGAAGGAAAAAGAAAAAAATGTGTACAGCAAAAATACAGACAAAATTTTAGGAGAAATCTATGGAATGGATATCAAGAAAAGGAAAAAAAATGTGTATAAGGAAAAAAGAGAAAACAAAAATCTAAGACAAATTTATTGAATATGAAAAGATAAAAATGTAGGAGAAATTTATGTAATGAATATCAAGAATAGTTTCGAATTATCTGAAGAAAAAAAAAAAGAAAAAACTTTAAAGTGTAGATAGGAATCTGGTATAAATTAGTAGCACAAAACAAGGATAATTAGACTAACGTAATTTATGGAATAATCATCTTAACATATATTTAATAAAAAAAGTTCTAATCTTGTAGATTTATAAATATTTTTTGCTACTTTTGAAAACTATAAAATGTTGGTATATTTTGTAATTAATACTCTACATATGTATCCTTACGTTCTTTTTCTCTTTTAGCAATTTTTACTTGTAAATAAAATATTTTAAAAATAAAAAGTCATACATTAGATATAAGTTTAGTTTGCATTTGCAAAAAAAAATTAAAAATTATAAAAATATGCTTTTATTACCTTTGATTTTACTAAATAAGCTGGTGATTTTAGTTATCTATGATACTCACATAGTATATATCATATACTGATTGGGTATTATAAAAACTGATCCATTTCTTAAATATTTGCCAATACTATATGATATCCACATAGTATATTGATATATTGACAGAGTATCGTGAATGACTATTTAATCCTTCAAAATAAAGAATTATTTTAAAAATACAACAACAGAGTTTAAACTTAATTTTAATATTTTAATTTTATATCATTTTTAATAAGTTAATTTTATTTTTAAAATTAAAAAAAATAGATTCATGTTTTAGATATAAATTTTTTTATTTCATTTTAAAAAAAGTGTGAAAGTATATTTTCTAAACTGAATTTTGTATTTTGATTTTCTTTTCTAATTGGGCTGCTGGATCATCCATCTTTACATGTCTTTCATACAAAGAATTGTTCTCTCCCTAATAACATGATTCATTTTTATCCAATCCAAGTTACCATTACAACCTGGATTTTAAGTTATATGTAGTCATGGCAAATTCAAGAATTCAACTTTTAACCTTCTTAACATTAAACTTAATATGGTTAATTTAGTAAATTTTTATATATAAATTTATACTCCACATCAAAAAAATACTAAAATTCATATAAACCCGACTTAATTTTTCCAACACTATTGAAGAGGAGTGTGTGTTATCTGATGGAAATGAAAGAGGAGTTAGTAAATGGCAAGCATTGATAATCATCACCAAATTACCTGATTGAATGAATTACAAGAGTACAAATTGAATGGAGGAGATCATAGCTATTTCCATCACTTGTCAAATTCATGCATCCACTTGTATATTTAAGGTATTCCTATACCAAACATGTTATAGCAGCAGCATTCATTGTGTAATTTTTTATATGAAATTAATTAAATGCCCACACCATACCTATCTCTGGAAATTCATTCATTTCTGAATCATATGATACAATAAAGTAGCTTCACATGCCTCACATATATTTTAGTATTGCATTATTATACAGTTAATTGTGAAAGTGTGTGTACACACACACACACAGAGAAAACAAGTTCGAAAATGAACAGAGGGAAGGAAGGATCAAAGCTAACATTGGTTCATAAAAATAATGATCAAATTGACACTCTCTTTCGCAGTCTAACATGTGAATTTCGACACAAATTAGGGAAAGCAAAAGAAAATAAAATCTCACTGCTAAAGAAGAGAAAAGATTAGACTGTGAAATATAAAATCATATGGCTGAAAATTAAACACTGGTGTGACTATATGGCAGGAAAGACATATGAAATTGTCAATTACTCTGCTTCGATACTCCCTATACTTTCTCGTCGAGCTCTGTTGGTACTAACAGGTTGTGTTTTTCAGGTTTGACGATAGTGGGAGGTGGTACCCGCTCTTTTCCACCGGGTTGTGAGGAAGCATTACCATACCAAATCATGCCAACGATAGCAATACCCATCCCTAAGATAACGTGTAGATTGAGCCCCTCTTTCCCAAAGAAGAGGAAACCCAAAATCAGGACAAGTATGGTCTTCATATGACCAAGCACTTGAAAGGTCACTGCTGTAAATCTTCCAATGCAGATGAATTGGCTGAGATTTGTCCCTATTGCTATCGTGCATGATAGGACGATGAAAAACTGCAACGAGAAAAAAAAAATACATCCGAATTATTATAATGGCAAACTACTAAGATCAACAGCAACGTACAATTGAGTCTAGCATGCACTATTCTAAACCTTTAAATGCTTCGGTGTTAAGAAGTCAAGACTGTTTCAGAAACGTTAAGATGCACCTAGCTGTCTAACATCTAAGCCAAGATGAGCAACATTTTAAGAAATGCATAAAACAACCAGTAGAAAGTTGGTAATTGAACTTTAATGGGGAAACTGCAGTAAAGTGGGAGTTAATGGGATATCTTTGTCAAAGAGTAACATGGTAACCAAGGCCTTATAAATGCTTCAGGTGGACACATATTCAACATAATGAAGATTGGAAGACAAAGATTTGATAGTCTTAACCCATCCTAAATACTGGCTAACATATCAAACTATTTACTGTAAACAAACATTATTCCAAGAATTTACTTCCCCATATCATAGACTGTTTATCCCAACGGATAATCCTCAATATGGTGGCACAAAACTTGTATCAAAAGTGATATTTCTTTTTCCTGATAAAGTATCAAGAGTGATATTTAAGCAAGCATATTCAACTTTCATCTCCTTCAGAAGCTATTTATTTACAAAATAAATGCATGATATTGGTAGTTCCCAGAAACACAATTTCTTTCATCGGAGGTTCGTAGAGACATACTCATTACTACATTGATTTTGCAACATTAAACAAATGTATCCACATCCTATATGGTGAAATCTTCTCCTTTCAAAGTGCATGAGAAACTCAAGTGGATTGTATTACGTGACCATGATATAATGGGTACTCCCTTGTGTCAATATAAGAGGACTTTGATGTACTTACTAGTGATAATGAGGTGTAGTTATACGCGTCAACCCTCTTATCAGTCAACCAGTAGTCTACAAGGGGCCCCAGTAACAGCAGGGATGTAGCCTGTATTGGTGCAGTATGCCCCAACAGGTTGAATGATCCCAATGAATATTTTCTCTGAAGATAATGTACATACTGCATCGGAAGGAAAATACATCAGCCACAATAATAAGTCAGTGGAATGTATAGCGGGCATAGAAAATTAAAATATTAAATTGACAGAAAATGCAATTGATTAGACCACATATACAAGAGCGGGTTGCAGATACACCAGAAAATCTAGTTCTAAATATAACATCATCAGGGAAAATCCAATTATGTAGACATAAGCAAAGGCAATTGATGATTCATAGTAAACCACAGATTTGTATCAATAACTTACATATTGCTGCAGGGCAGTGCTCCAGACGGCGATGAAGGCAGCAATAAAACCCTTTGTATTTACACTTACATCAGTAACAGTACAGATTGCAACACCTAGTAGGACCAACAAAATGCTTAATTTGGTGTCTCTTGAGTATCGCACATTATCCAGTACAATTTCCAAAAAGCACGACACCGGTATCATACTTAGTTTTGCAATCTGATGGGAGTTCAAGAGGAAATTAGATGTGAGATCAAAATTCAAGACAAGTAGAGCATAGATGTCTGATGATTCTTCAAACTTACCTGATAGAATCCGACAGAGTTCCACATTAAACTCACATTCATTCCAACAATAGAGAAGTTTGCAAACAAAACAAATTTCAATCGTTCAGACCATGGAAGTTGGGAATTCTGGATATGCCCAAGCCATTTAAGAAAAAAGGTCATTAATGTCGTTGTAGCAAAATGCATCCCAGTTAAGGTTGTTGCTGCAAATTTGACGGAACAATAGGACAACATCAGAATAACATAAGAAATATCAAGCTAAGTCATTCTAAAGCCTTACAAATGATTAGCAAGAAACTTGTTGTTTTTTAAGAAGAAACTATGCTTTTAATCTCAAAGACAGATATTAATCCATCAACTCCAAATTTAAAAACTAGCCATTGAAGTACAGGAAGGCAATGGCAGCTTCTCTCGAGGATTAGAATGAGAAAGTTCATTTAAATAGTTTGCCTAATCGGCTTATAAATTTTCTTGGTCTCAAAAAAGTTAAACACAGAGTTGGTTAACCACGTAAAACAGCAACAAGCAACAGTGACGCCGAACAGTACTTTGATGAGAAAGCTGGAACATTGAGGAATAAGAAGAAAAAAATCCATATCGCTTGTTTAGTAGAATAAACCAATGTACAGCTGGCAAGTTAGGATCAAATTTTCCGTATCCACCATTAACTACGCAGGCATGAAAAATACTACTCCCTCCGTTCCATTTTAATTGCAAGGTATACTAATAGTTGTTTCAAAATACTTGCTAGTTTCAAAATTCAAAAGATAATTGACCATGATTTTCCAATTCTACCCTTTAGTACTTAAAGTCATTCTCAAATGTGAAAAGAATTATTATTGTATGTTTCCAAAAAATTAATAGGGTTATATTAGTCAAATTACCATCCCTATTAATTTTTCTTAGTGGGTGTGTAAATCTTATCCTAGCAATTAAAATGGAACAGAGGGAGTATAACATTAAAGCAAGACTTCCAGATTAGCCACTATCCAGTCTAGTTTTTCTTATTCATGGTGGCCACTAAGACAAAATAGAAATATGTTAACACCATGGGCAAAATACAAATAGAAAAATGGATGCTAGAGATTTGGTGTATGTCTTAAATGTATTTAGTGGCCCGTCATGCCAATAGGACTGAAGGATATCTTCAGTTGGCAGGGTCAAGAAGTGAAGAAAAAGCTGAGACCATCGTGGAGAAATATTTCATCGTGCATATTATGGCCAATATGGATAGGTAGAATCATAAATGCCTTCATGAGATCGTATATCTCTTGTTCAGTTCAAATGTCTTCAAGATTTGAATTTGTACTGTAACTTGACCATTGAAAAGTAAGATGATATACAGGACTTACGGGATGAAAATACTTAAAATAAAGACGTTTCTACAAAATTGCCACATGAAACTGGAAAAATGTGATGGTTCTCACTGAATTAATGTGGTTTACACAGATGTAAAGAGAATATATTGAGCTCACACTATACCGTTCAGATTCTTCAATAGATGGTTTGGCTTAAATAGCAACAGACGGAACATGCCATATACAGGAAATGGGGTAGGAATTCTACTATTTTGATCCGAAGGCTCCATTGAAAGGAAGATGGCTGGTTCATAAAGCTCTTTATGACTTTAAAAGCTCTGATAAGTAGAAAAGATGTGGCGTCTAACTAACAGCTTGAATAAAGCTGTGAAAAAAGGCGAACCAAGTCTAGCTTTAATGGGTCGCCTCTCCTCGGCATACTAACTTACATAACAGTGAGATCCTTTATTGCATACATAGTTTCCAGAATAGCAGCCTACTTTAAGCATGGATTTGCCTTAGCTAGCAAGATTAATAAGATTTCTTTGAAATCATCTTTTTCTATAAGTGGATATCTTTTGAAGTGCTCAGACTTCAAATCTCATGATCAGTGGAACCAAAAATTTGACCCCTCATTGAAACATACACAAACAAGACATGCACCAACAACCATTTAACATGAGTGGATGCAATAGATGGAAAAGTCAGCAAGACAAATTCCAAAAAGAAATGGAAAATATAAGCCTTCAGGACAAGTACCATAACATACCAAAGCTGAACCCATATGTAGCCATTAAGGCTTTATTAACAATAATAATTCCAACTGAAGTGACAATATTGAACGCCCATGCTGCCACATCAACAGCCATTTTCTTCTCATCCTTGACAGCCATGGACATTTTCTTTGGCCGCATCTAAAGCATAGAAAATTTGTAATGTTTGCCCTTCAGAATAATCACCAAAATTCAAGCTTCCTCTGCATAAAAACACATCAAACAAATGAACAAGAAGATCTAACATAATGTAACAAAATAAGCTACTTTAAGACAAATTGCCAACAATCTTATATAAAACCCCAAGTCGTGATCCTTACTAGTGCTTCTATTGGCTAACCACAAATATTTTAAAGTTTCATGTTAATAAGGGATGTCAATTAAAGGAGGGAAAGCTAAGGGAAACAAAGAGAACAAACAAAGAGAACCAATCGACCCATTTTCAAAGCTACATATACATCAGTAGACGAAAAGACAAACAAGCACAAACGAGATACCTGAACAATGTATAAACATTTGAAACAAGTAAGCTGCGATGTGCTAGAGTTCAATTAGTGCCAAAAGGAGTAAACTTGCAGGAAAATGATGACACTTTATTCCTTCCGCAATTTATTTTAAAAGGGACAAGTGTAGTTTAAAAATTATTCATAATTTCACAAAAGGAAAGTATAAGTTTGACCCACTTGACGAAATCCCAACCACCATAAAATTTAATAGTCCAGCTATGATATACAAAATTGGTTACGTCCTTCCAACGAACTATAGTCGAACCCATGATTTTGACAAGAAAAAATTAAGATAAGATAACTAAGGCTAAACAAAATCGCGACCAAAACAGAGGGAAATACCTGTACTATGCTGCATATTTTTAAAAGAAATAAGCACATATATAAATAAAAGCAAATCAAATGTTTCATTGTATCTTTAAGAATTCACTAGAGACCCCTGGTACTATTACATTTAGCACAGATGTAGATCCAATGAAATATTTATGCACTAAAAATGGTTCTTCTTTATTTTGGCTCTTGTCATCAATTTATAAAGCATTTATTTTTAGTTCAGGTTCTGGAGAGAAGTTCATTATGAGAGGAATTATTGTCAATTGTTGGAGATATGTACAGATGACGCTCAATTGAATGCATAAGAAAATCCAGATTCAAATTTCAAAATATATTCCATGTTAGGTGAAGTTTGAAACTCATCATTAGCTGATCATCTCTCTCTCTTCCCCTCTCTCTCTCTCTCTCTCTCTTTCTCTCTCTCTCTCTCTCACACACACACAAACACAAGAAATGATGGTATGAACCAGTACATTACATATGTCATTATGGCGCATATATGGAGCTATAGGAAAGAATAAAAACCAGAAATCAATTGCCACTGTATAATCTCCAGCGAAACACAATAGGATTCATACACTCCATGCCATTTCCTCAAAATTTACATCTGAATCCAACCATCAACAGAGAAAAATCAATCAAATATAAAAGATCTTCATAAGAACAAACACTTCAATACTCCTAAAAATCATATAGCACAAATTACAGAAAAGAAAAAAAAAAGGAATAATCCATTCAAAATCTAAGAATCACATGCTTACAGATATTAACCCCAAGAATCCAAATTCCAAGCAAATCAAAAGCTAACTAATGAAAACCCCAAAAAGAAATTTTTTTAAAAAAATAAAAAAATAAACACACCATTCCAAAATCCATGAAATCACAAAAGAAAGAAACCCAAAAGTCCAAATTTCAAGAAAATCAAAAGCTAACTACTAATGAGAAACCCCCTAACACACACAAAACCAACATCCAATAAATCACAAACTAACAATTAAAACTCAAAAAGGAAAGAAACCCACAATTCAAATTCAAGAAAGTGAACAGCAAAGTATACATACTTTCAAATGAATCCAAAAAAAAAAGAGCGCCAAAAAAAGGAAACAAGAGCAGCTGCTCCCCTGCGACGATCAAGAAAGTTTTAGGGAAATGGAAAGCGAGTTTATATGTGCATTTTTGAATGTGTATAAATAGAGAGAAAAGAAGAGGAAATTTGGTAAACAATGGGAAAAGTTTGGATCTTTTACACCATTAAGTAAGACGTAGACTAAGTAAAGAGTTGCGTTTTACTTTCGGGCTGCGCCTGCTTTCTTTCTCAAGTATTTCTCCGTCCTTTCCTTAATTTCTCTGATTAATTAACTCAAATTTATATCTATTACTAATAAAATGATTCCTTTTTCCTAATTTTATTTGAGTTAGAATGTGAAATTTAAGCCTTTTAGAGATCTGAGAATTTAAATATTACTCCTTTCATTTTTTATTAATTGTCAGAATAAAATTTTATATAATTTTTAAAAAAATCAATTAGGAATATGATTTTATTATAATATTTTTTAATCAATTTTTTAATTTTTATTTATTTATGTGCCTCTAAATTTTAAAATAATTAATGCTAAGAATAAAATTAAAAAAATTAATGAATTCTCTCTTAATTTTTAAATTAATAAATATTTTAAAATTACTATATTTAGGATACATGATAATAAAAAAAAATAGCAATGAGTATACATGACAACTGAATACGGAGGGAACTAGTAATTTTATTTATTCCATAAAGTTAATTGCAATTAAGATAATACTACAGATTCCTCTTGGCGTCTTGAGCTTTTTTTTTTTTCCCTTCTGATCTGAAAATAATATAAATTAATCCACTTTTCCTCTTTAAAAATCAATATAACCTGACACATTACAGATTCATCTTGATATCTTGATGTTATTCTAGTTCAAATTTTAATGTATTATTTTTTCGTCGGTGAAAACTCAAAAAAAAAAAAATGAATTTGGAATTAATGGACGTTAAAGTTGCTAATCTGTATGTAATATAAAATTCCACTTTTTCTTTTTCAAACAATAGTAACACTATATATTATAATTTTTTTTATTTACTCACTTAACATTTAGTGTATATCCATTCCATTAATTCATATTCGAAATAAATTATTGTCCATTGTCATGTTTCCCTAGAGAAATGTTAACAAGGTTTTTCATTGAGAAATAATTAATTATTTTTCGTAACTAAGTTTATGTTGTGAAAAAAAAAAAAGATATAAAATTGACATAGTCTGTGTTTGAATTATTCAAGTAGTGGTGTTATTCTTTGAAGATATATTCCACTTTCTGTCAAAGTGGTCAATCAATTGATTCTTTAAGTTTCAACTCCCAAGTGTCTTGTAATAATATGACCAAATGTCATCTTTTAAAGCAAATAATCAAATAAAAAAAGTGTCTTTCTTGATAGTTTCATTAGAAGAATATTTCTAATTAAATCCCCATTTATCATTTTATTCATTCTAATTTGTTTTTAAGTGTCATATATACATATAAGTATATATAGTTATTTTTTTATTTGGGACTTCACAGATGCCCTTTAATATTTCAATCAAACAACCTTCTCTCTTTTTTCTTTTTTTCTCTTTTGATTGAAGTGTGATTTTCGATTACGAGTTCACAAATTTAGTAGAACATGGTGTTATTATATATATATATAATAAGCGTTAACAAGTAGACAGCAGGTCGACATGTTTGTTTGAACAATTTAACGTAGTTATTTTTTTATATAAGAATAATTTTGATATTTTCTCTACTATGTTATTACACTTTGAAAATTTATGTTTATTCTATTTTCATTTTAGACATGTTAGGTATGACAAAATTTTACCAGCATCCATCGACAGAACCACATTTATTAAATGGGTTCTATTAAATTTTCTTCCTTAAAAAGTTATACACTGTAAATAAAAATAAAACATATTTCTTATATACATATATATGTTTTTTTCTAAGAGATCCGAAACAAATAAATAGGATTTCTTTTTTAACATCTTCCTGTTCCTTCCATGTGGTGACATGGGAAAAAAATATATATATATTCTTTGTTTCTCTAATTTTTGGCATAGCAAGCCCCTAAGAGGTAGCTCGAATGATGGGATATTAACTCAGCAATAGAGCATGCCTTTAGTAGTTATATCGTTGTGTTTTGATCGCTCTTAATTACATGAATAATTTAATATACTTATCAGTATATCTTATGAAATAAAAAATTAAAAGAATTCAACTCACAAATATGACACATATTTACTTAAATTCGCAATTATCTGCATCGATTCGTATATAATATTTTCTCTAACTTAAAACCGACGGCATCTAAAATTGTGAATTTATCACTACTAGTATTAATTGATTGAGAAAGGGCAAATGACAATCGTTGGAGTCATTTTCTTTGTTAAAATTGGGACATGAAAGACAATGAGATGATGTCCAATTTTTGTCTTGGCTGGCAACATGATCTTATTTGATTTAATTTATGATAACTACAAAAAACAAATGCTGTCATTTTATAAGGTTGCACTATTAAATTGAAACAATGTCATGTCCTTCTCCGAATGCAATTGATGTTTCTTTTTGGATCATATGCATTTTTTATTTTTAATTTCAGATATAATATATAAATAGATACTTAAATTTGATATCAGTAATCATTTCAATTTTAATATTGCACATTTAGACACCTCGACTTGTCTTCACATAATAGTTGAACGCTTCAATTTATAAAATGATCATCTAAACACATTCAAAATTTATGTGTCACGTCAGTGCGGAGTGTCCACGAGACACAGTGGGAATGAGTTAAAGTATTTAGTTATCAGTAGAAATCAAATTAAAGTGTTTAGATCGATGTACACTCTGAAAATTGAAATACTTACTTACCGACTGAAGTCAAATTTAAATATTTTATTTGTGCATTGTATTTATTTTATGTTTACCTAAATAATATGTCTTATATTACATGACCAAAACCCCTGAAATAGGTTCACAAATATTATTGATTTCTACCAAAGGAGTAGTGATGAAACAATAATAAAATAGGCATAATACTTTAAGAAGCATCGACCATTGAAATTTGAAGGCCACCAATGGAGCTTGAATGTGCACAGAGAGCAGAGGAAGAACAGTTATTGTGGTAAAGAGAATTTTGATTGATTGACTCAATATGTTCTCTCGTTTTTTTCGTAGAATATATGCTTATTAAAGAAAAGCTAAAGAGTGATAGCTCATCCAATCACTAACTAATCAATAACTAACTGCTAATTCACTAACAAATTAAGCTAAAAAATTAGCTATACAATTAACCAATTAACAGTAGTCTAACCAACTTACTAATTGCCTAACTAACACTAGGACTAATATAACTGCAGTAGATTATAATATGATCTTAACTCCCCCCCCCCCCCTCAAGGTGGAGGTGAGAACTTCACCAACAGCTTGCTCAATGCAGCAGAATACTTAATTCCAGTAAGAGCTTTAGTGAGTATGTCTGTCAGTTGATCAATTGTCCCAATATGATGAAGAGATATAAGGCCATCTTGATTCTTATCCTGATAATATAAAAATCAACCTCAATATGTTTGGTTCTTTCATGGAACACAGGGTTTCTTGCAATGTGCAGGGCTGATTGGCTATCACAGAAGACTGAAACAGGTTGAGGAAAAGAGATATTAAGCTCAGCAAACAATCTGCATAACCAAGTGAGCTTACCAACCAGTTTCCTAGATCTATTTTCTACTTCTGCTGAGGACAGGGAAACAATTTCCTATTTCTTGGACTTCCAACTAATAGGGTTATTGCCTAGTAGAACAAGATATCCACTAACTAACCTCCTAGAGTCAGGGTAGAGGCCCAATCAGAGTCACAAAAATTCCTGATTGTGCAGTCAGAATCACTGGATATGAAGATACCTAAAGTAGGATCATTCTTGAGGTATCTCAAGAAGTGAAAGCTGCCTGCAAGTGTGGTTCTCTGGGATCCTGCATGGATTGGCTTAAGTGTTGCACACTCAAAGCCAAGTCTAGCCTCGTATTAGTCAATAAGTTCAACTTGCCTATGAGCTTTCTATAGTAAGTGGGATCTGATATGGCAGGTCTATCCTTTACATTGAGTTTAACATTAGTATCCAAGGGAGAAGACAGAGATGTGCAATCAAGGAAATCATACTCCTTGAGTAGATCAAGGGAAAATTTCCTCTAAGAAATGATAACTCCAATAGCTATATACAACACCTCCAAACCTAAGGAAATAGTGAATTCTTCCCAGATCCTTGATCTTAAACCTTTCATGGAGGAACTGCTTCAAGTGCATGATCTCCTTTGTGTCAGTTTCTGTGATGATAACATCATCAACATAAATAACTACATACATATAGGATGTTGATGACTTCTTGTAAAAGAGTGAGTAATTATTGAGTGAATGTGTATAGCTCTTGGAGCACAGTGCTTCTGTTAATTTGGCATACCATTGTCTGCTAGCCTGTTTCAATCCATACAATGACTTGTTTAATTTTCAAACCTGACCAGGTGACATGACTAAATCGGGAGAAGCCTACATATACACTTTCTCATAAAGGTCCCCATGGAGGAACGCATTATTCACATCCAGTGGGAAATGCACCAACCATTTTTTACTATAAATGGAAATGAGAGCCCTGATAGTAGTCATTGTAACCATTGAAGAGAATGTCTCAGCGTAATCAATGCCAGCCTGTTGTGTGTATCCCTTAACTATTAGTTTAGCCTTAAACCTCTCAACAGTACTATCAGCCTTATGTTTAACCTTGTATACCTATCTACAACCAATGGCTTGTTTACCAATGGGAATAGGGATAACATCCCAAGTCTGGTTAGCATGGAGAGCCTCAAACTCTAGTGGCATCGTTGCTTGCCAAGTAGGATCAGTAGTTGTCTCTTTATATGAATATGGTTCACTTGCATGACAAACTTTTTCAACTAAGTGCTAACTGTTAGAAGCTAAGGAGATTAAGAAAACATTATGGTGATTGGAGAATAGAGCATCCAGGGATGTGGAATGATATTTTAGATTAGGTACCTTATAAACATAATCCCGTAAATAGGAAGGAAAATGATGTTGTCTATGGGATCTTCTTGGTTCCAAGGCAGGTGGTAAGGAAGGAGAGGAAACAGGTGGGATGACAGGTGAAAAACTGGATGTAGGAGAGGAAAAAGGTTGATTAAAATGACCTAAGATGGATCAAGGTGAATTAGGTGGTCTCATGGTCCGAGGAGATGTTGCAGGAGAATGGTCAGGAAGATTAGGCAACATAGTGTGTAATGTATATGTTTCATCATCTTGAGTCTCCACAGATTCAATAAAACACTTCTCTTTAGTACTAGGAGGATTATAATCAACAAAAGGAATGGAATGCAATACATATGGAATAGAAGAAGTATTAGTATATATATGAAAAGGAAAGACATTCTGATGAAATAGAACATCTCTAGAGACATAAATCTATTTGGTGGATAGATTTAGAACCTTGTATCCTTTTGTCTCAAAAGGGTATCCAATGAAGACATGAGGTATGGTCTAAGGTTTAACTTATCTTTATGGACCTTGGATGTAGTGGAAAAACAAAGGCAACCAAAACTTCTCAGGTGGTAATAAGAAGACTTTCTATTAAACAGAACATCAAAGGGTTACTTGTTTACAAGGGAAGAAGTGGGCAGCTTGTTAATGACATAGGTAGTTGTTAACAAACACTCTCCCTAATATTTTAGGGGCAATTTGGATTGAAAAATAAAGGCTCTAGCAGTTTCAAGGAGATACTTGTATTTCCTCTCAATTATGTTATTCTGTTAAGGTATATAGGGACATGATTTTTGATGCACTATCCCTTTGGTTTGGAGAAAAGAAGTAGCTTCAGAAGTAGTGATCTCAAGACCATTATCAGATCTGAGTGTTTTAATGATGGTCTGGAACTGATTTTCAATCAGAATAGTAAAGGCCTTAATGGTTTGAAGAGCATTGTTTTTGCAACTTAGCAAATGAGTCCAAGTAGATATACTGAAGTCATCTACCATGGTTAAAAAGTATTTGAAATAAGTGGACACATGATATGGCCCGCACAAATCAACATGTAATAGTTCAAAATGTTTGGCACTGGTACTAGTACTTGTAGGAAATGGGAGTCTGAATTGTCTAGCCATGGATAAATTGTGCAAATGAAAGACTGTTTAGGTGCAAAAGAGGCTGAGATATTTGGAATCCCCTTCATTTTGACAAATGGTACATGTCCTAGTCTATTATGTCAAAGAAGATTTATGTCATCCATAGTAGCAGTAGCATTCATAACATAAGTATGGCGTTCATTGAGTAATGCATTATTTACAACAGAATGAGAAGTACATTGTACACCATTTGCATTACAGATTCTAGATGAAAGTGAGGGCAGAACAACGTTATTTGGAATTGAAAGGGAACAATGATTTGAAATGGAACAATGATTCTTCAAGCATCTGACAGAGCAGGTAAAGGACATCCTGAACTTCACCAATCTCTAGAGACCTCTTTACTGAAAGGGCCTACAAAAGACATTAGGAGTCGGTAAAAGCGACCACGCCCTTCAGTTTGGAGGTTAGACAGTGAAACAAAGATGAGATTATACTTAAAAGAAGGTATATAAAGAACCTTGTGTAACACAATCTATGATGCAAGGACTACATTACCAACTTGAGTCACTTTCACCTTATAACCATTAGAAAGAGTAATCAGTAGGGGATATACTAGGGTTCTCATTTGAGATAAATGGGATCTATTGAAGGTCATGTAGTTTGATGCTTCAGAATCCAAAATTCATATGTCAGCACTAGATTGAATGCATGAAAGTAAAGCATAATTAATTGAGAGAACAGAGACAAAACATTCCATGATACCTGCAAAATTCACAACTCCACCAAGATTTTTGTTATTGTTTGAGGTCTCTCCTTCATTCCTGACATTGAAATGATGTAGTAGATTCAATAGTTATTCATGTTGCTCTTTGGTAAGACTGGTACCATTATTGTCATTTGAAGGCATTATCTCTTTATCTCTCACAGACATCATATTAGATGGTATCCCATATACATTAGCCACCCTTCTCTTTTCTTTGTTAAACCTATTGTGTTGATATTAATTGTCAGACCTTGGGCCTTGAGTGAAGTTAGAAATTGGAACTATTCTGCCTATAACTCTTGTTGTGATGCTGTTGATTATTAAAATGTTGGTTGTTTGGCTTGTAGTTGTGATTGTCTTGATTGGGAGACTGAGAATACTGATTATAATCCTGAGGATAGCCATGCAACTTGTAGCATTTTTCTTTAATGTGACCTAATCGCTTGCAGTGGTCGTAAAACAATTTAGACCTGTCAACTGAATGACTATTGGAGTAGTTATAGTTGGTCCTATAGCTATTGTTATTGGGAATGTTGACACTGAAGTAGAATCACTAAACAATTGGTTGTTAGGCTTTACTTCTCTCCGCCTCTCTTCCTGTATCAACAAGGAAAAAGCTTGTGCCAAATTAGGCAGAGGATCCAATATGAGAATGCTCCCTCTAATAGTAGTATAGACTTCATTGAGTCCCATAAGGAACTAGATCAAACACCTGTCTTGCTCTGTCTTATGTGCGATTTCCTTAGCTCCACAGTTGCAGATGCAGGTGCATTGTGTCTTCAAATTCACAATGCTCAACTCCTCCTAGAACTTCTTCATTTTTGTATAATATCTGGTGATATCCATGGTTCCTTGGTATAAATCAGGGGTGGGCATAAATACCAAAAAATTAAAAAATCGGACTGAACCGAATTAATTTAATTTTTTTAATTTTTTGATTCAATTTTGGTTCTTTTTTACTTAAAATTTTGATTATTGGGTCCGATTTTCGATTTTAGAATTTTGAAATTTTGGTTTTTTAGTCTAAACCAAAATTTCATATATATTTTTTAAAAAATTATAACTTAATTTTTAAAAAATAAAAATACTACACCCAACCCAATCTCAAAGCCAATTTAGAGAATTATTTATATAATTGATATTGCTTAAGTTTTTTTAATAAATAACAAGTTTTATAATAGTTTTAGTATGTTAAAAAAATTCTTACGATTAGTAATATGCTTGGAAAGAAAGATGAAATATATAATATTTATTTTAATAAGAAATTAGGGACCATAGATTATTAGAAATCTTTAAACACCCTTAATGTTTTGTTGGGTCAGTTATAAGGACATTAAGTAGATGAGAAAATTTATTATCAAATGTTATGTACATACGACTAAATGTAAATCAACTGATCCGGCTAAGAATCTGTAAATAAAAATTTAAAATATTGCCTAGTTATTTTTTTTATTTAAATTAAGCTTATTTGAATTAAACTATAAAATTTAAAACTTAAAATAATTTATTTTTAATTTAAAAAATAAAATAACTCATTTTAATTTAAAAAGTAGCTCATTTTATAAGAGAAAAAATAGCCCATTAATTAAGCCCATAACTGAAAAAATTAAATTAGAAAAATCGAACTGAATTTGAAGAAAATCGAATCGAACCAAATTAGTACGGTTCGATATTTGGTACACTAAATAAAATACTGAAAATCGAAAAAACCGAATTAAAATTTTAAAAAACCTAAAGCCCACCCCTACAAATCATTGATTTCCTTTAGAATCTAATATAGTTTGTCCCATTGGTTTGATTATATTTATCCTCTAGCTCACGCCACAGTTCCATCGCATTTTCAGCATATTTAACATTATTAAAATTTTCTTTTGTGAGTAAATTTTAGATCGACGATGTGACCATGTCATCACATTTCTTCTATTGACGATACTTCAAGGAAGTGAGAGCCGGCCATCTATATTCACCATTAATAAAATCGAATTTATTTTTAACTGACAAACCACGCAGTCCACTACGCCTCCGGGATTTATAGCCAATACCGCCTAAAGGAATAGTAACTAGCATCGCACCTGGATTATCAGAAGGATCCATGTACAAAAGGGGAACTTCCATCGATAGCCTCATCATTAACATTCTCAATTGCATCAGTAGTCGCCGTAGGATGAATCGCGATTCAGAATGCAGAAAAATTCAGATCTGAAGAAATCAATCGCTTTTTGCGATCCTTCAAAGAGATAAATTCGAGAAGAAAAAGGGGAAAAAACAATCAAACAGTAAGCAGGCATAAACATTGCTCTGATACCATGTTAAAAAGTATCAGTCATTGAAGGCCAGAAGAAATCTCAACCCCAATGGAGCTTGAATGTGCACAGAGAGCAGAGGAAGAGGAGTTATTGTGGTGAAGAGAATTTTGATTGATTGACTCAATGTGTTCTCTTCTTTTTCGTACAATATATGCTTATTAAAGAAAAGTTAAAGAGTGACAGCTCATCTAATCACTAACTAATCATTAACTAACAGCTAATTACTAACAAATTAAGCTAAAGATTTAGTTGTACAATTAACCAACTACAGTAGCCTAACCAACTTACTAACTACCTAACTAACACTAGGACTAATGTAACTGCAGTAGATTATAAATATGATCTTAACAAATACATAGATAATATCGAGGATTGCATAAAATTTCTATATAACTATCAAAAAGATGTAGTAGATATAAGTAAAGTTGTCACGACCCAATTGGCCATGATTGACATCCACACTATACCCCTGGTGGGCGAACCAAAGAATTCCCACTAATAACCCAAATCCGACAATGAATATAAGTAAATCACATCATAAAATAAATAGTGAAAATATTGATCAAGTTAAAAAAACATAGTCGTCCAACTGTCTAGTACATCCACAAAACCTAAAAGTCATTGTACGTGAGGATACCTACCTAACATTGTTCAAAAGGAGTAAATTAAGAAAATCAAGAAAAGTCAATGTATGGATAAAAGAAATCTGCTGTTGTGGAATTGAAGCAACCCATCCTGATCCAAGCACCTTCACTTCGATTTGCTGTTTGCTCTAAAGATGGGGTCGCAATGAACATCCTGGGTCGAGGTTTGCACTCAGAAAAGAAGTGTAGGAGTAACATCAGTACAAATAAAGTATTGATAGGCATCATCAATCAACCTTAAATAATAACACATATAAAGCGAAATAATAATGTAATTATCCCAGAACACAAGTTCAGTAAATAATACTCAGTCAGAAATTCAATCTATGTAGGGTGTTGGCTGGCCTGCTCACTGGATTAGGCCTCGTTGTAGCGGTCATTTGACCGTTGCCACGGTCTCGCAGCAAAATAGGTCCCACTGTAGCGGTACTGCCTTGGCAGTAGCTCGACTTAGCTGCACACCTACAATTTTCTTTAATTGTTTTTCAACATTCTACATATCACCACCATCCAAGCTACTTATAACCGTCAGGACAATAATCAATATAATGTAACCACATGGCATATACAATGAACCACTCACAACGGATTTCACAACTCATCACGGGTTCTTACTTAAATTTACAATTAACGTCGAATCATTATAAACACATCAACATTGCTAATACATAGAATACATAGCAAGGAATTCAATTCATTCAAGTTCTCACATTCCCGAACCGGTCTTATTTCTTTATACTCATTCAAAATATATAATAAATAGTAATATGTTGGGTACACACCTCCGACATATCACCTAAACACTCCAACACTGATCATCAATATACATACATGCCAAAGGGTCTTTTTTTTGCCCTTCCAGTCATGGCCTGCAGGGGACTCTAGAAATTCATGTACTGTACCAACGTGGTACCTGCTCCCATTCATCTGCTCGTCTGGATGCTTCCCTCGAATACGAGCCACTCAATCATAATCGCTCGCTCGGATGCTCCCCTCGGGCACGAGCCACTCATCTCGAGACAAAATATGTTATCCACTTTTATTCACATATTTGGTGTTTTACCACTAAGTCAATTTATTTGACCTTTGAAAGACCTCATCTTACCTCTCACAACTTGAATATTCACAAAATTCATAGATCATTTTCAAATAATATAAAAGAACATGAATAACCTCTCAAAAATCCAATTCTACATTACATAAGTAACGACATCATATCAGATTCATTCAACAACGGAATTCAACACGGGAATCATTACAAAAATTAATGTCCAGAGACCAATACATATATTATTACTCCACACATATATATGTCATTATATAAAGTGTAATTCCTTCTAATTCATAACCTACGTCGACTGAAAGATTTGAATAATAATCACTCTGTTGGAGCCTTGCCTTTCCTCAACGCTTCTGAACGATAGAAATCTACAACAAAAAATTCAGAGTAACCTACTATTTACTCTTCAAATAAGGGTTTTGGAGATTTAAAAATCCCCCAATTCTACTCACTACCACAGTTCAATTCCTTACTCAAGAGTTAGATTATCCTGCCCTAACCTCCCGACGATCATTCTAACCTAATTCATGGATTTCTACTCCTTCAACCGCTTTCAAGCAGTCTTTAATGCTAAGGGCCCAAGCTCTGTGACTCTAAGTCTCAAATTATCTTAGAGATGAAATAATGCATTCACATTCACCCTAGAAATTGCTAATTACCCATTTTTAGGCTTAGGAATCAACACCCACCAATAACCATTCCACTTACCCTAGTTTTCAGTTCTAGGGTTCTTCAACTTAGAATTTTCATCATTAGAGGTCTCCCTTTCTATTCTACGAGGTTGGGGAGTCAAAAGTAGAGAAGATTGATCGAAAATCTTACCTTAGGGAAGGGAAACTGCTCTGCTCTTAAAAAATCATTTTGAGTTCTCAACAGGTCATCTTTTGAAATAATGGAGTAAAACCCCCCACTTAAAACTCACTTATTGATTCCCGTCACCTGCTGCAGCGATCACATTTCCACTGTAGTGGGCCCGCTATCGCACTTAATACATCGCCATAGTGGAACCAATGGTTATTATCCTGGCCTGTTATAGCGCCTCCGACCGTGGTAACGGTCTCGCAGCAGCGGTTGTTCTTCTGCTGCAGAGGTCCCTCGTAACCAATAGCTTCCATTCACTTCACGCAACCATTCCTCATCCTCAAGTTCTAACTAACACTCACCCAACACCTTCCCACCAACAACTGAGGCTAGAGAGGGTGTTCCGAAATTATTTTCCTCCCCGTAACAATAGACGGGTCGTTACAAAAGTATATTTGTTCTTTCTGTTTTGACTCATACAAATAATATATAGATATATATATATATATAAATTATCGAACTGGATTTTTTGTCAAGCAAAATAAGCCGAATTTAACTTTTATTTTGCCCTTGTTCAACAAAAAATTGAATAATTAGAAGATTACATAAAAACTTAAATATTAACACTTCTACATTTCTAAAAGTATTTAAACTAAAAATATATAAATAGTTGAAGTCCAAGGAAAAAGTTATTTTAATCCCAAATATATAGTAGTAGTGCCATAAAAAACGAGATGAAAGTTACTCCCTCCGTTAATGAGTTGTGTTTTAATTTTTTGATTTTGTTTTAAAATAAATGATGTTTTACATAATCAAGAAGACATTAATAACGGTTTTTTTAATTTTATTCTTATTTAAATGAAGAGACTTTTACATAATTTAAAAATTATTAAAAAACTACATCTTTTTAAAGATATTTACTAGAGATAAGTGGGTAAAAATATATTTTATTTTTTAGGAATGAGTAGTTTCTTAAGGAGTGTGTCCAAGTTAAAAATACCACTTATTTTAAAATGGAAAGAGAAATTGTCCTGTTTCTTTTCCTATTTGTTTCTCCAAAGTTTAAGGAAAATGAGTAGCAAATTTTGTCGCTTTCAAAAATATAAAAACCATTCCGACCATTAGTTAAAATGTCGCTTTATTAAAGAGTTTACCTTTTTTACTATAAACATTTTAAGGTGAAAAATGAGGGGTTCACATAATGTTAATGTCTAGGTTGTCCTTATTGATGCGTATATTAATAAATTCTCAAATTTTTTTATTTTGATATTTCAAACTCAAAATTTATTTAGACACTTTAATTCACATAAAAAATATATCATTTGAGCCATTTTTTATTAACTAATAAGAAAATAGAGTGTGTAGATTTTACTCATATTAATCTGGATAATATATTTAATAAAAGAATGAAACATGATTTTGATTAATTAATTCAAAATTATAATAATAAAATAATAAAATAAAATTCAGCTTTTCCATCATAGTCCTCTCTAAATTAAAAGATGAGATGTGATTATTTTCTTTTTCTTTTTTCTCTTGATTGTTTCTAGGTATCGACCCTATTCATTTCAATTTTCATTTATTCAGTTTGATTAATTCAATTTTCCTGTTAACGAAGGAGAAAATTAAAATCGAACGAAAATTATTTCAATTAATTTTTTTAGTTTAAACCTTTAGGATATATATATATTATATGAAAGGGTGCATTTATCTTATCATTTTCACAAAGAATTGAATAAATTGCACAATTGATAATTTTGATGGTGGTGATGGTGGTGGTGGTCAAAGGGGGTGGTGGAGTTTGGCACAGGTCAAAGGAGAAAGTAAGGAGGAATTCCACTTCAAAAAATACTTTTAATATGAAAAAATTTTCTTTAAAAAAAAATTATATTTCAATTTCTCATTTGCTCAATATTAAGTGAAAGTTACTATCTCAAGTCATATATATTTGAAGTGTCCAAATAATATATTTTAATATGAATTAAAGCGTTTCGAAACCAACTTAGAATTAAAATATCAAGATAAAAAATTGATCAAATTTAAGGATTTATTCATGTATTTGACCTTAATGCAAAGATTAAACAAAGAGAAAATGGCCTAATTTGGTTTTATATTATTTGAAATTACTATTTTATTTTTCAGTTCTACTTTTGGTTCATCAATAGCTTTATTTTTAATAATTCATTTCATATTTGTCTTTGTATTTATTGCAAATTAGTGAACTTGGTCGCGCTTCACGCAGAAAGTACTTTTTAAAATAAAATAAAAATTTAAAATATTGAGTGCTAAAATATTTTAAAAGAGTCTTAATTCAGTTTATCATTAGTACTTAGATTATATATTTTTGTAATTTTAAATCGTCTAAGAATGATCTTTTAAAGATATTTTTACATCAGTGAAACTATTCTCTTTATTTTTATAAAGAAAGAACAATTTAATTTTAATAAGTTGAACTTTTTATGTACATGTGTATATGAGCATAAGTTTTTCTCTATATATCTATATCTATATCTATCTATCTATCTATCTATCTATCTATCTATCTATCTATCTATCTATATATATATATATATATATATATATATATATATATATATATATATATATATATATATATATATAGTGTATATCTTTTTAAAATATATATATGTGTGTGTGTGTGTATCTTTTTAAAAATACAAGTATATACATGTATATGATATATAATTTTTTTTTCCAGATATCTATATATGTTTCTTTTAAGATAAGAGTTAAACTTTTTTTAAATTTATTCTACAAAGTAAAATATATATTATGCTTAAATCAAATAAATTAATACAAAACATATTTAAAGTATCAAAATTATATATTCAATAAATATAAAAATATTATAAAAGTGAAATGATAAAGAATCAAACAATAAGGTAGAATACTACTTTATAAATTAAAGAAAGAAAGTTAGTAAATATGTTTGGGAAACCTCAAATAATTAGTATTGTCTTTTTAATTTTATGATGTATTGCTTCTTTATTTTATTTGTATACTATTGATATCACGACCCTAAATAAACAGATCGTGCCGGCATTTACATCGACTCTACTCAATAGGAGAACCCTTGAGGAACGTTGCATCAATTTTTCAAAATTTCTCATCTATTTACGGTAAGGAACAATAATTCAAAATAATCATATAAGCTTCGCAAACAACCATGACTCTCCCAAGATCTAGTCTAGATGGGTATAAGAGTTCTAATAGAATACATGACAAAACAAAATGATACAGCTTTGTTTGAGAAGAAGAACACGGAAGCTGATGCTAAGTACTCCACGTCAATCAAGGAACTTCACCCTGCCACAACCTACAACAAAAAGGTGTAGCACGGTAGTATCAGTACACCACAACATACTAGTAGGCATCATCGGCCAACTAAGGTTAGTTAACACAACAGCATAATAATCAATATACAATAAATGTTATTAAATTCAATAATTATTCTATTTGTACAATCACTCATTAATTTCAATACTACATTATCTTTTCTTAAGTCTCATCAAGGTTCGCAAAATTACCCTATCATTCTAGCCATCAATTCATCTCCAATATGTCGCCTTACTACTCCGCTGCAGCGAGTACTCAGACCGCCACAGCGGTTTCGCTACCGCGGCTATTTGTCCGCTGTGGCGATATACCCAACGGTCAATAACCAACTTTTTTCTGATCCAGCTCTGATTATTTTTGCTATAAAATTTTGTAGTGTCGATACCTCTCTTACCATTTCATTATGACTGACCAAGTACTTTTCTACTCTTTATTAACCTTTTTATTTATCTATAGGATTTTTCTCTCTTCTTAATAAGGTACATTTAATAATAAAGTCTACTCACTATCTCACGATAATTCACTATCTTTTATTTGAACCCGTCATGTTACCTTCCATAACCCACAAAACCAATTAAAACAATATATTTAATCGCAAATACAGATTAACTAATTTAAATACACATAGAAATCATCATAACATAATGAGAGAGTCAATTTTCCCCATACATAACGTACATGCACATGTCTGTCTCCATACCACGAGAATACCATAAGATATCATATCTAAACCGTGTATCCGTATACAGTGTTGGACACATGTTTCTTACCATAAACCCGAATTATATTAGTATATCTTATATCACACTTGTATATCTGTATCTTTCTGTCTCTACAGTCGTATGTATAATTAAACCATACCCGCACACTCTCTGTCTCACAATCACCCATCTGTCATATGTCGGGCATATGCCTCCATCATATTACTGTACACACATGCCAGAGGGTCTTATGCTTGTCCTTTCAGTCATGACCTATGGGGGAATCTAGAAATTCATGTACTGTACACCCAGCCGTATAAAGCCTTCATCATACCTATCTATTCACTCATATTTGTACACCCAGCCGCATGGTCTTTTAGCCATACTTGTCTGTGTACTCTCTCATACCGCTCGCCCAGATGCTCACCTTGGCACGAGCCACTCATGTCTCCAACCCTCATTAAGAGTCTAATCGTACCATCCTGCTCATTCAAGTTCTTTCCCTTCAGCCCCAAGCCTCAAATTCACCATCATATCAATGATTTACTCTTTTGTATCATATATTATCTCATGCACACATTCGATCGATACCAACTCGACCCTCAATCTCGGGATGCACATCATAGCACAACAAATAATAATTCACACACGACAAAAGTTAGGTATATATATCAACAAGTATAATACAATGCCTAGTTTCGAACCCAATCTCGTACCCAAATAATAATAATATCAGTTACATTGATACATCAGAAGAAAATTACAACTTGGCCTGCTTGCTGGTTTGGGCTCCGTTGCTACAGTAGCATTACTGCCGCCACAACGGTCTCGCTGCAGCGGTACTGTTTAGCAGTACTTTGACCAGTTTCCTTCCCAGTTTCTCCTACGAATTATATCTTCCCAATCTAGCATTCTATCTCTATAATGTCCACCACAATTGAGGCAGCAACATATCAAGCTTATTTCAACAATTAACTTTTCAACAGTACAACCATCAATACGGAAAAATTTCACCAACCCAAACAATACAATATTAACCGCAGCACATACAAGTCATTATGTAAAGTCTAACTACCCTAATTTACGGACCTCAAGTCACGCTTTATAATAATCATAATATATTAATTGTTCAATTATTGCACCCTCTAAGCATGATTCGCATGAATCGTCATCCAAGATTTCAATTCAGAAAGAATGACTCTATAATTCTATACATAGAAAAATATATTTAGCAACAACACCTGAAGGTCAATCTATATACAATTGATTCGATCCCATCTACACCATTAGCATAGGCTAATTATTAATGCAATCTCTCCTCTAGGGGTTTTCATATTACTAGGATATCACTACCCCTTTTTTTATCTGTTCATTGTTAGAATCTCACCAATTTCAATTAATCAACAACGATTTGTCTAAGTTTAAATCCTAACCATCAAAAACATATCAACCATATGCATGTATATGTTTAGCTAACCAAAGTCTAACACAAAAGTGAGTAAACTATAGCCTACTTGGGCGCCAAGCTATTGCCAAGACGTTCCCAATTGCATACCTGCACCGATTCCTGAGTTCTTGCAGAAAAATCCTAGCCATGGAGGATGAACCTCTAGTCCTTGCTCCTCTTCTTGTTCTAAAAGTCTATTTTCTATTTTTGAGCGTTTTAATTAAGCCCTCTTTGAGAGAATATATTTTTACAATCCTAACTGGAATAGGATTGCGGAATTTTGGTCTGCGCCACTCGCTGCAGCGAGACCAATTACCGTTGCAACGATTCTGCTATGGCGGAGAGAATCCCGATGGGACAGATCCGCACTTGGGCCCACCGATTACGACTTGGCCCATTCAAACTTGTTCATCTTATGCCATTTGTTTTCCGAGGATTTCATTTTAAACTTCTAAAAATTTAAATTCACACATTCTTAAGTGGTCGGGGTGCTATAATAGCCGGGCGGGTCATTACATTAGATACCAATTAAAAATTCGTTCATCCTCGAATAGCATAACCCATGTTGATTCTAACATCAGTCATAGTTTTCCCTACTTTTAGCCGACGACGGGACTTATCAGTTTCTATATCCTGGTCCCCTGACTGATCGTTGCAGGACCCTTTTATTACACCTTAATATTAAATTTTTTCATGTAGGTCTAATAATTTCTTGCGGAACCATAAATATCCATTTGAGGTTGACCAACACTCGAGCGCCAAATCACGCAATTACCCCTCCCTCGTGTTTATGGTTACTTATTCCTGGCTCGGGTGTCTTAGTTATTCTCAATTTTATCGGGCTTCTCAAAGCAGGGGTTATTGAAATGGTAGGGCCCTGTGGTTGAATTCGAACTGTCACTGTTTTAACTGTCCGCTGCAGCGAGTGAGTTTTCCACTACAGCAATTCCGCCACAGTGGAAAATGGTTCATTGCAGCGGACAATGTGGTCAGTAAAAGGAAGAATAGATAGTTGGAGTTTTCATTCTCAACTTTTTCACTCCTAGTTTATGCAAATCCTCTCAATTCTCCCGGTGATTTTCCTCGATTTCTTAGGTAATCCTTGTGCTCATGGTTTCATTACTTCATTTACTACTGAATGATTGTTGTGTATTGCCTATTGCTTTTGTTTCAAGCAGTTATAGGGCGATATTGGTAGGTTCTCTTCTTTTGAATTAATGGCTAGATTATTGTAGCATGCTGCTTGTATTTACGTTTTCAAGTGATTTGTACTATTCCATGCGTGTTTCTGATCAGTTTCATGGGGTTATGGGGTCAAAAATGAGGGGGTTTGGTAGGGTGGTGGTTTGACTTCCTTGAAGCTTTCGGGCTTGAATCCGTACCCTATCGGGGTGGGTAATGGTTATTAGGGCTTGGGCAAGTTTTCCCCTTGCCCGATCTGTAGCTTAATTGAAGAAATTCGGAGGTTAGAATTTCAACCTCTATTGATGGGGTTCGAAGGTCTGGGGAAGACGATATCTGCTACAGCGGAACTATGATCCCTGTAGCGGTACTATAATAGCAGACCTACCTCATCTATGGCGAACTCGTTGCGGAGGACATACGTCTGCTACAGCGGTCCGCCTGGGCAGTGAGGCTCCCCCTTAAATCCTGATTTTTCTTTTCTCCCATACTCCATTCTCCTAGTCATTCGGTCCCTCTTCTAATACTTTTTATCAATGCAGCTTTATCAACATGGTCGCCTTTAGCAGCAACATCCACAGCGAGGACTATATTTACTTTATAAACGACTAGTGTCAGTTCTGACACAACGAATAGGTCGCTAATGACTTGTTGCATGAGAGGGGGTTTTGTCATGCAAGATGTAGAGGAGAAGGTGCCGGAGTATTTTGCCCTCCTCTAGGAGATCGGTTGGGTTCCATTGGTGGAGGACCCGAATAAGGCTTGTTACACCCTATGAAAGTTAACGAATAGTAGGCGTACGCGTGAATTTGAAATAGATAAAGAGAGTACGACGCGTGTAAACAAGCCTCAGAAGTCGGGTCGAGTGAGGCCAGGCCATACAGGGCCAGCGCAACACGTCAGGCGGCAGGGCACCAGCCAGCGCGGCACGCCAGCAACTTGGCGCGATGCCAGGCACGGCGCGGCACCAAGGCTGCCGCGATGGCTGACGCGAGGCACCTCCCTGGTGAACAACCCTCCTATATAAAGCCCTCCTTTGTTATTTTAAGTTCATTTTCAAATCAACCTACGGCCATACTTGATAAAGAACGAAGAAATCAATTGAAATTCATCCGTTTACGCTATGAAATGCCGCCCGAATTTAAATTAACTTCGGGTATTGAAGTGTAAGGCTACAAGGAGCATTGCTACGGAGTTATTTTCACGAAATTCCCCCGGCAAATCGTAACCCCACCGAGCAAAAGTTGTTGGGATTGCTCCAAACTAATTCCTATATGATGATAGGCTTCAAGTAAGAATTTCTCCCTTCTGGATTCTTGAGAAATTATGAGTTTTTGACTGTGTTCTGTTAAGTTGAAATATAATTAATATTATATATAAAGTTATCATTTTTTCCAAATTTAGTACTGAAACTAGTCATATTCCCCCAGTAATATGATTGTTGTTGAGAAGAGCCGTTGAATACGAACTGAAACTCACCAGTTAATCAGTAATCGGCGAACGAGGTATATTAAGGTAGTTTCCTTCGGCAAGTTAGTTTCTTTAGCATGATAAATCAGTTTTAATCCCAGTAAGAAAATACCAGAGGCATGTCTATTGTGATTAGTTCTTGTTATTAGCTGTAACTCATATTCTATGTTTAGTTTGGGATGGATTACGCCTGTATAGCCTTCATGACCAACCCAGGGTTATTAGCTGTGTCGACGCCCGCCAGGGGCTAGATGACGTCGCTCTGTGAAGCGGTATGCCATCTGCGAGGGACGAAGAAGGGGTCCCAGGTCCTCATATGTCGTTGTTGGTTCTATACACCCCCGTCGAGCCTTGTGCCCGGGGTGCAAATATCAGGAGTCCACTGAACTTAAACACAACTATAGTCAGGGGCCGAGCAGGCTCAGTTACAGACCCAGGGGACTGGTAGGACGACTATAGCTATTAGTTGACCCAGTGTGACCTTGATAGGGGTATATAGACTAAAGTATACTCACTAGGGCTTATGGAGGCCCCAAGTGGGTTATTCTATGCTGGTTGTACCTTTCGGCTTATGGGGGTCAGGTAAGGTTTCTGTTTGCTTTAGTTATTAATAAATTAGATAGTAAGAAGTTCTATTACTCAGGTATGATCTCTATCCCATCATTTCAGTTATTCTCAATTCTATCTCTTTATTTCAGTCATTTACAATTATCGCCTTACATATTTAGTACATATTGTACTGACGCACTTTTTTGGGGCGCTGCATTACTTGCCTGTAGGTACGTATAGACGAGGAGCAGGTCCTCTTAGCCTCCAGCCAGGATTAGCAGAAAAGTTGGCTCCTTTCTTTTGGAGCTTAGATAAAAGGTTTACTCTTTTTTTATTGTACAGTTGACGGGTAGGTCGGGGCCCTGTCTCGACCATCATATTACTCCTAGAGGCTTGCAAATTATTTCTATTTCCCTGTGGTTAGCTGTTATTGGCTGTGTGGGGCTCATATGTGTTTTAGTTTGCGTGTTGACCATGTGGGGCCTTTTAGCTGACAGATTAGCGGCCTTGTCGGCCATAGTTTAGTGTAGCACTGGATTTACTTAACAGTCATAACTAGATACCATGGCAGTTTTGTTGGCCCGCATAGGATTCCCTGTTATTGCCTGTTTCTAATTAGCTGTTTTTCTTTACAGGTGGCTATAAGGCCTTGTCAGTCGAAGGTTGTATTTACAGCCGAGATATAGCCCGTTGTTTTCTTAATTTGGGGAGTAAGCCTGCACTAGGAGTGCACAGGCCTAGTTAAGTCAGTTCAGATCCTAGTAGGGCACTAGGTGCCTGTCATGCCTCCTAAGGTGGGGCGTCACAAACTTGGTATCAGAGCAGGTCGTATCCCAGGGAGTCTGCAAGCCGTGCTAAGTAGAGTCTTGTCTATGGATGTGTTGTACACCAAATTTTATAGGCAGGAGGCTGCGAGACATGATAGGATGGATTCTCTTTCTTCTTATCCAATCGTGCTATAGAGCTATACAGTATAGGGTTTAGTCCCTAAGCTTACCATATGCTTTTATCTACAGAGATATGACAGACCCGCGACACACCACGACTAGCAAGATATTGGATATTGCAGCAGGAGAGGGCAGTAGTAGAGTGCCTCAGCCAGAGTCAGCCCTATCTGAAGGCGAAAGGGAGACTTCATCTTGGTCTCCCAAGCACTCTCCACCACGCCAGGAGTCGCTCGGAGTGGAAAATGTGACGGCACCGCCTCCAGCAGTCTCTATACCGGTACCATCGGATCAGGAGGTTAAGAGTGTTGTTATTATGCTAGCTCAGATGATGGCTGCACAACATCATCCAGTGGCGCCCGTGGTCGCAGAGTCCTCAGGAGGACCTGGTAGTTCGAGGGTCCGGGAGTTTCTCGCACTGAGTCCCCCGCAGTTCACAGGGACGGATTGGGCGGAGGACCCTCAGGATTTCTTAGATAAGATGCAGTGGATTTTCAGGGTGATGCATGCTACACCTATAGATTCAGTTGAGTTAGCGGTATTCCGACTACGGGACATCACAGTACTATGGTACGAGAGTTGGGAGAGATCCCGATGGAGAGGTGTTTCCTCTCCGACTTAGCCCAGCTTTTTAGAGGCTTTTCTGGATCACTACCTGCCACGGGAAATTCGACTGGCCCGGGTTGATCAGTTTCTACATCTGGAGCAGGGATTGATGAGTGTTCTTGAGTACTCTATGAGATTTGAATCCCTTGCCCGATATGCACCAGATTTTGTAGATACCATGCCTTCCAGGGTGCACCGATTTATTATGGAGCTGAATCAAAAATATGTGGAGACTTGTATTACGGCCACTCTGTGAGAGGACATGGATATTGCTCGTGTTCAGGCTTTTGCTCAGAATATTGAAGGGATCAGACAGCGGCAACGGGAGATAAGAAGGGCAAATCAGGAGCAGCGTTGCCAGGCCAAACCTAGTGACATGCAGGCGGAGTCCTAGGGGGGACCCAAGCCATGATGTTCAGACAGGCCACCCAGACCCCCACCCCCACAACAGTAGCAGGGGAGTGGATCTGGTCGTTGGGGAAGTTAGGGCCCGGCGAGAGTTCACGATCAGCAGGTTCACAACAGTAGAGACGAGTGGAGAAGAGTAGATTCACCATGGGGTGCACCAGTTCTGTTTGTGAGAAAGAAGGATGGCTCCCTCCATATGTGTATAGATTACCGACAGTTGAATAAAATCACTATCAAGAATAAGTACCCGCTTCCCAGAATAGACGACTTATTTGACCAATTACAGGGGGCAAAGTATTTCTCAAAAATTGACTTAAGGTCAGGATATCACCAGGTTCGGGTTCACGAGAGGGATATTCCAAAAACCGCTTTCAGGACCAGGTATGTCAACTCTAAATTTCTAGTCATGTCCTTCGGGCTGACGAATGCTCCAGCAGTGTTCATGGACTTGATGAATAGCAACTTCAGGTTGTATTTGGACCTGTTTGTGATAGTATTTATTGATGATATTCTGATATATTCCCACTTGGAGGCAGACCACCGGGATCACCTACAAACAGTGCTCCAAATTCTCAGGGATCACCAGTTGTATGTGAAGTTTTCTAAATGTGAATTTTGTCTGAATTTAGTGGCCTTTTTGGGCCACATTGTGTCAGATGCTGATATACAGGTAGGTTCGCAAAAGATTGAAGCAATAAAAACATGGCCTAGACCTACCACCTCGACTGAGGTACGCAGTTTCCGGGTTGGCCGGGTATTACAGGAGGTTTATAGAAGGGTTGTCTACTCTGTCAGCGCCCTTGACCAAGTTAACTCAGAAAGCAGCTAAATTTCACTAGACTGAAGCATGAGAGCAGAATTTTCAAGAATTGAAAAGTAGGTTGACATCAGCACCAGTATTAGCTTTGCCAGACGAATCAGAGGGTTATGCAGTGTATTGTGATGCTTCAGGTTTTGGATTAGGATGTGTTTTGATGCAACATGATAAGTTAATTGCTTACGCTTCAAGACAGTTAAGGAAGCATGAAAAGAATTACCCCACCTACGATCTAGAATTGGCGGCAATAATTCATGCCTTGAAAATATGGAGGCGCTATCTATAGAGTGTCCACGTAAATGTTTTCACTGATCATAAGAGTCTCCAATACATTTTCACACAGAAAGAGTTGAATCTGCAGTAGCGTCACTGGTTAGAGTTGTTGAAGGACTATGATGTGAATATTTTATATCACCCAGGAAGAGCCAATGTTGTAGCAGATGCCCTCAGTCGTAAATCCATGGGAAGTCTGGCATATTTGAAGCCCAGACAGAGGAAACTGGCTCGAGAACTGTATCAATTAGCCAATTTGGCCGTCCGTATAGTAGATTCAGGAGACAGCAGAGCAATAATTCAGAATACGGCAGTATCATCATTGGTTGTAGAAGTGAAAGAATGGCAGTACGAAGACCCTAACCTGGTTCAGCTCAAGGTTCAGTGAGGGAAAATAATAGATTTCAAGGTAACCGAAAACGGAGATTTGAGATATAGGAGTCGCCTCTGTGTTCCGGACGCGACAGGACTTCGCCAGCAAATTATAGGCGAGGTGCATTATTCCCGTTACTCTCTTCATCTGAGTTCATAAAAGATGTATAATGATATAAAAGAGATTTACTGGTGGCCGGGAATGAAAAAGGAGGTAGCAGAATTTGTAGCTCAATGTCCTAATTGCCAGAAGGTGAAAGCCGAACATCAAAAATCTGGTATATTGACACAGGAGATAGCAGTGCCCATGTGGTAATGGGAGGCAGTTAATATGGATTTGGTGACAGGGTTACACCGTACCAGACACAAATTTGATTCCATTTGGGTGATTGTTGACAGATTGACGAAGTCAGCTCATTTTCTGCCAGTCAAAACCACCTTCTCAGCTAAGGATTATGCCGAGCTTTACAATAGGGAAATAGTTAGATTACACGGCATCCCAGTGTCTATTATTTCTGACAGAGGAGCACAATTCACAGCTAGGTTCTGGCAGCTTTTTCAAAGAGGATTGGGAACACAAGTTAACCCGAGTACAATCTTCCATCCTCAAACAGACGGCAGGCAGAACATACAATTCAGATGCTCGAGGATATGTTACGGACGTGTGTGCTGGATTTAGGGGGCAACTGGGATGAATACTTACCACTTATGAGTTTTCCTATAATAACAGTTATCTCTCGGCAATCCAGATGGCACCTTATGAAGCCTTATATGTCCGGAAGTGCAGATCTCCAGTTGGTTGGTCGAAGTTGGAGAATCGGAGTTAATTGGACCAGACATGATCCATAAGTCAGAGGAGAAAGTGAAGCTCATCAGAGAACACCTATTGACAGCTCAAAGTCGCCAGAAATCTTCACAGATGTACGGCGTAGGAACTTGGAGTTCAACGTAAACAACTGGGTGTTTCTCAACGTCTCGCCAATGAAGGGCATAATGAGGTTTGCAAAAAGGGTAAGCTCAGCCCGAGGTTTATCGGGCCGTATTGAATACTCTGGAGAATAGGCCAGGTGGCATACGAGCTAGATTTGCCCTCAGAATTGGAATTTGTTCATCCGATCTTTCATGTGTCGATGCTACGAAAGTGCATAGGAAATCCGTCCCGAGTTGTGCCAGTTGAGGATGTCCAAGTCACTGAGGATTTAGCCTATGAAGAGGTTCCAGTAGCTATATTGGATCAACAGATTCGTAGGTTGAGGACTAAGGATGTTGCCTCTGTTAAGGTACTGTGGAGAAACAAGAATAGAGAGGAAATGACTTGGGAAGCTGAGGATGACATGAAATCTAGATATCCTCATTTGTTCCAAGCTTAGTCCAGATTATGCAGTTAAGGTAAGTTATTGATTCAGTCATTGTTCCATGATTTGTGCTATGTATATATTGCTCAGTTGACTCCAGCCTTATTGTGAAATAGTTGTTATAGTGTTATATGAAGTGCTTGTATTGGACAATTCTGCATTTCAGGGTTTTCAGATAGTCCATATTACAGGGGAGACTCTGCCAAAATTTTTTCAAAATAATAGTCCTAAAAGAGATAAACCCTTGTAAACCAAGTTGACATTCGAGGACGAATATTCCTAATAGGGGGAGGATGTTACACCCCGTGAAAGTTATTTAATAGTAGGCGTACGCATGAATTTGAAATAGATAAAGAGAGTACGACGCATGTAAAGAAACCTCAGAATTCGGGTCGAGCGAGGCCATTCCGTACAAGGACAGCGCGACGCGCCAGCTAGCAGGGCACCAGCCAGCGCGACGCGCCAGCAGCTTGGCGCAATGCCAGGCGCGACGCGGCACCAAGGCTGCCGTGATGGCTGGCGCGAGGCGCCTCCCTGGTGCACAACCCTCCTATATAAAGCCCTCCTTTGTTATTTTAAGTTCATTTTCAAATCAACCTACGGCCAAACTTGAGAGAGAATGAAGAAATCAATTGAAATTCATCTGTTAACGCTACGAAACGCCATCCGAATTTAAATTAACTTCGGGTATTGAAGTTTAAGGCTACAGGGAGCATTGCTATGGAGTTATTTTCACGAAATTCGTCCGGCAAATTGTAACCCCGCCAACCCAAAGTTGTTGGAATTGCTCCAAACTAATTCCTATATGATCACAGGCTTCAAATAAGCATTTCTCCCTTATGGATTCTCGAAAAATTATGAATTTTCAACCGCATTCTGTTAAGTTAAAATATTGTTAATATTATGTATAAAGTTATCGTTTTTGCCGAATTTAGTATTGAAACTAGTCATATTCCCCCAGTAATAAGATTGCAGTTGAGAAGAGCAATTGAATACGAACTGAAACTCACCAGTTAATCAGTAATCAGGGAACGAGGTATGTTAAGACTGTTTCCTTCGGCAAGTTAGTTTCTTTCGCATGATAACTCAGTAAGAATAACAGAGGCATGTCTATTGTGATTAGTTCTTGTTATTAGTTGAAACTCATATTCCATGTTTATTTTAGGATGGATTGCGCCTGTATAGCCTTCATGACCGACCCAGGGTTATTAGTTGTGTCGACCCCCCCCCCCATGGGAGAGATAACGTCGCTCTACGGAGCGGTATGCCGTCCGCGAGGGACGAAGAAGGGGTCCCAGGTCCTCATATGTCGTGGTTGGCTCTATACACCCCTGTCGAGCCTGTTGCCCGGGGTGCAGATATCAGGAGTCCACTGGACTCAGACACAGCTACAGTCAAGGGTCGAGCGGGCTCAGTTGCAGACCCAAGGGACTGGTAGGACGGTTATAGCTATTAGTTGACCTAGTGTGACCATGATAGAGCTATATAGACTGAAGTATACTCACTAGGGCTTATGGGGGCCCTAGGTGGGTTATTTTATGTTGGTTGTACCTTCCGGCTTATGGGGGCCAGGTAAGGTTTTTTTTTGCTTTAGTTATTAATAAATTATATAGTAAGAAGTTCTACTACTCAGGTATGATCTCTATCCTGTTATTTCAGCTATTCTCAGTTCTATCTCTTTATTTCAGTCATTGACATTTATCGCCTTACATATTCGGTACATATTATACTGACGCCCTTTTCTGGGGTGCTGCATTACTTGCCTGCAGGTACGAATAGACAAGGAGTCGGTCCCTCTTAGCCTCCAGCCAGGATTAGCAGAAGAGTCGGCTCCTTTCTTCCGGAGCTTATAGACAGAAAGTTTACTCTTTTTTGATTGTACAGTTCATAGGTAGGTCGGGGCCTTGTCCCAACCATCATATTACTCCTAGAGGCTTGCAGATGATTTCTATTTCCTTGTGATTAGCTGTTATTGGCTATGTGGGGCCCATATGTTTTTTAGTTTACGTGTTGGCCGTGTGGGACCTTGTTTAGATGACAGATTAGCGGCCTTGTCAGCCATAGTTTAGTGTAGCACTGGATTTACTTTACAGTCATAACTAGATACCATGGAGGTTTTGTCACCCCGTGTAGGATTTTCTGTTATTGCCTATTTCTGGTTAGTTGTTTTTCTTTACAGGTGGCTATAAGGCCTTGTTGGTCGGAGGTTATATTTACAGCTGAGATATAGCCCATTGTTTTCTTGATTTTGGGGAGTAAGCCTACACCAGGAGTACACAGGCCTAGTTAAGTCAGTTCAGATCCTAGTAGGGCACCAGGTGTCAGTCATGCCTCTTACGGTGGGACGTGACAAGGCTAATGAGGCCTGGGTGAGGGAATTTTATGCTAAACTCCCAACGGTGGCTTGGAGCCAAAACGAGCCGGTGGCTTACGTCAGGGTTATGCAGATCACCTTGACCCCCACTGCCATCAATGAGTCTTTGGGTCTGCCAAACCCTCCCGAGGATGAGCTGAAGGCCTAAGATATAGAAGAAAATGGGCAATGGGCTGGTGGATACTCTGGTGGTAGAGGCATAGGGCCTCGACTAACTGGTGGATCACGAAAACGGGCATCTAGAGCTCGCATTTCTCAGTAGAGGTTAGGAGGTGGCTCAACCTCGTGTATCGGAGGATTCGTCCGTCCTACAATGTCACCGACATGACCTATCCTCGAGCCCTGATGGTGGCTTGTTTTATGAATGGAGTGAGGGTGAATGTGGGGGCTCAGATTATTGAGGAGGGGAGGTATTTCTCTGCGAAACCCATCACCGGCCTGCCGTTTCCTTCTCTTATCACCAGGCTCTGCAAGTGTGCCGGCATCCATTAGGAGTCCAGGGATGTCAATGTGGACTATGACAGGCCCTTCGATCCCTTGAGGGTGAAGGGGGCTCTAGGGAGAGGCCGAAAGAAAAGGAAGACAGTGTCGGCTAAGGGAGATGGTGGGCCAGCACCTCCAGACTAGTTAGTCCATTTGAGTGAATCAAGGCCGAGATGGAGGCTATGTGGGAGCTACTTGGAGGGTTGCCCAGACCTTCTGCCAGCAGCTGACCCTCCAGTGCAGCAATCGTCGACTCCGAGAGGCTCCAAGTCGACCCATGGCATGAAAATAACATCTAACTCATTCAAATAATACGAAAGATCATCATGAATAATATAGCGGAAGTCTGAACATAACATCATATCTGAGTACGTACATAAGTTTAAAGTTGAATACAAACTATGTCTGAAAAGCCTCTAATAGTATGAGTTGATGGGACAATACCCCAACTAACTCACTATAGTCTGAAAAATGAAAAGACGAAATACAACTAATAAGAAGGGCCCTCACAAGGTGAGGACTCACCAACTGAGACTGAGAAGTGCTAACTCCGAAAGTCTGACCAGCGGCGGGAATTGAATCTAGATATCGGAGCATGTATCACAAAATGATACAACATAGAGTATGCGGTTAGTATGTGGAATGTACCGAGTATGCAAGGTAAGTAATAAAAACATAATCAAGATAAGATTCTGAGAGTAGGGTTTGCATGTTGTTTTCTGAAATCATAATCTGAACATAACTGAACATCATATCTAAATCTAATAACCCAAAGCTGAAAACTGATAATCATAAGTAAAACTGAGCATTGGGTCAGACCTGTTGAAAACATAATATCATGACTAGATGTACATGCATGATTGAAATCATGAGGAACAATGGGAGACTCGTCATATAATCGACATTACTGCGATAGAGCTTATATGGCCCCAACTATCACACTCAATTGGGTAGAGCCATCCAAAGCTTTGCCAGGTCTAAGAACGCTACCATGATATCAATATCAAGCTAAAGGCCCCTTGGGGGCAGGGGAAGCTCACAAGGGAGGTCTAAAATAATCTAAACATACCTACGTTGGCGTGTAGTTCCGAGATATAGGGTTGACTGACCCTTAGCCTACTTGGTGCTAGACACTACTCCTAAAAACATGCATCTGCTCTCCATCATTTTTCAACGAAGTTGACCGTCGTCTAGCGACAAAGCTGAATAATAACTTATATGCATAATCAAAAATCATAACATGAGGAGACTTGGCTCAAACCATACCATAAGCTAAAAATAATGGGAGTCTTGACTCCAAAATCATGTGGTAAGCTAATTCATGAAATCATAAAACATACTTGTTCATATGGGCTTGCCTAATACTTAAACATACTTGAAATAAACTTGATTCACTTTGAAAATATGAACATAAACATGGGTATTTCGTAATAATACTTTTTTCATAAACATCTTATCATACTTGAATACATATCTCATAGATCTCAACTTTCATAAACATTCATGGATGGGCATCGTAATTTAGAAAACTTGAAAACATAATTTATAATTTAAAACATTGTAAAATCTGCCCATTAATCATAATTCATCATTTAAAACATGCTTAGATCATACCCATGATTGAAACTTAGGAATTCATGCATTGGGTAAAAAAACCCATGGAATCATCAATTAGAACATCATGAATTGAGAGGGAATTGGGCATGGATGTGGACAATTGCACCCATTCATAGCCTTACATACCTGAATGGTGTTACACCCCATAAGTTTATAGCATTTAGTCGGCCTATTCGCATGTTGGTTGAGAGTTTTAGAGTGTTATCCATACGAGGAAAGGGCCCGGGGAAAGGCCGAATGAGTGCTAAGTTGGGATTTCATGAGAGGAGGCCGAACCAAGCAGCCCAGAGGGGCAAAGTGTCATGGAGCTGCTCCTCCGCGTTAGCCAACGTGGCACGGAGCAGAATCAGTGCGTTGGCCAGCGTGCCACGTTGCCTTGTATGCTGCTTCAAGTATATATAGGCCTCACCCTTAGATTTCATGTTATTTCTCAAGTAAACCACGACCAGCAGAGGTGAGAACGAGGGAGAACATTTAATTTTCATCCGATTACGCAGCTAAACGCCATCCAAATCCAAATTAACTTTGGGTATCAAAGTATAAGGCTGCAGGGAGCATTTCTACGGAGTTAGTTTCGTGAAATTCGCCCGGTGAATCGTCGTCCCGTCGAGCCAAAGTTGTTGGAATTGCTCCAAACTAGTGTCAATACGATCCCAGGAGTAAGCATTTCTCCCTTCTAGATTCTCAAGAAATTACGAGTTTTCAATCATCTTCGATAGGTTGAAATATAGTTACTATATATATATATATATATATAAGTTATTGTTTTCTTCGAATTCAGTAACGTAGTTGGCCCTATTCTTCCATTAATATAATTACAGTTGAGAAGGGCAGTTGAATATGAGCTGATACTCATCAGTTAGCCAGAAAACAGCGAACGAGGTATGTAAGGCTTAACTCTCGGCAATTATCCTTTTCGTACAGTGTTACGACTTATGCTCTCGAATAGAAATAACGATCTCAGATGTTGTAGATAGTTGCTACCATTAGATTGTAACTCGATATGTTGTAATTAGCTATTATTGATATACATATATAAATATCAGAGATGTTGTGAGTAGCTGTTAATAGGGATTACAATTACATAAATTCTGGTTAGCTGCTAGAAAATATATACAGATCGTACTGCAAGACCCCTCGCTAAAAGGGAGCAGGTTAAATGTGATTCGCATTATGAATGCTATATAAACTCTTTTAATTCTCAGTTCATTGTGATGGTAGACTTATATGTTTGTTGCTAGGCCTAGACTTCAGAAGCTCGTAAGAGTTATTGGCCTGAATCAGTTGGTTAAACAGTATGGGCGCAGTTAGGCAGTCTAACGACCAGTTGGCGCCTGTATTGGCAGGAAAGCATCCCTAGAGGTCATTGACGTTATCGCACATTCTAGAACCAGAAATAGAGACAGAATAGGTATATTCTAGAGTTAGCGACACCAGGGTTCTCCAATGTATTGAGTGATCGCCCGCCTGATCTTGGGCAGATTTATATGCCCAAGTGATACTCAAACGTACCATTTTTACCTTGTTTGTTGTGCAATGTGTATATAATATCATGTATTTGGTAATAAAATGCGAATTTATACTAACCAACATGATTAGCATTTGTTTTGCAGGATAATGTGATTTTTAGGAGCAAAAATGCGTGTTGGAACTATGTCGGAGTTGGACTTGGATGCGAGCGTGGAAAAGACCTCGGATGGCACATTTTACACTGGCTCCGTGATGGCGCCGTGCCACGCTGCCATCGCGGTAGTACACTGCCTGGAGAGGAAATTAAGTGGCAGATTCCAGTGAGGCATCGCGACAGCTCCGTGGCACGGAGACAGGCCTCCGCGATGGCCTCCGTGCCACGTTGAAGCCAATTATCCGGACCCTGAAATTTCCAGAGAAGGTCCGTGTCCACGCCGTGTCACGGAGGCCGTGCTCCGCGTTGGCCTCCGTGACACGTTGCTTGTTATTCCGGGAAAAATTTCCCACTAGTATAAATAGCACACTTAGGTTATTTTTAAAGGGGTCTTTTTTTAGTTCTAGTTTTTAGCAGAGTTCAGGAGTGGAGAGAGGAACGTGGTTTTGTGGCAGTTGAAGAATAGAAAAGATAAGAGTTTTCTTCTCTTCCCTTCTTCTTTTCCTTCAATTGTATGCATGATTTACACTCATTCTAGGACGACTAATCCAAGAATGAGTGGCTAATTCCTTTCTTGCTGAGGTTTTGAACTTGTGTAATGATTATTGGTAATAATTGATATGGTTTCTTCTTCTTCTTGCATATTGTTCTATTAATTCTTGTGCTTAGTACATTCTTGATTGGCCACCATTAATGTATATCTAAAAAGTCCAATTTCACTCGAGAGAGCATGAAATTGGAAAGTTGTGAATTGATAGGGTATTGTTCTTAACTTGATTTGGGAAAATTGGGTTTTGATGTGCTTTCTTGATAGAAATATACTTGAAAGCCGTATTAGTCAATTTAGGAACCGGAATTGTAGTGTTAGGTCATAAATTTCATTTGATCACAGAAATGTAGACGAATGGTTTATGATTCTAAAGTGAAATTAAATACGGAAGTTTTAATTTCTAGGCAAACGTTCTTGACTAGCAATATGAAGAAGAGGATGACCAAATTATCATAATTATCAACTCCATTACTCGTTCTTAACCTTGGCATGAGCATATCCATTGTCTGAATTCAACGTAAATAATAGTTGTTAAGTTTAGTATATAATTAGTTTAGAAACAAAACTCCCTAAATTCTTGATTGGATAGTTGTTAGCATAGTTAGAAATAGAATAGAAATATAGTGAACTAGGAAATTTTGCATATCCAGAGCAGCCTCCTTGGATCGATACTTGGCTACTTAGCCACTTTATTACTTGTTTGACCACGTACACTTGCGTGTCAGTTTTTAACACATATCGAACCAGCGGACACCGCCATCCCTTTAGCCTTATCAGTGATTGTTAGTCTTAGTCGACCTAACAGTTATCATGTAGGACGCCAGCAAGCCAGCCCAGTTGTTCGAGTCAGATAAACCTGTGGATACCCCAAGAAGGAGTCCACATCAGTAGTCAGTGACGGGCTAGTACCCTAAGTCAGTTCTTGTAAGATATTCAGGTACAGAGTGCCAGGAGAGGGCCAGCCCTATAGTTGATTAATTAGAAGAATAAAGTAGTTAGCCATTCATAACCCCACAGTTATTCATGAGTACTAGAGGTCCTAGTGGGATATTCAGAGTGTTGTTGTTAGGCCACTTCAGACCTCGCTTTATTCATCCCAGACTATTAGAGATCATGATCACTATCAGGATCCTCTGATCAAATACGTGCACATGGCGTGCCTGCAGACAACCATACAGATTATCCTAGAAGCGAGTAGCATTAGCATGAGGCCTAGAAGTCCAGATACGCTCTCGTTATACAGATAGATTGATGAGTCAGTCTAGCATTTGTGTTGGGGTTGCCCTCAGTTAGAAGCCTTCATGATCTCCCTAGGGTTAATAGTTGTGTCGCCGCCCGCCAAGGGCGAGGATATGTCGCTCTACGGAGCGGCATGCCGTCCGCAAGGGATGAAGATGGGGATCCAGATCCTCATATTGCCATGGTTGTCCTTATACACACCCCCGCCGAGCGTTTACGCCTGGGGTGTAGATATCAGGAGTCCTTCGGACTCAGACTCAGACACAGCTACAGTTTAGGGGCCAAGCAGGCCCAGTTGTAGACCCAGGGGACCGGTAGGTTGGCTACAGCACCAGTAGAGTTGTAGACACCTGAGTAGGGTATATAGATTGAGATGTGCTTGCCAGGACTTATGGGGGCCTGAACGAGTTATTCTATGCTGATTGTACCTCCCGGCTTATGGGGGGCAGGTGGGGTTCTTGTATAAATTCTTGTCTGCTAACTGTAGTGTATAAATGTGTAAGTATGCGGTCTTAGCTTATGTACATGTAGTGTCAGTTAGATGTAGATTACGAATCAACAGGCGTACAGGTTAATCTTTCGGCTCTTCTTTTTATTTATTTCTAGTCCTATTCAGCTTATCTATTGCCTTACATATTTGGTACATATTGTACTGACGCCCTTTCCTGGCACTGCATTACTTGCCTGCAGGTACAAATAGACGAGGAGTAGGTCCCTCGTAGTTTCAGTTAGCCGTACAGCATCGCCAACTCCCTTCTTCCGGGGCTTGTGTGATAGAGGTTTATTCCTTTTGTTTGTACAGTATGGGTAGGTGGGGGCCCTGTCCCGACCATCTTATTACTCCTAGAGGCTTGCAGATTGTGTTACTTCCCTATGGTTAGATGATGTCGGTCATGTGGGGCCTATATGTATTTTAGATTATGTGTGTTGGCCATGTGAGGCCTTGTTTAGCATTTAATCTTACCTTTCAGTTTAACTAGATATCATGGTGGCCTTTTCGGCCCGCATAGGACTCGCTATGATTTTTTTGTCTCTGGTTAGCTGTTTATTTTTCACAGGGGCTATAAGCCTTGTCGGCCGGGGGTTGCATTTACAGCCGCTATATATTCCGTTGTTTTCTTAATTCCAGAGTTAGAGTCAGCCATGCACCAGAGGTGCTTAGGCTCAGTCAGTTCAGCAGTTCAGGTCTTAGTAGGGCACCAGGTGCCAGTCATGCCTCCCAAGGTGGGGTGTGACAAATGGGATCTGATTTTCACATTTCCTTGATTGCCCAAAGAGAATTGAGGAAGAACTTTGTTAAACTAGGCTTGATCACCTCTCAAGCTTCTAAACTTGCATGCATGAATTAGGATAGGCTTAGAATGGCTTAGCCTTTCTTAAAACACTCTATTATGAGCTTAAAATGATGTAGTTTAGGCCTTAGGAGCATAGAAATTACGGAAAAGCACTTAATAGGAAAAAACAAACTGCTAGTCCCAATGAGGAACTGGATACTCATCGTCCCTGGACACGACTTGTGGTCTGCATTCATTACTTGCACTGCCAAAATTCTTCTGAGATTCACCACGAGGTACACCATGACTCGTGGTGTGCGATGAGTCGTGGGACCAATCTGTTAGGTACACTGCCCAAATTTTCCAACTTTCATCCAACGCTTGACCACAGCTCACATGATGACTCGTGGTGTTGACCAGGACTCATGGTCATACCTGTGGTCACTTAAATTCCCAAATATTTAACTAAGTTCAAGTCTCTCCCCACGAGTCACTTAACGACTCGTAGGGTTCCTGACCAGTCACTTGACGACTCATCCTGTGACCTAGTATCGAAATTCTTTTTTTCTCTATTTCAACTCTCGGGTCTGGTCTTAGAGCTTTCAGGGTATAACATGCTCCCAAGGCCAAGATGCCCCAGGCGACCAGGTAGGAACGCCCCGAGTTCTCCTTCATTAGCGGGTTCGAGGAGGGAGCAAACGAGGATTCAGGCAGCGGCAGCAATGAGGCCTCTATCTAGATGGGTTGCAATATTCCCCCACACACACACCCTATTTTAAGCTTTTATAACTATTTTTGGATAGCCCTGTTTGGGGCTTGTAAGACAATTCTAATTTCTTTCTTTCTGGTTTTTGAATGATGATACTGGTTCTACTTTGGTGTATGGATGCTCACTTGGCATCCTTAGATATTGGCCGTGTTTTTGGCCCTTTCTATAATATTGTTATTGTTTTTATATATTCACATTGCTTGAATGATTTTGTTGCTTGATGCTTGTAGTTGCTATTCAAAATAGGGGACTTTGAAATTTTTGGAATCTGGCATTTTGCCTGGCCATGTACATTGCGACACTCATTCTACCATGACAGCGAATCCATTACAGCAGTACATCTTTCATTGTAGCGAGTCCGCGACAGCAAGACAGCCTTTGCTGCAACGAAACTCGCTAAGCCGATCACTTGTAGGTTTCTCATTTCTCTGGTCAATTCAAGTCAATTCTGCCTGCTAGTTTATCTCATGTCCTCTATAACCTCACAAACTGAATACCAGTTGTACTTGTTGAGATACCAATTGAAATCCTCTATATACCAATTGGATTCGACCCAGGCGGTCGACATACTCGGACAACACAATAGGAAAAAAATAAATTGAAAACTTTCTAGATATCTTATAGCTTCCTGAAGACTAGATGTGAACATCTACACACCAATTTGCAGGAGTCTACTCGATATTGCTATTGTACTTGTGAGACCGATAACATAAACGCTCTGATACCAACTTGTCATGACCCCAAATAAATGGGTCGTGCGAGCACCTACATCGACTTTACTCGATAGGAGGACCCTTGCAGAAAATTGCATCAATTTCTCAAAATTTCTCATTTATTTACACTAACCAACAATAATTCAAAATAATCATACAAGCTTCCTAAAAAACCATGACTCTCCCAAGATCTAGTCTAGACAGGCACAAGAGCTCTAAAAGAATACTTGACAAGATAAAATGACACAACTTCATCTGAGAAGAAGAACACAGAAGCTGACGCTGAATACTCCATGTCAATCAAGGAACTTCAACCTACCACAACCTACACCAAAAAGGTGTAGCAAGATATTATCAGTACACTACACGTCTGATAGGCATCATCGGCCGACTAAGGTTAGTTAACACAACAGCATAATAATCAACATACAATCGATGTTATTAAATTCAACAATTAGTTCACTTATATAACCATTTATTAATTTCAATACTACATTGTCTTTTCTTAAGTCTCATCAAGGTTCGCGAAATTATCCTACCATTCTAGCCATCAATTCATCTCTTATATGTCTCCTTACTACTCCGTTGCAGTGAGTATTCAAACCGCCACAACGGTCCTGCTATTGCGGCTAATTGTTTGTGCAGTGACATACCCAACGGTCAGTAATCAATTTTTCCCTGATCCAGTTTTGGTTATTTCTGCTATAAAATTTTCTAGCACCACTACCTCTCTTACCATTTCATTATGACTGACCAAGTCTTTTTCTACCCTTTGTTAACCTTTTTATTTATCTACGGGATCTTTTTATCCTTCTTAATGAGGTACATTAAATAATAAAGTCTACTTTCTATCTCCCGGTAATTCACTATCTTTTGTTTGAACTCATCATGCTACCTTCCGTAACCCACAAAACCAATTAAAAGAAAATATTTAATCGCAAATACAGATTAACTAATTTAAGTACACACAGAAATTATCATAACATAACAAGGGAGTTAATTTTTCCCAAACATTAAAATACATGCACTTGTCTGTCTCCATACCATGAAAATGCCATAAGATATCATACCTGAATCGTGTATCCATATACAGTGTTGCACACATGTTTCTTACTGCAAACCCGAATCATGTCGTTATATCCTTTATCAAACTTGTATACCTGTACCTTTCTGTCTCTATAGTCATATGTATAATTAAACCATACCCGCACACTCTTTGTCTCACAATCATCCATCGGTGATATGCTGAAAACACGCCTCCATCACATCACTATATACACATGTCAGAGGGTCTTATATTTACCCTTCCAGTCATGACCTATAGGGGACTCTAGAAATTCATGTACTATACATCCAGTTGTATGAAGCCTTTACCTTACCTGTCTGTGTACTTATGTTTGTACACCCAGTCGCATGGTCTTTTATCCATACCTATCTGTATATTCTCTCATACCGCTCGCCCGGATGCTCACCTTGGGCACGAGCCACTCATGTCTCCATCCCTTATTATAGTCTAATCGTACCATCCTGTTCATCCAAGTTCTTTCCCTTTGGCCCCAAGCCTTACATTCACCATCATATCAATGATTTACTTTTCCATATTATACATTATCATGTACACGTTTGATCGATACCAACTCGCCCCTCAATCTCAGGACGCACATCATAGCACAATAAAAATAATTCATACACTACAAGATTTATGTATACATATCAATAAGTATAATCCAACGCATAGTTTCAAACCCAATATCATACCCAAACAATAATAATATCAGTAACATTGATACATCACAAGGAAATTCAACTTGGCCTGCTCGCTGGTTTGGGCTCCGTTGCAACGGCGTTACTGCCGCCACAATGGTCTTGCTACAGCGGTTCTGTTTTGCAGTACTTTGACCAATTTCCTTTCCAGTTTCTCCCACGATTGTTTCTTCCCCATCTAGTATTTCATCTCTATCATGCCCAATATAATGGAGGCAGCATCATATCAAGCTTATTTCAACGATTAATTTTTCAACAGTACAACCTTCAACATGGACAAATTTCACCAACCCAAATAATTCAATATTAATCGCAGCACATACGGGTCATTACGTAAAGTCTAACTACCTTAATTTACTGGCTTCAACTCATGCTCTATAATAATCATAATCTATTTACCATTCAATTATTGCATCCTCTAATCATGATTCATATGAATCGTCGTCCAAGATTTCAACTCAGAAAGAATGACTCTATAATTCTATACACAGGAAAATATATTTAGCAACAACACCCGAAGGTCGACATACATACAATTGATTCGATCCCACCTACACCATTATGCATAGACTAATTATTAATGCAATCTCTCCCCTAGGAGTTTTTACATTACGGGGATATCACCACCCTTTTTTTATCTGTTCATTCTCAGTCAATTAATCAACAACAATTTGTCTAAGTTTCGATCTTACCCATCAAAAGTATATCAACCATACGCACGTATATATTTAGCTAATCAAAGTCTAACATATCAGTGAGTAAACCGTAGCCTACCTAGGCACCAAGCTATCGTCAAGACGTTCCCAATTGCATGCCTATACCGATTCTTGAGTTCTTGCAAAAAAATTCTAGCCATGGAGGATGAACTTCTACGCCTTGCTCCTCTTCTTGTTCCAAAAGTTTATTTTCTATTTTTGAGCGTTTTAATTAAGTCCTCTTTGAGAGAATAGGTTTTTATAATTCTAACTGGAACAAGATTGCGAAATTTCGGTTCGTGTCACCCGCTGCAGCGAGATCAATTAGAAAGTCCTTTCTCTGAAGACGGTGATATTAGGGTTTTGAGATCGGTTCTGACGTCGAACAGGTTTTCGAACTAAAATAGGAACCTCCCAACCAAGAAGCCGACTTAAGAGAACGTGGAACGACCTGACCAGTAGCATTGATTTGAACAATGCTCTGAACACGAAAGTGTGCAGTTCCGCCCCCTTCTTTAGCTGCTACTTTTTCCCAGTCCACGCCCAATCAGAGTAGTCAGTGTGCCTGCTCCGTCCTTCTTTGACGAAATGGATGCTGTAGGAGAGGTTGGGAAGGAGGGATTTCGCTAAAGATGGGCAGGAAGTTAAAGTGTGACTTCCCCCGTAGTTGGGGGCGGAGGTTAAGCGTCCGATTCGACAATGAAGACTAAATGAAAGAGGCAAATCCATTTTCTGGAAAAACCTCTTACCAGATGGTTGTTCGCTACAGCCTTTAAGTCTCGCCTAGCCTCTCCCGCCGTTCTCCTTGAAGAGGCGAAGCGAGCCTAGAGTAGCAGCCTATTACGTTTTTTCAGGCGAATAAGCTGTAAATCTTAGTTCTCGAAAGCGAGTGAATCAGTCTTCCTTATAGCTCTTTCCTCCCTTTACTCAAAATTCTTCTATTAGTATTAGGCCGCTGCAGCGATTCCGATATAGCAGATAGAAGGATATCGCGACGTACACACGTCTGGGCCCACCTATTGCTACTTTGCCCATTTGAATTTGTTCGTCTTATGCCATTTATTTTTTGAAAATTTTATTTTAAATTTCTAAAAATTTAAATTCACCTGCTCTTAGGTGGTCGAGGTGCTATAATGATCGAGTAGGTCGTTACAATTGAGTTCTTCTTGAAATTTGAGAAATAAAATGTATGTTAAAGTAGGAATATGTATCGTAGTTTTATAAAAGTTTTTTAGGAGAAAACTAAAGAAACCTCATTTTTTTTATTTTTGTCGCAATGCAAGAAAAATACTATGGCCATTTTATGTTTATATATTAGTATTTGTTATATATTTTTTAGTTTGTAACTCTTATTTATGTATCCAATTCAGCCAAAATATGTGCATGTCATAAAATCTAAAATAATTGAATGAAAAATACTAATAATTTGCTCATAACTATTTAAATTAGTTAATTATATTACGTAAAAAAAACTTTTCATTTTATACATTTTATTAAATTTTTATTTAATGTCATATATAAGCCATAAAAATAAAATAATTTAAATTAATTAATTGTTACATTAAAAAAGATTCATTTTCTATATTTTATTACATTCTTATTGAATGTCATATGTAAGTCATGAATGTGAAATACTCTAAAATAATCAAAAGTCATTTTGATTTTGCATCATTCAAAGAAGTTAATACACAATTACAATCATTTTTTTACACACTCTTTCTTTATTGCATCACTAAATGCACAATCAAAAACTATAATTGAGAATTCAAAATACTGAAAAAGTTGATACAAAATTCTCAAAATTTAAAAATAGAATAAACATCTAAACATATATAATTCAATATAATAATCTTAGCACCTCATATATGCGATATTGAAAAGAATTTAGATAAAAATTAACGTGACAAAAATATTAGGCTCATGTAAGATAAAGATATAACTTTCAATGATTTGTTAGACACATTTTTAAATTTTAAATCTTTTAATATGGAGTAGGTAATAGAACAAAGAAAAATGAAATAGAAAAAAGGAGAGGAGGAAAGAAACTGTTGTTATACTAACACCAAAATTTTAACAGATTGGGTGAAGAAAACATGAGAAATATTTTTTTTTTCTTTTTCTTATTCATTTTCTTTCTCTTTGATCTCTTTTTAATTTTTTCGTATTTGCTTCACTTTTTTCCCTCTAGGTCCTAATCTATTATATCCCTTTACGAATATAAATTATTTTTTTCCTCTTAACTAATATTTTAAATTTTTGAGAACTTGTTGCGCTTCATGCAGTTATATATAAAAAAAAATATCAGTAAGTTTAGAAATCATTTATCTAAAAATTTAATTGAGATAGAAAAAATTTTTAACAATCAACTATAAAATTAAGAAAATAATAAAAGCACAAAATAAATGATTTAGTAGAATTGGAGTTTAAAAAGATTATATTTTTATGATTAAATATTCTTTAAAATGAAAATAAAAATTTCATATATTTTGAAGTTAATACAAGATTTTCTTAATTTAATATAGTTTGAATATATATATTTAAGGAATTGATTTTTTTTCTTTCTTTCATTACATGATGAATCTTTTTCTACTAATATAAAAGAAAAAAAGAAATGATCAAACTAAAAATAGGAGAAAAAAGAGGTATATATTTCTATTTCATTTTCTTTTTGATATTTTATGTTTTTGTTATAAACATATTTGTATTATAGTGAATTTCTATAAAGGTATTTGTATTGTAGTGGATACATGTGTTTATATTATATGAAAGTCTATCTTTTGGAGAAAAGTTAGGAGAAATTATCCCTATAAATAGAGGGGTTCTCCTTCATTGTATTTTATCCCATCAAGAGAAATAAGAACTTCTCTCCTTCTCTCTTCTTTACAATATTCTTGTTCTTTCTTTATTATTTCATAACATGTTATCAGCACGAGTCTCTGCCTTGAGCACTCACTTTGAAAGATCTAAGGTAAGAAAAATTAAAATTTCTTTTTCGAAAGATGTATTACTTAACCACAGGAGTGATATTTCTTTGGTGATATTGTTGCTCTACGACTCTACTGTCTCAAAATTTGAAGGCCAATGTATTTTTTTTTTCTTTCTTTTAATATGGCTAATCTTATGAAAATTGATTTCGTTGCCCTTCAAAGTTTGGGCAAGAACTACCTTTCATGGGTGTTGGATGCTGAAATCCATATGGATGCAATGGGTCTTGGAGACACCATTAAAAGTGAAAGCAAAGCATCAAAAATCCATATGGATGCAATGGGTCTTGGAGACACCATTAAAAGTGAAAATAAAGCATCAAAAAATCCATATGGATGCAATGGGTCTTGGAGATACCATTAAAAGTGAAAACAAAGCATCAAATCAATATCGTGCTAAGGCTATGATATTCTTGCATCATCATCTTGACGAAATTCTTAAAATTGAATATCTCATGATTAAAGATCCACTTGTTTTGTGGAATAGGCTAAAAGAAAGGTATGACCACCTGAAGATGGTCATCCACCCAAAGGCACGGTATGATTGGATTCATCAAAACTATAAGTCTGTTCATGAGTATAGCTCATCAACATTCAAAATTGTTTCTAAGTTGAAACTATGTGGAGAAACTATAAATGATGTTGATATGATTGAATATGTGGTAGTATACAAAATTAATTGAGAGCTCCGGAAGAGCTAATGTATTACTACCTGAAAGAATAAAATTATTGTAGTAAGTCTCAAAAGGAAACTTATAAGTTTCAAGGATATTGAAAAAAAATGAGACTATAAATTATGGGAAGATCTAATATCTTCATGCTACTACAATTGAAACGGGTTATAAATATTTATGTAAAAGATTACCCGTCGGTTTTTTTATTTGTAGTACATAAATATGGGTATGATGATGAAATCACATACGAAAGTAAACTAGAAGTTTACTGAAATAAGTTGGCATAACCGTTTGGCCATCCCGGTTCAAATATGATGCAAAAATAATTGAGAATTCACGTGGCTATATGTTGAAGAAATAAAAGATTCTTCAAGAATTCTCTTGTGTTGCTTGTTCTCGTGATAGAATGATCTTGATCAGCTAAGATTGGAATTATATTCCCTGAATTTTTGGAACTTATAAAAAGGTGAATGTGGGCTCATTCACCTACCATGTGAACCGTTTGCTAATAGATGAATCTATGGTATGGTCACATGTATTTTGATATCAACTTGCAATTGATTTTTGTAAGGTTGTTGCTCGAATTATTAAATTAAGAGCATAGTTTCAAATTTAAAATCATGTTGATAATGTTGAATTCATATCTATGTTGGTTTAGCAAAAATTGTATGCCTTCAATTATAGCTAAATCATTGGTTATGAGAATAATACTCCCAAATAAAATTTGGTATGAGATATGTTTATTTAACATATAACAACACTTAAATGCATCAAGCCAATAAGGTTCCCCTATCACAATTGGTTCAGGGTCAGGAACCAAATAATTTCATCTAAAAATTTGAATGTGCGATATATGATTCAATTGCTCCACCCCAACGCACAAAGATGGGTCTCCAAATGAGCTTGGGGGGTAAATGTTAGTTTTTCTAACATTAGGGGGAGAAGTGATTAGCAACTGAAAATTGAGTATGTGATGAATTATCTAGATCCTCGGAAAAAAAAAGTGAACTTAAAGTTCAATAGATAATTCACTTGCAAAATATTGTAAATCAATTTCCAGATATATTTGCTAACTCTATTTTATTATTCAGTTGCAAATGCTCCAATAAAAGGTCCTTGAAGGACAGGGTCTATGAGACGCCTGAAGCGTGATAGACCAAACGGTTCCAAATATAGAACTCCTTGAAAAAGGAAAGGAGCAAATGATTAAGATGGTCATAATGATGAGGCAAGTGCTTTAAGAAAGCACCACAACATAACACTTCATAAAACCTTGGCAAAGGTTCAGGTACCTGAAAATGACGAAAAATGAAGAGATCTCAATAAGTTATGTCGCATTGGAACTGATATCAAAATGATCGTCGATGATACCTTTGATATAATGTAGCGCTCAATATTATAAATATTGACAAGGATCTTGAATTTAAATCTGTCAAAAAGTATGGACAGATAAATGATTGGCCAATTAAAAATACGCAATTCAAGTATAATACCAGTAGATATAAATGGATTCTTGTGGCATAAAGATTTTTCATAAATTCTGACATTATTATATGGAGAGGTCCTCTCGTGGTGGATGAAATTATTTTGAGGTTCCTCATAAGTCTGGCAATATATGAAAAACTTGATATGCGCATAATGAAATCATTTTCATGTCTAGAGAGACTGAAGGATATATGAAAATCCTTGAAGGATTTAAAAGAACGAGGAAATTCTTGGTCCTGAAGATATAGTCTGCTCCTACTAGGAAACATTGGAATGGGATCAAACACATAATGCAGTATCTAAAAGGGACTACCGATATGAGCTTATATTATTCTAACAATTGCAGTCCCGATCTTGTTGGTTATGCTGATGCTGGGTATTTATCTGACCCACACAAAGCTCGATCTCAAACTGGCTACGTGTTCATATGTGGAGGTACTGTCATATTTTGAAGATCTCAAAGCAGTCTCTCGTAGCTACTTCATCAAATCATGCTGAGATAATAGCTATTCATGAAGCAAGCCAAGAATGTGTGTGGCTGAGGTCCATGATACATCTCATTAGAGAAAATATGGTTTGAAATGTGACAAAGTACCCACAATTTTGTATGAAGATAATGCAGCATGCATAGCACAACTAAAGGGAGGATTCATAAAAGGAGATAGAACGAAGCACATCTCGCCAAAGTTCTCTACACACATGAACTCCAAAAGAATGGTGATATTAATGTGCAACAGATTCGTTCAAGTGACAATGTGGCTGATTTATTCACCAAATCTCTACCAACTGCAACTTTCAAGAAGATGGTGCACAAGATCAGGATGCAAAAATTCAAAGATGTTCTCATTATGGGGAGTTAATACGCGTTGTACTCTTTTTCCCTTACGAGGTTTTGTCCCACTGGGTTTTCCTTGTAAGGTTTTTAAAGAGGCAGCCAAAATGTGTATTATTACATATGTGTACTCTTTTTCCTTCACTAGATTTTTTCTCACTGGGTTTTTTCTACTAAGGTTTTAACGAGGCACATTATCAATCAAATAGACATTCAAGGGGGAGTGTTATAAACATATTTGTATTATAGTGAATGTCTATAAAGGTATTTGTATTGTAGTGGATACATGTGTTTATATTATAGTGAAAGTCTATCTTTTGGAGAAAAGTTAGGAGAAGTTATCCCTATAAAATAGAGGGGTTCTCCTTCATTGTATTTTATCTCATCAAGAGAAATAAGAACTTCTCTCCTTCTCTCTTTCTTTACAATATTCTTGTTCTTTCTTTATTATTTCATAACAGTTTTCACTTTTTCACTCTACTTATTTTCCTTTTTTTTTATCATCATCTACATAGATTATATTGTTAATTTCGTCTCTATCCTCTGCTGTATTTATTTTTTATTCCTTTATTACTTTCTTCTTCCCATTTATTTTTCTTTTTCTATCACAAAGTTACTCTAAAAATTATTATTTTTCAGTGTTTACAAATATCTATTTTCTTATTCTAACTCTCTGACATCATAATGTATTGCTATTTCAATATTTCTATTATTCATTTTACAAATAAAGAAAAGTATATTTGAAAAAAAAAAGTAAAAAGTTGAAAAATCAAAAAGAAAAAAATCTTACAATTTACATAATTTATGATTTAAAAAATTTAGTAACAACATTTAATATATTATAAAATAATAAAGAAAGAACAAGAATATTATAAAGAAAGAGAGAAGGAGAGAAGTTCTTATTTATCTTGATGGGATGAAATTTAATGAAGGAGAACCCTCTATTTGCAGGGATAATTCGTCCTAACTTTTCTCCAAAAAATAGACTTTCACTATAATATAAATACACATATTCACTACAGTACAAATACCTTTATAGACATTCATTATAATACAAATACATTTATAACATAATATTTTTATTTAATTTTGTGAGCATCTCATATACAATAGTAGATTGTGATTGTCACCTGCTCACTTCGTCTTGGCTTCAATTGTGATAAAAAAACTACCTGAAGATATATAATTCTTATAAAGAAATTTCAATTTAATTTATTAAAAAGGATACCATTGACTAAAGTTGAAGTTGAACAACATCATTGTATGTTTCAAGTATATGTACTTATTAGAGTTAATTCTTTTGCTAATTTTTTTTTAAAAGTAAAAAAGAATGAACAAATCTTTAAAGAAAACGTAAATGTTCTTCATATCATAAGAAATATCTAAAGAAGGGCATATTCCAATATTTAATATATATTTCTTTTAAGCCATCAGTAATATATTTTGAACCTTGATTAGTAGTAGCAGATTTTCTACAATTTACACAAAATCAATTTGAGCCTAAATAAAAATTCAAACTTGCGATAATTAAAAAATCATAAAAATCTAAACTAAAGAAATTTCATAGAGAGAACACACGAGAAAGTAAACAGAAAAGAAAAAAGATACAACACCCCATTTTCCTTAGGATCTTAATCATAAGAAAATAGATTATTTAAAGAAAAAAAATTACAGAATCAATGCATAATTTTTTAAGCTTTTTCGACATTCCCTCCCACAAGCTGATCAACATCCAAGAGCCTTCTTCGTCGAGTCAAGCTATAGCATAGATCTAATACTATAATAATAATAATATAAAAACATCTCTACTTCAAATATGGAATGAAAAGAATAATCTTTAAGTAGGAGTCTCATGAAATAAAAAATTGTGAATATTTATATAGGAGTCTCATAAGGTATCTTAAATTTTAAAATTAAATAGTTGGAGGTTATGAATATGAAAAGTTAAAAGTTATGAAATTAATAAGAGTGAAAATTTAATAAATTTGAGTTATGGAGATGAAAATTTAAAATAAATAAAGAAGAAAATAGATAAATAAAAGAGATAAAAAAAATAGTTGCGAAGGTATTAAAGTATTATATATATATCAATATATACACACACACATACACTCCATTTAATATATTTTCATTATTTATGAAGGAAATAAAAAATTAGAGTAGTAAATAATTAGGCTTTTAAATATTACAACAAAGAATCAAAATAAGTGGAGTAGTAAATTTTGAGACATTTAATTTTTTAGAATAGAATAGAAATCAATGGAGGGAGTAGTAATTTATTTTTGTACACACACACACTTTAGTTTAACATATATTTATTCTTTATAGAGTAAATAAAAGATTGCAGTAGTAAATATTAATCTTTTATATATTACAATAAATAAAAAAATAAGTGGAGTAGTAAATTTTGAGACATTTAATTTTTTTAATAAAATAAAAATAAATATAGTGAGTAGTATGACACATTTATTTTTGTACAATAATAAGTAAATAGAAATGTGAGGAAAATTATTTAGAAAATTGAGAAAAAAGATAAATAGAATCCTTGTCCAAAGAGAGGTGCCACATCACTTCTCTAATGCCTAACTTTATATTATATATAGATATAGATAGATATAGATTATATATAGATAGATAGATTTAGATGTGTTATATTAAAAAAATAATTTAAAACATTATTCTTTTAACTCTCTTAATTATATTTTTTTCTTAATTATGTTAAATGTGCTATATTTAACACTCTATACATTGTGATAACATGAAATGACAATAACAATTAAATAAATGAGTTAATAAAATAATTTTAAAAAGGAAAAAATAGTCAAAGAAAAATCACAAAAAAGAAAATGGTAATAGAGGCCTTAGAAGCATGTCAAATCATGACTCTAACCTCCTTATATATATAGAGAGATATATTTAATAGATAAATGAGAAAACTCCACATGTCCTAATTTTTTTGCAAAGAAAAAATATAAATTTACCCCTCCACTTGTAACTAAAATTTTTGTTACCCTCTAGTTAAAACTTCATAAAAATTTTTAAAAAGGATAATTATTTTCTTTTTTCACTCTTTAATTTTAATTTTTCACCTTACATGTTTAAAATCACAAGATTCAAAAATTTTTTTTACTCCATGTCAAATCAAAACGAGACAAACATATTGAAATGAAAAAGTACAAAACAAGAAACATTTTTTTAAAAGAAATAGTTTGACAGCTATATATATATATATGCTTGTGGAGAAAGAGAGTCATAAAGGTTTAGGGAAGTCTATTGGGGTCATTTGGTACGAAGACAACTAATGTAGGGATTAGTAATACATGAATTAGTAATGCGGAAATTGCTAATACAAGGATTTTTTAATGCTTAAATTATTTTTTATCAAGTGTTTAGTTCATTGTGTTAAAAATTAGATATATCATATATTGTGTTTGATTTAAACTCTAAAAAATCTTTTTCTTACAATTATACCCTTGAATTTTTGTGTAAAGAAATTTAGGAAAATGGATTGAGGGGTAGTCTAGTTATTTAGGAGTCTTATCTGGGAATTGATTATCCCCGGATTAGTTATCCCTTTATTTTCTTGGTATGAAATAATACAACCTACGGTGTATAAGTAATATATGTATTAGATAGAATTAAATAATCAAATAATATATTGGCTGAACCAAAATTTAATCCACACACTATTCTAATTAGTGCAGCCTAACACGCGACCCCTTAAAGTATATGTTTATAATTTTTTTTATTAAGTTCAATTAGATAATATACCCATTAAAAAAGAACGGTGTACAATCCTTTGTGAAGCAAATTTACAGAGAAGCGACCAAATTACTCCCTCCGTTTCATTTTAATTAGTTGTTAGGTATATTAAAAATAGTTATTTCTAAATACTTGTTAGTTTTAAAATTCAAGAGATAATTGATCATATTTTTTGTCAATTTTACTCTTAGTACTTAAAGTTTTTCTAAAATGTGAAAATTTTTATTGTTATATGTTTTCAAAAAAGACCTATTAAAAAATAAGATTATATTAGTCATATTGCAATCTCTATTAATTTTTTTAATAAATATACAAATCTTATCCTAACAATTAAAATGAAATAGCAAGTAATATGATCACTAGCAAGGTCAACTATTTGGCAGTGATGTACTATATTATGATGTTACTATAATATAGTACATAGTATATATGTTGACCAAATAAAAATAACAAATTAAAAATGTCTTAACCTAAAAACATGGAAATGCATACATATATATATAAATCTCTTAAATGCTAAGTTCAAATGCAGCAAAGTAACATGAACATGCCCTTAATGACAATTCTAGGGGGAGCCGCACGTCGAATCAAGTAATTGACGCCCTTATCAAGGAGGGAGTCGCAAGTCAAACATGCATAATCAAGCATGGTTGTTAGCAAATAACAAAATTAGAGCTTTATAATAACCAAAATTTATTTGATCCATTGAATACATACCAACATTAGTACAAGAAGTTAAAATTATATTATTTTCACAATCAAAATAAATTATATCTAATTATATTCTATGATTATTTTGGAGATTTTTTCAGTCTCATCTTAAATTGTAAACGTAATCTTTATAACTTATAAAAATCGATAAATTAATCTTTCTTGTATAAATCAAACTTTACACACTAAATCATCTGTTATATAAGTAAAGAACATATATAAATAAATATATGAGCTATTTTATTATTTTTTTTAAAATAAATAAATAATTATTTTATAATAAATAATATATTATTTAAATACATAATTAATAGCACATATCGTAATATATTTTTTAATGAATATTATATATTATATAATATATTTCAAAATAAAATATGTAATAATATAAATTGTTGGGCCTGTGCAAGCACAAGCATATCTCATCTAGTATATATATAAATAAATTCATGTATAATCAGTATATAATTTATGTATATGATTAAAAAATAAAATAATAAATATGACCGACTATCTATGTAAAGTCTCCACTTCATGACCCCCTTGAAAATATAATAATATTCCTAATTAAAAGTTTTTTTAAAAAAATGCATGAAAAGAATAGCCAAATGTGTTTATACTATTTTGCTTGTGACTAAAGGGAATGATATAAAGGTTTAAGAAGTCAACACACACTCTCTTCACATTTAAGGAGGCAAGAGGCATGCTGATGCTTCTGAGGTTTTTATTTTTATTTATTTTATTTTTTTTGGTTTTTAAATTTTTTTTCTAAAATTATTTTATTAATTCATTTATTTAATTACACACATATTCTATTAATAAATTTTTTCTTGAGTTTGGTTATTTGCATTGAATTCTGTTTTGATTGAACAGAAGAATTTGAAACTATTTATTAAAATTAAATGAGTATATGAATCAATTTTTTTTTAATATTAAACGGAAGAATTCAAAGAGGTGTAGTTAAAAATAATATATATCAAATTTGAATTTGTCAGGTTAAGTTTTTTCACCAACGATTTCTACTCCTACAGTAAAGTTTCTTCCTTTTGCCCTATTTTCTAATCTTCTATTCTTGATCAATTTATTTGATCATGTATTTATTTCTTTATTCAATCGTGACAATTTCTATTTCTACGCAGTGGAATATGCCACCTTTTTGGTGCCAGCAACATTCTGAGAACAAGAAGTTTTTAAGTAATGCTGAATATTTTTGGAAACATTCTATTTTCATATTGCCTGCTACCTTCTGTTTGCAGGTTTACTGTGCTACTTCTTAGTTTTGATGTTGTGTTCTGTCCGTATACAAGTTTGTAAAATAATTGTGTAAAGGAATCAAAAGTGAAAAAACAAAAAGCAAATAAAAAGAGTATAAAGAAAAGAAAAGGATATGTATCATTGTAGTCTTAATATCATTTTTTTCCTTTCAAAATACTTTTTTTTGTCAAACTGATAATATTAAATATGTTAGATCTAACTTTAAAAAAATAATGTATCACAATTTATTCAATTTATAAAATTAAAATTATTAAGAGAATTTTTAAAAATTTAATTTTTATTTTCTTCTCATCGGATTTATCTTCTTTTTTTTTTGTTCCTTTTGTAATATTTTATGCTGACGTATTGTCTAATGGTTGTAGCTTTATCTGATAACAAGGACAAGAAAATAAAGGAAATAGAAGAAGAAGTCAGGTCATTCAAGGGTGATGGAAGTGAAAATCATTGAATGAATATAATGATGGCAATTGATACAGTCAAAAGATTTTCTTATTGAGGAAGAAGACAATAGTTGTTTTACTATTTGAAAGGATGCTGTATTTTATAATTTCATCTCAAATTAATCATGAATCTTTGAAATTTGATCTTTACTTTTTTCTATTTTTTTTGATATGTAAATCTATTTTTATTATGCACGAGAGCCATAAGATCGAAAATTTTCTATCAATATGTTATTAACCATATAATTTGAAATTCAAAATTTTAGAATATTATTTTTGTGTCATATGGACAGACTGGTTTTTTCTTTACATGTGAGTACATATATAGATCTCAGAAATTAAAGGAATACATAAGTGTTAAAAATGGACGATCAAACATGAAAGATAGTCTTAAAAAGGCTGACACCTTCCTTAGATCTATGTGTATAGATATTTTTTTTATATTATTGTCACGCCCCGCCTTGGGAGGCATGACTAGCACCTGGTGCCCTACTAGGACCTGAATTGCTGGACTACTGAGCCTAAGCACTTCTGGTGCCAGGCTGGCTCTAATTCTGGATTTATGAAAACAGCGAGCTATATAACGGCTGTAAATACAGTCTTCGGCCGACTAGGCCTATAGCCACCTGTAGGAATATAACAGCTAACCAGAACAACTGAGCATAAGGGAACCTATGCGGACCGACAAGGCCACCATGCTGACTAGTTATCACTGAAAAGTATAATGAAGTGCTGAACTGATCTGTGACCGACAAGGTCACCAACTGACAACTGAACAAGGCCTCACACGGCCATCACATGCAAATTGAAACATACATACGGCCCCACACGACCGGTACAACTAACCATAAGGAATATACAATCTGCAAGCCTCTAAGAATAATAAGATGGTCGGGACAGGGCCCCGGCCTACCCATACTGTACGAACAAAAAGGGAAGTAAACCTTTAGCTGTCAAGCTCCGGATGACAGGAGCTGAAGACTTTGTATGCTGGCTGGAACTACGAGGGATCTGCTCCTCGTCTATGAGTACCTGCAGGCAAGTAATGCAACGCCCCAAAACGGGCGTCAGTACCACTGGTACTAAGTATGCAAACATTGAAAATAACTGAAAGCAAACAATAATACTGATAGATACTGAAGTAATAGGAGACGGATTGAAACTAACTGAAAAGAGCGTAACTTTATTGAAGAGAGTACGAGTCATACCTGATAACATGGCAGTCTACTTTCTATATATTAATAACTAACACAACATAGCATACAAGAACCTTACCAACCCCCATAAGCCGTAAGGTACCAACCAGCACATAATTTATATACTCCTACCCTGGTCATACCATCTAGCTAGTAACTATGAGCATCCAGTCGGCCCCATAGGCATGCAACTTGGGCTCATTGGGCCCCTGACTATAGCTATATCTAAGTCCGGAGGACTCCTGAAATCTGAAATCTGAAAATTGTAATCTGCACCCCGGGCGCAAGCGCTCGACAGGGGGTGTGGTATAGTGCTGATCAACCTGCTATGGGGAATCTGCATCCCATCTTCGTCCGCTGGCGGACGGCATGCCACTCTGTAGAGCGACGTATCCTCACCCTCGGGCGGGCGAATCGACATAGCTATTAGCCCTGGGGCGGTCAAGGAAGCTCTAAGGGTGCCCAATACAGAACAATCATGTCTCCACAGATAGCAATAACCGCATGTAATATATATATATACTTAATCTGATAATAATAGTTATATTCTAGTATTCCGTTCTGAATCTCACACTGAAATATACTGAATCTGATACTGAAATATATTGAATCTGATACTGAGATATACTGAGTCTGAAATAATATTTCTGGAATATTCTGCTGGGGAATTATACTGTTTTACTGAGTTTCATGCTGAACACTGTATAATAATTCTAACATGCTTACTGAACTCATACTGAATATAATATACGGCTTCTGAAATATTCTACTGAAATTTGTACTATTTTTCTATACTGGAACTACTAACTTGCCGAAAGAAACTGGCTTTACATACCTCAACTGCCGACTTTCTGATTAACTGGCGTAGCTCGGCTAGTATTCAGCTATTTCTCCCAACTGTATTCATATTCACGAAAGAATAGAATTAATTCTACTATTATTTTGGAAAGAAACCATACTTATGGATATACCTACTGCCTATTCTTCGACTTATCGGAGAACGGCCGAAAACTCATAATTTCTCGGAAGTCTAGAAGGGAGAAATACTCACTTTAATGTTGGGAGTATATTAACACTAGTTTGGAGCAATTCCACTTACCTTGGCTCGGTGAGACGACGATTCGTCGGCCGAATTTCACGAAACTAACTCTGTAGAAATGCTCCCTGCAGCTTTATACTTTGCTACGCGAAGTGTAGCAAAGTTAATTTGAGTTTGGACTACGTTTGATGACGTATACGGAAGGAATTTTATGTTGAACCTTTGTCCCTTCCATGTTTCTGTTTGTTCTCTGGAAATGAAGAATGAAAATGACCAAAAAAAAAAATCGAAGTGGGGCTTTATATACTTGGACTTGAACCCCCTTTAAGTCGCATTTGCCGAATGCGATTTATAAGTCGCATTTGTCTTGCGACGCTCCGACTTGGCGCTTGTCCGGTCTCTCCCCGGGCCCTTTTCTCGCACGTATGACATTCTAAAACTCTTAACCAACATGCAAATAGGCCAACTAAGTGTCAAGAACTTATGGAGTGTAACAATTACTTATGTCATTTTAATATAATTATTTATTTATTTATTTTGATCAAAATTAGAATCTTCGTTACAACTCTGTAACTTTTTTTATAGAATTGGAAAAGAGAAGAGGAGATCGATAATAATAGAATATTTTACTCTATTAATTTTAATGAGGTATTATAAATTTTATATTTTTCTGAATTGAATACTTATTTACGATAAATTATGATATTATGATATGATTCAATTTTAGTTTAAATTTCAAAAATCCTATCATCAAATACACTTTCTTAACTGAAATATAATTATTTTTCTTAAATAATCACCTAAAGAAAATTTTTTTAGATTAAAAAGACATCATTTTGCAATGCAAATATTGAAATTCGTATGTGAGGTGTACTTAGGTAAATTGTTGCAAAGAAATTTAATTTTTTTTTTGTTAATTTGAAGTGACACGTATTGATATAAATACATACTGCTTATAAGTGTATTTTATATTTATGAAGATATTGTACTTGATCATATCACAAATAAATACCTTAATTACAATCTATAAAAATATTTTTTAAAAAATATATAATTCAGTGGTTAATTTTTCAAGATTCAATGTGTGTCGCCCACGTGACTGAATATTTATGGACACCAAAGCTCAAAGTTAGCTACTTCATGTGTGCATGCTTATCCCAAGTTACCTTCGGTATGATAAAGGTGGTGAATCGAGCCCCATATCATTACTCCATCATCTTCATACTCATTTTATTGAATCATTGGCTTTATATCAATTGTTAAGCTAAGTCAAAATAAAAAATCTATTGACATGATGCGATATAATCCGTTTCGAATCAAGTCAATACAATTTTCTCCAAAAATAATATTGAAATATTAATATAATATTTTATTCCCACATCTAATATTAACATTAAGCATTTTCCCTTATCTTTTCTTTTCTGTTCTCTTACTATTTTTACTTTGTTGTAGCAATTGGAGACAAATGTAGGAAAATATAAAAAGTGAAAGCTAGCACTCAAAGTGCTATTTGGAGTAGTGTGTGTATATATATATCGCCAATTCTAGCTTAATTATTTAAAATTGAGTTATAATAATTGTTATTATATTTTATTCTGTTTCTAGTGACAGTCTTTACCATTATTATTACTGTTATTAATAAGAAGCTATAAGTAGATTGTTCTTCAAAAATAATTAAATAATTATTTTATTAAGTGTGAATATTATTTTTAAAAAGGTAAAAAGATGAATAATATTTTATTATGAGATTTTGTAGTTTAAATATTTAGTAATAACTAAGCTTTAAACTTTTTGTTTTATCCTTTATGATGATTTCAACTCTATTTTTTTTTCGCTTTCTTAGTCAAACACCTTCACTTAAATTGAAATACAAGAAATAATGTAGATTTAACTAAAGTGTGTGAATAACTAGAGTATTCGATTAATTGAAATAATAATATTTGTATTTTTATTTTTTCTTTTCTTGTTTTGAGTATACAATGTTTTTAAAATAAGAAGAAGAAGGAGGAGGAAATAAATCACATACAATAAATGGTTTTTACAAATCATATAAGATGAATACGATTTTCAAATTGTATTATACTAACGGAACTTGCAAATCGCATTTAAAATGTGATTTACTAATTAGTGAATGCGATTTAAATATTGCACACACTGAATGAGATTTATACAACACATAAAATGAGATTTATATATCATTTTCCCACGGTGCATATAAATCGTGTGCTATTAAATGTTTATAATTTTGTCCTCCCAATGTTTATATAAATCATGTTTGTCAATGTGATTTATAAGTTTATATAAGGTGAAAAATTAATAATTTTGAAATTTCAAATATTAAAACTTCTTATTTAGACAAACATGGTTTGTTTAAATAAGGAAAGATTTAAGAAACATTATTTTTGTCAACTTTAAAGACTAAATATTACGAGTATTTACATTTTATAAATAAGTAAAGATTTAATAGTTACAACTTTTAATTAATTTTAAAGTTCTAAATATTAGAGCGATAATTAAATAATAATTAATTAATAAAAATAGTAAATGACAATTTTGTCTACTATAGATTCTTTTAATGATTTACAAAAAGTTTAATCAATAATTTTAAGGACCTTCATACTTTTAATATAGTATCGAGAGATAAATTATACATATTTATGACTTTTCTTTGTATTAGTCTGTTTGATTAAGTTTTAGAAAGCGAAAAGTATTTCTTTTCTTTAATTATTTAAAATTACTTATTTTTTAGAATTGAATTGTTTGGCCAATCTTTTAGAAAAAAAAAAATTCTTTTAAAGATCGTTGTGCTTGCCGGAAGAAAAAACTATTAAAATTATTCGGCAGAAGCTAAGCGGATTCCCCCCCCCCCCCCCCAACCCCAAAAAAAAAAACTACTTTTGAAGTCTTGAGTAGGCATAATTATTGTTCTAATATTGCAAACTGTGTTTTCCAAATTGATTAGCGAAAATATACATTGCTATTTTCAAAAAATATTTTTTGTAAAAACATTTTTAACAAAAGATATTTTTCAAAATAAGCAAATTTTAAAATTTAGCCAAATAGACTAACTATAAGAAAGAATGATATATTCTGAGTTAAATTACCATATTTATATTACCTCAGAGTTTTTACTTGATCCAGGATATGTGATGTATATGCCATTCCGAAGTGCTCTATTAATCTACTAATAAGTCGTTTCCCAAAAATCGAAATTCTTGATCAATGAAGGAACAATGTCACCATTTTTGTTCAATAAGATACCAAAGTAGATGATTGACTCATTCCGATTAAATTTTTTCCCACTAAATAAAATCATTTCGCGGAAAAAAAACTTAATATCAAAAATTTTTGAAAATCGAAAATAAAAAATCTTATTAAATAATCCCATTTGAATAATGAAACACATATATATTATGAATCTCGAATAGAAATTAAATTAACCTTAATACTCGAGACTATCCTGAATAGTTTTACCATATTAATATCTTATATTAATGTTAATTCCTCATAAGTTATGAAATATTTTTACATGTTGCAATTATATCTTATCTTACATGTGACTTATTTTTTGACACACCATTTTTTAAATTTTAAACTACTTTTATATATTTTATTTTCCTTATTGCTTTTTCTCTACTCTTTTTCTCTCTTTATCTACACTTTTTTAGAAGTTCAGGGGTTTTTGTATTTTTTTTTTATAATCATGGTGCCGGGGCTAGTTTACGCGCACCTCGACTAATTTCACGGGATACATGCCACATTTCACTAACAACAGGTACCAGGTAACTCTATCCACCAAGACTAGAACATATAGGAAGACATCACTTAATATTTTTTTGGTTTCTGCTAAGATTTGAACTTGAGACCTCATAATTTTCACCCACTTCATTGACCACTAGGCCACACCTTGAGTGCGGAATTTTGTATTTTCTTCATCACTTCTCTCGCACTATTTTTTTTTAAAAATTAATATTGATGAATTTGATAAATGAAAAAAAGAAAAATGGCAATGAAATAAGTTAAGGGGTGCGATTTTGTTTTTAATTTAGAAAAAAATTTATTCGCCGGCGTCAACTGTTCTTTCGACGAAGTATTTATATATTTCTCTTTAAAAACACGAATCTAAATAATTTCTTAAATCTTTTCTTTATAAATTTAAACCCAATATCTAATAAAAATGAATAAAAATATTCTATCTTTATCAAAAAACTCAAATTTCAACAAATTTTTTAATTGCTTGAATGCTTTTTCATTGCCGGAGAAGAACAACAAGAAAATAGTAGAATTTTCTTTTGAGAAAAGTTTGATGTTTTACAATAAAGTAACAGATACGAAAAGATAAAAATATTAAAGGACTGTTAATTTCACTTTAAATTAATTCAGAGATAATAGAAATATAGAACCCCATAAAATTAAAATACTTTGTTAAAAAATAGCATATATGTATTATCTCTAAAATATAATTTATCACAAGCCCTTTTTGCTTTGCCTATTTCCCTTCCCTTCTTTTTCTTTCCCGCTCTAAACCCTCGATCCTTCAAAATTAGAACGTCTACTGTTTCCAACTTCTCAAAATGTCTCAGCCCATCTCTGTAGACATTCTCTCCGATGACGAAGACCACGATGGCAACGGTGGAAATGGTTACTCCGTCAATCGAAACGACACCATTGATCTATCGACGCCGCTGACAATTCCATCCAGGAAGAAACAAAGAACAGAAAGGTCTACTAATTGGAATCCCACAGTTCTGGTAATCGAAGACGATGATCCGACACCGTTTAGGCCTTCTAAGTCCACTCCTTCTTTCGTGGCTGAGACCCCCATGTCTGATTTCTCCAAACCTGAAGTCTCATTTGTTAAATGCTCATTGGGTTCCTCTTCAATTTTGGACTCTAACTCCTCCCGTGAGTGCATATTTATTTATCCTGGTTTTGAATTTAAACTGATAGAAATTGTGAGTTTATTGGATTTAAAGTAATTTTTCAGCAATTAGTCTGAAATCACACAGTTTTGGCTTACGTGTGTTAGTCTTTTTCCAGTAGATTATGTCTCGTTTTTTAGAAATTAATATGAATTATGCAACATTTGGACCTTTTCCATTTCAATCCTTGTTTTATTGAAGTGCTTTTGTTTGGCTATAGATTATGGGTTCTTCGAAATCCAAGCTGTTATTTTAGAAATTATCCTAAAATACTACCAATGTTGGACAGTTCCACTTGACATTCAGTGATAATTCAGAAAACATTGCTGAATATATGCAATTTTGGACATTATTAACTGAAAGTTTTATCAAGTTTGTAAATTTTACCCTCTCTTTTTTTAAAATCTTTTTTTAGTCACTGCAATTTTCACTGAGTACCTGGGCATTTTTCACTTGAAATTTATTGGAAGGAGTTTTCTGGGAATAAGTTATGATTTTTTTCTTTGATAGCTGTGGTGTCCATAGAGCTCACCCGCACCTGACTAATTTTATGGTATACTTCCCACCTCCCACCAACAGGATGTAGTAGGTAACTCCATCCACCAAGACTAGGACAAATGGGAAGAGATCACCTAGTGTTCTTATCTTTGTTTGAATTTAATCTAAGACCTCATTGTTCTCAATCCACGTCTTGACCACTAGGCCACACCCCTGGGTGCTAAGTTATGGATTTTATATGAGTCATTATTTAGAAATTGTTCCGAACTTTGATACTTGTGGACTTCATTTCACTTGAAGTTTAGTTGACCTTAATCATTTTTAGTTATAAATTATGGGTTGGGTCTTTTAGTGGTTATTTAGAAATTCATCTGAAACTCTTCTATGCTGGACACTTTTCCTTGAAATACAATTACTTTCTATTCTCTTTTCATTGTAATGGGTCTTTGTACTCTTAGGTTGCTATGTTGGAAATATTCTGAGTTTCTGCCAATACTATACTAATTTAACCTTCAGGCCAGCTTCTATATTCCTTGGTTTCTTTTGGTTATTTAGTGTGATTGCTGAAGGCTTGATTGTGGATTTTCTCCATCATGGGTGCAATTTGCGCCTTTTAAGTTTTATTTCTCAGAAGTTAGGGATTTATGCACTCAATAGTAGACTTTCTTTTTCAATAAAAACAAGTGTTGACAAAAATTATCTCTTCTTCAGGTCTTGATTTGACCCCATCCATGGTTGCTGAAACCCCGGCGTCTGACCTTTCAAAATATAGTGTTCCAATAGTCAGATGTACTGAAGCTAATGCTGATTTGCAGAATCGCTCTTCTTCAATTATAGACCACAACCAAGATGGCGGTAAGCCTTAAATTAGCCTAATTTGAAGTTCTTAATTGAATGCCAAGTTTTGAGACGTCATAGTTACCATTATGCTAGTGAAAAGGTTTTACTTGGGATTTAGAAAAAGTGAAAATGGGCCCAAGAGTCAAATGCTTGATACCAAACATTTTACTTCTACTTAAAGAAAACAAATCCCCAAGCACAAGTTGAACAAGGTCTTAATGCTATAAAAAAATCTAAAAAATAGCAAATAGTACAAGTGACAGAATATCTGGACAATGAGCAATATTATTTGGAGAAAAGATGGAAAAATTTGGAAGAAAAATTGGGGAGAGTTCATATATAGTCCTTTAGGAGAGACCTTTGTGCAAGTCAAATGTGTGAAAACTCTTTGCATCCTACAAAATGTGCAGGAAACGAATTATATGGTTTCTTGGTTAAGGTGCAGGTCGTAGCAGTTAATTTTGTTACTCCTTCCGTCCCAATTTATTTGACACTCTTTCCTTTTTACTTAGTTCCAAAAAAACTCACATCTTTTTATATCTAATAACAATTCAACTTCAAACTTTCTGTTTTGCCCTTAATGTGATAATTTATAGCCACACCATTTCTATGATTTGTTTTAGACCACAAATTTCAGAAGTCTCTCTTGTTCTCTTAAACTCGTGCCCAGTCAAACAACTTCATTTAAATTGGGACAGGGGGGGTAGTATTTATCTATTATTTATTCCTTCTGTCACTAGTTAACATTATACGTCGGTCACTTCTGTTTCCTGACTCATATTCTTTATTTGACAATTACTGTTATTAGTTTATTTTAATTGCTTTGTCATCATCATTCATCTGCGGAAGCTTGAACATTGCTTTTGTTGATCTAGCATGCGATTACAGTTGCTTTGCCGTCAAAACAGTACTAAGGCAAGTTGAAGCTTAAGCTTTCATATAAGTTTTTTAAATGAGTCATTTCCAGGCCTTTCTTTAATGATTCTTATATGATTTTTCGTCTTTAACTTTACAAGTTAACTGTACAAAGAACATGAAATGCATTTATAATATCTTCGGTCTGCTACCAGAATGTGTCTGAAACTAAATGTACCATATCCAGTCACATATCTCCTTAGGAATCAAACTCATTTTCTCTGTGTAGTGTGTTTGCCTTTCCGAATGAGAGCCTTGGAGAAACAGTAAAGTTGCCTCAGTGTGACCTATAGATTATGGGTTCTAGCCGTGGACTCAGATACTTGTGATAGGTAGGCTGCTTACATCACACCCTCTTGGGCTGCGGCCCTTTCCCTAGCCCTGCATGAACGTGGGATGTTTTGCGCTCCGTATTACCCTTTTAGTGTATTTGCCTATCCCCTGGACATATATCATGTTAAACTAATACTCGGGAACTTCTGTAATACTTATTATAACCTGGATGAGTGGAAGTTTGGTTTGCTCTTCCTGCTGTATCACCCTGCCTGCTGAGCATCTTTCGGAAATAGTACACTCATCAGACCCCATTTTTGTGGGAATACACTGGGTTTATTCTTGCTGTTTGTGCATCACCCTGCCTGTTCCTATGATTTGTGTCTGATTATTCAGTTATTTTCTGCAAAGGCAGATTCTTGGTGTGCCTCGTGTCGAGGTCAGCCATAATACTTTGATCTAGTTAGGCGTACTCCTCATATGTTTTCCTCTCTGATGCAAAAGGGGGATGGTTAAAGGGATATTTTAGTCCTTAATAATGTATTTGCTAACCCAAAAATTATGTACATTGGCTTATAGATTTAAGTTTTATATGAAACAAATAGGAAAATGACAACCTAGCCTTATGCTTGCCGATTTTTCTCATTTGGTGGTCTATCCTGGTTTTCCTATTTTCTTGTCATACTACTTACTTTAGAAAAGAAATTGTCAATCCTCAAAGGATTCTGTTTAGCCTCAGAGTTTTGTCTGCACCTTTGCTTGCACAAAAGGGCTGTTTAGCTCAGGAGATCTCTTGCACCATTTTCTTTGGAGCTTTTGCTGTAAACCATTTTATTCTTAAGGTTCGCATGAATTGCCATTTGTGAAATTTTGCTCATGCGGTATGTTTTCATCGACTTGAACCTGTGGCTCTTCTTAAATTTAATCCATGCTTCAGGAATTGATGGAGTAATTTGTTTGGAGTCTGATAATGAATCCGAGAATAGTGGTAATCGTAGCGTCAGGAAGGAGGAGGAGAAAGTTGGTTCTACAGAAGCAGTTGTAGAAGAGATAGAATTGAGCTCCAGACCTTTCGGGTCCAACTTTTCTCTTGGTAAGCTACTGCTATATAATCTACTGGTGAATAAGATTAGAGAATCAAACTTCCCATTGGCTGGAATTAACTGTCAAGCTATTCAACTGAGACGAAAAACTGTTGAACAGGTATTGACAACTTTATGCGAATGCCAGAGGATGTTTCTCATCGAAATTTGACTGAAGCCGGTCCTTCTCTGGTGTGTTTGCCTGTTAAAGTTTATTATTATTTTTCAACATTTTCTTATTTGTTTGCTCTATCGGACAACCTCTCAATCCCAAACAAAGGTAGGGATAAAGTCTGCGTACAATCTACCCTCACTCCAAATGAAAAGTTGAAATACTAAAATGTTCTTATAAAGTTGAACGACATTTTTCTCCTTCAATCAAACACAAATCTAAACCTAATTAACTTATTAAGAAAAATAAAATGTGGAACATTAAGATGATCAGCTTTAGGCAGACTTTTAGTTTTCCCGAGAATAATCTAATATTTAGAGCAATTTATTTCTTAATTAATGAATAACGACGGTTAGGCTTTATTACATTCAGAATTATAACCTTACAATTTGTAATTATTAGAGCATTTATTATTCAAACTAAATGATAATCATGCATGTAACGAATTATCCCTTCATTCCGAGGGAAACCAACACAGGCACGATTAAAATGTTAATTAATTATGAAATTATCTCATCTGTTGTAAAACCCCATAAGATAATTTTTTAAAATCAAATATTTGCTTTTATAAATAGACTTGAAGTTAATTGAAACATTTTAATTACTTTTAATAAAAATATGCAATTTTTTTATGAGACCAATCTATTGACCTCTTGCAAAAAGTAGGAAGTCCTTAAGTTCAAACTTGAATTTACCGAAATGCTCATTAAAAATTAAACAATCATTTTATCGTTAAATGTTATTCCATATTAATTTTATACGTTAGAAGGTTTATCTCGAAATATTAAACTTCATTATATTAGTCTTTAATTGTAAGCAGTTTATTGCAGTAATGTTTTCAGATGAATATTATAAATTCTCATGCATTCTTTTCATCTTATAAAGATAACATTTGTCATACTTTATTACTCCTTCACTTATTATCTTCTCATTTCCTTTTATTTTCCACATTTGGCCTTCAATATTCTGAGCCATGTAGTTTTGAAATAAACATGTAATTGAACTTCCCACTTATAAATGGAGTTTTTTTAAAGTTATTTACTATATTTCATTCATGCCAAATTCCTTAAGCTACATGGACTCGAGGGATGAATTGATGGGACACAGTAAAATAAAGGTATTAGCGTTCATTTTAGAATTTTATAGTTTTGTTTTTTTAATATATTAAAAATCAAGTAATTTTATTGTCTTTTCACTATTTGTAAGCGCTAAATTTAGCATTTTTAAAGAAAAATTTCTTTAGCTAATTTTATGTAATGTGGAACACAAATATGAGATTATTCTTCATATTTGCTTGTAAAGTGATTTTATTATGAGTGAACTAACCATGACACTATTAATTTTAATGGTTGTACAATCATTTCCTTTTTTCATTTTACTTTTTCTCTTAAAAAATAAGTGGTGTTGTGGATCTTTCACATGGATTATGACTATGTACTTCTTTGCCGATGTATATAATGAAATTCATAATAATTTATTAGCCATCACAAGGAAGACATATGTCGATCGAATCTCTATACAACTTATATAAAATTTTACTTTTAGTCCACTACAACTTTTTATATGTAAGCAATTATAAAAAGGAGACTATAATTTCTTAAAGATAATTGTTGTATTTGCATAGAGAAACTTATATTTAGTAGAATATATTTTAGTGTAGAAGATTATATTTGAAATTATTCTTTTCATTTTTTTGGGCTGCAAAATAAGCTCTATATATAAACATATTAATCAATACAAGGTCTATCATATTTACAATAATATTACGCGATAAATAATTAGCAACATGAGATTAGCCCTGTACAAGTTTTACACAGTAGTAGGGGACAAACATGCACTGCACATTCCCAAAGACTAGTATGAATAAAAACACCCTTCCACAGCCCCCCTCATCTTGTGCATGTGTGCCCCACAAAAAGAACTCAACTTTTATCAGGATGTTGCATTATGGTAAGGACCATTCCTTGGAACACATATCAGAAGTCAGCTTTAATCAGAAACTTGTGTGATTGCTCGGATAACTCAAAAGAAGAAGACAATAAAAAGAAAAGCCATGTTCAGTTAACTTTAGGTATTTCTGGCACTTCGACTATTGACTACATTGCTGGATAAAAGTTGATTCGACTCCCGTTCAACTATATAAGTTAATATAGATACCTCGTAACTTGCTTCAGGAATATGGTAGTGGAACCCCATATACTCCTGTAGATTGGAATGTGAACAAGCGAGCCAAACAGAGTTGTGAATATTCAATTTCCTCTTATTTTTGGAGGCTAAACTGCTGTCAGTTGCTTCCGGCTTCTCAAGGAAACGCTTGAAGTTGAGCTTATTTTAAGAAACTGTTTTTAACTCTTCAGCGGAAGTTTCTTAACAATTCCTATCACATTCACTGATTATGCTATCAAATTGATCTCATTTCTCAGGGTTCAATCAAAGAAATATTGAATGAAAAGTGAGATTTCAAAAATGAGTTAAAAGGTTGTGGAAGAAAAGAATAATTGGCAGACAACAATAGCAATTAGAATGTGCGGCTTCGATTGGACTGGAGAAAAAGAGAAGGAGAGGCATGAATTAGGCAATACCTAAAGACCTAAGTTGCTTGGACTTGGGTGCAGGTGTCCGATACGGGTGCGGATCTAGAGGTCGGATCCTTCATGGTCTAAATTGTAAGATTCGGGGATACGGATGTAAGTATGGATACGGGTGCGGGGATTCGGCTAAAAATAATTCAAATATCTAAAAATAGAGTTACAAAACCTAGATTATGAGATATTATGTGGAAAACTTGAGGAGAAAATATTAAGCAACAGAAGAATCTGGGAAGGAGATAAAAGAAAAAGGAGTGACATAGAAATTTCTATGTACGAGGTATTCCATTTTCTTCAATTTCACCTTAGCTTTGGTTTTGATTACAAAAATCATTGAATCTGTTCGGAATTTCCCGGTCGATTTGGTCAAAGTATCCAGAATCGATTGACCACATTGGGTACAGATCCCACACCCACACCCAAGTCGTGTGGACGGGTGCGGCACCGAAAGTGAAGAGTCCGAGCAACTTAGCTAAAGACAGGAAAAGCAACACTGATGGAGAGGGAAAAGGAGAAACTTGGAGAAAGAGGCGAGGGAAGGTAGTGAGAAGGAGGCTTCGGGCTTTTGAGCATTGAGGACTGAGGTGGAAGACGGAAAAACTAAGTGCTCAACTATATATCTTTTTCCAAAGAAAATATGGAAGAAATTCCTCACGAACAACATTTAATCAAGTTGTCAGATTAAATTGAGCTTATACTAAATAAATGAAACTTAAGTTAAGCTTAAATTAGCAGGGTGAGTTTTGTTCGTGAACTACTCATTTCATTTAAACACACCTACTCATACACTGCGAGTATCCAAACTGTTCTAAAATAGTTTGAACCTCTAGGTTTTCTTATTTCATCAGAAGGGTAGAAGTTTTTAATCTGAATTAGAGATCTGTGCACCCTGGGGAGCTGATTCATATCCAGAACTCTTGAGTGCGTACTCTGTCAAATGAAAAAGGCATCTGAAGATTATAAGCCTATTACAGATGTGCCTAAATAATTAGCATGAAGGATAAGGCTTAAGACATGTTCTTAATGTTTGTATCTTTGTCTAGAGCTTTTCTAAATTCTTAAAAGGGCTTGTCTCTATGTAAATTTTGATGGTGCAATTTGCTTACAGGACCATGGTCATCTTGACGAAGAAAATGATTCTTTGGAGCCAAACAATGAGGTATCAAGACCAAAAGGCAAAGGTAAAGGCAATAGAAGTAATAGAAGCAGTGGGGATGAAGCAACAGGGAAAATGAGGATGTCAAAGGAAGAAAAGCTTCGCCTAAAGGAAGAAAAGAAATATCAGAAGGAGGTTAACTTTCCTACAAAAGCCTATCTATTTGGAGGAGGTTAAGTAATTGTGGCATATAATCTAATGTATATTGATAATACAGAGAGAGAAATTGCAAAAGGCAGCCGAAAAGGCTGAAGCTGCTGAGAAGAAAAAGCTAGAAAAGGAAAAGCAGAAGTGGGAAAAAGGAAAGTTCGCTCATAAGTCTATTGTAGCTCAAATTGACACTAAAGTTGTGGAACTAGGCTCAGTTGGAGGTAGATCTTATTTCTCTATTAGTTTTTTCCCCACCCCTTCAGTATGTCCTTTACTGCGTATAAATGACTATCTTACATGGCAATGTTACCAAGCAGGCCATTTACTAACAAGGCTTGCGGAGAAAGGTCTTTCCTACCAAGTTAAATCAAATCCAATGGAAAAGTCTATTGTGTGGTCAATGAGTGTCCCAGAGGAACTAGCTAAGGTAACTTATTCTTCAGAAATTTGGCAGATTTCAGTTAGCCTATCATCTTGAACTACGCGACCACCTTCTAGTAGTTGATTTAAATGCCATATACTTAACTGTTGTACCCATTTAACTTTCAGTAGAATAATAGATGCATAATTGACTATATTTAGTGCTAAAATATGTGCATCTTTATGGGATATCCATTTGGATGTCAATCATCTTTGCAAAAGCAAGTTTCTTTTTTTTTTTTTTCTGATGGTTGTATCTGAGTACTTACTTGTCACAACCCAATCTAGGATGGTCACAGGCCCTTAGTGGGTAAGACTCCCACGCAAGCCTTTCCGGTGTTCTAAAAAAGTTGCACACAGTTTCCCTTGCTTCTAGGGCTGTCCAAATTTCCATGTCGAAACTAAAGAGCATAGTGCTATCAACAATTGTGTCCCAGAGGAACTATCTAAGTTTTTGAATTGTGTTGAAAGAGCATAGTGCTGGTGTTAGGGTTTTGATAACTATCTACAATTGTGTTGAAAGAGCATAGTGCTGGTTTTAGGGTTTTGGTAACTGTGCCAAATTCTTTTTCTTGTACTATGCAAAAGCTTGTCTTGCTGGTCTCTGATTTCATTCTTTTGAGCTTTCTACTTGTCATGTGTATGATTGTAATTATGTATGCTAGTGATGCTACAGTATCAAGTTTGTGAATTGGTTCTCTAAAGCTAAGTGTAGCTATTCTTTCTAGCTTTTGCAATATATTGAGGCCATTAGATTCACTACATTTGTGCAGATCTCATCTGAATTTATCGATGTTCCATATGTATTATTCATATTTGAGGCAGAAGAGTTTTGCAACCTTGTGAATAGCGGATCATTGATGAATCATGTTTCCCGTGTTAAACGCCTTTATCCTCTTCATACAGTTTGTTATCTCACAAACAAGCTTTTGGCATACATCAACAAAAGGTTGACGGTAACTTCATTTTTGTCCTTTATCTCAACTCTTTTCACTTTTGAGTTTGTTAAATTTCCCGACTAGCTTGGAATTGAGGTGTAGTTGTTGTTATTGCTGTTAAATTTGTTAATTTATTTTCTCTTGAATGTGTTTTCTTTTTTGCTATGTGTACACACACATATATCTTCTCTTTTCTTCATTTGTAGAACTCTGTTGTTTCCATAATTTTCTTTTTCAACCTTTTTTTCTTCATGTATGACAGAAGGTCCTGAATTTGACCATTGGATTCTTGACTACATCTGTTCTCCATTCATAGAACTCTCTGTTATAGGTGACTTTTCTTTTTCAATGTTCTTCTCTTCACGGGTGACATGCTAGAGAGATGAAAACAAGTTGTGACAGATCCTGAATTTAACATTTCATTGTTAATTGTTTTTTTTGTTGAATGTTAAGTAAGATGGAATGAAGCTTTGAGGAGCAAATTGTATTAAGTACAATTATGATGCACCTATTAGGTTTCTTGTGGTTTTCTATTGTAATGCTTTCAAAACCATACTTGGTATCTAATTGTTCTTTCTTCAAGAAAGAATAAGTAGCAACAAAGTCCCTTGGGGATTTCTCGGTTATAAAAAAGTAGCAGCACTTTGAGTTATTAATTGAAGCCATGGCTAAAAAATTAGTTGAAATAATTCTATCTGAGAGTTTATTTCAATTTGCTTTATTTTAGAAGTATACAGAGAAATGCAGCAGATCAAATTTGATTTGTTAAGCAACTCCTATGGTACATGAACTTGTTGAGTTGGTATGACCTGGGTATGTGAGTTTCATAATCCCTTCTGTTAAGACATGGATCTTGGGCCTAACTTAACCCTAAAAACTAGCTTGTGAGGGGAGGATTGCCTATATCCATATAAGGAGTCCATAATTCCCTCACACGACTGATGTGGGGCTTAACACCTTCTTAATAAACAAAGTATTTGTTGATTAGAGAATGTAATCATCATACATAGCATATCTGATAGTTGTACCAAGTTCCTGTAACATAGAGGCTAGAGCATTCTAATCTTGGGCATATATTTTATTTTCTTTTTGTTGGTGGAATTCTGTATGCCCCTAAAAAAGGTTTGCTTGTGAATGTTATTTTCTTTGTCATCATATTTTGGCAAGTCTAAGCACTTCTTCTCTCCCGAATCCTCTATGTTCAACAGAATGAAGTTCATGTATAGCTCAAAGAAACAACTGGTCCGGGCTTCAAGAGATCACTAATGCTTAAGACAGCAGAAAATTATTTAATTTTCTACAGTACCTAATAACTGTTACTGCTATTGGTGATAGGGAACAAGGACAATATAAGGACCCTGCCAATCATACTGGTTGGAAACGACCACTCATAGAGGAGGTTGCAACACCGATTCTTGTAATTATTGGAAATAATTATCTTATTCATATAAGCTTGAAATTCTGGTGCTATTCCTTAGGTGTTGAATTCCTCTTTTCATTTGCAGGTTCTGTCAAAATTAACAATTAACTTTGTTAAGGTTCATTATAGGCACTGTGTCGATGAAGCTGAATTAGCTGAACATGTAGCTGGGCTGACTTGCAGCCTAGCTTCTTGTCAGTTTAGGTATGTCATAGTTATATTTCTGTGAACTCGTATTCTTGGACAATTCAATGGATGCCATATACGCGAACATCTTTATAATATCAATGTCTCGGGCTTGTAGTAATTTGAATTAAAATTTGGGCTAGTTTATTGATTAATACCAACTGAATTGTGAATTTGTGGAGTTTCATATAGTACTACTTTTTGTTTACTGAACTTCCTAATTAGGAAAGATTGGACCTCTTGTTTATTATGTTGCTTTCAGAAGGAAAATACTTGATCACATTTTTTCCTTTTCTTTTCTGATGAGTGGGGAGGTGGTACAGTGACTTCATTCTGCAATGTGAAGCTTGTAGTTCATTAAACAGCAAGAACTGGTTTATGCTTATTTGCTTTTGGAAAATTAATGAATTTAAAAAGGTAAAATATATTTTATTATTAAAAATACCATGTGGACAAAAAATATGCACATGACAGCGAGTGCATCACACCTCCTTGGGTTGAGGTTGTCCAAGGGGGTGAATACTACCGAATAACCAAGTATAGAGGGGTAATTAGGACAAAAAATTGTTCAAGTGTGCACCGAATAAGTGTCGCCTAGTTCAGGGGGTCCCGGGATATTATGCTCACAAGTCTTTGATTGAGTTGCAGTTGTATAGTTCAATTAAATATCTAGTGACATTCAGTATTAAACTGATGCAGTGCTTTATGGTAACAGACCATTTCACATTCACAAGACATGTAAGTGAGCAAACTAAAAAATCAGAAATAATGCCACCATAATCATTTTGTTGGCTGGGCGCAAGAGGAAAAATAGACCTGACATAAAGTTATGGATTACTTATTTTGACATTTAGTTTGCAACATGAAACTCCACATTACATGTGTTCCTGGATAACTAATAAAACATTTGGTTTTGCGGTTTACGACTCGCAATAGCTAATGCAACAGTTGGTTCGGTGATAAACTCTGTATTATTAGAAGCAGTATAATTTATGCGAGCATCTATATATTATTTCCTGTGGGGTAAAATGCGAAACGAAAATATGCTTATATATAGTAATACCTGGATATGATTTTGTAGCAACAAATGCCCTTAAGTTGGCAATCCTTGCATAAGAAGTCCTGTGTTGTTATTGCGAGAAATATAGGGAAAAAATATTACTGAATTATGTATCTACATTATTACATTGAGCCCTATTTATAGACACTACATTTCAATCGTTATCCAAGTAGGACTCTATGCAATTCCTATCCTAGTCTAACACTCCTCAAGCTGGTGCATACAAGTCATATGTACCGAGCTTGTTACAAATGTGACTAACATGAGGACCGGTGAGGGACTTGGTGAAGATATCTGCAAGTTGATCACTCGACTTAACAAATTTTGTAATAATATCTCTTGAGAGTATCTTTTCTCCGACGAAGTGACGGTCAACTCAATGTGCTTAATCCTCTCATGAAATACTGGACTTGACGCCATTTTGATTCTGCACTAGATCGAGCACCTACTCTCTGTTTCTTATTCTTTCAGGACATCAAATTACCTCCTCTAAAACACGATATCCGGATGTAGAACGTCTATCAGAGGGTGTTCCTGTCCAATCGATGTCTGTATATCCAATGATATGCTCATGGCCTCGATCCTAGAATAGTAGTCCTTTACCTGGAGCTGACTTTATATGGTAGAATACAGACATCCCAGTGACTATCACAGGGGAATTCTAGACTGACTTACAACACTCATAGGAAAAGAGATGTTAGGTCTAGTCATTGTAAGATAATTCAATTTTCCAATCAGCTGCTTATACCTTCCAGGATTGTTGTGTGGCTCCTCCAGTCCTAGCAGGAGTTTGGCATTGTGATCCATAAAAGTGTTAATGGGTCTACATCCCATCATTTCTATCTCCTCAAGAATGTCTAAGGCATACTTGTGTTGTGAAATAACAATACGTGATCTGGACTGAGCAACTTCAATACCTAGAAAATACTTCAGTCTGCCGAGGTCTTTATTCTGGAAATGCTGAAAGAGATGTTGCGTCAAAGTAGTGATACCATCCTGATCATTGCCGGTGATAATAATATCGTCAACATAAACCACCTAATAAATATACAGATTTGGTGCAGAATGTCGATAAAACTTAGAGTGATTAGCTTCACTACGAGTCATGCTGAACTCGTGAATAACTGTGCTGAACTTCCCAAACCAGGTTCGAGGAGTTTGTTTCAGACCATAGAGTGACCTTTGTAATCAACATACAAGGCTACTAGACTACCTCTGAGCAACAAAACTAGGTAGTTGCTCCATATACACTTCTTCCTCAAGATTACTGTGGAGAAAAACGTTCTTAATGTCTAACTGATGATGAGGCCAATGGCGAACAATAACCATGGATAGAAAAAGGAGGACAAATGCTGTTTTAGCCACGGGAGAGAGTATCACAAATCAAGCCCAAATATGCAAGTATACCCTTTGGCAACAAGGCAAGCTTTAAGCCAATCAGCCTGAATTGTGCTGGAAAATTAGATCTGACTGCTGGAAATTGGTCAAAATCAAAGAGAAATTATATAGGTAGGGTCGGAATGATGGGGCAACCCTACTAGAAAAAGAAATCTGCCGGAAATGGCTGGAAAACATTGCACGTGCTGTCCCGTGGAGTGCATGACACCGGAGATCTGGATCTGGGAGTGGTGTGTGAGAGGGCTTGAATCTCGGAGGGGCTGCTGGGGTTTGCTTGCCTGAGTTTTTCGCACCTCGTGGTAGTGTTCATTTTCGCGCAACACCCTCGAACAGACGATGACGCAAATAAGCCTTGTCAGTCGCCAGAAACTGATGCACGGTGACCTATCTGACTGAGTTTTTTTCGCTGAAGTTTCTCACTAATGCTCTGATAACATGTGAGAAATATAGGAGAAAAATATTATTGAATTGTGTATCTACATTATTACATTGAGTCCTATTTATAGACACTACATTACAGTCCTTATCCAAGTAGGATCCTATATATTATCCTATTCCTATTCTGACAGTTATTCATGTATAAAAGTTCCTACATTATTATTGGTTGAATAGCAATTCTTATATTATTATTTCGCATAACAATCACTTTATTATTTCATCAAATTAAAAAAAACCGCTTTTACTATGATCCTTGCTGGTGAATCTATGGACCAAATTACCCTTTAGTGCGATTCTTTTTAATCTGGAAATTGTAAAATACATACATATTTCATATCTGCTAGTATTTACATCTTAATGGATCACTGAGAGTCTGAAACCTACATAAGAGTCATTATTATCCCATACCTTTATGATTTGGGATGAGATTGACAATTTTTATATTAAAAAATTCAGCTGGCCTTAAAGAGGTTTGATATTAGTCATAAGGTAGATGTAGGGTTTGGTGTTTCTTAATCATATCTTCACCATCAATAGTAATATCCTATAGGATAATTTGTATCATCCAAATTTATTATAGTGTTTAGCAATTAGTTTATTTGTCAAAAAGCCTTGTTTCTTCATGTTCAATACTCTTAGTACTCAACAATTACTAAAAATTTTAGAAAAAGTTTTTGAGTGTCATTTGTTGCGGAAATGAGGATGTTGTGATGGATGTGTGAGCATCATAGGAAAGATAAGATTAACAATGAGGATATCTGGGGCAAGGTGGGAGTGACTTCGGTGGAGTACAAGATGGGGAAACGAGGCTGAGATGGTTCAGACATGTGAAGAGGAGATGCCCGGATGCCTCAGCGCGGAGATGTGAGAGGTTGACGATGGATGATTTCAGGAAAGGTAGAGGAAGACTGAAGAAGTATCGGGGAGAAGGTGATTAGACAGGACATGACACAGTTTCAACTTTCCGAGGACATGGCCTTGGATAGGAGGTTCTGGAGGACACAGATTAAGGTAGTAGGTTAGCAAGTAGTAGAGAGTTGTCTAGCTAATCCTTCCAAATTTGTAGTCGTAGTATTACTCTTGCAGGGTCTTGTCCTTAAATTTTTGTTACTATCTGTTGTTTTTGTACTTTGATTATCGTATTATTTTGCTTTAGTTACTGTTCAACATGCTTTGTTATGCTTTCACATTTGTTACTTCTTTTCTGGATTGCTTTGATTTATTTTTTATTGAGCTGAGGGTCTATTAGAAACAACCTTTCTACCTCTGAGGTACGCGTAAGGTTTGCATATACTCTTTACCCTCCCCAGACCCTACTTTGTGGAGTACACTGGGTATGTTGTTGTTTGAGTGTCATTTGTTGGAGAAGTGCATAAAAAGTAAAAGTTAACATTGACCTTCAAGGAGCGTCCCAAGTACGCACACATGCACTTCCTTATGATTAGCTTTGTATCATTGAAACTTCAATATAGCTATGCAAGCTTAGCCCCAAGTGCATCGTGTATGATGTATATCTCACAAGTGTTATAAGTGCATAAAAAGTAAAAGTTAACATTGACCTTCAAGGAGTGTCCCAAGTCCGCACACATGCACTTCCTTATGATTAGCTTTGTATCATCGAAACTTCAATAAGCCATGAAAGCTTGGCTCCAAGTGCATCGTGTATGATGTATATCTCACAAGTGTTTATGATAATTAAGTCAATGTTAGGATTTTAGGTGGCTTGATAATCAATCACTTCCTAACAAATAATGATTTTGTCAAAATAAATTTGTTTTTAAATTAAAAGTTCTGGAGTATGTAATTGTAAAGGGGACTAATAACTGAAGGAATCAGAGAGAGTACTATACTCAGTTTAATGGAAGAAGTCGTTTATGTCCTTTCTGCTCTTGGTTCAAATGTGCTGGTGATGCTCGAGACTCTTCAATATGGAGATGCCTAAGGACTTCCGTTCTCTGGGCTAACTGCCTAGATTAAATAGAGATGATAAAGTTAACATTTCCTTACTGTTTCATGAATGTCATTGCTAAGATGTTCTTGTTTTTTCACAGAAACAAGTTAACAGGACTATCTGTTAATGCAAATGGTTCTCTTGTTCCCAAGGATTGTGTTGACAAGAACCAGATAAAAAAGAGCCCATGGTAAGTGCTTGTGCTGTTCTCCATTTTAGAAGTTTGGATTTCCTCAGTGTCCGTAAACTTGTTACATGTGTAATGGACAAAAGCTGCATAAGTTTTCTGGTGACCTCTCGAGGCTGTGAATCACTCACTATCTCGACCTCAATTGTTCTCTTAATAAGAACCTTTTTTTAAGTTGAAATAGTAATGAATCTTCCTATTTTTTACCTTTTCGGGTTTCATTAAAACCTATACTGCCTTGAGAAACCCTCTAATTGAATTGTCGTCATGTTGCTAAGCTCTTGCATTCATCTTTTAGAGCTTATTGAAGCAAGCAAGATCATAGTTATATGCAGGGAACATTTTCCAAGTTATTCTATGATCCCAATTTAGAAAGTTTTTCCTTTGCTGGTTTCTTTACCGCATTACGGGGCTTCTGCTTGATCTGTAGTTTCAAAATGGTTAATTGTGTGTTAAATAGTAAAAATTAGCTACTTTATCACTTAGCTTTAAAAGCTTACCCACTTTAACAAGCGTTTACCCATTTTGCCATCTTCGATGCTAGGGTAGTAGTGGCTGCTGCATTACTATTGGATGAATTGTCTTCTCTTGCAGGTTGAAAGCATTGGTGGCTATTCCAAAGGTTCAGCCACGATTTGCCATTGCCATATGGAAGAAATATCCCACAATGAAATCTCTTTTGCGTTTTTACATGGATCCAAGTAAATCGGTAAGCAGTGAAATTTCCATTTCCCCTTGGGAACAGAATCTCCTTTACTGATATCACAGTGCGACTTCTGGTTCACTATTTTTACTTTCATGGCTTTGTATATATGGGAAGATAATATCAAGACAGCACTTACTTAGCACTTGCTACTGCAATCTGTAAGTCCAAGTTCTAGTCAGTAGGATTCTGGTATTTTACAGTGGCTAAGGGAGAGAAAAGGTAGTGAATGGATGGTCTTTTTACACTACCATTCCACTCCTTTTCACCAGTGTATTCAACTTAAGATGTTGGTAGTATGAAGACCTTCCTGAAGAGGGAGAAAACTTCTTCTAAAGCTGTATTAGATTAGCATATATTCAGTTCATCTGAGAGGACTGAATGTATGCTTAAGAAATATCACTTACTAGTGGGCAAAATACTTTTTGTATTTTATGGTAAATGTAATTTATTCTTGTTCAATGTGGATACTGTTATGCAAGGTGCCGTTCAGATGATTCAGTTCAAACAAGAGCTTGGTAATACTGAAAATTGAATTGTTATGATAACATGTCCACTTGCTTCGTCGTAGTTATTTAGTCTCTTGAGCAAATGACATTGAATGGAAGGTCTGATGTTGATTCACTTATGCCGTAATATGTTTGTCCTTCAGGGTTAAAATGAGTTCCCAACATATTTTTACTGTTGAAAATTTTTGCAGGTGCATGAGAAAGAATTTTTGCTGAAAGATTTGAGAGTGGAAGGGTTGTTGGCAGATGATAGAAGATTGGGAGAGATTTGTTCAAAGAGAGTATATAGGATATTGATGGCTCAATGTGGAAGAAGCAAGACAGATGAAATCGAGTGTGGAGCTGATTTCTTCAGTCAACATTCTGATCTATAATCTTTTGTGACATTAGTGGTGCCTGCCTAAATAACACACACCTCGACTAATTCAACAGATTAACTTGTCCGGCGCACAGGCACAAGTATCCAAGGTAATCCTGTCTACCAAGACTAGAGCAGATCGACTCACCAATTTTTGTAGTTCAGGTTTGGACCTGGTCCA